>CM057449.1:1554445000-1556945000 GCA_016271365.2 Neoceratodus forsteri | reverse complement strand
GGTCTCACTAACTGTCTGTACAGAGGGATGACAACTACCTGTTTTCTACTGTTGATGCCTCTCCCTATGCATCCCATTATCCCCCCAGCCCTCCTTACTGTCTTCTCGCATTGCTTGCCCACCTTTAGGTCATCTGATATAAGTACTCCTAGGTCTCTTTCGATTTTTGTTGTTGTTATTAACTCACCCCCCATTGTGTACTCTTCCCCTGGGTTTTTGTTTCCCAGATGCATTACCTTGCACTTCTTTGCATTGAATCTGAGCTGCCACATATTGACCATTCCTCCAACCTTGCCAAGTCCCTTTTCATTCTTTCTACCCCACCTTGTGTATCAACCCTGTTGCAGATCTTGTGTCATCTGCAAAGAAACATACCTTTCCTTCCAGGTGCTCAATGTCACTCATAAAGACATTAAAGAGGACCAGTCCCAGTACTGAACCCGGCGGTACCCCGCTAGTTACCCGCCTTTCTTCACTGTGGAATCTGTTTACTATTACCCTTTGCATCCTGTTGTCCAGCCAGATTTTTATCCAGACTACCAACTTGGGACCCACTCCAAAGCTGGCTAACTTTTATATTAATCTTTTGTGTGACACTGTCAAATGCCTTGCTAAAATCTAGGTAGACCATATCCACAGCCCCTCCCTGGTCTACTACTTTGGTCACCCCATCAAAGAAATCTATTAGGTTCATCTGACATGACCTTCCTGCTGTGAAACCATGCTGCCTTGGGTCCTGTGCCCCACTGGCCTCTAGGTATTCAACACTTCTTTCCTTCAGAAGTGATTCCATCATTTTCCCTATCACTGAAGTGAGACTAACTGGTCTATAGTTTCCTGCCTCTGCCTTGCTCCCACTTTTGTGACATGGAATCACATTTGCCTTCCTTCAGTCCTCAGGTACCACCACATCCTCCCATGGTTTGTTAAAGAGAGTAGTCGGTGTTACTAGTTCTACCCTTAGTTCTTTTAGAATTCTTGGATGAATTCCATCAGGCCCCATTGCTTTGTCCACCCTCAGTTTCAAGGGTTCTTTCAAAACCATTTCTTCTGTGAATGGAATGGTATCAACCCCCCATTCAGAATTTCTCTCTTGTTTAGTTTAGGTACCTCCCCCTCCTCTTCCACTGTGAATACTGAGCAGAAATGTTTGTTCAGTATCCCTGCTTTTTCACTGTCACCCTCTGCCCACATTTCCTCCCCTTTATTAAGTCTCTGTATCCCTCCCTTGGTCTTTCTTCACTACCTAATGTACCTATGAAAGGTTTTATCCCCCTTCTTAACAGAGTTGGCTATCCTTTGCTCAGTTGTGCCATTGCTATTCTGACTGCCTTCCCTGCCTCCTTCTGCTTTAACTGATAAAGTTCTCTGTCCTGCTCCTTCTGTGTTTCCTTATATTTCCTGAATGCTATCCTTTTCTCCTTAACAGTCCCTGCCACCCCTTTTGAGAACCATAGTGTTTTTTTCCTTCATTTTGTTTTGTTGGTTTGCTTCACACAAAGGCTTGTTGCCTCTGCAATGGCTGTTTTGATTATTCCCCATTGTTCCTCCACCCCTCCTTCTTGCCCGTTTGCTAGTGCTTTTCTGAAGCACTCTCTCATTTTCCCAAAGTCAGCCTTCCTAAAGTCCAATACTCTTGTTTATGTATGGCTTGACTCTATGGATGTGTTTATTGTGAACCACACTGTTTGGTTGTCACTTGTTCCCAGATGGCTACCCACTTATAAATTTGAGATCCTTTCTCCTTCCCCATTTGAGAGTACCAGGCCTAAGATTGCTCCCTCCCGAGTGGGTTCCAACTGTAGCTGTCTCAAGCAAGCCCCCTGTAGGGCATCAAGAATGACCCTGCTCTTGGATGTGCCTGCAGCAAAGGTACTCCAGTTAACATCTGGCATATTCAGGTCCCCCATCAACAATATCTTCGGGTAAGTTCATGAAACAGGGTTACCAAAGTGTGACATGAGGGAGAATTTTTCAAATCAACAATAGATCAGTTTTAATAAGCTTATCAAGACACTGTGATTGAAGAGTCAAAAAGGAACCAGATTATGAGATAACTTCCTAGCAGGGATTTGAGAAAAATCACCTTCAGTGTTGCACGTGCAACGGGGACACCAAACGTTGCACATGCAACAGTGGACACAACTGGTGTTTAACTTGAAAAAAAAATGTTACTTTTCTTTTTTACTTTATTTTCCTAAGCATTTCAAGACACTATGACCCAAGACTTAAAACGGGAGTATGTTGTGGGCTAACTCTGTATCATACTTAAGAGAAAAGCACCTTCAGTGTTGCACGTGCAAAGGGGACACCAAACATTGCATGTGCAAGAGGTGTTTAACTTGAAAAAAAAAATACTTTCATTTTTTATTTATTTTGCTAAGCATTTCAAGACAGTATGACTCAGTAGTGAAAAAGGGACTATGTTGTGGGATAACTCCATATCCGATATGAGAGAAAAGCAGTTTCAGCGTTGCGCATGCAACAGGGACACCAAGCGTTGCACGTGCAACAGTGGACACAACACAAATGTTTAAGTTAAAAAAAGCATTGCCTTCACCCCTCTCTCACCAATGTCCTGCAATATTTTTAAGACCCTATCTGAAAAGAAAATCACCCACTCAAAAAAAGCTGGATCCTTTTGCTGAAAATTTAGGAACATGTAAAAAGTGCAGTTTGCTTGGACACCACAGTTGCACGCACCACGCAAAACTTGAGTGAACCAGAAATTTTATATGCATTGAAAAACTAGGGTGAAAATGTTTTCATTAACAAAAGACAACACCCAATGCAGTTTTTAACATAAATTTACTGAAGTGCAACTAAAATAAAGTCTTCATAGAAGCAATGGAATGCACCGTGGTTTTGCATGTCACATTTTGCTAGGGAAAATCTGTGTCATTCTGGAGCTGGACATGGAATAAAAATAAAATGGTTGTAGCTAGGTTTCTCAAACTATGAAATGTATCTGTACTTGTGGCTATCTTTTAAATTTACTTATCATGACTGCAGTGGCTGTTGTTAATTTTTTTTAAATCAACATACAAAGTATTGGGCACATTGGTACCCCTATTTCATGAACTTACCCCTTCCCTTTTTCTGCCATATCAAGGATGCCTTCTATCATTTCCTTGTCCATTTCCTCCTTCTAAGATGGGGTCTGTGTGCAACCCCTATGCAGATTGTGGTGCCATGTCCTGTCTCCAGGGTGACCCATAGTGACTCATCAACTTCCTGTTTACTCTTTAGTTCTGTTTCTTTAATCCTTTCCCTTGCATAGACAGCTACTCCTCCTCCTCCTCCTCTTTTACCCTCCCTGTCCCTCCTGTAGACTGTGTATCCTGGTATGTTGACATCCCAGTCATGGTTCTCAGTGTACTGTATTTCAGTGACTGCCACAATATCCAGGCATCCCTCTTCCATCAAGGCCACTAGTTCAGGTAGCTTGTTGCACAGACTGCAGGCATTGGTACTCATTGTCACAGATTCGCTCAGCAGGTCAGGCCCTCTACTCCCAAAGTGCCAACCTCTGAGCACAGTCTTGCGAACAGTGTAACAGACAAGGTAACCCTCTTGTCTGTTTTTGTGAGTTCGGATCAACCTTTGGTCTCGGTTCTGGAGGGATTCAAACTGTTAACCTCTTGCTAGCATACCCAATGCACAGGCTCTGATATATCTGTCTTCAGGAGGCCAGATATCTTTGCCTACAGGCACCTAACCAGGTATTCAGAGATGAACCCTTTAAAACTTTAATAAAAGACCTCAGATTTTAAATGCTTCTCTTTCCAATTTGGTACCACCCTATAAGCTAATGTCTGCTGTCTGCTATAACCATAAATATTTCTTAGCAAAAGAAAGCAATTCAAAGACAGACCAGGTTTGCTCTAAAATTAGAGTTTTTACTAAAATATATAATAATATGTCAAACATACAATACAGAACTCTTATAACACAAGACACACAAAAAGGTAGAAGACTTGGTTTGCTGGCCAGGGCACCTAGCTTCACCTGAGCGCTTTCCTTCCAAGACTGCCTGAAAGGCAGATTAGAGAACCTTACCAGAGCAAGGGAAAAGGATTAAGACTTCTTTTGGCTAAGCAGATTTACTGTGTGGTGTTGTTTTTAATTTTTTACTCACAGGGATTGCTACTGTTTGTTGCTAACATTTCATTGCTTTATTTTTCTCTGATTCAAATTGTTGTTACTGGTATACCTTCTTCTGCATTATTACAAGGTGTGTGCTAACAGATTACTGCTGTAATCTTCTGATTCAAATTGTCTTTTGCAAGGTATATCTTCTGTTACTGCTTTATTTTTCTCTGTAGCAAAGTGTTTCTTACAGGGTATATCTTCTCTGAAATTATTACAGGTGGAGCTTACATTTGTGTGACTTTGTTATCATTGGGCTAAGCAAAATTACTTTTTGACACTGTTTTATTTTATTCTTGTTTTTTTTGTTGAAAAGGTTTGTTGTCTCAGAGGTGTTTCAGTCTCCTTCTCACATTAAATGAGTTAATTGCTTTCCTCCCACAGCTCTTCCAAAGGATTAGGTGTGTATGTGAGGGGTGGAGCTGGCAAACTGTCAATAATTTCCAACAGAAAGAAGGGTTAAAAGGTCAGGTTAGTTGATATCTTGGAGGTAGAAGACTTGGTTTGCTGGCCAAGGCACCTAGCTTCACCTGAGCTCTTTCCTTCCAAGACTGCATGAAAGGCAGAGTAGAGAACCTTACCAGAGCAAGGGAAAAGGATTAAGACTTCTTTTGGCTAAGCAGATTTACTGTGTGGTGTTGTTTTTATTTTTTACTCACAGGGATTGCTACTGTTTGTTGCTAACATTTCATTGCTTTATTTTTCTCTGTAGCAAAGTGTTTTTTACAGCGTATTCTCTGAAATTATTACAGGTGGTGCTTTACAGGTTTTACAGTTTTATCTAACATTAGGATAAGCTTTCAGGGTTACTGCATTTGTTGTTGACTGATTGTTTCTGCTCTTACCTCCTTGTTCTTTCGTCCGTGGTTCTTATTTTTCAGCATGGGAAGGGCCCAGCCACCCACCCCCATCCCCAACCACCCCACATTACACTCCTTTTATATGGTACCACAGTTGTGACATTTCTGTGGCAGAGCAGGAAGGGCGGATCAGTGGGGCATCCACAAGGTGAGCTCATTTCAGGGCACTAGTAATTTAACTTGTTATAACAAGTTAAACAAAAACAAAACACAATCAAACCATTACTTGCATTTTTTTCCTTCTAATTACTCTGACTAGGTTATAAACCCAGCAACTTATCTGGACTGGATATCATTAACTGCAGGTACTGTGGAACAATTTTGAAGGACAGTCTTACAGGATTTAGGACACTGTCCTACATGCTGGGCCATTGGAGATCTTAGGGCTCAGCTTCAGGCAGCATGGGCAGAGATTGCACGCCTCAAATTTCATATTCAAGAGGAAATACATTATAAGAACCACCCGCCATTTCCCCAGCATCCAACAGAAAACCTCGACCGCAGAGGGTAGTTGGACCAGGAGGTTGGCAGGTGGTTAGGAGAGGCAAATCAGGTGCCCCATCACTCTGCCTCCAACATATTACCTCCAAAACCATATAAACACTACAAACAGGTATCTGCCTCTATCTCTGAAATCAAACAAAGAGGCAGAAGACACTGCAGAGCAGGACACTGCGGCACAGGAGCTAGCACAACAAAACTCACCCAAATCAGGAACCAAAACAAAAGCAAAAAGGAAATCCAAAAACTTCTGATCATAGGAGACTCCATGATTTCGGGAGTTGATACCATCTCCAGCCAGGGTAATGGTCAGATGTCTCTCAGGTACATCAGCATGGAGAGACACTGACCGCATTGCTAAAATTGTTCACAAAGCAGGAGAAAACATTGATGTCCTAGTACACATAGAGACTAATGATCTCACCAGCCGGTCAGTTGTGGAGACCAAGGAAGACCTGACCAGGCTGGGTGACAAACTATCATCCATTTTGTCCGGCATCTCCTTCTCTGAGATCCTGCCAGTCTGGGAGAGGGGGGCAGATGGATGGAAGGTCAGAGGAGGGGAGATAGGGGAGCTAAACACGTGGCTTAAGGGCTGGTGCCAGGAAAAGGACACAGATTTGTAGGAACTGGCAACAGTTCTGGGAGCGAAAGTTCTTTAAATTTGATGGACTACATCTGACTAAGGAGGAGTCAATGCATTGGGGCAAAGTTTGACGTCTTTGCAGAATATTTAAACTAGCAATGGGGAGAGGGTGCAGCACCCCATACGTCGAATGGGAAGAACACCTCCGCCTCAGCTAGTGGTCAAACAGGGATTCAGCATGTTTGTCAGTTCATTTGCATCACCAGGTAAGAAAAAGGTTTGTCTCCCACACGACGCACAGGGTAATGCCAAACCTCACCCAACAACTAACACACCGAAATCTGGCCAATGGAAAATCATGTACACAAATGCTCACAGCCTGGAAATAAGATCCCAGACCTGCAGGCATAATGTCAGAGGCTAAACTGGACATAGTAGCAATTAGTGAGACATGGTTTACCAGTAACCACACTTGGGAGACTTCAGTACCTGGCTATGTATTGTTCAGAAGAGACCGAGGCAAAAGGGGGAGGAGTGACCCTGTATGTCAATGAAAATATCAAAGCTACAGAAATTCAGAATACACATAAGGAGCCAGAAGAACTGTGGGTCACCCTGGAAACAGGAAATGGGACAGCCATAGAGAACTGGGTTGTCTACAGGCCCCAGACCGGGGAGGACATAAACACATTACTGTTAGAAGATATACAAAACATGACAGCTAAAGGGAGGTTCTGATAATGGGAGACTTCAACATGCCGGATACAGATTGATCAATACCAGCAGGAACATCTTCCAGAACTAGACACATAGTGGATTCCCTGCAGGGGCAGGGCCTCAAACAACTGGTACAACAACCCACAAGAGACAGGGCTATCCTAAATCTAGTACTGACTAACAGGGAAGGGATCACAGATCTCCAGGTAGAAGGTCACTTGGGGCCAGTGACCATCACATCATATGGTTCAATTTGGCTACTACATCTAAATCATCCCATTCCAAGGCAAAAATATGGGACTTCAGAGGAGCTGACTTTGATAAGATGGCCAACAGAGTTAAGCTAGCCCTGGCAAAAAGAAACACAGGTGAGGGGGTACAGGCAAAGTGGGCAAGCATTAAGGATGCAATACTTGAAGCAACATCCCATTGTGTTAGACAGAAAAGGAAGTGCAAAAGAAGGAAACCACTTTGGTTCTCAAATACAGTAGCAGAAAAGGTCAGAGCCAAAAAGGCTGGCCTTCAGGAAATATAAGGGAACACAGCGGGATGAAGATAGGAGGCATACCAAACTGCCCTAAGGGAAGCAGGTAAGGCAGTAAGGCAGGCAAAGTCCCAAACTGAGGAAACACTAGCATGAACAGTAAAAGAAGGTGACAAGA
Organism: Neoceratodus forsteri; assembly: GCA_016271365.2. Classification (NCBI taxonomy): domain Eukaryota; kingdom Metazoa; phylum Chordata; order Ceratodontiformes; family Ceratodontidae; genus Neoceratodus; species Neoceratodus forsteri. Next base: position 1,556,937,525 of record CM057449.1, on the reverse strand, counting down.
CTTTCTATAGATACATTAGTGAAAGGAGAAAGTCCAGAGGGAGTATTGCTATGTTAATGGAGAAAAGGGAGCATGTGAGGAGGAGGACCATGTAAAAGCATATATCCTAAATAGATACTTTTGCTCAGTATTTACTGAAGAGAAGGTAGGCAGGGCCCACAGCTCAGCACCATGGACACAGGGGGGGAAGGAGATGAGCACTACTCCCTTCACAAAAGAAAGGGTCCTACAAGAGCTTGCTAAGCTCAGGATGGATAAAGCAATGGGACCTGATGGAATACATCCCAGGGTACTTAAGGAGCTAAAGGTGGAACTAGCAGAGCCATTAGCAGAACTGTTTAGTGAGTCTTTGAGCACAGGAAAGGTCCCAGTAGACTGGAGAAGGGCTCATGTGATCCCACCCACAAGATTGGTAGCAGGGAGGAGGCAGGGAACTACAGACCAGTCAGTCTTACCTCAGTAGTGGGCAAGATTATGGAGGCACTTTAAGGAAAGGATAGTGCAACACCTGAACCTATAGCACAGGATCCAAGACAGCATGGGTTTACCAAAGGAAGGTCCTGTCAAACTAATCTCATAGATTTCTTTGACTGGGTAACCAGAGTGGTGGACCAAGGGGAGCAGTTGATGCTGCTTCACCTGACTTCAGCAAAGCTTTTGACACTGTTCCACATAGGAAGATTGATAAATAAGCTGGGTAGGCTCGTGGGCTGAAGTTGGTCAACTGGGTGGCAAACTGGTTGACGGCAGAAAACAGAAGTGGTGGTAAATGGTACAGTCAGAAGAGATGCAAGTCACAAGTGGGGTAACTTTAGATCAAGTCCTGGGGCCAGTCCTCTCAACATCTTCATTAGTGACCTTGCAGATGGACTAGAGGGTAAGGCTTGTCTGTTTGCAGATGACACCAATATCTGCAACAGAGTAGATGATCCAGATGAGGTGGGCAGAATGAGAAGAGATCTGGATAAACTAGCAAATGGTCAGAAGAGTGGCAACTGGGATTTAATGCAAAGAAGTGCAAGATCATGCACATAGGGAAAAGAAACCCTGAAGCCACCTATAGGCTGGGAGGAGTTGCTAACAGTCACAAAGGAAGAAAGAGACTTGGCATCATCATCACTGATGACCTGAAATCATCCAAGCAGACCTCTAAAGCAGTAGGTAAGGCTAGGGGGTGTTAGAGTGTATTAGTAGGGTATCACAAGTTGTCAATAGGGAGGTAATAATCCTCTTTACAAGACACTGGTTAGGCCCCATCTGGAGTACTGCATGCAGTATTGAGGCCACACTTCACAAGGACATTAACCAAATTGAGGCAGTCCAGAGAGGCAACCAAAATGGTGCAGGGACTGCATCAGAAGACATATGAGGACAGATTAACAGAGCTCAATATGTATACCCTTGAGCAAAGGAGGAGAGAGTGATGTGATCGAGGCATTCAAACACCTTAAGGGCATTAACAAGGTGAAAGAGTCTAATATGTTTAAATATAAGAAAATAGCAGGACAAGAGGACACAGCATGAGATTAGAGGGGCTGATTAAGGGGAATGGAGAAAATTCTTTTCACAGAAAGGGTGGTGGATGCATGAATGGCCTACTCAAGAAGTGGTGGCTATGAATACAGTGCAGGGCTTCAAGCAGGCATGGGATAGGCATAAGGGAGCAATACAAATGAGTATGAATAGATAGGCCACTGACAGAGCAAAGGCCGATGGCACATTTATAAGGTAGAAAAAGAAATGGGCAGACTGGATGGGCCTTGCGGTCCTTATCTGCCGTCAACTTCTATGTTTCTATGTTTCTATATACATACATATCTTTAAGGAAAACAAAGTTTAAAACAGTGCAATTCCTACAACTATATTTAGATTTTGTCTAGCTTTCTAAATACCTGTTTTCAGTGCTCAGATGTTTTCTTGGTCAGTGTCAGATAAAAAGTGTCTCTCTGTAGTAAACGAGAATAATCTTTACAAGCAGTATTGGCCAACCCCTTTTGGATGAAGTCATCCAGATCCTCCTCTGTCAAATATCTAAAAAATATATGTTTCTATACAACCACAGGATGCAATTTCAAAGTATTAATTCTGCAACCTTAGCATAACTCAAGTTTCAAATGACACTTTCTTTGATCTCATGCTGTACCCTCCTCACACAGGCTTCACAGGGTCATTTATGACCTCTCACCTCTTTGTAATAACCTGTGTTTTTTTTCTTCAACGTCATAAAGCTTTTTTATAATTTCTCTCTTAACAAAATTAACTCAAACCAGTCTATAATTAACTCAGAGAAATAGGATCCTTTATTAAAGTCTTCCAGGTAACACATTGTCTCTAAAAAAACTGAGTGTGTGTGAACTCACATACTGTCAGCCATTTCCCATGGCTTTCATCTCTCAGCTGGAAGCTGGGGGGGTTGGGATGAGTAAGGTGATTCCTAGAGCATTTGAATTTTCAGCAGAGACATTAATACATTTTATATTAAAAAAATATAATACAGCACTCAGAACTGGCTGTCTAGGTCACACTCCTCCCCACCTAGACTGAATTTGGGGGATCTATCCCCTTCATGGGATGAGCTTCCCAAATCAGTTCGCTCCTCATAGACCCTAGACAGCCCATCTGAGTTCTTGTTCTTCGCTCCAGCCCTATGTACAATTTTTAGATCATACCCTTGTAAAGCAAGACTCCATCTTAGTAGTCTGCCATTGTTTTTCCTTATCTGTGTCAGCCAAACCAGGGGGTTGTGGTCAGTCTGCACCACAAAATGCTGCCCATACAAGTATGTCTCTAATTTCTTTAGGGCCCACACTATAGCAAGACACTCCTTTTCCACCATGGAGTACGCTTGCTCCCTGGGAATAAGCTTCCTGATCAGGTACACAACTGGGTGGTCTGTCCCTTGGCTAGGTGTCTGGCTAAGTACTGCCCCAATACCCACGTCTGAAGCATCCGTCTGAGCTATAAAGGTATTGCTATAGTATGGACTTGTCAAAACAGGAGCACTGCACAGTGCCTCCATCAGTCTGGTAAAGGCCTCCTCACAGACTGGGCCCCAGGTAATTTTCTTTGGCATTTTTTTCTTTGTCAGGTCAGATAGGGGAGCAGCCTGGGCACTGTAATTGGGTACAAATTTCCTATAGTTCCCTGCTGTCCCTAGAAAGCTTCTGACCTGCTTCTGGGTTTCTTGTCTGGGCCACACCTGAATCACCTCTATCTTTATTTGGTTAGGAAGGAGCTGTTCCCAGCCTACCACATGCCCGAGGTATGCCACTTCCCCCATGGCCACCTGGCACTTTTTGGCTTTGACAGTGAGCCCGGCCCTCTGTATCCTACCCAGCACTTCCCTAAGGTGGGAAAGGTGTTCCTCTCAGCTGGTACTGAAGATGGCAATGTCATCCGGGAATGCTACGGCGTACTCCTCAGCACCATTCAACACCTGGTTCACCAACCTTTGGAAAGTGGCCGGGGCGTTCTTCATTCTGAAAGGCATTACTTTAAACTCAAATAAGCCTATCGGAGTGATGAAGGCTGACCTCTCCCTAGCTCTTTCTGTCAATTCTACCTGTCAATACCCCTTAGTCAGGTCAATAGTCATAAGGTAGGTCACCCCTCCCAACTTGTCCAGGAGTTCATCTGTCTGGGGCATCAGTTGGGCATCAGACTTTGTGACTGCTTTCAGTCCATGATAGTCCACACAGAAATGGGTTGAGCCATCTGGCTTGGGCACAAGGACTATGGGTGAGGCCCAGTGGCTGTGGGATCTCCGGATTACCCCTAAATTCAGCATCTCCTCCACTTCTCTTCTAATGTCCTTTTGGACAGCCTCTGACACCCAATATGCTGTCCGCTGTATGGACGTCTGTGTCCCTGTCTCCACATCATGTGTTGCTACATGGGTTAGTCCAGGCTTGGCGCTAAACAAGGGGTCAAAGTCTGATAAAACCTCCCTTACTTTCTGGACCTGGTCCGGGTTCAGCTGGGGAGATAATTTTACTGCCTCCACAGAGGACTCCCACTTACTCTCTTCCAGCAAGTCCAGAAGGGGGTCTCCTTCATCCGTCCCCTTCCCTTGACTACATACTGCGAACACCATGTCAGCCCTGTTTGCATAAGCCTTCATCATGTTGACATGGTACATCCTTTCAGTCTGTCTATAGTCAGGTAACTCCACAGTGTAGTTCACATCATTTACCTTCCTAACCACTTTGTATGGTCCTGCCCACTCAGCTTGCAGCTTGTCTTTCCAGACCGGAATAAGGACCATGACTTCCTGACCCACAATGTATGAGTGAGCTCTGGCTCTCTGGTCATACCACACCTTTTGTTTCTGTTGGGCAGAGGCCAGGTTGCTCTGGGCTGTCCCCATAAGCTCCTTCAGCCTTCCCCTAAACTTAAGGACATAATCCACAATGGGAGTTTCCTGGGTGGCATGCTTGCCTTCCCAATCCTCCCTGATTAAGTCTAGGGGCCCACGTACCCGGTGTCCATATAAGAGTTCGAAGAGGGAAAATCCCGTCTACTCTTGAGGCACCTCCCTGTATGCAAACAACAGGTGGAGAAGGTATTTCTCCCAGTCCCTCCCACGCTGTTCAGCAAATGCCCGGAGCATTGACTTTAGGGTACCATTAAATCATTACACAAGCCCATTGGCTTGTGGGTGATATGGTGTTGTGCATCTCTGCACCACCCCACACTTCTCCCATAAACATTTCATCAGGTCCGACATGAAGGAACCCCCTCAATTGGTGATTACCTCCTGAGGAAACTCAACATGAGAGAAAATCCCAAGTAAGGCATCTGCCACTTTGTCTGTCCTTAGTGAGGATAGGGCGACTGCCTCTGGGTACCGGGTGGCATAATCCACCACAGTCAGGATGAATCTCTTCCCTGAGGAGCTGGGGGTATTTAAAGGCCTCACAATATCCATTCCCATTGTCTGGAATGGCTCCTCCACTATGGGCAAGGGGATCAGGGTGGCTTGGGTTTTCTTGCCCTCCTTCCCTATTTCTTGGCACCTGTGACAAGATCTGCAATACTCCTTCACCTGCTGGGTGAAGTTAGAAAAGTAGAAATTCTGGGCCAATCGCTGCATTGTGCGCACGATTCCCAGATGACTAGACAAGGGAATATCATGTACAATTTTGAGTAACTGCTCACGATACCCCTGGGGAACGACAAGCTGCCTGCCTAGCATCCCTCCCTGTGTCTGTACTGCCTGTGTATACATAAGTCCATTTTCCCAATAAACCTTATGTCGGCCGTCACCTCTCTGTGTGCCCTCAGAGTCTGCCCAAGCCCTCAGCTTCTCTAAACTAGGGTCATTCCTCTGAGCAGCTGCAAACCCCTCACACAGTCCCAAGGCATGGGAAAAGTCCCCTTCAGTTGCTAAACAGGGTCCCTAGCACTAGCGTCAGGGCCCTCAGGATTACTGTCAGTCCTAAGCCTCTGACAATTGGTCACCCCTCCCTCTTCAGAGTAACCTTACATAGCTGTGTGGTCGCTCGCTACCGGGGAAATTTCTACCCCCTTATTATCAGTCTCCCCATCTGGAGACACAGGCTGGGGAACCAGCCTCTCCGTGGTTTCCACACTGGTTTCTGTGGGGTTCAGGGAACTGCTATTTTCCCTTGCCGCTTGGCTATGGGTAACTGCACATATCATCCCCTGTTGGAGATTGTTACCCAGGATCACATCTACTGCTAATGTTTTAGCTACAGCCACCTGTTGCACAGTTCCCCCTGTTTCACCCCAGTCCAGGAGAACACTGGCCAGTGGTAATGTTTTCTCTTCACCCACAAAGTCCTGTACAGTCACGTACTTATTGGGTATAAGCTGACCAGGCTGGACCAGATCCCCTTTTACCAATGTCAGGGATGCCCCTGTGTCCCTTAACCCCTGCATATGTACGCCATTTACCATGACTGGGTGCATGTGTTCCCTCATGTTCATTGGTATGCTTCCAGTGACACACAAATAACCCACTTCCTTTCTGGTACTACTTTGCATATTATTGCTTGCCCTTCTTGGACACTGTCTGGCAATGTGCCCAGTTTCTTTACATAACCAACAAGCATTTCTTACTTCTGAGAAATCTTTTTGTTGAAACCTGGAGCTAACTGGTTTTGGTGGAGGCAGTGAGGGTTTTAGCTGCCCTGAAGGCTTTTCCCTTTCTGCACTGCTGCACTCGCCCCATTCACTTTCAGAGCAGGTCTTCTCTTGGCATTGCAGTCTGAGAGTTCAGCAGCCTCTTGCACTGTTTTGGATTTCGGTCCTCTAGCCAGGTTTTTAACTCTGCTGGGCATGCCCAATAAAACTGTTATAATAAAATCACATTTTCAATTTTATCAACAGTCTTTGCCTCAATTCCTTCCCACCAATGTTTTAAAAACTGATGTTTCGTGGCTAGCTTCTCATAGCTCATATCAAGGCTTCTCCTGAGCTTACGGAATTTAGCTCTGTATGTTTCAGCAGTTAATTCAAACTTTTTTAACAGTGCATCTTTTAGCTTTCTGTAATCATTGCTATCATCATTGTCCATTTGACCCAATGCATCTCAAGCATTTCCGGTAAGTAGCGGGGATAGCTGGAAGCTCCAGGACCCTCTAGGAATTTTAGCCTGAATACAAATTTTTTCAAAAGAATTTAAAAAGGTATCCATGTCCTCCCCATCCTTAAACTCAGCTTTTAATTTAGAGTTCAATTTGTAACCCAGTCCTGCAGTCCCAGTTAAACAAAAGCCAGTTAAATAAAATCTTACCTGCCCTGATGTCGCTGATTGGAGTTGTAGCTTCTCCAGTTCGTGTTACCACTGGCACTCCTCTCTCCTCTCCTCTGCAGCTCTGCATTCTCACTCTCTCTTCTCCTCTGCCTCTCACTGGCACTCATGTTCCTCACAGTCTGCCTTCCTCTGTTGTCGCTCTGCCTCACGGTCCACCTCCTTCTGTTGTCGCTCTGCTCCCAGTTCTATCCTCTGCAACTCAATTTGCAGCTTGAGTACCTCTGGATTCAGGATACTGGTGACCTTCCCCTGCTGCTGTGGCCTTTCACTGACAGTGGCCCTGCTGTCCAGCCTCATTGGCTTGGGACCCCTCACTGGCCACTAGTTCTGCCACACTCAAGGTCCGGTCCCTTTCCGTCACGGTCTCTGACTCCCTGCTCTGGGTATCTGCTACCATCAGGGCCTCTGTGAGGTTCTGCTTTTTGGATGTCACCTCAAATACAACTCCTCTGTCCTTGCACAGCTGTTTTAACTGTTCTACAGTGTACCTGCTGTAGTTGGACGCAATCTTTCCTAACTACTGCTACTCTGACTTTGCACTTTAGAAAAACAAATAGGTAGGAACTTGACCGTACACCAAGTGATATATAGTTCTGTTTCCTTTTTTAAAATAAAACTCTGTCTTTTTCTTTCTTTGCAAGAGAGCTTACGGTCTCAGCTGACAGAACAATGAAGCTTGTGATACCAAAATTAATGCCACCGCTGCCAAAAAATCTGTCACAGATTCACTCAGCAGGTCAGGCCCTCTACTTCCAATGTGCCAATCTCTGAGCGCAGTCTTGTGAACAGTGTAACAGGCAAGGTAACCCTCTTGTCTATTTTTGTGAGTTCAGATCAACCTTTGGTCTCAGTTCTGGAGGGATTCAAACTGTTAACCTCTTGCTAGCATACCCAATGCACAGGCTTAGATATAGCTGTCTTCAGGGGGCCAGATATATTTGCCTACGGGCACCTAACCAGGTATTCAGAGATGAACCCTTTAAAACTTTAATAAAGACCTCAGATTTTAAATTCTTCTCTTTCCAATTTGGTACCACCCTAAAGTTTATGTTCACATGCTATAACCATAAATATTTCTTAGCAAAAGAAAGAATTCAAAGACAGACCAGGTTTGTTCTAAAATTAGTTTTTACTAAAATATATAATAATATGTCAAACATACAATACAGAACTCTTTATAACACAAGACATACATATCTTTAAACAAACCAGGTTTAAAACAGTGCAATTCCTACAACTATATTTAGATTTTGTCTAGCTTTCTAAATACCTGTTTTCAGTGCTCAGATGTTTTCTTGGTCAGTGTCAGATAAAAAGTGTCTCTCTGTAGTAAAACAGAATAATCTTTACAAGCAGTATTGGCCAACCCCTTTTGGATGAAGTCATCCAGCTCCTCCTCTGTTAAATATCTAAAAAATATATATTTCTATACAACCACAGGATGCAATTTCAAAGTATTAATTCTGCAACCTTAGCATAACTCAAGTTTCAAATGACACTTTCTTTGATCTCATGCTGTACCCTTCTCACACAGGCTTCACAGGGTCATTTATGACCTCTCACCTCTTTGTAATAACCTGTGTTTTTTTTCTTCAATGTCATAAACCTTTTTTATGATTTCCCTCTTAGCAAAATTAACTCAAACCCGTCTATAATTAACTCAGAGAAACAGGATCCCTGATTAAAGTCTTCCTGGTAACACATTGTCTCTAAAAAAACTGAGTGTGTGTGAACTCACATACTGTCAGCCGTTTCCCATGGCTTTCATCTCTCAGCGGGAATCTGGGGGGGATGAGTGAGGTCATTCCTAGAGCATTTGAATTTTCAGCAGAGACATTAATACATTTTATATTAAAAAATATAATACAGCACTCAGAACTGGCTGTCTATGTCACACTCATCACCTTCCATTTATTTTCTATGGCCTTCTCCCTTTTAGCCCCATCCCTGTCCTTACTGCCTTTTTCTGCATTTATACCTGTCCTGCTCCCTACTGACTTCTCTAACTTTGTGTTTACCTCTCTAACTACTGTGTTTTGTGGGGGGAGGCTGGGATTTCCCTGCTCCTTTTCAGTGCCTCCACCTTGGCTAGTTTAAATGCTTACCAATGAAGCATTTAAACCTGTCACCTAGGATCCTGGTCCCCCCTGGACAGATGCAGACCATCGTGCCAGTATAAGCCTGCATCCCTCCAGGTGGCTCCCCAATCCCCATTGAAGCCAAAACCCTGAGCCCCACACCAGTTTTTCAACCATTCATTGAATTCCATTGTGTGGAATACCCTAGCATCATTCTTGCCATAGACAGGCAGCACCTCCGAGAAAGTTACTGTACATGTTACTTGTCTAAGTCCCCTCCCCAATGCCACAAACTCCTCTTGCACCGCTCTGATCCCATTCACAGCCAGGTCATTTCTCCCTTGGTGGAAAATGACATCCAGCTCCCTCCCTCGTGCTGCTGCTCCCATGATCCTGAGGATTTGCTTCCTGTCCCTCTGAGCTGTGGCACCAGGCAGGCACCTTACCTCCCTATCCCCTTCCTCACCCACTTCTACCCCCTAATGATTGAGTTCCTCACCAGGAGTTGTTTCCTTTCCCTGTGGGGTCTCGTGCCACCCTCCTGTGGGTCTCCTTTGTGGAGGTTCCCAGCATCCTCTTTGGTCTCCATTGCAGGTGCCTCCATAGAGGAATCACTCTTTTTCCCGAACAGCATGTTTTTGATTTGTACTTTGGAAAAAGTACAGATGCTTTAAAACATAAACCCAGCTTCCATAGATAGTATTTATTTTTGTTTTATTGGGAACTGGAAACCCTGAATTGGAAACAAGTAAAAACAGTGTTTTTTTCCAGTTCCAGGAACTGGCTGGGAACTTGCAAAAGAACACAAATATAATAAAGCTAAGTTGAACTAACACAAAGTATCAAAATAAAACTTATACAGTTCATGAAATTATAAAAAATAGTGGTTAAATAATGAAAACTTAGCCACTGTAACTGAAGCAGGACTCTGGGGCATCTGATTTCTTCAGCAGAGAAATAAATCTATCATGGGGGACCTGGTGTAGTTAGACTATACACTAGAGTTTTAATTTTAGCATTTTAATGTTCTGTCTCCAGGGCAACACCTCAAGGCTGAAATGATACAAGTTCCCTGTCCTTCCTCAATCTAGTCTCCCCAGATGGCTAGGTTCTTGAAAATGTAGAGACCTTCAAGTAATCTAGGTGTCCTGCTTGACCCCTTCCTCTCCTTCTCTGAACACATTAACTCAGTAGTTCACAGGATACACCAAAGGCTGGGTGCAGCCTACAGATTCAGGCATTACCTCACCCCAGAGGCCCAACTTACCGTAGTCCAGAGTAACTTACTCCCCATACTCGATTACTGTTCCACCATCTATGCTTGGTCATCCTCTATCCTCACGGCCAAACTCTCCTCTGCCTACAATAGTGCCTGTCATTTCGCCTTACTGTCCCCTTTTTCCACCCACCATTGTGTCCTCTATCAGTCACCAGGGTGGCTCCCACCACAAGGCCACTTTGATTTCACCCTTTGCTGCTTGGTTGATAATGCCATCCGCACCAGCCATGAATCCCCTGTTATGACCATTTTCAAAGTCAGAGCCTTGAGTCGCTGCCTCTGCTCTAATACTACCCCCCACACATATTCCCAGAGTATCTACCAATATGGGTGGGATAGCCCTGTCAGCTGCAGCCCCCTCTCTATGGAATAGGCTGCCCACTGAGCTCTGCTCCATGGACACCCACCGCCTGTTAAAATCCTGCCTAAAAGACTGGCTCCTAGCTGAGTATTGCTGCAAGTGCTTCCCTGGGTAGTGTTCCTCCATCCCCCAAACACTATTATTTCTTTGAAACTGTTCTAGTTACCCTTTCCTTGTTTCTCATTGCCTACCCTCCCACTTTTAGCACTCACTCCCTCCCTCCTTGTTTGTCTGCCGTGGTTACTGACACCTTATATTTTTGCTGTTCTTTGAGTTTAGTTTTTTTTTATTTGACATACTTTATTAAGCATATCTCAGTACATCAACATTTGAAAAGTAGATGCAATACTATCTATGCACACTGGCGAGAAGACCATACATAGGTTAATGAAATAGAATGAAATATAATTCAGAGAAAATAAAATCAACACCCTTTTAAGAAAAAAAAAAAATTCCCCAGAAAACCCCTACCCACCCTCTTTCCCCCCCATGGTGCACTCTCCTATACTTATTATCATGAGGTTAACAAGGAAACAGCAAGGATAGTCATTAAGATATAATTAAAAAGGGAGGAGAGGTTCGTGAAATCAACAGGAGAGGTCCTTTCAAGACAAATACAGGGCATATAATTTCCCCCAATTTTTGTTAAAAGATGAGAGGCAATGGCGCACTCTCGCAATTAAGTGTTCAAGGCGGAGTGCGAATGATATTTCATGCAACCATTCCGCATAAGAGATGGTAACTTGATCTGTCCAGTGTCTAAGCACTAGCTTTTTGACCACCATTGAAATTAGGGCCATGTGAAACCATCTCTCCTTTACCGGAATTCCAGAGTAATCTCCCAAGATACATATGACAGGGGAGAAGAGGCCCTGTAGTCCCAACAATGGGTCTAGAGTGAATTCAATGTGCTTCCACAATGGGGATATCCTTTCAGTGGACCACAACATATGGAGGAGCGAGCCTTCCTCTTTATTGCACCTAGAACATGTGTTGGAGGTAAGCCTCTTCATCTGGGCCAATTTTACTGGAGTATAATACATATTGTTTAAGATACAATATTGTGTAAGTCTATATCGGTCCTGGGTGAGATATGTGTATAGGCCTGTCCATATTGAATACCAGTTAATAGCTTCGTCAGGGAAAGAAACCTGCCAGACCCGAGAACTGGCAATCGAAGGGGGTTGAGGAAAGATGAAGACCAACTTGTATATGGTAGAAATGCCATGGGATTTGCAAGCCAAAGTCTTAATTTGTTTGAGGAAAGCTTCAATACGAGAGGAGTTGCACTCTTTCCCCACTACCTTAACCAGTAGGTGCTTAAGCTGTAAAATTTGAAAGACAGCCCATGATGTTAGACCCAGTTAGTGAGAATCTCCTCGGTGGATAGGATAGCACCGTTTGAGTTGAAATCTGCCACTGTGAGCTCAGGAGGAAGAGAAAACCAACACTGAGATATGTGGACTGCCCCTATTTTGAGATTCAGATTGGCATATAGTGGCAGAGAAGGATCTGAACTCGAAGGTACTTTATAAAAGCTGAACATTTGAGAAAGAACTCTTAATGAGGTACCAATCAGAAAGGACTGCAGGGATTTTGGCAATTTTTTAAAGGGCATATAAAAGAGCGATGAGGGAGCCAAATTATGTGCAGCGAGAATGTCAGAGTCTATATGTAACCAAATAGGAACATAGTCATGATGAGCACAGAGATCGGTTAATGAAAACCATTTCCCACACTTATAAAGGTGACAGGCCCAGTAGTAAAACAAGAAGTTAGGGAGATGCAAGCCCCCCATCTCCTTGGGTAAAGAGAGCTTATGGCAGGATCTTCTAATTGCCTTATCTTGCCAAATAAAGGAGCTAACATTAGAGTGGATGCGCTTAAAGAAGGACAAGGGTAACCAGATGTTCAACATATTTAGTGGATAAAACAATCTGGGTAGAACATTCATCTTAACGGTGTTAATTCTGCCCCAGAGTGAGAGAGGAAGCCTCTTCCATCTTGATAAATCCTGTTGAATGTTGGACCACAGATCCTCTAAATTAAGTTTGTGGAGTAATGGTAAGTCCGAAGTAATATAAATGCCCAAGTATTTAATGGACTTGGAGGTCCATTTCATACCAAACTCACTGAAAGCTGAACTATATGTTAAAGAGTTAAGGGGAAAAATTTCAGTTTTAGTAATATTGAGTTTATAATTCGAGAATTTCCCAAAAGTATCAAAATTATGCAATGCTTCTGCTAAGGAGGAGACCGGATCTGAGAGGTGAAGCAATAAGTCATCCGCATAAACTGAGAGGACAGGGGTCCTATCACCTATTAGAATGCCAGCAATTAAAGCGGAGGAGTTTAGTCTCCTGATCAGGGGTTCAAGATATATATTAAAGAGAAAGGGGGAGAGTGGGCAACCCTGCTGCGTGCCCGAAAAAAGAGGGAAAACCTCAGATAAGACTCCATTACAGTTTATTTTTGCCTGAGGAGAGGAGTATAGGGTCTGAATCCATTTGATAAAGGTGTTAGGAAAGCCCATTGTCTGCAGCGTAGCCCACAGAAAGTTCCAATCCACCCTGTCAATGCTTTTTCTGCATCAAGGGATATCAGAGCCATGGGGGAGGGGGAAGGAGGTCTTGGCCACCTGAACCAAATACGCCAATTTACCAAGGTGGTCAGCAGTGTTCTACCTGACACGAACCCAATTTGCTCTGGGCTAAGAAGCTGAGTCCAAACTTGTTCGATTCTACTAGCGAGTATTTTAGCCAAGATTTTAATATCACAATTTAACAAAGAGATGGGATGATAACTCACGGGAGACTGGGGTGGCTTGTCTGGTTTAAGAAGGAGGATAATGGAGGCTTCTAATGGGGATGGATCTAAGATTTGTCCTGAGAGCATATAGTGATACAGACGTAATAAATAGGGAGCAGGATCTTTAGCAAAGACTTTGTAGAAGTGCAAAGGGAAACCATCTGGACCAGGGTCCCTGTCTGAGGCGAGATTATGAATAGCAGACACTACTTCCTGAAGAGATATAGGAGCAGATGAATGGGATTGTTGTGAGAGAGAGAGGGTAGGTAATGGTAAGGCAGATAAGTACTCTAGTAATTCAGCATGAGATGGGGATACAAGACGCTGACTATAGAGAGAAAGATAAAACTGTATAAAGATGGCAGTTATGTCTCTTGGATGTGTTTTAGTGGTTCTATCCAGATCATTGATCGAGGGAATAAATCTGGATGCCTCTAGTTTCCTCAGACGCAAAGCTAGAAGATGACTTGCCTTCTCCCCCTGCTCTATATATTTTGCCTTAGTTCTTAAAATGAGAAATTCTGCTTTTTCCTGCACTAAACGAGAATACTGATTCCTTAAGTTCAATAATGATTTTAGCACATCAGGAGAAGAAGAAGAGGTGAGAGAATGCTCAAGTGTGCGAATCTGACCCAGGAGTGAAATAGTGGCCGCCTCTCTCTTTCGTTCACGAGTGGAGGAGAATCTAATAAACTCACCTTGCAAAAAGCATTTTAGGGCACACCATTCATGGTCCATTCTTGCAACCAAGCCCTGGTTATTTGCAATAAAAAGTTTAATCAAGTCTGAGATCCTGGTAATGACGTAGTCCTCCTTTAGAAGCTGCTTATTTAAACGCCATATTGAGTCTCTTTGGAGATTTTGATTTAACATAACTGTGACCCATGCCATAGCATGGTCCGATATAACAATCGGTTCTAGAGCGGAATCATTGAGACTGTGTATGACAGAATGACTAAGTAAGATATAATCCAGCCGAGACCAAGTGGAATGCACCATAGAGTGAAATGAGAAAGCACGGGTCTCAGGATTTAGGAGACGCCAGGGATCGCACAATCCAGTAGAGTCAAGAATTCAGCAAAAGCACTTTGAACTTGAGAAGGGGGCTTAGGCAAGTAATTAGATCTATCCAAATCCTGTGTGGGTGGCAGGTTCCAGTCCCCACCAAGAATTAAGGGGAACACCGAGAACCTTTGTAATTCGGTCGATAGTTCCTGAAAAAATACGGAGTTTCCCCCCACAGGCCCATACACACTCCCCAGTACCAATTCAGTACAGTCCAATAATCCTTGGACTAAAACATATCTCCTCTGTGGATCAGCAATTGTTGTTTTGGGTTGAAAGGCTATCGCCTTGTGAATTAAAATAGCAGTACCACCACTGGCGGATGAGTTACCAGAAGCAAAAACTTGCCCAATCCCAAATCTGCTCAGACCCCCCGCTTCCCCAGGGAGCAGATGAGTTACCTGAATGAAGGAGATATGGGCATTCAATAGCCATAAGTGTTTTAAGATCTGAATTCTCTTGTTAAGATCACGAGCCTCTCTTACTTTCAAGTTATAAACTTTTTCAGACCTGTAACCATTGAGTGTTATACTAACCAATACATAACTAAACCAATATAATATGAGAGTGCAACTCTAAACCCCCCCCACCAATCTTGTATACATATTATTAAATTGGTGTTCCCGTAAGACCCAAAAAAAAAAACCAAAACATACTTCTGTCCATAATGACAATTATGAGATACGGGGAAACCCCATCATCAACAATAGAAAGCAACGGCACACCATAGTTTCCAAACCCCCCCATAATCCTCCCCGTATAACTATTTACAAGTATCCCTCTAC
This sequence comes from Neoceratodus forsteri, assembly GCA_016271365.2. Taxonomy (NCBI): domain Eukaryota; kingdom Metazoa; phylum Chordata; order Ceratodontiformes; family Ceratodontidae; genus Neoceratodus; species Neoceratodus forsteri. The sequence continues at coordinate 1,556,922,371 of CM057449.1, read as the reverse complement.
CTAGCTTTGACACTAGAAAAGAAGCTGCATTATTATTCAATGGTAGAAAGCCCACAAGTACCCCATTGTAACTACCCTCAATACCTCTGATCAGATATAGTTTAGTAAATATGGTGAGAACTCGCACTGGGTACACTTCTGACCCCAATTTGGGCATTAATGTAGACCAGTCTAACAGGCCAAAAGAAATCCCCAGAATGTCAAGCCAAACAAAGCAAAAAGCGAGAGTAATTAGGGTACTACCCCTCATACTTCAGGACATGTGGTGGGTTACTCTAAGCCAATACCCTCCCCATCCCACCCCCACCCTCCAAGATGAAAAAATATTGAATTTATTCTGAAATTCAGACTGAGATACCCCAGAAGTGTATAAACTTCATGCAAACCCTATAAATCAAATCTTATTCCTGCGAGAACCAAAAATGAAGCAAGGTCAACACCACACTCTCCGACAGAATTAGTAGGTAAAAGATATGAATGTGTAGCAGACAAGACTACAGAGAGAGCTGAGAACAAACCAAAGGGATAGATAAACTGAAAAGAGTGGTGAAAGAATGAAAGAGACATGAACAATAATGGAGGAGAAAAGGACTGGAGTCCTATAGAGAAAGAGAAGTCGAGAAGAGACAAACACCATTATATTAAACGTAATGTGATTATCTCACTAAATACAAGAGGTCGAGAAATATAGAAAGGAGCTGACATAGCCCAAGAGAATAGTTAGGTAGTGAGCAGGAGAGTAGGTAATATGAGTCTTTCCAGAATTGTTTGCATAAAATAACAGCAAAATCATTGCCAAAAGGAGTAAACGTAGCAGGCAGCTTCTCAAATTCTTTGAGTTTAGTTACCATGTAGTCTGTTTCTGTGCGTAATTATTGTATCGGACTATGTTGAATTTTATTTGATCAATTTTGGCATCATTGTGTAAACTGACCTTCCATGTTCTATGTACTATGCTTTTGTTGCTCCTGTGCCATTGTCTTGGCCTGGGTCATGCCCAAAAATGGTCCCTGGGATCAATGTACTTAGCCAGTTATCGAAGTCATAAATAAATAAATTGTCTGACATCGCAAATATACTCTCATTGCTAGAAATGTTTGCTTTCTGAAAAAAGGGGGAACAAGGCAACCCAAAAACCTTGGGTAAACTTATAGGCAAGTCTTGCTTTTACCCTCGGAGGTTATCACTTATTCACACTCCTCACAGTTGGGTTGGGGTGCTCCAGTCAAGCTAGGAATGGGGATGGAGGGGAACAGGAGGCAACACTTGTGGAGAAATTACTGCTTAATAGAACTTCTGTAAAAAACAAATCTTTTTCTTCTCTGTGTAATAATAATATCATTGTATCACTGGTTGTACTTGGTAGTAACTGTGTCCTGGTAGCCATCAACAGCAAGGGTTTGGGCTATTTTTATTGTCTTTTATCCCCATGCTACAATGGTATTATCACTAAAGTACCATACTATTGCAGAAGTCTTACAATAACATTATGATATATACATGGCAGAGAAGGATTTGTAGGAATCTTCAGCAAATATATATCCACTCTTGCTGACAAAGAAGACTATCATTAATTGCAGAATGTATAACTATGTATTATTTGAACTGGGGCTGGTGTTGTCTGCTTCTTTTGTGGGGTATAGCTGCACATTCGAGCAGACTTGATAGACCATAAGGCCTGTTTCTGCTGGAAGATTCATATGCTCATATATAATCACACATAGGTAAAAAGCGTCAATAAGACCAAGTTGCTGTGCAGTAGGTATAATAAGGCATACTATTTTTTTGTTAGTAGTTCTGTGAAATGCATATTGTTTAAACTTGTTTATTTCACATAAAGAAAACAATTTATTCTTCTGATTAGCACTTGTTTTCCTTTAAATGATACTAAAGCTTTGCTGGTAGCAGTAGAGACATTGTTAAAGCTCTATTGTGGCTTCTTAATCAGCATATGCACAACATATTTAAAGGCTGGAACATGAATAATTTGATCACATTTAATAAAACTAATCTCACAGGTTAGGTTGCATTATTAGTTCTTGTGTTAAGGGCTTTGAGCTGTGTTTGTTGGCCTGAATTATTTGATTTGGTTCTGGTACAAAGGGATTGTTTGAAGTAATTTGTTCCTAAGATAGAAGGGAGCCCAGAATCTCTTGCGGGTCTTGATCCAGCAAAGCAAATTTTGTTTGCTTTATGCAAACCACCAGAAGGGTTCACTAGGAAAGAATGGCAACACTAATGGACTCTTCTGAAATCGAAGCACTGCAAGTATTCAAGCTCTCACATGTATTAAACACAGCTCACAGTACACTGATATTGTCTATGAAAACCAAAGTTGCTCAGTATGAAAGAGCACTGTCTTGTGACAGCTCTCCTGAAATGTATAGCATTTCAGTTTCAAACCATCCTTCAAAACTGGAATACTGCTTGCACATTTCTAGCAATGCTGATATGATATGTTAGCTCTTATGGTGTTTAAAATGCAATATTCCTTTTTGCAGATAGCAGCTGAATGCTTAAACAGTAACAGAGTCCCAACGATGCAAAACAGGCACGTTTAGTCTGTGTCACACAGGAGAAAACAATGTACTGCTGTAAAGTAGCTTGGCAGTTGCTGTGTCAACATTTAATTCTAACTTATTTTGTTCTTTCTATCTTCTTTTAGCCCTGGGTTAACATGGAGAGATGTGCAGCACCTGATTGTCAGAACAGCAAAGATTCCTAATCCATTGGAGCCTGGCTGGAGGATAAACGGAGGTGGCTATCATGTTCATGACAGGTACTGACAGTACACTGAACTCCAATCCTTTACTGTTGCTCAGGGATAGACCCGTGAGTAATGATTTTATACGTCAGCTATTTTGCTTGGACTTCTCTAAAGGTACATTTTTGCATTAACTCAGAGGCAAGCAGTACACCCAGGCTTGTCCATGGGGTTTTGATTTTCACGAAGTACAATCCACTGTAAAATATTGAAATTCCAAACAATACCAAACTGCTTGGGAGCCATAAAAAGTATTATTAATATCATGTTTTTTATTGTGGTGGTCCGTATTGTCTTTTATGCTACTCAAGTAAACAGCAGTTTGCCAGTTTAATTATAACCATGAATTTACTACAGTGTGGTTTGCTAGAGAGTACAGCATCATAAGTGTCACATGTCTATAGTTAGCATTCTGTAGCTGAAGGTAATGCCAGTCACTGTTAAAAGGTTTGTCTTCTCTGGTGTCAATGCAATTTTACAATATATAATATTGAGAAAGGTTGTAGTTGCTCCCTTCCATTGCTTGTATTTTATTATCATTGTGATTGGTTTCTTGAATATACAATACAGGTAGCTCCCAGCAGGGACAGCCACACATCAGTTATACTGGGTCATACTAGGATCAGACATTACTTCTCATTTATTTGATGTAACAAAGGAATAAAACTTTCAAAATATGAACCATGTTGTAATATTGTATGTTAAGTCCCTGCACAAGCAATGGAATTGCAAAGACTAGCCTTTTGAATATGTTACATTTTTCAGTAGCTTTTAGTCTAGCCATTGTGGCCCATCTTATCTGCTGATGTAATTAAACACTGTGCAGTTAACTTGACATTGTATGAGTCAGAATTAAAAATACTGTAGATCTAGAGTATTACATTTGGACAAAAGCAGGCAATTTAATGTTAGAGGGTGCACACAGTGCACCCTCTTGGGTTGACTTAAGGGTCTGAGACACTCCATCCATTTGAGGAACTCAGTTACCATAGATGTTTTGGGGGCTACCCCCACTTTATGGACACTATGAAGTTCAAGGGCCTGCATCCTTTTATCTCCTTTGTATAGCGGGGTTATATCCAAGGCTCAGATAGAAAATAATGCATTGTTGTGATCAAGACAAAGCTTAAAGTGGGCCTGGTATATGTATGGTACAACTCACCGGGGTGCTCTACCTACTCAATTCCCCACCTGTTCACCACACCCATGAAAAAACACATAGCAATTACAGTCCCCACAAAACACTCACTTAATTCTGCAACCCACATAGCTTTCAGACTAAGGATTTCAAACAAAAGGACCAATATTTTATTCAGGGTCAGGAATCAGATCCTAAATGGGAAAAATATGGGTTAGCAGCACTGATGCAGTGAAGTATAGTAAACAGTCTTGGGTGTTCAATTCACTCCTACTGGGTGCTTGTAGGTTACACAGCACATTTAAAATTTCTCAGTGTAGATCAAGCACTTGCCCTTCTGACATCAATAGACCTCAGTCCCTGGCATTGTATATTTGCAGACTTTATTCCAAAATAGATAAAAGTGCAAAACATCAGAGTTTCTTAAAAGGCAGCACACATACCTCTCCCAGACTTGCACCAACAGTTTTGTGCCACTCATGCTTTCTCAAGGCAAGAATAAAGTCTGCAAATATAGATTACGATTACTAGAGATGGAGGAATCTCGATGTCAGGAAGGTGAGTGCTTAATCTATGTTGCAAAACTTTAAATAGTGCTGCTGAGACAGAGAGAGAGAGAGAGAAAGAGAAAGCAGCCAAAGCTTCCTTAAATTAAGGAAGTTATTTTCTAGACTACACTGAATTGAATTATTACTTTTTTGGACCTGTGTAAGTAAATAGTATTGATTCTGTTTTGTGGGGTGACTTTTCTTAGTTTAACTTTAATTTGCCAGGGAGGAACTGTAGCAGGGAGATCTTTGCAGTCATTTGTGACCAGACCTGTTACTTAACCTCTGTGAAATAAGTGTCTGAAAGGAAGGAAGGCACTCCCCGGGGTGGAGGGTCAGAGTTGTAGTTGATTGTTTCCCCTGTCTCAGGGGGAGGAAATGGACAAGGAAATGATAGAAGGCATCCTTGGGATGGCAGAGAAAGGGGAGATATTGCTGATGGGGGACCTGAATATGCCATATGTTAACTGGAGCACCTTTGCTGCAGTCACATCCAAGAGCAGGGCCATTCTCGATGCCCTACAGGTGGCATGCCTCAGACAGCTAGTTTTGGAACCCACTCAAGAGGAAGCAATCTTAGACCTGGTACTCTCAAATGGGGATAGAGAGAGGATCTCTGATCTTGAAGTGGGTAACCATCTGGGAACAAGTGACCAACAAACAGTGTGGTTCATGATAAACTTAGCTGTAGAGTGAAGCCATACAAAAGTGAAGGTACTGGACTTCAGGAGGGCTGATTTTGTCAAAATAGGAGAGTATCTCAGGAAAGCACTAGCAAGTAGGCAAGAAGGTGGGGTGGAGCAACAATGGGGAAACATCAAAACCGCCATCACAGAGGCAACAAGCCTTTGTGTGAAGCAAATAAAAAAAACAGAATGAAAGGAAAACCACTATGGTTCTTAAAAGAAGTGCTGGGGAAGGTAAGGGAGAAAAAGATAGCATTCAGGAAGTATAAAGAAACACAGAAGGAGCAGGACAGAGAACTGTACCAGTTAAAGCAGAAGGAAGCAGGGAAGGCAGTCAGAATAGCAAAGGCCCAAACCAAGGAAAAGACAGCCAACTCGGTTAAGAAGGGGGATAAAACTTTTTATAGGCACATTAAGGAACAAAGAAAGACTAAAGCAGAGATACTGAGCCTGAATAAAGAGGAAGGTGGTTGGGCAGAGAGCAACAGTGAAAAAGCAGGGATAATGAATAAATACTTCTGCTCAGTAGTCACAGTGGAAAAGCAGGGAGAGATATCTAAGCCATTTAATAGAAGCACTCTGGATAGGGGGGTTGATATTAGTCCTTTCACAGAAGAAAGGGTTCTGAAAAAACTTGTAAAACTGAAGGCGGATAAAGCAATGGGGCCTGATGGGATTCACCCCAGAATTCTAAAAGAACCAAGGGAAGAGCTAGTTACATCACTGACTATCCTTTTTAATAAATCATGGGAGGATGGTGTGGTACCTGAGGACTGGAGGAGGGTGGCTGTGATTCCCCTTCACAAAAGTGGGAGTAAGACAGAGGCAGGAAACTACAGACCTGTCAGTTTGACCTCAGTGTTAGGGAAAATGATGGAATCACTTCTGAAGGAAAGAATTGTTGAGTACCTAGAGGCCAGTGGGGCACAGGACCCAAGACAGCATGGATTCACAGCAGGAAGGTCATGTCATACAAATCTAATTGATTTCTTTGACTGGGTGACCAAAGTAGTAGACCAGGGAGGGGCTGTGGACATGGCCTACCTAGACTTTAGCAAGGCATTTGACACAGTCCTGCACAAAGATTAATAAACAAATTAGCCATCCTGGGAGTAGGTCCCAGGGTGGTAGCCTGGGTAAAACACTGGCTGGACAACAGGATACAGTGGGTAATAGTAAATGGAGTCCACAGTAATGAAAGGGGGGTTACTAGTGGGGTACTGCAGGGTTCAGTACTGGAGCTGGTCCTTTTTAATGTCTTTATAAGTGACATTGCAGAGGGACCGAAGGGAAAGTATGTCTCTTTGCAGATGACACAAAGATCTGCAACAGGGTTGATACACAAGGTGGGGTGGAAAGGATGAAAAGGGACTTGGCAAGGTTGGAGGAATGGTCAAATGTATGGCAGCTTAGATTCAATGCAAAGAAGTGCAAAGTAATGCACTTGGGAAACAAAAACCCAGGAGAAGAGTACACAATGGGGGTGAGATACTGACAACAACAAAATGGAAAGGGACCTGGGGGTAGTCATTAGATGACCTAAAGGTGGGCCAGCAACGTGAGAAGGCAGTAAGGAGGGCTGGGGATGCTGGGATGCAAAGGGGAGTCATCACCAGTAGAAACAGGAAGTTGTTGGCCCTCTGTACAGACAGTTGGTAAGACCACATCTGGAGTACTGTGTACAGTTCTGGAGACCCCATCTCCACAAAGACATAGACAGGGTGGAGGCTGTCCAGAGGAGGGCAACCAAAATGGTGCAGGGTCTGCACCAGAAGACATATGAAGAAAGGCTAAAGGAGCTTAAGATGTATAGCCTCGAGGAAAGGAGGGAGAAGGGGGACATGACAGAAACCTTTAAACACCTCAAGAGAATCAACAAAGCCCAAGAGGGTAGCATCTTTCAGAAAAAAGAGATGTGCAAGAACAAGGGGACACAAGTTGAAGATAGATGGGGGGCGGCTCAGAGGTAATGTGAGGAAGTATTTCTTTACAGAGAGGATTGTAGATGCATGGAACAGCCTTCATGAGGAGGTTGTAGATTCAAAAATAGTAGGGGAATTCAAGAATGCATGGAACAGACATAAGGCAATTTTAGTGGGGGGGGTAGGAGGAAGTAGGCTGTTGGTTAACTAGGATCTGCAGCTTATCCATTAGGTAGGAAAATGGGTAGACTAGGTGGGCCAAGCGGTCCTTATCTGTCATCAAGTTCTATGTTTCTATGTTTAGTGCAGTATATTATCTCATGGCTGAAGTCCCAGCTGCTATTTGGTGGCCCCTAAGGAACAACAAAATTAGTGATATCCTTGTACTGTAAATATGTGCCCTTCAGGCTATAAACCTGAAACTATGCCCACATCACAATGCACAGTGCAGCAGCTTGCTTTATCCTTTCTGTACTGGGGGTCTTACCCTCTTCCCACTGGCACCAGTGTAACCCTTGGATCTAACCAGGGAGATCCCAGTGCCTTACTGGGTACCAAGCCATAAAAGTGGTATAGGCCTAATGATGTTGCATGGGGTTGACCAGCGGTGGTACATTTAACATAAAAGTTAGAAATGCTCTGAGAAACTGAACACTCCAAACCCGAAGGCCTTTCAGAAGAAAACTTCAAGCTGAGGCATTTGTAACTCCTGACAGGATGGCCAAGTTCAGCAGACACTTCCTAACTATGTTACAGATTGCAAGTTACAGTAGCTAGCCCTTCAGTTACTCATGGTTCCTAAACCAGGATATCTCCCTCTTTGTGCTAGGAACTGATGGTGCAGTTGTGGCAAGCCCTCTTTGGTTTGCGTCTGGTCAGTCTCTATCTACTATTACTTTCTCTCCTGTCTGGGATGGCACTGATCTCATGGGCCATTATCTCTGATGTAGGTTGGGCTTCTTCAGGTTGCGGCTCCCATCCAGTCCTGCAAGGGTGGCAATAACCAGCATCTGGCAGCTGTACTGATCAGGCAGATTCTGTTGCAATTTTAGCTTACAGCACAGCAAAAATCTCTGACAAGCTGTAGCTTTCAACTTTAAAATAGTTTGGCATGCAGCAAGTGAATACCTCTTTTCTGAGCAGCAGGTCTTCTTCTCACTTCTGTTTTCATCTCAGGCAGACAGATGTGCAATCTGTCTCTGCAGCACAAGGTCTCAGCAGCACTCTGCTCCTGCTCTGTTCAAGACACACACACACACACACACACACACACACACACACACACAGACACACACATTGAATTGGGTGCAACTCAGCCCTGGTGTTCACTGGTGAATTAGCTCTGCTTGGTCGGCTCAGCTATTAGTTGTGCAAACAGTCCTGGAAGTCTGTCTCTGAACAGGCAATCAGTGGTTGAAAAAGTGGCTGAATTAATTAGTCCCATCAAATGTCCAAGAGCCCTTGTGGCTCTTTCCACAGGCAACTTCCCCCAATTGGTTGCGTAGTCATCTTCTGACCCATTGCCATGGCAGGTCAGTAGTGACAAAAATGGCTGCCAACTTGTAGTTCAAAGGCAGTTTTTCACAAACGCTGTCATTTACACAGACTTTCCAGTGAAAGCATGTTCCACACCTTTGCCAGTCTTGCATGCTTGCAAAGTCACATCTGGTTCTGTCGGTGTAACAAACAGATAATTTTCAGTCTAGTCAAAAGCCCCAGTTAGAAGCTTTGCAAGGTCGGCTGCATTAGTAGCAGCTGACACCTTTAATGTGTAAGTAACAGGGGAGTCCCAAACATGTAATAGCCCCTTAATGGTTACATTAACTTCAGGATAAGGGTGCTGCTGTGAAAATTAGTTAACTTACAATCAACAATGACTGTTTCTCAGAGATTGGCTAGAGGTCAAGTGCATAACAGTGGTAGGGGTTTCACTCCCAGAGAAGACTATGAGATGCTCAGTGTTCTCCCCCCCCCCAACCCCAGCTGATTAGGGAGCAGAACTGGCATCAGTTAGGCTGGCAGCTACTTACCTGCCTTTCGGGTCACAGTAAGGGTGTGGCTATAAGTATGTTGTATCAACACATACTGACATAAAAGGGTTCCCTACCTACTGTACTACACAAATCATAATGTGATTCACTTGATAAGCAGAAATTTGTCCAGGCTTACCTTGAAGACCTGCACCGTCTCCATGTCCACTACCTCTGCTACCTAAAAATGTGGAGGCTTTTTGCAGAAACTGTGAGGAAATTGTGGGGTTCACCGTACATACCCAGTGCTCCCTAATTTATCTTTTATTTTTTGCTGTAGCATGTATTGATCACACAAATTGTTAGTTAAATATATTGCCACTTGTATATGCTTTCAACATGAAGAAATAATTATGTTTTTGAAATGAATTAATCATTATGCAGCATATCTTCTAAAATCTAAAAACATCTGTCTCATGCAATGCTAACTAGATTTTATTTGATAAATCATAGTCAGTCAATCTATATTGAATAAATACTGAAACTATATATTTTGTTAAGTTCTAGATATAAAATAATGAAGCCTGTTTAACAACTGCTTACTTTGGTGCAAGAAAGACTGCCATTAATTTGTCACACTGTAGCTGGTTGTATCTTGTAATTACTGTCATTATGTATGTTTTACTGTGTGTATCATTACTCTTTCCCAGTCTCTTCTCCTCAAGGATGCATCTGGAAATGAGCAGCCTCTGCTCAATATGCCTTTCCTGGCAAAACTTTTAAATAAACAAATAAAATAAGCAGTTCATCGGGTGCCTAATCAAGTTCTACTGAAAACAAACTGTTTTGTTTAAATAATTGCTGTTCTTAATCAGCACTGTAAGTAAAAACAAAAATCAATAACATCACCTGATAAAAGTATTAAATTATGGCACTAGTTTTTCACTACATCATACAGTAGTTTGTAATATATGGCAATTTTGTTTTACTCTAGTTACAATATTTTTTTGTCTATTTGAAGGTAATTGTTTGAATATACTGCACCTGTTTAATCGATTCCACCAAGTCGCAGCAACAACAAAGTTGTCGACATCCATGACATCGATGGAAACAATACCAACTGTTGGCATTGTGCCGTCAGTATAACAATGTGTTTTTTGAGGGGAGCTCTGCCCCCCACACCTACCACTTTTAATATAATCAACTCTAAGTTGGAGTTGTTTGGGGGAAGGGGCAAAACACTGGGTGATGCAGTGCCAGTGTACAGCGGGGACCATTACAGTGACCTGCCAATTTTCGTCCCTGTAATGGTCTTCGCTGTTTACATTTCAATTTTGCAATGGTATGCCATTTTATCAGTGTGCTTTCAGAAATATTTGTCTTTTGTAGACTTTGTATGTGAGCATTTAGGTGACAGATTATCAGATAAGGGATCACTGTCACCAGCTCCCTCAGAAGCCCTTCAAGTGTATACTTAGCAGGGCCATCCAAACTCCTCATGCATTGAATAAAAATCAATTCAGAATGATGCATGTATACAACAAAATCCTACCCTACCACTCAGAAACAAACACTGTAGTAATCTTCCCTTTAGGTGAATGCGACACTCGGCACCTTTCTCACACCTGTTAATTCAGTCTCTGTGTGACAACAAAAGTTTTCTTATATTCTGCTTTAACACATATTTTAAGTGCTAAGTGTACAGATGTATGGCTAGATGATTTTAAAACATGAATCAGATGAAAGCAGAGTCAAACTGGACCCCTCCTCAGCTCACACTGTACTGTTTTGTCCAAATCCAAGTCTATGTACCAAATTGTCATTACATTTGTCTATCTTTCCTTGAAAATGTAAACAATTTATATAATTTCAGTCACAAATTCAATCAATTTACTAGAAATTGTGGCTTTTGTGTGGAGAATGGTGAAAATTGTGGATCTTGTGGTAAAATTGTGGGTGCAATTTTCAGTGTCCCTGTCCATATTCCATTGTAAGGCACCAGCTCAATCATCTCTGTCCGTTCAGTTGTGTTGATATTCTTGAGTATGCAGAAAACTGAGATATCCTCTCTTAGCCTCTTTTTCTCCACTGTGAACACATTAAGGGCCACCAGCCTCTCTACATACTGTAGCTTGTGTCTTACTTACCACTTATCATTTTGACGGCCCTGTGTTGTGCCCTCTTGACTTTCTCAATGTCCTTTTTGTAATGTGGAGCCAAGAACAGCATGCACCATTCCAAGTGTGGGTTGACTAGGATCTTGAAATGCAGGATAACTTTTCCTGCACTGCCAGCTACCCCTCTTTTTGATGCACCCCGATAGTCAGCTGGTCCTTTTGATAATGGTTACCCACTACTTGGCATGCTTCACCCCCGTATCTATTATGACACCCAGGTCCTTTTTCTTCTCAACTGCAGCAAGAGGATCCCCACACAGTGTGTCAGCCCTGCCTCTGCTTTCTTTCTCTAGCATAGTACCTTGCATTTGGCTACAATGACTCTGAGACACTAGGAGTCCAACCACTCACTCAGTCTGTTCAGTTCCTACTGAGCTTTCTCCACCTCCTCAAAAGACACCCACCCCTACCAGCTTAGCACCATCTGAGAACTGAAGCAGCCTGCAAGAGCCTTCAGCTTTTAGACTGTTGGTGAAAATGTTGAACAGCAGTTGCCCAAGAAACAATCCCTGAGGGATGCCAGTGAGTACCACGCTCCAGTCAAAGTAGTGCCCATCCACCACAACCCTCTGCTTCCTGCCCCCAATTCAGTTAGCAATCTGACGTGTGTGTGCTTCATGTATACCACACTGGTGTACTTTGCTCAGAAGCTTGTCATGTACTCCAGTGTTAGAAGCCTTATCGAAATCCAAATAGGTTGTGTACAGCTCTGCCCCTGTCCAATTCCTTAGTTACCACCTTGAAAAAGGTGATCAGGTTGGTTTGGCATAATAGGCAAGGGGGTGAAGCATGCCAACTAGTGGGTAGCCATTGTCAAGAGGGCCATGAGGAGGATGCAATTGAAAGGAACCACCAGGGGGGTCTGGAGTCAGGCAGAGAAGTGACTCCCCCAGCTCATAGGGCAATCACCTGCAGTCTGTTTCCAGGAAGCAGCAGAAGCTGCTTTTTCCTCAGTGACTCTGTGCTGGCCAATCAGAACCTGAAGTGCTCATTGTAGGGAAGGACTTGTCTTTGCTCCCTGCAGCCAGCCCAAGCTGGCAATCAGTCACCATGGGGAGGATGCCATTATAAGGAGCCACTGGGGGGTTCTGGAGTCAGGCAGAGAAATGACTCCCCCAGCTCACAGGACAATCATCTGCAGTCCATTGCCAGGAAGCAGCAGGAGTTGTTTTTTCCTCTTTGACTTTGTGCTGACCTTTGAGCGCCCTAAGCACTCATCATACCAATGATACCCCAACACGGTCCCCCATGAGTAATCCCCACATGACTGGCACAGCAGCAGTGGGAATCCTCAAAGGAGTCACCAGATGAGAGACATCAGGACACGTGGGGACTCTTCCCTCTCTCCCTACTCCAATGGACCTTACCTGTAAGTACACACTGAATGTTTGTGTTGGTAGAAGCAGCTGTGATCACATCTGAGACCCTGTGCAGAGCACCAGGGCAGGTAGTCTTGTGTCTTGTTTCTCAGTTCATGGTGTATGCTAAAGAATTCAGTATAGGCTGTGTTCAGGTATGAGGCCCTCATCTAGGTCTTGAAGCTGCTGGACTTGTGCCCTGTTTTCAGCATGTAGCATTTCACTAAGAATGCTGCCTGGAGATCCTCATTTATATAATGTAGCTGCTAGACGTGTGCCCTGTTTCTCAGTGTTGTGGTTTTCTTTAAAAATTACTGCTTAGTTTTGTGGTCAGGCATGGCACTGAGCTGTTTTGACTTGTACCTGCATCAGCTCATCAAATCCATTTATTGCCCTGTTACCACCTCAAATTTTCTGTACCTATTCGAACTTAGTCACAACAACTTGCTGTAGTATTTCTTTCCTGCTAAACTGCACTGTTAATCCCAGATCCCCTGCTCTCAAGGGTTGCAAGCCCCTATCCTGTCTAAAGATTTAAATTCACAGCCAAAACAATACCTTTATTGTGAGTGGCATATTTGGGTACCTATTCATCATGGCTAAGTGAGGCATATCACTGTCAGTGTTATACATTTGTGCTGTTCTCAGTCTAGCCGATCATGCTGTCTCCACTCCCCTGTGCAGTGGACCAGCTTCAGTTAGTACTTCTTGAACTGTGCAAAAAAGGAAACTGCTATAATCTGTTCTGGTACCTTCATGAGGGAGTACAATGGCCTACTTTGTTAGATATCTACCCCACTGTGAGGATACTGCTAGTACTGCTACAGGCTGGAGATATTGAGCCTAATTTCTGGCTCTAACTCCCCTAACTACAGAATATGTTTGCCCTCTGATGCAATCTGGTCCAATACTCAGGGCCTGAAAATTGCTCATATGAACATCAATTGCCTCAGGCCTAAAATCCAACAATTGCCAACTTGAGCAGACATGTATGCCCCAGACATTTTGGTGATATCTGAGACCTGGCTAAACCCATCTGTGTTCTCCCATTAAATTGAGCTTAAAGGATTCTCTACCCTTCGCAAGGATAGACCTGTCAACAGAGGTGGTGGAGTGCTTCTCTATATAAAATCCTCTCTTAATGCCACTCAAGAATTTGTTCCTGAGTTAGATGACTCACATGAAATATTTCTTGTTAAAATACTCCTTGGTGACACCAAACCCCTCTATCTGGGTTGCCTTTACAACACCCTTCGAGCTGCATCATCAGCACTACTCTCCCTCCTGAAGTTTCTTGCAAACCACCCACTTGGTGAGTTAATACTTCTGGTGGACTTCAATATAAACTGAACCCCTGACATTCTAGAGGGGCATAGAGATGCTGTATTGGAAGCACAGCTCACTCAAGTTATTTGTGAACCCACCGGGCTTAACAAAATCAGGCAAACACATCTTGCTTGATTGGATCCTAGTCTCCAACTCAGACAGAATACAAGCTACAGACATACTCACAGACTCTGTAAGGGGCCACTCCCCTACTTACTGTATTTGGAAGAATACTGCTCCCAAGCATCCTCCTAGGATCTTCCTTGCCAGGGACTTCTCAAGATTTGATAAAGCCACCATCCAGGTAACCTTGTCCAATGCACAATAATCAAATCTCTCCCAGAAAATAATGCTGCCTTTGACCTTTTTACCAACAACTTCCTATCTGCTGTTAACCTACATGCCCCCTATAAACAAATTAGGGTAAAAAGACAAAGGTCTGAATGGCTTGACACTGATCTTAGAAAGATACTGAGGCAGAGAGACAAGGTGTGGGGAGTATTTAAAAATACAGGTCTCAGTTATAATTGGGATAAATACAGGGGAGCAGAATTTTCAAAAGCCTTAAATTGCCACAAGTCCTGGAGCATGGGGCTTGAGGTGATTTAACAGGATTTTCTATCCTGTGTTGCAAGTGCCGCAAATTAGACCAAGATTTTTTCGGTCTAACCTGCAGCAATCCTGGAGGCCATTGTTATGAAGCTTGCACCAGATATTTGGCACAAGCTGCCGTGATTCGAGAAAACTGTTGCAACCTCACCTGAGATTGCAAAATCGTGCGCAGTTGAAGCAAAGGGTTTGGTACCGCACCAGACCCTAAGTGCTGTGGTGCAGGGCTTGCTGCAAGTCCTGCACCAGGCTTTGAAAATTCTGCCCAGGAAGTACAGGAATCTCTGTAAAACTAGCATCAAAGTGGCTAAACAAAAATATGTCTGGAATCTGCAAGACACTAACCTGTCCAACTTCAAAGAGTTCTGGACCCATATAAACACCCTTCTAAAGGGCTGACCTACCCACTCTGAGTCTGACATCCTAGTTGAGGGTAAGCTACTTAATGACCACCTGGAAATTGCCAGTGCATTTACAAATTCTTCACTGATCTAGAACAGGTACAAAATTCCCTTTATGAGACCCAACCGAACACCCAAATTTGAATGAAGTTGAAGTACGAAGCCTAAATCCATTTCAAATGCGTAACCAGAAAAGATGTGCTACCTTTACCCAAAAAATGTAAAAGTGGAGGCCTTGGCGGGCTTTGAAAATCTGGAACCCGAGCTGTTAAAGCTAGGTGCTCATGCAGTTGCCACTCCTGTTGTCATGTTATTCAACAAGCCTTTTATGGTAGGAAGAATCCCTGATTGCTGGAAGATGGCCATTGTAATACCTGTCCACAGGGGTGGCCCCAATGAGCCTATAGAAAATTACCACCCCATCTCCCCACTCAGCTCCCTTGCCAAAATTCAGGAATGGCTAATATATAACCAGCTCCAAGAATATCTTGAGCAGTATCATCTCTTGACTGACTGGCAACATGGTTTCAGAAAATCCCATTGTATGGACACTGCTCTGGTTAAGCTGACTACAGCTATCCTGGGTGATATTGACAGGCGGTTCATGACTGGGGCAATCTTCACAGATCTCATGATGGCATTTTACCTAGTGAATCATGGTCTCCAATTAGACAAACTCAGAAGGTTTTGTCTATATGACATATCCTGTAGGTGGTTCACTCATTACTTGACCAACAGGTCCCAGAAAGTGAAATAGAAAGGTGTGCAATCTGCATTATGAACCAAAACCGATGGCATCCCTCAAGGGTCCATCCTGGACCCAGTGCTATTTTCCTTATTTATAAAAGACTTACCTGGTTAATGTGGAATGTGGAGTGGCACATATTCAGCTCAATGCTGATGATGCGGTACTGTATAGGAGCTTGAATGATGTAATCCTCATCAGTGAACTCCTCACTGGGGACTTCCTGATGCTAGAAATGTGTTTTTCATCAAGTAAGCTAGTTCTCAACCCCAAAATGACTAAAGCCATCTTTTTTATCCACAGGAACCTAGGCATTGACAGGCAACACTTTCTAAACTTGTCCACATCAGGGGTAACCAAATAGAGGTGACTGAGGCTACTAAATACCTAGGGCTTTACCTTGATCAGGAAGTCTCCTTCAGAGCATGTATCACTTCTCTCATTAAATCCCTACACCATAAGATTGGTTTGCTATACTGTCTAGGTAATGACCTCACCAAGGAATCATACTTAACTATTGCCAGGAGTATGCTGCTTCCACTCTGAATTTTATGCCTTTTTCGCTAACTCCCTGCCTAGGGATACATCCTTCATTCGGGAATGCCCCGTCATGTTATGATGTTCCCTTTACTGATTCTTTCATGTCCTCATCATTGGCCTACCCTCTTCTGCTGCCATGGCACATTGGGACTTCATCACAGATGTTTATGTGCATTGGACTTAGCAAATCCCAACAGCTACCCCTTCCCCCTATGGCACCAGGCCAGGGTACTTCTACATGCAACCTTGGAAGCACTTGGCATCCACTTGAACTATGATATGCCTTGCCCACCTAAACAGAACAAACGGGTTCGGGCACGATCCATCAAGCTTGTGTCGAAAGCCCTTAAAATGATACTATTCATGCTTCTGCTCTGTTCTGGCAGCATCAAACTGAAACTAGTGCCCCCCCAAACCTATCTCTGCTCCTTGCAACCTTATCAACCTAAAAAGTCTAAGTATCCTCCATATTAATGTGTACAGCCTCCTAAGTAAGTTAGATGCTATTCAGGCTTGGATCACACATGAAACATGACATCTTGGTGGTTTCTGAGACCTGTCTCAAGCCCACTATCCTGGACTCTGAGGTTAACTTACCTAAATACAATATCCTTCATGCAGACAGATGGACTAGAGGTAGGGGGTTGCCATCTACGTATTGGAAAAATATAACATTTCTATTACCGACGCCTCATCATTGCCGAAAGAGTTTGAAAGTCTCACGATCAAAGTCCATCTCTCAACCACCTTGGCCTTGCATATCATAGGATGCTACAGGCCTTGCTCTGCAGGGCTTCAACTGTTAAGTCACCTTTCCCACTCTCTTAGTGTGCTGCAGTCAGAAGTCATACTCCTGGGTGATTGTAACCTGGATTGGCTTTCTGACTCCTCCAAACCCTTAAAAACTCTATGTGACTCATTCGAACTTACTCATATTGTCTCAGAAGTGACCCATCCAAATAAAAAGAACCTGAATAAATGCTCCCTACTAGACATTATTCTAGGAAACAAGCCATACCTCTTCTCCCATTCTGGAGTCTTCTTCACTGATCTCAGTGACCACTGCTTTATTGCTTGCATAAGAGCTGCACCCAAGCCTATTTCTAATTCCAGGTTCACAATCAGGAGATGTTTGCATATTTTAGTGTCACAAGCCTTCCTTTTGGATTTACAAAACTCCTTGCTATGGCAGGACTTCTACTTAGCCAAGACAGTAGAGACAGCATATG
This sequence comes from Neoceratodus forsteri, assembly GCA_016271365.2. Taxonomy (NCBI): domain Eukaryota; kingdom Metazoa; phylum Chordata; order Ceratodontiformes; family Ceratodontidae; genus Neoceratodus; species Neoceratodus forsteri. Next base: position 1,556,904,958 of record CM057449.1, on the reverse strand, counting down.
AGACCTTCCATACTGTTGTCCATGAAGCTATTGACAGACATGCCCCCTTGATCAAAGCACGTACCAAGAAAAAAACTCCCTTAGTTTACAAGTCAACTGAAGTCTGCTTTGCTCAACAGGGACAAGCTCTGGAAGAAAGCACGTAAATCAAAGCTTCAGTCGGGTCTTGCCGATTTTAGGGCAGCCAGAAACATCTGCACAAAGCTTGTCAGAATCACTAAGGCTAACTGCTTCCAGTCAGCTCTGGATTCCTCCACCAAGGACCCTGCCAAATTCTGGCAAACCCTTATAGATATTCAAGGACATGCTTCATCAGGTTCTCAATCTACAAAGATCTTATACGAAGGATCCCGTAATACCGAGAAGGCAGAAATCCTTGACTTCTTTAATAATCATTTTATTACAGCAGGTATGGCCTTTGACATTTCACCTGTGAATAACCTGCTTACGCAGTTCTCATCACAAGGACCAGCAAGCCCTCCTCCTGTCCACAGTACTCCTGTCACAGGTTTCTCCTACGAACCGGTAACTTACAAGGAAGTGGATGATCTGCTCATTCAGCTGGATGCCAGAAAGAGTAGGAGCAGACCGCATTGACCCTTTTCTCCTAAAGCTCATTCACCAAGTGTTGGCAGCTCCATTAATGCACCTCTTTAATATCTACCTCAGCTTGGGTAAACTCCCTTCTATCTGGAAGACTGCCCAAGTTTTACCGCTGTACAAATCAGGAGACCCCAGAGACCCAAATAACAATAGGCCAATCTCCTTACTCCCCACTCTATCAAAACTGCTGGAGAAATTAGTGAATTACCAACTTAGAAACTACATTGATGCCTCAAATCTGATAAACCCTGTGCAGTCAGGCTTTAGGCCATGCCATAGCACAATCACAGCTCTGGCTGAAGTCACAAATGACTGGCAGAGAGACCTTGACTTAAAGAATCATGTATGTAGAGTATTCCTTGACTTAAGCAAGGCCTTCCATACCATCGACCATGCATTGCACTTAGTTACTCTCCGCAACATTAGTCTGGATGCGCCTTCTCTAAAATGGTTCTCATGCTACCTGGCAGAGTGGATGCAACAAGTAAAAGCAATAAGAGATCTCTCCACTCTAAAACAGATTAGCAGAGGCGTACATCAAGGCTCCATCTTGGGGCCCTTACTTTTCTCACTTTATATCAACAACATCAACTGTGGAATCAAACTTTCCAGTGTACTTCTCTTTGCGGACGACACGGTACTTTACACTGCCAGGCCTTCTCCCGAAAGTGCCTGCTCAGATTTGCAAGCAGATTTCCTACTGCTGCAACAAAACCTCCTGAGTCAAAAGCTCCTACTGAATGCCAAAAAGACCAAGGCTATGCTGTTATCCCCAATGACCAAGTCTATAAACTCCCTTAAGCAAGACAATATTCCCACTATCACCACCCTGCTTGGTGAGTCACTTGACTATGTGACCAAGTTCAAGTACCTAGGTATGTGGATTGACAACAGACTTTCTTTTGCTGATCATATAGATGAGTTGTCATCTTTTTTAGAATTGAGCATCTGCTTAATCAAGAGACCAGAAAAAGCTTAGTACAAACCACATTCCTAGCTATCTTGGACTATGCAGACTTCCTGTATGGCCAAATCCCAAAAACCGCCCTATCTAAGCTTGACACCCTTTATCATAGGGCCTTACATTTCATCTCAGGTATAGCATATAATACCCATCACTGTGTACTCTATTCCATGGTAGGATGGACCTCCCTTACATTCAGGAGGCAAATGAATAGTATGCTATGGACCTATAGCTCTATACCCAAGATGCTACCATCCTACATTTCTGACTGTCTGCCCTCCTGCACCTTAAGAAACTATGCCTTGAGAAGCTGTTCTTACATCTCACTAGCTGTGCCTAAAGTCTTTTCCCATTTTGGCAGAGCTTCCTTCAGCTATGTGCTGCCACAGCTGTGGAACAACATCCAGAAATCCATAAAATTGGTGCATCCTATTGGTTTTGTGGAATTCAAGTCACTCTATTCGAGATTCTTCTCAGAGCCTTGTCAGTGCCCTCCCTGTTGCTAAACTTGTAGTCATACATTGCTATTCTTATAGTCAACCATCTACACTTTCTATTCTCTTGTTAGAATTAGCCAAAGCCATGTTCCTGGATTCATCCTTGCTTGCTGCTGAGCCCCAGCTTGCACTGTCACTAGCATTAACTCTGCTCTACTAGAGCTATCAGTGTCTAAAATCACTGGTTCGGCACATCGGTGCTGACTTGCTTCTACCTCTCTACTGTACTGTTTACTGGGATGAGGCTTCACCTTACAACTGGGCCTCATTGATTATCCTTGTACCTTGTTTTTATTGCTATATATTGTATTACTATGCCCATTTGTGCTATATGTTCTGTTGTTTGTTCTGTATCTACCAGGCCCTCCTTACAAATGAGCTTGCTCAATGGAGTTTCACCTAGTTAAATAAAGATTGAGTGTTTGATTGATTATAGTATGGGGCCCCTGCTCTTCACTCCTGTGAGAAACACAGAACTTTACAAACTCAGTGTCTTTTACAACAAAATTGGGTGATTTGTCTTGAGCGCCCCTCCTAGGATACATCACTGTAACGTCTTCTTCTCTTTTAACTGGCCATCTTTAGAGGGTAGACTAGAGTACCCCCTCCTCTGTATCACTTATAAAATCCTAAAAGGCCCAACTCCAACCTGCCTCCAAGGTATCCTGTCCCTCAAGCCATAACAGAGTGCTCAGGTCCACTGGATGCACTCTACTAGAAGTACTAGAGTCAGAATGAGCACACGAGGGAGAGAGTTTATCAGCTCAGCACCTTCTATGATGAACATGTTTATGACCTCCCTACAAAACTGCACCTCACTTGGAGGTTTTAGAAAAGGTCTCAAAGCATACCTGCTTGAACGCAGTCTGTACTCCTCAATCGCTGACCTGGAGTTGCTGCCACTCTTCATTGCATCTGGCATTGCATCTAGTGGCACTTGGTCTTTCCACTGTACTCTTTTTTGCACTTGTTATGGAATGGATATCTGACCTGTTTCTTTAATACTGTATTACTGCCTTGATTTGTATTATGTTCCAACCTGTGAACTACTCTCCTGTATCCTTGTGAATATTGTTTCTTGTTATGTTACTTATTTGTATTAGCACATCTGGTTCATTATCCCATGAATTGTCTGACTCTGTTAAAATCTTCATTGTTTGGCATTCTGTGAAATTAACTCTGGGACACCCCTGAAAAAGAGACTTTTGGGTTCCAGTGGGCCTACCTAGTTAACAAAATTCAATAAAAAAAATTATTTTTACCTAATAAAGCCATGCTGAGAGGAGGCAATAATTTTAGCCTCAACTAAGTGCAGTATTATTCTGTCCTTGAAAATGACTCAGGACCTAGCCAAACACTGAAATTTGGCTAACTGGCCTGAAGTCAGACTATACACCTTTTCTTGAAGATAGGGACCCCTTTAGCAACTTACCCTTCAGTACTGCACCTGTCCAAAGAGTCACCTTAAAAAGAATACAGCAAGTGGCCCTGCTGATTGTTCCCTGTATTTCATTGTGATCCTATGGGATATCCTGTCCACCTCTTAGGACTTACCTGACTTGGTCATCACTAGGTAGTCAGCTACAAGGGTGGGTGAGATGTCTTTAGTCTCCATCATTGCTACTCTGGACACCACAGGCCTTCCCAATGAGCACCTTACCTCCCCCCAGGAGCCCTGTGGTGAAAACAAATGCAAGGTCAGCATCTCAGCCTTCACCTTTGACTCTCTCAGAGGTTCCTTTCACCTTCAGAGGCTAAATTCCTTCTTTAATCATACTCCTTCCATTTCTGTACCGGGCACATGAAGTTAGAGTTGTCTGCAGCTCCTAATGCTATCCTGGTTTCCATTCTATCATTGGCTTCTTAATTCTAGCCTTACAGTCCCTCAGTGCTGCTCAGTACTTCTGTGAATACTTGTTAGTACTGTTAGCAAAGCACATGTACTGTTTAAGTAAAGAGCTTCTTTCTAGTCTTAAGAGAACCACAGCATGTGCGACTGCAGAATGATCTGCTCAGCTGACTTCAGCCAGCACACTGCAGAGGACTGCTGTGGTTCTCTGCTCTTTCTACTGAAGTCATGTTACTAGTGAAATCCCTGTAGAGGAGTAACTGCAGCACATATACATGTGCTGGGAATTCCTGGCATTACTGTAGTGTTGATTTTGCAGTGTGACTCAAAGTATTGGAAGTTCATGGAAAATCACAGGTGGAACTCTGCAGATCTCGCCTTGATCAGGCAGTGAATAATAATGTTGCCCCAAAAGAGTTAAAAATGGTGCACACACCAGCAAAAGTAAAAGAACAGGTATTCACAGTATTTGTCCACAATCAAGTGAATAAGCATCACCTCTTGAAGAAGACTTGCATGGTGATACATAGGGGTGCCTGCCTCTGCACTCTTTACATGGGTGTATTCTCTCAACTGTTGGAAACATAAATATCCTTTCCTCTACTTTTGCTGGTGTGGGCACCATTTTTTACTCTTTTGTGACTTTTCTTGGGATGCAGTTCCACTATCAGTTACACCTGCATCTGAACAAGAGTACAGTTCTTTGTCTTTGTTCATATGATATCATTGTGTGACTACTATCTTCACTGTTTCAAATATTTCAGATATTGTTAAAAAGCCATAAAAAACAAATCAATTAACCTGAAAGCAATACCAGTCCAATCCTGTCTAAATATATCAAATACCTATGGATAGTGCACATTTTAATCCTAAAGATACTGTAGGCTGCAGAATGGTATGGAACCCTATCAACAGATGCCTGGACTATTATACTCTGCTGTGACAAAACCGATATAGGTAACATATCTGAAGGCCATTGCTATTTTGTCTACCAGTACAATTTCATACTGTTCTTTTGGTATTGCTTTCTGTTTAGGACCATATGTCACTACTGACTTACAGTTGGGTATATTATTTGTTGAAGTCACTTACAGACATTTAGTTTCAAGTTTTACATTTTGCCACAGTATCATATATAAAAATGAATAGGTTTGCTCCAATTAAGCTATTAGAAAGTGGGCCATTGTTTTGCTACTCTTGCTTTTAGCTGGTAGCATTCAACCCAATCCTGCCCCTTTTTCAGTTGAACATAATGCAGACACTGTGACCCCCAAACACGCTTTAGCCTTTATTCATGTAAACATTAGAAGTTTAATACCAACATTAGATGAATTCAAAACATAGCTGTTGGGGAATTATTTTGATCTCATAACAGTGTCTGAGACATGGTAATCAAACAGAATATATAATTAAGAAACTAAGATTCCAAACTTTGGGTATTTAGATGTGATAGGCAAAAAAAGTGGAGGTGGGGTTCTAATCTATTACTAATCTTGTTTTCCTGTGGTGGCTGATGATTTCACTAATACTTACTCATCAAGTGATTTTCTTTCTGTCATGTCATATTTGGGGGGTGCTAAGCACCAATCCTTAGCTACTTTTTGCAGTCATTCAGCTTATTCTGATAAGGGACTTGTGTTATTGTCTGAGTTTAAGCAAACACAACATGAAAGAAATCCTTCTCTTGGACGATGCCAATAATAATTGGAATGAGTGAATTAGAGACATAGAGACTATCATGAGAGCTTGAACCCTAATCAAGTGATCTCAGCTTCCACACTAAATTCTGAGACTGTCTGTCACAGAGTCCTTAATAGACAGTATAGTCACTTCAAAACCTGATCATATGCATCAAGCCCATCCTTTACCTGATAGCTTAATTGACCATTCTCTGCTTATTTTCTGTTCGAGTACTTGTAGGCCTTGCTCCTCTCCCATACCTGTAACTTCCAGTTCCATTTGTAATCTTAACATTACTGAATTCTGGAATGCTGTTTCACAGATCAACTGTATATTTTTTTGCATTCTGGTCTCTTGGTAGATTTGATGCTGAATTGTATTATACATACATTTAACATGGTTTGTAATCATTTTGCCCCTATCTGTCACTTGTGTACTAAAAACAGAAGTCAGGAATGGATCACTCCTTGTATGGTACAATTGATGCAGGAGAGAGACAGGGCCTGGAAAGCTTTTAGGAAACAACGTCAAATTCTACATTGCTTTAATGTGAAAAATAAGGAATAAATGTAAACAATAGGTTGGAAAGACAACAATGGGATATTATTTAAACTCCCAATTTCGGTTTTCAAATGGTCAACAGGCAAGTTGGCAAATACAAACAATCTCATGGGGAAAACCAGTTCTGCCGCAATATCACTTCTGACTACTGAACAAGGTGATTTGACAGATCTGATTGCAATTGCCAGCAAGCTCAATACCACTTTTTGTGGAGCCACAAAAATTGCTCTTTTGGTTGAGCTATCTGATGTTGAGCAGCTTGGGACTAGATGTGGTGGTTCTGATACTGGTTCTTAAATTTAGATCACTAACAGTAGATGAAACTTTAAATACTTTATGAATATTAACTTAAACTAGAATGGGATTGGGCAATATTGCTCTAAAACTCTTTTCTTTTCTTTTGTTATTGATGTACTGGCTCATCTTCTTTGCATTTTGTACAACCATTTGTTACCAACCAGTGAGGTCCCAAAATTGTGGAAGCAGGTGACTGTGGCTCTATTTTTAAATCTGGAGAGTGTACATTGACTAAAAACTATCAACGAATATCCCTACTTGCACCATTGTCTATGGTCTTTGAGAGGATGGTTTTTCACCAGTTTAAGTAGTTTCTGAATACCAGCAATTTAATAGCAGCTTGTCAACATGGTTTTCGAGATAGGCACAGCACATACCCAATTGTGCTTGAAATCATTTATGATTTTCACAGGGCCTTGGACAATGTGGACACAATCAGTGCACTCTTTCTGGATTTTTCCATAGCATTTCACCTGGTGCACAATGGTCACCTTCTTGCTAAGCTTAGGTCCTATGTTTTATTTGTATCTTTCTTATTCTGATTCTAGCATTGCCTGATTGACAATTCTCAATCAGTTTCTTTGAATTCCGTTTCTTCTCCACTCGTCAAAGTTACTGCTGGAGTACCCCGGGATCAGTTCAGGGGCTTATTTTGTTTAATTTTTTTTTTAATGATCTTGCTGATATATTGCATCGCTCTGAATCACATATTGTCATCTGCACACATGATATTGTTTTGTACAGAAGGGTATTTAATACCAGTGACATAACCAGATTATTGCAGCCTGACATTGAATTGTTACAAAAACAGTTGCAAAAAATGGCTCACAACTGAATATTGGTAAAACCAAGTATATGTACTTTGGAACAAAACAAAAATTAAAGGCTTTACTCCCCCCACCCCTGGCTTATTATACTTGGTACCTTTGTGGAAAAAGTTGACAGTTTCAAGAAATTTGGATTTACTCTAAACCAGACTCTCTCTTTTATAGAATATATCTGCACGCTGGTTAAATTAGTACTGACTTGCTTTGGTCTGCTTTTTAGGCTACAGAATTGTTTGTCCACTCATTCTATGTAAGAAAGTCCTGGTTCAATCCCTACTCATGTCATTAGTGGACTATGGACTTTGGTCTATGCCATTGCCATTGTCACTGACTTGCAAATATTTAAAATCCTATACAATTCAATATGTAGATTTCCTGCCTCCAGCCCTGGATTTTCTCATCACTACACTCTTTACAAACACCTTGGCTGGCCTTCTTTTGATGTACACATTACTTATTTTACCCTTATCAGTTTTAGATGTTTCCTTAAATGTCCTATTTGATTTTTGTTCTTGGCTGATGCTAACCCCAGTGCTGATTCCAAGAGTACTAGACCTGCTTATACTCATTTCATAAGACACCCACTCTTCAGTTCCTACCTGGGCCAACATTCTTTTATTTATAAAGCCATTGCATTCTGGAATAAATTACCTGCTTTGTTGCACTCTATCAAGTCGCAGAATACATTTAAAATGGCATTTAAAAATACTGTCTAGATTTGTCTATGTACAAGTGTAATGTTACCTGATTACTCTGTACTCTGATGTATTGCATATTTATTCTGCATTGTTGCTTTTGTTTAAATCTACGGGTCCCCCTGAAAATGGGCATATAATGCTCTTGTGTCCTACCTGGTTAACAAACTTCAAATAAAAAAATACATTTAAAAAATGTTTCAGTATACCAGAATTTCAGTACAATGTGGGAGACTAAGAACTGATTCCTGATCCTCAGCCATAGCTCTGGCCAAAGAGCACTATAGTAGGTGAATGATAATGATGATGCAGGGAAAGATGGAGGGTAGGTTAGCTTACCATGCAAGCATCATCTGGTGTGGCTTAATCATTTTGCATTGAGGTGTTGGATCTCAAAGCTCTATAGTAGTGTGAGAAGAGCTGCCCATCCCAAGGAACATGGTGGACTTATAAGGGAGACATATTGCTCCCAGCTTTTAATGAGAATTCCAAGGTGGCCTCTGACCTCGTGCCCTAGCAACAGTGGATCCTGAGTGCTACTTGTGAGACAGTGTCTAACATTCCATCACTGGAATCACATGCTAAGGTTGACTGGGAGCCTGATGTGTCATAGAGGACAGATACTCAGTGCTTGATGCCCAAGGATGGAGAATGCAGTATACTGTCATGTGTGCACCTACTGCCATATGACAATGACGTGGCATTGTAATTAGTGGTGAAGGCAGATGCCCTTCTACATGGTTGAAGAACACAAGCTTGAAAACCCTGACTTCTGGTTGGGGACAAGGGGAAATCTGAGGAAGGGGTAACAATCCCAGGGGAGTGGGTAGCAAGCCACATGGCTGAAGCCAGAGATAGGAGGACAAGATGATGTTAACCTGATTAGTGGGGGATCCTGATGTAGATGGATATACGAGGGGAGGTACATTTTTGATAAATAAATGTGTTCAAAATATCATTAGTCAACAAATTTATGCATATTAGAGCTTGACGTTGAAAGCACTTGTGCCACAAAAATAAGAAAAGGCATAGATTTTTGTAGGAATGTTCATAAATTTCTGACATCTATGATCATATAAAGGTTTTTATTTAGGTTGCATAACTTCTTCCTTGCTAAATAAAAGCTACTGTAGGGGATCTCAGAAAAGTATAATGTGAAAAAGCTGAGCAAATTCCTTAAATCCTGCCATTATTGTGTAAATTCCAAGTACTTCAAAAAGCAAGTCATTAACTTTTCCAAACACGCAGCACAAGATGTGGAGGCACAGGCGGTGTTTGCAGTGTTTGCCAAATGTAGCTCTATATAAAATTTTATTTTATAATGCTTTACCCAGGATACATCAGCTGTGATGTCACTGCTGGTTTTCAGAGGGGTTCTGCCTTGACTTAATTTTACAGAAACCAAGGTTCAAGTTACTTTCTCAAAGTCACACAACAAGCCAGTGGCTGCGGTGGGATTTGAAACTGTAGTCTCTCAATTCAGTTCTGTGCCCTAAGCACTGTTCACCTGTATTTGAATACATTTTGAATGGGCAGTAACTGTAAGAAGGAATTCAGCATTATCTAAACATACTGTCTGTAATGGTGACCTACTTTTTTGCTGTTCTGATGCCTACATAAAATACCTGAGCAACTGTATTAAATGGTATGTGTTAGGACTTGAATTTCCATTTCTATCATCCAAGCTGCTTATTCAACTTTTATTTAGCATCTAAGAAATATTCTGTGCCAATTCTATCCCTTAATAACACCCTATGAGGGAACAAGTATGTTACTGATCCACATGACTTGTGGTCACTTGGTTCAACGGGTTAACTGCCACCATTTCCTTCTCTTGTGTAAATGGTTGCAATACAGTGCTTAAAATTAATCTCAATTGTAAAATCAGAACACCAAGGTAACATACTGAAACCATATTTAATGGTTGTCACGGCCCAACAACAGTAGCAAAGTTAGTACTTTAATGTTTCCCTTTAAAGCATGTTTTAATCAAATATGCAACATACTAACAGTAAATAATAGCCCTTCTGCCTCAATAAGGTTTACTACCAGGCACAGAAATGTAACTATTTAGTCGGTTATGCTGTGCTGGCTATAAAAACCCAAGAAGAGTTTTACTGTAGTACCATCAGCAGTTAAATAATTTCAAACATGATGATATAACTAGGGTTGGAAACACAAGTACTTTACTTCAGTCAGTGTCTGCCACTGTCATACTACAGTAGCAACAGATTTGCAAATGGACATTAGTTTCAAAAAGTCTCAAATCTTAATTGAGGAAATATGCAGTCTAAATGATGGTGGAGGGCACAGTGCCCCCATGATATAACTGAAGTGAACCTTGGTAGTTCATGCAACATGGGGATTTTTTTTGTTTGTTTTTTAATGGGAGAGGAGACTCAGTTTCAAGACAGAACCCCCTTTGTATCACTTCACTGTTGCTCTCTACATCCATTTGCTTAGAATTTGTTGGTGGTGGTGGGGGGCTTAGTTTAAACAGGGCCCTGTGATCCCAAAATGTATCCCGGTCATGACATGCAATATTGGTTCCAACTATGTGGAGTAGTATCACCCACTTCCCCCTTAGACTTGCAAAAATACCACAGCTGTCTTAGCTTAATCTGAAGTTTTAAAAAATGGAACATTTTGCATTTTCGCAAAGAAGTGCTACCACCCTTGACAAAATGTCAACCCCTTATACGAATTGTAGATCAGCCCCTGATGACATGTAATTCCCAAATGGCCTGTGGTCTCATTTGATAGAGTAAAATGAAGACATGTACAGTAGTTCAAAACATTAAGACACAGTTCATAACTTCCTAGGATAATACTTAGAACAAGTGCATGATTTAAAATATTGAAACTAGGTAAAGAGAAGTTGTCAGTTAAATAATAACTGAAGGCATATCTTGTTATAGAAGTAATAGGTTTTGCTCGAGTGATACGTTAAAGTGCACGAATTAGACTATAATGACGCTAGTTGGGTGCTAAGCTACTGCATATTCATTACAATATTACCCTGAGGGGCATGGAGTTAAAATGGATGCAGTAATGATTATTACAGTGTTAGGTATTATTCATTCAACATTTTGAAGAAAGAAGGAAAAATGGCTCTTAACCTTCACAAATTAAGTACTGTAATCCTATTCTGAAAGTTATTCTGTGACCTGGTTAATGGGTCAGCAGGTAAGAGTGCTTGTCAAGTGATAGCAGGAAACCCAAGCTGAGGCCGTCACATAATGTTATTATTTTGTAAGGGAAGGTGTTAACTGAACTGCATACTGTATGTTGTAAAACGGTGTTAACAGTGATACTAGAATTAATTTTCATCCCTGCATTATTTAGTGATAACATGCAGTTGCTTGGGTATCTCGAAACAATAATCGGCTTCTGAATGATTAAATGCCAAGGCAAAGCCGAGGCATTTAATACTCTGAAGCCGATTATTGCTTCGTATACTCCAAGCAACTGCATGTTACCACTTAATTCTACTTGGACAGTGATGTTTTCTTTGTAGTTTGCCTTGGTGTCACTGGCAGCAGACTCCAGAATTACTTCAGTGGGAGCCTTGGATTATCTCTGATCAGCTAGACATACCTCATCATGTTACAACTTATTATCCATGGCTAAAGCAAATAATCAGACTTGATTGGCTAATAGCTGTGGGGGAATCCCTGCACATACCCACAGTAACAAAAAAAAGTGTCAGCCAACTGGCTTTTTGCTTGTCTTAATAGTATTCCACCTTTGTGCCCACACATAATGCCCTTACATTTATGCATTACCAGTGTTTTACAAAAGGCCCTGATTATGCCAGTACAAAAACTGCTGCACATCTCTCCCAGTACCAGTTTTCCAGCACACCTTGCCTGCTGTTGTTGCACTCCCAGGCTCAGGGTCCCACCTCACAACAAGACTGGGTGGGAAAACTACCATCCAAACACAGAACTGTCTCTCCAGGGAGAACTGGATGGCTCACTTGATTGGTAATGGGTTAAGGGGTCTTTCACCTCTAGGTCACTGGTTCAAATCCAGCACAAGTTGGAAGTGGTTGAAAGCCATTATCACCTAAGGGCTATTCAGTGGCCTATGTGAAATGTGTAGTGGTTGTCTTAGTCCAGTTCCCAGTGGGCAGGTATTAACTGGTACTCTTGTTGGCAGTCTCACATGAGAGGCCAAGGACTGAATGGGCATGAAGTCTGAACTATCTTCTCACCTACATTGTGGTCCCTTCATGGCATGGTTGAAGCACACTGGCATTAGAGTGGGGACACTTGTACTGTGATCACTCGTATTGTACTTGTCATGCGGCTAGAGGACTTTCGGTTCCAATGTTGTCAATCCAGCACCTTTCATGAGCACTAAATTCATACACAGAAAAACAAACACACACAAAAAATTAAGAACTGTTCCTTCTCCTACCATTACCACACTGCTTCCTGCTCTCCTTTCTACGGAACCTACAACAGTGCCCTTTACTGACCACATAGCAAAGCAAGGGACTATTTTGCTAAATATACACCTGCACTGTAAAAAAAAATTACAAAATATTTAATAACATGTTTTTATATAGTTTTATATACACAACCCCCTGCCCTTAATAATAGTAATAGTACACTTCAGAATATGGTATATCATGGGATAGTGCCATGTTCCAGTGCATGAGTCACTTAGTCTGCAGTCTCATGACTCACAGTGCACCTTGGGTTTGGCAATATTCCATGATATACAAAGAAACATGGACAATGCTGACAGAAACAGACCATTGGTCCATCCTGTCTGCCCTGTCAAACACCAAGACATTTTATCTAGATGGGGTTTTTGCCCCCTTCCTTACTGCTACCTCCTGAGTAACTATTAAGCCCTTAACTATGTCCTAACTGTGCAGTAAACTATTGATGTTTTTTGTGCCCACCACCCCTGCCAACAAGGTGTTCTATGGCTCAACCCCTCTCTCTGTAAACTAAAATTTTCTCCCATCCCTCTTGACCCCCCACCCCCACCAGCTTACTTTTGTTCCTGTGTTTTTTTACCCAGTTCATTCTGTTCAGGAATTTGTAGGTCTCTATCATATTGTTCTTTTCCCATCTGGCCTTCAGCAAGTAAATGTTCATTGCCCTAAGCTGGGCCTCATAGGAGCTTCCCTGTTGGCCCTGAATCATTGTGGTTACCCTACAATGCCCCATCTCCAGCCTGTCTTTGTCTTTCCTCAGATGGGGACTCCAGAATTGTGCACAGGATTCCAGATGGGGCCTCACCATTGATGTATAGAGAGGTGGCATTACCTCTTTCAACCAGCTATTGAAACCCCACCTAGTACACTCGACATTCTGGCTGCATTGCTGCAGATTTTGTTATATCATTAGATTATTTTTGGGAGTCATATATGACTCTAAGGTCACTTTCCTCAGATGGAATGCCCAGCTTAACCCCTTCAGTCCAATATTCTGTCCTGGGTTCTTGTTCCTTATGTGCATCACCTAACACTTTTTGGCATTGAATTTCAACTTTCATACCTTAGACTACCTATCCACCATCTGCAGCTCCCTCTGCAACTCTAACTCTATCCTCACTGTCTGCCTGCCATATAGATTAGTATCATCTGTGAAGAGACAAGTCTTGTCCTGTATTCCTTCTCCTATAATGCTGCTGAACATATTGAAAAGGACTGGACCCAGGACTGATTCCTGTGCCAACCCACTTGTTACTTCCCTCTTCCCGACTTGTCTCAGTTTGCCACCACTCTGTGTTGTCTCCCTATCAACCAACTACTCGCCCATTTAACTTGGTCCTTCCCTGCACCTAGATCCTCTAACTTCTTCATCAACCCTCTGTGTGGTACCTAGACATTTGCCTTGCTGAATACAGTATATCCACTGCTTGTTCCTTGTTAACTATCTTAGTTACCCAGTCAAAGACTAGGATACTCCAACTGAGATACAGTATGATATGTCATTTTCATTGGGGTCCTGCTTTTACCCACTTTTGCAATGTATTTACTTTGATTTGCCAGGCTGAGATGCTACAGCTCATTTCAGTGAAGTCCTGCTTCCACACATTTTTGTAACTGCGTGAAATTAAGCATTGGAAAGTTACATGAGTTGCTTGGGGTCACACAGCGCATTCAGTAATGAAGGTCTAACCCATGATATCAAACATCTGCTGTTTAGTGTTTGCGCATCTATAAATTATATCCTTTAAATGTCCAATTCCACTTATTTTCATTCTTCTCTCGTGCAAGAGGACATTAAAACATTAGAAAAAGAAACTTTGAACATGATACAGAATCATATAAAATGCCTGTCAAAACACAAGCACGTGTAAATGAAAGTCACAGGAGAAAATAAAATGTGAATAAGTACACTCAAGTTATCTCCAGATAGTGAGGGTTCTATGTCACATCTGATGTCCATACATTTCCATATTTTTCTGACACACAGCTTTAACTTGCTTAAAAATGTAGAACTTTCAATAGTAGCAGCTCTGGTATTAAAAATAATTGCGTATTGTTGTAGTTGTCTAAAAACAAGATCCTGTTTATAAAAGTAATGTTAATTACTACACAAATAATATCAGCATGCCTTTTTTTCTTAGACTTCGCAGTTAGTACAGTAAATATAAAATATCTACGAAAGTAGAATTTTAGTAGTAGTGTTTTGTGGGGCTGAAACATTCAAAACTGTAGTGCACATAAAACTACAAGTCTAACTGGATACCAAATAACAGGCACTCACTGTGACAAGTAGAACAAGAAAGACTACAACAGAGACAACCCCGGTGCTTCAAATCCAAAGCAGTTCTTCAGTTTGTATTTGATGCTCTGTGGTTGTCTCTGATGTAGTCTCTTTGTTTCACTTGTGATAATAAATTCCTCTTATCTGCTATAAAGCTTGATTTTTATTTTTGTGAGCACCCCAGTTTTGCATATCTTCAGCTGAGCTTTTGTTGTGGTTGCAGAAGACTCTATTGCTGTTTGCATGGTGTACTGTTTCTTTCATGTAGGTTGGGGCTTGAGCACCTCAGGATCACAGATACAGCTCTGCCCAGAGGTGCTGGACAAAGCTAGTTCAGCAAGCTATAGAGAGCCACCACCAGTTGCAGTGGACAAAGCCTGCCTAGCTGACAATAGACAGCAAACACTGGTAGTGTTTGACAAAGCCTGGTTGCTTGCTTGCCAGTTTCAGTTCTGTTGAAGGCTGAGAACATTATGAATGCCTTCTCTTATGACCCTACTTCTAACTGTGCAGCTTACTACAACCTTTACTGATTCCACCTATTGGGAGTTACTCATGATTGCTAGCTCTAGGAGAGAATTCAGAAGGTGGGCAGGTTTGACAGTGGGATGGAGTCTATCAGTAGCTGCGGGAGAGAGATTGGGAGGCAAGTTTGTCAGTAGGAGGGACAAGTCTCTGTAGGAGTGAAATTGGGAGGTGGATGGGTCTGGCAGTGGGAGAGATTGTCTGTCTGCACTGTAACTTTCTCCAGCTCCCATCCTCCATCATCACCCTCACCCTTTGCAAATACTGGTGCTGCCGGGACAACTGTGCTGCTTGGCTGCATTTAAAATTTCTCCTCCACCCCACTCTTTACTATATACCAGCTCTGCTAGCTGAAATCTGCCACTTGGTGGCACTTTCCTTCATCTTTCACACCATAACCATTTGCAGCATGTAACTCTCAATAGTCAAACGAGCATTGCAAATGCTAAAATGCACTGCCTGAACACACTGACTGCAGCTCTGAGCAAGTGTACCAGCATTCAGTGCATATACAGAAAAGACGCTGGTGTGCAAGCTCAGAGATGCAGTGCATTCAGGCAGTCCATTTTGGCATTTTCTATGCTCATTTCACAGTGAAGCTTGCTTTGCAATGGCCTTATTAGTAACTTTTTTCTACACTTGTGGTTTGTTTTGTATATTCACCAAATTCCTTATACTGTATGATGTTTCCTGTTGGATCTGGAAACACAGAGCTGCTGGGGTTTTCATATCAGCTGCATATCTGCCTCACAGGCAGACTAAATCCTTAACCACTGAATCACAGACTCTCCGGCAGAATGACACCTCAATTCACATCCACGTAACAATGACAACAGCATTGGCAGACAGTGACATGCATGAAATGGTGATATATTGGTATTCAAGTGAATCCACAGTCCCACAAAACTTGGCAGGTAAGTGGGGTGGCTGTTTTCTTCATCATTCAGTGGCTACCCTGAAACACTTAAATAATTCACACACAATGCCAATGTGTTTCCTTTCATTCTGTAAGCAAACATAAAAAAGCAGCTAGGATATCTACTTTCAGCTTCAACAAGCTCTCCTCAAAACAGAAAGTAAAGCACAACGCTATCTACCAGAACACTAGAGACACAAGCTAGAGGGAAAAATCAACATGTGAACAGATAGAAAACAAAACAAACAAAAAGTGTAATATAAACATTGTTCCCTGTTTTTCTGTTTCCCTTTCTTCCCTGGTGGTCTAGTGAACCCCCCTCCCTATCCCGATCCCCAGTATGTGAACTTATTCCTGGAGGTCTAGTGGACCCCCCAGCCTGGCAGGTAGGGTCCCACCACCACTCTCTCCCCCATTCCAAAACAGTCTAGATGACCGGCACAGCCCTCCGCTCTCCTCCATGGCCAGGCTGCCCATTGAGCTGTCAGTGAATGAGCACATGCCTGTACAAGCATGCACTTATTCATTGACAGCTCAGTGAGTGGCCCACCCATGGAGGAGAGTGAAGGGCTGTACTGGTCACCTGCTTCATTTTGGGATTGGGGAGTGGGGTGGTGGTACACTACCTGCCTGAGTGGGGTGGTAGGGGTCCAATAGACCACCAGGAATACGTTCACATAGGGGGGATCGGGGATAGGGAGGAGGGTTCACTAGGCCACCAGGGAAGAAAGGGAAACATTTTATATTACACTATATGGTGGATAGGGATGGGGCTTATACTGTCACATATCAGGCAGGTGATCAGGTTGGGGAGGGGCTGCTAGCTACCAGGGATTTTTTTTTTACAAACATCAGGGGTGATGGGGTGGGGGAGGGACTGCTACACCAGGGATTTTTTACTAAATGTCGGGTGGTGATCAGGTGGTGGAGGGTCCACTAGCCACCAGGTATTTTTACTAAACATCGGGCAGGTGATTTGGTTGGGGAAGGACCGCTTTCCTCCAGGTATTTTTTTACTAAACATTGGGCGGGTGATCAGGTGGGGGGAGGGACTGTTACCCACCATGGATTTTTTAACTAAACATATGGCGGTAGATCGGCTGGGGGGAGGGACCTCTAGCCAACAGAGAATTATTACTTTTATTTTGGGCAGGGCTTAGGGGGCACTGGACTCCAGGAAAAGCATTTTTTTCTTCCTATCTGAGCAGAACAGGGTGAAATTTTGCCCAAAACATTTGGAATTTTTACAATCCGCCAGAGTGAAAGTTTGGAAACGTCTTCAAAAGTTGTCAGATTTCACAGATGTTCTGCTAAGGCAGAAATAACAACTTTTGCACACCTCTAAAACTGGGCACTCAGACATGAGAAAGTCAAATCTATACATCGGTTGCCAAAATCACTTACAGTTTCTATTGTGCAAAACCAGTGAATGCCACTGGCCAGGACAAACATCAATGTTTTTCAACAAAACATAGCCCTTTGTTGGGTGTTGACCTCTGGTAGCAGACTCCTCAAATAAAAAACATCTCTTAAAGTAATAGTGACGTTCATTAATCATACATGTGCAAAAGAAACCACCAAAGGAAAACAAATTTTGTTTTCTAGACACTTCTACAGCCACTAAATGAATAAACTGCTACAATACATTTCTTTAGATAGCTGTGTTGCACTACATAATATAGCTGGTTTGCCTATTAGGTAATCTATGCAACCACTTATAACACATACAGCACCAAACAGCACTGTTCACATGGCAATGTCTAAAGCATTTCTTTGGATTGCTGTGTTGCACTACATATTATAACTGATTTTCTTATTTGATAATATATACCACCACTTGTGACATGTAAAGCACAGAGCAACAATATTGTACACATGGTAATGTCAAACTGTGTTGATGAATGCCTAAAAGCACAAATGTGAAATGATAGTCTATATTAAAAAATATTAGGAGTCTGTATCAGACTTCAAAAATACAGTGAAAATGTTACAATAAATATGGCTAAAAATCCAAAAGGTGGAAAATACAGTTCCATGTCATAAAGGTGATCACCAAATAGCGATCGCCATTACAGCGAGTGTAGATCGCCAAAAACCCAAAGCGGCTATGTACACACCCAGTGATGCAACACCAGCAAAAACAATTGTTTTTTGCAGAGGGGTTGCGCCACCCCACACACCCCCTTTACTAAAGATTCTCATCTCCAAGGGGGTGCATGTTGGGGATGGGGTGAAACTTGTAAAAAAAAAAAGCTTGACGAAAACACAAAATACTGTGCCCTCCCCAGCCCTGGAACCCTGCACCTCCCCACTGTAGCCAGCTACCCTCACCACCGCACAGCCAGCTAGACAGCCTCACACTGCACTACATCCCACATACCCTCCCTCCTCTTCCGCTCTCCCTCTAGCTCTTCCATTTGCCTTGCTCTTCATCTGTCACTACCCTTTCCGGGTAGCTCACATGACGAGTGCTGAACTTGAGTTGCTTATATCCAAGTCACTCAAGTTCAGTCAGTGTTTTGATGGGTTACCAAAAACACCATGTAATAAGATGAAAAATACAAAGGCTAACTAATGATAACCATATAGAGAATGCAACTACTAGTCCAATATGTAAAAAACCTTTACATATATATATTTATACAATGGGGGTGGGAGCTCCACAGTGACAGTAACACATGTTCTTTCCACTGGAGTGAGATATCTGAAGCTGATATCAGTAGAGTTAAAATATCTACCGTTTATACATACCCCCCTGATGTCAGCTCCCTCTAGTTCTACAATCTTTCTAACACACTGCATTTCACCTGAGCAAGTAACAGCACCAAACCTTTCAGTTAAAGTCTTAAGTGATCTCACTTGAAATGCACTAAGTTCCTTCATCCAAAACATGTTCTCGCGTGTGTCTCCTGAACCGCGGTTCTCTTATCATCTGGATGGCAAAGAATTCTATCATCCAACTCTGACTCCCACTAAAGCAACACAGACAAGTACTGGAGAAACAAGAACTGCGAACTCTGAAAAAGAACAAACCTGTTTCTTTACAACTTAAAAGTACCCCTGCAGCAACTGAAAAGCAATTTATGCACAAACTCCACTGACTGGTTTAAATACTTGTTTTATATTGAATTTAGTTTATTACTCCCGCATCTCGGTCTGCCTGAGATCTGGCCACCATCCTCTCTCTCCATTCAACCCGACAGCTCACTCGCATCCAACTAGCACACACAGTACCTGCAGAGGGGTCCCCACTCCCTCCACCAGGCCCGGATCTAATACCGGAGTGCAATTCCAGTCAGATCCCCTGGGTGAAGAGAGGCATGGCCATCAAGCCACCATGACCAACCACCATTTTTCCTCCAAGCTTATTTTTCCCCCGAAGTACAGACATGCAATGACATCCAGACACTGCTTACTGATGTCCACCGACTTCACCCTGATCACACTGCACCTTGAATGTCCCCTGACTTCCATCAGGGGCCACTACAGAGTGGTATAAGCCCTGAACCCTCCCCAGGGAGAGGGGATCAGTCCATCAGATGCTTAATTCACTCCCTTCCCAGCTGACCTCTGATGGCCTGGGCATGTTCCCAAACCCAGGTCACCGGTGTAGTGCGAGGTGTGACATCCAGCGCCTCAACCCTCAGTGCCAATGGGACAGCTCTGGTTTAAATACTTACAATACAGCAGTGACACAGCAACTGGCTGAAGACATCTGAAGATGGTGGTGAAAATAAACCATGCTGGTGCGGTGAAAACAAACTGTGCCACAAGTGTTCAAAATAAACACAAGTGCAGCAAGCATGAAACAAACACATGCAATTAATGTAAAACTTAACAAAACAAACTAGTAATTACATCAACACATACCCCAAAACATGGAAAACAAACAATTTCTCAGACTCCTGAAAATGAAACCCCACCCTGAGAACATACCAACCAATCCCATATATCCCACCCAGAAAAACAACCAATAACACTCCACACACTAGGAAAGCAACCAACAGCACATCTCATTCACTACCCATTCATACACACTCAGTGAACCTAACAGCATACAGCAGACTGGAACAGTACTACAGAAACATAAATGATTTCAGGAACAAACACATGTCAGAGCACCTCTCACCCCCATTGTACAAATTCCACACATGATGTGCAGATCGTGTGCTATGGAAAATATTCTCACTCCTAGGCTACTCTTGCTGCTGGAACCAGCGGCTGCAATATGAGAAAGTAAGATAAATGTGGATCGATGTATTTCACTGGGGTTTTCAACTTTGATACATACTTTGGCCATTTTTGCATATGTTGACACCAAAGTTTCATCATGGCCTTTTGGGGACCCCACATCATGAAATATTTGTGGAATTTTGCAACCATCTGAAGACAATATTTTGTGGTTGCTTGGTGAAATGACCTTTCTGGCATGATATGACAATTGTCAATGCCTTTGTTCATGAGGTGGAGTCATAAGAAGGCTGTGTTGAAAATTTGCAGTCAAAATATGTAAAATGTCAAAGTTATGCACATGTGTTTAAATTTAAGTACACTCTCTCTAATTTTGGCAATTTTATATATTTTCACCTCAAATTTTCAACATACCTATTTTTACATCACCTCATGAATTCAGTTCAGTTTTCTTGAAAGCAAATTGAGAGTAAACTCTCTTTTACAATTGTATCCAAAATGATGAATAAAACAAATATTTTATATAAATTAAGGTAACACACAGACTATTAGTTTAACAGACATTAATTTAAAAACATTTACACTTATGATATATACTTTCAATAAGAGAATTCTTAAAATATGGAATTTATATTAAAGCCATGCAATTATCCAGGCTGTGTGTGGGTGATGATGTGCGATATGGCCGCCACCACACATTCAGTCACTTCACTACCAGTCTAGCATTACTTGTAAAGTGCTTTGATGTATGAAAAGCTATATAAATGCTGATTCTACTTCTTCTTCTTTATATTTCTTTGAACAGAAATCCATGTGCAAGGTACTGACACTGCCAGTGAGTTGCTACAATGTTTGATCCTGGACATACTGTAGGTATAGAGAACTGTGGAGACCACTGGACCTTAATGCATATCTGTTTGGTTGTTTAATCAGCAACAAAGTTGTTAAATAAAAAGGAAGTTGTTGTAAAACAAATGTATATACATAAATGCACCAGTGAAGTTGTCAGTGAGCTGCCAAGGACTGCCATCCAACCGCAGCATATAGCTGACAGTGATGGGTCATCCACGGTAGACCAGAGACAAACCTCATGGTGCTATGGTACAAAGGGTCCTGTAGTCTCAACACAGTATCTGAGATCTTCATATAGATACAGTCACCATCGTCCAATTGTGACATAAAAAGGGAACTAACTAACTGCTTACGGATTGTGAGACTAAAACAGGCCTTGTTTCTATAAAAAAAGGATAACAGATTTTTAAGATTAGCAGATAACATTTTGATATGTTTATCAAATGACAAATTCATCCAGTAAAATGGCCAGATATTTGTAGGAGGTAGTCCTACTTCCTACTGTACATGTTGTGTCCCATCCAAAGCAGTTGTAGTTAAATTATGGTGCTCCTTCTTTGTTCTTCCAGTGAATAAAACCCACTGGGTTTTACCTGTATTAAGTAATAAGTGCAGCAATAAGTGCAAGTTGAATATTATTAAAGTTGTTTTGTAATGTTTTTATGGCCAATTTATAATCTTTACTTTTGGTGTACATTGTGGTGTCATCAGCATATAAAAAGGTCTCTGTATCAACAGACATACTACCAGGCAATTCATTTACATAACTAAGAAATAGTAAGGGCCCCAACACTGAGCCTTGGGAGCCCTTTATTTATTGCTATTGGATCAGAATAGTATTGTCCCACCTGTACACTTTGTTGTCTGAAGGACAAATAGGAAGAGAACCAAAATAAAGGAACCAATCCCAACCCCAAAGCTTTTAACCTGTTTAACATAATATTGTGATCAATGGAATCAAAGCTTTGAGAGATCAAAAATTGCAGGTACTGAATTGCCATGGTCAAACACTGTCAGTATGTCATCTGTAACCCTAGAAGCAATAGAAGTAGTGTTGTGGCCTTACAAAACCCTGCCTGATAGTCTGTCAGTATTTTATTTTTGCAAAATAGTTACTTAGTTGCTTGTATACCAATTGTTCCATTATTTTAGAAATGTGCATTAAAATTGAAATAGGATGACAACACCCTGGGTCTGATTAATCTCCTCCCTTAAATATCAGGGTTATACAAGCAATTTTCCAATCAGTTAGGACTTCTGAAGTTCTCAGTAAAAGTTAAATAAATAAGTCAATGGTTTGACTAACACTGAAGCTCCAATTTTATAGAAAACAAGGTTTATTCCATCCTTTCCTGCTCCTTTTTTTACATCCAATCTTCCCAACTCAAACAAAATAGCCCACTCACTAATTTCATGAAAAGTGATTAAGAACCTGTTATTATTGTACACAAAGTTTGAATCTAATACACTTCCTGGCTGGTTTGGATAGGTTCTATCAAATGTACTGCCCACTTCGCTAAAGTATTCATTAAAAACTTTTACTTGGTCTATGGGTTTAACAGTAATCAAATTCTTAATCTTTTTATATTTTTGGAAGTTTTTATCTATTACCCTTTCCTTGTATTTGCTTAATTCCCTGTCATATCTTCCTATTATTGTCCTTTTCCACAGTTAAACTGTTGATTATAAAACCTGCTTTTTGCCTTCCTAATGTCACAAGTACATCTGTTTCTCAAGGTTTTATAATTTTGGATATCCCTTGGTTCTTTAGTCATTTTAGCTTTCCTCTACATATGTTATTTTTCTATCAGTTGTTGTTTTAATTGTCTATTGAACCATGGTGCAGAAGATGACCGAATTCTTTTTTTTCTTAGAGGAGTGTGCCTGTCTGCTATATCCAAAAGCAATTCTTTAAAATAATCCCAAGCTAGGTGTATATCAGGACAAAGATAAGTCAAAGATCAATTCACATTGAATAAGTCATGAAGAAATGCTTGCTCAATAAATCTAGAAAATTCCTTGATACAATTACATTTGTATGATTTAAAGTTTTAAACTGGTGCCTTATACATGCTATGTAGCAGTGATTACTGATATCAGGATGAAATACTGAAAAAATAAGCCTGTGGGGTGTAGTAGTCATAATAAGATCTAATAGGGTATCCTTGTAACTAGATGCCCTATTTGATCACGTTGGTACATCAACAATCTGAGTAAGGTTCAATGATGTAAATTGGTTTAATAACTGTATAGTTGGTCTTAACATATCCCAATTTAAATCCCCCATTACTATCAGTTCTTGGTCAATAAACAGAGCTAGTATAGTAACAAAATTTGCTAATGCTTAAGAAGAGGCTGAGGGGAGCATATAGCAAACTGCCAAATAAAAAAAAATGTTTTGAGAAACTTGTGCTTTCATTATAATGATATCCAGTTGCTTACGGATAGACTTGGTCACTAAAGTTGTTCCAGAGAGATTGTTTTTTAAATAAATTGCTACTCCCCCTCCCTTAGTTGAGCGATCCTCTCTATAAATACTATACCCATCTATACAAACATCAGAATCCAATATTTTTTTATTTAACTGTCTCCATCATAACAAATATATCAGGGTTGGAGCTGTGCATCCACGTACGAATATAATCTAGTTTTGGCAACTAACTTTTCACATTGAGTTGCACAAGGCCCATACCCATACGATCATTAAATTCCTGCAAACTAAAGTGGTTATGCCTCACTGCATGCCCTTGATTAGAATGTACATCACCTGAAGCTAATAGTAATAATGAGATACATGCCTAAAAAAAGGCAGAAACATTTTCCTACTTTTAAGATATAGGAGTGGGTCACAGGTAACTTTTTAAAATTTTGGTACCAGCTGAGTCATGTAAAAGTATAAATTACAGTCCTCCTTTTCCATAGTGGGCCTCAAATTTGTAAATAAGTGTATATAGGCATTAGGAAGAAACAACTTGGACAGTTCATTGTCAGTTGGTGAAGATGAGTTATGTGAACATTCATAATTTCAAAATTATCCCTAAGGATGGAACTAGAAGGGAAAGGATCAGATTTGTTACAGTACAGTAGCTTCTTGTTGTTTTTACATTGTTTCTTGTGGATTTTACTTGGTAGAAGGTTATTTATTTTCTTTCTTACTACTTCTAAGGGGCTAGCAGGGTATTGTTTTGGGGCTGTTGGAATTTTGAAAACTGTTTTGGTGCCTATAAGTGGGCTCATTTGTTTGATGTTTCACTGTGTAGCAGGCTGCGTTTGTAGAGGCCTATTTTTTCTGATTTAAAACCTATTTGGTGTGATTTAACTGAGGCTGTTTCTTTGAATCTGAGACCTACATTTTCTAATTTCAAGCCTATTTTGATATGTTGTTGGTGAAGCTGTTTGAATTGGAGACCTGTTTCTTTTGGTAGCAAACCTATTTTGGGGGCTTTGAATAGAATTGTGATTTATTTTGCTGGCTTCACTAGCTGCAAAGGTTAGTGCATAGTGAGGAAAGGGTGCTAATGGTCTGGCCAGGTCTCACTCAGCTAGGGAGGCGGAGCTGACTCAGGTGTGGTGTCAGTAGCTTTGGCTTCTCAGAAGGAACTAGAAGGGAAAGAATCATATTTGTTACAGTACAGTAGCTTCTTATTGTTTTTGCTTGGCAAAAGGTTATTTCTTTTCTTTCTTACTACTTCTAAGGTGCTAGCAGGGTATTGTTTTGGGGCTGTTGGAATTCTGAAAACTGTTTTGGTGCCTATAAGTGGGCTCATTTGTTTGATGTTTCACTGTGTAGCAGGCTGAATTTATAGAGGCCTATTTTTTCTGATTTAAAACCTATTTGCTGTGATTTTACTGGGGCTGTTTCTTTGAATCAGAGACCTATATCTTCTAATTTCAAGCCTATTTTGATGTGTTGTTGGTGAAGCTGTTTGAATTGGAGACCTGTTTCTTTCAGTAGCAAACCTATTTTGGGAGCTTTGAGTAGAATTGTGATTCATTTTTGCTGGCTTCCCTAGCTGCAAAGCTTAGTACATAGTGGGGGAAGGGTGCTAATGGTCTGACCAGGGGCCTCAGCTACCTGATTGTTTCTAGAAGACTTGGGTTGGTCCCACCCCCAACCCCTCACACTACCTGCCCCTGGTCCATGATTTCCTTTTATACCAGGGGTTCTGACATCACTCCTCAAATGGGCAAAGGATATGCACCTGTCATAGCAGAAACAGACATCCAGGAAAGGATCAGCAGCGAGTGAAGAGGTGACTGCTATCTCAGTGGAAGGGAAGTGACTGCAAATCTAGGAGCTTTCATTGTTACTTCTTTATTGCTATTGCATTGTGGAAAGAAGGAGTAGGAGTTTGAAGAAGGTTGTGCAATAGCTACTTAAAGTCTCTTTTGAGTTTGGATAGGAAGGTTAGGAATATAAAATCAGTTGCTCAAGCTATCTAAACGTGTACAACAAAGGGGTAAGGGAAATTAAGAAAAGAATGTTTTGCACTGATAGAGGGGGAGAGGGGAGACTTGGGGAATGTTTGGTATCCTGCATCTGAAGGGTGGGGGTCACTGTGGGCAATGACAGCAATGGATAGGGTGGTAGGCTGCAACAACTATCATGCACCAATCTTTCTAAAATTGCCTGGAGTATGGGAGGATGTTTAGCGGCAACCACATAGAGAAACTCAGAAAGGAGATTGAGGGTCTTCAGGAGGGACTCAGACAGGCAAGGCAGACTGGGAGTGGGTTTGGCCCAATACTGGAGGGAGGAAGAATGGGATGAGGGAGGGTGATTTAAACCAACAGTGGTGAGGAGAGGGCAGAAGAAGAGAAGCAGGGACAGGCAATGCAGGCCAGGAAGAATGATTGCCGGGAAACCAAGTCAGGAGACAAAAGACAAATGGAAGGAGGAGATAGGGACTTGTGAGGGGAGGCGAAGAAGTGGCAAAAGTCATGGAGTGCAAAGGAGAGAACAGGTTACTATGAAGAGAGAGATGGACCGGACACTTGTAAATGGTCTTCAGAAAATAGTTTTGCACTGCTAGAGAGGAAGAAGGTGGAGGAGGGAAATGATGAAATTAGAGGAGTAATTGATAAATGCCTGGACCAAACCAGAGTGGGGGGAAGTTCTGCTGGGAGAATTGCAACAGGGGCAAAAGGGAGAAATAATGTGCAGGAGGAAGAAAAGGAGCCGGAAATGAGAGAGGGAGATGAATGGAAGCAAGCAGGGAGTAAGAGTGGTGGAATCTTAGTGCTGGGGGACTCAATACTAAAAGGAGTCAGGTGGGGTAGCAAGGGGGAGAGGCATAGTCACATTTGGGTGGAGGCCATGCCAGGAATGACAGTGGAAAGGGTGGGACAATCTGTTCTGAAATATGCTAGAAGGAGTAGGGACAAGCCTCATTTAATTATACATCTTGGGACGAATGGCCTGGCTGACAAGACAGTAGATATAGTCCAGAGGAGGTTTGAGGAACTAGGACAATTATGTGAGGGGGCAGGAAGATCAATAATTTTTTCAGAGATACTTCCAGTGCCCAAGGCAAGCACAACAAGAAAGCTGAGGATAGAGGACTTGAATGGATGACTAAGAACCTGGTGTTGTGCTAAAGGTATGGGCTGTTGGGGGTGGGGAGGGACCTGGGAGGACAGTAGTCTTTATGCCAAGGACAGACTATACTTGAGTGCAGAGGGAAAGAAAGTGCTGAAACAGAGGATGGAGGGAGTACATAGAGGAAGTAGGGAATTTAAACTAGGAGCGGGGATGGCAATTGGGCAAGAGACATGCAGAGACCACAGGTTGGGAAACCATATGAGCTTACCCCCCATAACAGTGACAAAGGACAAATGGCAAGTACTATCGGTGATGCTAGTAAAGGAGGGCAGGATGGGGGGGGAAGGGTGGAAGGTGGTTACCCTTAATGCTAGGAGCCTTGGGAGGAAAACTGCAGAGTTACAGGTGCTCATGGCAGAGGGAGAGGTGGACATTGCAGCCATTACAGAAACATGGGCCACCCGATACAATGACTGGGACATGTCTGTACCAGGGTACAGGTTATTTCATAGGGACAGGGTAATTGGAAAAGGAGGGGTGGCACTACATGTGAAGGAAGGACTGAAGTGTAAGGAGGAAGGGAGGAGGTAGTAGGAGTCAATTTGGATGCAAATCCAGGATTCCAAGAATAGGATTCTTAGAATGGGAGTGGTGTACAGGCCGCCATCTCAGATGGAGAGTTAGACAGGGAACTAGTGGGACAGATCAGGAGGACCAGAAGGGTAGTGTGGTGATTGTGGGGGATCAACATGCTAGGATTGGACGGAGTACCCCAAACAACCAGGAACAGAAGGGAGCAGGTACTGCTGGATGCCATCCAAGACAGCTTCCTGCTGCAAATGGTCAGTGAACCAACCAGGTTAGGGAATACCCTGACGCAGTTGGCAAATGGGGACTTTGTGAGAGAACTTACAGTGGAGGAACTGCTGTCAGGGAGTGACCACCACTCAGTATGGCTCACATTGGATATGGGCAAGGAAGGTGGAATCTGGCACAAGAGTGCTGGACTTCAGGAGGAATGAATTTGGAAGGATCGAGGAAGTGGTAAAAGGGTACCTGGCCAGAATTCAATCTAGTATGGACACTAACCAGAGGTGGAAGCTCATAAAGCTGGGGATAGTGGAGTCAACCAAAATCTGCTGCAAGGCCCAGAGCAAGAAGGTTAGGGCTAAGAAACCAAGCTGGTTGATCAAGGAGGTCATGGAAAAGGTAAGAAGAAAAGAGCTGCCTTTAGGAAGTACAAGAAAATAGGGAGAGGGGAGGACAAGAAGGAGTACTTGACGGAACCGAAGGAGGTGACAAGGGCAGTAGGGTGAGCCAAGGCATCTACGGAACTCAGGCTGGCACAAGGCATTAAGAAGGAGGAGAAGAATTTCTTTAGGTACATCAGGGAGAAAAGGAGCTGTAAGGACCACATAGAAAGGATTAGGA
This sequence comes from Neoceratodus forsteri, assembly GCA_016271365.2. Lineage (NCBI taxonomy): Eukaryota > Metazoa > Chordata > Ceratodontiformes > Ceratodontidae > Neoceratodus > Neoceratodus forsteri. Next base: position 1,556,876,794 of record CM057449.1, on the reverse strand, counting down.
AGGAGGGGGGTTAGGTGGAAGCAGGGTGCGATAAGGCAGAAGCACTAAATGAGTACTTCTGCTCAGTATTTACTAAAGAGAAGAGAGGGGTGACACCCAAGGGGGAGAAATGGCAGAAACAGGGGGGAGGGGTGACAGATGGGGAAATTATGGAGGCCAGAGTTCGGGAGGGTTTGAAGGCACTGAGGGTGGATAAGGCGCCAGGCCCAGATGGCATCCACCCCAGGGTACTGAAGGAGCTGGCAGAGGTCCTTGCAGGACCTTTGGCAGACCTATTTAATGCCTCACTACATTCGGGGTGTGTACCTCAGGACTGGAGGATGGCTCATGTGGTTCCCCTCCACAAGACTGGCCCCAAGGATGAACCGGGAAACTACAGACCAGTGAGCCTCACATCCATCGTGGGTAAGCTAATGGAGACTTTCCTGAAGGAAAGGCTGGTGGCTCTCCTAGAGGCCAAAGGACTACAGGACAGCAGACAGCAAGGCTTCATATGGGGCAGATCCTACCAAACCAACCTGGTGGAGTTCTATGACTCAGTAAATAGGCAACTGAACAGGGGCCATGCAGTGGATGTCTTGTATCTGGACTTCAGTAAGGCATTCGACTCAGTTCCGCATGGAAGGCTGGGAAGTAAGTTAGTAAACACTGGGGCAGGTGCAAAGCTGGTGAGATGGGTAGGGAACTGGCTTCAAGGAAGGCAACAGAGGGTGGTGGTGGGTGGGGAGCTCTCACACCCGAGGGTAGTGACGAGCGGTGTTCCACAGGGCTCGGTGCTGGGACCAGTGTTGTTTGGGATATTCATTGCAGACATATCATTGGACATCAAGAGCAAGATCAGTCTGTTTGCTGATGATACCAAGGTAGAAGCAGTGGTGGATGACCTAGGGGATGGTAGGGTTGCAGGATGATCTGGCAAAGCTTGAAACCTGGTCAGACACCTGGCAACTGGGGTTTAATGCCAAAATGTGCAAGGTGCTGCATTTTGGGATGAAGAACCCAAGGAGGAGTTACCAGCTGGGGGCAGTGCAGCTAGCCCAGACAGATGAGGAGAAGGATCTGGGGTACTCATTACAGGGTCAATGAACAACTTGGCACAATGTAGGAAGGCAGCTGCAAAGGCCAACAAAATGCTGGGTTGTATTGCAAGGGGTATATCCTCGAGGAGGGAGGAGGTGATTCTGCCACTGTATAGGTCATTAGTTAGACCACACCTGGAGTACTGCCTGCAGTACTGGTGCTCATATCTGAAAAGGGACATTAAGTTACTGGAGGGGGTGCAGCGCAGGGTGACAAAGATGATCAGGGGGCTGGGGGACTTATCATACGAGAGGAGGCTGAGGGAGTCGAACATGTACTCGCTGGAGGAGAGGAGGGACGGGGGGACATGACTGAAACCTTTAAGTACATGAAAGGAATAAACAAGACAGGTACAGAGGGGCTGTTCAAAGTAAGGGAGGGGAGGGACACCAGGGGCCAGGATATGAGACTGGAGGGAGGAAGGTTCGGGAGGGAGATGAGGAGACACTTTTTTACAGAGAGGGTGGTGGTTGGGTGGAATGCGTTGCCTCCAGAAGTGGTATCCAGTAGAACAGTGGATTGCTTCAAAAGGGGATGGGACAGGACAAGGGGGAGGGTCAATGAAGGGGAAGGGTTGAAGGGAAGGGCAGCTGCAGAATAAGGGGTGCTAGCTGCACATTCGAGCAGACTTGATAGAACTTTAGGCCTTTCTCTGCTGACAAATTTTGTATGTTCATAATAAAAACAACTATAAATAATATAGTACATTTTAGCTGAGTGACAAACAATTTTTAAAAATAACAGTATAATACCTTAAGATTTTAATCTCTCAGCACCCAACACCGATGATATTAACAGATTCAGCGATCAGTGGTGCTTCTGCAACTCATCCCGCCGTCATCATGCTCACGCTGTGGTACAACATTAAGGTTTTTAAAAGGCAATGTGGCCCACCCACTTTTCCTTACTGGCTGGAAATCACAGCTTACTGCTGAGCACCTCCCACACAATAGCCAGGCAGACCAAGATTGTAAACAGTCTTACTGCATTTCAACAAGTTGGCAATAGGAGGCAGTTCTTGCAGGGAACATGAGCATGCTGTAATCTGGTTAGCAGCTGAAGTGAAATGTTGTGGGTGGTGCATTGTGAGGTTTTAAAGGCATGTACCCCACCCACCTTCCTCATTGGCTGGAAATCGCAGCGCCGCCACCGAGCCCCCTCCACTCAATAGCCAGGCAGACTGAGATTGTAAAAAGCCTTGCTGCATTTCAGCAGGTTTGAAATAGGAGGCAGAATGTGATAGCTGTCATTTTTCAAATCATGGGCAAAATGTGTTTTCTCACCTGTGGCATGGAATGATGTTGCGGTTCTGTGGAATGACATTTCTGCAGGGATTTGAACATTTTCAGCCCAGTGTTCATGAGGTGGGGCAATAACAAGGCAATGCTGACAATTTGGTTGATGTTTTGGCTGAAATTCTTCCATGGCAACGTTACATGTACACATCTATGGCAGGGTGGGAGCACAGAGCCCTGTAGGCACTCATGCTTCCATAGCCAAATGAGGATACAATTATACTATCTCCAAAAGTAAGGAACTTCTTTGCAAAAACTCCATTAATGCATCAGTTAGGGTTGAAGTGACAAAAGTAGGAACATGTGGCATTAGGGTTTCCAACCCTAACATCCTACCCACCCAGCAGGCAGTAACAGGCATGGGGTGTGCCTAGGGGTTTTCAACTCTAATGCTCACTGCAGTCTCTTATAATGTACCCATCTCAGCATATTTACTCATGGAATGGGGTGAGTGTTAGGGCTGACAACCCCAAGGCACATCCCGTGCCTGTTACTGCCTGCATGGTGGGGTGTTAGGGTTGGAGTGCAAGGCACATAGTGGTCAGAAGGTGGGATGCAGTAAGCAACAGCAAAGCAGTACCCCAGCAGTGTGTGTAATTCAATTGGGCAGAGGCTAGTTTTAGTGACAGAAACACAGTACCAGGCCTATTTGGTTAACTACAATATAAGGCTATAGTATGGGGCAAGTATGGCTGAAGCAAGCAAAGCCTGAAGAAAACTAGACAAAAAGAAAGAACCTGGTGATGGCTAATGCTGGGCTAGCACTAACAGAAGCAAATTGACAATGCTGATAAACCTTAGATTATTAAAATAGCAGGTGGAAAATGCAAATGATGGGAACCCCAGATGTGGTGCAAGTAGGAATCGCACATATACCCAGCTAAGGCATTTATATTCAAATAGGGTGTAGCTAGTGTAAGCCCCCCTCCCTGCATCTAGGGGTATGGTGGTGAATGTCCTAGGGAGGGGGACACTATAGAGCATAAAGAGTCCACATACCTGGTTGCCTGGCTTACCAGACCTGATGAAACTGGGGTGCCCCGTGTTGCTGCGTGCAAAGCTGGATGACTGGAGAGATGAAGATGCTGGTCTTTATCTGCCTGGCCTTGCCATCTTCACCTCAGAGGCTTTTGTAGACAGTCTTCACCAGGCAGGCCTTTCAGCATCCTCCTCCTTGGTCCTCTGGTCCTCCTAATGCACACCCTGGAAAACACACTAGGAGCTGGACTGTGGAGACAAACTTCTTGTTAGCAGACAACAGTTCATCCAGATGCAACACTCTGAACAGCAGGAACAGGGGATCCTGTTTAATGAACAGTTAATAAAACAGGAACAGCCATTCCAGTGATCAGTAAAATACACAAATCAATTTTTCTCGACCAAGGAGGTCACATCAGAAAATTGCGCTCACTCAGGACTGTGAAGGTCACCTTTCAGCATAACATCCAGGCTGCTACCTATAGCCTAGGCAGCCAAAAGTCCAAATGCAGGCAGCTTAACTTTGCTGCCAAATCAGGCCTTAACAGTAAACAGTATTAGTTCCTCCACAAACACCAAAACTGACCAGTCTGTTGCAGGGCCATGTAAAACCAGGGGGTGGTCACAGGACCCACCAGAACCCACTGGCACCCCTATTCACAGTCTCTCCATCATTGGTGCCACCAACAAAGCAGTCTAATGGACCAGGAGCATTGTCCAGACCTCTGGATCCCCTCACCTCTCAGGTGCCTTTTGTCCTTTCTCTGGCTTTCTCAGCTCCCTGGGGCTTGGATACAGAATGTCTCCTCCCTCGGTTCTCTCCAGAGCACAGTTCCTCATAGGAGTGTCACTAAGCAGTGGTCTTCTGGGCTTTTAAATACAGCCCACTCCCATGGCACAGATCTCTGCAGACTCTTCTCCTTCAACTCCCCGGGCACTACTCAGGCTGCCCCACAGGGGCTATAAAGAACAGCGTCACTGCCACATCCCTTGCTCTCTGGAACTAACTGCCACAGAGAAAACAAATAAACTGTGGCCTTTGTGGCTGAGTGAAATCCCACCTCTCCCATCTCTCTCCCTCCTCTCCTCAGTATCTCCCTGATTGGTGTCAAACACTCCCCTTTTATTTCTTTCCCCAAATGCCAAAAAGATCCACCAGAACAAAGGTCCAATCCAGACCTATCCCCACAGTGCCAAAACATCTATTCCCTCCAAAGCCCTATGAGACTCATAGTCCCAATATTAACTAGTTACATTGTGCCCACGTGGTGCCAGCTGGCACCAAATTTCTTCCACATAGAAAGGAGCAGCTACTCCTTTAAATTCTTCAGCTTTGCAGCCACGCATGTGCAGAGCGCAGGCTGCCACTATTTACAAAATGTATTTTTTTATTCATTTCTTGACCCCCAAAACTCCCCAAAACCAAGGTCCCGAGCCTGGCCTGCCAGAACACCAGACCTGGAAACCTGGAGCAGATGCTCCAACACATTTGTTTTTAAATGGCGGCTGTGCATGCACCTCTAAGGCATGTCCACCATAACTATTTGCAAACATGCAGCTCCATCACCATGGCAACCCCCTGGGACTGAAACCACCCTACTTATACCCAGAGACACAGAAAATAACAAGCGGTGCCCAGCCCACCCGCCTAAGATTCAGGATATCATCACAGGGTGTCTGGAACCAACAAGGATTACCAGCAGACCAAACTGGGTCTAAATCCCACCAGAGCCACTGGACTCACAGACCCACAGGGGGATTGAAAGCCACAGCTCCAAAAGGTAAGCTCATTTTGGAGGGCTTACACTAGGGTCACGACAAAATAGAACAAAACTGATATCCTCTCTGGATAGTTGGGCTGACAGTTGAAACAGGCCTTAGTTGTAGTAATACAAACAGTTAACTAGCTTTGATAAGCAGGCAGGCAGATTATGGATGCACAAAACTAGTTAGGTGGATTAGCCCAAATAGAATGTAGCTGGGGTTGCAGTACAAATGGAACAAAACATAAACCTTCGCTGGATAGTTAGGTAGGCAGGTGAATATATTTCCCACCCTGGTAGCATTAATATAGGTAAAACAGAAAAGGGGACCTTCTTATCTGTTTGAGAGGGTTTCCCAGTGTCAGGGCTGATTTTACGTGTGATTGCATCCCACTCATTAAAAACTTGGGTAGCTGCTTTTACTTCTTCCACTGCCCTTCCCCTACCCTCTGCCCAACCCCCATCCAAAAAGTTGTAAGAATATTCTGAACACAAGAGTGAAAACAACCATTTTTTTATATTATACCATGGACCTCTGACAACAACCAATCAGATGGGCAGTCTGGCACCTTACCGGCACTGTAGATCCTCTAATAATCACTGCAAAAGGTGCCAGCCAGCTGCATATTATAAAAAATGATCCAACCTCGAAATCATGGAACTGTAGCTGCCATCGTGTTTCCCTCAATAAACGATGATCCCAAAGCAACACCTCCGTGTATCTCCAAAAATACTAAGAAAACACTGTGCAATCCTAACAAATAAGCATAAACGGGCTTATTTTACTGTCTCCCCACAACCAATTTCCACCCAGCTCACCTCTAAATAATATTTTCTCTCCACTCACCTCTGCTCTGTTGCTGACACGGTCTCTCTCTCTCTCTCTCTCTCTCTCTCTCTCTCTTTGTTTACCATATGGTCCCTGTCTCCTTTTGAAATCCCGGTTTATCAATGTTACAATAAAAAATAAAAGAAAGAAGCAATTTAAAATTCCCCTGATGGCAAACAGTTTTCCCCTACTCCATTGTAATGACACAAACGGTAACCTGGAAGCTTTAGGATGGCAACAACTAACGACTCACCCACAACATGACACACAATCAACACGGCACTATTTTTATAGCAGTCTAAGAAATACAGAAAAGCTGAATAAAAATGAAATGAAAAAGCAAAAAAAAAAAAAAAAGTGCAAGGTATAATCGCAGTAAGCCACTTGGGGATGTGAGTTAATCGGGGGATTTACCACAACTGGTGAGGATTTACCCACTCGGCTGCACCTCATGGGCAAACCACTCCAGCCATGGTAAATCCCCAGATAACCCACACCCCCTCATGGCTTATTGCTTAATTAACCTAGGTTTGGCATTTCAAGCTGAGCCCTGCTTCTACTGTCTAAACAGAGTTGCATGGGGGTACAGGGGGCCCATCTGGAAAATCAACAGGAAAGGGTCCAGGGTGGCACACTTTTATCAGTATTCCACTTTAATTTGATACACTAGCTCTGTTCTTGCATCTTGCATTTACTTGCAGAACCTCAAATACCCAATTTAATTAGAAAATAGATGATGAAACTTAATTCTCAAGAGTTTAGAAGGTGGTCAGGTACTCAATGGGGGGCTACCTAGAAATTTCCAAGTATCATGGTGGGCCAGTCCAGCATTGTGTCTAAAGTATCCTCCTGATGAAGAAGTACTATAATATATGTTGAATACACACTGGGGTGTCAGTGCTAAGGCTCCTGAGCTGAGCTGTAGTCCTTATACTTGTGTTTACTACTTCAGACATCTGAAAAAAGTTTGAGAACTTTCAACTTGATTGATGTTGTTGCTATGTCCATGAGTGCTCACCTTCATCCTTGCTTGATTGTGGCCAACTAAAAGCGCCCCTGCTGTGCTAGCACCCCATACATCATTTTGCTCCAGTTGTTCATGACTTCGCCTCTGAAGGGTGGTCAAAGCAGCAAGCAACTTACAAAAATCAGTATTGAGCTATAGTGCATAATGTAAGCTTACATTTACAAAAAAAAAATGTTACATGAAAAAGGCAGCATCTGTGGAGGATATATTGCAGTGACAATCAGGCTAGAGGGTGATCAATAAATGTATTACTGGGCTGGGTTTCCAAAAATACTGGATCCCAGATTAGAATAGGTGATCAGCCATGAATATTTTCCACCACCTTCTGGCATTTTGTGACTGGTGCCAATTGGCATCAAATGGGTGAAGGTCAGTGTGGCTAAATAGATCAATGCACATTCAATCTCCATATCAGCTGAAACTTCAGCCCCCCCCCACCACTTGCTCCTGCTACGCTTCTCCCGGTTACTCTTGAAGTCTTTATTTTACTCCATATGGGTTATTGTTCATGATGCTATGCACTGCCATAGTTCTCTGCACTTTGTTTAATTGCAGTACATGCAAACTGCTCTTCATTTATTCCATGATCGTAATACTTTGCTTGTCTGTCTGCTCAGATGTTGTTTTGCTACTGTCTGCTACTGTTTTCTCCATCTCCCTTCCACAGTTGCACCTGGAAATGAGCCTCAGCTCAGTGTGCTTTCCTGGTTACCAAATTTTAACTAACTAACAAACTAACTAACTAACTAAATCCTGACAGTCCTTTCTGATCCTGGCTCTAGTTTCAGTCATAAGCATCCTTGGTATAGCATGAAATACACTCAGTTGCTCTTATAAAGGCCATATATGAGGCTGTTTACTTTGCTGGTGCTGAGATCGGGGACCATGGCAGTACATATGACCCTTTTGGGTAAAATTAGATCTGGCATTTAATTTCAAGGACTCCGCCACCAGTCTGTCAAGTCTTCATTTTGCTGGTGCCCAGTAGAACTGCTGATGCTTGTCTCTAACTCTCTGCGCTTTCATCTTTCACTGGCAATAAATATGTCACCTCACGGAGGTGAAATGCAATCTGGAATTAAATTTACTGCATATAAAATATGTTGCCCCCTTTATTGGTTCAAATGCTTGTCACTCATAATTTATTTGCAGGTGCGTGGCCTTCATGAAGTGAGGGTGTTGTGGGGATGTTCTCCTATAGAACACAGAATACTATAACAATCATGCTGTTATATCTTTTAGATCAGAGCATGATTGTTTGGGTTTATCCAGACCATGCTAACAACAACAGTTTTATAGCTATGATGCATTTCTTTGGACACAGAACAGTGCAGCAGTTAAGAATAGGCAAGTTGTCATTTTGCACTGTAGCATTGAGTTATTGCTGCTATGGGGTGATTGAATGGTTGTAAGTGGTGGCCCTGTCACTGGGGGGGGGAAGGTAGGTGGCCATGCTTTAATCCATCTCATTCGTACCTGTCATACCCCTTTTACTGCTAACTACCTACAGTATATCATATATTTTCCTGAAGCTAATAGAGGTGTTCTCTTCTTTTTTCCATGACTTTGCCTGAAACCACCTTCAGGAAGAAAAGTGTAAAGTACTGGTGGCTCGGTAACTAGAAATCTGCTTTCCTGTTCAGAACAAATGGTTGCAGGTTCAAAAGGTGCTGTGCTGTTTATGTGCAATATTTCAGCTAAGACAGAAAATCAAAGGCCCTGTTGCCGTACGGTGGCTGCCAATGAACAGGAGAGTGAGCCTGGATGCCCTGAGTCTTCCTCTTCCCTCCCACAGCCAAGAAAGAAGCAAGTTTCCTGTTTTATAATTCCAAAAATTAAAAATTAAGCCCAAGTGTAAAAAGGAACAGGGCAACTGATATTCAACCCTTGAACTGATGAGCAGCTGCGACTGACAGGAAAACTCACCTTGTGCCTTCAATTCAAAGGCTAAGACAATCTGCTCACTAGGAACTGTGGCTCTAGCAGCAAGAAATGCAGAGTGCGAACACCATATGCTTTCAGAGCAATGAAAGAACACTCTGACATGATGTGTCCTTCCTGTTTCTTCCTCATTTCATGGGGCTCCTAATTCATTAAACACCAATAGTATTAGGTCTGTCTGTCAGTCTGTAGGGAAGTTGTTTTCTACATCTAGGAAACAGGAATCTCTTTTTTTATCAGTAATTTTGACTCCTTTTCTGCCACCTGTTCCCTTCTTGACCAGTGTTCCCAGTCCCATCACCCAGCTTCTCTGGGACTTACCATTTTTATGCTTGCTTGCACGAATGCAGAAGAAACATTTCATCATAGCTTAGGAGGGAAGCGGGGAGTTGGAGGTGTGGAACTATGGGGGCCAAAGGCTCCAGTGCCTTTTGAGTCTTGGCTCGCTTTCCCCAATGTGGTGGCACACTGCTGCTGACACTAATTCAGCCAGCATGCCACCACCTTGAAATGTTGTGCCGCTGCAATCAGGGGCTGCCTCATCATTGCAGCGTCAAGGCTGACCTGCTGCAATGAAGGAACGACCCGTCATTGCAGGGTGGTACCTGCCATCCACATGCCCCCAACCCAGTTCATTTGCCGACGGGGAGCCCACTCCCCATTAGCATGGTGTAACCCCCTCCCCCATTTGTTGTGTGCCAAGAGGGTGCCCAATCCCCCCGGCATCATGCGCCCCTAACAGTCTTTCTTTGCCAACTTGGGGCCCAATCCCTGTCAGCTTCAGTCCCCCCTTCCCAGTTCAGTTTGCTGATGAGGAAGCCCACTCCCCATTCGCATAATGTACCCCCCAATTTGTTGTGTGCCATGGGTTACCCAATCCTCCTCGGCTCTCCCCCCAGTGTGTGCCGATGGGGGTGCTCAATCCCCCGTCGGCTACAGCCCCCCAAAAAATCACTCAGGTGGCACAATGGGAGCCCACCCCAGATTGTCAGATGTTCCTGAAAAAAAAAAAAGTCTCGCAATGTTTTTCATTTTTTTTTTAAACCTGTATAACAGAAAAATGTCCCTCATTGAGTTCGGTGGCCCCTCCCCCAACCCACGCCCACCTTCTGCGCACCCTGCCTCCCCACATCTTCCCTCACCCCATACTTACCTCCGGAGCCCAGCATGATGATCTTCAGTGGACCAGGAACACGTCTGCACTCTTCAAAGCCGACCACGAACTGAAGAAATGCCGGTAAGCTGTGTAATGGCATAAATAGTTTTTTTTTTTCATCTTTGGTGCATATCTCAGGCATTTTTAGGAATTTTGGCACCACATTTTCAAAATGGGGTAATTGGGACCCCTCCTCATGAATTCAGTCACTGTCATGGCATTATTCGGTCCGGAAAGGTGATTTCGCGGTCACTGCATGGAATCACCTTTCGGGACTGATTAACAAAACGGCAGTGCCAGTGTTCATGAGGTGGGGTCTCAAAAAGCCTATGTTGCAAATTTGGAGGAAAAAATTAAAAAAAATGACTGTTTTACAAGCGTGCATTGTCCAGTTTCCACGCATGCTCATACCTTTGCGAATTTTAAATATTTTCACTCCAGATTTTCAACATTGGCATTTTTCCACACCTCCTTATGAACAGTACAGCTATCAGTTTTCATATCCAGACCGAAATGTGTTTTTGCACTTCTGGTGCAGAACAGCACAGTCGCTGTGGGAAATCAGTGTGTGGGACACATTAAGAAAATTACAGTGGCACTGTTCATGAGCAGAGGTCCTAAAATGCCTATGTTGAAAATTTGGTGATGAAAGTCCATAAAATGACTGTGTTATGAGCATGCATTGCGCAGTTTCCATGCATGCTCAAAACTTCACAAATCTGTAATATTTTCACTCCAGATTTTCAACATTGCATTTTCCACACCTCCTTATGAACAGTACAGCTGTAATTTTTCACATGCTGGCCAAAATGTGTTTTTGCACTTCCGGTGCAGAATAGCACGGTCGCTGTGGGAAATCAATGTTCGGACATATTAAGAAAATCATAGTGACACTGTTCATGAGCAGAGGACCTAAAATGACTATGTTGAAAATTTGGTGACAAAGTCCACAAATGAGCTGTTACAAGCGTGTGTTCGGAAATCGCTTTGTTGTATTTTCACTCCAGATTATCAACATTGGCATTTTGCCACACCTCCTTATGAACAGTACAGCTATCATTTTCATATCCTGCCCAAAATATGTGGTTGCACATCTGTTACATAATGGCATGGTTGTGTGGAAAATAATGTTTCGGACAGATTAAGAAATCATAATGACATTGTTCATGAGCAGAGGTCACAAAATGCCTGTGTTGAAAATTTGGTGAAATAATTCCACTAAATGTTATTTTATTTATTTTATTTAGCTTTTGTTTACCAGGTAAGTACACTAGACAAATCATATGCCTATTTTCAGGTACAACCCGGAGAGTACAGGAAAAAGAACATACAGAGCACAACATAACACTAGTAATGCAGATACACTAAAACAAGAGCAGCAAAACATACATGGGTGATAACTCAGTTTACAACAGAGGTACAGTCAAATATAATTCAGTACAGAGTCATTATGGACATATATGAAAGCAGTATTTACAGAAAGAGAGCAAGAAATGTACATATACAGTTTTGACACCAGGCATCACCCAGACAGGCAGCCGCACAGCAATACTGAGGTCATAGGTACAGGGATGATATGCCCAAGTACCATACAGGTGACCAAGGCCATTAAGATAATCATGGAGGTTTAGGGCAGTCACATGCCGAGGCTAGCTTCAAGTGAGACCTCAGGGAGGAGCATGCCTGGTAGGGGGAGGACAGAATCGGGACCGGCAGGGAGTTCCAAAATCTGGGGGCACTTGACACGAAATCCCTGTTACCCATTTGGGTACACATGACAGGAACCTTGAGGATGGCAGGGCCCAGGGACCTTAGGGGATAGGAAGTGGGGGAAGCCGGCACAAGGAGTTTAGCCAGTCCGGGGGGGTGCCAGTGCCAATAATCTTGCCCGTGAAGCACCCCAAAACAAAATTCATGCAATTGGTCAGGGAGAGCCAGTTGATTTTAGCATATAGATCACAGTCGTGAGTGATACGAGGGGCTGCTAGCGCAAAACGGCAGATGTTATTGTAGGCAACAGACCACCTAGTGATATGTGCCTTGGAAGTATGGTTGAACAGAAGAAGCCCATAACAGAGAGATGGATGGAAGAAATACACCTCTGGCCAGTACAAGGCGAGCAGCCGACGTAAGATTATTTTTAGCCTTATACACCAAGCCCAACTTCAGTTTACAGCCTCGACACACATTATGGATGTAGACCGAAATCAAGCTGAGGGTCAAGTGTCACCCCGAGGTATTTTACGGACTCAGTAATGAGAACAGCAGCACCATCACTACCCGTGATACTCAGAGGGACAGGGAGGACTTTATCTTAGGCAGGGATCCAAACAGCATGGCCTGAGTCTTTCTAAGATTTAGGACCAGTTTGTGAGACGATATCCAGGATTGTATACTCATGAAGTCCTCACTCAGCTGGTGGTTAATGACCCCAATATCCTGGGAGTGTGTGAGAATCATGAGGTCTTCAGCATAAAAGATGGACCTACAGGAGGCAGCAGCGGAGGGAAGATCATTGATGAATATGGAGAAGAGCAGGGTCCCAAGGACTGACCCCTGGGGAACTCCTGAGGACACTACGGTGGCGCCCGAGAGCACCTTGCAATATTTTGTAAGTTGCTGCCTGTCTTGTAAGTAATTGGAGAACCAACAAAGTACAGGAGAGGACAAGCCCAAGGACCTAAGTTGAGTGCAAAGTAGTGCGTGGTCAACTAGGTCAAAGGCCTTAGAAAGATAGATAAAGATGGCCCCAGAGAGTCTACCCTGATCCATAGCCACCCTTATGCCAGATGCGACAGTAACCAGGGCTGAGGTTGTACTATGGCCTTTTCGAAAACCATGCTCAAGGACAATAGTAACTCATGAGTCTGAACATACTCTGTGAGTTGCTCCGCAAAACTTTCTCAAGGAGCTTACTGAGTGCAGACAGGATGGCAATCAGCCGATAGTTGTCAAGTATCCTATGGTTGCCCTGCTTAAATACAAGGACAACCCTTGCCACCTTCCATAGGGTCAGGATAACTCCTGTAATATGATAGATTGATGATATGGGCTGCAGGAGAGGCAATGAAGGCAGCAGCAAGGTGAAGAAGCTTTGGTTCCATACCATCATGGCCAGCACTAGAAAAGCGGGAGAGACCAGAGAGCAGTCTCTGGATCTCTTGTGCCATCACTGCCTTGAAGTAAAACAGAGGATGAGAGGTAGGAGCTGGTGGAGGAGGAAGGACCTGGCCAGGTTTCACACAACCAGTTGAGGAGAGGCAAGAGGTGAAAGTGGTCAGGTCAGAGAAGTGTGAATTAAATGCATTTGAGATGGTTAGTGGATTATTACAGCTAGCTCCATCAATAAGCATGTCAGGAGCCTCACTGGTGGAGGGGTCACTGACAATATTTTTGATATTCCTCCAGAAGGTCCTAGGGTCCTTGGCTGATGTATTTAAGGCTGCTTTGCAAAATTCACTTTTTGCATTCCTGATTGCCTTTTTGCATTGGTTCCTGAGCCTCCTGTAATGCTGAAGTATGGCCTGGTCCATCGAGACCTTAAAGTTGGCCCAGCACTTATCTCAAGCCCTCATTAGAGCAAGGAGACTGCAGTACAAGCATGTGTTGCACAGTTTCCATGTACACTCAGAACTTTGAGCATTTTTATTATTTTCACTACAGATTTTCAACATTGCCATCTCTTCACACCTCCCTATGGATGGTACAGCTGTCATTCTTCACATCCTGCCTGATCTGTGTTTTCGCACATCTGGCACAGAATGGCATGGTCGCTGTGGAACTCAAGTTCAGGACACATTAACAAAATTACACTGCCACTGTCCATGAGAAGAGGTCCCAAATGCTTTCATGAGTTGGGGTCACAAAAGGCCATGTTGAAAATTTGTAATACTAACACACACCCTGGGCCGTTACGGTTTCTAACCATAACATCCCACGCTGTCAGACTGACAGGCATCAGAAATGTAACTTTGATTACCAGCTGTAATGCTCATGCCATCCCACCCCCACCATGAAGCCAGTGACAGGCATCAAGGTGTGCCTTGCACTCTTCAGCCCCAGACTTCACCCCATTCTCCTGTCCTGCAACCATTTCAGCGTATGTCCTTATGAAATGCGGTGACTGTGAAGCCGAACACCCCAAGGCATACCTCAGCACTTGGTGTCTACAAGATAGGGTGAGGTGAAATGCCATTAGCATTATGGGCAATGACCCACAGGCACACCCCAATGCCTGTCCATCTCTGCAGGGTGGAGGTGGGATTGGCGTGAGTTCAGTACTTCATTGCCATTCCTATTCTACATCTGTCTAACTCCTCCATGTCCAATGCTAATATCGGCAAGCAAACATTCGGCATTGACAAATGCTTTGTTTTCCCAGTCACCAGTTTGGAGCCTACAGGAAACCAAGCCTTCATCATGCCATGGTCAGAGCTTTTGTTGGTTTTCTTCCCAGGCCCACTGCATGTGCAATAATGCATGATGAGTGTGAGCCCCCACAGAGACTCCCCCACTATCAAGTGGATGGGGGTCCTTCCCTGATGTCCCACTGCATTGCCACCCAGAACCTCAAGGTGGCAGTCACCAAGCTGGATGCACATACTCCCCTACTCGAGGAAAGAGAGCTGTCCTGGGGATGCTCAATCCTCCATTTCCTTGATAGCCCCTGGGTAACCCATGTCCATTCTTGAGCCCTGGGTGCTGGTGTGGCAGGAGGTGAAGTGCCCAGTGTCTCAGCTCTCCATGCCACTGGGCTAGCCAGAAAGCAGGAATCTTAAAAAAAAAAAAATAAACAGTGGGCAAGTATAGTCACTGTATAGTGGCACAGTAGCACTGCTGCAGTTATGGATTACTGGAAGATTTTATAGACAGTGCCCATTTGTGTGACAATCAGTACTTCAGCCATTACTTAGGCTATAGTTTTGGAGCAGGTTTTAAAGCTTTCCTCATACATCTTTCTGAAACTTAAAAAAATCATAGTTCATATGCGACCCCGATCTTGGAGACTGGCATAGCCTGGTGGATGTTAAAGGTATGGTTAATACCTTTATGCCACAGGGCAGATGGACAGGTGCCATAGATGGTTTCTGGGGTCTGATATCAACTTATCCTCATAGCCCTATGCCTTCAGCTGATGGAATCCTTCTGAAAAAAAAAAGAGTGCCAGGGTGCTGCACACAGGGGCATAATAATACTGCAACTCACCCCATCCTTGGCAGATAAATGGCAACCTATATACAATAAGTAAGCAATAAGAAAATGACAGAGTGGAAGTTGTCATGGGTTAATATATCACCACGCGCATTTGTGAGGCACAAGGCACTTGAACTGGAGAGGAGCTACTAAGGCTTTTGCTCACCCCAGTGGCTGAAATGAAGAAAATACATCCTCTGTCTCAGTCAGGAGGAATGGGAGATGGTTCTGGAAACTGCAGACATTCCAGTCATCAAGATGCATTGTCAAGTCACATAGGAGAACAAGCCTTCTATTAATTATTTTATGCTATGTCTCCTATTAAATTCCAGGGCCCTCTATCTCTCATTCTGCAGAGCAGTTGTCTATCATTAGCTGTTACTGTTCTGGGAGACCTGACTGCCTCCTGGTTGGTTATTTTTCCCAGGCTTGAGAATTGTGCCTCCTGATTCCTGCAGCAGCTCAGTTGGGTCAGGTGAATGATATGTACCCATGCCTCAGTTGCTTTGTAATGTTTAAAAGTCCCTCAGTACAGCCTCTAGCCATTTCCTTAAGTGCCCTAGACACCAAAAAATGGGGCACTGTCCTTGTGCCATACTTGACACCCATCCTGGTCATGTGGATGGGCAAGGAGGCCATGGAGTGTCTGAAAATACTCTGTGTGCTCCACTGTGTTGTGCAGTTCATGGCTCCCTGCCTGCCAGGTTCTGCCAGGGAGCCACCTCATATTTGGAAATCTCTAGTCTCTCATCATAGGTGGACAGCCTGTCTCCATACTTCGTCAGCAACATGGCATACATGGTTGTGAAGTACGCATGAAGGGCATAATGAAAGAGGCTGCCTGTCTTGCTGTGCTACTTGGTCCCCCTTGAAGTCCATGGGGACTGGGAGTCAAGCAAAGTTCACACATCGGGCTGGCTGCTACATGGAGGTGAGCATTGATATAGCTTTTGGACTACTGTAGGTGCTATTACACAGGGGGCAAAGGTAAGCCCTTGGGGGGAATTACACATGTGTTTGGCAGATTATATTTTTTTGCTCATTTTCAGAGAAACCAAGAGCTGGCTAGAGCTAAGAGGCTTTTGCAGCCAGCCTGTGACACAAAAGAACAAGGTGATGCATCAGCATGTGGGCTGAAAATAAAACAAAATGGTAATATTTAATGCACGCTTAAAACAAAATAGAGTTAGAATCAATGTTACGACCACAGGTTTCTTCAGGAATTATCTAAGGAGAGAAAAATGGAGCTGTAAGAAATAAAGGATATATTGCAGCAAAGCCCAGACACATACAAAAACAGAACTCTAGTGCACAAAAATGATTTTTTAAGCTGTGCACCTCAAATGGCTGACACAAACAATGATGATTTTGATGGGCTGGGATTCTCTTTATTTGGTCCTTAATTTTTTGGGAGAAAGTGATAAGTATGATAAGTATATCAAAACTTTAAATGTTTAAGATCTGAGAATGTTAAATTTAAGTCCAGAATATAGAAAATATTAAGGTTATATCAAGGTAAAATTAATAGTCGTTTTCTTTGGCACATTTACATTTAATTCGGTCAGGAGGGAAAACAGTATAATGAGTATGTTCAAAAGAAGATCATAGTTCTGAAAGGGGTTTTGTGCTACAGTGCATTTATTATTGATCTATTTGTTGGCTGGTTACCTTGGGTGGTAGACTATAGGTATTATGGCCTATTCCCATTTCACAGCTGCATTCTAGAAATGATGAACTAGGTGCAATACAACAGAAAAGCTTTTATAGAGGGCGAGTAGTGTGCTGTATAATACAATAAGTATTCTAAAAGTAGCAGTGCCTAGACTCACAACTATGACTCAAAACAGGAATGACAAAGTACTCAACAATCAAAGCCTTTGAGGCTACTTCTAACACATCAGTGCTATGGTAGCAATTAGCATTGCAGCCCAACAGTGATAGAAGGCTAGTAGGGGAAAGGACAGGTATAGTTATACTTTTAAAGTTAGCTTATAATATTTTGAGATGTGAATGAAAACTGCACCAGTGAAATCTCTTGAAGTGGCTAACTTTTTGCAGAAATTTTAGCATTATGCCAAACTTCATAAGCATGACTTCACCAGCACTAAAAAAAGGAAATATTGTATAAAATGTACAAAAAAAGCCACTTTGTCCAACCTGTGTAGCATGGCATGCCATCCTCTTCCCCTTGCCACACCAGCAAACAAAAGCAAAACCCTTCCCCTACTCTCATAGCACCCCAGTCTACCCTCTCGCCCTCCCACACCTGTCAGAAACAAGAACCTCCCCTTCCAATCCACATAACACCCCATCCTCTTCCTGCCCAGGCACACCACTAAACAATAATAAAAGTGATAAAACCCTTCCCACAGCATCGTAACACTCCATCCTATCCTCCACCCTCCTACTCAGCCAACTGAGCTAGAAACAATGACCCCTTTATCTTGTCTGATGTAATATCCCATCCAAAACACACACACATACACACAGGCACGCACGCATGAATGCACACGCACACACACACACACACACACACACACACACACACACACCAATAAACAGTAGTACAAGTTGTAAATCCCTACCCCCGCACACTGACAGTATTTTATTGCATTGTTCATGCATGGCTTAATTAATTGCTATATTCAGATGCATAAACAAATATTAGATTAAGGACTCACCACTTTGGTGTATCATTATTTAATTGGCAGGACTTTTTTATTAAATGGTTCAGTTTTGTTGTTAAACAAGAAAAACTGGAAGAACTGCATCTGAATCTCACTAGAATGTTAACAT
Source organism: Neoceratodus forsteri (assembly GCA_016271365.2). Lineage (NCBI taxonomy): Eukaryota > Metazoa > Chordata > Ceratodontiformes > Ceratodontidae > Neoceratodus > Neoceratodus forsteri. The sequence continues at coordinate 1,556,858,736 of CM057449.1, read as the reverse complement.
GTAAGCAGTAGGACATGGCAGGGTGTGCATTGTGCTGAGATAACCACAGGGCTGAGTGATTTCAACCCTAAAAGTATGGTTATCTCAACAGACTACACACCTCTGGAGTGTTTTATTGCACTTATAATATAATCATATTCATTTCAATGTGCTTAGGAATTAAAATACACATTTTTAAGCATGTATAAATTAAAATAGTTACAGGCTTTTCCTTAAAATAGTTCTTCCACCACCTGGAACTAGATATCTTTTTAATCTTGAGTTAGAATTTTTACCACACAGTGCTGTCCATATATACTTTTTTTCTTAGTATGGTAACAGTAGTAGCAGTCCATTTCTTCCCTTCTCAGAACACAAATACCTGTTTATAACATTGCTGAATTCACTCGGCCTGCATCCCCGGCACTAGGTCATAAACTGGAACACAAACACAGCACGGTCAAAAACCAAGCATGAAAAAGGTGTTTTAAAAAGTAGCACTCAACAAAAAAATGACTGCCACTCGACTACTATACCAAAGCCAATGGTAGCTATCAAAAACACACCGACTGCTACCATAGCTAATACCTGCATCTCCTGAACTTTATGTAATTAACTTCATAGGGTTTCAACTCCAGGGATGGGGAGGAACTTGTGGGGACTGCATTTGTGAGGGTGGGGAGAACACATGAAAAATAAAACTGGGGAGGGAGAAAAACACAACAGATAGGAGTCCGGGAACAGAACTCTGGTCTCCAGGATGTTCCACCGCTCTAGCTGCTCATGGCCCTAACACCTGCTCCATGAGAGCACCTTGCTAAAGTGCCATGCACTTTACCTATTGTCCTCTTTTTCCCCAAGTGACAACAGCTACAGGTATAGCAGTAACTGCTTGCGCTATGCTATCCCTGTAGCTATAATGTCACACACTACTTTTTCAGTGCGGATCTTCCTGCACTATAATTCCTGTGACCAGGTACCTGCACCCTCTGTTTAAGACACCAGTTTGTTAAATTTAACCAGTGCAGATCTGATCTCTCCATCATTAACATTGGTGTTCCACAAGGCTGCATATTGGGTCCACTACTCTTTACCTTATTTATTAATAACCTGCCAAGTCCATAACTTCCTGCTCCATTCTGTGTTTATGCAAATGATATGGTACTATACACTAGCTCCAAGAACACTGGCAACATTAATTTGTGGCTCAATGCTGATTTTGGTTGTGTTTGTTCAGTCTTGGTTGACTCAAAGCAGGCTTCTCCTGAACTCCAGCAAAACTCGTCCCATGCTCCTTGGTTCAGCACCTAAGCTGAGGGCTTATACCTCTGCCTTAGCTAATTTCTGCTCTAATGACTCCCCCACACCACTGCAGTCACCTTCAAATACCTGGGCTTTTCCCCTAGACCCTGACCGGGAAATTACCCTGTACATATTTAATGCCTGCAGGTCTGTCAATTCAAAACTAGGGCTTGCTTATAGGATCCGATGTGCCTTGATTCTGGCTGCTGGACTATTTATTGCTCAGTCTGTCCTGTTGCCTAGCCTCACTTACAGTCTTATACCTTATTCTCATGCAGCAAATGTAACTTATATAAATGGAATGCCACTTACAATAACATTTACTGCTTTGCCTTACAAGTGCCCAGGCAGACTCACCACTGCTGTCTGCACTCAAGCCTAGTGTTGTCATCCCCAACCTCTTGTCAGCTATATACCTTAGACAGTGCTATGGATAAGATTATCAGGTCAGTCTAACCTGCTGCCTTTGCCAACAAGCTCATTATACCTAATCAGACTTCCCCCTGAAACCTAGTGACTTAGCACATTTGTCTGTTCCCAAGTGCTCTACAAATATGGGTGAGCAGCGTTTTTGTTCTTTGCCCCAAAGCTCTGGAACTCACTTTCACCTATTCCTAGGGTATCTCTATGACCTCTAAATTTCAATAGTGAGCGTTGCATGTCTCTATGGTCCTCTGATAAATGCTACAATATCTAATGCATTGTATCATTACTGTAATTTGCCTGTCACATTTCAGTTGTATTCATGTTGTATTGTTCGTAACTGTTTTTAGCTACTGAATTGTTTGACTTCTACTGCTGATGTTTGTAATATTGTGCTTATTGTAGCCTTATTTCCACTGAGCTGATGGTGTTTGATGTTTGTATCTCTCCAAGGTTGTACTTGAAAATAGACATTGTATTATCTAGTGCACCTACCTGGTAAACAAAAACACAGAGTTGATTTAGATTAAATGCCTGCGATTGTTCTTATGAAGAGAGCAGGGTTGCTCTGCAAGAAGAGAGAGCAAGAGCATGATGCTTTGTAATGAGCAAAGATGCAGTGAAGTATAATTCTGCCCACAAAGTGGACATGAAGTGGCCATTTCGCGTTAGTATTCTGCTACATGAAGTGCCCATTTTAAACTCTTACTTCACCACTTCACATTGTAATTATGACTTTGCATTGTTTTGTGTTTTTTTAATTTAGTATGTTTTATTAATTATTAATTATAACAATATTGTATTAACAAAGATCATTGTTCCAGGATTCTAAATACATCAAGAACTAAGAACAGAGAAACATACAAGAAAATAAATGTCTATTGTTCAAAAATTGTTACTACTGAAATATAACAAAACTAACCCTCCTCCTCTGTTCCCTCCCCTCCCTATCCTGTGGTGCACATTAGTCTTTACCAATGTCGTTAAGATGCATGCTTATATCATATATTGATACCAAATAAATAAAATACCAGGGACCGAATGAATAGCAAATCCGAAAGAACCAGAGACACACACATATTCTAAATTAGATACTTGGATAAGAGACGAGAGAAGGAAAATGAATACAGATAAACACTGATAAACACTGATAAACACTGAGGAGCCCGCAGCCCATCATATCTCCTAGTGTCTTTTTAAAAGCAAGGCATATAACTTACCCCATTTTTTTGTGAAGGAAGGTAAACGCCGGTTCACCTGAGCTATCAGGTTCTCGACACGGAGAGCAAAGGTGATCTTGTGTAACCATTCCATGTAGTTAACACAGACTGGTCCTTCCAATGTCTGAGTACCAGTTTTTAACCGCCATCGATATTAAAGCCAAATGATATCTCCTTTCCTTCACCTGAATTTCAGAGTAATCACCCAAAATACAGGCTTTAGGGGAAAATAGACCTTGTAATCCTAGTAGAGGATCAAGGGAAGTTTCTATTTGGGCCCAGAGAGGAGATACTGACCCATGACTTTGCATTGTTCACTCCACTTTATTCCACTTTAAGGCAGAGTGAGAATTCACATGCAGCCCACACACATCACATGGCTTACACCGTGTACATCACATGCTTCAGGCAGGCAGGCAGGCAGGCAAGAGGTTATGGGCAAAAACACTCTCCAACAATGGCTGACTTACACGTTTTGCACGGGGTGTGACAAATGGCTCTGCTCCATGAATGGCTGGGGGTGGGGTGTGGACATGTGATGAAGAGGGATGTACAGGTGACAAGTCCACAAATGAAGTTATTTCCCCTATTTTACATACAGGGGTTGATGTACCACTTGCACTAGACATACTGCATTGACCGCCATCATCACCACTGCTACTCTGACCACCACTTGACAAGATTTCTAAATCATAATCCTCCCCTAATCATGCCTGTAGTAATCCTCTGGTGTTATTTCAGAGAAACATAGAAACATAGACTTTAACAGCAGATAAGGACCGTTGGCCACCTAGTCTGCCCATTTCCTACCTAGAGGACAAGCTGCAGATCTTATTTAACCAACAGCCTATTTCTTCCTACCCCCACAAAATTGCCTTATGTCTGTCCCATGCATTCTTGAATTCTCGCGACAGTTTTAGACCCCACAACCTCCTCAGGAAGGTTGTTCCATGCGCCCACCACCCTGTCTGTGAAAAATACTTCTCACATTGCCCTTGAGCCATACCCACTCTATCTTCAAATTGTGTCCCCTGTTCTTGCTACTGGAGAAATTCCTACTTGGTCCTACACTCATGGAAGGGATAACATGCTCAGTAAGGTTGATGATGAGGTGAATGCCCCATTATGGTATTAGCTGCCATCTGGTGCTGGGTCCACAGTGCCATGTGCCTGTTCTTAAGATGTGTATGCTGGTCCCCCATGCCCAGATAACTCCCTTTACCTCGACTCATGCGTATACAAAGCTGTCAGATTATAACTGACTCATCATTTGCATCTTGGACAAAAAAATCCCAAACAAGGGATTGTGATCCTCTACTTTTAACATGCCTCTGATGCTGCTTATTGGATTCCATTTTTTTTAACCTCTGAAATGGGGGGTGTGCTACATGATTTTTCAGGCTGGACACACTTGGACTCCAACTGAACACCACGACTACCTATGATTATTACTTGGTCATCATCATTAACATAAACAGGAACAGCTAAATCACAACTTTTTTGAGGAGGGGGGATTTAACGCCAACAGACCCAGACACAGCCACCTTGACTTTCTTTTTCTCTGGTTCCCAACAGGGGTCACTCACATCATCATCATATTCATCAACATCATCCACATCTGCATTTTCAGCTTGGATGCTGTCATGTGGGGAACATGTTCCAACCACAGAATCATCGTCCTCATCATCACCTGATATTTTTGTGCCACACTTTGAATCTTTGGATGACAAAGGCATAACCTCAACAGCGCTGGAAGAAATGTGACATTGTGCAATATCATTGCCAGGATCAGAATCATGTTCGCTACCATGGGATGTTAATGGGAGTATGATATCCTCTACACTGTCAGTCACAGCTTTAGACTCAGCTATATTTTTGAAACAGTTAACTGGTCAGAAGTGGAAATTGAGGCAGCAATACTCATGCTAGAAGAAAATGCACTAACACCACCAGCTGGGACAACCTCATCTCCTCCAACTATGAGTGCAGCTACAAATTGCACTATAAAAACATTGATGGAGAAATCCCTTTATTGAGATCAGCTATGCATTTCTGCATACTACTGCATCCGTGGACAATCTTGCCACTGGCAGCAATGCCATAGCAAGAAACAGCTTTGCTTGCACGTCTCTTTGCAGGCATTTTGGGGGATCACTAAGAAAATTCAAAACAAATTTAGATTTCTGAACTTTCAGTCTGGGCCGGTGGATGTGAAGCCAAAAAAAAACAAGAACTGTGACTTGCAGGTGGAGATTAGGCACTAAACAGATGCAAAAGCACAGACAGATTAAGATTACACTGCGTAACCAAGAAGAGATGCAGCTGCAAAGTCACAGCAACACCTTAATCAGTGCTCACAAGTAACAATCCATTCTGGAAACGAATACCTTTTGCAGGTTGGGGGGGGGGAGGGTTGCAGTGCACTGCAGTAACAGTCCAAAACCAAGATACCACAAAGCAGTACAAAATCATGCAGGGGTGGTGGATAGCAGGTTCACACTGCTGCAATTACTCTGTGGCACAATAAAATGTGTCTGATTTGATGGCACACGTCGCACACACACTCACACACATACACTACGAGTAATGCGTAGCAAATTGAAAACTTCAGTAATATAACCAAATCTTTTAAACAAACTGAAATTATACACTGCTGCACCACAACAATCAGCAAAAAAATTTCAAGAATTACTGGAAAGGTTACTGTGCATACATTAACACAGTTATACAAGGAAAATATAACCAAAACCGAAAGACTGCCTTTTTCTCCCAGTTAATCTGCCTCCACCACAGACACATCCCTCCCCCCAAAACACACTTCAAGTGTCTATCAGTACACAGACTGAATGTTCTACATTAACATTCAAAATCTACACACAAATAATAAACACTTGATGATATGAGCACAGGAGGGTTTCCTACAATCGATGTACTAAATTTTGAGCAAATAAATGGCTCAAAAAGCCTTTTTTAACAGCTTTTAGAGGGTTTGAATCAGAGATCTCTGAGAACAAACTGTCTCCAGCTACCACTACACACACACACACGCTACACTGAACTGAGGCTGTGCAGACCAATCTAGAGCCCATGTGATCTGCAATCCCATGAATCACTGCAAAATTCACCTGGGAGCTCTATAACAAGGCGAAATGATGCAAAGTACATTGATTTCTATGTACTGCACATTAAAATTGGTAGAAGTGGTTAGAAGGTGGAGTAATGCAAGACATTGTTATCAAAGGCCTTCATTCCTCATTATGACATGAAGTTCTCTGCTCTAGCATTGTGGACTACTTCATGGATTCTGCATCCTCGCGTTGCTTCGCACAGTGAATTTTGGCCATTTCGCCCACCTCTAGTAAGGAGACAAGTGCCAAGACTACAAATCACTACAGTTGTGTACGGAACATTAAGCCATTTACTAGAAAACATTTATATAATTTTAATTGCTTTGCCCTTTTATTTGACTATGAGGCGCTTGATCAGGACAGTGAATTATCAAGACAGGCAGACGGGTTTGTCTGCTGTGATCAGGATGAGATTTAGACATAAGGCACATGACCAGGGCTGTGATGTGTTTAACTTTCAAGACAGTACATCAGTTGTGATTAGGACAGAGTTAGCTATAAGCATGACCAGAGAGGTATGATGTTACTTGTTTTTAAATGGACCAAGAGATTCAGATGGCACTGACAATGGTGTCCGAAGGTAGAATCTGTATTTTAAACTACCTTGGATTGTTGAGAATCTTGTGTGCTGACAGAGTGAGATGGGGTGCTACTGAGCAGAGTCTGGATTAGTGAAAATAAATAGGTTTCAAAAATTATAAGTTTGTATTTTGTTATGCATATTTTAAACAAGTGACAGTGGCATGGAAATTTGAATGTCATCAAGAGATTGCAGGTAGTAGGACTTAGTATAAAGGGAGTGAGATTTGATACTTTAGTAGAAGTAAAACTTTGTGGAGAAATTGGTTTTAAAACCTTTTTACTGGCATAATGATTTATTGTTAGGCTAAATACCAGAATGACCATGATTTGTGTTCTATTAATGCACGGTCAACTGACCCAGTTTTAGCCAATTGAATTTATGGGATGTTTAGATCCAATTTTAGAAGTATTGATGACACCTATAAATCTTAGACCCCTAAACATCAAAGAATTTTGTAGTACCCAGATTAAGATTAGAACTAGGAAACCTTGCATTTACCATTTGCATTGCTGTATGGTCATATAGTGTCTTCTAAAGAATTTAACATCAAAAAAGTTTATTGCACTAATGTAATTTAAAAATAAGTGATGTACAAAATTTACATTTTGCTTGCAAAATTCAGCCAGAATCAGTTTTTTCAATTCCTTTGAATATTGCACAATTGAGGAATTTTACCCACCATTTCTACTGACCAGAATTTGCATTATAGTGTTACAGATTGAGGAAGCACTCCTGATCAGTCACTTCCTCTGCGGTGAGACACTCTTATTCTGGGAAGAGTGTGTCAGGTGCTGTGGCTCTGAGAACAGGACATCTGAGTAAGGTTTGTAGAATGTAGAACTCAACCTGCAGAGTGCTGAATTCTACCCATTTTTCCTATATGTTAACACCACTGCCAGGACCACTCTTACAGTTGTAAGAATAGTCTAATTTGGTGCCACTATGCATGGTTTGTTACTACAAAACACCACAATGTAAAGTGGCACCTTCTTCTTTATAGTGCTACTTCTAGTCTCTGGCAAAGTGCACACTTCAACGGGTGGAGACTACAAGAAGTAACATTTACCATTAAGCAAAGCTGGAGCCATTTTCACAAAGTGCTCCACATAGCAAGGTTTAGACACTTTGCATGAAGCTAGTTGCAAAAACAGTTTTTCAACACACAAAAACAAGCTTTGCTTTTGTGACTCATAACTCACTAATTTCATGATGATTTAAAATAATGTGGCCCGGATATTCAGACTGCACCTGGCAGGGATGCACTGGGGCCAGGACTGAGTGATATTCAACAGTGAGGCACCATGTCGTAGCACCATTGAATTTGGCATGGAAAGTGCATAGCACAGTGGAAAATGCAATTGTGTTGGGTGCATCACCTCGCGATATTCAACAGAGGGCATGCAAATGAGGCCATAATACATGCAAGGTGCAACTGGGTCCCATTTGCGCCATTATAAACCCATTGCATGCCTTCTTGTGAGAAGCCCAGGTAAGTGCGCCTGGTGCCCTGCACAGAATGACCTGTGCCTAGTGGGGGTCCGGGGACATCCCTCACCCTGTAACCCGATCATGGTAAAATGCAGTAAAACAATTCCCTCAGTAGGTGTAGTGGTACTCCCTCCTCCCATGTCCCCGATGCCAGTATATGACATTTATTTAACTCCCTGGTAATCTAGTGGAACCCACCTGCCCATTGCCGTGATCATGGTACAGCATCATAACATGATTCCCTGTGATCCAGTGGCACCTCACCCATCCCACCCACAGAGACCAGCATGCCCACCCCATCATGGCAGGCGGCTGCAACCACCACATACTGCCTGGCTGCCCGTAAATGATAGGTACAGTATGGGCTTGCAGAACATACTGTACTAGACAGTCCCAAATATGTGAATGACTTCATTCGTGCATGTTTGGGACTGTCTAATACAGTATGCCCTGCAAGCCCATACTGTACCTGTCATTCAGTGGGTGGCCGGGCAGCATGCAGGTGGTTGCAGCTGCCCACCGATGACGGGAAGGAGGTGGGCAAGGGGTCTGTGTGGGTGGGAGGGGTGGGGGGTGCCACTGGATCACTAGGGTATTATGTTACGGTGCTGTACCATGATCACAGCAATGGGTGAGGGGGTTCCACTAGACTACCAGGGATTTAAATAAATGTCATATACTGGTGATTGGGGACACAGGTGGGAGGGAGGTTCCACTAGACTACCAGGGAGTTACATGGCTGTCACATAACGCGATCGGGGACATGGGAGGGGGTACCACTAGATCACCAGGGTGCTATGTGTGCTTGTGGATGGTGTTCTGGGTGGGTGGAGGCTACCCACGGCTGGTGGCTACTGTGTTGCACCCTGCAATACAGCAGCCTACCTGTGGGTGGCCAGAAGTTGTTTCCACTTTTCACGGGCTCAATTTTGAGCCCCCCCATGTGCCGCACTGCAGGGTTGCGCCAGCATATGTGCCGCACATCCTGGGCTGAATATCAGGATGTGCCACATATGCATGGGCATGTCCCCTGCACCTGTGCCACATACAATTACATTGCGCCCCAGCACATCGGGATTTGCGCTGTGCCTGGCAGCCTTTCCAATATCCCACCAGGGCACACTGCGGGGTTGCGCTGGCTCAACTCTGTTGCACCATGTGCAACCCCTTTGAATATCCAGGCCTTAGTGTTTTCAAGCAAATTGTTTGGGGTTCAGTGAGAGGAGCTACCATGGGCATCTTCACCTTTCACTCCTGAGTCTACCTCAGTATGAACCTCAGTATGAAATATCAGTCTTACACTCTACCTTGTTGACTACACAATTCTCAGGCTACAGTGTCAAAGATGTTTTTGTTTTGTTTTGGATGCCCAAAGTTCTTCCATGCAGATCACATTTTTATGATGAGTAATACCACTAAAACATCTCACAAAAGTGGATTTCCAGTCAAAAAAAATGGAAGATATTATTGTCACCAAAAAGACCTGATAAATAAAACATTGTGAAAATGGACTGCACATAATTAAAAATGTCACTTTATTTTCTTGATAATTTACAAGATATACATGTTTCAGAAAAAAACACCTATTAAAGGCACACCCTTTTGTTAAACTGTATCATGTCGAAACAGCAACATTTCACCAGTAAAAGTTATTGCAGTGACAATTTCAACAAAATTTGAAATTATCGCTGTAATCGTCCATTAGCAAAATTTTGCCATTTCCCCGATATCGCCCCCTTCCGAGATAAGTCTGACTCGGAGTTGGATCTTTAGAGATTGGGGGGTGCAAGGATGAAGCCCTCTGTGAAAAAAAAACAGCCAATGTCTGACAGGTGAAATTTTGCATGTCGACATTGTGACTTTCACTGAGCCACATTTTGACAACCTCATTGTGGATGCGGCTTGGTGGAACTGTGTTAAACTATAATGAACATGAAAGTTTAAGGTTTCAACTCTTCTGGTTTTTAAGCTATAAGTGAGCAAACAAAAATCTTAGAATATATATTTTTATATATGTTCAATCTTCTAGAATTTTAAACCACTGAATCAATTATAACCACATGTTGTAAGCTCAAGAGATCCCAGCACCCACTCTGCCTGCCAAACTTCAAGCTATTCCATCCAAAGAGAATTGTGTTATGAAGGTATAAAAATTTGGGGCTTAACATAGAACAGCATTTGTATCCCTAACTAACCCTAACTACAGGAGCACTATCGTGACCCTATAATTCTGTTTTAAGGTTCATGGAACATTGACCAAAGACCCCCCCGCCCACAAACTGGTTCACTAGCAGGCCTTATTTCACTGGTAATTGACTGCTAATGTAAACAGAATGCATGGACCTGTTCCTTGTGCTCAACTGTGTAACAGTGTTTAAATTACAATAACAATTTTGCAGCATTATTTGAATCTAAAAATGTTAATGGGAGATTTATAATAGCAATATGGGCCTTTGTATCAGTCCTGTTTTATTAGCATAAGGACTGTGGGCATTGCTGCCTGAGGCATAATCTCCCAACCAGCTCTTATTCTATTATTAACTGACCACTGTGTTGGTCCTTATTTTGGTTCTGTTGTTTTTTTCTGTTTTGTTACAGTACATTGCCATAATCCATTTGCTAAACTAGTCTCTCAGAGGACTAGGTGCAGCCACCATGAACAAATGGCCATATGCCTTTTTTCTAAACTGCATATTACTAGGCCAAAGCAGAAAAAAAAACAATAGTTGTGCACACTATTGCAAGATCTCCTGACCCTGTGCTGCCAATCCGAGTGAGACAGTGATGAATGCTTGCTGTCACTTCATTTTCAACTGATCATAAATTGTTACGTCTTGAAGAACAAAGTTAGCCCAGTTCCCTCCCTTTTGCAAAGCTAAGAGGTCAGCCTACCAGTAGTACATATATTGAGTGGGTAACATCAGTGTTCTAATATTAACCATGACTGACTGTCATTCATAGGTCAGGACATTAATAGAAGGACAGCCACTTGGAATCCAGCTGCTCTTACTTACAGTGTGCTGTCTGCAAATTTTTTTAAAGAGAAGAAAGGAATTTGGTTTTATCCCATGCCTTTTATGCAAAGTGTTTCCTGAATTGCTTTTCCATCCAAAAGAGAGGGGAGGCAGGGTTAGTGAAGTGTCTCTAGAAAGTCCCTCTTGGGCACCTCCTACTTTTGCCATGGACTTTACTTAGTGTGTGTGTGTATATATATATATATATATATATATATATATATACTTTTAAACACTGCACCACCAAGGATTGTGGAGCTAGTTGAGGACCCTGGGAGGACTACTTTGGAAATGTGTTCCAAATAGCAGAGGGAGAGAATATTGCTGCTGTTTTCAGCACTTAGGGTGATTCAAAGAGCAAGCAGACAGATTATGGAAGATGAAGCACAGCGAGGTTATGCCTTGCTTAGGGTCTCAAAGTAAGTAGTGTTTGCAGGATTCACATCTAGGTTTCCCAGTTTACAGCTATTTGCTCTAACCACAGGGTTAAGCTGCCTATTTTTAAAGCAAAGTTTTCAGCAGTCTGTCCCCCAGAAGAATACACTATTCTCCACTGTAAACATAGAAACTGTTAATTGCAAAAAATTATGTTTGTTCATCTTTTAGGATTATAAAGCCAAAAAAGGAAGGGAATGTGGCATTAGGGTTTAACCCTAACACCCACCTTGCTCCCTGTACACTACCCTGATGACCCAAGGCCAAGCTACAGGTCTGGGGCTGTGCTCCATGTGTCTGCTGCTTCAAGTTACAAGTCTGGGGCCACGTTCCATGTATCTGTTGTTTCATGTGTGGGCCTGCAGGGCTCTGCCTGAAGCAAGCTACAGGTCTGGGGCTATGCTCTATGGGTCTGCTGCTTCAAGCTACAAGTCTGGGGCCATGTTCCATGTATCTGTTGTCTCATGTATGGGTCTGCAGGGCTCTGCCTGAAGCAAGCTACAGGTCTGGGGCTATGCTCCAAGGGTCTGCTGCTTGCTACAAGTCTGAGGCCATGTTCCATGTGTCTGTTGTTTCATGTATGGGTCTGCAGGGCTCTGCCTGAAGCAAGCTACAGGTCTGGGGCTATGCTCCAAGGGTCTGCTGCTTCCAAGCTACAAGTCTGGGGCCATGTTCCATGTATCTGTTGTTTCATGTATGGGTCTGAGGGCTCTGCCTGAAGCAAGCTATAGGTCTGGGGCTATGCTCTATGGGTCTGCTGCTTCAAGCTACAAGTCTGGGGCCATGTTCCATGTATCTGTTGTTTCATGGGGCCTGCAGGGCTCTGCCTGAAGCAAGATTGTATGTCTGGGCCTGTACTCTATGGGTCTGCTGTTTTTAACTGTTTAGTTAGTGTCATGAAATGCAATTAAGTACATTCAGGTCTCCTAGTAGTTATTTACAAAACTTAGCATGCTGGTCCTATGAACAGGTAAATCTGGCATTCAGAATCTGCATTCCCATATTTTGTTAAGTGAGGAAGCTGAGAAAATCCTGTGATTCATATCCTAAAGTTTGTAGTAAATGCTAGCCTTCCTAATGGCAGTGGTAATATATAGACAAGGGAAGAAATATGTGTCAGGAAATGAGAAACCGCCTATATAACTGCCATGTAACCACCCTATTATAATGTACAGATATATTTTATCTTTATTACGGTGCTCAACTTTATTAACAATCAATTGGTCCAACCAAATATGAGGAAGAGAAAAGTTAAACTTGTTGATGGCAAAATACTCTTGCAATACATACTGTTTTACATCATGTGTCTGGGACAGAAACATTATATATGGGATGAACTCAAAATCTAGTATGTATGAAGTGTTGGGTAATTTACTTTTTCTATTACTTTCTATTACTTTTGGAAACTTGTTCCAGAAAGCTCTGTGCAGTCACTAGCAAGGATGGAGAAGTACTGGAAAAAGTAATACACCTTACAATTACAATTACTTATGTATTTTTTATACAAAAGAATTACATAAGTGTAACTGATTACACTTATTTTAAAGTAACTAGTAACTAACCTATTACTTTCAAAAATGTAATCTGTTATAGTTATTTATTATTTTGTATTGTTTTGTATAAAATGAAATAAGTAACTATAATTATAATGTGTATTACCTTTTCTAGTACTTTTTTATCCTTGCTAGTGACTGCACAGAGCTTCCTGGAATAAGTTTCAAACATAATAGAAAGTAATAGAAAAGAATTTAACCAACACTGCTAGTATGCTAGTATGGGTCTAGTTCATAAATGTAACTCTAATGTTGTACATGCATGTAAGTCCATTATGATGAAGACCCTTCAAGAATTCTTTTTAACATAAACTAAAAAGTTATAACATAACTAATTGAACATAAGAGAACATCTTCATTTCTTTTATATTTAGTTTGATTTAATAGTGCAAAATCCCTTAATTTTCTTCAGCACAACTTGATTAATTCTTGTGCATATCAGCACAACGGACAGGGGCATGCCTGTTAACATTATGTGGCATAAATCAGGAAAAAGGTTTAACAAATTCTGGGACAAATATGGTATCCAAAATCATGGTCTAATGGCAGTATCATCTCAACAGTACTGTATATGTAGCTTAATGTGAAAATAATTTGTTGAAGGGGAATTAGGCTATAATATATTGCATTATGTTATGATTACAATACTTACTCCTTAATAACAAATGCCACATTTAAGAGGGACTAAGGACATTTGTGAGGCAAAATCAGGGACATCCATAAATATCAGGCATGTTGAGAAGTACAGTATGGCCAGGGTGTTCCAGTCTCTTCAATTTCTCAAGTAATTCTTAATTCAAATGGTTCTCCATGCATAACATACTCATGCAAATGCTTGCACAGATATTGTGGGTAATTCTATATATAGATACATATTATATATGTCATGTACAGGTCTTCAGTTTACAGTGTGAGCCATCAGTCTCTCAGTTTCTATGATCACCAAATTTAGCATTCAAATTTGTTTTAAAAATTGAATAACACTTTGGTCATGTCTTTATAACAGGTAACAAACATTCCCCAGTACATTTTGTACATAATATATTTAATGATCACTGGCTATATAAAATGGACTTTGTTTATTTTTAATTTTGAAGAAGAATTATTTGCATTTATATAGTGTTTTTCATATACATTACATCCCAAAGCACTTTACAAACAATGAGAGACCCTGGTAGTGAGATGACTGAAAGTGCATAGTGGCAGCTATTCTACTCACCAACACCCACACACAGCTAGGAACAATTGCCTGAACCAGTTTTATGGGAATGAGAATGTTGGCCAGGACACCAGGGAAAATCCCAATAAGCACACCATTGTACCTCCACCTGTGGTAACCACCTGACTCAAGGATGGAGGGCTTACTTAAAGTGATAAGGAAAGGCCCAAGACCCATTCCAGGATACTTATTGTATGTTTTTCGTAAAATGGTACATCTTCCCCAGCAGTTGGCTGTGGGATCTACATAATATTTGTACTTGACAACCCTGAGTCAGCTTTTCTTATGGACCCTATATATAATAAGGTACCGCTACTCCCAGTCTCCACCATTACAGCCCAATTAGAGGATAAGAGGATTCCTGCGAAAATGTGGGCTGTCATGTGGTTAAGTACAATTGGGAGGCTCCCAGTAAAGGGGAACTGGATGCACAAGAGTATTGCAGAAAGAATGTGTCCCCATCCAGAGTGCGGTGAAACAGACAAAATGATGTCCCATCTGTTTTTTGACTGTGCATATATATCTGATTTCTAGAAAATGTTAGGAATTAAGTGGGGAGATATTATGATTTCAAATATGACATATTATATATTGATCCTGGACTTTTCCCTGATATGCAATCTCGGGGCCAAAGAAGCACTTTGCTTGTCTTTCTGGCCTGCTTGAAGTGGTCAGTTTGACAGATTAGGTGTCAATATGTCCTGCAACACATAAAATATTGTTATTGGGTTTATGTGACAAACTTTCAAGGGAATTAATAGCTATACAAGATAGACAAAATAGCACTTTACCTAGGAAGCTATTTTAAGCCCTATGATTAGAGATAAACTGGTTTCAATAGTTAAACAATATAGGACGAGAAAGGATTTTTGGCTATGCATATATCTTCTTTCATTTTGTGTTATCACTATGTATTGAACATATGAAATGACATGCTGTCTCTTTTTTCTTTTATCCTTGTTTTGTTATGTTCTAGACAACGTTTTTGTCTATTGTCAATGTTTTGTTTTGACCTGTTGTAATAACGAATTCCCCCTACTCTTAGGGTTATTGGGCTTTCACTTCTAGTTGATGGGATGTCTGTCCTAGACAGAGGAGGGGGAGTGGATGGCGTTCAAGAACCTGCTGAGTAAGACATTTGTGGAGCAAGTTCAGCCTCAGGGTCAACTCTTTTGGCAGCCATATGCTTGATAGGTCAGCAGAGGTGTAATTAGCATCAGTTGCATACACTGGAGAAGTATTTGGAGCTGATCCCTCAGGGAGCATGCAGTTGCAGCCAATGCATTTGGTGGCTGTTAGTTTAGTCCCAGTCAGGGAGGCAGAGGTGGGTATAATAGTAACAGCCAGTGTTGGAGCCGGAAGGGGAGTGATCCCACTGTGCAGTCATTTTCTGTATACAGAGCAACTGGAGGTGGGTCAGCATACCCTGCAGACCCTCTAGATGGAGGAGTCTCACCAGCAGGGATAAATGAGCTCACTCAGCTCACAAGCATGTTTACAAAAGGATTGTAATTGTCTCTTCAATGAGGGACAACCTGCAACTGTAGAAGTAGCAGAGGATGTAGTAGGTGGAACCCTAAGAGGTGAAGAATAGGTCAGCCATGGTTGGTCCCATTAGAAAGTGGGGCTTTTGAGGCACAGACAAGTTTGGATGAGTTCTCGTGGCCCTCTGCTGGGATGACACACCTGGAATTCTAGAACTCCTCAGCACCACACTGAATGCCAGCATTTGGGGTAGTAGCCCAAGTTCTTCTGTGGGACAAGAACCCATGAATCTCTGTTCCAGAGGCAGAAGTGCCACCAAGTGAACCATGCTGACATCCATACACAAAGTTGCATCTGTACCAAAATATTCTTTGTTAAAGTAAAGCAATGTTTTAATGTGGCAGTATATTGTTGTTTTGGTGCACTGTTTAAATTGACACACAATTCAGAATGAAACTCCAGTTTTAATAGAATCCATGCAGTAGTCCTCCATTGGACACTTATGTGAACTTATTAAGTTGGATTCCTGTCTGCTTTGAATGAGATTGGAATGCATCAGTTTGAGTGCATGTAATTTTTAATTGCCTTTCAAGCATGTAAACATAGTCTGGGAGTTAATTCTAATATTTTACTTAAACTATATAGAAATATACAAACAGAGAAAAAAGGAGAGAAAAGGGCTTGAATAGTCTGTCTGGACTATCACAAGATTTCCTACTCGCCATCTCTCTAATGTTCCCTCTCTCTCTAGCAATGGTTGTTCTGCTCATAATCATATTGTCCCTTCCACCCTCTTCCTACCCTAATCAACTAATCTCTCTGCCCCTCATCTCTGAGACTGTAAAGCAGCCTCCTCACTGTTCCTCTACCTAGTGCACCACCCTCTGCACTGCTGGCAAACTGGGTACTGGGAGCCTCCATCCTCCCTCCCTCCTTTCATGCTGGGTTGTCTGCTTTAAATGTCTCCACTCTTTCGACCCTGTGTCTACCTCACATATACTGCACCTCCTCCCTATCCACTGTAAGTCACAAAGGAACATGCACCTATTAAAACAATTCCTGTCACTCCTTCTTCTTATAGCCGGTGATGTAGAATGAAACCCTGGTCCTTCCTCCCCATGAAACGGACACCTCTCCACCCTGGCAAATTACCTTCCAAGAGGGTTCAAAATAATACATCTAAATATATGCAGCATTCTGAACAAAATAACGGCCTTACAAACTAGTGTCTTATCTTATGCCCTGATATCTTAATCATTACAGAATCCTGACTGAAGCCCCACAACCTTGATGCCGAAGTCTCAATACCTGGCTACTCCCTCATTCGGCAGAACCGTCAGGGCAAAAAGAAGGGTGCCATACATCTCCAAACTCCAGTTCTCACAATCAGACCTACCTCACCCATGCTGGCAATAGATTCTTACTAATCAAAATATCTGTACCGCACTCTATCCCATATATGTAGCAGGGTCTTACTGCCCTCTGGACTTACCGCTGCCTATCATCCTAGACCACCTAGGCACCCTGAGGTCCCTCGTAGCTGGAGGCAAACTTCATATCCTTGGGGATTTCAACCAGAACTGGCTAGACAACACAGCCTCCAAAGCACATTGTCAAGTAAATGCGCTAAACCTGTCCCAACAAATAACTGAACCCACTTGCCTAAACCATAAATCCAAGAAGCATACTCTACTGTATTGGGCCCTTACCACCACCCCCATCGTATAATTAACGCTGGCCTACTACTCGACTCCCTCAGTAATCACCACATGATTTGTTTGGTGTGGAAAATATTCAGACCTAAGGCCCCTCCCCCTGCACATTGTACAATAGAGCTTACAAATTCCTAGACCTGACCGTGCTCCTAAATGACCTCACCAGCATCGATTGGTCCTACATCCCTAGGGCTCCCTCCATGGATGAGGCCCTCGAATTCTTCACAACCAAATTCCTGGTTATCTGGGACTCCCACACACCTCTCAGAAGATCCAGAGTAAGAGGATCCCATCTACCTTGAGTAGCCAAACCTCTTGGAACAACTACTAGTCAGGGACCAAGCCTGGAGAACCTACAAGGCAACAGGTACTCAAGCGGCTCTGCAATACTACCGCTCACGAAGGAATGCCTGCACAAGACTCATCTGACAGGCCAAATCTAATTATTTCAAGTCTGCTTTCCACAATAACTTTTCTCATCCAGCACAATTCTGGAAGTCAATTAAATCCCTCCTCACCCTACCGGCCCAACCCCCTACTCCTACCCTCAATATAGCAGGAAGTGTCACCACTGCTCCATGCACTGTAGCCACAGAGTTTAACTGCTATTTCACCAACAGTACATCCTCTCTACTCTCCTCTCACCCCTCACTCCCTCTCTTTGTTCCCCTAGTTGTCTCCTCACCTGCCTATTTCTTGCTTTGCCCAATTACACCCGCTGAGGTACTAAAAATACTTCGGTCACTAAATCCAGCCAAAGGAAAATGCTCCTTGGGCCTTGATTTCAAAATGCTCCATCTTTCTGCCCCAGTCATAGCCAACTCTCTAGCAACTCTCTATAACCTGTCATTCAGACTTGGTACCATCCCTACAATATGAAAACAAGCCACAGTCATACCCCTCACCAAAGGAGGTGACCCTTCCTCCCCGTGCAACTACCGACCTATATCGCTGCTCCCCATCCTAACCAAAATCCAGGAGTGCCTTGTACTAGCCCAGCTCTCCCACTACCTCAACTTCATTTCCTTCTTCACCCCTTACCAGTCTGGGTTTAGAAAAATTACTCCAACACCACCTCTCTCTCTCCTCCGTCTCACTGATACCATCCTCACGGGCATGGATAAAGGGGAGAAAACTGCGGCTATCTTCATCGACCTGGCTAAGACTTTTGATACGGTCTCTCACGCCCTGTAACTGTCCAAACTCGCCCAAGCTGGACTGACTGAGCCTGCCACAAATTGGTTCCAGTCGTACTTGGCAGGCAGGTCCCAGTCTGTCCATATTGGCTCGGCTATATCCACCTCACTCCCTGTTACCCTCGGGGTCCCCCAAGGATCTGTCCTAGGCCCTCTGTTGTTTTCTATTTTCATCAATGATCTGCCTGCAGCCTGCCCTCATACATCTATCCACATACATGCAGATGACACGGTGCTGTTTGCCCCTGGGCCATCCCCCACTGCTGTGGCAGCCTGCCTGCAGGAGGATTTTGACTCCGTCCAATGCTGGTTCTATTCAAATCAGCTATTTCTAAACCCCCCAAACAATGTCTCCCTAATTTTTGGCACTTAGGCCAAACTGTCCCGTCTTCCATTCTCCCCAACTTTCCACACATTAGAAGGCTTCCCCCTGGAGGTTTGCACTTCCTACAGATACCTCGGGGTCTGGTTAGACCAGCATCTTGACTTCACTCTGCATATTGATGCTATACATAAGAAGCTACACCCCATGTTAGGCACGTTATACCGTAATAAAAGTTGCATCCTCCTACCAATGCGACTGGCTATCGTTCAAAAGATGATCCTCCCAATAATGGACTACGAGGATGTAGTCTACTGTGCAGCCCCTCAATCTTCCCTGAACAGACTAGACCCTCTCTTCAACTCCTTCTGCCGGTTCTTCCTGGACTGTCCTCCCAGTACACATCACTGTGACCTCTACCAGTCCTTGGATCTCCCTTCTCTCCACAATCGGAGATTGGTACACTGTCATAGAACCGCTGCAAAATTCTGATGTGATCTCTCCCCTCTACCCTGTGACCACCTAGATGGTTCTTCCCCTCCAGCCTACTCACTCAGGAACATTGATTCTTGGCTACTTCACATCCCCACAGGTCCACCAGGTCTGGACAGGCTGCTTTCAGCTTCAGGATGCCCAAATTATAGAACTCCTGTTGGCTGATATTAGACATGACACCAGCACTCCATACCGTAATGCTCTACTTAAGACTCAATTCTCTACTACTTGCTCTTGCATCCTGCCCCACTAAAGTCCTTGCAGCCTTGTTGTCAGTTGTTTATTTGACTCCACTATTTTTCCCTATTGTTGACAACCCTGCTTATTGTGTGATGTTGGTTGCTGGGCAAATAAGTAATTCTGTGCGTGTTGCTACCTTACCTATACCACCCTGTCTGTATATTTGCTATTTGTATATAAGGATTTTGACTACTCTATTATGATTGTATTGAACGTATACATGTGTAACTTCTACTATTACTGTATCCTGCCTATCCCTTATTCCCCAGGGTGCATCTGAATTGAGTGGCACACTGCTCAGTATGCCTTCCTGGTAACACTCTTAAATAAATAAATGTGAATAATGTCACCTATAGTCTTCTTCTTTCTGCATTATCCTGTTTGAAACGTATTTAAATGTGTTCCAATTTCTCTTGAACCTTGGTATTATCTCTGCCTTCATAACCTTGTCTGGAGTATTTTCCATCCAGCCACCACCTCTTTAATGTATTTTTAACCAATCCCTTTCATGCTAACCACATGACCTTAGTGACTGTACTGTTTCTCAGACTGAGAAACCTTGCTGTGTCCATTCAATTGGACCCGTTTATGAACTTGAATGACTCTGTCATATCTCTCTTCCCTCCTTTGTCCTACAGTGAATACGTTACAAAGTTTCCATCTTTTCTTATACAGTACATTTTGCTATTTTGTCCATGAATCATCTTTTTTGGCCTTCTCTGTACTGTCTCTTATTTATCCTTACCCTTCCTTAAGTACTGACCCTAGAACTCACTCCATACTCCAGGTGAGGCAAAGCCAGTGATCTACAGTATACAGGGGCAGTATCACCTCCTCTCTTTTGTCAGTAATCCCTCTCCTTATGCACACCAACTTCTTGTTAGCCCTATTGTAGGCTTTATTGCATTGAGAATATGTTTTTAGAACAGATTATTTATTATCACCCCAGGCCTCTGTCCTTCTGCATGTTCTGCTGGTACCCCATCAATAGAGTAAACCATTACAGTTTTCTTCTCTCCTGTGTGCAGCACTGTGCACATTTGGACATTGAATTTCAACTGCTAAATACTCAACCACTTCTCCAGTCTTTTCACATCCTGTCTCATGATGTTAACTCCTTCATCACTATCAACCTTGTGACAGAGCTTAGTAGCATCTGTTAACAGACATACCTTGCCCTGAATACCCTGGCATACTGTATGTCACAGATATGCATAATGAACAGTGGTGGAGTTCTGAGGACTGAACCCTGTTGTATGCCACTTGTCACTGCCCTGTATTCAGAAAATTTACCATTTGGGATCACCGTCTGGGTTCTATAAGTCAACTAGTTTTTTATCTAACCAGTTATCCCATCTCCTAGCCTTAGTTGCCATGTGTGCAAATGCCAGGAGCCTTAGCAACAAGATGGAAGAGATCTGGAGGCTGTCATGGTGCAGTCAGACCTGGACATTGTGGCCATCCTGAAACCTGGTGTAGTGATAACCACGACTGGGAGATGGCCATACCAGCTACAGCATATTCAGAAGAGACAGAGCAGGCAGGAAGGGAGGAGGAGTGGCACTGTATGTGAAAATGACATAATGGCCACAGAGATCCAAGAGGAACAAAATGAGGGGAGAGATACTGTGGTTAAGTTGGAAAGGAAAATGGGAACAGCCATCTGCACAGGTATGGTCTATAGACCACCAGCCCAGGAGGAAGAAACAGATGAGGAGCTGATGCTAGCCATCAAGGATGGCAGCCAAGGTGAGGAGTACTGGTTGGAGACTTCAAAATTCAGATGTGGACTGGAGCATCCCAGCAGCAGCATCAACTAGGAGCAGATTTATCCTGGACTCCCTTCAGGGTGCCTTCCTCAACAACTGGTCATGGAACCAACTCGGCAGAAGGCAATACTGGACCTTGTGCTCTGAAACAGGGACAGTGTGATGGGAGTAACAGTGGGGAGCACCTGAGGAACAGTGACCACCAGTCATTGTGGTTTGAAATCACAGAAAGAGCAGAACCAAACCACACAAAACACATATCCTGGATTTTAGGGGCAGACTTTGGGGAAAATGGGGAGATACTTGAAAGAGGCATTAGGGTTATGGGACAGGAATCAGGGTTGAGGAACAGTCGCGAGTATTTAAAATGGGGATTACAAGAACAACAGAATTATGCATTAAGCAGGTTAGCAAAAGGAAAAGGAAGAGGAGACCATTATGGTTTTTCAAAGTGGTAGCAAAAAAGTGAAAGCCAAAAAGATTGCATTCAGGCAATACAAAAAGACACAGGCAGACAGGGATAGGGAGAAAACAGGAGAGGCAAAGGAGGCATGGAGGTTGCAAGGAAGCCAAAGCTCAGACAGAAGAACACATTGCAAAAACCAGTGGGTAGAGGGACAAAACCTTTTACAGGTACATAAGTGAAAAAGAAAGACAAAGGGAGGATAGTGAGACTGAAGGGGAGGATGGGGCCGGTGGAGGATGACAACAGTAAAGCTGACATATTGAACAGGTATTTCTGCTCAGTCTTTACAGAGGAAGAGGAGGGTAATGGGTCTGAAGGGAGTACAAGAGGTGAGAATGGTGCAGAAATGGACACTAGTCCCTTTACACGAAAAGGGTCCTGAAGGAACTGGAAGTAATAAGAGTTGATAAAGCAATGGGGCCAGATGGGGTGCACCCAGGGTCCTTAAAGAACTAAGAGAGGTGGTGGCTGAACCTCTGGCTATCCTGTTTAGCCGATCACTGGAAACAGGAGAGTACCCAAGACTGGAGGAGCAGATGTAGTCCCCTTATACAAAAGTGGGAACAAAGAGGAAGCAGGGAACTACAGACCAGTCAGCCTCACCTCGGTAGTGGGAAGATCATGGAAGCACTACTGAAGGAGAGATTGGTGGAACATCTGGTTGTCAATGGACTACAGGACCCAAGGCAGCATGGTTTCCTGGGGAGAGTCATGTCAGGCCAACCTTATTGAATTTTGACTGGCTGACTGAGGGGTGATCAGGGAGGGCAGTGGACATGGCCTATCTGGACTTCAGCAAGGCCTTTGACACTGTGCCACATAGAGACTATTACACAAACTGGGGAATATGGGTGTGGGCAGGACAGTAGTGTGGTGGGTAGGTAACTGGCTGGGTGGCAGGACACAGAGGGTGGTGGTAAATGGCTGTCACTCCCACAGAGGAAGAGTGACCAGCGGGGTACCTGAGGATCAGTGCTGGGACGGTCCTATTCAACATCTTCATCAGTGATATTGCACAGGACCTAGAAGGCAGAATTTCACTGTTCGCTGATGACACAAAGCTCTGTAACAGAGTAGACACACCAGAGGGTGTAGACAGAATGAGAAGGGACCTGCAGAAACTTGAAGAATGGTCAAGGGTTTGGCAGTTGAAATTCAATGCAAAGAAGTGCAAGGTAATGCATATGGGGCACAAAAACCCTGGCACAATATATCAGTTGGGGGGTGAGGATATAGCATGCACCAAGCAGGAAAGGGATCTTGGGGTTATCATCTCTGATGACCTCAAGGTAAGGAAACAGTGTGACAAGGCAGCAGGTAAAGCAAATAGGATGCTGGGATGTATGAGGCAGGGGCATCACCAGCAGGAAAGGGAGGTCATAATTCCGCTATACAAGACACTAGTGAGGCCCCACCTGGAGTACAGTGTACAGTTCTGGAGACCATACCTACTGTACGTAAGGACATAGACAGGGTAGAGAAGGTTCAGAGGAGGGCAACAAAGATGGTGCATGGACTGCATCATAAGTCCTATGAAGACAGGTTGAAGGAACTGAACATGTACTCCCTGGAGGAGAGGAGGGAGGAAGAGAGGGGATATGTTAGAGACATACAAGTATCTCACAGGGAGGAACAGGTGCAGGAATACACTATTTTTAAGCGAAAAGATGTTCCAGGACTAGAGGGCATGGGATGAAGTTGGAGGGAGGGACGATTCAGAGGAAACATGAGGAAGAATTTCTTCACAGAACGGGTGGTGGACAAGTGGAACACCCTGCCAGAGGAAGTGGTGGGGGCTGAAACAATCACGGGATTTAAGAATGCATGGGATAGACATAAAGGAATTCTGGAGGTCAGGGGTAAGGGGCAACAGACTTCTAGGAAAACATAAACTGAACTTACAAGTTCAAATGGGCAGACTGGGTGGGCCATAGGCTCTTATCTGCCGACACCGTCTATGTATCTATGTATCTATGTATCTATGTAGTTAACTCATCTTCCTAACTAGCCTCATATGTGGTATAAAGTCAAATACTTGCTAAAATCTAGGTATATTACATCCTCTGCCTGGACCCCGGCTACCATGTGTGTCATTACATTAAAAAGCAATATTAATTTGGTTTGGCATGACCAGCCCCTGATGAATCCATGCTGGTTCCTATTAAGCCTTTTTCCGCTAAAAATGGAACTACTGTGTCTCTACCTTTATAAATATTTTGGAACACTTTCCCACCATTAATGTCAGCTTCACCAGCCTCTGGTTACCTGGATTTTCTCGGTCACCCTGTATGTGTAGTAGAACAACATTAGACACTTTGCAAATTGCAGTAAAGTAATGCAATCAGGTTCAAACCCTCAGGTTATCTTATGTTTACATGCAGTGGGAATCAGTTACTTTGTAATTAATTGTGTTCATTCTCATGAAATCAACGGAATGTAAACCAACATGTTGTGTCTCCACTATGTTCTCAGACTCACAATAATCTTTGGGAAGTCAAATGCAGGCATTTTAGTAATGGCACTTTTTTCATCTGCTAAAACGAGACAATTTGATCTCCAGGATAGAGGCAGGAATTCAAAAGCACATTGTGGCAAGCCTAAAGGAAGTCTGAACAGTATATTCTTTGATAAGAACAATATTGTATTACTAGTTCATGATACTAGTAATAAATAAGATAGCAATTATGCTAATTTGCTAGCTATCTGTTTTTTGCTGAGTGTCTTGTATTGCCAGAAATGTGCATTTTCGGCAGTGTTTCTCAAATAAGGCCACTGTCGCCCCATACAGCTACCAGATCATTATTTTTGCAGCCACAGAGCTCTTTAGTGATACAGTTACAAAGGTAATGGAACAGAAAATTTCCTAACTTTTATATAATCATAGGTGGTACATTTCAGGTGTCAGTGTGGCTCAGTTGGTAGCACATCCACCTCTGGACCAGAAGGTCGTGGGTTCTCTTCCCACACCAGGACTGGACTTGTACCTAAAATGCTGGTACCCGAGTGCAGTATTGGGGGTGCTGTACTGCTGGGGTGTGCTATCCTTCAGAAGAGATGTTAAACTGAGGTCCCTTCTACCCATCCTGGTGCTGTCCAGGTGGAAGTAAAAGAACCCAGGGTACTCTTCGCAAAGAGTAGGGGACATTCCTGGTGTCCTGGCCAACATTCCCCTTCCCATAAAAAAATGGTTCATGCAATTGTCCAGGCTGTATGTGGGTGTTGATGTGTGATATGGCCACCAATACACATTCAGTCACTTCACTACCAGTCTAGCATTGCTTGTAAAGTACTTTGGGATACACTGTGTATGAAAAGCACTATATAAATGCTGATTATTCTTCTTCCGCAAGTGAAAATACAGCAGGAATAACTATAGGAAAAGAAATGTGTTATAGTATATAGAGGAAGCTTGTTCTGCATGTATCTTTATCCTAAGTGGAATGCTGTTGTACCACAGTGCAAAGGTCATGGAACATGGTTGTACCTTTTTGCGGTACAGCAGCATTCTACACAGGTGAACACAATGTCTGTGCAACCAGCTCTAATGAAAACAGAGCTGAAAAAGCACTGCACTTGTAACAGATAACCACAAAATGTAAAACAATAATGTGGACCTTTGCTAGTTTGCTCTGTTTTGGACAAAACTTTGAAAAATTAAACCTTTATTTGAACATTGACTTAATCTTACTTTTTTAAAAGAACCTGTTTCTCCATATTAGCTGCCACTTGTAACTGACAATGGCCGCGAATGGGACATGGCAATGGGAGAACAGCTGAGAACAGGCTGCAATAGTTTAAACAGTTTAAATAAACTAAATTTTTTTTATCTCTAAACACTATATAAATACTGGTTAGGCAAAACAATGTCCAACCAGCCTGTGCTGCCACTTCAAGGTTCAGATTATGATGGACATTTCGAGCTTTACTCTCAAGGTCTGCAGTAATCCCAACCTCTCGGTGACAGCACAGACTGGTTGCACATGGTTTCCCAACCAGTATTCTCTATATATCAGGGGTTTAGTGTACAACAGGGGTCAATAGAGAAACAAAATAAGATGTGAGATCACCAGTAAGTTCTGGTGATCACACCTTGAGGTCTTTTGAGGTCCTTAGGATTTGGGGCTTGAGAACCACTGTCTCTTGATGTATTCTTTTCTTCTCTGAAGAATTTCACTGTGAGAGGGGGAATGTAGGGACATGTGGAATTAACTCTTAATACAGTCCTTAGAAAAAAATTTGCTCCATGACAGAAATCTTATGTTTGGCCTTGTTAACAAGAGAGTTAAGACAAACATTATTTAAAAAATCTGCTGCTGACTGTACATTATGAATTATTAAATTGATTATGAAATATCTGTACATAATAAAC
This sequence comes from Neoceratodus forsteri, assembly GCA_016271365.2. Lineage (NCBI taxonomy): Eukaryota > Metazoa > Chordata > Ceratodontiformes > Ceratodontidae > Neoceratodus > Neoceratodus forsteri. Next base: position 1,556,832,335 of record CM057449.1, on the reverse strand, counting down.
ATGAGGATCTGATTTTCTGGTTCCTCTTGATATGTAAGTGTTAGCAAACCAAGTACGTAATCATTGTGAAGCAGTGCCCTCTTCCTAATTTAGTTTAACTCAGCATTTGAATATTATAGATTGAGGGATTGGTCCCAACCAAATGGAGCGCTCCTTTCCTCTACACGTTAGACACGTGTATTCTGTGAAGAGAGTTTCAGGAACAGGTGCCTTGGAAATGGGCATATTAAGGGCAGGCTTTCATTTTTCTTTTTAAAATGTTGCTCTTTTTCTGGCACCTTCTGACCAGACATGCATCAGTCCTGTTCCCTGCACCCTACCCCCACTATCCCCAGCCTACCTCAACTCCTGAGCACCCTGACTTGCCCCCAGGGTGGGGCCACTGTGGAGCCCCTACCCCAAACAGAGACTCAGACTGTACAGGTAGCGAGGAGCCTGCAGCGGGGATGGACATCATGTTCTGATTGATCTTGATCAATAATACTATAATGTTGCTGCCAAGACCACTGTTACAGCTCCGAGAGTGGTCTCAGTTACATCCTTAGGGTATCAGAATCACTCAAACTGTGGTTCACAGTCCTCATACCCTGAGCATGCACATGAGACCTCTCTCACAGCCATGAGAGTGGTTTTAGCAGCAGTATTTACATACACAAGAAAGCTAGAAAAGGCTGTTTCTTATATAAAATGGGTAACACAAATCTTTCTGATTGGTTAATCAGTAGCACCTGATGTGAAATTAAGAGAGCACAAGCAACAGTGAGACACATTTTCTTCATGTGAGAAACAAGTTTTGTTCTTTTTTTATCTTTTTCTTATTGAAAATGAAAGACGAGATAATAATAAATCCATTTTATAAGCAGAATAACATACTCAAGGATTTTTGGGTTGTACTGTGCTGACCCGTGCAACTGGTGGGTGAAGCTACTCAGCTTTCGCCAGTGACTCCATGAACCCATCTATTTCACAGATTATTAGAGTGCAACTCACCCACTGTCATGTGCTCTTGCTTACTTGCATGTCTTTTTTATGTGGCGACTAAAGCATTTAGACTACTGACAATACTGAGTAAACTGCTGGAATACATCTCAAAACCCTACAGTACCTGTTAGGTTTTTAGTATAACTACAGGCTGTATGTGCATTCATTGTCATGTTTAAATGGATGTTTCCAACTAGAGACATTTAATTATTGAGGGTTGCATGTGAAGTAGTAGCTGAGATTTCTCTCAAGTTGTATCAGAGGATCCAGTGGGGTTGAGAGATTTAATTAAATTTTATTAGGATAAAACCATTGAGCAAGGCTCATTTACAGAGGTACCCTATACAGCTCAGTGAATTATGTAAAATAATTATGTTTCCATAATTAATATTTACAAACCACTGCATTTAAATTCTAAGCTATTCATCTCAAAGGCTATAGTAAGTACTGTAGCATACAGACGCAGCGGGCGAGACCCTAAACTAGCAGTACATAAACCACACATGACCAAGTGTTTTTTGGACACTCAGATTTGCTTTGTTGCAGTTGCGTGGCTGCTTTCCTCCCACCATGCCTATACCTTGCTGCCATGTGACTGCTCCCATTGCATCCCAGCTTTTTTTACTTGTCTCCTGGCTATTCATTCTGCTGCTCCTTTCCATTTTGTGTGCTGTCTCTTGTGCCGGCTTGTTGTTGTCTCATGTACTGGATTGCTCTGGCTGCCCATTTGTCTCTCCTTCATTTTCTCCCCTTCTTGCTCACTTCCATTCTGGCTGTTCACAATTCTCATCTGATCCTCATCTGCCCATTTGGCCCTTTTTTTTATTTTGCTTTCATGCACTTTATCTTTTGATTCTTTTCCATATTGTCTGTCCCATATGTTAGCTGTCTTCCTGCTCATTTTCCTTTTATGGAGTGACCAACCATCTACTATCCCTGTGTTCTCTCCCTGTGTTATTGCTGTTATATTGTCCTGGTCTATGGCCTACCCTTGACTACACTTGCCTACAGACCAGCACTGCAGTCTTTGTGACTCGGGCAGTCACCCACTGTACTAGCATCAAAGAGCTAGTGTACTACCTAAAACTAATATTACTTTTTAAAAGCAGCCAACCATTACCTTTTATATCAGCTGTGCTTTTTATTTTCCCTTTGGTTAACCAGAAGCTTCTTTACCTGATGTTAGTAGATGTGATGTGTGTAACAGTGGTCTCTCTGGCAGATGACACACCTCAGCCCTGTTCCTCCCATTAAAGCATCAGCATTTTGTGACCTCACTGACTGTGATGTCACTGCTGCTCAGGAAGAGTCAGTCAGCAGTTGCCAGGTCAGTCACCTGTGGTGCTACTGTCAGTGAGGTCACAGTGTTGATGATGTATTGGGGGGATATAACTAGACTTGTGGAGGGATATAACTAGATATGTCAGCTGCCAAACTGAGAGCTAGTCCAGACATCCAGCACAATATTATCACATAGAAAACTTATTAATACACAAAAGAGAAAAGAAAAATACTTCAGAAATAAAAAGTTATAACTGACTACTTCATAAAATTTGCATCATTTTTTCTGTCTGTCTGTTTTGGTTCCACTAACTCCTTAATCTGTAATGTTGTTCAGCCTTCTGTCTCAGGATGCATTACTTCAGCTACGTATTATTTTTATCCTACCTGGCTCAAATGTCTGCTATACATGGCTTCACTTCATGCTTTGCTGAGTGGGGATCCTTTAAGCCACGCGGTCTAACTTGGCCACACCTCTTGGCATCCACTTACTCCCCTGCCCAGCTCTTAAGGATAGGGATCTTGCCACAGGAGCTCCTTTAAACATACACATTAACTCAAGGGCAATTTCAGGTGTTGTATTTATGGCTTCTGCTTCCTGAAGGTGAAATCTTCTTTATGGGGGTCTCTTTAGTCAAGCAGATTGACTCAGTGACACCTCTAAAAGCAATTCACCCTGCATTAGCCTGCAAGTTACCTGGTCTGTCTGTCTGTTCCACTTACCTTTAGTCTTGATTTGTGGATAGGCTGTCACAGTGTTTAGGCTGGGTGACCTCTGTCAGCATATGCTACTCTCCTCATATCATACCTTGTAGGTGGGTTTCCTTTCTGAAAGGGGAAAGGGCACCTTTAACTTGTCTGAACACTTAGTAGAACCTCACAGCATTATCCTGTTAGAGGAATAGAGTGGGGGCCCTTCCTCTAAAGTTTCCTCCTGTCTAAATTGCAGCAGTCAAGCTATCATTAATAGCACCCTAGCTTTAAAGGTTGGTAACCTAGACCTTGACCCCCTAGAGATTTCCTCCACATGGGTTTCACTTCTCCTTTATGCCAAAGATCATAATTGTTAATTTCTGCTGAGAACTGGGTGTGGATAGTTGTCCTCCTTTGTTTTTTTTTTGGTCCGTCTAAGTCTGGCAGCATCTCTCCTCTCCTTGAGATGAATGCGATCTATCACTGTTGTTCTCCTTCTGGGCCATCTTCCTTAAAGTGCCCTTGATTCTGAGCACCTTGCCTCTTTGTCACCTTGAGGAGTTGGAACCCTTTTATGAGAGTTTCTGTGTCCTTATGGCACTCTGACAGGGTGGTAGTCCCTGTAGATGGGACAGAGAGTTTAAGCAAATGCACAACAGGTTGCAAAAGCACCACCTACTACTACTCTGTCCTTTTGCTCAGTCCTAAACCATACCTTCATAGGACCCCAATGACCCTTTGGATTCAAAGGCTACAGCCTGCAGTTTAGAGGGACAGTGGACAACTCTTGCTATGTCCCCTCCTCATAATACATAAAACACCCATAACCAATCATCCCTTGGATGCTCAGATTTTTTATTGCCACCATCCTCCCCTCCTTCTCCTGTGATACCTCTCTCTCTCTCTCTGAGGTTTGGCATTCTTCCATAAGGTGCCTTTGATCTTAGGGATCTCGTTTCTGCAACATCTTGAGGAGTTGGAACCCTTTCATGAGGGCTTCTACAACTTTGAGGCACCTGACAGGGTGGTAGCCTCTGTAGCTGGGATAGAGAGAGAGAGAGAGAATGTAAGCCAAGTACATCAAGTTGTACAAGCAGTCCTATACTATTACTCAGAGTCCTCTTGCTCAGTTTGATATCATACCTTTAGAGAAGCCTGATGGCTATTTTACAGATGGCTATTCAATGTGGGACCCACACACTCAACCCTCCTGTCTTAATCTTTTCATGCAGATGAAAATTAAGTCAAGGTTGCAGAAATCAGGGCTCTGTTCACCCCAGGTTTATTCTGTCAAGTTTCCTTTGCTCTTAAAACTTAACAGTTGTTATTATCTGTTGTATCCGACTTTACTAAACTCAGTGCAAAAGAGTGTGTTCAGTTAAGCTGAACAGTTACAACAGTGTTAAGTTGTAATGCAGAAGAATACTGGAAAACAACTGGGATTAATACAGTAAATGTGTAAATCACATTATCTTCATTTACAGTATGCCTGCATAGAGAGATGAAAGTAAAGGTAACAGATTAGCCTTATAAGAGTGTCTCTCTGCAATTTTAGAATGAGAAAACAACAAAGTCAAGTTCTTCTGCCGTCTGCAGACATAGGAGGTGACACTCCCATATGTAGAGACAACCCCATTCCTGTAAAAATATTATTAATCATTATCATCATCATTATCATCATTTTAGAACTATCAAAAATATACTCACACTTATGATTCGTCTTTTCTTCTTTTTTTCACAGTTACACATTTTGTATGTCTATAATAATAGTGTCAGTGTGGCTCATTTAATAGCATTCCTGCTTCTGGAATGTAAGGTCATGGGTTCTTGTCCCAATACTCCCAGGGCTGGCAGTATAGCCTAGAGGTTAGAGTAACTAGCTGTGAATGAGCTTGGTACATCCAGCAGACCTGGGTTTGATTCCCACAACCTCCACTTGCATACTGTGTGACTCTGAGCAAGTCACTTAACCACCCAGTGCTCCCGGGTTGCCCCTGAAAACAGGCACCTATGCCTAGTGAGCCTTACTCAGTTACCAAAGAATAAAAAAAAAAATGTAGGTTCATAGCCAAACTGACACTTCAGTGTGGTATTGGGAAGGTGGGATGCTGCACTGTTGGATGTACCATACTTCAGATGAGACACTAGACCAAGGTCCCATCTGCCCATCTCTACTGGTTGTCTGGGTGGACATTAAAGGGAGACATTCATGTGCAGTGGCTGAAGCCCATGAATAGCCCTGTCAAATAAGATATTGGGCTCACCTGTAGGTGGAAGTACTCCAAAGATATAGACAAATGAGTCTGTTCTATATTAATACTACTTTCCAGCCATTTTTTAGAACTCTGTGATGTCATCAAGGAACACAATATGCTTGACTTAGTGTATGTAGGCAGAGTTTGTTCCTCAGTGACATCACAGTGTTGCAATGATGACTATAATATAGTATTATTATGTTGAACAGACTCAGTTTTCTATATCTCTGCAGTGCTTCCAGCTACAGGTGAGCCCAATACCTCATTTAAAAGTGTTTCATGGGCTTCCAAGCTGTAATGACCACTGAGTGTAAATATGTCCCTTTGAGATACCATGTCCTTATTTGTAGAGTAGAAAAGTATCCTGGTGCATGGGCCAAAATACCCCTCTTAGTGAAAAAGACTATAATGTGTGTGAATGCTATGTGTTTTGATACACTGTGGATCCCATATTCAAGCAGTTACTGCCATGCTAGGAAGTGTAGTGCCATGCTAACTGTGCTTTGCATGCCCAATAGTGGACTAGCATGGCAGGTGCCATATTCAAAGGTACTGTTAGTGAGTCCAAAACTGACACCAGGTGTGCATGTAAGTGAGGGTGGTTGTGTGTATAATGGGCACCTTGGCATATTCACATATTTTTGGTAGCACTAAATTGCTGCCTGCACAAGGCTAGTTAATGCTTCCAAAAACCTGGATTTAAGAACTTTTTGGGCTAATCTGCCAATCACCTGATCAGCCATCCTTGGCATCTAGTCACACCCCCGCCCTCTACCAATGTAAGGAGCAGCTCTGTATTGATCTAGCCCACAGTCCCATTCCTGATGCTAGTCAGTGTAAAATACCTATTGCAATTACTGAGCCATCACAATCCCCTCCATCCTGATCCCAGTGGTAGTCTGCAAAAAATTCCTATTGCTGTTACCCCAACCCCCATCCTAATACTTAGTTTCATTTTTTTTTCCAATTGTTTAACCAGGAGTGGCACACTAAACTGAAAGCTTGTTTACAGATGCAACCTGGGAGCACAGGGAGTTAAGTGACTTGCTCAGGGTCACACAGTATGCAAGTGGGGGCTGTGGGATTCAAACCCAGGTCTCCAGCTTTGCAGCTCAGAGCCTTAAGCCACTACGCTATACTGCATCCCTAAGCTGTCTGGCATCAGTCAGTGTATAATTCCTATTGTCATTATGAAGCCCTCCCAAAAATTCCATCCTGATCCTGGTGGCAGTCAGTATAAAAATGTCTATTGCCCCCCTACCCCATTCGGATTCTGGTGGAAGTCAAGGCAACTAATTACTATTACAAAAGCCTCCCAACACCCTTCTATGGTGATCCCTATAGAAGAAAGTGTGAAATTCCTTACCCCCTTCCACAGTGTTGGAATTACTGTACACTTAATGAGATTTGGGAGCTAGGGGGGCTCGTAAGGGCTCTGTCTTTAAATTGAGCCCCCTCTTCCCATTATAGGTCAATGGCAGTGATGTGTGAGCTGCCAGGGCTCACTTCAGAGCTACTGGTGCTGAGCCCTAGCAAGGCCCCTGGTAATTCCAACACTGCCCTTCCACCCCATCGCAATCTTGGATGCAGTCAGAGTAAAATTCCTATTGCCATTACAAGCCTTTTCAACCCCCCATTCTCCTCCCAAGTGCCAGTCAGCACACAATGACAAATTCAATTTCCAGTCCTCCCCCCCCCCATCTGTGTGCCAGTCTCACTGGTGGACAGTGTTATGCCCCACCTTGGTCTCCAGTAACCCCACACTCAGTCTCAGTGACAATTGCCAGCACATACACACCACTCACCTCCATAGCAATATGCTGTCTGCCATACACAAGTCCTATATTACCATATCAGCAAGTATAGAGATACAGCACTTGCAGAATATTTATTCATAAATGTCTGCTTTTTAATAGATATCCTGTAAGTACTGTATTGATTTACTTACATGTACAGTGATACCGGACTCAAGTGCAATAATCAATGAATGGCCATGGAGGTGAGTAAAGGGTATATGCCAGGTATCCTTTCTGTGACTGAGGTTGGAGGAATGGGGTGCCACCAGATGCCAGGAGACAGGCACAGGAAAAGGGGCAGGGATTGAAAATGGCATTGACAGTTTTATGCTATCAGGAACTAAAAATGGGATGGGATGGGATGGGATGGGAAAGGGGTTGGGAGTGTTGGGTAAAAGAAATAGCAATTTTATACTGATTGCCACTGAGATTTGATCAGTACATAGTGGCTACATATAATGAGAGTAGGAAAGGAAGGGGCATGCCACTGGTTGCAAGAGAGATTATTATCTGGGGATTAGGAGAGGGAGCAGAGTCTTTCCAAATGGTGGACGCACAACCTAGTACACTGAGTTTATGAGCATTCATGTGCTCATAATGGGATGCTAAGTGAATCAGAGTGCCCTGCATGTTAAGAGGTGTCATTAACATTTCTTGTTTGAATATTGCAGCTCAGTGCTAATGCACTATGGTGTTTGCGCAACACTAACTGCTTGTGTGAGGTGGTTTAGCACAATATCACAAGCCCTAAGCTTGCACTCAGGAGCACTGGCATAGGTTTATTGGAAACCTCTGTGCATGGTACACCATGTTTGTGTAGGGTTTCCAATATACCTCTTGTTGTGCACCATACACATTGGTGCAAGCACATAGCACTTTGTGCACTAGTTATTGCATGTTTTGAATATATGGGGCCAATTTGTACTTCACTATTAGTATGTAATAGCATCAACTCATTGCTATGTAAAATGCTCTAGAAACATAGAAAGATAGAATTTAATGGCAGATAAGGACAGCTTGGCCCACCCAGTCTGCCCATTTTCCTACCTAAAGGATAAGTTGCAGATCCTAGTTAACCAACACCCTACTTCCTTTGAGATGTAGTGTGCAAGAAAGGTGTTACAGAAATAAAATATGTACAACAAGGCAGTCTATACAAAAAGATGCACACACCATATGCAGGTTAATGAGTTGATTATAAATTCATGTCTACTATAACCAGCACATAGTGGCTACAGTAAGGAGACAGGCACCCCCTACATATTGCCATAAAGGCATCATACCTAATGTGGGTATGGTGTGTGTGACTTTTTAATTTTTGTGCAGACAAGTGTCGGGTCAGAGACAGCACTGTAATTTGTGGGATGTGGCTTCTTGGATTGTTAAACACGTGCAACAAGGCTGTGTTGGATAAATGTTTTATCAGTATGAGTTGTGGTGATCTCAGATGACCTCACAAAAGACAAGCAAAGCGTAGCCACAAGTGAAGTGTCTCGAGGTCACCACAATGACTATGGTCGAAAAATGTATCCCAACACTGCCCTTATTGCATATTCAACTTATGCAATGTATTTTTTTAGGTATTGTTTGTTTTAAGTATAAGTATAGTACTAGTGATGTTTGTAAGCAAATCCAAGGAACTATTTTGTTAATTTGTCAATTCTGGGCCACTGTACATACGTTATTGAATGAGAGGAATATATAGCTTTCAGATCAGGGAGGGTAATGACATATGGACTGAGTGGATAGATCTACACTAAGAATAAACTGCTTATCCTCATTTAGAATGTCAAACCTGATGGTCAGATCAAGTAATTTTCCTGCATTTTTGTCTCCCGGATACATTGCATAAAACAAAATTGTACTCTATTTTATAGTCACAAGAGTCCCTCATGTGCATGACCTTTCTCATATCCAGTTTGCTAAAGTAGCACTATTGGCTGCTCGTAAAATTATGAACCAGTCCATATGTTTTTAAATTTAAATGAAAGGTTATTTGTTCAGAGAAATTATTGTTGCATAATTTTTGAGTATTTCTTTTGTAAGTCTACTTTCAGTTTTACTGTGCTTCAGGCCAAGTTTAGGCTGCAGCACTGCTTTATACTTGTGCTTAAAGATTATGTTACACAGACAGCTGTGAAGTACTTATGAGAGGAAACTGAGAATACATGTAGGAAGAAGATGATGAAGGCTAATGCAGAACTTGTAATTTATGAAGCGTAGTGTTTAATGCATTGCTTTCTTCTAATTTCAATATGGCACTTTTTTTTCTTGTTTTATGTCAAACAAATTTGTTTCCAAGAAATTATCTCTTTAACAGCCAATCTAGTAATAGGCTAAATGCTGGCCTGAGTCCTTATATTTTTGTGCATACGGAGTCAGACAAAGCCTTCTGCCCTACTCACCTCCTAGTAAATCCTAGTGTCCTGCTGCTTTCATTTGTTTTTGATCTGCCTCATTAAAAGACTATTGATGGCTTTAACTATTGTCCATGTCTAGGTGCTGATTTACAAGCACTAATATCTGACCACGCTCAGATTAATGGGAACCCATGCTGTTTACAATTATCCTCAGCTCCCTTGACCACACATGTAGGGTTTTCTATAGGGGTCATGTGTCTATAATGAAAAAAAAAAACCCTCCAAAGCAGGCTTAAACCTGGGAACTTTTTAACAGGATTGAATCTGTAATAGGATTTGGCAGCCTGCCCTAAACTATATGGAGGCTTTTAAAAGTAGGGGATCAATAGTATCTCAAACATGTAGCTATCATTGGAAGGATCTGGAAAAATCAGAACCTAAGAAAAACAAATGCAATTTCTTTTTTAATTTTGGCTCATTTTCTTTCAGTAAAGTCTGATACTGTATAACTAGACTATTTATTTAGTTATTGAAAGAGTTTTACCAGGAATGGCCTACTGAGCTGTGACAGCTCATTCCTAAAGGCGTCCTGGGGGAGGGTACACAGTGAAACACTATACACCAATTTAACAGCACAAAAATTCAAAGACAATGAGTAAATTAGATAACAGGCCATATTATAGGCAACTTAAAAGTGCATTATGTCTAGTAATAGTGCCCTGTAGGGGTTGTCACTTTCTTGGAAAAACAAATCTCAGTGGATTACTAAAATAAATAACTTTTAACCTTACAATACTTCAATATGAAGTTTCACCTGTTACTCTCATATATGAGATTACTTTTTTGACAATTTTTCTGTTGGTAAAAGACAGCCTTTAAATTGGTCAGTGCAAAGCTGCATAACATTTGAAGGATTCAGTAGAACACTGTGGGCATTATATTAGAACAAATCCCTAAATTTAGTGCTGAAAGCTATGTGCCAGTATTAAAGTGCACTAGGCCAGGAAGAAGGTGCACTGGAAACCTTCTGCTAATTTGTTTATCAGCACAAAGAGGTCACCAATATATTTCCTTCAAGCTCACCCAACATGGAAGCGCTATCCAATAACTGAGTGAAAAATGATGATCAGCTCTGTCTTGCTAACACACTGCACAGAAATCAAGTTAGCACAGAAAATGCACAAAATTGCAATATTCAAAAACAAAGTGCAAATCACCCTAATTAAAAATAAATGCAAGGCAGTCAGCGCTACTTATCATGCTGTTAGCAACTTCTGAAGCCTGTTGAGTAAACTGTGCTGCTCTCATTGGTGACAGAGCTGCACCAGTGAAAAGGAACTCCCTCTAGCTGTCTTCTGACAGCTCTAGCTGTGTTGGCCATGAAATCCTGCACTCACCCTTCCCCTGTAGCCAATTGCCTTGCCCATAATTATCCCCCTTCCTGCAAGCACCCCTCTTCCCTGTGTTCCTGGTGGGAAATAAACCCCACTCTGGCTGACTGTCCTGGTCTTGGCCCATCACTGTATGCCCTAGGATCCCTCCTCCCCCTCCACCCTGTTCATTGGGCAATGGCTGGCAACAACCCTCCTCAGGCCACCACAGACAGCTAACATCTGTCCCCATATGTACTACAGCAATATGCCATGTCATATATTGTTGTAGTACTTATGGGATGACTATTAAATATTACACAGCTTCTATGATAACTCATAGATGTCCTGCAAGTACTATAGCAATTTCATACACAGAAACTTACTGAAGTACACACAGGAAAAGATAGTGGTGGTGGTGTGAAGAGGGTTGTTGCTGACCACTTTTAAGGGAGCAGAGTGGGGCTGTGGTGGCTCCAGGGGTCAGCCTGCTAATATTGTGATGTGATGGGCCTGGGAATGTCAGTGGGAGTGGAATTGTTTGCTCACTGGGGACATGGTGAATAGAGGCCAATGCTCTTATTATGCTAACTTAAGACAAGGGTTTTGGAAGCATTAACTAGTGCTGCACTGATAGCCAGTTAGCACTCCTAGAAACCTTACAGTTTTTCAGGTGGCACTGTATGCAAGCCAGAAAGGCAGCTTTGTATACACTCCTTGACTTTATTAGTGTTCAAGAACTGGCAGCTTATGGCTAAGCTAAGTGTAACCTCCAATATGACACTGTTAGTGCAAGCCATCATTCTCAGGAGCAAAACACAGTGCAGTGCTAAGACTGTAAGTATGGCACTGAATACTCCAATATGCTGCCCTGTTTTTTTAAAAGGTGACCTTTGCAACAGGAAAAAAATGACACAGTTTGCAAGCAAAGCCCCGATGACACAGCATTTTGAACATGTTGAATTTCAAGTCATTCCATACTGAGAATATAAGATTTAAATCAGGACCATTGTCTGTTAAGAGAGCACATGCTCCTTAAGGAATAATGCATGACAGGGTGTGTGTTGTGCTGGGATAACATCACGCCTGGGGTGATTAGGCATGAGGCCACCGGCTGAGTGCAACTAATCACCCCAGAAGTGACATTGTCCAAGCATGACACACACCCTGGAGTGCATTATTCGTATTATACAGTGGCTCACTTGTAAAACAAACAAAAAGATAGAAATATATATTAAAAGTAGATTTTTTTGTAATTTTTTGTAATGGGTAGGATTACATTATGAAACAATAGTGTGGTTCTCTTGTTTAGTCATTAGGTGGAGCTGCCCTGTTCTGGTTTGGCTTTGTGCTCCTGGTAGCAATCTTTGCCACTACTGCCAGGTTTATCAATGAGGATCCCGTATCAGCATATTTTTGTTGGGGTTTATCTTTTTTTTTTTGTTTTGTGATGTCCCAATGTGTGGTAGCATTGGAGAAGGCTGCCCCCCCAACTCAGTTACGGCCTGCCACACTCTCTTCGGAGGATTGCTGTATGGAGGTAGGGACATGGTTCTAATAATGTTTTAGGATATTTTTTGGTGGTGAAATTCTTCTTTTGAGGAGAACAGGAGGAAAGTGTGTTGTGATAGTGAGTGAGTGAGAGCCGCGCAGTGACTGTTTGAAAGCACGGTTTCTCGCTCCCTCACTCACTGGCCTAGGCGAGTGCTCACTCTATGTATGGGTCTCAATGTGCTGTTTTTAAACAGAAAAACAGGGACATTTTGGTCTTTTGTTTATTGTGTGATGGCTGTGCGTTTTTGTTTGTGCCGTTTGTCTTCTAGGGTCATGGTAGTTTTGGGGCAGGTTTCCCGTTATGTGATCGCAGCGCCGACTGGCAAAGTGGGGACCGGGGAAGCTGCTCATAGGCAGCAGAGCGATGTTTTTTTTAAACTGACATGCAGTCATCACTGTGCTGGCACTAGAGCCATGATGTTATGCCAGGGTAACATCACGGCTCCAGTGCCGCACTACAGGCAGCTACATTTTTTCTTGCCATTGTATAATAATCATTAATTTTCCCAGCTGATATCATAATCCCCTGCTTGCACTGTAGCATCACAATCATTTCCACAGCTGCAGATTGTGATATCACAAATGTAGGGTTATTATCTGAGCTACAGAGTATGTACAAGGTGCAGCTGGGCTCCAGTGTTTCACTCAGGAAACTCTGAAAGGGTGGGGTATTTATATGGCGGCCCTTATATGCACAAGCAAATTACATAGAAACATAGAAACATAGAATTTGATGGCAGATAAGGACCGCTTGGCCCACTCAGTCTGCCCATTTCCCTACCTACTGGATAAGCTGCAGATCCTAGTTAACCAGCAGCCTACTTCTTCCTACCCCCAACCCCCAGAATTGCCTTATGACTATCCCATGCATGCTTGAATTCCACCACTGATTTTGACTCCACAACCTCCTCCGGAAGGCCATTCCATGCATCCACAAACCTCTCTGTGAAAAAATACTTCCTTAAATTACCTCTGAGCCGCCCCCCCTCTATCTTCAAATTGTGCCCTCTTGTTCTTCCACACCTCTTTTTTTGAAAGATGCTACCCTCTTGGACTTTGTTGATTCCCTTGAGGTACTTGAAAGTTTCTATCATGTCCCCCCTCTCCCTCCTTTCCTCGAGGCTATACATATTAAGCTCCTTAAGTCTCTCTTCATATGTCCTCCGGTACAGACCCTGCACCATTTTAGTTGCCCTCCTCTGGACAGCTTCCATCCTGTCTATGTCTTTGCGGAGATTGGGTCTCCAGAACTGCACACAGTACTCCAGATGGGGTCTCACCAGCTGTCTGTACAGAGGGATAATAACTTCCTGTTTTCTACTGGTGATGCCTCTCCCTATGCATCCCAGTATCCCCCAGGCCCTCCTTGCTGCCTTCTCACATTGCTTGCCCACCTTTAGGTCATCTGATATGACTACCCCCCAGGTCCCTTTCCATTTTTGTTGTTGTTAGTATCTCACCCCCCATTGTGTACTCTTCCCCTGGGTTTTTGTTTCCCAGGTGCATTACCTTGCACTTCTTAGCATTGAATCTAAGCTGCCATACATTTGACCATTCCTCTAACCTTGCCAAGTCCCTTCTCATCCGTTCCACCCCACCCTGTGCATCAACTCTGTTGCAGATCTTAGTGTCATCTGCAAAGAGACATACTTTTCCTTCCAGTCCTTCTGCAATGTCGCTTATAAAGACATTGAAGAGGACTGGTCCTAATACTGAACCCTGCGGTACCCCGCTAGTAACCCTCCTTTCTTCTGAGTGGACTCCATTTACTATTACTCTCTGTGTCCTATTCTCCAGCCAATTCTTTACCCAGGCTGTCATCTTGGGACCCACTCCCAGGCTGGCTAACTTACATATTAATCTTTTGTGTGGGACTGTGTTTCCATGTTCTCTGTTCATTGTAAAGAGTGTTTACAATAGTTCCATTGCATATATAAATTAATTTATCTCTAGCATCACCTCTCCCATATACATAGATACATCTATGTGCCTAGCTGTATCGCTCAATAATTTTGGAGGGCCCACAAAATTCCTACCTCTATGCGTTCAGGTGCCTTTGGTAGCCCTCTCTACGGAATACTTTACCACTGAATCTATAGACATGTATTGAATTATACTGATTCCTTCAAATATTGGTTGTTGAATGATTTCTCAAACCATCTTCATTGTCCCCATCGCTTGTGGTTTTGTAACTAAATTTGCATGCAATGTATTGGGGGTGTATGATTACCTTCAGGCTATTTATTATTCTCTGAGTAGTCATATCTGGAACAAAATATAGTTGTTATTGTTTATTGTTACTTGGGCCAAAAGATAGGTTTCAAAGAAGGCTTTAAAAATGCCTTTACCCCTCCACCAGGTGACCAAGGTTAGTCTAATAGCCATACCCAGTCCTCAGTCATCTCTTGTTATCCCATTCTACTCCCTGGTCCACTTCGAGCATAAAACTGCCATATATCTGGCATACTGCCTTCCTGTACCCTGCTCAGCAATGTCTTTGTAAAACTAAACCCTTCCTAACACTCAGAACTCAACCACCCTCCTAGTCCCATGATAATCAGTGCAACTGGCCCTTTAATATCTTCAGACCCCCAACCCCCAATCCATGATGGAAGGGGACACTAAATGTGTAATTTTTAAATGCCTTAAATGCACATAGTGTACGTGGTTGTCTTGCCAGCCCTTCCCCCACCTGATGTAATCCAAATTCTGCCTCCATCTCCATAACATGTCTCCTCCCCAGCCCCAAAAGTCCACCTGTAAGCAGTTTTAACCATTCTTTTGATCCACAGTGTGTGAGTGTGAGTGTGTGTGTGTGTGTGTGTGTGTGTGTGTTGGGAGGGGGTTAATGGGAATGTGACCAGATTAATTTAGTCTCATTTTTTTTTGTTACTGTAATTATTTTTATGTTTCTACTTATTCTCATATAAGTTCTTTACATACAGCATACACAATTAACAGATCGTCCAGGTAGGAATATACATGATGTCCCTGTAATCACCCAGTCCCCTGGGGTTACTAGAATCCCCTCAGTAGCAGTGCTATGCAGGAAGAGTCAGCTGGTGATTAACTAGTTAAACGGTTTTTCACCTGTTCACACTTCTGTTTACTTGGCTTCAGCTGAGATGGAACTCTTGCAGCAGCATAAGCCTTGTGCCAACTGTTGAGAAGGGAGTTATAATGTTGATACCAGAACCATTGTGTGAGTCAGCAGTGTAGAGTTGCATTCTGAAGTTAGAGGATTGAGAACTGCTCAGCTGTGGGCTCTGAGCTAAGGGCCAAGCATTCTCATTCTAGTTCTGGTATTCTCCATCTTGCCAAAAGGAGTGGTGGAGACCTTTTCTACTGCAGGAGTTCCTGATTTTCATCCCTGGAGGGGTGAAAAGGACTGCTAGTGGATGGATCTAAGGGGCAACCCCTTTTTTGATCTAGGATGTCTGAAGCTGCCTGAAATGTCTAACAGTGAGTAGGATCTGACTTTTGCTAAAGGAAGCAAATACCTGTGCTGTTGTGTTCCCTGTCTAAAAGGGAAGGCATAACTTTTCTGTGAATTCAGAAGTGTGAGACTGTTTCAATTTAAAGTTGGCTGAAGTGTGTGATGTCCAGAGGTATGACTATATTCACATTGTTTGGGACTTTAACTCTTCCACTACCAGTTGTAGTGATTTGAATGCTGGATGCGAGCATTTCCAAAGTGTGTTTCCAAATGTTTAAGGTGTAACTCTGAAAGAACTGCTGAGTGTGGATTTGGGAGCAAAGGGTGGGCAGAACCCCATCTGAAGTAACCAGTTCAGGACTAACAGGTTCAGTAAGGGCACCTGGTTACTTTAGACAAATGGCTAAATGTCTGAAGAGGATTTGTACCCCCTGGAGTGGGTTACAGTTTCTTCTGTGGTTATGAAGAAGGTGCTAGTTCATAGCAAAATGTGTTTTCAGTTGTGGCCAGTGCCACTGGAAGCAAAGTTATATATCCTATAACATGTGAGACTACAAGTCCAAGTAGTTCTATGTCCTACAACATGTAGGAATACAAGTGCAAAGGTCTGAGTTCCTACTATGGTGGGAATACAAAGAGTTTCCGTCAGATACAGTCGATTTTTGTTGTTCTGCAAGTTCCTAGTGCCACAATGTGTAAACCGTGAGGGTCCACCCTTGCTTTGAAGCCATCTTTTGGAATAAAGCCATATTTTAGAACCCCAACTATGGTCTGGACAGTTACGTTATTGCTTCATATATGGATTTACTGGGTACTTCTCCAGAAGATAGGTCTAGCATAGCCCTAGCAAAAAATCTCTCCCCAGGACCTGGTTTTGTAAATACCAAATAGATTGTTGCTTTTGTACACCTCCAGCCCTTGATCTCTAGAAGAATGAGCCTGATATACATTCCCAAAGCTGGGGATAGTACCATTTCTAAATTCTGAATCTGCACCCTGCATGGGTGGCAGGGGTGCTTACTGTGTAAAGTAGTGGGGGCGGGTGTTACATCCCTCCTGTCAAAGTTCAGCCACCAGGACTATGAGCACCTTTGAGAAGACCATGAGGGCTGTTGCCAGCCCAAATGGAAGAGCCCTGTAATGGAAGTGCTGTCCCAGGACTGAGAACCTGAGGAACCTCTGATGAGACTGTTGGATGGGACTGTGGAGATATGCATCCCTCAGATCTATGGAAGCTAGATAATCCCCTGGCTGGACAGCCCAGATGACTGAATGCAGGGAGTCCATCTTGAAGGTTGTGTAGCAGACAAACTTGTTTAGGTGTTTCAGATCCAGAATAGGCCTGAAACCCTCCAATCTCCCAACATCTTGGGAACTAAAAAATAAATCAAGTAGAATCCCTGGCCTTGGTCACTGGGAAGCATTGAAACAATTGCCCCAATCTGTGTGAGGTGATCTATTGTTTGTAACTCCACTTGCCTCTTCAAGGGGTCCTTTGGGTCTGGGGGCAGCAGAAAATGCCCATTTGAGGGAATGGTTTAAAAGTCTATTGCCTAACCTAAAGCCAGAATTTCTAGAACCCAAGCATCTGATGTTATCTGGGCCCATCTTGAGTAAAAACTGTGCAGTGTTCCACCAAGGGAAGGAAGGCAGAGATGGGTCCATGTACCATCATTGTCAGGTGCCAGCTTTTTTTCCCTGTGACTGTGTTGCATCTTTGGGCAGGGGCTCCTCTGCTACTATTGCTTTTGAAACCAGAGTAGGCTCCTCTACTTCTCTAGTTCCTGAAGTTCTGAAAAGGATGAAAACTCCATTCTGAACTGCCTCTGACAGCCACCTCCTTACCCTTTCAGAGTTGATATGGTCTTTTGCTGTTGCTTTGACACTGGAACATTGTCCATTTTTAGGACTGCAGTGGGCATAGCCCTGCAGACCTTTTGGGATGAGTAAAGGGAATCCGCATTCCTTCCTAAGTTTCCACCCACTGTTCTGCCCACTGTGCCTGACTGCTTTTTAGGATGAATAAAGGGACTCTACGTTCCTTCCAAAGTTTCCACCCACTGTTCAGCCCAATGTGCCAGACTGCCTTGTTTGAATTCTGACTTTTTTCCCACTCATTTCAAGTAGAAAGTTGGGGGAAAAACATAGAATCAAGTCCTGTTTCTTTAAAGCAACTCCAACAGGCATACTGATCATAAAACAACTGCTGTGAATGCCTTTGTGATATGTGTGTGTGTGTATGTGTGTGTGTTGGGTGGGGGGGGAGTTACATTATCAGCTACATCAGAACAGTAGACAGCAGTGGGAGATTCAATAGCCCCCTGAATATCCCGTAGTGCATGACAGAGCTTTTGCTTAATCTCCAGTTAGATCAGCCCTGCGTGACTATACATGGCCCAGGGAGGATGACAGGACCAGCAAATAAAATATTAGAATTTATATAAACTCTAAGGTACAATGTAGGCTACTGAATCTCTCACTGCTGCATACTGTTCTAAGGCCAGCTGCAGGAGAGTCTGGGATTTGTAGTAACAGAAGATGTAAAACGTGTTAATAACCCCTTTTGTCCTGATGGTGATTGCTACAATTTACTACAGCTTGAGAATGACAGAGCCACATTAAAAAAGCTAATTCAGTTGAAGGGAACATACACACCAACTATCATACAGTACAGTGCAAGCAACAGAGGAACTCCAACAAGTATACTGATCATAAAATAACTGCTGTGAATGCCTTTGTGATGTGTGTGTGTGTGTGTGTGTGTGTGTGTGTGTGTATGTGTAGGGGGGTTGCATTATCAGCTACATCAGAACAGTAGGCAGCAGTGGGGGATTCAATATCCCATAGTGCATGATAGAGCTTTTGTTTAATCTTCAGTTAGATCATTCATGTGTGACTGTACATATCCCAGGGAGGATGACAGGACCAGCCAACAAAATGTCAGAACTTATATAAACTCTGACATGCAATGCAGGCTACTGAATCTCTCACTGCTGCATACTGTTCTAAAGCCATCTGCAGGGGATTCTGGGATTTGTTGTAACAGAAGATGTAAAAAGTATTAATAACCCCTGTTCTCATGGTGATTGCTATGATTCACTACAGCTTGCAAATTACAGAGCCACATTAAAATAGCTAATTCAGTTGAAGGGAACATACACACTAACTATCATACAGTACAGTGCAAGCAACAGAGGAGGAACAGATAGGCAACTCACCTCATATAGGATCGTGCACTTTCCCTAGGCAGAAGCCCCGATGCACCTGTTACAGAACATATACCCTGGTAACATCCTTACCTGCAGTTTTTATACATTTTATTAAGCATCATTGGTTAGCCTTGTTTTCATATATGAACTGCAGTGTAACTTTTAACCCCCCTCCACACTCCTCTGAGGAGCACCTGACCCAGTATTAGTGCACACTCCTTTATTTCTGGATCGACCTTCAGGTTGCCTTGATTGGTACTGGGCTTCCGAGGTTGGTTAAGTTGGACCCACTCCATGGACTTATATAAACTCTAACATACAATGCAGGCTACTGAACCTCTCACTGCTGCATACTGTTCTAAGGCCAGTTACAGGAGATTCTGGGATTTGCTATAACAGAAGATGTAAGCATTTGTAACCCCTTTTGTTCTGCTAGTGAGTGCTGTGATTTACTACAGCTTGCAAATTACAGAGACACATTAAAACAGAGCTAATTTAGTTAAAGGAAACTTACTCACCAAATATCACTAGTTTTTCTTGTTATTGACAACAAAGGAACATAATGGTGATGATAGAAGTATATCACATGATTTGCATCTTTTGTAATTGCCTGCAGTCTGCCATTTTTGCCATTTGTACTGATTTCTGAGTGGCTAGAGTGCCAGCCTTTGGGTCTTTCTGACAAGGTCCTCCATGTTGTAGTGGCCTCTCAAAAGGAGTCAACTTGTCAGTGCTATGCCTTCAGATAGGAATGCTTTTTCCATTTGGTGCCAGAGCAGGGAGTTCAATCCCCTCTCTTGCCCTGTGACTTGTGGTCCATCTCACAATCGAGCCTAAGGTTGACAATCCTCGAGGTGCACCTAGCATGCTAGCCCAGTGGCATGGAGGACTGAGGCACTGGGCACCTTCTTCCTGCCACACTGGTGACCCAGGGTCAGGAATGGACTCAAGTTGCTCAGGGGCTGTCAGGGTGAGGGAGGATTGAAGATCCATGCACATGAAGCTTGCAGGAAGTAGCTACCACCCACCAGTCTGTAGCCACCACCAGCTGCCATCCAGTCAGATACCTCCATCAGCCCAGAGTCTGGTGCCAGCATTTAATCTTTTATGTGAGATACCACCTCTAGTGGTTTAGGGAGTCATTCATACTCAATGACCATTCAATGCTTTGTTGCTGTCAATCTGAGCTCTTTCATAGACATTATATTCATAATAAAAATCAAGAAAATATACATTTTAGACACTTATTAATTTGAGGCAGATTCAAATCATTGCTCTGAAACCTAATGCCAAACCTCAGTGCCTCCACTTCTCCATTTTCTTTCATGGCTGTGATCAAGATCCTTAATGGATGAACAATGAAACTGCTCTGTTGTAACTTGAATTTGTTTCTTGCTCTGGAGTGAATGGTTAATAGCCATTACTCTTACCTATGCAGAGATAATGAACACTGGCTTTGGATTAATCAAAGGGGTGAGCCTTGAGGGGCCATTTGATCCTTATCCATAACTAATTCTTTGTTTCTGTGAACAAGTTAGATATTTAGTGTTATTGACTCAATAGGTTGCATGCCTGCCTCTGGGGCCAGAAATATATAGGCTGGTACCCCACACCAGGAAACTAGACTAATACCCAGTATTGATACTGTAGTGTAGCACCAGGGTGTTGGATGTACTACACTGATGTTGAGGTGCTAGCTTTTGAATGAGATGTTAAACCAAGGTCCCTTCAGTCCATCTTTTCTGGTTGTCCAGGTCGAAGTTAAAGATCCCATGAAACTTAATGCAAAAGTCAAATAACTTTTTATTTTAAAATCAGTTAAATTATAATACAATATTCATAAATATATCATGCCATTATTCCCTATCCCTAGGACCCACCCCCCTTATTATATGCACTTCTTTTACACAATTTCTGCTACACAGTATTTCTAGTGGCATCATTACGGAGGTATCAAAAGGTTTTTCCCATTAGTTATGGGAAGTTTCAGTCTCCATTATTAGCAATTCCTCCTAATAAAGCAACCTAATTAAGGCTTAAAATTGTCCAACCATGATTTCAGGTGCCACCTCCTGGTTAGTATAAGAGATATTTGGCACTGTGCTTGCCATAGAAAATATCTGAAGATGATGAACACCAACTGCTGCATTCCTGCCTCACACTTCCATTGTGGAAGGGAATTTAGGTTGTAAACAATCCATCCATCCTGAGGATTGCACAAAAGAGGCTCTCTTAAAGGGAAACAGCCATCAACAGGATTTCTTAATGTCTGAAAGACCATAAACAGCTAAACTGAGTGAGCCATTGTGTTTATCTGTGAGTCTTTGCCATCCAGTGTTATTCATATGTAAATCAGCCTGTAATTAATGGCTGGAGGCAGCCATATGTTTTAGGCTCCTGACAGGAAATGATGTCACCAAGGATCATCATGACCCTCCATTGATTGTAGGTTAAATAGGAAATTGTCTGTTTTATTAAATGTGTTTTAAGGTGCTATTACAACACTTTCTACATTTATAATAATTATTTTGTATGTGCATTGAAACTAGTGAGTTATCACCTTTACATGTCAAACTGTTAATAAAAATAATCCATCTTTAGGGTTGCTTTAACCTCTAGGCTATGCTGCCTGCTGATCATCAAAAACTATACATCGCAAGGCTGGTTCTGTGGTGCCAACAGGTACTGGGGCCCCATATCAGGATTTCTAAACCCAGTCTGTGTTCGTGCCAGTACAGATTTCTAGGGCTGTCACAGCACCAACTTCTGTTTTTTTCCATTCCCTCTCTTACAGCCTTTTCTCTTACAATTTCAGGTGTGAACTCAGGTCTACAAGATGCAAATGTGGCTATGTACCTACTGGCATAGCATCATGGGGCCAGCCTTGAAATGTGAAGTTTTTGATTATCAGCTGGCAGTACAGCCTTGAGGTTAAATCAAAGAACTGTGAACAAGCTTTGTTCATCGATCAGTTGTGTGTCTTTCCTGGACAAACGCAGTAAAAACAATCTGAGCATGTGTCATGATTCTGAAAATGTTATGCTCTTTCTATCCAGATTTGACTTGAAAAGAAAAAAAATAGGACACCATTACCTGTTTATTAATTGCAAAAACACATAGATGGACAGCACAGTTAAAACATGCCTTGTATGAAATGCATTATAAAAAGAGTATTTTACTTCTTTTGATGAAGTTAAAAGTATAACAGTTTCTTACTGAAATACTTTGGATGAAGTGGGATTTTCTACCATAAAGGAAAAAAGTAAATCTGGTTGATCCTGCCACCCATACCTTTTGAGCATGTCTTATACTCCGCAGCTATGCAGACAGACCTCAGCTTTCCAGAATGTCATTCCCACTGTAATGTAAGGAAGTTAGAAAAACAAAAAAAATAAACATAGTAAGAAACCGAGTGTGTGTGTGTGTTTTGTGTAGGTGGTATGTGTGTGTGTGTGTGTGTGTGTGTGTGTGTGTGTGTGTGTGTGTGTGTGAAGTGTATGTGTGTGGTGTGTGTGTGCATGTGTATGTGTGTGTGAAGTGTGTGAGAAGTGTGTGTGTGTGGTTGTGTGTGTGTGTGCATGTGTGTGAAGTGTGTGTACCTTTGACAGAAGTGCTGCACTAACTGAACTATACTGAAAGGGAAAAAAAATTATCAACATTAATTACATAAAATAATATGTGGGTGGGTGTAAAAAACAGAATTTTGCACACACCCTTGGTGTGGGATGCTTTTATAAAGCACTCAAACTTTGCCATCGGGGTTAATGTAGCATCCCACACCTTGAGTATGTGTACAATTTTGGTTACACACACACACACACATATATATTATTCCATATTTTAATAATGTAGATTATGCTTTTTTTAAACAATGTTGTCCATCCATGTGTTTTTGCAATTAACAAACAATTAATGGTGTCCTATTGTTTTTCTTTTCAAGACAAATCTGGGTAGAAAAAGCATAATATTTTCAGAATCATAACACATGGTCATATTGTTTTTACTGTCTTTGTCCAGGAAAGGCACACAGCTACAGCTTGTTTCTGGATGTGTTTTGGGAGCACAGGGAGGTTAAGTGACTTACTCTGGTCACACAATATACAAGTAGATCATGTTGGAATTAAATCTCATTTTGCTGGGAGAATGAAGCTTGTTCACAGCTCTTTGCTTTATCCTCTAGGGTGTACTGCCACCTGTTAATCAAAAGCTACACATTTAAAGGCTGGCCCCATGATGCCGGGTCAGTAGGTATGCAGTGACATTTGCATCTTGTAAATCTGAGTTCACACCCGGAATTGTAAGAGAAAAGGATGGAAGAGAGGGAATGGAATAAGGCAGAAATTAGTGCTGTGGCAGCCCCAGAAATCTGCACTGACATGAGCACATCCAGGGTTTAGAAATCCTGATACAGTATGGGGCCTCAATACCTGTTGACACCACAGTGCCAGCCTTGAGATGTGTAATTTTTAATGATCAGCTGCCAGTATAGCCTAGAAGTTAAAGCAATCCTAAAGATGGATTATTTTTACTAACAGTTTGACATGTAAGGGTGATAACTCACTAGTTTCAATGCACATACGAAACAATCATTAAAATTTAGAAAGTGTTGTAATAACACCTTAAAACACACTTAATAAAACAGATGATTTCCTATTTAACCTACAGTCAATGGAGAGCCAAGATCTTCAGTGACATCATTTCCTGTCAGGAGCCTAAAACATATGGCTGCCCTCAGCCCTCAATTACAGACTGACTTACATATGAATAGCTCAGGAGTGAAAAGACTCACAGATAACACAATGGCTCACTCAAATTAGCGTTTTATGGTCTTTCAGTCATTAAGAAATCCTGTTAATGACAGTTCCCCTTTAAAATCCTTAAAACATTGCCCCAATGTTGTGAATAAAGGAGCATTCTGAGAATATGTTCTTTATTATTTTGCTTTGCTTTACAAAGAAGGCTATTAGATAGTACTGTTTAATCAGGTTTTTACGGCATCAAATTTGCTTTCAGTTATAGTCACATAAGCAGACTTAACCATATGATTGGATCTCACTTTTTTTTAATCAGGATCCTTGCATTTTGCATATCACAAGAGCCACACTTTAAACATAGAAATTTATGGCAGATAAGGACCGCTAGGCCCACCCAGTCTGCCCATTTTCTCTACCTGCTGCAGAAACCACAGACCCTACTTGATGTCTGACTTTGTTCTCTTTCCTATCACTCGGGTTTGGCAACTTGCTCGTTGTTGTGCTTTACAAGGGACCACCATCCTACAATGAAACCAATCTGGCCCAAATTCCTCACCTGCAGCCCTATCAGCTCTATCCAGAATTTGTTTTTTCTTCTATCCCTCAAAATATCTTCTAGGTCAGAACTGAACAACAAGCCTTCTTCGAAGGCTAAATTAAACAGCTTGCTCTTTAAAGACTGATCAGCTACCCAATGGCAAAGCCACACACCTCGCATAGCTGACACAGTGTGATAGGCAGAGCTGACATGCACAAGTTTTCCACTGTGGTGTCCCCTAAGAAGGTGGAGGTCATGGATACTAACTGCAAAATGCTTGCACCTCTGAATCTGGGGGAACAAAGCTGCACAGGGTCATAACCTACATGTTTAAAGCTCTGACAATAATAAAAGAAGCATAGGAGGTCCATTGGAGGCAAAGGCTCTTCGGCAAGCAGCATCCACTTGCTTGTTATGCGAATTCGTTAAGGACCAAGGGCCCTTTAGTAGGAACCATGGTATGTCTGACAGAATTATGAACTGCCTTATCCACCAGAGGTGGGGTTTCCCATATACACAAATTTTCTTCCAAAAAAGGGAAACCCCTTATCTTAGGTTTCAGCAAATATTTTCTTTGGCTCACCCCTGCCCATTTTTGTTCAATAATTTGGTCACAGTGAATAAAGTTTGGAAAACACTTTGGAGTGGAAAAGGATGTGGACCAGATGAGATTGACATCCACTGCCTCCATGGATTGCACCTCCTGGAGCTGTAATGCCCTCCATGCCTCAATTATCAGGTAGGACGAGGACTTGGAATCAAACAGGGAAGGGATAGGACTCCTTCTCTTTGGCTCCATCCACTCCACTTCCTCTTCCTCCTCAAAGGGTTTGTCCTTCTCATCATCCTTCCTAAGGTCAGGATTTTCCCCAAGATCCCTGATATCTGCATCCTGACCCTCTGTATGATTAAGGTTGGGGTCTGCCTGCACATTTATAGTAGCAGTCCCATCCTGTTGCTGCATACCTGGACATGCCTATGTGGGTCCCCCCTGACCTGAGGGACCCAGCTTGGGGCTGGGTATGTCTGATGGGATGTCCTGCAGAACAATGAGGCCCAAAAGCTTTCCTAAGTGCAATAAGAAAGATGTATACAATTCTGATGTGCCACTGCCATCTGGCATGGCAGGTGCACTCCCCCAGTTTGGAGGTGTGACTGTGGGGGACTGTAAGAGACATATTTGCTTGAGTAGCACAGTGTGAGAAATAGAAGCCCATTGGAGAGGGTCGCATTACCCTTCTGTAGGTCTTACATCTTCTAAAGGTGAGAGGTCTCTAATAAGTCATGATGCCAAGGCTAATTAGGAGAAAGTTTTTCCTTTTTTTTTAAATAAAGCTAGAGGATGGCTGCCGAGATCACCTCCTCTGATTGTGGGGAAATATAAATTTCAAAAGAATGTATGCCTATCAACTGAGTAAGCTGTCAGGAGTGAGAGAAAGAGGAGCTGGCAATAAAGAGCAGCTTAGGAAGGAAAGCTGCCATGTCTCGTGCTGAGAAAGCGCAGATGTGCGTTCTCTCATGCAGGCACAAGCACGATGTCACGATGCTGTACATGACATCAGCATGCTAGAGAGAGGGCATGCACACACCACAGGCCAATGAATGGTATGCTGAGGCAGAGCAGCCACCAAAGAAAACAAAAGGCGAATGCCCAGTGGCTCGCTCAGGGCGGGAAAACAGCGGGAAATTACACGGCTCAAAGGAGATAAGAAAAACTGATAAAGTGACAAAAGGGCACAAAAAGTACAGTAGATATCCACTGAAAGACTCTGCTCCCTGTCAGGCAAACATTTTTCTTCACAGCAGCATCCTTTCTCTTGTGGAGTTTTTTTTTTTGTATAGGCTGCTGAGAAAATGAAAGGGGAAATGCCCCTAAATAAAACAGAGATCCAGATTAAGGGAATGTCCCTCAAAACAAGTACCTGCCATCTAGAATAGGACAAGAGACCCTAAAAACTGGGGAGGGAGGGAGGGAGGGAGGGCTGATGCTTAAAGATGAAAGAGACCCCAGAAACACCCTAAACTAAACACCCAAACAAGAAAAAAGGTACTTTCCTGTGGTACCTCTTTTCATTCTTTTTAGTTTTTTATAAAGGGAAATTGGAGACCTTTTTGAGGAAAACACCCTGAACTAAGAGGCAGTCCAAGCACAGGCAATCGAAATGGGGAGAGCAGGTTAACCAATTTGAAAGCCACAGCTTAACAGGCACCATTTTTTATTTATTATTTTATTATTCCTATCTATTTGCTGCTGCGGTGAATACTGGTGGGGGCATCCAGCCTCCAGCCCTGTCCGCTGGGAGAGCACCAGGCTCACTCACATGATGGGGGATCTGGCACCGCTGTCACCGGTCCACTGGAGGGTCTCCCCACACCCTGTCCAACCAGACTGTCCCTGAACACCCCCCCATGCAATTCCACACAAGTCCTCCCAGCGAGGCAGGGTGCGGCCATCAGATTGCACAGTTGTGCCCAGCCATTTTCCACCTAATTTTTTACCCCACTGGAGCACAGAGACACAATGATGTCTGGGCACTGCGTGCCGACGTCTGCCATGCTCCCCCTCACATATCCACCAGCCTGTAGTGCCACCGGGTGTCCCCAGGGGCTGCTATGGCACAGTATATTTCCCCAACCCTCCCCAGAATCCGGAAAGCAGTCTATGGAAGCTTGATCCTGATCCTCCCCTGCTGACCCACCGACGACCTGAGTCCATTCCCGAATCTGGGTCGCTGGCATGGCGTGAGGTGTGGTGTCCAGTGCCTCAACTCTCAGTGCCACCAGGCCAGCATAACAGGCACCATTTTAATTTGTGGCTGCTCCCTATCACCAGGTAGCCCCAACCTGCTATGCAGAATTACAGCCCCAGAAGACTAGAAACTTACTTTTTTCAGAACATCTCTTTACTTGTTTCCCTTTCAATGGCACAGCAAAAACTGTTGAGTTTCTGCTGTCTGGCATGCTCATGTGCCCATCATTCTAGGTTGATTCAGCCTTTGGGCTGTACCATTTCCCCTAGTAGGGGTGCACAATACCCAGCTGAAATCACTACCCATTGACAATGCAGAGTGTTACAAAATGACAAATTTGTTTTCTTTTAAACAATTTAAAAGCTACTATTCCCCAGAATTGGCCAGTATGGGTTCTGCATTCCCTCCTGTAAAACCAACCCCTGCTCACTTGTTACTAGGAGAATATATAATTGCAGATCATGGGTGCTTGTGTAGTGCATGATGCCTTATTTTTTCACTATTGTTCACTTTTAGACATCAGAGTCTTCCTTTTGTTTGTCAGATGCTGGTCTCAGTTTGATGGCTACAGTTCAGCTCATTGTGTGAAAGCATCTTATATCATAGAGCCTCAACACACTGTTCAGTGCAGCTGGCAGTCTTTGATCAGAAGAGGTCCAGGGTTGAGCCAGCATGAGGTTATCCTCTCTCATCTTCATCCAGGTCAGGTGTGATGTGCACTGTCAGAGTAGCATGATGAAGCTTGCCCTGTGGATAAACAGAGGCCTTCACTCCCCAGTGTCATAAATCCCTCATTTTTCATGGGCACTAAAGTCCTCCCACACATTTCAAAAAGATATCCAGAAAAGAAGAACACCAGACATATGATTTACACAAGCAAAAAAAAAATGCTTTGACAGATACAATCACAGTTTCTTATTTTGCGTGAGGGAAATATTTACCTGTTTAGTGGAAATGCACATCAGAGTTAATAGTATCACAAAACCTTTTCAATAAAAAAAACCCATCAAATCAATCTGTGTAACTTGAAATGTGCATTCATTAAGCAGGTATATTAAACAGTTGTTCTATACTGGTAATGTGCACTAAAACAGCAAGCTATTTCCTTTAGCTTCTGTAAACACAACATAGCTAATGGGAACATGGTGTCTTAATTGAAATATGTTACATGACAATAATTAGGTTGAGCTGATTAACATTCGACAATTATCAATTTACCATACACACTTTCTCCCAATAAACCAAGCAGAGAAAGAAATATTTGAAACATATTTTTAAACTATTTGAAGTTGTTGCTATTTATCTATCGCTCTCTCTGTCTATTGTCTTGCCTATGGTGTACTCAACCCCGGGTCTCCCCTGAAAAAGGGATCTTTGGTCTCAGAGGGCTTACCTGGTAAACAAAATCTAAATAAATAAATAAATCTATCTATCTATCTATCTATCTATCTATCTATCTATCTATCTATCTATCTGTCTGTCTGTCTATTTATCTATCTGTCATACATGTTTATTTATACAGGTACATGCACACCATGTATAAGGTGAGTATTTAAAATAGATTTGAAATATTCCATTTCTGAGTAGCAAAATCTTGTTCTAATCAAACCAAATGCCTAATGTAGAAAATGAGGTTCAGCCTTTTATCATATGTATCAGAAACACATTTCAAGGAGCAACACGTTTAAGAGTTGTGCTGTTTGGTAATAACCTGTGTATATGAATAGGATAATAGAAACCAATTAAACACACAGGGCAATACTTTCAAAGATGTGCATCCTATTTTAGATCTAACTGCATCCAAAGTTTGGATGTTGTTAAATGAAGGTGGGCTAGCAATGTAGGAATTTTAGATGCAGTTGTGTCCAAACGGATGGAATTTTTCCATCACAAAAGTGATGCATGAATCTGTTGCAAATTGTGGAAACTGTTCAAAAACTAGGGACCTATTAACAATAGGGCTCCCTTGGCCCAACTGGGTGGACATGAGATGGACAAGGCAGACAGGGCATGCATTTGCATCTGAGTCTGCTGATTTTAAAATTTCAGCCATTTTATTTACTGATGCATGACACATTTGTTCCTTTACAGTTCTATTGTTTTGGAAGCCAGCCTTTTGGATAAGTTCACTGAAAATGCTGTATTGGCTAAAATCAGGATAGGATATATTTATTAATTGTTTATCAGTATATTAATTTTTCAAGTCATGTGACCAATATGAATATAACACCAACAAGGTATGCAGGCCTGCTGCGATAACTGCACACCTTGGTTGAACTGTGCACCCTATTGCTTTAGTCAACAGTGAATTGTGATTATTACAGCATACCTGCACACCATGTATTGTGTTCTCACTCTTATCAAATGGTGAAAAAAATCTATAAAAGCTTAACAGAAAAGACATGTTCATTGAACTGAGCAGTTGGACAATAATAACCATACGGTTATGTAACTGTATTTAACCAGTCATTGTACAGGATCTCTGTTCTACATTATTCTATCATTCAATATGTGGTTCCTGCTTAATTTAAAATGCAATACACTAATACAAGTTATTAAATATGGCATTATTCATATGACTGTTTCTTCAAAATGATTTAGGGAGCTGATAAAAGAAAAAAAAAACAGCAGAAACAAAGGAAACAGAGACATACTGGAGACAATGACTCTCGTACACTGTTAAGTCACACCAGGACAAGGCATGTGTCTGCAGTCAGGCATTCTTAACAGATACTGGATCAAATGTGCAAGCCTGTTTAAAAGTCATTGTATGTTATGGTGAAGCCTTGTCAGCTTGACTTGCCCAAGGATTTACCTACCAATGATGCCTTGCACTGTGACTGAGGCTTGTTATGCCTGGGTTATATACCACCAACTGATCCACATGTAACCATAACCTTATACACCTACAACTATTAGTGCCTTACCACAGACTCATAATGTTTTACCTATATGATATGTTTCTGCCAAATATACTGTTTCTAGTTTCTATATATATACTCTGCTATACTCGTAATCACTCATATTCTGTAGTTTTCCACTATTGTGACACATTGTGTGTTTTTGTGATTACATTGCAAGCATTTCCAGACTCACTGTCTGGAAATAAGAACTGATAACAGGTTGCTAACTATGAATTTCCTTTGTTCAGAGTTTCAGAGATTCTTCCTTACTTTGCAACTTCCTTTCCTATGTAATTGCCCAAGGGAGCTGCCTTATTTACATGCCTTATCCAATGCTGTATGTTTATCATATCTGTAACTGCACTCTTATCAGTCATATATAATTGTATGCACACCAGTTCCTCGGAGAAAAAGAGACCACACTCGAGGAATGATAGGAAATCGGCTCCCTTGTGATTTCTTTGTCACTTGTCTGACATGAATATTTGTAATAAAACTGCTCTTTATTACATACTGCTTGTGGTACATTCTTTGGATAGCCAGTCTAGCATACAAGAATATGATGGTATGCTAGACTTCCTGCAACAATGGCGACTGCAGCAGGATTTTTATTTATTTGTAACCTCTGTAGGTGCACTGTAAGATGGCATGGTTTAATCCCCCCTTGAGCTCCTTGTATAGTTCAGGAGGCTAGGCTTACAGTAAATCATATCTGTAACTGCACTCTTATCAGTCATATATAATTGTATGCACACCAGCTCCTCTGAGAAAAAGAGACCATACTCGAAGAATGGTGGGAAATCGGCTCCCTTGTGATTTCTTTGTCACACGTCTGACGTATTTGTAATAAAACTGCTCTTTATTACATACTGCTTGTGGTATATTCTTTGGGTAGCCAATCCAACATACAAGAATCTGATGGTAAGCTAGACTTCCTGCAACAGACTTTAGAGTGTACGTGTGGTCAGGAGAGATGCACTCAGACCAAATAACACAGACGTGAAAATGTGGAAGCTGGCAATTGTGTGCCTTAGGGAAAAGGAACATTTTGCAGATGTACTTAAAAGCAGGTATTCACTTTAGTATATGATTTCGTAAACATGCTACTCAGTTATTATGACTTACTGAAAAGCACCTGTATGAACTTCACATGTCTGTGTTGTGGGTTTTTTTGCCACCTTATTCATAAAGTGTTTATAAAAAGCTTTCACACCAATCATCTGACTTCAAGGGGCACTTTGTATGGCATCATAGTGCTTGCCATGACAGCAGACTGAAATGCCCCAAACAGCATTTTTGAGGTGCTCTGGTGCCACTCAGTCAGATGTTTTTGAAACAGGCAGTGGCATAAGTATTGTGCTTGCTAAAGAGAAGCTCTAGTTTCCAATAAAAATGTCACCATTAACATCAGCAGACCTCAGTCACACAACATTCTCAAAAAAACATTGAACTTTGGGACATTCCATTTTTTTTATTACACAAGACATTTTGAATAAAAAAGAATTTTCCTGAAGACACCATCTGTCCCTATTGCTTATGTCTTCCGAGAAGTCATAACCCTCTGCTTATTACATCAGAATCTGTAGCTATGGAAATTATTCTGATGTCACAAGCAATGGATTATTTATTTCAGGGCAAGGACCACAGCAGGAAGAGATAATGATTAAGGGACAAAGAGCCTGTTTACATGCACATATCTTTAGCAATAAGGGAAAGAATGTCCTGAAATTCAAGCTTGTGTACAAAGATACATTTGTCCCAGTCTCTGTTGGGCTCCCTGTAGTTCAAGTTTACTTTATTGTTTGACTTTTCAACAAGTTATTACAAATACTGTATTTTAAAATTCAGAGAATTTCAGTTTACAAAAATACACACAAATTCACATGATTTTCATACAAAATCTTTATTTACTAATAAAAGGGTCTTTTAAATATTAAATAAGAAATCACTTCACAATTCTTATTACTCATTTTCAACTTTCATACATTACTTATTAGAAGTGAGGGCTATCTATAATATATAGTACAAATTTTACTCAGCAGGCCCTTAAAACTAAAGGCTGAGTTCATTCAGCAGCCATTAAGAGGAAGCTACATTTTCAAAATTTTAATTGAGTGTAATTTTAGAAGATGCACCCCCTTAACACTGGGTTCATAATTCAATTCATTCTGATATGATGTTATTATACAGTATTTTACCCAACAAGTCCTCCAAATTGACGGTTGTATTCATTCCGCATTTTCTTTATTTCATATGTGGTATTTTTTTTTGTTTCAATAACCTTTAAAAAGGAAGATACTGTGTTCAAAATTTCAATTGAATGTGATTTAAAAAAATGCACCACCATGGTACTGGGTTCGTAATTCAATTCACTCAAACAGGAACCCAATAATAGTTTTCTTTCCTTATTATAAAGTGGGCATAATATCATAAGGTATTTGAGATCATCCACATCTTTTCCACATTTGCATAGAGCCTTTTCATTTGGTCTGCTTTTACTATACAGATTTTGTTTCCAATTGCTTGAAAAGAGTTCAAATCTGAACCTTGTAATTAATTTCCTACATTTTGGGTTGTTCATTCTTTGCAGATAATTTTCCAATTGATGTTGCCTTTTATTTTCTATCAGTCATTTATAAATCTTGTGTTGCCTACCTAATTCCAAATCCCTTTGCCTGTGGGTATCCTTCATTCTTTCATTACTTGTTGATTTTACTTGAATGAATGGGAGCCATGAACTATCTGTAATGTTGCTTAATAGTCCTAGAGGCTGTGTAACTTTTTCTGGTATGACTTTACATGGAAATATTATATTATGATGCCTATAATTTAAAGATTCCTCAAGGCACAATCTGGGTAGAGTTCTGTTATTCATTGTATATACTTTTAACCAGAAATGTACTTCTCTCAGTCTTATTTGACATTCGATTGATTGTTGTCCTAATTCAGCCCTTATCAATACAGAGGATGTAGGAAGGGAAGACCCATTATCCTTTTGTAAAATGTGTTTAATATAGTTTCTGGATTTCTACTATTGCCCTACCCCTATATTTCAGCCCCATACATCATTTGGCTTCTTAATTTCACATTGAGGACTCTTAAGATTCTTTTTATTGAATAATCTCCATACCTATAGGAAAATGAATTAAGGATTGGAAGAAATCTTTTTGCTTTCCTTTCCACTTCACAAATGTATGTATTCCATGATCCATCTTGAGACAGAGTCAACCCTAAGTAACAAAACTCTTTTACTACTTCTATTTTATTTATTATGTAACTATATGCCTTATTATTACCCCCAAACACCATTACTTTGGTTTTTCCATAATGTATTACTAGATCTGCTTTATCACATTCAATTGAAAATTTGTTTCATGCATTACTTATAATTTGTTTATCATTCTTATCAAACCTCTATAACTTGTAGAAATTAACACTGCATCATCCACAAATGCCAGATATGGGCAAGGTGTCGTGCCGATCATTGGCATATGATGATCTGGATCATACAAACTATTCAATGTAGTTTGGAAATATAGATTAAACAACAGTGGTGAAAGAGTGCAGCCCTGTTTTACTCCTGCAATTGATGGAAGCCATTCTGTAAGGGTTCCTGTATTGGAATATCTAATACTTGTGTAGTTGTTATGGTACAACCTAGAGCCATGTGACCTGCAATCCCATGAACAACTGCAGAATTTCATTTGGAGCTCAATTACAGGGCGAAGTGAGGCGAATTACATTGATTTCAATGTACTTCACCTTAAAATTGGTGGAGAAGTGGTTTGGGGAAGGCAGAATAATGCAAAGTCATTGGTTTCAATGGACTTCATGTTCCTCATTATGATGCGAAATACTCCACTTCACATTGTGGAGTTCTCCGTGGATTCCACAATACTCAGTGAATCACTTCACAGAGCAAATTGGGGCCACTTCCCCCACCACTACTTACAGTACTGTAACTCACATACTGTATGGGAAGGAATGCAAATGCCTATGGCTGTACTTCCCTGATGAGCTGTAGCACAAAACTCCTTGACTTAAAAACACTTATTAATGAGTACAATGGTGGAGTGGTGAAGTCTGGAGAGATACTACAAAACATGCTTACAATTCATCCAAGTAACTTGTAAACAAATTAATGTTGTGATTCATGATGTGATCGTGCATAGTGATTTGTGACTGCATTTGTGACCATGATGATGAAGAACGTGAATCGGTGTCGATGATGTGAGAATGAATAACCAATATGGAACTGTATTGGGAACATGAATGCCAATGGCTGTACTTCCCCGATGAGCTGTAGCATAAACTCCCCGACTTAAAAACGCTCATTAATGAGTACAATGGCGGGGTGTTGAAGCCTGGATAGATACTACAAAACATGCTTACAATACATCCAAGTAACTAGTCAAAAAATTAGTGTTGTGATTCATGAATTGATCGTGAATTGTGATTTGTGACTGCATTTGTGACTGTGACGATGAAGAATGTGATTCGGTGTCGACGGTGTGAGATAAACAATATGGAATAGTATTGGAAACACAAATGTCTATGGCTGTACTTCCCCGATGAGCTGTAGCACAAACTCCCTGACTTAAAAACACTCATTAATGAGTACAATGGTGGGGTGGTGAAGCCTGGAGACATACTACAAAACATGTTTACAATACATCCAAGTAACTAGTCAAAAAATTAGTGTTGTGATTCGTGACATGATTGTGAATCATGATTTGTGACTGCATTTGTGACCGTGATGATGAAGAATGTGATTCGGTGTTGATGGTGTGAGATAACTAATATGAAACTGTATTGGGAATGCGAATGTCTACAGCTCTACTTCACTGATGAGCTGTAGCACAAAACTCTCTGACTTAAAAACACATATTAATGAGTACAATGGTGGGGTGGTGAAGCCTGGAGAGATACTACAAAACAGGCTTACAATACATCCAAGTAACTAGTAAAAAAAATAATGTTGTGATTCGTGACATGATCGTGAATCATGATTTGTGACTGCATTTGTGACGGTGATGATGAAGAACGTGATTTGTATCACGAATGACTCGTGATCATGGTCCTGACTTAAAAATGCATATTAATGAGTACAATGTTCATGCAAAATTATACACCACACCTGTCCAGTACTCTGAAGGGAAGCCAGAGAAACAACTGTGACTTAAGTTACAGATGGGGCTTGGGCCCTAAAAAGATGCAAATGCACAGGCAGATTAAGATTGCACTG
The DNA here is from genome assembly GCA_016271365.2 of Neoceratodus forsteri. Taxonomy (NCBI): domain Eukaryota; kingdom Metazoa; phylum Chordata; order Ceratodontiformes; family Ceratodontidae; genus Neoceratodus; species Neoceratodus forsteri. Next base: position 1,556,797,210 of record CM057449.1, on the reverse strand, counting down.
CACGCTGAAGAGGTGCAGATGCAAAGGCACAACACCTAACCAGTGCTCACTATCAGAAATTCAAATCTGGAAAAGAATACCTTTGCCGGTTGGTTCGGGCTGTGGGGGCAGGGGCAGTGTACTGCACTGCTACAGTAACAGTCACTAGTACTAGTACCAGTAAAGATACCACATAAAACTGCAAAAATCACACAGCTGCAGTGGATAGCAGGTTCACATTGCTGAAATTATTATGTGGCACAATAAAAGGTGTCTAATTTGATGACACGCATCACACACTTACTCACACACACACACACACACACACACACACACACACTAAGTAATTCGTAGCATATTGAAAACTTCAGTAATATAACCACATATTTTAAACAAACTAAAATTATGCACTGCTGCACCACAACAATCAGCAAAAAAAATTACAAGAATTTTTTAAAATATTACGGTGTGTACATTAACACAGTTATACAAGAAAAATATCACCAAAACAAGAAAGCACTGTCTTTTTCTCCAAGTTACTCTACCTACACTACAGATACACCCCTTCCCCATAGCACACTTTCACTGTTTCTCAGTACACAGACTGAATGTTGTACATTAACATTCAAAATCCACACACAAACAATAAATGCTCAATGATATGAGCACAGGAGGGTTTCCTATAATCGATGAACTAATGTTTCAGCAAAAAAAATAACTCAAAAAGGTTTTTTTTAGCAGCTTTTAGAAGGTTTGAATCACAGAGAGCTCTCACAGCAGGTTGTCTCCTACAGATTCCTACACACACTACCCCAAACTGAGGCTGTGCAGAACAATCTAGAGGCCATGTGACCTGAAATCCCATGAATCACTGCAAAATTCACCTTTGGAGCTTAAAAACTAGGGGAAGTGAGGTGAAGTACATTGTTTCAATGTATTTCACCTTAAAAATCAGTGGAGTAGTGGTTTGAGAAGGCAGAGTAACGCAAAGTCATTGTTTTCAATGGACTTCGAGTTACCCAATTATAATGCAAAGTACTCCACTTCACGTTGTGGAGCACTCAGTGAATTCATCTTCACTCCGCAAATCGCTTCGCGGAGCAAATTGGGGCCACTTCACCCATCTCTAGTTAGGGGTACAGCTAGCACTTCCCTGAGCTCTTTTAACACTCTTGGATGTACCCCATCCGGCCCCATGGGCTTGTCCACCCTCAGATTAGTGAGTGCTTTCCTGATCCTCTCCTCAGAAAAGGGTCTGGTGTCCACTTATTTCCCCTCCAAGCTCTTAGTGCATATCTGTGGCCCTTCCCCCTCCCTTCTATTGAAAACACTAAGCAGAAATAATTGTTTAAGATGTTTGCATTTTCTTGGTCCACCTCTGTGCATCCCCCCTCCTTTTCTAACTGTATAGTCCCTCCCTTGGCTTTCCTTTTCTCGCTGATATACCTAAAAAATGTCTTGTCCCCCTTTGATACTGACTAGGCTATTCTTTCCTCAGCTTGTGCTTTTGTGCTGCTTACTGCTTTGCCTACCTCCCTCCATTTACTCAGATACACTTCCCTGTCCTTCTCTCTCTGGGTCTCCTTATGCCTTCTGAATGCCACTGTTTTTGCCATTACCTTTCCTGGTACTTTCCTCAAGAATCATAATGGTCTCCTCCTCCTTTTTGCTCCTGCTTTTTTGCCTGATGCACAGGTTTGTTGCCCCTACTACGCTCTCTTTTATTCTGGCCCATTTGTCTTCCACTCCCCACTACATCTCCCCCGCCAGGTCCTCTTCAAGGCATTCCCCTATCTTTGTAAATTCAGCCTTCTAAAATCCTGGATCATCACCCTTGTGTAGCTAGATTCTGCTGTTGTCCTTACATTAAACCACATTGTGTGATGGCCCATCTGCCCTCCACCCTCAGAAGGGCCCATGTGCCCTCTACCCTTGGGAGGTGCTGCTATTCACACAGGATTGATCAATAGATCTCCAGCATTGGGGGGAGAGGTGGATAAGGACATGTTGGAAGCAATCCAAAGAATGGCAAGCAAGGGGGAGGCATTGCTTGTGGGGGACTTCAGTCTACCAAACGTGGACTGGAGCTTCTCAGCGGTAGCAACAGTTAGAAGTAGGGATGTCCTTGACTCCCTGCAGGGGGCATTCCTCAAACAATTAGTCAAGGAACCCACTTGCTGGGGGGCAATACTGGACCTGGTACTGACAGGATAGTGTTGCTGACATCACAGTGGGTAGCTACCTGGGGACCAGTCATCATCATACAGTGTGATTCAATTTAAGAACTGGGCCAGAATCAACGCAGACTAAAATGAAGGTCCTGAACTTCAGGAGGGCCAATTTTAAGAAAATGAGAGAATGCCTCAGGGATGCCCTAGCAGGGATAGGGAAACTGGGTAGAGTCTAGAAACAGTGGGAAAAAATAAAGGAGGGCATTAAGAAGGCAACAACCCTCTATATGAGGTAGGTTCACAAGGGCAAGAGAGAAAAAAAGAGACCGCTATGGTTCTCTAAAGAAGTAGCAGAGACAGTAAGGGCAAAAAAGTTAGCATTTAGAAGGTACAAGATGACACAGAAGAAGGAGGATAGTGAGAGACATCTGGAGAAACAAAGAGAGGCAGGGAAAGCAGTTAGGAGAGCAAAGGCGCAAACAGAGGCTAATATTGCCAAGTCAGTAAAAAAGGGGATAAAACATTCTTTAGGTATATAAGTGAAAAGAAGAAAACCAAAGAAGGGATAGTAAGGCTAAAAGTGGAAGGAGGGGTTTATGTGGAAGAAGACCAAAAGAAAAGCAAACATATTGAACAAATACTGTATAACCCTTTATTTCAGCTCACCTAATATTCTGTGTGGTCAAGGTACTGTCAGAAGTCAGCGCAAACTTATATTAGCACATTTATAGTACATTCCGTCCAGTAGCTGTCAGCACTTAGTAATTCAGTAGTCTACAAAATGCCAAATACACAGTCTCTTGTAATTTCATTTGTAGACTACTTATTGCCACAAAAAAGGTTTTGTTATGCTTGTCATTGTCCCTCTTGTAATAAGTGAATTGCAGCATACTAAACTCCCTCATTTATGAAATTGTTTTTGAACAATAAAGTTTCCATTGTACACTTGCCAGTTCAAAAACTGCGTTAGAAGTCTGAAATAAAGGAAGGATCAGATGAGATGCTGACACCACGTGAGATGCGTACATCACATGACAACATGATGGCACATTTGATTTTGTTGTTTTGGTTGCACTGAGGACAGAGGAATAACTCTGACAGATGCTGAAATTACACCGATGCTGCAAGGTACCATACTGCAAAACTAGGGTAAGGCGTTCAGAATGGTGAAGGATGCCATCGGTGGTGGGGAGGGGGGGGGAATCAATACTACAAATGGGGTTAGTAATTCGGTATGGTGAAGGATGTTGGTGGCAGTGGTAGTGGTTGTGGGGAGGGGCCTAGTCAGTATTGAAGGGGGACAAGACATTTTTTAGGTATATTAGCAAGAACAATGGGGCAACCTGTGTACTGTGCAACAAGCAGCATTCAGTTAGGTTACGAGGAGTATTATTAGCGGATTTTTGTGGTCGTCAATGGTTACAATGACACTATGGTGTCACCCAATGCTGTACCTTTATTTTTTTTTTCAGTAAAGTACACTTTATTGAAATTTATAGGGAAGTAAAATTAAACAGGACAGGGAGACAACTAAAACTATAATAACATGCAGATAAACAAAGAGCTGCCCACCCGTCAACATTCGGGGGTGTGGTAGCGTCAGTTTCTACTAAAATTGTGCAGTAACAGAATACTTTCAAAGAGATGACAAAGAGCTGCTTGCAAGTTATCTGATGAACCCTTGACCCCTTGTTGGCTAGGCTATGTGTTGGTTGACAGAGGGCATCACTAGAGTTTAGAAGGAGAGTTTTAACAATTCCTCACCTGTTGCTGGAGAGATTTTGGGTATGTCAAATGTGGTTAATCATTTTCTCCATGCGCAGTGCTTCCAGTATGGAGTTGTGCCATTCCTTGTATGATGGGATTGTCTCATCCATCCAGTGTTTAAGAATCAGTTTCTTGGCCATGGTTGCGATTAAAGAGATGTGGTATTTCCTAACCCCTATCAAATTCCTTCAGGTTAAGCCCAAGGAGGCACACCTGTGGGAATAATGCTTTTTCTAGGCCCATTGTGGGGTCTAGGTGAACCTGGATTGCTTTCCAGAGGGGTTTTGCTTTTATGCAGTCCCATAGTATGTGTTTGAGGGAGCCTATGTCTTGTTTCCATCATGCACATAGGTTTGAGCGGAGCGTGCCCATCTTGAATAGTCTGATTGGGGTGTAGTACATTTTGAGGTTAATTCTGTATGGCATGAGTTTGAGACCATCAAATTTTAGGAGTTGGGGCATGCCCTTCCATATGTCTGCCAGCGTGTCGGGGTGGTCTAGTCCTGGGAATTCCTTTTGTCAACATGTGCATCGGGCATTGTTTGCGGGTGGTTGTCAGGGATAGCAGGCATTTGTAGATCAGGGAGACTGTGAGCTTGAGTTTCACTAACGAGCATAGCCACTTACTGTAGGCTCTTATCTCCCAGGGTTTAGAGCTTAAGAAAGATGCAAGCATATGTTGCAGCTATAGGTAGGGGAAAGCTCGGATTTTGTCTGGAGCATGGTGTTGCTATAACCTGTGATATGACAGCAGCGAGTTACCATCCAGAAAGGTGGCAAGGTTCTCAAGTTTTACTGTCCCCAAAAAGTTTGAGGGAATTTGGTTGTTTTGTATTTTAAAATTCAGGTTGAGCAGGGTCTAGTTTAGGTTGTGTGCCCAGTAAGCCATGAAGCTGTTTCTTTGCTAACTTGCAGTGCGACTCCTATCAGTGAGGCATTCAGGGTAGCAGGCAGGGACTTATGGGCTATGCTAGTGAGTGATTGGATTTTAATTCCAGCTATCCTGCATAGGTTTAGATCCATGAGTTTCCACTGTGGGGTGTATCCATGGAACACGGTAAAATCTGTATGGTTTCTCCACCAAAGGAAGCATGTGACATGTGCTGCAAAGTAGAATAGCCAGAAGTATGGTAATTGAAGCCCCCCTCCTCCCTAGCAGGGGTGAGTTTGTGGTATGCCCTTCGAGGTGGCTTACCCAACCAAAGGAAAGAAGATAACATGGACTTCAGCTCAGTAAACCACGTCTTTGGAAGGAGATATCCTGTCATGCTGATCGGATATAAAAGGTGAGGTAGGATGTTCATTTTGTTTACATTTATGTGAGCCCATATTGTTAGAGGGAGTGTGAACCATCAAGTCAGATCTTGCTTGACTCGGGTTCTTAGAGAATCTAGGTTCGAGGTTCTTCTGACGCTGTGGTTCTGTGTAATTACAATGCCCAGGTATTTGATGGATTCCGGACACCATGTTTAGCCCCATCACATTGTGTTTGAGTGGAATGTGTAGTGGTTGAGTGGCATTATACTGGTTTTGGCAAGGTTGAGCTTATAGCCTGAAATCCACCCGAAATTGTGCAGAAGGGTGAGGGTGGAGAGAATAGAATGAGATGGATCTCCCACATGAAGAAGAACATTATCTGCAAAAGCGGAGACCTTGTTGCTGGAGTCCTCAATTCTGATGTCCTTGATAGAGACTTCTGCTAAGACCCTTCTAAGTTGTGGTTCTATGTAGAGATTGAATAAGTATAGCAAGAGGGGACAGCCCTGCCTGGTGCCAGATTTCATGTCTAGCGGGGGTGAGAGGATCTCGTTACACAGCACTCTGGATCTAGGGTGGGAGTAAAGCAGTTTGACCCAGTTAACGAAAGGATTGTGGGAAGCCAAATTCCTGTAAGGTTTCAAAGAGGAAGGTCCAGGACACTCTATCAAATGCCTTCTCCATGTCCAGTGATATTAGTGCAGCTGGAGTGGTGGATTCTCTGGACACAGCTAGAATGTGGGCAGTTTCTGGAGGTGATCAGAAGCCAGTCTTCCCTGCATAAAGCAAACTTGTTGTAGGCCTATGAGCTCGCTGATTTCGCCACTCAATCTAGTTGCTAGCACATTTGCTAGGATTTTGAGGTCTGTGAATGAATGTAAATGTTTTTAGTTTTAGTATTTTGTTATATATTGTTTTGTATGTATGCATTCATTGTTAATGTTCCATGTCATTGCTGTTTCGGGTTGGACCTGAAAAAGGGCTTGTCCCAGTGTCCCTACCTGATTAACAAAATAAACAAACAAACTGTGTTTAGGAGGGATATGGGCCTATAACTGCCCATACTGGTTGGGTCTTTGTCTGGTTTCTGGAGAAGAGTAATGAGTGTCTCCTGCATATGATGGTCTAGTTCGGCCCTTCTTTTCACCTCATTAAAAAGGGCTGTAATCAGTCCGGCTAATTCTTGTGTTAATAATTTATAGAAGTTCGAGGTAAAACCATCAGGGCCAGGTGTTTTATATGCTGTCAGTGAGTAAATTGCTGCCTCTACTTCATGTTCTGAGATTGGGGCACCCAGGTTATCTAGGGACTCTTGCTTCACTTTTGGCAGGTGTGCCTTTTTGAGGAATCATTGGATATCCTCAATGGGTGCCTGTCTCTCTCCCGCATATAGCTCAATGAGGAATTCACCAAAGGCTGCCATTATATCTTTTGGGCTGGGATATGGGGTTGCCATTTGGGCCTCTAATCAGGCTGATGGCCCTTTTTGCCTCCTGCTGTTTAATTCTGAGTGCTAGGAGTTTCCCTGCTTTCTCACCCTGGTCCACATAGTATGTTTCAGCCCTGAACAGGGCAAACTCTGCTTGTTCCCTAAGGAACTTGTTGTATTTAGCTCTGGCTATGTTGAGTTGCAAAAGTCGGGGGGGGGCAGACATTTTCTTTTCATGGTCTCTGATGGTGATTAGAAGTTTTTCAATTTCCGCCTCCCTTTTTCTCTTTCTAGTTGAGGCCAGTCGGATAAGTTCTCCTTTACGGGTACATTTGAAAGCCCCCCACAGAAGTGCCTGAGAGGGAACAGTATTACTGTTCATGTCAAAATATTGTGTCACCCATTCTTTTATTCTGGACAGGCACTGTTGGTCCTTTAACAGACTGTTGTTGATCGGGGGCAAGAAGGCTAGTGTTATTTGTGAGTGGTTGGAAATTATTCTGGGGTACATCTCACAGGTGCAGGTTATCTTGAGGATTGGTTGGTTTATCAGGAAGTAGTCCAGTCTGGAGAGAGAGGCATGGGGCTCAGAAAGGAAGGTGTATTTCCTGGAGTTGGGGTGTAGAATCCTCCAGACATCCACCAGGCCCAGACAGTCTGTAAGTTCCCTAAGTGCCCACTGGGATGAGGATAGGCCTGCCCTTTTTGGCCTGGATTTGTCCAGGGTGTTATCCTGGACAATATTCCAGTCTCCTGCCATAATTTTCTGGTGGTTCAGCATTGTGGACAAGATAGATAGGAGGCTTATAAAAAAGCTAGGTTCTTCTGTATCAGGGCTATAGATTGCCGCAATTATTATCTCCTGTCCACCTAGCAGTCCTCTCACTATCATATACCTTCCCAAGGGATCTGTGTGTTGTTCTGTGCTGTTGAATGCGGTGTTTCTGTGTATGAGGATGACCACACTTGCTTTTGTTTTCCTAGATTCCGCTGCGAATACCTGGCCCACCCATTCTCACCTCCATAATAGTGCTTGGTGTGCTGGTGTGTGTGTTTCTTGACGGAGGTTGATCTGAGTTTTCTGGGTTTTGAGGTATCTTAGGATCATGTGCCTTTTTCCTTTGTTTGGACCCCTTTGATGTTCTATGTGGCACAGATGTAGTGGGCAGCTGTCATTTCCTATGCTGAGTGGCTGGGTTTGTGCCCTGGATCTTGCCATTGTCATGGGTGGACCATTGTTGGCTTTGGGTTCCGCTACCTGTGTTTGGAGTAGCGGTAGTGCATCTAATAGCCAGGCCTGGGGCAGCAGTCTTTACCCAGGTGGGGAGCTTGAGCTCACTTCTCTCTGTCAACAGTGTCATTTCAGAAACTATGATGGCATATTCTGCATGCAAAACAAAAACTGTAGCTAGGCACATACATAAAAAACTGTTCTACATGTCTGTCTGCTATATACATTGATCTTTTGGACAAAAGGGGGGATTTGATGCCACCTGCGCCCCAACGTCCTTTGCACTAGGGTTCACAAGGGCCACAACGAGCCCCCGGTTTGATTGGAATGTGATAGGCCTCCATGAGTGACACCTTCCTCTGCTGATGGCCAGAGATTGTCAAACATTTTATATATATGTAATTACTATCAAATTCAGTTCACATTGGGTCTATTTGCTTTGATCATTTTACATCAGGTTTGCTGGCTTTTCATTGCCACCCACACTCTGCAACTGTCTCCACAATGATCCCCATCCCCCCTTTGCCCTTTTGCAGTTTTGCAATGAGTTTCACCCAGGACCTCCGCCCTCCCCCCCCACTGGTGAATGAATTGTTGGTGTTCTGTCGGCAATGGATTTGCTTTTCCCTCTGGGATGGTGCTTCCTAATTTTGTGCCTTCCCTTAGTCAGGCTTTGACAGAGTGCCCCATCTTATATTTTAGAGTGTCAATTGTAACTTCATGTTGGTGTTCTTCTCCTGGACCACGCCAGCGAGCCGGCTGGTCAAGGTAGTGAGCGCCGGCGTGCAGTACTGGTGTTAGTCAGTCTTATAATTTGTAGTTGTATAATTTTAGTCGTAGGAAGTTTGCGGGTAGTTTAGGATTGGTGTTGTTCTTGTAATTTTATTATATTTATTGTTTTTAAATTGAGCAGCTAGATGTGCCTGCTTGCCCCTCCTGTCTTATGCTATTCGGCCTCCGATCTCCATGCCCTCCACCCCTTCTCTTCACCCTCGAAGGGGGGAAGTCGGGGGTGGGTGGGGGGTTGTGGAAAACAGAGTGAGCGGGGCTTTCCCATAGGGGTGGTCAGGCCCAGAAGATGCCCTGGGGTGAAATAGCTGCTAGAACGTGGTGACTCTGTTCTGGTTCCCATACCCAAGGGCACCTCCAGTTTGGGAGGGCAAGAGGTTGGGACAACTCGCCAACCTCTTCCAACTCGGGCGTTGTTGTGCAATGCCAGATCTGTCTGCAACAAGACTGGTCTTACTGCAGATTTTCTTGCAAGGGCAGATCTGGCTTGCATTACCGAGATCTGGTTGGATGGGAATGCGGCCCCTTTTTTAGAGGCCGCTGTTCCCACCGGGTACTAGGTTATACATCCCTCAAGACTGGGTCGTTGGGGGTGGTATGTCTGTTTCAAGATCCACTGGGCCTAATTGGTGTACCAGTTGAGGAGGCCAGGTCATTTGAGTGTATTGTGGTAGCTGGCGAGGGGTGCAGGATTGCCCTCATTTATTGTCCACCAGGTGATGAGAAGCTTTTTCTGCAGGAAATAGCAGATTTTGCCGCCGACATGGCCTTGGAGTCGCCCAGAGTGATGGTTCTGGGCGACTTCAGTGCTTGGGTCGATGACGAATCTTTGCTTTTTGGTCAACATTTCCTCCAGGAGATGACACCTCTGGGCTTTACACAGGTTGTTTCCTCAGCTACACACAAGGGAGATCACTCTCTTGACCTGGTCTTCCTCCTGGGGATCGAGGCTTCTGATTTGGTGGTGGAACCAGTCGGTTGGTCTGATCGCTACTCAGTTGGGTTAAATTTTGAGGCCCCCCTTGGTAGGTCGGCCCCTGTGGAGTTGGTCAGGTACCGCCCATTGTGGGACGTGGTCCCTGAAGACCTGATGGCGGTTATTGACCTCTCGTTGTTGGATGAGTTTGGCACTGATCCTGAGCAGCTGGTAGTGGCATATAATAGGGCCATATCGGTAACACTCGATCAGATTGCTCCAGTCCGTGTTCACCCCCTTCCGCATTGTCCTACTGCCCCATGGTTTGATGGGGCTCTGAGAGGGTTGCGGAGGATGGGGCATAGGTTGGAGTGTTGTTGGAGAAAGACCACCACTGATGCCGACCACCTTATTTTGCTAGAGCATTATAAACTCTATCAAACAGCAATTTCCCATAAGAAGGCAGAATTCCTGTCCAGGGAAATTTCTGTCGCACGGAATCGACTGGCTCAGCTCTTCAGAACTGTTGACAGACTGTGCAACCCAGCCTGTCAGCAGATCCGTCGAGTTTTTACTCAAACTGATTGTGAGGAGATCGCTCAATTCTTTGCGAATAAGGTTGAAGACATCAGGAGGGAGTGCTCCAACCTCATGCTAAGGATGTTACAGTTGATTGGTGTCCTGTCGCAGAGCCCGGAGTTTCCTGGAGTGCCTTTGACGTGCCGGACCTCGTAGACACTATGAGGATTGTCCATGAGATGCGTCCCACATGTTGTAGTTTAGATCCTGGCCCTACATCCCTGATTTTGGGTTGTAGTGAGATCATCGGCCCGGTCTTAGCTCGGATTATCCGGTGTTCTTTAGATATGGAAGTTTTTTCTTGCTCTCTGAAGGAAGGGGTGGTGACCCCCCCTTCTGAAGAAAGCATCTTTAGACCTGGATGACCTAGCAAACTACAGGCCAATCTCTAACCTACCTTTTGTGGGGAAGGTTATTGAGAAAGTTGTGGCTGCTCAATTGGATAACCATTTGACCATCCATAGTTTGTACAAACCTCTCCAGTCTGGTTTTTGCAAGAGGCATAGTACCGAGACTGCTCTGGTTCGGGTTCTCAATGATCTCCTGATGGCGAGAGATCGGAGACACCGTTCTATCTTGGTTCTCCTTGATCTATCATCAGCTTTTGATACTGTGGATCATGGGGTTCTGCTTGAATGCCTGAGGTCCATTTGTGGACTGTCGAGTACAGTCCTCAGATGGTTTTCATCGTTCCTTGAAGGGAGAACGCAGTGAGTGGTACCGGGTTTGTTTTCATCCAGGGCCTTCTCTTTGCCATGCGGGGTGCCTCAGGGCTCGGTGCTTTCCCCCATGTTATTCGCAGTATATATGCTACCCCTCGGAGACGTTGTAAGATGGTATGAGCTGAGGTTTCACTGCTATGCTGATGATACCCTGCTCTACCTGTCTTTTGCACCTGACCAGGTTAGTGCTACCTCAGTACTGAACAACTGCCTCACAGACATCCAAGACTGGATGAATTCCAGCAGTTTAAAGTTGAACCCAGGAAAGACTGAGGTTATGGTTGTGGACCCGGGTCGCAGGGTAGAGGGATTGAGGACTGGTCTCTCCTCTGGATTAATCCTGGGGGTGGACCAGATCCTCACCTCTGAACGGGTGCATAACCTGGGAGTGGAGCTTGACACTAGTTTGACCCTCCATCATCAGGTGTCTGCAGTTGTCAAGCTGGCCTTTTTCCATCTTAGGAACATTGCCAGGATTAGACATCTTGTTCCACCCAGAGACCTGCCAGTCTTGGTCCATGCCTTTGTGACATCTCACCTTGATTACTGTAACTCCCTTTGCCTAGGACTTCCTGGGGTTGATATTCACCGCTTGCAGCTAGTGCAGAGCGCGGCAGCACATTTGTTGACTGGGGCTTCTAGAAGTTCTCATATTACCCCTGTGCTGCGCGCTCTGCACTGGCTGCCTATATAGTGGCGGATCACCTTTAAAGTGGGTCTTTTGACCTACAAAGCCCTACACGGTCTGGGTCCCGACTACTTGAAAGAGCTCCTGGCGCCTTACACCCCTCTGCGACAGCTCCGCTCGGCTGACGAGGGGTTGCTGGAGATTTCGAGGGTAAATCTGAAGTCATCTGGTGCCCGTACATTTGGATTTGCTGCACTTACCCTCTGGAATTCTCTGCCCCATCAGCTCCGGGACTGTAGGACGGTGGGGAGTTTTAAGCAGGCACTAAAGACTTTCTTATGGGAAAAGACGTTTCCTTCTTTGTTCTGATTTTATACTGTTGTATTGGAATATATGTTTATATTTAATTTTATTGAATGTATTGAATATGTTTTTATGTTTGTTCTTGCTGTACCGTGCCTTGAAATCTTGAAAGGCGCTCGATTAAATACTTTTTATTATTATTATTATTATTATTATTATTGATCAGCTAAAGGAGAACTTTTTGCTGTTAACCGGGTGAGTTTATGAATAAATGGATGGGTCCATATGTATAAAAGGAAGGTGTGGGCAGGATGATGAGCAAGGAACACTCTGTGCAATCTTACCTCACTGATTATGCCTTGTGCTTAATAGGTGGCAGTCCTTACCATGCTCCTGATTCCCTTAGAGCAAGCACCAACCCCCCCTTCCCTGGTGTCCTGCATGCTGTCATAAGCCCAGTCAGCTGAGCTGCCAGCTCTATGAAATGTCATTTGCCATCTATCCCATAGTAGTGTTTGTTCCCAAAATCAACAAAAGGTAGTGCTCACATCACAGAGCAGGTGCTGGAAAATATAAAGCAATAAGCCAAGTGAAGAAACAGCATCCCAGGTGTCAAGAAACCCAGGAAAAGAGAACCCCCACCAATCAAAGGTTTAATCAGTAAAAACTCTCTTCCACTGACCCCGCTGCTGCCCAGAGTACAGGCTCCCCACCCCACTCAGTAGTATTCTTTCCCTGCCTAGTTTCTCCTTCTAGACCGGGTGGTGAGTGTGCAGCTGCTGGCTGCCATTATGTGTGCATGGAGAGACTATGGGCCACTAGATGTTAGTTGTTGTACGGTAGCACCATAGAGTGGTGATAGAACGCATGTGTCCTTGTCACCCTTGGTGGTCCCAGTATCTCCCTGCTCCCCCCATCTGGGTCTGCCTAAGTTATTGGGGTCTGCTGTCCCTCATTTACTAGGAACTGGGATCATCAAATCCACATGAGCTTCCGTGCACTGTTTAGTCTGCCAATGGGATCCCAGAGGTACCTGGCCTCCTGAACTAACTGTGGGTAACTACTTTCCTTCTTGTATAGTGTTTATTTGGACATGGCTGTATTGGGTGGTGGTTGGTGGTTGGTGGTTGGGGAGCTGCATTCTGTGGCCTGCAGCCACTTATTGTGTGAGTATAAGCTCATTCGCCGGGATAACTATCTTCCTCCTATTGGGTGGTCCTGGTGGTATGTAGTGGTTTTTGATGTCAACCTTTGTGGCAAAATGGGTTGGCTAGCGATACTGTATCTCCCCCCCACCCCTCCCAAACATTCAGGCATCTGGTATGACATTGCTGCCCTCAATTCATGTCTCACCTCTCACCCAGTTAGAAATGCAAATTTCCCCCCTTCCTGCATTACCTCCATGAACCAGCATTCATACCCCCATCCCCCAGACATATACAAGTGTGCACAATTGTACCTTTTGTGAGTTAGGTAGTATTGTTGCACTACTCCCATTTGAGAGGTGGGAGTGGCAGCCAGTTACTTTGGAGCAGGAGTTGTTCTCAGTTCTGTACGTTTCATGGTCTTTTTTGCGATCAGGTTTGGGTGTGCAGTACTGGATACCGTGGCAGTGCATCCTGATCCTTGCTTTAGTCTTTCTATGGGATTGCAACATATGTGTGTGCCTGGTGCAGTTTTTGGGTGATGCATTTGCTGGTTTGAGTCCTTCCATTTCCCCTGCTGTGCATTGGTGATGTCGGCAGTTAGCTTTCGGTGAACTAGTTGCTATGCAGCTTGGACAGATGTTGGAGGCTGGAATGTAGTGACGAGCAGGATGTTGAGGTGAAGTTTCACTTTGATGGGTGTGTTAGTTAGGGTGGGTTACATCATCTGGGTGCAGTCTTGTTCTGCTGTCCTTTGGTGGGGCACGGTCTTGATTATTTGCTGCCTTGCGGACAAAGGCAATAAAGTGGCCAGCAGGAAGTCAGTGAAGAAGGAGGCTGTGGTTTGTAGTAATATCGTTGGTCTCCCCGCTGCCATTTCTGTGTGGCTCATTGGTCTCCCCGCTGCCATTTCTGTCTGGCCCATTAATCCCTTTGTAACAGTGATACATTGATTTAGGCTGAAACACCTCGGTACCTACTTGTTTCAGCATATTCTAAGTGTTGTTAGCCATAGCCAACTGGGGAGCAGTGGGTCAGCTCTATTGTACTCAGTGTCAGCAGCTGGGGGTGCTGTGATAGAGTGGGATGACCTAGATCCGGTGATTATGCAGTTCTTTGGAGGTAGGTTGAGGAGCATTTCATTTGCCCCCCCCTTTAGTCATTCTATCCACTTCTTATGCTGTGAATTACTTGGGGAGGGACCGGAGAAGATGGGAAGATCTGCAGTAGATATTTTGGCAATTTTGGCAATTCTTTGTGGGTTATTTCAGCATTTGGAAATTCTTTTGTGCCAGTTTGGGTGCTGATTATTAGCCTGGTTGAGTGTAGCATTCTGAATGGGATATGAGCTTTATGAAGAGATTTTTTGATGTCATCATAGGCCCGTTGCTTGTCTCTTACTGCTGGGGTAGCATCGCTGTAGATGTGAAAGGGCTGCCCTTTTCAGGTTATTGCACCTTTAATTCTCACCTGATTTTGGATGTGAAGCTTGTCTTGTAGAGAGGTGCAGAATGGTATTATCACCCTTGTTTCTCCCCTTGTTTTGGAGGTGCACAGAAGGAGCAGTGAGCAAACTCTATCGGGTACACTAGTCCTGAAATCAGGGGCTCAGTAACCTCTAGCAGTAATTTTTGTACAAAGTTCTGTAGGTTGGCTCCTTCAGTGTGCTCCGGGCATCTGACCAGCACCAGATTGTTTCTTCAGAGGCAGCTTTCCTGATCCTTGATCCTATCCTCCAGCTTCCCGATTTTTTTCTCATTTCAGAAATATTCTTATCATCCCTATTTTCTTTGTCTTCCACTGAGCTGATTCTCGACTCAGCATCTGATACCCTTGTAGGCAGATGTTCCATGGTGGTTTTGATAGTCTTTATATCTGATGCCAAGTCACCTAGTGTGATTTTCACAGATGTTATCTCACTGTAAAATTGATCCAGTTTATTAGTTAGAATTTCCATGGGGTCAGTTGCTGCAGGGAGCTCCTTTGGTGAGTCAGTCTTGGCTCATTTGGATGTGTGCAGTTGATCTGTTGCAGATGTTTCTCATTTGTTATATGTGCAGTATTCATTAGGCAGTAATATTGGTAAATAAAATCTTTGAACTAAAGCTCAGAAAAGTTATTTAGATATAGTATAAAAGCCACACATTTTCTCTCTGACCACGGAGCTCTGAGGAGTGTTGCTTCTCAGGCTGAGTCCATCATGTGACTCCATATCTTTATTTTAATTGTCAAAATATTTCCATGGAGAATACCTGATCTGTGGACACAGCGAAAATAAATTGTCAGTGAAAATAAGTGGTTATACAGTACTTTTGTTCAGTATTTATGGAGGAAGGGATGGGTAATGGGCCACAGATAAGAGACAAAGGCATTAAAGGAAGGGACACTAGTCCTTTTACAGAGGAGAGCATCCTCAAGGAAGTAGCACAACTAAAAGCAGACAAGGCAATGGGGCCTAATGAGGTACACCCTAGGATACTGAGGGAGCTCAAGGAAGTGCTGGCTGCACTTATGACAGCCCTGTTCAACCTATCATTAGATACAGGGGAACTTCAGGGGAACTGGAGGAGGGCAGATGTAATCCCACTTCACAAAAATGGTAACAGGGAGGAGGAAGGAAATTACAGACTTGTCAGCCTGACTTTGGTAGTGGGTAAAGTAATGGAATCACTGTTGAAGAAAAGGATTGGAGAATACCTTGTGACCAGTGGATTACAGTATCCAAAGCAGCATGGTTTCACATGGGGAGATCTGCCAGACAAATCTGATCAAGTTCTTTGACTGGGTGACCAGGGAAGTGGATCAGGGCAGAGTGGTAGATGTGGCCTACCTGGATTTCAGTAAAGTCTTCAACACTGTTTCACACAAAAGACTCAGATCCCCTGGAGCAGTAAAAAATGGGTCTCCAAAGCTTGTGGCTATTGCCACATCTGCCATCTTATGGAGAACAAGGTTAACTTCATGAATCCCAGAACAGAAAAATTTGAAAAGATTAGGGGACACATTAACTGTGAGACCAAAGCAGTGGTGAAACTCCTAACCTGTACTTGTGGGAAGCATTATGTTGACGTACTAAGATAAAACTGAGATTCTGAATCAATGAACATGAGCATGCAGTCAAAAAATGCAACCATGAATATGCAATGGCAGTACACATTAATAATCAGACCACGAGAAATCTACACAAGATGAAAGCTATGGGCATTGAAGCGATTACTAAGAATGTAAGGGGAGGAGATTCTGAAAAAATCTCTTAACCAGAAGGAAAAAGAATGGATTTTCAGATTAGGAGCCTTTAAGCAACCACAAAATTTGAAACCAGTCCTTTCTTTAGAAAATGGAAATAATTCATCCAAAATAGTCACTTGTGAGACCCTTTGCTCATATTCAGGTTTTATATAGCTCCCCGCCCCCCCCATCAGTATACATGTCTATTTCTATTTGAAATGAGAAATGACTTAGGAAGAACTGCATTATAAATACTATGGATATGAGAAAGCAGTATTTCAACTGTTTTCTCATATTCTTGGTGTTTTTTCCACAGGTGCCCCGTGATATCATACTTGTCTAGCACAAGGAACTAGAGTTACTGAAATGTGATTTTGCATCTGAACAATCTTGGAGTTATGATGAGTTAATATTACCCTGAGTGTTTAGACTTTTTTTTTTTTTTAATTGTTTTTTAATATTATTTTCACATTTTATGTTTTGGATGCCACTAAACAGTTTATTCATTTCCTTTATGTATCATGTGTTTTTTTGAACTAACCTATGGTGTGATTTGATTGGTGGATGTTATATGATTCAGTGTATAACAAGGCAATTGTTTTGCTGCTTTGTATTCTCTGATGAAGCCCCAGGATGTGGGGTGAAATATAAGAACCTCTGATGCTGCTCGATGGCTGAAGCCTGACTAAAGCTACCAGTTCTGATGAACTAAAAAGTTTGTACTAAGTGTCCTCATTGGCAGGGGTGAGTGCTCCCTCTACACATTTCTGCATCAATGATACTTTGTGAGCTGCACCACCATCCCAGAGCTCGCCTTCATTTGCTACTTCTATTTTTCTATGTTTCTATGATGGTCACTGGTCCACAGATGACTTCCCACTCTGATGTCTGCAACACTGTCCCCATTTGTAAGTATCAGGTACAGTATTGCCAAACCCTCAGTGGGTTCACTGACCAACTGCCTGAGGAATACCCCCTGCAGGGAGTCCAGGATGACTCTTCTTCTAGCTGATGCTGCAACAGGTAGGCTTCATTCTACATCTGGCAGATTAAAGTCCCCCACCAGCACCACCTCCTCTTTCTTAGCCATTTTGCCAATGTTTTCCAACATTTTTTGGTCTAAGTCCTCCCTCTGTATCTGAAGCCTGTATACCCCTCCCATCTCAATAGTGGACCTGTGTTCTGACTCAAGGTTGACCCACAACACCTTGACCCCCCCTTGAAGTCCCTGTACCTATGTTGCCTTATTGCTTTCCTTAACATAAAACACCCCCCCACCTTTCCTTCCTACCCTGTCTTTCTAAACATTGTGTAGTCAGGTGTGACCATTTCCCAGCCATGGTTGTCAGTGCACCAAGTTTCTGTGATGGCCACAATATCCAGGCCCACCTCAGCCATGGTGGCCTCCAGGTCTGGTATCTTATTTCCCAGACTTCTGGCATAGGCAAATATGGCTGTCTAGTTTTTGCCAACCCTACTCTTGTCCCTTCTCAAGTTTCCTAGTTGTTCCCCCTACCTCTCCTTTTCTTACTGCCTACTTTCCTTCCCCCTTTCCCCCATGCTGATCCCTTTTTCCATTGGTTGTCTTTCATTCTGGTGGGATTCCTTTCCCTCAGGAATTCTTTACTTTCCATCTCAGCCTGTGGGGGGTGACAGATTCTGCCACTCCTTTGCCCCCACCCCCCAAGCTAGTTTAAATGCCCGTCAAAGGAACACAAACTGTCCACTGAGGAATGCCATTCCCTTCCCAGATGGATGCAGGCCCCCCCCCACCAGTACAAGCTCTGATCTCTCCAGGTGGAGCCCCAATCTCCAATGTAGCCATACCCCTCCTTTCTGTACCATTCCCTCAACCATGAGTTGAAGGTTTTTGTGCGGAGCTGCCTCTCCTTCCCCCTGTTGTAGACAAGCAGCAGTTCTGCAAAGACTATGGTACATGCTAACCTGCCTGTTATTTGCACGTCTCTGATCCTTTTTTTTGGTAATTCAGTTGTGCATGTTGCACATTTGCAGCCATTGTTATTTTACTGTTTACTATGCCTGTATTATTTACTGCATTCCATGTCTGTATAACAATGCATATTGTACACTCTCCTATTACCTGTATTATGTATGTATATACTCTATGTTGCCACGTGGACTGTGTATGTTTGTATGTATACTGCTGCTACTTGTTGTGCTTCTGATATATGTCTCAGGACTGCCTTGTGAATGAGCTTGCTCAATGGAGTTATTCCTGCAATAAACTTGAATTTGAACTAAAACTCTTCCCCAGCTCCCTAAACTAATCCTGCGCTGCCCTGTTCCTTCCAGAGCTAGGTCATAGGTCACCTGGTGGACAATGATATCCAACTCCCCCTTTCTTCCTATAGCCCTTGCAATCCACTGGATAGGCTTTATATCCCTCCAAGCTGATGCATCAGGTAGGCACTTAACCTCCCTCTCTACCACCTTTCTTCCCTGTACTCTATCTCCCAGACTATAGAGTGCCCCATCAGAAGTCATTTCCTCTTTCTCTTGGGGCCTCCTCCCTGTGACTCCATTTGTGTGGTCTCCCACATCCTCTCTGTCAACCACCTCGGGTGCCCTTTCTTGGCAGTTCTGCTCTGCCAGAATGGTGTAGGAGCTTCTTAGTGGCACTGGATGAGGAGAGTGCCTGTGACCTGTTCCCCCTCAGCCTATCTGATCCTACCATCCCTGCGCTTCTTGAGCCCACCATAGTCCAATCACTCCTTCCTTTTGGAAACTTTCGAAGTAGCGATGTCTGGCTAGGTGGCCACTGGGTGGGAAAGATGATCCCCTGACTTCTTGCCAATGTGACCTTTAGTCTAGCAACATTCTCCTGACTTTCTGCCAGCACTGCCTGTAGCCTTGAGACCTGTTCTCTCCACCCAGAGAAGTGCATGCAGATGGGACAGCACTGCAGCCACCAGAAAGTCTTCCTGTAGACTGCTGCACCACAGCCACTGCATTGCATATTCTACTTGTCCTTCCTGTCTTGCTGTCCCTGATCCAGTAGGGCTATCCTCCTAATCTCCAGTAACTGCAAGCCCTTAAACTTTGAAGCTCACTAATGTCTAGCAAGCTTCTCTACCCCTAATTTACTTGGCAACTATTTAACAGTAAGCCCCTAAACCCAGAACACACTAGTACCTAGCAACAATTTACTGGCCATTTCTACATTCTAGAAATACCCTATTTGCTTATAGCAGTTTAGAACAGCAACCCACAAGAATAAAATTAATAGCAAAAGGAAAAAAACAAGCAGGAGAAACAAACAGCAAGCCCCTAAGCCCACTGACACTCTTACCCCGATGCCTAGCTAGCCTCCCAAGTGCAGCCTCCCTATAATGCAACCCCCAACAGGCTTATTTGGGTAGGAATCCAATTGAGTTGGCTGGGGAAATGAGTGGCTGGATGCTGGCTGCTTCACTGGGCTGACTCCAGTGAGCTGATTCCAGTGTCCATTGTGGGGGGCATAATGTGGGGGGTTGCTTTGTGACCTAGTCCTTATGAGGCCCCTGCCCAACTTCCTTCATTCCCAGGCAATACCTGGGATTGGCTTTTGAGCAGGAAGGGAGGTATGGCTTTTCATTGATTGGCTCCCCCCATGAGACTTATGGAGCTTTTAAGCTCTGCTCTCTCTCTTCTCCCCCAGTGATTGTCTGTCCCTTTGTTGCTGGTAGAGGAGTTCTGAGATCCATACACACTGAGATTGGTTTGGGCTCTGCTGTCTTCTACAAGGGCTGTTTAGAGCCCCTTCCCACTTTCTGAATTCCCAGGCAGCACCCAGGATTGGCTGGTGATCAGGAAGGGAGGTGCAGCCTTTCAGTGATTGGCTCCCTCCTGGATCCTAACAGAGCTCTCAAGCTCCACTCCCTCTCTCTGCCCCATCGATGATCTATCCCTTTGTGGCTGGTGGAAGAGGTCTGAGGCCCTGTTGCACCGAGATTGGTATCGATGGTGAACAAGTCTATGTGAACTTCTTGTTCAATAATAGGCTAGAGACTGTGAGGTTGTCTTGCATACAATATGTTTACTAATCATCCATGTCACCAGTAAATTGTGCAATGTACATCAGCTGCAGGAACATTTAATGCTTTTCCATTACTTGTAAACAGGCACATTCATGGCTCAATATCCTTAAAATCAATCACACTCGCATGCTTGTGAATTTAACACTACCGCAGACTCAGATATGCCTCTTGGACTTTTTAAGCCATATATTAACTTTTACAGCATCTCTTAGTTAAGAAGACTAACTGTTGGCCTCAGGGAGTAACTGCATGAGCGTAAATATATTGGATGCTTGCACTTTTTTCATGTTTAAATGGCAAGATGAATTTTAGCCATAAGGGTACATGCTGAAGTTATCCAGTTGGGCGAGCATGGTTTCCATGACAACAGGGGACAGTATATAAGATGTCACCTTGCCAACCTTGTCTTGCTCTGAGGAAGGCATCACAATGTTGAAACGTCAGTGGTCATGTGGTGCATACATGTGTGATCACGTAGCTACTGTACTCAAGGCCAGCAGCTAGTATCCTTAGCTACGCAGACATAAAAAAGTTAATATATGGCTTAAAAAGTCTAAGAAGCATATCTGCCTTTGTGGTAGCATTAAACTCACAATCATATTAGTGTGATGGATTTTTAGGAAACTGAGCCATGAATATACCTATTTACAAGTGATGGAAAAGCATAAAATGCTCCTGCATCTGATTTGTTGGTTACATGGATAATGAGTAAACGATTTTTATGGTTCAGTTTGTCTTTCCTAGTAAATCTCTTTTAAATAAATAAATAGTATGTTAAGACAACATCAGAGTCTCCAGCCTGTTTATTGAACAAGTAGTGCACATAAACTGTTACCTGGCAGTGTGTGAAGTAAATCAATCTGAACATGATACTGTCCCTGCTATAGTGCACCTTAGGGCTCCAGAGGGACCTCTCAGAGTCCAGTAGAGAACAAACAATTTGTACTTTTAGTCTGTTCTCCAAATATTAAACCAACGTTGTAAGTTTTGTTGTGGGTCTCTATACACAGCCTTTAATTTGACCATTGTAAACATCATTTTAATGTGTTTTCCCTCTGCTGTTATATCTGTAATTAATCCCAGGTAACCCCTTAAAAAGGGACCTTTGGTCTCAGTGGGTCCTACCTGGAAGAAAGAAAGGAAGAGAGAAAGACAGAAAAGAAAGAAAGAAAGAAAGAAAGAAAGAAAGAAAGAAAGAAAGAAAGAAAGAAAGAAAGAAAGAAAACGTAATAACAGAGCTGTATGCCTGTCTTGCTTAAATGGTTCTTTTGACTTTTTCTTTCTCTTACTCTTACCAGATGCCAGTATTTTTTGGTTTTGTCTGACTTTTGAAGACAGTATATACACAAACATGTTTTTATTTACTGTGTCCTTCGAACTCTGTAGTCATGCAGTTAAATGTATTTTGGGAGGGGCATTTCATTCTGGGGTGATGACTGCTTTTATTTATTTATTTTTTATAAGAAAGAAATAGCTAAAACAGTCAGTAGAAGTAATAGAAATCACTGATGAATTATATTTATACATGTGAATTACTTTCTGCATGATCGGAACATTAAAGCAGTTTGATACTGGTTTGGCATAATGCCAAAGTGTCAAGTCATTTAAGCTCTGACTTTAAACCAGTAATTTTGCATTCAACTTCCTGTGTGCACATGGTACTGTGAAGCCCTTATGTGCAGTTAAAAAGAATTCTTAAAATCCTTGTGTAACTGAAATGTCTTTAAAAAGTCAAAGGGATTAAACATATACGTTCACTCTTCTGCTGACTGATTTATTTGGATGCTGTTTTAAACTTGAATGGATCACACTGCCCTAATATTTAAAGCATTATACCAGAAAGCACCAAAGGACCAAAGATGAGAGATGTATATTGTATTTTTAGTGGGTGTAGTGTTGAATTGTATACTAACCGAAAGTGCTGGATATGGTTTGCAATGACCGTCTCCTAATTGGAGATCACTGGGAGGTATCAATTGGTTGTTAGTAAACAGACTAGAATAGTACAGGGACAGTTTGTGTTCCCCATGAATAGTGCACAGTTGGTAATTATGGGGATTTTCCAGTCTTATCCAATAATTCTGAACTTTAATGTACCCCAGAGATCTGTCCTTTCCCCACTGCTGTTTACTTTATGCCCCCCCCCAACACCCGTAGTGCTTACCTGTGCTTTTAGGCATGGAGCCCTTTGGAGATGTGGGCAGTCTGATGGTCCTTGTGACCTCCAAGGACTGTAGACTATGATGGTGGGGGTCATGGACTGAATGAAAAGGAGAGCTGTTTCTTCAGTATCTCCTGTGCTCGAACTACTTGTTGTATAAAACCATTGAATGTTTTTTCACTGCTGATAATGACAAGTGTGGCTGAATTGGAACTTCAACCAAACTCATATTGGCCCTTGCCAGTGCTGGATAAGAATTAGGGTATCAAGTGAGCTTCAGAGGGCTTAATCATAGAAACATAGAAACATAGACTTTGATGGCAGATAAGGACCGCTAGGCCCATCTAATCAGTTAGTTTAATTTATTAAATGGTGGAAGGCAACACATGAGTTACTTCAGTTTATTAAAAATAGATATACCATTTAAATGGATTTGTTCATTTCTAGTAATTTTACTGATATCATTAAGGAAAATCAACAAACAAACTATTAGCTCTCAGAACAATGACAACTAAATGGTTAATCTTTCAAAACAGGAATACGCCTCCCATAGGAAATTTTAAAAGGCAAGCATGGTGTAATACAGTACATTTTAAGGAAACCCTTTTATATGAAAGGCACACAGATCATGTTTATGGCAAAAAGGACATATGTGACATACGATGTAGAAGACATCAAAAATTATCCCCACACATTAAGATTAATTTAAGGATTTCATTTGTTTTTATTTTAGTTTTTAGAGAGTAAATGACATATATAACTATAAAAGCTAAAAGCTGTTTCAGTCTTAGATTATGTCTGTATATTTGTATAAATATTTTGAAAAATTTATAAAAAAAATGTATATTTATTAAAACTAAGCTTCAGTGCCCATATTATTTAAGAAATGGACTTTTGGAAATAGTGCCTTTGGTACTGATGAACACCACCACCTTTAACACCCATTTTCTAATCAGGGATGGAGGACAGCAAGTGACCTATCAAATAGTAAAGCCTGCTCTAGAGCCATCAGAGGGCTCTTGGGCTACTGGAGAACATCATTAATTTGCCTGGGTATGAGAGACTCAATCAGCTGTCAAACAATTGATGGACAAACCTTTCCCAATGATTGACATTCACCCTTGACCACTGGTGAAGTTGCCCATTCTAGTTTTGTCTCATTAACTTGCCCAGATTAGAATGCATTCTTGTCTGTCTCAGGAGGAAGACCTTCTGTCTGAGTGTAAAACCAGCACTATGCATGACCATAGTGAGATAGAGAAGTGTGCTTTGTCAGCCATTGAAGAGGTGCTGCTAAATGCAGGACTACTGTGATTTGACCAACTGATCCTGATCTGTCAACAGCATCCTGTTGAACTGTGGAATTGCCTGGCAGTCATAACTGAGAGAAGAGAGAAAATAATATATTTTATTGCGCTCAGGCCAGTATAGTCTGCACAGCAACTGTGTAAGAAAGGCATGGGAGCAATCAAGCTAGTCATCCTTGCCTGGCGATGGCCAACAGCATGTGTACTCACAGTCTGTCATCCACCTGACCCACTGTGAGTGAGATTCCTGAGAGAGAGTCCAGCTAATTGGCAGAGTCATAGGAAGTTGCAACTGTGAAGCTAAGGAGTCAGAGGTATGATCCACTCTGCAGATGCAAAAAGCCTGTACATCCAGCCTGGATGCACAGAGCAGAAGGCAGGAATTGCTGTATAACCAAGGGTAACCATGAGTAATTAAACAAGACCCCCAGGTCTCTTCAACACCAGCTCTGTATCCGAGGCCCCAAGCTAATTTTAAAGTTGTCGGACTAGGCCACCTAGACAGGATTACAGTTTGGGGGTATTGCATTCAAGTGTTTGTAAATTTATATGCACTGACCTATAAATAGCATTGCTGGGGCATGGACAATATGTAATTTTGTTTTTTATTCAACCCTTGCTTTTGCTTCTTATGGAACCTTGTTCCTGATCTCCCAAAAGTCCCTTTTACTCTTGATTTAATGATTGTCTCTCTAACCTATTATTTACAAACCTGATGTTACTGTTGGGACAAACTGCCATTGCATTGTGTTGGAGTTGGGAAGGGTATGTAATTGGGGTCAACAGTGGGTT
The DNA here is from genome assembly GCA_016271365.2 of Neoceratodus forsteri. Lineage (NCBI taxonomy): Eukaryota > Metazoa > Chordata > Ceratodontiformes > Ceratodontidae > Neoceratodus > Neoceratodus forsteri. Next base: position 1,556,772,769 of record CM057449.1, on the reverse strand, counting down.
AGTACTGTTTCCTAGGGGGTAGTACTAGTTGGGGTCTATCTCACTTAAATTCCCTGGGTGGAGGCATTGCACAATTAATTTTCAACTTAATATATTTGGGCAATGAATCCCCACAGGAGTTAATGACCCAGGTCCTTCTACCTTATGTAAGCCCCCATCCCTGCTGTGTCTAGAGGTCCTGATGTTAAGAAACAGGGAGGGGCACCAACTCAATGAAGATCTATCCTGATAATGAAAGTGAGGATGGCACATATCTTTTTGTAGCTTTAAGGGTTCCCTTGTGGTTTGCTAGAAGAAGCCAACACCGAGGGGGTATCACATGCTGGAAATCAATAGGCTGTAGGGGCAAGCTGGAATTATCAGGCAGCATCAAAATTCATAGCAAAGCAAAGGAGGCCATGCACTGGTGAAAGTGTAAAAAACAACAAATTAATTTATTAGTTGGCCAAGACAACAGCTCCCAGGAGCTGGAGGCATGGCATAGAGGGAGGAACACACTTTTCAGTGGCACAGAGCCATGGTACAATACTTAGGACCTAGGAGGTCTCAGAGCTAGATCCCATACAGAGCCAAGGGGCTCAAACATTTTGGCAGCAGCATGAAATACGCCAGATTTTAACACACACACAGCCTCAGCTCTAACAAAGCAGCTTGAACCCTGCCAACCACTCATACTCAGGACTCTCTCTGGTGGCTCCCAAACAGGCTACAGCTCACCTTCAAACATACCCTTCATCCTGCAACTCCGGGCTACAGAGCCCTGGCCCTCAGCATCCCCAGACCTAGAAAACACAGGCGATCTGAATAGCTCACCAGGTGTCCTCTTACTCTTCCCACAGGTTGTCCAACTGGAACAGAGTGCCACACAGGTATTGGGTAGGCAGGCTGCCACCACCACAAGACCCAGCAACTCAGGCTGCCACCACTGTGCTGCCCACACCGTTCCCATACTATTAGGCCACAAGAATGAGGACTAGGCCCAAATTCCACCCCGGTGCTACAGTGCATGCAGATGGGCCTCATACTACTCCCGGGCCCACAGCTCCTCTAACAGACACAGTCCCCATGCCACTGCATGATCTTCTAGTCCACCCACACAATTGAGTGGACTAACAGACACCGAGTTGCCAAGACCTGAATCCTGGGCCAGGGCCCCGACCCACTAGTTGCTGTCATGTCTCCTTCCTATCAGCCTCTCCCTCCCACCCAAAATCCACCCATTAAATACCCCGGAGGCAGGATTGGCTCCATCTGACCAGCAGGCAGCCAGTCCCCCATCCAAACATGGAAGGAGGTGGGAGGAGAGGGCCACTTTGGTAAGCATCCCCTGAAGGGGGTGTTTACACTTATTTGAGACAATAATGTAGGGGTAGCACACTGACATCTATAGAAACCCTGTGCACACATGTATACTGCATGTAGTATGCTGCTACTGGGAAAAATCTTTAGACAGTACAATGTTGAGTTTCACTGCTATGTATGTTACACTTAACTGAACCTTTCTTTTACAGTAAGCCAGTGCTCCTCTGTGCTGCTGTTATAACAATGTCTGCTGGAGATCAGGGGTTAGATAGCATTCAACTGGTTGTCACAGAACCGTAACATAAGAGGTGCTACTTGTGGAGTCAGATTGACAGGGCTCTGCACTAAAGTGTAGCCTCGAGCTACCCATCCTTGAAGGGTTTCAGCCAGTGGTGAAGGTTGCTTGCAGTCAGGAGTAGCACTTAAAGAAAAGCTGTCACAACAATCTCCATTATCAGTGAAGTCAAGTTCTGCTTTCAGCATCCCAAAATTATTGCCAGACTGCACCCTTTCCTAGGAAACAGGGGACCTGGAAACAGTGTTGAAGACATTCATTTTGCTGTATTGCAATTACTGCAGTGTACTCTATAAAGGTTTGCCATTTAAACAGGTCAGACTTCAGCTGCTGGTGTACTGGTCAGACCACATTATGCCAGTGCTGCAGTGCTGCAGTATCTGCACTGGCTGCCACTGCCAGTAGGTCAGAGAACTGACTATAAGTTTATTTTACTTATAGTACCTTTTACGCCCTAAATGGCCAAGGCCTCACTACAGTATCTCTTTGAGATCCTGACCTCTATGTCCCAAAGATAGCCACTGGTGCTGTTGGCCTGATGCCTTTTCCTGCCTGAAATTAGCCAGTGTTCAAGTGTTCACAGCAGTAGTCCTTTGTAACTTTCTGCCAACTAAGACTTGTCCTATGTCCTCTACATCTGCTTTTAAAACATGCTGTAACTATGGTGTTATTTATTTGAACAAGCTTTTCTCAGTAAAATGTATTTCATTATATCAGTTATTTGTATATAAATGTTAACGATATCCACAGTGGTGTTAGCAGCTGGTTTGCAAAATATGCCAATGATATAAAACTAAGATGCAAGACATGGCAACAATAAACATCACATGAAGCTGCAGGAGGAATTGGGCAACATTTCTTGATTGGCAAACACTTGGGGAATGAAATCTAATAATGTAAAATGTGCAGTAATTCCCGTAGGGCTAAAACATGGAGGGATAGAATACCATTTACAGGAAACTGAACTAAAAGTAATGGAGGAGGAGAGGGACTTGGGTATTATAGTAACTAAAGATCTTAAGCCAAGTAGGCAAAAAGTGGAAGCTGTTTCTAAGGCTGGTAGAATCTACACTGTTAAAGAAGGAACATACATATTAGAAGCAAGGACATAATATGACCATTGTATCAATCATACATGAAAACATACCTGAACTTCAGTACACAATTCTGGGTACCATATCCAAAAAAGAATATCATACAGGTGGAATGAACACAGAGAAGGGCTACAAAAATGGGATGACTGGATAGTGCAAAATCCAATCTGATAATCAGATTTTGGATTTCAGACTATCCTAGGATATCTTAATTTGAAACCTGAATTTGAAGTTAAAAAGCCCTCCCTCCCTTCCCTTGCAACAAATAGACCCATCTCCCTCTCACTCTGCAATTAGCCAACCCTCCACTAACCCACCTTATAGAACCCAACCTCCCTCCTCCCCCCAAGATCCTGTAATGTACAGTTAAGTGTATTACCTTCAGGGTACCGCTGGTTTTATAAATACAATGGAGACTGCCAGGATGCTATGCAGTGTCTCAGATATAAGTTTAGCGATGGGCAAAGTTGGCAAAATTCACTTCATAAATTAATCTGCAACTTTAGTGCAATTTGTGAAGTGTGGATCAATCCGTGAAGTGTGAAGTTTTGCCATAAATGGTGGAATTCCGCCAACAAAGTGCAGAATTGTGCCTGCAAATGGCGGAATATCGACTGCAAATGGCAGAATTTTACCATTCACAGGTACAATTCTGCAATTTGCAGGCAAAATTCTGCATTTTGTGGCAGAATTCTGCCATTCTAATGGAATACTTTCCAATTTTGGGCAAAGTTGAAGTTGCTGTGGGTAGGGAAAACTTTGCGAAAATTCTGCAGATGTGAATTTCAGCCAGTTCACGGCAACTTTGCCAGTGAATTAAATCTTCGGCACATCTCTACTCAAGCTACTGCATGACAAAAGGGATCAACTTCCATTGAAGTTGTCTTGTTTTCTATAGTAACTCTGCCGCAGAATGCTGCAGTATTATAGTGGCATGGAAGCACCACTATAGTTAGGGTTGAGCAGGGATTTCTATGGTAAGCTCCAAACTTTGCACTTTAATAGCTTCACAACCATTAACCAGATTTGAAAAAATATTTGCATGCATGCTTTCAGGGGCAAGATCTCTTGACATGCCAAGTTTTGCTCCAGTCAGATGTGCAGATTCTGAGATCTAGATAGTGAGAATAGTGAAAAAATTGGTGTGTTATTTTGCAGTTTTTTTTGTCATCACCTAGCACCCAGATGGTTTGGAATTTCACTCTGAATTTTTGCAGGGTACAGAGGAATTCAGCCACAGTGGTGCCTTTCACTGGTTTGGTGAATATATATTAATCAATTCAAATATTTACAAGCATTTGAAATTTTGGTTCTCAACATGCTCAGTATGTTTTTTGGATAGCTGCTTGGAACAAAATGGATTTGGTCCATGCAAAAAAAAAAGATCCTATTTCATATAGGGGTAATCCTTTTTTGTGAGAAAGTTCCTTTCTCGTATGTCCGCCATCTTGTTTTTTTTTTTTTAACTTTTTGAAAATCCACAAAAATGAAACTCTGCAGAGACACCAGCACATGTATCTTGTTCATTGGGAGCCCATTAAGTGGATTCTGGAGTTACATTTTGGAAACATTACCCAGAAAGGTGTTTTTTGTATATTTTAAAATCTTTTTTCATGACTTGATTTTCTTTTTTCATATGGCCATTCAAAAAAAGGAATTGGGCCATGCAAAACAAGACCCCTTCACACATAAAAAATAATATGGATTTAGTTTTGTTTTTTTTCAGATTCATTTATCATAGGAAGGCATCCGTTTTCATATGAATGAAACAACCTCACAAAAAAGGATCCTTTCATAAGAAAAAAAATGTGAAACAAAAAATTAAGTCCAAATTATTTTTTTGTATGAAGGGATCCTTTTTCATTCATATAAAAAGGGACTGGACTTATGTTTTTTTTTTTCAGATTCTTTTTTTTTTGTATAAGGAATCCTTTCTCATGCAGTTCTTTTGTTTATGCAGAAAAGGATCTGTTCATATGAAAAAATAATTGGTACTCAGTTTTTTTTTCCACATTTCAACTTGACAAGTCATAACTCCCTCAATCTTTGCACTTAAGGGACAGTCTCTATATCAAAACAAAGGTCTTCATGAGTTCTATAATAATAACACATAATACCCTCAAATAATGCGGGGCCTGTATACAAAACCATAAAAATTAAAACATCTAAATTCCCATAGAATAACAATGGAAGGTTAAAAAGCCACATAACAAAGCAAATAAATTGCTTTTTCTGAGAAATGGAGGTGCAGGGCATAAAGAGCCCTGCACTTCCACACCAACATGGATGTACACATCTGTGGAGGGATGGAAGTGCAGGATTCAGAGGGCCCTGTGCTTCCACAGGCAAATGGATATGTTCACACAGGTCCCAGAGGGACCTGCATGAATGAGAATATACTTATGCTATCTCAAAAAATAAGGTTATTATTTGCAAAAAAAAAATATTTAATGCAACAGTTAGGGTTCAGATTAAAGTGACAAAAGTAGGGAATTGTGGTTTTAAGGTTACTAATCATAACACCTCACCTCCACCCTGCAGGCAGCAAAAGGAGAAAACATTATGGTATCACTTTTTCTGAGTCTTCACAAATCAGGCCTGGTGTGCTCTTTGGGATTGTTATCCCTAATGTTCACCCCATTCTCATATAGTCTGTACATCTAAACTTCTTTACTGATGGAATGGAGTGAGCATTAGGGCTGACAACGCCTTGGAACACCCCAGGTCTGATTTACAAAGACTCAGGAGAGGTGGAACCATAATGTTTTTTCCTTTTGCTGCCTGCAGGGTGGGGATGGGGTGTTAGGGTTGGGCACCCTAACACCACATTTCCTTTTGTCACTTTAATATGAAACCTAACTGGTGCATTAGCAATGTTTTTTGCAAAGAATTGTATTATACTGGTGGGATCCACTGTACATTACTTTCCCATCTCCTGACCCATGAAAAATCACAGACCAACCATCCACTTCCTCCACCCAACCTCTGAGTTCTACTGATGCCTGCCACTTTTCTCCTCTCTCAAGTCTCCAAACTTGGAGTTTTTTGTTTGCCTTAGGTCCATCAGTGGAGCAATCATCATGCTTGTCTTAGTCTCAGCAGTGACTTCATATGAATAAATGATGATGTCCTGTTATACTTAGTAACACCTGACTGGCTGACCTAAGGCAAGCTAAAAATGTACAATTTGGGGGCTTGAGGGGGGGAAGGGATGGAAGCATGGCCTAGAGGGTGTGTAGGATGAGAACTGTCAGTAAAACTCATGGGATTGGAGACATTTGCAGGGTTGGGGTGGGTGGTTAGTTTGTAATTTGGTGGGGGGGATACATTTATAAAAATAGCAGCAGTAACATAAAGTTTACAAACACTTTTTTGGGGGCTTGGGGAAGCAGAGAGGTTGGGCTCTAAAGGGTACATTGGGTGATGGGTTGGCTACGCAGCAGGGATCCTGGTAGATCATTAGGAGCACTGTGGGTAGCATTTTGAAGTATTTCTAAACTACAATGGATCTCAGATTCCAGACTGGATCTCAGATTTCCATATCCAAAGCTGATATGGAATCCTAATACTTATGATTTAGGATTTTGGGCAACTATATCTGAAAATCTTAAATCCTATATTTGGGCTGGAATCTGAGATATCCATTTACAAAAATGAATATCTGAGCATCTATACAGTACAGAAATGATTTGGGGACTGGGAAACTTGCCCTACCTTGAAGGATTAAGCAGCTTAAACAGCTGATAGACTAGAAAAATGGTAATGGTGGGGTGCAACTACTACATGACATTACCACAGATGTAGAGCTTATGAACAGTATAAATCTCAGATTCAAGGATGGGGTATATGAGATGAGAAGTCACAATATACAACTAATGTTGAATAATGTTAGTACTGAAGAGAAAATACTTCTCACACAGATGGTTGAGGAGTTATGTTAGTGAGCTGTAATATTAAAGTTGGACACACACACATATATATATATATATATATATATATATATATATATATATATATATATATATATATATATATATATATATATATATATATATATATATGGTAGGAGGTTGCACAGAGTTCCACCAGTGAGGTGCATGGGAGCAGTTCATAGTGGGCTCTCGACAGCAGCCTTCTGCTCCAACTACCGTAGTATGAACCATATTATAGTATTTATAAAACACTAGTGGTGGTAAATTTGCCCCAGTCAATGTGTTTCTACCATTAGAAAAGTCAATGTTTGATGCCACTAACTGCATTAAGTCTGTACCTGCATGAAGAATGCTTTTGACACAGTGCTGGTCTCATGCCCCATGACCACCCAACTGTCAGGTCTTTTCTCTCCACTGAAGAAATGGTTACCACAGAAGATAGTTCCTTTACAAGTTTGGTGCATTTTTTCAGGTGAAAGTTTTTTTTTTGTTTACACTTTTTTTCTTATTTTTTTTTCTTTTTTCGAGGGGGGGTTCAGTATTGTATTTTTACTGATTTTTGTATTTGTTTGTTTCTCTTATTCTCTGTTCTGTGTTTGGTTCTAGAAAACTGTGATTGTGTAGATATATCAGTTCACAAGGCCTTATCGCTGGGTTTCATTTGTTGTTTGAATAAATTTTAAAAATATGTACTCACTCCCCTACCTTCCCCTCACTTTATCATTTTGACCTGTAATTTGTGTTAAAAAAAAGAAAAAAAAATATTGGGTTATAGGTTTTAAACCATGTATCACCTGTGGATAGTGGGTTCCCAAAATAGATGGGCACTTACAATGTTTTGATTGTCTAAGCCCTAATCATAACCATCACGCTTCTGAGTATTGTCAATTTTCTGACACAAAAGCAAAAAGGAGACAGGAGGTTAAATGAAAACATTTTAACAGCTCTAGAATCAACTTTCAATTCACTGAATGCTCACTGGTAAATGAAAAAAGTTAAATAATCAAAGCATTGGAGACATAACTGGTTAGCGACATTTCTTTTCTAAAATAGCAGCCTTCAGCAAAGTCTCCTGAAGCTAGAAAAGCTGCAGAGCCATGGCTAAGTGGGGAGGGGGCTCTAGTTGCAGACCGCGTAAACATACAATAAAGGTCTGCTGAAGATAGTCCACAAACTTCAGCAGGGTTAAACATATTATAGAAGTATCTCTGCCTCCTACTGCAACTACTCCAGAAGAGCAACCCAGGACAATGAGCAGGGATACACATTCTGTGAAGGATGTAAGCAAATGTGGCAGACGTGACAGACTTTGAAAAAGTTTGAGAAAGTTGAGCCAGCTTCTGTTCCTCTCAACATTTCTTTTAATCTAAAACAATTTATGGTGGAGGAAGAAGGTATGCCACCTGAAGTGATGGAGGATGAGTATATGGATGCCCCTCCAAAGGATGCTGAAGGATTATTCCTCATACTTCTCCTTCCATGGGCATTTAGATCACAGAGTCTGTAGTTGATTTGCCTGAGTGGGACTATCTAGCAATGCTGGGATTAACGTCTACAATACATGTATGTATTTCAGTGCATGACAAAAATGTTGGAATCGCCATCCATTGCTCATGCACTTGATAAGAAAATTGGGAGGGGGTGTGTGATTCATCAAAAGATATCAAAATTTCTCTTTAACCACTCAACACCAGAGGGACTGATACAAACAGCTGCCTATGAAAGGCAAATACTACCTTTTCCACAGCCCCTCCTAATAAAGACTTCAAAAGCATTGATCTATTGGGTATGAAGGCTATTCGAGAGCCACACTGGCACGGAGACAAGAACTTGTCTAACTTATACAGCCCACTACCAAAAATTTATTTTGTCCAAAGTTATGCTTATGTGCAAGTCACTTCCTTTGGAAGCAAATGCACACCTCATGTATATAGTTAGATCATGTTTGGAGGCAGCTAAATATCAACTCCAAATGGCAATGTACAAAAATGATACTGCTACAAGGTCAGTGGCCAATGCACTGTATACCAGACTACTGACTTTTCAAATGACCTGATGCAGAAAACAGTAGATTTCCCTACTGACGGTATCTCCCTTTTTGGGGGAAACACAATCTGAGGTTTACACATAGGCCTGGGAACCACAAAGGTACTCATCCTCTTTCAATGCACACCCTGCAGCTACTCAACTTGGAATTAGATTTTAATGTACAGTATAAGAAGTGTGGTATGCATATATCTGAAATACAGTTTAGAAGAGATAAAGAAATATGTGTCCCACATGGGATTTGAACCCAATCCTGCTCAGAATACAGTTCTTTTATACTACCAGCTGTGCTACCATGACAAGTGGAATCCTATGGATCTCATAGGTACTCATCCCCTCTCTGTGCACACCATTGAGCCACACAAATTATAATTACATTTTTATTTACCTGGAGTGCAGTGTGCATATAGTGGAAATACAATTTAAAAGTGAAAAAGAAATAAGTAACTCAGCTGGGATTTGTACCCAGGCCTACTTGGAATACCATTCTGCTACACTATTAGCTATGATACTAAGACAACTGGTACCCTGGGGCCACAAAGGCACTTCTTCTTTCTCAATGCATACCCCTAGAGCCACACAAATTAGATATTAGAGAGTAACTCATGGGCTGGTCCAATGGAGCTGAAGGTTGAGGCACTGGATGCCACACCTCACTCCACATCAGCAACCTGGGTTCGGTAATGAGCCTGGGCTGCCAGGGGTTGGCAGGGGAGAGAAAGGATTGAGCATCTGGAGGACAGCTTTCCTTCCTCAGGGGGTTCCAGGGACCATGTCTGGCACAGCAGTGACCTTCGGTAGAGACCTGAGGTACTACAATGCTCAGGGATGGTCTAGAGGGTTGCGGAGCCACGACAGGGCATTCCCTGGCATCATTGCATGTCGGGGCTCCTCCTTAGGGTTCGGGGGGAGGGCAGAAGAGAAAAATGGAGAAAACCCTCTACCTTCTGATAGGTGACAGAGGGTCGAGGAGGGTCAGTCCACCACGCCCAATGTCAGGCCCTTCCTATCACTCCTGTGTGCTCTCCACTGCCTCACTCCACCAGACTAGATTACAAGATAGAGTATCTGGAGGAGTATATCTGGCGGTCCTGCCTCAGGGAACCGAAAGCCAGGGGGTCGGGTGGCAGTGAAAACAGCTGGAAGGAACGAGAGGGGGCTTCAGATGGGCAGGATCAGGGCCAAGATCCCGAGTGACCACTCCTGAAAAAGTTCAGGAACATGGTTTGCCAAAAGAAAGTTAAAAAAAAAATAGTAACTCATGGCAAAAACAACTTTATGCAACTTCTACATACTTTACCATAGTAAGACCTACTTTTCCTCAACTGACTAGGACTTTAACCAGGCTTGATAATTATACCATTTGCACCTGCATGTTTCATCTTTGTGGATCACATCGGGATTGGTTCTGAGACCAAGCTGGATATGGTATGCATGTATATAGTGCAACACCATTTTTTGCTGACATCTGTACCCAAGATTAATGGCTTTATTACATTCTGGTTATGGCAGTACTGATTATCCGAACGGTAATCACTAATTTCCCTACATGTTGTCCAGCAAAAAGTCACTTACTTTCAGGTGTTCCATTATGGCTTCCCATGCCATATAGTTTTAAAAACTCTCAGTTGGATGTCTCCTGTCCCATTCAAGGCTTTCTGCTTTCTTTTTTTCAAGGCAACCTATATCATTAGACTACATTATTAGAATACAGGAGAAAAAGAGGAGACATGTGCTTAGTACACAAAGCATGGACAGGAAATGATCTGTGGGATAATCTGGGCCTAGAAGCATCTGAAAAGGTGTATAATGCAATGTCCCATCCAAAGCAGCAAAAGGCAAGAAAAACAAAGCTAGTAAGATAGTAAATAGTTTAATCAAAGAGTGGTGTTTGAATGAAACAGATTACCCCTCGAGGTGGTAGCCAGTAATACTACACAGACATTCAAACACAAATTTGACCAATTTTACAAAGGTTAAAGCTACGTATCCAAGGTGAGCACAATGAATGCAAGTCTTCTGGCTCTGTAGAACTCCTATGACTCCTATGACTCCTACATGAAGTAACCATCCCCTCCATTTACTTTATGCAGTTTCAAACTCATGCTGCCAAAACCCACAGAGGACTTTGAAAATGAACCCTGATCTTCCAGGAAAATCTCCCTATATAGTGTCCATGGTTTTGCTTTAGGGTATGGCACTGCACTTTGTGGGAATCTAGCAATAAGTCTAGAAAGGATTTCCCATTTTCTGTTAAAAGTTGGCATGATATCCATTGTTTTCCTGTCCTCTTTGAAGCAACAATCTCTATTAGTTTTCAATTGGCATGTCTGAAACCATTTTTCCTCACTTTCCATTACCCTTGATAAATTATTTTTTTCTTTCCCTTTTATTTTCCATAAACCCATTTTAAAATGTAGCAGCTATCCCAGAGGTGGTGGTTTACCTCATTGCCAGAACTGTCACACTTACTATGTACTACTCAAGGCTCCATACTGGGGCCCCTGTTATTCTTGCTGTTCATAAATGATGTTCTTACAGAAAGCATAAACTGTAATGCGCTCCTCTACGCTGATGACCTCATCATCTACCATAGCGCCAAGTCCCTCAAATCTATATCTTCTACACTCACTACAAACTATGGATCAGCTCAACATTGGTTCCTCTCAAAAAAACATCTTGTAAATGAGAAAAAAATGAAGGCCATGCTCTTTGGCTCAAAGCCATACCTTGCAAAGGCCACCAAATCAAAAACCTTGTTACACATAGTCACCCCTGCAGGCCCTCCTCTTGACACTGTATCCTCCTTCAAATATCTAGGAGTAACTCTTGATTCCTCCCTTACCTACAATGACCACCTTTTCAACACTATGAAGAGAGTCCACCAAAAGCTGGGGGCAGCCTTCCATGTTAACCACCTCCTGACCCCCCCCAGAGGCTCGTCTTGCAATTGCCCAGGGAAATCTACACCCCTACTTGACCATTGCTCCACAGTGTTCTCCTCCATGTCCTCCTCAGTTCTTTCCCATCTAAATAACACCTACAACTCACTTTGCCCTTCAGGTCCCTTCCTTAACTCATCACTGCTCTTCGTATCAGTTCTTAGGCTGGCTCTCTCTACAGGGCCGTTTTGAATATGCTATGGGCTGTCCAATCAACACCTCTCTCAGGAACCCACATAAGTCCCCATACTCCTCGCTTCTCACCATCAGGGTGGTAACTTGGTGTCTCAGGGTCTCTTCAGTTCCCTCCTTGTAGTTCCCTGTGTATCTACTGTCATGGGGAGCATGGCTTTCTCTGTCGCTGCCTCTACCTCTGGAACAGAATACCACCTGCTATCTGTATGTTACCCAGTCATCAGTCCTTCAAATTGAAGCTAAGAGATTGGCTCATGTCTCAGTCCACCTGTGCCTGCACCCTTGGAAACACCCTCACCAGAATTCCACCTTAGGGGCCCAGTGTACCATTTGCCTTACTTCCTAAGTACTGGCTACTAAATATACAATTGACACGTTTTTGACTTCATTGTGAAAATGTTGATTGCTATAGTGTAATCCCTTATGCACTTTATTTATAAACCTTGGACTGGCTGAATAATGTCTTGATTTGCTATAAGTGTATGTCCTAGTTCTCTGTAAGCTGAGAAGCATCACTTTATTTGTCATGAACTAGTTTTTTATGTCCTTAACTCCTGTTTTTAAGATATGATGTTTATGTATCACTGTTTCTGATACCACTGTACTCACTGTATTATATGTATCTACTGTATTATAACTTGTACCTATTGTCTGTGCCACTGTACGGCCCAGGTCACAACTGAAAAAAGTCCTTTTGATCAGTTTGCTCACCCGTTTCTCAAAAACAGAAATAAATAAATATATACTGCAGCTTTTTCTCATGCTGCTAAAACTGACAAACATTTTGTTGGGCTACTCAGCAATACCACAGCTGAATTTAGTTCCCTTCTGTTGTTTACCCTGGACATATAGGCATACTTATGATGATGATGATGATGATGAAACAAAAAATGGCAGTACCATCAAACTGAGCAGAAAAACACACTTTTCGGATATGAATATATCCGCCTCTGTTTTTTAAAGAACAAAAAGTGCAAGGTCACAGCTTCAATGTGCACTATTTGTACTTTAATAAAAGACAGTGCATTTACTTATATCCTAACAGTGTGCTTGTCTGCTTCGGCTTCCTGATGCATCCATTCTTGTTTTCATGTGTGAGTTTTGGGGCTAGCACAACTGTCCTTGGATGCAGTCAATTTTATGTTTTATACTTATAACACATATCCATTAGCAATAAATTTATTTGTGTCAGTATCACACAGGTGCCTCACAGATCTTACTAACCCCCTCTCCTGCTGGCTTTGGGGTAGGCTGATCTCTTTTCTGCTGTGCTGCTGTGAGGTACACCAGGACTTTCCTCTTGTCATTTTAGTTCAGTATTTACTAAAGAGAAGGATGGTCTATTGCCAGAATGTGGGGTAAAGAGGGAAAGGAGGGGCAGGTACATGAGCAGCATGAGAAAAATACAAGGGGAAAGCATGTTGGAAAAGCTAAAAGAGTTGCAAATAAGTAAATCTATGGGACCTGGCAGCTTGTGCTTGTACCCAAGGATATGGAAGTGATAACAGCACCACTTGCAGACATATTCAACTGCTCCCTGGCCAGAAGGGTGATCTCTAGGGACTAGAGAACAGCAGCAGTAGTTTTTTCTGCACAAGACTAGAAGCAGAGACTTGTCATGGAATGACAGACTTTAGTCTATAGTGGGAAAGGTAATGGAGTCCATAATGTAGTAGGAACTAGTGAATTTCCCTGTAGGAAATGGGCTATAGGACATAAACAGCATAGGTAAATGAAGAGGAGGTCTTGCCAAACAAATCTGACTAACTTGTTTGACTGGTTGACCAGGGTGGCTGATAAGGGGCAAATAGTGAATATAGTTTACTTAGTTTTAGCAAGGCCTTTGACTCAGTCCAACACAGTTAATTGGTCAAGAAGCTAAGGGACTTAGGCATGGAGGATAGATTGGCAGTTTGGGTGGAAAGCTGATTGAGGTGAAACATGCAAAAGGTCATAGTAAATGGAGAGTTCTAGGAAGTATCAAGAAGTTACAAACAGAGTACTGCAGGGATCAGTGCTGGCCTTTTCTGACATACAGGAGGGCATCAAGGGCAAGGTCTGCCTCTTAGCAGATGACACAAGGACTTGTGCAAGTAGAGAAAGGGTAAGGGAACTCATGGATAATCTGGGCAGGTTACAGAACTAGTCAAAGATCTGACAACAGTGTTTCAATTCAAAGAAATGTAATATGATGTGGATTGGAGAAAGGAACCCAAGAGTGCTGTATAAAATTGCGTGTGTGTGTGTGGGGGGGGGGGGGGACTGGAATGCACCATGGAGGAAAATTACTTATGGCTCATGAAATCATGAGCCTAACACACACAGCAGGCTGTAACAGAGCTGTGGGTTATGTAAACAGGATGTTGGGATGTATAGGGAGGGGGAAAAGCAACATAAGTTGGGAAATGATCCTCACATTGTACAGGTCATTGGTGAGACCACATCCGGAGTACTGCTTAAGGTACTGTAGTTCATACTTGAGGAAAGACTGCAAGAAAGAGAATCATTACAGTGCAGGGCAACTGAGATGGTCCAGGGACTAATGAGTAAGTCATACAAGGAAAGGCTGCAAGACTTAGACGTGTATGCCCTCAAGAAGAGAAGGAGAGGGATAACATAATAGAAATTTACCAGTACCTCCATGAGATAAACAGGGTAGATGCCAAGAAACTCTTCTCCTTGAGCTCTACTATATTGATGAGGGGGAACACACTTAATTTAGCAAGGATAGATTCAAAAAAGATGCCCGTAAGCACTTTGTAGTGGACGGAATGGTGGACAAGTGGCAGAAAGTATCAGAAGAAGTGATAAATCCCAAATTGGTAAGCTGTTTTAAGCAGGCATGGGACAGGCATATGGGCTGCTTAGTCGGGGGTTCAACAAGCAAGGGGTGGAATAGCCACTAGTCTAGGTATCTATGCATGAAAAGCTTGTTCATTATGCAGATCCCAGGCTTTGTAGCCTTTGTCATTCTCCTCTTCCAGCTTGTCACAGAAATTCTCTGGTGAGCACAGCTCCTGATCCTTTGCATGAATCATGTTTCACCCCGCTTAAATACATTTGTGGGGTTCCATAAGCTCTACCAAGTCATCTTTGAGATGGGCTTATACACCCCCTACTTGTGACCTCTTGCTGTTCACTCTCCTTCTCCGGATCATTTACCACTGGTTTTTCGAAGCCAGTGCTCCTAATTCCCAGCTGCCATGAATTATATATCCTCAGGTCATCCTTCACAGCAAGATCCAGGTCATACCTCCCAGTGAACTGCTGTGTGCTCCATTATTTCAGGCAAGCTTTTCTAAGGTTGCTTTTGTCACATTTCCTAGTGAACCACTGATGGCTGCTCAGTTTTCCAAAAGCTCTGTTCCATGTATTCCTGCATACTGAGCAACACCATTCAACCTGATCCTTGACTCCACTTGGTCTCTGGAACACCTCATTATACCCTGACCTAAATATGCTGCTGCTTTGGCCATCTGCTTCATTAGCACCTCTGCTGCTTTCTCCTATATTTATACCCTGCCTTTTTTAAACAGCTGTAGACAAGGGATGAGGTAATTATGCATGGCCTGCTGCATTTCTAGTTGTGCTACTCTTGGTGAATGTGCCTGATTACTTGCCTCACAATTGAGCCACTCAGACTCCACCAGCAGGCTTTCATTTGTCACCTGAGTAGCCAGTTGAAAGGCTATCTTCTTCCTCTCCACCACCCTGACTAGGTTTAACCCTAGCTATGCCAGAGCAGAGACAGAACTTCTCCACTAAGTCAGTATGTGGGTTCAGTTTCCCCTAGCTTCCTAACAGTAGCAATAAACTGGAATGTTGCTTTTACTGTAACATATTAAACATCTTTTCACTACAGTGTATCAATGTATATTGATATGTGCTGATGCACGGAAACTAGCAATAGGATGCAACCATGTTGACCTGACTGCAAGCTTTTATTAATCTATATGCATATACTGTATGCACATTACAAATTAGCCATTTTCAAATAAATTATTTTTTTAAATGGTTAAATATGGAACAAATGGTGTATGAAATGTACTATTTTTCAAAACTGAAGCTTGGAGTCATCTTAACATGCATTATATGCTGGAAATTGAGTTTTACTAAACTGATATACAGTGTATAAATGTATACTGACATGTACTGATGCAAGAAAATTATCAGTAGAATGCAACCCTGTGTACCTGACTTCAAGCTTTTATCTATCTATCTATCTATCTATCTATCTATCTATCTATCTATCTATCTATCCATCTGTCTATCTATCTATACATACGTGTGTGTGTTATATATACCTAGCAATTATGGTTCCCAAATTAGCCATTTTCAAAGAAAGTAATTATCTTTTAAAAATAGCCAACTATGTAACTATCAGTGTATGAAATGAAATATTTTTCAAAACTGAAGCTTGGAGTTTGCTTAACATGCATGATATGCTGGAAATTCTTTTTTATTAAACTAATACACAACATTAAAACCTTCCACTATACTGATGGAAATAAATAGTTTCAGTATATTGATATAGGGCCAATATACTTATAACATATTTACATACTAATTGTATATTTACAATATATCAACAGAAAGACAACATTTTCCAGTTGGCAAAGTAATTGATATAAAACCAAGACACTGCATTGGTTTCAGAGTATCTGGATTTAACATCAAAAGGGGTATGGCCAGTCTCACTAAATGTTCATTTGGCAGTAATTTCTGCTTTTAAATAAAGCTAAATGACAAAACCTATAGTTTTGCATCCGATTTCCAAATGATTTCTTTAAGACCTTGTCCCTTTACACCAAACATTAAGGGATTTATTCCTCAAATAGAATCTCAATTTGGTACTCACTCAGCTGATTAATTCCCCATTGAAATCCATGCAAGTGGTGAACCAAGGAAAGAAAAGCTGTATTTTTAGAGTAATTTTAGTGGTTATACCATCCATCAGGAGGGTTAGTGAATTGCAAACTTTAAGACTTGAACCTGATTATTACATTTTCTTTAAAAAGTGGTTGGCACCTTGAGAAACTTTGAAAAATGTTTAGATTTGAGCACATTAGCTCATATTTAATTTATTTTCTTTATGTACATGTAGTTCCCCTATTCTTCATACTGGCATATTTAACCTGAAACCAGTATCACTGCTCTTAAAATGTCTTCTATTCTGGCTGCTTGTCTACACCTGCAGCCAGGTTTATCACTGGGTCATCTTTTTGCTGATCATATTAAGTCTGTGCTGCATCAGCTGTGCTGGCTACCTATTTGGTGGTGCACCAACTTCAGGGTTGTTTTATTGACATACAAAGCCCTGTATGGGTGGGGACTTAGTTTGGTATACTCCTAGCTGCTCATTACTCTCCACCAGGAACCATTTGCTGGCCATCCCAAAATGTAATGTGAATGTAAAGTCACTGTGAGACACAGCATTCTCGGTGGTGCCCTGCTTGTTTGGAATTCCATCCCTTTCTATCTACAGAGTTCTTCCTCAGAGGTGACATTTAGAAAGGGGTTTAAATGCCCTTTGTTTACATCTGCCTATGGTATCACTAGACCTTCTTTTATGTGCCTCAGCATTCTTATTTTAGTTACATATACTTTTTAAATTATATTTATTAATGTATTGTTTATCCAGTTATATGGTTTTGTTCTTTTGTGAAGCACCCTGGATCATAGGGATAGGGTACTATAGGAATGAAAATGCTTTGCTTTGCATTTCCTGTAACTGGATGTTGCAGATTGTTACATCAGGTGTAGACAAGTAGATCAAAGCTGTGTTCACAAGGTGGCATTTGCACTGCAGCAACCTGAGTGCTCGGGTTGCTGTAGTGCAAATGTCGCCGTGTGGACACTTACCGAATCACGGTAAGCCACTCCCTGTGCAGCTCGGCAGTCCCAGAAAGTCTGGGGACACATTCAGGAGTGAGCAGTTTAAGCGGTCATGTGGGCAGGTTGCACCACTCTCTCCCACTTGTGGGCGCTTCTATCAGATGACTGTCCTGACTCCCAGCCCCTCTCTAGCATGTCTTACATCAGCACTGAGGGGGGCTGTGTAGACACATTAATCAGGCATCTTTTTGGTTGAGGCAGCTCTGGAACTCTCCAAAGAACAAGCGAGGTCAGCCATGTAAACATGGCTTAAGTCTAAGATGATGGTGGTCCTGCTTGGTTGATAGTCATGAAGAAAAAAATCAGAAATGAATACAGAAAATATCTCAAATATATAGCAAATTTTGTCTTAAAATAATGTTTTTTCAGAGTTCCTCAAATTACATCAGGGCTGTTTAAGGAAAAGATGGTGCATATTAATAACATTAGGTTTTATTCCAAAGTTGGTATCTGCTTGCTATTTGAAACAAACCACTATATAACTTTCCTTTGATTTTACTAGGCCACATTTAAATGGGGGGGGGGGACATGCCATCACAGCCTTAATGTGACATGGTCTTAAGTCTCTGCAAAAGCAGAACAGAATAAGTTAGATGTACTGCAATACAAAAACAGTAGTTTTTCACCAATTGGGAGGAAGCTAAAGGACATCCAACTGCTAAAAGGACAATTTCATGATGGATTTTTTCAAGTGTGCCCCACTGCTGTACAACAACTGCTAAAGAACTACCAATAGGTCTAAAGCCTCACTTGACTAGAGGAACAGCTGCCACAGCTGCAGGTATCAAGGATGTCCCCTTGCGTGAGGTCTGCAAAGCTGCAACCTGGGCATCAACATACACCATCTCACAATATTATCTGGGATGTTCAGGTAAGTAGGGATTTTAAGTCTGGTGCTGGCACAGTACCCTCAGAACATTTTTCAAAGTAAAATCCAAGAACCTGACTTCAAGGTGCTGCAAAAAGTCTGCAAGAAGCATGGTATCATATGTCACATTCCTATTGATAGAAGAAAGTGTTACTGATTTTCTGTAACTGTATTTCCTCAGTTACACTTTAAGTGTACATTTACACTGTAGTTACAGTGTAACTACACTGTAACTGCATTGCAATTGCAATGTAGTTGCATGCAACAAACATGTAACTACAGTATAATTACCATGTTGCATGTAATTAATGAATAGTTACACTGAAACAGACACTTAAAATAAAGTGTAGCCATTTCCTCTAAGGGATGGAACATACAGTCACAATATAATTTCCATATATCGCCTTCTAGAATTAATTTAGGTTTTTCAGTATAGTAATAGTGTAATGTGATTCGAATGCTTGAGCATTTATTGCAGGTCTTCTGTAATTGGTATAGTGTTTTAGTTAAAACATTTACAATACTAGGATATTTTCTGTTTTTAATTGTTTTACATTATTGTTACATGTATTTGAATTCTTACTGTTATGTTTATTTTCCACATATATTATGTGTGTCTCTGTCCCTTGTTTTCCTCTTACTAAAGTTCTCACTGTTGGAAGGTTAATAGAACTGAGACCATCATACTGCAGGTGCCATTCTTTGAATCTCTCAACCTTATTTGGGACATCATACAGGTGTGGGTTTGAAACAATCAATGCAACTTTACATCATATCCCTTAAAAGAAATATAGCTATGGAAATTAAATATAATTTCCTATCACAGCATCTAAACTTCTAATAAATGTTTCTATAGCTGATAGATGTGTCACAATCCCTATCATCAACCTCAGAATGAGAATGAAATCAATCAGAAAGCAGCTTCCACAATACTGTAACAACTCCAAACCCTGCAGAGGAGCAGACGGCATCGACTTCAAAATCCTCAAGCTCTGCATCCAACCTCTAGCAGCCACCCTCACCAACATACTCAAACTCTCACTCTGATCCAGCTGTTTCCCTAGCATCTGGAAAACCACCATCATTAAACCTCTATTCAAGTCAGAGTCCAGGAGTAAAGTCAAGAAATACCAACCCATCTCTCTCTCCCCGCCCCCCTCTCCAAAATAATTGAAAAGGTAGTCCACTCCCAGCTCACTACCTTCCTAAATGAAAATAACCTTATCTCTGAAGCTCAGCACAGCTTTAGATCAGAACACAGCACTGAAACAGCCCTGGTTAAGTTCACCAGTGACATCAAAAAGGCAAATGACAATGGTCTGTATACAGGCTTCATTTGTGTGGATTTGACCAAGGCATTTGACCTGGTCAACCACTGTCTTCTACTGGACACCCTCGCCTGCTTACGAATCTCAGAGAATGTGGTCAGATGGGTTGGTAGCTACCTCTCCCTCAGATCCCAGAAGACAAGGATAAATGGGCACCTCTTTAAGGACTTCCAAATTAAACACGGAGTCTCCCAAGGCTCCATTCTTGGCCCATTCCTGTTCTCCCTTTTTATTAACAGGCTTCCTGATATCTGCCTAACTACCAAAATCATCCTTTATGCAGGTGATGCTGCGCTCTATTGCAGCAACAAAAACCTGGACACAGTGTTGGCTAATCTGCAGGCTAATTTCAGTAAGTTGCACTTTTGGTTTTCTGCCAAAAGTATGGTCCTAAGTTCTAAGAAGACCAAGCTCATGATATTCTCTGGCCTGAAAAAAGCTTTTCATATAAACCCAACCCTCTCTGACAATCATGGAAATATCATTGAAAAAGTGGATGAATTTAAATACCTGGGTCTGTACCTAGATCCACACCTGACGTTTAAGGCCCACGTGTCTAACCTTATTAAGAAGATACATCTGAGACTTGGTCTCCCTTATAGAATCAGAAGGTTTCTGATTCCTGCCTCCAGACTGTGCCTGGCTAGCACCTTGCTATTACCCCTTCTTGAGTACAACTTCATGGTCTATTGCCCCCCACCTCCACCCTACTTTTCTCCAAACTCAGGACCACTTATAATAACATTGTTTACTTTGTTACTGGCCTCCCATGGCGCACCCACCACTGCACCCTCTACAGTTCCCTCAACTGGCTCTCCCTTGAAGATAGGTTTCTGTATAAAATGCTCTCATTCCTTCACAAGGGTAACCTAAACACACTGCTGACAATTATCACCTCTCTTTTTTCCCTAAAATGGGTTCTAAAAGGTGCACAAGGGGAGCTCCCCGGCACACTTTTGAGGTCCCTTTTTACCACATCTCTCATGCTCAGAACTCCATCATGTGTAAGGGCCCCAAGCTCTATAACAAGTTGCCCCTTGCCATCTAATCCTGTAGCTTTGTCAGTTCCTTTAATATCTCTCTTAAGGATCACTTCCTTAGTGCTCCCATTTGTCTGTGCCTGGTCAGGAACACCACAGTAAGCAACATGGATGGCTCATAACCCCTACTCTTTATCCACTTTCTATCATGCCCAACTCCCACTTCTCCTTCTCTCCCCTCTTCCCCTTCCCACTCCCATACCCTTCCCTCACTCCCAATGCTTACTCCATAGCTGCTGCTTTGCTGTCTTCTCTATAGGTTGCCATGGCTGATTATCTCTCTTCCTCTTTGCCAAAGTCTACTGTTAATGCCATTTTGCTTTTTATTTACTGTTGTATTGCATTCCTACATAAGATTTGTTGGCCTTTGTGCACATTTATGTCTTAATCATATTGTACAATGTTTCTAACCTCAATTTATGCCTCCAACATGATCCCCACTATGTATTATTTATTTATTTTTATTTAGTTTTTGTTAACTGGGTAGGTGCACAAGCCAACAAGACTATTTTCAGGCATGACCCGGGAGGGTACAGAGACAAACTTACTGAAAAACATTTAGTACAATACTACAAATGACAAGTAAGTGTTTGAGTGAATTAACAGCAGAAAAGCTGACAAGAACAATGCATCATTTAGGTTAAGCATGTATCAAAAATACAATCAGGTCAATTTTTAGAGTGACTGAGCAGTGTACAAGGGATGAGGAACACAGCACAAAGAGAGCAGGTAGTAATAAAGTAGGAGACATGTTGGTAGTGGGCAGAGAAAGAAAAGGAAAAGGAAAAAGTGCACTCTGTTGGGCAGCATGCCAGGCAAAGGCGTGACCACATTTGGAAGTGCGGTGTCTAGGGATTAGAACAGGGGCCTGGTCAGCAGAGCACAAGGCATAGTTGTTGTTTTTGGTGCAGAAAGAGACTAGCGAGGGGTTTAGGTGTATGGGATCTGATGATGTTATCATTAATGGATCTGAGAGCATAGTGCCTAAGCTCTTGGGGGGAAGCCAGCCCAGATCTGAGTAGAGGAGACAATGCTGTTTCAGCCAGGGGGAGAAGGAAGCGAAGTGACAGATATTATTATAGGTAACATCCCACTTTTGTAGACTTCAGTTGCAGGCAGAGACGTAAGCAGCAACCCCATAGGTTAGTGAGGGGAGTAGTATCACATGGGCAATAGCCACCCTGGCTGAAGGGGTGAGTGCATAGCTCGTACAGTAGGTGATGCATAGTTTAGAATTGATCAGCTTACAGGTAGATTGAATACGGAGGTCAAAACTCAGTGACGGGTCAAGGGTGACCCCTAAATATTTGAAAGAGTTAACCACCCCAACTGAAGAGCCATCCAAAGAGGAGACATTTAAGTGATCTTGGGAGTGTTTGAGTATGAGCTTGGACCCAAATAGCATAGCTTGGGTCTTGGAGTTGTTTAGGATAAGTTTGTGATTAGCAAGCCACTGTTGGATAAGCTGAAAATCAGTGGAGAATCGAGAGTTTATGTCATCTATACTGTGTGAACTGGTATAAGTACAATGTCATCTGCATACAGTAGAGAGGAGGTCTTTAGGAGATTGGAGGTGATATTGTTTATAGAATTTGAGAAAAGTAGTGGACCCAAGATGGACCCTTGAGGTATACCAATATTGATGGTGACATTGTCAGAGAGGGCAGGGTTGAATTTCACATATTGAGACCTATTTGTCAGGTAGCAATTAAACCAGTTCACAACATTTGATGAGAAACCTAGAGAGATGAGAGTGGCAATGAGAATGGAGTGGTCTACGAGATCAAATGCCTTGGTCATGTCTATGAAAATGGCACCCATGAGCCAGCCAGAATCCATGGCCACTAAGGTGTCAGACATGAGTTTGAGCAGGGCAGTAGTAGTACTGTGTCCCTTCCGGAAGCCATGTTGAGCATCAGTTAGTAGGTCATTTTTCAGAAGAAAGTCAGTAGTTTGGAGGGCAACCAGTTTTTCTAGAATTTTGCTGAGTGCGGATAGTATGGCAATAGGTCTGTAGCTAGAGGGGTTAAGTGGATCACCCTTTTTGAGTATAGAGGTAACTCTGGCTAATTTCCAGATGTCAGGGATGGAGCCCTGACACATAGAGAGGGTGAAAATTCTTGCAAGGGGGGCTGCTATGTATGGGACAGCTAATTTTAGGAGCTTTAGCTCCAAGTTATCAGACCCCACAGATGCATACTCAGAGATGTTTCGAAGAAGTCTGAGAACCTCATGCCAGTGTACTGATTTGAAGTGGAAAGTGGACCTAGCAGGGTTTGCTTGAGGGACTGGATCTGAGAGTGGGGGGGGGAAGTGGAGGTGTATTGAGTGAGGTCAGCAAATTGCATGTTAAAGAAGTTTGCAATAGTGAGGGGATTATTACAGTGGATGCCATTCAGAGTCATGTTATTAGGAGTAGTGGACTGACTTGAGCCTAGGAATTACTTAATATGGACCCAGAGGTTTTTGGGGTCACCCTGGGAGTCAGTTAGCAGAGCCTTACAGTAGGAGCTCTTTGCTTGCTTGATGTCTTTTTTACAGGCATTTCTAAGTTCCCTACAGGTAAGTAAATCTTCTGGTAGACCAGATATCTTAAACTGAAACCAGCTTTTTATCCCTCAGACGTAATTTAGAGAGAAGATCAGATTTCAGCCGCGGGACTGTCTTATTTCTGACTCTTCTGGTCACTAGATGACTGTGAGTTTCCTGTAGTGTCAAGAAGGTGGACAGAAAGATATCTAGGGCAGACTGTGCATCTGAGGAGCTATAGAGAGTGGTCCAGTCGGTGCCAGCAACGTCGGTCAGGAAGGCCTGGGGATCAAAATTCACATAATTTCAGAAGGTAATGAAATGGAGCTTCATGAATTCAGGCCTGCCTTTGCCCCATATGCAGAAAGTGGGGGAGTGGTCAGAGATGGCATCAGGAAGGACGCCTACATCCACGATGTTCATAGGACAGTTTGTCACAATCCAGTCCAGCAGGGTGCTGGTATTAGATTGAAGAGCAGTTCTAGTAGGTGAGGAAATAAGCTGGTGGAGGTTGAAACTGAAGTTTAGACAGGGCCGTCACCTGTGAGCCTCCCAGCCAGTTAATGTCAATATTCCCTAGCAAAAGAACTTCACTATTTTCAGAGAGAGGCAGTTTGGTCAAGGAGCTCATCGAGTCCTTTTAGGCCATGTGTAGGGGGATTGTAGACACAGACAATATGTAGCTTCTTTGTGCCAAGGGTGAAGAGGACATGAAGGGCCTCACAGTGATGCAAGGGAGATGAGTCACTTAAGGAGAGCTGGAGGTGAGATTTGTAATATAAAGCTGTTCCGCCACCCCGTTTCGAAGAGGGCCTTTCTTTTCTCAGGAGATTATATGAAAGAAGTGAGTAATAAGAGTTGGGGCGGATGACTTAAGCCAGGTTTCAGTGAGGCATATTATGTCTGGCTTATAGAGGGCGGTCCACAATTCTAGTTCAGCGAAGTTTCACACAAGGCTCCTAATGTTATGGTGTGTAAAGAGGAGACCTTTGGCATCTGGAAGAGAGGCAGCTACTGGAGTAATAGGCCCTGGATTTGGTTGTATATCTCCAGACAGCAGAATGGCTAGCAAGAGGAGGTACTAGAGCTTACAATGAGAGAAAAATGACAAGGTACGAGCTTGACAGAAGCTGAGGTTGTGAGCATAGGCAACCAGGTGGACCCATATCTTATTAGGGAGTAATGGGGAGAGATCACAATGTAAGGCAGGTACCAAAAGAAGATTTGAGAAAACAAAGTCATTTTGTTTATAGTGGGGGAGAATGGATACTAAAGGAGGGGCCTTTTTGACGGACAGATGTAGCAGAGGCAGAGTAACTGTGAGGAAGAATGTCATCCACAGTTTATTCATTTTGGCCCCAAAACTAGCAGGCTAGGTGGAGTGGCAGAGTAGAGAGCAGTGGGGTATATTTGTCCCTACTATTATTTATTCCCTTATCCCCGATACTTTGTGTATCCATTGAGTTCACTATATATACATTTGAAATGTTTAATCTTTTGTCTGTTTTTATGCTGAACTAGACATTTGTGAAAATGGGCATTTTTGCTCACCTACCTTCCAGTATAAAATAACAATTGATTAATTGATTGATATTGATGACATCATACTAGTCATGTACAGCCCTGAAATCAGAAATGAACTTAAAGAGAAACAGTTACATCTTTACACAAACAGTTCATCTTCACTCTACAAGAGGTCTTCATGTGCTGAAGCTGCTCATGCTGACTTGAATGGAAATATAACTGCTATATAATAAAAGTAAAAACTTTTCATCTGATGTTGTACAAATCAAATACAGTGTGGCTTGATTCAAAATGCACATTTGATCTCCACTTGTAATAGGGCAGAACTTTCATAACTCACTCTTTTTTTCACTACTCATGAGTGATAGTCTTACCCTCCTGATAATAAACTACATATATTGAGTCAGACATTGCATATCCCCCATTTATTCCAAATATTTATCTATGTTAATGATCACATTTGTAGGGATTTTGCTATTTTTATTTTCGTTTGTTATTTATGTGTTTTACTGACTGTCACAGGAAGTAAGAGGGGATGGCAGAATCACCATATAAGTTCATTTCAGCCAAATAAAAAAATGATCTAGGCACTATAACTGGGTGGAGAGATGTTTGCGCTGAGGATTTGATGTGACTCTAGAAGGGGTATGGCTGCAGATATCATGATTTTGAATTTTCAGAACACTGTTATAAACAGGTAATGTGTCAAACCAACAAACAGTGAGATTTCTGAAATCATGCTTATGTATAAAGGCAAGAAACAACTTTTGTTTTTAGTGCGCCACTGGTCCTAACTTGTTATACATAACAAACTACATTTTTCAGTGCAATATATACAGAAACATGTAGTTTCAGATCTCAGTTTTTCCAATAAAATCATTGTTGGCCACAAATCAGCCCGAGATTGGAGCACAGAATTGTGAACCAGGAGGACCCAGGTATGTTTGAATCCCAACCAATTAACTCACTATGGGATCTTGAGCAAATTATTTGAACTCCTTACGTTTCAGTTCAGTTCTCTGAGCTGTAAAATGGGGTTGAAACTGTACCAAACTGCAAAAGAGATATTGTCTCTCAGCTATGCTGTCCAAACAACCCCAGCCAGATAGGGAATGTATATATCACCTGACAAAAAAAGCAAGCACCTGGTATCAGTCTCCTGCTGACCACATGCATTCCACTACTTACAAAGGATCTACCTTTAAAAAACAAGAAAAAACTATTTGGTGCAAATAATGCAGAGACTGTTCAAAAAAGTGCTAAAATTACAAGAGCTCCTAGTTACTGGATGACTATCATTCCATCCTGGCACTTTATCTGTGATAAATGCCCCCTTCCCCAAATTCAAAACTTATATATGGTCCATTTAAAGGAACTGATTTATACAAATCTTACAAAAATGCTCAGGTTCACTAAGTGACCTCCCTCTCTCACCAATAAAATGCATGGATTCCTGCAACCAATACAATATAAATTATGCATATAGAATTAAAACATCACAATCTACTCCTAGACATTGTAGCAGCACACTTTTTCCAAGTCTTGCAAAAGGATAAAAATCCCAGTCAAGACCACTAAAATATGCACGTCAAAAATATACTTTTGATCTTCTTGATCAGTTTTAAAGTTACTCTTGTCTCAGCAATCTTATCCTTGAATAACAGTGTCAGTCATCTAAGGATACAGATTGTGGATGCCATATGTAATCAAAAAACTGAAGTTCTTTCAGCATAGAGTTCTAGCTCATCGATGAGTAGAAGAGGAGATGAAATCACTAATCTATGCTAACAAATTCCTGTCAGATAAAATACTATAGTATAATTATCCCCAGTACTGTTATACTTCCCTTATAAAAGGTCAGGAGTAAAAAGAGGAAGAAAAATTAGGGACTAAGAAATAAGGGCATTTTGTCAGGTGGTATGCTGCTGATGAACTATGGCACCAGATTCCTGGAGGCATCTTCTCCTCTCCTTTTACCTGAATTTAGAAAATGGACTTAAGAATATAAATCATCTCATTGGCTGGGGGGGTACATTAACTTACAGTGAGAGTCCTGTAAGTTAAAAGTACCAGCCATGCCAGCCTCATGTGGTATCCTAGTGTCCAGCCTCTGTCCTCATTGGCTGGAGTGCTGGACAAAAATGTTTCAAATGCCACCATTTTTTTCCATCTTGCTTAGCGAGACATAAAACCGAAAATCATCGCCGATGGACACTCGTGCTAAAATTAGATGGGCAACAGCTCCTTAACTGCTGTTCCTTTTCGAATCATGCTTGCAACCCATGTAGCCTTACTGGAAATCTACGGTAGACACTGGGTAAAGAACTGAACTTAATTTTATAAAATTGACATTTTTTTTTCATACTGTAGCAGTAAATGGATACTCATGCTAAAAGTAAAAATCAGCTATAGCTCCGCCTCCATTCCTTTTGGAATCATGCTCACAATCCATGTAGCCTGACAGTAACTCCAGAGCAGTGACCAGCTACAGAACTGAACTTTATTCAAGCACCACAAGCCCTAAAATACAGTGCCTACTTTGTCACTCATTACTGATGTATCTGTGTGTGTGTGTGTGTGTGTGTGTGTAGGCAGGGGGGAGGGAGAGGTCATTTCCATTAACAAACTAGTAAACAAGAAAACTGGGGAAAAAATGACTAAATGCAAACAGCAGCACCCTCTGCTGGCACTACTACAGGAACTACTTTACATCAAAAGTGACTTCATTGCTTTTCATTTGTTTTTATCCTTTTTTTATATATATTTTGTATAAATTTTACCTCTGGCTCATTTTCTAAGCACAATAATACTCTCCAGGGTGGGCGGTATGGGCAATATCTTGAAAGGAGCTATAAGGCCCTCTGCCTATGGCGTTGGGCCTCATTACGCCCCTGGGCAGTTCGGTATTGCCCAATACCGCCCACCCTGTTGGGTATTATTGCTTGCTTATATATCAGTAAGGGAGACATTTCATTCAGTGATCTGAGACAGGGTTTTTTGTTACTGTTTTATTTATTATTTCTTTCATTCTGTCAGTCTGTAGCTCGGGGTTTAAATAAGTGTGGTGTTTCTGATAGAGTACAGTATTTTCATCTAGACTGCTCTATTAATGGACTGGAAGGATATTTGTATGCCTTTGAGTTTGTGAATGTGCACGTCTGTGTATGTGCACAAGTCGCAATATACTGTAACTACTCACATAATATGAGTCTCAGTTTGGTTTCACTGAATGTAAAGATGGGCAGCCATTTGTGAAGTAATCATCCTGCAATTTATGTCAGCCACATTACTGTTTAATATGAGTTTGTGTTGAATGCAACTGTGTTCTTTGTTTGCACTGCTATTCACATTTAGCACACCCCTTCATTAGAGCAAAATACACACAACACAAAAGAGCAATCCTTTAACAGAATCTGTATGCAGTACGTGTTGTGTTTTGGGATGTGAAATCATTATGTTTTTATTGGAAAAAAGGATTTGTGTGACTATCTGTGCCAGAGTAATGTATTAAGTGCATTATAAAATAGCTTATGTCCTATAATGATGGTTTGAGCAAAAATATAGAAGTAGCGAGGAAGTAGATATTTCACAGTTTCCTAGTGTGATCCATTACCCATACAGTGTGCTTGCATTTGAAGAATGCAACAAGCATTTATGATGAATGTAACTGAACACAGCATTCCTTTAGACTCCCTGCATTTCTAGAAGGATATATAGGGACTGCATCCAAGAATGTAAATGAGATGAAGCCAGCTCTTACAGAGTTAAAACACTTGCTCATTGGTCCTCCCCACTCCTATTTTAATTTGCTCTTTTTGGACAGCTCTGTGAAGGCAGCCTGGTTCACTGCCTCGCCATACTAATGAGACTCATCCATCTGCCTCCGTCATTGCCAGCCTCTTCTTTCTGCCGGGAGTCAGAGATGAACGCTCAGGACAGGTCCTTTCTAGGCTGCAGTATTTAATCATTTCTAAATGCGCTGGATGGCCTCAGGCAGAGAAGGCAATAAGCATTTAACCCAGGCTTGGCAGCACAGGCTTCCACAAACCCTGACTATAAGCTCAGATAATGAAAAATAGATGTTTTTACTCTCTACTTAACCAGTTGCCCCTTGCCTTTTAGGTCAAGAGGTTAAGTAGATGATACAAGAGCTGGTGCTAGTTTGGTAGCCTTGTGTTAACAGTCCATAGGATACTGTGGCAGAATGTTAACTGTTGTGCCCCATTTGATGTCTCTAGAGAGCCTGATTTAGGATACCTGCAATAACTACAATGCTGTAACCTTCTCACCTAAAGCCCTTTTCACAGCAGTAATAAATACAGCTGGAAGTAGATCCTGCCACTTAATGTTCTATTTTTATTGTAAGAATGGGAGATTTAGACATTCTATCAGCTCCAGTTTAATGGTGGCAACACCTTCTATTAGCAATGTAGTTAAAGCATTTTTTCAGTTTGGCTGGGGCCTCTAATTTATTTTTCCCCTCCATCTACTACTCCATATGTCTGTGGAATCTACTTTTTTCCCAGGGCTCATGTTAGTATAAAGCAATTGTCTGGGATGTGTAAGAATTAAGTATCCCATCATTCAGGCTAGACATGCAATTAGAAGAGTTGTGCCAATTTCCACTGCTGAGACCCTGTCACTTTAATTTATCCTTACTTTCCTGCATTTAGGTCTTCTCTGGTATGAGGCCAAGGGGTTGATATAGTTTCAGGCAGTGATGCTGTGATACTGAAGCTGGGGGGAGGGAGGGAACTGTGTGAGAGGAGCTGAAGTACTTGTCACTGTACGTAACAGAAAGCTTTATGCAAAATATGGTGTGTAACAAACACATTTTAGAATCAAAGTGTAGCAGTCAGATGAGCCAGACATACATGACTGTGTAATGCCATTTATAACATGAGTTGACTGAAGCTAACTGATCTTGCAGTTGCTCTTTCTTAAGCAAAAAGGCAAAGGAAACCTGAAAAGTACTATTTACGAAAAGGTATTCTGATAATGTTGAACAGCTAAGCTTTAAACTATTCAATATTGTACAGTTACTAGATTCGTAATGAATACATGCAAATGTGAATCATACAGTGCTGAACAAGATTCCAGGAGCTCGAAAGAGCTTTTCAACACCATTTGATAATAAGGCATGAATTGAGTTTGCATCTTGGATTTCAGCCTGCAGCCTGAAAAGCTTAAATTGATTTTTGCTACTTATTGCCATCCAGGAAGAAGCACAAGCAATTGAACTAAATGGGGTGAGTTTCATTCCGTGCTAGTTGAGGGGTGCTCAGAATGTAAACATTTTTAAAACTTTGCAGTATATTTATTTAGACTGTACTGTTTGCAAAAATCACCTTGAAGTCATTTCATGACATGGAAAGAGGCAGGGATAAACTTTAAAGAAAGGAAGGAAAGGAATTCAGTTTTGTTAGTGTTTTTCATACTCACTCTGTCCCAACGCGTGTTAAGCCATGAACAGTTGCAGCACACAATAGACATACATATGCCTAACTGGCAATGTAGAAAGTAAACATATTTTCAATATATGACAGAAAAATGTATTTAAATGTATTGAATTCGTCCCCTTTAGGTAAATTTAAATGTGTGAAGCAGTAAAATATATTTGATGTGTATATGACTTAGACAATACTAGTACATAGAATAAATTATAGGTAAATGTTGTGTATGGGGGAATATACCTATAAACGGGGGAGTAATGTGGTAATTATTCCATGAACAGGGCTAGTTGAGGCACACTTCTGAGTCCTGAGAAGGGCAAAACGTGTCTGTGTCTTCTTTTCTGTTCTGAACCTTTGCAGATTCTGTGAGAGACCATTCGGCACCATGCACTCCTGCTTGAAGCAGAACCAGTCCAAATGTAAATGGTGATTTGCATATATATCCCATGATGCTTTTTATATTTCTTTGAATCCTGATTTGCTGCCAATGCTCTTTTTGGGTTACCCTTGCCTCAGTGCTTTTGTGTTGAGGTTCTTCTTTTTTTTATCTACTTCTCCATTTGTTATTTATCTATGATTTATTTTATGTAATGCATTAGGATGGAAAAAATCAGCTTTTGATCACATTTGCAATCATTTCAGGGTTTTGCCTTGTCCGTTTTTTGTCCTAGTGTTTTTTCATATTATAGTCTCATTTATTCTATTTTCACAGTTTTGTTTCCTTTTTGTTTACACAGTGAAGGGTCCCCCTGTATAGGAGGGACTTGTCTATCACTTAGTTCAGCATGGCTGGTGTGCAGTCAGGACTGGTGTTGCATCTGTAGTTTGGAGCTACATGTAGTTTACTGTTGGGAGAGCCATGTCTCTATGGGCAGGACTGGCACTGTTTGCTCCATCAGGTGAGGGAGTCTGCTCAGTGTCTTCTCATAGCTGTGTTGACTTGCATGGAAATTTGTGTAATTGGTTTGGTAAGTTAATTTATGTGTTAATTGGTTTTATAGGTAGTTAATTTGTTTCTTGATTGGTCTTTATATTGTTCTGTGAATGTTTTTTCTCAGCAGTATACAACTTTAATTGCTGATGTATACGGCTTTAATTGTGGTGGCATACAAAGAAATAACTGCTAGTAGATACTATGGGGGAAGAGTCCCATACATTTAATATAAATGGATACCAAATTCTCAATACAGAAAAGAGCTGAATGCATGTTTCATGTATATTTCTCATGACTTAACTGTAAAAGAGCATCTAGTGTACATATCTTGACCAGTCTGATTAAAAAGTATTTAATGAACTAAACCACGTTTCACAGTTTGACAATATTACTGGCTAATGCAATTGTATTGTACCCTTGCATGATATGTACAGTTGCAGCCATAGATAAGTTGCAGTATATCTAGCTATATCTCTGAAAGATACCCATTCATTTCAATGGGATTGCCTGTGAAAAACTAGATGTACCGTATCGAGATACAATACTATATATAATGGTACGTGCTACTGGCTGTAACTGTATTTGTATGGATGGGGGATGCTTGTCTCTCAAGTAACAACTAACACCCCTCCCGGGTAGGGGGGTCTTGCAAAATTCCTATGTAGAGAAAATGCAGCTCTGCCCTGGCATAAACCCCCCTTCTGCTGTGGCACACCGGTGTGACTATGCAGGGATGGCACAAGCTCAGTTAGAGCAGGCAGTCCCCTGCATGCCACAGGCTGCGCTGGAAAACTGGAACTGATGCAAGGTGCAGCACAAGGAGCCCCTTGCACTATTTCTCCTTGACGCAAGCCCCCTTGCACCACTCCCAGCCTTTGAAACTTGAGCCTCAGGTTCCTACTTTCGTACTTCGCCACCCCAAACAGTAAACATCACCTGGTCCCAAGTGGACTGGCATCAAATGTTTAATTTATTTCTGACAGGATTTTACTATAAAGTAGATCATAGTTAGCTCCATGGAGCAGAATGGGAAAATGCTGCTACCTCCCAATTGTGAGACATGCCCCCATGCTGAACTGAGGAACTAACAAGATCCTTGTTAGTTGAGCAGTGGTCTTGATTTGTCATAATCACAGCTCTAAAGTACAAAAAGCAGGTACAAAATGCCCCCATTGTGCTCTATGGAACACGCTCCCACACTCTTCATTAACTGACATCCTAAAAAGTGCTAGCGGGAGGGTCTCACAATCGGGAAGTAGCAGCTTTTTCCTGTTCGGCTTCACAGAGCCAACTACAATCTATTTTATTGTAAAATCCTGCCAGAAGTAAATTACAAGTTTGATGCCAGTCTATTTGAAGCCAGATAAAGTTTGCTATATGTGTTTTTTTGGGGAGGGGGGATCCATAGTAGGAAGCTGCTCTTAAAGTGGCTGTATAACATATTGTACACTTTTTAAGCAAGGTTATCAAGAAGGTAATGTCTGCATGACTGGGGGAGGTATCTGAAGGAATATAATCTCTTCAGACCATTCCAAACTGGTCTTCAGTATCACCACAGTATCAAAATGACTGTGGTTTGAGTGTTAAATGATATGCTCCAAGCAAAGGCTCGTGTAGAGCTATCTTTGGTAGTTCTTTTTGCTCAATCAGAAGCATTTGATACTGTTTATCACCAGAACTGATTGATCATCTAAATAAGTATTGTGGTCTGATCAGCAATGTCCTTGACTGGTTCAGGTCTGTCCTTTCAAACTGCTGACATAAGAGGCTTTTAAAATGTTTTAGATTTCCCCATCCACTGTTGAGTCCAGGGTTTAACATGGATCAGTCTTGTCACTCCTATTGTTCACAGTCTATACTGTGTCACTGGGACTGGCGATCTGATGACACAAACTGATTGTTCAGTGCAATACGATGATACACAGCTATACCTTCATTTGCACCCAGTCAAGGCGACCCAGTTTCTGTGTTTGAGAATGCTTGTCAGAAATCAAAGACTGCCTGCCCATCAGTTGGCTGAGGTTCGCTCCACCTCGACATGAACAAGCTGCTGCTGGTGAGCCCAGGTCATCTGGTGTTGCCTGTCAAGGATTGCCTCTGACATTGCATTTTTGAAGGGATACAATTTGTGCTAAAGGAGGTTGAACACAGCCTGAGTGTAGCTCTGGACAGGGAGATGACACTGATTCCTGAGTTATTGGGTATAGTCCGGAGTAGCTTTTTATTAGGATGGCTTAATTAAAAATTCTGGTGCAATCATAATTCACCTCACATTTTGACTGTTGCAATGCACTCTATCAGGGCCTGTCAGAAGATCAGTTTTCGCCTGACTTCCTCCTACAGGTGGGATTATATTTCTCCTGTGCTTCATAAAATACACTGGCTGATATAGAGGTGGCAATCTTATTGTAAAATCTTATTGCTCTTTTTAGTCCCCCTAAAAGGACTGTGCCCTCTTTGTATCTGTGAGCTGTTAGTCACTCTCGTGTTAGAGGATCTTATCAGCAGCAGCCTCCTGTGTTCCTGTAGTTGAGGGCCCTTAAGGGTCCATTTTAGTTGAGTAAGATCAACCAGGGACCAGGGATTCACCATCGCAGGCCCTTGACTCTGAAATGCCTTCACAAGATCTCTCCATCTACTTCCCTCCGTGGACATTTTTAAATCTATATTGAAGAACTGGCTGTTGAGCAACGCTATTCAGATCCAATGTATTGATGGATTCCACTTGATTTTTTCATGTCTGACTTTGCTAAATTTAGAAATGTAGTAATATTAGGAACTGTAAGACTTTTAGGAATCCTAAAGCCAATACTTGTTTTTAAATTGTGTACATTTTAAATGTTATAGTTAATATGTTCATTGTATTTTGGATAGCACCTTCAGCCCTGGAAAGATCCTATAAAATAAAGCTAGCTTTCTTTCTTTCTTTCTTTCTTTCTTTCTTTCTTTCTTTCTTTCTTTCTTTCTTTCTTTCTTTCTTTCTTTCTTTCTTTCCTTCTTTCCTTCTTTCTTTTTCTTTCTTTCTTTCTTTCTTTCTTTCTTCTTTCTTTCTTTCCTTCTTCCTTCCTTCCTTCTTTCCTTCTTTCCTTCCTTCCTTACATAGAAACATAGACTTTTAGGCCAGATAAGGACTGTTAGGCCCACCTAGTCTGCCGATTTTCTTACCTATTGGATAAGCTGCAGATTCTAGTTAACCAACAGCCTACTTCCTCCTACCCCCCACTATAATTACCTTATGTCTGTCCCATACATTCTTGAATTCCCCCACTGTTTTTGATCCCATGACCTCTTCAGAAAGGTGGTTCCTTGTGTCCACCACCCTCTCCATGAAAAAATACTTCCTCACATTGCCCCTGAGCTGTCCCCACTCTGTATTCAAATTGTGCCCCCTTGTTCTTGCACATCTCTTTTTCTGAAAGATGCTCCCATCTTGGACTTTGTTTATTCCCCTGAGGTACTTGAAAGTTTCTATCATGTCCCCCCCTCACTCCTTTCCTCAAGGGTATACATATTAAGTTATTTTAGTCTCTCTTCATATGGCTTCTGTTACAGACCCTGCACCATTTTAGTTGCCCTCCTCTGGACTGCCTTCATTCTGTCTATGTCCTTGCAGAGATGGGGTCTCCAGAACTGCATGCAGTACTCCAGATGGGATCTCACCAACCGTCTGTACGGAGGGATAACAACTTCCTGTTCTCTACTGGTGATGCCTCTACCTATGCATTCCAGTATGTATTCCTTCCTTCCTTCCTTACTTCCTTCCTTCCTTCCTTCTTTCCTTCCTTCCTTCCTTCCTTCCTTCCTTATATGAATCTAATTACAATGTTTTTTGTAGTGACCATAACTTTACAACTTAAACAGTTCAAGTCTTGGACATTCCCCTACTCCAACTTCACAAATGGAATAGTTTCTTCATTACTCACTAAAAGAACTAAAGACTACAAATGACACTCATTGATAATGTATACCATGTATCCATGAATTCAATTAAAACTCCATTGTGATATGATAAACATTTCTCACAAAATACTGTTTATTTGCATTGACATAAGAAGTCAATGCGATTGGATGACTCAGTGGTTTGGTACAGTAATTGGTTAAGGAGCCATTAACATCTTGATCTACATTCTGAATCTGATCTAGTTTGATAGTGATGGCTGTTGGTTAAACTATGTGAAATGAGTTGTGGTGGTGTCTGTAGCGTACCTAGTGGACAGGTGTCCACATCACAAAAGCCACCATTACAATTAGCTATAATTGCCATCCTTATTTCAGTATCATGTGATAAGTCAAAGGGTGAATGGGCATACAGACTGAATTATCTTCTTATCTGCAGGATGGTATCTCCGGGACAGGATTGAGGTACATTGATGGGGCAGTGTAGAGAACTTTCACTTTGATTGCTACAGCTGTACCTGTCAACTGGATAAACAGATGTCTTCAGTGTCCAGTGCTTTCGACCCAAACCTCTCATGAACACTGAAAAAAAGAAATATCCAGGGATATTGCCTTTGTCAATAGCAAAACAGGTCATCCCTTACCTGGATATAATCATGGGCCCATCAATGGATAGGTTATGTGGCCTTGGCTATAAGTCTCTACTAAAGGTCTTATTGATGGACCATGAATGCTCACAGGCCCTATTGTTATCTCAGCTAGTCTGCATACATTTAATTAAAATGAACTTTTTACCAAGGCTCCCTATACCCTCCTCAAGTGTTATATATGGGCCTTAGTCGAGAGGACATAAAGGGGAGGCAAAAAGTCAAGAGTGAGTTTAGGAAAGCTTAAAGAGATCTAACACACAGGGTCTTAAAGTTCCAGGCATCACAAATTATCATCTGTCAGGGCAGATGCATTACATTCAGGACTGCATGGCACAAACTGACTGGGCACAATGGCTAGATCTTGAACAACATGGGACACCGTACACCCTACCTTTGTATTTAGATGTAACAGAGTATAAAATATACAAAGGGCTAGGAAATCCCAATCTGATGGTTATGAATGACCTGAGAGCCTGGAGAGTTCAAAGCAAAGAGAGATGGAGTACTATGGAGCACATGGGCAGACTAGGTGGGCCAAGTGGCCCTTATCTGCTGTCAAATTATATATCCTGCTGCTCCTACTGTACAGAAACTCAGCCTTTTTACATGGACTGGAGAGCAGATACTTAAAAGACTGGCAATGAAAGGGGTGCAGTGTGCTGGGGATCTGGTGACATCAAGGAATGTAACTCCTTTGAGGATATAGCAGCACCTGGGATATACCCAGCACACAGTCTTATTACATGCAAGCTAGGCACTACATGCAGGACATAGGTAGGATAGACCCACAGAAGGCAGAAATTGGTCAGCTGAACAGCTAATACTGAAGAAAAACAAGACCCCTCAAAAATAATATCATCAGTAGTTCAACAGAGTAGGAAATAAGCACCAGACCCATCTCTCAAGGTGCATGTGAAATGGGAAAGGGACCTGAACTGTAAGATTACAGGTCTAGGATGGGACACGCTGTGTAACTCTAATACAGGACTTTTCATCTATGAGAAATGTAAGGAAGCACAATTCAACTTTCTGAGCAGACTATACCAGTCTCCTAGTGTGGCATATAAATTCAGTTCTGTGGTGTCCCCCATGTGTGGTCATTGTTATAAAGAAACCAGTACATACTGTATATACATTATTATTTGAAATGAGAACCACTTCAGCCATTTTAGAAAGCAGTGGTGGGATAATTGGGAGGATTTATAATAAACAGATCCCTGTTATGCCACTAGCAATGGTACTTAGTGCTGAAAACCAGAATGCTGAGGAATGGTTTGTGTACTGTATGGTAGACTGAATAGGTTGGTGCTGACAATGGCCCACCACTGTATACAGAATACCTTGGTGTCTCAAATTGCCCCTTCCATGTATTGGGGGGGGGGTGTTGTTTCTAAAAGTAGTTCCACTGAAGTGTTTGACTTTTCAGCTCAGAGGAAGGTCAGAATCTTTTGAAATGACACGGGGAGGGTATCTGAACTCCCTTTCTGTCCAAATGACTGCTGTGGTGAAATAAGGAATAGAAAGCTGATGTGTAAAGAACTGTAAACATCTGGGAGATGATAAGCACTGGGGTGATATGGTTTTTATCATAAAATGTTTTAACTTTCCTTTTGATGCATAAAGACATTTAGTGCTGTGTGGGGGATGAATGTGTGCAATAAGTGCTTATGCTTATGTGTGATGCCAGACTGCTTCAGCAAAATGTACTGTCTTGTTTTATAAAATGTGCAATGCTAATAAACCTATCAGTTAAAAAAACAAACAAACAAACAAAAAAATAACGAAGAAACAAGTTAGGTTTTGCTGCACCAAAAGGCACAAATCACAGGCTTTGATTCCAGAAATACCCAGAATCTTAAAATGTATACATCCAAATCGTATGTGCCTGAGTACCAAAATGAATAGAAATATTGGAAGAAATGCATATTTCTGCTGTAGCTGATATGTCCTCTAGGATTACAGTGGAGCCCGACAAGATGTAATGGAGTGTCACAGATTTCTGCGTGACAAAATGGATTAACTCCCATAAAAACTGCCTTGTTTTACTGCAGTAACTTTGCTGTAGAATTCTGCAGAATTGTTTTGCATCCTCTCATGCTCCACTGCATATAAAAACAAATAAAAGCTATCTTCTCTCTCAGTATTATAGGACATTTTGGAAAAGAATGGGTTCATATCCCCCAAAGTCAAGATTTAATCTCTGCAAACAATAGGACCTATGCACTATGCGCTTGGGGGTATGCGGATCTACATAACTCTGCACCTGCGGACAGGTGCTCACCAGCTGGTAATTACTGTCAGCCTCCACCTGTCCATGGCCCCACTCCCCAGTGTGCAGGACTCCACAGGGTGGCCGGGGGGTAGTCGTGGACCTGGACAGGCATCCAATCAAATGCCTGGACCGAGACCCACAGTGGATCCCAGATGCAGCAGAGCGTGCATTGGCAGCGTGCCCCATGGATGTCCGAGGGCCGGTGGCTGTGGTGGTGTGCAGAGGGCAATGCCACCAGCCCTTTGATGGCACCTGACAGGTGCACAGGGACTGGGTGGGAGGATTGCAGTTGGCGGTGTGGGGAGGAAGAAATTGTATCCTGCCATTAGTGGGGGGAGGCAGGCGGTGCTGTTCGGGGTGGCGGGGGCAGAATCAATGTCCAGTGCCCCTGTGAGGAGGGTATCAAGGGGGTCAATATGTGCAGGGTGGGTGGGAGGCACCGGGCATCCATCTGCAGTGGCCCAAGTGTGTAGGTGGGCTACTCGCCCTGTTGATGGGTGATTCCCGCTGTGTTCACTGGGCATGTAGGGGGCTTAGGGCAGGGTTCTTCCTTGTGTAACCTGTACCTGTGCACCCCCATGGCCAGCACTACATGCCTTGGTGCATGGCCCATAGTTCTGGCATGCCCCCTAGCCCGCCCCTGGCATATTGTTCTTTGCACGGCCAGGGGATTGAGTGCAGTGGTGCTGCACACCCCCCTTGATGCGTCCTGTGGGGGGCATGTAGGGTGTGGAGTGGCTGCGCCCTGCAGATACACATATATAACCACTCTGCCCCAATAGTGCATAGGGCCCCATGAATGTGTCTACAGGATGGTGCCAACTAGAGCGCTCAAGCAGGCAACAGTTGCCTAACACAACCCACATAGGTTTGCACTCATCTGCAACAG
The DNA here is from genome assembly GCA_016271365.2 of Neoceratodus forsteri. Taxonomy (NCBI): domain Eukaryota; kingdom Metazoa; phylum Chordata; order Ceratodontiformes; family Ceratodontidae; genus Neoceratodus; species Neoceratodus forsteri. Next base: position 1,556,733,684 of record CM057449.1, on the reverse strand, counting down.
AAGCATCCAGCACTGCATATTATACAGCACACTGGACCTAGTCTCGACTGTAGGAAGGTTGAGCCTGAAGTGTTCCATCATAATCTAAAAATGTTCACCGATGCTTTATCCAATTTATAATGAACAACATATTCACTAAACCCAACCAGTCCTACACACTTGAGGCATGATCCATAGACATCTTCCATTTTCCCAGAGCTAACAAGTCTGTTGAACAGATGACCTTCTCCATAGGCCCACCCAATGGTGTAGGAGGAGCGTTTCTGCTTGTGATGCCAATGACTCAGGTTGAGAAGCTAACTCTGGACATCAGAGGGCTGGTCAGGGAGGAGGAGGAGGATCAAATGTCCATAGGACTGCTGTCCTCCTCTGAGGGCAGAGGGTGTGCAGAGCCCAGTGCTGGCCTGGCCCCTAGTGGAAGCTAGGGGAAAGGTAGCTCAGGCCAACATGGAAGAGGGTATGGCAGCTGCCAAGAATGTGTGGTGTTCATCATGACACCACTGCATGCCACATCTCCCAAGGGCAAACAGGGGAAAAAGCCAGCAGTCAGGATGAACCCAGGCATCCACAGGCACTGCACCTACCTAACTGGGCACGCATAAAAACCAGATCCGTGTCACGGTGGGGGTTGGGGAACCCCATTGACCCTGCTGGGGGAGTCCCTGGGGGGGGAGAGACACATAGGTGGTAAGTCCTGATGGATGTTGGGGTGATGGGGCTGGGGTGCTTGGACTGATGGGGGATGACCATGGAGGAAGAGAGGAAAAAAAAGACCTTCTCCATAACTACACCTGGAATTCTCTCCCACCAACAGCAAGTCCTCTGCTATTTTACAAGCATTTAAACTTGCCATGTGCAACCATCTTTTCACACCATGCATTTACCCACAAGTATCTGCTGCAGCTACAGTAAGTTCCTTGTTCAGACTGACATTTAGGCATTTAATGCCGTATGGGGGACAAATGCGTGCAATATATAGGATAGTGCATGGGGAATAGTTGACAACAGGGCTATTCTTTCACTGAGTTTGGCACTATGGCGTGGATTGTGAGGCGCGGCGAGGTAATCCGTCATCATAATACCAGCGAAGGTAATTAAGCCCTGTTGTCAACTGTTCCCTATGCACTTTTCTTTATAGTGTATGGTGGAACGTCGTTTTTTGGGGAAAAAAATCACTACAGCATGTTTCTGCTTCAAAACATTTTTACTGGGTCACTAGAAGGAAAAAAGAACTTTACATTTTGAACGTTTTCACGCTTGACATTTTAACTGTTTAAGAACTTCACATTTTGAAGATTTTAACGCTAAACATTAGTACTGCCGCCGACATTGCTGCTTTCACTTTGTGTCTTGTCTATGGAGTGAGCCCTTACTGTCAAATGCTGCTCAAGGACACAGTGTGTGATGTGCGCAGTGCAGTAGAACAAAAAATCATTCTGCTGCACTGCGAACATCACTAGTGTAGGAGAACAACATTTCGACAGCGATGGATTTCGGTGGAGAACGACGTTTCACCATACACTATAAGTCTATACACTCTCCACACCAGCTTAATAATTATGATCTCCACCAACATCTGCTAATCCTAACTCTGTGATGATAGGTATTGCACAAAACACTGACACTGGGCCTTATGCACTATGTGGGCGAGGGTACGCGGAAATCACTCATACCCCGCCCATGTAGCTGCACACCTGCGGACAGGTGCACACCAGTCAGTGGTCACTACCAGCCACTACCTGTCTGCAGCCCCACCTCCCGGCATGCAGGACTCTGCAGGGCAGCCGGGGGGGGGGCAGAGTCGAGGACCTGGCCAGGCATCCAGTCAGATGCCTGGGCCGGGACCCACAGTGGATCCCATACATGGCAGGGCACACGTTGACAGCATGCCCCACAGATGTCTGAAGGCTGGAGGCTGTGGTGGTGTGTGGAGGGCAATGCCACCGGACATCTGATGGAACTGGAGTGGTGCACAGGGACAGGGTGGGGATGGCAGTCAGCGGTGCGGGGAAGGCACTGTACCTGCCATTAGTAGGGGTGGGTAGGTGGTGCCATTTGGGGGGTGGGGGCAGCATCCAAGTCCTGTACCTCTGTGTGGGGCGGGTTCTGGGGGGGTCTGATGTATGCCAGGGTGGGTGGGAGTCACCGGTGGCCGTATGCAGTGGCTCTAGTGTGTGGCTGGGCTACTCGGCCTGCTGTCGGGTGACTCCGGCTGTGTTCAAAGGGCACGTAGGGGGCTTATGGTAGGGTTCTCCCTGGTGTAATCTGCACCCCCTGTGGCCAGCACTATGCACCTTGGTGCATGGCGCATAGTGCTGACATGCCCTTCACCTTCCCTGGTGCATTGCTCTTGGTGTGCAGGGAATCAGTGAGGAAGGCGCAACCCTTGGTGTATCCCCATGGGGCACATAGGGTGCAGAGTGGTTGCTCGTCCCTGATATGCATGCATAGCCACTCCACCCCAATAGTGCATAGGGCCTACTATGTGTATTATATATTGAAAATGTAAAATTTATTGATGTGTAACATTGTCTTAGATCTCCTCTATTAGTAACCTCTTTTTCAGTAACATTCCCTCTTTCACCCTGCTGAAAACTTAGCATCTCAATTCTGACTGACTAAACAAACGATAGTAAAACTTGAAATGTATCAACTGAGCTTTGGTGAAAACTACTGTACACATTTGCAGATCAGGCATTTTAAATTATATTATACCAGGAGAACTATACTGAGCTGTAGAAACAGGAGCCTGTCTTTAGAAATATTTTCCTAGTGATTGGCGAGAAAATTATGCAGCAAAGAAAATAAGTGCAATGCTTATGCCACCACTCCACCCTATAACACCACACACACACACACACACACACACACACACACACACACACACACACACACAGAAAATGTTTTAAAAAGTAGAATACCTTTACGGGCTCTTTTTCACACATTGCATAACTCTGCTTATCGTAAATGCTGATTTCTTACAATCAGTTTTGCAGCATGCAGACACAGATGATGTTAAGAAGCATAGAAAGATGATTGCAGAAGGAGACCAAAGGTCCATCAAGTCTGTCCATAAGATCCCTACATGATCCTGGGTCCTAGCTGGTATTTTCTCTTGCAGATTTGATTCCAGCTTACTCCTTATCCTAACCCATTTTGAATGCTGATACGTCCATGGCTCCACAATCCTTTCTGAGAAATAGTGCTTCCTAAGATCCCTCCTGAAACTCCCACCCCTCAGTTTCCATCCATGCCTCCTCATGTTTGAGTTAGGAGCCTTGGTGAATAGTTGAGCATAGGGTACTGAATTTAAACTCTTCATGTACTTAAAGATTTCTATCATATACCCACTTTCTCACCTAGATTCAAATGAGTACATGTTTGACGCCTCTAACCACTCCTCAAACAGCAGCCCATGAAGCCCCTGTATCATTTTGGTTTCCCTTCTCTGAATGGTCTTAATACTGTCCCTATCCTTCTTAAGGTATGGTCTCCAAAACTGTATGCAGTATTCCAAATGGAGTCTCACCAAAGATCTGTACAGTGGAAGTATCACCTCCCTGTGCCTACTGTCAAATCCTCTCCCTGTGTATCCCAGCATTTTGTTGGACCTACTGCTGTATATGCTGCATTGCATTGGCTGGTTTGTTTAAAGGTGTTGCTAATAATAACTCCTAGATCCCTTTCCTCTTTTGAGTCATTGAGTTTGACCCCGTTTAGCCAATAGGTTGTTCTAGGGTTATTCCTCCCAATGTGCATCATTTTACATTTCTTGGCGTTAAATTTCAGCTGTCAGATACTTGACCATTGTTCTAACCTTTTCAGATAATTTTGAACTGTTTTCACTGCTTCTTCTCTTTCCACCTTTCCCCCTAATTTAATGTTGTCTACGAACACTGGAATCTTGCATTGGATACCTACTGCTACTGTATGTCACTGATAAACACATTAAACAGGATTGGACCTAAGACCGAGCCCTGCGGGACACCACCTGTCACTTCTCCCTTCTCTGACATCTCCCCATTGACCTCCACCCTTTGCCTCCTTCTGTCCAACCGGTTTCCCACCCACTTAATGATACAGCTTGCTATGCCCAGATCCTCTAGCTTCTTCAGCAAGCGTTTGTGTGGTACTGAATTAGAGGCTTTGCTGAAGTCTGAATAGAGGTCGTCCACTGGCCGGCCACTATCTACTTCCCTAGATACCCAGTCAAAGAAAGTAATCAGGTTTGTCTGGCTTGACCTGCCTGTAATGAAATCACATTGTTTGTCGTCCTGTAGGCCATGCTTATTCAAGTAATCTGCTAGGTCTTTTATAATCAGGGCCTCCATTTGCCTTCTTAGCATTGATGTGAGGCTGACTGGCCTGTAGTTACTGGCCTCTTTCCTGATTCCACCCTTATGAAGAAGCACCACATCAGCTCTTTTCCAATCATTGGGTATGACTCCCATCTGCAGAGGACAGTTAAACAGATGCGCTAAGTTGTCTGCTATCTCACTTGCTAACTCTCTAATTATCCTCAAATGTATTTCATCTGGACCAGGAGATTTGTCAATCTTTAAATGCTCAAGCAACTCTGTGACCCTGCCTGCAGTAATACTTAGTGTTTCCATTTTTGACACTTCCCTGCTGTGTGCTGTAGTGCCGCAGTCAAGCATTGGGCCACGCTGTTCTTTGGTGAACCCCGAAGAGAAGTATTTGTTCAAAACACTTGCCTTCTGTCTGTCTTCTTCCAGTATCCTATCCCCATCCCTGATTTTAACTATCCCTCCACCCTTCTTTCTCTTTTCTTGCAAACATCTGAAAAACTGTTTGTTCCCCTCTCTGACACCTTTAGCTATCTCAAGTTCTGCAGCTGTCTCTGCTTGTCTCACTGCCAACTTAGCCTCCTTATTCTTTAGTATGTATTCCTACCATAGATCATTACCCAACTTACTTTTGAAGTTGCGGAATGCTTCCCTCTTGACCTTAATGACTATCCTAACTTGTGAACCAAATGGGGTGTTTGTGTCTGTCTCTTTTGGTCACTATCCTTATACATGCCTTTGTGGCCTCTGTAATTGTTTGTTTAATCATTGCCTAAATGTCTTCTACTACAAAATGTTGATGAATCTTAGTTAGTTTTTCTCCTACTAGTTCCTTCATTTTATCAAAATTTGCTCCCTGAAATGTAGGACTTTTGCCCTTGACTGGGATTTGATATCCTTTAGGGCTATTTGTTCTATGGTGCTGAAGTCTTTGGCCACTTTAAGTGGTTCAACACTAATCTGTGCACTATGGTTTATTGCTATGCCCTGACTAGTGCTGAACCAATCAGGTGGCCTGAAACATCACAAGCCACCTGACTGTCTCAGTACCAATTGGGGAAATAAAGTAGCCAGGTTTCAAACTTTTTACATTAAAGTGATTTTGTGGTTTTCAGCAAATACAGTTAGAATCGATGGATCACAGTTACACTAGAGTTCCCAAAAATCAGAATTTCAGAACTTTTCATGTTTTGATTATTAAAGACATTTTCATTAAAACAGGATTTTTTTCCCTTAGACTTCATGTATATGTGTTGCTTATCCCTGCCGTGAAGTTGTAATGCTCTTTTTATGATGCCCTTTAGTAATAAAGAAAGAAATGCCCCGAAATTCATTTTTGGCAGGACTGTTATATGATTTGGGTCCTGCTGATGGCAGCAGTACATTTTTTTGTTTTGCAGGAAACTGGCAAATCCTTTTAAGCTTCTTAAATCACAGCTCTGCAACTGAGCTAAGTCAACCATCTCTGTCTTCACTAGTAACAAATGTTAATACAGTCAACTAGCAATCACCACTGCAGTTATCTTGCAATCTTGTTTGTTCAAAGAAAGGTCACACTACTGATCTGATAAGATTGCTGCAATTTTGCCATGTTGCCTGGCTGTTAATTAGGACTCTAAATTATTGTCACATGAAAGTTGTTGTGAATTATGTAACCTTGCAGTTTTGATATAATCACACAAAGCTGGAATAGCCCTGCAGGATTCCTAGAAACTTTCAAGGTTGGTTCCCCTATGTTGTGTACCTGGCCACCTTCTAAACTCCGAAATTCTTTGCATTAATCATCTAGTTTCTAATTAATTGGGGTATTTGGGACATTGCAAATAAATGTAAGAGGCAAACATGGATTTTTAGGATTAATCCCTCATGGATATAAGAAATTTGGGGCACTAGGTGGGTAAGCACCAGCTTCAGGTGGCTTTGGACCTAGCAGATTCTTCTTGAGGGCTGCTCAGTCAATTGCCCACCCACGCAGAAAAGGTTGATTTTGCTCTGTACCGTAAGGCTCCTGGGGGAAGCCCTGACTTGAGGGGTGTCAAGTCATGGGTCATTGCTCTTGCAGGTAAGACCCTGAAGGTAGGGGTGGGTGGAGGGACACCTTGGACAGCTATGGGTTATATCTCCACAGGCAGCAAAGGAGATAAAGATGGATGAAAAAAAAAGAGATGACATTGACAGTGCAGTTGCAGAGATACATGCAGGGTAGCAACATCTTCGATAAATTCCAGCCTGGTTTTAGGTCTAGTCTCGGCAAGGGTGACATTTAGCAGCTTCAACTCAGGGACAACTTTACAAAAAATTCAGTAAGTACGTATTTCATCTTATATTTAATTGTCATACCTTCCTCTCACATTTCATTACAGTATTTGTGGAATATTTTTTAATGAACATTGGATCTCAATCACTTGGTCTTTGCTCTGGCTGCTTGTCTACCAGTGACAGTGTAACACTTTGTCTGTGACATCACAGCTGATAGTTATAGTTTGTCTGCTTTGGCTGCTTGTCTACCAGTGACATTGTAACACTCTGCCTGTGACATCACAGCTGACTGCTGTAGAAATTATGATGATGTCACAAGCTGAAGATTATAATACCACTCGTAGACAAGCACCTAGAGCATATCAAGATGAAATGACATTAAATCCTGTTTTTATGCAAATGTACTTAGTAATTTATAAAAAAGGTAGCAGTTCTTCCTGAGAGAATACCCTTAGTATTTTTCAATCTGTCATACATAAATGCATTTATTTATTATAGGGGCACAATCGCGCCCCTATAGTTAGGGTTCAATGGTTACTTCTATGCTAAACTCAAAGTTTTGCACTTTAATAACTTCACAGCCATTCAACTGATTGGCATGAAGCTTCGCAAGTGCCATCAGGGACCAAAGATCTTTTTATGTGGCACGTTTCGTTCTGGTCAGATGTGCGAGTGTGGAGATACTGAGTGCCACAAAATGTGAAAATGACCATTCTTGAGCAAATTCTTTGTCACGCCCTTGCACAAAAACTATGTGGAATTGTGGTCTGAAACATTTAGAGTGAAACAGGTCTTGGATCACAGATGTGCCTTTTGAAGGTTTGGTGAAAAAACATTAATCCATTCAAAAGTTATTACATTTTAAAGTTTCCAATTATTTTCAATGGGAGTAGTTAGATGTCCCATGTGAAAAAGGATCCTTTATCTCAAATGGGTAATACTTTGCTGCAAATGGGCAATCCTTTTTCACAAATGGGTAATCCTTATTCTTGCTGCTGCCATTTTCATTTACAGTTAGCAGGGTTCCCCACTCTCTGAAAATATAGGGTGGTGGCAATGGTGATCGGGTCAAATGGTGTGTTATTTTTCGGGACCTCCTATATGCACTGTACATGTGCATAAGTAGCTTTTAAGTAACATATAGTGTGCTGGTATTAAATGGGTAGTATTGCAATAAAGGATGTCAATAAAAGACAATTTTGAAGGATTTTATAAAAAAAATGGATAAAAATATAGGGTGGTGGTAAAAAATATAGAGCGGTGGTAAAAAAATATAGGGAGATGGCCCACCGCCCTAAAACAATGAATGGGGAACACTGAGTTAGTGAGGGAAACAAGTTGTGATAATTCCAAGAAAATTATGTCTTGATTTTAAACTGACATGTGTAGATTGCTTATCGGGACCCCCTCAGTTGGATTCTGCAGTTAACTGGTGGCAAATGGCTTTCTTTTTTTTTTTTTTTACATAATAAGGATACTTTTTCATGCACCTTAAATCCTTTCCCTGTTAGTCTAGTGGTCCCTCCCCCCCCCTTGGTGTCCGATCACCATTCCCATATCAAAACAAAATTCCCCTGGTAATCTAGTGGTCCCTCTCCCTGCCCTGTTCTCTAATCACAGTCCCCAATGTTTATTTCTAAACTCCCTGTTAGTCCAGTGGTCCTGCCCCTCCCCTAGTCACCAATCACCATCCCATATGTTTTTTGTTATATGCTCTGGTAGTCCAGTGGTCCCTCCCCCTTCCCTATTCTCTGATAACTGTCCCTATCTTTTATATAGAGTTCATCAATGGTCCAGTATTCCCTCCACCCTCCCCCATTCTCCAATTGCCATTGCCATCCCCTTGTTTTATATAGCATTCATTGGAAGTCCAGTGGTCCCTCCCCCATTCTCTGATCATCATCCCATATGTTTTTTGTTTTATGCCCTGGTAGTCTAGTGGTTTGTTTGTTTGTTTGTTTATTTTTATTCTGTATAACCAGTGAGCAATAATATGCCCATTTTCACTGGTGCCCAGTCACAACATAATAAACCACATATATACAATATACAAAATATAAAACATACAAATAGTACAACCTCATTTGAGGCAACAACACTTTGATTCAACTAACATAAATCTTTTTAAAACCCTCTTAAATAAAGAAATTGTAACACATTGCACAATATAACAAGGTAGTTCATTATATAATTTTACTGCATAATATTGTAAAGAATTCTGAGCAAATGCACTTTTATAATAGGGAATCCGAAATTTAAAATTTACCTGTGACCTGGTCCTTACACCATTTACCAATTTAGGAAACATTTCACAAATAACACTAGGCAAAAATCCTAAATTAATTTTCTGAAGAAATACCAAAGCACGTAATCTAAATCTATCAACTAAAGACAAACACCCTATAAAATTATAAAGTAAGCAATGGTGAGTTCTTTTCTTCTGACCTGTTACAAAACGAATAATGTTGTGATAAGTAGATATAAGCTTAATACGCATTCTATCTGATGTAAAAAAATAAATTATTAAACCATAATCAATAACTGAAAACAATAAGCTATTAACCAAGATTACCCTAACCTCATAAGTTAAATACATTTTCAACCGGTATAACATTCCTAGTCTTTGATGTAGTTTACCAATTAATTTCTGAATATGTATTTCAAATGATAAATTACAGTCAATGACCAGGCCCAGGTAACAAATTTCAGAAACCCTTTCTATATTATTTCCATAATTATCTTTTAAAGTCAGCTCAAAATTCACATTAGATCTTACATTTTTAAATACTATGCATTTTGTTTTAACATGATTCAACACCAAATTATGCCCTATGAACCAACCATGCAATAAACTAAAATCATTCTGTAACTGTTGCTGTACAATTTGTCCAGTATTACAAATACACAATAAAACTGCATCATCTGCAAATAAAATAAGTTCTGTATCATTACATATTTTGGGCAATGAATTTAAAAATAAAGAAAACAACAAAGGACCTAATACTGACCCTTGAGGAACACCACATATCAAATTACCCTCATCTGACATTACACCATTCATAATAGTTTTCTGCACCCTACCAGTTAAATAATCATTAATCCATAATATCACTTCATTAGAGAAATTAACCTCAAGCAAACTCATTAACAACTTCCCATGGTCAACCAAATCAAATGCCTTGGTGAGGACCACAAAGCCAGCAGCTACTATTTTTTCCCTCATCTAGAGCTTTATACAGCTGGCCCGTGAACCTCACCAAGGCAGTCTCCGTACTATATCCCTGCCGAAATCCATGTTGGGAAAGGGACCAAAGAAAATATTGATCCAAATAACCTTTAATCTGATCTGAAACAATTCTCTCTAGTAATTTAGATAAGGGAGCTAATAGTTTTATAGGTCTATAATTATTAACATTAATTTTACTTCACATTTTATATATAGGCCTTACAACACCACATTTCCATTTTGTTGGAAAAACATTATTAGTGAGGGAAAAATTAAACATTTTAGTCAACATTGGAACAATTGATAACCCAGCTTTTCTAAGAATCCTATAATCTATTCCATCTACCCCCAAATATGGCCTAGGATCTATCTTCAATATATATACGTCAAGACATCCTTCTCAGTAAGTTCCTGAAAATAAAATTGTGACACACCACCCTTTTCCCTACTATTTTCAGCTAATAACTCTTAATTCTAAATTTGTCACACGTCCTTGAATATTAAACCTCTCTAAATTAGTAAAATGAGAATTAAACCCATTTACTACTTTGACTGGATCATTAATCAATTGCCCATCTAATTGCAATGAAATATTATCCAATCTCTTACTTTTACCCATTAGCTCATTCAAAACTTTCCAAAGGGCCTTGGTGTAACACAATCCATTACCCAATTTATTTTCCAAATAATCCCTTTTCGCTTTCCTTACCTTTGCTTTACATAAATTATGCAATCTCTTATATTCATGCTGTAAACCAATTGTCTTATGTTTCCTAAACCTAATCCAAGCCTTATTTCTATCCCTTATTATCTTCCTCAAATCATGATTAAATCATATTTTCTCCTCTGCTTTTATTTTAACAATCTTAATCGGTAGTAACTTATCACAAATACCAATAAAGTAACAACACAACTTATAAAAAGCTTCATCAATATCATAGATGACGTCTAGGAATGACCAGTCAATTAACTGGACTTCTTCTACAAAAGACTGCAAGTGAAAGTCGGAGATTTTCTGATACTGAATAGTTCTTTGGCGGTTCCTTAACATATTTTACTGTCCACCCACAATAAACTGCACAATGGTCACTAAGACAATCAGAACTAACTCCCGACTTAATCACATGCCCAGGATAATTTGTAATAATCCAGTCAATTAGTGACTCATATCCAGTTCGATAATTATATCTAGTAGTATCAGTCACCAATTGAGCCATTCCCAAACCTGATACTAAATTCCTAACATCAATCGCTTGTTTAGATGACCAATCTAGATTAAAGTCACCCAAAATTAACAATTCTCTCGAAGGAGGGAAAGATAAATCATGAAAAAAGGCTTCAATTCCCATATTAACATTCAAGGGAGGTACATACACATCAATTAAAGTTAGCAATTTATTCCCTCCTAAAACCAAATCAATTACCAGGGACTCATAATAACTATTATCCTGACAATCTTGATTTATATTAGCTGATAAATAACTCTTAATATAAAATAAACAACCACCCCCCCTTTTCCCTTTTCTGTCCTTCCTAAAAACAGAATACCCATCAATCCTTACTTCATCATCAGTTACTTTATTAGATAACCAAGTCTCTGTCAATGCCAGGATATCGAAGGAATTTTCAACTAACCATCCTTCTAACAAATCTTTTTTAGGTAATAGACTCTGAACATTTAAGTGTCCTATTTTTAGAAAAGAATTCACATCTTTATCTATATGATTAATTGGCCCAGGATTAGGGTGAACTGTTCCTGATAACATTAGTAACATCATTAATAACCATTTAGCCCCAAAACCTTTATTCCCATATTTTCCAAAAAGGAAGTTCTGTTTTTCACCACTGTTAACAATACATTTCTTCCCCACATTATAACAAGTCTGTAAACAACACATTTTCGTCAACTTTATAGCCATATAGTAACTTCCCATTTCATAAACCACTTTACAATTATATGTAGGAAGCAGTTTAAGCTCAGGACACAATTGCCCATCGTTAGTAACATCATGTGCAACTGAAATCCAAAACACTAAAGTGCCATCATTATTAACAGTACAGCTTATTTCAGTAACAAGCATTTGTTGGAGAATGCAAACAGAAAGAAGTAAGAACAATGACCCCATCTCTATTAAAAGTGTGTCCCTCAAGTTACTAAACAACTCTCTACAATTACCCACTACACAGCTAGACCTTACAAAAGTGAAATTACCAGGGAAGCATACAGTTATACAATTACTTCTATATAAAATTACTTACACCTAGTGGCGCTCGCGCCACTCACAACGCTCGCGCTTGTGAGCAGCATGGCTTTTTAAAGTGCTTTAACCCCTCCTCCTCCAATGACCTCACAGCACACTCCCCGGTCCTTCCTCTGTGTAACAGCTGTTTCAAATGCTTCCAAATGGTTAGTTCAGCAACAGTCTCTCACCCTGTGCACACTTCTAACAGTTGTTCCAAATACTTTGAAAGTCACTTTCAGCAGCAGTCTCTCTCATTAATCAGCAGATGATCTAGCAGATATCACTCAGGCAGCGTACAGCAATCAAAAGGGTGCCTCCCCCATTTTGCAATCACCCATCCACATGTACTATATAGCATTCATTGGTGGTCCAGTGGTTCTCCCCCATTCTCCAATCACCATCCCATATGTTTTTTGTTTTATGCCCTGGTAGTCCAGTGATCCGCCCCCCCCCCCGCTGTTCTTCGATCACCATCCCCATGTTTTATATAGAGTTCATTGGTGGTCCAGTGGTTCCTCCACCCTTCCCATTCTCTAATCACCCTCCCTGTGCTGCCTTATGTCCCTGGTGTCTAGTGGTGCCCCCCCACCCCTTCAGTGTCTGGTCTCTCAAATAAAGAAAACCACCCTTTTTTTCTCTGCAAAAATTAAAAAGGGTCCCTCGCTGATCAGCACCCACCACCTCTACTTCCCACTCAGCACTCACCACTCTACACCCCCCAGTACACTCCCACACACCCTCACTCACCTGAACAGATCCCAGGTTCAAGCTCAAGTCTCCGACTGAAGACATGTCTTGCTGCTGGAACTGGCGACTGCAATATGAGAAACTAAGGTAAATATGGTTCAATATGTTTCAATGGGATTTTCAACTTTGATGGATGAATAAGCCATTTTTTGACATTTTACACCAAATTTTCAACATGGCCTATTGGGGACCCCAAAAGGTGATTTCACAATTGCTTGGCAAAATCACCTTTTGGGCAGAATTTGAAAATGTTCACCATACTTGTTCATGAGATGGGGTTGTAAGAAGGCACTGTTGAAAATTTGGGGTCAAAATATGTAAAAAGCCCAAAGTTACGACCATTTAATGCAGTTTTGCTATGCACACTCATAACTTTGAAAAATTGTAAATATTTTCACCCCAAATTTTCAACATAGCCTTCTTATTACCCCACCTAATGTATGTCACAGCTGTCATTTTCAAATCTGTGACAAAATGTGTTTTCGCACCTGTGGCACAAAATGTCATTGCAGTTGCACAGGATTACATTTTGGCGAGGATTCAAAAATTGTCTGTACCAGGTACATGAGGTAGGGTAACAAGATGGCTATGCTGACAATTTGGTTGCTTTTGCCCTATAAATGGAAGCACGGGGCTCTTCCAGTGGTACAAGCACATAGGCATCTATGGAGGTATAGGAACACAGTGCAAATAACAATACAATTACTCTATCTCAAAAACTATAGATGGATGGGTGCGCAGGGCCCAGTGGGCCATACAATTCAACAGGCAAATAAGGCTATGAGATATATTATAGTGGAGGATGTAATTAAACCATCTCATAAAGTAAGGACATTTTTGGCAAAAAATCTTTGCTAATGCATCAGTTAGGGTTCCAGTGACAAAAGTTGGGAAATGTGCTGTTAGGGTTTCCAACCCTAACAACCCTCCCCCACCATGCAGGGCATTGGGGGGGACTTGTGGTTGTAAAACCCTAATGCTCACCCCATTCTCCTATACTGTAACCATGCCAGCTTACTTACACATGGAATGGGGTGAGCATTAGGGTTGACAGCGAACCCACGCCTGTTGCTGCCTGCACCGTGGGGGTGGGGTGTTAGGGTTGGAGACCCTAAAATCACATTTCCTAACTTTTGTTGCTGGAACCCTAACTGATGCATTAACAATGTCTTTTGCCAAGATTTTGTATATAATTGGTGAACAAATCAGGTGGCATGATATCTTTTATTAGATCAAAAATACATTTTCAGTCAGCGTGCAAGTTTTCAGGCTTACACAGAGCCCTTATTCAGGCGATATCAGTTTCAACAAAAAGCACTACTTTGATGCCATGGATACTGCTTCCTATTCCCAGCAATTCCAGCAATTAGCATATACCTGTAAGTATAACATAAGCTGACTATGCCTGCAAAAGCATCTGATGATTATATAGAATAAAAGGGAGGTACAATTTAGAAAACATCAGTATTATAAACAGAATTCTGTCTAAATATTTAGATTTTTGATGTTCTCTTTGTTTGCTAATGATAAACTATTGGTTTTGCATAGAAGCTCAATATCCTTCCTGCTTGAACCACAAAGTCTTTATCATGCATGGTGGTTACACGGCACTGGGTTAGACTAGTGCTGACAACAATAGTGCAGTCAAGAGCTGCATGGCAAAAATAGCACTGAATTTGTTTTTGCGGGGGCTCTGCCCACTGCACCCCCCCAATGTGCGGGGCTCTGGCCCCCCCCGCACCCTCCAGACTTAAATATCCCTAATCCATGGGAGAGCGGATCTCAGGGCAAGTTAAATTTCTGGGGCTGTGGAACACTATTTCCAGGGCCCCTGGAAGAATAAACTATGTCCCGATGTGAGTACAATAAATGGAGACCAGGATTAAAACCCTGGTCTCCAATAGCACTGGCCAAGCTGCTCTATGCCCCAGCTTCCACACCATGGGAGCAGCTCGGCCAGCCTCCTGGATTCTGGTGCCCTTGTGCTGCACCTGCACCATGGACAGTAACCAGGGGAGCGCTTACAGCAAGCACTGTAAATCCCCAGTCACTGTCCACGTGAGTGCTTACCAGACTACCGCCACATAGTGCGGTGCTATTCTGGTAGTGCTCACTTGATGGGGTACCTAGTTACACATGATTGATTCTGATCTTTCATTACTCATTCTACACCCTTGTGTACAGTTTTGGCACGTGTCCCAAACCATAAATCTTTTGGCAACCATTATCAGTCTAATCGGGAAGCCATTGAGTAGTGTCAGCATGTGTTTAAACTTTTTTTATTCAGTATATAGATATAATTGTACAACCAGTTTTGAGATTAGATTCAACATCTGGGGCCACATTTTCAAAGCCCGGAGAATGCCGCAAGCCTCTGGGGTGCCAATCATTGGGCGCACAGGGCTTGTGGCATTCTCACGGCCAGCATTCAGGATTTTCTAACTAGTTCTCTGATTGCAGCAGGTTAGACCAGCTTTTTCTGGTCTAGCTTATGCCAGTCCTGAGTACCCTTTTCATGAGGAATGCACCACATATTTGGTGGAAGCTGCCATAAAGTGTGAAAACTGTTGTAACTGCAGTAACTGCACCCGATGTACTAAAAGGTGTTCGGTGCAGCTGCACAAAAAAATGGGTTTGACACAGGGCTTAATGCAAGTCCTGCACCACCCTTTGAAAATCCAGCCCCTGGACTGGTAATAATCAGATTTTTGTAGCAGGTGTGGGAAGCAGCATTTGGAGAGAGTGTGTACAAAACTGAAATTTCTGTCTACACCCCTGTGATAAGAACTTGTTCATCTCCTATTTAATCAATTACATTTTCTTTCTAGGGCCTGATGTTTGCTCTGGTTCTGTAAAGTCTTCACATTATGTTATAGTATGTGTGATATAATTGTGATGTGCAGTTTTTGTTGTCGAGCAAAATCTGCAGACATATTTATAGATTGCTGAGCTGCTGGAATAGGATTCAGAAGTGAACATCTGTGCAACTGGATTATATTTAATGTAAGAAGCTGGACGTAACAGGGATGAGCTTGGGTTACCTAGTAAAAGAGTATTGTTAATAACTTGAGCTCTCATCCTTTACGGCCCTGGGATATCTCTGTTTGGGGCTCAACTGCTACAAAATCTGGGTGTTTTCTTTAACTTTTGTTTGCCACCAGAGAATCAAGAGACAACTGTGGTCAGAAACAGTATTTATCATCTAAGGAACATTTCCAAGTTGTGCCCTTTCCTTCTGTCTGTGACCTAGTGCCCATCATATATGTATTTTCAGTGTCACAACTGGACTTTTGTAACTTGATCTGCAGTACAGTAGGTGGGCTGACCTCTGCAATAACCCATGACAGGGCATGAGGTTTTGGGGAATTAATGCTGAGTGCCCTCCAGCACCCAGGAAGTGCATTAATTCTCCCATAATCCCATGCCCTCAATTTTGTTATTTTGCTTGTAAAATGGGTTATAATTTAAAACTAAAATAAATACAAGAAAGTCATTTTCATGTGGAAAACACAGAGAAATGTACTGTGTATTCATCCACCAGGTAAAGTAGTTTGTTTGGAGTAATGTGCGCGGTTAATAAGAAAATGTTGTCTGTTGTGTCCCCCACCGAGCAGATTATCATCTGCACTCCAGATTGTCTCCCCCCCACACACACACATTATGGTGCACAGTCATATTTGTGTTCAATTCCCCCTCTCACACACACACACTCAAGATTTTTTTAACTCAGTCAGAGCATGTATATTCCACCCCCCCCCCCACACACACACACACTCTCAATATACAGCAGCTACAAGATTTTTTCTCTTTTTTAATTCGGCACTGTCTCGTAAGTGATACAGAAGAAGGAATGTTCACAGCTGGGAGAGGCGTGAATGCAAGGACAGCAACAGCTGCTCTGAAAACAGCAATGAATGCACCACTGCAGAGTGCACAACATTCACAACAGGGATATAAGACTTGCTGGCTGGTTATAATACGGGTTGTGAAAACCTGAAAAAGGCAGATGGCATTCACTGATCCGTTTGCCATCAGAGCTACATGAGCTCCACCATGAGTCTCGTGCCTACCTCACTTGTTGGCTTCAATCCATGTCTCTGTGTTGGGAAATGGTCTGCATCGTCATCAAGGGAGATTGGGGGGCAATGATTTTATTTGGGTAAACAGTGTGCCAACTATGGGGAAATATAGCAAGGCAACTGTGGACTAACTAGGAGATTTAATAAATGGTCATGCTGTTGGACCAATCAGGTTCTCAGTTTTTCACAACCCATTTTATAAGTGGCTGATTCATCATTTGCAACTAGTGTAGAAGGTAGATGTACTTTCTAAGAGACAACTGTTAAACAACATGAACAGATCAATAAAAAACTGAGCTCATTTCATGGTTTTGCAGCCTCAACAGTAAATACACCATAAAAGAGAGACCAGACCAGAGTCAGATGGTTGGTGCAGCAATAGTGCTACCGATCGTGATGCCGGTGATCCAGGTTTGGTAGCAAGGCAAGTCGTCGCATGCCAGCCAGGGGGAAGAGGATAAGTGTTCCAGAGGATGCTCTGCTCCTGCAGGTAGGGAGGGCCACAGGCTCTTCTGCTGTATTGCCACCTGAGTAACCACAGGTGGCAGTGCAGTCAGAGCAACATAGTGGGAGGGGGGACACAGGCTGGCGCCATGCAATGCATGTTAGCATGCATCCCCTAGGAGAGGACCAATAGAAGAACAGAAAACACTCTGGCATGAGGCAGGATGACTACCTGGCTTCCCACAGTCCTCGCACCAGTGACATGGCTTTCCTCCATCTCAACCTGATCTAAGCAGTGTGATGGCTTGGCCCACCACCTCACCCCAGTTAAGGGTGTGTGTGACAAGTGGGGGACAGGAGTTGGAAGGTAAGCCCACAAGAAGCCAACTGATGGATCTGGGGAAGGTCAGCATGAAGGGGGGCCTAGCCAGATAGAGGGAGTATAAACAGAAATAAAAAAAGAGAGATAGACCAGCCGAATACTGCCCCTTTCAAAAAACTCACATTGGGGCAGCAGTGTTTTAAGGGTTGATAGCTCACATACTAAGTCCCTGGTGGCTAGCATCCCATACAGGAATTTCTTAGGATCTGATGGAATTGCATATCCAATTTGATATTTGAGAAGGAGATGCAAAATGATTAAGGGAGAGGGGTTATTCCCGTGATATGGTTAAGGCTGCTTACAATAAAGTAAGGTTCTTAAAAGGGACAGCCTCCCATTCTCAGCTGGCTGAGGAAGAAGGAACAGGAGAATGGGAAATCAAGAGTGAGTGATAAATTTGCCCTTGACTACAGCACTCATGTCATGGAAATCAGGTAGATAGTTTTATTTTTTAATTTAAAGTACTTTATCAGGATATTTTGTACAAGAAAAACAAAACTCACAAACGAATACAACAGTTCTGATTAAGAGAGGAAGAAATAGAAAGGAGAAAAAAAAGAACATCAACAAGCAAAAATACATCTCATGAAAATAGGAGCATCCCCACCTCCCCTAATTCAGACCAGAACGGCCACTCAACCACAGGCAGTGCACAGATAATATGCCTACTAATCTAGCTGCCCATGAAAGTTTGTGTCTAAACATCCAATTCCTTAGGTACATCCAAGAAAATGGAGCACACTAGACTGAATAAGTAGTAAATGCTCTCAAAAAAATCAATCCCATAGTCTGATAAGTGAGTTATTTCCTAAGAAGTAGTCAATAAGGCAAGGAAGGGGTCCGATCTTTTTTTAAACACAGAGTGGTGACTGGACATATTTGTAATAATCTTCACAGTATTTAACATACCAAGAATTTCCCTATGCCAGTTTTCCATAGTTGAGATGTAGGCATTCAACCAGTGTGTCAGGATAATGAATTTGGCTGCCACTGCCATTAAGGCTATGTACCCTTTCCTAGGTCGAAAAATTGGATCATGGTAAAGTCCTAAAATACATTTTTCAGGGGTAAACGCATCTTGAAGACACAGAACAGGATCAAGGGAAGCCTGAATCTCTCTCCAAAAACTTTGAATATTGGTTCATAACCATAATTTACGATAGAGGGTGCCCTCAGCATCCCCACATTTTAGACATACATTAGAGGCTCCTTTACCCATTTTATGTAATTTACTCGGGGCAAGAACTCCTAAAACTGAAGGTGGACAAAGCAATGGGTCCTGATGGAATTCACCCCAGAATTCTAAAAGAATTAAGGAAGGAACTAGTGAAACCACTGGCTACTCTTTTTAATAAATCATGGGAGGATGGTGTGGTACCCGAGGACTGGAGGAAGGCGGATGTGATTCCCCTTCACAAAAGTGGGACCAAGACAGAGGCAGGAAACTACAGACCTGTCAGTCTGACCTCTGTGTTAGGGAAAATGATGGAGTCACTTCTGAAGGAAAGAATAGTTGAGTACCTAGAGGTCAGTGGAGCACAGGATCCAAGGCAGCATGGGTTCACAGCAGGAAGGTCATGTCAGACGAATCTAATAGATTTCTTTGACTGGGTGACCAAAGTAGTAGACCAGGGAGGGGCTGTGGACATGGCCTACCTAGACTTTAGCAAGGCATTTGACACAGTCCCACACAAAAGATTATTAGTCAAATTAACCAGCCTGGGAGTGGGTCCCAGGGTGGTAGCCTGGTAAAACATTGGCTGGACAACAGGACACAGAAGGTAATTGTAAATGGAGTCCACTCTGAAGAAAGGGTGGTTACTAGTGGGGTACCGCAGGTTCAGTATCGGGTCCAGTCCTTTTAATGTCTTCATCAGTGACATTGCAGAGGGACTGAAGGAAAAGTATGCCTTTTGCAGATGACACAAAGATCTGCAACAGGGTTGATACACAAGGAGGCGTGGAAAGGATGAAAAGGGACTTGGCAAGGTTGGAGGAATGGTCAGACGTATGGCAGCTAGGATTCAATGCAAAAAGTGCAAAATAATGCACCTGGAAACAAGAACCCAGGGAAGAATACACAATGGGTGGGAGGTAGTAACAACAACAAAACAGAAAGGGACCTGGGGTAATCATATCAGATGACCTTAAGGTTAGCAAGCAATGTGAGAAGGCAGTAGGGAGGACCGGGGTATACTGGGATGTATAGGAAGAGGCATCAGCAGCAGAAAACAGGAAGTTGTTATCCCTCTGTACAGACAGTTGGTGAGACCCCATCTGGAATACTGTGTTCAGTTCTGGAGACCCCATCTCCGCAAGGACATAGACAGGATAGAGGCAGTCAGAGGAGGGCAACTAAAATGGTGCAGGGTCTGCAAGAGAAGCCGTATGAGGAGAGACTAAAGGAGCTTAATATGTATACGCTTGAGGAAAGAAGGGAGGGGACATGATAGAAACTTTCAAGTACCTCAAGGAATCAACAAAGTCCAAGAGGTAGCATCTTTCAGAAAAGAGATTTGCAAGAACAAGGGACACAATTTAAAGATAGAAGGAGGGCAGTTCAGGGGCAATGTGAGGAAGTATTATTTCACAGAGAGGGTAGTGGATGCATGGAACAGCCTTCCTGAGGAAGTTGTGGGGTCTAAAACTGTGGGAGAATTCAAGAATGCATGGGACAGACATAAGGCAATTCTTGTGGGGTGCAGGAAGATATAGGCTGTTGGTTAACTAGGATCTGCGGCCTATCCTGTAGTTAGGGGAAATGGGCAGACTAGATGGGCCTAGCGGTCCTTATCTGCCGTCAAAGTCTATGTTTCTATGTTTCTATGAAATACAGATTGTGCAAAATGTCAAATTGTTGTAAACAAAGTTTATCCTGTTTAACATAGACATATAAGTCTCGCCATACTATGCACTAGGCTGTCTCATTTAGAGAAAGATCCAGAGTAGATTCCCCAGTATGGGCAACTAACATTACAGGGTCAATGGTCCCAGGTTTGAAGGCTAGAGTATATTTGTGAAATGGGATGGGGTGATCTTACCAAAGTAATTAATCATTTAAAAGCTTCTCCTGCCACTTTTGATCACAGTGGTGGTTCCAAGGAGCCAGACATGCAGTGATGCAGCTGCATAAACTTAAAGCAACCCTGGATTGATATATGATGAGCCTGTTGAAAAGCCTGAAAGAAAAGAAAGAAATCTCCAGTTATGAAATTTGACACCATAATTATAGACAATCCTGGCCGGTGATGTGGCTGAAGGGACTTACCAGCAATTTAAAAATTAGGATTGCCAAAAACCGATTGGCCAAGGTCTTTTGCCTGTTTCAAGGGAAGTAATTGCCACAGTTGTTTATGTGCTTTAAAAGATCATATAATGTAAGTGTAGCCCAGTGCAACCTCACAGTCACTCTGGACAACAGAATAAAAAGTAATGAAACTAGATTGATGCCTGATTCAGTGCAAAGACCCTTCTCAATTTGTAACCATTGTGGGACATAGTTTATTGACATATTCTCCTGCGCGCAGTCCCACAGTGAAAATATTTACTGGCGTGTGAAGCTAAGTAATATAATTGAGAGTTAAGCAGGTGAAGGCCCCCCATTTCTTTGGGAAGAGTAAGCTTAGAATAAGCTCGACGTTGGGCCTTCCCTTTCCATAAAAAGCAGCTAGGGTTGAATGAAGTGCTTTAAACCAGGATGAGGGTATACAAATGTTAAGTATTTGCATGGGGTATAAACACTGGGGCAAAATATTCATTTTAAGTATACTTATTCAGTCCCATAAGGTGAGTGGCAATGACTTCAACCTCACAAGATCTTGGATAATCAACTTAAGCGGGGAGGGTCGAGGTTCAGATTCTTCAGTTTATAAAGAAAGCGAGATAAGCGTAAACCCAAAGAAGATAACTGAGAGGGAGACCACTGAAGACCTAATTCAAAATCTGTTGTTTGGAGACTTGTGTATTAAGGGAAAAAAACACTTGTTTTACTGATATTTAGTGTATATGCTGCAAAATGATCAAAAGTGGCAACAATATTCAAAACTTTAAGAATGAAATTCTTGGGGTATAGAACATGCAAAAGAATATCATCTGCATAAGCCAATAATTTAAATGCATTTCCCCTGAGCTGGATTTCCCTGATCCCAGGTGCCATTTTCAGTTTTAATAAAGGGGGCTCCAAATAAAAATTAAATAAAAATGGGGACAGAGGACAGCCCTGTCCTGTCCCTCTAGCTAACAGAAAAGGCTCGGAGAACAGACCATTACATGATATTCTTGACTTTGTATACAAAACCTTCATCCACTGAATGAAGGATTTGGGGGGGGGTATCACAGTAGTGTAAAATATGGAAAAAGTATTTCCAATCCACCCTATCAAAAGCTTTCTCAGCGTCCAGGAAAACCAGGGCCGTGAGTGGCCTTGTCTCCCTGGATACTGCGATTAGGTGGAGTACTTTCCTTAAATGGTCATTAGATAACCTACCTGACATAAAGTTAACTTGTTCTAGGCCTATTAATAGAGACCAGACTTTCTGAAGTCTATTAGCCAGGACCTTGTCAAGAATCTCTATGTCTACATTCATCAAAGAGATGGGTCGGTAATTACTGATGAGTGTGGTGTCTTTACCAGGTTTAGGGATGAGACAGAGAATAGCTTCTGTAAGACTGTGATCAGAGATACCCTGCTCATAGAATCAATTAAAAACTTTTTGAAAACCTTCATAAAATTCCACCAGAAATCCATCCAGCCTTGGTGCCTTTTCCACTGACAAAGCCTGAATAGCTTGCTGTACCTCCACTGCCTGCATAGGTCCATTTAAAAGCACTTGCTGAGTGTCATTCAACTGAGATAGGGGGAGGTCAATCAGGAAGGCATCAATCAGTTCAGCAGTATTTTGGGGTTTGGTGAGTTTATGATTAAGCGTGACTGACTTTTGTCCTGGATACCCACAATGACACATCTGGCCTCCACTTGCTAGAGACAAAGCTCTAGCAGCTGGCCTGCTTTTTGACCTTGATCCAGGTATCGAACCTTGGTATTGAATATAACTAGTTCAGCTTTTTCATTAATCAGTTCTGCATATTTCTCCCACAAAATGTTTAGCCATCTCCATATGTGATATGGGGTAGTAGATCTTGGGTGTTTCTCAATTGTTAGAATTTCCTGTAGAAGGACGGATGAAGTCTGCTCACGCCACTTCTGCATTGTTGCCAGTCGCATAGCTTCACCACATAAGTAGCATTTGGTAGCAGACCAGAGGATGTCTGCTCTATCTGCTGAGTCTAGGTTATCTGCCAAAAAATTAATAATATATTTCTTAAGTTTCTCCACTATTTTTGGATCTCAGAGAAGTTGAGAATTAAACCTCCAAGCAGGCTCTGACTCCACACACTGAGTCAGGTCTACCTGCAGAGAATAGGTGAATTGTCAGAAAGTATTCAAACACTGAGTTCACATAGCTGTATGTGGGGGAAAACTTCCTATGCTACAAGAAAATAGTTAATACATGAAAAAGAGTCATGTGAAGCCAAATAAAAATATATTGCCTGTCCTCTGGATGTAATAAACGCCAGGGATCAAGCAGACCCAGTCAGTCTATGAGCTCCAGAAGTGCTCGTTGCCCTGGAGACAACCCTCAGCAATAAAACATCCAAATAGGAGACTGTGTTCCAGATTTCCTCAGTGAGGTGCGGCTAAGGGTGTCTATCCCAGTAGATACTGTGTGTTCCTAAGAGCCCCACTCTAATAAGTAAGTTCACACATGCTGCTGCTTTATAGTTCAAGTATTTTATTGCAAATACTTTGCTGCCACAGCTTACATTCACTGCAAGGTTTAATCCCTAGCTCTTCACCTCTTCTGTGAGGCTTCCAAGGGGGTCATGGAAGAGGTGAAGCACTAGGGGTTAGTCCTTGCAGTGAATGTAAGCTGTGGCAGCAATGTATTTGCAATAAAATACTTGAACTACAAAGCAGCAGCATGTGTGGACATTCTCATTAGAATGCAGCTCTCAGAAACACCTCAGCAATAAAAGCCTGATCTATCTAGGTCAGGCTGCAATACCAATTTCCAGGCTCCAGCCAGAATGATAGATATATGTACATATGGTGCTAGTTTATGGGCCAAACTTGTAAAAAAAGATGAGTGTCCTGGTTTGGTCCATATATTGAGCCCAATAGTATCTCAGATTGTCCTGTTCTACCATAAAGAATAATAAAATGGCCCTACAGTTCCCAACTATCTTGTATAAGATGAAAAGGGACAGAGTAGGAGATCAAGATGGCTATGCCATGCTTTCTAGTTATTCCTAGCCGCATAAACCGAGCTGACCCAATCCTTTCTAAAGAGCACCACTTGCTTCCTGAAGAGATGGGTCTTTTGAAAGCAGATCACCAAAGCGCCAACTTATATAGATGTTTTATGATTCTGTATCTCTTAGATGTGGTATGAACTCCTTTAATATTCCATGATATTATATAGGAAACACTAACCATACCAAATACTAAGAATGACTAAGACTAAACTGATGATCTGAGGAACTGATTCCCCCATCCAAGTCTGGTGCCATCTGGTCTGGGACCCCTCCAATCCATGATATCCAAAAAGAAGCCCACAAAAACATGATAACATATTCCAAAACATAAATGAACCCACAACAAAAACATCAAAAGCACCATCCCATCCAATCGTACAAATCCTCCCTGGTCCAGCAGGCCATCTCCTAACCTCGTTAGTCCATGACTGGCCAGTGACATCCATGAACCAGTTCCAGAAGAAAACCAAGTCTTAGAGAACAATGAACAAACCTCCTTCCCTGAGAGAGAGAGAGAGAGAGAGAGAGAGAGAGAGAGAGAGAGAAATCCTTGTTAGGCTCTTGAAGTCAAAAAGGAAAATTATTAGAAAAGTAACACAGACCCAGAAAAAAATAGTATGTAGACAAAATTGCGCATTTCACTACTGCTCAGAACCAACTGATTTTATGAGCCTGTAACATCCCTCGCCCTTGTGGCTTTTCTATTAGAATAAAAAACAGGGCTCAAATATCAAAATATCTATGTTCAAATAAGAAAAAAAAAGGGTGGAATAAACTGAATCTGACCCTAATAAGAAATAACTAAATTGATGCCCTGAAAAATATTACTAGATATATTAAAGAGAAAAGGAACAAGTATACTTTGACCATCTCACTCAGAAGGGTAAGGGCAATACATATTATACCTGAAACCATATAGACCAAGCAAAAAGAACAGGCTCAACATGCTGACTAGGCTACTACAGCAGTCTAAACATCAATGCCCCATACAGCTAATGAAAGCAAAAAAATCCCAGCAGTTGTGAGTATATAAATATGTTTGAGAGTCAAAACAGCTTGTAACATCAATGGCCCTATATAGAAGTTATGTCAGTAGCAAAACATACACATTACAGCATGAGGCATTCTAACTGGAAATAAGTATTCACTCTCATACAATGCAAGTCACAAAGTTCAAAAAGGTCAAATATGATCTTAACAGAAATGAATCTTGAACAAACTCAGTAGCGATTAATAAATCAGTTAAACCATATGAAGCAGTAACAAGTAGAAAGTTAGCGTGGGCAGTTGACTAAGTCTGTATTAATGAATCCAGTTATTAACAATAAACAAGGCACTCATAAATAAAGCAAAAAGTTTTAATGCCTGTTAAACAAGGCATGTTCATAAATTATTTGTGAGAAGAGCCAGGAAAAAGATCAGGGATAAGGAGAGAAGCTCCATTGTAACTTGCACAACCAATTGAAACTGTTTTTGATCTTGCGATGTCTCCACAACTAGTCAGGCAGGATAAAGCATTTGGAAAGATATCTGTGTGGCCAGGAACCATCTCTTCACATCCTGATAAGCTGCTCTCTGTTATTGAACCTGCAAAGTAAGGTCTTGAATGATGTAAATACGATGACTTTCCCAGTAAAGTTCCTTAATGTCCCTTAACTTAGCCATTATACATGCCTTTTCCAAATAATTAAGTAAGCAGAAAATCATGGGATGAGTCTGTTCTGCTTTTTGCAGTGGAGGTCTCAAAGAGTGGTGGGCTTGCTCAATAATATATGCTGGATTATGTAGCAAGGGGCCAACAAAGACTGGTTAACAATTTCTGGAAAAAGAGACTAGCATCTGGCCCTTCAACACACTCTGGCAATCCCACCAGAAACAGGTTATCACTGTGGCTCCTGCCCTCCAAATCTTCAATGCGATCTTCCAACTTGGTAATCTGTTTGTGGAGAGATATAACATTAGGCGCAAGCTGCTTGTAGAGGTCTTCCAGGAAGCCAACCTGTACCTCTAAGGCAGGTTACATACAATGAACTCCTGTGGCAATGTCCAAAATAGTATTGTGCAAACTGTCCACCTCCTCCTCTCCTGTATGAAGCAGTCCCTAGTAAGAATATTTGAAGGAGAGGGTTCTGGTTGAGCTTGCAAACCATTAGTTTGATGCCGCTTGAGTGCCCTCTGCCCTGTGGCTAGCACTCGATCCTCCATGGTAGGCTACAGGGATGTTGGCTGTGCAGTAGCTTCAACCTCCATAACAAGTAGAAAAAGAAGCCAAAATAGTCTACAAAAGTGCCACCCGAATATTAATAATCTAATATAAAACACCAATACTTACAAAGAAAAAGACAAATAGAAGGGAATGATTGCATTTAATTTTAAAGGCCGTGGAGCTGAGATGGGATGCAGTCACTCAGAGAAGTGCATCACATGATTCCCAATAAGGCAAATAGTAAGGGGCAGATGGTTTGTACTCCAGGCAGATCAGAAATTTGAGCATCTGGTAGGTCAGGTACCCCATATCACCTTTCATAAGGGAACACGTTTAGCCAGCCACATAACAAGCAGTCATTTTGTAGAGAAAACTAAAATGGCTGACCAGTAGATACGATTTTAACAAATGCAGATGCTGCAGCATGTGCACTTCTGCAATGACAGGAGAAATGTTTGAACAGCCCAAAATGGGTACAAGTTACAAACTTCAGCAATATGTAGACTGTCAGACCTTAAGTATGCTGGTGCCCACAAGGGCTAATTTATGTTGGTCACACATTTCTCTCCCTGAAGTGCTGCACACAGGGGCATATATGAGCTATTGTCAATAACAATCTGAATAATGCCCTGGTTGTGCACATTAGGAAGGTACAACAAAGCAGAGCAGGACACAATGATTCAAATTTGGAGCCCCAGAGAATGTTCCAGCTCCTGCAGGGAGGGGTGTGCAAACCCTCTTGCAGAAAGAGACTAGATGGATTTCCATATTCTTAAATGCCCTTCAGACTTGCAGTCTAAATGACCACATTTACTACAAGCCATACCAATAGGAATTCTACCTCTCAATTTCTAACCTGTAGGTTTCCTCACCACATCCCCCAACCCCACCCACACCCCCACAGTTCCATGAAGAATTGGAGTACTCAGTTTTTACTGATGGGAGTAATTAATTGTTTGCTTACGTGTAGTCCTGAGAAATATTAAATGGTGACTCAGTTTGCCCCCAATTAGTTCAATGATCAACATCTTTCCAATTTGTCATGTTTTTTTCATTATTCACACTTCACATGTTCCTTATAATAGGCTTCTTCAATTAGTTATGGAAACTTCCTTTTTTTGGATTCCTACAGCCAGGTACAGGGACATGCATATTGGGCTTTCCCACAATATTAATTTAAATTTAATTAAATTTATCATTCATGACATGTTATGCTTAATGGAATCCCTATTTGAGATTTTTAAACCAAGTCCCCTTTTGGGATTCACAATAATTAAAGAAGTCACAGTGCCCCCCCCCCCTTCTTTATGTCCAGTTTATCCATTAAAGATAGTTTTAAATGATGTAGTTTAAAATAAACATACTCATGTCAGTTGTAAACATTTTTCCATGACCTATTTAATATGGAGCTCATTAGGACAAATTGTCTTTATGTGCAATATATGTGCAAAATATTTAAAATGTATGGGAAGCCTTATTATTGTCCAAATTCGGCAAGTTTATGTAGTTGTTATGGTATCGATGTGATGTCAAAAGGTTGTTAACCCCTCTTTAGTACATCACATCAGTACCATAACAATAGGAGTGGATCTACGCATGCGCGGGTCCTTTACATAAGCGGCGCACAACAAATGGCCATGGCGGTGACAGCTGGCTCTAATCAGGAGAGGCACAATGGGAAACATTATAAAGTAAGAACTTACTTCAGTTTTTGCCTATACACTATAAAATATAATGGATGGGGATTTATCTGTAACTTTGCTGAAACTGCTTCTCGAGGTTACCATGACAACTGTAAACCTCTTGAGCTTCACTCTCAAGGTTTACTAAATTGTCACGGTAACCTCTTGAAGCGATTACAGTGTGATTACTGATAAATCCCCATCCATTATCCTCTATATTATGCATGACAAATGCATTATAACTAATATTATGTATGTTCCTAGTTCCCAATTTGGCAGTTATTTTTCTAAAGTATCTTTATTATTATTGTTCATTTTGCTATAATTAGGTTTTGGATGAGGGATGGAGGATTGTGACATGATAAAATTTGCCTCAGAATAATGTGATGCTGATACTCATTGCTTTAACCCCTCCCTGAACTGTATTGTTATTACTGCTGTCTTGGGTTTACAGAATCTGTTTCCTGCACTTAAGTTTTTCTGCTGCATTTACTATTGGCCTATTCCCTGAATGAATATTATGGTGAGCTGTTTTTTAGAGCTGCATTCGGCAGATCACTGAGAAAAGGACTCTGCATTGCTTCTGAACAAACAACACGTTGGATTGAGTCACAGTAGCCTCTGCATCTGTGAAGCAGTCCGTCCATGTTGTCCCTACCGACCGCAGCACTGCACTATTTCATGGCGGTCATGGTGGAACACTCTGTCATGTCCAAGATGGCCACCTCACTCTACTGCACGTGCTTTAGCAGTCATGAATGTGCAGTAGTATTTGGCAACCATCTTGGTAATGGCGGAGTGGGCTGTGACCCCAAAATGTATTTATTTTTTTTAATATTATAAAAATTCCCACTACCTGACCCTCCCTCTCAGCACCCACCACCCCACACACCCCCACAAAAATAACTGTGACACTGGGGGTGCCCATCCCCCAGTGTCGTGATCAGGGATTGTTGGTCCTGTTTCTGACACTGGAGGTGCCCAATCCCCCAGTGTCACGATCGAGGATCATCAGACTTTTTTTTTCTTTTTTTTACCTGTAAAAAAAATGGTCCATCAATGTCCTTTCCCATGTATCTGTGACATTGGGTGTGCCAAATCCCCCAGTGACATGATCAGAGATTGTCAATCTCTTTTTTTTCTGTTAAAAAAATGGTCCATCTATGTCTTTTACAGCTGTTCCTTACCCCTCACCCTCCCCTCCCACTGAGCATCCATCACTCCACACCCCCCCAAGCCCTTACTTACCCATAAGGGGTCCAACACTGTAATCCTCTCTGAACTGCAGACACATCTTCACACTTCAAAGCCGGACCATGAACTGAAGACACAAGTATGTAGTTCAATGTATTTCAATGGGGTTTTGAACTTTGTGCCATAGCATGGGCATGTTTACATATTTTTGGCCCAAATTTTCAACATGCCTTCTTTGGGGACCCACCTCATGAACAATGTCACTGTCATTAGGAAGATCTGTCCCGGAAGGCGATTTCATGGTTCCTGCATGAAATCATCTTTCAGGCAGGAGTTGAAAATTTTCACTGCCCTTGTTCATGAGGTGGAGTCATAAGAAGGCTATGTTGAAAATGTGGTGTAAAAATATTGAAAACCAACAAAGTTATGAGCCTACATTGAATTTTGTGAATGCAGGCTCATAACTTTGGTACCTTTCAATATTTTTTACCACAAATTTACAACATAGTCATATCTTTGTAGCTCCTCATGACTGTGACAGCTGTCATTTTTCAAATCCTGTCCAAAATGTTTTTTTTTTACATCCCGAAAGGTGATTTTGTAGTCCTTGTGCAAAATCACCTTTAGGGCACCAGTTGAAAATGTTCCCTGCCCTTTTTCATGAGGTGGGATTATAAGAAGGCTATGTTGAAAATGTGGTGCAAAAATATTAAAAAACAACTACGTTATGAGCCCACATAGAATTTTGAGACTGCAGGCTCATAACTTTGGTAATTTTCAATATTTTTACGCCAAATTGAGAGCATAGCCATATATTTATAACACCTCATGAACGTGACAGCTGTCATTTTTCAAATCCTGGCCAATATGTTTTTTACATCCCAAAAGGTGATTCCGCAGTCCCTGCATGAAATCACCTTTTGGCCAGGAGCTGAACATTTTCTCTGCCCTTGTTAATGAGGTGGGATCATAAGAAGGCTATGTTAGAAATTTGGTGTAAAAACATTAAAAAACAAAAATGCTATGAACCTACATTGATTTTTGCAAATGCAGGCTCATAAGTTTGGCAATATTCAATATTTTTAACCCACATTTTCAACATAGCCATTTCTTTACAGCACCTCATGAATGTGACAGCTGTCATTTTTCAACTCCAGCCCAAAATGTGATTTTGTATCCCAAAAGTTGATTTTGCCGTCTCTGCACAAAAACTCCTTTAAGCTAGGGAGTTGAACATTTTGTCTGCCATTCTTCATGAGGCAGGGCCATAACTAGACCATGTTGAAAATTTGGTGTAAAAATACTACAAACCAACACATTTCTGAGTAGAGGTGGGTGAAGTGGCCAAAATTTTATCTGCGAAGCGATTCACAGAGTGATGCAGAATCCACGAAGTAATCTGCAACGTGAAGTGGAGTACTTCACATCATAATGAGGAATGCAAAGTCCATTGAAACCAATGACTTTGCATTACTCTGCCTTCCCCCAATCACTTCTGCATCAATTTTAATGCGAAGTACATAGAAATCAATGTACTTCACATCATTTTGTCTTGTAATTGAGCTCCAAGGTGAATTTTGCTATGATTGATGGGATTGCATTTCACATGGGCTATAGATTGTTCTTCATGGCCTCAGTTCTGGGTAGTGTGTTGTGTAGTGGTAGCTGGAGAGGAGACAGTTTGCTCTCAGAGCTCTAAAAGCTGTTTAAAAAAGCCTTTTGAGTAATTTTTGTTTGCTCAAAATTTAGTACATCGCTTGTAGGAAACCCTCCTGTGCTCATATCATCGAGTACTTATTGTCTGTGTGTGAATTTTGAATGTTAGTTTAGAACATTCAGCCTGTGTACTGACAAACACAAAGTGTGCTTTGGGGAGGGGTGTATCTGTGGTGTAGGTAGATTAACTGGGAGAAAAAGGCAGTCTTTCTGTTTTGGTTATTTTTCTTGTTTAACTGTGTTAATGTACACACAGTAATAGTTTAATTAATTTTTTAAAATTTTTTTTGCTGATTGTTGTGGTGCAGCAGTGCATAATTTCAGTATGTTTAAAAGATTTGGTTATATTAATGAAGTTTTCAATTTGCTGCGCATTACTTGTAGTGTGTGTGGGAGTGTGTGTGTGAGATGTGTGCCATCAAATCAGACACATTTTATTATGCCACACAGTAATTGCAGCAGTGAGAACCTGCTATCCACTGCACCTACCTAATTTTTTTGTACTGCTTTGTGGTAACTTTACTGCCAGTGGACTGGTACTGCAGTGCACTACACCCCCCAGCCCCAACTGGCAAAAGGTATTCTTTTCCAGATTTGGATTTGTGACTTGTGAGCACTGGTTAGCTGTGCCTTGCATCTGCATCTCTTGAGTGTGCAGCACAATCTTAATTTGTCTGTGCGTTTGCATCTCTTTAGGGCCCAATCTCCATCTGTAACTTATGTCACAGTTGTTTGTTTGGCTTCCTTTCAGAGCACTGGTGTGGTGCATATCTCTGTGTGAACATTGTACTCATTGATGTGCATTTTTCAGTCTGGGCAATCATCACGAGTCACTCACGATACAAATCGCGTTCTTCATCTTCATGGTCACGATTCACGAATCACAAAACTGTATATTTTTTTGTAGTTAGTTCCATGTTAGCCTGTTTCATAGTATCTCGAGTCTCGGCTTCAATCACCATTGTACTCATTGACATTGAATTGAATTTTGTTGACCGGGTGAGCCCGCTGGACCCATGAGTTTTCAAATTGGGTAGTTTTGTGTGGTACAGGTCAGGGATGTATAGCTGTAGGTATTCACATTCCTGTACAGTTTATTATTATTGGTCATGTCACACCAGACACTCATCATGACTCCGACTCTGAGACAAATCACGTTCTTCATCTTCACTGTCGTGATTCATGATCATGTCACGAATCACAAAATTAAGTTTTTTTATAGTTAGTTGTATGTAAGCCTGTTACGTAGTATCTCGGGTCTTGGCTTCAATCACCATTGTACTCATTGATATGAGTTTTCAAATCGGGTAGTTTTGTTTGGTACAGCTAGGTCAGGGAAGTACAGCTATAGGTATTCCCATTCCCATACAGTTTATTATCATTGGTCATGTCACACCAAACACTCATCATGAGACAAATCACGTTCTTCACGAAACACAGCAGTTAATTTTTTTTTCAGTTCTGATGATACTCTGAAGACCTGTAAAGATGACTAAAACTTTGATGAATCTTTTTTAACTTTTTTAAAATAATGCCCCCCCAAAAAATACTAACCTCCACCTGCTTGACAGTATTGCAACACCAACATTCCTCATCAAGCCAAGAAATGCACACCCCAAGTTTGACTATATGACCTGTGATACAAAAATAAAGCAATGACTACATGTATACATAGAAATAAAATACTATATATATATATATATATATATAATATATATAGATATATATATATATGGATATGAACATGTAAGGTCAACTCAGGTTCTGTGGAAAACCATGATGGTGCCAGGTATTTTAACTTACCAAGGGTAGTATTAGTGTACACACAGAGGGCATTCTTCCTGTTGGGGGTCAGTGCAGCAGACATTGGGCAACTGACAGCATTATCACATCATCATGGACAGTTAACTCAATGGTCGGGTCATCCTTCTAGCACATCATTTGGCAAGACACTGTGCATCAGCCCAGTCAGGTCAAGAAGCATTACATGAAATTCCAACAGCAGCAGCAGGGGACATACCATAGTTCTTATTGGAGTGTGTGCATGCATGACTGAGTGTGGCATGAATTAAATAGAGACTTTTCTTTCCATTCTATGCTCTCATTTCTCTTCATCTGGAGTTGGGAGTTTTCTGGGCATAAGACAGTAGCATTTTTGGGATGCACATTAATTCTGGTGACCGCATGTGATCACTGCATGCATGACTGAGTGCACCGTTAATTCTGGGAGACTTTGCATTTCTTGTTACACTCTCATTTCACTTTGTGTGGACTGGGGAATTTTCTGGACACAAGACAGTAGCATTTTGGGGATGCACATTAATTCTGGTGACTGTGTGTGACCACTGCACACATGACTGAATGTGCCATTAATTCTGGGAGACTTTGTATTTCTTGTTACACTCTCATTTCATTTTGTGTGGACTGGGATATTTTCTGGACACAAGATAATAGCATTTGGGGGATGGACATTAATTCTGGTGACTGTGTGTGATGACTGCTCACATGACTGAGTGTGCCAATAATTCTGGGAGACTTTACATTTCTTGTTATGCTCTCATTTCACTTCATCAGCACTGGGACTTTTTCTGGATACAAGACAGTAGCATTTTGGGGATGGATAGTAATTCTGGTGACTGTGTATGACCACTGCATGCATGACTGAGTGCGCCATTAATTCTGGGAGACTGCATTTCTTGTTACACTCTCATTTCACTTCATCAGCACTGGGGAATTTTCTGGACACAAGACAGTAGTATTTTGGGGATGCACATTAATTCTGGTGACTGTGTGTGACTACTTCACGCATGACTGATTGCACCATTAATTCTGGGAGATTTTGCATTTCTTGTTATGCTCTCATTTCACTTTGTTAGCACTGGGAAATTTTCTGGACACAAGACAGTAGCATTTTGGGGATACACATTAATTCTGGTGACTGTGTGTGTGAACGCTCCGGAAAATACTGACTGCACCATTAATTAATTCCATTCCTAGTTATATTCCAACTTTAAAATGTCTATTTCCAAAAATAAATATTTCTGGAGCCTCAGTAATGTTTTCTTTCTGTCGTGGTATCACGAAGTGCTTGTTAAAAAGCAGGACTGAGCAGTGCAATAATACTGTGCTAAACTGCATGTGCACAGTGTAATGTCCTGTGTGTGCAGACACTGTCCAGCTTCTTGCAAACATATGTATGATGACTTGTTCAAGTGTTTATGGTATAAAGAATAAAGATAAGAATATATAATGTATATTTTATGTGTACCATCAGCAGCAGCAGTGCAGTCAGTGGGCAGTGTGCACCTCAGTCAGAGTGCACACATGACTTTCAGGAGATCATAGCACTGCTCACTCCAGCTTTTCAACAAACTATTCACAACAGACATGAACTATTGCTGAAGCACCCAAAATATTTCATGGTGTACAGACATTATAAAGTCAGAAAATATATAACAGGTCCATCCACTGCCACCACACTATGCTACCACATTTCTTATTTGCATATTTTGTTCTAGACTAAGTGATGTCTTTCTAGTTTAGACTGGCAGTGGCAGTTTTGCAACAAGTTGCTGTACACCACGACATGGCACCAGTGGTAGCACAGTGTGGCGGCAGTGGAATGGACCTGTTATACATTCTGACTTTATAATGTCTGTACACCATAAAATATTTGGGGTGCCTCAGCAATATTTCATGTCTGTTGGGTATGGTTTGTTGAAAAGTAGGAGTGAGCAGTACTATGACTGTATCTCCTAAAAGTCATGTGTGCACTGTCACTGAGGTGCACACTGACCACCGACTGCACCAAGGCCTCTGAAGACATATTATATGGCTTTGTCTGCTGCTGCTGATGGTACAAATAAAATATATGTTATATATTCTTATCATTATTCTTTATACCATAAACACTGGAACAAATCATCATATATATGTTTGCAAGAAGCTGGACAGTGTCTGCACACACAAGACATTACACTGCACACATGCAGTTTAGCACAGTATTATTGCACTGCTCAGTCCTGCTTTTTAACAAACACTCCACAACTGAAAGTAAACATTATATGTCAGGGTAAACATTCTTAACTTGGAATATAACAGGGCCATAAGAAGCACCCTGCACTATGTGGATGGCTGCTGGTACACAATACCTGGCTCCAAAAGTGCAAGACAAACACACAAAGCCACCACTCCATATGAATACATGCCACAAAAAAATGTTCAATGATAATGCAACTTTATTGATGGCAAAACAAGGCACACACAATTGACCACTGCGCTTTGCCACTTAAGCCTTCATTAGGCACACTACTGAAGGCCTAACTGGCAAAATGCAAGGCTCATTACTGTGTGCCTTGTTTTGTCATAAATACAGTGGCAGTAGCAGTGAAACTTTTTTAGTGGTATCTATTCATGTGGAGTTATGGCTTTCTGGTTTTGTTAAAGGAGTAGTCAGCACAAAATTTGGAAAAAACATATGTCATGCAAAGCACTTCTGATTTGTATGTAAAGTCCTACTGCATCCTTCCCTCTGTCGGTTATTAGGAATTTTTATTAAATTAGGCTGTTAACTTTATGGTAGTTTTATGAGCCCTGTGGATCTTCTTCGTGTAAAATCGGTTTATTGCCTTCATCGCTCCAACATTGCACTCTGTGTCATGTGACAGTGATGTAGCATAGCCATAGATTTACCATATGCACAACAGCAGAGCTGTGTAACTGTTCTTATGTAGTGACACCAAGTGGCAAATGTTACAGTTTAGCATGCACCTCAGAGCTAGATGAGTGGGGTTTCTGTATGAAAACTGCTAGTCAGTTACACAGCTCTGCTGATGTGAACTGTGCATTTGGCAAATCAATGGACTATGCTACATCACTGTCACATGACACTGGGTACATTGTCAGAGTGATAAAGGCAATAATGTGATTTAACGTGAAGACACAATTTAGTAATTTAGTAAAAACTCCTACTAGCAGACAAAGGGAAGAACACACTAGGGGAGGGACTTTCCATGCACATTAAAATGTTCTGCATAACATATGCTGTTTCAAATTTGGGTTGGACTACTCCTTTAAGTTGAAATAATGATGGCAGGGACAAACCATTTTAACTTAAAACAAGGAAAATCATTACAGTGCACACACACTTAACAGAAGGAAGAGGGAGCAGGATACAAAGTGTCATGCATACAGAAAACAAGAAAAAAGTGCATAATTAGATACTGGGGGGGTGGGGAATACATTTTTATGACACAGCAGGAAGGGTGGGGGGGCACATGGTGGTAGGAAAACAAAACTAGTGCTGGATCTTGTGGTGGTCCAGCAGCAGTTGAAACATGGACACTATCTGCAATTGATGGCCCTTTATCCACTCCAACTACTGTTCAACAGCACTCACTCTCTCATTCATTGTGTCCACAGCACTCCAGGGAACTGCAATGTCTGTCTGAGTTACAGGCAGTTCTCTGGGGCCCACAGGTGCTGCAGCTGCTGGTGGTGGTGGTGGGGTTGGTGGTGGGGATGGTGGTGGTGGTGGAGCAGCAGGTGCTGCTGTGGCCTACTTCCTTTTAGGGCCATGCACAGCTGCACCCTCTGCCACAGAAGGGCCAGCAGTTCCAGGTCTGTCCCATTCTGTGACAGCCTGCCACTCCACTGGCTGGTGGTTGATCATGTGGGTGTGCTGGCCTCCAGTCCCTAGGCGAGTTCCCTGGGGGCCACAGTGCACCGCTACTCTACAAATACGGCACCTGACCAGGCTGCTATCCCCCCAACATAATCAAAAAACTCCCAAACCAGGGAGGTGTAGGGAGGACCAGGCACAGGCAGGAGGGGGCCAGATGCACTGGTAGCCTGGTCACAGTGCTGAGACTCCACACTTGGGGCCGGGGATGCAGGCACATCCTCCTCAGAATGAGCTGGTTCTGGTGGTGGTGGTGGTGACACTGCCTCAGGAGGTGGTAGTCCTGCTTCTGGAGGGTGGCCTGCAACTGGACATGCCCCCTATGCATGCACAGTCCTCCCTGGCCATGCCGTGGTCCCGGAACTGCCCCCACCCCAGACATTCCCTGATTCTGTTCCATCTCTGCTGGTGCTGGTGGTGGTGGTGGTGACATTGCCTGAGGAGGTGGTGATCCTGCTTCTGGGGGGTGACCTGCAACTGGGCATGCCCCCTATGCATGTACACTCCTCTCTGGCCACACCGTGATCCCGGGACTGCCCCATCCCAGACATTCCCTGATCCTGCTCCATCTCTGCTGGTGCTGGTGGTGGTGACACTGCCTGAGGAGATGGTGGTCCTGCTTCTGGTGGGTGGCCTGCAACTGGGCATGCCCCCTATGCATGCACACTCTTCCCTGGCCATGCCATGGTCCCAGAACTGCCCCCACCCCAGACATTCTCTGATTCTGCTCCATCTCTGCTCAACTCGACTCAGTCAACTGCCCTCCCTCGGTCCAAACAACAACAACACAAAACAGTCACACACAAGACACACTCAACACAGGCACACACAGAGTCAGGCACAGACAAACAACAACTTATAAAAGTAAGAAAAAAGACATTTGCAGGAACAAATTAAGTAAAAAAAGAGTCTACACAAAACACAAACAAATGTAGCTTTTAAAAAAGCTTTTGGCTCTCTCTCTCTCTCTCTCTTTCTTTTGCTCTTTCTCTAAATCTCCTAACTGCTCTCACAATCTCACTGCCTCCTGTCTCTCCCTCTGCACAGGAGAAAGTGAAAGTATCTCCTTGCATGAGTCTCTTCCTTCCTGCCTGGCTAAAGCATGTGACTTACAGTACTGTAAGCCATGTGATGTGTGGGGGGGCTGCCAATAGACTTGTCACTCTTTCTTACTTTGCGTTAAGGCAGAATGACAATGTGAAGTAATAATTACAAGGCAAAGTGAGCCTTTCATATTGGCCACTTCACGTAGTGGAATGGCAATGCGAACTGCCCACTTCACGGTCATTTTGCTGGTGAAGTTTAAATTTGCTGCATCTCTATTTATGAGCTTATGCTACATTTTGCAAATGCACACTTGTAACTTTGGTAATTTACAATATTTTTACCCAAAATTCCTCAGCTGCAGCCCTATCGGCTCTGGCCAAAGTTTGTCAAAGTGGTGTGAACAATTTCACTATTACTATTGGGAGATTTAATTCACTTATTTAACACTTCTTAAATCATGATTGTATCCATGATATTAAAATTGTTAATTGACTAATCACTATTCTGGTGTATAAATAATGGAAGTCTTTTATGTCAGCTACACCCCCCCCCCCGAGAAAGCCATGTCCTGTGGCAATAGGTAGGGGCAGTCTGACAAGCATTCCTGTACTGCACTAAATAAATGTGTTATTTTTCTGATCTTGGTGTGTGCACTGTTCCTGCTTTGCTTCACAAGCCCAATACTGTGGATGCTGGAGAGACACTTTTCATGCTGGCTACCCAGATTCAGAGGATGAATACACAGCAACCAATCATTCTGAAAGGATGAGGATTGAATATCCAAATAAGCTGCTCCTCTGAGTGGGGAGGAGCAGTCCTTCATGTGACACTGTCCTTTAGTGTTCCAGAAAGCTTACTGCTGGTAGTATGTATATGACAGAAGAGGACTGAGAGTGGGTGATGCTACTAACACTACTGTGGGACAAGGATCGACAAATCCCATAGCCCGACGTCCCGGGCTACCATGTAATGCTCCCGGACGAGCACTTTGAGTGGCATAGGTTGTCCGTGGACAACCAAATTAGAGCTGGCTACCTGGCTTTTTTTTGTTTGTTTTTAAACTGCTGTGTGTGATTTCTGCCACTAGTTGTCCTCGGACAGAGTCAGCTTGTTCCTCTGAGTGGGGTGACGGTCGCATGATCACTAGTCCAGTGCCCCAAGTGGTGTATGTTGCCAGCACAAGGAACTCCGCATTCACGAAGAAGAAGGAGGGAGCCACCGAGATGGAGCTGGAGCAGAAGAAGCCGCCTGCTGAAATGTGGACTGCACCGCCTTCCTCCCGACCAGCCACCCGCTGCACCCAGTCAACAGGTCATCATTAACCAGTGCCACCCACAGGACTGACAAGTGAGTTGACAAATTGGTTGTTGTGGCTGCCTGTCAGTCCTGGCACTGGGGGGGTGCTGGAGAACATTCACGCTGGTGGCAATTTGGAGAGACGTGTCATTTTCACTGCAGCAGCAGAAGTGTGAGCACACAGATTCTTTGTGTGCAACTGTGCGATCAATCGGAGCGCGGACTGAAGCAGTCATTAGTGGGTCCCGGGGGTTCTTTACCAAGCTTGTTGTACTAAGACTGGAAGTTGTAAGGGGTTGAAAATAAAGAGAAAAGAACAAAAAACAAATACTGTTTTTTGGGAAGCCTTTTGGGACACACAACAAAAGTAAAGGGATGGTGAAAGCAGGGGTAGGGGATGCTGGGGAAAGTCAGTAGGGCATCTGGGCAAGCTTGGTCAGTGGGGTGAGGGTGTGGTCAGAGTCTGTGTTTGTGGGGCTGCTGAGAGCCTGCTGATAAGGAGATCGAGGTGTATGAGCCAAACAAGTACCAAAAATAAAAATGTTATTAAAAAAAAAAAAAGAGTAAAACAGCCTTCATATTGATTTACAGAATTGGAGGTCCCTCCCTAGGCCAGGAAGAACCAACAGGCATCCAGAAAGTTGTTTAACTCTGCTCGTTGGTTTTAATAAAAAAAAAAAACACAGGAAAAATAATATATGAGAGAGAGAGAGAGAGAACTCACTGTGAGTGAGATGATAGAAAAAATCTGACCAGTGAAAAGGGAATTCTGTAGTCACTAGTCAGTGAGTGTACAGAACTACAGCAGAGGAGATAAGCATCACTTTTGTTTTGTGTGGGGCAGTTGAGCAGTTTGCTGTGTAGGGGGAGAGGAGTACGGTACAACTACATTTAATACAGAGGAGGATAACTGCCAAAACCAAAACACTACAGCACTGACAATTTGAGCTAAAAAAAAGGGTGTGGGTCTGGGATTTGCCCAGTGTTGTAGATGAGAATTTTAAAAGACTGAGGAGCTTTGTTGCCCTAAGAAAAATTAATAAAAGGCAGAAAACTGTTAGCACTGCTCCTCTGCTCTAGCTCATCATCATAAGTGAGGAAAGTTGGCAGAAGGAGCCACTCAGAGTGGGACATTTCATTCAAATAAAATATTAAGGAGGAGAGAGAGAGAGAGAGACAGACCTTGGTTGGGGTCTCTGTTGTCCTAAGGATTTTTTATCAGCAGAACAAGTGGTGACCACATCTGGCAGTAAACAGGCTGAACTGCCTGAGTCTGTAGCCTACTGTGGACATTAAAATTCAAAGAAAAAGGTGGGGTCCTTTCATTTTTACTGTGTTTATATAGCCTACATCATGTAGTGTTAGTAATACAATGACACAACCATTTACTTTGTTGCTACATTATTTTTTATTAGTTTTCCTTAAAATATGGGCTTCCAACCATTGGACTACCACTCATGACAGTGGGACTACCATTTTTGGATAGGCCAGCTGTCCTGGACTACCACACAAATTTGAAATTTGTCGATCCCCGCTGAGGGATTGGTGAGAGGGAAGGAGAATCAGGAAAATGGGACTTGCTTAGGTTAGTGATGTCACCATTCACCTCCCCTGCCCAGCTGGGTTGCATTTATCTCTGGGGCACCACCTCTTCTCTTAACAAATGCATTTCTGGGTGTCCCTATCAAGATAATCCAGCCCCACCTGGGAAGGGAAATACCAACTGGCTGGGGACAAAATGCAGTCCCTCCAGTTGAAGAGAGTTTGTTCACTGAATGGCCAAAGGTAAGCCTGGCTACCCCACATAAAGAGAGAACAGAATAAAAAAGTACTGTTAGAGAGTACTGTGAGTAGAGGTCAATTTTAAATGACCTACGAAAGCTATTACTAGACCTCCTGTAATATCGTTCCTCCAATCTCCTAATTTGCACCAGTTGTTGAACAAGAACTGTATCAAGGGAGCCAAGATTCAGTTGTTGGTCTTAACAACTGCATTCTGATAGGTGCATGTGAACACTTAAGAGCCACAGTTTTTGAAAACATTACAGTATCCATCTATATGTCTGTCTGTCCAGCCATCCATCCATCTGTCTGTCTGTCTATCTATTTATCTATCTTTCTATCTATCTGACAATAGGGCACAAGTGCAGAATTAAGGGAGTCAGTTTCAAGAGGGAGATGAAGAAAGAAATACTTAACTGGGAGGGTGGAGAAAACATGGCAGTGTCAAGCTCAGGGAGTGATAGAGGACAGTGTGGAATCCTGCAAAGGCTGACTTGACTGGCACTTGGAGTAAAAAGAAACTAGGGTATGACAGCTGAGCAATATACAGTATGATGACTGAGCAGTGGTCAAACCAGTGGCTGTTGGGGGAGTAAACAAGAGTAACCAAGATGGTCTATGGTCCCCAGTCACTCCAGCAGCCTATAATGTGTTAACCCATTTTTACACATACACCAAATGTGGTCTAACCAGTGCCATAATCACCTCCTTTCGTGTACTATTTATCCCCACTTTTAATCGAGCCTAAGATGATATTTGCCTTATTAGCTACTAATGAGCACTGCACACATTTTCAGAGATGAATCTATAATAAGCACTGTGCTGTTTAATTTGTAAACCCATTTTTTTTTGGTTAAGCCTCTAGGTGCAGTACTTTACACATCCCCACATTGAACTACATATGCCATCTGTCTAAACAGAAGCTTACTTTACCTAGGTGCAACTGTACTTTCTCGCGCTCCTCTTTACTGTTGACCACACATCTTAGCGTGATATCATCTGCAAACTTGATTAAATAGCTACTATCCCAATTCTAAATCATAAATGAACAAGTTGAAAAGAAGATGACCCTGAACTGACCCTTGTGGAGCCCCAATAGTCACTATCTTCCAGTCTAATACCTGTTCCGCACCACCTCTTTCAGACAGCTTGCTTTAACACAACCAATTTCTAATCCATATTAATAACGTCCCTCCCAGTCCTTGCTTACCAAATTAGTGTAATAGCTCCCATGGAGTATTGTACCAGTGGCTTTACTAAAGTCCAGATATTGTACATCTAGAGCACCCCATTTAGCCTCATGGTTACCTTAGCAAAAAACATACTTAAATTTGTATGACAAGATTCCCACCCCTACAAAACTATAATGGCTATCTGTTATTACCCTGAACTCAGTCAAATGGGCCATCAAGCATTTGTAATATTTATTTATTTATTTATTTGTTTGTTTGTTTTACCAGGAGAAGCTCCATTGAGCAAAGCTCATTTGCAAAGATGTTCAGGGTAGGACATCAATAACAATATAGTACATACAGTCTAAA
Source organism: Neoceratodus forsteri (assembly GCA_016271365.2). Lineage (NCBI taxonomy): Eukaryota > Metazoa > Chordata > Ceratodontiformes > Ceratodontidae > Neoceratodus > Neoceratodus forsteri. The sequence goes on along the minus strand of CM057449.1, from coordinate 1,556,691,538 downwards.
AATAAAGAAACAGTGGTTATCAAGTAGGGCATGAATACATACAATATAAGAAGAGATGAGTACGAAGGCAGGAAATTACAGTTTAAGTCATATAAGAGGGGTAACTAGTTTTTAGACATGATACAGGTTAAATAAAGCAAAACATTTTATAATTTCTGACAGAGGATTAGCTTGAAGCCCTATGGGACTAGTTACAGAGATTGCACTGCAAAGTGCCACCATCCAATGGTTTATTAGAAGCAGTTACATTTATCAGTACAATATTGCTTAAGACAGAAAGGAAGTGAGAGGGACTAACCAGGGTGTGCAATGTGACTAATTTTTGGAGGGCGTTCTACACTGAGGGGGCTGCCCAACTGAAGGCCATTGTCCCATATTTTATAAAGTGCCTCAACAATTTATCTTCAATGATAGGCAAACCAACATGCCTATTGTTCCCAGGATCATCCCTATATCTCTTTTTGAACATGTGTGCTATCTACCAATATCATATCACCTAGATTTTGTAAAACTATGTACCTGTGGCTGTGTCTGTTTCTTTCTGAGTTCTTTTGGAGTTCTGGGATGTATCATATTAGGGCCCAGTGTGTTACTTAAATTTACATTATCTAATATTTTACTACTATCTCTGTTGTAATTGCCACGTGATTACATTTTGTGGTCTCCTCTCCTTTCAAACAAACCTTTTCTAGGTGTTGATGCAGTGAATCAACTTTGCAATTCATGAATTCCATCAATAAGTATATAAATTTCCATTGCAGTACACTTCATGAATTCTGTACTTTATGGATCCATGAATCTCAAAGTTCTCACTTCATTTAGTAAAATTCTAATTGAATTACAGAAATGTATTACTTCAAGGCTGTATTTTACCATGAAGTGGCATTTGGAAAATAACATTTTTGCAGAATGGCCGGCCTGATGGCATGCTGGCCAAGGCACCTAGCTTCACCTGAGCTCTTTTCTTCTAGGTTGCTTGAAAGGACAGAGCAAAGAACCTTACCAGAGCAAGGGAAAGTATTATGGCTTCTTTTGGCTAGGCAGATTTACTGTGTGTTGTTATTTTTATTTTGTACTCACAGGGATTGTTACTGTTTGTTGCTAACATTTTATTGCATTATTTTTCTCTGATTCAAACGTTGTTGCTGGGGATACCTTCTGCTGCATTATTACAGAGTGTGCCTACATAAGTGTGCTAACAGATTACTGCTGTAATCTTCTGATTCAAATTATCTTTTGCAGGGTATATCTTCTGTTACGGCTTTATTTTTCTCTGTAGCAAAGTGTTTCTCACAGGGTATATCTTTTGTGAAATTATTGCAGATGGTGCTTTACAGGTTTTACAGTTTTATCTGTCATTAAGATAAGCTTTCAGGGCTACTGCATTTGTTGCTGGCTGATTTTTTCTGCAATTACCTCCCTGTTTCTTTTGTCTGTGATTCTTCTTTTTTGGAAGGGGAAGGGTCCAACCACCCACGCCTATCCCCAACCACCCCACACAACATAGAGGATTGTGTATGAGCAGTCATACACAACCGGGTTATTCTTGAATCAAGCTGTTTCCCTGGTAACAGTAGACCTCAAGAGTGAAGCTCGAAAGGTCTCCTGTTAACAGGGAAATAGCGAGATTCAAGAATAACCTGGTATGTGTATGACTGCTCATACACAATCTTTTATAGTGTATGGGCAGTCATGGTTGCAATTCAGATAAATAAAAAAATGTCCAGAATGAAAGAAATAAAGAGTTTTCTTAACTGCCACTATCCTGCTGTGTGACTTTCCCCTTCACGGATCTCACTGCAGTCAATTCAAGGCTGACTGGTGGATGCGGATGACATTTTTTATTTGTCGCTTTGTGGACTTAGTTAGCTTACTGCTGCTTTTTTGGGGGTGGGGGCCTAATGCTGTTGACCGCTGCTGCTGTCTCTGTCGTATACCAACTCAAAACCATGAGGTGTCAAGGCAAGCAATGGTAACCACTACTCAAGGGTTTTGAGGCATGAGACAGCATTCCATTTTGTTGTGCTGCACTACTGACATACTGACTGCAGCACAACAGCCAGTATGACGGAGTGAGTGCAGCACAACAACATTATTGCAGGCATGGATTTTCATGCTGACTAACATTCCACCATACGCTATACTCCTTTTATAGGGTAACACAGTGGTGACATTTCCTGTGGCAAAGCAGGAAGGGGTGGATCAGAGGGGTCTCCACACAGTGATCTCATTTACAGGGGCACTAATAATTCAACTTGTTATAACTAGTTATACAAAAACAAAACACAAAATCAAACTTCTGCTTTCATTTTCTTCCTTCTAATTACTCTGACCAGGTTATAAACCCGGCAACTTATCTGGAATGGATATCATTAACTGCAGGTACTGCAGAACACTTTTCAGAAGGGCAGTTTTACAGGATTTAGGACACTGTCCTACATGCTGTGTTATTGGAGATCTAAGGGCTCAGCTCCAGGCAGCATGGGCAGATATTGCGTGCCTCAAATTGCATATTCAAGAAGAAATATATTATAAGAAATGCCCACCATTTCCCCAACATCCAACAGAAGCACCTCAGCTGCAAAGAGTAGTTGGTCTGGGAGGTTGGCAGCTGGTTAGGAGGGGCAAATAGGGTGCCCCATCACTCGGTGCTCTCCAACATATTACCCCACAAACCATATAAAAACTACAAACAGGTATCTGCTTCTATCCCCAAAATCAAACAAAGGGGCAGAGGACACTGCAGAGCAAGACACTGCAGCACAGGAGCTAGCACAACAAAACTCACTCAAAACAGGAACCAAAACAGAAAAAGCAAAAAGGAAATCCAAAAAACTTCTGATAATAGGAGATTCCATGATTCGGGGAGCTGATCCCTATCTCCAGCCAGGGGTGAAGGTCAGATGTCTCCCAGGTACATCAGCATGGAGAGACACTGACCACATTGCTAAAATTGTTCAGGAAGCAGGAGAAAACATTGACATCCTGGTACACATAGGGACTAATGATCTCACCAGCCAGTCAGTTGTGGAGACCAAGGAACACCTGAAAAGGCTGGGTGACAAACTATCATCCATTTTGTCTGGCACCTCCTTCTCTGAGATCCTGCCAGTCTGGGAGAGGGGGGCAGATGGACGGAAGGTCAGAGAAGGGGAGATAGGGGAGCTGAACTTGTGGCTCAAGGTCTGGTGCCAGGAAAAAGACACAAATTTGTAGGGAACTGACAACAGTTTTGGGAGATAAAGTTCTTTAAATTTGATGGACTGCATCTGACTAAGGAGGGAGTCAGTGCATTGGGGCACAAGTTTGACGTCTTTGCAGAATATTTAAACTAGGAAATTGGGAGAGGGGTGCAGCACCCCATACGTTGAATGGGAAGAACACCCCTCCCCCCTCCGCTAGTTTTCAAACAGGAGTTCAGCATGTTTGTAGTTCATTTCCATCACCAGGTATGGAAAAAGGTCCGGCTCCCCATACTATGCATAGGGGAAATGCCAGACCTTGTCCAACAATTAACACACCAAAATCTGGCCAATGGAAAATCATGTACACAGATGCTCACGGTCTGGGAAACAAGATCCCAGACCTGCAGGCAATAATGACAGAGGCTAAACTGGACATAGTAGCAATTAGTGAGACATGGTTTACCAGTAAGTACACCTGGGAGACTTCAGTACCTGGCTATCTACTGTTCAGAAGAGACATAGGTGCAAAAAGGGGAGGTGGAGTGCCCTGTATGTCAATGAATATATCAAAGCTTCAGAAATTCAGAATACACATAAGGAGCCAGAAGAACTGTGAGTACCCTGGAAAAAGCAAATGGGACAGTTATATGAACTGGGGTTGTCTACAGGCCTCCAGACCAGGGGGAGAACATAGACACATTACTGTTAGAAGATATACAAAATATGACAGCTAAAGGGGAGGTTCTGATAATGGGAGACTTCAACATGGCAGATACAGATTGGTCAATACCAGCAGGAACATCTGCCAGAACTAGACACATGGGGTATTCCCTGCAGGGGGAGGGCCTCAAACAACTGGTACAACAACCCACAAGAGACAGGGCTATCCTAGATCTAGTACTGACTAACAGGGAAAGGATCACAGATCTCCAGGTAGAAGGTCACCTGGGGGCCAGTGACCATAACATGGTATGGTTCAATTTGGCCACTAGAACTAAATCATCCCAATCCAAGGCAAAAATATGGGACTTCAGAGGAGCTGACTTTGAAAAGATGGCCAACAGAGTTAAGCTAGCCCTGGCAAAAAGAAATACAGGTGATGGTGTACAGGCAAAATGGGCAAACATTAAGGATGCAATACTTGAAGCAACATTCCATTGTGTTAGAGAGAAAAGGAAGTACAAAAGAAGAAGGAAACCACTTTGGTTCTCAAAAACAGTAGCAGAAAAGGTCAGAGCCAAAAGGCTGGCCTTCAGGAAATATAAGGGAATGCAGCAGGATGAAGATAGGGAGGCATACCAAACTTCCCTAAGGGAAGCAGGTAAGGCACTAAGGCAGGCCAAAGCCCAAACCGAGGAAACACTAGCACAAACAGTAAAAGAATGTGACAAGACTTTCTATAGATACATTAGTGAAAGGAAAAAGTCCAGTCACAGCTTGCAAGGAATCGCTGAAGCAGGAGGTCATGAGGGTGTGCTGGAACTGCCCTTCCCCAACCCCCGAGCCCCAGACTGTGGACACAAGGTAAAGACAGAGCAGTGCCCGGCTTCTCAGCAGGAGGAACGCCGTACTAGTACTTTGTTTAGTGCCATTTTCTCTTTGAACAATGACCTAGGACCACATGACTGAACCTTTAACTAACGTTGCAAGCTTTAAAATCAATGTTTTAAGTAGCACTGCATTTTCGGTCGCCACAGTAGTGGAGATAGTCTCTTAATATCAGCAAAGTTATACTTCTCACAGCGAGTTTAATCAACTGTAAGGTCTCCTTAATTTAGGAAAAGTCGTACTATGTACTGTAAATGTTTACCTAAACTGTGGTTGTAGTAACTGGGTTTCCTTAATTAATTCCTGCAGGTAACCCTATATTGATTACTGCTTCCCTTTGGCTGCAAGTTTTAAACCTTTTGCTGCAACTGTTAAGGCACCTTGTTGATGCGTAGCCCTATCACGGTCCTAGTGACTAATGTAAGACCCTCCCACTATCGTAGCAATACATTTCAGCTCACCTCTTTGTGTCTTCCACAGCTTGCAAGGAATCGCTGAAGCAGGGGGTCGTGAGGGTGTGCTGGAACTGCCCTTCCCCATCCCTGAACCCCAGACCGTGGACACAAGGTAGAGAGAGAGCAGTGCCCAGCTTCTTAGCAGGAGGAACGCCATACTAGGCCCAGCTGATGCGGAGCGTCGGCTCCCCACCGCCCCCACCACCACCCTTGGTGGGCTGTGCGTTATATAGTGTAGTGAGACTCCTCCCCCCCTCATTTTTTTCTAATAGCCTACTTCCCTATTCGTAAGTTATTTTTTCCCACCACCAGAGGTTCTACCCGCTTATTAGAACTCACGCCCAGCGTGATTCAAGCAAAATCTCTCTCCCTATCTCTGACTGGACAATTATCTCCTCCGCCCTGTGACCATGTTCCTGCATGCTCTCCTTATTATCACCCTGCTGATCTCCTCCCTGTCTCAGATGGAGAGAAATTTCTCATCTAACACGCATCTGCAAGCAATCTGCCACTCCCACCCTTGCTCTTCTTTCCCCTGGTCACTACCAATCCACAAACTAGCACTATGGCTCGCAAGCACCAATCTGCCTACACCCCCCATCAACTTGAAAAATGCAACTATACATTGCCCCACAATCTACCTGCCTATAGACATGTATTCATATGGAAGATGGACCCTATGTAGCCGCACTCTCTCCTGCACACCCCTGTATTACCCCCTGCACTCCCACCCGCCCAACTTGATTCTCCTCCTAGCCGCCCCTCAGACCCTGAAACTCCCTGTACCCACCTTCCAACCAGCCACAGGGTATGTGATGTGAAAGGGTCACCAACTATGCACACAAACAAAAACAACCTCCTCAGGCCCCTTGTACTGCTACTACTTCTCTCGGGCAATGTCAACCCAAACCCAGGCCCACAGACTTCCCTCCAGCCCGTCCTCTCCCCTACTAATGTGCTCCACATTGCCTCCCTTAACATCTGTAGCCTACAGAAAAAATGGGACACCTTCCAAGGGAGGGTTCTCCAGCACCGCCCTGACGTCATTGGCTTGGTGAAACATGGCTATCCGCCTCTGTCCCAGACTCTGCTGTTAATCTCCCCAGTTACCACCTCTATCGCTCTGAGAGTGGGTAAATGAGGTGGTGGCTGTGCTCTCTATCTTAAGGACTCACTGTCAGGCCACTTACTCCCTACAACACAGCTAACATCAAGGGCACAAGCGCTAACACTTAAATTAGCACTAAGTAGGTCTACCTTCCCTCTCCTACTCACCATTGTTTACATCCCTCCCAAGGAGCACAGACTTTCCTTCCAAGCCATCCTAAATTACCTCTCCACTCTACCGCCTCACTAAGAAAAAATAGTCATGGGTGACTTCAACATGAACTGGCTGGGAAAGACAGCTGCCCCGTATATTGATGATGCCACCACGCTTAACCTCACCCAGGTTGTCACCTCCCCCACCCGAGTCAATGACCGAACAGGGGCATCCTCCCTCCTGGATCTGGTTTTCACAAACCGCCCCCACAGAATAACAAACACCCAGGTATTACCCAATGCTGTTAGTGATCACTCTCCTGTCCTTTTTTACTTGGGCCAGTAGAGCCCACGAACTCCCCCCCCCAAAATAACACTACTGCACAAGCTCAGCTCTGGCAAACTATCTCAACTCAAGGACCACCTTAGAAAGTTGGATTGGACACCCCTAGAAAACACACTAGACCTAGACCTTGCACTTGACCTATTTATCTCCTCTTTCAATAGTATATGTGATAAGTTCACCCCTCTCACCAAGAAAATGACCAAAGGTAACCAGGCCCCCTGGTTCTCTGATCACCTCCTGGGCCTATTGCATCAATGTGACTCCCTTTGGCATACTGCTAATGACACCAAGTGGTCAGCCAACAGACATCATTACAGGGAGTTCTGTAACCTATGTACTCGGGCCCTCCGCACAGCCAAAGCGGACTACTACAAAGTGTCCTTAACATCAACCTGGGGTGATGGGCGTAACTTCTGGAATAATATTAAGAAACTCTGTGGTAAAGCCACTAACTAGCCACCAGACCAGTTGGTCATGGATGACAACATCTCCACCAATCCTCTCAGCATAGCCTCAGTCCTAAACTCTGCCTTCTCTAATCCAAACCATGTCCTCCCCCCTAATTTCTGTGACCCCCCGCTGACGCTGGCCCACCCCCTTGCTCCTCCACTACACCTATGCATTCTCTCCCCTGCTGCTGCCAAACCCTACCTCGCCAAAGTCCTTAGCCACCTCATAACTACAGTGATGCCCTAAACCTGAGACTTCTTTGCCTTACTCTCCCAGAAGTCCTTTTCCCTCTCACCCACATCATAAATCACTCCCTCTGTCAAGGGCATTTCCCCTTCCAACGGAAGCTAGCCACTATTACCCCTATCTATAAGAGTGGGGACCACACCTCTTCTAACAACTACTGCCCTATCTCCATTCTCCCCCCCATCCAAAGCCTTAGAACATATAGTTGCGAACCAATTCTCTGACCACCTCACAAAATACAATCTCCTTTGTAGCCAACAACATGGCTTCCATAAGGGGCATAGCACCACCACTGCCATCCTCGCTTTCACCTCCCATACCCACTCCACCCTAAACCAAGGCCACCTCACAGGAGCCATTTTCGTGGACCTCTCCAAAGCTTTCGATACGGTCAACCACACCCTCCTCCTAAACTCACTCTCCTCCATTGGCTTCTCCAAAGACACCGTAAACTGGTTTACCAGCTACCTGTCAGATAGAACACAACAGGTAAAAGTAGGCTCTGTCCTGTCCCCTTGCCTCCCTGTCCACTCTGGTGTTCCACAGGGATCAATTCTGGGCCCCCTACTCTTCAGCCTATATTTAATCACACTCCCTAAGGCTGTCTCCAGCAACCTGCTCCTCTCTGCAGATGACGCAGTCCTATACGCCTCCGATTCTGACCCACTTAAACTCCACCAATCACTCTAACACAGTTTCCAAGAAGCAGAACATTGGTTCTCCACCCAGCAGCTAGTAATCAACTACAAGAAAACCAAAGTCATGGTTTTCTCACACCCTCAAAACCACCGCTGGTGCCTATGCCCCCCTTTTTATCACTGTTAACCACACCCCTCTTGAACAAGTTAGCAGCTTCAAATACCTAGGGATCATGCTAGAACCAGCCCTTAACTTCAAGGAACATATTCTACACCTAACCTCTGCCCTGAACTTGAGACTAGGTATGCTGTATGGACACAAGCACTACCTCACCCCTGAGGCCCTATGGCCTGCCGTAAATTCCTCTGTCCTCTCCCTACTAGATTATGGTATCACCATATACAGTGCAGCCTTAAACTTCCACACTAAACAGTCTCCGCATTGTACTCAACAAAACCTGTTGCCTCATCCTCGGGCGTGATCGTCTCACACACATCTGCTCACTCTATTACTCCACAAACTGGCTAAACCTTGATAGCAGAATCCAGTATCATACTTGCCTTCTAGCAAAAAAGATGCTCTTAGGTCTGGCTCCTCCCACCCTCACCACCATTATTCGCCCAGCTACCCCTACAAGATCCACATGCAACTTGGACATGCCGTTATTATGGGTACCCTGCCCTCGTACCTCTCACTTTCAAAGATCCTTTTCCTACCTAGCTCTGTACTGGGCTAACTCTCTCCCCATCCCACTAGCCAAAGAAACAAGGCTAGGTCCCTTTAAATCTAGATTAAGGGAGCTCCTCCTGGAATCAAATGTATGTGACTGCCCCTAACCCTGAGCTACAGCTTGAAGCCCTATAACTCCAATATGGTCTCTTATTTCCCCCCCCCTATTTCACTAATTGACTATCAGCCTGTTTCAGTTTATTCTGCAACAATATGGCTGTGTTATAATGCTCTGCTTAACTATCTCCTTCTGATCAAGTCCTACTGTGTCTTTGGGGACTGCTACGCACACTAACATAATAATATGTTTCTAATGCTGTACTATACTGTTACCACCAGCACTGCCTCAATTGACTATCTTTTACTGTTAAGTAATGTTAAAGTAATGTATTGTTAACATGTGCTGTCCTGCGCCAACAACTTCAACATTTGTTACTATGTATGCTATATACCCAAATGTAACCTTTGTAAATGACATGGAACCTTTGTAAATGAGTCTATGACTCAAAAGTCTTTCTGAATATCTCAATAAATAAAATAAAAGAGGGGATATTGCTAAGATCAAAGGGGATAAGGAGGCATGTGAAGAAGAGGACCATGTAAAAGCATCTATCCTAAATAGATACTTCTGCTCAGTATTTACTGAAGAGAAGGTAGGGCAGGGTCCACCACTCAGTACCATGGACACAGGGGGGAGGGAGGTGTGCATTAGGCCCTTCACAAAAGAAAGGGTTCTACAAGAGCTTGATAAGCTCAGGGTGGACAAGGCAATGGGATCTGATGGCATACATCCCAGGGTACTAAAGGAGCTAAGATTGGAACTAGCAGAGCATTTATCAGAACTGCTTAGTGAGTCTCTGAGCACAGCAGAGGTCCCAGAAGACTGGAAAAGGGCTCATGTGATCCCTCTCCACAAGAGTGGTAGCAGGGAGGAGGCAGGGAACTACAGACCAGTCAGTCTTACCACAGTAGTGGGCAAGATTATGGAGGCACTCCTTAAGGAAAAGATCATGCAACACCCGGACTCCATATGAGCACAGGATCCAAGACAGCATGGGTTTACAAAAGGAAGGTCCTGTCAAACTAATCTCATAGATTTCTTTGTCTGGGTAACCAGAGTGGAGGACCAAAGGGGAGCAGTTGATGTCGCCTACCTTGCCTTCAGCAAAGCTTTTGATACTGTTCCACATAGAAGATTGATTAATAAGTTGGGTAGGCTCAGGGTGATCAGAAGTTGGTCAACTGGGTAGCAAACTGGTTGACGGGCAGAAAACAAAGAGTGGTGGTAAATGGTATACAGTCAGAAAAGATGCAAGTCACAAGTGGGGTACCTCAGGGATCAGTCCTGGGGCCAGTCCTCTTCAAAATCTTCATCAGTGACATTGCAGATGGACTGGAGGGTAAGGTTTGTCTGTTTGCAGATGACACCAAGATCTGCAACAGAGTAGATGATCCAGATGGAGTGGGCAGAATGAGAAGAGATCTAGATAAACTAGCAAAATGGTCGAAAGAGTGGCAACTGGGATTTAATGCAAAGAAGTGCAAGATCATGCACATAGGGAAGAGAAACCCTGAAGCCATCTATAGGCTGGGAGAGGAGTTGCTGGCAGTCACAAGGGAAGAAATAGACTTGGGCATCATCATTACCAATCATACCAGGTCATAATGCCGTACGCTTAATAGTGTATGACATTATAGCTAACCCGAAATAGCGCTATCTAGGACAGCGAATGTTACAATACCACGTATACTGCTGTATGCGGTATTGCACCATTCACACACTCCCAGGCAGAGGATAAGAACTCTGCCGGGAGTGGGTTCCGCTGAACAGCTACCATGGCTCACTGGACAGAACCACAGCAGCAGGAACCCAGGCACTGCGTCTGGGACTGGGTTTGATTCCCAGTCCCAGAAATTTAATTTTTTTATAGTCTTTGTATGCTCTCTGAGTTGGACCCCCCTGGAGTTAAGAATCTTTTGTGGGAGGTCCGAGGGGTGCAGCCCCCCACAACTGGGGGTGTGGAGTAGGAGCCCCCCACAGAAAAAAGAGTTATGCCACATGGCATAAATCGCACTGTATTGGCAGCGAGATTTAGCCATATAGTATAATGTCTTGCGACATTATGAACCCGTGTCATCACTGATGACCTGAAATCATCCAAGTAGACCACTAAAGCAGTAGGTAAGGCTTGGGGGATGTTGGGGTGTATTAGTAGGGGTATCACAAGTCAGAAGAGGGAGGTAATAATCCCTCTTTACAAGACACTGGTAAGGCCCCATCTGGAGTACTGCGTGCAGTACTGGAGGCCACGCCTTCACAAGGACATTAACCAAATTGAGGCAGTCCAGAGAAAGGCAACCAAAATGGTGCAGGGACTGCATCAGAAAATGTATGAGGATAGATTAATGGAGTTCAATATGTACTGTATACCCTAGAGCAAAGGAGGGAGAGAGGTGATATGATCGAAACATTCAAACACCTTAAGGGCATTAACAAGGTGAAAGAGTCTAACATGTTTCAATATAAGACAAGCATTTGTCAATGCCGAATGTTTGCTTGCTGGCATTGGCAGTGGTAGTGTAGAAGTTACAGAGCTGCGTAATAGGAATGGCAGTGAAGTATTGAACTGAAGCCAACCCCACCACCACCCTGCAGAGAGTGACAGGCATTGGGGTGTGCCTTTGGGTCGTCAGGCATAATGGCCATGCCATTTCACTACACCCCACGCTGCAGACACTGACAAAGTGTCACGGTGTGCCTTAGGGTCTTTGGCCTTATGCGCACCCCATTCCATCAGGAAATATGGTGAGATGGAGTGCGGTATAGGAGAATGGGGTGAACTTTGGGGGCCGAAGAGTCCAAGGCATACCTCGATGCCTCTCTCACTGGCTGCAGGGGTGTGGAATGGTATGAGCATTACAGGCAGAATCCCAAGTCACACCCTGATGCCTGTCATTCTCTACAGGGTTAGGCGTTATGGTTGAAACCCTAATACCTCAGGCATTCATTGGTATTTTCACTCCAAATTTTCAACATGGTTTTTATGACCCACCTCATGAACAGTGGCAATATCAGTTTGCTAGCCGAAGCTGCTTATGCACAGCGACTACGGCATTTAGCACCACAGGTGCAAAACATTCCGAACAGGGACGTAAAAATGACAGCTGTACTGTTCATGGGGAGGTGTAAAAATGACAATGTTGCAAAATCTGAAGTAAAAATATTAAAAAAACTGGTGAAGTCACGAGCATGCATAGAAACTGTGCAATGCACACCCGTAATGTCATTAGTTTGGGGATTTTTTACAGCAGATTGTCAACACAGGCATTTTGGGACCTCCAATCATGAACAGTGTCACTGCGATTTTCTTTATCTGTCCCGAACAATGATTTCCCACAGTGACCATGCATCTCTGCGCTGAAAGTGTGAAAACACATTTCGGCCATGTTATGAAAAATGACAGCTGTACTGTTCATAAGGAAGTGTGGCAAAATGCCACTGGTGAAAATCTGGACTGAAAATATTACAAAGTCATGAACTTACGAGGGTGCGTGGAAACTGCGCAATGCTCACTTCGTAACACAGTCATTTATGGACTTTTGTCACCAAATTTTCAACATAGCCATTTTAAGACCTCTGCTCATGAACAGTGTAACTGTGATTTACTTAATCTGTCCCAAACATTGCTTTCGCACACCGACTGCACCATTGTGCGCTATATGTGCGAAAACACATTTTGGGCGATGTAAAAAATGGCAGCTGTACTGTTCATAAGCAGGTAATAAAATGGCAATGTTGAAAATCTGGAGTGAAAATATTGAAAATTTGCAAACTTATGAGCGTGTGTAGGAACTGCACAAGGCACGCTCGTAAAACAGTCATTTTTAAGAATTTTTTCACCAAATTTTCAACATAGCCATTTTAAGACCTCTGCTCATGAACAGTGTCACTGTGATTTTCTTAATGTGTCCCATACATTGATTTCACACACTGACTGCGCCATTGTGCTCTACATGGGTGGAAACATGTTTTAGGCAAGATGTGACAAATGACAGCTGTGCTGCTCATAAGGAAGTGTAATAAAATGGCAATGTTGAAAATCTGGTTGATTCCTGACTCTGACGTGCGTAGGAACTGACAACATACTCGTAAAATAATCGTTTTGGAATTTTTCACAAATTTTTAACATATCCATTTTAAGACCTCTGCTCATGAATAGTGTTACTGTGAATTTCTTAATTTGTCCTTACTGGATTTAAGACACCGACGCCCATTGTGTGCTACATGGGCGGAAACACGCTTTGGGTGAGATGTGAAAATGACAGCTGTACTACTCATAAGAAGGTGTGGTAAAATGGCAATGTTAAAAATCTGGGTGAAAATGTTGAAAATTAAGTGAACTACAGCGTCTGCGTGAACGCATAATGCAAACTCGTAAACAATCATTTTGGAATTTTCCACCAAATTTTCAAAATAAATCTTGAGAGCCCACCTTATGAACACTGGCAGTGTTGTTTCGTTAACTGGTCCCGAAAGGTGATTTTGCACAGTGACTGCGAAATCACCCTTCAGGCCCGAATAACACCATGACAGTGACAGCATTCATGAGAAGGGGTCCCAAAAACCCCATGTTGAAAATTTGGTGCAAAATTCCAAAAAATGCCTGAGATATGCAGCAAAGTTGAAAAAACCCTATCTATCCCATTATACAGCTTACCGGCATTTCCTCAGTTCGCGGTCGGCTTTGAAGAGTGCAGACGTGTTCCCGGTCCACCGAAGATCATTGCGCCGAGGTCTGGAGGTAAGTATGGGGTGAGGGGGGTGGGGAGGCAGGGTGCGCAGTGGGTGGGTGCGGGCTGTGGAAGGGGCAGGGAGAAGCGCCAGGGATAGTTTTTATTTGCAGGTGTATTTACTGAGGCGACAAGGGACGTTTGCCATGCTGGGTGGGCTCCCAGCGTGGCAGCTAATTTCGTTTGGGGGCTGGAGCCGGCGGAGTTGGGCACCCCGTCAGCTATAACACATTTTGCCATGCTGGGGTGGACTCCCAGCGTGGCACCTGGATGCTTGAGGGGGGAGAGACAGTGGAGCTGACGGGGGATTGGGCACCCCCGTCAGTGACAGCATGGTGGGGGAGAGACAGTGGAGCCGACGGGGGATGGGGCACCCCTGTCAGGCTATACATGCGTAGCCACATTGGGGTGGGCACCCAGCGTGGCATGTGGAAGGCTTTTGGGGGGGAGCGCAGCACAGCCGATGAGGGATTGGGCACCTCCGTCGACTATACAGTGTGTGCGTGGGGGGGCAGTACGCAGTATGCATGCGTGCATATGTGTGTGTGTAGTGTGTGTGTGTGTGGGGCGCGCGTGAGCAGGCGATATCTTATCGCTGCTCACTGAAGCGTAGCTCCCCCTTTCAACTGTACTCCACTGCATTTTGGAGCTGTCATTGACAGCTCGAGCAGGCATTGGAGAACTGCAGCCACGCCTGCAAACACACTGCCTGAATTGGAAGAGGGCTGCCACACCTCCGAAAACTCAGATGATGGCACTATGTTTCTTGCACATGCGTGCAAGCAAACATAAAAAATAGCAGGACAAGTGGACATAGCATGAGATTAGAGGGAGGCCAATTAAGGGGTAATGTGATGAAGCTCTTTTTCGTAGAAAGGGTGGTGGATGCATGGAACGGCCTACCTCAGAAAGTGGTGGATATGACTACAGTGCAGGGCTTCAAACAACATGGGATAGGCATAAGGGAGCAATACAGATGAGTATGAATAGATAGGCCATTGACAAAGCAAAGGCCAATGGCACATTCATAAGGTAGAAAAAGAAATGGGCAGACTGGATGGGTCTTGCAGTCCTTATCTGCCGTCAACTTCTATGGTTCTATGAGGGTTGAGGTGCTGGATGCCACACCTCACACTACGCCAGTGATCTAGGTTCGGGAACAGACTTGGGTCATTGGGTCAGCAGGGAGGGAAGGGATTGAGCATCCGGAGGACTGGTCTCCCCTTCAGGGGTGGGTACTGGGGTATTCCTCACTTAACCAGCTGGCCCTGGTGGAGATCAGGGATCCTGTAGGGAGCGATGCTGGATTTAGAGGGGCAGAGCAGTGGTGGAGGCCTGCACATAGGTGCACCAGCATCATTGCATGTCCATGCTCTGAGGGGGAAACCATATGGCAAAATACCCCTGAGGACTAGGGAAGTGACAGAAACTCCAGGGACTGAGGCCCACATCCCATTGCTGGACCAACCCTCCACCAGCTCTCCTGAGCTCCATGACCTGGCCCAGGGAATGTTCCTCTAATCACAGGCAGGCCAACAGATAGGTGCCCCGGGGGGTGATCTGGGGGGCTGAATGAGTCCATGGGTCCAGGCAGGGATGCTCAGCAATGTGTTTCCCAGGGAAGGTGGTTTCAGGCCAGGAGTAATGGCTAAGGTCGAGTGGGTACTCCCAAGAGATGCCCTGGCCCCCAGAGAATAAATAGAATGTACAAAACAAATTTGCAGAATGAAAGCATAGGCTGTAGTTGACACTTTGCAGACACTACGTGAAGTGCATTCGTGCTGAGTTCCCAGGCAAAATTTAAACTTCCCATGGCCTTAACCCTCTACTACTGGCAGTTCACCCCTTGACTCCTTAGTGAAGACTGACATAAAGTTAGTGTTTAGCTCCACTGCAGTCCCTTTCTGCCTAGTTACAGTAACAATCAATCAACTCTGAAGTTATGGAGCCTACTCTCGCTTCTGCACCATTCTTACCTCTTACATAGCTAAAATATTTTGCAATATTTCTTCCTATATTCCTGACAGTGCTACCTCATGTGGTAACAGCCATCACATAGCTCTCAAGACAAACACTAACATTACAGAAAATTACAAGTCAAAACTCATTATTAGGGCTAAGATTGCAATATCCTTAAGAAACGTGATCACATTTTGGGTAAGTGTTTTTTCAAGATAAATACCAAGATGTAACAGTGAATCTCAGGTCAGAACTTGTTCATATTTTGTTCACTATGCCTGGCACTGAGTACTTTCAGAAAGTGTAAAAAACTCTGGAAGCATCTGCTTCAATATTTCAGAACCCCTGTCATAATGGCTAAATATGATGGGCAAAATAGTGCTGTCGGTTGGAGGCATTGTGAAGAACCACAAAGGATCCACAC
Organism: Neoceratodus forsteri; assembly: GCA_016271365.2. Classification (NCBI taxonomy): domain Eukaryota; kingdom Metazoa; phylum Chordata; order Ceratodontiformes; family Ceratodontidae; genus Neoceratodus; species Neoceratodus forsteri. The sequence continues at coordinate 1,556,675,506 of CM057449.1, read as the reverse complement.
TCATATTTTTGTGGTCTTGCCTAGTGGTAAGACCTTTTCTGGGGGAGCTAGAAACTGCAATAGCATAAATCCTGAATACCAAGGTAACACTGGCCCCTGATGTCTACCTGTTGCATCAGTACCCTAGGGTCCTGAAAGTTATAAAGAAGAAATACCTTCTCAGTATCTTGCTCCTAGCAGCCAAAAAATGTATGACACATAAGTGGTTGATGGACTAGGACAAGGTATGGGCTAATGGTGGGAGATGGTGAATTCCATATACCGTATGGAAAGAATCACGCTTGGCCTTAATGGCAGGTCTGAAATCTTCACATGCTGGTGGAACTTGTGGATGTGTTATGTCATGCAACATGATTCAAACTGTGTCCCATGAATGCATGAGTTAGCAGGCAAGGGGGAGACTAGTGGAGAGGGGATGGAGGGAACAAAATGGGGATGAGGGAATGGGATGAAGGTTGGAGTGTGACATGTCAGATGCACCCCCATACCCTTCCTCTTGGTTGTAAGAGGCACCCAGAGAATGTTAATAATATAATGTGGGGTACCCTGCCCCCAAAGCTTTGTCAGGAGAGTTGGGGAGCCCCAGAAAAATTTATTTTTAGGTTTGTGGTGCAATCTTATATACATTGTGATATTATCTTCTATCTCTAGCTACTGTATGTAATTTCTGCTATGGTTGTGCAACTAATTTTTTTTTTAATAAAAACATATATAATATGTTAACAGCTGTCTAGTCCAAGTGTGATGACAATTAAATGCATTTCTGAAGATGTTGCTAAAATGTAACAGCAAATGAAAATGGCCAACTGTATATTTAATTAGGTCATATCATGGTTGAGACACTAATATCTGTAAGACATGTTTTACCCAACATTTGTGTTGCCCTAAACTTTTTCATAATAGAACTCATCAATATACAGTAACTAACAAACACATACCCCTCTCCACCAGAATGATTAGAGGCTTCAATACAAAATGGATAACTAGTGCACTCTTGGAAAGTGATGAAGGAATGGGACAGGGCATGGCAACAGTTTAATGTAAACAACTCTCAAACCAGATGGCAGTGTTACAGAGCCTGAAGAACTTGTGTAAGAGAGAGAGATCAAATTTTCCAAGATAAACAACTTCAATGCCTGGCACTGCACTGCCTTCAGTCAGACAGCTTGGGCAGCCCAGAAAATATTCTGAAAAGGCATAAATGAGTTGTGTAACAAAATCCCACATAATATCAGACTGTAGAGTGATTGATTTAGAATGGCCAAGCCCAATGCAGCTGGCCAGTACGTTTAATATTTTTTTTTCCATCAGTGTGGATGACATTGCCAAACACTTCCCTGGTCCACCAACAATAAATGGTCCTTGGAACCCACCCTCACTTGGCTGAAATTTTATCTCAGGCCAGTAACTGCTACTGCAGTCATAAAGCTTCCGAATGCAATCAAAATTGACAAGACATTGGCGGAAATGGTATCATAGCTAAGCTAGTAAAATTTTACTCTTCTTTTAAGTGGTGGGTGAACTCAATAAAACTCACTTCATGAAGTACTTCATACATTTTACCCATCTTCCATTTGTCCATGGCTACAATTCATGTAATTTTCACCCAGCAGAGTGCCAAACTTTGTGTAGCGAGCCAAAGCAAATTGCCAGTACACAAAGCAAGCACTACACCAGCAAAGAACTGCATGACTTGCAGCCCCTCACCCACCTTTGGCACTACAAAAGCCCAAAAGGCTTAAACCCCTTCCCCCCAACCACTGTGCCATAGGTTGCAACCCCTCCCAGCTTTCAGATAGTTTTTGTAATGAATCTCCTTCCCTTTCCCATTAGCACCCTTCTCCCTTCCCCACGCCCTTGAGAATTTGTATACAGTATATAATATTGACTTACCCTTCCCTCACCTGTGACACAAAACACACTCCCCCCTCCTTCCCCACCTGACTAGAATCCAATGTTTGAGATAACACCCTTCACCCAACCCCCCTCAGGCCTCCAACACCCTCTGCCCCAGAGCACCCCCAAAAAATCAATTTTTTTCACCCTGTAAAACAAGAACACCCCTCCCCCCCATTGCAAAGCATCCAATCTGGTTAGTGTCCATATTAGTAATGGCTCCTATTTGTTTTATAATGTGCACTTGGTGCCATCGTTAGACAGATGCACCAAAAGTTAAGGCTATAGAGACTGAAATGTTGCCTTATGACTGATGCCAGAGCATCCATTGCCAACAAACGATAATCCCACTGTTGGACCACAGCTAATAGTTAGTGGAACAGTAGAGCACCCAACTCTGTTGTAAGTCACCAAAGAGTCCTGTATAACATCTTATGAAAATCTGCCCTAATGACCCATAGCAGAATACATAATTCTCTGATTTTCTACACCTTAATCTGGCTGTTCATTGAAGTGAAATTCACACATGCTGTGGCCAGTCTGGTTCATACTTAGAGATGGGTGAATTTTTTCTTCTGCCAGTAGATTTCTGGCAAAATGCTGTTTTCGCTTCTGTGAAATTTCATGGAATTTCCATGAACATTTTGTGAAATTTTGCCATAATTGTAATTTCAGTCAGTACCATCTAATTTAATAATTCATTGTCCACATTTTACCCCATTTGAAATGTTGGCTGGCCCTGTATCTGTACAGAAGTGTACCAAGTCTCAGATCTCTGTCTTTAAAAATGACTGAGTTACAAGCCTCTAAACCTTCTGAAATTTTAAAATTACAGTTAACTATGTAAACTAAAAGCTTTTGTGAAAATTACACCAGATTTGGTATGGTGACATTACCCATGCCCATACATGTGTGTGCCACGTTTCAGATCTCTAGCTTTAAAGGTCACTGAGGTATAAGCCTCAGAACTTTCAGAAATTTACAATTCACAATTACATGAACTACTGAATTTTAAGCTCCTATAAGTTTAAAGCTAGAGAACAGAATATCACCAATGTTGTTAAGTTCACTGACCCTGACTGTTAAGTTTTAAGGTAACCACCATGGTCCAGCATCAGAACATCATGCTGCCATGCTTTTGACCTGGATTCGAAAGCAAGTCCCTGTAAGTCGTGTCAGGAGGCAGATCATAGCTAAACCTTACAATCTATTTTGCAGTTTCTGTGAATCTTCCAAGAAAGTATGCATCTAAGTTTTCAGTTATCTATCTCCAAAGGTGGCTAAGTTCTAAGCATAGAAATATTTTCAGAACTTTTCATGAGTATTAAATTGCTAGACTTTGAGCCCATATAACTTCCCCACCCTTTATCCAAATGTCATGTAACTTGGCATGCTTTTAGGACCTATCCAGTACAATACGTGTGCAAAATATCAGATGCCTAGCTTTAAAATGGACTGAGTTATTATGGCCAATTAAAGAATTCTGCCCACCTCTGTTCATACTATACAGCTCTCTGGTATCCCTGTTAGCCTGGCAAAATAAACTCATGGTACCTAGTTAGTTTTAACTCTTAAGTCCTCTAAGGAGAACTTGCTCAAGATTCTGCTGGGGAACTCGAATTTGGTGCAAGCAACATCATATGGCCGTGTTACAGCACAGATCTGGAATACAGTATGTTGCCACCATGCATAAGAATCTTTAACCTCCATGAAGCCTTTAAATTTAAATTGAAACATAAAATGAATCTGACTACAACTGCTACTATAATAACACTTGTACAACTGACACCATATTCATGCAATACTGTGTATCATATCTTACATACCTGACTACTTTGAAGCACTGTTCTGATGCATTTCTTTATTGCTGTTTCCTCTTGTAAGCAGCTGTCTGCATGGACTGCTATTTATTACCTGTTCCAGTAATCTATACCATATTAAATGTATATAGTTTTTTACAGACCTAGGCCATTCATGTAAATGGGTTTCATTACCCTGTGTACTTATCTGGTGACCAAAAATAAATAAGTAAAATATATTAATAAAACAATTTTTCACAAATGACCCTACCAGGTGTATTCACAATTATAAAATGGCAAGAAAAAAAATAAAAAACTTAACGGGCCAAAACAAATCAAACTGACAATAGGTTAACCTATGATATGGACATAATGAAAACATCACTCCAAGCCCCTACACTCTCACACCAAATTTCGAAACCAGTTTTTCTGGCATTCTTTGTTTCTTTCTCTTTTCAGAGCCACACAGCTGTACTCCCTGATCATATTCATTCTACGCATCTAATCAGCAGTATCACCACTACACTCACACACCACACATGCAGTAGATGGAGATCAGCAGCCAAGCAGCACCACTAGTAAACACAACAATTGAAACTGCTCTAAAAGTAACCACAATGGATCAGTAGTTAAATTGAAAATGTTTAAGTGAGGGAACTCTCACACCTAGATTTCTAGGTGGTGGAACTGTCATTTCTAGGTGGTGGAACTCTCCTATAATAGTCATAGAGAAAGATTACAGAGGTGGTGGAACTGTCATATAGTTTTTTGAGAGGTGGTGAAACGGAGTTCCTGTGGGCTCCTGCCCAATTTAACCCCTGCAATGGACTATTTATCACTTCCAACACTATGAAACATAAACTCACTGTTCTGTTGCACTCGTACAACTGTGTTTGCCTATTTATTAAATCTGCTGTGTACGAGGGTTGCACACAGGCCATTTGAAAAGTGCAATAAATCACTTCAGAGTGTATTTTAAATGGTTTGAGATACACTCCCCAGCAGTGAAAGGACACTTAGCCTTCTGTTTAGTGTCCTTCCACCTCAAAGCATATATCTAAAACCTTTTAAACTCTCCTCAGAGTAGTTTATTACATGTCTACTGTATATCTATGTATCTATCTATCCATCTATCTCTCTATCTATCTAAATATCTATCTGCAGAGTATTTGCTGTGATATATGGTAGGATACTGCAGGAATTCAGTGTCTTTCAATAACAATTACTCCAATTTGTCACACAGTAAACTGTGCATTCTCACACAGAGTGCTTGATCCTATGTATGGCAGTAACAACTAAAATACTGTGTATTTTAGTATAGAAAGACACAAAAGGAGGGAAATGCAGTGTTTTTTTTTTAATTCTAATGCCCACCCACATCCCTCAGCCTCTACCGTCGTCATGACCCAAGATCATGCTACAGGTTTGAGGCCACGCCCCACAAGTCTGCTGCTCCAAGGAAAAAATTAAGGGGCCCGATTCTCAAAAGGATACGTCTGGCATAACTTGACTTGTGCCCACCACAAATGGTGCAAGTATCAAGTTACACCAGCAGTTGTGACAAACGGTATTCTGCAAAGCAGCCTGCGCTTGCACCAAAGTGGACTTATGCCACCGGTTATGCATTAAACCCCCTGCAACGTGGTGCTAGGGGGGTTATGGCAGCAGTTGCACCCTGTTCTGAAAGGGCAGCAACAAAGTCCCCTAGGTCGCTATTCTCCAACAACCCCCAGGTGAAAACCGTCAACATAAGTTACACCAGCATATAGCTGGTATAACTGTACTTACACCCCTGAAGGTTGCCTGCATGTGCAGCCCACCCATCCCGCTGATGGTATTCCATCCTTCCCCCCAACACTGCCCTAGCCTAAAAACACAAAAGCCCTGCAGGGCTAATTCTGTCACCCCCAATGCCCTGACCCAGAAACAACATGATAATGCCCCATAAGGCTATCCATGCCCCCCAATACCAAAATGCTCTGCAGGGCTGCAGCATGCTCCCAGCCCCCAGCATATGTAAAATAGCCCTGCAGGGCTGCAGCATTGCTCCCAGCCCCCAATATATGTAAAATAGCCCTGCAGGGCTGCAGCATGCTCCCAGCCCCCAGTATATGTAAAATAGCCCTGCAGGGCTGCAGCATGCTCCCAGCCCCCAGTATATGTAAAATAGCCCTGTAGGGCTGCAGCATGCTCCCAACCCCCAGTATATGTAAAATAGCCCTGCAGGGCTGCAGCATGCTCCCAGCCCCCAGTATATGTAAAATAGCCCTGCAGGGCTGCAGCATGCTCCCAGCCCCCAGCATATGTAAAATAGCCCTGCAGGGCTGCAGCATGCTCCCAGCCCCCAGCATATGTAAAATAGCCCTGCAGGGCTGCAGCATGCTCCCAGCCCCCAGTATATGTAAAATAGCCCTGCAGGCTGCAGCATGCTCCCAGCCCCAGTATGTAAAATAGCCCTGCAGTGCAGCATGCTCCCAGCCCCCAGTATATGTAAATAGCCCTGCAGGGCTGCAGCATGCCCCAGCCCCAGTATATGTAAATAGCCCTGCAGGGCTGCAGCATGCTCCCAGCCCCCAGTATATGTAAAATAGCCCTGTAGGGCTGCAGCATGCTCCCAGCCCCCAGTATTTGTAAAATAGCTCTGTAGGGCTGCAGCATGATCCCAGCCCCCAGTATATGTAAAATAGCCCTGTAGGGCTGCAGCATGCTCCTGACCCCCAGTACTTGTAAAATGGCACCGCAGCACTACTCACAGCCCCCTCCAAGCCCAGCTCCCCAATGCCAGCCACCTGCAAATGGGACATCCTGTAAAAAGAAATAAAAATACAAATCCCTAACCCATAATCCCTGGTAGTCTAGTGGCCCCCCACCCAGTAGTGCCAGACCACCAGCACTCTCCTACCCAGCCGGTGTCTATTACAGGCCACCTCTCACCACCATGTCCAGTCACTGAATGGGCTCCGAGTGCATACTCTATATAGTATGCACTCAATGAATGAACTGTTATTCATTCATTGAGCATGTACTGTATACAGTATGTGCCCAGACAGAGCTCAGTCGCTGGCTGGCCACCGTGGTGAGAGGTGGGCTGTGCTAGTCGCCGGCTGGGTAGGGGGGGGTAATGGTGGTCTAGCACTGCTGAGTGGAGGGGCACTAGACTACCAGGGATTATGGGTTAGGGATTTGTATATTTATTTCTTTTTACAGGATGTGCCATTTGCAGGTGTCTGGCATTGGGGATCGGGGATCGGGGCTTAGGGGGCTGTGAGTAGCCCTGCAGGGCTTTAACATATGCATTTGGGGATCGGGGTTTGAGGGGGTGTGAGTAGCTCTGAAGGGCTATACATAATGCACTTTGGGATCGGGGCTTGGGGGGGCACTTGCACTCTTTACGTCTGGGGTTGCAGCTTGTGACAAGCACTTCAGATATTCTCTTCATTTGGCATACCTGTGGGTTTCTTGCAAGACACAGGACTTAGTCATAGGGACCCTGCCCCTTACAGAATCGGGTGCAGTGTCCATGTCGCAACTCCAATCCTAGCATGTCACAACTTGTGACATGCATAGCGGTGCTTCTAGAATTGGGCCCAAGGTTTGTACAAGCTATGCGCAAAGCAAGAGCTGATTTATTTTGGTCATGTTCATGACCATTTTCTGGTTTCTTGGTTTCTTTTGTTCCAGCAGGTTCTTGCAAAAGATGCCAGACTGTCAGGGCCAGTGCTCAAAACAAAAGCCCATGAACTGGCAGTCCAACTGAGACTTGATAGCTTCAATGCACCAGAGGGCTGGTTATACTCTTGTAAGGCACAGTATAAAATCATGTTCAAAAGACAGCATGGGTGAGAAGGCAGATGCCAACTCCATTTTAGAGCAAAATTCCAAATGGTCTGGGCACTAGGCAATGACAAAAAAAAAACAACTAAAAGAACCCGAACAATTTTATTCACTTTTTTCACTATTCATTTTTCAGAATCTGCACATTTGACTGTAATGAAACTTGGCCTGTCAGGAGATCTTGCCCCCAAGACCATGCATGCAAAATGTTTTGGAAATCCATTGAATGGTTGTGCAGCTATTAAAGTGCATAGTCTGGGGTTTAACATAAAAAACCCTCCTCAACCCTAACTATAGTGGCGCTACTGCACCACCATAATATTTGCCATGTGTATATATATATATCTATATATATAGATATATATATATATATATTATATCTCTCACACCACTTAATTGGGATAGGGTTAATCAGGTCTACCTGGTTAATTAGGATGTCTCATCAGGAACTGTTTTTCCCCTGCACTAACCAAATGTTAGACAGCTTCTGTTAAAGGGGACTAAGCAAGCTTGTTAATTGGGACACCATCTTCATCCTAGAAGTGCTGAATGGTCAGGGCTTCTCTTTATCTAGTGTTGCCAAATGGTTTGGCCTTTTGAAGTCTCAAGATTAATGAATTACTAAAAACTGAGGGAAAATAACATTGAACTGGCAAATTAACAGCAAGTCACAGCATAATCACACATGTGGGGAAGAAAACAGATACTGAGGATGTACTCTTTCTTTGGTTCCAGCAAGCTCTTGGAAATGATGCAAGATAATCAGGGACAATGCTCAAAACTAAAGCTCATGAACTGGCCACTTAACTGGAACTTGATGGGTTCAATGCACCACAGGGTTGGTTATACTGTTGTAAGGTATAGCATAACATCATGTTCAAAAAATGGCACAGATGAGCAGGCAGACACCAACTCCATTACAGCACAGTCCTGGTTGAAAGACATCTCTTTTTTTTGGCAGTTCTTTGGTAACCGGGTACGGACCACTAGGCTCAAGTGCCTGTTTTCAAGGGTGACTTGGGAGCACTGGGGAGGTTAAGTGACTTGCACAGAGTCATACAGATGTACGTGGAAGTTGTGGGGATCAAACCCAGATCTGATGAATGTACCAAGCTCATTTATTGCTAGTTACTCTAACCTCTGGGCTACATTACTTGCCCTGTTAGCTGGTTATACCCCAGATGACATATTTAATGCTGATGAAAAGGGTTTTTATTTTACAGACTGTATCCTGGCCATGGCCACACACCCCATAAACTGGATCTGGCAGATCAAAAGAAAGCTAATAATAGTGCAGTGTCAGTGGCTCAGCAGGCTGCATACTCACCTGTAAGGCTGGAAGATCATAAGTTTGTGTGCTCTAGCCCCAAACCAGGAACTTGGTGTAAAACCCAATACTGACACTGTACTGCAGCATAAGGGGGATGCTATACTCCTGAGGTGCCGACTTTTGGATAAGACATTAAACTTGAGGTCCCATATGCCTGTTCTGGTGGTTGTTCAGCTGTATGTTAATATGCCATGGCACTTCTTGAAAAGAGTAGGGAATTTCCCTGGTGTCATAGCCAGTTCCCCCCATTCACTAAAAATACCACCAACAGCTTAATCTGGTTCAATTTCAATTGGTTTCCATCTGTATCTTGCTTTTCCTCTTCCCAGGACAAGGCTGCAAAGAGGTAGAATGGCCTAGTCCTCTTCTCCTGGTTAACAAAATGTACAAAATAAATAAAACTTCCCTCCTGGTTTGTGCAAATCATTCCAGCCATGAAAAATAAAGTGCCGGTGATCAAGAATAGTAAACGTCCCAGATGCCTCCCAAAGGATATATCCACGTTTCTGGTCACCTACTCAAATTTAGTCAATGCATTCATGACTGGACAGTTGTACCAACAGTAGCTATTTTCAAGAGTCAAACAGCTCAGACACTCATGGCACATGTATCCTGCAGTTAGTGGACAGTGGTACTGCACACCCCCATGAACTCACAAATCAGATTACAAACCTGAAACTGACTTTTTTCCCACCAAACTCTAAAAGTGTAGTCCAGCAAATGGACTAGGGGTGAATTGTAGTTTAAAGGACCGTTACTGGTCCTTAGTGGTCAGCAGAGTTATAGCTATAATTGACCAAATAGAACCACTGAGATAGCCTGCAAGGTCACACTGATGATTGCCATTTACATGATGCACTGGGCTTGAACTCTGGTGAAGCTGACCACAATCAGCAATTGCAGCATTGGATGATGTCCCCCAGCCAGCTTTCATGACTGTTGATGCTTTTGTGGATTGTGAGAAGCCAAATGAGGGAGAGGTCAGTGATGAGGATGTGAGGGCTGCAATTAAATGAATAAAGATAGATGATGATGCCACCAGTAAAAACGTTGACACAGATGAGGACAGCAAGAACATCCCATTTACAAATGCTGCCATTTCTGCATCTGAGGGACTATCCTTGGCAATGAAGTGGTACAAACAGCATGGTGTACTGCCATAGTGGGAGCAACTTGAAGAAATCAAGGCTACAATGCACAGAAAGTCACCAAAGTTAAATGACTGCTTTTTTACTTCATGTGGCTCTTCGGTTCATTAAAGATCCAAGCAATCAGTTTTTTTAAAATGAATAAAGTCTAACAAATAAAAGTTAAATATGGTGTTCCAGCATTAAAGGAACACAGCATAATCTCAATGCGCACTTCGTTAACATCACTTACTATTGTATAATGCTAGCACTAAAAACTATATATATTTATTGAAAAAAAATGTTTCAGTGCACTAGTTTACAGCTAACTTAACAACACAAAAGTAGGGAAATGTGGTACAAGGTTTCAAACCCTGCCTCCTCACCATCCCCGGCAGCAAAAGGACAAGACCATACAAGCAACCACAGACAGCCATAATCAAGTAAGTCAAGCAACATATAAGTGTTTCCAAATGACATGAAAGACAGCCAGCATAAGGGTCCAGTGCTTCTGCAGCCATAGATACCCATACCCACTGAAAGACATACACACTTGCTCCTGGCTGAAGCTAGAACTCTAGATATTCAAATCATAACACTACTTCTGTCATCAGAAGCAGAGGGCCCTGTGGGGACATTGCTTCTGCAGACACAGATACACATGCACACTAGAAGACATATACATCTGCTTCTGGCTGCAGATGCACTGGTACCTGCTGGGCCTGTGCTTCTGTAGCCAAAGATACATATGCATAGTGTAAGACAGACACAGACACTTCTGGCTGCAGAAACCGATTCATGGTACTCAGATTATAACACAGCTTCTATCTGCTTCTGCTTCCACAGATACACATGCACACTGAAAACAAAAACATCCACTTTTACAGTCAAACTATTATGTTTCTAAACAGCACTGATGGAGTATATTTTTTAAGTGCAGCATGCTGTATGCATATTTTTGAAGGTACTACTGCATTTGTACTATCTGGAAACAGTTGTATGTTATTTTTCTTACTTGATGATCACTGTCTGTGGTTGTTTGTGCGAGTTTGTCACTCTGCTGCTTGGGGGTAGGGGAGTTGGGATTGGAAACTCTAACACCATGTTTTCCTACTTCTACAATGTTAAGTCAAATCTTAACTGATGTATTAATGTAACTGTTTGTAATGAGTTTCCTTTTTTCTGTTTTTTTTGAGAATGTTAATAAACTGAAATTACAACAGTACTTCTGACTGTAAAAAGGAGTGACTCCTGCAGGGGCCAGTACTTTTGCAGCTACAGATATACAATCACACTGCAAAGCCTGCACAGTCATTTCTAGCTGTTGAATTTTATTTTTTTTTTTTTTTATTTAAATAGCAGTTTGGAAAACCTTTGAGCCATAGGCTCATTTACAAAGATACCTTGTCACAGTAAGACAAACCAAAATACACAGTATAGCAGTACAACACATAAGTATAACAGTAAATTAAGACATAGCTACAAACAAGCTGGTACAGGTAGGATGGATGCAAACAATACCAGAGTTATGTCGTCCTTAGCAGCTTAGTAATAAGCTTTGTCATAAATATTGAGTACGGCTTTGACTAGTGGCAGTTACAGCATCGGGTGTTAATAAGGTGGTTACGTAAGGAAGTTTTGAAGCACGATATAGTTGGAGCTTCGGAGATGGAGGGGGGCAGTGTGTTGAACCAGGAGGGGGCCCTAAAGCTGAAGGCTTTTTGGCCGTGAGAGGTCCTAGCTCTAGGGATAACAAGAGAGGTTTTCCCAGAGGTCCTAGTATGAACTAGTGGGACAGAGCGGCGTATAGTGGTGGTCAATCCTGGTGGGGAAAGCCCAAGGAGGGTCTTTTTTGTAAGGGTACAGGTAAGATATTTGAGGTGCTCGTCGAGATCAAGTATCAGCGCTTTAGCATACAGTAGACAGGTGTGTGTCATCCTAGATGCTCCAGTAATTAACCTGCAGGCCTTATTCAGAGTAGTGCGAATTTTATGGAGTGCGGTCTGATCAGCAGCACCATACACCGGCAGTCCATAGTCCACTAGGGACAGGATAGAGGAGGTGACTGCGAGTCGAAGAGCCTCCGGGGGGAGTGTGTGAATCACACAGTACAATCAACTTCAGGGTGCAGAAGCACAGCCCCACTCATATGTGATGTGGGTATATGATTTATCATACAACGGCCTTAAATAGATTGGCAGAATGTACATGTGGGTCATTTTGTATGCACCCAATTTATGTAGTGCACTTTGGTCCCCATGCAAAACCATGGTGTTATGTGCATTTTCAGAATTTGTAAAAGGCTGTTTGGATCCTATGCAATGCAATCGAGCATTACATGCATACCAACATAATTGTTTTGCAATGCACATTCTGTTTTCCAATATCGGTGTTCCAAAGTCTAATAACTTAGATTGTAAGCTTCTGCAGAATCCACATAATTGACTGACTTGCAATCTGACCTTTAACATACTTTTTATTGTGTTTAACATAAAAATACATTTGGAGGTGGAAATGGCACTTCTCAACCACTGTGTTTGTCTAAAGGGTTAAAAAAGTAAGATTGCTGAAAATTTTGTGAACAAATGTTTAAGAAAACGGCTGAGTTACGAGTAACAGTTAATACTTGGTGCAATATCCACATTTTTATGTCACAAGTGTGTATTCATTGATCACAGCTCTTGGTTCCCAACATAAAACTGATATCTGGCACTAAATACAACATTTTATGTCACAAGCCAAGAATTCTTTGTGTGCAGTTTTGTGATGACCTGAGAATTATTTGTTCGAAACATAAAAATTCTTAATTATTTTAAGAATGTCACATTTTTATGCCACAAACTGGTATTCTTTGTTTACAGTTCCTTACAACATAAAAATTCTTGACTTGCGTCACAAGACTTGGCAGCCGTCTCTAAACCAGTGACCTAGGATTTTCAGGGTGCACAGAAATCACATTTCTGGGTATTTTTTTTTTCTTAAACTCTAGAATTAAGTTAAATGAGTCCCATATAGTTAGGTTCAGGTGTTTGTTTCTCAAAAAGCATATTTTTTAATGGTTTCTAGAAATGTTTTCTACCCAGATAAAAACACAAGTGGCAATCATGACCTGAACATTTTTCTTACAAACATAAAAAAAGTTCTCATTACATAAAAATCGCTTGCATCAGGCAGCTATCCTGAAAACCCTACTGAGCATGCTCAGAAGCCAAATTATAAAACCTCATAACTCAAGAACCCATTGATATTTTTTATGAACGGCCGAAAGGCACACCATTGGTTTGACCTGCTTCTACCCTGAAACTTTTGGAACAAAATTCTATTTTTGCACTATAGGTCACTTGCATCAGGCAGCTATCCTGAAAACTCTACTGAGATTGCTCAGATGCCAAATTTTTAGAACCTTATAACTAGGGAATTCATTGATATTTTTTATGAATGTTCAAAATGCACACCATTGGGCTGACCTGCTTCTTCCCTGAAACTTTTGGAATACAACTATATTTGTGCTCTACAGATGAGCAAAATGAAACAGCCAAAAAGTAAATTTTCTCTTTCTGGATCTGAGAATCCTGACATGCAGCCATCATGAAACTTGTGCGTACCATGCATGCAAAATTTCATGCAGTGTTGTTAAACAGTGCCAAAGTTATTAAGGTGCAAATATTTGGGTGCAACATTAAAACACCTGTTCAACCCTAACTATACAAGTGTGAAATATCAGAGATATTTATTTTGGGGCCATGGCATATTTGTTTTATGCAAGGCTTGTATTTTTTTTTTGGGGGGGTGCCATGTTTTATTTATGTTTTTTTCTTTGTAAATTAATTCTTTCCCCATTTGTTAACTCTGTTTTTGGATGGCCAAGTAGAGTATGACACACATGATGCTGTTGCATCTGTCAATGCACTTTGTGTCTTAGGTACATGGGAGTGCTGCACATTAGGGAGGACTGATTGGGCAGTTCAAGGTGGAAGTGTGAGCAAACATGCCCTACAGGAAAGCTGAGGAGTACAGATGCCTTGCTGGTGAGCAGAAAACTACAGCACTGGTCAGAGAAAGAAAGTCTGCCTGTCGGGGATATGGAGGGAGGTATAAAATCCCTACAATATTGCTGGAGAGGCTATTTGGTGGACAAGAGTAAATGTAGCAATTATTTGGTGAACACATGTGTTTTGGCTCATTTTTAATGCCAGTTTGACTTTGAACCAAAAGTCAATGAGAAAGAGGAGAGAAAGCAAAAGTGATGCAGAAAGGCCTACCATGAAATGAAACCAGTGATTTGGAGTTAGCACATGAGTGAACAGCTCAGTTCTAAAAATAGAACTGTGATTCCCATGCTGTGTGCTCCAACCAATGAGAACCAACCGTGAGAATATTTTTGATTTTGGGGACCTACACGGAAAATATTGTAATATTGTCACTCTAGGTCTGCAAGGAGCAGAAACATGACTGATATGTGTCATTTAATCCACACATGCATTGTATGTATGTGTGTGTGTGTGTTGTGTGTGTGTGTGTATAGATATATATATATATATATATATATATACACTCTATGCAAAAACTTTGTTAATGCATCATTTAGGGTTAAAACACAAAAGTCAGGAAATGAGACCTTAGAGTTGACCATCCCCCCATGGACCGCCCATCATCCCAAGATTGACAGCTGACGGGTGTCATTGGGGTTGTGAGCCTAAATGTCACTCCATTCCATCTGTAATCATATTCACAAGCCACAGTAAAGAAGATGGGTGACATTTGGGCCTCCTAACCAACACCTCACCCAATCAATCGAGATAACAAATCCTCAGAAAGATGAAACAACCTAAAGACCTAATTTGACTTTTGTTCTTTCTAAATAATACTGGCAACGATGCGTGGAAAGGTCCTTACTTTTTGAGAAAGAATAGAAAAGTAGAAAGTTGCGCAAGTTGGTGGGAGTGCAGGGCCCTTTGGGCCCTGTGCTCCCACCAACTTGCAAATTCCTGCCTAAGATAAGAGTACAGGTACTGAATATCATATGTATTGCTGGCAGCGCATATGGTTGCCAGTGTGGAGCCCACCACCTTGAAAGAAAGCAAAGTGTCAGTTATCAGAGTGGCATAATTCAACACCTGTTTACATGTCAGACACGTAACCACTACAAATTACCTCCATGGCAGTAACGCTAGTCACCCTATAAATGTGAAGCCAGTACCACAATGCAAAACGCCATATGCAAAACATAAAGTGTAGCACACAATATGGGTGCAGCAAATGAATTTTCCAACACCTAAACACCATAATTCACATGGACATCACATCCCCGTAACACGCTCCAAATTTCATTATAAAAGACCAAACTGTTATCGAGATATTAAATGTGAAAGTTTCAGATTTTCATTCATCGCACTGGCAGAATTCCACACCTGTTAACATTTTACACACCTAATGACTGAATAGTGTATCCATGACAGTAAGGCTAGCTACCCTAGTGATTTCAAGCCACTATCACAATGGAAAATGCTGTCCACAAAACGTAAACTGCACCATGCAATATCTCTGCAAAAATGTATTGTCCAACACCTAAACACTATAATTCACATCTATAGGATATGCGGTCAGCACCCTCAAAATTTCAAATTGAAAGACCAAACCGTTTCTGAGATATTTAATTTGAAACATTGTTAGAATTGTGCTATCTGGTCCCACCAAATCTGGCCATCTAGTCCCTCCCTCACGATCAAAGATCACGATCAAAGAATCTCATGATCAAAGAATTTGCAGGTTCACAATCAAAGAATTTTCAGGTTCATGGTCAAAAAAAAATTGTTAAAACTCAATATTTAGAGAAAAATTCATGAAACCACAGCCACTACTCAACAGAATGAAGGCCCCTGAGCAGATCCCACCCTAGTCTGCCTTTAGAAGTGACCCCTGTGCTGAGAAAATTGCATTTTTCATGTGGCCATCTAGTTGTGCCCTCGTGATCAAAGATCGTGGTCAAAGAATCTCGCGATCAAAGAATTTGCAGGCTTGCTATCAAAGAATTTGCAGGGTCGTGATCAAACAATAAAAGATGTTAAAAGTCAATTTTTAGGCAGAAATGCATTAAACCACAGCAATGCCTTGATAGAATGAAGCCCCCTGAGCAAAACCCACCCTCATTTGGCTTAATACACCACCCCTGAGCTGAGAAAATTGATTTTTTCAAGTGGCCATCTAGTTGTGCCCTCATGATCAAAGATCGTGGTCAAAGAATCTTGCAATCAAAGATTTTGCAGGGTCACGATCAAAGAACTTGCAGGGTTATGATCAAACAATAAAACATTTTAAAAGTCAATTTTTAGACAGAAATACATGAAACCACACCCATACCTCGATAGAATGAAGCCCCCTGAGCAAAACCCAACCTCATTTTAAGCCACCCCTGAGCTGAGAAAATAGATTTTTTCAAGTGGCCATCTGGTCATGCCCTTGTGATCAAAGATTGTGATTAAAGAATCTCACGATTAAAGAAATTGAAGGCTCGCGATCAAAGATCATTAGCTAGCCGTGATCAAAGAATAGAAAAGTTAAGAACTCTATTTTTTGACCATTTTGAAAGAACCCACAGGCATGGCTCAATAGAGGAAAGACCCCTGAGCAAAACCCACCATAGTTTCACCTCAGAAATCTCCCCTGGGCCAAGATATTTGAATTTGTCCAACCGCAAACTGAAAACAAGATGGCAGCCTTAGTGATCAAAGAATTCCTCATGAGCAAAGATTCTTTAATCACGAGCCTGCAAATTATTTGATCGTGAGGTGGGACTAGATGGCCAAAACCCCATTCTTCTTTTGGAAAATAACCATATAAATCTTCCCATAGACTTATAATGGGAAATTAAAACTTCAATAACTTTTGAATGGATTAATATTTTTTCACCAAACAAAAAGCAGCATGTTCCTTGATTCAAGCTCCTTCAATGTGCTGAGCTGCAGAGCAGCACAACACACAATGGTTGTATAGCACCATGGACAAAATCTGAAAAACTGCCCACATAACTGGCGAAAAGTGCATGATTCAGCATTTTGGTGTGCAAAATCTGTAAGTCTAACCAAAACAAAATTTGGCAAATCAAGAGCACTACCATGCCCCACCATGCATACCAAATTTCATGCAAATCCGTTGAACATGTCCAAAGTTATTATGGCACAAAAGTTTGAGTTTAACATAGAAGTGGCTTCATAACCCTAAATATAGGGGTGCCACCTCACCTCTATAATATATTCCTTGTCTGAGCATGTTGACATGCTACAGTGAAGGAGAATGAGGTAAAATTTAGGCCTCACAACCTCAATGACACACCCTGGCATCTGTCACACTGTGGAGGATCGGGGTGGTGTGTGTGAGGGGCAGGGTTAGGGGTTCAACCCTACTGTCTCATTTCCTGACTTTTTTTGCTTATCCTTAAATGAAGCATTAGCTCAGTTTTTTGCAGAGAATTTCCATACTTTTTGAAAAGGTGTAATATAAGTAGTAAAAAACATGTATTAGTGGGAGTGTGGAGCCCAGCTCCCATCAAGTTTCCAATTTTTGCATACCAATATGCATCTGGGCCTACGCTCCCACTTATGCAAAGCTACGGAGCCATGCAGCAGCACTATAGGGCACCAAACCCTTGTAATAGTAATTTGCACATATCTTGGGAACCGTAAGAGCTAGAAAGAAATTCTAGCATCATTGTAATCATGACAGTGAGTACTTCACACAACATTGAAAAGACTGTACCCATATCTCACATCGTTTCCAAGCTATGGGCACCGAAAAGCACTGGACATTCACTCTTTCAATCCTTGTGACAGTAATTTCACAATATCTCATGATCTGTGCAACAAATGAACAAAATTCCACTGCAGGCTTACTCTACAACTTCACATCTTTTTCCAGTGGCTATGCCACCTGTAGCAAAATGTCTGTATCTCGCTTAGTTTCCGAGATAACGGCACCAAAAGTCATGACACAGACTACAATGTAATCCTATGGGAAAAATGTCAATTATGTCATTGAATATCTCTGCAACAAATAATTTCCCCAACACCTAAACAGCAGTTTGCACAGTAGCAATTTACTGTTTGGCCATACAAGGCCATTACAAACAGGATACAAACATACAATATCACTAGAACACATATTCACACATATCTAAAATGAATTTCTCTTGGATCCAAACTCATTCAACTTGAGTATAAAAATATCTACATAGGCAATATAAGACACATAATTCACAAATTCACTTAATAGGTGTAGTATGTATAGGGACTCAGTCTGTATTATAAGGGACATCGAGGATGTGATATACTATATATTATTATCTAGAAAAAAGAAAATCTTCTCCTGTATCACTCTCTTAAAACACATTTCATATCTAATAGAGAGAACATACCAAACAGCAAAAATGTACACAAAACAGGTATACTTTATCCTACATTATACAACCTGTCCTGATTATTTCTATTACATTATCAATTCTGGTGCTGATAGAGCTAATCATGTCAGTTTATATTCTAATATACAGTATAAACAATAACATCTCTCTGATTTCTCCTTCTAATTTTGAGAGCGTACTTAAAGTAGTTAGCAATTCTCTTTTGTTCATGTATATATAGTATTTTCATCACTTGTATTCATAATGATAGATGTCATTTCATTTATTGTTATATCAGGCCAATTAATAAATGGTCCCAACCAGTACTGTTGAATTCTATTGTACCATGGACAATGCCATTGAACATGAATAAGATCCTCCCTATTCCCCTTCTTACAATCACAAATTTCATGATCTTCAGAGAGATTATGATATCTAGTCTTCAGGATGCTATTCTCAAAAAGTTCTAATCTAGCTTTGTGGAAAATATTCCTAAAAGCCCTATTCTCCAGTATATATCAGTAACCCCTATACTTAAGGCTATCAGTATTTAAAGCATGCCATCTGGAGAATCTAGCTAGACAGATTTTCTCTAGATCCTGATTAATCCAATATTCATTAACCTTTTTTTGAATATATGCCTTATAATTAGGGCTGATCTTAATGTTCCGTAAAAAATATGAGTTTAATATTAATAGGCCATATTGATCCAGTTTACTATATATATCTTGCAGCCAACATTTCTCCCCACAGTCATTTTTAATCCAAGAGAGCTGTTCCAGGAAACACTTCTTTGATAATTTGTCTTCATCTAATCTAGTTAAATATAACCAGTATTTAAGTTTCCTTCCCTCACTAAGTGCATTAACATTTATTAATCCAAGTTCAGCTCACAAGTAAACTGAAGGGCAAGACGGAGTAACCTGTAATTCAGCCCATAATACTTTATAAACTGGAGTCATGCATATTTCAGCATCCTTAGACTTCCATACTTTAGTTGCATACATCATTTGTGCCCAGCATTTAGCTTTGATACTGTAGCTCTAAGTAATGGTTTTAGTGAGAAACCACCATAAGAGTAATTAAATTTCCTCAAACCATTCATAGTTTTTTTTTATTTTACCAGATAGCATACCTTGTTGTTGTTTCCACTTATTATTATTTGTGAATGTTAATCCTAAATATGTATATTGTTTCACAGCTTCTATTCTATGGTCTTCTAACTTAAAAAAGATTCAGCAGAATTGGTGCCAAAAGTTAAAATTTTTGTCTTAGATAAATTTATTTTTAATTTCAGAAGATTAGTACCCCTTGTAAATTATCCAGTTGCCTTTGAAGACCACTTTTAGTTTGAGAGATCAAAACTAAATCATCAGCATACTCTAAAATGACTGCCTCCAGTCAACCTTTGGTGCATCTTTATCACTTTGTTCAAGCTTCCTAATAAGAGGATCCATATATAAGTTGAACAAAGTGGGGGGCTAATATACACCCTTGTCTTACACCCTGGTTAATTCTAAATGGTTTAGTTGCCTCTCCAGCAATATCAAACCTAATCTTAGCCCAGGTATTGTTGTACAATGCAGAAATTATCAAAAGTAAGACCTTGTCTGTTCCTCTATTATATAAGATGTCCCAAAGTTGTGCTGTACAGACCACATCGAAGGCAGCATACAAATCAATAAACACTGCATATAGTTTTTGCTTCCTTATTTTAACATATTTATGAATTAAATTATTCAAGATGTAACAATTATCTATCGTTGATGTCCCACTACAAAAACCCAGCTGAGCCACACTTAACCCTCCTGTAAGTAGTACTTGAATCTTTAAGTGTTCCAAAATAATATGTGAACAGATTTGGAGAATAACATCTATTAGACTAATGGGACTATACATAGCTGGATCTCCAGTCTCTCCCTTTTTATGTATTTGGATGATTTCTGCACCTTTCCAGGAAGAAGGAAAAGAAAATGTTTCAATCTATTTATTAAAGAAAAAACAAAGAATTCGACTCCAAAAGGTGGTATTATATATATACAGTTCCGCTGGGATTTTATCTGGACCAGGAGCTTTATTCGATGTCATGGCTTGTATCGAAAAATAAACATCTTTAATAGTAATTTTATAGGAGCTATCTATACTGGGCACAACTATCTCCGTCTCCTCAATAGATGGATCACAAAAAATCTTTTCAAAATGTTCTATCCATCATGACTCTATTATATAACAATCAGCATTAATTTTACTTTCAATGAACCCTTAGCCACAAGCTGCCAAAATCCTTTATCATTCTTTTTTTAATAGTATCTATCATTTGCACCCATTTCATGATTTGAAAATCTCTTCTCTTATTTTTAAGTAGTTGTCTATATTTCCCTTTCCTTACCTTAACCTGCTTAGATGACTGTAATTTTTTTTGTGTTCTCACTTGTCTAATTAATTTCCTTAAATAGTTTTTAAACAAAACACATTCCTGGTCAAACCAAGTTTGTTTTTCTTTATGTTTACTAACAACCACATCTTTACACAACCTCATCCTCAAATCCTTAAAGGGTTGTTCTACGATGTCCCATATCCTCTTTACATCTTGAATCAACCATATATCTTTAGTCAATAAGTTATTGTATAATAAAATCTGATCCATCACATTTTTTTCTAAGCAACCATCCCAACTAATACACTTATTAACTCTACATTCAAGAGGAACCACACAAGATGTATTTTTATCCTCCCTTCCCCCACTGTTCGGTGCTCAATAATAATGGAAAATGGTCACTTTCTGCCCTGGTTGGAATATATAGGGAAGACCAGAAATGTATATCTCCTGGCCATAAGGCCAAATCCAATAATATTTTATGATGAGCTTTAACATAGGTAAAATTCCCCATCTCATCTCCCAAAATTCGACTATTCAAAGGGTATAGGTCTAATTCGGACATTAGTTCAATCAAGATCTTACCCGATTTATTAACAACCTGATCTTGAGAGGCTCGTGTTATGGGAGAATGTTTGGAGTTATATGCAAAGAAAGAATTATCTACATATCCATCATAATTGCCTATTCTGGCATTGTAATCACCAATCACTAAGATGTTTATATTGGGAAAACTTTGATTATATTTATCAATTTTTTTAATGTTGACCATGTTCCATCACATAGTGCACAGAACCATATGGTGGAATATATACATTAATAATACTAAATCTTTGATTCAATTTCTCCACATACAGAGTAATAAAATTCTGCATAATACGAAGAGCAGTCGCCTTTAAATCGGAGGAAACTCTACAAAGTACTGCCAGACCAGCAGAGTTCCTACCATAATTAGCTCCCCCATGTCCATGATGTGCAAATGTTGCATACCCATTAATATTAATTAAATCATCTATCCCATGCCACGTTTCCTGAAAGCATAAGATTTTGAATTGTGTAACATAGCTAATCCAAGTACTAACTGCTACTTTTGTGAACCATCCTGCGATATTCCATGTGAGAACTAAAAAGTTCCCTACTACATCAGGCATATAATCACTTTTATTGAAGGAATCGTATACCTCAGTTTGAAGTCAATCTGAAAGACCAGCCAAAATTTGAAATTTGTTTGAAGTTTCAATTTGACAATTTACTTGGGTGTTATGCTCTTCTAATTTGCTTGGTGGATGATCAACCCAGATAGTATCCATCCATCCTTACCATATGGAAGCCCATGGCATCCAATAAACCTTCTTTACATTGAATCAAGTTGGCCATTTGTGAATTTTTAATTAATAAATCTATCTGATTTCCATCTAGACATCTAATCACTTCTAGGACACCATCCCTTCCTAAAGATATTCCCAACAAATTGCTAAAATAATTACATGGAACACCCTTTAATTTCCTATTGCTCTCATTATAGATTTTGGGGATACCAAAAATCCTTAGCCAGACTGTACTTGTTTTTTTTTTTTTTTTGTTCTAAGTTTAACATATCAGATACCCCTTTGGTGAAATAATTACTGTTCTCAAAGTTTAAAGATATTCCAAGAGCAGTCAATATTTCACCATTGTACCAGATATCATTAGCCAGTCTAGGAGAGTGTAGAACAATGTTGCAGACAGAATCTCCATCTGCATCAACACAGAGCTTTACACTTTGTTTATCAGTTTCAGCCATGAGAATCCCCATGTTGGTCCAAAAAAGCAAAACTAATTGCTTTTTAAGCTCCATCTCAGTACCTTGTATCCAAGAAGGTGGCCCTTTTAGTCTAATCCTGGGTAGGTTAACTTCCAAAGTTTTTTTCCCCTAGATATCTCTGCTCCTGATCCATAAGTGACCCCACAATGTTGGGCTAAACCTTCTACCTCCCTTCTAGATCTAATTTGATTATCCATCTGGGCAGAATGTTCTTCAATTCTATCTGGAATTGTGTTTGGATCCTTCATTGCCGATGACCATTCAGCTATTAAACTCCCAATTTCTTTTTTTAGAACATTCAATTTAACCCCCAAATTGCACTGCAGCTTGTTATTAACATTTATGGTATCCAAACAAGATTCAAGACGATATTCTGGAATAAGCCAATTTTCTCTTCTTTCATTAGCAATCACATCATCTTGTTTATGATCTTTAGCAGTGTCAGTATAGACCAAACTGTCCTGTATGGCTTCTATAGTACCCATCGAGTCATTCCCATTGACTAAGGGAACACAAACTCCACCTTTTTTGGTTTTTATTTATTTTTGGTATTTTTTTTTCTTAGTGCTTTAGGTGTGTCTGGAACAATCAGTATAGAAAATTGCTCCCTTATGTCCCTTATATATTTTCCCCCATCATCTAATGTTAGTGGAATACAGTCAGATTTCTCTAAGGGTGAATGTTTATTTTCTAACTTATAATTTATTTCCTCAATCTTAATCTGATTGTTAAATAAACCAGCTATAACCATTCCTATTTCCTCTCTAATTGCCACTAATTGTTCCATAATAACAACACTTGCTGAGAAAGTTGTTTTAAGCATCTGTATTAAATCTCTACTTAGGGATGTAGGGTATTTAATATTATTTCCAAAATAAACCATATTATCTTCCAAAGACAGTTTGGCCCTAGATTCCCTATTTGCTAACCCAGATTCATCAGAAAATTCAGCAAATTCACCAATTAGGGCCTCTGACAGATTAAGTGATTTTAAGTCTTTAATTGTAGTTTGAAGATCTGCCAAAATTGCTTTAAGTTTATTAATTATCACTGGGGTGGGATCCAAAATTGTGTTATGCAAATGTAATTTGTTTTCTGAGTATCCTGAGCTTCCTGGGCCTAGTGAGCTTCTAAGAAGACTTTTTGATGCTGGAACTGTTAATGAAATCTCTAAAAGGGGCTCCATCATTTCAGCATCACTACAATCACTACCATCAACATTATGAACATTTAAGACATCTAGCTTGTCAGAGACATCAGAAAAATATAACAAGGGTGTCTGTTCCAGGTCCTTATTGTGGATAGATAAAGTGCTTGCTTTAATAGGCATGTTAATATCCATCGCAGCAGAAAAAGTGTCCCATACGTCAGTAAATTCTACATTATACTATATATTGGGAGTAGAAATTTTCCCATGACCATTAATGAATAGTAAATAGTCCATAATTTTAGATTGCTTTTAAGATGCAACACCAGATTTTGACCTTCTATGCAG
This sequence comes from Neoceratodus forsteri, assembly GCA_016271365.2. NCBI lineage: Eukaryota > Metazoa > Chordata > Ceratodontiformes > Ceratodontidae > Neoceratodus > Neoceratodus forsteri. The sequence continues at coordinate 1,556,651,452 of CM057449.1, read as the reverse complement.
CTGTCTCTCATCCATATTGGTCATCTCAGGCAGGGTAATATGGGCCTGCTGGGCCTGTTTTTTTAGTGATTACTATACTAGTTCAAGAAGAACTGATACACAACACCACAGAAATAGTTTGCTTTAAATTGCCCAGTCTCCTCTTCCAAAAACTATTCCAACAAATTTTTGTGGATCTATGGTGTTGAAGGCTAGTTATTGTTCAATGGGCTTATGGTCTGAAGAGGTTATCAAGGTCTTAAGCCCTCACTTCAGTTCTAAACTGGATCTTCCCACTTTCCACTTCAATTTCCAATAAAAGTAAAATGATAGTTGCCCGTTTTTTTCAAGATGAAAATCAAACCAGATCCTGATTAAAAAGGAAAATACAAAGGATCAGAAACCAAGAACAAATTAACTAATGGGAGACCCTAAACAGCAAAAAAAAAAAAATGGATTGAGCAAGATGGAAAAAAAGCTGAAACTTACTCTATCATCGAGTACATAATGAATTGCAAGCGCTGTGAACCGCCAAATGGAAAACTTTCAAAATACATTCAGGATACCATCATGGGATAAAAGAATGAATAGATGCTCCAAAGGCAACTGCTCCATAACAAGTCAATGGCAAACCTAAACAGCATAGTTCACATCTCTATGACACCCCCTCAACACCCTGCAAATTTCAATTTAAAAGACCAAACCGTGTGCGAGATATAACATTTTAAAGTTTGAGATTTTCATTGGTCGGAGTGGCAGAATTCCGCACCTGTTTACATTTTACACACATTTAATGACTGAAAAGTACGTCCATGGCAGTAAGGCTAGCTACCCTATAAATTTCAAGCCACTACCACAATGCAAAATGCTGTCCGCAAAACGTAAGCTGTATTTTCCAACACCTAAATACCATAATTCACATCTACAGGACATCCCATCAAAACCCTCCAAATTTCAAGTTAAAAGACCAAACCGTTTCTGAGATATTTAAATTTAAATGTTGTTTAAATTGGGCTATCTGGTCCCTTCAAATCTAGCCATCTAGTCCCTCCCTCAGGATCTAAGAATATTTGATTGTGAGTCTGCAAATTCTTTGATCATGAGGAGGGACCAGATGGCTAAAACCCCACTCTTCATTCACAAAATAACCATATAAATTTTATCTTAGACTTATAATGAGAACTTAAAACTGTAGTAACTTTTGAATGGATTAATAGTTTTTTACCAAACAAAAAGCAGCATGTTCCTTTACCCAAGCTCTTTCAACATGCAGAGTGGGATAGCATACAACGGCTATGCAGTGCCATGGACAAAATCTGAAAAACTGCCCACATAACTGGTGAAAAGTGCATTATTCAGTGTTTTGGTGCACAAAAAACATAAGTCTGACCAAAACAAAATTTGGCAGATCAAGAGCTCTACCATGCCCCACCACATATTCCAAATTTCATGCACATCCGCTGAACAGGTCCAAAGTTATTAATGTGCAAAATTTCAAGTTTAACATAGAAGTGGCTTCATAACCCTAAATATAGGGGTGCGACTGTGCCCCTATAATACATATAGTACATATTTCAGAACATACAGGTAAATACAACAGTAAGTAACTCATGCATAATTACATCATCATGTACAGGATTATATAATCCCTATAATGCCTTCAAGAAATATTCTTTTTTTATACATATGCTATGTTTTTTTCTCAGCCTATGTGTTTCCCAAGATATTGTCCCATACATACTAGCAAATCACGAACTAGATCTAATGAATCAGTTGAATATAGCTAAGACAGTAATGCCCTCACAAAGTGTTATTAATAAATAACTCTACCACATCTGATTACATCTGCATATGTGATGCCATCTAGCAAAAATGTAACAACAAACCCCAAGACAGAACTCATATATACTGTAATAATTTGGTTATTATGACCAGTAATTTATTTATTTAGTTTTTGTTGACCGGGTAGGGGGCACTAGGCAATTATTTGCCTATTTTCAGGCACGACCCTAGGAGTACAACATCAGGATAGTACAAGGTTTACAAAATGACAATATGAATTAATACAGGATTTTACAAAATGACAGCATGAATTAATACAAGGCTTACAAAATGACAGCTTGAGTTAATACCAAGCCTACAAAACAGCAACAAGAATTACATGGTTCTCTAGGACAATTAAAGTTGTTACATTAGGGTGTAAGAAAAACAGTAGTGCAAGTTTTGTTAGGGTGCGTAGTGCTGGACACAGCTGACCGTACATTGAGAGTCAACTAAAAGTAAGAAGTTACCAAGTTACATGAAGTGGCGTTCAAGTCAAGATTGTCACTGTCATAGACAAGGTTGCTAGGAGTCCTAGCATTAGAATATACAATGACAGGATACTACTTAGTGATTTAAGAAGCAGATTTCGACACTAGTGGTAGACATGATTCTATACTCTTTAAACCTGTGATTAAGGAAAAGACAAGTGCATCTACAGTCAGTGAGGAAGAAACTAATAGGGGTGTTGAAGGGTTAGTAGTTATGGACAAGTACAATTGAAGCATTGCAGCAGATAGGCTCAAAGTTGACTGCAGAAGATACCAACACTGTGTTCCTACCACATAGGTGAGGGTAACTTATTCCACAGCTTTGGGGTTGTGAAGGAGAAAGATATTTCTCCATATCTGGTTCATGACCAGGGGACTTTTCGATTGTTGGAGCCAGATGATTTGAGGATGTAACTACTAGCACATGGTTCTAGGACTGAGGAAAGTGAGCAAGGCAGTTTACTTAGTAATACACTATGGACTATTTTTCCTAGTTTAAGGTCCATGAGGGCAGACAGTGACAGCCAGCCTAGTTTGCTGTCAGGAGACAGTGATTAGTTAGTCAACTGCATCCAAGAGCAAAGTGGCATATGTTATTGTATCCTACAGTCCACATTCATATGAGGGCATTGGAGGTGTTGGCAAAAACTGGTAGATCATACATGAATTTTAGTAGTAATAGAGAGTGGGCGAGTATTCCAAACAGAAGGGGAGAGACAGTTGCAAACATGATAGGTTGTACCCAGACTTGAGTTTGCAGCCTTCCATATGGAGGAGAAATGTTGTGTAAAGTCCAGGGAAGGGTCCAGGGTGATGCCTAAGTATTTGAAGATTGTGATGGTTTCTAGAGGATAGCCATTTGCACCAGACTCTGAAAAAGTGGTGGTTAATCTGTGTAGCCAAGCGGGAGTGCCAAAGAGCATGGCCTGGGTTTCGGAGATATTCAATAGTAGTTTGTTGATGTTAAGCCAGGATTGTACATCTTGTAAATTAGATCATATAGCATTATTGATGTAGCTTATGTCAGGGTCATGACTGATGAATACTAAATCATCTGTGTAGAGGAAGGGGGTACTATTCTTAAATCATTGATATATTGAGTTTATGTGCAATGAGAATAGCAGTGGTCCAATGATTGAGCCTTGGGGGATGCCTAGAGTGATAGGAAGAAAGTCAGAGTGCGAGGAGCTGATCTTAACCCTTTGCTTGCTGTTTGTGAGATAACTGGCAAACCAGGGTAGAGTATGTTCAGATGCCCCTAGAGAGTGTAATTTGTTGAATAGCATCTGATGGTTGACCTTGTCAAAAGCCTTTGTCAGGTCTATAAATACTGCACCAGCATATTCTCATCTGTCAAGGGAGGTGTAGATGATGTTGGTTAAGGAGACTAGAGTAGTGGTGGTGCTGTGTCCTCAACAAAAGCCATGCTGAGCAGTGCAGAATAGGTTATAACTGTCCAGATATGCTGTAAGTTGTGTGTAAAATACTTTTTCTAATATTTTACTTAGCACTGGTAGAATTGCAATAGGTTTGTAATTAGATATGATTTCCTTGTTTCCTTTTTTTGTAGCCGGGGACAATCTTAGCTTGTTTCCACATTGTGGGGATGGTAAAAGTAGAGAGGGAGAGGTTTAGGATTCTTATTAATGGCACAGCTAGTTCTGGAGCTGCTAGCTTTATTAGTATGGCTCCAGACCATCAGGTCCAGCTAACTTTGACTCGAATCAATCTAAGTAATTTAAGGACCTCCTTTAAGGAGACTTTTTTGAATAGGAAAGAGGGACGATTTGGTGTGGGAGGGGGTGGTGGGGAAGGCAGACCCCTTGTGTCCTTATTTATTATGTCTAGTGTAGAGGAGAGATCAATCAATATCTTGTTGAAGGCATTAGAAATAGTTAGGGGGGGCATTGTAGTTCACACCATCAATTTCAAAGTCAGGTGTTATGGCAGGATTGGAAAACCCTAGAGTTTCTTTAAGATGGCTCCAAAATTGTCCAGGATTATTGTAAGAAGTTACCAAATGAGATTTGTAGTGAATTGGTGATGCACACCTATATGAAAAGATAGCATTTATAGAGATACAACACCTGATCTCTCTATAGGCCTGCAAATAGAAGTTATTTCAGCATAAAAATTTTACATTTTACATATTTGGTCGAAAATGCCCCCACAAAAAAAATCTAGATCTGCCGCTGGGCAGCAGTCATTAAAGAGCAGGTGCTTAATAAGGATATATATCTTAAAGAATGAAGATTTGGGACCTTTAGCTACCTCTGTAATCCTTTTGTTTGTTTTTATTTGTTTTCTTTAATTAACTTTTCAATTTTTTTGCATTTTGACAACTACTAGCAAAAAAGAGTGCAATGGAATTCTTGTACAGTATTGTGATGTCAGAAAATCTTTACTAGCAAGTCTGGCAGTGTATTTTAATGGGAAACTGCTTACCATAGTTTTATAGAGAAACAACACTTTCTACTACAAAATATTATATATTTAAAAGAAATACTTGATTTTTGATTACCTGTGATCTTTTATTATAGTATAACAGGTGACATTTTCTTCATAACCAGATTTTACTTGGGAAGAAAAAAGAGAAGCCAATTATTGTTTCAAAAATTGTAAAATCATACTGACCGACAAATGTGGTGCAAACATATAAAAATGAAAGTTTGTTGCTGAAAGAAGTATATCTTTCTTTTGAAAAATATAGAAAAATATATTTAGTTTCTCATTTAAATACATTGGGCTCCCAAGTAGCTGGCAGTTTCTGACATCACAATACCAAGATTCCAGTGAATTCTTTTTTAATAGCAGTGTGAAACTAAAAGTTAAAAACCCACTAGTTTCACTGCAAGAACAAATATTTTATTATAAAAGTATAAAGTAACTACTAACACACCAAAACATAATAAATAAAATAATCAATTGTTTGTTTGTTAGAAGTAAACACCTGTGGCTGGATTTTCAAACCTCGGTCGCAAGCTGCGACTGTTGCAGCTTGCGCTGAGTGACTATGCGTCCAGGACCCTGTGCCCAAATTTAAATGGGGTATGGCCTTGGTGCCTAAATTCCACTGCTTGTGGTAACTGAGTGGGTGTGCCAAACATATGGTGCACCCATAAGGAGTGCCACAAGTGCTGCAGAACAGTGGGGTGGCAGCTGCACCCTTCCAGGGGTGCATGGTATTGCACCCCCAACACCAAGCCCTGATGTACTCATAAGCAGTACATAAGGAACACAAATGGAAATACTCCCTGCTGATCTAGTGTCCCCCCTCCCCACCCCGATCCACCCCAACACTTAAATAGTTATAGAAGATACTCCCTGGTGATCTAGTGGCCCCCCACCTGATAATGGCATAGGATGGGGGAGTGAGGTGGTGGGCACTACTTGCCTGGGTGGTGGGCCATTAGATCACCAGGGAGTGCCTTCTATAACTATTTAAGTGTCAGGGTAGATTGGGGTGGGGAGGAGGGCACTAGATCACCAGGGATGCTTAATAACTGTTACATGATGTTTAGGGGCAGATCAGGGCAAGCGACAGAGTGGCACATACTGGACAACTCTCCCAGGGGATGTCTAAGTACTGTTAGACCAGCCCGTGGCTGGTCTAAGGGTACTTAGCACTTTGTCTCTGGGGATGGCTTTGAAAATCGGGAATTCGGGGTTGTGATGGCCAGGGTCTGCCACAAGCCCCCTAGTGCCATGCCATAGCCATTTTTGTAGCACAAGGCTGGTGCAAGCACCCTGTGGGGGTAAGCAGTCTGCTGCTTGACACAGGCTGCTTTCTAAAATAGCATGAGGTGCTGCACTTGGTGCAAAGCACCTTGCTCTATTCTAAGGGCTATGAAAATCCAGCACCTGCTCTATAAGCACATGCAGACAGACTAAGTGAGAATAAGGTACAGTCAGAGGTAAAGGTACTGAGTAAGAGAATGAGGTTCGACTATTGATATATGTAGTTTGATGTTTCCAGCTGTAGGAAGGCTTATTTTGTCACACAGGCATGTTTTCGAAAAGCAGCAGTGCATACTACAAGAACATTTTTGACTTCACCTTTTTTTTACTTGATCGTTCCCTTTATGTCTTGATTTCTCAGATGCCATTTTCACCATTTTGATTCTTCTTTAGCACCTTTTTTTTCTTATTGTTGTTATTTGTTGCTAACATTTTATTGCTTTATTTTTCTCTGATTCAAATTGTTGTTGCTGGGTATATCTTCTTGCATTATTACAATGTGTGCCTACAGGTTTGTGCTAACAGATTACTACTGTAATCTTCTAATTCAAATTGTCTTTTGCATGGTATATCTTCTGTTACTACTTTATTTTTCTATGTAGCAAAGTGTTTCGCACAGGGTATATCTTCTGTGAAATTATTACAGGTGGTGCTTTACAGGTTTTACAGTTTTATCAATCATTAGGATAAGCTTTCAGGGTTACTGCATTTGTTCCTGACTGATTGTTTCTTCTCTTACCTTCTTGTTTCTTTCACCTGTGGTTCTTCTTTTCTGGCAGGGGAAGGGCCAAGCCACCCACCCCATCCCCAACCACCCCATACTACACTCCTTTTATAGGGTAGCACAGTTGTGACATTTCCTGTGGCAAAGCAGGAAGGGGCGGATCAGTGGTTTATCCACATGGTGACCTCATTTACAGGGGCACTAGCAATTTAACTTGTTATAACAAGTTATACAAAAACAAACAAAACACAAAATCAAACTTTTGCTTTCATTTTCTTCCTTCTAATTACTCTGACCAGGTTATAAACCCAGCAGATTATCTGGAATGGATATCGTTTACTGCAGGTACTGCAGAACACTTTTCTGAAGGGCAGTTTTACAGGATTCAGGACACTGTCCTACATGCTGGGCCATTGGAGATCTTAGGGCTAAGCTCCAGACAGCATGGGCAGAGATTGCACCCATCAAATTTGATATTCAAGAGGAAATATATTATAAGAACCACCTGCCATTTCCACAACATCCAACAGAAGCACCTTGACCACAGAGGGCAGTTGGTCCTGGAGGTTGGCAGGTGGTTAGGAGGGGCAAATTGGGTGCCCCATCACTTGGTGCTCTCCAACATATTACCTCCACAAACCATATAAAAACTACAAACAGGTATCTACCTCTATCTCCAAAATCAAACAAAGGGGCAGAGGACACTGCAGCACAGGAGCTAGCACAACAAAACTCACCCAAAACAGGAACCAAAACAAAAAAAGCAAAAAGGAAATCCAAAAAACTTCTGATCATAGGAGACTCCATGATTCGGGGAGTTGATACCTATCTCCAGCCAGGGGTAATGGTCAGATGTCTCCCAGGTACATCAGCGTGGAGAGAGACTGACCACATTGCTAAAATTGTTCAGGAAGCAGGGGAGAACATTGACATCCTGGTACACATAGAGTCTAATGATCTCACCAGATGGTTAGTTGTGGAGACCAAGGAACACCTGACCAGGCTGGGTGACATACTATCAACCATTTCATCTGGCATCTCCTTCTCTGAGATCCTGCCAGTCTGGGAGAGGGGGGCAGATGGACGGAAGGTCAGAGAAGGGGAGATAGGGGAGCTAAACATGTGGCTCAAGGTCTGGTGCCAGGAAAAAGGACACAAATGTGTAGGGAACTGGCAACAGTTTTGGGAGTGAAAGTTCTTTAAATTTGATGGACTGCATCTGACTAAGGAGGGAGTCAGTGTATTGGGGCAGAAGTTTGATGTCTTTGCAGAATATTTAAACTAGCAAATGGGGAGAGGGGTGCAGCACTCCTCCCCCCTCAGCTAGTGGTCAAATAGAAGTGCAGCATGTTTGCAGTTAATTTGCATCATCGGGTAAGGAAAAAATCCCAGCTCCCCATATGATGCACAGGGGAAACGCCAGACCTCACCAAACAACTAACACACCAAAATCTGGCCAATGGAAAATCATGTACACAAATGCTCGAAGTCTGGGAAACAAGATCCTAGACCTGCAGGCAAAAATGACAGAGGCTAAACTGGACATAGTAGCAATTAGCGAGATGTGATTTACCAGTATCCACACTTGGGAGACTTCAGTACCTAGCTGTGTACTGTTCAGAAGAGACCAAGGTGCAAAAAGGGGGGGGTGGAGTGGTCCTGTATGTCAATGAAAATATCAATGCTGCAGAAATTCAGAATACACATAAGGAGCCAGAAGAACTGTGGATCACCCTGGGAACAGGAAATGGGAAAGCCATAAGAACTGGGGTTGTCTTCAGGCCCCCAAACCTGGGGGAGGATATAGATGCATTACTGTTAGAAGATATACAAAACATGACAGCTAAAGGGAGGTTCTGATAATGGGAGACTTCAGCATGCCAGATACAGATTGGTCAATACCAGCAGGAACATCTGCCAGAACTAGATACATGGTGGATTCCCTGCAGGGGGAGGGCCTCAAACAACTGGTACAACAACCCACAAGAGACAGGACTATCCTACATCTAGTACTGACTAACAGGGAAAGGATCACAGATCTTCAGGTAGAGGGTCACCTGGGGGCCAGTGACCATCACACGGTATGGTTCACTTTGGCCACTAGAACTAAATCATCCCAATCCAAGGCAAAAATATGGGACTTCAGAGGAGCTGACTTTGATAAGATGGCCAACAGAGTTAAACTAGCCCTGGCAAAAAGAAATACAGGTGAGGGGGGTACAGGCAAAATGGGCAAGCATTAAGGATGCAATACTTGAAGCAACATCCCATTGTGTTAGAGAGAAAAGGAAGTGCAAAAGAAGAAGGAAACCACTTTGGTTCTCAAAACCAGTAGCAGAAAAGGTCAGAGCCAAAAGGCCGGCCTTCAGGAAATATAAGGGAACGCAGCAAGATGAAGATAGGGAGGCATACCAAACTTCACTAAGGGAAGCAGAGAAGGCAGTAAGGCAGGCAAATGCCCAAACTGAGGAAACCCTAGCACAAACAGTAAAATAAGGTGACAAGACTTTCTATAGATACATTAGCGAAAGGAGAAAGTCCAGAGGGATGTTACTAAGATCAAAGGAGATAAGGGTGTGTGTGAGGAGGATGACCATGTAAAAGCATCTGTCCTAAATAGATACTTCTGTTTAGTATTTACTGAAGAGAAGGTAGGGCAGGGCCCACAGCTCTGCACCATGGACACAGGGGGGAGGGAGGTGAGCACTAGTCCCTTCACAAAAGAAAGGGTCCTTCAAGAGCTCGATAAGCTCAGTGTGGACAAGGCAATGGGACCTGATGGCATACATCCCAGGGTACTAAAGGAGCTAAGGGTGGAACTAGCAGAGCCATTATCAGAACTGTTTAGTGAGTCTCTGAGCACAGGAGAAGTCCCAGAAGACTGGAGAAGGGCTCATGTGATCCTGCTCCACAAGAGTGGTAGCAGGGAGGAGGCAGGGAACTACAGACCAGTCAATCTTACCTCAGTAGTGGGCAAGATTATTGAGGCACTCCTTAAGGAAAGGATAGTGCTACATCTGGAATCCATAGGAGCACAGGATCCAAGACGGCATGGGTTTACAAAAAGAAGGTCCTTTCAAACTAATCTCATAGATTTCTTTGACTGGGTAACCAAAGTGGTGGACCAAGCGGGAGCAGTTGATGTCGCCTGCCTTGACTTCAGCAAAGCTTTCGATACTGTTCCACATAGAAGATTGATTAATAAGCTGGGTAGACTCGGGGTTGGTCAGAAGTTGGTCAACTGGGTGGCAAACTGGTTGATGGGCAGAAAACAGAGAGTGGTGGTGAACGGTATACAGTCAGAAGAGATGCAAATCACAAGTGGGGTACCTCAGTGATCAGTCCTGGGGCCAGTCATCTTCAATATCTTCATCAGTGACATTGTAGATGGACAGGAGGATAAGGTTTGTCTGTTTGTAGATGACACCAAGATCTGCAACAGAGTATCTGATCCAGATGGGGTGGGCAGAATGAGAAGAGATCTGAATAAACTAGCAAAATGGTCAGAAGAGTGGCATCTGGGGTTTAATGCAAAGAAGTGCAAGATTATGCACATAGGGAAGAGAAACCCTGAAGCCACCTATAGGCCGGGAGGGGAGTTGCTGACAGTCACAAGGGAAGAAAGAGACTTGGGCATCATCATCTCCGATGACCTGAAATCATCCAAGCAGACCACTAAAGTAGTAGATAAGGCTAGGGGGATGTTAGGGTGTATTAGTAGGGGTATCACAAGTCGAAAGAGGGAGGTAATAATCCCGCTTTACAAGACACTGGTTAGGCCCCATCTGGAGTACTGCATGCAGTACTGGAGGCCACACCTTCAGCGTGGCTCAGTAGGTAGCACATCTGCCTCTGGACCAGAAGGTCGTGGGTTCTCGTCCCACACCGGGATTGGACTTGCACCTAAAAAGTCGCTGGCATCCGAGTGCAGTATTGGGGGGTGCTGTACTGCTGGAATGTGCCGTCCTTTGGATGAGATGTTAAACCGAGGTCCCTTCTGCCCATCCCGGTATTGTCCTGGTGGGTGTCCAGGTGGAAGTAAAAGAACCCAGGGCACTCTTCACAAAGAACAGGGAACATTCCCAGGGTCCTGGCCAACATTCCCCTTCCCATAAACCTGTTCATGCAATTATCCAGGCTGTGTGTGGGTGATGATGTGCGATATGGCCGCCACCACACATTCAGTCACTTCACTACCAGTCTAGCATTGCTTGTAAAGTGCTTTGGAATACTGTGTATGAAAAGTGCTATATAAATACTGATTCTTCTTCTTCTTCTTCTTCACAAGGACATTAACCAAATTGAGGCAGTCCAAAGAAGGGCAACCAAAATAGTTCAGGGACTACATCAGAAAACATATGAGGACAGATTAACGGAGCTCAATATGTATACCCTAGAGCAAAGGAGGGAGAGAGGTGATATGATCGAAACATTCAAACACCTTAAGGGCATTAACAAGGTGAAAGAGTCTAACATGTTTCAACATAAGAAAAATAGCAGGATAAGAGGACACAGCATGAGATTAGAGGGAGGCCGATTAAGGGGTAATGTGAGGAAGTTCTTTTTCACAGAAAGGGTGGTGGATGTATGGAGCGACCTACCACAGGAAGTGGTGGATATGAATACAGTGCCAAGCTTCAAACAGGCATGGGATCGGCATAAGGGAGCAATACAGATGAGTATGAATAGATAGGCCATTGACAGAGCAAAGGCCGATGGCACATTTAGAAGGTAGAAAAAGAAATGGGCAGACTGGATGGGCCTTGCGGTCCTTATCTGCCATCAACTTCTATATTTCTGTGTTGCTATGTTTATGAAATAACACAAGGTGTGTTCATTTCAGTATAGCTATTCCATGTTTTAATCTTATTCTCAGTGTTTCTGAACATTCAATTCCCAGTAAGGTCAGGAAGCAGTGTCTCTTGCGTGCCACTTCATTTTAGTCACAAGCAAATTATGTTAATAAATGAGTGTTTAAACACAGCCCAGAATACTGACAAACATCTGGGTATAGAATTATTTTTCCTTTTTTTAAATATTTTTAGGAACACAAAGGTTTCACATTTGTTTAATAAAGGATTGTGGTACAAAAGCCTATGTAACTGGTTCACCAAAGTGCCAAACTATTTACTCTCTTTACTGTCTACTTGCAAATTAACTAAACTGGTTCTTGTAGTTAGTATAGCAGTTCTGATTGTTTGCTGTGACTTTTTATAGCAGGCCTGAGTTGCAAATTCATTGAACAGCTATACAACAGTTACTGCTATACTTGACAATAAACATAAACCAGTCACAGTGTAAATAGAAGAGAAACAGCACCACGATGATTGCACTGTACTGTGGGCACAGTAGTTCCAGCACCATCTCTGCAGTGTATTCATATACAGGATGTCACTGTAGAGGTATAGTGAAAGTTCAGGAATGGAAAACTCCATAGTTGAGCAGGTTCCTATAAAAGCAATAATACCTGACATGGTGGGCAGTCTTGGGAAATACCAGACTGCCTGGGGGCATAATGAGGCCCGATTCCACAGGCAGAGAGCCTTATAGACCCTGGATAGTCCAGTATTTCCAAATATTACACTCCCTGGATGGGAATTATTGCACTTAGAAAATGGCCCACATGTGACAGTTTTAGAAACTAGAAAGACAAAAAAAAAAAAAGAAATGTATAACATACGATTAAAAATAAAATAAAGTTGTTACAGTGTTAAAATAATCCCTATACTGGTGTACTTCTCAGTAGAGGGCACTGTAGTTTTTCACAGTTTACTGTGAACTGTACTTAATTGTTGCATTTCTTTTGCTGTGTCATCTGCGTTTTTCTTTTGTGGGCTCTGATGAACTGTACTTTACTGCTGCCCCTAACCCCATGGGAGCCCCGTCACCTCCATTTTACATTAATTCATGAGGACACCTTCCAGGACTGGGCTGGGTAGCTGGCAGACAAAATCACCAGGTTAATTTTTTTTTAGGTGCCAGTTTCTTTTTTTTTATTTTTTCTAATGCCAGCAACAGCATGCAGGAGGTAGCAGGGGTGGAGTGACAGACCAGAAAATGGAAGAAACAGCTGGGCAGGAGACTAGCACAGCTAGTAAAAGTGTTACATTTGTTGAAGGTTGCACTGTAAAATTGCCAATTTGGAGAACAGCCACATGCAGGGAGAAGAGATCGGGACTGGGAGTTTATCAAAAATGTGGTGGTACCTTCCCTAACTTCTTCCTTTTTTTAATTTTCTTTTAAAATCAAGTTGAGGGTTGTTTTTTTTTGCCAAGGGAGAGGGGAAGGTCAGCCGCTAATTTTCGGCGTGAGTGAGTTCGGCTGTGTTCTTATTTCAGTTCAACAACAGGGACAGAACTTAAAGACCAGATATCTGCTGATTACTGAATATTTGCCCTTTAAGTTACAAGTTACTGTAGATGAGGTGCATTGCTGGGGAGGTTTCTCACTCAACAGAAAGTATGACTACTTGTCGTTAAGCGAGTGGGGAAAAATGGTGGCCACACAGATTGGGGTGCCCAGTGATACCCTAAGTAATGCGGCACCCCAAAGTGGCACTTGTTTTTAACTGGACATCTATTGAAATATACCTGCCCACTACAGTTGCTGTTCTAGCCAATCAGAACACTAGAATCTACTTAACCATTTTCTAAGGCAACCCTAATGAAGTCTAATTCTGTAGTTTAGATCTGATCTTACCATATTTCCACTTTTCTTTAGAACCAGGGAATGAACAGTATAACAGAATCAATGTCCCCTAGATTTCAGCTGCTCAGGCTGCTTGTCTGCATCTGACATAATTCCTTGCTTGTGACATCACATCAATTTCCACAGCATTATCCAGAGACTAATAACTCCATCTCACTTCTTTCTCTGCCCCGCCTACCATCCATCCTCCACACTGACTCATGATGTCCCTTCGTTCAGCCACTTGTTGCAAGGGAGCAATGACAGCAACATTTTACACTGAATAATAATCTTATTCTATACTATCTCATAAAATATTCCCTATTTATTGATTTAAAAAATTTGCACACCAAAATGATCTGAATGAGATTAATAGTCTTTTATTTTGTAGAAGGCAAGCAGAAACACTACAGCAGACATTCATTACAACATAACCATTTCAGCAAGATAATGTGTCATGGTTTTGAAAGTTTTCTCACACAGATCAGGGTCAGTTTAAGAAGTCTGTGTTAGTGAAAGTCTATACCATTTTAATGACAAATAATTGGACTGGATTTTCAAAACTCATGACACAGGTGCAATTACCAATTTTAGGTGAAGTCTGTATCCTCTCAAATACACCAAAATATTTGCTAATCATTTTCAAAATTTTTGAAAAAGTTGCAAAAAATGTCTGCACTTTACAGCAAAAACCGAAATGTTGCAAGCATCATTATTGTGATACATGCGTCATTTTTTGCGCACAACATGTGGCACTAGTAGCAAAATGTTAGACCACTTTTTATGTGGTCATAAAATTGCAAGTAGCACAACTACACTGAAAACATGCTGCAAATGTTTGAAAATCCAGTTCTCCAACTGGCATGCTATATGTATGTAGCAAGTAGGTTACACGTGTATGATATCAGAATGTATGTTGTACACACAACTCAGGCCCCTCCGTGCAGGGGATACAAGAGGCCTTACAGGTTGACTACACAAAATTAATTGGAGGGTTGAATCAAAATAAATTAAAATTAAATGAAAGCAAGACAAAAGCAAAGTTGTTTGGCACAGCACAGAGACTGGCCCGAGATGGAGACGACTTGTGTATCTTGGGGAGTAATGGGGGGGCTCACTCTGGTACCTTCTTTTAGGTACTTGGGCATCCACCTGGTCTCTACACTGAGTCTTGAGGGACACCTGGAACAAAGTGATAAAAAAATAAATAAGAAACTGAACTTTTTATATAGAAACATTAATGCTCTGCCTGATGAGGCTTGAATGTTGATTGTTAAACAAATACTATTGCCAATTTTAGACTATGGTATGATTCTATTTGTGAACCACAATAGATATTTCATTTTGAAACACTAAATGATATTAAATAATATACATTGCACTAAGGGCCTCCCAAAGGACACAGCATTGTCTATTATAAGAAAGGATGAAGACTTTACTTCCACACTGAAGAACTGAGTACCACGTTGCTATCTTGGCATTTGAGGTTTGTCAAAGTTCAACTTGGTTTTCCCTTTGTAGGAAATTTACACAAATACATGTTCCTATCAGACATGGAAAAATATTGATTTTTTTTCTTTCCATACTCCAGAGTTAGCACTAAGTAGAAGGTCTTTCACTTGGTATGCTCCTTCCATGTTGAATAGTCTGTCAACACTAGTAAAATCTGCAAATAATAGCAAGAATTTTTAATCTTTGTTAAAGAACGTTTATGAGACTGTAAATTCATGTTCTTGTAATGTTAATTGATTGTCTGGTATTTGTTGTTCATTGTACAAGATTTTGTATTGTTTAGTACTGTTATTTATTGTCAGGCATGACTAAAAAATGGCTGTGCCCAGTTCACTTCCTGAGTAAAAATAAAAAATCAGAATCAATGCGTGGGATGTGTGTCACATGTGTAGCAGGCATGCTTCAAGGTCATTGGACAATAGTGTAAAATGAATGATTTTATTATTATGTAAAGTGCCATAACTGATATTAAATAAATCATTTGGCACCTTTGAACCTACTATAGGCTTGGGAACAATTTGTTAGTTCACAGTCAAGAGGCAATAAATGTCCAAGTTCTTAAAGTGAAACTCTTACACTACTTTTAAGGGGGATCAGGCCTTCAACACCACCGAAAAGCATAGTTAGCATGAAAAGAACTTGACTGCACTATACCCCCCCAACACACACGCACACAGAAACACACATAAATTTGATTTCAAGACATAACAGGACCGAGTCTCAGTCACAAAGTGTCAAATTGCAAATGAGGGGGCAAATAGCCTCCCTGTTGTGCCACCATGGTTTGTGGCTATACAGAGAAGTGTGTCTTAGTCACTGGGGGGGGGATAAGTTCCATCACATCGACAGTACAACAAATACCTCAAAACAGTATAAATTATATTTTCAGGGGTACATAGCAGCAAATACACAGAGAGTAGCATATTCATCTTTAAGTTATACAGTGGTTGAATATACCAGTTCAAAAAGATAGGTATTAAGCCATGGTTATTCATTATGGGAGCCAGCATGCTCCCAAATCCCAAATTGGTGGCCCACTCTAGTGCAATACCCCAACAGTGAAACCCGAAAACAGACCATTAATCCGATAGTTGCTGTAATAGTCTGTTTTCACCAATGCCGCTTCTCCCAGTGTTCTGCCCCCTTCCCAGAACAACTCCTACCTGGAGTTGATTATAATTAATTATAGGTGGTGCAGGGGCTGTACATGCCCCCAAAGGGGAGTGTATGGAGGGCATACCCCCTGTAAAAACACTGTCTTTTGGGATGCCACAATACTGGTTTTGGTATTGTGCTGCCGCAATGTGGGACATCGGGGAATTTTGTGTCAAGAACAAGTGGTGCTTCCCTCTCAAATTACATGTTGCCATTAACTGGAGCTTTGTACAGTACTGCTCTTTTGGGAACCTAGTGTGCTGGCAGCATTCACTCTCCCCAACCACCATCCTACACCTACCCATGCACAGAACCTCAAAGGGGACAGAGCGGCAAGGGGGACACAGCTGTGCCAAACACTAGACTTCTAATATGAAACCCAATTTGGCTACAAAGCTGATCCCCTGCTCAGTGGAAGACTGGGATCCTGGGATACAGCTGTCCACAAACAGGATTGCTGTGTCCCCATCAGAGGAGGTGATGTAATAACAAAAATTCCCTTTAGTACCAGCCCCCATGCCCATAGCCCTGAACTGCTAGGATGGCAGGATCACATGGACTGGCACTCTACCATTGAGGTGTGCCCTGCCCCAAGAACATATACAGTGCTAGATGCAAAGATCCTTACCAGAATATCTCCACTCTCCAGTTGTCAACTGATGATTGTATAAAAATGGCACAGGGACTTTTCTTCCCATAGCTGAAACCAGGCAGTGCCAGACATTGTTGCTCACAGTTATAAGGGAGTCATATTCATTAAAAAGAAGAATCCCTAATGGGATACCAATACTGAAAATCACTGTTTACTTATGGAACTGAAACCAAGGGCCCACACCAACAATACAGAACAAAATTCTGATCAAGGGCAAAAAAAAAAAAGCTTAAGACAGCAGGATACACATACAAAAGTTATGCTTTCATTCCATGATAAGTTTATAAGGTGATGGAAAGATGGAAGAATGAGCTGGAAGAACCTCAGCTGAAGTTGTTCATAATCTTCTTGGCAATTACACAGAGAGTTAGCAAGAAAAGGTGACAAACATCCAAACAGCAACCAGAAGAAAAAAAAACTGTGTTGGTAGTAGCAACACAGATATTGTCAGGTTTGAAATGAGGATGCCACGTGGGCAGGGGGCATAGTGCATCCATCAATGTTCTGCAATTCAAGCAATGCATAATGTTGGCAGGCACTGTTCCAGAGAAAATATAGTTATATTTATTGTAGTGTGCGTGTGTGTGTGTGTGTGTGTGTGTGTATACGCAGATATTGCAGTATAGAATTTAGAAATAAAAACAATTTCACTTGATTAAAAATTGTTTATCTTATATACATTCTAGTAAAGCACTGCATTGGGCCTTCTGAAAAGCCTTTAAGGGGTGCCACCCAGATGTTTCTTTTAACATGTAATAATCACTGAAATATTAAATAAATATGGACAATCTGTATACCTTGCCTGTAAAATGCAGTACAAAACCCACTTTGCTGCAGCCCAATACCTGCTTTAGCCTCTAGGGAATGTTTGGCATATAAGATTGATATTTCTGCACAGATTAATTACATTTAGACTCATTCAAACAATCTGATGCACTTTGTGGGAATATTGATTGCATTTATTGTTTTTAGTGTTATGAACTGGCATTGATAATTTGATTGTGTGAAACATTTGTTGGCCTTGCAGTTTTTGCTTTTTCTAGTGATATTTCAGATGAACCACACTTCAGTACTCGTGGAAATGCTGCCATGCCGTGACATGTTATTTATCTTCCACTTACTATTCTTTGAGCTTTTTACACTGCACAGCAGAATGGGAACAGGTATCAATGGGACTGCCATCTGCTTCTCATAGGAAGGATGGAAAAATGCTCACTGTGGCACCCAGTCATTTTGTTTGTGATATCAGTGTAAATGGAGATGGGGTAGATGCTACAGCATGGCAAACGTGTTCCTGTTACACAAAGGTCAGTTTTAGAGGTGTTAAACTTTAGTACACTCCACGTAATTGAGGCAAAGAGATTACCTACTATAGCTCCAGTTGCTTTAATATTCATTTTCATGGTTTGAATAGGCCAACTGCTTTTATTCATAACTGAAACATGTTAGTAATATGGTAATTTATGGTTGGAAAGGACTGCGGATCCCTCGTCCTCCTCACCTCACTTTATAAGTAGAGATGAATAAGTATGATGTGCAAATGTGTACTGATTTGTAGAGATTCTGGAGTTCACACAAAAGGTTCTTAGATGAGGATAAATGTGCATTGTGATTGATTGACCATCCATGGCACTCCAGACATTACCTCATGGGTTTTAGCCCACCTGATAGGCTAGTGATGCACATGACTGTAGGATTAAATTTCTAGTATATCCAGGTCCCAGAAACCCCTGTTCTCCAGTTCAAATCATGCATCTGATAAGGCAACAAGCACACCAGGATCCCTGTTGTTCCACACAAAAAGGTAGGCCTTGATTCTAATTGCTATAATGGGAGAGAGAGAGAGAAATCTATGGTTTAGAAGCAGCAAATCTAGGTGCTGCAAAGGTATTGGCCAGGATGTAAACACAGCACATTGTGCTTCAGGATAGAAAAAGCCAGTTGTGTGGCTTTAGCTTTAAGCTTAATTTAACATGGTTTTTTATCGAGATTTATTAGGAATTTCCAGCCTGCTGCTACAGGCTGGTAGCCAGCACTGGTATCACTTTTTACTTGTAGGGAGCACGTTTTTAGTAATTGTCTTAAAAAAATAGAGAAGAAATTCGTTACTAGTGGTTTGCTGTCCTATTGCATTTTTTTTGTGCTTCTTCAAAGCCTTGTTGCGATCGATCGCAGGGTTCTCACTTAGAGGCACCCCAAGTGTATTGTTTGTTTTAAAAGGGCAGAGAGATACAGATTGGGAAGCAGCAGTAAGCAATCTTGAGTTTCAGAAGGGTTTTGTTTCAAAAATCACGCCGTGAGAAGCGCGTCCCAGCGCCCTCCACCCCACCCCTCTCAGCATCATGCTGTATCCAGGAGAAGCAGATGCCTATGGCCTGCGCGCTCATCTCCCCTCCCCAAAGTCTGTCTGCAGCAGAACAATGAGGCGCTCCATAAAGAGAATAGAAAATGCCATTTTGTTCTATGGGGAGCCCACCACCACAGGCCTCTGGCCTAGCTCCGCTCCATAGCACCACGCCCTCCACTAATAGAGGACACCACCACTGCGAGATCGGTCCCAACACCCCAATAGCACCCCAGGAGTACAAGGGGGTGCATATGGGAGGGCGATGCCTTCAGTGGCGCGTGATATGTGCTTCTCACCAGTTTCGGCCCCCAAGGCACCGCAATGGTCCCTGTGTCTCCCCGGCAACCACATGGCCCTGTGGCCTACCTAGCCAGTAGGCACCACTGCCGATCCATCCCTTGCCCCTGCAACACCTCACCCGACCTCTTTGGGTCTTCCTTGGTGCAATCCTCACAGTGGGGCCTTCTTAGACTCAGTACAGTTACTGAGGGAGGCAACTGGTTGTCGCCGCCAAGCTTTTTTGACCGCATGGTCGCGGGCCACAGAGTGTCGCACAGCGACAGAAAGAGAGAGAGACTGCTACATTCACCCTACAGGCCCATCCACTCCTTATAAGGGGCTCCAAGTTCCTTTACAGTCACCGTGAGCTCCTCTACATTGGGACAAAAAGACATTTTTCATTCTGAATTCTGGCTGACATGGGGGGCAAATGAGCAAACAAGGGGGCACAAACCCTCCTTAGGAACCCAGGGTTCTCTTTACACTACATTTGGGGTCCCTCCCATAGCGACTCCCTGTGTACGAACTACTGTTACAGAAGCCCTCCAGTACTAATATATGCCCCTCTCCATAGCGGCCTATGATGTTCAAACTGCAATTGCAGAACCTCCCCTTCCTCAGATGGGTCCCTCTCCATAGCGACCCGATATGTGTCTCATCTCTACACTGGAGGTCCCTCCCAACAGTGACTGCCAGATTGGTGTGCATTTGTCCATGAGGGGTTCCTCCCACAGTGACCCCCATGCTGTTCTTACCCCAAAGAATTCATCACACGCCCCCCCAGCACAAACTCTGTTCGATAGCACCTATGGGTTATTCAAAATGGTGCTAGACTGTACAGATTCAGCTTGTAATTAAGGGGTAAGAATCTGCCTGCAGGTCACCAGATGGTCAAGGCCAAGAAGTGCTCCTCTTGCAATGGTACTACCCTGCCCCATGCTCCGGGCCCCCTTTGCTCCGCCTGTCTTCATGACGATGACGACTTATCCATGGAGCAAACTCCTGTCATAGGTCCCAGCAATCCAGGGCCCAGCAGCCCTACTTGGATGGATCCCGGTACCCTATTGATTCAGAACCAACAGGCCACAGTTGCTATGATGGAGAGCCAACAGAATTTCATGCTGAAGATAATGGAGAAACTCAAATCCCTTACGCAGCATAGACCATCAGCACCGCTTCTGGAGCTGGACAATGCAGAGGGGCCCTCTGAGGAACGTCCAGGCACTGCAGACCCAGTACCGGACAATCTTTGGCCAGACTCCGTAGAAGACAAGGATATACCAGATGAGGTAGATGGAGTGGACCCCGATGAGAAGGACATGGAACCACAAGCTGTACCTTCCCTCACTTCGAAACTGTGTTCTTTCGACATGATTGTTAAGGCCACCATGGGATTCGATGTAGAGGAAGGAAAACCAAAGTCAAAATTAGATCCCATGATCCAACAAAAAAGCAACCGCCACAGAGACCTTCCCAGTATGCCCAGCAATCGAGGACATCTTCAAGAGAGAGTGGCAATCCACAGAATTGAGCAGAATGTTGAATAAAAGAAACTTGGACAGGATGTATCCAGTCCAGGAGGACAAGGCCAGTATCTGGTGCAAGGCCCCAACCATTGACCCCCAGGTGGCGGCACTCAGTAAGAAAACCATTTTGCCCTGTGGGACCGTAGCCTTAAAGGATCCAACAGACAAAAGAGTGGAGGACATGTTAAAGAGGACCTTTGAAATTGAGGGAACTGCAGCCAAAGCTTCCACAACGACCATCTGCACGGCACGCGCACAAATCTGATGGCTTGAGGAGCTCCTGGAGCAGGCAAACCCCAAGTCCAGAGAGGCAGAACTTTTGGACTGCACTCTCGATGCCGCAAAATACCTGGCGGACATGGCCGTGGACACCCTCAGACTGCATGCCAGGGCCACGACCATCACCAATCGTGCCAGGAGAGCGTTGTGGCTAAAGTTATGGGACGCCGACAATGAATCAAAAACATTGCTACAAAACTTACCCATGAAGGGAAAGCATGTTTTTGGGGAGGGCTTACAGGAATTCCTTAGACAAAAAGAGGAGGGCAAAGACCTACTTAAGAATAAGACTAGGTACACCTACCTTCCTTCTGCAAAGCGGAAATTTCGGGGGGAAAACAGGTCATACCAACCTCGCAGGGACACGCATTCCCAGAACAATTCCTTTTGAGGCAGAGGTACATGGAACGGTTACCGCAGTTCCTATTCCCATTCATACCAACCGTCCTCCTTTAGATCCTGTGGATCGAAATTCGGGGGATGAGGTAGAGGTTTCAGGGGGAAGCAACAATGACTATGCGCCCAGAACGCTGCAAAGACAGGATTCGTACCCCCCCCAGTGGGACAAAGACTGTCCCTGTTCAAGCACCAATGGTTCAACACAACCTCGGACAAGTGGATCCAAGAGGTGGTATCAAGAGGGTACTCTATAGAGTTATCCCAATCTCCCATCACACACAGGTTCCTAAGTTCCTCCATCACCAAAAAGAAGGCAAGTCCTCACCAGGTCCAACGTATCCTGTTGGAATTGCTAGAGAACAGAGCCATCCAGCCTGTTCCCCCACACAAGCAGAAATTAGGAGTGTACTCCATTTTCTTCCTTGTACCCAAGAAAACAGGAGAACTTCACCCCATTTTGGACCTAAAACACCTCAACCATCATGTGGTGTGCCACAGGTTCAAGGTGGAAACCATGAGGTCAGCCCTACCCAGCGTCCGGGTACGCGACTACCTCACGTCCATAGACTTGAAAGACGCATACCTCCACATTCCTATCATACCGAAACACCGACAATACCTCAGGTTCCACATTCTAGGCCATCACTACCAGTATCAGGCCTTGCCCTTCGGACTTACCTCAGCACCAAGGGTGTTCACCAAAGTGTCAATAGTCCTAGTAGCCTGACTTCAGGAGCAAGGGCTGGACATCATACCCTACTTGGACGATTGGCTCATTCGAGCACGCTCCGAGGAGCAATCGCACCGAGTCACCTTGACCGCACCAAAGGCACTCGAGGAACACAGCTGGATAGTGAACTGTACCAAGAGTCATTTGATGCCACTCAACAGATCGAACATCTGGGGGCACTAATCAACACCTCACATGGATGGGCAAAACCCTCCCAGGCAAGGGTGCTCAATCTGATAACATTGGCTCGTTACCTGAGATCTCACCATCAAACAACCATGGGACGCATAGCCCAGTTGTTAGGGTGCATGGCATCCTGCATAGACCTCATACCCTGGGCCAGATGGCACATGCGACCACTTCAGACCTACGTACTCACTCGGGGATCACCGTACGAGTACAACCTGCAAGTCATTGTCCCACTTCCACCATCGGTGAGACGCTCACTAACATGGTGGACAGTGAAGGCCAGCCTCACAAGAGGAGTCCCACTAGAGGCACCTAACACCGCCATAATAGAGACGGAAGCAAGCTTGTCAGGCTGGGGAGCGTGCCTAGGCGACTTGATGGCACAAGGCCTCTGGACATCAACAGAGACCAAATTATCCATCAACGTCCTAGAAATGAGGGCAGTAGCCCATGCCCTCAAGGCTTTCCGGTCATTCATCTACGGTCAATCGGTCCTCATATGCTCTGACAACCAGGTAACGGTGTCGTATATCACAAAACAAGGGTGCACCAGAAGCAGAGCCATACTGAGGGAAGTGACTGCAGTCCTCAATTGGGCACAGACCAACCTCACCCATCTCAGCACAGTACATCTCGCAGGCAGGCTCAACGTGTGAGCAGACTGGCTCAGCCGGCAACAGGTTCACCCAGGGGAGTGGCGTCTCCATCCCGGCCTCTTTCAGATGATCCAGAAAACCTGGGGACCAGTATCCATGGACCTCATGGCCACAATGAAGAACACACAAGTTCAAGCGTTCTATTCAAGATTCAGGGAAAGCCGGTCCCGAGGAACCAATGCCCTATCACAGCCGTGGCCCCGGGAGCATGCTTACGTGTTCCCACCCCTCCCACTCCTTCCCCAGGTACTAAGCAAGATCCGAGCATCTCGATGTACCATTGTCTTGGTGTCACCCTACTGGCCACAGAGAACATGGTTTGCCACGGTACTGGACATGACCTTAGCCAGCGTCAGGTTGACCTACCGATCAGATATGCTGACACAGGACCCAGTACTTCACCCGGCCCGCACACTCTGAAACTCATGGCCTGGATCCTGAGAGGAAGAGACTGATGAGAGCAGGCTACCACGAGTCAGTCATATCCACAATGTTACAACCTAGATGGTCCTCAACCACATCCACCTATGGTAGACAATGGTCTCTGTTCATGAGGTGGTGTCGGGAACACAGTAAGGACCCAGAGGAACCAGATATGTCAACCATTCTATTATTTCTCCAACAGGGAGTGGACAAGGGACTGGTTCACTCATCCCTCAGAGTACAGCTTTCGGCCATTGGAGCGGCCACTGGTCCCATCGAGGGATACAGCCTGGGAGCACACCTGGATGCCATACACTTCCTAAGAGCAGTGGAAGTGCTCCGACCCAGGGTTTGACCGGGCCATCGCCCCATGGGATCTCCCACTAGTACTGGACTCCCTCAGTACAGCTCCCTTCGAACCGCTACACCAGGAGGACTTATTCTGGGTCGGCATCAAAGCCTGCTTCCTCGTCGCCATCTGCATGGCTCGCAGAATGGGAGAGTTAGGGGCACTGTCGTATAAGGAACCTTACACCATGTTCACCCCTCAGGGAGTCCACTTACAGACAGTTCCAGCCTTCCAACCACAGGTATCCACAACTTTCCATAGGGAGCAACCCATCGAGTTGCCCACCTTCTTGGGGGAGACACCCAACCGGGCGTTAAGCCAATCCCACACCATCTGGATGTTGGGGTCACCCTCTCCGTTTACATATCTAGGACACTGCCCCTGCGTAAGACAGAGAGATTATTCATTGTTACAAGGGGACAAAGACAGGGTAAGGCAGCCTCAAAGACCACCATCTCCAGATGGCTCAGAAGAACCATCCAGGAAGCATACATAACCAAAATTAGGACACCCCCCGAAGGTATCAAGGCCCATTCCATGAGGTCAGTAGCCACCTCCTGGGCAGAGAGGGCAAACATCTCTTCAGAAGACATATGCAAAGCGGCAACATGGGCTTCCATCCATACGTTTGCCAGACACTATAGGCTCGAGCACCTGTACAGCATGCAGCCCACTTTTGCCACGCAAGTCCTCCTAACAGCCACCCTCCATCTCTCACTCACAGACCACTCTGTCTCCCTCACTGGGGTACAATACTGCTACTTATCTACCCATGAGGTAATGTCTGGAATGCCATGGATGGTCAACCAGTCACAATGGGTGTTTACTCACCTGGTAAAGGTGATTGTGTTGGTTGACATCCATGGCACTCCAAGACCCTCCCGACAGAGTACTCAGCGTGACCGGCAATGGAGCATTCACAAGCATTTCTAAGGAGGGATTTGGGCATATGCCACTACGGGCACACACAAGGGTGGAGGATACTGACTGTCGACCTAATAGGGGTCGAGATTAGATTGTAACAATAGGAAAATAAAGATGGGCCCGTGGGCCACACTAGTTTACCGCCTCAGTCTGCATCATTATGTACAATGATTGTATTGTTATTCTTTGAATTTGTAGTTGCGCTTTACTAACCTTGATTTCAGCTATGGAAGATTCAAACTGGAGAACAGGGGTTTCTGGGACCTGGATATACTAGAAATTTGATCCTAGAGTCATGTGCATCACTAGCCTATCAGGTGGGCTAAAACCCATGAGGAAATGTCTGGAGTGCCATGGATGTCAACCAACACAATCACCTTTACCAGGTGAGTAAACACCCATTGGTAATAGGGTCAGATTGCACCACAATGGGAACTGCATTGATGTACTATACAACCAAACAATAAATAAGGTGCCCAGTCCCAGTGCAGCCAATCATTCAAAGACAACCCCCCCAACACACACTAGCATTCATGCTATCCTCCTCCCCTGTATACAAGCAAAAAAATACCTCCAGCCCAATCCCAATGCAGGCAATCATTCAAAGACAACCCCCAACTTGCACCCATTCCATCCTCCTCCTCCCCCCCGTATACAAGTAAAAATATACCTCCAGCCCAATTAGCTCACAACATATCCACCGTCTTCACCCTGCCACCCATCTTTTAATTAAAAATACAGCATTGAGTGTCAGGCACAACCCTTGCTCCACCTTGGCCAGCTGCAGTCTACTAAAGGAACAAAAGCGCAAAAAGAAAAGTCGCTAAAAGCACTAACGTATGCACCTGGATTTAACTTTTTAACTCATTTTTCTTTAGTGCATGACTTGGCCATTTTGTCCACTTTGACTGTTTACTGTTTGATTCTTTATGAGTGCTTGCACTGATTCTGGTATGAATTGTGTTTCTAAGCATGATCAGCGCCATTGAAAAACCTTGTGTGGGGCAAGTGAAATGTTGGGGCCTGTAGTGGAGAGTGTTGATCTAAACTGAATAAAAGAGTTATGGGAAGACATTTCCTTTAGTGAATTTATGAAAGTCTGCTGGTGTGTTCATTTTCATTGGTTGTAGTTGCTTTTAGAGAAACTGCTTTATTTAAGTGACTTGTGATTTTCATGACATAAGACTTCCATTTTGAGTCTAGGCAGTCTCAAAAACAGGGGAAGAAATAAAAACTTTGCACATCAAAAACAAAACATCTGGAAGCTTAGGTCTGAAACTTGTGCAGTCAACAGAGTAAGGTATGAATATGTTTCTTCAAGTTTAGTTTTTATTTAAAAAAATATTGTTTTTAAAATATTTATGAAAATAGGTTCTTGAGTGTCACAAAACATGGCCTGTTGTTGTGACTCATAATCCATTTTTGTGAGATACAACTTCTGCTTTCTTGAGACTATAGTCACCAAAGCAAGAAAATTACAAATGTTTTAGTGGGGCCATGCACAAAGCAAACTACAGGTCCAGCGTTGTGCCTAATAGGTCAGCTACTTTGCAGGCCATGCACAAAACATAATACTGGCCCAAGGCAAAGCCCAGCAGGGAATCTGCTTTGCATACACTCATAGGGCTATACACAAAGCAAGCTAGTATGGTTACATATCTCAGAAAGGTGGAACATTCACTTAAAAAAACATTGTTAATGCATAGGTCTGGGTTTAATATTAAAGTACAAAAAGTAGGCAATGTTATGTTAGGGTTTTACCATAACACCCACCCCCTCATGATCAATCACCACAGTGAACCCACCAAACTGAATGCTAAAGCACAAAACAGTGTCTGGTATGTCAGCCTGTTGGTGTAAAGGCCACAAGGCAATACACAGAGCAAGCTATTGGCCTAGGACACTGTCTGATGGGGTCATTTACTTTGTGTGTGGTTGATACTGTAGTTATTACCTCTATGGCTTTAATTTGTTTGTTGAATGTGAACCAGCCTGGTGGTGACTCAGGCTGACTAACATGATTTTAAATGAATTTTATCTGTGATGCAGGGTTGTTGTAAAATGATTTATACCTCGAGCTGGTATATGATGCCACCTGCGGTGATTTCTTCATTATGCTTGGTAATTTTGCTAATATTTATTGCATTGTTGCACCTCGGTCTAACAGTATGTATTTGCTTATTTGCACTGACTTTTAGTACTGACACTTTGTACTGTATCAGTATCCGGAGACATAATAGGCAGCATCAGTCCTTGAAGAAAATACAAGAGCAATGTGAAACGCTGAACCAAAGGGAGCTGTGTGAGGGTTTTTCATTTGTTTGTGTCTCTGAATAAACTTTTTTTTTCTGGCTCCTTCGAACCTCCATTCAGAGGTCAGCCCTGCTCTGCCTGCTGTCCCCCCATGTCCAGGCTTACCCCCCTGGGCAGGGCCACCAGTCGGGCACCCTCTCCCAATGGACACTGTTGGTAAGCCCCAGATTACCCCCTAGGTCAGGCCCATGGAACAGGACCCCCTAATGAACATTGATGGCAGTGGAGATGGCAGCAGAGCAGGGCATCATGCCCCAGGGGCCAGCTTTTTTTTTCATGAATGCTTAATCTCTGGGGGCAAGGACATGCAATGATGCCCAGCAACCACCTCACCTTCCCTAAGTAATTCTGCCAGCCACAGCGGTACCCCCAACCTCCACCAGGGTCTGTAAAGCACCGGGCACTCTTCCCCCCATAGAAGAAGAACAGGTCCCCAGGATGTTCAATCCTTCTATCTCTGGCTGGCCCTCTGACTCCCAAGTCTGTCAGCCAACCTGGGATGTTAGCACCACAAGGGGACACCTTGCTGCTCCGCTGGTGGGCCAGCTAAACTTTTTAATACATGAGCAGCTTCTGAGCCATTTGTCCTAGACATGTGTTGAGCCTGGCTCCTTTGTGAGTATAGTAGTGAAGAAAAGGATGATTTCATATTGGAAGCAAGGGTCAATTTTAACATTGTTTTACCTGTCCAGGACATACTGGACATTGACCTGGACTAGTGCAACCAGTCCACTGCTTGTCCATCTTGAGAAGTGCAGGTCTTTCTCAGTTGTCAACGAAGTTAAAAAAGCCCCAACTTTAGCAAATTCTAGTCCTCATGCTAACCTCTCTCATTGCTCCAGATGGTTAGGTGTGAGTAAAATATATTTGTGAGCTGTATTTACCTTGCACCTGGCAATGCAAGGTGGCAACCCCACAAATGACTCCGTGTGTGTTGTTTTCACCCTATTAGTAGAGTTTCCAACTGTACAGGCTGTGATTGGAAGGGGAGTGCTGTTAAGTCCCTAGCTCCCTGTAACCCAAGTTTGTGCTTTAATGTGGTTTTGTCATTGTTGAAAGGAAAATATCAGATTTATTTTCATGAATGCTTTCACACTTCAGTGATCACATGACTGGCATAGCCAGTGAGGTCAGTAAGTTCTGATAGCATGAATGTGGGAGTGTCTGAATTGTAGATCAGGTGAAACAAAGTAGGTGGAGAATGATAAGAAAAATTATTAAACTAAGAAGCTGTCTGTAAAGTATTAACTCTTCTATATGTTGTCCCCCTTCATAAAATAAGCTAAATCACAAGTAAGTTTGATGTAACTCCCATTTCTGTGTGTGCTCCATTTTATTTTCTGATTTGAAAATTGTTAACCCTGAAAGGCACACAGAGCTGAGGCTCATTTCCAGTTGTGATCCAGGAAGAGGGAAACGGGACACTACTAATCAAAAACAGAAATACAAAACCATTTTACACAAAAATAAAGTGCAAACAGTGATAGCACAACATGGATCAAATGCGAATAACACAAACGGGTGACAGAAGTTGAAGCTATGAGCAGCACCACAGCCCAATGAAAATGGTGTTGGGTCTTAAAAATATTTCTTGAAATTGTTGAGAGAGCGAAATTTAAGCTATATTTGTTGCTGATAGTTTCCAGATTGTTTAGGGCAGTGTTGGTAAGTGAAGTGGTCTTAGCTACCCAGTTATAATGGTCTATGTTCCCTGTGGCACATTGTGCGGGTTTTTCACCACTATGGGACAAAGACTTCACAACTGACAAATTCAGACTAGCTTTGATTGTGGCCCACTGACATTTGTAAACTTTAATAATCAGCCAAAACAGTTTGGGGCCCTGGCATGGGAGTCCATCAGGCTGAACATATGGATATTTGACATCCCCTCTGCCACCTCAGTCACTTCCTGTCCTCCAGCTCCTCCCTTTGTTCCTCCAGACTGTTTCCTTGTCCTAAAAAAAATGCCAGCTTGTAGCACTGCAAGAAGAACTGACCATGTCTTTTTAGTTAACCCCCTTCCTCAGCCCACCTCAGTCCTCAAAACCATAGTATTTGCAAGTTTTGACCCCATTCTGAACCCTGGGCCTTGATTTGGGGGTGGGTGCTTAGTTTAAATATTCCTGGCTAATTCAGATTCTCTCCTCTTGCAGCACACCCATTTATCTTCCAGGAGTACTGAATGGAGTGAGTGGGCATGCAGCAAAGGGGGTGGAATGGTCTGCATCATTATCGACACTAGGCCTACTGACCAATCAGTATGCTTAACTTCATCAAACATGCAGACAATTACACCCCCCAGTTGCATGTCTACTCACTGTATTCAGTGGGAGAAGGTGTCCTATGGGGAGGGGGACTGAGTTAGCCAGTAATATTTATACCAAGTGTCCCCCAGAGTCAAGTATAAGGGGTCAGGAAGGGGTTGCAGTTTGTAAATACTGTGATTTTGGGGAATGGGGGTCAAGTTAGGTGGATTAACTGAAATGACGTGGTAGGCTTCTGTCACAGTGCCAGGAGCGGGAATACTTTGGGAGACAGAAAAACAGTCTGGGAGAAGGAGGAAGGGGTAAAGGGTGGTATCTGACTCAGATGGTGGAGGGCAGGCCATGGAGTTTGCCCTGGTGATATAGAAACAGCTAGAGTTTTTTTTTTTTTATAGTTGGCTGATGGGTCAAATTGACCCAAAGTGGCCAAAACTTTAGCAGCCCCTCCTCAGAGGTAAAAGTAAAGACTTTTGGCACTTTTACCAAACACAACTTTTGCATTTGCTCACCCTTCACCATCATGCAGTAAAGGTTCTGGTTAGTTACAGAGGTCTGTTGTTGATAGGAGTCCCTTTTTTCAATAGATGTGCCAATGAAGGAGAGTGTGTCTGGAATTGGGGCACCAAATATGTGTGTCTAGGATGGGAATGTGTTGGGAGGAGAACAGAAACAAAAGGCATTTGAAAACAGTTTTAAAGTGCCAGTATGAAGAGAGGAAGCAGTGTTTATCTGAGAAAGCTGATTTCTCATCTTTCAATCTATTTTATTTATATTTTAGATAGTATACTGTATGGAAGAAACATGGTTACATTTTTGAGGTCAGAAGACTAGGCAATAGTATTATAGTAACCAACAGTATTATACTATATGGTTATGTGTTGTGCATTTCAAAGTATGAAATGGTTTAGTGATATGAGATCAGTGATGTGGCATTGTGCTGTCTTGACTGTGGATCAAGCTATACTGAATGCACAAAAATTGGTACACAAATACTGACTTAGATGCTAATACACATGATTGTTTTGTGTGATCATGCTAAATCATTAGCCAATCAGGTACAGTATGTGTTATTTTCCTACTCATTTTATACATATATTTATTCAGTGGCTCAAACAAATACTCAAACTTGATTGGCTAACAGGCATGAAGTCATCTCTGCACATAGCCAGAGTAAAAAAAAGTGCCAGATAACAGCCTTTTTCCTTGCCATTATACTACTCTGCCCTCCTTAATATGGCTGCCCTGGTATCCATTCCCCATCACAGTGTTTAAAAACAGCCCTGATTCAGTCAGTACACCACAGCTACATAACTCTCCTAGTCTCAGATTTCCAGCACACATTACATGCTGCTGCTGCACTCATAGGATCGGGGCTCTAATAGAAACAGCCTGACCAACTGCCATTCCTCTTACTACTTTTACCTCACTATTTCCTGTTCTTCTCCCTTGTGAAACCTACTACAACAGTGCCACATACTGACTATATAATAAAGTAAGGGAACTATTTTTTTTCTAAATGTATACCTGCACTGTAAGACATCATTAAAAATATTTTTCATTTTTAATGTACTCAAAAAAACAACCTTGGGTAGTAGTAATAATAATGCACTGCATTTTTTGGTATATCATGAGATATTGAGATGTGTGTGTATAATTAAGTAATAATACACATCAGGGTTTGTTTGACTAAGATGACCATTGATGGTTGACTAAGAAGGCTGCCAGGCTGCTGCATGCTACCTGAATGCTTCGGATCAGCAGGAGCATTCTTTTACAGTATGTTCTCTGCAGTATTGTAGTGTTTGCAGCATTTTTAGTGTTTTAGTTTTGTTCCCAGTTAGCTTACTATTCTATTGCAGCTAAGGTTGAATAGTGAGAGAGTGCAAGCAGTTAGGTTTCTTATTTATTGTTCAGGGGCCCGATTCTCAAAGCCCTCAGAATGACACAAGGTGCCTGCATCAAACATGAATGACGCAAGTGGCACCTTGCATCAAAAATTGCACCTGCGCTATTCTCAAAAGCAGCCTGCATCAAACACAGGCTGCTTGACCTAAAAGGAGTGTGTGCCAGCCTTGCACCACAAAATGGGCTGCAGCATGGTGCTAGGGGGCTTGTGGCAGACTCAGGCTGCCATATCCCTTAAGTTGCTATTCCCAAAACCCTCCCAGAGGGCAAAGGTTTAAGTATCATTAGGACAGCCAAGTGCTGGTCTAATGGTACTCAGAAATCCTCTAGGAGGGTGTGTCAATGTGCTGCCCCCGATCGCCAGTCTTTATTATAAATAAATCCATGGTAGTCAAGTGGCCCTCAACAACCCCTGATTGCCCATCATTATTATAAATAAATCCCTGGTAGTCTAGCCTAACTGTCAGTGCCCTACCACCCCACTCCCCCCATCCTGTATCCCGTATCTGAGCTGGTGACTGGCACAGCCCACCTCTCACCCCCATGGCCAGCTGCCCACTGAGCTCTGAATGAGTGTGTACTGTATATAGTATGCGCTCAGTGATTGATAGCTCACTGAGAGCATACTATATACAGTATGTGCTCAGTCGGTGGCTGGGCATGGTGGTGAAAGGTGGACTATGCCAGTCACTGGCTCAGTTATGGGATGGGGGAAGTGGGGTAATAGAGCACTGCCGGGTGTGAGGTCCGCTAGACCACCAGGTATTTCCAATTGTCACGTAACAGGGGATTGGGGCTGGAAATGATTTAAAATGGGTGATCGAGGCTTGGGGGGGGGCCATCAGACTACCAGGGATTTATTTATATTATGGATAGTGAGGATTTGAGGAGACACCTAGGGAATAGGCCTCATCAGGCAAGGGGGTCTGTCATGTCTGGTTTGTGTTCCCCAGGCTCCTAATATTTCTGGTCTGCAGTTACTGAAGCAGATGGACCAGCCAACTATGCCCCTCCCCTTAGGACAGTTCTTTGTAACACCTGATCACTAAGGATTAAAGCAGCCATGATGGAGTCTTTCATTGGGGATTCCTTGGCTGATCTGGTATGTATCATGGAGACATGTTGAAGGATGACTCAGGCCCTTTGCTGAAGGCATCCATTCTGTTGGTTCTCTCTGAGGTGAATTGTCCTAGGTCGGAGTGCAGGGGTGGTTGGGTAACCTTCTGTTTTAAATCTGCATTGGGACTGATTGTGTACCCCATGCAGGTGACCAGGTTTTTTGAATGTGTGTCAGTGAAACATGGGCTGAATAAAAGTTGTGAGATCATTCTTCTATACCAGCTTGTGGGGTATGGGCATGAATTCCTGCAGGAACTAGACAGTTTCATGGTCGACCTGGTGGAGGAGTCACCAAAACTTCTTGTTTTGGGTGCCTTGGATACTGAGGTTGATGATCAAACCTCTGTATTTGGAATGCAGTTCCTCCACGCTGATGATGTCACTGGGCTTTGTACAGGCAATTGCCTCTGGCACCAATCAGTACAGCCATTCTCTGGACCTGGTTTTCTCATTGAATCTTGACATTAGTAGGTTGTTCCAGTCATTTGGTCATATCATCATGCCATGCAGTTTCTTTACAGAGCTCCTCATTTAATCATTCATGTGGTGATGATCATCTACGCCCCTCCCACCATTCATAATCTGGAGCCTCAGAGCATTCTGTTGGTGCTGGACATCTCGAGCAAAGAGACAGCTTGTGTGATGGGAGTTGAGGTGGCCATAGGGGGTTATATAGTAGCTCTTACAGTGGCTTCAACTCCCTAACACTTCTTCGTGTCTGCCCCTTGAATTCTTGATGTAGGTCACCCTGGTTTAATGATGATTTGTGGAGGTTGAGGACAAAGGAGCAGAGGTTGGAGAGTTGTTTGTAGAGATCCCAGTCAGATGAGGACAAATTGGCACAGTGTGTTTATTACAATGAGTATCAGCAGGTAGTCACTCTGAAAAGTCAACATTCACATCACGGGTGATTGCTGCTGGAAAGGAGTGACCTGCTCATCTCTTCAATACTGTGGACAGATTATTAAATCCAGTCTGTCTGCAGTCCTGTAGAGCCATTTCAACAGATAAATGTGATAAGTTTAACCAATTCTTTCTGGACAATGGGCAGGATTCACTAGCATCGGGGAAGGTCCCACAGCTGTGGGAAAACCTCAGCGCTAGTGGGTTTCCACTTTCAAACCCACAGGTCACCCGCAGCTGTGGGTATTCACTAAGGTGGAGCTGGAGTAAGACCGGCTCCATGGATAACGGCAGCTTGCGGGTGCTGTTGCCAGGGACAGCAGCGCAGCTGCGGGAGGCTGCTACGGGCAGTGGGACCTGCCGTAGCACCCTCCACAACTGCTGCGGCTGTGGATTGGCCACTCCACAGCTGTGGCGATTTGTAAGTGCAACTGGAGTTGCAGAGTGGGACCTAGTCCCAAATCGCTTCATGAATCCTGCCCAAGGTGTCTTCCATTCATGCTGGGATATCCTCAAGTGGCTCATCACTGGCCTGCAGTGTCCTGTTTTTGAATGGCAGTGGTACTCTGTGTGTGTGTGTGTGTGTGTGTGTGGAGTCTGAACTGATGTTGACAGATGGTGCCCTCCAGGTTGTTTCTGGTCTGTGCCTTACCTACTGTTTCCTGGACCCTAGAATGACCTGGCTTATTTTATAGTGATGGAGTACACTCAGTCTAATTTTTGTGGAGATTGTTGGGTGTTTGTTTACGGAGGGGATTTTTCTTTTGCTTAGAAATGGGTGATGGTGAGGCCACTCCTTAAGAAACTACCCTTGGATCCTGATGAGCTCTCAAATTTCAGACCTGTGTCAAACCTTCCCTTTGTTGGGAAGTTGATTGAGTTGGTGGTGGTGGTGCAGCGGGAACAACACCTCAAGAAATTTGATATCTATGAGCTGTTCCAGTCCAGTTTCTGGCCACCTCAAAGAATAGAGATGGCCTTAGTCATGTGCACCATGATTTCCTCCTGGCTAGGGATACTGGGCATTGCTCCATCCTTGTCCTGCTTGACCTGTTGTCAGCTTTTGATATGGTGGACCATGAGGTGCTGTTGACCCATTTAAGTTATTTTGTAGAACTTCCAAGTACTGTGTTGTGGTAGTTTGAGTCCTACTTACTCAGCAGGATGCAGCAGGTGGCACTTGGGTCTTCCATTTCAAGCAGCGGTGTACTCTGCTGTGATGTTCCTCAGGGGTCAATTCTGACTCCCTTGCTGTTCGCTGTGTGTGTGCTTCCATTGGGTGAAATCATTAGATTCTATGGTTTAGGTTTTCATTGCTATGGTGATGATACCTAGCTATATGTATCTTGTGCATCTGAAGATGACTAGGATGTCCTGTAATTGATGGAATCCCTTCTGGAAATTCAGGACTGGTTAGTGGCTACCTACTGTAGCTTAGACTGAACCCATTGCAGACTGAGGTGCTACTAGTAAAGCAGGGTTAGTCTGGTTTGACAATGACGAGTAGTGGCATCACCCTTCCTTCTCTGAATGAAATAACGCTCAGAGCCATAGATAGGGTGATGAATCTGGGGGTCATTGTTCACTCCAAGCTGACTTTAGAATATCAGATGTCAGCTGTTGTCTACAGTAACTTACACTCTCTGGAGCATATTCTGAATAAAACCCCTTTCTGGAAGCAGCTGATCTGGCAACTGGTAACTCAGGTGCATGCTCTGGTTACATCTGGATTGGACTGCTGCAATGCTCTTTACCTCATGTTATCTATGAGTTTATTATGTCACTTGAAGCTGCTTCAGAATGCAGTAACCCAGCTAGTTTCTGGGACCTCTCAGTTTGAGCATATCATACTGGTTCTCCGTGTTATGCACCGGTTGCCTGTGCTGAGGCTCATCAACTTCAGTGTGCTTGTTTACTTATAAGGCCCTGTGTGGTCTGGGTCCAGGCAACCTGAAAGAACTACTGACCCCTTACAATCCTCGTCATCCTCTCTGGTCAGCAGATGTGAGTCTCCTACATCTTCTCAGATCCCATTTGAAGTTCTAGGGTGATAGGGCATTTGGCACTGCTGCCTCAATTCCCTGGAATGCCCTTCCCCAGGAAGTGAGAGACTTGCCATCCCTGACCATATTTAAATTATGCCTGAAGACTTATTTCTTTTTGCTGAACTTTGGATCCAACACTGTGGCATAATTTTGTGTTATTTTTTAATTGTAAAATATTTATGAATGATTTTATTTTATTTGTTTGACTGTGAGGCACCCAGAGCCCCTAGAAATGGGCACCATATAAACAAAATTGCCTTGTCTTGCCTTGTTTCTCTCACTAGAGGGTACTTGGTGGTATGAAACTATTTTCTTCCCCCTTTCCAGGTCCCCCCCTACAGTGAAGTAAATTTATTTAGGGGCAGCGTGCCAACCAAGGAGTGTTGAAGAGTGGTGAGGAGTGAAGGGAAAAGTCACTTCTAGGTTCTGGGAAAACTGGTGGCTGCAAGTTTGCACTTTAGAAAGCTGCTGTCCATCTGGGTTTCTCAATAGTGTGGACAGCCTGTGTGCCAGGAGAGAAGAATGAGTTATGCTGGTGAGCAGTCTGGAAGATCATAGATATAAAAGAAGACACCTACTCTGGGATGGGGACTTGGGTGACTGGTCGAAAGACAAGTCAGTGGTAGGTGGTGGCCTGGAAGAGCAAAGAAATGAAAGATTATACCAATGCTAAGGTGGGGGGGGGTATGGGTGGCTGGCTGGCAGAAAGATGGGTTGGTGTGAGGTGGCAGCAGCAACTCAGGCTGAGAATCACAAACCTGCGATGAAAGAAAGTGAATAAAAAGGTGAAAGAGGTCAGGTTGGATTAATTATTTTTGTTTATTGATGCTTCCTGTTTATTTTATTTTTTGGTGTGGATGGGGTTGTTAGAAAATTATTAAAAATACATTTTATTGTGTTAGGGCAATTAATGGGTCTTTACCTACCTAACATGGCTTCTAGAAATTTATTTCAAACGTTTCTAGCAGGCATGGATATGTGGGCTGCACTACGTCCAGCTTGCCCCCAAATATTCCACCTTCAGGGTTATTAGTCCTACAGTATAATGGACATGGGTCCTGACCACTCAGGATGCAGAAAACCCTCTACTCATTGTATGACAAGGGATATTGCCACTTTTCAGGTGCATGAGTCACTCGACCAGCAGCTAAATGATTCCCAACGCACTGGAGGCATGGCAATGATATACCACAGCCTGGTTATTATTTTTTAATAATAACTGGCTTCCCCTTTTTCCCCATAGGGAAACCATGCCATAATTTGCCATAATAAAGGAATGTTTATTACGGTAGACATGCGCACATTTTCCCTCACTCTGCACATGCACCTGCCATTGCTCTTCCTGTCCCACTGCTGGCTGCCTTTTCTCCCGAAGACTAAATTGTCACTCAGACTAGGTGGTAAGTGTTTTTTTAAAACTAAGCATAAGCCTGCTGAACGAAACAAAAAAATACAAAAAAATGTTAAGTAAAAACTTAACGGCAGCCATAGAACTCCCACTGAAACCAGAATACAGCTGCACAACAACGGCTTTTTATTTTATATAATTGCTGTGGCAAAAAAGGGAAACCCAGCAATTATATAATATAAAATATGGGGTGGTGTGTTTAAACTTGAAGTTTACACACACCCTCAGTGTTAGATGCTTTAATAAACCCCTTGAGCTTCACTCTCGGGGTTTATGTAGCATTTAACACCTCGGGGGGAGTATAAACTTTTCATTTCACACACCACCCCATACTTTATTCTATATATTATACACACAGGGGATTAAAGAACTCTGCTACACCACCTGTCAAACAAATGCAATCCTATTTGGTGTGTATAGCATATTACACACAACTTGTCATGTGTTAGAAACATAGAAACATAGAAGTTGATGGCAGATAAAGACTACTTGGCCCACCTGGTCTGCCCATTTTTCCTACCTACTGTAATACTGCAGACCTTACTTGATCTCTGGCTCCAGTTATCACTTACATATTCTATACCACAAAACTGGTAATACGGTTTGAAAAATAAATCATGCTATTTATTTATTTTATGAGAGCTCTAACTTGAAAGCTGTTATAACCATTTATTTCAACTTGTCAGAATGGCTTCTGTTTAGCTTCTGCAGATATTGACTTACTTACTTACTTCCTCCATAGCCACTTATGCCTCTTCTGGTGAGGAACTCACCCTTGGTGACTTCAGTCTTAATTGGCTCTCCACATCCATCATATACTTTTTTCAATCACAAGAGTATGCTTTGTACATTTATGGAATCCAAATAAACAGAAGGGAAAAATAAATAAATGCCTTCACTCAGACTTGAACCCAGGCCATCCGGAATACCATTCTGGTTGTGCTACCAGTTGCACCATCTGTGCAGCACCAGATTGCACATTAGATAAAGGTGCAATGCCTTGGGATATCCCAGTTTCCAGTTGCCTTAGTGGTGCAACTGGTAGTACAACCAGAATGGTATTCCAGGCAACCTGGGTTCAACTCCCAGCTAAGGCACTTATTTCCTTCTCTCCTCTGTTTGGGTTCCATAAATGTGACTTGAAACTGTAATTATCTATGCAGCACCAGGTTATGCATTAGAGAAAGAGTAAGGTACCTCAGGACATCCCAGTTTCCAGTTGCCTTGCTTGCACAGCTGGTAGTGCAACCAGAAAGGTATTCTGAGTAGCCTAGGTTCACGTCCTCGGTAAGACACTTATTTCTTCCTCTCCTCTGTTTGTTTGGGTTCCCTTCAGCTCTCCCATCTCATCTCTGACCCCACCTGGCTCAGTCTCAAGTCCCTCAACCATGCCGCCCCGGACTGGTTCCTCTCCTCTAATCCCCACCATATTGTAGATGCTGGCTTCATGTGCAAGATGCATCACCCTTAATTCACCGCAAATATATATAATTCTAAGCTTTCTAATCTTTGAACCTGTCCTTGATTCATGTTGACCTGATGTCTATTGCCTGGGACCCCATTTCAGCTGCTAGCCACATCAAGACTGCCCTCAAATCATTTAACTCCATGTTCATGTTTGTCTGGGACCACCATGCCCCCTTGAGAAAAAATAGGGTTTGGGTTTTGCACCTCTCCTGGATCTCAGCAGAGTTGCTGGTCTCTCACCAAGTACATCACCTTGCCTGGTGGACTTACAAGTCAACTGGCTCCCCTACTGTCCTTACTAGTTACAGGGCCCTCTGCAGTACCTGCACCAGAGCTACTACACTTTCAAAGGCTGATTTCTTTACATCCACACTCAAGAGCAACATTAATCACACCTCTAAGTTCTGGAAAGTCATTCATCCCCTCTTCTCCCCTCTGTTCCAGTTTCCTGCCCCAGTCCTCAAGGTAGGTGACACCTCTGCCTCATGCTCAGCTGCAGACACCTCATCTTTCAACTTCTTTTTTACATTCTGTGCCCCCTCTCTACATTCTTCCACTTCCTCCACTCATCCTCCTCCCCATTTACCTCCACACCTCATCCTAGCCCCCCCCCCTTCTCCTTTTCCCTCATCACGCTCGCTGCTTTACTCAAATCCATCCTGGCTCTAAACCCACACAATGGTGGCAGCTTTGATGGCATTGACCCCAGACTCTTGTCACTCTCTCTCTCTCTCTCTCTCTCTGCTCCTGCCATTTCTCTCACTATCACCCAGCTCCTTAACCTTTTCTTTTCCCTAGCCTCTGTTCTTGACACATGGAAACAGGCTATGGTCATTCCACTCCCCAAAGGGGTTGACTCCTCTTTCACTGGTAACTACCACACTTTCTCTATCCTCCCTTCTGGCTAAACTCCAAGAATACCCGGTTCTTTCCCAAGTCTCGACTTTTCTTGACTCCTCTTCCCTTTCTCTCCCTAACAGTCTGAATTTATGAGGCCCACTCCACCTCTGTCCTGCAGTTCACTGACTCCATTCTATAAGGCATGGATCATGGTCTGGTCACCCCAGCCATTTTTATTGACCTGGTCAAAGCCATCAACACTGTTGTCCACCCTGTCCTTCTAGATAAGCTTAAGTTAGTGGGGATCTCTGCTTCCTCAGTTGAGTGATTCTGCTCCTACCTTGAGGGCAGGTCTCAAGCTGTCTGTATTGCAGATGCCATATCCGCTCTACTCCTGTCTGCTCTGGTGTATTCCAAGGGTCAGTCCTTAGCCCTATTCTATTCTTCATTGTCCTGAATGACCTTCTTTCTGCCTGCACTTTTGTATCTATTCACATGCACTATATACAGATGACACCATTCTCTATGTCTCTGGCTCCACTGCCTCTGACCTCATAGCTTGACTCCAACTGAACTTCAACAACATCCAGCACTGCTTCCAGTCTCATGAGCTGTCCCTCATTCCCCCTTCCCAAAACAAGAGACTATCTCCATGACTTATAGCACATGGCAGAGACTTGTTAGGCTTTTCCCATCCACTCCTGCCATACCCTTGATAGTGTTTAAGTACCTTGGGTCTGGTTGCATCATCACCCTGATTTCTCAGTTTTTGTGGATACCATCCAGAAGAAGTTATACCCCAAAGTTGGTGCACTTTACAGGAATAAAGCATGTATCCCTTTCTGCATGCAGAAAAACTGTTTCTATAATGATTCTCCCTATGTTTGATTATGGTGATATTGTCCCCTTCAGCAAAATCCTCCTCAGATTACATTGTTGTCTCCTTCTGCTTCCCTAAACTGTGGGGGTCTGTTTCCCCTGCAATTCACACTGCTTCTTCCTTCCACTCATTTAAATCCCTTCTTTATGAATTTTCTTCTTACTCCAGTTGCCCCTGACCCAGGCTTGGGTCTTATTTATTTTTACCACCACCAACTCCAGATTCCCTGTGCCTGCCATAAATCAGTCACCCCTCCAACCCCTTACTTACCCCATTCTCCCCTACCAGCTGTATGCAGTGGTGTCCTGCTCACCCTATAGTTTTAACCTACAGCTGCACTTTTTGTGGAACACATTAGTGCATTATTCTCGCCACCATCTGCACTTTATTGTACAGTTTGTTTTTGTCACTGTTTAATTTTAACTTGTACTGTTTTGCTTATTGCAACCTATTTGTTGTAACTTTCTGTTGCACTCTCCTCCTTTACCCCTCCTCCCAGAACAAAGCGTCTGGGAACAAGCTATTTCAGCTCATTATGTATTTCCTGGTAAATCATTTGAAATAAATACATAAATAAAATAAATAAATTCTTAATGACTACTACAGCCTCATAACCCCATCATTTATATATAATTTTTTGCCATTGTACATTTTTTGATAAATATTTGGAATTATGCTGCCTCCATTATATTTTTCTGTGAGTGACTAGTGATAGATTAGATAGACAGATAGATAGATAGGTAGCTAGATAGATAGATAGATAGATAGATAGATAGACAGGCAGACAGACAGACAGACAGAGACAGACAGACAGACATATAGATAAATACTGTAGATGCAGACTGGCAGGCAGGTAGGCAGACATTTTTGCACAGTTAATTTGATTCTCTTAGTAGAATAAGAATCTACTGATACACTGCAGAGTGTTGTGCTCTTTAAGTAAAGTTAAAGGCTTCCTGCCTAATGACTGTTACAGTACTGTAGCTGCAGTTCTCCCTGTGCTCAGTGGGGCCATTGTTTAATGAATTGCTTAATGCGTTTGATTACTGCTATAGTGTAGAATGAGAGAAATGGCCAAAGAGATTTGAAAGATTCACTGGAGGATATGATGAAAATGAATTGGATCAATAAGATTCTTTTTATTTGCTTGTTCCTGAGCAATGCATTGTGGGATCTACTCTTAGATTCAGAAGTAATATAATTTTGTGGCTTGCCATTCTTTATTATAATTCACAAAAATAAATCTCCCGTAACTTTATTTCTCCAAAGCTGATCTTCTTGGAGTTATAAATGTTCCCCACACTCCACTCTTGGTTGCTCACATGGACAGATAAATTAATTAAGGAAATTTTTATGCCAATTACTTTGTGCCCTTGGCTTGTGTATGGTTCTGGGGAGTGGGAGCTAATTAAAGATATGATTCATATTAATTACTAGTCAATCAAGTTGTTGAGTAATGGAATCAGGAACTGTTCCAAAAAAAATTATCCATTGCATCATTACTAATTGTTACATAATATATAAGGATGTGGAAGTCAAATAAAAATTAGTCACTTTTGAAAGGTTCATCAGCTCTATTATGTTATTATAATGATAACGGCTATGTTCATGTTTTTTTTTTTATTAATTTTGATAGGGTTGCAACACATGTTAATGGAGGGTTGAAGCAAACACTAATCATTCAGTAATAGTCATTTGTTTATTCAAACATCAATTCTGAAAGTAGGCAGCCCAGCCAGACATAATTTGGGAAAATGCTGCTTCAGTGATCTTGTAGAGGTGATGCCAACCCACAGAGCAATATCATCTTGAAAAAAAAAACATAAAGCCATCAATCACAATCCAGCATGATGTCATTACTTCACCATATATGCAGAGGTAATAAGAGCTCAATTCTCCAAAGAATTTCTCCCATGTTGTGCCTCTGACAAAAATAATCTATAATAAGTGCCATATATGAACTTTTAAGTGCTTTTAAATCCTAATAAGATGATATTTTTAGGGCAGGGCAAAGTTATGTGTGCATCAGGTATCGTAATGTTTTTACTTTGCTTTGAGCACCCAATAGTTTACTAAGGACAATGGGGGTGGGAATTTTTTGTATAAATATATATAGTACAGTTCTGTACCTTTATGTGATCCAATTAAGATTCAGCAGTGTTCCAGTTAGAGTTGGCTCAGATCAGATGATAATTCATTCTAGCCTAGATCGAATAGGGTCCATATGCCCCAGCAATCAAAAGATTGTGGTTGCCTAAGTACAGTATGAGACAGTTTTTACTAGATAACTTCTTACATCAAGAGGCTTAATTATTTTAAAAAAAAAGCTTCCATGCAGAAGTGTACAGCAACATGGAACAGTAGTACAGTTCAAAAGTTACAAGTACAGAACTATGAACCATTGTAGAAGACTGCACGTTTCAGTCTCCGTATAACTACTAGTTCACTGTATAAAACTAAGCAAGTCACTTGAGTTTATGGCTCTGCTGCTATCCTACAAGGATTGCACAGGAAAGAAGTTTGTCATCTTTACTGCAAACCTGTTAGGTTCTGCTGCTTTTGTACTGTTGCTGTGCATTTTAACAGTTCATGTTGGCATTTGTTTTACATAGTTTTAGAATTTCAGCTGTTTCAAAAATAATATAACATGATACTGAAAGATGGCAACAGGATCTTGTAAATAAGGGCAGTGCAAATTACTCTTGGGTTCTTGGGAACATAGATTAAAAATAATACTCTTAATATTAGCCCACCTTGTAGATAGACTGACATCTCATTAAATCATTGGAAAAAAATCTGCCCTGGTTCCATGTACTCTATAAGGTGTACAAGCAGATGCAGTATGTGACCCCTGGTATTATTTCAGCTGCTTCACAGGGGAAGTACTGTAAATGGAGGAGTAATTTCAATTGTAAGAACTGTATTTATTGCATAGATTATGTAAATAATTTGTAGATCCACATCTACTTTTTAAAAGACCCTATTGGAACCTATTAGAAAAAACAATTCTCTGCTGAGAAAATATTTTTGGAGGCAAATGAGCATACAAACATACAAAGGGCAGAATGGGAGAAGGCTAGCTGTCTATTGAAAGTAGACATGTGCAAAGCTGGCAACTAGGGCTGTGCAGAATGTTGAATTTCTGGCGGAATAGAATTCTGTGGAATTTTAGAAAATTCTGTTGATTTCCATAATTTACTGAATTTTGACATTCTGCATGCAAAATGTTTTTTTTTTTGTGGAATAATACTCCGCAGTTCACATAAACCGTAGATTCATGTTCTGCAATCTGCAGAAAATTATTCTGCAGTTTACATGATCTGCAGAAAGTTATTCTGCAGTTTTCATAGAAATGCTTTTTGAAATTCTACAGAATTTTTTTTCATAGAGCTTTTTTTCTTGAGGTTTCGGGGCAGGCAGGCTGTGGTCCTCCCTTGGAGGATCTCAATCCATCTTGCACACAGGGCTTCATTGAGCCTCCCCTGGTGCCCGATTTTACCATTTTTATCTCCCATTAACCTGGGACCCCAGAACATGGTCACGCTTGTGCATAGAGGTGCACATGCACTCTATGACTCCAGTGATGGCCCCTTCCACCCAACCGGTCTAATGCCTGGTCTTCTGACAATTTGGCACTGCCACCTAGCCTCCACCAGGTGGCAGCCAAGAGCTGGGGAATCCCATGTCCCTCCCCAGGAGAGGAGAGCTGCCATGAGGTCACTCAATCCAGCTCCTTGCCCTCCCTCCCTCCCGGCCAACCCCTGGTGCCACAGGCTTATTACCGAACCTGGGTTCCCAGTGAGGGAGGTGGTAAGATGTCCAATGGCTCAGCTCTCCACACCACTGGGCCAGCATATTCTGTGGAATTTAGAAAGAAATTCCACAAAGCATTTCAGAAGTAGAATTGCCATTCTGCAGCAATTCTGGTGGTGGAATTTCACATTCCGTACAGCCCTACTTGCAACCTTTACTTTACAAATTAATTTACAAAATTTGCTAACTTCGCAAAATGGGAAGAACAGACTTTGTGAAGATTTTGGCAGGTGAGGTGACACTTTTTCATGTGAAGTCATGCAGATTTGCTGGCAATGTTGCAACTTCCGCATATCTTTACCTGACGTTGCCTGAGAAAGTGCCACTTGGACAGGAAAACTCATTGAGCAGTGGCAAAGTTATAACTTTGTGAAGGGTTTCGAAAAGGCGAATTCTGCAACTTCACTGGAAATTCATAGATGAAGTAAAACATTGCAACATTGCTAATCAAGACTCACCCCCTTCTCAGTGGCAGTATCTATTTATTTCTTATTTATTTGAAACATATATTACCAGGTGAGCAGGCACAGTACAGGCACAGCTTGTTTCCAGCTGCAACCTAAGGGAAGGGGAGATACATGGTAGAAACAGGGAGAGCAATTCCCAAATATGTGGTGTACAAGATGTACAGATCTCATTACAGAATGTTGGCATCCTGTAAATTCATGTCTAATCTTTTCTTAAATTATTCTCTTTCTTCAGAATTAGTTACTTTACTTGAGCGCACATTCCATACACCTGCCACTCTCAGTGAGAAATATAATTTCCTCCTATATCTCTTGAACATTTCCCTTAGTACAGTACTTTGTTATTACGGCATCTGGTTGTTCTAGCACCTCATTTAGTACCGATCCCCAAATCCTTACTTAATTCTGGATCATTTAGGAATTCATGCATCATAACCAAGTCTCCTCTTATATGCCTTTATTCCAAACTAGACATGTTTGGGGTATTAAGTC
This sequence comes from Neoceratodus forsteri, assembly GCA_016271365.2. NCBI lineage: Eukaryota > Metazoa > Chordata > Ceratodontiformes > Ceratodontidae > Neoceratodus > Neoceratodus forsteri. The sequence goes on along the minus strand of CM057449.1, from coordinate 1,556,606,676 downwards.
AATCTTTATCTTCCTTGTTGTCTCCTCCTATCATTATTCTAGTTGCTATGCTAAGCAGTCTGCACAAGCATTGTAGCAGATGAAGTGCTACCATTGATCCCTCCCTGGAACCTACCTGGTCACTGGGTAGGCAGGGAGTGTTCCATCCACAGGAATGGGAGCTGCCCTGGCAGTGCCCCCAGAGGAGGAACCACTTGGGTCACCCACAGGGTGGGGGCATCCATCTGAGTGAAGAGAGTGAGGGGTTACAAAAGAGCTACAACTGAGGTCTCCCCCCCCAACTCTCTTTCTCCAGCCAAAGATTTGGATTTCAGGAGTTTTCAGAGATTCCAGAAGGCTCCATCCCAGTTTACAGTCCTGACAAGGTCTTCTAATGGAATCTGCCACCGTACTCTGCCCTCCCTGGGGACACTATTGACAAAGTGATGGTGGTATTTGACTTGATTATCTTTGACCTCCCATTGTGTTGCTGACTCTGGCCTTGCCCAGATGTCATGAATTGACTAGCTGGTGCAGCGAGAGAGGGCCTGTTGGGACCAATAGGGTTCCCTGATGGAATGAGCTTAAGGTGTCTGTGTGGCTGTCATTCAGCAGATATCATGATAAAGGGATTAGAGGGCCAATAATTAAAGCCTTAAGTCTCTAAATCAGGCAGATATTGCCTGGCAGCCTCTTCCTTCTATGGCACTGAATGGCAGTCCAACACTGGCTGTGGTTCAGCTATGTACCATGCTACCACGTAGCTTCATGGTTGATCGACATCTGGTGTTTAATCTTCTCAAGCAAGTTCCCCCACAACCAGCACACAAATGCAGAATGGAAGAGATGGCAATCCCAGTCTTGGATAACTGGTGAGTTACTTATTAAATTGAGGGAGAAAGATAGGGCATGACATAAATTTAAGTGGTCAGGAAGCTGACAATATTGCTTATAAACAGCTAAGAAATAGCAAGAAATTATTAATTAGGAAAACAAAGCAGAATATTTTTGTAAAAAATCAAAGAGAAGAAGCACAAAGTCCAGACAAATTGTGGGACAGTATAAATTTAGCACAGGGCAGGGTTAATAAAACTGTCCCTAAGGTACTGCAGTCAAAAAGGGCTTGCTGACTAAATTTATTGATGTTGCCAATTAGTTCAATGCCTTTTTTACCAGTGTCTTTGCAGATATAGTACACAAATTCTAGTGGGCTAATGTCTAATGTAGTAAAGCAGGGCATAACTCCAGCAAACAGTTCTATTTTAAAGTTGTGACAAAAAAAGAAATGATTAAATATTTAAACAAACTGAACCTGAAAACAAAGTTTTGCAGAGATGATATAGATGTGAAATTGCTTAAGATGGCATTGAATGTGTTTGTAACACCAGTTCTGAAATTAATCAATAGTATATGTCCTTGTGCACTCAAGTAGTTCCAAAACTATAGAAGCAGGCTGTGTATCAAACTGTTGGCTGATCTGGTACTGTTTCAACCGTCCAAGGTACTAAAATTAATTATTTATTACCGATAGGTTGAGTACATTGATAAAATAAGGAATAAAGTATGGCTGAGTATACACAATGAGCCTGCATCTTCATTGAAGGGTTGAAGATACCAGCTTATGGACCCCCAGAGAAAAGCTTGAGAGGTCCATGCTGGTATCTTCAATCCTGAGATGTAAACAAGGCGAGTTGTGTGTACTTGGCTATACTTTATTTTTTATAGTATATGGTTCTTCGATATAAAAAAAAGTAAAATGTTATCAATATTTAAACCGCTGCTGTTTCACTGCAGCTTGTGTTCATTAAGAATGCAGCTCACCCAGCTGCGCGGTTCCCATCAGTGCAGTCTTTTTCCAGTCCTGAGCCTCCACTGTTTGGCGGTTTACTCGATTTAAAAAAATAGAAAGAAAAACTGTGAACTTGCTACGGTTTGGGAACACAGAGCTAGCTATCACAGTCCGTGTTGAAACCGTCTCTATGAATTACTCACTAAGTGCCAACGCCATGTTTGATGGAATTTTTTTAAGAGGTCTTGCTTCTTCCAGTCATGTGGCAGGATAGTGTGGGACTCATAAATATTAATTAGGGCTGCTGAATATTTATTGTAGAACATGCGTAATAATTTTTAGAACATGCACAACAACATTCAGAATGTGCACAACATTTAGAACATGCACAACAACATTAAAGCAGCCACCAATTTCTATATATAATAAGCTCTAACCATATACAATGATTATATTTTGACAGATACCCATCACGGCTTCAGAAAAAAGTGCAGTGCAATAACAGATTATTGGAATACACTGAGTTTCTGGTTGATGCCTTAGATACTGGGGAAGTGGGAGGGACAGTCTATACTAACTTAACAAAAGTATTTTATCTTGTAGAACACACCCTGTTAATGCAAATATTGAACAACTTGGGTATATAATTGGCTGCTTGAAGGTGTTTTGAAAGTTACTTGATGAGAAGGATGCAAAAGTTTAAGTTAGGTGATGTAAAATCCATGCTGAAGCCTGTCAATATACGTATCCTCCAGGAGTCCATTATCGGACCATTATTATTTAGCTTATTTTATAATGGTCTACACTATGCTTGCCAGAACTGCAAACTGGTTCTTTATGCTGATGATGCAGTGCTGGCAACCTGAGGCAGATCAGTATCAGTTTTGATAGATCCCTTGCGGGATGATTTTGACAGAGTCCAAAAGTGGTTCATAGAAAACTGACCAGTTCTGAACATTAAAACAAACAACAGCAAAAAAAAACTAGCAAACCAAAAAAACCTAAGTCATTATAAAATTTGGACAAGGCTGCAAAATGACTATTATTACTTTGGCTAATGAAGTTTTGGAACACAAGGACTGTTTTAAGTACCTAGAGGTAGATCTGGATAGCACACTGTCCTACTACACAAAGCATGTATGCTACATTCTTAAAACAGTTAATGTAAGATTGGGCCTGTTATACAGCAGCAAAATCAATTTTATTAAAGCAACACATACATTTGCTAAAAGTTAAATTTTGACAGTTGTTGACTGACCTTGTAGTTTATGTCTTGATGTCAAACAGTGTGCTATCCAAACAACATATAGTGCTGAATCGAGTATTCAGATTTGTTTTGGATGTTAATATGAATGTTCATCACTGTGCACTATGTAATTGGGTTAGATGGTTTCCCATCGATCTACTGTATGTCTTAAGTATTATGATTTCTGTTGTGTTGGAAATCGGTTAATGGTCAAGGTACAATTATGTTAAATAATATGGTGATGCCTGTTCTAATATTTATCACACAAGGTCAACAATGAACATCAAAACTGAGTTGTCAAGATGTAAAATTTCACTTGGGCAGACATTTTTTTAAATATAGGTCTGTTATGTTATGGAATTAATGTACACAATCTATTGTTGGCAGCCAGTCTTTGGGTATTTAAAAAATGTAGTATACACTCCTTGAAGGATCTTAATGTGCGTAATTGTTTTAAATAATGATGTTTAGGTTTAAGTGTACTTGTAAGACAATGTATTATATACAAATTATGTACAGCATTAATTTTGATTATGTTGTATGTTGCATTGTTTACATAATAACTGAGTGACCTTTGAAAATAGGTTATTGTTGTCTGAAGGTTTTTTCCCCTAATTAAAAAGTCAATCATTGAATCAGTCAAAAAACATAAAGAGGAGGCAGGCCTCAGAGCATTAGAATTAAAAAAAAAATTTAAGAGAGGTGAGGCTACCACTCTGCTTTGTGGCCAAAGTCCACCTTATGACTGAGGCATACCTGGGCTTAACTAAAGGGACCTAGAAAAATACGCTATGCAGTGTGGAGGGGGCTTAAACAAAAAGGAAACCTCGAGTGGTCCTTTCCATGGTTTGAAGGCACTGTTGACTGTAGGTGAGCATCCATTCAGTAGGCACCTCTAAGTGAGCCTAGCAAGACTATGTTGTGGTGCCCCCCCCCCCCGGAAAGATTACAAAGTTTGCTAACTTCATGAATGCAATATGCCAACTCACAAAGTTTTCTACAGGTGAGGTGGCACTTTTTCAAGTGAAGTCATGCAAATTTGCTGGCAGCATTGCAACATCCCCATGACTTCATTTGACTTTGCCTGAAAAAGAGGCACTTTGTCAGGAAAACTCATTGGGCAGTGGCAAAGTGGCAAAGATAGAACTTCATGAAGGGTTTTGCAAAAGCAAATTTTGCAACTTCACTGGGACTTAGCCGGGAAAGTAAAACTTTGCAAAATCCTTAATCAAGACCACCCTACCTCACCCCCACATCTCAGTGGTAGCATCTATTTGTTTTATTTGAAACATATTTTACCAGGTAAGCAACTAGAGTCCAGTCAGAGCTTGTTTCCAGTTGCGACCTGGGGGAGAGGGTATATGAAGGAGAAACAGGGAAGAGAATTCACAAATATGTGGTATACAAGATGTCCAGATCTAGCTACACCATGTTGGCATCCTGTAAATACATGCCTCATTTTTATGTTTGCTTGTGCATGCAGTGCACAATAAACATATTAAGATACCTGTAGTAGAGCATTGCAGAGGTTTGACAATGTTGTGGCCAATGCAGGGGATGCTTTAATGGGCGTGTCCCTCGGCCACCAATTAATGCTGAAGATGCTGATGACAGCAGTTTCGGAATGAGCACCGCACTTGAAAGAAATCTGCTGCTGCAATCAGGGGCAGTTTCATCCTTGCAGAGGCAGTCCTCCCTCCCTCCCAATCAGGCACACAGCAGGACAACACATTTAAATGTTAGCTCCCTCCCACTGCTGCTGCTCACCCTGCACCCTCTGTTCTCTGTCCCCTGCTGACATCAGGGTGCTCAATCCCCATGTCAGCATGTATCCTCCTCCCCCCCATTAATATGGCACACTGGGAGCCCACCCCAGTGTGACATAAAATACTTATTTGATGTTTCCGACACTGGGATGCCCACTCCTGGTGTGGGATGCACTGCCCCCCCATGCCCAATATTTTCAACCAACTTCGAGATGCCCAGTCCCCGGGTCAGCAGTGATCCCCCATCCAGTACTCTGGCACATTGGGAGCCCACCCCAGTGTACCGAAATCCGTTTTGTTAATATTTCACCTGCAAAAAAGAAGACAGTCCCACAACGTTTTTTTGTTTTTAAACCTGAAAAATATGAAAATGGTCCCTCATCATTCCCATTGGCCCCTCCCCAACCCAATCTACTGTGGACAGGAACATGTCTGCACTTTTCAAAGACCAACAGGGAACTGAAGAAATAACGGTAAGCCCTGTAATGTCAGTTAATGGGGGGGGGGTTCAACTTTTGTTGATATTTCAGCCAATGTTTGGAGTTTTGGTCCCAAATTTTCAACATGGGGTTCTTGGGACCCCACCTCATGAACACTGGCACTGTCATTTTGCTTCTCAGTCCCAAAAGGTGATTTTGTGGTCGCTGCACGGAATCACCTTTTGGACCAATTAACAAAATGACAGTGCCACTGTTCATGAGGTAGGGTCCCAAAAAGCCCTTGTTGCAAATTTGGTGAAAAAACTAAAATAAATGACTGCATTACGAGCGTCCATTGAGCAGTTTCTACGAACGCTCGTAACGTCATCATTTTTTAATATTTTCACTACAAATTTCCATCATTGCCATTTTATCACATCACCTTATGAAGAATATTGCTGTCATTTTTCATATCCTTCCTGAAATGTGTTTTTACATCTGTGGTGCCGAACAGCGAGGTCGCTGTGTGACATCAACTTTCAGGACAGATTAACAAAATCACTGTGCCACTGTTCATGAGGGGAGGTCCCAAAAAGGCCATTTTGAAAATTTGGTGAACATTTAAAAAAAATGACTATGTTACGAGCGTGCGCTGCACAGTTTCTATGCACACTCATAACTTCGCCACTTCTTTATATTTTCACTCCAGATTTTCAACATTGCCATTTCTTCACACCTCCTCATGAGCAGTACAGCTGTTATTTTTCACATCCTGCCTGAAATGTGTTTTCGCACATGTGGCGCCGAATGGCACACTCGCTGAGCAAAATCACTTTTTGGGATCGAATAACGAAATGATTCTGCCACTGTTCATGAGGTAGGTTCCCAAAAAGCCCATGTTGAAAATTTGGAGTAAAAATACCAACAAACACCTGGGGCATTAGGGTTTCCAACCATAATGCTCACACTGTACAGACTGACAGGTGTTGGGGGTGTGACTTGGGGTTGTCGGCCGTAATGCTTATGCCATTACACCCCACCCCCACCCTGCAGCCACTGACAGGCATCAAGGTGTGCCTTGGGTCTTTGGCCCTAACTTTCACCCCATTTTCCTATACTGCACCCATATTAGCTTATTTCCTTATGGAGTGGGGTGAGTGTAAGGGCTGAAGACCTCAAAGCACACTGTGACACCTGTCGGTGTCTGCAAGGTGGGGTGAGGTGGAATGACATGAGTGTTATGGCCGACTACCCAAAGGTGCACCCCCAATGCCTGTCAGTCTCTGCAGGATGGGGGTGGGGGTTGGCGTTACTTCAATACTTCATTGCCATTCCTATTATACATCTCTCTAACTCCTGCACTACCAAAGCCAATACCAGCAAGCAAACATTCAGCATTGACAAATGTGTGTTCTTAAATGATTTCTTCCCTTTTAAATTAACTATATTACTTAAGAGTGAGTTCCATGCACCTATCACTCTCTAAGAAATTAAAATTTCCTCCTGTCTCCCCTGAACATTTATCCTTGTACAGTATTTGCTTATTATGGCATCTGATTGTATTTGGCAACATAGTCAGATCTGCCACCCCCTCAGACCTCATTGAATCCCTCATTCCAGCCACTCCCTCCTACCATCTGAGATCCAGCAACACTCTTGCCCTCCTAGTTCCCAAAACCCCCACCCATATGGGTGAGTGGGCCTTTGCTGCCTATGCACCAAAGCTGTGGAACTCCCTTCCATCTAAGACCCGTTCCTCCTCCTCCCACCATGGGTTCAAAACCTCCCTCTGGTGCTTTCTTAAGTCGGCATCCACCTGCCTCTGTTCAAGAATAACCTTCTTGACCTAGGCCATTCCAAATGACTGACTGAGTCGCCACCTAGGCTCTCCTGCCCAAAGATGATAGGTCCTCTGCACCTTATCCACTCCTTTGAACTCATAGTCTCCTAGTAGGAGCAGTCCATAAGCTGTCCAATCAGTGGTTGTGCAAAGTTTCTGTTCTTTTTTACTGTTGTCTTGCTCTGGGCTCCCTATACCCAAATCTCTGTTCCACCCTCAAGCTTAACAGCCCTGATGCCCGGTGTGCTGATCAAAAACTAAAATCAAAAATACCATACTGTAATACTACCTGTTGTCGGCTTTATAATCACCTGCTGTCTCTTGTTTGACCTTGTTGCCTGATGCACTTAAATGTAACACAACTTGTGATTGTCTGATGTTTAGGAACGTAATTGTACCTTGTAATCTCCTGAGTCGCACCTGAAAATAGGCACCTGTTGTCTAGCATGCCCACCCGGTTAACAAAAGCAAATAAATAAATAAATTCCCACTTTGACTAGTATTGAGCACCAGATCCTTACGTATTCTGGATTATTTAAGGATCTATAGAATGTATTCAAGTGTCCTCTTATCTGCCTTTGTCCCAAACTACACATTTAAAGTATTAAGTCTATCTCCGTATTCCATGTTGTCACCTTCTATCATCATTCTACTTGCTCTTTTTTGAACATTTGTCATCTATGTATGTATGTATCTATCTATCTATCTATCTATCTATCTATCTATCTATCTATCTATCTATCTCTCTCCTTCATATGACAAGGATTCAAGAACTGACAGCAGTACTCCAGAAAGAAGAAAACACTATGGTTTTCAAAAGAAGTGGCAGGGGAAGTTGGGGAAAAAACAGGCATTCAGAAAGTACAAGGAAACTTAGAGAGGGAGGAGGACGGGGAATTGTATCAGGCAAAACAGAAAGAGGCAGAGAAAGCAGTCAGGTGCGCAAAACCTCAAACTGAAAAAATAATTCCACAAGCAGTAAAAGAAGGAGGCATAATCTTCTTCAGGTCTATCAGGGAAAGGAAAAAGACCAATGGAGGGATTGTGAGGTTAAATAAAGGAGGAGAGTGTGTGGAGGGGGACCTAGAAAAAGCAGAAATTCTAAACGAATACTTCTGCTCAGTATTTACAAAAGAAGGAGAAGGGGAAGGACCAAAATTAGGTGGAAAAAACACACATGGAGGAGAGGTGGACACCAGTCCATTCACAGAGGAAAGAATCCTACAGGAACTCTCAAAACTAAAAGTGGACAAGGAAATGGGGCCAGATGGGATGCATTCCAGAATACTGAAGGACCTCAGGGAGGTTATGGGGCACCACTGACAACCCTATTCAACAAATCACTAGAAGATGGAGTGGTCCCAAAGGACTGAAGGAGGGCAAATGTGGTACCTCTACACAAAAGTGGGAGCAAGGTGGAGGCTGAGAATTACAGGCCAGTTAGTTTGACCTCACAGGTGGGGAAAATAATAGAATCCATGCCAAAGGAAAGGATGGTAGCATATCTTGAAGCCAGCGGGGCACAAGACCTGAGGCAACATAGATTCACAGCAGGTAAATCCTGTCAAACAAATCTAAAAGATATCTTTGACTGGGTAACCAGGGTGGTGTACCAGGGAGGGCTGATGGACATGGCCTACCTAGATTTTAGCAAGGTAAGTGACATCCCACACAGGAGGCTAGTAAACAAGTTAGGAAGTCTGGGAGCAGGTCCCAAGGTGGTAAACTGCATCAGAAATCTACTGAGTAACAGGGCATAGAGGGTGGTGGTAAATGAAGTTCAATCCCGGGAGACGGGGTGCCCAGTGGGGTCTCACAGGGCTTAGTGTTGGGGCCAGTCCTCTTCAATGTCTTCATTAGTTACATTGCAGAGGGGCTGGAAGGGAAGGTAAGTCTCTTTGTGGATAACACCAAGATCTGCAATAGGACACCCCAGACAGAGTGGAAAGAATGAGAAGTGACCTAGGCAAGTTAGAAGAGTGGTCAAGAGAGTGGCAGCTTAAATTCAATGCAAATAAGTGCAAAGTCATGCTCTTGGGGCACAGAAATTCTGGAAAGGACTATGCAATGGTGGAGGAGATACTAACAACAACAAAAATGGAAAGGGACCCGGGGGTAATAATAACAGATTACCTGAAAGTAGCCAAGCAATGTGAGAAGGCAGTGGGGAGGGCTGGAGGAATGCTGGGGTGCATAGGGAGAGGCATTGCCAGTAGAAAACAGGAGCTGGTGATGCCACTGTACAGACACTTGGTCTGGCTGCATCTGGAATACTGAGTTCATTTCTGGAGACCACATCTCTGGTAGGACATTGACAGAATGAAGGCAGTCCAGAGAAGGGCAACAAAAATGGTGAAAGGAATGCACCAGACAACATATGAGGAAAGACTGAAAGACCACAATATGTATTCTCTGGAGGAAAGGGGGGGAGATATGATAGAGACATTCAAGTACCTCAAGGGCATCAACAAGGTTCAGGAGGGCAGCATTTTTTAGGAAAAAGAGTTATGCAAGAACAAGGGGTCTCGTTATGAGGCGGGGGGACTCAGAGGTAGTGTGAGGAAGTATATATTCACAGAAAGGGTGGTGGATGCATGGAACAGCCTCCCTGCAGAGGTAGTTGAGGCTACATTGATTAGTGAGTTCAAGAATGCATGGGATAGACAGAAGGCAATCCTAGTGGTAGGAAAGAGAGGGAAAGCTGCAGATCATCTAGGATTGTGAGTTTAAAGTAGGTAGGGAAATGAACAGACTAGGTGGGCCAGGTGGGCCTTATCTGCTGTCAAGTTCTATGTTTCTATATTTATGTTTCCAGCTGTGGTCTGTCATGTGTCCTATATTGTGGAGCCAAACTGTGCCATCATGTGTCTAGACCTACTTCCAAAGTTTCTTTTTATACAGCCTAATATTTGAGCTGCCATTTTTGAAGCTGTTTGATGCTGGTGTTCTTGTTTGAAATCCAGTGTTACTAGAACTCCCAAATTTCTCTCCTCTTTGACTTTCCTTAGTTCTACCTCATTAGTTTTACCCTACTACTATTTAATCTAAATCCATTTGGATGCATCTAGGTCCTTCATCAGTATATGCTGCTCCTAGTTTTGTGTCATCTGCAAATGTAGTAACCCATTCTCAACTCTTATCATTATTTGTAAATCTTCATAGTAAACTAAATGTGTCTTTAAGAACATATATAAAAATAAGGAATTTTTATGGCATTCTCAGAATTACTTGAAATGGCAAATGTTCACATTGCATGTAGATGCCTGGCAAAGTATAGTTACTTTAATTGTATTACTTCAAAACAAAATAAGTGATACTGTACACTTTCCTGATGGTGTAAAAGATAAGAATCTTAACCAGAACCATAAACAACTTCAGATATGGCTGGGATAGAGCTATGGTTACAGTATTTGCTCAGCAGTATGAGGGAGGTGGAAACACAGAAAACAAAAAGGGGAATAGGGTAAGTGTAGATCCCACAGAGACAACAGTTCTCGGTATGATGGTATAATACTGTACATGCAAACTAGATGGGCCATTGATCTTTTTCTGCCATCATCATCTATGTTTCCAGGGAACAGGCTGAAACAAAGCCCTAGTTCTGTTTATCAACTGCAGGTAGCATGATCAGTGGGTCCAGCAGTTGTCAATATTTATGGACATGGGTTTCATGCTGCTGCCCAAAACTTTCAATAAATTACAATAAAACCCTATTATTTTACTGTTTTTTTGTCCCCAAGGCACTGCTAAATGTCTTGAGGCACCGTCTAAATTTGGCAAAGATTAAGATAAAATGCACCTTCAAGTGAAAGTTTGCAGACATATAAGGAATAATGTATGGCCAGCCAAGTGGCACAGAGGACTGAGGTGTCTAGTGCCTTACCTTCCTCATGCCGGCGACCTGAATTCAGGTACTAGCCCGGACCACCAGGGGTTGGCTGTGAGGGGAGGACTGGCAGCATGTTTGAGCAACCGCCAGGCAGCTCTTCTCTCCCCGATTGGGGAGGATGGTCTCCCTGGTGCTTAGTGCCACCAAGTGGAGGCTCAGTGGTAGTGCCATGCAGATGGGGGGCTAGGCACTAGGACACTGTGGGTGGAGTGGGGCCACCGGTTCCGGCATGCACATGGGCGACTGAATTGCTGAGGACCTATGAAGAACTAAAGGAGAAAAGCAGGGGAAAATGGACAGGCATGGCAAGGACACATAATGCTTCCTGGTGACACCTCCTCCAGCCACATCACCACATAGCCTGGGGCAAGGAAACTGGATAATGAGCTTCAGGGGAAGGGAACAATGAACCTGCCACTCCTGACACCACCATATGGTAAGCTGTGGTGGTGCCCTCACTGCCGGGATTCTGAAGAGATGATCAACAGTTGGGGGGGGGGGGCATGGCAGCAAGCAGAAGGGAGCCTCCCTTTCCATGACCCCAGGGGGCCAAAATAGAATATTAAAAAAATAAATAAATAATGTATGGGTGACACTACACAATGAGCCTGTGTTTGAGGTAACAGCATATGGACCTTGACAGTGAAGCTCGAGTGGACCATGCTGTTATCTCAGTCCTGAGATGGAAACACAAGGCGAGTTGCCTATGGTTGCCCATATTTTATTTGTTGTAGCATGTGTTTTTTTATAAAATATTAATGACAGGAGTAGTAGTGAAATTGTAATTTAAGTAAATTTCATTTAAGATTACAACAGCATAAACATTTTTGTTAGTTTTTGTAATATATGTGCACAATAAGTGGATAAATGTTTAAAAAATCAAATTTGATAGGCAGTGTTTATCATGTCCAGTGCTGGTTCAGAGAGAGAGAGAGAGAGAGAGTCATGGGAACAGCCCTGCCCAGTAAGCCATGCCTGCTCAGAGGGGAATCCCTTCACACAAGATTATACATTTCTGGGTTTTTTTTATATATATTTGTAGAGCAACTGAATAATTGTTTAGAAATATTACATTTGTTCACAGGCAGTTATTTATTCTGCTGAGTGCTGGTATAGTGAGAGAGAGCGAAAGAGAGATGTTCAAGTGGTTCTGCCCAGTAAGTGCTACCAGCTTCGATGGGAATCTACTCACAAACATTGAGCCTGGGAACCACTAGTGTGGTCAAAAAGGCAGGCTGTGGCCTGCAAAATTTAGTGTGAGTGGGAGCTGGAGCACTCAGTGAAAATGAAAGCACTATCATGCAGGAGTCGGAGCGAGCAGAGACACAGGTACACTTGGTAGAACATGCACAAGAACTTTTAAGAATGTTGGCAACAACATCCTTAGAACATGCAGAACAACTTTTCAACTATGCACAATGAGGTTATTGAACTTGCTGAATTCCATGCACAATAAGCCTTAACCACATACTATATACTTTTGTCTCTTACAGTACCTGCGTGGATTCAGGAAAGTTGTTCTGCAACACCTGTAGTTTCAGAATTATTCTTACCTGGTGATAGTTCATCTGGCAAGCTGGGAGGGATATAGCCTAGACAGGTTTGAAATGAGGTTTTTCTAAAACAGGCATGGATCAGGTAATGGTTGCAATCACAGCATCTGAAACTCAGATAGAGAAGATCTTCAATGCCATAGGATGGAATTTGGATACGACTGATACAAACGTGAATAAATATAGTGATAACATTTCTGATATACTGCAGAGTGGAGGCAGACTACCTTCAAGAAAAATGATTTACAGTAAACTATGGCTGTGCGATCAATGAATGCGTATCGCTAAATACCACAAATAATAATGGATTTGTTAACTTGAACCTACATATATATATATATATATATATATATTATAGTGGCATGGTAGCGCCACTGTAGTTTTGAGTATGCTCTTTAATGTTAAACCCCTAAATTTGCACTTTAATAGCCTTAACCTAATTTAACAGATTTGCACAAAAGTTTACATGCAGAGTTTTGGGGACAAGATCTCTTGATGTGCTAAGTTTTGCTCCAGTCAGACATGAATTCTGAGATCCGGATAGTGAAAAAGTGACAAAATATCAGGGTTTTAGTCTGCTTTTTTTGTCATTGCCTACTGCCCAGATGGTTTGGAAGTTTGGGCTGACATTTTCAGGGTAGAAAGGGCTTGCCCCCAAATGGTGCTTTTCATTGGTTTGGTGACAAAATATTCATCTGTTCCAGAGTTATAAGGATTTGAAATGTCAGTTCTGAGCATGCTCAATGGAGTCTTTTGGATAGCTGTTTCATGCAAAACAAAATTTGGCCATATGAAACAGGATTCTTTTTTGTGAAATGGGTAATCCTTTTTTGTGAGAAAAAAATTCTCCTTTCATTTGAAGGCTAGCTTGTTTTCATTTTTTTCCAAAAAAAGGGTTGTGGGGAAAACTCATAAAAATCTAATCCTGCAAAGATACCAATGAATGTATCTTGCTGAGTGGGACCCTATTAGGTCTATTCTGCAGTTCGTTTTTTTTTTTTTGGAAAAAGGACCCAGAAATGTGTTTTTCAAACACAGAAACATAGAAACATAGAATTTGACGGCAGATAAGGACCGCTTGGCCCACCTAGTCTGCCCATTTTCCTACCTAACAGATAAGCTGCAGATCCTAGTTAACCACAGCTTACTTCCTCCTACCCCCCACTAGGACTGCCTTACGTCTGTCCCATGCATTCTTGAATTCCCCCACTATTCTTGTTCTGTAGTTCTTGTTCTTCAAGTTCTTGTTGCCTCACTGAGGCAAGCCAGATGTCCACTTAGCAGATCACTCATCTTCTTGAAATTCACCCTTTTGAAGTCTAGGACCTTGGTCTTGATGTTTGCCTCCTTACTCCCCATGTCTAACCTGAACCATACCATACATTGGTTACTCTCTCCCAAGGGATTCTCAACCTGTATGTCCTGGACCTGATCTCCATTTGTCAGTACCAGATCCAAGACTGCTCCTTCTCTAGTGAGTTTGGTGAAACCCTGGGTCTTGAACCCGCTCTACACTACATGTCCAACCTGACCCATACTGTACAATGGTCACTCTCTCCCAAGGGCTTTTCAGCCTTGATGTTCTGGACCTGGTTCCCATTTGTTAGTACCAGATCCAGGACTACTCCCTCCCTGGTGGGTTCTGTGAAACCCTGGGTCAGGAACCCCCTCTGCACTGCATCCAGGATTAACTGACTCCTAGCAGAAGTTGTGGCAGGAATCTTTCAATCCACCTTGGGCAGACTGAAGTCACCCTCAATCTCCACTTCACCCTTGCCAGCAGCCACCCTGATTAAGGACCACAACTCCCTGTCCCTTTCCTCCTCCTGGTTAGGTGGTTTGTAAACCATGCCTAGCCTTACCTTCTACCCAAGTGGATTGCAACTGCATCCACACTACCTCTGCCTTCCTCTGCCTCTTCCATTATAGATATTCCCTCATTTACATATATTGCTATCCCCTTTCCCTAATCCCCTATCACTTCTATACTACTTATACCCTGGGACTGAGAGGTCCCAACTGTGGTTTGGTGTAGCCCAAGTTTCAGTGACTGCCACAATGTCAACCCTCTTCTCTGCAAACATTGACTGCAGGTTATTCATTTTGTTTCCAAGACTTAAGATCTCACATTCAGGGACACCACCATCCACCACAATTCTGTGCCTCTCCCCTTCCTTAGCATGGTTGTCCTCCCCCTTGACCACTGCTTCCTACTCCCCCTGCCCCTTGCAGTCCCTGATTTTCTATTAGTTACACTGATTACTTTCTCTCTGTATGCCCCTGTATCTTGTTTTCAACCTCCCTGAAGACCCCCTCACCTCTGCTCCCTACTGATTACTGCCCCCCTTTCTGTGCCATTATCCAATCCCAACACAGCCTGCTCGGACTGAGAGGAGGCCTGACAGTCCCCTCCTCCAGGAGACTCTGGGCTCAATGACCCAGTTTTCACCACTCCATCAGTTTAAATCAAGGCTCATGGCCTTGTACTCTTTCAGCTCATCATTAAGCACCCTAGAGCCCCCTTTACTAAGGTACTGCCTATCCAGTGCATGTAGTGTTTTGTTGTTCCAGGTCCCTTCCAAGCTTCCTATGCAACTAAAACCCTCCTGTCTGCACCATTCTCACTGCCAGAAAATAAAATCCTAAATCCTCCTCTTTCTTGCTGTACTGGCTCTTGGTACTGGTAGCACTTCAGAGAAGGATACTGATCTAGCCACCCACTTACATATCCTCTCCACCACCCTAAACCTCTCCTGTACTACCTCTGCCTCCACCCCAGAAAAGTAATTTGTTCCAAGATGAATTATTACATGATATTCCCCCCTACTCCCTGAACAAAGTGTCCTATCATTGGGCACACATGCTCTACCGTGATCCCCAGAATACACACTACCTTTCTCCCTCAATGTGCTTTCCCTTCCCCTTCCAGTATACTCCAGTCACTGCTGAGTCACCTAGGATTACAACTCTTTCTCCTCTATTCCCTTTCCCTTCCCCTTCCACAATGTGTGCCTCCTGAGTTCCCCCTCTGTCTGACTGCTTCCCCACCTTGCATTCTGACCTTCCCTTCTGCCCTTTCCTACCAGTCTGACTGACCCCTCTCTGCTCTCCACAGCCACATCACCTACTTCCCCCCTGGCTCTGCCCTGTCTTCCTGTACCCCCTGCTCCCTCCACACCAGTCCCCCCAACCTTCTGCCACTACTGCCATTCACTCCTCCACCCTCTTCACCTGTCTAACCCCCCTAGATCCCATATCTTGAATTGGCCCCCACTCCCTTCTTCTGTCCCTCCCTCCCCATTCCAAGTTAGTGGGAGGAATCTATTCGACATTGACACCACTGTAGGCACTCACACTCCTGCCCTTTTTCTCTTAACTTCCTTCACCCCCTTCCCCTTAGTTATCTTATCCCCTGAGGTAGAGGAACCCGTGGCACCTTTGTCTGCCCATTCTCAATCCTCCCTTATCTGCCTGCTTCACTCAACTGGACCATCCCCCAAACTTTACTTCTACCTGTCCCCACTTCTGCCCCCGCTAGCTTCCCTAACTCTCATTTAGGTTGCCTCACCTCTGCCAACAGGTGGTTTAGACTCCTTCACACTAAACGTCCACCTATCTCCCATAATGTACTCAGGAGCACTGTAGCCCCACACCACCTATAGCACACCACTCTACTCCTGTCCTCCTACAGTCTATACATGTTCCCTTCCCACCACATGTAACTTAAGTCAGCCCTTGTCATACCGTTACAGAATATGGCAACTACTTCTCTCTCTTACCTATCAATCACCCTCTACCACATATTATGTGAGCCTACCTTAGATAGGGTGTAGTTGCAACCTCTTTGTTTCCTTTGTGGACCTACCTTAGATAGGGCATAGCCACAACCCCTCTTGTTTCCTTGCTCTGTAGGCCTATCCTATATAGGAAGTATGTCAGACTTTGCTATCTCTCCATAGGCCTACCTGGCATGGGGCATAGTTGCAACCCCCCTTGTTTCCTTCTCCCACAGGCCTACTCTAGATAGGGAGTATCACAGACTCCACTATCCTTAGTATTTGTAAGCCTTCCCTGTTTTTTTTCACTAGGTATGCCCCCCCTCCCCTACCTGCCTTCCCTACCTTACTTGCACTCTGTACAGCAGAGTGGCCTCTAGCCTCTGGTCCTCCCTGTGGACACCCTGTCAATGATCCTGAACACCATTTAGTCAAATTCCTCACTCCTGCTCTGTGATGTGCCCAGATGCCACTTAGTTGGATGCCACACTGCTGCTTTGTGATGCCACAAGGCACCATTTAGTCAGATGCCACACTCCTGCATCATGGCACTTGTGCTTCAGTGTCACTCACACGAAGGATTGTTTGACCCTCTGGATAATTTATAGGGACTACAGGTGCCCTATAGGTGGACTTCAGCCACATGAGTCTGTGCATCAATAATGGTGCTGGCTTGCTGGTCTAAGCATCCTCCCTCAGCCCTCCCACTACTGGTGTTCTCCCTCTTCCCTCATCCCAACACACAGATTCAGCAGCTAATTTTTAAATTCGCCAACAGTACTGCTTTCAGAGTACACAATCCCCCCACCCAAAAAAGTTTAGAAAGTTTGCCCTTATCTGACTTTACTGGATGTCCAGTCCTCAGCATCTGCTCAGTGTCGATCCATTTTAGAAAAGGAGCAGACAACAAACTGCAGGACCTTATAATGTTAAAAATGATAGGGCTTCTGTAGTTTTTATCTTATAAAATTAAAAGCTATAGGTTCCCTATAAGCAGACTGCAGCCACATAATCTGATACACCTCCAATGGTAGTGGATTGCTGGTCTAAGCACCCTCCCTCAACCCTCCCTCTGCTGGCATCCTTCCTCCTCCCACATCTCCACACACAGATTCAACATTTCATTTTTAAATTTGCCAGCAATACTGTTTTTAGAGCACACAGTTCCCCCAGCAAACAGTTTAAAAACATTGCCCTTTTTTGCCTTTGTTGGATGTCTACTCCTCCGTATCCACTCAGTGGTGATCCTGTAGAAAGGACCTGGTACTCGGCCTTACATCAAGTGGCTATGGGCTGGGCGAGGGTATGTGGTAAGGATGA
This sequence comes from Neoceratodus forsteri, assembly GCA_016271365.2. Taxonomy (NCBI): domain Eukaryota; kingdom Metazoa; phylum Chordata; order Ceratodontiformes; family Ceratodontidae; genus Neoceratodus; species Neoceratodus forsteri. The sequence continues at coordinate 1,556,589,099 of CM057449.1, read as the reverse complement.
AGAAACCTAACACCATATTCCCCTGTATTTGTGGATTCAGAACTCAACAATGCATTAACATAGTTTTTTGCAATGAATTTCCATTATTTTTGAGAAAGAGTTGTTACTTGCTTCACACCCTGCATGAAGCAGGAGGTGAGCCATAACTTCCTTCAAGCAGGGCCCTTTAGCCCTTTTGAGCCCTATAGCCATCCATCTGCCTGCCTGACTATCTCTCTCTCTATCTATCTATCTATCTATCTATCTATCTATCTATCTATCTATCTATCTATGTATCTATCTATCTACCTACCTATCTACCTGTCTATCAGTCCATCTATCTATTTATCTGTCTCTCTATTTCTCTAACCACATGCATGCATGCATAACATATGCCTTTCACTGAGTTAATAATATATCCACCCCATGATGGTACATCTATTTACCCCTCTGGATCTGTTCTGCCTACAGAGCATGACAAGAGCAATGGAATAGCAAGTGCAGTACAGCAGAACCCTGCTGGGAGTCCATCTCCCCTTCCCTGAAATCCAGACTCGAGTTATTTACAGCGAAATAAAGTGGACCCTTCAGGAAAGAAACATAGCTCTGTGGCTGCACTAACGCAGTTGTGCTGCTGCTTTAAATCTTTTATATCTCTCATACCTCCGGGGGCTACTGTTATATGGTATTGAGCCAGAGCCGATAAATAATTTATGCTAAGTAGCAATTTAGTTGTTTGGCTTGGGGTAAAGAAATCCAAGAAATTCATAAATAAAGTTCCTATTTTTGCATTGTACTAAAGTTAATTTATGTTGCTCCGCAATTAAGTAACATATAGGCAAAAAATATGACAGGCCTAAGGTAGAGAGCATAAATCTGTTATGTATGGCTGGACTTGTTTGTGCTTTGTAGAAGGAGATCAAAGTTTTTTTATTGTTTTTTTTCCATTTTTCTGAACCAGCTGTAATAGGAGATCAGGAAATGTGTATCTGTATTCTCACTATGGAGAGACATTTCATGCAAACAAACCTATTGCTGCTTTCTGTATTTTCTAACACTCCAGGCAAGGCTCTGAAAGTTTTAGACACCACTGAAGAATGCCTGTGACCCACTTCCTCAGCTCACTTTGCTAATTTCAGTACAGTTAATTTTGAATTTTGTATATGAGGGAAATGCTGCTAGTTGCAGATGATGTCGTCACCTGCAGACTTTTTTTAGAAGTTGAAAAGCTTGACTTGTTTTACAGCACTATCTGAACGAATGGTAACTTTTTAATCAAAAAATAAGAGTCTCTAAACTATTCTAGCACTTCATGAGGGCTTCTTCATCCCCCATCATTTTTTTTCTATTTATGTTCTATCCTAATCCTGTATCTGCCCTGCAATTGAGACCTATCTTGTTCTTTGGTTAGCTGGCAGTGGGCACTTATGTACCTAGTGGCTGTGATGGGAATACAGTAGGTAGGTACAGGTTGGTATAGCATTCAGGTAGCAGTGAAATAAAAATCTGAACTCTGTTCAAGGAAGAAATGTGTGGATGGGCTGCTGTTTGACCCAAATTATGAGTGCAAATGCAAAAATATCTTGGGTGAACATGGTCCTGGGCCTACAGATGCTTTCTTCCATTGCATGAGATTAAATGATTTCTTGCTCTGGAAGTGACAATGTGATCCCTCAGTGATTCATTCTGTTTCCACCCTGGCCTGGCAGCCTATGCCCCCTGCACCTATATTGACTAAGTGCTTCACTTCGATGATGTAATCAGCCACTATCAGCCCAAAGCCTGGGAACCCTCATCCACTCCTATGCCCAGGTGAGTGGGCAAAGCATTCCATCTCCCAGATGTATGAAACAGAGACTAGAACATACCAGTCTGTTTGAATGTAAGGTGCATCTGATACAAACTGTATGGCTGAAACACTGTTAATATGCTATCTGAACTGTGTCATACAAAACCCTGACAGGACTATGTCACCCTTAGCTCTATGACCTCTTCTGCCCTTACTACATTCTTCAATAAACAATACATTCTTCTGAGGAAAGAGCTACTGGTAGCTATAAGGAGCAGTCCAGCATTAAGAGCCCCACCAGCTGTAGTAGGCTGGTCCCAAATTGCATTTTGTGAAAAAGAGGAAAAATTACTTACTTTTTACTGCAGTATACTGGAGTGTACCAGGCTGATTCTGTTGACTCCAAAAGCTGCCAGTTGCTGTTACCAGAAATCCCCAAATTCCTTGCAGCTTATGTCAGAGCTGGCTGCAGCAGTGGGAAATTGATAGCCTACAGTTCATGTTAGAGCTTTTATATGATCAGATCAGATGTTCTCTGGTCCTGCTGTCTGTACTTAGCCTATGAAGACATCGGGCCAACAAGCAGAAGATTCAACCCGATACAATCCACTCTGCTGCAGCAAACAGTAAGTAAAAATATTTTTGCACAAAACTACAAATTAGGACCATCCCCATACTTGAGTGTGGAGTTCTTAGTGCTGACTGTTCCCCTTTAAGATGTAAACTAAAGACAACAGGAGAGGACGCATTCTCTGTAGCAGCTCTTGTCTATTGGAATGCATTGCCTTATACCTTGCATAAGTGTTATTTGTACTGTAAGCTGTGATGCACAATTGGTACAAAGAAAGTCACTAAGAGCCTGATCCATATATGGACCACACCTGCGAAGCATCTTTCTGCAAGCGTGTGATGTGTGGAGGACCTACTCCGCACAAGCAGGAAACACTGCATACCGACAAAATCAGGCAATGGATCCCTGTCTACGCATGCGGCTGTGGGCAGGCAAAACTGGGGCAGGCCAGGAGTGTGGTTGAGCTGAAGAAAGGAATAGAGACTTAACTCCTGGGTATCTAGTATCTTAATGAGCTTTTGTTTTTAAATATGCCACCTCTAACAAAATCAGAAACTGATGTTTTGTGGACTTCTTCCACTTTCTCAAGGTTTGGTGGTCATTTAGTTAAAACATTTAAATTATTAAAGTCTGCTTGTGAAAGTCACCATCACGTAACATTTAGCTAATAGAAAGATCAAGTAACAAAATTTACAAAAACAGTTTTTTAACAGTGGTATCTAGTGTACAGTTAAACACTTGTACCTATCTATCTTTTTAAAGTTAAAATGTGGTGATTTTATATAAGGGAGAATGTCACCGGATTTCAAAAGAGGTTGTCAGTATTTAATTTTTTTTTAAACTTAAATAAGGTACAATCTAATAGAGAGAATTATAAACAAAAAAAGAAGGTGCATATTGAGGTTTACCTATGCCAAATTGACAATACAGTTATCAAGGTTCGGCATAGTGACATCCCCAATGTTGACAGGTGAAAATTCACCTGTCCGACATTGGTGTGTTTCACCACGCCCCACCCTACTAAAGATTGTCAGCTCCTAGTTGGAGTTGATTTGGAGGGGGAGATGAAACACGGAGAAAGGGTGAATGTTCGCCCCCAGGTCCCTCACAGCAACAATCTTGAAACCTGTTGATATTGTCGCTGTAAGGGATTTTGCCATCAGGGATTTGATGTGTGGTCAGCACACCACATATTGCTCTGCCAAACATATCTAGACATATTGGTTTGCCTGTCTGAAGAGTCCAAAGTTCTGTCCAGGAGCTGTATGATTTTATAGCTCTGGCATGCACGTGATTCAGTCTTGATTGTATAATATACCATGTCTCACTGATTTCCTTGTTCTTATAAAATGTGGGTATACAAAAATCTATTTGAGAACTAGTTTGTGTTAGTTATCGCATTGTAGGTATTCAAGTCCCAGGCATTTCTACATAAGTTCATGTTATTTATCCTGGAGTTGTTAGTCTTTTGTAATTTAGTGCCATATACTGTACACCAAAAAAAAAAAGACAAAAAAATATAAGGTTGCCTGTATTTTTAATATAAGAAAATGGCATAGGTACTAATCCGAAATTCAAACAAATAAATAAATAACATTGGTGGTAACCATTTTACAGAGCTTTTGAGATACACCAGTATAGAGGCTGACTGGTAGGGGGATTTCCTTATTTATAGGAATGAATCAAGCTAAAATGTTGCCGTTTAATGTTTTATTAACTAGATGACCACCAAACCCTGTTAGTGTGGAAGAAGTACATGAAACATTAGCTTGTGATGTTGTTAGAGGTGGCATATTTAAAAATAAAGCCTCATTAAGAAACTAGACATCCAGGAGTCGAAGTCTCTGTTCTTTCCTTTAGTTCATTTGCATAGTGCTACCAGAAGCTCCTCTGCACATTAGAATACAGCCATTTCTAGTGGCCCAGTATCCAGTGATCCCCCCCCCCATTTTGTAGCAGGGGTAAGGTTGGCCACACCCCCATCCTGGAAGGATGATCCATGGTACAGAGGATGGTGGTAGGGTGGAGGTTATGCAACCCTAAGACCTGGAGTAGTGGCTGTGCATCCCCTCTGCCTGTCCAGAACAGTGTGCACTGAGCTCAATCAGACACCCTCCATTTTCCCCCAGCCCTCAGAACCTCCATGGTAGGCATGGGGAAGTGCTCGCACCGGCCAGTTTCACATTGTATTATTATGTTGCCCTCCCCCAAAGTGCTGAAATCCCAGTCTGTCTGGTGTGGTCATGAGGGCCCTCGAAACTATGTTGCCATCCCCCGAAGTGCTGAAATCCCAGTCTGTCTGGCAGAGTCGTGAGGGCCACCGAAACTCTGTTGCCCTCCCCCGAAGTGCTGAAATCCCAATCTGTCTGGTGTGGTCATGAGGGCCCTCGAAACTATGTTGCCATCCCCCGAAGTGCTGAAATCCCAGTCTGTCTGGCAGAGTCGTGAGGGCCCTCAAAACTCTGTTGATCTCCCCTGAAGTGCTGAAATCCCAGCAGCTGCTTGCTGTATTTATTTGCCCATCTGAAGCTTTGCATCGGCTACCCCACGACCACCCTTGGTGAGCATCTATAGTTATACTGCGGAACAGTCTCACGTGACCATAAAGGAAATATTACAAGCAGCCTACTTTTCCATTTGCAGACTGTCACTGCTTGCCACTAGTTGACACCAGAACATTTTGCTTTACTAATCTCCTCTTTAAATTACTTAACGCTAACACCTAGTCCTCTCACTGCTGCCTGCCGGCTCTCACACCGCTCATCATCATGCCCGTTCTTTCCCTTTCTCTCCTCTTCCTCCTTGTGCCCTGGGCATCCATCCCACCTTCATCCTTCCCAAAGGACCTGAACAGCCTCTGACTTGCCCACCCTTTGCCCCCCAACTCTTACCTCCTCTCTCCTCTTCCCACTCATTGTACACCCCAACTCCTGGGTACCAGGCCTGTCCATACTACCTCCAGTCTCCATGCTGGACTGCTTGCCCTAAAAGTCACCCACCAGTCTACACCAACACTTTCTCGCAAGTCTCCCTCCTCCTGTAGAAAGGTTAAGCAAGCCCTGACAAGAACCCTGGTAACTATGCTGTTATTAATAGCTGGAGACATTAAACCCAACCCAGGTCCAGCAACCACCCAAAAACTACCACATGGCCTAAGGATGGCACACCTAAATTTTAACAATCTCCTCCCAAAACTAGAATTGCTCCAACCAAGTGCCTTATTCCTAAAACCAGACATCATGATTGTTACCAAGACCTGGCTAAAACCACACATCGAGGACGCTAGGATCTCAATCCCTGGATACACAGTCATCCAGCTTGACCGCCCCAGTGCCAAAAGGGGTGGTGGTATAGCCATATACATCAGTTCCTCCCTATTTTCACCCATTTCCCTACCTACTCCACCCACACAGGCCATAAACTCCTTACTGGTGAAAATCTCCCTCCCTCACTCCATCCCCATTTTTATAGGTGGTTCCTACTGCCCTCCCGATTCCCCTGTGTCCTCCATCAAGGACCACTTAACAACCCTTCAATTGTTTACATCAGGAGGGGAGCGTTATGTCTTAGGAGACTTTAAAGAGCCTTAACATCTCATGACTTACTGATCAGCTGGCAATCCCTGTCTATCATCCTGTTCAGATGCATTTTCCCCGATGACAACCTGTGCAGGCTAAATATGTTGATTTAGCAATTTTTTTAAAGTTCATGCAGCCGCGCTTTTGTGCAGCTGTAAGCTGCATGCTCCCACTCACCTAGCATTCTGACATCATCTGGGGGATGGGCGCTAGCTGTCTGAGTGGGAGAATAGCCCGGTTCCAAAAATACAGCCTTGAAACTTGAAGGCGAGTCTTGTTTTGCGATCAGCGGTTGTATTGTGTGATCAGACTAGAAGGGTTTACTAACTGTCAGGGAGAAAAAAACTAACATTTCATTTTTTCTGTGCATGTACTTCGTGGTGCTAATCATTCAGACTGCTGTCAATGATCATGTCTTCTGACAGCCATGTGACATCGCGGTTGCTGCTGCATCCCCTGCACCTTTTTCCTGGACTGTGTTCCATTCATTAATTTGCTTTCCCTGTAATTAATAGGTGTAATGAAATTGTCTGGGGATCTGTATAGTGGTGCTATACTTCAACATATTAGAACATATCCTGACTTTGCTGAGGATCTGTTACATACTGTACATTATATATAGGATCCCCATCTATTAATGTGTGACCATGTGGGTCAGTGCCACTACTGGTGACCAAGCATAATATCTCGGTTGTCCTGCTCTGTGTGTGTCAGTGTCCTTAGTTTGTCCTCTAAATTCTTAGTAGTGACATATACTGGCAATTCCTTCTCATTATCTATCCTGCTTTTACTGGGGTTCATAATCACATAGTAGCAGCAGCAGGTGTATGTTGCAGACAAGTGAGGTTGTATTTCCAAAGTTCTTTTACCATTTTTAATTTACATTGTTGTGCTATTGAGCTTCAGTCTTTTTGTGTGTGTGGTACTGGACTGGTAGTAAAGAAAAGTGCTAACCCCTGTGTGTGGTTTTGTTTCTCTATGGTTACTTGTGGTCCACAATATTACCATCACTCATAAATTATTCAGTTTCTGTGTAGTGTACTAACATGGTAAATTGCTGTGTCGCATATGGGTGTTCCAACACCCAGAAAAATGGAGTAAGCCTACACAAGTTCCCATCTAATGTGCAGTTGTGTGCTAAATGGAATGCCGCTGTTCAGCATACGCATGCAGACTGGCATGATGCCACAGAGAACAGTCGTCTTTGTAGTTCGCATTTTGTTGTGGAAGCGTTTGAGACAGAATATATTTTAATGAAGAAGCTGGGCATGCAGACAGGACATGTTTGCCCTCATCTACGTGCAGATGCTGTGCCAACCATTTTTAAAAATCCAGCAGCTCCTGGCAGTATTGGATCAGTTGCCAAGAAGACTCGGGTGTCATCTGCTATTGCCAAGAGGGAACACCAGCAGGTAAATGATTGTTATTCACTGTGCATTGCTTGTAATTTTATTTCTGTATTTTCATTACTGAACTTACATTTCAAGTTTTTTTGTGCATTCACAGATCATTCATGAACTCGTAACAGAGTCATCACACACAGAAGAGCAATGCGAGCAGGTCTGCCTTGAAGACACCGGGTCATGTGATTGTCCTTCAGAGTCACCAGATAATTCCGTGGAGATACAGACTGATCCACCTATGATGCAGGACTCAATATGTCAAGTCAATGCATATCAGTTGAAGTATATGGTGTCCTACAAGACTCAGACAACACCCATACTATGCAACAAGTGTAAGTGACTGCTTCTTATGTTACCTGTACAATATGGATGTCATGGTGTAGCCATTTACTATGAGTTACATGGGGTGTTCAATTTGTTCTCTTAGTATATTGTTATAGTGTTAGTGTTCCTGCACCTGACCCTATCAACATGCACCACTGTATCCATTGTGGCCAGTGGTCAATAGACATCACTGGATCTGCACAAGCAGGGCAGGGCCTATACAACACTATGTAATGTTGACTGTGGATTGTGTACTAGGAGTGTCTCACACTGTTTTTGGTTTGGTATGATGTCTTTATCCATGAGCCCCAGCTTATCAGTCCTTTTGGTGGCCAGATAACACCCCACCACTTTCCCCGTTCCACCATCTGGCAATCCCTCATCTTCCATCCTACTGTCCCGACATATCCCTTCTTTGTGGGAGCCCCTACCCATTGGGAAAACAAGGAGTGGAGATCGAGGTACCCATGCGCACCTCCTTGAATTGGCATTAGGTGGCGATGGTCAGCTGGGGAATCTGCAGGCTTTGCATCGAGGATAGGTGGGGCTGCTGTAATCTGGCAAGCATGATGTGAATTTTCTGATATTGCTCTCCCCACCCTGTGGGGATGCACATTCTGGTGTCCTGGTGCTTGTGCATGCATCATGTTATCGCATACAGTGCTAAGCCCTGCTACGAGAAGCTGCAAATGGTGATGTATCCATCATCCACCTCCCCTAGAGTAGAGCACACAGAGGATGTTCTGAAGCTCTTCCTGCAAGCCGCTGCTCCTGACTTCTTGGGATCTGTTGTGAGACCAGGTCAGCAGTGTGCCACATACTGTTGCTATGTGCTCTGGGCCTATATGCCATTTACAGGTGAGTCCCAGCAATCGTATTCAACTGCCATCCTTTTAACGACCTGTGTTTCCCTTTACAGCGCTATTGTGGGCACTATACCCAGGCAGCCCTATTGTGGCAGCAACATTTATTACTGCTGTGTAGTGCCCTCGGTGCTGCCTGTGCACTCAGTGTATTCATACCTCTTCTGTGAACCAAAACCATGTCATCAACAGGACGGAAATGCAATACATGGACAGTGCCTACTGACATACGCAGAGGTGTCTTACTGTTTTGACATTTCCGTGTGCGTACAGTTGTAGAGACAGACACTGTGCTAAGTCTCTGTTCCACTGCATTGTGATGTTGCTGTGGCTAGTGGGAGTTAACATCACATGATGAACATGTATCATGATGTCTCTGTACTGATCACTGTTCATGTCTCAGTTGCAGTACTTTGTCTCTCTTTGTGGGCTGGCTTTCTAAAATGACAGAGGCATGGTACTGGCCATTTATTTATTTATTAGAATTTCGGATAAGTACCTTTCAGCCAATGGCTCTTTTACAAAGGTTCAAAGTCAGTATGCAAAGAACAGAAGTACTGTTTGTGTGACATTAGCAGGCAAGCAGTTTGAATACAAAATTCAGTACAGGGTATACATGGTCTAAAGTTACTGCTGATATAAATAACAGTTAGAACAACATAATCAGGCATGGGAAAGAGTATAGAAAGTCATTGACCAAGTAAGATCAGTGAATGCCAAACAAGGGGAGGGCACACTACATGGGCCTGGCATTCCTTATCTGCCAACATGGCCTATGTTTCTATTTAGCCGCATGCAGCACACTAATTGGATTTGACATATGTTCTGTCCAGTTACATGTGTCATTGTTTTTACAGAAACTGTTTACACACATAAATACATACGTACATGATAATTGCTGGCAGAAAAGGATTTCTGTGCCCACATGGTCACTCCCAAAGTTCCTACCTGTCACAGCACCCATGACACAACCTGTTTCTTGTCTGAATCTATACTTTAGCAAGAGTTCTTCCATTATGCATGCCCCACGCATGTCTTTTAAACCAACGTGAATCAGGCTGTTCCATGCAGTCATCACCATTTGTGTGAATAAAAACTTTGTAATAGGACATCCTTATTCCTACCCCTCCTTCCAATATGCGAGCGTGCCTCCTTATTTGTCTGTATGTCCTGTTATTAAATATGTCCACCCTTGCACATTGTTCCCATCACTGAGACATTTGAAGGTACCACATGTCCTCGTACTCAGCCTTCTTCCTCTGATTATGTACATATATATGAGATATGTGTGGGGTGCCTGTGGGCCATCCAAATTATCTGTTCAGCAGCCTGTGACCTCAAGTAACCTCCTGAGTGGCAAAGCCACTAGTGAGGTTTAGGACAGGTCACAGGCTACTGTACAAATAATCTGGCCATCCTACAGGTGCCCCACGCATATTTAATTTATGCAACAGGGTTTTTTGGGTTCACTTTTCTTATATATGATTTTTAAGTTACTGTCCATGTTTTTTTCTCTGTGCCTGGTTTCTGTGTTTTGTTTGCAGGGTTGCTGTGCTGAGAAACAGGAAAAAATTGCTTTTTTTGTTGAGTGTTTTCATTTAAAATGTGGTTCTGGTTGGGGGTTGGGGGGATTTGGTTAGGATGTGCATTTTGTGAGTCTTTGAGACTGGATAGCTTTGCTTGTAAAGAGCACTGCGAGAAGGTTAAAGTGAAACTGGGAGTCAGTACTGCTGAGCAGGCAGCACAGGTGGTGGTGGTTAGTGATGCAGTCACTGTGTTGAGAAATGTTTGATGATGTAATCACTATGTGGATAACTTGGAGTTATCCACATAGTGATTACATCATCACCATTATCCACACAGTGACTCAGATAACTGAGTTATGTGTCAGTTTTATCTGACACCTGTTGCATAACTATATATAAATATATATAGAAATATGAATATATATGTATATATATATATATGTACATTTTGGTTTGTTTGTAGTTTAGTTGTGTGGTCTTAGGCCACATTTTGGGGTAGGGGTCATATCCTCCACCTGGTTCCTCATCTTGGCCTCTGGGTACTATAATCACAGTCCAGGTGTTCTCCCTGTGTTTATTGCTTAGTCCCCCGAAGGCTGACTGATGATGTTGACTTCAGCAGCATAGTTGTAATCCTGGTGACACATTCACCTTCTCGGAGATATAGTGATGTATATCTCACCAACTGTGCTTCCACTGGAAGTAGTGCTGTTATCAACACTGTTGCAAGGCGTTTCCACTCCACCTCCCCCACAGATGAGGAGAAGAGCAGCCAATGGCTACAGTGGGCATCAACCAGCTGTAGAGGTGGCTGCGGGCAATGTCTACCATCCCAGGCAATGGGTGTTTTCCTCCTTCTGTGAACTACCCCTAGGAGACCGGATGTGCAATGACGTGTAGTGCGGCTGGGTGCACTCTCACACCAAGCCCACAGACATCTGCAGATGCTCCTCCTCATGCATCGGCGTGATCCCTGGAGTACAACACTGCCATCCTCCGCTAGGAGTCGCTCGTGCCGTGGAGTCATCCACCCACCCTCCCCAGGCGAGTACAGCAATCCTGTGGATGCTCAATCCTCACCTTCCCTGTTCAACCACAGCAACCTGAGCTTGCTCCCGAGACTGGGTCACCTGTGTTGCACCAAGTGTGGCATTGAGCACCTTAACCCTCAGTGCCACTGTGCCTGCATCTCCCTTTTTTTGTGTAATAAAATAAAGTATGTGGTGATCATGGATGAGCCACAAGGAAATTGTATGCTTACAATGCAGCCCATAACACTGACCCATGAGGTAACCACCTCCATCTCATCCTCGTCATTTCTTCTTTCATTTTGCACTCTTGCAGTTACCCAGACAGACATTTTCACCTGTGAAATTGGTGTGCAGTGTGACCTACTTATGCCCTCATATGCAACGTATTCAGATGTAGATGAGTTGTTTGAAAATGACCTGCTGGACTATGAGCGTCCAGGAAAGTATGAACAAGACCCAGAGTACATGCCATCATCACCAATTTCAATGTCAGATGATGAAGATGACCATGTTATTGATGACCTGAACAACCTCAATGATACCATTGACTCGGAGGCTGGCCTATCCAAGGAATCCAAATTTTTAGTGTTCCAGTCTTGTCTATTCACTTTGCTACGATGGTGTCACAGTATCAACTGTGATTACCCAAGTCTGAAGATGTTAAGGGAGCACATCATTGAAACTCTGCTTATTCTTCATTTCGTTTGTACATCTTGCCTGAAGGAACACACCTGGCATAGCCAGCCATACCTTGGAAAGATACCATCTGGTAATATCTTATTATCAGCTGCAATCCTGTTTTCTGGGTGCACAGTTGCGAAGGTTATGCATGTGTCCAAGTACATGGGTAGTTGCACTTATTCTGTGAGAACCTTTTTCTGGCACCAATCCTCCATACTTCTCCCAGCAATACTAAGTGCATGGAATGAACGTCAGAAATGGTGGATGGCAGTTCTACAGGCCGATCAGAAAGGACTGGTTTGTGGAGGTGAAGGTCATGCTGATTGTCCTGGCCATTCAGCAAAATATGGTACTTATTCCCTTATGGAATTGAATGCCGGGATTGTGCTTGACCTGCAGCTGGTGAAAGTAAGTGTGACAGTGTAGTACTTTAGTGTTTGAAAGACATGCTTCACTGCAGTCATTAGCAACTGTATTCTCACTCAACTGGTGATGTGTCACCACAGGAAGTATGGCTTCCTTTGACATGTTGTTTGACTACCTGTACCAGACCACTGTTCTGCTGTTCCAATGGTGTGCAATTGTTGACATTCACTCATATGATTCATGGCTGGGCTCTCTCCTGTTAGTTGTGTTAAGCACCTTACAGTGTTTATTGTATTAGTATTGGGCTTGCATATGGTTATCCAGAGTGAAATGGTTGATGTGTCTCCTTCTTCCTTTTTCCAGAGTAATGAGTGTGATGGTAGCTGCAAGATGGAGTTGGAGGGTTTGCCTAGGTGCATTGATGTTGTGTTAGATAATAACCTGCACATCGATGAACTTGTCACTGATTGCCATGTGCAAGTGGCACAGTGGGTGAGGGAAAACATGCCTGAGACAACTCATCGATTTGATGTGTGGCATGTCGCTAAAGGTCAGTATTATTCCACTGTTGACAGTACTGCAGCAAGGTAACACAGTAACTTACTAAAGTGCCAGCAGAATAGGCCTAATGGTCTTTCTAGTCTGCTCTATTTTCAGCACCCCACTGATGGATGATTGGGGTGTCCTCCCCTCTCACTTGGGTTATACTGTCTCCAGTCGCAGATGCACCAGTTTCATTGGACCTGGTAAGATTTATCCTCACCCGGTACCTGTTCCATCCCCTCTTAAACCTGGCAACAGTCCCCCCCCCTTCTAATAGCTCCCTTGGTAGTGTATTCCATGGCTCCACCACCCTGTCAGTGAAATGCCACCTCCTCCTCCTCCTCCTCCTCCTCCCTCTGAGCCTGCCCCTTCCAGCTTACACCCCCGTTCCCTGTCATTGTCCCCTCCTCCTTCCTTTGGAGCATCCTGTGTAGACCACCCTTATTGATCCCTTTAGTGTACTTAAACACCTCTGTCATTTCCCCCCATCCCTCCTCTCCTCCAGGGTGTACATGTTGAGTGCCATGATCCTCTCCTCATAGGTCCTCTACCCCAGCCCACGCACCATTTTGGTTGACCTCCTTTTACCCTCTCTATGACTGTAACATCCCTCTTTAAATGAGGTGCCCAAAACTCATTTACTACCTCTGCCTGTTCTCCCACCTCCTGATCCCAACCATCCCCCTATCCTTAACCTGCTGATGTGCCCCATTACTTTCTTTTTTCCCCCTATGTATCTAAGGAACCCCTTGTCCACCCTCCGGATCATCCTGGCCAGGGACAATTCCTTTTTCATCTTAGCTGCTGTCACCACCCTGGTGACTATTTTGGCTGTATGCTCATGCTCCCTCTTATCCCTTTAAGTCCTTCAGTGCTTGAGATGCCTATAGGCCATCTTCTTGCCCCCCTCACCACTTTCTGAACCTCCCATGTCCACCAACAGGGTTTTCAGGCATTACTGAACATGAGACCTTCAGTCGTGCAGGATCTGGTATCCTCCTGTATTCCCCTCTGAATGATGTCCCAGCTGCTAGCAGCATACATATCCGGCCTTATCCTGTCCAAATTATCTTTAAGGATCCCTCCCATCTCCTTAAACTTGGTTACCACCATTCTTATTCTTCCTTCCTCCCACCATAGGTCCATAAAGAACCAGAGTGTGGCATGATCATTCCCAGTCAATGGGTCCATCAGCTGTAGGCCCATAATCTAATCACTGTCCTCCAGGACCATGTACAGTATTCGGACCTCCATAGTTGACTCACCCACTAGCTGGGTCTGTAACGAATCCTGGAAAACATCAAACAGCCTCTGCTCCCTATCCACTGGTGACTACATAGTCTCCCACTATGTTCACAGCATTTTGAGGTCCCCCATTAGTAGTACCCTTCCCTTTCACAAAGTACAGTGTCCCCTGAGATTTTTCACCAAATTTTCTTCCAGCCCCTCTGCCTGAACTGTGTTAATGTGGTACCTTGCTAACATGCTGCACTCCTTATGTTACGCAGGGTTAAAGAAAAAAATGACAGCTCTAGCAAACTTAAAAGACTGCGACATCCTGCACCACTGGACCCAGAGCATCATTAACCACCTCTATTGGTCGGTTGGCTCCACTCTTGTGGGTCAAGACAATGTTGTGGTAGCTAAGTGGAAATCTGTAGCTGGCCATGTGCATAATATCCACACACACCACGAGGAGGACTTTCCTGACTGTGTCCATCAAGATTTAAATGAGCAGAACACATGGAAGAACTGGATCACACCATGTGAGTACAGTGCTATTTCCTTGTTAGGGTATGTCTGAGACACACATAATTGTACCAATCAAAGCTTATCACATTCTAACTTTTCCAGCCTCTAAGGTTGCTGAGAACCTGGAAAGAATAGTATGTAACACCGGATTATGCAACGATGTGGCCAAGCTGTCCAGACGATACCAGACCTCAGAGCTTGAAGCTTTTCATAGCCTATTAAATCAGTTTGCTCCGAAAATGGTAGTATTTTCATATAATGGGATGAAGTGCAGATAAATGCACAGAAAGGGATGTACGATAGTCAGCAGGCTACACTGTGTTGCAGTCAGACATACTAAATGTTTTGTTACCTATCACAGGGCACTACTTGCAGCATTCCACTACAATGAGAATTGTTGGAGAGAGCAGCAACTATGCTGTCAGGACAGAAGCATTTCACCATCCACTATCCGAAGTTCAAAAAGGGTGGTTATATCTTCCATGGAGTTCCGGGGGAGCCAACATATGGTAAGTACACCACCACACTTGCATCACGGTACATCTGGCATAGAAGTAATTAAACCAATGGCCTCTTTTACCTTTGCCAGAAACAATACTGCTTGGAGTTATGTTGTGGTAAAGGGCACAATTGCACTGTCCTCTCCACTTTTAAGCAGTACCCCACAGTCGTTATAATCACAGATCCCGTTGGTGAGCATAGACTCATGACAATCACTGTTCACATAGGGAACAGGGTGGCAAATGATGGCTGGGATCTCCACACCAAAGCCATTCACGAGCAAATGCAACTGGATCACCTGTAACCACTCCAAGAAACACAATTTCCAGTACAACCAAAAAGAAAAAGATCATGGCAACCATGGTTACCTTCTGTGGCTCTGCACATGCGGTACTCATAGAAGAGGTTTGGAAGTGAAGACTAAATGTATGGTATACACTGATATTGTGTCTTTTCTTTACTGTTCGTTTTCTCATTTCAGATTATGTATCTGAGCTAATGAATGCAGTGATGGACATGTGTCGCGGAGATACCAATGAGGACACTTACACCTCTGTTTTGAACAGCACACCACAATCACTGTGCGCTTCATTCGAGCATCCAGACAAACAGACAGCAGTGGAAGGACACATCCCTAGATTTGCATCAGCTTGAATGTTCCATGATGATGTTAACATGTAGTGAGGAGTTGTAATATGATGTGGTACCATGTCAATTGACTGCCTATGGACTAAAGTAGGTGAATGTGAACATCTGCGGAACTTTGAAAGTTATGGTAACCACATTATGCTTTGACATCTGCCCTGTCTTTCTTCCTGTCTTCATTTTTTCAACTGAAAGTTACAACTTTGAACATTTGAAAACCATGTTTTTGTTGAACAATGAGAGTTTTTAAGATAATGACTTATGTTTGTTAGTGAGGAAACAACTGTATTTCTATGTTATCAATATTTGCTACTCATGTTGGTAATACCTGGATGCATACTTCTCAACTGTCCATGATTTTAAGAGATGTCCCTGATTTTACCTCCAAATTTTAATGTGTCACTCTGGCAATGTGTGTTTCCATTACTAAAATGTGGAGATTAGTCGCTCTCCTATGCACCCTGTCCAGAAAAGTAGGGCAACCACAACTGCATGCAGTACTCAAGGTATTGTCTAACCAGCAGAAGGAGCACCTCTCGACTCATGGAGGTTATCCCCCTGGCTGTGAACCCCTGCTTTTTTTTTCACCTCCTTCATGCTCCACAATCCACCACTCCTTCAGGCTTACCTAGGTCCCTTTCTGATCCACTCTGTCCCTTCCTGAGCCTACAACGTCATATGGCAGTGATCCCCAGGGTAACCTGGATGCAACCCTTCACTGGGTGGATCCCCCTCCTCTGAGAGGGGAAGGCACCAGGGGGGAGGCCAGCGTAACTACTTGGCACTGGGGTGCTGCTGAGGTGGAATGGCTCCTTCAGAGCATTGGTGGCATCGGTGGACAACTGAAATTGAACCAGATTACACTGTTGGTGGTATTTTTAGTGAATGAGGGAAATTTGGCCATGGCACCGAGGAAATTCCCCTACTCTGCTGCTGCATTGTGGCCAGTAGGGGGTTGCACTGTGTCTACAGAATGGCAGATGATGCACAGCCTTGTATGGAGCAGGATGTGCAGTTGGTGGCTCCTGTTGTGATTTCAGCGGTAACGACGACAGATTCTATGGATGTTGTCCCGGAGAATGGGACATCTAGTTCTCCTGTTATCGAGAGTATGGTCTTTGAGGTTACTGGTATGTTGCCAGTTTGGGAGATTGCGGCAGAAATGACTGTTTTGGTCAACCACCCTGTGTTGCCCGTTTCTGCACCGGAGGGTTCAGTTGTTCCTATTTCTTCAGGTCTTGTTGCCAGTTCGGACCTTTTTTCCCCGCCTGAACTTCCAGGCATGGAGCCTGGCCGGAGTGAGCTGCCTGCCATAGTATCTACAACGAGTGCAGCTCCTTCTACTTTGCAAATGGTACGAAAACAGTTTGGACTCAGGACTGATTCCTCAGATTTTCTTTTGTACTGTTCTGCAGATGCTTCCCTTTCCAGATCTGGCTCGACTTGCATGGCTTCTGGAAAATGGATTCTGGACCCTGACTGGGTGGACAGTGGGCCTACCTCATCTACTTCAATGCATGTCACTGACCTGAGCTCAGGTATACAATCTGGACATACTTTTATTCCAACTAATGATAAAAAAGGTGCACACCAGGATAATGCTGAGGCCACTTCTGGCCCTAGTACATCCTCGGGGGGGGGGGGGTTGTCTAAAGGCAGCAAAGTCGGGCAATTCTGACAGTAATAAGCGTATTCCTATGGCTGACCTATTTAAAAACAAATTAGAGCAGGCTCCTAGGAGAAACGCTGTGAGGTTGCGATATAAGGGTGGGCTTTCTACTCGTCCTGACAGATATTATATCGCTAATCAGTTACTTAGAGGTTCTATGCACTTTTATCCTTCTGACTTGTATGCCCTGATTCATGTCTCTGGGGAGGATTCTTTTGATATAAGTTTTTGATTTAATAGCAGTTCGGAAAAGTTTTGGGGGAAATATTCCGTCCTTAAAACTACCCCCTTATGGACCCCCTTTTTTGCTATCCCTCTTACTAGACCGCAGATTAGGTATGTGACCATCATGTTCCGTAATGAAGGGGTGAATGTCAGTGATATTTATCACTGGCTGCAAAATCGCTGCAATATTCTTGGCCCTCCTGAGGCTCTTCCGGATTTAGAAGGCATTTGGACTGGGGGTAGAAATTTAAAGTTAAGTTATTTCAGGTTAATTCAGATATCATCCATTTACCTAATAGTTTTTTTCCAGGTAAAAACGGAGGAGTTTGTTTTTATAGTGGGCAACCCAGGGCTTGCTATAAATGTGGCTCTCGGACACACATTAGCAGTTCTTGCGACATGCTAAAATGTTCTTTGTGTGGGGGCTATGGCCATTCTGTTGACATAGGTGAAAACATTTTTCAATGTAATTTGTGCGATGAGAAGGGACATGCCTTTCATCAGTGTCCTTGGGCCAAACGGAATAGGGTTGAAGGTTGGGACCATGATGATTTAGTTTGTAGGGCCCAGGAAAAACGCCAGGATTCCACTCCTTCTGCCCCTTCTATTTCACGACCTGAGTCTGCCCCTTCTGAGGACTCTCCTTTATTACTCCCTCCTGATATATTTTCCCTTATAGCTCAGCCTTCTTTACCGCCCATACAGGACCCTGCTCCTCCTCCTATTTTAGGACCTGATACTTCCATCACTGTTAACGATCTACCTGTTGAGACTTCCATGCCCCCTCCCTTGTTTGAAACTGTTAAGAGTCGTAGATTCACTAGGTCCTCTCTTAAAACTCCCTCTCCTTGTCCCATTCCTATGGAGAATATTTTTTTCCCTCTTCAAGATGACTTGGAGGATTCTGGCTTGGAGTCAGATTCCTCGCACAGGTCTGAGCTGGTTACTGAGGATGAGGAAAGTAAATCTATTGAACTATTTAAGGAAAAAAAGGGAAAAAAGGGAAGAAAACAAAGGCTAGTAGCAGTCTAAAGGGAGGGCCTTAATTTCTCTATGAATTAGATGGCTACTTTGAAGCTGGGGTCTTTTAATGTCTGTAGTTTAAAGACCTTTTTTGACCCCTTGATGTTGATGTCTTCTTTGTTCAAGAAACATGCCTCTCCTCTCTTGCTGTTGTAGAACAAATAAAACGACGATGGCATTGGGGCCCTTCTATTTGGACTTTTGATCTAGAGGCTGCAGATGGGATTGGTATTTTATTAAAATCTATTAAATTCCACATTACCAGACTTATTGATGTTCGGCCTGGGCGTGCTTTGGTGCTTGATTGTTCTCTTGGAGATTTTTCCTGCTGTCTTATTAATCTCTATGCTCCTCAGCTTAAAACTGCTAGAATTGAGCTATTTGATGAAATTAAGCCCTTTTTATATACCAGAAAAGATATTGTTTGTGGGGCGACTTTAATTGTACCGTGGATACTAAACTTACTGGTGCCACACAGAAGAAAATGTATTGCGATTCACATGCCTTGCTACATATTACCTCTGGAGCCAGTGTAAGGGATGCTTTCTGGACCTTACATAAAATTGGGACTGGGGCTACTTATCATAGGCATATTTATGCTACCCGTATTGATATGTTTTTTGTATCAAAATATCTTATCCCTATTTTTTGTATATCTAAACCCTCGGAATTTTCAGACCACAATATTTTATTTTGTATTTTAAGTTTATCTATTGTCCCTCCAAAAATATTTTCCCCTCATCATTGATGGCAGCTCAATATGTCCCTTTTAGATTCCCCTCCTTTTTTTTCTCATATTGAGGTTTTTTTTGCAGTCCGGGACTCCATTATGTGTTCCTATGGCTCTTTGCTGGATTGGTGGTTGGATACCAAAATGGAGCTTAAACAGCTTATGCTTTCCTTTGGCAGACACCGAGCCAATTCTAATTATTTACACTACCTTCTTTTGAGAAATCAACTGTATAAATTAATGTCTTTTCCACCCAGTGATAAAGTAGGATTTACTGCTCAAATTTTTGAAATTAAGAAACAAATGAAAAACTATCAGTATGATAGGGCTAAATCTTTGGATATGGAATTTAGATTTGGCACGAAGAAAACACCAGCATCAGATCCATATGCAGCATGTAAACAATGGTTGGCTAAAACCCTGATGACTCACCTTTCCACAATAAATGGTACCGTGGTATCCACTGATTTAGAAATGTTAACAGTAGTACAGCAGTTTGTCAGTTCCACGTTTAATCCCACTCCTGCTGCTACTTCTTCCTTATTTTCTGGATTTACTGCACCATTTCCCCAGATACCCACATCCATGGTATAATGTTTAGTACGGTCTATATCGCCTCAAGAGGTTGAGGCTGCTATTTCCCAATTAAGTATTGGTACTTCTCCTGGAATGGATGGCATACCCAATGATTTTTATAAAACTTTTTTGTCATATATGTCCCATTTTGTACCCTTAGTTTTCAATTCTATGTTGACTTCTTCTTTACCCTTTCATGGTTTCAATACTTCTCTGGTACATTTTTTATATAAGTCAGGAGATAAGACCCTTTTGTCTAATTGAAGGCCTCTAAGTCTTTTAAATAGCGATTACAAAATTTTGGCAACAATTTTTAATAATAGATTGCTGATGGTTGCTGACATCCTTATTCATTTAGCTCAGACCTGTGCTATTCCTCACAGACATATACAACACAATTTATATCTTTTGAGAGATTTGTTTGAAGCTAGTACTAGACATCATCTTTCTGGGTTTGTGGTGGCCTTAGATCAAGCTAAAGCTTTTGACAAAGTGTGCCATGATTATCTTTTTCCCCTTTTATTGCAGTATGGTATTCCTAAACCCTTTGTGTATTGGATATCCTTGTTATATGCTACTGCAACTTTTATCCCTACGGTTAATGGGCTTTTTGGAACTGATGTCCCTCTCACTATTGGTGTCAGACAAGGCTGTCCCTTAAGCCCTCTTTTATATTCCTTTGTTTTGGATCCTGTGATTTGGCAAATACTTTGGGACACAAGCATTATAGGTTTGGCCCCCTCCCCCTTTTTGCCACATGAAAAAAATTACGGCTTATGCTGATGATATTACTTTATTAGTTCAGGATGTTCCCTCCTTAACTAAGGCTTTGCAGATTTTTTCCCCATTTTGGTTCTTTTTCTGGAGCTGTGCTTAATATGGATAAAAGTTTTATTTTTTCCTTGGACTTTGCAAACCCTACATCTTTAAACACCTTAGGGATTCTGGTGGTCTCTACCCCTCGCAAAATTTTGGGTATTTGGTTTGGTCTGGGTGATTTGGCTACTTATAATTGGGATAAGCAGTTACATATAGGGGAAGACAAGGTTCATAGATAGAAAGGTTAGAAATTTGGGAAAAAAAAATGGGTTTTGATTATTAAACAGTTCCTGCTCCCTGTATTCTTATTTTTATGTTATGTTTTCCTTCCTCCAGTGCATTTTGAAACCTGAATTCTTAGTCTCTTTTTTCAAATGCTCTGGGGCAATAGATTGAATCCAGTTAAAAGGGATATTACCCATTTGCCTATTAATAAAGGAGGATTATCTATGATTAATCCTATTGTTTTTTTATAATTCCCTGTTCTTTTTTGGTTCCTTTAATTATTTGTGGACTTCTGCTACCTTTTCCTGGCAGTTATGGTCACAATTCCTTTGGTCTCATTATTTTGATAAATGGATGTTATTACCTCCTAAAATTCTCTCCTCGGACTCTTTACCTACTTATGGTCTGTCTTCTATTAAGAAAATGCAGCAATGGAAAGTTTATTTTCCTACTCTGATGGCTTTACATAGAAAGTCTTTTTATACCTTTATTGTTTATGATGTTCAAAAAATTGTTTTACTGTTTCCTGAATGTGTACCTACTAAAATGTTGTTTTCTTTGAATAAATTAATGGATTTTAGGATCCCTCCTCACATTTGGGATATCGTGTGGATCTCAATTCAGGGAAGATTGGGTGTCCGGGGTAATTTAAAATATAAACCCCAGACTGAGGGATTCTGCCTGAGACTTATGTGTCTTAATATAGAGGAGAATATGCTTCATTTTTTTATTACTTGTCCCCATAGTCAGCTTTTTTGGCAGGACGCAGCTTCACATTGGCAGTTGCCTTTTCTAACCTGTATTTCTTATCAAACCATTGTTTTAGGTGATTATACTGTGGTGTGGAAGTCTTATCATAAAAGTACTTTGAATGTTTTTTTTTTTCCTTTGTCCAATATTTTTTATAGCAGACTCATTGTCACATTGTATTACAGCAACTGAAAGTTTTGAACGTTACCATTATTTCACAAATCAAAGATGGTTTGCTATCTGTTAAAGAAAATGATGTTCGTAGATTTTCAAAAGCTAAAGTGGATATTTTATGGAAACATTTTTTCTTCTAAATTATGTACATATTGTTGTTTTTTTCTGCTTTATATAGACATTTCCCTTTGTATACTTGCATATTTCTGATGTATTATTGTTTTTCTTGTGATGTTATGATTCTTTTTCAATAAACTTTCCCTACTCTTTTCGATAAGTGCCACAGGATCTTTAACATCCACCTGAACTACCACCAATCCAGGCAGATGGGACCTCAGTTTAATGTCTCATCTGAAAGACTGCACCTCAGAAGTGCAGCACCCCTCTCATGCTGCACTACAGTGTCAGTACTAGGATATTAACCCAAGTGCCAGATGTGGGAACTGAACTGAACTCCCTGCTTCAGAGGCGAGTGTGCTACCTACTGAGCCACTGACACTGACATACATCTGACCATTCCTCCAACTTTGCCAAGACATTGAATAAGACTGGTCCCAGTACTGAACATTTGGTACCCCAATAGAAAAACTTTCTTCAGATTGGACTGCATTTACTGTTAACCTCTGTGTCCTGTTCTCCAGCCAATTCTTTACCCAGGCTACCATCTTGTGACCCACTCCCAGGCTGGCCATCTTGTATATTAATCTTTTGTGTGGCACTGTGTCAAATGCCTTGATAAAGTCTAGGTAGGCCATGCCCACAGTCCCTCTCTGCTGTACTACTTAGTTAACATAGTGAAAGAAATAAGTGTTTGTCCTGTGAATTAACTGGTCTCGACCACCTCTCCACATTAACTCTCTTTTTTGGTCAAGGTACTTCCCGCTCATCTTGTTTTGAGATGCAGTGGATCACCCCTTCCCTCCCCTCCCTCCTGTGTACCAGCCTGTCTCCCTCCCTGCACAACCTTGTGCCCACTAATGATACCCACTTCCTTTACCTAGGTCCCCACCCGCCCCACCTCCCCAGTCATCCCCAGTCTGTGTTCACCCTTCTTTGCCATATCCTCCTTCCCACCCCAACCTGACTCCCACTACTCCTGTCAATGCTCATGCTTCCTCCATATCCTCCCCCCAGAGACCCTACACCTGGGAGTAACTCCTCCCCCTCCATTACTTGCTGAGCCCATTGCCATCCCCTGCTTATCTGTCTCCAGAGGAGCCTCATCTTTTCCATTTTCCCTTCCCTGGCTTGTCAGTGTCATGAGTATTAATTAAGCAATAAGGCACAACAGGGTGTGGTCTATTGGTGGATTTACCCACACCTTGTGTGGTGTTTCACGAAGTGCTGCCAAGTGAGTTAACCACACAAGAAGTGGGCAAATCCACCAATAGCCCACATACTGTAGTGCCTTAGGGTGATTATACAATGGACCCATATGTAAAATACATTTCAAATGTGTTTAAGTATGTTTTTTATAAATGCCATTTCTCAACCGTGGGTTATTACAGGATATACCATGGTCATGCGATGTGTTTTGACCAATGAAGTTACTGGATTTTCTTACCCCATTGTATAATCTGTTCTTATACTGTATAACATTCGTCTGTCCTACCCGGTTGACTCGCACCACCGATCACTTGCCTTTTGCCCATACACCCTTTGCCCTTCTCCTGTACTCTGAGCAGCCCCGTTTCTTAGTTATCCTAACCTAATGCCAATCTATATGGTCCTCAGTATGCCCAGGGTAACCACAAACCATACCAACTGCTGCTCCCCTCCTCCCTCCAGGGTCCAGTCCAACACCACCCATTTTGGTGGAGCATTGCCCTACACTCATGCCATCCTTGTACTGTATGTTCACTCCCAATTGGATAGCCTCATCTGTGTCCAGTGCCATGTTATCATTTTTCCTTTACTGCACCCCACAACCTTGGAGAACCACCCTCCTTCCCCCCTTCTCCCAAACTCACTCCTTAGCCTCTTGACCTCCTCCCTGAGATGTGATAAACCTTTGCCACACAATACTACACCCCATCCTACACTCCACAACTAGCAGCATGACACTCCAGCACCCAATGCACTCCACTACCTTTCCAAAGATACCAGACCTCATGATCATACCTCTCAACCTCCTGCCTCATAAATCAGGGACAAGGCTTAAAAAAGTCAGGGACAAAGGACCAAAATCAGGGACACATCTTCAAAATTGGTGATATCCACTCAGGAAGCTGGTAGAATAAGATGCTTGGTGTAAAATGCATTTTCTAAGGATGAGTAATTCTGTAACTTTAATGTTTGACATTATTTTTTGCTTACAACTCCCACTGTTTGGTCACAAAAACACAATTTTTAGGAGGGACAGAGTAAAGTTTTGAGGCAAAATCAGGGACGTCCCTGAAAATCAGGGACAGTTGAGAGGTATGCTCATGATATGTGGACCCTCCCCCATCTCTTTCTTATCTTACTGTACCATTTTTTTTCTCTCCAGTGCATTTGTTACCTCTTCATTGAACTACACCAGGTTGTCCATTCCATGATCCTTTTTACTGGTTAATGTTAACTTTGCATTCAGTTTGTAGATGTGCCCTGCAATGTATGCTATAGTACCTTCAGTATTTACCCTGTACTAGGGCCCTTGGTCAGCAGTACATGTACTATATAATAGCAGGAACGACCAATGCACAGAACATAATTGACATACAGTACAGTACAAAAAGCTATACTGACATTCCGTATACTGCCTGTAAGAACTGTTCTCACACATGCATTGCTTTATGTAGATAGTCAATAAAGACAGCCACACATGTGATTGGTTGAAAAGAACTTCATAGTGTGCTTTATTGAACTGAATAAACATTCACTTATGTAGATTGGTGGCAGGAAAGTATAACAGGAACAGCAGTAATCACTGTATCATAAAACTTCAAAATGATACTTTGCTATGTAGGAGACATTAATTGCAAATAAGACAGATTTCACACTCTTATCAGTTTTCTATTTGTGGCTCTATATCTCAGGATACTGAAAGCCGCAGTACTCGGGTGAAGGGAAGTTGTTTCGAATACATGACACGGCACAGGATGGTATTGGTAAACACACATGTCACCCCAGATAGCCCCAGCACCACTGGATAAATTGCCTTTAGGCAGTGTATCGATAGCGCATGCCAACCAAACAGAAAGGAGAAATAAGTGACAGACATTTAAAATACGAGTTTGTACAATAACAGAGTATGTCATACTACCACAGGAGACAAAGTACAAATGAAGGGATTATTTCAACACCAGTAAATGAAGATGAAAAAGAGCTTTGTCAACATCACTCTGTGTTGCTCATGCAATACAAAGAGTCTAGGCAAATGACATGGAAGTCATCTCTCACTCACACACACACACAGAACAGTTTTGATGAAATGCATGTTGCACAGCACAAAACCATACTTGTATTGTGGTTACAAATCAGTGTTGTCACATACAGTGACTTCCACCACTGTGTGGTACATGACAAACTTGTACAGTTCGGCAGTCATAATGAATCCGTGCCCAGGCTAAAGCCATTGGTAAAAAATTGTTGTGCAGTGGTCCCTTGCCTGTTGTTCTGTCAGCAGTGCATGGGGTACACCTGATGACAAAGAAGGTGGTAAAACAGTGCCATGGACCATGACCCTTACTGAAGGGTTTACTCAGATGCTGCAAACAAAAGGACAGATGATGTTGTGTCGGTGCCCTTCTCTGTGTTATGACCATGCTGTTGAGTGACAACACAACGGTAATGTGATAGCATGTCTGATCCTTCCTGAGTGGTACATTTCCACAAAGTAAGGATCAATAATGATCAACAAAACAAGTACAACAATTACAGTCTACTCCAAATAGTGCTGTAAACATTCTGTGGACTGTCACATAGTATGTACTGCAGGCACATTTCAGGGCCACCTGCCAGAGTGGCACAACATGTCCCTGTAATATGGTGTGTGCAACCCAGATAAAGACAAGAATGAACTCAAACATATGTCTTGCTTTTCATATGTTAGATATATAGGATAGCAGATGGGCAAATATGCACAACAAGTATGCTGTGCCACCGAGGGGCTCCGACTCCCTGTGACCTCAACAGCAAAGCTCGGGAGGTCCATGGGAATCAGATCCCTGAGGTGTCACAACACACTGGCCATGCATAGAGTTGCCCATCTGCTATTCTATATAGTGTATGGGCATCCATGCCTGTTTCAGACATTGCACTTTGTTTCAGTGAACTGGTAATTAGGGGGAGCACTTGAGGGTTGGTGGTAGGCTCAATTACTGACACAGTGTGCTGCAGATGTTTCTGCAAGTTCAAGTTTAAAAAACCAAAACTTCAAGCTTAACTGGATAGGGGAAATCAAGTATGTGGCAGCATTCCAAGTTGTTCTGCTGTAGTACTGACATCACTACTGCAGCAGAACAACATAGTGATGTCAGTACTGCAGCTGAACAAGCATATTCCAGGCATAGAATTTGATGCATAACAGCATTCCACCACACTATATTACAAGTAAGCCTGTTTACTAATTGGCAGCACTCACACACATCTATGCATTGACATCATGTCTTGTATGTCAGGTGAGTGTTAAGGGTGGGGGTTGCAGGTCCATGCAGATAGCTGGACAAATGGGCAGAGTCGCTGGGCCTTGTCGGTCCTTTTCTGCCATCACACATCTATGAATCTATGAATGTATGTCATTCATGACAATATACATGTTTGTACACACACCTAAACTGTATCACAGTTAGAAAGGTGAAAGGATGCTAACAGACATGCGGTCAGGTACTTTCAACTATAACAACATTGTGTCACTTCAGTACTGACAAAAGTCAGTGACATAATGACACTGTGAAATACAAGGCACAGATAACAGTACATAGACAGCAGTTATCAGCAAAGTACACTTTGTCGCAATAAGAATACATAACATGGTAATGTGTCTGTGAACCTGAGGTATTTATAGTGAACGCCAGTACGTGTAACATGCAATGCTATGAATGCTGCTCAATGCATATCATGGGTTGATTTACACTGTAGGTGGACAGTTGTGGAACTCACCTGCCTCACCACTAACATCATCTTCTACATCCCCGATTGTTGGGTTGCCTTGCAGTAATAAATTGAGATGAATATGGTAATGGTGAAAATAGACATATGCTCAATACAACAGGCTGTGACCTACAGGACAACATTATCAGTAGAGCACTAGTGAGCAAGGCAGCAGTTACTGGATGTACCAGTGAAGGCCATGCCACGGTGTTGGCAGAATAGATGTGCCATACAGAGTGGTATCTGTGTCTAACTCCATTCTACATACAACCACCATCAAAGTAATGTACCAAGATGCATGTAATACCCTACATAACAGAATCCAGTCCCATTATTACAACCTTCACATATCTGTAACTATAAGTGCACAGCATGATAAGGAATATAAGAAAAGGACATTGGAGGACACTGTATTTAATGACCTTCTCATATTCGTAGGCATTTGGATGCAGTGCAGTCTGCAAGTGCCTATATCTGTCACAGTAATGAAGTCAATGCACAGCATTCAAGGATGCCAGCAAGTCACACAGCTGTAAACCTTCACACAGATAACCACACCCTGTTTGTATGACTTAGCAAGTCACCCAGTGTGGGCCCCATGGTGTACATAGGTACCATCAAAGTACACATTTATCAATAAACACAAACCATACCCTTGAATACAAATGCGGTTTGTAAGACAAACTGTCAGACAAAAGGCAGTCAGTTATGGTGTCAAAGTGGTCTGTGTAAGTGCAGAGGTGGCAGTTGAAACATTTGAGAATGCCCTAAGCAAAGCAAGTGACATCTGCACAGTGTGAACTTACAGTACCTGTTAGGTCTATATTAGTCTGCATGTATGAAATAAGCAGGTCACCTGGCTCATTCACTGTTGGCCAAAATAAGTGACAGTTACTGATCCATCCAGTCCTGCATGTTGTAAAAAACACACACACTTGGACCAAGTGGAGCGCCACGTTACTGAAACTGTGCTGCCACGGAGGACACCACATGACAAGTGCAGGCATATCCACCTTTTCAGAGAACAGGCGGCACACACAGTACCAAAAAAACAACCAGTGGTGCTGGTACTGTCACACACTAGGCACACACTGCTAGTATGCATGGCCCACACCAGTACCAAACAGTTATTAACACCATGAATGTGCAGCATGTACGGCAGGCCCATGACACATGTCCTTAGCAAGCACAGTTTCTCAGTGGCAGGAAACCCGGTGCTACTGACTATAGACGTGGAACACAAAATCAAACATCAGAATCCGTATCATGAGTGCATGGCACATAGAGCAGAAAGTCTGCATTATTGCCATATCACACACAATGATGTCAACATGGCATAAGGTATTTATCAACTGTCACTGGTGGGTTCTCTGCTGTGTTCATATATGCCTGTGTGATATTGTGGAGGTCAGACTAATAGAGTAAGGGTAGGGGAAGTGCAATTTTCTGACTGGCCACATTGCAGCAGTTTCACAGCTGTACAACAGCAACCATGCACTATTATGGATGGGAAGGTGTGTAGGGACAAGCTAAGTGCAGGCCATGACTTCATATGCATTTCATATCCCTAAGGCTATTATATTGGTCACAGAGCAATGAGGCTTTACATTGCACACACTGGTGGGGTATGTGAAAGGAAGGCTTCATAATAGCAATTAACATTGCTGGTGAGGGGCTACAAGTTGATGACTAAGACAGACATTGGTCACAGTTTGGATGACAGTGACTTACTGTGACCAGCAGGACATACCAATGTTGCCCACGAGCACTCAAACACAAGTAGAACAGTATTCTGAATTTCTGAAAAACTGTTTAGCAGATCTGTATGAAGTGTGTCACAAGAACTGTGCATTTGTCACTCATGCATTCAGGCTGGTGTGTGAACTTTCTGCGCAATATACACATGTGCAGATATATCAGGCTTCCGACATTCTGGGGCTTCATATCTCCTCACTCATTAATGGGAGTATCCAGCTGGGCACCATCTTGCTGTCAAAAGGAGAAATATGCTGTTTGGAGAACCCAGACATCAAGGCACACAGTCAGGAATCCTGGGTGGGCTGTGATGCATCCATAATTTACAGACCGGTGAAGGACCTGCTCTGTTTCCCTGCAGCATACTGACTCAACAGCAGTTTCCATTGGCTAACAACACATGCATGTGCACCTGTGAGAACACAGAAATAATGTGCAAATATGGCACATCTGTGACAAACAAGACACACAAAGTCAGTCCTTTCATATACTGTGTCAGGGGAAGCAGCACAAAACAATTTTTGACTTTGGTGACTTGCCCATAGTCACCCCCACAACCTTGTACAGAGTGCGTCATACATGTTATGCATACACAATGGACTACAATGCATGTGGCCGTGTTCTGTGAGGATGACTGACAGGTTACCCATGTTGATTGCCCATTGTCAGGCCTACAGAAATAACAGGTATCATTGCACCTAGGCAGTGCATCAGACAGCATAACACACCACTGAACACACTGCTGTATAGGTGGCAGTGACAGCAGGAATGGCAACTACATTCCCCCAAGCAAACACAGCAAAGGTGTCAGATGTTCCAGAGTGACAGCATGGCATATATAACTGCACTTGCATGCACACACAGAGACACACACACACACTGTGTAGCAATCACACATCCCTGCACACACAGTGTCAACACCCATAAATAGACACACATCCACAGCCACCAACACAGAACACACGCACACACAACAATATTAAAGTCATATAGAGAGAGACACACATACAGGCAAACACACTGAAACACAACCACCTATATCTACAGTGACATACACAATCACACACTCACACAGTGAAAAACACACACACAGGATGACTCACACAACCACCCACGACAAACAGCACAGGCACATACATACCATGCCCACAGTACCTACCACCCACACACATGAAGACACACCACACACAAAAGAAAAAAAAATGTCATTGCAAGACTGCATAAACAGACAACAGAAACACAATAACATGGTAAGACAAACAGGGTAAACATGCCAGTGAAGATTTGCAATGCATGCCATGTTCAGTGTGTTACCTAGCATGTCACTAAGGAACATCATAATAACAAATAAGAAAAGGCACAGCATTACAGAAGCAAACAGTGTTACACCAGGGGAAAGGTGCCATACACATTGCTCATCACAAAAATGGCACAATATCAGGCAATACAGTTCTTGATTAGCAGTCCCCCCCCATTGCACACAAGGTAGAAATACGCCTCACAGATGGAGAACACAAGACGAGTTGTTACTCTATCCTGTAATACGGCATGTGGGGGGGGGGCAACCACATTTCCAAGTTGGCAAAAATAACCATACAGGGAACTGCACAATCAGATACAGGGATGCGACCATTCCAGTGTCAATATGTGAGGCAGAGGAACAAGACAGCAAATGTGGCGTCAAGCACAATAACATCACAATATATGCAAGTCACATACTGTACTATGCAGCCACTTATACTGTGTATACACACTTGCATTACCAGTCTGTACTGCCAGTGCGGCCCATGGATTCAGCCTGGTCCTGAGAGAATGCGCCCTGCCTGTCACTGCCAGAGTCTGTTTCTGGCACTTCAAGCTCATACATATAGGGCTGAACAGTCTGTAAGTTCGGCCACGATTGCCCAGAGTTACTACCCTGGAACTCCTCCTTATATTCAACCTCCACATCGGAGGGCACAAACTCCTTACTGGTATCAACAGGGCTGCCAGTGTCTTCCGTTATACAGGCTCTGACACAAAGATCCAGCAGCTCTGCACTGCACTCATCCCCAGTTGACGCCACACGCCAGACATCCGCCACAGTGCTGGAAGGACCACATAAAACACGCCAGGCCCCGGCAGCATTAAATTAATGAGATTTTACGCAAACATACACATTTTTAATGGCTTTGCAATGCAATTTGGCAAAGTAGGATGTCCTGCGATGAATGGCATCATCAGATTGACGATGCAGGTAGCGTCAGCTGCTCTTTAATATAAACTGGCTCACCTCCTCTAGCTCCAAAATTCAGAATGCTGTTGCCACACTAAATCTTTTTTTTTAATTCAAGTTTATTAAGTTTTCCAACATACAGGCCATAGCATGATACAGGTATAACCAAAAGAGCCATAATCTATCCATCAAAATAGGCATGCCCTCCCCCCACTCCCCTTTCCCCCACCCCAATGGCTTGGCAGTACATAAAGCAAATTGGAGTAGGTCAAGTAATAAAACCCCAGAGGTTACCTGCTCGAGGTGGGGTCAGACCATCCCTCCCCAGGAGACAGAGGGCAAATAAAGGAAGAATCTCTGCCCTACTAGGACTTTAAGGCCTAACCTCTCATTACCTTATCAACCCCTCAGTTGAAGCAAGTAGAGGGTATGAAATCCTTCCCAGAGACTCTTATATCTAAACAATGAACCCCAAAGATTGGCCCTCATTTGTACCCTAAGATTGAAGAGGAGTTCCTTTAACCATTCCAGATATGATATGACCGTTCCATCCAGCCAGTGGCGAAGAACCAATTTCTTCAAGGTTAAGGATATGAGGGCCATATGATGCCTATGACTCCTGACTTGGACCTGAGAGAGAAACTCCCCCAAAAGACAAACTTCTGGGGTTAATAAATCTCTCAGCCCCAGCAAAGGATCAGCTTTGTCCTTAATCTGGGTCCACACCTTTTGAATCTCCAGGCAATCCCAGAAAATGTGTTTAAGTGAGCCCTTTTCTTGCCTACCTCTATTACACAGATTATCAGAGGATCTTCCCACTTTGTACAATTTAACTAGGGGCCAATACATATAATTTAAGATCTGATACTGAGTAAGCCTCAGTCTGTCCTGCGAGAGATACTCATAGGTAGCCTTCCAGATACCTTCCCATCTCCCTGCAAGATCGGGTTAATGTACCGCCCAGGCTCTGGGAACAGCAGTCTTAGAGCCCAAAGTAAAACCTCTTAGAAATGTGTATATTGCCGATCTAGCATGCAGCTGGCCACACAAAGTCACCAACAAATCAAAAGTTTCTCTGTAGTCAGGGCCTAACACCCAATCTAGAGGAGATGCGCCAAGATATGGCAGAGTTGGAAAACCTTGAAATTCTGGTTCTGCTTCAGACCCAGCTTAAGCATGATCCCCTTTGAATCCATGCATTTACCCTCTAAGAAAAAGTCCTTTACACTGGTCTTACTGAGGTTTGGAAGCCAGCTCAAGGGAATGGTGTGGGGCCCCAGCTTGAGGTTGGGGTTATCCAGTACTGGTTGTCTGGGGTCTCTGGTGTGTTTATAATGCAGGAAAGCACACAGCCTAGCATGTACCTTAAGTGAAAGAGCAATTGGAGAGTTGGCCTGGGCTGCTGGAATAGAAGATGCAGCTATATGCAGCATAGCCTCAGGAGAAATTTTAGCTTTGGAAATCATATTTCTTTCCAGTACCAGCCAGGCCAGAACATAGGCACTTTCGGCAATTTCTGCCTGAGGAGTGAGCCATCATAAGTACTTAGCCGCATGACTGGCCCAGAAGAATAAACTAAAATGGGGTAACCTCAGCCCCCCTTTCAGAGTTGAAGCTGCCAGCTTACAATAGGCATGCCTGGGGTGCTTCCCAAGCCAGAAAAAGGAAGATATGACTGCATGCACCTTCCTGAACCATGCTAGGTGAATTCATAAGGTAAGCATGCTAAGGGGATAGAACAATCTACACAAAATATTCATTTTGACTATATTGATTCTCCCCAGAGTGATATTGGAAGGGATTGCCACTTATTCTGGTCCTGCTAGATAGATGACAGGAGGGAGTCCAAATTCAATTTCTGCATAGACTTATCTTGTCTGGCTAACAAAAGCTCCAGAAATTTAAGATGGTGGGGATTCCATTGTACTCCAAGGTGTACTATGTCACTTCTAGTGAACCTTTAGTAAAGTGGGAAAACCACCATTTTATCTAGGTTAACCTTGTAATTAGCCAGACTCCCAAACTCTGAAAGTAAAGAAAATACCTTGGGGAAGGTTTGGGCTGGTTCTACCAGGTGCAGCAAAATGTCATCGTCATAAGCCGAGAGCTTGAGTTCTTGCAAACACACCTTAATACCCCTGACCTCCTTATAGTTCCACAACCTAGATAGTAATGGTTCAAGGTAAATATTAAACAATAAAGGAGAAAGAGGACAGCCCTGCCTAGTACCCAATGCAAGGGGGAATAGCTTAGAAAAAACTCCATTACAGGAGATATGGGCTTGGGGGCGTTGATATAGGGAGGCAACCCATTAAATTAATCCCTGTGGGAGGCCAAAATGGGACATCATTAGAAAAAGGAATTGCCAGTTGACCCTATTGAATGCTTTCTCCGCATCCCGGGACAACAAGCCAGACAGAGTGGCTAAGGCCTTGGATGCAGAGAAGATATGCGCAAGCTTACGGAAGTGGTCTGCCGAGTGCCTACCTTCCATAAAGCCTACCTGGTCAGGGTGGATCAGGTATGGGAGAACTCTTTTTAATCTATTAGCCAAAATTGTAGCCAATATTTTAATATCACAACTGAATAATGATATAGGCCTATAACTACTTACATCCTCAGGGTCCCTACCCAGTTTGGGTAAAACAATGATTAATGCCTCCAACAGAGAGTCAGCCAATGGGCTAAGATTCAAAATGCAATCATACAATCAGCATAGCCAAGGGGAAAGTGACTTAGTGAAAGTTTTATAAAAATTGAGAGAAAAACCATCAGGTCCCGGAGCCTTGTCGGAAGTCAGAGGTTTTATGGCATCATAAATCTCAGCTTCCTGAATCGGAGTGGTTAACAACTCCTGCTGGTCCTGGGTAAGAGAGGGGAGGGGAGTAGTGTTGAGATACTCTCAGATTTTCTTTTGATCCAGGGAGTTAAGCATAGGGCCATACAACTCCTTGTAATATGAGACAAATTCCACTGTGATTGCCCTGGGTGACAAGAGCAGAGACCCTTCTGTCTTGGAGTGGACACCTTGGATAATCCTAGATGCCTCCAATTTCTTAAGGCATAGTGCCAAAAGGTGCCCTGCCTTCTCCCCCGGTCAATGTAGTTTGTGCCTGTTTTGAGGATAGCATATTACACCCTGCTTCTTATTAAACTGGTGTACTCATCCCTGAGTCCAATTAACTTGGAGTTCATGGCCTCCATGGTTAAGGGTGAGACAGATGCCTCAATACTTTGTATTTCAGACAGTAAGGCAAGTGCCTTTTGTACCCTATTCCTTTTGCACTGCGCTGTGCTGCCACCTTAATCAAGACCCCCCCTCAACACACACTTTAAGGCTCCCCATTCAAAATCCATTCTCTGTATAGAATGCAGGTTAACCTGAGTGTAGGCCTTTATCTCATCCTCTATGCTTTGGACAATGTCCTCATCTTTGAGTAGCTGATTGTTTATCCTCCAGAAGGCTTCCAGTATCAGGGAACAAGCTACTGTCGAGTGATCTGAAATCACTCCTGGTTCAATGCTAGAATCTATTAGGCCCCCTGATTATTTATGACTGACCAGAAAAAAATCTATTTTGGAGCTTGTGTCATGCACACCAGACCTGAAGGTGTACTCCTTCAGAGTGGGGTGCAGGAGTCTCCATGGGTCACACAAGCCTAAATGGTCACCCATCTCTCTAAGGGCTCGCTGGGCAGGAGAAAGGCCCTTCCTCCCTGCGCCATCCTTGTCTAAGTCTGGTGCAAACAGGAGGTTGCAGCCCCCCCTCAGAACTATTGTGATGTTCACAAATGTAAAGAACCGAGGTGTGTCAACATTCAGGCCATAGATGCTGCCCAGGAGAATTATTTTTATGTCTAACGTCCCCTTTACAAAAATATATCTCCCTGAGGGATCCACCAGGACCTGGTCACTCACAAAGGAAACCCCTCTTGAGACCAAAATCGCCACTTACCTGTTCTGAGTACTATCCCCCACGGAGAATATTTGGCCAACATATTGCCTGAGAAGTAGGTGCCCCTCAGCCTCCAACAGGTGTGTCTCCTGAAGGAAATTAATGTTCCCTTTAAGAAATTTGAGGTGCATAAACACTCGGTATTTCTTGTTCTTATTCCTCCCACCTCTAATATTCCAAGACAAAAACTTATGTATCTTAAGCATCATTTCATGTCAGAAAATGCGTAAATAATCCCATTAGTCTATGACAACATACGAGAAACCCCCTTCCAAGCCGGGCCACAGACCCTCGCCTCTCCCCCCGTCCCCCCACAGAACCCCAAAAACAATCCCCAATATTGAAAGATAATACACCTCCTCCCAAAACTACAGCAACCCCCACCCACAATAAATATATGTTTACAGTGCATGATCCACATCCACATAACCACACTATCTACCCCCACCCCATCCCTCCTCCAAACCCTGAAAAATTAACTGACCATAACTGACCATTTACTGATTAATCTAGTAATTAACTAAACAAAATCACTTTATCCCCAGATAGTGTTAAGCATCAGATTACTCCAGCCCTCCTATGTTAAAGATCAAATGTACAGAAAATACTGTCACAAACTCGGTCAGCCGGTCAGCCCTCTACTCCCAAAGTGACAACCTCTGAGCATATCATTTGTGGACAGTGAACAGAACAAGGTAACCTTCTAGTCTGTTTTGTGGGTTCAAGTCACCTTAGTCTCAAGTTCTGGAGGGATTCAAACTGATAACCTCTTGTTAGCGTACCCAATTATCAGGCTCAGATAATTCTGTCTTTGGGGGGGCCAGATATCTTTGCCTACAGGTACCTAATCAGGTATTTCAAATGAACTCTTAGAACTCTATGCAAGACTTTAGGAACTCTAGCCATTTCCCAGTTTGGTATACAATAAGCTCATACACAGTGTTAAGTGTAATCTTTAAAAGCTTCACTTAAATAAAAAGAAATGGCAAGGCACTCCTGGCAGTTTTCGTTTTAAAATATATATCTTTACTTTAAAAGAGGAAAATAGGAAAACAGTAAAATTACAGAACAAAATATCCCAACACATACGGCCTTAAAAACAAACA
Organism: Neoceratodus forsteri; assembly: GCA_016271365.2. Taxonomy (NCBI): domain Eukaryota; kingdom Metazoa; phylum Chordata; order Ceratodontiformes; family Ceratodontidae; genus Neoceratodus; species Neoceratodus forsteri. Next base: position 1,556,553,252 of record CM057449.1, on the reverse strand, counting down.
GGTTTAAAGTGCAAGTTTCTACAATACATACGTTCAGACTGGTCTAATCTTACTCTCTTTCACTGCTGTGATGTTTCTTCCTCAGTCAGATAATATGAAAAAGCTGTGACTGTCAAGTTTCTCTCAGTAATTAAACACAGTTCTGAGCCGGCCTTCTCTGAGGTCACCAAACTCTGCCTTGGTGTAACAAAATCTATATTTATTATTACACAGGATGTCTAAATAAAATATTTAAAAAAACTTAATAGGTGACCTCACTGACTTTCCTCTTCTCAAGTTAACCAGACAAAACCGGTTTGTGCTGTGCTACACATACATATCAAAAGTTTCTTTGATATAAGTCACTGTATTCAAAGCAAAAGTGTATTTGACTCTTTAATCCCATCTGGGCCTTGGTAGCTACACATCAAAGGTCTCTCTGATGTAATTCAAGGGTTTCCCGGGAATGACTATTGGACCTTCCAAATTCGTCTGGGTCCTGTTTTGCCCAGACATCAACCTCTTTGATGAAATAAGATGGTTTCCTAGGCTGATATTAAAAACACATGCATGCTCTTTCCATATGACACCTAGAGCAAAATCAAAGGATTTCCTTGGGGATGCCATGAATGGCTAATTTCATTTCCTGGGATCAAAGCAAATTTAACATGCTAATTGAATCTCAGATATCTGCAGTTTAAAATACCTCCTGTCCTTTGAACTTATCCCTGGGGGGTTTTGATGTGTCAGTTCAGCAAGACTGTAGTCTCCTCAAACTGATCTTCCCAGCACATATTTTATATGTAATAAAAAAATTGATACAGCACTCAGAACTGGCTGTCTACGTCACACATACTAGCCCCACATGAAAATTAGCCAATCAACACCCCCCAGACAATGTACTACTACCCCAAATCTTCCAATTCTGATCCAGAAGGACTTAAATGTTCAGAGAGGGGAGACTTTAGCACAAACGAGGGAGGCAACATTAATTGGTTTGTCCCTGGTTGCCAAATGTAAATGAAGTGTCTCAAGAACAGTCCTATTAATGGGGTCATGGCAACATAAAAGTAAAAAAATATTAAAAGGGGAAAGAAAAAGAAAAAAGAAAAAAGGGGAAAAAGAAAAAAAGGAAAAGGAGTGCCAGTTCAAACTTAAAGCCCAGATAATCCGATCTGGTTTGCCGCGGACATGATTCATCCCAAATCATAGCATCACATGCAGTTTTTATTTCGAACCAAAAAGCACCGGGTTAGTCCCAACAAGGTCCATGGCATGTCAACATCAGCAGGTGGTGTCAATTCAGGCCTCTTTTCTCTGATACATGAGCTGGGTTAAAAAAAGGGAAGAGAAGGATTCCAGACACTGAGGATAAAGTGGCCATCGTCGAGAGGGGCTAAGCAGTGAAATGAAATAATAACCACTTCTCTGGTATATATCAAATCTCTTTCATTCACCCAAAGTTACTTCCAAAAAGAGAATTATTTTGAGGACCCCCATGGCGCTCTACGATCTTTAAACAGCTCAGGAAAGAACTTTTAGAGAGTCCTGAGCAGATTTTGGGTCTTCGTATGTCTGCAACTCTCTAGCCACCAGTACCTGCAATCTGGCTGGGTAGCCCATCTGGAATCTGATGTTAGCTGCGATAAGCTTAGTAACCGCTGCATGTTATGAGGCCTGTTTTTGTCTGGCTGATAAGGGTAAATCTTGAGCCACTCGGAGTGTGTTTCCAGGCCAGGGAACTTCCTTTAACTCCTTAATCTTCATCAGAACATGTTGCCACTCCTGGTAGTTAAGATATTTAAAAATAAAAGTTTGTGGAGGTGCCCCAGGAGGGGGCATGGGCCGCAAAGCCCTATGCACATGTTCAAGGGTATATTCTGAGATGAAAGGAGTAGGGCCAACAACATTTGTCAAAAACGTCTGCATGAATCGCAATGGGTTGTCTCCCTCTTCCTTCTCCAGGAGCTCTACGATGATCAGATTATTCCGGTGGCTCCTCCCTTCAAGGTCCTTGAACTTGGCTTCTAGTTTAGCCAGCCTGTTTCAAGTGACTGCCATAGCAGGTCAATCGCACATTCTCTTTTCAGATGATATTAGCCTTACTTCATTGTCAGTGATCCGCCTATTGATATCTTATAAGGTCCCCGATAAGTTTTTTACATCCTTTGTTAAAGACTGGAGCTCTTCTTTAAATGGCTTGAACTTCTCCCAGAAGAGTTCCAGAGTAAGAGAGTAAGAGGAATTTGCTGCTGGCATCCTGAGGCCTGTGAGTGCATGGTATGAGCCTGGGCCTTCGCTCTCTTTCTCCCTTTTTACGGCGTGTTTGGTGGTGTGTGATGGGGCATCACGGGTCTCACCTCCACCTCCATTTGGTGACTCACCAAACCCCAAACTTGCCAGAAGAACGGAGGAGCTTGGGTCGAATATTAGCCAGTAAGTTGTAAAAGAATTAGGTTTAATGCAGGAGAGGAGTGGGAGCTCGCCAAGATAGGTGCTACTGCATCGGCTGCATCACGTGACCCCCCCCACCGCACTAAATCTAATGCAATTGATTACTGAACCCACATCCCTAACACCAAAAGCCAGTACCACTCGTTATTTGATTGATCCCTCAACTCCCACCTTCATTGGATAATTTCTGCTGGTCTCCTACCTGACTCCCTCAGTGACCATCACCTAATTTACTCAGTAAGGAAAAATCCACAGGCCGAAGGCCCCCCCCCGACACCGGTACCTGCTGGTCCGGTCCTACAAGTCCCTGTATCTGGAATCTCTCTTAAATTACTTGGCTAACACTGACTGGTCTCCCATATCTCATGGATCCTCAATTGACTCAGCCCTGGACTATTTCAAGTCCAAATTCACCTCTATATGGGACATGTGCACCCCTCTCAGATGGACTCGTGTTCGGGGGGTTCACCTGCCCTGGATATCGGCTGTTGTCATAAATGCCTCAGAGTCAGGGACCTGGCTTGGAAGGCCTTTAAAATATCAGGCTCCACACCAGATTTCCAAAAGTACTGCACTCTTCGCAATGCATGTATTAGACAATCCGCCGGCAAAATCAAACTACTTCCAATCTACCTTCCTCAGCAGTATAAATCACCCCTCTAAATTTTGGAAGGTGATCCAATCTCTCATTCTCCACCATCCCAATAACCTACCCCTCTCATTAACCCAGGGGGGCCCTCTGTAATGGACCCACTAGCAGTGGCTTCCAAGTTCAATTCCTTCTTCACAAACTGCACTGCAGCACTGATGTCTGCTCTCCCTCCCACTGCACCAGCCCAAACTGCACCACCACAGCCTTCTCAAGACACCCATCAGGTGTTCTCCTTCTGCCACATTACCCTGACCGATGTTTATAATGCCCTGCTCACTCTAAACCCTTCCAAAGGCAAATGCCCAACTGGGATGGACACAAAAATGCTGCTGCTGTCTGCACCAACCATTGCCTCCCCCCTAGCCTCACTTTTCAACCTTTCCTTCTGAATGGAAGCATGCCACAGTCATCCCTCTGCCAAAGGGTGGTGACCCATCCTCCCCCAAAAACTATCACCCTATCTTCCTCCTTCCCATCCTAGTAAAACTTCAGGAACACATTGTCCTCTCCCAGCTCTTCCTTGTCCTTGACTCCACCTCTTTCTTTTCCCCCTTCCAGTCTGGCTTTAGGAAGTCCCACTCCACCACCACATCCCTCCTTAGGCTCACCAATGTCATCCTCACTGGCATGGACAATGGCCACATCACCTCTGCCATCTTTGTTGACCTTGCAAAGGCTTTTGACACTGTCTCTCACCCTGTCCTTCTCTCCAAGCTCTCCCTAGCTGGGATCTCCAGCATGGCTACCATGTGGTTCCAATCCTACCTTGTGGGCAGGATGCAGTCTGTCAAGGTTGGGAACACCATCTCCCCTCCTCTCCAAACCTCCACTGGGGTCCCACAAGGCTCTGTCCTTGGCCTGCTACTGTTCTCCATCTTTCTAAATGACCTGCCCTGTACCTGCTCACACACATCCATTCACATATATGCAGATGACACAGTCCTGTACAGTTCTGGCCCTTCCACCTCCGATGTTGCCACCAGACTGCAGCATGACTTCAGTGATGCCCAACTCTAGTTTCACTCAAATCACCTCTTCCTCAATGCTAAGAAAACAGTCTCCATGTCCTTTGGCACAAGGAAGAGGCTCTCTTGGCTCTCTTCCCTCCTCACATTCCACACCCTGGATGGGATAACACTGGAGGACTGCACCTCCTTTAGATACCTCAGGGTATGGCTTGACCAACACCTCAACTTTTCTGTGCATGTTGAGGCTATCCAAAAGGAGTTGAACCCCAAGCTGGGGGCCTTGTACCATAACCGCAGTTGCATCCCACTTCCGCCTGATGTGAAATTGTGTAGAAAGTGATCATCCCAATCCTGGACTGCAGCCATGTAGTCTGATTGTGCTGCCCAAAACTACCCTAACCAGACTGGATACCCTTTTCCACTCCTTCTGTCGCTTCACCCTTGGCAGTCCTCCTGGCACTCACCACTGTAACCTCTAGCAGGCTTTGCACTCACCTCTTTACAGGACAGGAGACAGCACTGCACCAGGCTCATGGCTAAATTTTGGTCCCATTCCTCACTCTGTACCTATCCTCTGTCCTGTTCTTGCCTCTCCACCCTTCTCATGCCCTCAGAACCTCTGATAACCACTTACTGGCTGTCCCTCACAGGTCCACCTCTGTTGGCCAGGGATGCGTTTTTCACTGCATGCCCAAACTGTGGAATTCCCTCCCCTGCATCTCGATATGCCCCTCCATTCATCAACTCAGCTCTCTCCTCAAAGATCATTTCCACACAGCCTGTACATGCACCTAGATCCCACCCATTCCCTGTCATAGCCTTTGAGACCCCAAATAACTTAGTGTCTGGGTCATCAGCCCCCACCATTTAGTAGCTCAGTAGAGATCTTAATGATCTTGGCTGTTCACTCTACTGACCGGCTCATGGATTCCATCTGACAGGGAAGTGATTTTTGAACATACTGCACTGTATTTATATTAATTTTTGATGTATCCATGTATTTATTGTGCTGTGCTACAATTGCAGATGTAGTTATTTTTGTGTTGTCTTCCATACCCCTCTCCAAGGATGCATCTGGAATTGAGCAGTAGTCTGCTCAATATGCCTTCCTGGTAAAACTTTAAATAAATAAATAAATTATTATTGCAACATTCCTGTGGGGATACAGCAGCCTTGGAGAGTTCTGCAATATCCTTTACGTCACAAACAGCTCCAAGAGGTTGTTGCCGTGAGCTGACGGTGCAGGGTTGATGCTGAGAGGAGGGCATCCAGCCCCAAATAAGAACAGAATCCAAAATTCCAGCACTGATAGACAAAAGGGCACACAAGCATTCCAAGCCCACAAAATAAGGTGCAAATGCTAGTTTTATTGCTTCTGTGCACAGCTCGAGCTGCATCCAAAACCCCAGCACTTTGGCTTCACAGCCTTCATTAGGAGGTGTCATCCCGTGGAGGCAGGGATCCTCATTCAGCCCAGCATGGGCATCAGATTGGATTCCCATAGCCAGGAACAGCTGTGCCCCCCTTTTGCCTGCTGCCCCCAAGCACAAAGCTGCACTAGTAAAGCATACCATTCCTTGTAAATTGTAATGCCTTTGCTCCTCTCAAACAAACCAGGGTTAGGGGTAACCACCTACCATGGATTACTCCAGAACTTTTAGCCTGTCTTAGGACCAAAGATCGTGCCTGGAAGCACCACAAATCCACCCAACTTCCCAGCAATCTCATGAACTACCATAATCTCCAAAATTCCTGTACCAGGGCAACAAGGCTAGCCAAGTCTGATTACTTCAAAAACGCTTTCCTCTCTAACATAAATTACCCTTCCAAGTTCTGGAAGGTGGTTGCTCTCTTTACCCCCCAGTCCTGCCCCCTTCCCGGTGCTAAGGTAAATGGCAATCTTGTAGCCAACTCCCATGCTGTAGCTGCAGAATTTAACTCTTATTGTACCTCCTGTGCAATGAACTGCTGAAGTCCCTCCCTGATTACCCCTCTCCTCAAAATGTCATGGCTGCCCTCTATCCTTTTCCCACCCAAAAACACTCTACTTCCTATTTCCTTACACCCTCCTTCTCATTCTCTTCAGTCTCCCCACCAATACTCTAAATGCCCTCCTCACCATCCACCCTCAAAGGATCTTCCCCAGATGACCTTGACCCTAAACTCCTCTCTGTCTCAGCCACGGCCATTGCCTACCCCTCTTCTTAATCTTAAATTTCTCCTTCTCAACCTCCATTTTCCTACCACATGGAAGCATGCAGTAGTTCTCCCCTACCTAAAGGTGGAGACCCTCATCCCCTGGCAACTATCACCCCATCTCACTACTCCCTACCCTAGCCAAACTACAAGAACATCTAGTCATCTCTCTCAACTCACCTCCTTTCTATCTGATACCTCCTCCTTCACCCCATTCTAATCTGATTTTCAGGAAACAACACTGTAACACCACCTCCCTACTTCGTCTCACTGACTCCATCCTCTCTGGGATGGACAATGGCAAAATCACCTCAGCCATATTTGTCGACCTTGCCAAGGCTTTTGACAATGTTTCCCACTCCCTTCTCCTTGGCTCCCTCTCATCTGCTGGTCTAACCCATTCTGCCACTAACTGGTTTAAGGTCTACCTTACTGGTAGAACCCAATCAGTTAAGATTGCAGATGCCATCTCGCCACCCCCTCTCGATCTGCACTGGTGACCCTCAGGGCTCTGTGCTTGGTCCCCTTCTGTTCTCCATCTTCCTTAATGACCCGCCATCTGTCTTCTCCCCCTCCTCCACCATACACATGTACACTGATGATACTGTCCTGCATGCATCTGGCTCATGCCCAGCTGAGGTAACATCCAGCTTGCAGCGCAACTTCAACAAGGTCCAGCTCTGGTTTGCAAACCATCAATTATTCCTCAATGCCAAGAAGACAGTCTCCATAACCTTTGGTGCAAGGCAGAGACTCTCTAGGCTTCCCTCACTACCACCTTTCCACACTCTTGATGGGACTTTACTGGAAGACATCTTCTCCTTCAAATAACTTGGGGTTTGGTTAGACCAACACCTGAACTTCTCTGGACACATTGACACCATCCAGAAAGAATTGCACCCCAAGCTTGTTCAGGAACCACAGTTGCATCTCTCCTGTGGCTAGGCGTGAGCTTGTCCAGAAGATGACCCTCCCTCTTTTCAACTACTGCAATATAGTCTGTAATTGCTGCTCTAAGTCCTCCTGACCAGATTGGACACTCTCTTCAACTTCTTCTGCCGCTTCCTCTCGTACCTACCTGTGAACTTTATCAAGCCCTTTCCTTCTCCTCCCTTACAAATAGACACCTCTCACCCTGCACTAAATTCACAGCTAAACATTGGCTGGGTGAACTCCCTTCTTACCTCTCCCCCTCATTTATAACACCCCTCCTCCTTCCCACTCCCTCAGATCTACCGACACTCGAACATTAACTGTCCCCTGCCACTATACCCTCTCCGGCCAGTCTGGGTACTCTCACCATTTCCCTAAAATATGGAACCCTCTACCTCCCCAAATCTGACACACCTCCTCTTTCTATTCCATCAACACTGCCCCCTCCAACTATCTTGCTCCTGACTGCGCCTGTCATGACCCGCCTTAATTTCCTTCATCTTGCTCCTTACAGTTCGTCACCCTTTGGAATTTACCCAATACCTCTATCAACTCTACTGCCTCTACTGACCCTAACCCCTTCTTGGTGCTAGTTCTCATACCTTTCTCCCTTCCCCTACTCTATCTCCACCTTTTTCCCTAGCCTTCACACTCTCCTTGCAGGGTTCTCAACATCCTAAAGGGGTCCTATAGTGCCTAGGCTTGCCATCTTTTCTTCCCCCATCTAGCTTGACCTTCCTGGACCCCTTGTAGGGTCCCCAGCATCCTGGAGGGTTTCTTGGATCAGACCTCATCCCCTCCAGGTGTTATTTCTCATTCCTTCCCTCTCACTATCCCTCTAAAATTATGCCTAACTGCAGGAGGGTTTACAAACACCTGAACTTCCTTGCCCCCTTGCAGGGTTCATCGTACCCTGAAGGGTTCTCTTTAAGGGTCAGGCATTATTTCCCCTCAGGTGTTAATCACACTTACTCCCTCTCTCTGTCCCTCTCTAATCCCTACTCCAGTCCTCTGTCCCCTTGCAGGGCTCCCTGTATCCTGAAGGGGTCTCCTCGGAACATGACTCTGCACTATCTGTTCATCTCATCCTCGCTCTCCTTCACCCCTTATTTCAGAATAGCACTTATTCACTTATTACCAGTGCACTTATTAATTATTCTCACAAATGACATATGTATGCAACACTGTAACAACTGCCTTAATTAATTGTATGCTGTGTTGATCTTTGTAACTTAAATGTAAAATATCTCATCCCTATTGTACCCTTCCCCAGGTTGCACCGGGAGATGAGCAACCTGTTGCTCAGTGTGCCTTCCAGGTGAAACATTTCAATAAACAAATAAATAACATACCAGGCAGGGGTCATGGTCACCATCCAGTGCAGATGGACATCAGGTTGCATACCTCCATAGCTGTGATAGGTTCACTTTGAGCATACCCTGGCCCTCTTTGTGTATCAGGCCCAAAGTCACTATATCTTATCTTACCTGTGCCCTCTCTAATAACTGAAACATTTTGATATTATGGGATTGACTGCTTACTGCCATGCAGGAACATCTTCCAGTTGTATACCCTTCTTGCTACAACAGACATGGTATATTTTTCAATAGGTCCATGTTTCCACTAGGTCACTGGGTGGACTGAGTAACCTTATTATTTTCTGTGAATGTTATACATTTTGGAACAGCGGAAATCTTTTTATTAGAGATAGAGATGTTGCAAAATTTTTATACACCGGTGAAGTTCCACTGAAGTTGGCAAATTAGCCTCTGCAGAGCAATCTGAAATTTTTTGTTATTAGCCTCAAAATTTGTCTATGTGACTTTGCCAGTTTTGTTTTGCAGAATTTTGCCACAAACAGTGGAATTGCACCCATGAACAGAAGAATTGCACCAGCAAATGGCAAAAGAAATTCTGTTGCTCTCAGGTGAAATTCCATCATTCGCAGGTGAAATTTCTGTACTTGTGGATCACTCAAAACTCTGTAAATTGCAATAAATTCAAAGATTAATTTGCAGAGCAAAGTTTCCAACTTCACCCATCCCTAATTAGGGAATGGGAGAACCACAAATGTTTCTGAGGTTTTGATAAGTGATGAAAGCTCTCTAGTTTTCAAACTTTATCATAACTTTTAGAACATTATAGTTTAAATTATAAAACTTATAAATATCATTTTTCCATCCATAAGCTAATATCAGTGATGGGAAACACATTTATAGTCAACTTGGAGTGGTACTACAGTAATTAGTGGCATATGGCTGCTTAATACTCCATCTGTAACATCACTGTGGGTGTAGCCAATTAATCTAGTCATCTTGCTGGGTCTTTTCACCACCATGCCAGCCTTCTTCCTAGTTAAAAATCTGCTAGGGTATACTAACCTCTTAAATAAATATTTTAAGAATTATCAGAGCCTTACCAGACTCTGAACAAAATTACTGATCACATTCTTGAACAGAAAGCGGCACAGTTCTGGAAGCCACCGATTTTTTCCAAACAAGTTCTCCTATTCCTACTTTTAGTGTCACAAAATGGTTGTGACAGATTTCTTTAGAATATGTTTGTCAACAGTGCTTCAAGCTGAAATTAATTTCTCCAAAAATCTAATGCTTTTAGTGGTATGTTAAAAAAAGATTGACATAGACCTGTTGTTAACAGCCTGGTTAACGAATCCTGAATTTCAAATGTAGATATCAAGTACTTTGCTTTGGCCGCTGTAAAGCTCACTGTGTGTTAAGATTTGTGTAATCAAGTAGGTGCATAGCCCTCATAGTGGTAAAACAAAGAATACTGCAGCTCTGTTCCTGTATTGATGTTGTGTATGCTGCACTATTGTGTACTGTTTCTGCATATTCTAGGTTGGAATTTTGTTTGTAGAATTGATGAAAATTCAATAAAACAAAATTTAAAAAAAAAGGAAAAAAAGAAACAGATTCCTGTCTACAAACTAGCCCAAATGTAAGTTGAAATAGTTTTCAAAAATCATCTCAGAAACACCAGTATATTTTGCGGTCCGATGAAAGATTAGTTTACAAATATATAATTTGGAGGATGCCAATGCTCACATTGATGACCAGAATGTGACTGAGTTTTCAAAATGGCCTTTTATTATAAATCTACATCCAGTTTAGTCAATATTTTATTGCACTGAGGGGAGAGTCCAAATAAAGAACAGGTTACTCCTTTTGAGAAGACATAGGGAGTCATATTTTGGTGTCTGAAAGGCAGAAAATGCTGCCTTTAGACTTTCAGACCTAGGATATGACACATACATGCTCACACAAACACTCTACTACAAATTTACCGACTAATGCATTTTGGCTTGCCAAGGAACATGGAATTAAAAATGAAATATATTTAACAGTAATGAATTGTTTCAAAGAATAATAATACAGCATTTTTGTCTACTACCTATTACTACATCATATATTTCCTGTTTGTTGCTAATTTTGCCTTTTATGTCCTGGTCCACATTGCACCACCACAAGTACCATATTTTTGAAATACCAAGTGCTCAAAATTTCTGTCATCATCTTGTGACATTTTGTATGCATTCAAGCAGGGCATTAGCACCACTTGAAGAGGAAATTCTCATGTTAGGATTAATAATAATACTTAATTCTATCTGCATGTATTGCTATAAAGCATAAAAAGGACTGTTGTGGTTTTCACTTGTGCTCTCACATCAAAATCATGGAGATCTGTAAGGTGTGAAACTCCCTTTTCAATCATGATGCAAAAGGGTTTCACCATCCCTATGTGCCTGACTAATACAAGCACTGGATAAAACCCGGAGAGATTCATTTTTATGTTTGTTTGCATGCATGTGCAAGAAACATTATGTGACAGCTTAGGAGAGAAGCAGGGTTTTGGAGGTGCAGCACTGTAGCGGCCAACGGCCCCACTTCATTCTGAGGCCTGGCTGTGTTTCCCCAATGCGGTGGCACACTGCTGCTGACACTAGTTCAGCAAGCATACTACCAAGTTGAAATGAATTTGCCACTGCATTGAGGGAGCAACCTGTTTTTGCAGTGTTGTGCCTTGCCAGGTGTAACATTTCAAGTTACATAGTGGTGGCTTTTGCCATCCACTTCAGAGTCTCCATAAAAGCTGACGGGGTGGCCAATCCCCCTGTCGGGTATGCCATCTGCCAGATCATTTGCCAATGGGGGAGCCCACTTCCTGTTGGCATAATATCCCCCCCATACATTCTGTATGCTGAGGGGGTGCCCTATCTCCCCTCTACCCCCCCAAACACAGATCCGTGTTCCTCTGCCAATGGTGGGCCCAATCCCTGTCAGCTCCAGTCTCCCCCCCCAAAAAAAACACATAGGTGGCACCCTGGGAGCCCACCCCAGCATAACAAATCTATCTGCAAAAAAGTAAAACCTTTCTGCGATGATTTAATTTTTTTTTTAACCTGAAAAGTTGAAAACAGTCTCGTGTTGTGGCCATGCCCTCTCCCCCAACCCGCACCCACCATCTGCGTACCCCACATCCCCGCACTCCCCTCACCCCATACTTACCTCCAGAGCTTGCATGATGATCTTCGGTGGACTGGGAACATGCCTGTACCCTTCAAAAGCTGACCGCGAACTGAAGAAATACCTATAAGCTGTATAATGGCATTAATGGGGTATTTTCGATTTAGGTGGCTATCTCAGCCATTTTGGGGAATTTTGCACCAAATTTTCAACATTGGGTTCTTGGGACCCCGACTCATGAATTCAGTCACTGTCATGTCGTTATTCAGTCCCAAAGGTAATTTCACAGTCAGTGCACAGAATCACCTTTTTGGATGGAGTAACAAAACAACAGTGTTACTGTTCATGAGGTGGGCTCCCAAAAAGCCTATGTTGCAAGTTTGGTGAAAAAATTCCCAAAAATGACTGTGTTACAAGCGTGTGTTGCACAGTTTGTACGCACGCTCATAACTCCGAGAATGTTTAATATTTTCACTCCAGATTTTCAGCATTGCCATTTTTTCACATCTTTTTTTGAACAGGACTGCTGTCATTTTTTACATCCGGACCAAAATGTGGTTTTACACTTGTGGCATACAATGGTGCTGTTGCTGTGATAAATTAGTGTATGGGGCAGATTAACAAAATCACAGTGACACTGTTCATGAGTGAAGGTCACAAAAAGCCCATGTTAAAAATTTGGTGAGAACATTTCACAAAATGACTGTATTACAAGCATGCATTGTGCAGTTTCCATGCATGCTCATAACTTTGAGACTTTTTTAATATTTTCACTCCAGATTTTCAACATTGGCATTTTTTCACACCTCCTTATGAACAGGACAGCTGTCATTTTTGACATCCTGCCTGAACTGTGTTTTCGCACATCTGGTGCAGAATGGTGTGGTCACTGTAGCAAATCAACATTCAAGCCAGATTAACAAAATCACAGTGCCACTATTCATGAGCAGAGGTACCAAATGCTTTCATGAAGTGGGGGTCACAAAAAGGCCATGTTGAAAATGTGTAGTGCAAATACCAATGAATGCCCGGGGCATTATGGTTTCTAACCATAACATCCCACCCTGTACAGACTGACAGGTGTCTGGGGTGTGCCTTTGAATTGCCTGCTATTATGCTCATGCCATTCCACCCCCGTCCTGCAGCCAGTGACAGGCATCAAGATGTGCCCCAGAGTTCACCTCATTCTCCTATACTGCACCCATTTCAGCGTAGTTCCTTATGGAATGGGGTGACTGTAAAGCCGAACACCCCAAGGCACACCTCAACACTTGTCAGTGTCTGCAGGATAGCATGAGGTGAAATGGCATGAACATTATGCGCGATGACCCAAAGGCACACCCCAATGCCTGTCCATCTCTGCAGGGTGGAGGTGGGGTTGGCGTGAAGTTCAGTACTTCACTGCTATTCCTATTCTGCATCTGTGTAACTCCTGCACTTCCAGTGCTAATATCGGCAAGCAAACATTCGGCATTGACACATGCTTGTTAAATTTTGATGTGATGACTTTGTTGCTTGACTTACATCAACAAGGCTGCTTGGCTTACATAGATACATAGACAGTGTCGGCAGATAAGGGCCTATGGCCCACCTAGTCTGCCCATTTGAGTTTGTAACTTCAGTTTATGTTTTCCTAGAACTCTGTTGCCCCTTACCCCTAATCTCCAGAATTCCTTTATGTCTATCCCATGCATTCTTAAATGCCGTGATTGTTTCAGCCCCCACCACTTTCTCAGGCAGGGTGTTTCACTTGTCCACCACCCGTTCTGTGAAGAAATTCTTCCTCACATTTCCTCTGAATCGTCCTCCCTCTATCTTCATCCCATGCCCTCTAGTCCTGGAACATCTTTTTTGCTTAAATATAGTGTATTCTTGCACCCTGTTCCTCCCTGTAAGATGCTTGTATATCTCTATCATGCCCCTCTCTCCTCTCTCCAGGGAGTACATATTGAATTCCTTCAACCTGTCCTCATAGGACTTGTGATGCAATCCATGTACCATCTTTGTTGCCCTCCTCTGAACCTGTTCTACCCTGTCTATGTCCCTTACAGGTAAGGTCTCCAGAACTTTACACTGTACTCCAGGTGGGACCTCACTAGTGTCTTGTATAGTGGAATCATGACCTCCCTTTTCCTGCTGGTGATGCCCCTGCCTATGCATCCCAGCATCATATTTGCTTTACCTGCTGCCTTGTCACACTGTTTTCCTACCTTGAGGTCATCAGAGATGATAACCCCAAAATCCCTTTCCTGCTTGGTGCATGCTATATCCTCACCCCCCAACTGATACATTGTGCAAGGGTTTTTGTGCCCCATATGCATTATCTTGCACTTCTTTGCATTGAATTTCAACTGCCAAACCCTTGACCATTCTTCAAGTTTCTGCAGGTCCCTTCTCATTCTGTCTACACCCTCTGGTGTGTCTACTGTGTTACAGAGCTTTGTGTCTTCAGTAAACAGTGAAATTCTGCCTTCTAGGTCCTGCACAATGTCACTGATGAAGATGTTGAATAGGACTGGTTCCAGCATGATCCCTGTGGTAATCCATTGGTCACTCTTCCCCTGTGGAGTGACAGTCATTTACCACCACCCTGTGTCCTGCCGCCCAGCCAGTTACCTACCCACCACACTACTGTCTTGCCTCATCCATATTCCCCAGTTTGTGTAATAGTCTTCTATGTGGCACAGTGTCAAAGGCCTTGCTGAAGTCCAGATAGGCCATGTCCACTGCCCTTCCCTGATCCACCTCCCTAGTCCCCCAGTCAAAAAATTCAATGAGGTTGGTCTGACATGACCTCCCCGTGAAACCATGCTGCCTTGGATCCTGCAGTCCATTGACAACCAGATGTTCCACCAATCTCTCCTTCAGTAGTGCTTCCATTAACTTCCCACTACTGAGGTGAGGCTGACTGGTCTGTAGTTCCCCGCCTCCTGTTTGTTCCCACTTTGTATAAGGGGACTACATCTGCTGTCCTCAGTCTTTGGGTACCTCCTGTTTCCGTGATCAGCTAAACAGGATAGCCAGAGGTTCAGCCACCACCTCTCTGAGTTCTTTAAGGACCCTGGGGTGCACCCCATCTGGCCCCATTGCTTTATCAACTCTTATTACTTCCAGTTCCTTCAAGACCCTTTCTCGTGTAAAGGGACTTGTGTCCATTTCTGCACAATTCTCACCCTTCAGACCCATTACTCTCCTCTTTCTCAGTAAAGACTGAGCTGAAATACCTGTTCAGTATGCCAGCTTTACTGTTGTCATCCTCCATGCAGCCCTCATCCTCCCCCTTCAGTCTCACTATCCCTCCCTTTGCCTTTCTTTTTTCACTCATGTACCTGTAAAAGGTTTTGTCCCCTCTACCCACTGATTTTGCAATGTGCTCTTCTGTCTGAGTTTTGGCTTCCCTTACTGACCTCCCTGCCTCCCTTTGCTTCTCCTGGTACTTCTCCCTATCCCCTTCTGACTGTGTCTTTTTATATTGCCTGAATGCAATCTTTTTGGCTTTCACTTTCTTTGCTACCTCTTTGGAAAACCATAATGACCTCCTCTTCCTTTTCCTCTTGCAAACCTGCTTAATGCATAATTATGTCGCTCTTGTAATCCCTGTTTTAAATACTGCCCACTGTTCCTCAACCCCTGATTCCTGCCCCATTCCTCTTAATGCCTCTTTCAAGTATCTCCCCATTTTCCCAAAGTCTGGCCTCCTAAAATCCAGGATACATGTTTTTGTGTGGTTTGGTTCTGCTCCTTCTGTGATTTCAAACCACAATGACTGGTGGTCACTGTTCCCCAGGTGCTCCTCCACTGTTACCCCCCCCCTCACACTGTCCCTGTTTGTGAGCACAGGTCTAGTATTACCTTCTGCCGAGTTGGTTCCATGACCAGTTGCTTGAGGAAGGCACCCTGAAGGGAGTCCAGGATAAATCTGCTCCTAGTTGATGCTGCTGCTGGGATGCTCCAGTCCACGTCTGGAATATTGAAGTGTCCAACCAGTACTACCTCACCCTTGTCTGCTGTCCTTTGGATGGCTAGCATCAGCTCTCTATCTGTTTCTTCTTCCTGGGCTGGTGGTCTATAGACCACACCTGTGCGGATGGCTGGCCCCATTTTCCTTTCCAGCCTAACCCACAGTATCTCTCCCCCATTTTATTAATCCTGGATCTCTGTGGCCCTTATGTCATTTTTCACATACAGTGCCACTCCTCCTCCCTTCCTACCTGCCTGGTCTCTTCTGAATATGTTGTAGCCTGGAATGGCCATCTCCCAGTCATGGTTATCATTACACCAGGTTTCTGTGATGGCCACAATGTCCAGGTCTGACTGCACCATGACAGCCTCCAGATTTTCCATCTTGTTGCTAAGGCTTCTGGCATTGGCACACATGGCTTTCCATGATTTTACCTCCCTAGACTGTTTAGCTGTTCTACTCCAGCCCCCTTCCTGGTTGTCCTTTATCCTGGTTCTCCTTGCTGTCTGCCTTCTGCTGATTTTTGCCCTTTTCTGCCTATCCACCTCTTGGGTGCTAATCTCCATCTTTGCACACTGCTTTGTTGAGATATCCACTCCTCCGGTTCACTGGTTCCACTGCTAGCTGTGGGGATGAGCAAGTAGGTACCCTCCTTGCTGGCCTGCCACCCCCCTAGCTAGTTTAAATGCTTGTCAATGTAGCATTTAAACTTATCATTGAGTGCTTGGATTCCCCTCCAGAATGGATGCAGGCCATCAGGTTTGAACAAACCTCCATCCTTCCAGGTGGGTCCCCAGTCACCAATGAATCCAATCCCTTCCTCACAGCACCAGTTCTTCAACCATGAGTTAAAGTTCCTGGTGCATGCACCCCATGCTCTCCCATGCCTCTCACAGATAGTACTTCTGAGAAGGTGACAGAAGTAGCTACTTGCTTGAGACCCCTCCCCAATTTCCTAAACTCTTCCTGAACTTCCTTTGGCTCCCCATTTGCCAGGTCATTAGTACCTAGGTGGATAATGACATCCATATCATCCTCCTGTCTTGTCTTCTCAGCGATCCCCAGGATCTTCTTTCCATCCCTCCATGCCGTGGCACCTGGTAGGCACCTCACCTCCCTGTCCTCCCCCTCCTGTGTTCCTAGCTGGATCCCTCTTATGATGGAGTCCCCCACCAGGATTTGCTTCCTCCTCCTCCTCTGGGGTCCACTGCTCTCCCCGCTGAGGTCACCTCCTTGGCTAACCTCCACATCCTTTCCTTCCACTTCTCTGGGTACCTCTATTTGGTTGCCCCCATTTGCCAGTGTGGCATATGAGTTCTTGAGTGGAATAGGATCTGGGATGTGCCTCTGCCTGACCATCTTAACCTGCCCTGAGCCCACTGTCATCCAAGTGCTCCTCGTTCTCGGCATCCTTTGAGGCAGCAGCACTGGACTGGGTGGTCTCTGGATAGGGGTGATGGTGCTTCTCACCCAGTTTACTTCTGCTCTGAGTCTGGCTACCTCATCCCATAGTCCAGAGAGATGCATGCAGATAGGGCAGCACCTCGGTGTCCAGAAGGTCTGCCTGAATATGGCTGCCCTGCAGCTACTGCATTGCACCACTCCCCACATTATACTGCAATTATACTGCTATTCCTCTACTTGTCTGTTACTGAAACTCTCCTAGTTCCCTTTTTTATTAATTTACTGTCCTAAAATTCCTGCCACTGATCCTCAGATACTTTTCTTTTAAAAAATAAAATAAATAAATAAATGAGTCAAAACACTTGTCCTGCTGAGGTGGGCTTCTTCCCTTATGCCCCTCCTACTCCACACCCCTACTATCCCCTGTGTTTAACTTCTGTCAGTCAGATTTAACAGGGCATATAATTAAGAGTTGGGGAAGGGGAGGGAGGGGCAAAATTGCAACAATTAAAGACAGCAAAGAAATACACCACCACTACGTTTTAAATTTTCAACAGCCCAAAAACAATACTAAGTAAAGACAGCAAATAAATTATAGTGTCACTAAAAGCCCACAATCTAAGTTTAATAACAAAAATAGCAATTACCAGCTACTGTAAAGCACTGAAATGAATTTGTTTCCTTCCCCTTCTGGCTTCTTCTGGGAAAACACAGGGTTATCAAACGTTTTCAGAAATCAACAGCCCAATGTTTAGATACTAAAGAGCATGTCTTCTTTACTGTTGTGATGGTGGTGAGGGAACTGAAATTGTTGCCACAGATTAAATGACTTTTAACAGGCTTCCATTTCAGCTAGGAATGAGAAGGTCAGCTTTTCATACCCTGCCAGATCAGGCTGAAATTGGGTTATCCAAACTCTACAGAACCAAGACAGGGTCAAGAGCCAAGACCAAGAATATTGGTACAATGGAGCCCACTTCAGGCTTGATTTTCCAGTCCCTGAAAGTGAAAAATATGTTCCATTTTTAACACATTTTGGACCTTAAAGGAATGAAGGAAATAGCATTTAGAAAATCTTGAGTAAAATGGGATGTTTTGAATGTTGTTAATAAACTTTGTTTGTAGGTTCAGTTTGTTGTTCTTTGCAAAATGTAATATTTTAGCAATTGAAATATGCAATAAATTGTGAATTTAATTAAACCATCCTTAAAACATAGTTTTGTAAATTATCAGTTTTAACTCTTTCTGTATGGTTGGGTAAACATACCCCACACATTGAAATGAATAAGATCCAAGATCAGTTCAGCTGAATGAAACACCATTTTGGTCCTAAAAGGTCAGGGTGGGAAAGTTCTAATTTATCCTACTCTCTGACCCGATACCTCACATGGACTGAATTTTATCTTGCATTGCTCAGGTTGTATAATGATATGGCTAGATATCTTAGCTTTTCTTCAATAAACCTTCTCGGGTATAGATTTTCCCCAGGACAAGTTTTCCTGATAAATTTGTATTATATCCACAATTAACTGTCTATAGCCAAGGTCATTATCCATCATAGAAGGCTCATATACCCTGGATAACTGAAATGTAATTACTGTTTAGTGTTTTTAATACACACGTAACCATGTTGTTGTTATGCATTACAACTGGTTGTGTGCAATCAGGATCTGTCAATCAAGTGTGCAGTTTTAAATTATGCAGCATTGTATCAAAATTAAATTAAATGCTACCTGGTAATTATAAAACAAAAAACATGGGTTGTTGTGTGTAACCCAGAATTTTATTCATACTGTCCATGTGTAATACTTTTATAAACACCTCAAGCCTAGCTCATGGCTTTATGTAGAATCACACACCATCAGTGTGCATAGAATAGAGAATAATACATGGGTCTGTGTATGTGTAACCAGAATGTTATACACACCCACGCTCTGTGTTGCTAGCCAAACCCCGTAAGTGCTGGAGGACCGGCAGGTCACCAATACAGACTACCGGAAGCCCTTGGTGGGAGTTGAGCCCAGGCTCTATCTTTGCAGCTGGAGCCACATTTAAGATCCTGCAATCCCACCCTCAGGAGTGGCATAGGGGTTGGGACCAGGACATTAGTAGAGGCACTATTGAGTATGGAGAGCAGTGTGCTGACCTCAAGACAGGCAGAAGGGTAGAGGAACAAAGAGGAAAACTGGAAGAAGAGCTACCATGTACAGCATGCAAATAAAGGAGCTGGAGCTTTTTATCAAATTCAGGCCACATGCCTGCAGCAAAGTTATTCTGGACTCCACAGCAGGCAGTGGAGCTGGGACTAAAGATTTAAAACAATTGGGCTTATTAAACAGTATTTTGCAGCCCCAGGGCAGGCAACCAAGCCGGTAGTAAAAGCAATCAGGTGTGCATGCAGCCCAGCAGCAGAGAGTGGTGCCAAGGTCCCTCTCTCACACAAAGCTCCCAGCTCAGCAATAGGCTAAGAGTCCACAAAACCAAGCAGAGCCAAAACCTGAATGAGTCAGTACTCATGTGCATGTAATAAAACAGCCAGGAGGCTGCACAAAACAAAGACAAACTGTAAACAAACATGGTGGCAGCTTAGGTTCCTCAGCACTAACCCTGCAAGGACAACTAAGGAAGCTTTGAGGTTGCACTATGCATCTTCTCATGAATTTGGGCCAATCAAAAGCCTGCATTGCATGAGAGACTGAATGCAAGCTCTGTATTACCAGGGAAAGATTCTAAAGCCCTTTCAGACCAACAAAGGCAGACCAATAGGATGTCATGTTCAGTACACTATAAAAGGGACTGTGACCAAGGATCGAGGCTGAGTCTGTGTTTCTGTGTAGACAGAGGAAGCTGTGAGTCTGTGATCCACTGGCTGCCAGGAGTTGCATTCCGGGTAGATCACAGCCAAATGTGCACATATCTAATCTGCAGTGAAGAAAGCTGTGTTCACTAAAAATGGGAGAGGAATGGCAAGGAGTGGAGTTGGAATTTGTCTGTACCATTAGAAGAAAGGCAAGGGGTGGAGTTGGAATTGTCCTGCTCCATCAGTGACTTTTCCTCACAGTGGATCACATTCCACACATCAGCAACTGACCAGCTGAGGTCATTGCCTACTGTAGGGTCTCTGGACTCCTGCACCTGCAGCTGAAAGACCAATCAAGAGAAACAGAGGAGACCAGTGACAGAGACTGTATGACTCTGGAGAAGCCTGCTCTCCAGGCAAGAGCATGTCCAGCCATCTAGTCTGCTCAGCTGTCAGAAAATCAGAGGCATCTGATAGTCAGCAGTATCACGAGTAACCACTGAGGTTTTGGCCCTGCAACTGGGGGTTATTAAAATTGTGCTTTGGGCAGAGAGGAAAGCCCTTGGCAGACAGTGTAACAAATTCCAGGTCTAGGTAAAAGACCTGAGGAGGTCAGTCAAACACTAATTATTGGATTACAAATAGGGCACCTTTTCAGCAAGTAAACGTTTAATTGCTTTAACAGTTTTGGCTCTACAATAGTTTGCCTGCAACAGTTAAATGTGCCATTGAACCACTTACCCTGCTAGCAGCAACTCTATCCCCAGTGAGGTACTCACTGCAACTAAGGGAGCTCTTACCCCTGGCCTGAGGGTGGACATAAATTGGGATGCACCTGGTAGGGGATTTGAGGGGCTACTGGGGGTGGGGAGATTGTGAAGGGTGGGTTATTTTTTAAAGTACGGAGAGCAAGATCATTTCTGCTCCCCACTGCCTCCATTTTCTCTTTTTGTCACCGTGTTCTTCCCTTACTCTCCCCTGTAATAAATTATATGTTTTAACTGCATATCTTCCATTGGGGAATGTTATTGCTGTAATGTGTTGCATGTTTTGGGGAGGAGCTGTGTGGCAAACTAATTATTTCATTTTTCCTGGGGAGAGATAGCATTGTGTTCATTTTTCTGGCACCCCCTTTCGCTACCCCAGTTGGGGTTACCACATCACTACCAGACTCAAGTGCCCAGTGTACCAAAACTTCTGCAACCTAGGCTGGCCTCCTTTGGAGAGTTGGGAGAGGTAGATGCTGATGTGCCCAGGCAGTCCTTACACTCTGTTTCTGCTTGTATTTTCAGAATGCTTCTGTTTTTGCCTAACTACCTCTTCCACCCCTCTGGATAACTTCATGATCTTGTGCTTTTTGTTCTTCCTGACCTGTGTCATGTATGATGTCATCTCCTCGGTATCATGTTATAGGAGTGACTCAAATTGAGCCACTCAGTTTTGAGCAACTCAATCTGGGTGCCCATGATGTGAGCTATCCTGAAAGGGTAGCGAGGAGCAATTTTAGTGCCAAGTTAGGGGAAATAACAGTGACTGCTGAGCAGGACAAAGAAATGGAAGAGGTGGGTTCAAGAAGGAGGTGTGGTGTGTAGGTTGCCAGGGTATTGCTGAGCTGGCCTTCTGGTGTTGTGAGAGGTGGCTGACTGCAGTGAGAAAGATCGAGGGTTCAGGGCTGGGTAGGGGTACTGTTTTTTTTTTAATTAAAACAATTGTATTAAGTTTTCAAATACAACATACAGTGAGAACAACAGAGTCAGGTAATTGACAGAACAAGATATCCCCTCCTCCCACCTACCTCCAAACCTTCCTCCCACCCCTCCCCATGGAGTGTATATGGTTATCCAACCTTAAGGGTTTGGAGAATTGTTAACTCAGTAAATTGGTGCAATCTCAGATGATTGAGAGAGCCTGAAAGAAATTAGCTCAGATATAAGGCATAAAGTTTGCCCCATCTTCTATTGAAAAGATGCATTCTATGCCGGGTGCTGGCAATCAGGCATTCCGTCTGGAAACTAAAGGGAAGTTTGTGTAGCCATTCACGGTATGGGATTGGGGACTGGTCTAACCAATGTTTGAGAACTAATTTCTTAACTGCCACAGAGATGAGAGTCATGTGATATCTCCTTTCTTTGATGATAATCTGGGTGTAATCACCTATAATATAAATTTCTGGGGTGACTAGGCTGTTTAGGCCCAGGAGGGGGTTAATCTGATGCTCAATCCAATCCCATAAGGGTGAGACTGTCTCACATGCCCACAAGATGTGAAGTATCGTTCCTTCCTCTTTGCCATATCTGGAGCAGACAGATGAGGGAAGGCGTCCCATCTTGGCCAGTTTGATGGCGTATAGTACATATTATTCAGAATGTGATACTCAGTGAGCCTCAGCCTGTCTTGGGTAAGGTATTGGTACAGGTCTTTCCAGATGCGTGTCCAGCTAATAGTGTGATCAGGTAGCAGACTGTCCCAAATCTGAGGGCCTGTAGGAGGGTGGGGTAGTGCGCAGTAAGGAGGGATGAATATAATAGGGAAATCCCATGTGGCTTAGCTGCCAGTTCCTGGATCTGAGCCAACAAGGCATCTAAACCTGACACACCTGGAGTAGCTCCAAATTGCTGCAGTAGTAGGTGTCTCAACTGAAAGATCCTGTAAATGTGAAGCTGTCCCAAATGGAATTTTGTTAGAATCTCGGGAGATGAAAGAAGAGAGTCTGGGGAGTAGAAGTCCAAAACGGATGTCCCTTGTAGCTGAGGAAGCCAATTGGGAGGGAGAATATCATCTCCAATTTTGATATTAGGGTTAGATAGAATAGGTTAAGAAATGTCTTTAGAAGGGGAAAGTTTGAGGGAGGCACATAACTGTGAGAAGACTTTAATGGATGTACCAATAGCTGAGTCTCGAAGGGGTGTCGGTGGTAAGGTTTTCCATGAAGAAAAGAAGATCAAGGAAGCAGAAAGACTGAAAGCATGAAATAAGTAATATTCTATTTGAAGCCAGGGAGAGGCATAGTCCCCATCCTGAGGAGTGGCAAGCCATTTACCACATTTGTAACGGTGGCTGGCCCAGTAGTAGAAAAGGAAGTTCGGAAGCCTAAGACAGCCAGAATCTTTAGGAAGACTAAGTTTAAGATAGGAGCACCTGGGGGTTTTATCCATCCAGATGAATTTGGAAATAAGTGAGTAAATGCATCTGAAAAAGGATAGAGGGAGCCAGAGACTTAACATGTTTAAGGGGAAGAATACTCTGGGTGGGACATTCATTTTAGCTATGTTGATCCTTACCCATAAGGAAACTGGAAGAGATTTCCATCTTAGAAGATCCTGCTGTAATACAGTGACCAGGTCATCTATGTTTAGTTTTTTAGTGAGGGAGGAATCAGTAGATAGCGAGATCCCTAGATACTTGAACGATCTGGGAGACCAATGCATACCAAAATGAGTAAAGTCAGACTTATAAGTAAAATGATTCAGGGGAATATTTCTGTCTTAGAACAGTTTAACTTATAATTGGAGTAGAGACTGAATCGGTCTATCACCTGTAAGGTTGGAGTAAGAGAGATGACAGGCTGTGAAAGGTGCAGTAGTATATCTTCAGCATCGACTGAGAGGGCTAGAGTTAAGCTTGAACCATTACGCCTAAGATGTCAGGAGAAAGCTTAAGTTGCCTAATCAAAGGTTTGAGGTATAAGTTGAAAAGAAAAGGTGATAAAGGACAGCCCTGATGCATACCAGAGTGGAGGAGAAACAAGAGGAGAATACACCATTACAATATATCCTCACGGATGGAGAAGAATAAATCACTTGTAACCATTGCAAAAATATGGGGGGAAAGGCCATTTTTGTAGGGTGGACCATAGGAAATTCCAGTTAACTCTATCAAATGGCTTTTTGGCATCTAGCGAGACTAGGGCCATGAGGTTAGGAGAAAACTTAGTGGTTTGGAAAATACGATTCAGTTTACGGAGATGGTCAGCAGAGAATCTACCGGGGACAAATTCAACCTGTTCCAGACTAAGGAGATGGGACCAGACTATCTGAATTCATGTGGCCAGGATTTTACTGAGAATTTTGATGTCATAATTCAACACTGAGATAGACTGATAGCTGGCAGGTTAAAAGGGAGGCTTATCAGATTTGAGAAGGAGCACTATAGTGGCTTCCAAGAGAGAGGGGGTCCAATGAGTTAGCAGATAACATAAATTGAAAAGAGTGACGCAGAAGGGGAATATTTCTTTAACAAAGATTTTATAAAACTTGGAAGGAAGCCAGATTTTTATCCAGTGCTAAGCTATTAATGACCGATTCTACTTTGGATAGAGAAATGGAGAAGATAGAAAGTCTTTCATGACTATGGAGACAGGGAAGTGTGAACTGAGTCCAAGTAGGCCTTAGTCTCCTCAGAGCTGGGTGGGAGGTTCGCTGAACATAGATCATTTGGTAGAAGTTCTCGAAGACTAGGATGATGTCTCTGGGAAGGGTTTTGATGGAGCAATCTGAGTCTGAGGATAGAGGGAATGATCTTGGAACTCTCTAATTTCCTTAAGTGAAAAGCCAACAGACGACCTGCTTTCTCCCCTTGCTCAATGTATTTGGACTGTGTCTTTAAAATAGCAAATTCAGCTTTCTCCCAGAGAATGCCAGTATTACTACCCCTCAGCGATAGTAAGGTATTTAAAGAAGTAGACAGAGAAGGGGTTAGGTACTAAATCCCAACAAAAAAAATCCCGACATGAAAAAGACTGACAAAAAAATACTGAAAGGAAAAAATACTGACATCATAAAATCCTGACATATGTAGAAAATATATGTTACTCACCAAATATATGTTACTCATGTACTGTGCTAGAGATCTTTGCTCTGAGTTTAACCAGTTCATTCAGACATGAAGTAATCCAAGTAATCCAACGAAAGACACCATTAAAAAGTCCATCTTTAATTAACAAGTTAAAAGTTCATTTAAACATTTTTTTTTTACTATTTATATGTTAAGGTTATGT
This sequence comes from Neoceratodus forsteri, assembly GCA_016271365.2. Lineage (NCBI taxonomy): Eukaryota > Metazoa > Chordata > Ceratodontiformes > Ceratodontidae > Neoceratodus > Neoceratodus forsteri. The sequence continues at coordinate 1,556,528,425 of CM057449.1, read as the reverse complement.
GCAACCCCCCTTTGATCATCTGTGAATAGACTTACCTTGCCCTAAATACCCTTGTATGTGTCACAAATATACATATTGAAAAACAGTGCTCATGACCAGGTCGAAAATGGAATTCCACGGACACTGAACAAGGTGGAAGCATGGCACCACCGACTGGGTGCATTAATAGGCCCTGCTCACATAGGCACCTACAGATTCATTTCCCAGCTACAAAAGGAGGCAATGTACTGAGACAACATGTGAGAAGATACTACGGGCTTGCCTAGGTCACCAGCAAAAAGCACTACTGCACTAGGAGAGAAAAATTGCCAATGTGATCAGCGAAACAGCAACTATCAACATTGGAATTTCTATTCACAAATTATCAAAAGGATTGCAAGCAGGTGGAGGCCCTCCCCATCTTTCCCTAAAACCCCAGAACAGACCAAAGGAAACAACAATGAAAGGTACACAATATTTCAGTAACAATAATCTAACCAAATTATGGATATAAAAGTTCAAGTGTCTAAGAAAAGATCAAGGAGGCGCTGTTTAAGTTCTTTTTTAGCCAGCTTGGGGGTGTCAGTGGCAATCCAGGAATCATTCAGTAAGACTTGCAGTTGGGCCGAGTAAGACATCCGGAATTTAATACCGGCAGCAATCAGTTTGGAGACCGTAGGATTCAAGGCCGTGAGTTTCAGATGGGTTTCACTGGGCAGATCTTGAGCCAGGCATAAAGGTTTCCCTTCCCATAGGATCGACTGCAGTTCTCAGGCCTTCAGCAGAACATGTTGCTTCTCCTGGCTACTTAAGAATTTTAAAATGATAGGCCTGGGGGGAGCATTGTCAGGGGGGCTTGGGTGGAGTGACCTGTGAGCTCTTTTGATCTGGTAGCCTGAGTTGAATAGGGAAGGCCCAACTATTTTAGTCAGTAGCTTCTGAACGAAACTAACCATGTTGTGGCCCTCTTCTAGTTCGGGCAGCCCAAATATTAAAATATTATTTCTCTGACTCTATCCCTCCAGATCTTCAGTCTTGGCCTGAAGTTTTGAGACAAGTTGACAGAGTTTGACTAGCTCCAGGTCCATTCTGTCTTTCCATGATTCTAGGGAAACCATGTGGGCTTCCATGTCCCCGACTCTGCAATTCATGTCTCCCATGTCGACCCGGATGAATTTGAGTTTGGAGGAGATGTCTGGCAGGGTTCCCCAAAAAGGGAGCATCTCATGTAAGAACTGATCCTCCATTAACAACCCCGATGCCAGCAATTGGGCTGTCGGATGCACAACCTGGGACCCCTGCACCTTAGACTTTTTTGGTGCCTTTACTGGAGAGGTCGGAGGAGTATGGTGCGGTGGGGCCTGCCGCATATCTGCTTCCATGCAGCAGTAAGGTGCCTATTGCAATGAGAGGACTCCAAAACATGTAGCTGCAGGCAGGCAAGTATCTGTAGAGCAGAAAATTGCTGCAAAAGTCAGTGGTCTGGCAGTACATTTAGGTGAAAGAAGGAAGGAAGAGGAGAGCTCCATAGAAAGGCTACTAGCAGGCTGCAGACATCAAATGATCTCCCAGGGTACTGTTGTTTTGTTTGTGTGCTGGAGTTTGACTTTTTTCAAGTTTCTCCCCTCCCGACATGCACCCCCGGGTTGAGAATCTAATTTAGGGGAGCGGGAAGAAGCTTCTCATGGGGGCCTCCATAGATATTTTATTCAGTTTTCCTCCCTGTTGTTTTTCTTACCGGGGAGTGTACATTGCTGTTGTGCTTTTCGGTGATGTACACAGTGATCACTATTTAGAGGTCTCTGTTATGACATGGAACCCATCTTCTTCTTTACATGCCTCTTTCTGACGTCTCATTTGGCTTCTGGCCCTTCCACTCCCTCTACCGCTACTAGCTTTTCCTTTAGCATTTTCCCCATCTTGCCAAAATCTGCCCTTTTAAAGTCCTTTACCACAGTGAACTGGAGTGATGTGCACTTGTGGTTATGTTGAATCACAATGCATTGTGGTCACAGAAAAGCAGTTGTTCCTTCACCTCAACCCCTTTTAGTATATCACTATTTTAAAGAACCAGACCAAGTGCGGTGCTTTCTCTAGTCTGTTTCCTGAACTACTGCCAGAGAAAGCAGTCTTGCATCACACCCACAAGCACCTGATGTCTTGTAGCGTTGGCTGATGGCATTTCCTACTCCACATTCAGTATATTTACGTTGCAAACAAGCACCACTTCCCTTTGGCTAATGCATTCTTTATTCCCTTTCCCAGTTTCTTGTCCCCTTTCTCCTTCTGGTTCAGCAGTCTGTACACCACTCTGACCATGATCTTTTTTGCTTTTTCTGTTTTCAGTTGTACCCAAGCTGTCTTTTATCCTATGCCCCGCCCATGAGTAACATTCTAACATAACATACTAACATACTATTTGCCAGCAGATTAGGCCTTATGGTCTATCAAGTCTGCTCGAACCTAGATCCTTAGTTGGGTGCGAGACCCTCCCATCCCTTGTGCTCCAGAAACCCTATCATCCATCCCCACCCCCGGGACAGGCTATCATCTGATACATCCACTTTCTGTGTCTGTCCCACCTCTCTTAAAGCTCTCCACTGTGGATCTCTGAACCAGCTCACCAGGCAGAGCATTCCAAGGGTCCACCACCCTCTCAGTGAAAAACCTCCTCTCTTTTCCCTCACCCTTCCACCTTCCAACTTCAAACCATACCTCTGGTGATGCCTCCTGCTTTAGTCTAAAGATCCCTCCATGTTTACTCTATTTATTCCTTGAGGTACTTGAAGACCTCAATCATATCCCCTGTCTCCTCTCCTCCAATGAAAACAGGCAGAGCTCCTCAAGTCTGTCCTCGTAAGTCAAATCCCCTAGCCCTCGTATCATCTTTGTTGCCTCTTCTGTACCTCTCCAGGAGCTGTATGTCCCTCTTCAAGTGTGGTCTCCAGTACTGTACACAGTACTCAAGGTGTGGTCTAACCAGTCCATTGTACAGCGGCAGAATCACTTCCTTGCTCCTAGAGGTGATCCCCTTAGATGCATCCCAACATCCTGTTTGCCTTGCTAGCTGCTCTCCTGCACTGCTCAGAGTTATTCATACATGCATCCACCATGACCCCTAGGTCTTTTTCCCCTGTTGAGGCTTCCAGCACCTCCCCTCCCAGCGTGTACCTGTGTTTAGGGTTTCCCCGACCAAGATGCAACACCTTGCACTTGGTGATATTGAAATTTAATTTCCATGTGTGAGCCCAGCTTTCCAGGGTGTCCAGGTCCCCTTGCAGGGCCAACCTCCCCTCTTCTCCCTCAACTACTGCTCCCATCTTGGAGTCATCCGCGAAGAGACTCATTTCACACCCTATACCACCCTGATGTCTGATATGTATGCATTAAACAGGATTGGACCCAGGACCGAGCCCTGTGGTACCCACTACCAACCTCTGTAGGGTTCGGAGCTCCCCACAGACCACTACCTCTGAGTGCATCCAGCTATCCAGTTTTCAATCCATCTGACCATCAAAGGGCCTACTCTAACCCCATCAGTTTCTCCACCAGACCATTGTGGGGACAGAGTCAAACGCCTTGCTGAAGTCCAAGAATAATACATCCACAGGCTTACCTCTGTCCAGTTCTGATGTTACCCATTCATAGAACTCCACAAGGTTGGTTTGACATGATCTACCTGGCACAAACCCATGCTGCCGACTATCCAGACCTCCCACCTCCTCCAAGTAAACCCCCAATCGTTCCTTTAGTATACTCTCCATTAATTTTCCCACCCCGAGGTTAAACTGATTGGTCTATAGTTTCCTGGTACTTCCTTGACCCCCTTGTGGATTGGTACCACATGTGCCTCTCGCCAATCCTAGGTACCCTCCCTGTCTCAAGTGACCTGTTGAAAAGCTCCGCCAGGGGTGCAGCCAGTATGTCCGCCAATTCCCATAGTACTCTCGGATGAATGCCATCCGGCCCAGGAGATTTGTCTTTCTTTAGGGCCTTGAGGGCAAACCACACCCTTTTGGTGGGATGGCATCATCCGTCCCCTCCACCTTACTGGTCTTTTTATCCTTATCCAGATGTGACACCCCTGGGGTACCTTTCCCTCCCTTTTGCTCCATTTCTGTTGCTCCCCTGATCCCACTCCCTGCCGCTTCTATCCCCTTTGTGCCTTGCTTTGTAGATATCCCATCCCCTCCCTAGTGAACACAGAGGCAAAGTACTCGTTAAATACCTCTGCCTGGTCCCTCGCCTCTTCCACCCACCCTCCTTCTGATCTTAATCTGCTGAGATGGCCCTTAGTTTTTCTCCGCTCCCCAATGTACCGGAAGAACCCCTTTTCCCCTCCATGTATCCCCTGTGCCAGCCGTAGCTCTTTACTGGACTTAGCTCCCTCACCATACGGGTGACTTTTCTAGATGCAAGCTGTTACTTTATCCCTATCCTCTTGTTGTTTTATATTTTGTAAGCCGCCTCTTTCTCTGACTGCTACCTGGACCTCACTGGACCACCAGCATGGTTTATGTGACCTTGCTCCTTACGCTTCAACTTAGCCAGATCCTGACTGCCTCATGAAGTCCCGCTTTATGACCTCCCATCTCCTTTCCACACTTGTTGTTGAGGTAATCCCTCCAAGTGATCCTTGAATATTTCCCATGCCCATAAAGTCTGCCCCCTGAAGTCCACTGCCAGTGTCCTAGATCTCACCCCCACTCCACCAATGCTTATTTGAAACCAGACAGTATTGTGGTCACTCCAGTCAGGGGTCCTGTACAACCATGTCCCTTACCAGATCCCCATCTGCCAGAACCACATCCAGGACATGCCCTCCTTGTGGGCTCCATCACATGCTGTGTTAAGAACACATCCTGGAAGCCATCCAGCAGCCTCTGCTCCTTGGCCACCTTAGAGGACATGGTTCCCCAGTTTGTACCTGGCATATTAAGGTCCCCATCAACACCACTCCTTCCCTTTTGGACCACACTGGGCAATGATGTTGTCCAGCAAACCATCCTCTAGAACATCACTCATCCCGGGGGCCTATATGCTACTCCCAGCTTGACCTTATCTCCTGCTGGGGATCGTGGAGGTGACCCATAAGGCCTCCACGTTTCCCTCTGCCTCTTCTACCATAGCAATTTCTATGTCATCTCTAATGAACATAGCCACTCCACCCCTCTGCCCTCCTTTCTATCCTTCCTAAGCATAGTGTACCCCGTACATTTAGGTCCCAGTCATGGTTTTGTTGGCTACGTTTCCGTGACTGCCGCCACATCCACCCCATTCTCTGTGGCCTCTATGCATTCCAAAATGTATAATACCATTCCCTCCTCTGCCTTGTGTCTACCCCTCTTTTAGAGGGAGTAGCCCAGTACTGTGTGGTCCCAATCAATATGTCCTGTAGACCATGTTTTGGTTATGGGTATCAAGTCTTTCTTAGTCTCAGCATGGAGTCCATTTAATTTGGTCCAGGTGTGCTTGTATTTAAGCTGACTGCCCTCTAGGAACCCTGTATCCAATCTTTATCCCTTCCTCTGACCAGAACTACCATACTCATTCCGTATATTGTTCTACCTTTGGTACCTCCTCCCCTGATGTGGTGTCAGGTCTCTGATATATGCCACTTTTTCCACCCTTATTAGTATTGCAACTCCCTCCCTGTTTACTATTACTTAGGGGAGTGCTAGCCAGGTCTTCTTGCCTAAGCTCTCCCCACAAAACCCCTGTCTCCCAGGAAGTGAAACTCCTCCTCAGTGCACAACTTTTTAAGCCAATTTTTAAAATGGAAGATTTTTAGCATCCTTGCCTCCCCTTTTACCTGTGGTCTATGAAAATGTGAGAAAGACACAATATAACTGGCACTTGGGTTAATATCCCAGTACTGACACTGTAGTGCAGCATGAGAGAGGTGCTGCACTTCTGAGGTGCCGTCTTTCGGATGAAACGTTAAACCAAGGTCCCATCTGACTGGATTGGTGGTAGTTCAGGTGGATGTTAAACATCCCATGGCACTTATCAAAAAGAGTAGGGGAATTTCCCCAGTGTCCTGGTCAAATTTTCCTCATTCACTAAAAATACCGCAAACAGCTTAACCTGGTTCAAGGTCAGTTGGCATTCATCTGTATCCACCTCCCCCGGGTCATGCATGAAAATAGGCAGGATTTGTCTAGTGCACTTACCCGGTCAACAAAAACTAAATAAATAAATAAAATAAGTCAACCCCTTTAGCCTGGAAGACTACATCTTGAAGCTAGCCTTCACTGCTCCTAATGGCCATCCTGCTGAATCCCAAGATAAATATTAACATCTAGCTTCCCTTCCAATTCCCTAACCTACAGATCCCTCATGGGGAGTACCCTATCTACTGTTGCCATTGGGAGACAGTGCACCACCCTTCCATCCTGGTCTGAGCAAAGGAAAGAGCCTTGGTACCCCTAACTGTAGAATCCCCTAAAATACGTACCCTTTTTCTAACGCTCCCTTCTTAGCTGCTGTGACACTTAGCATATATTACCGCTGCTGTGGCCCCTGATTGCTGAGAGAGGAGTAGCATACACGGCTTTGCACAGTGGGATGGAATGATTGCTTCTTTTGATACCAGGGCCCTTCCATCCTCAATTGTTGCCATGTCACAGGATGCTGTGCTGCATCTTGGTGATCTGCACTGTAGTGTACTACTAATAATAAATACAGATATTAATAAAATAATGCTGGCATACCACAGGAATGTGCTGATGTGATTTATGTTGTATTCCATTCCTGATCACCTAGGCCCACACTTACTTATGATTTTCTTTTAGTTGTTAATCTCTATTAATGTGCAAAACTGCCATTTATGAAAAGCTATTTAGGCTTATGATAAGAAACTCATAGTCATAGAATTAATTAATATTCTTTACATTTTGGGGTCTAATTTGTTTCCTTTTAGTCAAAAAAAAATTAAAAGAAGGCTGTGCTGGGAATAAAAAGCCACCTTGTTGCTTCTCGCAGAATGTATTAGCTCTGAAAAACTCAGAGTAGAGGCAGCAGGAATACCCACACAATTGGATTATGAATGTCAGCATTATATTTATTTATTTAAAAGTGTTTTGATGCAAACACACTTCAAAAGCAGCAAAAAAAACACTGTTGCTCCATGTACAACCCACTGATATGTCCCAGCGCGATATTGAAATGGGGATTGTACCTGGCACAAATCCTGATGCGCCGGAGTGCATCAGTAATGTATGCGGCGCAGGTGGGGGGGGTGCCATGCACACCAAGACATCCCGATATTCAGCCCTGGATGTGTTGAGCCCATGCATGCACAACCCCTACTTGTGCTGCACACAGGTTAGCCAAAAAAGAACAATGGCTGGCCACCACAGGTGAGCTGCTGTATTGCAGGGTGCAACGGCTGCCACCTATGGGTGGCCACCTGAGCTCTGGCTGCACCTGGTGGCGCCCCCCATGCCTGATCGCGGGTATATGTAGAAAAGGACCCTCCTAAATCTCTGGTGGACCAGTGGACCACTCGCAGCCCGATCGCGGGCGTATGTTGTAAAAAATAGAGGTCCTATATCCCTGGTGGTCAGTGGACCGCTTGCAGCCTGATCGTGGGCATATGTTGTGACGTGGGGTCCAATAACCCTGGTGGTCCAGCGGTACCCCCTCCCCACCCACCCACTGAGCCCCACCGCCTGCCCCAGTCCAGCGGCGGGCGGCAGCACCACCGGCCTGCCACCCGCCGCCCGCTGACTGACACCATATGGAAGAGCTATACTTCATTGTTCATAGTGAGTCATGGGCATGTAGCTCCATACTGTAATACGCCCAGATATGTGAATGGATCCGCTCATATCTGGATTGTGGCACGGACAGGCTGCATGCACATTGGCTCATGCTGTGGACCATCGGGCGCATAGCCCTTCCATACGGTGTCAGTCGGCGGGCGCGGGTGGCAGGCGGTGGTGCTGCCACCTGTCGCTGACCGGGGGGCGATGCCAGTGGTGGGTGGGAGGGGGTACCGGCTGACCACCAGGGTTATTGGACCTCTACGTTTTACAACATATGCCTGCAATCGGGCTGTGAGCGGTCCACTGGACCACCAGGGATATCAGATGGTTATTTAAATCAACATATGCCTGTGATTGGGCAGTGGGGCACATTGCCGCGCTGTGCAGGGGGTGTCGGTCCCTGACGGCTGCTGCCTGGCAGGACACCAGGTGCAAGTCACCGGGGATCGGCGCACCTGCATGCAAATGGGGCCATAATGACATGCTAATGGCCCCATTTGTGCCCTGCATGCATTATTGCCCCATTTGCATGTGCACTTTTGAATATCACGGTTGTTGCGCCTAGCACAATGGAACTTGTGCTAGTGCATCCCACTGCTCCACTCTGGCCACTTGTGCTGGCGCATGTGCACTGCGGGTGGCCAGGTGCGATATTCAATGCTGCTGTGTCATGGTGCAGCTTCACTGAATATCACCCTGTCAATGCCCTGTGCAGCCAAGTTGCACTGTTCCCAGGCTTGTGCCACAGCCTGGCGCAGTCTGAATATCTGGGCCATAGTGCGTAAATGAGAACAACTAGGCTGCATGAGGCTAATGCATGCATTTCCTTTTTAAAATAAAACTAAGAGGAAACTACATTCAGAGGGATGATAAATGGTTAAATTGCATACTTATTGGAACCTCATAAGACAGACATAAATTCATGGCCCATGTTCAGGACATCAGGTGTGCACCAGTAGGGGGAGGATAGAGCATCACCTCAGAGTTTGACTCCTCCTGCTGAACCTGACAGCCCCCTGCTGGCCCGGAGGGATTAAACAGTCTGCATGAGACAGGAATTCTAGGGAAGAGGGCCTCTGAGATGCCCTTCAGTCAGAAGTGTGGTGTCATGTGTCCTGGCTCAATGTCACACATGGAAGAGTGACAAATAAATCTTGAGGCCACTCCAGTGGAACAACAGTAAAGGTACTTACTTTTGCTTGGAGACTGAACGTTTACATCCTGAGCAGTGGTCCTAGTCAGAAGTGCCAGGAGTTAGGGAGGCAGTTTTACAGATGTACTTTCCACTCTAGGTAGGGTCTCCTGTATGCCCTATGGGACAGTTGCCTCTTAATCCTTAATTCCAACTGTTTCACTCCAGCTGATAGCAGGTAGGGATCTTTGGTGGGAGGAAATGGAGATGCTGATAACCAGACCTGTTTCCCATTCAGTGGTATAGGGATCACTCTGCCACAGGCTCTGATAGAATTTGATTCTGTTTATGGAACAACAGCAGGAAAGGGGCTAGCCTGGGTGGTTGCATGGCTACAGGCTAACATCAGAAACAAAAACTAAGTAGAATGATAACAAAAATAAATATATTCATACAGACACACATACATACATATTGTGATTGAACCAGGTTGTTGATGGATATGATCACCACCATAGCAGGGACAGAATTGTTCCTGGTACCACCTTATTGGTGGCATCCAATAAGGTGTGAAATCTGGACATCATCCTTGATGACAGATTGACACTGGAGGCCCTGGTGTCTTCCGTCATCCAAAATAGTTTCTACCATGTGAGGAATGTCACCTGGATCAAGCCCTTAATACTGCCTGATGACCGTCCCACACTGGTACATGCTTTTGTGACATCCAGACTTGATTATTATAACACCCTATACCTTGGGGCCAGTGGGGATAATCTCCACTGGCTGAAGCTGGTGCAGAATTCGGTGGCCAGATTGTTAACTGTCCTTCTTAGGTCCAGTCATATAACTCCAGTTCTGCTGCATTGCACTGGCTGCCAGTGAGGTAGAGAATTGCCTTCAATGTGGGCTTGCTCACCTATAAGGTCCTATTTGGACTGGGTCCTGGTTATCTGTCTGACCTTCTGACACCAGCCCAAATGGTATGCTCACTCCACTCATCCACAGAGAGTGTCCTTGTCATTCCTAGGGCGCAGCTTAAAACATCCAGTGACCGCGCTGAGGTCACCGGCTGGTCCTATGAAATGCATTATCACTGCTCATTAAGGAAAGCACCTCTGTGAGAGTTTTAACAACACTCAAGACCCACCTATTTAAGCAAGCTTTTAATCTTTAAGTTTAATTAGTATTTTAAATATAAGGGTTTAGAGTTTTAGCCTATTAATTTGGTTTTAGTATAGCTGTATCTGTTTTAAATCATTGTGTCGACTGAAATGCTGCATCTTGTTGTTGCATTTTTATGTAAAGCATCCAGAGTCATTGGGACTGAGCGCTGGATAAATACATTTTACTTACTGACATACATACATTAATTAATTAATTTTCAGTGTCCCAGATATGAACCACCGCCATGCCGCAGTGGGCTGGCCCTCCTTCTACAGCCCTATCATCCTCCTTGATTGGATCCATTCTCTCAAACAGAACTTGGGTTACTGGCTTGGCACTGCTACTGGGGGTAAGTCATGGGTGGCCTGGGAAGTGGTGGCATCTGCATCAAGCAGAGGGAGAGTGGGTGGAAATAGGCCAAAATTGGGGACTTCAGAGAAGGAACTGAGAAGAGTAAATAGTAAACAGAACATGAAAAATCCTCTTTTGAGCAGAGAACAAATTGTTACCCTGCTAAACATTTTATGGATCTCTCTTCTAAAAATGGAAAAAGAACAATATGCAATTTTTGATTCAAACAGGTTGGTTATTAAAAATACTAGATTATTACATTTAGCTTTTAAGGGCTGTTCATTTGTTTTATTCCATTACCAAAATTAGACCCATGGCGATATGAGTTCGGTGATCATGTACACATTTTGTGAAGGCATTCCCTCAAAAAAAAATCACACAGGTTATAAGTCTGTACCTTTGAGATCTATATATGTTTCCATGGCCTTCAGACTGAAAATGAAATATTAGGTTTGTCAAGTGTATATCATTGTTCAAATGCCCGCAGATGATGGGTTAAACAGGCCAATCAATGAAACAAACCTCTAGTGCATTGCAGTGGCTGCCAGTGATGCTCCTCTGGCTGCTCAAGAACTAGTAAGTCAATAACCTATTAATATCATACTCTGTCAGATATAGGGTCAACCTGGAACTTCCACACATGCCTTTTCTAAGGTTCTGGATACAGCCCATAGCAGGATTACACGGAAGATTTCTTATTGAAAAACATTGCGGTGATGGATGAGGAAGCTGAGAATGTAATAATTGTCAGGTAGATGGAATTGCCTTTCCTTTCTGTGAAATAGCTTGAGATCCTAATACCAAACACAGATTGTTGTTTTTTTTCTGCATTATTATATTCAAGCAAGGATTATAGCAGTGTTCAGCTCTGCTGTGAACCTTGATTGGTTAAATGTCTCATCAGTCAGAACAGGGAACTGAGGCATCATCCATGTCAGGGTGGGGTGGGTATTTGGTACGATAGAACCCTCACCTCTTGGCCAGAAGGTTGTAGGTTGGCATCCCACACAGGGACCCCATATCAGCTTTGAGACTGCAGTGTTGCACTACAGGGTGATGCACTGGACTACACAGCTTTCCTATAGAACAAGATCAACTAGGTTTTGTTATAGTCAAGGGGCCAGATTTTCAAAGGGGATGATGCTGCCACAACTCTCAACTTTCAGGTGTAACTGTGTCATCCAAAATGCTCCAGCACATCTGTTATTTTAAAACATTTTGCCACACTTGTGACAGTATTGTTTATTATGGCAGTTCGCCTCAAAACAGGGACAGCTGTGTCACTTTTGGACACAAGTGGGACCTGTAATGTCACAACTAGTAGCAATAGCATCTGAAAATTAGATAATCTTTAGGTACATTTGTGTACAATTTGTGGGACTGTACCATAGACATGGTGCAAGTAGGGATAGTTTTGAAAATCCCCATCCCCATGGTCTTTTAGATAAAGCAATGAATCAAAATCCCTGTTACTTGCTTCCGCCAGTTGTCCAGATAAAACGTTTTCAAAGAAGAGTGAGGCCACCATTCCTTCTCCCAGTAGTACTGCTACTAATACAGCTCTTTATGGCTGTCTGGGGTTATTGTTGTGCACATAAAAGATGTTTCAGTTTGCTTGCATACAGCCACTGCACCACCAATACTCAATGCATTACTTTTAAAGCACATTGATAAAATATGTGTTTGAGTTCAATCAAGTCACATTTATTTGAAGATATATTATACATTTATATAGAACTAATGTGGCCTTACAGCTGTTTTACTGTACTGCTATAACACTTACTTACCAATAGTAGATCATTAAAATAAAACAAAATATATCACTGCTGTCTTGTGCTTCCCAATTTTATAAATAGGAGGAGTAAGCAGAGGGAGAGGGGTCAAATGACTTTTGAAGGTCAATATAAAGTACTATAGTAAGATTTGAACCCAGGTTTCCTAGTCCACAGTTCAGTGTCCTAAAGGTTAGATCATACACACACAGACACAGACACACACACACACACACACACACACACACACACACCTTTCTTATATTATAACATTAGGTTTTGCTGCAGTCATGGTGAGATTGACCGTGACTTATTAAGGAAGTTGTCCACTACTACTGGGTGAAGGGACTAGGAATGTTTTGTTTTGCTGATGTACTGTAGCTGTTCTGTAGCTGTCCCAGAATAGAGATGTCAAGACACTAGGAGGAAATGTGGAAGACATTCCAAAGTTGTGACATCATTTTGGCACCAATTCAGAATCTTGTTGCCAGACAGTGAGGGAGTGTCCTTTTTCTTAAACTACTGAATGAACATTGATGGTGATGTTGCCAGTACTGGCTGAGTTACCATTGGGCACTGTTTAAGTCTCTGTTTGGAGAGAAGAGGTTGAGAACAGAGCTTGACAGATGTTTTCATATAATGGCAGCTAAAAATCATTTGATCTGAAAATGTTCACAGTTACTATTATTTAGTTGTTGGTAAAGCTACTCATGCCCCAGTCCAGATAATGGAACAATGCCTATTGGTATTCCAGGCAGACAGTCAGCTACTTAACAGCTCTACATACCTTGCTCTGGGTCCTTAAACTATCAATCAGTATTGTGTAGTGGTTAGTGTACATCTGTATACTCTACTTAGAAAGACCACATTCCTAGACATTGCTGGGAATCAGACCAGAAACAGAGTCCGAAAGGCTGCAACTCTAACCATTTAGCTAAAGAGAAGTTCCACTTAACTGCTAGGCTACAGTGCCCCTTTGACTTTTTACTTGCATTCTCTCTGACCACCACCAGAGGTCTCTATTTATGTTGCTACAATGTTCAAAAATGTCATGGGGTAAAGGAGCAATTAGAGCAAAGCAAAGTAAAAGCTAGACTCGGGCAAAGTCAAAAAGCTGCGATTGGGACATGTCTTCCTCATCCCTTCCAGTAGCTACACCTATGAATCCCTTGACTTCCCTTTTGAGCAAGTCACTTCTCCTCCACTTTCACCCTCACTCTTTCTTTCTCTGTCATTAAATCCCCCTGACTTTTTCTTAATCTCACTTAACCACTCATTGTACGATTCTTGGCTGTTGTCAACGGTTCATGGATTGCAAACCACTTTGAACTACAGTATGTATAAAAGCTGCTACATAAAATGTTTCCTGTCCTCTCTTTAAGAAATTTAAAGTGATATTAATCTTGACGCCATTCAGTTTTGACCAGAAGTTCCCATTTTTCATTTGCCCTGGTAAATTGAATTGATTTAGCTAGTGGTGAAGGGATCCAAGAGCTCCCATCTGTACTGTTGTTTAGGCAAGATGGACAAAATGGGATTACTGCAGAAAAACTGGACCTGTGGAATTTTCTGTTCCTTTTCTTTGTTCTGTGAACCTCATGCAGGAATGCAGCTTGTATAGACTAAGCAAGGAAAAGCTGAAACAAAACAAAAAAATTGATTCCATTCACAATGACCTTTAGAATTCTGGAGGAGATTACACTTCTTTTGTTTGATGCAATTGGCTGTTTTTCTAGTTAAAAGACAAAGATGCTGTTGGCTCCATCATCAGGGAAAAAGTCAGTCTTATGAGCTACAGTAAAACTGAACTACCATTTACTGTAGCTGGAACCACAGAATAGCACATGACAATGACATAGTTTTAAACATATAGTCAATAGACAGATAGACAGATGGATGGATAGATAGATAGACAGACAGACAGGCAGGCAGGCAGACAGATAGATAGATAGACAGACAGACAGACAGATGGAGAGGAGTAGAGAGAGCGAGAGAGAGAGAGAGAGAAACAGGCTGTTTTATTATTTATTTCATTTGAAAATTGGTGACTGGGAAAGGCATACTGAGCCAAGGCTCATTTCCAGGTGTGACCCAGGAGTAGAAGAATAGAGAACAGTAATACAGTACTTGACATGGATGCAACATGATACTACAGTCAGTCAAAAGTAAGAACAGCAATGAAGTCCTACACTCACCATCCAGAAGTGAAGATAGATGCTCAGTATTATACAGACAAGGTGAAGATTTTATTAAAGTGCCAGTGCTAAAATACACAGCACCCTAACACGTTTCAGAAATGAATTTCCTTTATCAAAGGATCATTTGATAAAGAAAATTCATTTCCAAAATGCATTAGGGCGCTGTGTATTTTAACACTGGCACTTTCATAAAATCCTCACCTTAGCTATAATACTGAGCAGTTATCTTCATTTCTGGATGATGAGTGCAGGACTTCATTGCTGTTCTTGGTTTGACTTTTCCTGTGCAGCATCTGCTCTGCTATCATCCGTAAAAGTAATAACTGAATCTTACTACAGATAGTAGTAGGGCAATAATTCAAACAGCACAATAAGTTACAACAAAACATGACCCCTCAAAACAGTGGGCAAAATGAACAACTAAATAAATAAAGCAACATCTAAAACAGGTGCATGCAATAAATATGAAACTCAGAAAGTTCACCAAGCAATCTTGAAGAAGCTCCAGGGGTGACAAAAGCAGAGGACAGGCTGGATTGGATCAGGTGCCTGAGGGATAAGGACAGGAGCATGTAGAAGAGAGATGGAACCTCAGCAGTGACTTAAGGGCAAGATAAGAGGGAGCAAGCCTAAGGGAGGAGGGGAGAGAGTCCCCGAGAGAAGGCAGCCGTATTAAGAAAGCAGACTGATCAGTTCAGGTAGATTAACAATGGACATTAAAACAACTAGCATTAGGGGGGAGTAACAGGATGGAGCAGAGGGGGGAAGATGATCAGACAGATATGAGGGAAGTGATGCAAACCAGTACAGAGAAGAGAAGAGAAGAGAAGAGAAGAGAAGAGAAGAGAAGAGAAGAGAAGAGAAGAGAAGAGAAGAGAAGAGAAGAGAAGAGAATACAGAGAATAAGAGAATACGGCTGCCTGATTGCCAGATACAGATTGGTCAATACCAGCAGGAACATCTGCCAGAACTAGACTCATAGTGGATTCCCTGCAGGGGGAGGGCCTCAAACAACTGGTACAGCAACCCACAAGAGACAGGGCTATCCTAGATCTAGTACTGACTAACAAAGAAGGGATCACAGATCTCCAGGTAGAAGGTCACCTGGGGGCCAGTGACCATCACATGGTATGGTTCAGTTTGGCTACTACATCTAAATAATCCCATTCCAAGGCAAAAATATGGGACTTCAGAGGAGCTGACTTTGATAAGATGGCCAACAGAGTTAAGCTAGCCCTGGCAAAAAGAAACACAGGTGAGGAGGTACAGGCAAAGTGGGCAAGCATTATGATACAATACTTGAAGCAACATCCCATTGTGTTAGACAGAAAAGGAAGTGCAAAAGAAGAAGGAAACCACTTGGTTCTCAAATACAGTAGCAGAAAAGGTCAGAGCCAAAAGGCTGGCCTTCAGAAAATATAAGGGAACACAGCGGATGAAGATAGGGAGGCATACCAAACTGCCCTAAGGAAGCAGGTAAGGCACTAAGGCAGGCAAAGTCCCAAACTGAGGAAACACTAGCACTAACAGTAAAGAAGGTGACAAGACTTTCTATAGATACATTAGTGAAAGGAGAAAGTCCAGAGGGGTATTGCTAGCTTAATGGAGAAAAGGAGCATGTGGAGGAGGAGGACCCTGTAAAGGCATCTATCCTAAATAGATACTTTTGCTCAGTATTTACTGAAGAGAAGGTAGGGCAGGGCCCACAGCTCAGCATCATGGACACAGGGGAGGAGGTGAGCACTACTCCTTCACAAAAGAAAGGGTCCTACAAGAGCTAAGCTCAGGGTGGATAAGGCAATGGGACCTGATGGCATACATCCCAGGGTACTTAAGGAGCTAAAGGAGGAACTAGCAGAGCCATTAGCAGAATTGTTTAGTGAGTCTCTGAGCACAGGAGAGGTCCCAGAAGACTGGAGAAGGGTCATGTGATCCCACTCCACAAGAGTGGTAGCAGGGAGGAGGCAGGAACTAAGACCGGGTCAGTTACCTCAGTAGTGGGCAAGATTATGGAGGCACTCCTTAAGGAAAGGATAGTGCAACACCTGGAATCCATAGGGGCACAGGATCCAAGACAGCATGGGTTTACAAAGGAAGGTCCTGTCAAACTAATCTCATAGATTTCTTTGACTGGGTAACCAGAGTGGTGGACCAAGGGGAGCAGTTGATGTCGCCTACCTTGACTTCAGCAAAGCTTTTGACACTGTTCCACATAGAAGATTGATAAATAAGCTAGGTAGGCTCGGGTGGGTCAGAAGTTGGTCAACTGGGTGGCAAACTGGTTGACTGGACAGAAAACAGAGAGTGGTGGTAAATGGTATACAGTCAGAAGAGATGCAAGTCACAAGTGGGGTACCTCAGGGATCAGTCCTGGGGCCAGTCCTATTCAACATCTTCATTAGTGACCTCCAGATGGACTAGAGGGTAAGGCTTGTCTGTTTGCAGATGACACCAAGATCTGCAACAGAGTAGATGATCCAGATGGGGTGGGCAGAATGAGAAGAGATCTGGATAAACTAGCAGAATGGTCAGAAGAGTGGCAACTGGGATTTAATGCAAAGAAGTGCAAAATCATGCACATAGGGAAGAGAAACCCTGAAGCCACTTATAGGCTGGGAGGAGTTGCTAGCAGTCACAAAGGAAGAAAGAGACTTGGGCATCATCATCACTGATGACCTAAAATCATCCAAGCAGACCTCTAAAGCAGTAGGTAAGGCTAGGGAGGTGTTAGGGTGTATTAGTAGGGGTATCACAAGTCGTAAGAGGGAGGTAATAATCCTCTGTACAAGACATTGGTTAGGCCCATCTGGAGTACTGCGGCAGTATTGGAGGCCACACCTTCACAAGGACATTAACCAAATTGAGGCAGTCCAGAGAAGGGCAACCAAAATGGTGCAGGGACTGCATCAGAAGACATATGAGGACAGATTAACGGAGCTCAATATGTATACCCTTGAGCAAAGGAGGAGAGAGGTGATATGATCGAGACATTTAAACACCTTAAGGGCATAAACAAGGTGAAAGAGTCTAACATGTTTAAATATAAGAAAAATAGCAGGACAAGAGGACACAGCATGAGATTAGAGGGAGGCCGATTAAGGGGGAATGAGGAAATTCTTTTCACAGAAAGGGTGGTAGATGCATGGAATGGCTTACCACAAGAAGTGGTGGCTATGAATACAGTGCAGGGCTTCAAACAGGCATGGGATAGGCATAAGGGAGCAATACAAATGACTATGAATAGATAGGTCACTGACAGAGCAAAGGCCGATGGCACATTTATAAGGTAGAAAAAGAAATGGGCAGACTGGATGGGCCTTGCGGTCCTTATCTGCCGTCAACTTCTATGTTTCTATGTTTCTATGAGAAGAGAAGAGAAGAGAAGAGAAGAGAAGAGAAGAGAAGAGAAGAGAAGAGGGCTAGGCACTGTAAAGATAGGGAGGGAAAGGTGAGGTGTTGATACGGGGAACAGTAGCTACTGCAGGAAGAGCAAGAACATATGGTTCACATAACAAGTGAAGAACAATATGCATTTGATTCAATGTAAGATCTGATACTTAGTCACCAATAAGTGAATCATTCTGATTTTCATCTGAAGCAGCATAATCTGACATATTTCTAATTAATATTGCTGCTCTCAGTTGTGTTGACTTGCAGTTGATGCTGAATGATTAGAAGAGATACTGTATGTATTCAAAGCATGGGATATAGGAGCTATAGTGAAGGCCAAAACAGTATAGAAGCAGGCCTTCTGCCCATGTATATAACATGTGGTCCAGAAATACATATTCTGTCCCTTTACATTCCATACACTGAGAAATGAGAGAAAGAATGACATTTCTGAATATTATAATACTCCTATACAGAAAGCGCTCTGGGTCCTATAACACAGGCTGGAAAGGGTTAGGCAGAACAGTGCCAGATAAAGACTTGATGTGGAGAAGAAAAACAGAAGAAACCTGGTACAGTCAAGTTACTGGGTCACAGGAGGGAATTGCTTTACCATTATCAATAAATCCATCTTATCTCTAAGAGAACCAGACTGACTGGTGATAAAGGAGAGAGTGTTTAAACAAAGACAGAAAAGATTGCAAGTTGGGTCAGAGAGAATTGCAGACTCCAGAGAGAAGAGCTTTCTAAAACCAAGAAAGATGCAAGACTAATGCAAAAGTTGAATATGAAAATCTGACTATGACTGACAATCTACCTTCCCTTGCAGAAAGTATGAAAAGCTAAACATTTGCTCTGTAACCACAATAATAAAAACATCAGTATTCCTTTCATCGTGGTGTCATGTGTCCATGTGTATTTACCAGTTTGGAAACTGAACATCACCAAGGACTGAGGAGAATAGCACATAGAGGTGCAAGACAGCTAAAAATGGCTGGTTTCAGCATATTGAAATGGAGAGGTATCAAATTGAGAATACATTCTTGCACAGCATCTGATGCAGGTTCTAGACATCAGGGACTGAAACAAGTGAAGCTGTGTATGCCAGAGGCTTTTGGGCCACTTCAAAAGATCAACAAATCGCTGTTCTTCTGCAGAGCTTGCAGCTTGATGGTGAAGCATGGAGCAATGACATAGACCAAACAGGAATTGTGCTTCTGTCAATTTGAATAATCAGAAGCAAAGATACAGTACACACGCACACACCACTTTACACTGTTGCATTGGAGACTAGTGCCTAATTTACTCAGAGGTGTTAGGTGACGAGTTGAACCGACATTCTGTAGACCAAGCCTGTACTGAAATTCTAAAGCAACTCTTCAGAACTATTTATATTTTATACAACCTGATAGATTTCCTGCCAATGGTTTGTAAGTTTTTCACTGCTTATATACCAGATCCAAATAATCAGTAATATTGTATATTGGTTTGTGTAGAGAATAAATGCCTACAGCCTCCTTAGGTCATCACATGGACACAGTTTTACTCTAATTTGGGATTTAGAAGGGAGCATTTTCAGTCCTGCCCACTGGTGCAGCGGTAGGGCTACTGCTTGTGTACATTTTGACCAGAGATCAGGAGTGACCTCTAGAGTTGGAGGGTCAACCGGGAGGGGAGAGGATTGAGCATCCCAAGGACTGTTCTCCTCTGGGGAGGGAGGAGGGATCAGTGGTCGGTGTTAGCTTGGCCCCTAGCGGAGGCTGGGGGGTTGGCACACCAACACTACAGACTGGGGAACAGAGGTGGGGCAGACACCCAGCATGCTGCACACAGGAGCATACGTGGCACTGCCATTGGTGTCACTGCACACCATTGACTCCATGCCAGGGAAGAAAAAGTCTGCCGGCTACAAGGATAAAACCAGTCCCTTTCAGGCTCTGCACCCAGCCAGCTGGGCACCTCCGGAGAACTGGATGCTGTCTCAGTGGGGCTATAGGGGGAGCAACAGGGGATGATCTGGAGAAGGTACATCCCAGTGGATGCTGGGTTGATGCGGCTAGGGGGACTGGTGGATTGGGGGCCAGTCAGCAAGAGGGAAAAATAAATTAACCCAAACACAGGAGCATTTTACATTTTGGGGGGAAGTGATACCCCTTTGAAAAAATTGCTTCCTCTTTGAATCCACCTCCAGAAGCAATACTGAAAACCTGCAGCTTCAATACAGTTGGCCTTAACCTGGTTACTGCTGCATTATCCACAAGGTTATATACTCCAGGGCCTTCTACATGTTTTATCATGTGATCAGTGAATATAACAATTCTGTACACAACGACAGTGCAACAAATTCATCATAGCTGAATCAATATGAACATCTTGTGGTTTGGCTCAGATGCAGTGCATAAGATATAGAATAATACATTGGGAAGTATGTATAATGATTTTATGCACACCGAGTGTGCGATGCCCCATAAACCCGAGCAACGCCAAGGGGTTTATCAAGGCATTGCACACTGAGGGTGTGCATAAAATCAGAGTTGACGCACATGTCCCCATGTTTTATTTTTTATAATAACTGATTCCTTAGATTTTAGATTTTTTTATTTTAGAATTTTTGCAAAAGGAGCTAACCAAATTCCATTATACATGGGTGATTACACACATTTGTGTATAATCAAACTCCATTACACACGGGTGATTCTACACATATGAGTATAATCAAACTCCATTGTACATATGTGTATAATCACCCATGTATAATGGAGTTTGACAGCTTCTGCCCACAGTTGATAATCATCACTAACCAGTTATTATATTTTCATTCTTACTGTCTTCACCATCCACCAGTCTCTCTCTCACTCAGGTAGGTTAACAACCACCTCCCAGCCACTGCACCAGTACACCATTAACCTCTAGCCAGTTGTACTCTGTGGCTTACCCCCTCAACATCATGGCATGATTATTGGAGTCCCACCTGCTCCAAGGACCCTCATCTGGTGTCCAGAAGGTTTTGTGGCACAGAGCTGATGAGTACTGCACCATCATCCACTAGTGGAAGGGTTTTTCTTCTCCCCTGTGTGTCCTCTGACCCTCCCTTCTCCCCAGCAGTGCAGTACATAATCTTATGATGAATATTACACACATGGATTGTATGCACCAGGGTCTGTCCCTGACAAAGAAGTAAGCTCCCTGACCCACCATGAGATGCCCTATCACAGCAGCCTCTGACACCACCCTCTCTAGGCTGGGAAGTGTTGCCATCAACAGAGCTTTTCCAAGTAGGGCTGTGAGAATACCTTTTCCCTGAATATTCTGCTGAATATTCGGTATTCGGATCCTGGGAATTCAGGTATTCGGTATTCGGCCAGGAAAGGTTCTTTTTTAATTTTAAGGATAGATTGAAAAGCACTTAAATAACATCATTAAGTACCCTTTGAACCTGATGTACCATATATACCTCAATGACACTTCAATGACCAACTTAGGGCTGTCACTAATCCAGCACAAGCTACATATGGCACACTCGATCCACCACACCACACACATAGCACAGCAAAACTGATACAAGCATTGCATTGCATCAACACTACAGGGATTCATGGTCACAGGTAACGTGCTCATAGTCACAGGGGAAGAAGGTGCTGTAGTGATAGGCCTAGGAATAGTGGTAACAGTGACTGCAGTGTTGGTGGTGGTGATGGCTGAAAGGGTGGATGCTGCAAGAATGGCACTGGTGGGAAACACTGTCTGTGGAAGTAGCACAGGGTTCAACAAATCCAGTAGTCTGTTGTCCCAGGCTATAAGTTCTGTTGGGAAGATGAGCATTTTGAGCAGCAGGTTGTCCCACGGAAAACTAACTCAGTGCTGCCAAGGTAGAGGTTTTGGGTTTTTTTTGGTTTGTTTTTTTACCTTGCAGCACAGGTCCTGCAGCCACTAGGTGCCGCTTGGCATGCTGCATCAGATCTGTTTCTTCATCATGGACTGGGTGGTGGTCACATGCTGGTGAGAATGCATTGAGGCAGCATCATGTGGGATCCAGAGCAGAGTCGCCGTACATGTCTTGAACCTGCACAGGAGTCAACATGGCAGCCAGCTGCACAGAATGAAGGATCATCCCCACCCATCGTAGCACCTTTATCACAACATCTTCAACAGGACTGACAGGTGAGCCAGCCAATAGGAACTAGGAGCTACCTGTCAGTCCTTTGCAACTCGTTGCAGCTGTGTGGTGGGATGTGGAAGAAGGACAGATGCTGGCACTTTTGAAGAAGCATCATTTTGCTCTTCAGTTTGGCAACGTAAGGTCATTCCTTTCACTGTGGGCGAGTGATCTTTGGGCCAGGGTACCATTAGGATGCCAAGAAAGTAACAGCAAAGGAAAAAAAGAATTTAAATCAGGGAGAAAAATAAAAGAAAGCAGAAAGAAGCAAATGTGTCCCTAAGTGTAAAGGACTGAAGTCGGGGAGGGGCTGAGATCGAGGAGACTGGGAAGAAGAACATAATTGTGAAGGACTGAAGTCGGGGGGGTTGGAGATCATGGGATTTGGAACAATGCATAGCAAACAGCAAGCCAAAAAAAGCATTCAGAATTAGATCAAAATAAGAAACAAATAAAACATTTAAAAAAGAAAGAAACGTGACGTCAGTGTGGGGTGTGTGAGACCATGGGAAACAAAGGCAGGTGTACACACTAGGTCCAGTTGGTGTAGAACAAATTCAGTAGCAAAAAGACAAAAATAAGTATTTTAAATTAGCAAAAAGAAAGCAAAACAAAGAAAACGTTTTACAATACAAAGGGAAAATAACTGAAGTCAGTGGAGAAGGGGGTGAGATTGTGGGTGCAAATACAGGACATACCAGGATCAGACTAATTGGTATGTACTGCAGAAGAAGAAAAAAACTACAAAAAGAAAAAAAAAAGGTGTTGCAGTTGGGGTGGGGGGCCTGGAAAACTATATAAACTTAGTTATGCCTTTATTTCATTGAGCTAGCCTAGTTGTGTCTTGCCAGTGCCACTAATAAAGCCAACAAGAAAGGAGTAAAGGACTGAGGTGGTCTGCTCCACTCCTGTTCAGGTTTTTTTTTTGTGCCTAGGGAGTGTGCTGCCACAGCCACAGCCACTTGTCTTGACTCTGCTAACAGAACTGTATTAACCCTGCCTAACTAAAGGGGCTGCTGTTGTGGCTGGTGGTCTATTTTGATTGATTCCTCTGTAGCAAAGCAATACATATATATATATATATATATATATATATATATATATATACATATATATATATATATATATATATTTATTCATCGCGAAAAACTCCATTAATACATCAGTTAGGGTTTATGCACAGTGACAAAAGTTTGGAAATGTGATGTTAGGGTTACACCCCTACCTCCCCACCCCCAACCTCCAGTCGCCAACAGATGGGGTGTGTCATGGGGTCGTCAGGCCCAACTCTCACCCCATTCCATGTGTAAACAAGCTGACATGCTACAGCATAGGATAATGGGGTGAGAGTTAGGCTTGATGACCCCATGACACACCCTGACGTCTGTTTGTGAGTGGAGGGTGGGGTGGGGTGGTAGCGTGTAACCTCAACATCACATTTCCATACTTTTGTCATTGTGCTATCAACCCCAAACTGGTATGCATTAACGGATTTTTTTGCAATGAATTTCCCCTTCTTTATGAGAAAGTGTAATGCAACTTTTATCTGGTCTACTTGCACTTTGTATCATTAGTATTTGATGGACTGTTTATTTGTTATTTATATGTATTTTAATAATGTAAAGCGCTTTGGTTTTAGAATTGCACTATAAAAATAAAGTTTATTATTGTTATTATAACTGGTAACTAGTATGTGTTAGTGGGAGTGCAGGCCCACCGGGCCCTGTGCTCTCTGTTACACATTAGTACGGAGCCATAGTACTCCAAAGGAACCCTTGTAACACGTTTTTGCCAATATCTCCATAACCATAGCAAGTAGGAAAGAAATTCCACTGCAGGTGTAATCTATGACTTCAAAACTTCCTCATTAGCTTAGGTGGACTAAGCTGTGGGTATCAAAAAATCTGTATGTCTCACTGTTGCCGAGATGCAGGCGCCAAAAGCCACCGGGGGCTCCTCAGTGTTAGCCTATGGGAAATTTCTCAACTTTGGAGCACTGTAACTCTGGGCCCATTGAATGTTTTGGGACCAAATCATGAAAGGGCACATCTGTGTAACAAGGTCTTGACACCCTGCAAACTTCAGCCAAAAGCTCCAACCGTGTTACTGCAGGGGATGGCAATGATTTGCTGTTTTTGGCAAAGTACTGCTGCAAATTGCAACAGTTTTTCAAATATAGGAATGACACTTTCATGATTTGCGAAAGTGTCACAGCCATTTCTGTCGAAATTGCAACAGTAGTGGGGCTCTGATTTTTAAAATGGCATTTTTGAGAGGTTTTCCCCCCAAAAAAGATAGGGCTGTCATCCTCAGGATCTGACTAGGTAAACACAACAGTCAGTGTTTACCTAGGGGGTCTCAAATTTAAAGCCAGGCATTTTTCTCTCTCTTGCTAACTGAAAACAAGATGGCCACCACACAAAAGTAAAAGGGCCATTTGCAACAGTAAAATGTAGTAGCGGCAGCTTTCGAGAGACACATATATTTTTCCCCATTGACTATAATGGGAAACCTGTTTTCTGAATAACATTTGAACAGTTTCATATTTTTCAACAAATCTTCAAAAGGCACATCAGTGACCCAGCCTGCATCTTCTACCATGCCAGTATAATATATATATATGGCACTACCAATATATATATATACAGTATATATATATATATATATATATATATACACATGGCACAGTAAAGCCAGTATAGTTAGCGTTGCCCAGCCACTTCTACATTAAACCCCAACTTTTGCACTTTAATAACTTTGTCACCATATGGCAGATTTACCTGAAATTTCACATGTATGGTGGGGCACCATAGATCTCTGGATTTGGCAAGTTGCATTATGGTCAGATGAGTGATTGCAGAGCTGCAGAGCACCAAAAAACATGCTAAAGCGGGTTTTTTTGTGCGTTTTTTTGCTTGGGGCTACAGCCCACATGATTTGTCTTTCTGGTCTGAAATTGTCAGGGAAGATGTAGTCCTGGTCACTGATGTGCCTTTTTTTAAGATTTGGTGAAAAAATATTAAACTGTTCAAAAGTTATTCAATTTTTAAGTTTTAACATTGAAGTCAATGGGGAAAAAATATATGTGCTTCTTGAAACTGTCAGAAACCACTTTTTACCATCGCAAATGCACTTCTTACTGTTGTGCTGCCACCATCTTGTTTCAAGTTAGTGGTGAAGAAAAACATCTGTAGTTCAAATTTAGTGTCCTTAGGTAAACACTGACGGTTAGGATGCATTTCAACCGGGCCTGAGGAACACAGTGGTGACATCAGTGTTTTTCTAGGACCCTGAAATACCTTTTTAAAATTGTGTTCCCTGTGGTGTGGCAAATCATGACAGTACATTTGCGACACTTTACATAAATCACGACACTGTTACATCTGTATCGACCTAATTTATGATAATTACTGCACCAAAAAATACCATTTTTTTGTCACACCACTGCACCTAAAGGGTTTGGGCATTTTGGCTGAAATTTGCAGGGTGGCGAGAGCTGGCCCCACAGATGTGCCTTTTGATGTTTTGGTTAAAAAATTTAAAAGGGTAACAAAGTTACAGTGCTCCAAAGTTGAGAAATTTCCTATAGGCTAACATTGCGGCATCCACGGCGACTTTCGGTGCTGGTATCTTAAAAATGATTCAAGCTACGGATTTTTTGCTACCCATAGCTTAGTCCACCTTTAGGAGGACTAAGCCTGTGAGGTTGTTTTGAAGTCATAGATTACACCTACAGTGGAATTTTTTCCCTACTTGCTATGGTTATGGAGATATTGCCAAAAACGTTTTACAAGGGTTCCTTTGGAGTACTATGGCACTGCTGTGTGGCTGCATACTTACAGTATGTGTAAGTGGGAGCACATGGCCCAGAGGGCCTGCACTCCCACATACACATACCATTACACCAAAAATTGGCAATGTGAAGGGAGCACAGGGCCCGGAGGGCCCGCACTCCCACTAACACATACCAGTTAAAAGTTACATTACACTTTCTCAAAAAGAAGGGAAATTCATTGCAAAAAACTCCATTAATGCATCAGTTAGGGTTGATAGAAACAGCAACAAAAGTATGGAAATGTGATGTTAGGGTTACACCCCTACCACCCCACCCCCACCCTCCATTCACCAACAGATGTTGGGGTATGCCATGGGATTGTCAGACCTAACTGTCACCCCATTATCCTATGCTGTAGCATGTCAGCTTGTTTACACATGGAATGGAATGAGAGTTGGGCCTGATGAGCCCATGGCACCACCAAGTCTGTTGGTGAGTAAAGGGTGGGTGGGTGGGGTGGGGTGATTGGGGTGTAACCCTAACATCACATTTACATACCATTGTCTCTGTGCTATCAATCCTAACTAATGCATTAACAGAGTTTTTTTACAATGACTATATATATAGTGCCACTATACTTAGGGTGAAAGTTAACTTCTATGTTAAAGTTGAATTATGAACCTTAATAACTTTGGAACTGTTCAATGGATTTGCCTGAAGTTTGGCTCACGTAATTTCTATGGATAGAGCTCCTGATATTCCAAAGTGTGTTCAAATCTGTTGTGTGGTTTCTGAGATACAGAGTGTTGAAGAAACAAAAAATCTGTGTTTTTTTATGTTTCTGTCCACCTAGATCTCAGAACTGGCTTTAGGTTGTGGTCAGAAAGTTTCAGGGTAGAAAGCCATTGTCTCACAGATGTGACTTTCGAAGGTTTGGTGAAAAAATATTAATCCATTCAAAAGGTATTAAATTATTAATTTTCCCATTATTTCCTATGGGAAAATTTATGTCGGGCACGAAAAATACTTACTTTGCTCACAAAAACAACTGTTTTTTATTTGCAAAGTAAGTCAATCTTTTCGAACAGTATGGCTTTACCAAGACAGAGTTCTGTTGTGTCCGCCATCTTGTTTTGCTCTTAGTGAGCATGACAAAGTGAAGAAAACGTGAAAATGATTGTAATAAAAAAATATCAAAACTTTGCTAAAGGGGAGCCCTTTAGCTACATTCTGATATTTTTCTTTTTTTTAAATGTGACCTGAATGTTTTCTGAGCACTCACAATTTTGGGTTCTGAGCTTAGTGAGAGGACTGCTTCTGTCCCATTCCCAGTATGAGAACACCAGTATTTTCTTGACTTCTGCAGAGAACTACATGCATTTCTGACAGCCAAGGGTGCAGGGTTCGAAACCATATGCTTCATTGTTGTTGCTTTCTTTGCTTTACAATAAAGGCAAAAAAAAAATGGAATGAATGACCTGAAACTTGGGACCCTTGGCCTGGCAGACATGCACCTGGTTCTCTGCACCTGCCACATGTCACCCCCCCCAGCAGTGTGGGACACTGGGGACCCCATTCCCAGTGTCTCTAGTTATCTATGTTCCAGCACCAGCAATGTGGGATACTGGGGAACCCACCCCAGCATCCCAAGTTATGCCCCCCAAGCAGTGACACTGGGAGCCCACCCCAGTGTCCCCAGTCCTCAGTCATGTTCACCCACCAAGCAGCGAGGGCACTGGGCAGCCCACTCATAGTGTCCCCAGTCTCCAGTCATGTTCACCTCAACCCCCATGGTGAGGGCACTGGGCAGCCCACTCCAGTGTCCCAAAATCTCTTTGGTTTAAAAGCTGTAAAGTAGAAAACTGTCCACGATGCAGTTTCATGTTTTTACCTGAAAAGAAAACAGTCCCTTGTCTTCTCCCCGCCATCTCCTTCTCCAACCCTGACCTCCCACTGCTGACCCACCACCCCACCCCCTTACCTTATACTTACCTCTGGGGGTCACCCGCTGTCACCTTCTGCGGACCGGACACGTCTGCACTCTTCAAAGTCCAAAGGCAAATTGAGGAATCAAGATAAGTGCCATATAATGGCTGTCAATGGTTTTCAACTCATATTGTTGTCTCGCCATTTTAAGGTATTTTGCACTACATTTTCAACGTGGGTTTTGGGACCCTCCTCATGAACACTGTCACTGTAGTTTCGTTAATCAGATCTGTAAGGCAATTTTACAGGCTGTGAAAGTTTTAAACTAGCCATCGGGAAGGTGCTAATAAGAGGCAGGAAATTTCAAGCCTCCCCCCACAAAACATGAAGGGTAGTAAGGTAAACACTGAGGTACAGTGCTCAACAGAGGGCAGGACAGGGGTAAATGGAAAAATAGACAAGGGCAAAAAGAGCAGGCATGGGGGAAAAAGGATAAAGCCAACATTAAATGGAGGCCAATGAGTACCAATGCCCATAGTCTGGGAAACAAGCTTCCTGAGCTAGTAGCCTTGATGGAAGATGAACACTTGGATATTGTGGCAGTCACAGAAACATGGTACATGGGGAACCATGACTGGGATGTCAACATACCGGGGTATACAGTCTACAGAAGGGACAGGGAAGGGAAAAGAGGAGGTGAAGTAGCTCTATACATAAGGGAAGGGATCAAAGCTACAGAACTAAAAAGTAAAGGGGGAGGACAAGAGGCACTCTAGGTCACCTTGGAGACAGGGAATGGCATCACAATCCGCACAGGGGTTGTATACAGACCCCCATCTCAAGGGGAGGAAATGGACAAGAAAATGATAGAGGACATTCTCAAAATGGCTGAAAAAGGGGAGATACTGTTAATGGGGGACCTGAATATGCCAGATGTTAACTGGATGACATGTACTGCAGCCACATCCAAGAGCAGGGTCATTCTCAATGCCCTGCAGGGGGCAGGGCTTAGGCAGCTAGTGTTGGAACCCACTCGGGAGGAAGCAATACTAGACCTGGTACTCTCAAATGGAGAGAGGATCACAAATTTAGAAGTCAGTAGACATCTGGGAACAAGCAACCACTGCACAGTGTGCTTCACAATAAGCACAACCATGGAGACAAGCCATACAAAAACAAGCATACTGGACCTTACAAGGGCTGACTTCTGCAAAATGGGTGAATACCTGAGGAATACACTAGCAAATGGGCAAAAAGGAGGGGTGGAAGAACAATGGAGAAAAATCTAAACTGCCATCATAGAGGCAACAAACCTTTGTGTGAAACAGATAAAGAAAACAAAGAGGAGTAAAAAAACACTATGGTTCTCAAAAGAGGTGGCAGGGAAGGTTAAGGGAGAAAAGGCTACATTCAAAAGTATAAGGCATCACAGCAGGAGCACGACAGGAACTGTATCAATTAAATCAGAAAGAAGTGGGAAGGTAGTCAGAATAGCAAAAGCCCAAACTGAGGCAAAAATAGCCAAGTCAGTTAAGAAGTGGAATACAACCTTTTATAGGTACATTAGGGAGAATAGAAAGGTTAAGGGAGGAATAGTGAAGATTAATAAGGGAGAGGGGAGGTGGGCAGAGGGAGACAGTGAAAAGGCAGAGATACTGAATGAATACTTTTGCTCAGTATTCACTAAAGAAGATGAGGAGGAGTTAACTAAACCAGACAATAGAAGCACTCTGGGTAGGGGGGTTGACACCAGTCCATTTACAGAAGAAAGAGTCCTGAAAGAACTCCTAAAACTCAAGGTGGACAAAGCAATGGGGCCTGATGGGATTCACCCCAGAATCCTAAAAGAACTAAGGGAGGACCTAGTGACACCACTGACCGCACTTTTAACAACTCATGGGAGGATTGGGTAGTACCTGAGGACTGGAGGAGGGCAGATGTTATTCCCCTTCACAAAAGTGGGAGCAAGGCAGAAGCAGGAAACTACAGACCTGTAAGTTTGACCTCAGTGGTAGGGAAAATGATGGAATCACTTCTGAAAGAAAGAACTATTGAGTACCTAGTGGCCAGCGGGGCACAGGACCCATAGCAGCATGGATTTACAGCAGGAACGTCATATCAGACAAATCTAATAGATTTCTTTGACTGGGTGACCAAAGTAATAGACCAGGGAAGGGCTGTGGATATGGCCTACCTAGACTTTAGCAAGGCATTTGACACAGTCCCACACAAAAGATTAATAATCAAGTTAGCCAGCTTGGGAGTGGGTCCCAGGGTGGTAGTCTGGGTTGCAAACTGACTGCACAACAGGACACAGAAGGTAATAGTGAGTGGCACACATTCCAAAGAAAGGGGGGTCACTAGTGGAGTACCTCAGGTCTCAGTACTGGGTCCAGTCCTCTTTAACATCTTTATAGGTGACATTGCAGAGGGTCTGGAGGGAAAGGTATGCCTCTTTGCAGATGATACAAAGATCTGTAACAGAGTTGATACACAAGGGGGTAGAAAGGATGAGAAGGGACTTGGCAAGGTTGGAGGAATGGTCAGACATATGGCAACTTAGATTCAATGCAAAGAAGTGCAAAGTAATGCACCTGGGAAACAAAAACCCAGGAGAAGAGTACACAATAGCAGGGGAGGTACTAACAACAACACAAATGGAATGGGACTTGGGGGTAGTCATATCGGATGATCTAAAGGTGGGTAAGTAATGTGACGAAGTCAGTGAGGAGAGCCAGGGGGATACTGGGATGCATAGGAAGGGGCATCACAATTAGAAAAAGGGAAGTGGTTATCCCTCTGTACAAACAGTTGGTGAGACCCCATCTGGAGTACTGTGTGCAGTTTTGGAGACCTCATCTACGCAAGGACATAGACAGGATGGAAGCAGTCCAGAGGAGGGCAACTAAAATGGTGCAGGGTCTGCATCAGATATCATATGAAGAGAGACTGAGACAGCTTAATATGTATACCCTTGATGAAAGGAAGGACGGGGGGACGTGATAGAAACGTTCATAAATTCTCAAGGGAATCAAAAAGTCCAGGAGGGTAGCATCTTCAGAAAAAGAGATGTAAGAACAAGGGGACGAATTTAAAGATAATGGGGGACAGCTCTGGGGTAATGTGAGGAAATCTTTTCCACGGAGAGAGTGGTGGATGCATGGAACTGCCTTCCTGGGGAGGTTGTTGGGCTAAAACCGTGGGGGAATTCAAACATGCATGGGACAGACACAAGGCAATTGTAGTGGGGGGTGGCAGGAAGTAGGCTGTTGGTTAACTAGAATCTGCAGCTTATCCAGTAGGTAGGGAAATGGGCAGACTGGGTGGGCCAAGTGGTCCTTATCTGCTGTCAAAGTCTATGTTTCTATGTTAAATCACCTTTCAGGACCAAGTAATAAAATGACAGTGCCAGTGTTCATGAGGTGGGGTCCCAAAACAGCCCATGTTGAAAATTATGTGCAAAAATACCAAAAAAAAAACACCCAAGTTATGTGCGGTCATTGAAATTTTCCTACGCACATCCATAACGTTGCTAATTTTTAATATTTTCACTCTGAATATTCAACATGGCAATTTTTTCACTCAACCTCATGAACGGTACATCTGTCCTTTCTCACATCCTGCCTGAAACATGTTTTCGCACCTGTGGTGTGGAATGGTGCGGTCATTGCATGAAATCACCTTTTGGGACTGATTAATGAAATGACAGTACAAGTGTTCATGAGGTGGGGTCACAAAAATCCCATGTTGAAAATTTGGTGAAAAAGTTCCTAAAAATGGCCGACATGTGCATTCCTTGAAATTTTTCTATGCGAGTGCGTAACTTTGGTAATTTTGAGTATTTTGACTCCAAATTTTCAACACAGACATTTGTTTACACTATCTCAGGAACTGTACACCTGGCATTTTCAAATCCTGTCCAAAATCTGTTTTGCACCTGTGGCATACAATGGGGTTGCAGTTGTAAAGAATTATGTTTTGGCGATAATTTGAAAAATTCTCTACTGGGTACATGTGTTGGGGTAATAAGATGGCTATGCTGATAATTTTGTCATGCATCTATGGAGAGATGGGTGCGCAGGGTCCTTAAGGACAGTAAAATAAGGAAAATCCCTGAGCATGGGAGTGCAGGGCCCAAAGTGATCTGTGCTCCCACTGTGACATAAGAACAGTTATAACTGTCTGAAAAAGTAAGGAAATTCGTTGCAAAAATGTTCATTAATGCATCAGTTAGGGTGAATACTACAGTGACAAAAGCAGGGAAATGAGGCTTTAGGGTTTCCAATCCTAACTCCCCGCCCCAACCCTGCAGACACCAACAGGCATCGGTGGGGTGTCTTGGGGTCGTGGACTCTAAAGCTCACCACATACTCTTATACTGTACACACCTGAGCTCATTTACTTATGGAATGGAGTCAACGTTAGGGTCCATGACCCCAAGTCACCCCATTGATGCCTGTCAGTGTCTGCAGGGTGGGGCGTTAGGGTTGGAAACCAAAACGCCTCTTTTCCCTGCTTTTGTCGCTGTAGTACTCACCCTAACTGATGCAGTAACAAAGTTTTTGCAGTGTATATATATATATATATATACATATTAGAGGAAAAACTCAGTTTAATGCATCAGTTAAGGCTGTTGTTTCAGTGACAAAAGTGAGGACTGATGGGTGTTAGGGTTGAAAACCCTCCTTGCACCCTCAGCCCGCCCCCAATCAGCATCCGGGAGTATGTATTGGGGTCATCAGCCCTAACTCTCAACCCATCATATGCGTGATCAAGCTGAGGCATAGGAGAATGAGGTGAGAGTTAGGACCGACGACCCCAATGCACACCCCGATGCTGGTTGGGGGGCGGGCTGAGGGGGTGCAAGGGGTGTTTTCAACCCTAACACCAAATTTTCTCAGTTTTGTCATCACTGTGAACAACCCTAACAGATGCAATAAAATGAGTTTTTTGCCTCTAATTTCCTTCTTTGAGAATGAGGACTATAAATAGTGAAAGGATTTTGTGGTGGGAGCAAGGGACCTTGGACCCCACGCCCCACCACGTTGTTTTTTTTGTGACATAGTAATGGTAACTACAATGCAAATGCAAGTGGCAACAGTTACGCAAATAGTGACACAAATGTAGATTGTAAAGCAAACGTTAATAGAAATGCAGGCGCAAAGTGACGCCAAACCGAACAGTGACGCAAACGGAGATGCAAGCGCATATGAAAACGCAACTGGTAATGTGACGGTGATGATACTGCTATTGTAAATGCAAATGATAACTGTAACAGCAACAAGAACGCCACAGGAAACAGAAACGGAAACGCAAACACAAGCGCATATGGAAACTCAACCCGTAATGCGCACGGTCACGGTACCGCAATTGTAACTGCAAATGGTAATGGTAACAGTAACAATAACACCAAAGAAAACAGAAACACAAATGCAAACAGAAGCGCATATGGAAACACAAACCGTAACATGCACGGGAATGGGAACGCAATTGGAAATGCAAATGGTAATGGTAAGAACAACGATGATGCAAAACGAAAGACAAATGCAAACAGAAACGGAAGGGTGGCTGCCAACAGAAATGGTAATGCACACAGTGACACTAACTGAAACACAAACACAAACAGTAGTGGAGACAGAAATGGTAACAGTAATGCAAATGCAAGCGCAAAGGAACGAAAGGGTAACGCACATGGTGATGCATACAGGATTGGTAGTGCAACGGGCACGGTAACACAAGTGTAAAGCCTACATGTAACAGTAGCTGAGCGACACCCTATTTTTCCAAAAGCTCCATTGAGAAACATAGTGAAAACAAAGAATGTATGCATAATAACATGCCTCGAGCAGAAAATGAGCAGTTGTAATACTAAATTGCTAATATCTCAGTAGCCGATGACGAAAAAAATAAAATGTCACATGATTCATGAGTTTCTCGCTAGGTATTCACTGAATACACATGTTTGCGATTTAAATTCTGTATCTCACACCGGTTCCGAGATAATGTCCGAAAGGCACGAATGGATGCCGCTTATGTTAGTCTATGGGGAAATGTCAACTTTGGAGCACTATAACTTTGTGTCCATGCAACATTTTGTCACCAAACCATGAAAAAGTACATCTGTGAGATGTTGGTTGCCTTCCTCCAAATTTCAGCCCAAAAGACCAAACCGTTCTTTTGCAGCAGGGTGAGCAAAGAATTCCTGTCATTTTGGCCATCGTCTAGAAAAGTAGTGTCATGATTTGTGACACAATTTGCAAATTATATGACAGTGTCACAAGTGTGACAGTACTTTGTGACACTACTTTTCCCACAACTTTGAAAAACATATTTCTGGGGTGTTTTACCCCAAAATAAAGACATGGCTAGCATCCTCAGGGCCCTACTAGGTAAACACAAAAAGACTTATGTCCCTAGATCATCCCAATTTTAAATGCCAAGCATTTCTGTGATCAGTAACTGAAAATAAAATGGTGGATTTGCTACACTACTAGGGTAATTTGCAACACTAAAAAGTGCATTTGCGACACTGTTGAAGTTTTTCTTAACTTTTCCCATTGACTTATAATGGGAACTTGTTTTTGAATAACTTTGAACTGTTCAATACTTTTCATGAAATCTTCAAAAGGCACATTGAGACCCAGGCCAATATGTTCCTGAAGTTTTTGGACCAGTCACAAACCATGTGACCTGTAAGCATGAGCAAAGAATGCACAAAAAGAGAATTGTGATGCTGGAATGCTGCTTAATAACTCCGCAGCTGTATATCCAACTGGTGCAACATTGGCAGATTCCAAGATCTATGGTTATGCCCATGCTCCTGCCAAACGTCAGGCAGATCCGTTGAATGGTGTAAAAGTTATTAAGGTGTAAAGTTTCACCATTTAACCTTAAAATGGGTACTCTACCATAATATATATTATAACTATTATATATATATATTTATATATATATATATATATATATATATATATATATATATATATATATATATATATAAAATGAAACAAAAAGGCTGCACAAGGATCATGGTGCAGGACAAAACTCAATGTAAACAGTAAATCCACATCACACCCAACAATAGATGCTCAAACAAGTCTCTCAGGTGATTCATTTAATATATCAAGTGTAATCTGCAAAATTTCAGACATTAGCAGAAGAAACACTTCCTTTCTCAATGGATCCATTGAGAAAGGAAGTGTTTCTTCCAAAACACATCTGGAATTTTGCACATTGCACTTTGATATATTAAAATGAAGCACCTTGAAAGACTTACTTGAGCATCCATAATTTTGGGTGAGTGCTGGATTTTTACTGACTAACAGGGAAAGGAGCTCAGATCTCCAGGTAGAAGGTCACCTGGGAACCAGTGACCATCACATGGTATGGTTCAATCTGGCCACTAGAACAAAATCATCCCATTCCAAGGCAAAAATATGGGACTTCAGAGGAGCTGACTTTCATAAGATGGCCAACAGAGTTAAGCTAGCTCTGGCAAAAAGAAATACAGGTGAGGGGGTAAAGGCAAAGTGGGCAAGCATTAAGGAAGCAATACTTGAAGCAACATCCCATTGTGTTAGAGAGAAAAAGAAGTGCAAAAGAAGAAGGAAACCACTTTGGTTCTCAAAAACAGTAGCAGAAAAGGTCAGAGCCAAAAGGCTGGCCTTCAGGAAATATAAGGGAATGCAGCAGGATGAAGACAGGGGGGCATACCAAACTTCCCTAAGGGAAGCGGGGAAGGCAGTAAGGCAGGCAAAGACCCAAACCAAGAAAACACTAGCAAAAGCGTAAAAGAAGGTGACAAGGCTTTCTATAGATACATTAGTGAAAGGAGAAAATCCAGAGGGGGTATTGCTAAGATCAAAAGGGATAAGGGGGCATGTGAGGAGGAGGACCATATAAAAGCATCTACCCTAAATAGATACTTCTCCTCAGTTTTTACTGAAGAGAAGGTAGGGCAGGGCCCACAGCTCAGCACCATGGACACAGAGGGGAGGGAAGGAGGGAGGTGTGCACTAGTCCCTTCACAAAAGAAAGGATCCTGCAAGAGCTCAATAAGCTCAGGGTGGACAAGGCAATGGGACCTGATGGCATACATCCCAGGGTACTAAAGGAGCTAAGGGTGGAACTAGCAGAGCCATTATCAGAACTGTTTAGTGAGTCTCTGAGCACAGGAGAGGTCCCAGAAGACTGGAGAAGGGTTCATGTGATCCTGCTCCACAAGACTGGTAGCAGGGAGGAGGCAGGGAACTACAGACCAGTCAGTCTTACCTCAGTAGTTGGGAAGATTATGGAGGCACTCCTTAAGGAAAGGATAGTGCAACACCTGGAATCCACAGGAGCACAGGATCCAAGACAGCATGGGTTTACAAAAGGAAGGTCCTGTCAAACTAATCTCATAGATTTCTTTGACTGGGTAACCAGAGTGGTGAACCAAGTGGGAGCAGTTGATGTCGCCTACCTTGACTTCAGCAAAGCTTTCGATACTGTTCCACATAGAAGATTAATTAATAAGCTGGGTAGGCTCTGGGGGGGGTCAGACGTTGGTCAGCTGGGTGGCAAACTGGTTGACAGGCAGAAAACAGAGAGTGGTGGTAAACAGTATACAGTCAGAAGAGATGCAAGTCACAAGTGGGGTACCTCAGGGATCAGTCCTGGGGCCAGTCCTCTTCAATATCTTCATCAGTGAAATTGCAGATGGACTGGAGAAACATAGAAACATAGAAACATAGACTTTGACAGCAGATAAGGACCGCTAGGCCCATCTAGTCTGCCCATTTCCCTACCTACAGGATAGGCCGCAGATCCTAGTTAACCAACAGCCTATTTCTTCCTACCCCCCACAAGAATTGCCTTATGTCTGTCCTATGCATTCTTGAAATCTCCCACAGTTTTAGACCCCACAACCTCCTCAGGAAGGCTGTTCCATGCATCCACTACCCTCTCTGTGAAATAATACTTCCTCACATTGCCCCTGAACCGCCCTCCTTCTATCTTTAAATTGTGTCCCCTTGTTCTTATAAGTCTCTTTTTCTGAAAGATGCTTCCCTCTTGGACTTTGTTGATTCCACTGAGGTACTTAAAAGTTTCTATCATGTCCCCCCTCTCCCTTCTTTCCTCGGTTTATCTGTCTGCAGATGACACCAAGATCTGCAACAGAGTAAATGATCCAGATGGGGTGGGCAGAATGAGAATAGATCTGGATAAACTAGCAAAATGGTCGGAAGAGTGCCAGCTGGGATTTAACACAAAGAAGTGCAAGATCATGCACATAGGGAAGAGAAACCCTGAAGCCACCTATAGGTTGGGAAGGGAGTTGCTGGCAGTCACACGGGAAGAAAGAGACTTGGGCATCATCATCACTGATGACCTGAAATCATCCAAGCAGACCACTAAAGCAATAGGTAAGGAAAGGTGGATGTTGGGATGTATTAGTAGGGGTATCACAAGTCGGAAGAGGGAAGTAATAATCCCTCTTTACAAGACACTGGTTAGGCCCCATCTGGAGTACTGTGTGCAGTACTGGAGGCCACAGCTTCACAAGGACATTAACCAAATTGAGGCAGTCCAGAGAAGGGCAACCAAGATGGTGCCATGACTGCATCAGAAAACATATGAGGACAGATTAATGGAGCTCAATATGTATACCCTAGAGCAAAGGAGGGAGAGGGGTGATATGATCGAAACAGTCAAACACCTTCAGGGCATAAACAAGGTGAAACAGTCTAACATGTTTCAATATAAGAAAAATAGCAGGACAAGAGGACACAACATGCGGTTAGAGGGAGGCCGATTAAGGGGTAATGTGAGGAGATTCTTTTTCACAGAAGGGGTGGTGGATGCATGGAACGGCCTACCTCAGGAAGTGGTGGATATGAATACAGTGCATGGCTTCAAACAGGCATGGGACAGGAATAAGGGAGCAATACAGATGAGTATGAATAGATAGGCCATTGACAGAGCAAAGGCCGATGGCGCATTCATAAGGTAGAAAAAGAAATGAGCAGACTGGATGGGCCTTGAGGTCCTTATTTGCTGTCAGCTTCCATGTTTCTATGTTTATTGTTTGCATATACAGTATATATATATATATATATATATATATATATATATATATATATAAAAAGAGGTGAACAGAGCCATTAGGAGCAGCCAAGTACCCGAAAGGAGGAAAGAAGGCCGAGGTGGTGTGTCGACTGTTGACCACCAGTGCCAGTGCCATGTCACTCCTGTTTGGGCTTTTCTTTTTGCCTTATGACCAGGGTAGTGAGCTGCTACTGCCACTTGACTCTGCACAACTGTTCTAAACCTGCCCGGCCTAAGTAGTGGTTGGTGATCACACACACCGTATATTTTGTTTCTTTTTTAGTTTTTCAAAACTTACATAGAAATGTACTGGACTATCACTTGAAACTTAAGGACTAACATTTTTGGAAAGGTCAGTTGTCCTGGAGTAGCATGTCATTTTGAAATTTGTCAGTCCCTGATGTAGCAGCCATAGTGGTAGCCGTGGTAACATTGGTGGTGGTGTCTGCTGTTTCCTACACAAGGCATGTATGCTCTAACACCCTCCTTTTACTGGCATATAAGGATGTGACAGTGATTGTGCAGATGTAACAAATGGTGACACTAGTAGTACTACTTGAAGTATTAGTAGCAGTGGTACTATTCCCAGTGCTACCTGAAGTAAAGGGCTTGCTTGAGGAGAAAAACATTTGAGTCCACTAAATACGGAGAGACATCAGTCTGTCTATGTATTCTATCTCAACCCCTTTTCTGGAATTGGATTATGTATCAACAATATACAGTGGAACAAGACTGGATGCAATTCAGTACTTTGCAGTCACAAAACAATGCATGACAAGAAGGCTTCAGTTCCACTGAATTACACTGCTCCCCGCAGCATTCTGAGGCATTTTGTAGTAATTTTGCAAAATACTGTATTGCTTACTGTCTGGCACTGCTTTATGAACTGATCTCATGATGTTTTGTAATCTTGATGCAGTGTTTCATCCTTGGGCATGTTACTTTAGGATTGCTTTGTTAGAAGGGCATGTCAATCTCATTTATTATAACTTATTTATGGTATGTGTTTCTTTAAGGGTTGTATATTTAGAGTGTGTTTATATGTTGGCGACATGCCACCTGACAAAGACCAGGTTCCCATCAAAGTACTGGGGCTTTGTCGACATCGTCCAACCTTAGCCTAAATAAATGTATTGGCAACTTTATGCTCTGCTACTAATTGTGTTTTGTTACTGCCCCCCACCGAATGCTTCCTTTGTTTTGGGGTTTGGCAGCCCAAGAACAGCACTAGCAGTAATCTCCTGGACATGTTGTACTTTTGCAGGTCTGTCACCCTCTTCCGCTCCTCTTGGAGCCGGCAGTTCAGATGCTTTGTTGAAGCTGGACCAAGCATGTTTGCAAGGTTGCAAAGACATGCTGGATCAGGTCAGTAGTGGTTACTGTGTAAAACACAATCTACTACTAGTGCCTGTGCATGTAATGCTTTAATTAGTGTTTGCAGAACAGCAGTAATGCACATGCCAACCCTAGCAACTACACTGTAACACAAAAAGTAGCAGCAAATAAAAATACACTGCTACTAAGAAGGGGGAAGAAGAGGGCAAACTTGATCAGTCGAGCATGAAACTGAGCAAGGAACTGACAGGTGACTCACACTCAACTCAGTGAGTCAGTCCTGTCCCATTAAGAAAAAAAAAAGCATGCACATAGCTGTGAACACACAAGTCACAGCCTCATGTAAACGTATATCTTAGATGCACAGATTAATCGTGCGTGGTGAGCTGCAGAAGAGGGGGGTCAGCTGACACTCTCCTCAGTAGTACAAGGATCCAAGCCTGTCACCAGATGACTAACAACAATATTTCAGTGAGTCAATCCTGTCTAGCTGAGAACTGCAAAAGTTTATTTCAAAAACGGTGTGCACTGCTGTGTACATGTTGGGCCCAGACTCATGAAAAAATATATCACACATACACAGCTAACTTGTGCACAGTAAGCTGCACATACAGGGCCCAGCCTTATAAAATCAAATATTATGCACACATAGGCAAATTATGTGCAGTAAGCTACAGGAGGAGAAGTTAGCAAACACCAGCTTCAGTTGTGCAAGAAATTGAGACTGGAACCAGACAACATCAAAAAACAAAACAGAAAAACAAAATGTGCTTCATCAAAAAAAATCACTGGAGCTATGTGTCAGAAAGCATCGGAGGAGGGGTGTTAGCAGACAGCCGTCATTGTCCCTGTAACTGAGCACAGCAACAAGAACAAAATACCCAGTCAGAAAGCCAAACCAGTCTGCTATATAAATGCCTTCACAAGGTAGGCTATAATATTGTGGGAATATCTATAGTACTTAGACTGTCTGCAGAATCATAATGTAAACAGACTAACTGGATAAATGACTCACCCAATTACAGTACTAATTATGTAAGTGGAAAGCCATTATGATGTATTGTATAAACTCTGTCTCTAAATAAAAATTAAATTAAAAAAAAAAAGAAAGCCAAACCAGCTTTTCTGGCACTGATTAAACAAATAATACTGACCCAAAAAAAAGCCTGTGGAGCAAAACATTATTTCTTTTTTGACAAATTAAAGGTCTCAGAAGTACTCAAAAGCTAGCTTTCAGAAATAACTTTCTCCTGTCCTCTACCAATGCCAGAGTGAGGAAGTCACATGGTGTGCTTGCATATGAGCTCCAGAAACAGTCTTTGATTGGACAATGAAGCTCTGTGAGACTTGGAAATTTCACCAGTCGTCCCAAAAAGTGGCCAAATAGTGAACTATTTGGGAAGGGCATCCGAATAGTCGGGAAGCCTACAATTCGTGGTATTCAGGAAATACTGTTCGGCTCATGCATAGCCCTATTTCTCAGCCCTGATCAGGTGTGCCTGAGTCTGCTTCTAAACCTGGGTTGCCTGCATGGAAGTGCACTATTGCAGGATAACAGGTCTGCCACAACTGCTGCCACTTTTAGGGGCAGCACAATATCTTGACACACATGACATTATGTAGGCAATAATACATGACAAGGTGTGCACTATGGTGTTATAATTACATGTCTTGCATTGTTAGGCATGAGGCACAGTTGAGTGCCATTAAACCCACCTTAGATGTATAATGATATCATCATAATGGCACACATTTTAATGTCTGACTTAAAGAGTTATAGTAGTGCTTAAAACTAATATTACATTGTAAAAGTAATACACCATTATCTTTTGTATCTGAGATTTGTTTTCTTTATTTTAATTAGAAGATGTTTTACCTGATATTAGTATACATGTAATGTTGAACAGCACTCTGCCTGGCATCTGACATATCTAGCTCTGTTCCTCCCCCTTACATCAGCATTTTGAGTAGTGGGGCTCAGAATCTGCCGATTCCATTCTGGCACTCATTTCTTGAATACTCACAACTTCTAATTCTGATTCAGCATCCATTCTGATATTTATTAAATAACTAGAATGGAACTGAAGTTCTGACTTCATATCTGACTTTGAAAAAATACTTTAAACCCTCACCCTTCATCATCCATTTCACCATGAAGAGACCTAGTGGGCCAAGAAAAGGCCCTCCCTAACCCTTCCCTCTCCCCTTACCTTTCTCCACCTAGCGGTGCCAGCACTGATGCTGCAGGCCTAGTAAGGAGGAAATAAAGATCAGCAGATCATGGCATGCTAGTACAGTTAGTCCTCTGGTTCTGATCCATGAGCAGCTAACAGGTAGAATCGGCAGGTGGCATTATGTATTTTTCCCATTTTTCCCACCTTCTCCATCAGAGTCCAGTCCACAGACAGGAAAGCAACCCCCACCCCCCAAGTCAGCTTGATCAAAAGTCATCATTATCATGCAGCACCCCCCCCCAGCAGAAAGCAACCCAATCAAAGTTTTACCAAAACCCCAGCACTTCAACTCTCACATGTCTTCCTCAGGGGGTGTGACTGATGGGAACACAGATACTATCTTATATACAGGTACCTCATTAATATTCATAAACAAACATACATATGTATAGCAGATGATTAAATCAGTTAAAACAATTACAAACATCAATGAAAATACCACAATGAATACATCTTACATTCTAGTTAAAACACGCTTCTATTTAAATATTACAGGCTGCAAAGGGACAAGCTACACCTAAATATACTAATACCCTGTATTGCCTAATTAAGAATAGAGTCCTGCAAAATTGCTGAAAGGAGAATGCTGTGATCAACCAAATTTGCTTATCATGGCAACTGCAAAGAAACGCACGCTTTGCACAGACTTTAACTACAATTGCAACATTGAACTTGGGTGGATGGGGGTAGATGTATTCCAGGGGATCCACAGACACAAGATTCCAGCTTTATGTAAAAGAGCATAGGAAAAGAGAAGAGAACAATTAGAAGCCGTTAGGGAAAGGGTAACATAGCCAGAATTTGAAAGCCAAAATATTATTTAAGGAATGGTTTAAGATCCCACTGCTCATTTAGTCCCAAGGGTCTGACACTATCAAGTTTACATATCCAACTGGTCTCTTTCCTGAGTAGTTGCTTTACTCTGTCACCTCCTTGCCTGGGGTGTAGTACCCATTCTAAGCCCATTCATTTAAGATCTTGAAGTTTTGCTGTATGTGACATTGCAAAGTGCACTCCAACCAGCGTGTTCTGCTATTGACAATGGACCGGACGGGTTATTGAATTCTCTACTTGAGGGGATGAACTGTTTTACCAACATAAATTGAATTACAAGTGCACTGCAAGACACAGACTACAAAGGAAGTGTCACACATTATCAGTTCTCTGATGTCTGCCATAATATTGGGATTACCAGGATGTTAAAAATGTTACCATTAACTGCATGTTTACAAATATTGCATCTAGAACATTTCCAAAAACCCTTTGCTCTGTGGCAGCCGAGTCCTATGTCTCTCTATGCCTGTGGTCACTTCCTTTTTATGTTGGTTTGCGCATGCATAAGCAACACATTTTGCGGTAGTAGCACATTTCAGAGGTGTGTCAGTGTTGAGGCCAATGCAGGGGATGCTTTAGTGGGTACGTCCCTCAGCCGCCAATTAGTGAGCATGCTGGCAATGACAGCAGTTTCAAAAAGAGCCATGCAGCTGAAAGAAATCTGCCACTCCAGTGAGGTGCAGTTTCCTCATTGCAGCTGCAGATGACAAGACTCTGGCCATGCGCATTACAGTGCACAGTGATGCGCATGGATGGAGTTACCAGTGGAGTTTCAGTGTG
The DNA here is from genome assembly GCA_016271365.2 of Neoceratodus forsteri. NCBI lineage: Eukaryota > Metazoa > Chordata > Ceratodontiformes > Ceratodontidae > Neoceratodus > Neoceratodus forsteri. Next base: position 1,556,485,541 of record CM057449.1, on the reverse strand, counting down.
CCCTTCCTGGTGAAACATTTCAATAAGTAAAACAGCTGTGGTGTGGCTTTCCACAATGATGACTCCTGCTGCCCAACACACACTCCTTGGAAAGCCGACATCGGGGTGCCCGATCCCCATGTTGGCATGCCCCCCATTATGTTGCACACTGGGAGCCCACCCAAGTGTGCCAAAACATGGCGGCTCCTGCTGCCTGCCACAAAGTCCCACAAAGCAGACATCAGGGGTGCCCAATCCCCGTGTTGGCATGTATCCCCCCATTAATGTGGCACACTGGGAGCCCACCCCAGTGTACCAAAATAATTGTTTCTGACACTGGGATGCTCACTCCCTTTGTCAGATGCACAGCCCCTGACCTGTCTGTGTTCTTTACCAACAACGGGGTGCCCAATCCCTGTGTTGGCAATGGCATGTGCCCCCCACCCCACTATTGTGGCACATTGGGAGCCCACCCCAGTGTGCCTAAATGTTTTTTTTTTTCCCCTGTAAAATAGAAAAACTGCCCCCCTTCCTTAGTATTTTTATTTTATTTAACCTGTAAAACAGAAAACAGTCCCTCGTGGTTTCCCTGTCCTCCCCCTACCTGCACTGTCTCTCTGTGCACACACCTCCCCGCACCCCCCCCCCACTCACCCAATACTTACCTCTGGAGGTTGGGAGCAGTGATCTTCTGCAGTGTGGGACATGTCTGCACTCTTCAAAGGCCAACCGCAAATTAGAGCAATGATGGTAAGCTTTATAATGGAAATCAAAGGGGAGGTTCAACTTAGGTTGATATCGCAGCCATTTTTTTGAATTTTGGCCCCACATATTCAACATGGTGTTCTTGGGACCCCACCTCATGAAAATGTCACTGTTATTTCGTTACTCAGCCTCAAAAGGTAATTTTGCAGTTGCTGCATGGAATCACCTTTCAGGGCCATTTAACAAAACAACAGTGCCACTGTTCATAAGGGGAGGTCCCAAAAAGCCCATGTTGCAAATTTGGTTAAAAAATTCCAAACAATAACTGCATTATACAAGTGTGCATTGCACAGTTTCTACACATGCTTGTAAGTTTGCCAATTTTTTTATATTTTCACTCCAGAAGTTCAATGTTGCCATTTTTTCACATGTCCTTATGAACAGTACAGTTGTCATGTTTCACATCCTTCCTGAAATGTGTTTTTACACCTGTGGCGCAGAATGGCACGGTCGCTGTGGGAAATCAACTTTTGGGACAGAGTAACAAAATCACAGTGCCACTGTTCATGGGGAGAGGTCCAAAAATGCTCATGTTGAAAATTTGGTGAAAAAATTCCAAAAAATGATTTATGTTACAGGCATGCATTACAGAGTTTCTACATATGCTTGTAACTTTGCCATTTTTTCATATTTCACTCCAGATTTTCAACATTGTCATATTTTCACACCTCCTCATGAACAGTACAGCTGTCATTTTTCACATCCTGCCTAAAATGTGTTCTTGTACCTGTGGCACCAAATAATGCAGTCACTGCGCAAAATCACCTTTCAGGTAACAAACTGATAGTGCCACTGTTCATGAGGTGGGGTCACAAAAACACAAGTTGAAAATTTGGAGTAAAAATATCAAAAAACACCTGGGGCATTAGGGTTTCCAACCATAACGCCCCACCCTGTAGAGACTGACAGGTGTCTGGGGTGTGATTTGGGATCATCGGCTGCAATGCTCACACCATTCCACCTCCATCCCTACCCTGAAGCCAGTGACAGGCATTGAGGTGTGCCTTGGAGTCTTCAGCCCCAAAGTTCACCCCATTCTCCTATACTGCACCCATCTCAGTGTATTTCCTTATAGAATGGGGTGAGCATAAGGCCTGAAGACCCCAAGGGACACTGCAACACCTGTCGCTGTCTACAGGGTAGGGTGAGGTGAAATGGCATGAGCATTATGGCCGATAGCCAAGGCCACTGATTTACGGTGATTAAAACAATTAAATTCCGTTTTCAAGGCTTAAGATTCTGGAATTTCACCGGTGATTGTTACTTTAATTTCCGGATTTTACCGGGATTCTGTTATCATTCTTTTAGTATGTGCATAAATAATCAGAATTAAAGAAGGCTTAATATACAGAGCATTAAATAAAGCAAACTGAAAATAGTACAGGAAGGAATTAAAAGAAAAACAGACTTTTTTATAGATTTACTGATCTGATAGAAAATGCCAGATTCCATGAAATTTTCGGTTTTACCGGTTTTCAGGCAGCCCTAATTCTGGAATTTTACCAGATTTTCCGGTAAAAACCGAAAAACAGTGGCCTTGCCGATAACCCAAAGGAGCACCCCCAATGCCTGTCAGTTTCTGCAGGGTGGGGGGGTTGGCATCAGTTCAATACTTCAGTGCCATTCCTATTATGCATCTCTCTAATTCCTGCACAACCAATGCCAATGCCAGCAAGCCAACATTCAGCACTGACAAATGCCTTTTCATCCTGCTAAGCACTAACTTATCTTTAATATTGGTACCTCTCCTAAAAGTAACTCTAGGTCTTGGCCCTACAGCTGCCCCTACCTCTGTATCACTAAGCAGGATGTGTCAGTTTTTGTGAACAATATTTCTGATTCTGCCTGCACAGCTATTATGTTCTGTAATAAAAGTGCAGGCTATTTCATTTTGTCTACTTTTGTCTTTTTCAGTCAGATGCTGATTTCACTCCATCTCTTACTTTTTGCCTTGACATTGCTTGCAGGTTAATATCATACCCCATATCCAAAAATCTTGCCTCCAGCTTATTTGCCTGCTACTCTAAAGCTTCCATGGTGCTACGGCATTGACTAAGTTGTAGGAATTGGCTATATGGAATTGAATTCTTGAGGTTTGGGGGTTGTAAGTGCTGAAAAGCTGGAAGCAGGTACAGTTCTAAATTAGAAAGTCATATCCGGGATTGAAGTATTTGGTATTTATAGCAATTTTAAGCACTTATATAAAATGATACATACTGTATTCTGTACTTGTAGCTTAAACTACATTTTGCATCAATTTCATGCTTCAAGTAAAAACCTTGTAAATAGAGATTATTGTGCTTTCTATATATCTTTATGCTTTTTTCATTAATGCTTGTAATGGTTTCATCTGATTTGATCATGTGCTATGCATATGTATGTTGGTTTATGAATAATAATGAGGTACCTGTATATAAGGTAGTACCTGTGTTTCCATCAGACACACCCCCTGAGGAAGACTTGAGAGAGTCAAAGCACTGAGATTTTTGTAGTAGCAGTGTGTATGTTCTGCTGGATGGTTGCTGATTGATTAAATAAAAAGTGCATTTACTTTCTGAAGTTTATGGTCTGGTGTACGTTTTGTTGCTCTAGTGTGTAGCACCCCTTGTTTTTGATTTAGCACCTTCAACCCTGGGTAAGCCACCCCCTTCGATGCTGCACCTGCCCTGCATTGCATTTAGCTCATGGTCCCTACCTTTCCAAAGCTGCAAATTTTACCAAATCCTGCCAAACCCAATACAGAAAGCCTTGGGTAGCCATCACTACTATATGCCTAATAAAAAGATCTGGTAGTGCCTGCTATCCCAGGTTTTCTGTTAGTTAGCCACCAGTCAGGAGAGGGTTGCTTGTTAAGGGGAGGAGAGTCTGGGACTAGGACACAGCAGTGAACTCTGTCGGAAAGAAAAACTGGTCGGTGGGGTGGGTTTGAGGGGACCAGTAACAGTAATAGGAGTAACAGTAGTAGACTAAGTGCTGGGCTTGACCAAATTCAGTAAAACCGGGACTGGGTTGCTTGCTTGCTGCTTGGGAGTGGTGCTGTGTGATACTGATAATGATGATTTGAATCTGAACAAGCTGGCTTGGGGGGCATTTGCTTCCCTGTCTGTAGATTTGTGGACTGGACTCTGACAGGGGGTGAGAATGGGAAAAAGAAACTATACTGCTGCCTGCTAATTGTACCTGCCAGCTGCTCAAGGGCCAACAGCAGAGGACTAACTGCATGCATAGACTAAACTACAGCAGCACTAGCTGGTCAGGATGATCTTCTGTTCCTCTGTACAAGACCTGCTGAATCAGTCCTGGGACTGCTAGATGGACACAAAGTAAGGGAAGAGAAGACTGAAGGGTCAAGGAGGGCTGGACCACTAGGGGCTCAAGGATTAAGCAGCACTAGAATGCAGAATTAGAATTAGTTTCCAAATCGCCATCTGACTAGGTTTTCAGAATAATCGGAAGGGGAATACCCAGTCCCCAACCCCTAACCCTGTAACACCTGACCCAATATCAACTGCACAGATAATAGCCAAAACACAGCTTACTTTACTGGTAAAAAAAGCTTCCTTTATTCAAATTGTGTAAAACATGCTTGAAAAGTGCTCCAAATCATGACAGTAAAGTGCAGGTAGTAGGGGCAGGAAATGAGTCTGTAAAATGTTAAACAAACATCGCACCAGCACTAACACGGAGTGCTTCCCAAATTGGCAACTTGGACCAGGCAGAAAGGGGTTTTGTAGCAAGAATTTCAGTCTTGCGTACTGAAATTCTGAGTACCAAAAAAAAAAAAAAATCTGATGAATCTAATTCTGTTCAGCAGATTCCGAGCAGCCCTAATTGTGACCTCAATGACTGTGCTATCACAGCTGCTCCTGAAGAGTCACTCAACAACTGTCAGGTCAGTTACCTGTGATGTCTTTGTCAGTGAGGTTACAGGGACGGTGGTGTAGTGGGAGGAATAAAACTAGATATGTCAGCTGCTAGGCAGAGGGTTATTCCACACATATGCAGGTACCGAAAAAATCACATTATCATACTGTAGTGCTCTCAGACAAATGCAGGCCATATTAGAGAACCAACAAGTCCAGGCACTTGCATCAGCTCAGCAATGGATTTGTATGCTGTCTTAGTTCATGTGCAGTATTTTGTAAAAGTGAGAAAAGGCTGAAATATTTGAGTATGTACTCCCTAGAGGAGAGAAGGGAGAGGGAGGATATGATCAAGACATTTAAGTACCTCATTGGGAAAAACAGGGCGCAGGGCAGGAGAACACTATTTTCCAGAGAAAGAGATGCTCAAGGACAAGGGGTCACAAGATGAAATTGGAGGGGGGGGGTTCAGAGGGAACATGAGGAAGTACTTCTTCACAGAGAGAGTGGTGGGCAGGTGGAATGCTCTGCTAGCCAAGGTGTTGGGGCAGAAATGATTATGGGTTTCAAAAAGGCGTGTGATATGCATAGAGGTTTACTGGTACTTGAGAGAGGGATACAACCTAGTTCCCACAATGCATAAAGGGTTAGGGGTAATGGGCAGACTAGGTGGGCCAAAGGCCCTTATCTGCCAGCAATTTCTATAAGTGCAGCAAATGCAATACAAGTCCATGGGGTGGAGACTAGACCAATATTTCATGCAGTCTCTTTGTGCTTTGTCAAGGTTTCTGCCACCTAGCGCTGACCAGATTAAATACAAGTAAAAACAGATGCAAAGTGCCAAAGTAAAATGGCAGACATGATGAAATACTATACTGTATATATACTGTACAAAAACACTGAATAGGCAAGTTAAAAAGTATTTCTAACTTTAACTGGACTCAATCAATTTTGGAAATTCATATTAGATGCTAGAGCAATATTAATTTATACATGCAAGATGTACAATTGCTAAGAATTCAATCGCGTAAGGGGGAGGCGAAGGAGGAAGGAAGAGGTGATACTGTAGGTAATAAAACATCAGAACAAAATGCAGAGATCAATATAATCTAGCAAGAAAAAAGTTCCACTCTGGGGGATCAAAAACAGGTCCCCTACCCACTATTGCTTAGTAGCTTGTAACTCTACTGCTGCACAAAGTTTCCTATACAGGAGATGTATGCTGTGCAAGGGACATCCAATAGTGAATGCAGCCCCCCTCCACACACACACACACACACACACACACAGCTACAGTGAATGCTGGTAATTTGCACTCTGTCTATTTAAAGTAGTGTTTTCCAAGTTGCATTTAAACCTTATTGTCTGAGCTGGAAATTTTCAGGTTATCAGCAATATAGAACTTCAGACCTTGCTGAACATATATCACTATCATCAGCCATGACATCTAACAATTTCTCTCATATTACATCATTGTAATGAGAAATATAAAATTGTTCTGCACTGGGGACAGAACACAGGCTTGTGAAGGTATAAAACCCTACACCAGGGCCAAAAAGCCCCATCATTGACATCATTAGAGACATCATGAAGCCAAATCACTCACACTGAATTTATTTATTTTATTTATTTCGGAAGAATCAGATATACCTTTGAGTCATAGACTCCTTTACAAAGGTTCTACATCACATATAACAAATCAGTTGCACAAGTACAGTTAGTACAGTTACAGATACAAATACAGTGATTATGACAAAGTAAGATTGTACCTTTGAACTTGATTTAATGCACAAAAGTGTATGCATGACACCACTAGGTGCTTATAGTTACGCGGTCAGTACATAAAAAACAAAAGCATGAAGTAACCTACAGTGGAGACAAACATGGTGGCCAAATAATTTTTGAAGAGTTCTGTCAGGTGGTGCATGGATTTTGGGGGGGTTTCTAGACCACAGGTACTGGGCCTTTTTAAAAGTGTGGTATAGTTTAAATAAAGAGCAGAAATAGAACCCACTGTTAGTCAGTCAGAGTGCTTTCTTTTCCCTACCCATTTTATAAATATATGTAATTGAAATATGTTCAAAACAGTTGAACCTCCAGTATTTTGGGTGTGGGGGTAGATTTTTCCAGAAAACACTGATCCCATATGCAAATTCATGTGATGTTACGAACTTCAAGACTTTCTTCAAGCAGTTTGGGTCTGCCTCTGCCCATGTACCTTTGCCCCCCTTCCCCACTATGCTTTATAATTGCTCTCTTCCTTGTTCTGTTTTTTTCTCTGAATTTCCTCACATTCAACAGACAGAATGTGTACCATGGAACACAGAAATCCAAAATTCTGCAGTGGCGCTCAGTGGTTCACCTTCATGTGTACAGGCCCCAGTAAGCTGCAGTGTGGAATTTGAAGGATTGTTCATATCTTTTGCTTTCCCAAGTTGTGGCACAATGTGCTAAAGACCCTGTCCTGGACTGACCCATTTTGTCAGGTTTGAAATTTATATTTTTTTATCCTACCTAGTGCAGCTGTGGTGAAACATCGCATTTCCAGAGAGGTCCAGCTTCTAACCTGTTTTATATTTTGGAGGACTGATGTACTGGCTAACGAATGACTTGCTTCAGTCACACAATGAGCCAGTGGTTATGTTCAGTTTCAAACCAGTGATAATCCTATTTCACAGATTGTTGCTCTAATGACTAAACCCTACTGCTTTCAACTGTTTGGAATGTTTACATGTAAATCTGATCATTGGGATTATGGATGTGAGCCCCTTCTTGCAGTCATTTATGTTTGATCAGTGTTGCTGTTTTGTTTGCATTTTATTTACAAAGGATAGCCCAGTAGAGATGCAACATCTCATTTTCAGTGGGGTCCTGTTTTTATCCATTCCATTTATAGTTTCATTTTCACTTAACTGGTCAATGTTAATTAAATCCTTATATTCTCGGGCTCAGGATTACATGGAAAGAAAAAGATTTTCAAAAGCTTACCTTACTTGAACTAATTCAGACTCCAGGTACTGTGAGTTTGTTGTTATTGCAATGAATTTAACTTAAACATGCTCCAAGTCCCAGGAGGAAAGATAAATGCAGTGCATGGGTATAAGTCAACCATGAAAAGAAAGGCACAGTTTGCTGTACTTGACTGAGAGTTGAGCATGGTTTTCCACTGAGAGTGTATTAATTTGCTCTGGAAAGGTATCAAATTAGACCCAACATCCTGTGGTGGCTGGACACGAAAAGAAATACATAGAATTAACCTGAGGCTGATTTGATGTGGTGTGCCATGAGAAATAATTTAATTGGTCCTACCCTCGTTTTTGAAGTGAGTGGATAAACATACACATACACACACTATACTGTACTTTAAGATGAAAAGCCCTCCAAAGCTTCAGGGTGAGGTACTTAGACCAAATAATAATGTTTCCTGTACCGTTCTGTAGAGGAAAGAAGGAGGTGTGAAATAAATCAGGATTAGCAGAATTGTGGTTATCATTATGCAGAGTTAACAAAAAACCTCTGCAAGTGGCACACAAAGGGATAAATCTTTTACGGTGTATTTCCCCAGGATAGCCCAGCTGTGGTAAGAGAAGCTCAGATAATATGTGGAACTTTCAAGATACTCCCAGATTTCCCAAGTTTTCTTTGAATTAGGATAAATGGATAATGGGAGGTCAGCACCGATGTAGACATGGATGAATGATCCAGAGCAGATTCTCACTGTCCAGGAAATGAAACCATCCTATCTGTTAATATACTGAACATTAAAAGCCTATTCTGTGTTGGCTCTGCATATTAGCCACCATGCAATTTGGCTTTTTTACTCACTTTTTGAGAGGGCTAGCCCGAGGTTCAATTTGGAGGAATAAACTCCTCCCACACACAGTATTTAAACCTGCCTCTCCCAGCAATTACTGCCCTAGTGTTTGGAAATCACCCACCAGCCTCCCCTTCCTCCTCCCTTTCACCATTTCCCCCCTCCATGTGGGGGTGCTCTATTCCTATCAGATATCGAGCTCAAAGTGTCTAAGAAATAGGAATAGAGTACAGCCACACACAGAGTTGCACAAGCGTAGACATTTATTCCACAAACATTGAAGCTAAACAAAAAGGTTTAATTAGCTACTCTTGGCTAATGCTTTTTATACCATATACTTTGGGGCCCTCAGCGTGTCTTGACTAGAGTTGCAAGGTGAAGTCAGGAGTGCCTTCTTTTCTGAGGCAGCCTATGAGTTCATGCCAACCCAACCCTCTTCCCAGCAAGCCGTTTTTGCTTCTCACCCCACTCCATGACTGAAACATTCCTCCTACCTATCTCAGCTCTAAAGTCATCTGGTTTACTAAAGTTAACCCTTTAACTCCTCTGGAAGACAACAAGGTGATCCTCATCCTCTGTTTCTCAATGCTGGGCCTGAATACCAGTAATCTTGATCCAGTAGTGCTTTGCATGAGATTACTAGCACTCAAGCCAGGCGGTGAGGTGCACAGGATGAAAATCATTATAGTGTATAGTGGAGTGTAGCTCTGTATAGAATTCTATCTCTTTCAAAATGCTGTTCTACCACAGTTCCAAGGTCATGGAATGCTGTTCTACTCTATTGTGGTAGAACAGCATTCTAGAACCTCTAGAGACTGCATGAGTCAGTTTCATTTTGAAAGCAAAAAGAACTCACAAAACACATTTCTCACACAGTACTATACACTATAAAAAATACAGGATGAGCAACTCTATACACAACCAGTGTGTTTTGCCACCTCAGGGTTCTGATTCCCATGGACCTCTCGAGCTTTGCTCTCGAGGTCAGAGGGAATCGGAATTCCTCTGTGGCAGAATACACTGGTTCTGCATAGTTGCCCATCCAGTATTCTCTATGTGCTACATAGGACAAGTATAAAACATTTACTAGGTGACCTTGTGCCTAAGAAAGACTAGATGGTGGGGCTAATATGGATGAAATGCCAATGATCGATGGGGGTGGGAGCACTGATGGATGATGGTTTCATACATAGCTTTGCTTTCCAAATAGTGGCCACATATACAGTATTTGTTTAATAACTTGGTGGCACAAACAGCACCTGTCTTGCCTAAAAACATGAAGAGGAGCCCAGGTTACTCCCAGAGATTGATGTAGAACACATATGACAACTGTGGTGGGGGACTGTTATGGTCTGGGGAGAGGTAAGTGGTGTTAACCTTTTGGTTAAGACCATAAAGCTGTGAACCTGAAGACTGGTTTGAATCCCACCGTTGTCACTGTGTGACTCTAATCAAATCACAACCTCCCTGTGCTGTGCCCAACTGCCACATACTCACTGTGTGACCCTGAGTAAGTCATTTTACCTCACTGTACATCATCTATGTGTCATCTCAATAATCTTTGTGCTATTTGAAACTCCATGTGCACTGACATGGTAGCAGCACTCTCTCCCATCCCTCACCTTGGCTGTAAAGTGCTTTGGGATACAGTTTGTACTATATGAAACTCTATATTTTTAATTTATTAATTATCTGTACACATTTATACAGCAAGTGTGAAAATTAATTTTCCATGACAAACATGCTATGTTTGGAAACATAAGCAAGATAAATGAAGTTGGACACTGAGCATGCTCAGACATGTATTTCCCTCACTTTAGCCACACTAAGCATGCTGAGAAGTGTATAATCACATGTGAAATGACATTTACTTTTTGATCCCTTACAGTTACAGTTTTGATTAGTAGCTCTTACATAAGTTCACGAGCCCGGGTAAGATATAAGAGTGTTGCCTCACATGTTCATAGGACCAGAGGACTTTGAACCAAAGGTGAGCAGTTCTGTGGTCCTAAGGATGCAAGAGGTGACACTCTTAGATTCATAAAAGGCCCTCCAACTAGACCCATAAAATTATTAAAGATTGCTAACTTTTTTTAAATAAAAAGAAATAATTTTTTTATCTAAAATGCTGACAGCATGAGTGATCAACAAGAAGCCAGTTACTGTGGCTCAGCATGTGAGATGCTCTTATGGTAATAAGAGTACCTCAAGCACAACTGAAGGAACCACTGTGATTTGCCAGGGATGCCCCTTGATCTGTAATAGTAAGCCATTAAACAGAGGGCATAGTTTACAGTTTTTTCCTTTTATAACTTTTTACCATTTCTAACACAAACCTGTCTAAAGACTTATTCTATAAATCAAATTTATGGGCATACTTATGATAATTTTATCTTCATTTGAGGGTGTTGTTCTATTGCTACTCTGTCTAACTCATGGATTCGACACAAGTGGGATATCAACAGACTAATACCCTGTCATGAAGATAAAAATTATATTTTCAGTAAGCCCATTTCATAGATAGACAGACAGACAGATAGATAGATAGATAGATAGATAGATAGATAGATAGATAGATAGATAGACAGATAGATAGCTAGATAGAATGAATCTATATTATACTGGCATAGCCACATCTGTGTATTAGGGTTGAGTAAGCACTTTCATGTTAAACCCCAATTTTTGCACCTTAATAACTTTGCCCCCGTTCAACTGATTTACAGTACATGAACTTCGGAAAGTACAGTCTTTGTGCCAGGATCTCTTGATGCTGAAAAATGTCATGTAGATTGGTTCAGTGGGGGCAAAGTTACAGAGGTGAAAAAAAATGTAAAAGTCTCCATTTTTTAAAATTTTAAGAATTTTTTCACCACCCGATAACTAAAGAAATATGAGGTTTTGAAACCTGAAACTTTCAGGTTTGATAGAGGTTGGTCCAAGGTGTGTGCTTTTAAGGTTTATAAGTCTACATGTTAAGTGTTTTTCAAATTATTTATGGAAAATATTCCATTTCTGAGCAAGCACAGTTCAAAAATTCAACGTTCTACAGATAACTGAATTTCTGCGACAACAGCTGGTTGCATTATACAACACAGCTGTCGTTTACTAACAAATGACAGCTGTGTTTTATAAAGCAACCAGCTGTTGTTGTGACTTGTATGTCAGGTATGGGGCTACTGTCATTATAGCCCTGCCATCCTGACTGTGTTGTGCCTGAACAAGCTGTTATCTGCACACCGGGGGCCCCAAGTGGCATTGTATGTATCTGTCTGTCTATCTATCTATCTTTCTATCTCTCTCTCTATCTCTCTATCTATCTATCTATCTATCTATCTATCTATCTATCTATCTAGTTTTAGAAAATGGGCATACCGAATTCTTTATTCTCATTGGCCAGTTCTCTATCCACAGCTGTGGTCTATCTGACATCAGAGATCAGTATAGAAAAAGTACCTATCTCAGTGCCCCGATTCCATTCCCAAAGCCTTGTGGCAAAAGAATTTTCATTTTCCAATTGCCGCCATGTTGTTTCCTCACTTAACGAGCAAGACACTCTCCTCCCCCACACTCACAACAGCAAATCGTCCACACCATTACTTCGCATCTCACTGCTATCCCAGGTCACATCTAGAAATTAAAAAAAAAAATAACTGCGTCTCTGTTTAATTTCCCTGTGTTTCTTGTGCTTTGAGGGGTCACTCAGGTCCTACTGCTACTGCTCAATTTCCAAACTGCGTTCCTATCTAAAGAGTCTGTGGCAACAAGACCCGATGAAAAAAAAAAGTCACTAATAGTAGCGCCATCAAAGAGCTACCACCCTCATTAGTAGTTACTGTCCATCAGGAAAAAATTAAATGTTAACTAACCTCCACGGCTTCCATTGCTCTTATCGGTTGTTTCTTCTGGGTCTGATGCCGCAGCCCCTCTATCGAACCGCATGGCTTTTAAAGACAAAAGGAAATTTGAAAGTAATCAGAAAACAGAAATGTTATAGTCCTTTAAGAGCCACAAACATTAAGTGAATAAATAAAGCAAAATAAAAGCCCTGTCTGTGTGTGTGTGTTTGGGGGGTATAACGATGACAACCAGCTCCAGAGACAAACTACAGAAGTTCCAGTAGGACAAATGTCCTCAGCTCAAACAAAACAAAAACAAAAAAAACTAAAATTTCTAATGCAGGTGGAGGAACTATTTGATTACAAAATAAATAAAATATCTAACAGTTTTAACAGTTAAACATAAAAACTACTTTTTTCAAACATATGTAATACAGTTGCCATTTTCTAAGCACAATAATACCCTCCAGGGTGGGAGGTATTGTGCTATACCAGACCTTCCAGGGGCTATAATGCCCACTACCTGCAGTGTCAGGCCTCATCACACCCCTGGGCAGTCTGGTATAGCAAAATACCACCCACCCTGTCAGGTATTATTGCTTGCATCCATCTATCTATCTATCTATCTATCTATCTATCTATCTATCTATCTATCTGTTTTATTTTTTGTATACTCCAACACCGGGATACCCACCTCCAGTGTTGGATCCACCCCCCCACCCACAGTCTGTTATTTAATACTTGCCAACATTGCAGGACCAAATCCCTGTGTTGGCACTTGCAAGTCCCCCCACCACCCCAGTAGTCCCAAAATTGTTTAATTATTTCCTGGGTTCCAGCATAAAAAAAACAAGTCCTGAGATGTCTTTTTTTTTTTTATACCTGAAAAAAGTAACCCATCCCTCATTTTCCCCTCCCCCATCCTGACCCTCCCACTGAGCACCCACCACCCCACAGACACCCCTTATCCTATACTTACCATTGGAGGTTGAATGCTGTCATCCTCTGTGGATCAAGTCATGTCTGAACTCTTCAAATCTGAACTGGGAACTGTGGAATAAAGGTAAGTGCTGTATAATGTATTTCAATGGCATTTTGAACTTATGTGCATAATATTGCCATTTTTAGGAATTTTTTTTACCAAATTTTCAACATGGCCTTTTTGGGACCCCACCTCATGAACACTGTTACTGTTATTTCATTAATCAGGCCTGAAAGGTGATTTCACAGTAGCTGCATGATATCACCTTTTGGAACTGATTACTGAAATTTCCCAACCAGTGATCACGAGGTGGGGTTCCAAAAAGGCTGTGTTGAAAATTTGGTGAACAAAATTCCTTAAAATGGCCGAGTTATGAACTTTCATTGAAATGTTTCTAAGCACGTACGTAAATTTGGTAATTTTCAATATTTTGACTCCACATTTCATAGTCATTCTTCACACTACCTTGTGAAAAGTACAGCTCTAACTTTTCACATCCTGTCTGAAACATATTTTCACACCTGTGGTGTGAAATGGCATGTCAGCCGAGATTTGAACATGTTCACTTATGGGATTTATGAGGTGAGGTCATAAGAAGACTATGTTGAAAGTGTGGGTTCAAAATATTAAAAAGCAGAGACTTTATTAAGTAACGTTGTTTTCAGGGATGTCCATTGCACCGCTAGTGAACATGTCGCCTTACCGTGCCAGTGAGCTGAGTTCAGGTGTGAACTCAGTGAGCTGGTTTACTGGGACAAGGCTGATGGGAAAGGTGCTGCAGCATGCATCACCAGCCCTGGCCTGGGTAGGGATGGAGCAGTGCTTAGGCGTAGACCCCACACCCTGTGGTGGGTCAGGGAACCTCACTCACAAGGTATCAACATATGTGCCAGGGCTTGCTGGGCCCATGCACTGGGTCAAGACTGTCTCCAATATTGTATTTATCTCATTTTGCATAGGTCCCAAAGGATACAATTCCAGTATCAGAAAAAGAAGGGAAATTCTTTGCAAAAACTATGTTGATGCAGACATTAGGGTTGTAGAACGCAAAGCACACAAAGAAGGGAAATGAAAAATATTAGGGATTTGGGTCTCCAGAATATTGATGAATCAGTGGTGGGGTCTTACTTGAGGTTGTCAACCCTAATGCTCATCCCCTTTCCCTATTCAGATGTAGGACCCTGCATTAAGAAAACTCAGACAGATTATGTTGGCCACATTGTATCACTATGAGGCATTAGGTTGGAGCTGTATATTGTGCTTCAGACAGGAGGCTATGGGCTGGGAGGAGGGGGTGGGCATTAGGGTTGACAGCCCCAAGTAAGAACCCACCACTGATTCACTAATACTCTGGAGACCCAAATCCCTAATGTTTTTCATTTTTCTTCTTTTTGTGCTTTGCGCTCTACAACCCTAATGTCTGCATTAATGTAGTTTTTAGCAAAGAATATATAATATACTTGCATAGTAGCTCAAGAATAGTTAGGGTCCAGTGGCATGTTTAATACTAAACCCCAATCTTTGCACGTTAATAACTTTGGCCGTGTTCAATGAAATTGTGCAAAATTTGGCATTTGTGAAAAAATACTAATCAGTTCCAGAGTAACAAGGTTTTGAAATCTGGCATCAAAGGATGCTCCATGCAGTTTTCTGGATAACCTTTTGATACAACCCAGAAATTCTTCTTTTGTGAGCCATTTTTTAGGTTATGACTAATTACTTTTTTGAGTTGTGAGAAAATGTTTTGGGTCAAGACGGCCACCATCTTGTTTAGTTTTAAAGTTGGAAAATGCATAAAAATGCTGATTGAAAAAAAAAATCTAAACATATGTAAATAGGACATGTTTAGCTAGACTCTGGTGCTTGTGTTTTAAAAATTGGCCCAGAAATATGAGGGCACCAAAAAATATTGTGTACCCATCATAGCGAGGGCACTGATTTGTGGGTTGTGAGCCTAGTTCAGAATAATTTGGTCATCATAAAGTGCTGTGACCAAAGTCTTTTCATTTCACTCTTAAAGTGGAGAGGAACTCTTGGGTGGCTGTTTTATGTTCATTCAGTGCTGTAGATTATCATTAAAGTAAATATATTTTTCATACTTTTTGCTGCTGTTTTGTCCCTTTGTTTTGTTTGTTGTGGTGTTGTTGATTCAAAACATTCATTTTTCGCCATGATCACAAGTCAAGAAGTGCCAGCAGCTGGCCAACCAGATGGCATGGAGGGCTGAGGCATCATGCCTTACCTCCTGCCACGCTGGTGACCCGTGTCATCCACAGATGAGATTTAGATTAATGGAACCTACGCATGACGCCAAAGTGGTGTGCATAGGAGCTTGTAGGGAATGTGCGTAGGTGCTTACGCAGGAACTGCACATATGTCCCGATGATGGGACATGCATGATGTGCACATAGGTGCACATGTAGGCTGGCCACACACTGCTTCATGGCCACAATACATGGCATGTACATCGAGGCATGGATGTGTACCACTGTGCACAGGCAGCAGTAGCATGCATGCACAACTCCATGTACAACTCTGTGTACAACGCTCAGTTGCATGGCACCAGGCATGGACACATAAGCCAGGGGAGGGCTGCCATAAAAGTCCATGCAGCAGTGTGACAGGCAGGACAGTGGACACAGGGCCTTATGTTGACTCCCAATAGGCACACATAACTTCACTGTCAGGGTGACCAGCGAGACACACCACAGGCAGAACTGCCGCATCATGCAGGGCAACAGCCAAGGTGCCCTTGGCCACACAGTAACAGGCCCCAGGGCATGCACACATGCCATGCAGCATGGACGCCACATAGTCCATGCCATCTCGGCAGTGCCGATGTGTGGTGCTGTCCACGGGCAGATGGCAATGCATGCAGTACCACACAAATGGCAGTGACACATCGTAGGGCAGGGATACAACAGTCCATGCCAATGGATGTGGCAGCAGACCACCACAGCCAACAGCAAGGTGGCCAAGGCATGCCCATCATAGCAATGTTTGCATGGTGGCTAATGGTGGTGGCCTGGTCCCAGACTGGCAGTGGTATCTGTGGTGGCATCATGCATGCCAGCCAGGCCATGGCCCAGGCATGTGTGCATGTGGGCATGGCACACTGATGGCACAGTGCACAACACCCCAAACAGACAGGACATGGTGGTGCACAATGCATCATGCCCAAACAGCATATCCCTGGTGGCCCCCCTGCCACAATGGGCACCCATGGGCAGGCAGGCATCACAGCACTGTGTGGTGCACACATGCCGCACATGCAACACACATGCACAGGCAGCCATTAAGCCCACCACCCTGGTGGTAGCATATGCTGGGCCACCATCAACAGCTGCTGCTCCGCCTGGTCTGCACCCCATTCCTATAACACAGGAAGCACCGTGGTGAAAGGTATAAAATGCTTTATTAGGTTGCATAATGTGTACGCATAACAGCATGCAGAGGCAATGTCAAATATAAAATGCAATAATTAAAGTAAACTGTAATGCTCAATTCATAATGGGCCTCTTTCACTGTTACTAAGTCAGCTCTGGTGCTTTGTCTGCACACTCCGGCGGCATCACTTCACTGGCAACACCTTGCCCCCACGTCTACTCCAGCCCTCCTCCTCATCGCTGCTGTCACTGATGTCAATGGTCATCTCAGGCACCTCACCCAGGCACTGCAGCACCATCCTTCGGATGGGTCCCCGGTAGCACTGCAAATGGAAAAGTAGGCAGAGCATGAGGTATTGCAAGTGGTGCCTGGTCAGCGGCACTGACACACCTGTACACCAAGGCCAGTGTTCACCATTGAGGGGACAGTCACATGGCCACAGTACCATCCCTTCTGCCGTGTACCACAGCTCATCTCCATTCTGTGCCCAGGATATGTACACTGGGTATGGCAGCATCCAACACTGGTGAAGGCAGGGTGGTGTGAACATGAAGCAGGGTGCCCTGTCCAGCTGCTCCTCCCTCATAAGCTCCAGCCGTTGTTGATGTCCCCTATTGGTCCTGTGTGGGTAGAGAAATGTAATGCCAGTTTAGGACTATGCACCACTGTAACATCCCACAGTGCCCCCCCATCACAAGTAATGGTCATGCTACTCACCCATTCATGTCCCTGCACCCGCCCCAGGGTCCCACCACCAAGGTTGTTGAAGTAATTGTCCCCTGACACCATCCACAGTCCCACAGAGAAGCGCTTGAATCAGTCAGAAGCAGCGATCACCATTGCAGATACCTGCAATGTACACGCCGCATGGCAGCATGGTCACGTGTCCACCACCGTGTCAGGCAACTGCACATGTGCAACATGCCATACCCCCTTAAAGGCACACACAGGTGTGCACAGCAGGATAAAGGGGGATGTGCAGAGGTGGTTATGGGCAACCAGAAACAGCACGACAGTGGAGGATGTGTCCTGGAATGTTGATGAACATGCTCCTGCTCCACAAGGAGATGGTGCTGCAGAGGCATGCCCACCCCTGGCCCAGGTTATTCAGACCATGGCTTGATGCCACAGAGCTGTGAGAGATACACTGCATAGAGAGAGTCCGGTGACCATGGCTTATGATCAAATGTCTGTGTTACATGGTCCGTGACAACATCGTCCCACAGACACGCTGGTCCAGGGCAATGTTAGTGGAGACAAAGATGCTGTGCTCCCTAGCATACTATGTGACAGGGTCATTCCATAGGGTGACCAGCAATACAGTCAGCCTGTGCCAGTCCTCAGTGTCACAGGCTGTGGCACAGGTCATGGATGCCCTGCTGGCACATGTGCATACCCACATCAGGTTCCTGACAGGGGATGCAGATGTACAACACACAAAACTGGCCTTCTATGACATGTGTGGCATGTCCAATGTGTACGGTGCAATTGACTGCACCCACATAGCCATCCTGTCACTGCCCACTCAGGAGGCGGCATAAAGGAACAAGAAGGGGTTCCATAGCATGAACTGCCAGTTTGTGTGTGACATGCATGGACTGTTCACCAACGTATACACAAAGTACCTGGGATTGTGCCATGATGCATACATTCCGGACACATCTCACCTTAGTGCAATGCTCCATGCAAGATGCATTGACTGGTGGCTGTTGGGTGAGTATAGTAGTAGCACCGTGTGTGGCACCTCTGTATTGTTGCATGTTAACCCTTATGTGATACTGCGCTTTGTTTCCCACACAGGTGACAATCGATCCCCGCTGCTGCTGTACCTTATGACATTGATCCTAGCATCCACCTGTGCAGCAGACAACCATGCGCATAGGAAGACATAGAAAATTGTGACAAGGACTATTGGCCTTTTGAAGATGTGGTTCTGGTGCTTGGACCATACCAGGGGGAACAATCATGCTGTCCCCAGGAAAGGCTTGCAGGGTGTTCACCGTGTGTTCTATGCTACATGATATGGCCCTGTGTCTTAATGTGCCCATATTGGGGATGCAACAGCAGGATGGATCACATGGATATGTTGTGGTGGAGGTGTGCTATGGTAAGGAGATGGTTGGGGGGATGTGCGTCATGGGTGGCTCTTGTGCAGGGCATGTTCCATCTGTAGTATGGTATCCCAGCACAAGCCTGGAACAGCCTGTTATGGGGATGTGTGTGGTCACATGTGGTCGTGCACTGGGTATGTGTGTCCAGTTGTGTCCATGCATGCTGTGGTCATCACAGTGGAGCCGCATGTATGTGCTACATCCGGCAAGGGTGGCAGGTGCCCAATGATGATGCCCAGCACTGAGAGCTCCCATGGGGGGTGGTTGCCTGTCTGGCACATGCGGACATGCAGCTCATGTGGCCAGCTATGCTGTCCACAGTACAGCGTGTCAGTGGGTGTGGCATGTGTAGGTGGCCATGTCCAGTAACGGTCCCTCGGTGTTCATGTATCACTCACATCGGCTGCCTAGACATTTATTTATTTTAGTCTTTGTTAACTGGGTAAGGCCCACTAGGCACAAGTGCCTGTTTTCAGGGGTGACCTGGGAGCACTGGGGAGGTTAAGTGACTTTAGACTCACACAGTATGCAAGTGGAGGTTGTGGGACTCAAACCCAGGTGTGCTGGATGTACCAAGCTCATTCACAGCTTGTTACTCTAACTTCTAGGCTATATTGCCAGCCATGCACTGCCGTGATGCCGTGCGCGTGTTATATTCAGGGTGTGAGGCATGGGCCAGTTTGTGGTGACATACTGTGTGGGTGGGCTGTGTGCAGTATGTGTTTGTGCTGTTTATTAGTGCAGTGTGCATGCTGTGCATCCTCACTATCCCTGTGAGTCAGTAGGCTTCACCTGCAGCTGGGCAGAGGTACGTGTGCCCTGCCTCCGGACAGGGGCCTGTTGCCTGGTGGTAGCCTGGAGGCATCTGCTGTCATGTGTCTGCTCTGTGTGCATGTCTTGCATGGCCTCCTTGTCCTCAGGGCTATGGCTGCTGGCCTGTCCTGCCATGTCCCCCTCTGTGCTTTTGGTGCATTGTCTCTGTCCCCCCATGCTGTGTGCACTGTCAGTGTGCATGGTTGCTGGTACTGGGTCCTGAGACTCAGCCACTTGGGTGCTGTCTGAGTCACTTGGTTGTGTCCCTGCATCATGCTGTGGGCTGGTCATGCCAGTGGCCATCTGTGTGTGGACCTTAAGGTCACAGGTGGTGTGTGGCACATGCCAAGTGGCAGGCTGTTCAGCCAACCACTCAAGGGCATCAGCAATGTGGTCAATGCCACATTGCATGCCACGCACCTCAGTGGTCAAGGCTACCATTGCCTCAGTGTTGTATCGCTGTTCCTCTAGCCTGTCCGCTACCAGCTGGTGCAGCTCCTTGTACCTGTCAGTCATGGTAGCGTGGATGCCAAATGTGTGTCTCCATCCCGGCACCCACCACGATGGCCTTTCTTCACCACTGTCCTTGGTGACTGACATTACATGCCCAGAAGGGGCTGTGCCATCTGGGCACCACTGTTCCTGCACAGGCTGCACAGGTCTGCCTCTGGCCCCAGCATGCCCCTGCCATGCATGGCACCCAAGGGTGTGCAGGTGTCCACTGCTGTTGCACCCTCCTTCCTGCTTGATGGTGGTCTCCTGTGTCCCCTCATTCACTGCACTGGGTGTGCTGTCCACCTCCGTGTCAGTCTCCATCTGGGTCTCCTTGTCATACTCCATACCTGTGGGGGAGAGGGGCATGTTAGACTAACTATGCAGGTGCCTTGTGGTGCCACTCACAGGGTTGCATGGGGCACTGTGACGTACCTGTGCCATCCTCCACCTGCCTGGCATCATCGTCTGCTGGCTGCATTTCAGGTGTGTCACAGCTCTATGGTTCTGTCTCCTGTGTCCTGTGTACCTCACTGGACAGGTCTGTGGGCAGAACACATGCATTTTAGTGATTGCCTGCTGCCATGGCACATGGGTACGCATGCCCATCTACCACCTATGTACCATCCATGGTGTCCACCCCTTCCACTTCACCATGGACACTGACATCTGTGAGGTTGGCCACCACCATCTTTTCCACAGGTGTCAGTTGGCTATCCTCACCGTGGAATCTGCCTCCCGAGCCCAGCCATGCCAGTGCAGCTATGGTGAGCTTTTTTTTGACTGTGGCATGCATGTCACAGAGTTTATGCTTGACTGCTGCCAGTGTTAGTGCCTCCAGCCCAGCAGCATTGGCTGCACTCTGGATCTCAATCCATAGCCATACCTTCACCTCAGAGGTTGTGCTCAGGGACTATGCCCCATACAGCTGTTGGTAGTGCATCCAGATGTCCGTGACCATGGACGCCACTTGTCCCACTGTGAAGTTTGAGGCCCGGGACGGGCACCACCTCACATCCTCACAAGGCTGCGGTGCTAGCCAATTGCACAACCTGCCCATTCAGGTTGCTCCGGTGATAGGCTGTGCCCAACCACGCCAATCTCTTTCTCCACCATTCCCTGTGCAGATGTCCCTTGCATACTATTCACTTCCATGCCATTGTGCAGGGTTGGGATCATGTCCATATATGGTGTGGTCAAGGGGCAGTACTGCATATCACTGCCAGGCCTCTGTGCACTGTGCAGACTGCTACATGCTCCCCAGCCCACCCCCTGTGTCCATGTGGTGTGCATGGGCTTTCGTGAATACCACATTGCAGGTTGCTTTGAGCATCACGTAGCTGCACGCTGTGGTTATGTTGATTTGGGGTGCAGTTTCCACATCTTCATGCATATGCTCCGATATTAGTAATATTTATTTGTTACATTTACTAATATAATATCTGTTTTCATTTGAAATAGCTGAAGTTTCCATCTGTGAGTCTGTGTTTGCTGTGTTTGTGTGCATTGAGTTATTTGGGATACAGTGCAGAATGCTGTCATTTAAAAAAAGATTACCAAAATCACTTCTGCTGAAACTTCTGCTTAAACTAAATCATGTGATATAATGATGCCTGCTTTTAAAAAACAACCTTACCCTATCATAAAGGGAGTCGATTGGCTAAGAAAAGGGGTTGCATATAGAAGGAGGTTGGTCTTCTGTAAAGCAGGTATGAAGGCAGGAACAAGGGTGAAGTAAAAAACAAGGGAGGGTATAAGGGTAATGGGGGGAAAGCTGCACCTTATCATACACCTAGCAACAAATGACCTGGTGGGCAATGAAGTCAGGGAAGTTCAAAACAAGTTCAGGGAGCTGTCCAGGGGTTGCAGGGGAGGAGATTAGTTCTCTAGCTTTCTCAGAAGTCTTACGGGTCCCATGTGCCAGTACCGTTAGGCAGCAAAGAATTACGGAATTCAATGGCTGGCTCAGGGATTGGTGCAAGGAGAAGGGTTTCACCTGCAAAAGGGAGTGGGGGGACACATGGGCAGGAAATGTCTGTGACCATGGACTCCACCTGTCCCACTGTGAAGTTGGGACTGACTAGAAGGCAAAAAAATATAAAAAACTTTAGAAAAACAAAATGTTTTTCCTTCCTTCAATTATCTCCAGCAGAACAGCTCAGACATAAAGGGCAACCTTAAGAGGCATACGCCAAGTGCAGTCCAGCCCCTAGCCTTACAGTCTGCTGAGCTTCATTGATCTTCACCTGAGGGAAACACAAGTAGGAGATTTAAATTCTCCCAAGCTGCCAACTGTGCTACAAGTGGAACTCGCAGCAGCATAGCCACATCCAGGTTCCATCTCATCAGTGGCTTCTGCTGCAGCAGTTTCCTGGGCATTCCAGCATTTGTGAAGGGTGGGTATTGTCCTGCAGCCAGTGGATCAATCGTCTCCCTCACAGCAGCAGGGAGCTGGGACGCAGAGACCACAGGAAGGGGGTTTTACTGCAAGCAGTGGGGACTCCATGGAGCTGTTCTGAGCCAAAGGGCAGAACAACTGAGCTAGTAACCAGATTCCTTCTTACCTTGCAGTAGTACAAGTTAGACCTCATCTGTTCAGCAGCAGCTACCTGATTGTTTTCTTCAGTATACAGGGAACAGTCGGATCTGCCCACCCACCCTCTCCCTAATCCCACCCTTCCTGAGTGTTCTTGCATTATAGGCATGTAGCGCCACCCACAACACCTGATAGGAGGTAGTAAGGTACAAAAAAACAAAAATAAAAGCAAAAAAAAAACTCACTGTTCTGTTTTCTTTTTTGTCCACACTTCCTGCCAAGAAACAGGAATCAGCACTACCTCTCAACTAAAACAAAAAAAATGGACCTTGTCAGTTGTGAAAACTGCAGTGCACTGTACAATAGGATCTACAAATGGCAACCAGGACCCTGCCATGCGTGTTGTGCCACAGCAGATCTTGCAGCCCAACTGCAGGATGCTTGGACTACAATATACAATCTCCAATACAGGGAACCCTATAGCACATCTCCTCAACCCCACCACCATCAGTACCAGCATGTCAGCCAGGGGCCAGAACTCAAGGCAAGGCCCAGAGACTGGCAGGTGGTAAGGGAAAAAGAGGCTTCATAGGAGGCCTAGGAAGGATGCCAAAACCCAAGAGCACTTCCCAGCCATCCAAACCAAAAACAGGTTCACTCCGCTGCTACCAACCACAGACAAAGTAATACATGGTAAAGAAATTAAACCACAAAAAAAGACTAACACACCAATTAAAAAACCAATACAAACTATGATAGAAACAAAAATACTAATACTCAAAATATAACCAATAACAGTACCAAAGCCAAATGCAATAACAACAAAAATACTAAAACTCAAAATAAAAACAACACAAATATAAAGAAAAGCAAAATTCTCATAACTGGGGATTCCATGATCTGAGGAGTGGAACACCACCTAACACAAAATGTTAAAAGTGATATTGTGGTTAAGAGTCTACCAGAAGCCTGTGCAAGTAGGGACACTAACCGCATAAAGACAATTGTGCAGGAATCAGGGGATGTTACACATGTAACAATGCACCTTGGTACCAATGATTTGGCAAATCACACAGTTCAGGAGGCCAAGAAACACTTTGAGGACCTGGCCAACAAACTTTCTTCCCTTCCGTCCAAATTAGCCTTCCCAGAAGTGCTGCCAGTGTGTGAAAAAGGAAAAAGCACCAAGCAAGTCAAAGAGATTGCAGTAGGTGAATTCAACTCATAGCTGCATGATTGTTGCCAAGACAAAGGATACCGCTACATAGGGAACTGACACAACTTTTGAGAAAGAGCTTTTTTTAAATACGACGGATTGCACCTAAACAGAGAAGGTATGCGAGCACTCGGACACAAATTCGATGTCTATACAGGTAGTTTAAACTAAATAAAGGGGAGTATGATGCAGCTCAGACCCCTGCCATCGGTGGACTGGTCATCACTCCCCAAAACACCAAATGCAAGCATACATCCTCAGAAAACAAATCAGAGCCGACATCCGCCTGAACCAGCAACCTCCATAATCACTTGGCAGGAAAGACCAAACTGGAACAGTCCAGGAAGAGGGTACAACCTCGCACCAAAGAGGATGTACATTCCTGGAAAGCAATGGTTGCAAATACTAGGAGCCTAACCAACAAACTTCCTGAACTTGCAGCCATGTTGGAAACAGAAAGGTTGGACTGGGTGGCTGTAACAGAAACGTGGTTCACGGAAATCCACGGATTGCATATGACAATTCCTGGTTACAATCTGTTCAGGAAAGATAGGCAGGGCAAAAAAAGAGGGGGCGGTGTAGCCATTTACATTCGGGAGGAAATAAAAGCCACAGAAGTAAAAGGGCAACCTGGGGACTTTGAGTCACTGTGGCTAACAGTAGACATGGGCAAGGGAAAACCTTTCAGAATCGGCATCGTGTATAGGCCCCCAAATCAAGGAGATAAAGGAGACAAAGACCTAATAGAGGAAATCCACAAAATGTCTGATAAAGATGAAGTAATACTGGTGGGGGGCTTCATTCTACCAGATATTAACTGGAGAACACTAACAGCATCAACAAGAAGTAGGGACTTCTTATTGTCACTACAAGGCACAGGACTTTGCCAGCTTGTTAAAACCCTAACAAGGGGAGCTGCCGTTCTTGATCTTGTCCTCACAAACTCAGGAAGGATAAAAGGACATCGAAGTGGGATGCCATATGGGCAACAGCAATCATCACGTGGTAAGCTTTAAGGTAAACATAACACAGGACATGAGCCACTCAAAGATAAAGGTGCTAGATTTCAGAAAGGCTGACTTCCAAAAAATGAGGAACAACCTAAGTAGCCAGTTAATGGAAATAGAGGTTGAGGAGGTGGCGGTCATGTGGGGTAGACTCAAGAGAACAATAAAGACTGCCACAGATCAATGTGCCAGATGGGTCAGCAAAGCAAAAAGAAAAATAAATCCTCTATGGTTTTCCAAGGAAGTGGCTAGCACAGTCAAAGAAAAAAAGAAGGCATACAGAATATACCAGGAAACCAAAACTGAGAAAGACTGGGAGTCATACAAGAAAAAAATGAGAGAGTCTAACAAACAAATTGGAAAGGCAAAAGTCCTGACAGAGGAAAAGATAGCAAAAGGAGCAAAGAGAGGAGACAAATAATTGTTTATATACATTAGGGAATGTAGGAAGGTAAAAGGGGGATATAAAGATTGCTAATGAAGAAGGAAAGTGCACCAAACATGACCCAGAGAAAGCCAAAATGCTCAACAAACACTTCTGCTCAGTGTTTACCAAAGAGGACCACAGGGATGTCCCAGCCCTGAAAAAACACAACACCCCAGGACCAGGGGTAGATTTGAATCCCTTTACAGATGTCAAAGTACAGGAGATGCTAAATAAACTAAAAACAGACAAAGCCATGGGACTAGACAAGATGCACATCAGAATCCTTAAGGAACTGTGGGCAGAATTAGCAGCCCCTCTGGCACTTCTATTCATAAAATCCTTGAAGAGCAGTGTGGTATCCAAAGACTGGAAAAAGGCAATAGTGGTTCCACTTCACAAATCAGGCAGTTGCGAAGAGGCTAGTAATTACAGACCGGTGATCCTCACATCTCTAGTAGGGAAACTAATGGAGATACTACTCAAACAGAGGATCAAAGCATTCTTCAAAACTAGCAGCCAACAAGACCCTAAACAGCACAGTTTCACAGCAGGTAGGTCATGCCAGACAAATCTGCTCGAGTTTTTTGACTACGCTACAAAAATAGTGGATGACTGTGGGGCAGTAGATGTGGTCTATTAGTAAGGCCTTCTACTCAGTTCCACACAGAAGGCTGGTAAAGAAGCTTGACCACACAGGGGTTGGTCCAGAAGTAGTCAGATGGGTATGAAACTGGTTATTAGGCAGAACCTGGAGGATACAGATTAATGGAACGCAATCAATCGAAGGCAGTGTGACCAGCGGAGTGCCCCAGGGCTCAGTACTGGAGCCTCTGCTCTTCAATGTTTTTATAGCAGAAATCACTGATGGACTGGAAGGGAAGGTGTGTCTGTTCGCAGATGACACCAAGATATGTAACAGGGTGGACACCTCAGAAGGAGTGAGCAAGACGGAAGCTGACCTCAAGAAGCTAGAAGAATGGTCTGGAGTGTGGCAGCTGAGATTTAATGCCAAAAAGTGCAAGGTCATGCACATAGGAAAGAAAAATCCAAGAAAGGAGTATTACCTAGGAGGCGAAAGACTGCCAGCCTCAAACCAGGAATGAGATCTGGGAATCATAATCTCAGATGACTTGAAGGTTAGTAATCAGTGTGAGAAGGCAACATTAAAAGCAAACAGAATGCTGGGCTGCATTGGGAGGAGAATCATGAGCAGGAGGAAAGAGGTGGTACTACCACTGTATAGATCGCTGGTCATGCCTCACCTGGAATACAGAGTCCAGTTCTGGAGGCCTCACCTCAGGAAGGACATTGACCAGGTGGAAACAGTACAGAGAAAGGTGACAAAAATGATTCAGAGTCTGCAGTACATGTCCTACGAGGAAAGACTTAGGGAACTGAATATGTACTGCCTCGAGCAGAGAAGAGTGAGAGGGGACATGATTGAAACATTCAAGTACATAAAAGGCATTAACAAGGTACAGGCACAGGAACTTTTTCACTTCAAGAAGGGCTCCAGGACCAGGGAGCATGACCTCAGGCTGCAAGAAGGGAGGTTCTCTACCAACACCAGAAAGTTTTTCTTCACAGAAAGAGTGGTGGACACCTGGAACAGCCTGCCACAAGAGGTTGTGGGGGTCAATACTGTGGGGGGATTTAAAAATGCATGGGATAGACACAAGGGAGCCCTGACTACAAATGGCATCTAGAGTGTCAAAACAGGTTTAAAACAAATGGGCAGACTAGATGGACCTACCGGTCTCCTTCTGCCATCAACTTCTATGTTTCTATATGCAAAGGATAGACTACACTTTAATGAGGGGGGCTCAAGGATGCTGAGGGAAAATCTGCAAGGGTATATAGATTGGGTCCTGAGGAAGGATTTAAACTGGGGGGGGGAGTACGAGACTAGAAAAGGGAAGATGGACAAAACTGGAGGGCCTTGCCTAGTGAACACTCCCCTGCAGGAGAAGGTAGGGGAAGTAGGGAGTGGAAAAAAGGGAAAGTGATAAATTGGTGGAGGGGTATGTTAACCAATGCCAGGAGTATGGGAAACAAATTGGGAGACTTAGAGGCCATGATGGGGATCGATGGACTGGATCTGGTTGCCATAACAGAGACCTGGTGGACTGAGCACCATGACTGAGAAGTGGTTATCCCAGGATATAGCCTTTTTAGAAAGGACAGGACTGGTAAAAAGGGGTGGGTGTGGGACTCTATGTAAAGGATGGGATAAGAGCAACAGCAGGGCAGAAAGAACAAGGCTTGGTGGCGGTCCTGTGGTTCATGCTGGAAAAGCAGTCTGGTGAGACAACATGCCTAGCAGTGGTATACAGACCATCTACTCAGGGGGAAGAAGTGGACAAGGAACAAATGCAGGAGGTACAAAGGATGGTAAGCAAGGGAGAACTTCTGCTGGTGAGGGATTTTAACCTCCCAAATGTGGACTGAGAAATACCGTCAGCTACATCAGCAAGGAACTAAAGCATGTGTTACCAACAACCAGGAGGTAGAGTTGGGTTATAGGGTAACTAATCAAAAAAGAAGCAGGGAGGACTCTGACCAAGTAGGAGTTTGGGAAATCCCTGTGATTGTTAGTAAACCTAAGAAGGGCAGGAGAGCAATGAAGTTTTCTGTTAACACAAGCAATAGGTTCAACCCTTTCAGTAAGTGTGCTGAGTCATTAGGTGAGGTTACTCATGATAGGTCAAACACACAGAATGGTGAGGAAGGCATTGAGGAATGTACTGGGGAGTAAGCCCATCAGGGGTGACTCAAGGGGAAGACCAGGAAACACTGGCATTTCAAGTACATGATAAGAGTGAAGAGAGAGGTAATGGTATAAAAGCGGCTACTACCTAGCTCCCAGAGGAACAAGCAATTAGTGAAATGGAAACAGATGAACACCCATCCCAACCTCCTGCTAGGGTTTCTATAATTGGTGATTCCATCATAAGGTATACAGATGCCTACTCCATGAAGAACAGGAAGGAGCTCGTTACTAGCACTTATCTGCCAGGGGCTAGATTAAGTGATGTGGGAGTTCTCCTACCCAAGATATCAAACATACTAGGGAGGATCAGATATATTTGGAGATTTTGAACATTGTCAGAATAATTCAGTGTCAATGGGCTAGGAGTATTATCAGAAATTTTACCTATACCAAGAGCATCAGAGGCCCTAAATCAAAAGATCTCCAGAATTAATAACTGGATTAGAAGATGATGTTTGATGAACAGCTGGCAATATATAATGTCCTGGGAAACATTTTTAAATGACCACACACTGTATAGCAAGGATGGATTACATTTTAACAGGAATGGTAGTAAAGTGCTAGGGGAGCTATTTCAAAACACAATTAGTAATAATTTAAACTGTTATGAGGGAGGAGCTCAGGTCATGAGTGTGGATAATCTGCTTAAAGTTATTCAGGATGCAAAGCCAGATGTGTGCATTCCCTGAAAACAAATTAAATGTCAGAATATCAATATATTATTGCTGAATGCAAGAAGTATAAAAAAGAAGGCAGAATTACAGTATGAACTCTCCTTGAAGCAAATAGATATTTGTGCAATAACCGAAACTTGACTAAAGAAAAAAGAATGGGATGTAAATATTGAAGGGTATGAGTTCATACATAGGAATAGGGTGGGTAAATCAGGTGGAGGCATTGGCCTCTGTGTAGCTACACACCTTAGATCACAGATGATAAGTAGAAATGATCTGGATGTGGAACAAGTATGGGTTAAAATCAATTGTATAAATAAAGATATCTTATTGGGAGTATGTTATAGGGCACCAGGTCTGAGCAACACAAAGAATACTGTATTTATGGAAGCATTAGAACAGATGAGTTTAACTAGTAACTGTATAATTTTAGGAGACTTCAACTTTCCCCGTATTGATTGGAATAACTTATGGGGCTCTAATAGTCTGGAGAACAGGTGTATTGACTTCTGCATCAGTAATAATTTAGAGCAGTTAGTTGTGGAAAAGACTCGATATAAGAATATATTAGATTTGATATTATGTAATATGGAAGGTTGTATACACAATGTAGTCACTCCCCCCCCCCCTTTGGGGTAGTTACCATATGATGGTCATGTGCACAGTGAAGGAAGCAGCAAATAGAATTTCAGGTAGAACCAGAATTAAGAACTATAGAAAAATGAATATAGCTAAGATGAAACAGTATTTAGGTACTTGGGACTGAGAAAAGGGGTTAGAAGATAAAGACCTGGAGGAGTCCTGGGAAATCTTTAAGAGCAAGATACATTATTGAATGAAAAACATTGTCCCAACAGTAAATAAATATGATAAGCAAGAGAGAATTCCTAAATGGTTCTCAGGGAAAATAAAAAAGCTAATCAATAGTAGGAATAAGACATATAAGGAACTCAAGAAATGTCGTAATGACAGTCATGCTGAGAAATACAAGATCTTGGTACGGAAATGTAGAAAAGCTATAATAGCATCCAAGGCTAAAGCAGAGTATGTGCTGGTCTGTTCTAAAGATAATGGGAAACATTTTAATAATTACATTGGTAGTTTAAGGACAGGAAATACATATCTTTCTAGCATAATGCAAGAGAATAAAGTTATTGATAGTGAATGTGACTTGGCTAATCTATTTAACACCCACTTTTTGTCAATATACCAGAAGACAGAAGATCACGTGAAGGTGGGCAATTAGGAGCATATGATGGGAACAAAATACTGTATAGGGTGGATAAAGTAGAGGTTTTGATAAATTAACTAAATTAGATATAAATAAATATTGTGGATCAGATGAAATCCACCCAATGTTATTAAACAAGATAGCAGCAGAATTGGCTGGATCACTTGCCCTGCTGTTTAATATGCCGTTGGCCTAATGCATAATGATGCACGACTGGAAGATAGCACACATTACCCAATATTTAAGAAGGGGACCAGGGTGGTGGTGGATAACTATTGCCCTATCAGTATAACTTCCCAGGCTGGAAAATTACTTGAGGGATTTATTAAATTGATCCTCATTGATAATCTTGCCAGCTTGGGAATTGTTGGCATAACACAATACAGATTTTTTTCAGGGTAGGTCATGTGTTACTAATCTTTTGGACTTTTTTGAGCCTGTGAGCAAAGCCTTAGATCAAGGATTTTCAGTGGATGTTGTGTATCTGGATGCCAGTAGAGCATTTGACTCTGTGTCTCCTGTCAAACTGCTTGAAGTGTTAACAGAAATGGGATAGGACACCAGTATCCTTAAATGGAAACAGTCATGGTTTGATGGCAGACTTCAAAGAGTTCAAATATAGGGATATTTTTCTGAATGGGGTTTAGTGACAAGTGGGGTCCCACAGGGCTCAGTATTGGGACCTACTCTTTTCTCCACCTTTTTGACTAGTATGCAAGGTCAGAATGAAATATGGATTCAGAAGTAGGCGGATGACAGGAAGGTGGGAGCTATTGTAAATGATGAAGAATCTAGTAGGAAGTTAGAAAAGTACTTATTGTCTTTAGAACAGTGGGCAACTTCACATAAATTAAAATTTAATGAAAGTAAATGCAGAGTTATGCATTTTGGACATAATAAAAAAGCAGAGTATATGATCAATAACAAGGTCATAAATGCAACAACTTGTGAAAAAGATTTGGTGGTGTTTATCTCTGATAATTTGAGCTTTGAACTTCATAATAAAGAGTTAACTAAAAAAGCAAATAGAGTAATGGGTAACATCATAAGAAATACAGAATAAGAAAGAGGAGGTCCTAATGCCTCTTTATAGGTCATTGATAAGGCCAGTATTAGAATATGGTGCCCCCTTTTCCACCCTCCAAAGTATTAGTAGTATTAAATCTCTTGAACGTGTTCAGAGGAGGTTCACCAAGAAGGTTTACAGGGTAAGGAACAGAACATATGGAGAAAGGATGCAAGCCCTGTCCTTCTACTCAATGTCATACAGGAGGGGGAGAGGGGACATGTATTTATTTATAGAGCCACTGAAGATGATGCCCTGTTGGAATCTGCAGGGTTACAAAAAAAAAACAGAATCAGTGAGGGCCAAGAGAGGGCATAATAAGTAATTGTTGGGGGAGAAATTTAGAACAAAGAGAAGAGGCCTCTGGTTTAGCCAAAGAGTAGTGAGCATGTGGAATGCATTACTAAGTGAAGTGGTTGAAGCACCATCAATTCAATCATTTTAAGTCAGATATGATCGGT
This sequence comes from Neoceratodus forsteri, assembly GCA_016271365.2. NCBI lineage: Eukaryota > Metazoa > Chordata > Ceratodontiformes > Ceratodontidae > Neoceratodus > Neoceratodus forsteri. The sequence goes on along the minus strand of CM057449.1, from coordinate 1,556,454,111 downwards.
TTATGGGGGGGAAGGTTAGGGATTTCTACCACTAATATGGTGGCGGGTCTATTATGGTGCTAGTAGCTAGTAGTCTGACCTGTACTTATACCTATGTACCTAGAATGAGTGAGGAGTTGCTGGAATCCCTGCAATAAGCATTCCTTCAACAGCTGGTCAGGGAACCTACTAGAGGTGGGGCAGCACTGGACTTAGTACTAACAAATGGGGACAGTGTAGCTGAGGTCTCGGTGGGTGACAGCCTGGGGTCAAGCAGCCACAGAGTTATTAGGTTTAGTTTTAGGATGAGGATGGAAGTGAGTCAAACCACAACTAGGGTACTGGACTTTAGGCAGTGGACTTCAATAGAATGAGGGAGATTTTCAGGGACGCTATGGAAGGTAAGGAAAAACTGGGGGACAAGGAAGAAGTGTGGGGGTAATAAAAGGAGGAATTTTGAGTGCCACTCACCAATGCATAAGGAGGCTGCTCTGGTTCTCCAGAGTGGTGGCAAGGGCAATAGGGGAAAAGAAGAAAGCTTTCAGGACATATGAAAGAATGCAGGGAAAGGAGGATAGGGAGGTATACAGAGAGAAGCTGAGAATGGCTGGGCTGAGAATTAGGAGGGCAAAGGCAGATATGGAGGAGAAGATAGCGAGGGAGGCCAAAAGGGAGGATAAAAAGGTCTATAGACACATCAGTGAGTGAAGAAAATCCACACAGGGTATAATGAGACTTAAAGGGGAGAAGGGAGTTCTGGTAGAGAGGGACATCAAGAAGGAAGACTTGCTGAACAATTACTTCTGTTCAGTTTTCATGGTGGAAAGGGAGGGTAAGGGACGGGAGTTGCTGGGGAGTGGCTCAGAGGGCAGGGAGGTGGACTCTAGCTCCCTGTTTGAGGAAAGTAGGGTATGGGAGGAACTGGATAATTTGAGGGAGGACAAGGCAATGGGGCTAGATGCGTTACATCCTAGAGTGCTCTGGGAGCTCAGGGAGGAACTGGCAGTACCAATGACAAGGCTGTTTAATTTATCACTAGACACAGGGAGGGTTCCAGGGGACTGGAAAAGGGTGGATGTGGTGCCACTGCACAAGAGTGGTGGCAGGGAAGAGGCAGGTAACTATCATCTGGTCAGCCATAACTCAGTGGTAGGTAAGATTATGGAGGCACTGCTAAAGGAAAGGATTATCAACTACCTTGCAGCCAGCGGTCTCCAAGATGACAGGCAGCATGGGTTCATGGAGGGGAGGTCATGCCAGACAAACCTGATCATATCTTTTGACTGGGTGACAAGGGTGATTAACCAGGGAGGGGCAGTGAACATGGCCTATCTGGACTTCACCAAGGCCTTTAACACTGTCCCTCACAGGTGACTGGTGAACAAGTTGGGCAGTTTAAGGGTGGGGCCAAAAATAAGTAATTAGGTGGAGAACTGGCTTAGTGACAGAAATCAGAGGGTGGTAGTAAGGTGGGTTCACTCAGGGGAGGAAAGGATGACAAGCGGAGTACCCCAGGGGTCAGTATTGGGGCCAATCCTCTTTAACATCTACATCAAGGATATTGTGAAGGGACTGGAGAGGAAGGTGTGCCTGTTTGTGGATGATACAAGGATTTGTAAAATGGTGCACACTCTGGGGGGGGGGTGGAAAGAAATGATGGAGGACCTGATAAAACTAGAGGGGTGGTCGGATAGTTGGCAATTGAGTTTAAATGCAAAGAAGTGAAGAATAATGCACATTTGGCACAAAAAAACAAAGTCTTCATACACACTGGTGGGGAGAAAGTTCTGGTAATGGAGCAGGACAGGGATCTGGGGATTATCATTTCAGACAACCTAAAGGAGACAAACCAGTGCAACAAAGTGGTAGGAAATGCAACCAGAATGCTTATGTGCATAGGGAGGGTCATAACAAGCAGGAGGGAGGTGTTAATGCCCTTATGCAGGTCCATGGTTACACCCCAATAATCCAAACAGGCAGCAGCTGCGAACCCAGTGGACTGAGGTTGGTGCTGCAGCGAGGGCGGTCAGCCCAAACCAATACCACAATGACAACAGCAGCAGCACTTGTGGCCAAAGAAGTCACTCAGAGATAAAAGTGACACTCCCTGACGAAGGCTTTTCAGCCGAAGCACTGAAGTTATCGCTACCTGTCTCGAGCACTAAATAAATGTAAAAGTGTATTTTTGACACTTATCTCTGAGTGACTTCTTTGGCCATGAGTGCTACTGCTGTTGTCCTTGTGCCATGGTTACACCTCACCTGGAGTGTGGGGTACAGATCTGGAGACCTCACCTACAAAAGGATATTGATAGGGTGAAGAGAGTTCAGAGGAGGGTGACCAAAATGGTGCATGGCATATATCAGAGAACCTATGAGGAGAGGATGTAGGAGCTTGATCTGTATCCCCTGGAAAAGAAAGAGTGAGAGGGAGAGGGAGAGGGAGAGGGAGAGGGGGATATGTTTGAAACATTTAAATATTTGAAGGTGATAAACAAGGTGAGTGAAGGGAGCATCTTTCAGAAGAAAGAAGATCCCAAAACTATGGGGCACAGTTTAAAGTTGGAGTGAGGAAAGTTCAGAGGAAACAGGAGAGGACACTTCTTCATGGAGTGGGTGGTGGGCCCCTGGAACAGGCTATCACAAGAGGTTGTGGGGGCCAAAATGGTAAGGGAATTTAAGAGGTCGTGAGATAACTACATGGGAATAAACAAGAGAGGGAAGGAAAAAACCTGGAATTAAGGAGGGAACTGGAGTTTCCATGGGAAGGGGCACAGTGGTAGAGTGTAAAGAGGTAGGTCCAGTACTGCCTAGGAGGATGGGATGGGGTGGACTGGATGGGCCAAACGGGTCCTTTTCTGCCATCAGATTTCTATGTTTCTTTTGACCGCAGCCATTGATTGGTTTTGAATTGTTATATGTCCATGCCACACAAAAAAAAGTGAATAAACTCAAGTTGAATGATAAATGGTTCTGTTTTGGCAATAATCTCTTCAGCTTTATTTATCAATTGTTGAATACTTTATTTAATTTATAAATTAAAACCCTTTCCAAGACAGATGAATATAATCAGCATGAAGTAATAAAAATGATGGCTTTATCTGTCTATACTGTAGCAGAAGGCAGAAAGTGTTGTCATATTAAACTAATGCTAACCACAGTCAACTTTTATTCAGCATCATTTGTACTGTTTGTATGTGTTAGTGTGTGTGTGGGGGGGCTGAGGTATTGACTTCAGGAGGGTGACCTGTGGCAGAGATAGGCTACACCCTCGTCAGTGACTGATGGACCACTTTTCTATCTCCTTATTTCCTAGCTACCAAAACATCTGTTGCACAACAATTAATGCTTTTCTCTTTGATTTTCTTCTTTTCCCCCACCCTAGGTTGGCCACCTAGCGTAGCTCTTTACTATCCCTACTAAACTTCCTACTAATTCTCTCTTTTCATTCTTTTTCCATTTCCATCCATCTAGTCCCTGGAATGATGCCAAACACCCAGAGAAGTGTTGTGTAAAGTGCATAAGTGCATTTTGTGTGAACAAAAAGCATGAAGGCTATTTGAGATAGCAGGAATGAATACAATTAATAAAATCTTTTTGAAGAAAAAAGGACTCAGAAGCCATATAAAACAATAATAATTTCATGATTAGTACAGTTAAAAAAATCATTAAGATAGTTTCATAAATGCACACTATAACCTGTTACTGTATAAAGATTCTATGTATAAAAGTGCTTAGTCACTGTGGATCAGAGATAGATAGTCACTATGTGGAAATATACTGTACCTTTAAATGAATCAGGATGTTCCCTGAAACAAGCCCCTCCCCCCTTGGTTTTGAAACAACATGTTCAGACATGAAACAACATGTCCAGACTTGTAAGTACAGAAAGGGCTTAGTCAGGTGACCCCCACCAAAAGATATAAAAATCCTTTTCACTAAGTTCACTTCAGTTCAGCCCAGTGGGACTCAGCCCTGAAAGAGGAGGAGATGTTCTACTGCTACTGTAGGCAAGCTGTTGAATGCAGATGAGAAGGGTCTTAGGAGCTCTAGAATCCAGGACTGTATTGTGTTAGAAACTATTGATGTTAAGTAGTGATTTTCTTTGCAATTTTTTTGTTTTCATTTATTTTCTAACTTTTGAAAAATAAATATCACACCACGCTGTGTTTGAAACCTGTACATTTTCCTCATCTGAAGTTTATTCCCACACGCTGTGGCAAACTTGGTGTTAGAAGTGGGATAGTACTGGTTGTCCAGAAAAATAAGCAGGAGACCAGTACCCAGATACCAGCCCTGGTACTGAGACATAGGGGGCAAAGAGCAGGGTGGCATACCTCCAGGATCTCGTGGATGCCAAGGATCTGTTGAAGGAGTAGGGGTTTACCAGTGTGCATACCAGAGCCCAGGTGAGGAGGCCCATAGGGGAATTACTGACCAGATTGGAGTTCGATGGAACGCGGAGGTGGACCAGTGCCGGAGAGAGGCAGAATACCCCCGTCAGGTGCTGATGGAGGGTTCCTGACTGGATGATTTCATGGTCGAAGCAGAGGAGCAGAATCCCTGGGTTCTAGAGGAGGATGACCCCCTGATGGAACCTTTGTTGCCAGTCTCTTTTGAAATCCCATTGTTGCCCATTTTTCCAGGCTGCTGCTACTTGGAGGATGATGAGATGAAGGCCCCAGGTAAGACTGTTTCAGGATGTTTGCATACCGGGGTGAAGACTACAAGCAACAGGGAAGACACCATGGTGGTTGAATGGGCTTTCCCATGTTTTGAATACCCTGTGATATGGGATGAAATGTATGAAACATGTAATTTTTAAAATGAATACAGCTTTTAAGGCTGGTGCTGAGTACAGTCAGTTGAGGGTACCAGAACGGTGTAAGGTTTGAAAGAAAACCCCTGGTATGTTGTAAATGAGAGTTGAAAGGAAAACCCCGGTATGTTATAACTAAGGGTTGAAAGGAAACCCCAAAAGTTTTGGAGTTAGGAACTGGCTAGTTGATGTTCAGCATGAGAAGGTTCCTTGTCTACCAGAAAATATATGGAAGGGAAATGGATAAATGAAATGTATGAAATGATTAAAAGAATTGTATAACACAAAAGAAATGTCTATACTGTATAATATAAAATTAGGAACCTCGGGTCATGGAGGATCTAGGTATGGGGTGGAACCTATGATTGGGTCCCTGAGTGGAAACAATGTGTTAGAATGGGGTTAGAGCTGGGTATAACTCACCCCAGAGAAAGTTGTGGTATAGGCCTGTACGGCTGCCCTTATAACTAGATGGAGGAAGCTCAAAGTCATCATAAAACTGCTGTGTATTACTTCTTTTTTTTTAATGTAATTATGAAGGTATGATAGTGGGTGCACAGGGCTGAAACTATGCCAACTGATGATTATGAAGGAAGCTCAAAGTCAGCATAAAACTACTGTATATTGCTTCCTTTTTTTAATGTACTGATGAAGGTACGATAGTTGTTGCACAGGATTTTGAAACAATGCCAAGTGATGGATTCTGAAACAATGCCAAGTAATGGGTGCTGAAACAATGCCAGTGATGGATTCTGAAATGATGCCTATTGATGGGTGCCTGATATTCCATATGAAGTATCTGAGTTGTAGTAACCAGAGTGAAATAGTTAGGAAGAGACAGTCATTACAGACAAACTGTTTACTGAATGCATAGATGAATACTGTGCAGAACTGTGTGATAGTCCCAGGGTGATGCTGTGAAAGTATTGCCATATTGCAGTAACTTGGTATGGTGGACAATATTAAAAATAGCTGAATTAAGGGACCCTGGGGTGAAGCTCTCATAGTGGGTGAGAGAAAGTTTCAACCAACTACTACTTGGGGCACACAACAAGGAGCTCACCATTGCCTCTGTGTACCTACCCCCTTAAGATCAGCCCAATGGATTTATGAGCGTATTGGAAAGCCTACAGGGATTACACCATAACTCTGAACTCATAGTACTAGGCGACTTCAACATAAGCTGGCTATCACTGGAGGCCAGAAACTACAAGGATGCTGTCACGTCACAGAACCTCACCCAGCTTGTTCCCAACCCACCAGATGCAACTATAGGACAGAGTCACACACTTCTGGACTGGATCCTTACTAATCACCCTGAACGAATCTCAAAAGTCTCAGTGCTTCCTGATGAGATCAGTGACCACTCATCGGTCACATGTACCTGGACAAACAAATTCATTAAGCCCCCTCCTAAAATAATCCACACCACAGTGTTAAAGCAAGGGTACCTTGAGCTACTAAAGACACACCTAAGACACCTGGACTGGACACCAATCGACTCTGCCATTGATGTAAACCAAGCCTTAGACCCTTTTCATCAGCCACTTCACTGCGGCCTGCAATATCTTTGCACCTCTCAAAAAGCTGAAGGTCAGGGGCAGAGCTAACCCTTGGATAACCCCCAATCTAATCACTTTACTCAAACATAGGCGCTGTGCCCATGCAACATCCAAACCTGGGGATATTCATAAATATAAAGCTGCCAGAAATGAGTGCACATGGGCAGTTAGGAGCGCCAAAAGCAAATACTTCAAGGAAGCTCTCTCCAACTCCTGGGGTGATGGAAAAATTTTTTGGAGTAACCTGAAAGACCTTACAGGCAAGGACCCTAAGTCACCACCCACCATGCTCAGCATAAATGGAACACCAACATCTGACCTGTACACAATCACCAACACCTTTAACAATGCATTCTCCAACTTGGATAGTGTCCTCCCTTCTAATTTCTTTGATGCCCCCTCTGGTAGTAACCCTCCTGCAACTTCTCCTATCTACACCCTGCCCCACAATTCTACTTCAAGGAGATCCCAGTGCATGAAGCCAGAACCTATATTCGGAAGGCCATTCACAATGCAGGCTATAGCAGTGACTCCCTTGACCTGAAGTTGTTAGCACTTGTCCTTGAAGAAGTCCTTGAACCCCTGACAAAGGTCCTCAACCTATCACTAAGGATGCCCCAGTTCCCATCTCGCTGGAAACAGGCGACCCTCACACCGGTACACAAAAGTGGAGACAAATCACTGCACTCCAACTACAGACCTATCTCCATCCTCCCTCCATTGTCTAAGGTCCTGGAGTGCATCGCCTCAGACCAACTAGTCAAGTACCTGGAAAAATACGACATCCAGTGTCCTGAGCAACATGGTTTCCGAAAAGGGCACAGTACTATTAGAATTCATGGGCTTCATCCATACCACGCTCGATCAAGGAAACTGTGTAGGGGCAGTATTCATTGACCGTACAAAAGCCTTTGATACTGTGAACCACCCACTTCTACTCAAGCAATTATCAAACATTGGGCTCTCCAATGAAGCGCGCTGCTCTGGTTTTCAAGCTACCTTGGGGAGAGGGTCCAGCGGGTTAGGATTACCGGTGTCATCTCGGAAGAAAAGCCAGTCCTTTCAGGGGTCCCACAGGGGTCCATCCTGGGGCCACTACTCTTCAGCCTCTTCCTCAACGACCTTCCCAGTGTCTGCCACCAGAAATTACTGCTGTACACCCGACGACGCAGTCATGTTCACCAACTACCAAAATGCAGAGCTCCTCGAGAAACAATTGCAGCTTGAATTCATGTGCATCGAAGAATGGTTCAAGTCACACAAACTGGTCATGAACTACAACAAAACAAAGGTTATGACCTTCTACAATGCCAGGAGCAAGTACAAATCCCGTGACCTCACCATCCTAAACCAAACAGGGACCTTACTTGAACACGTTCCTGATTTTAAATACCTAGGTGTCACATTGGACAGCTCACTCTCCTACCATCGGCACATAGATTCTGTTGCCAAAGCCACCAACATCCGTATAGGCCTGCTCTACAGGCACAAACACTGCATGACTCCTGACACTCTCTGGTTGGCTATCAACAGCTCTGTCACCTCCATCATCGATTACAGGCTAGCAATTTATGGCTCTGCCTCCACCTCTGCCCTCCACAGAATTACAGTTGTACTCAATAAAGCATGCAGGCTGCTAACTGGGGCTGACCGACTTATCCACACTTGTGACCTGTTCACTCGGGCAGGATGGCTTCCTCTCATCAGCCAGATATAGTATCAAACCTGCCTCTTAGCCAAAAAAAGTCCTCCTCGGGGTCATGCATTGAAAAGCTCCTCATTGACCACAACAGCACCCAGAGAACTAGAAGTTCACAACAACTAACCTTCCTTGTCACCAGATGCCAGACTACCATGGGCCCAGAGGGCCTTTGCCCACAGAGCACCACAGTGGTACAATACTCTCAACAAAGAAACTCTTACTTCTGCTGCTCTTGGTCCTTTTAAGAGACAACTCTGACTTCATCTCATTTCAACTAGTCATTGTGACTGCCTTGCCTAATCAGGGGCCCATCGCTCACTGCCCTCCACTTCAGTCTTGACAGCTACCTCTCCCTACCTTGCCCCCTTCTACCTGCCTACCCCCTTGCCCCTTCTCCCTTTCCTCCCCCCTGGGCATTTCCTGACTTTTATCCCTCCCCCCTCCCCTTTAGAGCTCTTACATTCACCATCTACCCTCCGTCAACGGCTTTCCTGCCTGCATACCCCTTCCCTCTCACCTGCAGTGCTTATTTCTAAGATTGCCCTTGGCTGGTATGTCATGCTACCTAACATTTGGCACATTTTGAATTACTGAAATTTCCTAAGCCTCAGTCTCTTACTTCTTTTTATTGTGTAACTATGTATTATTATGTTGACCTTTGTATGTATGTATACCCCCCATTCCTTCGATGTGGAACCTTTGTAAACGAGCAGTTCCTGCTCAAATATATTTGTAATCCTAGATTTCAATAAAATAAACAAAATAAAAAAATTCTACTGTTTTGGTAGAATATTTATGACTGAGAGGGAGTTCTTGAAAAAAAGTATACTTTTGAGAACTGTTTTTTTCTAAAGGTGGGGGGATGTGGCGGAGTTAGGCTACACCCTCAGCTGTGACTGATGGACAACTTTTCTATCTCTTTATTTCCTAGCTACCAAAACATCTGTTGCACAACAATTAATGCTTTTCTCTTTGATTTTCTTCTTTTCCCCCTTACCCTAGGTTGAACACCTAGCGTAGCTCTTTACTATCCCTACTAAACTTCCTACTAGTTCTCTCTTTTCATTCTTTTTCCATGTCCATCCATCCAGTCCCTGAAATGGTGCCAAACACCCAGAGAAGTGTTGTGTAAAGTGCATAAGTACATTTTGTGTGTACAAAAAGCATGAAGGCTATTTGAGATAGCAGGAATGAATACAATTAAGAAAACCTTTTTAAAGAAAAAAGGACTCAGAAGCCTTATAAAACAATAATAATTTCGTGATCATTACAGTAATAAGAAATCCTTCAGATATTTTCATAAATGCACACTATAAACCTGTTACTGTATAAAGATTATATGTATAAAAGTGCTTAGTCACTGTGGATCAGAGCTAGAGAGTCAATATATGTGGAAATATACTGTACCTTTAACTGAATCAGGAAGTTCCCTGAAACAAATCCCTCCCCCCTTGGTTTGAAAACAACATGTTCCGACATAAAACAACATGTCCAGACATAAATACAAAAAGGGCTTAGTCAGATGACCCCCACCAAAACATATAAAAAGCCTCTTCACTAAGTTCACTTCAGTTCAGCCCAGTGGGGCTCAGCCCTGGAAGAGGAGAAGATGTTCTACTGCTACTGCAGACAAGCTGTTGAATGCAGATGAGAAGGGTCTTAGGAGCTCTAGAATCCAGGACTGTATTGTGTGAGAAACTACTGATATTAAGCAGTGATTTTCTTTGCAATTTTTTTGTTTTCATTTATTATTTTTCTGACTTTGGAAAAATAAATATCACACCACAGTGTGTTTGAAACCTGTAAATTTGCCTCGTCTAAAGTTTATTCCCACACGCTGTGACATGACTGAAACAAAAAACTGAGTTTAATAAGAATTTTAAAGCCATGCATATATGATGCTTGCAAAATAGATAAAACAACAGTTAAAAAGTAAAGTGCTTAATGGTAGCAAGTATAAGCATGCTCATATAGAATTGGATAGTAGCCTGTTGAATCAAATAAGCCATGCAAAAAAAAAGTTTCAGACCTTACCCTAATACATTTTCAAATTGACCTAATCAATAAAATGTTAAATGCATATTTTTTAAATATTTAAGGAACACAGTAACATTGAAAAGGATGCATCATTACAAATTGGAAAGATCAGGCTAATATGGTGAAACTGGGGTGCCATCCCCCCAACCCGATGTCATTGAGCAGCCCCTCTGGTACAGTACTTGCAACATACAAAGCTGTCCTTGTTCTGTTTTTTTATTATTTTTTTTAGTTCTGAAACAAAGAAAACTGTCCATCAATGTATTTTGCAGTCTTCCCTGACCACACACATACCACCCTTACCCTCAAACATAGCTCCCACAAACCAACACCCCCTCACACCCTTACTTACCTACAAAATGTCCAGCACCATAATCCACTCTCTAGGATGAAATTCATTTTCCTCCTGGAACTGCAACTTCAAACTGAGGAAACAATGTAAGTGTATTAAATGTATTGTCAATGTGTTTTGAACTTTTACTCTTGACTTCATCAATTGTAAATATTTTTTCATCAAATATTCAATGTTGCCATTTTGGGGCCCCATCTCATGAACAAAGTGGGTGAAATTTTTCAAATCTGGCCCAAAAGGTGATTTCACAGTCATTCTACAAAATCACCTTTTGGGTAGGATTTCAATATTTTCACTTACCAGGTAAATGAGTTGTGGTCATAAGAAGTCTATGCAAAATTTGGAGTCAAAATATCTATAAAAAATCCCAGCAAAGTTATGAATGTACATTGAAATTGTTCAATGTTCGCTCATAACTTTGGTCATTTTCAATATTGTGACTCCAAATTTTTTAACATAGCCATTTTTTCACACCACCTCATGGACATGACAGATGTCATTTCTCAAATCCTGGCCAAAACATATGTTTGCATGTATGGTTAAGAAATGATGTTTTTGGCCAGTATTCTATAAATGCCACCTGCCATGTTTATAAGGGGGTAGTCATTAAATGACTATGTTTAAAATTTGGGGTCAAAATGTACAGAAAACAGATATGAAGAAACATTAAGGACTAGCCTTTGGCCCAGCAGGTAGTACATTGTATTCCATGACAATGAGCTGAGTTTGTGGGTGAGATCATTGAACCATCTGGATGGGCTGAGGCTGGTGCATGGCACTGCCCCTTAGCACTACCCCCAGCCTGGGGAGAATGGTGCAGTGTTGGCTAATGGGGCAACAACTAACCATGTAGTGAAGAGAAATCTTCTTTTGGCATAGGGCCCAGAGGGCCTTGCACCTCTGCACCCATAGCTGCCAGAGGGCCCTGCACTTTCACAGCCCCCTTAGACATCCCACACATTCTTTGCATCCATAAGGCCATGAGGTCCTGCACTTCTGCAGGCAGATGGACTCTTCCCCTTGTCACAGAATCCAGAGGGCCATGTGCATCTGCATCTGTTCACGTACATCCTGACGGGATCCCATGAACAAGGATATGATTCCTTTATCTTAAAAAGAAAGAAAATTCATTTAAAAACTGTATAACTGCACACATTAGGGCTCAACTTAACCCTGCAAAAGTAGGTTAATGTAGTGGTAGAGTTTCCAGCCCTAACTCTCCACCAACTCCAAGCAGCAAAAGGACAAGGCCACACAAGCAGCCACAGACTGCCATTATCTGGTACTGTATGACAAACAACATACAACTGTTTCCAGAAGACATAAATGCAGTAGCACTTATGTGTTATCTTCATGGATTTATATCTGTGGCTGCAGAAGAACAGTCCCCACAAGACTTGCACATCTGTAGCTAGAGGTGTGTGTGTATGTCTTATAGTACCTGTACCTGTGAGTAGCATTGAGTACCTGTGGCTGCAGAAGTGCTGGCCCCATGGGGGCCTGCACTTTTACAGACAGAAGTAGTGTTGAAATTTATGTATCACGGATTTATATTTGAAGCTGCAGAAGTCAGTGTGTATGTCTTACACATGCAGCTGCAGAAGTGCATGCCCCTCAGGGGTTTGTATTTCTGCAGCCAGAAGTATGTGTATGTTTACAATGTGTATTAGTACCAGTGGCTACAGAAGCACTGGGCACCTTCTGCAGACAGAAGTATGGTTGCAGTTTGGGTGTTATGGATTTTTATTTGTGTGTGCAGCAGTGCAGGCCCCTACAGCTAGAAATGGGTGCATACATCTTATGGTGTGCATGGGTTCCTGTGGCTGAAGAAGTGCTGACTCCACAGGAGCCTGTGCTTCTGCAAACAGAAGTACTGCTATAATCTGGGTATCATGGATTTCTATCTGCAGTTTCAGAAGTGCATGAAGAAGTCAATATGTATGTTTTACTGTACACGTGCACCTGTGCTTGCAGAAGTGCTGGCCCAACAGGAACCTGTGCTTCTGCAGACAGGAGTACTGTTGTAATTTGGGTATCATGTATTTGGATCTGTGGCAGCAGGGGTCTGTGTTTTTTCAGCCAGAAGTAGTGTTGTGATTTGGGTATCATGGACTTCTATCTTCAGCCAGAGGTAAGCGGGTGTGTCTTGTTGTGTCTATGCCACCGATACAAATCCATGAAAGCAGCACATCAATGCTGCTGCATTGGTGTCATCTGAAAACAGCTGTATGTTTTTTGTCTTAACCTGATGATGGTTGTTCATGGTTGCTTGTGTGGTCTTCTTCTTTTGCTGCTTGGGGAGTGGGGTGGGGACTTAAGGTTGGAAACACTAATGCCACACTTCCCTACTTTTGTGGGGTTACGTTTTATAAAATGTATCTGGCAGAGAAGGTACTGTGTGCAAGAGATTTGGACTCAGGGCCTTCCATTACAAATATAAGAAATGGTGCATATTACTACACCTTCATCCATATTAGATTTCTATTTGAAAAAAAAAAATGGCTAAATGGCTAAAATAAATCAGGTGCTGGCTTATAAAAAGATGGTTTAGCCAAGTAACTAATTATTTTTGGTGCATCAAGCCACCAATGAAGACTATTAGGTAGTCTCCCACTCAACCTGATACACAAAACCTAGCACTTCCCCTCCCCATCCCCCAAGTCCTATAAAAACAGTTATCTGCTATGCATTCACTCCCTGCTTCCCGGAAAATCCCCCTGGACACATACTTTTTGTTTTTTATGTGTGGTCCTGCTTTTACCCAGTTTTACAACTGGGTGAATTGAAGCACTGAGAGAGTAAGTGACTTGGGGTCATATGGTCAGTAAGCATCTGTGGTGGGATTTGAATCTGGTTTTCCCAGTTCTCAAGCATGTGCTCTGCCCATGGACCATGCAAAATCATGAGAAGGAAGGCTGCATTACACACAATGCAGAACAACATTTATGTTTAGAATATTAAAACACCAATAACTCCCACCACAATTATACCCCCCTTGTTAAAACAAGCCAAGCTAGCATCATCCTGTTCTTGGATGCAGAAGCAAAATGCATCCCAGGAATCTGGTCTTTCTGTAAGTGTGTGAATAGCTACATTGAGCGTGGAATATTGTGCTAGGCAAGAATGACTGCTTACTACAGCTGCCAAATTTGCAGCCCTTCACAAAATAGGGGAATAGTATATTTGCATGATAGGATTGCCATAGATCATGTCTCCCTACCACTCTGTGCTTTTGTGGAAAGTCTTCTACTTTCATCAAAGATGCTTCCCTTTCTCTGTGCCTCAGCCTCTTTGAAGATGAGTTTACCACTGCAGGTGTTTGTTGTGCCTTGATCTCAGCTGATTGACTTGCTGGGCTGCTGAAAGTGGCTTTACTGCACGTTTTCAGCTCTGATTGAGATTGCCAGCTTTCTAATCTAAGCAGCTGTGTGGCAAAAGCTTGGAGCTCTGTCACACCAGATGAAGAAAAGGCAGTACTCTTATACAGAGTTGTGTGAATATACAGCAGTGTTTATGCTGACAGCTAAAGGGAGGCGAGGAATTTCAGCCTCTTGATTTAGAAAGACCATGATTGGAATACCTAGACCTGCACTACAACACGGTCACTTAATTTGTCCATATTTTGTTTAAAAGAAAATGTCACGAAGTACAGAATAAACAGTTCCTTCTAGCCAACTACAGTATTATCAGATATGAAAAGTTCTGTAAGTTCAAATCTATGAGTACCCTTGTACAAGTTATTTCAATCTGTACCAAATTATACCTAATACAATAGGTGTACTGTAAGACTATTGTACAGCATCAATTTTGATATACTAGCCACTGGTGCTCTTATAAATGTAAATTGCATTCTATTATGTAGTTGTGCAATATTACTAATTAGGAAAATGTGTTTAGCTGATTAGGAGGGTTATATTATAATAATATTATTGTAGTTGATGTGTATGCATATAGAAATTGTAGCTATTTACAGTATTGTACAGTGTAGCTTTATTTGTGAACTTTGACACTTTGATATTGCTGAATGTATTGCAAATCTGTGTTTAGTTATTTATTTAAAATTTGGTGACTGGTATAGGCACACTGGGCCAGGGTTCATTTCCAGTTGTGACCCAGGGAGGGGATAAAGCAGGAAATGAAACAACAATAACAAAGTTACAACAACAAGTGCATGTACATAAACAATAAAATAACAGCGCAAGCAATGAATTTCAGAGAAGGAAAGTACATTTGTTAGGGTGTAGCCAGGATGAGCACTAAGAAAGTGTGCTGCCAACATATGGCATGATATTTATACAGAATCACAGTGGCATAACATTTTACTTACAGAGTACCCTGAGTTGTAAGCTATAGAACAGAGTAAGAGGTAAAATAATTTGGGGTGGATATGTGTATTTTTCATTTTTATGTTTGCCCTTGTGCTTGCGCAAAGTGAACATTTTGGTGTGATAGTGGATTTTGAGAGGTGTGTCACTGCTGGTCCAATGCAGGGCAGTCTGCAAGGGGCTTGACAGTGTCAGACCAATTATAATCCAGGCTGATCATGACATTCTTCTGGTCCTGCTGGGGGAAACTTCATGTAGTTCAAAGAGAAAGGACACATGAATCATAGGGTTTTGATCTGCATAATATCACCCAGTTTTCAGAACTGATCAGCGTCATGATCAGCCTGCTGTGGTCTTCCCCCCAACATATAAACAATCCCTCCCACCCTCTGTTAAGTATCCCTCTCACCTCACATTGCTTCGCCCTCCTTCTTCAATTCTCCAACACTGGGGGTGCCCAAATTCTGGTGCAGGCTAGTACCCCCACCTTGCCCATTTTCACTGAGTTACAGTGGGGAGCCTACCTCTGGTACTGCCAAACATAAAACTGACACTGGCATGCTCAATCCCCAGTGTCAGTACCTGAGAAAAAGAAAACCATCCCTCATAGTCTTTTTTTAAAAGTCCTATAATTCCACCCTCTGCCAAGTATCCCTCCCACCTCCCCGTTGCTCCCCATGCCCCTACAGATTAAACCAACATTGGGGTGCCCAGTCCCTGGTGTAACTACCTGAAATAATGAAAATGATCCTTTATAATCTTTTTTTATTTTCATACACCCTGTAAAAATGAAAGCTGCCCATCAATGTCTGTTGTTGCTGCTGGACCACTGCCATTGCTACTCTCCCACTCAGCACCCACCACTCCTTATTTACCTACCAGGGGTCCAACACAATAATCCTCTCTGGACTGGAGACACCTCTTTACCATTTAATGTTGGACTGGGAACTGAGGAAATCAGGCATGAGGTTCAATATATTTCAATGTGCTTTGAACTTAGGCTCATAACTTGGTCATTTTTTTTTATATTGTGTTCCAGATTATCAACATGACCTTTTGGGGACACCACCTCATGAACAATGGTGATGAAATTATTCAAATCTATCCCAAATGGTGATTTTGTGATTGGTCACTGTGCAAAATCACCTTTTTTGCAGGATTTGAACATTTTCTCTGCCCTTGTTCATGAAGTGGAGTCATAAGAAAATTTGGGGTAAAAATATTTACCGTAAATCATAGCAAATTTATGAAGGTACATTGAAATGTTTCAATGCATACTCAAAACATTGTTAATTTTCAATATTTTGACCCTAAATTGTCAACATAAGCATTTTTTTCACACAACCTCATGAACATGATAACTGTCATTTTTCAAATTCCGACCAAAATGAGTTTTTGCACTTGTGGTGTGAAATCAGCTTTTGAGCAATGTTTGAACATGTTCTGTCTTTGTTCATGAGGTGGGTCATAAGAAGTTTATGTTGAAAATTTGGAGTAAAAATATTTAAAACAAACAACAAAGTTATGGAAGTACTTTCAAAATTTTCAACGCATGCTCATAACTTTGGTAAATTTCAATATTTTGACCCCAAATTTTCAACATAGCTATTTTTTCACACTACCTTAGGAACATGACAGCTGTCATTGTTCAAATCCAGGTCAAAACATGTTTAAGCACTTGAGGAATGAAATGACGTTTCAGCCTGTATTTTATAAATTTACCTGTCATGCTCAGAAGGAGGGGTCAAAATGTGAAAAAAACTAAAACAACTAAGTTATGAAGAAACATTGAATTGTTTCAACCTTTATTGATAACTTTATTTATTCAGATTTTGCCCCCTAATGTTCAACATATCCCTTCCATTACCCACCTCTTGAACATAACAGGTGTCATTTTTCAAATCCCCTCTAAAGCATGTTTTTGCGGTTGCACTGTGAAATTCCACCTGTCCTGATTATAATGTCAGGTCATAAAAAGACTGTTGGAAATTTGGGGTCAAAATGTGGGAGCCCACTGAAAATTAGATACTGCCTCTTGGCGGGCCTATCCTGGGTAAATGCAATCTAAAAAGGTGTAATAGCAGGGCATCATTGAAAATGAGATATTGCAGTTCATCTGGTCTGTGCTGGGCAAATATTTAGTAAAAATGTATAAAAGCAGACCCCCAGGACAGCAGAGTCATCACTGAACTGTGCTTCTTCTGTATGCTGCTCTGTCCTGGGAAAAATATATTGTAAAAGCTGGACACGATTGAAAATGTAACTTGCCTTTTAACTGGGTTATCCTGGCTAAATAGCTTGCAAAACTAGGTAAAGAAAAGCCCTATTGAAAATGAGATACTGCAACTAGCCTTGCTATCCTGGGTAAATACAGAGTAAAGATTAGGAAAAGTAGGATCCCACTGAAAATAAAATAACATCTCAGCTGTGCTGTCCTGGGTAAATACAGTACAAAGATGTGTTAAAGCAGGACCCCATTGCAAATGAGACATTGTATCTCACATGGGTTCTCCTGGGTAAATATATTGCAAAACTGTAAGGCAGGACCCTACAACAAAACTGCATTGAAAAGGAGATGTTGCTTCTAAATTGAGCTGTCCTAGGAAAGAAGAATCAGCATTTATATACACAATGTATCCCAAAGTGCTTTACAAGCAATGCTAGACTGGTAGTGAAGTGACTGAGTGTGTAGTGGCGGCCATATCGCATATCAACACCCACACACAGCCTGGATAATTGCATGAACTGATTTTATGGGAAGCGGAATATTGGCCAGGACACCAGGAATGTCCCTTACTCTTTGTGAAGAATGCCTTGGTTTTTTTAACTTCTACCTGGACACCCACCAGGACAGCACCAGGATGGGTAGAAGGGACCTCGTCCAACAGTGCAGAACCCTCTAATACTGCACTTTGGTGCCAGCATTTTAGGTATGAGTTCAATCCCGGTGTGGGATGAGAACCTACGACCTTCTGGTCCAGAGGTGGATGTGCTACCAACTGAGCCACACTGACAACTTCAAAATCAGCACCACATTAAAAATGGGATATTGCATCTCACCTCTACTGTTCTGGATAAATGCAGTATAAAACTGTGCAAAATCAGGACTGCACTGCACATGACACATTACATCTCATCTGGTCCATCTTATAGTAAAAATGTGTACAAGCAGGACCAAGTACAACAGCAATGCAAGCTGAAAACATTTGGCATAAAGAGATGCTTATCGTATATGCAGTCCTGCTTTGCAGGAATGCTGAATGCTACTGGATCTAGCACCAAGGTTGAAAGTGGCACTTAAACTTACTGAATGGGGATAATGGCTCAGTAAGTCAGTGTCAGAGAGTTATCTCTCTGCATTACAGATTGCTGGCCAAGTTGCAGCACTGCCCGGAAGTACTTGGTAATATTTAGTTAGTTAGTTTGTTTATTTATTCATTCATTCATGCATTCATTTAAGTTATTTATTTATTTTAAAAGTTTTACCAGGAAAGATATACTGAGCTGGTGACAGTATGTTTCCAGTGGGGGCCTGTGGGGAGGGGGTGGGGAGAACAGACAAACGTAACAAGGTGCAATAAGCATAATACATTAACAGTTGTGCAAAAGACAAATACCCTGTGCAGAGGAATCAATATAACAAGGTGTATTAGGTTAATTAAATTTACAAATATAAGCACAGTGTAGGAACAATACTGTAAGTTGGGGAGGGGTAAGGGGGATACACCAGTGCAAAGCCAGGTTAAAATAAGAAACCTCACTGGTGCTATCCTCTGTTGAGCAG
Source organism: Neoceratodus forsteri (assembly GCA_016271365.2). Classification (NCBI taxonomy): domain Eukaryota; kingdom Metazoa; phylum Chordata; order Ceratodontiformes; family Ceratodontidae; genus Neoceratodus; species Neoceratodus forsteri. The sequence continues at coordinate 1,556,435,552 of CM057449.1, read as the reverse complement.
TTTCTCTGAGTGGCAATGGTAAAAAAGAACCGCAGAGGAGATCAGATAAGAACAAGCATACCCAGCTGTTGATATACAGTCTGGGGGTCATACACCATGGGAATGTAGCCTGCATTGGCACCATGCCACTCTGAAAAAGCATCCTAAAAGGTATCCTGATCTCACTGCCACCAGGTAAGGCTGTGGTAGGGTGCACACCACTACCCACAAAGGTGTACCAACACAAACCAGGATACAAATCAAAAAAAGAGAAAAGCTATGCACACACCAACTAAGGTCCAAGGATGCTTTACTGGCCTGTGTAAAGATGCTGAGACCAGGCAAACGCCATTACGTATCACCCCCTGATGAAGCCTCCTAAGTGAGGCAATATGCAAGGGTGTTTGCCTGGTCTCAGCATCTTTACATAGACCAATAAAGTGTCCTTGGACCTTAGTTGGTGTGTGAACAGCTTTTCTCTTTTTTTGTTTGGTTTTGTCTCACTGCCATCAGTAGGAGTTGCTGTACACCAGTAGAAATGAGCCACCGCAAAGAGAAGAGAGGTAAGCATGGTCTCATGTACAGATCTTAATAATTCTACTTATGCTTCTAAACAATGTACATCTTCATTGCATAGCTTTTTTGTGTGCACGGGAGTGGGGGGGGGTTGGGCTTAACAAACGAAAAATATATTTTTTTGCATCTTATTCCCTGACTCTGTGCTTCAGCAAGAAAGGCAGATGGTAAGTAGCAATACAGAAAGAGAAGCCAAAACAGTTTTTTAGTCTGCTTTTGGATAGCAGCATGGTGCAAACGTCCATTGTGCTATATGAGATAAGAAGTGCAGGGATGAATAGAATCAGCTGTCACTGAGGTGATTATTGCGCTAGTCACCATTGGATCAAAAACTGGGGCTGAATTCCTTTATGGTTCATCAGGGGCTGTTGGTACCACAGAAAGTGTCATGATCCTTTCTTTACCAGGGCCAGATGGTGTCCTTTTTGAGGTCCTGCTAATGCCCAGTTTTCCACATGTAAAACTCCTGGGAAAATGACCTAACTCACAGCGGCTTAGTGAGGCTTGAGCAGATCTTTAGAAAGACTTCTGTCAAGAAGAAGCAGAGTGTACCACTGCTGGAGAGAACGGGGGTAATTAATGTCAGAAATGATTTAGCATCCAGAATGCAGTTGTTTCATGCAACAACTTAAAAAATCCCATGCTGGATACCGAACATCTAACACTGTGGTTCAGGCTAGGCTGCCCTCAGAAACTGTTCAACAGCATGGCTGATATTTTCCTTGCAGAAGTTTTACCTTCCTGGAAAGCAGATGGTGTGAATAAGGGCACAGAATGTGGTCCAGAAGGGTCGAGAAAGGACAAAAAGTGAAAGACTCCCTAGATAGTTGCAAGAAGCCTGGAGTGTGGGGGAGGGGCCAATGTGTTAAAGGAAGCAGGGCAAAGTGTACTGTTTTGATGTGTGGGGGCTGTGTTTACTAATGAAGGGAACTGTTCCCATAGGAGAGGCAGTACTGCAGGTGTGATATTTGGAGAGTCTGCTGCCTTATTTTAGCTGTCTCAGAGTGGGAGCAGCAGAGCTTGTGTCAGTCAAAATACATTCAGAGGAAGGTAACAAAATATAGTCTGTGCTTCACAGCAGAGGAATCCAAGTAGTCTAAAATCACAAAACTTCACAAAAGATTTACTGTCTTACTGCCATTCTACAGTATAACAGTATAAATTCTCTGTCAGTACTATTGCTGATGCAGTAGAGTACTAATAGCAACAAAAAGTGGGGACAGGGAAATGTTTCCTGTTTACTAGATACTTAATTACTTGGAGCACTTGGATATAACTTTTGAGAATATTGATATACTTTAATATCTTGGTCACATATTATAGTAAGGTTCTATAAGTCATCTTTATTTACATATAAACAACCATAGGCAGTTCACTAAATTTCCTTATAAAATCATATTTATTTATTTTTAGTTATTTAGTTTGAATTGTTGCCTTGGGAAGGCACACTGAGGTAATGCTCATTTCCAGGTGTGACCCAGGACCACAGGGAGGTTCAGTGACTTGCTCATAGTCATACAGTAAGCAAGTGGTGGCTGTGGGATTCAAAACCCATGCTGCCTGGTCTCCAGCTTCCCAGCTTGATACTCTAACTTCAAGGCTATACCGCCTTCCATGATAATTTATTTATTTATTTTAGAATAGTTTTTGTTGACCAGTTAAGTGCACCAGACAAATTCTGCCTCTGATCAAACTTAATGTCCATTGGCTACTCAGGGTTCTAATGTTGGAATGCTTCAGGAACACAGGGGAAGATCGAATTGTTTAATGGATTTGAACGATACAGGGAAGCAAATGATTTCCAGGAGGGTACTAAGGTACTCTGATAAGCAGGATGTAGAATGCTTGTGCAAGATTATTGCAAATTTGGCACATATAGTCTTTGTCCCTGCTGCAGGGACTACCACCTTTTTGGGGTGTCATACGAACTCTCTTGAGGAGAGTCCCGCCAATGGGGTCCACTTAGATCACAGGTACCTTATGAAAGAAGGCACTGAACAACAAATGACTGAACAGACTTCCCATTAGGAGAGAAGAGGCACAGCCTGGAGAAAGGTGTGCCAATCTGGGAAGGAGTATGCCAGGAGGATCGAAATGTAGGACCACAATTCAGCTTCAAGGCTAGGCAAAAAATTAGTTAATCAATATGAAAACTGTGACCTTCAGTATAAAGGAGAAGAAAAAACCCTGTGTAGAAAACAACTGGGAAACCAAGGACTTGATCATCATCCCTCATGGCTTGGGCTATTATTTATGATGGCTCTGATTACTACTGAATTTGGAATCCAATCCACGTAAGATGTTTTGATAGGAAGGCTCTTGCTCTGTCCCTCTAATGGGATGGCACCATGAGGTGCTACTAGGTTGATCTGCACAGCCAGAGGAGCCCCCCGCCAGAGAGGGCCACACCCTCCAAGTAAGGGGGGAGGGGAGTAGCTACTGCTGGATGGTTTTCACTTGATCTTAAGTGTGAGGAGGCCTAGCCTATGACAGATGATGATAGAGGGACTAATGGAAGGGGAATCCAGAACAGGAACAGGCAAACAATACACAGATGCAGAGAGGATTGTATGGGGAGGTGCCTCTTGGAGCCATGGCAGGGAGCACAATTTCGGGAGTGGCAGAACAGCAGAAGCCAGCTGGCAGCAGCAATGGCCCAGGAGAAAAAAAACAAAGCACCAGGCAAAACATGGAAGCCAGAGCAGGGTTGGAGATGAGCAGCATGAGAGGGTGAGTAAGCCCTATATAGCAGCTTGCAGGCACACCATGTTTGGGCTATAAATAAACTGATGCTTGCCAGTGATGGGGCAGAGAATGGGAGGCAAGAGAAACTGAAGCCAAGCAGCAATGAATCACATGTTCAAAGGATGCTTGGGCATGCAGATGCAGTATGTACACTAAGTGGGAGGGTGGCATGCTGAGTGTCATCTGCTACCCTGCAATAACATGGACAAAACCTTTTAATTATATACTTATTTAGTTGTCAATAATTGCCTTTGATCCTTTTTTTGTACAGAAGAGGAATTGTGGTCCGAGTATGTTATTTCATCCTTTATAGAAAGTGGTACAGTTGTGGCCAGCTCTGATTTGACACTGCCACCAGGGAGACAGAGGTTTGAGTACAAGACCCAGAATCTCACATGGAGGTCTGGGGGCTGAGCACATCATGCATGTGGAAGACTCTGCTCCTAGTGACGATGTTAATTGGCCATTTAGCATTCTCACACCCCCTGCTAGCCAATAACATGAAGAAGTTACTCACCTACTATCCTAGCCATAGGAAGTCTGCAGCCATGGTGAGCTCTTTCAAGTGAGTAAAGAACAGGTAATAAAAACTAAGGAAAACAATCTAGGACAAAAAGAATGGCATGACCTAACCCATACCTGTTAGGTGAGAAGTGTGTGTGTGTGGGAGGATGAACATGATGGAACTAGAGTGCTATATGAACTTAAATTACTACAGTATGTTACTATGTTATATCTACCTACTTGGGCAACAATCTGACATGACCAGTTGGGGACTTTCAATTTACTTTTTCAATCACATGGGTGTGGTGTGCACATTTATGGAACCCAAACAAACAGTAGAGAGAAAGAAATAAATGCCTTAGCTGGGACTTAAACCCAGGCCGCCCAGAATACTGTTCCGCTTGCACTACCAGCTGCACTACCAAGGTAACTGGAAACTAGGATGTCCTGAGGCACCTTACTCTTTCTGTAATGCACAGCCTAGTGATACACAGATAATTAGATTTTCAGTCAAAAGGGTGCAAGGAAGGAAGGAAGGAAGGAAGGACCTTATCTGGGACTTGAACCCAAGCCACCCAGAATACCATTATGGTTGCACTACCAGCTGCACCACCAAGGTAACTGGAGACCAGGATATCCTGAAGTAATTTACTCTTTCTCTAATGCAAAACCTGGTGCTGCACAGATGATTACCTTCTAATTTATTGTCTCATCCAGTGGACCTCCCCCCCTTCCAACAGTGTAGCACCCTCCTAGTGGGTGTAACATAAAGGTGTAAGGCATCAACCCACAACCTTCTGGCCAGGAAGCAAGACTGCTACCACTGAGATACAAGATAGATGTATTAGGGTCAGTTCCTACTGAGATTGCTTTGTTTGAATTAAAAACTAAGTGTCTTTTGAGCTCATGCTGTCTGTAGGGTAAACACATAGTAGGAGGTGAAGAAAATGTGCAGGAATCTCAGGAAACTAAAGGAGTGGTCAAAGACATGGCAGTTGGGGTTCAATGCAAAACCAAAGTGCAAAATCATGCACTTAGGGCATAGGGAACAATGGTGCTAAGTATAGGATGGGGGGGTATAGACTTTCACTAAACAAGAAGGAAAACTTTGGGATATCATATCACATGACCTCAAGCTAGCAAGGCAGTGTGACAAAGCAGAGGACAGTGGGCAGGGCTGGTTAGATGCTGGGATGCATAGGGAGGGGTATGTCCAGCAGAAGGAGGAGGAGAAGGTGGTGTTGTCACTGTATTATTTGCTGGTGTGACCCCACCAAGGGTATTGTGTTCAGTTTTGGAGACTGCACCTCAGAAAGGACATGGGCAGGGTGTAGGTGGTCCAGAGTAGGGAAACTAAAATGGTGCAGGGTTTGCACTGGGACCCCTACAAAGAAAGACTAAAGAATCTCAACATGTACACCCTAGAAGAGAGGAGGAGGTAGAAGGGTGACATGATCAAGACTTACAAGTACCTTACAGGGGTTAACAGGGTGCAGGTGAAGAGTCGTTTTCAAATGAGAATGGGCACCAGGACAAGGGATAATGCAATCAGGCCAGATGGGGGACATTTAAGAGAGAGATGTGAGGAAATATTTCTTCACTGAATGTGTTGTAAACTCCTGTCTACTGCCAGTAGAAGTGGTGGAGGTTAAAACAGTAGGAGGCTTCAGTCAAGCATGGGAGAATTACGGTAGTCTATGATGTGGGTGACTGTATGTCAGCGACTGGTGGTAAGGGCGACGGCACAATGGAGACGACAATGTAAGCGACAAGGGATTTCCCTCTTTCCCTGAGTTGCACCCCCCCAGAGTAGGAATCCTAAGTAAGGGGGGTGTGGGGCGGTGCCGGGGGTGAAGCCCCCCGCATTATACAACAAACTGTTTTTCAGTCACCCTGGTGGTTTTACACCCTTCCACGGGTCGCCATCCTGCAGTTGCCATTGTCACATAGCACCAGAAATACAGGGGTATATTAGAAAAGTGGCAGAGAGGCACGAGGGCTGCCAGAAACCAGATTGGGTCTGCCGAGACAGAATAGGCAGGAAACACTCAGGCAGATTGGGTGGGTCAAGCATCCTTTTCCTGCTGAAAAATTCTATTTCTGTGTTTCTAGAAAGCAGAAGTAAAAGTTTGTTGATCTGACCTGTCTCTGTGAAACCAGAAGTAAATGTCTCCTGAGCACATGCTGTCTATATGAAACATAAAGTAAAAGGCTGTGCAAATGATTGTAAGGGGCAGAGCACATGGTCACTGGGACACAGTGTAAAAAGTCATTGTAGCAGAGGGGAGTTAGTTGGTTGGGGGGGAGCTGGGGTCAAGGAAGGAGAATGCTGAGAAGTTCTGGTGAACTGTGTACTCAGAGATGGAATCTCTACAAGAGGAAGGAATATGCTGAGACATTCTGGTGAACTGCATACTCAGAGCTGGAAGCTCTACTTGAGGGAGGATTACACTGAGGACTTCTGGTGGACTGCGTATGCAGAGCTGGGAGCTGAATTTGTGGAAGAAGGATGCTGGAAAATTCTGGTATGGAAGTAATCTGAACCATTGTTTGCTTACCCAACAATACCAGAACTGCATACTCAAAGCTCTTGGAATGCTTTGGAGATCAAAATTTTTGGAGTGAAATGGCTAAAAGCTGAGTCCAGTGATCTGGTGAGCCACCCCATCTGATTATGGATACATAGACGTATTGTCTACTGGTCTACTGATCTAAGCCTTATGTGATGCTGACTAAAACAGTGCTGATCCAGTGCCTTGTACCCTAACTATCTTGTCTCGCCTAGTTCCTCTGTTTACCCATTACCTACCAACAATAGATAGATGAGATATAGAGACAGATGGTTGATAGACAGACAGACGGACAGATAGATGGTTGTCATGTTTATCAGTAATTTGTCCTCCTCCATTCTACCCAACGTCACCCCCCAGCCCCATCACCAACCTTCTCACGGACTTGCTAGTTATCCACCACTTGCTCAGAACCACGATGGGGGGGCTATCCTGCTTTTTTGGTCATGTGAGAGCCTGCAGGAGGTGCTGGCCGTGGGCAGCCCAACATCTTTTTCCTCCGTTTTCTCCCTATAGGCTGTAGCATCAGGACATGTGCACCAAGCACATCACACCCTGCCCCTCATGCAGTCCCATTGTGCTGCTTCCTGGCCTCCACCAGGTGGTAGTCTGTGCAGTAGGACCTGAGATTCCCCCCTCCCTGAGGAAGGAGAGCTGCCATCGGGTGCTCAATCATCCCTCACCCGGCCAGCCCACCGAGCAGCCCTGGTCCATTCCTGAACCCGGGTCACTAGCACTGGGAAAGGAAACGCAATGCTCCTTAAGTGGGCTGACTCGTTTACAGATAGTGATAAATAAAGCATTTATCTAAGCAAATTACCCAAAGATAATCAGCATTACCATCTTGATCGTGAATCTGATCTGCCAGGTATCCACCAAATGCTTTGTAATGGAAAGTCACTTCCTGCAGTACCTATTTGCAAACATTCAACAAAATAGATTTCTATGTGAAATCAGGAGTTGAAATAATCTAAGAACAAGAAAGTGTTTAGAAGGAAATATACGATAACTTGCTGGGAGAATATGGGGCCCTCCCTGGTGCACCCGACACTAGTCATTAAGTATCCCATTATTTATTTACTTCATTTAACTTTATTACTTTATTTTATTTAATATTTTTACAGACTGGTGACCAGAAAATGTACACTGATGCAAGGCTCATTTCCAAGTGTGTTCTGGGAGGAAGGGAGCTGTGGGAGGAGTAGTACAACAAAATATACAAGTATCAAATAATAAAGTCAGTGCACACTGGAGTAGGCCAGCTCAAAGTAAACACAGTGCACCACTTAGTTCTTTCCACTCCAGAACTTTCATTTCAGTTTGCTGGACTACCTCCCCTTGTAGATTAGATTTTAGTAGTTCTGCCTTGATGGTGGACATTGTGACTTCCAGATCAGGGTGCAGGGGCTAGCTGGCAAGCAGCTGAGTATGGTTAAGCAGCTCATAGAATCATAGTCCCTGCATTTCCCCAGAAAAATCAGAGAAAGGCACACACTCAGGCACAATTAAAGTGCACATAAATTTGTTGAAGTAGCAACAACAAAGATATAAATAGTAAAAACTATTGATACTGTACACCCTGGGTGGTAGGTCTGGATGGTTTTGCTGTGGTCAGTATCAATATTTTTACTATTTCTACTGTATCTTTGTTGTTGTATGTTACTTCCGTACATTTATGTGCACTTTAAGTGTACCTGAACTTTTGCCTTACCTTATTCATATATCTGTGTTTTAGGGCCAACTGACTCCGCTGCTGGCTCCACTTATTTGACTGTGTGCAGCATGCTGTCCCTCAGTTTGCTTCCCTACATTTCCATGGCATTTCCCCATCCCTTTCCCTGCATGGTCACAATGATTTTAGTGACTGCTCAGGTCTCATGGAAAGGTTTCTGGTGTTGTTGTGCATAGCAGAACAAAGGGCATATCTGTAAACTGGTGCAAAAGGTCTGCTATGACCACTCTGCACCAGTAAATTGTGACCGTGTATGGGGACTAAGCTCTTAAAGGGCAAGGAATCTAACATTTAATGGTTCTGCTGAGAGGAACTTCACGTGATCACAGCGCATGAAAAGTCAAGGACTTTGGACAAATAAAGCTATGTGAATGCTAAAACAGAACCTGCTTCTGTTGTGCAGTGATCCCCAGTTCCTAACAGAACTCATGCAGATCTTACATAATTAATTGCTCAATTAAGCTGCAGTACCCTACACAGAAACAGACCCAAAGTCCATCAAGTCTGCCCTGAGACCCTACCTCACATACTCTAAAACAGTCCAATCTCCCACCTTCCCTTGGAGCTTCACTTGCTATGTGTGCCTTCCCACTGCTAATAGTCCCAATAATTTTAGTCCTTATTGCCTTGAACCCAGCAATGGACTCCACATCAACTAGACTGTGGGCAGGCTACTTCATGTGTTCACCTCCTGCTGTGTGAAAAAATGCTTCCTACGGTCCTATTTGAACTGTGATTTTTTTTTTTGAATTTTGTATATAATAGACCTTTTTGTATGTGTTGTATATCTGTTATATCTATGTAAGTTGAACCTTGACCTTACCAGGTCCATCTTGGCAATGAGCTGTGCTCAATGATGTTCGCCTGGATAAATAAAGATTTGATTGATTGAACTTCCCACCCACCTGCTTCTGATTGTGACCCCTGGTGTTTGAGGTGTTCTTCAAGTTGAACAACTCTGTGTGATGCACATGTCATACCCCTATAAGTATTGGAATGTTCCTGTCATGTCCCTCCCCCATTCCTTTTTGGCCTCCAGGTAGTACATATTGAGGTTTCCCAATCTCTCTTCGTAAGACCTCCACAGCTAACCCCAAACCATATTTTATTGCCCACTTCATATTATTTCTAACCTATCCTAATCCTTCTTTGGACGGAGGCTTCAAAACTGCACCCAGTGCTTCAGGTGCTGTTTAACCAGTGATCTATAAACTGATATAATCACCTCCTTCATCTGACTAGTAAAGCCTCGCTTGATGTTTCCCAGCATCCTGTTAGCCATCCTGTAAGCACTGCTGCACTGTGAGGCATACTTAAGCTGTTGCAAATTATTACCTCCAGTTCCCTTTTCTCCCTAAGGCATTTAACCATTACCCCATTAATCCAGTACTCTGTCTGCAGGTTCTTTCAGCTGTCAAATACTAGACCACTTCTCCAGTCTCCTCATATCTCGTGTCATATTAATGACCCCTTCCTCACTATCTACCCTGCTGAAGAGTTTGATATCATCTAAAAAGAGGCTGACTTTCCCTGCAGTCTCATACAGTGTCATTTATGTATGTACTATACCAGAGAGTTGGTCCCAGGACAGACCCTGCAGGACCACACATATCACTTCCTTCACCCCTGAGAAGTTATTATTTAAGATCACTGTCTAGGCCTTACCCAATATTGAGGTCCATATCCACCTAATATCCTTTTCCTCTATACCAAAACTGCTCATTTTTAGAAAAATTGCCACTGCTGGCAGAAAAAGGCCATTGGTCCATCTAGTCTGCCCTGTTTTACCCTACCCTACCCCATGACCTATTGTCTAGATGGGGCTTTTACCTCCACCCCCACCCCTTGCTCGCTACCTACTGCTACCCCCCTGCATAACTATCCAGATTTGTACTCTGTCTCAGCCATCCTTGAACCCAGTCATGTTTTTTTTTTTCCCACCAGCTTAGATGGTAGGTTGTTCCATGGCTCAACCACTGTCTCCATCAAGTAATTTTTTCTAACATCCCTTCGGATCCAACCCTTAGGCTGCCGACTGAATCAGAATGTATAGGAATTCAGGACTAATACATCAGTCTGCAGCACAGCAAGGGTTAATTCCTGCCTCTTGTTGTTGACCTGTTTTTCCTGTTGAACTGTTTTTCACAGATTACCTTGTTTATTCCTTACATGAACTTGAAGATCTCTGTAATTTCACCCCTCTCCCTGCTGGTCTCCAGCAAGTACATGTTTAGTGCCCTAAGCTGATCCTCATAGGATCTGTTCTCTTGACCCTAAATGACTTTGGTAACCCTATGTTGCACTATCTCCAGCCTGCCTCTCTCATTCATCAGGTGGGGACTCCATAACCGAGCACAATATTCCAGATGCGGTCTTACCAGTGATCTGTAGGGAGGCAGTATTTGCTCTTTTCTCCTGCTATTTCAACCTGTCCCAGTACACCCCAACTTCCTGGTTGCCTTGCTGTAGACCTTGTTGCGTTGGTTAGTTTGTTTTAGGTGGGCTATTATGATGACTCCCAGGCAGGGGTGTAGTTTGTTATTTTTACAGGGGGGGCAAAGTAACAAAAAAGTCCTGATTTTCGAGTATCACAACAGTGAAGAGGGCCGGTAGCTTGCATAATGCAAACAAATCAAACAGCATCAAATAATGCCCAAAAAACATTTAAGACTACAGCTGAATAACTCCTGGGAGGAACCAGCCCAGGCCAAGTCAGAGCACTTCCCCACCCCACCAGTTTAACTGCAGCCTGCTCTCGGCCCAACTCCTCTTGAGACCAGAGTCGAAAAACTGACCGAGATCTGTTTTGTATTCAGTTCTTCTTTCTTCTGCCTTGGGAGTGAGGACTTACTTGTAAAGTTGAAAATATGTAAGGAACTTAACTTCCTTCTCAAGAGGACAGGATCTCACCTCAGCTTCAATTCAAATCAGTCTTGACCTAATTTTGCCCCCACCTGAACCTCCAGGTGGATAGCTCACTATTCTCTCACCCCCCCCTTTGCTGCTTACATAACCCTTCCAAGTCCAGCCCTTATAGTGGATCCTGAACTTCTTGAAAATCTGCTTGAGCTAGCCCTCCCACCCTTGAGGATTGCAAAAAGCATGTTTCAAGGAAGTGCAGCAAATGGCTGTGCCACCTCAGTATACCTATAAACATGGATGGTATGGGAAACATCCCAGCATGTGCATCCTCACAGCATGAGCCCTTATTTACATAGATTACATAAAGAAATGCGATTATACAATGACAAGAATGAATGCTGGCCTCTGATTGGTCAGTCTTGGGCTAGACCCATGATGTTATCCCAGTACATCCGATTCATCACAGGTCTAGTCTCAGCTCTCCGTGAACCTCTTGATGATTGTTAGCATTAGTATGGTTTTTTGTATCTTCTCTTAAAAATATTTTTCCACACCAAATAAAACATCTTTAAAATTATTTTTTTTAATTCTGTATAACAACACGCCATTGTATAATACCAATAATGCCCTACAGAATGTGTGTCATGGTAGGATAACGTCATGCCTTATGTATTGGATGCACTCATGCCCAACCACCTGAGGCATGACGTTATCCCAGCATGACACACACCCTGTCGGGCATTATTGCTTACTTGCACCCAGTGTTAACACTTTTCTTTGTTATAACCAAGTTAATTCATTAGTCTCCCATCCCATCCCATATTATTCAATGTCACATGCCTGAATCTGGTTAGGTAAGGTAAGCGAAGAGGATAATGCTCTCCTCAAGCAAGCAAGCATTGCATACATAAGCATGGGACTTGCTGATATCCCTCAGGCAGTGCTCTTAACAAGCATGCTGATGTACCTGGGACAGTGCAACAGAACAATGTAAATCCCCTAATTGTTCAAGATGATCATGGGCATGGTGTGGTCACGCCAGAGCCTCTACCACTCTCCTCCCCATGGGCTCCTAAGGAATATGCATCTCTGTCCATGCCCAGGGTTACACAACCCCATCCAAGCAAACATGGACTGCCCTGGCACAAAAGTGGTCACATCACGTAACCTAAGAGAACAGATGCCACAGGAAGTTTGCTGGAACGAAGACTCCAGATACCTGTGCACAGCCTCGCAGGACCCACCCTGAAAGGTAAGTACTTGGTTGGTGATTTTTATTAGCATCACCTATGACAGTGTGTGGTGGGCCGGTTGTGGTAGCCCAGGTTGCTGTGGATGCTCACCCCCCCCCCACAGACTACTTCAAAATTGTCTCATCTGACAGTTTTGAAGGGCACAAATGAAACATGGTTGCTTCAGTTTGATGTGGTTTAATACAGTTTTTTTTGTCCGAGCGTGTGTCTCTAGTCTTCTACACACAGACACAGACAGACACACACACACCACCAGAAAATGAACTTTTTTTATACCATGTTTACATTTAGGATAGAGACAGGGTAAAGCAGGTCCAGGCAGTACAACACAGTAAATTAAACAACGCATTTTACAGTGCCCAACAAACCACCAAAAGACCACAAAACAATGGACCTTCCCCCTGCCGGGGGAATGGCTAGGTCACAGGTCAGGGTGCTAAATGAGGAGGAGAGACCACAGAACATCCTGTCAAACCACACAGTAAGGTGAAACTACATAAACATGCACAATTTTTATACTGTAGGATTTCATACTTTCCAACAGTTTCTAATTTTGACGCAGAAACTTATCTTTAGTGCTCAGAAGCCCCTTGTACGAGGGAGGTAAACACGTCATGGACCCAGCAGACTGGCATACATGTTGAAAAAAATATTTGTGTGCCAGTATGCCCTTCCACCCCTCCCTCCTCCATCACCAGTGGCCAGAACCATTTTTTTCAGCATGTGTACCAGTCCGCCCTGGTCAGCACAGCAGCACAAAGCTGGCAGGGCAGCAGAAAGCACAGCAAGCAGCAGTGAATTAAATATCCATGCAAAAAGCTACAGCCCACTCTCCCTACCCCAGACCTGCAAGTCCGCTATCTCCACCCAGACTGGCCAGCTCAGCTACTCTCTGCACCCTGATGGACTTGCACAGCCACTCTCCACACTCTGTGTCCACCCCACCAGCACAGTCACTTTCCCCACCACACCAGCACAGCCACTCTCCACCCCACCCAACCAACACCATTTCCAGCTCCATTTATCTGGTATCCGCTCCAGGCATCCAGGTCTGTGCCTTCCCATCACAGGCACACAAAAATAAATAAAACCACATTTTATACTGCATTTTGTTTATGTTTCTTTCTTTGTCTGGAAAGAGAGATGTTGAGCTACCGGTCAGCACAGTTTGCCTGGTATACAATTACAACCCCGCCCCACCGACACAATGCCTGTGCCTCCACCCACCCACACAATGCCTGTATCCCCAACCCCACCCACACAAATGACCAGTGTCCGCAAGACCACACACACACATGACCAGCAGTGTCCCCACCCCCACACACACACACGACCAACGAGTGTCCCCAACCCCACACACCACGACCAGCAGTGTCCCCAACCACACACACACACAACCAGCAGTGTCCGTAACCCACACACACACACGACCAGTGTTCCAACCCCCAAAAAATCATGGCCAGTCAGTAGTCGCTATAACAATAGCCAGGTGGTAGTATAATAATTTCTTTAGGGTGCATGTTTTAGTGCAAGATTTTTTTTGCTAGTCTTGTAACACTGTATGGGGAAAAACACAAAAAGCTACCCCTTTGGTTGTGTTTGCCAGGCAATGAAGACAGAGACAGCAAGACCAAGGAATCTGTCTGTTTCACCCCTCCACAGTGGACAATCGGAGAAATCAAAAAAGTGAAAAATTACTTTTACAGCCAGGCAAAGGATGAGGGGGAAATAATGTTTCAACATTTACTAATGTTCGTATGCTAGCTGCAGCCACAGGTCAGTGAGATACATCCCTTGACAGGTAAAGGATGAGGTGGAAATTATGTTTTAACATTTACTTATGTTTATATGCTAACACCCAGTCAGCAAGCACAGAATGTCCCCCCTCCTAACCAACACGGACAGTCCATCAGAAACTCAGTCAGCAAACATGGACAGTCCCCACCCTTCACCCCACCTACAAGGACAGTCCCTCCCAGACACCCGAACAGTCCCCCCCTCCCCACCAGACACCGGGCCAGCGAGCATAGAATGCCCCCTCCCAACCGACAAGGATAGTTCCACCAGACACCCAGGCAGCCAGCAAACATGGACGGTCCCCCATATCCCACCAAGGACAGTCCCACCCCCGACACACAGCTAGAAAACACAGAATTTCCCCGCCCCACCAACATGAACAATCCTCCCAAATACCTGACTAGCAAACACGAAGAGTTCCCTCCCCAACAACATTGATAGTCCGTCCTAGACACCTGATCAGCAATCACCGACATTCACCTCCCCATAAGCCAACATGGAAAGATCCCCCAGACACCTGACCAGTAAATAGTGCCCCTCCCCACAAGACACCCAGCAGACAAACATGGACAGTCCCCATTTTCCACCATTATGGACAGTCCCCTCAGACAAATGGCCAGCCAAGTCCACCAAACAATGGCTAGTGTCACCACCCCACCATCACAGCCAGTGTCCCCACATCACCATGGCCTGTGTCTCCACCCCACCAGACCCCAGAATAGAAAACAGACTGTCCCCCAGCCCCACCAAACACTGACCGCCCTCCCAGTCCCAAACACTAACCACCCCAGCCCCAAACACTGATCGTCCCCCCCAGCCCCACCAAACACAGGCCCTCCCCAGCACCAAACACTGACCATCCTCTCAGTGAGTCAGCCCCAAAACACACAGACTGTCTCCCCCAACCCCAACCCCACAAAACAGACCATCCCCCAGCCCCACCCAACACAGACCATCCAGTGAGTTTCCCCAACAAACCCCACCACACCAGTAGCACAGTAACTGAGTGTCCCCACCCCACCAACATGACCAGTGTCCACACCATACCAAACAAATAGGCCCCCACCCACCCCAACATGGACAGCCTCAACAATCAGCAAATCCCTCTCACCCAAAGCAACACAAGCTGACAGCAAACCTTCCACCCACCCCCAGACACATGGCCACAGCCAAGACAACCCCCGCCCAAAAAAGCACATTTCTGGGATGTGAATGGTATTTCCAATTTCCAACAACCATCTTGCAGTACAGTTACTCACCAAATCAGTAAGGGCACAGACAGGGCAGCATGCAGCAGGGCACAGCAAGGCCAAGAAGGCAGATCAGGTAGCCGAGTCTCTCCCAACAGTCCCGTTCCTCTCCCGATTAATCCCCCGACGAGACAGTAACTCATTTGTTCTGACACCAGATGAACATGTTGCATTATGGGCAGGGCCCCTTGTGTTCTGCGGCAGAATTTTCTGGTTTCTGTGGCAGGGCTCCTTGACTTCTGCGGCAGCATTTTCTGATTTCTGTGGCATGATTTGTTCATTTCTCTGGCAGAATGCAGTCCTGTCATTGGCTAAATATGATGTGATGTCATTGATGACATCATATGCTGAGCATAGAAGAGGGGCTTCAGGATAAATGAGGTGGGAAAGAAAGCCTGACACTATGGAAAAACGGTATATTTATATGAAAATTTACCAAAAACAGTGAATTCTGCGGCACTATATATATTCTGCAGCATGGTGCAAATTCTGTGGCAAATTCCGCAACCGCAGAACCGCAGAATTCCAGGGGCCTTGATTATGGGTCTGCCATAGCCTGCATGACCGCTGGCTTCTTCACTGTTCTGGCTCTGGCTGTTCACTGACCTGAATAATCCCTCTCGGTGGACCGTGGAACTGGTGGGCAATGGGTGTGGTGTGGGACTCGCCGACAACATGGTAAATCTTTTTCTGGCCTGCTGGACACAGGAGCTGGGTGTGCAGGCAAGCCTGGCCGTGCCTCAGACTCACTGTAATTATACTACTCGCTCCTCCGCCTGGTCTGTCCGGTGGTAGAGGCCTTGTGGCCGCAGGCCTCCTAGGCTCTCGGGGATGGGAGGTTCAGGTGGCAGTGAGAGAGCCCAGAGCACAGCTGGCTGCACTGAGAAACAGAGAGTAAGTAGTCAGAGGACTCGGGTGAGGTATATTTAAACTGGGCTGTTCAGGACAGGAGGAGGGTGGGAACACTAGACTGACTGAGACACTGGTGACACCTGACAGACAACCAACGACTGCTGCTCGACATCCTCAAATAGCTATCTCTCCTTAGCCTATTCTATATGGATGCTGCTGCTGCTCCTTCATGGAAGGCACACAGACAACTAAATGGCGCCACTAACAGAGTCCTGCTCACGCGATGGCGCCAGCTTGCAGCATTCTTTGATTGGCTGTAACATGCAGGCTACTATGGTTGCAGGCTTGCAGCCGATCAGAAAAGGTGATAGTTTTTGTTTAAGAGACATGGCGCCACGCCGCCATCCCCATCCCTCCCCTGGAGAGGTGCAGGCAGTCTGGGCATAGCCCTGAGCCCATTCAATATTAAAAAAAAAAAATGATAACTGGAGAGCGGTGGCTGGGCTCCTAAAAAAGTCCTGGTCTAATTTCTCAGGGGGGGCAGCTTGCCCCTCTGCCCCCTTGCAATCTACGCCTATGCTCCCAGGCCTCTTTCCGCCAGCCTAAGCCTGTCCTATCTAGTGTTCTGTCTTGGGATTCTTATTTGATATGTGCATCGTCTTGCATTTTTTGGCATTGAATTTCAACTGCCAAACCTTAGCCCAGCTCTTTAACCTTTGAAGGTCTCTTTGCAACTCCCTCACCCCCTCCTCACAATCTACCCCATGTAATCCTCTTCCTAGCTTTCTAAAAAATGTCTCTCTTCATCGCCCCCTTCCTATCTGTTCTCCACTCCCCTTTGATCCCTTACTCTTACTCCCTCCACTCCTCTGATGACAGCTCCTTTTCCAACCCCCACTGTAAAGCCTCCACTGGACAGTCTGTTTTCTCTGTTCACATCCCAACTCTGTGCATTAGCCTCTCTCTACTTAGCTGTACCTCCTCATCTGTTCCATCCATTAGGGTTCCCCTTTATGATCATTACTCTCCTTTATGCAACACAGTTAGCCCCTAGCCACATCATGGTTCTCTAATTCCTATTACATTCTCAATTTCATAAACTGATAATTTTTTATAAGAACTGTGTAAGAAATGTTTACATTAGCCTCCAATGCTCACTGTTTCTTGCACTATTATATGTTAATTGTTACCTTTGCTTCGTCTCTAATTTTTGTACATCCTTATTTTTAGTGTATCTTGTATGTGCACCTGTGGTGCTTGGTTTTGAACTCTATTAGTTTTTTTAAACACACAATGTATTTTAAGCACATTATTGGTTGCATTTTGCATTATTTTCCGTTAACTCTCTATCCAGGTTGCACCTTTAAATGACCTTTGGCTCAGTGTATCGATTCTGATCACCACATTTTAAATAGCTTACTAAACAATCATTTTTTCTGCAGATATTCTCAGTAATTAACAATGAAACAAGAAATACACAGAAGTTTAATAAATTATAAGCTGAATCGTATCTGAATATTATATTCAGAAAGCTATCCTGGATACTGCAAAATCATGTTAATGTCCTGGAGACAGACTCAGACTTTAGCAAGGACTTACAGTATATAAGGACTTTATTTCTGGCTTTCAGAGGGGAACTGACTCACGTTTCATTCTTGCCAGTCAGGAGCCATTTACAAGTCAAAGAACAGCCACTTGCCTTCATTATTTCACAAACACAGGAGCAAAATGTGGTACCACAGAGAACCTCTATGCATTGTGAATGACAGTGCTTCACACAACAGATCACTCCCTTGGTGTTAGTTGTTTGAAGTTTACAGAGCTACAGTAGTGAATCTCAGCAGGCCAAGCATGCCCCAACACAGTAGTGTCCCTTGGTTCAAACAAATTACTGGTAATGGATCATCATGAGTTGTAATGGATAATGGATGTGTAGCTGAAGTCTCAGTGTACATTGTACGACAACACCCACTCTATATGGGACTGAGAGTTTCTGAGAGGTAAAATTAAGGATGCCTCACCAATACAGGACAGTTCAGAGGTAGGTCTTACACAGTAGTGTGCATTGATACAGAATCAGCATTACAGTGCATAATACAGTCATAGCGAAGCATTCCCTTGGTAACAGGCCAACATAAACTCTAGTAGTGGTTTACTGGCAGAACACTAGCAGTGTCATTGCATCCCCATCATATGAATTGTGATTGTGAAATATCCCCATCTACAGCCCCATATCTGATATGATAAAATTCAATCAAAAGTTTTTTAAGGATTTATAGGGGTTGCCACTTGTGTGTTATAGCATTGATGAATAATACTTATGTCAGTGCAATCAAGGAAACACACTATGCCTAGTGGGCCTAATAAATGCCTGAAAAACCTTGTACATAATCTCTCTCTCCCTCACTCGCACCCTCCCCTAACTTGTTTCAGCACTGGAAATCCACTTAAATAAACAACCTGTGCTTTGCTAGATGTAATATTCTGTCCTAGTCAGACATTCACAGTGTGACAAATGCCAAGCACAAGCTAGTAAAGAGAAGGCAATGTGTTGAGATTAAATCATGTTATGGTGACTGATGCTTTAATGAACCAAAAAGGGTTTTATTTTATGTTGGCTTGAATTAAGACTGCTGTTGAGAACACCCCATTGTTCTTGGATTTCCCCTTACGCTGTTAAGGAAATTTTTACACTGGTGTTAAAAATTTGTCCTGCTGTTATTTCTTTCACTAGATGACTGCTGAACTCTTTGCAAATCAAAGTGGTCAGTAAAGCCAGGCAGGGGACAGAAGCTGGAGCGGCAAATAAGTAACTGAGTCTGGATTTGACATTGCAGCATTTGGATTTGAAATTCAACATCTTTATTTATTTTTTCATACTGACCCATCAACAAACATACAAGCATCTTGTTAGAGATAAACTGTCTTCAGATAAACTATACAAAAAATAATAAAAACTTTAACCTCCCCTTCCCTCCCCATCCCACTACCCCTCCCTTAACCCCCCACCTCCCCTGGAGTGTGCCAACTAAAACCAATCTTACAGATAGTAATCAGAGAACAATATACAAGCTGTAATCAGTATACAAAAACACAATTAGAGACATAAAAGTATTGTTAACTAGTATATATGTAGGGCGTATAATTTGCCCCATTTATTGGTGAATCATTTCATATTATTACGGGAACTAGCCACCAGGCTTTCAATGTTGAAAAAAGTTGACATATCTTTCAGCCATTCAGGATATGAAATGACCAGCTGATCCAGCCAGTGTTTAAGTACCAATTTCTTAACTACAATTGAAATTAGGGCCATATGGAATTTGCGTTCTTGAACCTCAATGCTGGAAAACATTCCCAAGACACATATCTCTATAGTGAAAAGCTCCTCTAAGTCAAGCATTGGATCTATTATGGATTGAATTGTTTGCCATAAAGGGGCAGTTTTTTCACATTGCCAAAATATATGTATCAAGTTCCCTTCCTCCTTGCCACACCTAGTACAACTAGAGGTTGGAAGTCTTCCCATTTTAGCCAGCCTTACTGGCATGTAATACATATTATTTAGAATGTGATATTGGGTGAGCCTAAGTCTGTCCTGTGTGAGGTATTTATGAAAATCCTTCCAAATTTGACCCCATATAGAGGTACTATCCGGCAGAAGATACCTCCAGACTTTGGAACCTGGAAGGGTGTCGGGGAACTTAAGATCCAAAAGATGGTAGCATATTCTTGAGACACCATGGGCCTTGTTAGCATATTCTTGGAGCTGGATTAGAATGGGCCTAACCTGGGACTCTTTGGGTGCAGTACTAAAGAGCGAGCATATTAAATGTCTCAATTGGAATACCTTAAAGATGGACTTCTGGGGTATCTTAAATCTGACCAGGATATCGGGAGAAGAAAGAAGAGAGCCCTGAGAGAAGAGATTTTCTATAAGGGTTCCTTGCAGTTGAGGAAGCCAGTCTGAAGAAAGTGGTAATCCATCTATTTTAATATTAGGATTGCAGATAAGAGGTTGACCGTGGTCTAATTTAGGAAAGATCTTGAAATAGGACCAACATTGGGCCAGAACTTTAAGCGAGATTGCGATAACCAAATTTTGTAATGAGATTGGTAACACCGAGTAGGGGAGATAGAAGATAGTAGACGACTTGAGATTATGCGATTCCAGAAGTAGTCTTTCGAGTTGAAGCCAAACAGGAATTTGTTCATTCTCTCTGACCGAAAGCCATCGTCCCACTTTGAATAAGTGACTAGCCCAATAATATAGAAGAAAGTTAGGGAGACGGAGACCCCCCCAACTCTTTGGGAAGACTAAGCTTAAGAAAGGAACTCCTAGGGAGTTTACCCTGCCAAATGAATTGGGAAATAATTGAGTGAATATGCTGAAAAAAGGATCATGGGAGCCACAGGTTCATTAAATTTAAAGGATAGAAGAGACAGGGCAGAACATTCATTTTAATAATATTAATTCAGCCCAACAAAGAGAGAGGGAGATTTGCCCACCTTTGGAGGTCTTGTTGAATAGTTACCAGTAAATCTTCAAGGTTAAATTTCCTAAAAGCCACTGGATCTTTAGTAAGATATATACCTAGATATTTAATTGATTTTGGGGACCATTTCATCCCAAGATGGGTAAAGTCAGCTCTATAAGTGAGGTTGTTTATGGGGAAGATTTCCATTTTTTATAAGTTCAGCTTATAGTTAGAAAAATGTCCACATTGTGCAATAATTTCTAGTGCCTGTGCTAGATATGTATCTGGATGTTCCAGATGGAGAAGGATGTCATTGGCATAGACTGAGAGAGACAAGGTTTGTTGAAGTACTGAAATACCCTGTATTTGGGAGGAGCATTTGAGGTTAAGAAGGAGAGGTTCTAAGTATAGGTTAAAGAGAAAGGAGATAAGGGACAGTCCTGCCTGGTACCTGAGTACAAAGGGAAGTGGGAAGAAAAGACCCCATTGCAGTACATTTTTGCTGAGGAAGATCTGTATACAGTCTGTATCCACTGGATAAAAGAAGAGAGAAATCCTATTTTCTTAAGAGTTAACCACAGAAAATCCCAACTGACTCTGTCGAAAGCCTTCTCGGCATCTAACGAAATCAGGGCTATGGGAAGCAACATTTGGATTTGGACTATAAATGTCAGTACTCACAGTCTACAGTATGCTGCTGGTTTTTATTTTTGTATGTACAGAATGTACTTATGTACACATGTACGTACAGATGGATGAATAGACGTACATTCATATGTATGTAGAAATACAGAATTACACATATTCTTATAATGCAAAGTATCAGGGGAAATATATGCAAATCACCGTGAAACAATTTAAACTGGTTTTGCTTTAAGCAAGAGTGTATGGTGCCAAATGGCCTCTCAAACACTCTGCAAAGACTGAAAAAAGATGACACAGACATGTGTTTCATCCCACACAGGACTCATCAGCGTGCCTCATCTATAACATTCCAGGGATAGATGAAGCAGTCATATTTTGGTCTTCTGGGTTTGAGTCATGATGAGCCAAAATAGGCAAGTAATGTAATCTTAAAGGCAAAGAACCTCAGCACAAAAGCACAGAGGTAAAGTTTACCTGGAGAAGGTATTCTCAATAAAGCCAGGTTTCAAAGGAATGTGAAATTATGTATGTATGTAACTATGTATGTACATTATCTATATATGTACTGTATACCTGTACATGTACAGTATGCATGTGCATACAGTATGTGTGTACTATATGCATGAATGAGCTGCATGTATGAACAGTATGTACAGTATGCATGTAATGTATGTACTGCATGTATGTACGGTATGTATATACAGTATGTATGTATGTACAGTATGTGTGTATGTATTTGTTTTTACAGATTATTTACCCATGATAACCCAACTGAGGTACTGCATCTTTTCTTTAGTATGGTCCTCCTTCTACTCAATTTTATAGCTGGGATGAGTAAGAAAGGGCCCCATCCCAACCTCAACCTCCCCATTTCTGCTACTTATCCCAATCCCCATGACTTGTCCAACATGGTTGAGCCCTTGGGTCAGCATCCCCCTTGGTACAATCCATGGTGGGGTGGGTAGTTGTTGAGGCAGGTCCAAAAGTGCCCTTCAGTGACAGCTACCTATTGCTCCTCTCCCACAGGGATGTAGCATGAGTGGGTCATCATCACCATCCTCTCTCCTGTCTAGCATTAGGCAGTGCACTGCTGTTTGTGGTCACCCAGGTAGAAGTGCTGCAGCTATCAAAGTCTGCCCCTGAACCCGCCATATGTGGTACTGATATGGTGACACAGCCAATGCATTCCCTGGGAAGCCTGAGAGCACTACCTTCACAATGAACTCTGGATTCCGCTCTGGCCTAGGGGGGTAGTTGGGTCCATGGTGAAAACTTGAGTTGCCTGGATGACTTTGTAGTGCATGCCCCCCGCAAATCACACATGAAGTGGACTAGGTGCTGTGGCTTTTAAAATTTAAATAACATGCTTGCTGGGGCTGCTATGCTGAAACCAACAACAGTTTGTATCTCTGAACTTTGAATCTGATATCTGGATTCACAGAACATTCACCCATTTTTCTTGCCAGCTTCACCCATTGCCTGAGACCATCTCCATCCAATAGTTAATGTAAATCCACCAAAAACTGGAATTGTCTTTACAAGCTCCTTACTGACAACCATAAATCCATATGAGTGCATTTCTAAGGTAAAATGGGAATTACTGAGCACTAGCATCAATTTCCTTTACTAGGAATGTCCCATCACAGGAACATCCCTTCTATTGTAGGGTCCACTGCAACAGACTTCTCCTTGCTCTCATTTTTTTCTTGAGAATCTTTGGTTCTGGAGGCTTTTTGAAGTGTTGAATTTTCTTAAGTATTCAGCCATTTTTTGAACACCCATTGCTTAGCATCACTATTTGTCTGCCTAAGGTAAACCAGCATGCAACAGGCACTGCTTCCTGGTCGTATGGGTCAATGAGTATTCAAAAACAGCTGAGAATACTGATGAAAATCTGGGGACAGCCATATTTAAAAGAGCACTTTCTTAATTATAGGTACAAATGTCACTGTGACATGCACTGCTGCTTTCAGTGTACATTAGAGTTACTGTATTGTAATATATGGATAAGCCTTAATGATACCATCTTGGTCCTTCAGAAACTTTTCTTGTAATATATGACTGTCAATGTCATAATATTGTCATTCAGCACTGATAATACATCGTTTCAGAATGATAATACAAGGTTTCAGATTGATAGTACATGGCTTCAGACTTCATAATACATAGTTTGAGACTGATAATACATGGTTTCATACTTGATAATACATGGAATATACAAGAAAATTTTCCGAAGAGCCAAGATGGTAATATTAAGGCTTATCCATATATCACAAAAATAATAAACAGATAAGTGTGTTACAAGGCTGTAATCCCATCTCCACCTTTCAATGGGATTATTGCCTTGTAATACACACATTTATCTATTATTCTATTTATTGTTTTATGTCTCTCTATGAATGTGAATAAATGTGCATCTGTATATTTCATTATAGATTGAGGGAGTGTTTCCAATGATTTGGAGTATTCCTTTCCTTGTGTGAAGAACTATTATTCTGTAAAGAGTGTTGCATGTGCAGGTGCCATGGCAAAGGACATGTGGGGGGGGTTCACTATATTATTGATCACCCTCAACAAATAAAATATTATATCCTAGGAGACTGCTCTTATGGTTGTAAGAGAGGTCTCATTTACATTCTAATGGTATTCAAATTGTTCACCTTGAGTTCACTCTTCTTATAGCCAAAGAATATGCATGAGACCACTCTTACTAGTAAAAGTGGTATCCTATGATGTAAGTACTATATAGTGTATGGTAGAATGTTATTGTTAACCGAATTCCATCATTTCCCAGAGTTGTTGCACCATCGATGTGACATCACGAAGCTGTTGTACCATCTTGAGTACATTACATCGATAGTACAACAACACTGAATGTCTTTGCACATGTCCAATTCACAATAATCCTGACATCAAGAAATGGCCACAGTGATGAGTGCTGGCCAAGAAAGTGAACAGCACCAAGCCATGCACTCAAAGTTAGGGCATATTTATTTTTTACTGTCGCAGGTAATACAGCAGGCTCCTGTAGATTTATTTAACAAAAAAAAAATAGACTCTGTGAGAGCCGGGGATTGGGGACAGAGTGGGGCTTGTTCTTGTATTAAATGGTGGAGACAAAGTCTGACATCATGGCACAACGCCAAAGACGTGATCAACTATTGATTTAGTGTTGCCCAGACACTATTAAAAACAATAGAGGGGCAGCAGTAAACAACATGCAGTGTTCACTTCTCGAGGTTGCATGACAACTGAAAACCATTTACTTGGTTGTCGTTACAACCTCTCGAAGTGAACACAGAGTTGTTCACTGTTGTCCATCCATTATCCTCTGTATAGTTAGTTGTCATTGTAAGAGGACAGAATGGAATGAGAGCACATGTCTTAACTGTTTACCCCATATATAAATAACGTATTCATAACATAAAAAAATAAAATCAAAATAAACTTGTAACAAGGTATTAAAAGGACACATTGACATCCAAGTTAATAAAGTTATGGTGTTAGTAAATCAGAACTGTTTTTCACTGTACTGTAATTAAACTAATATTTAATAAAAGTCATATTTACTTTCATGTGTTGTTGCTTTGTTTTGCTAATTAGTACTTGTCAAAATACAAATATTAAGTCACTGGCAGAGCAATGTACTTGCAGAACTGGAGAAAAGTAGTGCCTCTGAAAAAGTATTTTGATTTAGAATGCTATACCAGTTTCTTATGATTTCTCCAACTGTAACACAGCCTCTCTTGTTTGCTTTTAGCTTCATTTTATTTTCAAACTTTTAATTATTTTTCTCATTGGCCAGGTCGTATTATTCACAAAATAATTCTTAACTAGTGGGCTAACCTATAGCTGAACCCATTGTGCAGGCATTATCTCACAATAAAGTTTTTCTGAACAGGCATTATTACTTGGTCTTTTAATAAAAAAAATATTTTACTGTCACTACTAACAGCCTCCAAAAAGAATGAGGGCCAAGCTGTGAGTGCTGATTTTTCCAGCAAGTCAACATTAAAGCCTTGCACTTTCAAAAACTAAGCACGGAGAGAGATTCTTTGTTTAACAGGGACGCAAATCCCCAAGTAGGTTTAAAAAAATGCAGTCTATAGCCTAAAGGGGGTTTGAGTGTGTGCCTTTAATGTTTTATAAATGTGTGCTTAGGCCCAAGTGAGCATTGTGGCATTTTAAACCCCATTGATTAATATCTGTTTGAAATGTTACAGTATGGTTCTCTGCTGCTTGTGTAGTCTGACAGCCAGACAATTCCTTTTGGCTCTTCAGCTTTCTGCCATGTACTGTGTATTTCTGTTCTCGTTCGAAAAAAAATAAAGAAAATGTAAAGTAAGTGCATGTAAATAGAAAGTAAAAAATAGATGCCATTAGTTTTGGAAAACTAAAATAACTTGTCACTTCTTGAATTTTTTGATTATCCTGCATAAACAGTGTGCCATCATAGGTCCTCAGTCCTTTCAATTACTCTTTCAGTATTTAGTTGAGCTTTTTGCTTTCCTAGCCACTGCATGACTACTGTACATCTTGCAGACAGCAGTGTACACTGTCTAGCAGACAGTATACCCTTCCTCGGCCTTGCAGTGACTGCTCTCTGATCAGGTGCAAGCACTCTGCTGTCACTTCCAGGCCAACCTATAGGTCAAAGGTGAGCCTAGCGGGCTGTGAAATGCATACAAATCAAATCCCCTTGTCTGTCTGTTTGTTGACTGGTTCTCCTCAGGGTCATGGCTATATTAAGCAGCAGGCCCACATGATACAACGTGCACACCATGCTATAAAATGTGCCCAGTGGTCCAGTTGCATCTGACACACAGCAACATGAAGCTTGTTGCAGGCTTTGAAGCAGAATCACCTCCTTTCCCTGACAGACACATTCTTGTGATATATAACTATAGGGGGCTATACAAAGACCCAGCTTGAAATGCACAATTTATTTTTGTGACCTAAACATTAAATATCTAATGCCACAAGTAGGAGAGTCTGAAGTACTTGGGACCAAATACTAGATATTTTTGGCAATTTAAGGGAGGAGAGATTCAAGTACAATAAAGATAAATAATTATAACCCCCCACAAGCAACCTCAACTTGTCCCTGTGCCCCCATCCCATTTATTTTCCACCTTTTATCACCTACTCCATCCTCCTAGCCACAGTTTTATGAAAAAAAAGTTTTGCAGGCTCCTGGCACCAGAGCAGGAGCTGGCAACATCTTTTATTGTACTGTATGTCTCAGTGCCCCTCTCCCTAACCCGATACTGACAGTCCTCCAAATTCCATTTTTTAGCTGGTGGTCCCCTCCTGACTCCAATCATTGTTATGTGGGGTAATAATAATACAATCCAGGCTCATGCAATGGTCACCTTCCTCCCACAAAATGCCCAATCCCATTGAAAAATTCAGTAAGATGACTTCCGTGATTAAGCACACTATGTGGGGGGGGGGGGACCGTTTAGCTTCAGTTATGTCTTGGATAGCAACTTCCCATCTGATTAGCTAAAGCAGAGTCTCATAACCATAGTTTGTGCAACAGCCTTTTGCCATGACAACCATCAAAAACTTTCAACTATTGCCATTAAACCAGTCAACTGCATGGGTGTAGGAAGACATATTCCACACACTCAATGGTGTGCAGCTTTATTTCAGGTGGGCAACACCGCTCTGCACTGCTGCAGTTATGCCATACAACATAACACAACATCAGACTAGCTAATCCTTTCTACAGTTTTATTCTTGAGAGTCAAAACTGAAGGTGTTGGCCACTAAGATTGTCTTTGAGTCCCGGAGACCACACAGCATTATAGGCTGCCAAGGTGGTATGGAGGGGTCCAGTCAAACAATGAATGGCAATGTATGGGTAAGGGCAACATACAGTGCCATGGTCTACAAAAAATGTGTCACATAGTGCCACATGGAGCAATGAACATTATCATGGTGCACAAAATGTTGCTGTCTAGCTACACCCCTGGTCAGTTGTCTTCTGAGTATGAACAGGGCATTTCTTTACCTTTCTGCCAATCTTTAAAAGCTGCTGCTGGTAACTAAAAGTTTCTGCAGTGCTGCGGCTTGTTGAACAATTTTGCTGTTCATACAAATGTAGCTAGAGATAATTACGTGCAACTGTAGTTAATAGAAAGCTGCCCTTGAGCTGTTTAACATTTTAAAAATGCTGTTCTCTATACAGTAATTTAAAATGTGCACCAGTGTAACAGCCTGGCAGGTATATTTCTGAAGCTCCCTGGTGTTGAGCAGCTTGGCAAGGATGTGCTCTAAGTTAGTCCAAATAGAAATGGGCAGTTGTCTGCTGTTCATTGGTTACTCATGGCTAGTTTTGTCCACAAGAGACAATGATCAGGATAGTTCAGTGTCCACTTCAGATCTATCAAACAGAAATGGGGGGCACTGGAAAAGAGGCTGACAGGCATAGATAGTCTCATTATTCTGTAAGATAGTAATACATTAGCCAGCCCGGTGGCACTGAGGGTTGAGACGCTAGATGCCACACCTTGAACCATGCCATTGACCCATGTTCGGGAGTGAGCTAAGGCTGCTGGGGGTTGACAGAAGGGAGGGCTACAGGATGATCATAGTGGCCGCTGAGCTGTTCACATCTCTCGGATTGGGAAAGTGTAGTTCCTTGCCCTTGGCTGACACTCAGTGGGGGCCAGGTGTCAAAGCAGAATTGAGGGCTAACACAGTGTCAGGAAGGGTGGAAGGTGCACTTGGTTTCTGGGATTGTGCATGGCTCTTCACATTCATGCACTTACCACTTTTGCTGTTGCTCCAGGGGATGGGAGAAATCCAGAAAACCCCATGTCTCTCCGTGACTGTATGTGATGGCCCCCACAGCTCTTGGACCCTGCTTCTTGTGGATCCCCCACCAGTAAGATAGTGGGAGGGAGGCTGATGGGGTTGGGGCAGCAGGGGGGCCCAACAACAGGAGTAGGTGGCCACAGAGGAGCAAACAGCTCTATAAAAAAAAGATAATAATACTTCAGTATAACTATCCAGATAATCCAGTGCAACTGTCTTGCTTATCTGGGGCAAATAGATTTCTTATCTACAATGAAGTGGAGGAGATACAACTCATTTCACTGTTGCTAATGATAAAAAGCAAAAGTACTTACCACTATTGTGTAAATCCTCTTTTTTGTAAATTTAGGTGGCAGGAGAACAAAAAGTGCAAAAAGATAAAAACACTAGGGGCACCATAACCAGTAAGTTACCATGGTACTAACTGAGATAGCGCCTGCGCTGACCTTGAGTAGCATCAGCACAGAGCCATATTCAGAAGCCTGTGGAGCACTACCCAAACCCAGTCATGCAATCACACTAACCATACCACTGCACCAGTGCAAATACTGTGCTCCACTGACTCACAGTTGCATTCTGTGACTATCAGATGGTGGCCAACCAAGAAGGTGAGCAGAGAGCTGTGCTGGCCGCTGATCAGAAATGAATTTGCAGGTGACTATTGATTGGGGTGAGAGAGGCTTGGGGCAAGAGGTCCTCAGTGAGTGGGGGAGTATCACTTGTAGGGGAGTCCTTTTCCACTCGGGAGATGCTAGCTCCCCAAGGATTTAGATAGATGTGGGAGCTTGGGTGCTAGTAATGCCATTTTGGCAGGGGCCATTGGAGGAGGGAATACACTAGACTACCAGGGAGGTAGTAATACATCTATGACAGGGGAATTGTGGGGGAGGGGTCCTGTAGACACCAGGGACTCTATTCAACAACTGTCTGACTGAGATCCAAGACTGGATGTCCTCTAACTGGCTGCAACTGAACCCCGACAAGATGGAGGTACTGCAGATCAAGCCTGGTCACAGGTGTGATGTGGATGCCACTGGGGTAGTAACAGGGTTGTTCCTTGGGCCTACTCCGTTGATGGCATCTACTAGGGTGTCAGCCTTGATGATGGTCTGACGCTTGATGCTCTGGTGTCAACCATGGTTTAAAGTGGTTTTTACCACTTAAGGAATGTCGACCGGATTAAACCCCTAATTCCACCTGGTGACCTGTCCACAATGGTACATGCTTTTGTCATGTCAAGACTGGACTGCTGTAATTCTCAGTAATTCAGTGTCAGTGGGGGGAACCTCTGTTGACTGCAGCCAGTGCAGAACATAGTGGGCAGGTTGCAAACGGGCCTGCACAGGTCCTGTCATGTGAACCTGGTCTTGCAGGATCTGCACTGGCTGCCTGTCAGATGGAGGATCATCTTTAAGGTGGGCTTCCTCATCTATAAGGCCCTATATGGCCCAGGCCCTTACTACCTGAGTGACCTCCTGACCCCTGCCATTCTGGTGCACTCCCTTCGCTCCTCCACTGAGGGCCTCCTAGTAGTTCTGATGGCCAGACTGAAAACCTCAGGGGACAGTGCATTCACGGTGTCCTCTGAAACTCACTTCCCAGATCCTTGCTGAAGGCCCCATTGGTGGATGCTTTTAAGAGGAGTCTGAAAGGCCATCTCTTCAAAGAAGCTTTTCTTGACTAATTGCAAATAATTTTACTGTTACTTAGTTACTGTTATTTATTTATTATGGATTTTAATTATTTTTGTTTATGACAATGTATGTACTGTTTGTATAACCCTGCTATATCTTGCTGCTCAATCTTGGAGGCACAGAGCCTCTGAGATTGAGCACCATATAAATAAAATCTTACTTACTTACTATTCGCTTTCACCTGGCATGTGTGCTGGGGAGCCATGCACTCATGCAAACAAGCCTATAATGGGCATTCAAATAGCCCATTAGTACCCTGCATGCCCAATGGACTAATTTGCATGCTTGGGCTGAATATGACCCACAGGACCCTTGGCACTGTTCCTGGTTCGGTATGCTATCTTATGTGGGCCATGTGCAGCCTTGGGCCTTGTCTGTGCTTCCAATTTTTACTTAGCACTGTGCTGGCATGGCCCAATATTTAGTCAGTTAGCACGCTCCATTAGTGCATGCTAACTGGCTAGATATAGCTCACAGCCATCCATGCACTATTTTTGGTGCAGTATTACAGGCTGTGCTGGGCCATCAGCTGGCTCTGAATATGGGGCATAGTAACGCTGCTGTCAAGAGCCTCCTAAGACTGTGTTTCAGCACCTCTAAGCTAACATTTTGCTATGTGTTTGTGGGAATTCAGCACAAGGGACAGTTCTGAACAACTCTATTTTGAAGTTTGATACATTTTCTGTCTGGTTTAACAAGCATGACTACCTGTTTGTTTTTTCAGATGCTGTAGAATAGTTTGATACTGTAGCAATTTACATATCCATTATATTTTTCAAATGGATGTTTAGTACTGTAGTTGAAATTGTGCTGGAAGTTTCTTATATCATTTCCTTAAGTGCTTTTAGGGCTGCAGAGGGGGGAGCTCTGCAGAGCTCTTGTGAGCAAACAGCAATTTAGGATTTGCATCACAGTCACCTTCGTGGTCCGTGAAGCACTCTGCTGTGTCAATGCAATCTTCCATTAGCCACTATTTTTCTGCTGGAGGTCCCGTTTGTGCTGTCTTCTCACCACCAATTTGGCCTCAGTCCCTCATGCAATTTCAGTCTCCATCCAGTCCCGCATAATGTTTTTCCCTGTAAAGAGGGGCCGGGGGAGCAGAAACGTGGAACCGCTTGCAGCTGCACTGAGAATGTATGAGCTGGCAGTCCATGCATGTACATTGGCACGCATCCATTTTCTCACCATGATAGTGACACATCAGGAGCTCCCCCCAGTGCTCCCAGACCCCAAGATCACTTAGTTGTGGTCCAGAGACATGAGGGATGTGGTGCATAAGCTGCAAAACTATTTGTTTAAAGAGTACCAATGGATGCTCTGGAACTGAATATCTACATACTAATGAGCTGCTCATGCATATTAATGAACTGTAATCATGAGAGGCTCATTATCATGTATATATTCAATCCTAGAATGGACATTGGCATGCTTTAAACAAACAGTTTCATGGCTTCTGCACTGCATCCCTCATTTCTCTGGACCCTGACTAAGTGAATTCCGGGTCCAGGAGCACCAGGGGAGCTCCTGATGCACTGCTATCGCAGCGAGAAAACTGATGCACACCAATGCGCATGCGCAGACCACCAGCTCACACATTCTCGGTGCTGCTGCAAGCAGTACCGCATCTCTGCCCCCTCTTCCGTGTTCTTGGCTGCAGCCTTATCAGTTCTGGCTAGAGTTTGTTTAAGTTTGCTGTTAAATTTTAGTGCAGTTGCCAGCCTGGTGGAAATGATCACGAACCATTCGTAACTGTTCATAACATATTTATGAACAGTTCATGAACTCAGTTCATGATGACCACTCATCAAAGCACATCACCCGTGTTCATGAATATTCATGAATTATGCATGAACATTAATGAGCAGTTTTCACTCCAATGTCCATAATTGTCATGAACATAAATCTGCTTAGATGTGCATGAAAGTTTATGAAACTTCTCCGGTGAACTTTCATGGAGTTTCATGGACACAGTTCATTAATGACTTTTGGTGACCAGAAATATCCTGCTTTTGTGATGAAGTATAATTCTTAATTTAACCCTGTTTAAACATAAATGGCCCTATTTGTAAAAGATTTAACTAGACCCATTACAGGTCTGAGCTCTCTTTGCATATTGTTTTACCACGTCACCTAAGCAAGGAGCAGCAATAACTGAATTTAAAAAAATGGCAAGAGTATCAGGAAACATTATTGGGTAAAAGCGATCATCTGACTATTGTTGCAAGCAAGGCTGTCTACAGTCTTACCAGCCTGAAGCCTGATCTCCTGAGATCTCAGAAGCTAAGAAAGGCTGGCCCTGGTCAGTATTATGATGGGAAATCTCCAATGAACACCAGGTGCTGCAGAAAGTGGTGTTCATTGATCTGCAGGGGTCACACTCCCCTTGGTTAAAACTAACAGCACCAATACCCCAGAATGTGGTTTGGGTGACACAGTGCTGTCAAATGTGCTTTCAGATGGGATATTAAACTGAGGTCCCATCTGCCTGTCCTGGTGGTTGTTCAGGTGGACATTAAAGATACCATGATGCTTCTCGAAAAGAGTAGAAGAATTTCTACAGTCTCCTGGCCAGATTTCCCCCATTCATCAAAAACCATCAACAGCTTAACATTGTGCAATATTACATGCCTCACATATGTATCACTCCCCTACCCCCCACCCCAGTCCTGGACAAGGCTGAAAATAGAAAGCATTTTCTGGCCCTCCTTTATCAGACAACAACAATCAATCAATCAATCAATCAATAAAAAACAGTACTGCTGCATGGATAGAAGTTGGATCTTCTTTTAAGTTCCACCCAAAGCCATCCTGGTATTTCCAACCTCATTATAGATCGGTATACCTTTCTGTCCTTTGACAGAATCCCTCTATATAAAACTGCAGCTTGCACAGCTGACTGTTAGCTCTTTGATCAGCACCTCAGCCAGCACCTCTACCTCTCCAATCTCTCTCTCTCTCTCTTTCACTCTCAATTAAAGGCTTTTATAAGGCAGGCTTCAGAATCCTAGCAACTTCACTGGTCTAAACACATCATCTGACCATTCATTAATCCCCCACAAAAATGCATGGTTTGTCACTAACCTAGCACAATCTACCTAGCAACAGCCTACCTAAATAAAAATAAATCCTTTTCCATAAAAATAAAAAGCTTTTTTTATACTTTTAATGCACTGAAACCCATGACAGGACATATTTCTAATCACTTCCCAAGTGCATCTAAAGGTACTAGGCCAACATTTCCAGATTCACAGATTCTACCTGATAACAGCTAACTAATGACGTGAAGTTAAAACTTAAAACCTTTACCATTTTATAAGTGCAATAACCCACTGCAATGCATGAGTATCTTAAGAATTACTATACTACCCAGGTGTGTTGAAAGGCCATTGGCCTCATGCCTTTCAATCCACCTTGGACATGCATTAATTCACTATAAGTGCATTAGTTATTGCTTACTTTCATAAAGTTGACCTAAAATAGCTGGACTTTAGCTTGCAATCCAAGGCACTCAACAGCCAGAATCTGTCACACCTCTGTTAAACTGGACTATTTAATGCATTCTGTTTCTTGGAAATAAAATTACTTCCTTGCTTGTATTATAACAACCTAATTGTGTATATTTCTGTAAACTACAACCTCAAAATGCACTATTATAAGCAGAATAAACCTCTCTAGACTGTCATTTAAAGGATTATTATGTACTTCCCAAGGCTGTAAGGTCACTCAGCCTTCAGCAGTTTTCGGAACCCAAATCTGCAGGTTACATAAAATGCAGAACACTCATCTGCAGTTTATGTAGAACAGGAATTACTGGGCTCCTAGTTGTTGCAGGAGTCAGTGGCTGGTAGTAGCATTCATTCTAGTAGGATGGGAGCATCCCCCAGGTCATAATATGAAGAGATGTGTTGCTAGTCTAGTAAGAAAATTATTTAATTATTTATTTTAAGATTTAGAACTTTGTGGTAATCAAGGACCATAAACAAGTAATAGGAAGATATTCAAGAGGCGACCACCATCTTGTGGGCAAGGTGAATGGGCATGGCCCTCAGAACGTTGACTGTTTTTGTACAACTGTGATTTTGTGATAATAAAGGATGTGAAATAAGATTAGATTATGTTGAGTGAGCCCCATTCCTTTCTGAATGTCTGTTTGGCATAGTCAGCTGGAGCATCCCCAAGACTATGAGATGGTATTTTTCAGTGAAGGAAAGCGGCATCCTGGAAGGTTGTGCTTTGCAAAGACATTTCCAGGCAAAAGAGGCTTTAGGTAGTGTGGGTAATGCTCTATTTTTTTTTTCTTCTTCTGTTTATCCCCTGGGCAGCCTCAGGTAGGCACTCCACCCTACTAGCCAAATAGGACCATCCATCACTCCCCCCAGTACCCCTGAGACCCATTCCCCCACAGATTCCCCTCATGGCAGGGCAGGAAGGGGAAGGGCTATCCTCACCCACACCCAGAACATAATCCAGATTGGGGCAATTACAGGTGGCACGGTGGCAAAGCAGATCGCTGGTTGGCTGGCAGGCTTCACAGAGCCTGTGGTAGCACTTCCTTTTTCTGCTTTCAGTGCCTTCCCCCTCATGACTGTGAATGTGCACATGGGGAGGCACATGCGCAATACGTCGCCACAATCTTGCCTCCCTAACTCTGATGCTGCCATCCGGTCTGCACCAGGAGGCAGCCAAGGAGTGCAACGACATCCCCCCATCCCCCGGAGAGGAGAGCTGTCATCAGACGCTCAATCCTCTCCCTCCCCTGCCAACCGCTGGCAACCCAAGCTCACTCCCAAACCTGGGTTGCCGGCATGGCACAAAGTGTGGTGTCCAGTGCCTCAACCCTCAGTGCCACTGGGTCAGCCATGTGGGTTATGCTCTGTATAGCCAAATTAGCCCATCTCCAAATCTAATAATTGCAGAGCTTGCCTTATAAGAGAACAATGCCCATTCATTTCCTTTGTTACATTTCATAATGTTGGAACTACAGTATATAGGACACATTTGAAGAAGTAGATATTGTGCGAGACAGTGTATTCTTGTGGTTAGAGAACCGACTTGGGAACCAGGAAATTGCAGGTCCATACCCTGCTAGAGCCAAATACTCACTGTGATGTTGGGCAAGTCACTCAACCTTTCAATGCTCCAGTCTCCCCAGCTCCAAAACTGAGTAGAAGCTGGACTCCACTGGAAATGAGATGCTGCATATTAGCTGGGCCTACCTGAGAAAATAAATTAAAAAGAAATAAAAACAATTATTTTTCTCTCAAATAGTATGAAAATTATAGCTCCCTGTCCCCACTCCAGTTTTGAAGTGAACATTGTTAGATCATTCATGCCTCGCTGCTATTTGCTTATACGGAGGTGGGGGGGGGGGCTCAGTTCCCAGCCTCCTATCTCATAACATGTAATTCCCACACTGGTCACAGCACAGTTCAGATCTTGAGAAAAGAAATGTTTCTGAAGTAGGACATGCCTTTGTGTGTGTGCGTGTGTGTGTGTGTGTGTGTGTGTGTGTGTGTGTGTGTGTGTGTGCGCGCTCCCTTTTGTTGCAGTTATTTAAATATTATTGCATTTTCTGAATCTGAACATATCCCGTATTTTGTAATTGTACTATACTCTCTCCTCCCCACAGGACACATCTGGAAAATAGCTGCTACCAGCTTAGTACTGTATGGCTTTCCTGGTAAAGCATTTGAAATAAATTTTTCTCAGTTACAGGTCTAGTTCTGTGTTCCTTCACAAATGATTTCTGCTCAAACTCTTCATTTTCTCAGGTTGTTTTCTGTTACTTCTATATTACACCATGTTCTAGACAGTCCTTGTCTGTCCATTGTATTGTTTATGCTAGTTTGTTTGTTAAACAGTGCCCCACATTGTCTAACAGAAGGTGAAGAGATGTGTCCTAAGTGAAATGCTAGCTGCTTCCAGTGAAATTAATCCTTTACTCTCTTTCTCACACTCAATACTCCTCTAAACTGAAGCCTGTTTGTTGCTGTCAGTGAAGATTCCCTTACCAGTTCTCTGTAAATAGTGACTGATTGCCACTCTTGGCTGCTCTGTCGTATCGCATCTTCCAACTCATGCCTGCTTTGTATGCTTCCTTTTGTTCCTGCAGAATTATGCAGCTGCACACATGCACCATGCTACATACAGTAGTGTGCACACAAAAAGGCCACGTCTTGTGTCTTATTTTTTTAGTTAGCTTTTTCTCATAATTTTTTAGTAATGTCTGCCTTTACTTACATATTAGAAGCACTTCACTTGCGGCTCCATTTTGTGATTTGCACCTTGCGTACGGTTGAGACTTGGAATACTGCCATACCACTATCATGACTGTGGGATGGGCTGTAAAATGTAATTAGAAATCTAGTTACTGCACTCACTTTTGAGGGGATTGCTTTTCAGTTTGATTGCCCCCTGTAGTGGAGTGTAGGAAAAGTAGTATTGTTCCAAACCACCAGACAGAAATTCCAGTTTCCTGCTCTGTGACTTGATGCACTGAATTCTACACTGCTGCTACTGGTCTTGGATATGATACCACAATATTCCACTACTTACTACCCTTCTATTGTGTAGCGCATCTATCTGCCACTTGTAATAGTGCCACCACTTTGTCACCTTTCCTTTTCTTTGGCTCCTCAGTAACTGCAAATGCAGGCTCTGTAACCTCTGGTTTAATAACCACTCCAGCCTGTAATTTTTTTTATTTGCATTCCTTTCTACTTGTACATCATTATAAACCATATGAACACATGAACATACGAATGTGCCAGCAGAATGTGCCACCTGGTCTATTTAAGTCTGCTCGAGTGTGCAGCTAACACCCCTAGTTTGCAGCTGCCACACTCCCCCTCCCAATTGTCATCCCAGTGCCACCCCCCACCTCCCCCACCCTCACTCTTCCCTGTTCCCTGTCCCATGTCCTTTTGAAACTGTTCACAGATTTACATGATACCACCAATTCTGGTAGGGCATTCCAT
Source organism: Neoceratodus forsteri (assembly GCA_016271365.2). Taxonomy (NCBI): domain Eukaryota; kingdom Metazoa; phylum Chordata; order Ceratodontiformes; family Ceratodontidae; genus Neoceratodus; species Neoceratodus forsteri. Next base: position 1,556,398,816 of record CM057449.1, on the reverse strand, counting down.
TTTGCTACCACCCTGTCTGTGAAATAGTGTCTCCTCATTTCCTAAATCTTCCCCCTCTATTCTTAGCGCATGCCCCTGGTGACCCTCCTTAACTTAAACCCCCCATCTGCCCCATTCTTATTTATCCCCCTCAGATACTTGAATGTCTCTATCATGTCCCCCCTGTCCCTTCTATCCTCCAAGGTGTACATATTCAGGTCACTCAGCCTGCTGTCATAGTCTGTCCCTTCCATTCCACATATCATCTTTGTTGCCCTCCTCTGCACCCCCTTCAGTAGCCTGATATCACGCTTTAGGTATGGCCTTCAAAACTGCACACATTACTCTAAGTGTGGCCTTACCAGTGACCTGTAGAGGGGCAAGATCACCTCTCTTTGCCTGTATGAAAAAACCCTCGCTATGCACCCCAGCATTTTGTTCGCTTTTGCTGCCACTCTCCTGCACTGGGCAGTGTTGTCCATGGTTCCTGTTATCATTACTCCTAGGTCCTTCTCCTCCTCAGTGATCCCCAGCTTAACCCCTCCCAGCCAGTATTCTCTCCTTGGGTTATTCACCCCAAAGTGCATAACCTTACACTTCTTTGCATTGAACCCCAGCTGCCATCTCTCTGCTCACTCCTGTAGCTTGCTTAGGTCCCCCTGCAGCTGCTTCCATCCCTCCTCTCCATTCACCACTGCTCCTATTTTGGTGTTGTCAGTGAACAGACTTCTCTTGCTCACCACCCCATGCGCAATGTCTGATATGAAGAGCCCGAACAATACTGGCCCAAACACAGAGCCCTGTGGCACCCCACTCATCACTGGCCTTGGAGTTGAGAGCTCCCCTCTTGCCACCACCCATTGCAACCTCCCACTCAGCCAGCTTATATTCCAGTTCATAATTTTTGCACCCACCACTACACCAGTTAGTTTTCTCCCAAGCCACCCATGAGGCACAGAATTGAAGGTCTTGCTGAAGTCCAAGTAAAGAACATCCACTGCATGACCTGTATCCAGCTCAGCTGTCACCCAGTCCTAATATTGTATCAGGTTGGTTTGATAAGACTTCCCTGAAACAAACCCACGCTGCCTCACATCCTGGAGGCTATTGTCCTCCAGGTATGACAACAGTCTTTCCTTTAGTATTGTCTCCATGAGTTTGCACACTATGGAGGTGAGACTTACCGGACCAATCATAAAGGACAAATTTAAACAATTGTACTCATGAACAACTATTGACATATAAGAGTTAATAATAACTGTCAGTTAGCAGTCCACAATACTGTGAGAGGGGAGCTATGCATTTGAAATAATAATGGAAAAATAAAAAAATAAATTACTACTTTGCATTGTAGTCAATAAGTTAATATACTACTACAAAAAACAATATATGGATGCAAAGAACATGAAGTAGGAATAAGAACTGTGTAGTCCATGAAGCTTGGAGATTTAATAAGACAGCCATAAAAGAATACATTTATTCCATTAAAATAATGTTTATATGACATTTTTAAGCACCTCCCCCCAAAAAAATACACAAATCCGATCCTCCAGGCTGTAGTTCTTACAGACTCTTCATACAGGCCAGCTGAGAAACACCCATTACAGAAGTGCATACTGTAATCTGGGTTTTCTAGTAACTTCAGTATAAAACCCTTTTTTTTCTCACTTGTAACTCAGACGTCCAGGGACTGATCAGGCTAACATAATCAGGGATTGAAGACCATGCTTGAATTGACAAATCCTTAAAATATCAGCCCAATCCATCCATGGCTGTCTGAAGAACAGATTTCATGGAAAATGAATAGCGTAAAATGTTGTCTTTTTTTTTTATGATATGCAGCCTAAAATACAAAACATTAATTCATAAAAAATTGGCTACACTGGTAGTCCAACTTCATTATTTTGAAACTAGAGAAGAAATTCATAATTCTTCTTAATTTCATTTTGGTGAATCTGATATTTACAGATTTTCTCTACTATTTGCAGGTAGTTTTTGATTTGGGCTCTACACCAATGTGTCTGTCAGTGGGTCTATGTTTGCCAGTCTGTGAGTTTGTGTATGTTTGTCCAAGGGTATGTGTGGGTTTGTTCAAGGATCCATGTGTGTTGTTGATAGCACTGAAATACATTTCTTCGGAGACCCCAAATTCCAACAGAGATGCTGGATCACTATTTTAAAATAAATATCTTTTAAAATAATAAATGTATTGCTTTTATTAAAACTGCCGAAAGGTTGCTGGTCCTCTAGCAGGGCAGTAGCGCTACTGCCCACCATGCTGAATGACTGCCACCAGTTGGAAGCCTGGTGGAAGTGCAGGACAGAAGCAGCAAGAAGGGTGAGAGCTGTGAAGCTTTGCAGCATGCTAATGCTTCCACACATGTGCACTAGTGTGCATGTCCCAGCATGGGATTGGGAGAAAATGGTGGAAATTGATGGCAAGGCAGGTGTGTTTGATGCTCTGAGCACCCAACCACTCCACCACCAGGATCTCACTGGCTGCAATACTGGATTTGTGTCTCAGTAGGAGGACAGCCCTTCCCCTGCTGACTGTGCCATGATGGCAATTTGTGGGAGTTACCCAAACTGAGCAGGTAAGCCTGGGCAGGTGAGAGTTGGTGGGGGTGAGCTGGGACAGAGCTGATGGGAGCCCTGCCTGCCTTGGGCAGGAGGTATAGAAACATAGAATTTGATATTAGATGAGGACCGCTTGGCCCACCTAGTCTGCCCATATCCCTACCTAATGGATAAGCTGCAGATACTAGTTAACCAAGAACCTACTTCCTCCTACCCCCCCCACTAGAATTGCCTTATGTCTGTCCAATACATTCTTGAATTCCCCACTGTTTTTGACTACACAACCTCCTCAGGAAGGCTGTTTCATGCATCCATAACCCTCTCTGTGAAAACATACTTCCTCACATTACCTCTGACCTGTCCCCCCTCTGTCTTCAAATTGTGCCCCCTTGTTCTTGCACATCTCTTTTTCTGAATGATGCTACCCTTTTGGACTTTGTTGATTCCCTTGAGGTACTTGAAAGTTTCTATCATGTCCCCCCACTACCTCCTTTCCTTGAGGGTATACATATTAAGCTCCTTTAGTGTCTCTTCGTATGTCTTCTGGTGCAGACCCTGCACCATTTTGGCTGCCCTCCTCTGGACAGCCTCCACCATGTCTATGTCTTTGCAGAGATGTGGTCTCCAGAACTGCATGCAGTACTCCAGATGGGGTCTCACCAACTGTCTGTACAGAGGGATAACAACTTTCTGTTTTTTACAGGTGATGCCTCTCCCTATGCATCCCAGTATCCCCCCAGCCCTCCTTACTGCCTTCTCACATTGCTTGCCAACCTTTAGGTCATCTGATATAACTACCCCCATGTCCCATTCCATTTTTGTTGTTGTCAGTATCTCACCCCCATTGTGTACTCTTCCCCTAGGTTTTTGTTTCCCAGGTGCATTACTTTGCACTTCTTTGCATTGAATCTAAGCTGCCATACATTTGACCATTCCTCCAACCTTGCCAAATCCCTTCTCATCCTTTCCACATCCCCTTGTATATCAACCCTGTTGCAGATCTTTCTGTAATCTGCAAAGAGGCATGCTTTTCCCTCCAGTCCCTCCGTAATGTCACTTATAAAGACATTAAAAAGGACCGGACCCAGTACTGAACCCTGCGGTACCCTACTAGTAACCCCCCTTTCTTCACTGTGGACTCTGTTTATTATTACCCTCTGTGTCCTGTTGTCTAGCCAGCATTTTACCCAGACTACCACCCTGGGACCCACTCCCTGGCTGGCTAATTTGTTTATTAATCTTTTGTGTGGGACTGTGTGAAATGCCTTGCTAAAATCTAGGTAGGACATATCCACAGCCTCTCCCTGGTCTATTACTTTGGTCACCCAGTCAAAGAAATCGAATAGATTCATCTGACATGACTTTCCCACTCTGAATCCATGCTGCCTTGGGTCCTGTGCCCCACTGGCCTCTAGGTACTCAATAATTATTTAATTCAGAAGTGATTCCATCATTTTCCCTACCACTGAGGTCAAACTGACAGGTCTGTAGTTTTCTGCCTCTGTCTTGCTCCCACTTTTGTGAAGGGGAATCACATCCACCATCCTTCAGTCCTCGGGTACAACACCAACCTCCCATGATTTGTTAAAAAGTGTAGTCAAGGCCCAGTGGTGCTGAGGGTTGAGGTGCCACACCTTGCTCCATGCTGGCGACCCAGGTTCGGGAATGAGCCCGGGTCATCAGGGGTCAGCAAGGGCAGACTAGGATTGAGCATCCAAAGACAGCTGTCCTAGTCCTGGGGAAATGGGGTGGTTGCACACCATACTCTGGTGGTCCCTGGGGATGCCCAGAGGTACTGCAGAGGCGCGGGTGCCAAAGTGGGGGGGCCAAACAGACGTCTGCTCGCTAGTGCATAGATGTCATTGCACATCTGTGCCCCCATTGGGGAAGAACAAGGAAAAATGCAGCGCAAGTCCATGGCAGCTTGATGGCCGCAGTTCACTGGTCCAATGATGCCTGGAGGCCGTGTGCCAGTAGTGGATCCTCGCTGGACACGGGGGCTTAGGGAAAGCCCCTCTCGATGGTGTAGCTGCCTATGCCAGCTGGGCACGACAGCTTTGGGGTCGGCGGTGGATGAGCAGTGGCTGGAGATTGGCAGGACTGTGGCTGCAGGTGAAAAAAAAGTGTAGTCAGTGGTGTTACTAGTTCTCACCCTAGTTCTTTTAGAATTCTGAGGTGAATCCAATCAGGCCGCATTGTTTTGTCCACCTTCAGATTTAGGAGTTCTTTCAGAACCCTTTCTTCTGTGAAAGGACTGATATTGACCCCCCTATCCAGAGTGCTTCTATTGACTGGATAAGGTATCTCCCCCTTCTCTTCTTCCTTTCTGAATACTGAGCAGAAGTATTTGTTCAGTATCCCTGCTTTTTCACAGTCCCTCTCTATCCACCCACCCTCGTCTTTATTCAGCCTCAGTATCCCTCCCTTTGTCTTTCTTCGCTCCCTAATGTACCTATAAAAGGGCAGCGGTCACGATCCAGCCATAGCACCTTTACGGTGCAAGGAGCCTGATCCACCTACCCCCCCAAAGAGATAGATAAGGTGCCACTTGCCCCATCGGGCAGCAGTCACGATCCAGCCATAGCACCTCTACAGTGCAAGGAGCCTGATCCACCTACCCCCCCAAAGAGATAGATAAGGTACGACGCTTGAAAAATTGCCACAATTTCTCTGGGCTGTGTGAACGCTGAACCGGACCATCCCTTGCAATTTGCTGTTTTCAATTTCAGGGCCTTCTCAGGATAGCGCTAATGGCTCCATGCCTGTGTAGAGCTCCCTGATTGGCTGGTCTCACTCACCTGAGACAGGAGCACCCGAGACGTGTGGCTTAATGTAAGCCTGCATCCCTGTACTCGGCTGATAATTTATATATTTTAATTTAGACTGTTCTGCTTGGCCTGTGTAAAGTAACTTACCATTCCCCCCTGCTGCAGTTTCTCTCTAACTGTATGTGCACTGATTCAGTGCTAGCTCTGCAAACTTCTCCTTGATTTTTCGTCCCACCCCGCCTCCCCATCCCAGGCCTCCTTTAAATGCACACAGTCTCCGCCCACTCCTATCTGATGTTTCAATTTATTTGTTACTTACTGTCAACAACTGCAATTCCTCCCATCCCCTTTTTGCAACTAAGCCTTCTAGCAGCTTTATCTCATTCTGTCTTGCTTAGGCATACCATTTTGGTACTTTAGGTTTGCTTATTGCTGACTGGCATATCCTGTCTTGCTGTCTAGCATATCCTGTCTTGCTAAGGCACTGTTTTACTTGAAAATTGTACTACAAATTACTGAACTGTGACTGATTTGCCAAAAAACTGTGTTTATTGTCTAAAAATGTTCCCAGCAACCAAGTGTTACAGCCCCTTCGTGACTTTGTAGCTCTCTCCAGTCTGCTAGGCACCAAGGAACTTGCAGGCATTTCAGTTGCTAATTGAGCTGTTTTCTCTCAGACTGCTAGCCTTTGTGTTGCCCCACTATTAATTCGAGCTACTCTCTCCTTTCTCTAGCCAAGGGCGGTATACATTTATCTTGCATTACTCCGTTTTTAAACTTCCCCAAACAGTCGCATATGGAACAACGACCCCTGGGACCTATATAACTTAGATAGCAGAAGCTACTGCAGTACGCTCCTGACTTACATAAAGGGCAACCATGACAGGCATTGTTTGGCTACGCTTATTCACCAGCCTTTGTATAATACCCTATGTGGTTAGGCAACCTGACAGAATTGATTCCAACAAAGGTGCATGCTGTACCATGCTAGTCTCCCCATATAACAACACTATGAACAAATTATGCTGCCACTGTATGCCTTTGATCCCCTCACAGTTTGTGGAATCTCCTCGAAGTGGAACTGCTAACCAATATCCTCTATGTGGTCCTATACCCTATCCATTCAAACTAGGTATGGCTTGGTGCTATTCTGCATGGATCATAGGATACGTATCCATAGGGCAGCACAATAAGATGATTCAGTCTTTGGACCCATGTACTCAAACCTGTACCAGATGCAGAAAGACTCGTGCCTTTAAACTTCTCCTTGCAGCCCTGAGGAAAATAGTGCTCCTTCTACTCCTACGCTCAGGTGACGTTGAACTTAACCCTGGCCCTACGAAAGTGCTCTCATCTCCTTCTGAACTCACAACTTTGAAAGGAATTAGCTTCTTGCATACTAACATGTGTAGTCTTTTAAAAAAGAACCATTCAGTCCAGGCTTGGATTATTCATACTGCACCAGATGTACTCATGCTTTCGGAAACATGGCTCCGGGCGTCCGCCCCAGACAGAGAGGTAAACATCCCTAACTACCTCCTCTTCAGAACAGACAGGCAGACCGGGGTGGAGGAGTAGCCATTTATGTTAAAACAAATTCTCAGTATCTATATTAGATGCTACCTCCTTTGCCTGTGGATTTGACGCCTGTCTCTTAAAGTAGCTTTCTCCATCAGTGGCGTTCCCGCATCACAGGCTGCTATGAGACCTCCAGCAGCAGGACCCAACTTCTGACACCTGTCATCCCACCTGGATACTACCCCAATGGAAAAAATCATACTAGGTGACCTTAACTATGAATGGCTGACTAAGGTCTCATTACCCCTGAAACAATTCTGCGACTCTCATAGGCTCACTCAACTTATTCCTGAGCCTACTTGCATCAACAAAAAAAAAAAATCCAATGAGAAGCACCCTCTTGGATGTTCTCCTTGTTAACAGACCTCATTCCTTTTCCCATGCTGGTATCCTCTTAGCGGATGTTAGTGACCACTGCTTTATTGGTGGCATGAGAACTGTTACCAAACCTCTATCTACATTAAAGTTTTCCACTAAAAGATCCAGACGGAACTTTGATCCTATTGCATACTTCAATGATCTAAAAAACTCTTTGGTTTGGCAGAGTTTCTACCTGGCTAAGTCAGTGAGCGATGCCTATGACGTTCTTCATGAAATCATATCCAGCACCCTAAACAGCCATGCTCCCCTGGTTAAAGCACAAATAAAAACCAGAACCTGTCATTGGTTCTCACCGGATCTGAAGGCTGCCTTACTCAAAAGAGATTACCTCTGGAAAAAGGCTTGTAAATCTCATGCTGATGCAGACTGGTGTCTCTTCAGGGCATCTAGAAACATCTGTACTAAGTTGGTCAGAGAAGCCAAAGCCAACGTTTATCAACCGAGCTACTCTCTGCATCAAACTGCCCTACCAAGTTCTTTTCCACCATAAAAGAGCTATCTGGCCACTGTCCAGGAAGTGCGCTTCCTTCCAAAATTACCACTGATAATATTATCATTAACGATAAATTAGAGATACTGCAGGCTTTCAACAATCACTTTGCCACTGCTGGCCTGGCGTTTGATAACGCACCTGTGAGTAGCCTTCTTCCTCAGACCAACACCCAGCCTTCAGAACCAAGTAGCAATAACATGGACTTCTCCTTTTCACTTACCACCATAAAAGAAGTTGAAGATGTTCTTCTACGACTAGATACTAAAAAAAGTGCTGGGGCCGACTCCTTTGACCCATATTTCTTGAAAATAGCATACCATATACTTGCTACACCTGTAACACACCTATTCAATCTGTCCCTAGCACAAGGCTCCATCCCCATGCATGGAAAACTGCTCATGTCATTCCCCTGTCTAAAGCAGGGGACCCCTGTGACCTAAATAACTATAGACCAATCTCCCTTCTTCCAATACTTTCAAAACTTCTGGAAAAAGTTGTGGATACACAGCTGAGATCTTTCTTAGACAATGCAGGACTACTCAACCCAATGCAGTTTGGCTTTAGAGCTAAGCATAGTATAATTATGGCACTGGTAAAAGTTACTAATGATTGGCAATGGGACCTAGACAACAAAAAATTTGTTTGTGCCGTGTTTCTGGAGCTCACTAAGGCTTTCGACACTGTCGACCACTGCTTGCTCCTCTCCACCTTGAAAACTATAGGCATTGGCTCAACCGCACTGGGATGGTTCCAAGACTACCTTTCTGATAGACAGCAACAAATTAAGGCTGATGGAGAGATTTCTCCACTTAAATTAATGAAAAGAGGTGTCCCCCAGGGCTCCATACTGGGCCCATTACTGTTTGCCATTTATATCAACAGCTTGGACGTAGGCATCAAAGATGCCAGTATTCACTTGTTTGCTGATGCCATGGTGCTCTACTTAAGCGGGGAATCTCCTGAAGCTGCCTGCACTGAGTTACAAGCTGACTTTCATACTCTGCAGTACCAGCTCCTTAGCAAAAAGTTACTACTAAATGCAAACAAAAAAAAAACAAGGCCATTATTTTCTTACCATCAGGCCCAGGGGCTTACTCTGCTGTCACTAGTCCATTACTGTCAATCTCTACCTTATTAGGAGAAAATCTTGAATTTGTGACTAAATTCAAATACCTTGGTATTTGGCTAGACAACAAACTCTCTGTTGTGGAACACACAGAAGAACTGCTGAAAAAACTGAGGCAGAGACTTGGTCTTTTTTTCCGAATTAAAAGTCTCTTGACCACAGATGCAAAAAGTCAGCTTGTCCAATCTACATTCCTTTCATTAATTGACTATGCTGACTTCATTTATGGCCATTGTCCTGCCTCATATCTTGCAAAGCTGGATGTATTATATCATAGAGCACTGAGATTTATAACTGGCCTCCCGTACTCCACACATCACTGCTCTTTATACACAGCCGTAGGGTGGCCCTCCCTTCAATACAGGCGTCATGGAACTGCAGCCCTATGGAAACTCTGAGCCCTTACCAACAAACTCCCACAATACGTTGTTGACTGTCTCCCCCTTAGCCCTGTTAGGAACTATGCCTTAAGAAGTCAGTCGCAGAATTCTTTGAATGTTCCAAAGGCCAACACTCGCTTTGGAAGGGCCGCCATAAGCTATGCCCTGCCTACTCTCTGGAATAGGATACAAAAATCATTGAGACTTAGCTCATCTGTCAGTCCTGCCTTATTTAAGACACTCTATGACAAAACATTTGCTGAAATCTGTAATTGCTTCTATCGCTCCTAGCATCTTGACTGTTGTTCCTCTCTTCTTCAACACTAGTCCCAGCTGCTTATCCAAAACAGCCCTTGCCACTACTACCCCCTCCTCTGCCCCACTTGCCCTTAGCACCCTCTGCATCCCTCTTATTCACCACCCCCCCTGCTGCCGCATTTACCTAAGGCTTACACACTGTTATGTGCACCTCCATAGCTTAGGAATTTCCATCCAGGCCTGTAACGTGTTTCTGCTGGACAGGAATATAAATAATCTTTCTTTTTTCTTCTATGGTTTGTATATGACATCCATACACATCCTGCTCCTGTGGGAACTGTATATATATATATTATGTTCGGGTTGTGTTATGTATATCTTTTTTGTACATGTGACTTGGAATGTAAATACTTTGCTCCTATCAGTATTGTAAACATGTTGTTCCTTTTGTATTATGTATATTTATATGTAACTGTACAATTTTCCCTGCCAACAGCAGGTCCACCTTGTAAATGAGCTTGCTCAATGGTGATTGCCTGGATAAATAAAGATTTGATTGATTGATTGATTTATCCCCCTTCTTAACTGAGTTGTCTATCTTTTCCTCAGTTTGGGCCTTTGCTATTTTAACTGCCTTCCCCACTTCCTTGTGTGTTAACTTGTACAGTTCTCTGTCCTGCTCCTTCTGTGTTTCCTTATACTTCCTGAATGCTATTTTTTTCTCCCTAACTTTCCCCTTCACCTCTTTTGAGAACCATAGTGTTTTTTTCTTCCATTTTGATTTGTTTAATTGCTTCACACAAAGGCTTGCTGCTTCTGTGATGGCAGTTTTGATGTTTCCCCATTATTGTTCCATCCCTCCTTCTTGCCTGTTTGCTAGTGCTTTTCTGAGGCACGCTCCCATTTTGACAAAATCAGCCCTTCTGAAGTCCAGTACCTTCACTTTTGTATGACTTGACTCTACAGCTGAGTTTATCGTGAACCACACTGTTTGGTGGTCACTTGTTCCCAGATGGCTACCCACTTCTAAATCTGAGATCCTCTCTCCATCCCTATTTGAGAGTACCAGGTCAAGGATTGCTCCCTTCTGAGTGGGTTCCAACACTAGCTGTCTGAGACATTGCCCCATAGGGCACTGAGAATGGCCCTGCTCTTGGATGTGGCTGCAACAAAGGTACTCCAGTTAACATCTGGCATATTCAGGTCCCCCATCAACAATATCTCCCCTTTCTCTTCCATCCTAAGGATGCCTTCTATCATTTCCTTGACCATTTCCTCCCCTTGAGATGAGGGTCTGTATACAACCCCTATGTGGATTGTGGTGTCATTTCCAGTCTCCAGGGTGACCCACAGTGCCTCCTCTCCTCCCTGTTTACCCTTTAGTTCCATTGCTTTGATCCTTTCCCTTACATAGAGAGCTACTCCTCCTCCTCCTCCTCCTCCTCCTCCTCTTCTACCCTCCCTGACCCTCCTGTAGATTGTGTACCCTGGTATGTTGATATCCCAGTCATGGTTCTCTGTGTATCATGTTTCTGTGACTGCCACAATATCCAGGCATCCCTCTTCCATGAAGGCCACCATTTCAAGGAGCTTGTTACCTAGACTATGGGCATTGGTACTCATTACCCTCCATTTTTTGATGGCCTTACCTCTTTTTGCCCCATCCCTGTCTTTACTGCCTTTGTCTTTTTCTCCATTTACTCCCGCCCTTCTCCCTATCAACTTCTCTATCTTGGTGTTTACCTCACTAACTACCCTGATGTTTTTTTTTGGGGGGGCTAGGATTTCCCTTCTCCTTTTCAGTAACTCTCCTCCTTGGCTAGTTTAAATGCTTGCCAATGAAGCATTTAAACCTATCACCTAGGATTCTGGTTCCCTTCCTGGACAGATGCAGACCATCGCACCAGTATAGGCCTGCATCCCTCCAGGTGGACCCCCAGTCCCCAATGAAGTCAAAACCCTGAGCTCTGCACCGGTTTTTCAACCATTGATTGAATCCCAGGGTGCAGAGCACCCTAGCCTCACCCATACTATGGACAGGCAGCACCTCTGAGAAGGTTACCATGCATGCTACTTGTCTAAGGGCCCTCCCAAACTCAAAAAACTCCTCTTGCACTGCTCTGATCCCTTGACCAGCCAGGTCATCTGTCCCTAGGTGGACAATGACAGCTCCCTCCCCCATACATCTGCTTTCGTCATCCTGAGGATTTTCTCTCTGTCCCTCCAAGCCATGGCACCAGGCAGGCACCTTGCCTCCCTCTGCCCTCCCTTCCCCAGTTCTACCCTCCAAACAATGGAGTCCCCCACCAGGAGTTGTTTCTTTCTCCTGTGGGGTCCCATGCCACCCTCCTGTGGGTATCCTTTGTGGAGGTTCCCAGCATCTTCTTTGGTCTCCACTGCTAGTGCCTCCACAGAGGAATTATACAGCATATGAATTGTGGAGAGATACAACTGGAGGAATGCACCTCTGTTTCACCACCCTCGCCCTCCCTGAGCCCACTATGGTAAAACCGCTCCTCTTTCTTGGCAACCTCTGAGGCAGCTGCAGTAGCCCTGGTAGTCCCTGGGTGGGAAAGGAGGTCCCCTGAATCCTGGCCAACTCAGCCTGGGGATAAGCAACCTCCTCCCTAAAATGTATATAGGAAAAATCTGTAGAAAGGTATTTGCAGCAAAATAAGCTCACCGGCATTGTGTGCTGTCTCCATGTCACTAAATAATAACTTTGTGTGGTTTGCAGCTTCTTGTAACTTGCACATCTCTGACTGTTCTGACTTTGTGATAAAGAAGGTGCCAAGCTTTAGCAGAAGCCTAGGATAACCATTAGAGTGTCTCGTGGCTTATCAGCCTTTCAGAACCTCAGAATGGTTGGTAGTTTTCCCACCCCCACCCCATTTGCTGTTGTCTTCCCATAACAGTCTTCCCCAAAACTTTGCTGAAGCTCATTTCCAGTTGTGACATGGGAGCAAAGAGAGGTTTGGTGATTTACTTGGGGTGGCTTAGTGTGCAAATGACATTTCTGGGATTCTAATCCAGGTCTAGTTGGTCTCCAGGTTCATGGCTTGGTATTATATAGTCTATACTGCCTTCCTAACACAGTTAACAATTTCTTTAAAGAGCAGCTGACACCTTCAGGAGAACTTTAGCAAAATATAATGGGCAGGATTCTCAAAAGAGATGTGCCCAGCGCAACAGAGATGTGCCGACGCATCCCCGACTTGCACACTGGCAAGATTCCGCAATGGGACTGATGTGCTGATAGTCCTCGATGCACCACATACCATCTTTTAATGATATGCAGTGCATCTGGAGGGGCTGTGAAGGGGGCATGCCCATGCATATGGTGCGCAGCCCCATTCACAGCCCGACCAGGAGGTACACCTGCAGGGCAAGTCCAGAGATGTGCCTCCTAGAGATAAGTCTACAGCAAGTAGATTTAAGTCTCTTGCCACCCACAGGCAGACTGCCATACTGCAGCCAGCAGCATGGCAGCCTGCCCACCCTGACAATCCAGTCTCCCCAGCAGCCCTTATCTCCTTACATGCCGAATAGGCCCCATTGCCAACCCCGGTGGTATAGTAGTACCCCCCCACCTTTCCTGTCACACTGAGCAATCCTCATACACCCCTGTATAATACCTTGTGGCTTAGAGGTACCCCCCTCCCTGCACTGGCCTGATTGCATAGTGCAGTGGTCCGCTGAATATCTCTGGTGGTCCTGTGGACCCTCTCCCATCTCAGAAACCTGTCTGTACATTGCTCCAGTATTGACATACCCTGGTGGTCCAGTGGATCCCCTTCCCTCAAATCTCTGAACCCATCTGTACAGTCCTCTAATGTCGACAGACCCTGGTGGTCTAGTGGTGCCCCCCAGCCCCAATCATAACATAGAACAACATCCCACATTACCCTGGTAGTCCAGTGGATGCCACACCCCCCACCCACTCAGGCAACCCATCCCACCTTGCAACCCCCTGTCCCAGTATGGGTAGATGGTCGGTGGGCAACTCAACCCACCCACACTCTGCCATGGCTGCCCACTGACTGTGCTGTCCATTAATGACAGCATCTGGTACAACTAACATAGAAACATAGAATTTGACGGCAGATAAGGGCCGCTTGGCCCACCCAGTCTGCCCATTTCCCTACCTACTGGATAAGCTGCAGATCCTAGTTAACCAGCAGCCTGCTTCTTCCTACCCCCACCCCCCAGAACTGCCTTATGACTATCCCATGCATGCTTGAATTCCACCACTGATTTTGACTCCACAACCTCCTCCGGAAGGCCGCTCCATGCATCCACAACCCTCTCTGTGAAAAAATACTTCCTTAAATTATCTCTGACGCCCCCTCTATCTTCAAATTGTGCCCTCTTGTTCTTGCACACTCTTTTTGAAAGATGCTACCCTCTTGACTTTGTTGATTCCTTGAGGTACTTGAAAGTTTTATCATGTCCCCTCTCTCTCCTTTCCTCGAGGCTATACATATTAAGCTCCTTAAGTCTCTCTTCATATGTCTTCCGGTGCAGACCCTGCACCATTTTAGTTGCCCTCCTCTGGACAGCTTCCATCCTGTCTATGTCTTTGCGGAGACTGGGTCTCCAGAACTGCACACAGTACTCCAGATGGGGTCTCACCAGCTGTCTCTACAAAGGGATAATAACTTCCTGTTTTCTACTGGTGATGCCTCTCCCTATGCATCCCAGTATCCCCCCAGCCCTCCTTGCTGCCCTCTCACATTGCTTGCCCATCTTTAGGTCATCTGATATGACTACCCCCAGGTCCCTCTCCATTTTTGTTGTTGTTAGTATCTCACCCCCCATTGTGTACTCTTCCCTGGGTTTTTGTTTCCCAGGTGCATTACCTTGCACTTCTTAGCATTGAATCTAAGCTGCCATACATTTGACCATTCCTCTAACCTTGCCAAGTCCCTTCTCATCCTTTCCACCCCACCCCAGTATCAACTCTGTTGCAGATCTTAGTGTCATCTGCAAAGAGACATACTTTTCCTTCCAGTCCTTCTGCAATGTACGCTATAAAGACATTGAAGAGGACCGTCCTAATACTGAACTCCTGCGGTACCCCACTAGTAACCTCTCCTTTCTTCTGAGGACTCCATTTACTATTACTCTCTGTGTCCTATTCTCCAGCCACCCTTTACCCAGGCTGTCATCTTGGGACCCACTCCCAGGTGGGCAAACTTGTATATTAATCTTTTGTGTGGGACTGTGTCAAATGCCTTGCTTAAAGTCTAGGTAGGCTATGTTCACAGCCCTCCCTGATCTACTTCTTTGGTCACCCAGTCAAAGAAATCTATCAGATTCGTCTGGCATGACCTTCCCGCTGTGAATCCATGCTGCCTAGGGTCCCGTGCCCTCTGGCCTCTAGATACTGGACAATTCTTTCCTTTAGAAGTGATTCCATCATTTTCCCTATCACTGAGGTTAAACTAACAGGTCTATAGTGTCCTGCTTCTGCCTTGCTCCCACTTTTGTGAAGGGAATCACATCTTCCTCCTCCAGTCCTCGGTACCACCCCATCCTCCCATGATTTGTTAAAAGGGTAGTCTGTGTGGTGTCACTAGTTCTACCCTTAGTTCTTTTAGAATTCTGGGATGAATCCCATCAGGCCCCATTGCTTTGTCCACCTTCAGTTTTAAGAGTTCTTTCAGAACCCTTTCTTCTGTAAATGGGCCAGTATCAACTTCTGTATCCAGCGTGTTACTACTGTTTGTTTTATGTACCTCCCTCTTCCTTTGTAAATACTGAGCAAAATATTTGTTTAGTATCTCTGCCTTTTCACAGTCTCCCTCTGCCCACCCTCCTCCCCTTTATTAAGCCTCACTATCCTCCCTTGGTCTTCCTTCTCCCTGATGTACCTATAAAGGTTTTATCCCCCTTCTTAACTGAGTTGGCTATCTTTTCCTCGGTTTGGGCCTTTGCTGTTCTGACTGCCTTCCAGCCTCCTTTTGCTTTAATTGATACAGTTCTCTGTCCTGCTCCTTCTACGATTCCCTGTACTTCCTGAATGCTTTCTTTTCTCTTGAACCTTCACTGCCACTTCCTTTGAGAACCATAGTGGTTTCTTACATCGCCTTGTTTTGTTTATTTGCTTTCACACAAAGGCTCGTTACTTCTGTGATGGCAGTTTTATTATTCCCCATTGTTCTTCCACCCCTCCTTCCTGCCCATTTGCTAGTGCATTCCTTAGGCACTCACCCATTTTGGCAAAGTCAGCCCTCCTAAAGTCCAGTACTTTTGTCTTTGTATGGCTTGACTCTATAGCTGTGTTTATTGTGAACCATACTGTTCGATGGTCGCTAGTTCCCAGATGGCTACCCACTTCTACATCTGTAATCCTTTCTCCATCTCCATTGGATGATCCTGTCAACCAATGGGCTTGCTGTGTGTAGTGCACACTGTCATTCACAACTTTGTGAATGACACAGTTGTGAGTGACAGCGTACAGTACATGCTGCAAGCCCATTGGTCGACAAGATCATCCAATGAGCTTACAGTTGTTCCGGATGCTGTCATTCATGAGCAGCACAGTTGGTGGGAGCCGTGGAGGAGTGTGGGTGGGTTGAGCTGCCCGCTGGCCATGTACTCATGCCAGGACGGGGGGTGCAAGGTGGGGTGGGGGCACCTGAGTGGGTTGGAAGTGGGGTCCACTGGATTACCAGGGTAATGTGGGATGTCATTCTTTGTTATGATCAGAGCTGGGGGGGGGGACACCATTGGACCACCAGAGTATGTCAACATTGTAGGAATGTACAGATGGGGTTAGGGGATGGGAGGGGGTCCACAGGACCACCAGGGATATTCAGCAGATCACTGCACTATGCAATCAGGCTGATGCAAGAAGGGGGGGGTACCACTAAGCCAACAGGGCTTCTCTTGGGGCACATGTACCACTATTAGGGTCCAGGGCAGGGTGTGGGGGCCTTAGTCTACCAGGGGTGTTGGATATGTGTCTATATAGCTGCATTTGCTGGGTACTCGGTGCATTCTGCCGGGTACAACCTTCAACACCTATACAATGAAGAGACGACATGCAATGGCCCCATTATGCGTTGCATGCCTAATGACTCCATTTGCATGTTTCTGGCTCTGAATGGCAACATTGGGTGCAGCACATCTGGAGATGCACTGTCCCATTGGATTCCCAGCCCGATCATGGGGTTGTGCCAGTGCATCCTGGGCTGGGTGCAACTGTGGTATTCACAGAAGGGATGCACCAGAAGCATCTTCAGTGAATCTTCTGTGAATACCACATTTGATGCTCGGCACATCTCATTTGCTCCAGGACATCCAAGATGCGCTGAGCGCAAGTGCTTTGTAAATTCTGCCCACTGTTTGGACATAGTTTAGCTTGCATTTTACATTAGTTCTGTATTTCTCCTCCTCATAATTTATCACTGAGGTCATTTGCATGAAAACGGGATCTTTGCTCCTGAAGGATTCAGCTGTTCCTGTTGCTTTGTCCCTACCTGAGGTAATAATTCACTGCTTGTGACATCACAGTTACTCCCATGGCAACAGAGGGTGATGTCACAACAGAGGATTATAAATTGAAGTAGGGAGAAAGCTATAGAGGTGAATAGTGTTGGGCAAAAGTATTTTTTTCTGCAGCAGTGGAACTTTCACAGAAGCTTCCAAATTTCCACCTGCCATGAAAGGGAAAACTTTCTAAGAATTTTGGTGAAATTTTGCCTGTTTCCACTCATCTGGAGGCAGAAAAAGGGAAAAAAAGTTATGTCTGGTGTCCAGAGTTGCCCCCCCCAAAGCCATGCCCGAATTTAACATTTAAAATTCCTGGTGGCTAGCGGTCCCTCACACCACCAGATCAACTGCCTCATTTAAAAAAAAGCCCAGCAGCCAGTGCTCAAATAATCCCTGTTGGCTAGTGGTCCCTTCCGCCATCCAGTCATCTGCCCCATTTAAAAAAAAAGCCCAGCTGCCAGTGCCCATGTAATCCCTTGTGGCTAGCGGTCCCTCCCACCACCCAATCACCCACCACATTTTAAAAATAAGCACAGCTGCCAGTGCCCAAGTAATCCCTGGTGGCTGGTGGTCCCTCCCACCACCCAATCACCCACCACATTTTAAAAATAAGCACAGCTGCCAGTGCCCAAGTAATCCCTGGTGGCTAGCGGTCCTTCCCACCACCCAATCACCCACCACATTTTAAAAATAAGCACAGCTGCCAGTGCCCAAGTAATCCCTGGTGGTTAGCGGTCCCTCCCACCACCTAATCACCCACCACATTTTAAAATTAAGCACAGCTGCCAGTGCCCAAGTAATTCCTGGTGGTTAGTGGTCCCTCCCACGACCCAATCACCCACCCCATTTAAAAAAGCACTGCTGCCCAAGCAATTCTTGGTGGCTAGCAGTCCCTCCCACCACCCGATTACCTACCCAGCCAGTCCAGGGCAACATGCCCTTAGCCCTTTCAGTAGCCCATCCCGATCCCCTGCCAACTGCCACATACAGTAAATTACTATTTAAAAAAAATTCTCCCTGGTGGTCTAGTAACTGTTCCTCCATTTCCCCAATCTCTGAATTAAAATAAATATCCCTGGTGATCTAGTGTATCCCCCACCACTGGAGGCAAAGTCCCACCCCTTTCCCAAACCCGAGAGTGGGCCACTGGCACAGCCCTTCTCTCTCCTCCGTGCCTGGCAGCCCATTGAGCTATCAATCAATTCCACTGGTGAAAGTTTTATTTTAACACACTCCTCGAGACAAATGAACTCTAAGGGATAAATATCATGTATTTATATAAATGTTCTCAGTAATAAATGATGGGGAGGAGAAATATGTCAAATATATATGGCACACAACTTGAATTGTACCTAAGTATTATGTTTTTCAAAGTTTTCTTTGAGGCATTAGCAGTTCTTTAAAAACAAGCCTTTCAAAATGAAGTAGAAGCAATAGATCCTTTTTAGTATATAAACCTTGATTCATTTCTCAGGAACTAGACTTCTTGTAAGGAATTGCACACTTCAAGGCTTCAGCTTAGATAAAAGCCTGCCTTTCACCTAAACTGTACATAATTGTGGCTCTACCTCTGTGGAGCTTGTAACTTAACTTAATGAATGTATTAGTAACTGCTTTCTAAATCATGCATGAAACATATCTGAACTTTTCACTTCCAACATATATCATGTAGTAATTATCATATAATACTATTATTCACTGTTTATAGAGCATCTAAATGCTTATTACTGCCTCTCATGAAACATTCTTAGTGATCATGCTCTTTGCTGGAGGCAACTGAAGGCGAATGATGATCTTCCCCCCAACTTCCCAACACACATGGATGTGAACTACACCACCATGGCATTTTATGGACTGAGACTATAAAAAAGTATCAGACAACAGCTCGTAGCCAAGTAGCATCCTTCAGAACTTGAGCTGATTCTGCTGTGAGCTGTATCAAAATGATATTGTAATCATTAAGCAATGAGAGCACTGACTCTGGATACAGTAAATTATGATTCTACTTCTTTGCACTGTATAGCAGAATCAGAGCTTCTACTCAGTGTGTTGTACTCTATCCTTCTAGTGCACCACATTGGAGGACCTTGGTGTCAGCGGGTATGCAGTAACATTTTATGGAAAGAAGATCTAGTAAGTAACTCATCACACTGCACGAGAAGTGAGTGCTGCCTAATTTGTGGAGGGACTGATTTATAATTTGTTGTAGGGCAATTTAAAATGAGTCAGCATGGAGGAGACGAGTGCATGGGATAATAGACCTTAGGAGCTAAGATAAATTATACAATGGCAAAAAAAAAATCTTGGGCTCTGATTCATCAGTCTGGGACTGGACCCGTGATGTTATCCCAGTACAACATCGCGGATCTAGTCCCACCACAGAAAAGACCGCATCGAATGTTAAAAAAAAAAAATCACCCACGCACGCGATTGACTGCCCCCTGACCCTTTCCTTTCCATCAGTCTACTACCTGGTCTGCCCTCACTGACAACACTGTGTTATCGAACACCGAGTTCAAATCTGCTCCTAAGATACCTGATAAAAGAAAATCACATCAGGAACCCTGTAATTTCAGATGCGAGTGAGGCCTGCATTGAACAGTGACTACGCGGCCTCACTCATAACGCTCACTGAGTCCTCTCTTGCCATAATCTCGCTGACTCCTCACACTGGAGCGCAGTGAAGAATCACCACATTGAGCGATGAAAGATCGCCAACGCCTTTCTAGATGCACAAGAAATGTATTCGAGGAGCCAGCGAGCGTTATAGCAAGAGAGGACTCAGCGAGCGTTATGAGTAGAGCCACGTGGTCACTGTTTAAAATGCAGGCTCACTCATGTCTGAAATTACAGAGTTCCTGACGTAGTTTTCTTTTTATCAGGTAACTTAGGAGCAGATTTGAACTCGGTGTTCAGTAAACACAGTGCTGTCAGTGTAGGGGCAGACCAGGTAGTAAGACTGATCGTCCTGTCAGCGAGGAGGGTAGTGGGGAGCCACAAAGACAAACATTAAAATGAATACAGAGAAACCATGTAGGGGGCAGCGCCACCTCCTGCACAAGACAGGAACTGTGCACTTTTTTTTCAATAAGTATACCTGCCCAAACAAAAAAATGAAATAAATTTATATTTTAAACAGGTTTTCCTATCTTTTTCTACTTAAAATAAAATGAGCCATTGTATAATAGCAATAAGGCACTCCAGGGTGTGTGTTATGCTGGGATAACGTCACTTCTGGGGTGATTAGTCACACTCGGCCTGCGGCCTCGTGCCTAATCACCCCAGGTGTGACGTTATCCCAGCACAACACACACCTTGTCGTGCCTTATTGCTTAATTATATTTATTAAGGGGTAGAAGGGGATCTGAGTTAAACAGGAGCATGTATGAGCAGTGGTTTGAAAGTACAGGTAAAGCTTTTTTAAATGAGGTATTGGGATTACCTATATCTGGTGGCAGTCCAGAGTTATCGATGACTAAGTCTGTTCTATACTGATACTAGGCTGCCACTATTTTTAGGACCTTGTGATGTTATGGAGGGTGAAACTGTACTAAACCACATTGTAGTCAAGCACAGCTTCACTCTCAGTTACATCAAATGGTTCTAACAATGATACCAATGCAATATCAATGTAGGTGCAGACATACTGTAGTTGTCTGTATCTGTGGGCTATTACCAGCTACAGGTAAGTCTGATACCTCACTTAAAAGAGTGTTTTTTTTTTACTTTCTAAATATTATGGTCACAGTTTATCAGTGTTCCTCTGTAATCTAAGGAGTCCATTGATTCTTTTTTGAATTTAAGGTCCTAAGAACTTTTAGGGCAATCAGATCAAAGGTGCACAAAATAAACAGTGATTAAGTTCCATCCAAAATTAGTAGATTGAAGTCAGGGCTATCGTGCTGAATAGGGCAGTTTCAACAAGGTGTAAACCGGGAGCTGGGGCTCACTGCCTTAAAGTGGGAGTACAGTCAACATTTGTAACATCAATAAATTCAGAATTAGGATGAGCATATCCCCCATCATATCCCGCATCAGCCTAATGAAAAAACTAAGATCTTACAGTCACTTGGTTTAAAAGTGGCAAGCCATTTTGTAATCTTAATTTTACTGCCTATAATAAAAACACTTTCAATGAAGAGTTACTGATGATATCTTAATCCAAACTCCCTGCCTAGTCCTCCCTGCAAGCAATCTTAGCATATTTCCCACGTTACATAAAACTACAGTTGTAGTAAACATTTGATAAAGGAAAACTGACACTCTGTGGATACAGGGCATGCATTTCCAGAATAGGCAGATACAAAGTACTTAAGAAAGTGATAGGGATGGATTGGAATGCAGCAGCAAACATAGATGTGATGTATGGTAGAACTTTGTTCTAGGTAGAAATCCATACGTAGAACAACGTTGTTGTGCTGCAATAACTACATTATTATGCTTGTTGTACTGCACTTGATACATAGCTACTGCAGCACAACAACTTGGATTGTCTTTGTACATGCACGTTATGTGAACTTCTGCTCTTCTTGAAACAGCCACTGCAGTGAGAGCTGACCCCAAAAGAGAGCAGCACTGGAAAAGTGAGAGATATTTTAGGGCACACAGACTCATTTTTTTCTTGTGCATAGTGTACCATAAACTATAAAAGACAATATATGGTCTGCTATCCACAACAAGCTTGAGTAGCTATCTTGAGGTTGCCATGGTGACCAAAACCTGTGTGCTTCATTCTCAAAGTTTAAACGGTCACTATGGCAACCTCTCAGTGGCTACATGTGCTTGTTGTGAAATTGCAGACCATACATTATCCTCTATTTAGAAAACCAAAATTGTGTGCAATTTTTTAGAATACTGCAAGGATGAGATTTCAGAATGCCACCAGGTTGCACTTTTGGAATGCTGCAATGATACAATCTCAGAAAGTAGCTAGGACACGCAATTTTGGAGTGCGGCAGGGAAATTCAAATTTGGAATGTGATGGTGTCGTATGTTTTTAGGGTGTGGCAGAGATATGAAATTTTTAAATGCATGAGACACAGTCACAGGATTTTTGGCATGTGGTAGTGATTGACAGTTTTAGAATGTGGTGATGATGCTTTATATCAGATGGCAGTGGCAACATGGAGTTTCACAATGTGGCATGAACATGGAATCTCAGAATGTTGCAGAAACCCACAGTTTCAGAATGTGGTGGTAGCATGCAATTTAAGAATGTGGCAGTGATTCACATTTTTGGAAAGTGGGATGCGTAATTTTATAGTATAGCAGGGAAATGCATTTTTGGAATGTAGCAGGGTGCACAATTTCAAAATGTGGCAAGGAGGAATAATTTTGAATGTGGCTTGTACTCACAATTTTGGAATGCGGCAGGAACATTCATTTTCTTAACATGGTTTGGGATGCACAATTTGGAATATGATGGACATGCTCATTTTTGGAATGTGACGAGAATGGGCAATATTGGAATGTGGCAGTGACACACAGTTTTGTACTGTGGTGAGAAGGTGGAACTTCAGAATGTGAATGAGATGCACAATTTTAAAATGTGGTGGGGATACTGTTTTGGAATGTGGATGGAAAATGCAATTTTGGAATGTAACCGGGTCAAATTATTTTTGGAATGTGGTCAGAATGAAGAGTTTCAGAATGTGACAGAGATGCACAATTTTGGAATGTAGCAGTGACACAATTTCAGAATGCAGCAGGGATGCACTATTTTATAATGTAGTCAGGACACAATTTCAGAATGCGGTGGGGATGCGTGATTTTGGAATGTGGCAGTGATGCACAATTTCAGAATGTAACAGTGAAGTTAGAATTAAGTTACAATTTTAGAATGTGGAACACACATCTTTAAAAAATAGTGGGGACACACAATGTCAGAAAGTGGTGGGACATCTAATTATGAAATCTGGTGGGGACAAGACATTTTGGAATGTGGCAGGGATGCACAATTTCAGAAAGTGATGGTGACACAATTTTGGAATGTGGCAATGACACAATTTCAGAATGTGGCATTGACACATAACTTAATGTGTTGAGGATGTGCAATTTTGGAATGTGGCAGGGATGTGCACTTTTGGAATCTGGCAGGAATGCTCAATGTCAGAATGTAGGAGGGATACACAATGTTGGAATCTGGGGGATGCGTGATATAGAAATGTGGGTATATATAATTCTGGAGTGTAGCAGGGCAAGTAATTTCAGAATAAAATGGTCTGCCTATCACATTCTGTCAGTGTGCATCCCATCTATATTCCGAAATTGTCAGTCCAGCCAAATTCCTAGATATGTGTCCCTGTCACATTCCAAGATTGTGTGCCCCCATTACACTTAGAGATCAGGCATCCCTGCCACAGTCTGAGACTGCATGCCCCCCCACCCCCAGCATTCTGAAATTGTGTGCAGCCTTGACATTCCATGGCTATGTCCAACGCTGCATTCCAAGACCAAAACCACCTCCCTGCCACATTCTGAAATACAGTGCCATGCATCTGATCATTCTGGAAATGCATACACTGCACCCAACCCTGTGTCATTTTCTTTAAATGCTACCATTTCTTAGTCTTTGAAGAAATAGGTACCTTAAGGTTCCTGACAGAGAGAACTAATCCATAAGTTTTGGTTTTGACATCATTAGTAGCTTTTCACTGAAACTGAACTTTTTTGAATAGGAAGTAAAATCAGGGTTACAAAATGGCTTATAACTTTTAACAAAAAAACAACTTGGTGATCTAATGTTTGGTACAAGGCTTATTGGGGATATACTGATTCTAATTCTGTAATGTAGCACTTCTAGCTGGACTCCCTCTTTAAAGGGACACTGTCAACCCTCTTAGGTCTCAAAGTGTCCCTTGTTCATAAAACACATTTTATGTCTGCTAACATTCTGTAGAGACTGCTGATGTAGCTAGTGGTTTGATTCTGATTCTTTTTTTTCTTTTAAAAAGCGAAAAATAGACTGCCCACCAAACTGGTGTTACCACACCAAAACAGGTTTGTTTACATTCCTTGATCAACTCCTACTGCATCTTTCCTGGACTTGGGAAAACCTCCAACACAGTCTAGCCACTCATGATGCAGTGGCAGATTAGGCAGCTACTGCCTCATGAGTGACTGCACTATATGGAGGTGTTTCTAATGTTTAGGAAGTATGCAGCAAGAACAGATCCAGGATTGTAAACAAAACAAGGTTGTTTATTAATATACTTTATCACGCATTTCAGTTCTACTAAACAAGGAGACAGACAAAGCAAACAGCAACATTAATGAATTTTAGACAAGGTAAGCAACCATATGATGCATGTTTTTATCTAGAAATAATATGATGCAAAACAGGTTGACATGGTCCCTTTAACCAGCAGTGCCCAATATCAGGTCCGCTCTTGTCTAGTCATGTCAGTCAGTATCTTCTATGAAGAACCTTGGAGAATAGCCAAGGGCATCACTTTGCACTTGCTGTCTTGTTACAGTTAAACAGCTGACCATTAGATCCTGTTAAATAAAGGGTTTGGGGGAGGTACACACATGCACAGCACTATTTCTCTACAATGCCACCTACAGTACGTGTTCTGACTCTGCAACGTCCCTGCAGACAGAATCTATATATACACTGTATAGCATTTATAACAGTGACACCAAGCATTAAAGCTGTGACTGTGCATATTGTGACAGTAGTATCAGGCTATCTTCAGGCATGATGAATGCTGACACTGGGCACTGCTATCAGTCAAACACCATGAGAACCTGCAGCCGGCAGTTCCAGCAGCAAATAGTCACAAGCAAATGGAGATGGCTGAAGTGGGAGT
Source organism: Neoceratodus forsteri (assembly GCA_016271365.2). Lineage (NCBI taxonomy): Eukaryota > Metazoa > Chordata > Ceratodontiformes > Ceratodontidae > Neoceratodus > Neoceratodus forsteri. Next base: position 1,556,373,968 of record CM057449.1, on the reverse strand, counting down.
CGAGCTCATGGGGAATGGGCAGGGGGGCTAACAATTGTTTCTAACAGTGTAGGCTACAAGGGAGGCTAGATGCACACTTGAAGAACTGTCAGGACTACTAGATGTGCACCATTCTATTAAAAGAGGTCAGGGGAGGATACATCTGCAGCTCTTGCAAGCTGGTCGCTACTTTGGGGAGGCATATTCCCAGTCTGGAATGGCAACTGTCTGCACAGTGGAGGTATGGTGAGGAGAGTAAAAAGCTAAGGGGGACTCAAAAGGGGGCAGTGTGGGGGTGGAGGCTAGATTTCAGGATACTGGCAGAAAAGAATAGCTAGTGTGCTGCCTGGGCTGTGTGATATACATCATTCCGACTATGGAAGGCAGGAAGCTACATCTGCAACTACTGTGGGGCAGTCAATGCTCTCAAGACATGCATTACCAGGTTGGACCAGCAGTTGGAAACACCATGGGGTGCAAGAAAGTAAGCAGGTAACTGAGGAGGAGGCAGAGATGAGGCTTCAGATATGGGCACTAGACCTGGGGGGAGTAATTGGTAGGGACAGATAGAGTATGGAGGAGGATGGAAGGTGTTGTGTTCTCAAGTGGTAGGGATGGGGGATTAATCCACGTGGAGAGGGGATCTAGTAGGCATGGCAGTAAGGGAGCACCATTGCCAGAGGACACCAGCAACAGGTATTAGCTTTTGGCTAGACAGGTTTATAGGATCCAACAAGTGATTGTGGCTGGTATGGTCAGACCTGGCACCAGGGCACCCAACTTACCATGGAGGTGGAAGGATGTGGCTGTGAAGAGGGACTGGAAGGTACTGGTCATGAGGGACTCAATTGCAAGGACAGTTAGTGAGGTGGAGGGAACATTTCTTGAGTCAAATTAGTTCTACCTAGGGCTACAAATGTGGCTCAAGGGAGGATCAGTCCATTGTTGGCCATGTTGGCATAGGCAAAATAGGGAGCACAAGTCCTGAGGACATGAGGAGGTAGGTTATTCATGGTGGAATTGGGCATGCTCCTGAAGGGAAGGGTATCCAGGGTTATCTATTCTGAGATTCTGCTGTTCCTGGGGACTAGTGATGAGTGATAGCTGGGCCAACACTTAGCTAAAGGTCTGGTTCAGTAGAGGAGGTTTTGTTTTTCAAGCCAATTGGAAGACCCTCTATGTCAAGGAACTCCTTTACAGCCAAGATGGGTTTCACCTACACAAAGAGAGAGAGGGATTACTGGCCAAAATAATGGACTGGCCAGTCAGGGAAGACTTAAAAAACAGAGGATATAGGGAGGTGGCTGTTGCAGGTGATCATAATGGGCAGAAAGCAGAGACAGGAGATCAAGAGAAGGACAGCAAAGCAGTTGAGCACTAGGAAAAGAGATCTCCTTCAGGGTCAAAGAACCATGAGGTGATGTCATCATGAGGAGCACACTAAGAAATAAATTGCTAATCTCAAGGGCCAACTACATAGAAAAAGTTAGGACTTAGTGGCCCTTGTGGAAACTTAGGAAGGATATGACTGGCACACCAGGACTGAGGGATACAGACTATTCTGGAGGGATAGGCCTACCAGGAGGGAGGTGCGATAGCACTCTTTGTAATGGAAAGAGTCACTGTGGAGGACAAGGAGGACATCAGGGGGGCCAGACAGTGTCATAGAGTCTATCTGCATTGAACTAAGCGGAAAGAAGAGGGCAACAGAGTCATTGTAGGTGAGGCTACTGGCCCTGAAACAGCTCAGTGGAGTGTGATGCTGAAGTTGGTTAAAGAAATTATGAGAGCAGCCCAACCAGATGCAGTAGGGACCTTAGGGGACTTCAATTTCCTGGCATAGGCTGGCATCTTTAGAGGCTAACAGCATGGATCAGATCAAATTCTTGTTCACCTTTAAGGACTGCTTCCTAGAGTAGAACATCCAACAGGGTACAGGGTTTAAGGCCACCCTTGATCTTTTTCTCTACAATGTACATGGTATTACCTGCAATGTAAAAGTCAAAGAACTGGCAGGAGACAGTGACCACAACCTGGTAACCTTCTTTCTTGTGAAAGGAAAAACTAGCCGGACCTCAGCCACCAGGCCACAAAACCTCAGAAAGACAGATTTTGCCTTGACAAAGGAACTAGTTTCCAAGCATCTGATTGACTACATAACATTGTTAATGCAGAGCACTTATGGCATTCATTTAAGAAGTATTCCAAGCAGCTGTAGAAGTCTGCATTCCAGTAAGCAATAAGGGGATAGGGCCACACAATGGCCCCCTTGGATCAACATAGACTAGCCAACACATAATGGACAAAAAGAAGGTCTGTGAGCACTGTAAAGAGAAGGGTTGCTTCCAGGCCAATGAGGAGTGCAGAACAGCACTGAGGGACTTCAAAACTAGAATAATTACAGCCGAGGAAGAACTGGAAGCCAGGATAGCAACAGCAGCTACAGACAAAACTTTTTTCCTGTACATAATTGAAGTAGAAAGGTGAGGAGGATATTTGGCCCTTGAAAACAGGGTTAAGGAAGGAGGAAACTGTGAGAGTCAATGCTGATGACTGAGATGCTGAGTTAATACTTTCCTCCGGTGTTCGCCGAAGAGCTCCAGGTGGGGGGAAGGATCTTTGCAGGGGCTTGCAATACCAGTGATGGCCATCATGATGCTGTTATTGGATATCATGCCTGCCCTGGTAGCTAACTACCTAGCAAAAATCAAGTCAGGTAATTGCCAAGTGGTGGGAAGGATACACCCTTGGATCATTGTGGAACCGAAGGAACAGTTGGTAGTGCCACTTGCAATAATCTTTTAGGAGTTTGTCTGGACAGGCATGATTCCATAGGACTGGAAAGAGGCTAATGTGATTCGCATCTTCAAAAAATGGGTAAGGCTGAACCTGAGCAGATACAGGCTGGTCAGCCTGACATCAGAGCTGCACCAAGTCCAGTAGGTGATTATCAAGGTCTGAATATTGAAGCATTAGATTGATGCCAAGGTTGTCACCCCTTCACATCAGTGATTTATGAGGGCAGAGCATGTCAAACCAACCTGATCACCTTCTTCAAGGGGTGACCAGGGAAATGGACAGAGGAAGGGATGTGGACACAGTATATCTAGACTACAGCAAGACTTTTGATGATGTGGTGTACGACAAGCTTCTGAGTAAAGTATACCAGAGCAGTATACATGAGACATTTACAAGGTGAATTGCTAATTAGCATGCGGGCAAGACACAGAAGGTTGTGGTGGACAAGCACTACTGTGAGCTGCGATGATTACTGAGTGGCATCCGTCAGTGATCAGTGGAGCCATTGCTTTTTCACATCTTTGTCAGTGATCAGGTAACTTGGGTCTTGAGCAGACTGCTTTTTTCCCCTTTTGTTTATCCCTGTGCTACTGGCAGGGATATCCCTGACTCAGTGCCTCTGTTCCTGCCATCTGTATCCCCTACAGCCTCCTGGAACCTGAGCCCATGGCCCTTGAAGGGAGATCAAGATCAGCTGTGTTGGTCCAGGGGCTGGCTGTGGCATCATTCAGTGTGGGATCAGAGAACTTCACTCTGTGCAGCTGTACAGGGTTTTTCCTCCTTGTCCCCCAGAGGGGCGGACATGCAATGATGTCCGTGCAGAATGGTGCGCTCCAACACCCGATCCCAGAAGTCTGCCATTGCCTCCCAACTTTGGAGTGTCCCTGGCTGTTGCATTCCCAGCCTCCATTGGGTGTCGCTGATAGCTGGGAAAATCATGACCCTCCCCAGAGGAGCAGGTGAGCTGTTCATCAGATGCTCATCCTACCTCACCCTGGCCCACCCTTTGATGTCCTGAACTTGATCCTGAAAACAGGTCATCAGCACTGCAATGGTAGTGCTACCATTGTGCAGGTGGGCCGGCTAAGCTGCTTTTGTTTGCAGGTGGTACAAGGCTAGACAGGGTAGTAGACTCCCCTGAAGATAAGGACAAACTTCAGAGGAAAAAAAATGAAGAAGCTGGTAGCCTGGTTGACTCCTGGACCTGCAGATTCAATTTAATGAAATGAAAGGTAATACATCTGGAGAGGAAAAACAAAGGTAGAACCTACACGCTGTGTGGGGCTCTCTTGTTGCATTCAAGGAGAAAAAGAACCTACAGATAGCAATAGACATGGGGCTAAAGCAGGACAAGCCATTCACGGCCACTCCCAAGAGAAGGATGTTGAGTTGCATCAAAAGGGGAGTGACCAGAAGAGCAGAAGAAGTCACTCTGTCCTTTACAAGGCTATGGTCAGGCCCCACCTGAAGTATTGCATTGAATGGGTGGTATCCTTAATACAAAAAGAACAGAGTTAGTAAAGAGGCTGCCACACAGGGCTATCAAAATAATCAGCAGTATGGGGCAGAATTTATGAGGAGAGGCTGAAGGCCCTTGGCATACTTTCACCCTGAACAATCAGAGATGTCTCATCTGGTGACACATTCTATAGCTCAGGGGTAGTAAATTCAGAGGTAAAGTTAGGAAGTACGTCTTCTCCAGACTGTGGTGAACCCATGAAACAGTCTACCAGTAGAGACAAAGCATATAAAGACAGAACAGGCCTTCAGGGTAAGCCTGGACAAAGTTCTACTTAGCAAGCTAATACCTACAATAGGTACCCTGGGTAGTAGTGTGGCTAGAGAATCCCAATAAATTGGTCCATGCTTACACAGCATGCTTATTTCATCCCTGCTTCTCAAGTAGGATGCAGACATGCTAGACCAGGAGTCCCTTCTGACCGTAAATTTCTATATCACTATGTTACTCTTTTTAGTTTTCCTTTTACCTCTTACCAGAAGTAAGGGATACTTTCAAGATGTGGTCTGCCACAGCTATTTTACTGACAGTGAGGTGATCGTGATTAGTGACTCTGCCAGACGTTTGTTGTATTGATAAAGTAGTCTAGCTGTGGGCTACAGCACCTTGTCAGTACTACTGCTGTCAATTATTATATTTTCAGATTTTGTTGCAGTTAATATTTGAGAGGGGATCCTTTGTGAATTTCATAAAAGTGTTTGTTCTTTGGGCGAAACTGTTGGCTCATGGGAGAATATGATTCTGGATCAGGGACACCTGGAGATATAGGAAGGCATTAGTGGAAGCAGGAACTTTGTGCTACTGTAGTGGTGACACTTCTGTCCTTTGGACCCACTGGAGACTCTGTCTGATAGCAACAGAGTCATCTGTGTCCTTCACTCCAGGTGGGGAGGCATTAAACAAAGCTTGGTGATTCTTGCCACCTAGTGTTTAATTAATTTAGAGGTGATTAAGTTTGACTTGATTTCATACTGGAGTACTAGATGGTCAACCACGTTTAAAGATGTAAAGGTTTCAAATTCCAGCCCCATCCTACATGCTGTGAATAAGGGAAACCAGGACAGTTCCCAGATTCCACATTGCCAGACTGTATGGGTATGTGAATTTAGGCCAGGAGGAATCTGATTGCCCATAAAGAAGAAATTAAGCTTCTATCTGCAGATAAAATTGCAGACACCAAAAAAAAAAAGAACTTTAGGGCCTATTAGGGTTCTTGGTCACATATTTGTAAATTAAAGGCCAGCCTGAGGCTGCTGTGCAGGAGTACATAGTGGAGACAGTTTTTAGTCCCCTTGACAGATAAAATCAGCCTCTGCTCTGTCCTTGCCTTGAGGCCTTCAATCCCAAATACAAATCTTAGCCTCATTGGCCGCCAGTGGTCTTAGATTGACAACTTTGCAAAAATCATTATCTGATGTGAGGATGGAAAAAGAGTAAAGGGTTTTTTACAGATTTAACCATCATGCTTTCTAACAGCAGGTGATGGATGACTCACAGCACTGGAATTAGATCAGAGGTGGCCAGTGCTCTGAAACTTTGTAAGTGCTGTAGATTGCCTAGAAGTAGGCTGGAGGTTTGTGGGGGGAAGGAGGAGGACTGAATGACTATTCCCCCCTTGCTGTCCCTTGCCCTAAGCTTGCCCCAAACTTATAGAACCTGAGAGACTATTTTTAGGAGTCTGGAAATCTGCAAGCCCAGGCACACTACTTGTAAGCATGTGCCACGTCTATACTGTAGCTCTCACCCGTATGGAAGCTGCTTCTTAAACCCCACACTACACTGGATGAGCACTTTCCAGTCTTCATCAATCTGCTATTTCTGTAAACCAAAAGATGGCCTCTTTCTATAGTTGTTTTTGCCTCCAGGGATAGCCTAGATCATTGTGACAAAATCATTTTAACACATCTACATAGCAGAGGCTATAACAGAAATTCCATTTGCATAAGGCATACTGAAATCAGATCTTTTCACAGGCTGTAATCTATGCCTGGGGATGTTTTTTTGGGGGGAGGGGGAGTGGTAAATAAATTTCTAAGAAACAGCGACTGACCGCAGCTAGAATTGCATTTCACCCAGTGTGCTGAATAGCTTTTTAATTACAACGCTGAGTGTCCACATGCTGTCACCACCATCTAATACAGAGATTGTATTGATTTGACCTTTAGCATTGATGTAGCAGAAGAAAAATGGCCAATGGATAATTTGTGTGAAATCTAAATCAGATTCCTCTGGCACTCTGAATCGTCTATGCAGGCAGCCATGGCTGATCCTCCGGAGGACTGACTTGCACTTGTTAATAACTACAGTACATGGTACTGCATCTGTATGTGATGGATATTTCAAATACCCAAAGTTTAAAAATGTGTCGTGTGATACCGTTAGCTGTAATCTTGGGTGCTAGCCATATTTTCAGGCTTCTGTGGCTACAGATAAACTTAGGTAAGCGGCTAGGCCTTTAAAACCATCAAGCTATCACTGTCTGCCAAATAACGGCAAATAATTATGGATACCATTCTCCCCATACTTTTTAGTTTGTGTACCCAGGACAGCCCAACTGAGATGCAGTATATGTTGTTCTCAGTGGGGCTGTGTGACAAGATTTGACAGCTGGTTGAGTGGTAGTGCTGGGAGGTTAATAACCTGCTTAGGGGTCACACAGTGCTACAGTGAGCCAAAGATGGTCTATTTTGTTTAGATGTCCCTTGATGTTTCCTAGTTGTCCAGTAGCCCCCTTCTGCACCGTATCTGTGCAGTACTGCCTAGTTCCATTACCCTAAATCAGTCTGGTTTCAAACTAGTCATATGATGATCCGTATTCCCCTGCCAGCTCCCCCCAAGTTTGCCAAGGTGTAACCTCCCTGCCACCTGCCTGTATCATTCTAAAGGCAGGGAGTGTCACAAAATTCTGCTGCTGCCTTTGTGAGGTCACTATGCTTTTGTGAGCGGCACTGTGGGCCATTTTATAATGACCCCCTACCCTTTTCCCTGCATGGTTGTAATGTATTTTTTGATCATGCAAGGAAGGCCTGGAAATCCCATTGTGCTGGTCACAAAGTCAGTCACTAAGTGGTCTTGCGAACACTTTTTGGCAGTGGTCTGTAACTGTAAATTGGGACCTGGCTCATTAATTTTGTATATGGCATTCTTGGAGGGTAGAGATTTTTTTTTTAAATCTGGCTCATCTGTGTCTGTCATCGGCCTTTTGATGGACAGTCCAGCAAATGACCTTAAAATGGTCAAAAACATAACTAATATTGCATTTAAAAAACACCCACATAGGGGAGGAAAAAACTGTGGGCAAAATAAAAAGCCACAATTTCTTTCCGCCAGTTTGCTATCTTTCGGAGGCTTGGCCACATGAAACATCCATCCCCAAGTTCAGGAATCTTTATTTATTCTTTGGAAAACAAACTACTCTTATTAAGACTGACTTTAGTTATGAAGACCATAAATTATATATATGGCCCAAATATAAAAGTAGATGACACCTGGTGGAGTTCTGTACTCTTGGTGAGTCCTGATAATGTGTTGCTGAATTAAGACATAATGGGCCCAATATTCAAAAGTTTTCATGGGCACTAATGGGTCTTTGCCCACACAAACCGGGGTTTGCACCAGATCACCATATTCAATAGGGCCTGTTGTGCAGGCAATGAGGGTTATCGCCCGTGCAAAACAGAATGTATGCGGGCAGTCAAGGGGAAGGATGTGGTCATGAATAGCCACCCTACCCCATATTCAGTGGCTTTCCACTGTGCAAAAGGTTTTAGCATGATCTTTTTGCACAGTGCAAATACTGCCTAACAAAACCCCAACTTAATCCAGGCAACCCTAGCAGCTGCTGGAGGTAATGCAGCCACCCAGCCAACTGGCCACTGGGGTAGCACACCCACCCTCTGTTGGCCCTGGCACTGCCACTCTGATTGCCAGCCCCTACCATGCAAATACAGGCTGTGGTACTAGTGTTCCCCCCTCCCTCTGATTGCCAGCCTGTATGTCCCATACACAGTTCCTGGTGCTAGTGTCCCCCCCAATCACCAGCCCATATTACCCCCACACAATCCATGGTACTAATGGTACTCCACCTCTGATCGCCAGTCCATGGTAAAAGTTGCAATGCTCCCTGGAGTCCAGTTGTCTCCCCTGGTACTGATCCATGGTACTGCCTGTCACAACTTGCCACTCCCTCAGGTCTAGCAGCCCCACCCCCCCACCATAGTACTGAGCACCCCCAAATCACCTTATCAGTATTCTCACTGCCACAGGTGCAACCAGCAACTGGCATAGCCCTCCACACACCTCCTTGGCCCACAGGCATATGGTCAGGTATGGAGCATGTCCCTTATTTATAGGACAGAGTTACCCACCCTGTCCTGTAAATAAGGAGTACACTCCATGCCTGGCCATATGGCAGCTGGCTGAGGAAGTGTGTGGAGAATTGTACTAGTCACTGTATATACCCGCTGCACAGAGGATACTGGTAAGGTGATGGGGGTGCACAGTGCCATGGGAAGGGGAGATGCTAGATGCCAGAAAGTGTGACAGGTGGTACTGTGGATCAGTGCCAGGAGGGACCACTGGACTCCAGGGAGTGTTGAAACTTCTACTATGGGCTGACAATCAGAGGGGGACCACTATCACCAGGGATTGTGTTTGGTACATACAGACTGGCAATAGGAGGGAGAGGGATCACTAGCACCAGGGATTGTGTTTGGGTCATATGGGCTGGTGATCAGAGGGAGGGGGGACCACTAGTACCAAGGATTGTGTTTGGGACATATAGGCTGGTGATCAGAGGGAAGGGGACCACTAGCACCAGGAACTATGGGACATAGAGGCTGGTGATCAGAGGGAGGAGGACCACTAACATCAGGGACATGTACACTGTTGTGGGACGTGGCCACTGGGGGGGCAGTGCCATGCTAACCTGCCTCATGACCCATGTAAATGAGCCCATAATGGGCATACAAATGGCCCCTTAGTGTCTTGCATTTCCAATGGGCTCATTTGAATGGCTCCCTTTGAATATTGCAAATAGCACTCCAGTGCTATCCATTCTGGTGGCATACTTTGGGAGCCCTGTCGGGGCAGCACTAAGTGGCTTAACTCTGCACTGACATGGCCCTATTTTTAGTCAAATAGCACCAGTCCACTATAAGACTGAATATAGCATCTCTGGGCACCAGGGCAATCACAAGGCACAGCAAAAATGTTGGTACTCTGCTTTGCACAAATTTGAATATAGGGCTCTATGGGACTTTTAAAACATATTGGAACTTTATAAATCTAAAAGCCTTCTTCATTTTCCAGTTTTGTATGTTTGAATTTTATTTTTTCATTTTGCATACTTGTAATTTTCCATGATGGAAGAATTACTTCCTAGTATCAGCAAGTGATATTGCTGTTAAATGTTTCTGTTATTTACTTTGACTGAATACTTCACTTCGAATGGAATGTATTCAGTAGAGTCAAGAGGAAATGTAATATGCAGCATGTTCAATATATGTGATAATAGCTGGATTTGTTTTCAATAAACTCAGAGTAAATACAGTAATATCACATAATTAGCACACTCAGTCTAGTTTTTGTGACACAAAGTGAGACTGGAAAACACCTCAGACTGAAGTGTCTTTTGTCAGAATGGGCTCACCATTTGTTCTCTTCAGATCACTTGCAGTATAATCATTAGAGGGACTCCACTGCGAAAGTACATCTCATCGTTTCCAGTCTGGTGTCATCATGATGGAGCTGACACTGACCTGTTGACATTACGCTGTCATAATAGTGTAGTTTAAGAAAACATATTGGACTATATTCATAAACATTACTTCCAGGGTTAATACCACTTTACTTTGCCCTTGCTAACCCACTTCAGCAATAGCCCTGTCAATGGCTCTTTGCTGAAACAGGTTAGTAAAAGCAAAGTAAAGGGGTGTTGATGCTGGAGGCAGTGTTCATGACTATAGTCCATTACACACTGTAAACGCTCATTGGAAAAGAATATATTGACTTATTTAAAAAGATATTTGGCTTTTTAGCAGTAGAACAATGTTTGACATACTTGTCAACTTAAAAAAAAATTTGCATCTGGATGGTTTTCAGCAGCTTAGTCTCCAAATGATGTATTCTTCCTTAGATTCTTCAAAGGTGCCCTAGATTTATACATAGATGCAGGGTTACTTGAGGACATTTATCAATGAGAAGTGGGGGATAGAAAAATGGTCTTTTCAGCCTTTTTCTTTCTCTTGAATTCTTAGTATTGCTCTTAGTACATCTATTTTTATTCAGGAATTTACCTCCCCATCATCTTCCTAAAACAGAAGGGTCACCTTGGATGCATACAGGAATGCTATATAAATGGAAATATTAGCTCAGATTCTGGTATAAGTATAGTTATAGGTACGATACCTATACTCACATCTTGCTTTATATACCTTGAGTGTTGCTCTGCAGGGCACTGTTGTACCAGTCAGGCATGTTGGAGGCCTAGACTCATGATAGGTGGTGATGTGATATCAATCATGAAATAACAGAAGGGGTCACTTCTGACCTGGGGATTTTTTAGGTACATGGTCTAGAGAGCAAAAAGAAATGTAATACCCTCCACCACTCCAAAAAAATATGCAATGTTTTTGGTTAAAAGAGTAAGTTGTTAATGTGTTTTTGTTTTGCCTACTCTCCCAATCATCATTGCCAGCATTTTTCATTCTGCCACATGTTTGAGTCTCCCTTCAGACAGGTGTTGCTATGGAAAGAATAACATGTTTTACCTAACAATGGGAGTTAACTACATTATTGCCAATTGCACGTTTTAGGGCTTCCCTTGCTAGCTTATTTTGTAAGCATTGTAATTGTTTTGGATGAATATTTAGCAAAATCGGTATGACTATTATTTTATTGCCTTTGTATTTTGTATGTTTATAACTTTTAATACACAACTATATGTTTGTTATTGTGGTGTATTTTACTTATGTTTTGGATGCAATTGTAAATGAGAGTTTTTCTCTCAGTTTCTCTCCAGTAAATGAGATGATGATGATTACTATGTTCTGCGTGCTTTACAGTGCTCAGAAATTCAGTTAATTGTAAATAAAGCATCAACGAACATACAAAAAGTCAGCAGAGGAAGACCTTACTGCTTATGCAGTCTGCTCAATTGGAGTTCTTGCGATGTATGATGCATGAAACTCCACCCCCAACACCCTTACCCACCCCTTTACCTCATTGCATCTCATCTGAAAACTCCTAACCATTCTCAGGCTTACCACCTGCTCTGGTAGTCCATTTCACTCTGCGACCATCCTCTCAGTGAAGAAGTGCCTCCTGGCCTCCTTCTTGAAACATCCTAGTGCCAGCTTACAGCCATTCCACCTTGTGTTTCTGTTCTCACTGAACCTGAAAAACTCCCAAAGGCTGACCTTGTTGATACCCTTGAGGTACTTGATGGTCTCAATCATTTTTATGTTTTATTTATTTAACAAATTGGAAAGACCTTTTACAGAGGTTCCACGTCAAGTCACAAGAATAGCAAACTACAATGGTTTCAGTAAGTAGTACAACACGAGGAAAGTAATTACATAAACAAAAGAATAATATGGCAAGATAAATATTGTGTCAAGTGAAGCCAGTGGCCTTGTCTGAAGAGGGGTGAAGGGGATTACAAGGAGAGAAGTGCAGGGGGTGAATTAGGGGGTGGAAGGACCAAAATAAGAGCAAGGAGGGAGATTCCACAATGAAGCTTAAGCAGGAAAGACCCATGGGGTGGGGGAGGGAGTAGAGGGAGAGCACAAGGTACAGAAACAAAGGAGAGAGGGGGAAGTGGGAGTGGAGGGGCAATGGAAGAGGGATGAGGTAGGATGAAAAGAGGGCAGGAATGGGAAAGGGATAAGGGAGGAAGTGCTGTGAGTGGAATAGCACAGCAACAGGATAGGGCTATACAGGGGAAATGGTAAAAGAGGGAGGTCCCAGTGCATTTAGCTGTCAATAAAGATTAGGTATGGCAGTCACAAGATACTCTGGAAACTAGGAACTGACTCATCTTCCACTTAAATCATGCCCCGTTATTATCTTCTCTTCTTGAGCAAGCGCACGTTTAGGCTTTCTGGCCTCTGTTCATACAAGAACCCTTGCTGGATCTGATCATCATTGTAGTTCATCTTTGGACTGCCTCAAGAAGGTTGATGTCCTTTGTGTGGCAGGGGCTCCAGTACTGCACACAGTGTTCCAGATGTGGCTACACTAGTGACCTAGACAGTGGCATAATTACCCCTTTCCTCCTAATGGTGAAACCTGTATCTATGCAACCCAGTATCTTATCTGTCCTCACCTCTACCTTGACACATTGCATGGAGGGTTTCAGATTGCTTGGGATTGCAATCCCTAGATCTTCCTCTTCCTTGGACACTGTGACTGCTGTATCCCCCAGTGTGTACTCTGCCTTGGGGTTCTTGCTCCCAATGTGAATGACATTGTACTGTCTCACATGGACTCTCCCCCCACAACAACAATACTGACCAACACACTTTCATGAGCCCCAGCACTTTGAGGTAAGCACACTTCCTCAGGAGGCCTTACTTAAGCTCTTTAGGAGTCATTTACTGTATATACTGTATATATATATATATATATATATATATATATATATATATATATATACACCCATATAGTGTAACAGTCATGTGACCAGGGAAACTATTATTATTACAAAAAAATTGAAAAAGAAAGCCAAAAAAATACATATATGTACATATAACACAAACCCTGAATACAATCTTCCGACCAGGGTATGAAATATTGAAAATTCACCTCTCCAAAAGGCCTTGGGAACAAAGTGAAAAACCATACCTTAAGTGGAAAGGTGAGAAAGAGGGAGGTATAAGTAGGTTTACTGCCCTAGGCAACCTCTACTGTATGTGATAAGTTCACAATTTCCAAATAAAGGCAATGATTAAGAGCTAAACAGCACATTCTGATAGGTAGCTGGCACGAAAAATCATATAAACTATTGTTTAAGCATAGTTAGTGAATACTCGCTAGCTGGGAATTAGACTGGTATGTCTATATACTATAGACAGTGGTGTAAAATATTGACTCATAAATGAGCCTTTGTACATTATCTTTTCTCAAACGATCATGAGCAGATATGGTAACAAACAAATGAGCTGAATAGCTCAAGAAATAAGTGGGAGGGAGGGCATTTAAACTATCAAGCACCAAAGTATAATGAAGTACTTGAAAGCATAGAAGAAAACAAGTACCTAAAAATGCCTAATCTAATGTGAAAAAGACTGTGTAGATAGAACAAGAGGCCGGTGTACTAGTAATACAATGCAGAGCCCTAACACCATGAAAAGATCTGTGAATGAAAATAAAAATGAATGTGAAAAAGAGAAAAGTTAAAACTCAACATGCAAAATGAAACAGAAAGATAGTGTACCTGTGGTGAAACATAAGAAGTAGGAAGTGCTGAGAAAAAGTACTGAAAATGTAAAAAGAGTAATAAACGACAAAAACAAAAGACAAGTGAGGTTTTACCAGTGTATCATCTTCCAGTGTCTTCTTGGGTATAGCCTACGAAAGCAAGAAGATTAGAGGTAGTGAGGTGAAGTATTGAGTTGTATGTAATACTCTTCTTAGAGGCATTAGGTGTGGATGTAAACACTTGGAGATCAAATAGATTATCGTTAAATATGCAGTAGTGATACCAAAAATCAGTAATGTGAAAACAAATTTGATTTTTAAAACTGTCATGCAAAAAATGCATCAATATGCTGTATACGTACCCATATACCTATTACATATTTATCAATAAGCTTTCATTTTATAGAAATTAGATTTTTAGCCCAAATGAGTCCAATGTTATCTTGTTTCAAAGAAACTAGTTTTAGATAGACTAGCTTTAGAATGATTAGGAATTATAACTTAACTTCTAAAAAATAATGAAAGCTTGGACTCAGTGCCCTATCAATATAATTTAATGTAGATGCAGATAGATAGACAGACAGACAGACAGATAGATAGATCGATACTGTATAGTGAACATACCCATGGGCATCATATCAACATGAAACTGTAAGGTTAGGACATATCAATGTTTATATACTGTGACTCCAAGCTTTTACTTAAAATAAAAAAATAAGTTCCTAGCCCTAATGGTTCCAAAGTTATACAGTTTTAAAGAAATTATGTCTAAAAAGGCTATTCTTGAAACTGTTAGTGCTCAAAATGCATTTTTTACAGGACACTTTGGAGTTTGGGCAATATAGATTAGCACTTATGAAAACGTCATTCTGACGCCGAAACATTAACACTTGGCCAGCTAGTGTATTATGGACAGCTGAGTGCACTTGAACTTGATGGCAGGTGCTCCTCAATTATTTAGTTTGTGGTTTATAATTATGTGATAATGCACACATTTGGTGGTATAGCTGCATTAGGAAAACTGGTAATTCTTGCATGAGTGTGTACACTGCATGTTGATTTATTCTATGCCTCTTGTCACCATAGCTCTATGGAAATTTATCAGTGTATGCCATTTGTTTAAGGAATTCTAAGGATGAAATGGCCACAACAAAAAGATAGATGTGAGCCAAAACGTATTTAGTTATTTCTTTGAAAACTGGTAACCAGGAAAAACACACTGAGCCAAAGCTCATTTTCAAGTGTGACCTGGAGTGGGGGGAAAGGGGGTACAGAGTAAATAATGAACAAGTAAACAGGTACAATAATGCCAAGATAAATAAGACAATGAGAAATGTTTGCTGCCAGAATGAAACAGATGGGGCAGAATTTTCAAAGAGGTCTTCCCAAGATGTGTTTGCTGCTTTTTTTCAAAGCAGAAATGTGTCTAAACTGGTTAGACCATCTATTAGATGGCCAACAGTGTCCAAACTTTCATCCAAAAATGGATGCAATTGCATCCAAAAATTAACACAATTGCATCCAAAAATTAATACAATTGCACTTGTCTCCAATTTGGATGCACTTGCATCTGTTTTTTGCTGCCAATTGTGAGTTTGTCTTGTAAACAGACACAACTTCTGAAAACAATAGAAAGGCTGCCTGGACACAAGAAAATGGCTGCATACACAGGTGTAGCATGCACTGCATCCACATTCAACTGTTTTGAAAGTCCCACTCATGGTCTCTAAAAAGAAGGGTAAGAGATTCATGTGTTACTAATCAGCTAAGATGTGCTGACCCCTTTGTTTGTTGGTTGCAAACTTGCAGGTGGTAACTTTGGAACTTTTAGGTTATAACTTAATTTTTTTTCAGGAACTTTGGAGTTAGGGCAGCTTGCATAAGTTTTAGTGATTAAGTTCTCACGTATCAGTGTATCAATATATTGATGCATTGTCAAACATGTTTCAGATATATCAACATTTTAAAAACATTGATAACCAAAAAAGGATTAGTAATTTGTTTTTTTTGTTTGTTTGTTTTTCAAAGTGCCTGGATATTCAGTATTCTTCTCCTGTGTGACACTGATCACATCAGTAAACCTCCCAGTGGTTGAAATGTCTGCAGTCTCTCCTTAATCTATCTTTTAAATTTACACATGAACCTAATTACAGCAACATTCTGCACCTTCCCTCCTCTGGCGAGGGGCAAAGACACTGGGGGGTGTTCTGTAAAGGCAAGTCATGCTTTTTTTCTAGTCTCACTATGAACACAACCTGTAATGGTTTTAGTTTCCTATACACAAAATGTTCTTCCTCCACTAACCAACCAGAGTGGAACGCAATATGTAATGGAGAGTCTAGAGAACTGGACAGTGGCCAATTTGTCCCAACTTCTAGAATGGGGCAAGGTTGGACCTGTGTAACTACAGGCCAGTCAGACTGACATCCATGCCACGCAAGGTCCTGGAAGCCATTTAAGGATAGAATCATGGTGCATGTGGTTAAGACCAGGGTTCCTGCCCCCCCAACCTTGGTTTTATGAGCTATGAATACACCAAGTCACACTGATCATCTTCTTTAAGTGACTGACCAGGGAGATGGAGAGGGGAAAGACCCCCTTGATGTAGTTTATCTGGACCTCAGCAAAGCCTTTGAGACTGTGACACATGAAAGCTTCTTGGTAAAATATAGCAGTGCTGTGTACCTAAGACATTCTTAAAGTGGATTGTTAATGGGCATGGTGGAGGCAAGAAACAGAGGGTGATGGTGGACAGGCACTGCTTTGGGTGGAATGATATCCTCAGTTGTATTCCCTCAGGGATCAGTATTTGGCCATTGCTGTTTAACATTTACATTAACAACTTGGAAGCTGGGCTCTCCAAACAGGCTGCTTCAGTTCTCTGGTAATACTAAGATGGCCACTGTGGTGATCTTCCATGAGAAGAAGACAAACTTAAGTAGGGCCAGCACAAGCTGGGAGATTAGGACGATTCCTGGAGTATTTGATTCAATGTAGTTAAATGCATGGTACTACAATTGGGGATGAAATAAGAGATAGGACTACACAGTGCATGGGATTCCTCTTGGTGTAGTGAAAGATGAAAATGACCCATGGCTTATAATAGACAAGGGATTGAAGCATGACAACCCGTATGTGGCTACTCTCAAGAGGAACATCAGAATACTGAGGTGAATCACACATGGTCTGACTAGCAGAGAAAGGGAAGTATCCCAGACACTTTACATGGCCATGTTCAGCCCTCACCTTGAGTACTGTGTGCAGTTGTGGTCATCTCAGTACAGAATGGATATTGAATCAGTAAGGAGGGTGTAATGCAGTGCCACCAAAATCATCAGAGGTATAGGGCACAAAAGTTAAAGAGGCTGTAGGCCATTAATATGCCCCCTCTAGAAAAGGAGACTGAGAAGGGACATGGTCTCAGTCTTTAGCATACTCTAAGGTATCAACAAGATTGAACTTATGAAGATGTTTGACTTATTATCTTTTAATATCATGCTGGGACATGCCCTGAAACTCAGAGGTGAGAAAGTCAGGGGTAATATTACTATGCACTGGTTCTCACAGAGAGTGGTGAACATGTGGACTAGCTTACTAATGGACAAAGTAAATATGAAGACAGCACAGGGCTTCATTGTAAGCCTGGACAAATGCCTGTTTTTCAGGAGAATGAGTGGATACCCTTCATAGTAGTGTAGTCAAGGAATCTCTAGAAATTAGTAGACATTTGCACAAAATACTTTTTATTCAACCCTATTTATGAAGCAGGTGGCTTGATATAATGGAGCAAATGTACATCCTGAAGTTACTTAAGCAAAAAAATCTGAGTTTGAGGGCCTTTCTATGAGTCAATCAACACCCATGCACCAGATGATACACACAAAGGACAGGATTCTCATTGGGAGATGCACTGCCCAATTGTGTACCCAGCCCAACCAAGGGTTGCGCTGGTGCATCCTGGGCTGGCTCAACAGTGGTATTCACAGAGGTGATGCTCTGGGAGCATCTCTTGGTGCATCTTCTGTGAATATCACTTTTGGTGCTCGGCGCATCTCATGTGCGCTGGGGCATCCAAGATGCGCTGAGTGCAAGTACTTTGAGAATCCTGCCCACAATGTTTATAGTTTGTTATCACTTTTAGAATTAAAATGTAGAACAACTTCTTGTGAATGTATAGTTACCATTTTTGCTTATCCATCTTATTTCTCTCTCTCTCTCTCTCTCTCTCACAAACAGTTTCTTATGTGGTCTGGTAGATTTATGGGCTTACAGACAACACGGTAATAAACCTGCTAGATACTCTCCAGAGTGACACAAGTATCATGTTCTACATTGTGGAACTATGTGGACCAGGTTGATTTTTAGAACTTAAATGTGGAACATTCCACACACTGCAGAGCAGCTGAGAGGCATACCCCCAGGTATCAGAATATCACTGGCTATAAGACTTGAACTAAGAAAACAAGGGCACAACTTTTCAGTTGGAATTGAAATATTAAAGATGTGACAGCTGTTTATCTATTTGAAATTATTAACCAGGAAAGTCACACTGAGCAGTGACAGTTCATTCCAGGTGCATCCTGGAGCATGGGTTACAAGGGCCTGTTTATTGGCAGAGGAAATTCTGCCTAATACATGGGGGAAAATCTCCTGTTCTTACAATAAGTGGCATGCAATCTTTAACTTTCACCTGAACAGCCACCAGAGATAGGCTACAGAGACCTTGGTTTAATATTGGTTGTGTCTAGAGCAACACACAGACTTCTCTATTAGGGTTGCCTGGAATCTGATTAAAGGAAACCAATTCATTGGATTCAAATCAGTTTTTAGGATTCAGGATTTCTGAAACTGAAGACCAAAAAATCTAAATCCCAAAAATGGTTGTATTGAACTCGGAATCCAATTCTGGAATATGAAATCTGATTTTGACTGCATGCAAAAAACTGCAAACCTGTACTTCATGTCTGCTGGGCTTCTTAAGATTTCAGATTCCAATACTGAACTAGATCTACTGAAATCCTAAAAAAATCACAATGGAATGGAATTTATCAAATCTGAGCACTGCTGTTCTCTGTCCACATTGATGCTATCCATGAGAAACCCCACCCCAAATGTGGCACCCTTCATTGAAACAAGTCTGACCCATTCTTCCTGTCCACTGGAAGATCCTCCATGAGATGATCATTCTGATGTTCAACTATGCAGATGTGGTCTACAGTGTTTCCACGAATTCCTCCATTACTAGACTAAACCCTCCTTTCCATGCTTTCTGCCCTTCTGCTACTAACTCTCCTCTCCTTACCCACCACTGCTCACTCTGCATTAACCTTTCTGTCCCTCTGCTTATGACTAAGTGCCTCTCACTTTTTTCTCCAAATTCTGGTTCATCTTCCTCCCTCCCCATTTATCCTCCCTTTTCTCCTCCACCCCAATCCACCTACAATACTTAATCTGATCTGATGACTCCAAACCATTTGCTGTCCCTTGAAGCAAAATTATTGAGGGGCAAACTGCCTACTTCTTCTGCCTCCTGCCTCTGAAATAGTCTACCCCCAACCCCCAGGCTTCACCATTTCTCATCTTACTGCTCATTCAAACAGCTCATAACAACTCCCTTTGCTCCTATCTGTTGTTGCTCCTAGTGCACTTCTTACCACCCAGTACTCTTTTTTGGTGCTTCTGCGTTTTGTAAACCTCTCTGGACATCCAGTATTCTTCTCATCTAAGACAACTGATTGTTTCCTGTCCTAGTTTTGTGACTTATTTATCATGTAGGTTATCGTTATGTGCCATGGTGCCATCACTGTTGTTCGTCTTTTAGGGCTATATTGCTTTCCACTTGCACTAACTTATATTCATGTGCATTGCATTTACAGTATGCTGTTATTTTCTTTTCGCATCTTTGATGTATTCTCCCATGTCACCTCCCCCCTTCTCACCCCTGGAAGAGAGCCATAGCTCAGTGTGCCATTCCAAATCAACCATTTCCAAAAAAATAAATAAACACATATCATATTCAAAGGAAGGCACCTGGAGCTGCACTACAGTGTGAATACTGGATATAGTCACACGTTCCTGGTTTGGGATTAGAACTTCCAATGTTACAACCTTCTGGCCCCAGAGAGGAGTGTGCAGCCTACCGAACCCCTGATACTGACATCACCATTTAGGTAGGGGCCAATCAGGTGTGACTGTTAGTCTGAGTTTATATTGCAGATCCTATGTTTCTGTTTTCTTAACATTTTTTAGTGACTAAATAGTAACAGAACAAAAGCGGAACAAGATCATAAACTGAATCAATCAATAGTGACTGTGCAATACTGGCAGTAAGCCTTGGCCCTGTTCTTTGGACTTATGATTCTCTTCAGTAATTACTTTGGTATAGAGAACCTCAAGGAGGCAGCCAAGACAGGGACGTCCCATCAACAGTGCCTTTATTCAAAAGACAGACTGCAGCTGCATGGGTGAATGGATGATAAGATGATAACAAATATGATACGGGGTCTGTAAAACTCTACACTGTTCAAATCATGTCCATACAATCCCCCTATAAGATATACAGTAGCATTGACTAGGATTTCCTTTCTCCTGTTCTTCTGTGAGGTACTCTGTCATCATTTCTTGACTGAACTGTCACCTTCCCACACAGGCGGACACTGGTGTCTTACACCTGAATGGCTCTCAGTTAAACTGTGCAACTACAAGCTTTCATGCAGCTTCTCTGTTCCTGCTGACTCCCCAAACATCCTGGTTCCACCAATCACAGTCACCAGAAAAACTGCAGCAAAGGCAATGCTCCAGCAGGACAACACAGTGCAGCCTGACTCTAGATACAATAACGGATTCAAATTCCTGCAACAGCAGTAAAAGAGGCATATAAAAAGCTAGCAACAGGTAAAACAAGAATAGAGCTTTACCGACAAGTAAAGCTGTAAATGTTCTACAGTTCTTGCTCTCAAGTGTCAAGATGCTCCCTGCCTCTATTTGCTGTTAAGATTATGTTTGATTGATGCCATGCTAGTCTGAATAAAATGAGAAAAAATAACTTCTGGTTGTCATGGCTGTTTGCATTAATAAAAAAAAACAGACACTAAGCCATAGCTTTCTTCTTCCTCAGCCACTCAACAGTGTTGGTTCCTTGTTATTACACTACTTGAGCACAGAACAGCAACTTCTCAAATGACTAATCATTACCTGAGAGGAAAGTTACAATTCAATGCTGATAATAGCATTTGTAGCACATGACAACCAGGCGGACAGTAACAAGTTCTGGGCCCTAAGGTTGGCAGGAATTCTCCTTTCTCTTTATTCTACAGTTTGTGCAAGGAATAGCAATTGCAGGAACACACGGATAGCTTATGTAACTTCCACAGGAGATTACAGAACCCTCAGTCAATTTGTTGACTTGCTATAGTCCAGCATCAATACATTTTTCTGAAGAATTTTCAAACCAAAATTTGCAGCTGTTTATCTTATGTAAATTAAAAAAGGTAATTGTGGCACAGTTGCTGCCTCATAAGAACAAAAAGTAGAGTCACAGAATTTCATGATCCTCTAAACAAATACTGTACTCTAGGGCCAGATGTTCATGCTTGGCAAACTGTCACAAGCTGCTAACTGGTGGAAGAAAAATTGCCAAAGCTTTGACAACACAATTTTTAAGCCAAATGAGGCTGAATCAAAATTACATCATGTCTGTGATGCATGCAAACAATTTTCAGACATTTATGGACAGTAAGGGCTTAATAGAAAGAAACATAGAAAACATGTCAGCAGAAAAAGGCCATTGGTAATTTATTCTGCCTGTTTCACCCTATCCCACCCTGGGGCCTCCTATTTAGCCATTGCCTTCCCCTTTTCCCCTGCCCTGCTGCTTCCCCCTATGTAACTATTAAGCCTTCTGCTCTGTCCTAGCTGTGTTTGAAACCATTAATGGTTCTTGCACTCACCACCCCTACTGATAGGCTGGGATGCTGTTTCATGGCTTAACCACTTTCTTGGTAAACTAAAACCTTTTCACACCTCTCCTGAATCTCTTCCCACAAACTTCCACTGATGCCCCTTGTTCTTGATTTGCTATTACTGCCGAATATTTCTTCACAATTTACCTTGCTCATACCTTTCAGGACTTGAAGGTCTGTATTATATCACCCCTCTCCCTTTGGGCCTCTAGTGACTGCATGTTCTGAGCCTTAAGTCAGTCCTCATATGGAGAGTTTCAGAGTCACATCAGGCCAGCACATGGGATGAATAGCAATGCCCAGTGGTTGGTAAAAAAATTAACTTGTATCTTATCAGAGTGGTGCCAAGTTGGTGATTTTTCATCAACCAGTTTTATTTCACTCTGTGCAAGTGTGAATACCCTTATTCTCTTAAAAATTGTCAATATCCAGCATAGATGGCAGAGTTTAGACATTCTCTACCATCTAAAAGTGCTGCAAATTAATTTAAAAATAAGGGACTAGACTTCAGAACTGGAAGTCAAGGATTCATCTCCCTGCTGTATCCTCACTGCAGTCATCCTTTGGTCACCTGTGAGGCTAAGTCACATCATCACCAGGTAAGATGGGTTGCAGCAGTCTGACCTGCGTAATGGTAGCAAGTGTTCAAGTTCTGGCTTTTGTTGCCATTTTTGGATTTAAGTGCTAGACAATTAAAAGAATGGCAGGTCTAACACATAAAGCTTTCTTCAAGAATTCATCTGATTTGCTTAGAACATCTAGCACAAGTGGGAAAGTCACATGTGTCTATTTGTGAATGCCATTGAATATTGTACAGGATGCCTGCTATTGAAAAATGAAAATTATGCCCTGGGCAGTCACTTCTTTATAGACATTCATCAATATAATGGCTCAGCTATTATGATTTACTAATGGATAAGGGCCCCCTTCACATTATTAGCATAATGTAATGGGGACAGGATGTCATATAGATTTACCACAGGACCATGTACAATGGGTCACCATCCCTGTGCTCTGCCCAGATTACCTTCTAGTTAAAGCAGGTGGCAGTGAGGGAGATACAGCAGCCTGAGAACTGACTATGCTGGGGAAGGGGCAGTGGACCACCAGGTATGGCATTCAGCTGCAGCAAAGGTGGGGGCCCACTGGATCACCCAGGCCTGAAACTGCTAGGAGAGAGGGTGAGGGGTGCATTTGACCACCATGGAGACTGACTATCGAGAGGGGGAATTGCTAGACCATTAGAGCCCAGTTCTCATAAGTGAACTACAGAGAGCAGGCACTCTTATGTGGGATGCACACGTGGAAGAAGAGGTAACCAGGCATCAGCATGTCACTGTGCCATGTTCCTTGTAGAACAGCATGCTGAGACTGGGTTGCAGGCACATGCAGGCATATCAGTAAGTGCAAAACTGGAACTATGTTTGCACCATTTTAAAACTGGATTAGTGATCTGTATTGAGCCTCTGTCTCTAGGGGTCCACCTCTCCCTAGCAACATGTGCTTTCTTTAGTACAGTCAGGTGGTGGTATAGTTGTGCATCCCAAATATGTGACACCTCCAATACCAGCAGAGTATTTGATCCAAGATTTGTTTTTAATTTTTAGGTTTCCTTTCCATGGTTTATAATACTCCTTTGTAGCCTATATCCAAGAAACCTTAATAAAAAAGATATAAACTGAATTTGCTAGAAGAGAGATTGAAATTTTTGCAATAAGATTAAGGGCATACGATAATTGAAACTTAAGCTGCAGGCTACACAGTTTCTAAATAAATAATGTGAAGTATACCATAGTTTAGGAAAAGTAAAAGAATACATATTTTTATATATATATATATATATATATATATATATATATATATATATATATATATAAAATGGGTAAGAAAAATCAGTGAAAACCCAGGATCCTGATTGAATGAAACATGTCACATGACTGTGCATTATTCCACAAAGACTGCATGCCTGAACTACTTTCTAGCCCTCAGAACCTTATTACCAGCACTAAGATCACTACACACCTGGCACAGACAGACTGCCACACAGACACACACACACACACACTTGGCACACACAAGCTGCCAGCCACAGCCATATGTAAATCTATATAGCAGTGTCACACTGCAGAAAAACTGCTCCAAACTGCTGACAAAACCCCCATGTTTATAAAACAACAACAACAAATAAAAAACATTTATCTAGTTGATCCTGAGATTTTAACAATGCATTAGCTGGTACTGTAGCATGTGTTGGTGGTGGGGGGTGTCAACTAGCAGCCCCTTAGTCCCCATAGTGCCTGTATCCAAGAAATAAAATGATCTGGTTGATCACGCCATGATTCTTCTGGCTTAATAGTGTGAAAAAATGAGAAAAAAAAAACATTTATCTGGTTGATCCTATGATTTCAACAGTGCCTCCAGTTACCCGACTTCATTTTACGTTACAATTGCTTTCACTTTCCGCTCGCAGTGTAGCGTGACCGAGCTGGCCTCATTCCAGTAAAAAAAAGCGGTACAGACTTGAATATGACAATTTGTTTTCATCAGAAAAGAAGTAATTCTTGTATTTTTACTTGTATTTAGTTACTGAGGTATATGAATGCCACGGATGGTACATTAAGTGACAGCAAGCGAGTTGGCAGCTTCACAAGCATAGACACAAGGGAAAGCGAGCGTTCCTATGGCAACACTCACTCTCACCTGCGTGTATGCTTGTGAAACCGCCAACTCACTAGCTCTCACTAAATGTACCATCCACGGCATTCTCACACTTCAGTAATTAAATACAAATGAAAATACAAGGATTTCTTCTTTTCTGATAAAAACATTGAGCTGGAGTCACAAAGAGAGCCAAAATGTCCATACCTGCAGAAAAGTGACTTGTAGCACTGCGGAAATCTAGTTGCACCATATTCACAAAGAAAATTTCCGCAATTACGGAAATCCGTATAATAGTCCAATTCCAGGGGCAGGATTCTCAAAGCTTTCAGAAGGTGCAAAACCTTCCCTAAGTACCCAAAACTTCCTCAGCTATGGAAAAAAAAGGGGAGTTTGCTCCACGTGCTATTCACAAAACCCTCCGTAGCTGCGGGAAAAAACGCTATGGACTGTGGAAAAAAGTGCAACTGCGGAAGTCCCTCAGGACAAAAAGGTGTATGATAAGTAAGGCACAGCTCCTGAAAGGCTATTGACAGCCAGTTTTTTTTCTGCAGCTGAGGAAAGAATGTTGCACACAGTGGAATGAGGTGTAACTCTCCCTCAACACACTGCAGTAGTGTCCCAGCAATTGGAATCAATTAAGGTGAAGGTGTACCACAGGTAATAGCATCTCAGACAGTATAGAAGTGGCTGATGTTACAGCACTGAAAGCACACATTGCCATGATATGGCAACAGGCAACAACCACTAGACCCAGTGCAGCCCATGACAGAGCCCCACAAGCAGTAGGGCCTGACCAGCCAGCAGTGAGTGCTACCCCCGCAGGCCACAGGAACAGCCCAGGGAAGGATGACCAGCAGGGACAGTCAGCCACTGTGGTGCCAAGGTATCTCTGGTACCTATGGTGCTTGCTGTGGTCCCAGTTGGGGACTGGTTGCTGGTCTCTGTGTGTACTGTCAGCTTCATATTATGGCAGCATTGTTAAAGTCTGCTGCTTCAGCTGCATAGATTTACTATTGCTGTGCTCCTCTGTCATTTCCACAGCTGTGGATCTGCAGTTGCGGATTTGCAGCACTTGCAGGATTCCTGCAGCAGCTCAAATTCTGCAGCTGCGGAACGTTTTGCGGAATTCCCTCAGCTGCGGGATTTTCTTTAAGAATATCACGCAACTGCATTTCCGCAGTGCTGCAAGCTTTTTTCCTGCAGCTACTGGAATTTTTGCTGTTCTTTGAGAATCCTGCCCCAGATGTCCACAGGTGCTGAAATCTCCCTAACATTCTTTCCTTAGCTGAGGAAAAGGCTCAGCAGACACAACAACAGGTGATCCATATTAACTGGAGCAGCAGACTTTGACAGTTTTGCCATATATGCAGCAGTAAGTACTTACAGAGAGACCAGCAGCCAGTCTCTCAACTGAGACCACTCCAGCACGGCCATGCACCACAGTGGCTGTCTGTAACTGCTGGTGGAACTGATGGTTGTGTCACTCCCTGGAGTGTTTATGTTGTCTGCTTCAGTAGCACTCACTGCAGGCTGTTACCAGCTCTGCCTCTACTGCCTGTGGGGCTCCTTTATGGGCTGCACTGGATCTAGTGGTTGTAGTTTGTTGTATTTCAATGAAAATGTGTGCTATTTTTGTTGTAATAACTGACACTACTATAGGTTTGCTATTACCTGTGCCTGCACCTCCACTATAATTGTATCTCAATTGTTGGTACACTGCACTTTGCTCAGGGAGAATTACGTCTCACTCTTAGTGGTGCAGCATGTGTGTAACATTTTTTCCATAACTGCGGAAAAACACTGGTTGTGAATAGCCTCTAAGGGGATATGCCATACTTTTCAATGGCTTATTTTCCTCAGGAACTTCTGTAGCTGAACTTTTCCACAGTCCTCAGTGTATTTTTTTACGGAGCTGCAGATGTTTTGTGTATAGCACTCAGAGCAAGTTCCCCTTTTTTTCTGCAGCTACGGAACTTCTGGGGACTTAGGGAAGGTTTTGCACCTTCAGATTATTTTGTGAATCCCCTTCCCATTGTCATATTCAAGTCTGCACTGCTTTTCTTACTGGAATGAAGCCTGCTTGATCACAGCAAAAACATTGTTAAAATGTCAAGATATGGGTTTGTTTTTTATTACACTAACAGAATCATGCCAGGATCAACCAGATAATTTTATTTGTGGCACACAAGAGCTACTTTCTTGACCCCCTTCCATATCTATGGCCAGTTTATAAGATGGATAACCCAGTACAGGGCATGCGGTTGTGCTCTGATATACACACACCTTGGGAGGTTGAACACACACTAAGGCGTGCGTATATCAGAGTGCGACTGCACACCCTGTAGTCAATTATCTATTAAATATATATATATATATATAGTTTCATAGAGAGATACAAGTTCAAGAGACCCATGGTCTATATTGAACTCACCACCATTCTCTTTTGATAGAATGAAAATTTTGTGTCACCCATGTAATTATCCAATCTGTTTTTAAATGTATTCATATTTTTACTCTCTACTATGGTTTCAAGGAGAATATTCCATATAGTGATGATTTTTTGAGTAAACCATTGATTTCATTTTTGCGTTTTATTTTGTTCTCCTATCAGTTTCAATTTATGTGATCTAGTGTTATTTTGATGATGGTGCATCACAAGTCCTATAGTTTCCAGGTAGTGACAACCTGTACAGCCTTATAGGTTAAGCAGGATAAGCATGAGAGAGTCCAAATTATAGGGTATTCTATACTTAAGGGTATAAGATGGGGGAGAGGGGTGCCAGAAAAAGTAACATCTGGGTAGAATGCATGCCAGGCATGACAGCGAGTAGAATGCGGCAAAATATGGGCAGATATGTGGGGAAGGTGGGGGGGGAAGCCGCACATTGTTGTGCACCTGGGAACAAATGATCTGGAAGGGAGAAGGATAGAGGAGGTACATGACAGCTTCAGGGAAGTGGAGAAACTATGCAGTAAAGAGGGAACAATGGTAGCCTTCTCAGAAGTTCTGCCAGTGCCAAGGGCTAGTACAGACAGGAAAAGACGAATCAGTGACTTCAACAAGTGGCTGAGGGAATGGTGTGGGACCAAGGGGTATGGATTGGTCGGGGACTGGGGTAGTATATAGGATAACACAGATCTTTATGTAGGGGATAGGTTACACCTTAGCAGGGCAGGGTCACAAGTGTTGAAACAGAAGCAGGGGTATTTCATCAGTGAGAGGTATAATTTAAACTAGGTGGGGGGGGCATTGGAGCTGGGAATCACCAGGGTAGGTTGTTCCAATGGACCTCCCGCAACCACCAGGATATACGATCTTAGGTGAAATAGGGGTTGAAGTGAAGGGTAAAGAAGCAGGAAGGATAAGAGCAGTGTGGATAATGGTTTCACTAAATGCTAGGAGCCTGGGGAACAAGTTGGCAGAGTTGCAGACATTGATGGCAGAGGGGGAGGGGGAGGTAGACATAGCTACCATTACTGTGTCGTGGGCAACCAGGTACCATGACTGGGACCTAACCATTCTAGGGTACAAACTATTCCAGAGGGACAGAGATAAAGGGAAGCCCAGGGGGTTGCCATTTATGTAAGGGAAGGGATCAGATGTAATAGGGAGGAAGGGGAGGATGGCAGGTCGGAAGTAATCTGGCTGCAACTACATAGCCAGAAAGAGACCAAGATCTGTCTGGGGGTCATTTATAGACCTCCAGCCCAGAAGGAGGACATTGACAAGGAACTGGGGGAGCAGATAAGGAGGCATAGTGGCAAAGGGAGCACAGTGGTGGTGGGGGATTTTAATCTACCAGGGGTGGATTGGAGCATTCCAGCAACCACTTGCACCAGGGAACAGATCCTCCTGGAAGCATTCCAGGATGGCTTCCTTATCCAGAGGGTAATGGAGCCAACGAGGGAGTGGAATATACTAGACCTGGTACTGGAAGATGGGGAACAGGTCAGGGATGCAAGGGTGAAGGAACCTCTAGCAAGCAGTGACCACCGTACAGTGTGGTTCTCAATCAATCTGGGTAGGGAAGTAGCCACTACAAAATCTAAGGTTCTGGACTTCAAAAGGGCAGACTTTGACGGGATGGGACACATACTAGAAAGTCATATGGCAAGCATCTGCCCAGAAATGGACACGGAACAAAAATGGGCAGTCATCAGGGCAGGACTGGCTGAAGCCACTAAAGCTTGTATCAAGAGTCAGTGCAAAAAAGCCAGGACCAAGAAACCAAGTTGGATGAGTAGAAAGGTTGTGGTGATGGAGAAGAGGAAGGCGTTTAGGATCTACAAGAGATCCAACAGGGCAGAAGACAGAGAAGAATATGTGAAGAAATCCAGAGAAGTGAGCAATGTGGTAAGGGCAGCAAAGGCGGCTAGGGGAACAGAGGTTAGCTCAGGGGATCAAAGAAAGAGAAAAGGATTTCTTCAGATATATCAGAGAGAAGAGGAACAGCAAGGATCACATTGTTAGGATCAGGAGGGGAAGTGGGTGGGTAGAAAAGGGGGCTGAGCAGGCAGAAATACTTAATGAATACTTCTGTTCAGTCTTCACCAAGGAGAGGGATGGGCCCGTACCTGAGAAGTATGGTGAGGTGGGAGAGGGTGGGGGAGTAACAACCACGGATGGGGAAATCACAGTGGAAAGGGTGAGGGAGGGCCTAAAGTCCCTGAAGGTGGACAAGGCACCTGGCCCAGATGGAGTCCACCCCAGGGTGCAGAGAGAGAGCTGGCAGAGATTCCTGGCAGGGCCATTGGTGGACCTGCTCAATACCTCTCTTAACTCAGGGATGTGTGCCCAGGGTCTGGAGGGAAGCGCATGTGGTACTTCTCCATAAGAGTGGGCCCAAGGACGAACCAGAGAATTACAGACTGGTAAGCCTTACTGCAATTGTGGGAAAACTGATGGAGACAATCCTCAAGGAAAGACTGGTAAAATTTCTTGAGGATAACAATCTCCAGGACAGCAGGCAGCATGGGTTTGTCTCAGGTAGATCCTGCCTGATGAACTTGGTTGATTTTTATGACTGGGTTATGAGGGCACTGAACAGGGGACATGCGGTGGATGTCCTCTACCTGGACGTCAGCAAGGCTTTTGACTCAGTACCACATGGTAGGCTGACCTGCAAGTTGAAGAGTCTGAGAGAAGGGAGGAAACTGGTCAGATGGGTTGAGAACTGGCTGCAAGGTAGACAGCAGAATGTAGTAATGGAGGGGGGCACCTAAACCCAGGGCAGTAACAAGTGGTGTACACAGGGTTCAGTGCTGGGACTGGTTCTGTTTAACATTTTTATAGCCGACATTGCAGTGGGGATTAAGTGCAAGATCAGTCTGCAGATGACACAAAGATTTGTGCCAAGGTAGATGGGGTGGAGGGAGCAAAAGTACTTCAGGAGGATTTGGTAAAACTGGAGGAATGGTCTCACACTTGGCAGCTTGGTTTCAATGCCAAGAAGTACAAAGTGATATATTTAGGAGGCAAGAACCCAGGACATAATTAGTGGCTGGAAAGTGTCCTGTTAATAAAATCCAAGGAGGAGAAGGATCTGGGAGTGCTGGTAACCAGGGAGATGAACCACTCTGCTCAGTGCAGGAAGGTAGCAGCAAAGGCAAACAGGATGCTAGGGTGGATAGCAAGGGGGACTACTTTTAGGAGTGGGGAGGTCATCTTGCCCCTGTACAGGTTCCTGGTGAGACTGCACCTAGAGTACTGTGTGCAATTCTGGTGCCTCTACTTGAAAAGGGACACCAAACTACTGGAGGGGTACAGCGCAGGGCAACAAAAATGATCCTGGGCTGGGGACAGACTATATGAGGAGAAACTGAGAGAGCTCAATATGTATACCCTGGAGGAAAGAAGGGAGAGAAGGGATATGATTGAGACCTTCAGGTACCTGAAGGGTTTGAACATAGTAGACACCAGGTGAATGTTCAATCTGAAAGGCAGATGGTAACCAGGGGGCACTCTATGAAGTTGGAATGGGGCAGTTTCAAGAGGGAATTGAGGAGGCACTATTTCACAGAAAGGGTGGTGGCAGGGTGGAACGCTCTGCCAGAGGAAGTTGTATCATTGCAGAGTGTTGGGGGCTTCAAGAGGGGGTGGAACAGATTCAAGGGGGAGGTACAAATCAGGAAGGGGTGGGAGATGCGGGAGGGCATATGAGGGAGCTGCAGTCTAATGAACTGAAGTGTTGCACACTTGAGCTGACTAGATAGACCAAATGGCCTGTATCTGCTGGCAATTTCGTATGTTCATACGTTCGTATGTAAGCACAGGTCTCCCTTTAGGCATCTATAGTCAAGGGAATATAATTCAAGATCTACTGATAGCTCCTCATAACTTAAATTTAACACAGCTTTAACCCTTTTCATTGATTTTCTTTGCACATTTTCTATCATTTTTTTGCTGCCTGTTGTATGTGGGGCATAGAAGGGAATGCAGTATTCCAAGTGAGGTCTAACCAAACTGGTATATTATGGTACTATTCTTTCTCTCGATCTACTCTTTGATTTCGAAAATCCAGCCTAATATACTGCGACATTTTTTCACTATACTTTTTGTGTGGTTCTCAAATGTTAGTCTATGTGAGATATTTACTCCCAGATCTTTCTCACATGTAATAGTTTGCAATATTGTGTTATTAAGTTTGTACAGTTTACATGGGTTATTATGACCGAGGTACATGACCTTGCATTTGCCCTCATTAAAGTACATTTTGTTCTCAGTTGCGCATGCCTCTAAATGCTTAAGGATTTTTTGAAATTCTTGGGCTACAAGATGGTCATTAAAGAGACCCCCAACCTTGCAGTCATCAGTGTACTTACATAACCACACATTGTTTGATGACTGCATGGATGAGACCATTATGTTAAAGAGTGTAGGCCCAGAGCTGAGCCCTGTGGGACCCCACTAGTCACCTGCCTCCAGGAAGATAAGTTCCCTCTAACAGTAACTCTTAGCCATCTGTTATCTAACCACAATGTGACCCATTGTATAATATTAGGGTCTAAGTTAATTTTGATCAGGTGCTTAATTAAGATTTTATGGGAAACAGTATCAAATGGTTTGGTATAATCTAAAAAGACTATGTCTACAGGGATGCCCTTATCCAGTGCTGCACTGAATGGATCAAAGATTGTAGCTGATTTGTCAAACAAGACCTTCATGGAAAAACAACATGTTGTGTAGCATCAATAACTAATGTTATTAAGGCAACTAACCAAAAACTAGGCCTCCTATATCATACTGCCCCCTAACTAACACCTCGAGCACGCAAGACCATTGCCTCTGCCACCCTTCTCCCAGGCCTGTTCTATGGGGCACCCATAATTCACTCTGCCAAGTCCTCTGTTCTGACAAAATTCAAGCAAGCCTATCATAGAGTCTCATGATTTGCCACCAAGGTTCCCACACAGGCCCACCACTGTGACATGCTCAAGACTCTAGGCTAGCAGGCCTTCAAGGCCAAAATAGACTTCCCTGTACTATGCACCATCTTCAAACTTCTCCACCTTCCATCACCACTTATCCTCGCCAACCTCCACACATTAAAACCCTCATCTAGGACCCTCCGGTCCTCCCACCTCCCTATACTAACCATGTCCAAACCCTGACTAGCAATTGGAAGGAGATCTTTCTTCTCAGCAGCTCTTCAAAAATGGGGTAACCTCCCTCAAAGTCTTCTTTCATGTGTATCTCTTCCCCAGTTCAAAAAGTACTTCAAAGAAATCTTCTTCCCTCCTCTCATTTGTAACTGTACCTAATCCTCTCCATCCAATATGTTTCTCCTCCCCTCCCTCCCCTCTCCCTCTTTCTCTCTTCATGCATTTTCCTACCCAATTACTTGATCCCTGCTTTTCCCCTCTCCCCTGACCTCACCTTCTCCCTGCTTATGACCATACTTATGTAATATATTGTATTATATTTGCACTTTTTTATTGTATTACAATGTATGTAAAACTTGTATACTGTCCAATGCTCTAATGTTAGACAAGCATATGTACCCAATTATGGTCTGTTATAGAAGTGATGCATTTATGTTTTTATTTCCATGTGCTCACCAGACTATCATTATTGTTTTCTCACATTTGTTCCTGTTTATCTTCTGTATAGTGCTTTTTACTCTGTATGTATTCTTGTAATGTCTCTGTTCCCTGTGTCGCCCCTGAAAAAGGGACATGAATGTCCCAGTGGGCCAACCCGGTCATCAAAATTCAAATAAATAAATAAGTAAATATGTCCATGCTGCTGTATATGGGACATTATGCGCTGTTGAAGTAATCTTTCTAAAAGTTTGCCAACTACAGACATTAGGCTGCTAGGCTATAATTATGGATATCAGCTTTACTACCACATGTATGGCTAGGCGTCACAAGCGCCTCTTTCCATTCATTAAGGAAGGTACCTTTGTTTAGTGATGCATCAAAGAGCAGAGCTAAGGGTCCTGACAGGTGAGCTGATAGTTCTTTAATAAATTTAGGTGGAAGACCATCTGGCCCTGGTGACCCGTTTTGTTAAATCATTTTTATGTTTGCTTGCACGCATGTGCAAGAAACATAGTGCCACTATACTGGTTTTCGTAGGTGTGCCTCCCCCACTTCCAATGCCCTGCTCCCTTTTGCAGGCATGGCTGCACTGCAGCAATGAATGTCCAAGCTGTTTATGACAGCCGCTCAGATGCAGTGGCGTACTGTTCTGAGGAAAACACCGTCACAATCAGAGGTGGTGACGTGTAGGCAATTTTCATACTGCTGTCAGCAGTATGCAAATTGCCTACACGTCAGCACTGCATCTGAACTGACAGAGACAGTTCATCCCCCCAAGAACACCTACGAGCACGCTGGGAGCCCACCCCAGCATGATCATGCGCCCTCGCGACACCGTGTGGCCGACAGGGTGCCCAATCTCCGCCGGCTGCCCCCAAACAGATCTAGGTGCCACACTGGAACCCACCCAGCGTGGCAAAAATTCTACTGTGACGGGGTGCCCAACTTCATTGGCTCCACTGTACCCCCCACAAAAAAAAACGATTTTGTTGCCATGCTGGCAGCCCACCCCAGCATGGCAATGTCCATATGGCTGGATGGGGTGCCCCATCAGCTCCACTACCCCCCAAAATAAACCTTCCAGCTGCCACGCTGGGAGCCCACCCAAGCATGGCAAAAGTCCTGTGACATCTTCTAAAAGAAAACACCTGTAAAAAAAAAGGTCCCTTATTGACTGTCTTGCCCTCCCCAGCCCGTGCGTCCACCATCTGTGCACCCACCTCCCCACACACACACACCCATACTTACCTCTGGAGCCCATCGCACCATCTTCGGGACTGGAAACATGTCTGCACTCTTCAAAGTCAACTGTGAACTGAAGAAATGCTGATAAGCTGTATAATGGCATAAATGTTTTTTTCTACTTTGGTGCATATCTCAGCCATTTTGGGATTTTTCACTAAATTTTCAACATGGGTTCTTAGTTCCACCATGAACTCATCACTGTCATTTTGTTATTCGTCTCGAAAGGTGATTTCACGGTCACGCGTGGAACCACCTTTTGGGACTGAGAACAAAATAACAGTGTCACAGTTCATGAGGTAGGCTCCTCAAAACCCTATGTTGAAATTTGGTGAAAAATTCCAAAATGACTGTTTTACGAGCGGCGGTATTGTGCAGTTTCTACGATGCTCAGAATTTTGAGAATTTTTTATATTTTCATCCAGATTTTCAACATTGCCGTTTGACCACACCTCATTATGAACAGTACAGCTGTAATTTTTCACATCTTGCCCAAAATGTGTTTTCATGCATGTAGAGCACAATGGTGTGAAATCAATGTCTGTGACAGAATAAGAAAATCACAGTGACACTATTCATGAGCAGAGGTCTTAAAATGGCTATGTTGAAAAGTTGGTGACAAAAGTCCATAAAATGACTGTGTTACTAGAGTACATTGCGCAGTTTCCATGCACCCTCGTAAATTTACGAATTTGTAATATTTTCAGTCCAGATTTTCTACACTGGCATTTTTCCACACCTCCTTATGAACAGTACAGCTGTCATTTTTCACACTCTGGCCGAAATGTGGTTTCGCACCTCCGGCGTAGAAATGCATGGTCGCTGTGGGAAATCAGTGTTTGGGACAGATTACGAAAATCACAGTGACACTGTTCATGAGTGGAGGTCCCAAAATGCCTGTGTTGACATTCTGCTGTAAACAATCACCAAACTAATAAAAATACGGGTGTGCATTGCGTAGTTTCTACGCACGCTCATGACTTCACCAGTTTTTTTTATATTTTTCACTCCAGATTTTCAACATTGCCATATTTTTACACCTCCTCATGAACAGTACAGCTGTCATTTTTCACATCCTGTTCAAAATGTGTTTTCACATCTGTGGTGCCAAATAGCGTAGTCGCTGTGCAAAATCAGCCTTCTGCTAATGAATTGATATTGCCACTGTTCATGAGGTGGGGGTCACAAAAAACCCATGTTGAAAATTTGGAGGGAAAATATCAATGAACGCCTGGGTCATTAGGGTTTCCAGCCATAACGCCCCACCCTGTAGAGACTGACAGGCATCAGGGGTATGACTTGGGATTGTCGCCTGTAATGCCCATGCCATTCCACCCCCACCCACACCCTGCAGCCAGTGACAGGCATCGAGGTGTGCCTTGGACTCTTTGGCCCCAAAGTTCACCCCATTCTCCTATACTGCACCCATCTCACCATATTTCCTTATGGATGGGATGAGCATAAGGCCCAAAGTCCCCAAGGCACACAGTGACACTTGTCTGCGGAGTAGGCTGTGGTGAAATGGCGTGGCCATTATGATTGATGACCCAAAGGCACCCCCCAATGCCTGTCAGTCTCTGCAGGGTGGTGGTGGGGTTGGCTTCAGTTCAGTACTTCAGTGCTATTCCTATTATGCATCTCTTTAACTCCTACACTACCAATGCCAATGCCAGCAAGCAAACATTCGGCATTGACAAATGCTTGTTATTACTATGGCTACTTCATTGGATGTAAATGGTCTGAAATTCTTAGCAGTGTTGTTGTTTCTTGTATTCGTCGGTTCCTTAGGCTTAAATATACTGCTGAAATAGTTATTTAATTCTATAGCCATTTTAGTCTCGTCACTGATTGCTCCTTCCTCTGTTTGAATTGGCCCTACACCAGTTTTTGAACCACGCATAGTACCCACATAGTTACAAAATTTCTTTTTGCTGTCTCTTGAGGTGGCCAATCTTAGTTCTAAGTTTTGTTTTGCTCTTTTGATGGAGCTTTTAGTTTTATCGGCAATTTTTTGTATTGTTGCCAGTTTTCTGCTGTCGGTTACTTTTTATGTTTTTTGTACAGCTTTTTCTTTTCATGTATATTTTTTTCATACTATTTATTTCTTTTATTTCGATTTTTGTAACCGGGTAAGCCCACTGAGACCAGAGGTCCCTTTTTCAGGGGTGACCCAGGATTAGTTACATACAGCAGAGATTACATACAGTGTACGATAATACAGTGGATTAAAATTGTAACATACATTGGAGAGACAGTAATTGCAGTAGACAATCCAGAATTTACATATGGTACAACACATAGGGTTAACAGTAGTTTTGTTTGCATATTCACCGGTATGGGCATTGAAATACAGTGGTCACAGCTGACACATTCATTAGAATTACAAGGGAATAGGGAGCTAGCGATTGCAGCTTCAGAGGCTTAGTTCCAGAAGGTACACTTTGAGGTCCAACTTGAGTCCTTGGAGAGAAGTCCTGTCAACCAAATTTGCTGGGAGCAAGTTCCATAAGTGTGGGGCAGCGTATTTAAAGGAACGCTTGCCTAGGTTGGTGCGTAACCATGGGATGTCAAGGGGATGGCCAGCTGAGGATCTCATATCACGGCATTGTACTCTGGGGTTGACGAGTCCATGCAGATGAGGAGGAGGGCCAGTAGTGGTGAATTTGTAGGTCAGGCAAATGGAGGAATAGGCCAACTTGTGATGTATGGTAGGCCAGTGGAGGCCTGTGAGGACCTCACAGTGGTGCCTCCTAGGAGGGGAGTTAGTGGCAAAGTGTGCCACCCTATGGTAGAGCACCGTGAGTTTTCTTAGTTACCCTTCTCTAAGGAATTGTAACAGGTGGCCCCATAGAGGAGGAGAAAGGGGAGAAGGGTGCAGATAGCAATAGTTCGCTGAGCCTCATCATAAAGAGGTTTTTCCAGACTTTAGAGAAGTCCAAACCTCTGGTGGATGGACTTAATTAAGGAATCAATATGAGGTTTATAGGACAGTTCTCAGTCAAGGAGGATCCCAAGGTATTTGATCCTGTCTAGGACCTCAACTCGCTTCCCCTGGGCTGTTTGGAGCTGGAGTAAGTCACTCCTGTCCTTACCGAGGCACCTGATTCCAAACAGGGCAGCCTTCGTTTTCTCCTCATTCAGTACTAGGGAGCTGGTGGAGAACCAAGCTTCCAGTACTGAGAGGCTGGCTTGTAATTTGGCATTGATGACGCTGGGTAGCGGGTCACTGCAGTAGACGACAGTGTCATCCACATAGAGGATGAGTTTACTCACCCACAAACCCTCTCTATGTCATTGACAAAGAGGGTGGAGAGCAGGGGGCCCAGGATTAAGCCCTGGGGTACCCCAGAGACCACCAATCAGGTACAAGACTGTGTTCCTCTCCAGAGAACTTTTTGGGTTTGATTGAGTAGATAGCTCCTAAACCAGGAAAGGAAGAGTCCATCCAGTCTGAGGAGGTGGAGTTTGGAGAGAAGAAGGTTATGGCTGACCAAGTCAAAAGCCTTGGACAGGTTGATAAATAGTGCTCCCACCAGGGAGCCCTGGTCCATAAAGTCGAGGACATCAGACATGAGCCAGATAAGGGCCATGTCTGTGCCATGGCCTTTCCTGAAGCCATGTTGTATGTTGGCTAGGAGAAGGTGCTGCTCAAGGTAGTCATGCAATTGGTTGTGGACCAGTCTTTCCTGCACCTTCCTGAGGGGGCAAAGAATGGAGATAGGCCTATCATTCCCCACTATATCCCTGGGCCCTTTTTTGTGGACTGGGACTATGGTTGCTACTTTCCATTTACTTGGGACTGTTTCCTCAAGGAGGGACCTATTGATGAACCATATGACAGGGAGGGTGATGGCAGGATCAGCGGCCCTCAGCAGACTTGGTTCAAGCAGGTCATGTCCTGCGGAGGAATCAGGGTTAATTTTGAGTAGGAGAGGAAGTACTTCAGATGGTTTAACAAGTTTCAGGTTAAACTGGGGCCTAGCATGCTCCCAAATGGTACTGTTGTTATGGAGAACACCAGGAGGGATGGGGGGTGAGAATCCACCTGAGTTGGAAAAGGAGGCATTGAATGCCTCTGCTACTGTGAAGGGTCATTGGACAGGGTATTCCCAATGAGTAATGCTCCATCCTGGGCATTGGGAGCACCTCTGAGTAGCAAATTTATTTGGCCTCAGAATTTCTTGGGATCCAGGAGGTGACTATTCTGAAGATCACGTAGATACTTAGACTTTACAAGTTTGGAAGCTTTCTTACAATGGTTCCTCAGTTCCCTGTATTTCTCCCAGTCCGCGTTGTGACCTGAGGATTTGTATAGTCCCCAGGCACTATCATGGAGTAACATACTCTGTTTGAGGCCAGGGCCTAGCCATTTATGGCACTTCCCCCGTATGCTTAATTTCTTTAGTGGTGCATGAACGTTGGCCACAGACAGAAATTAGCTGGTAAAATAGTCCAGTGCTTCATCCAGGGTGGGGAGAGTGACTATGGGATCCCAGTCGATGGCATGAAGGTCTGAGCAGAAATCAGCTGTTACAAGTCTGCTGAAGTTCCTGTCTTCGGTCACCCTGGCGGCCAGTTTGGAGGCTTGTTGGACCAGGTGCAGAAGATTGATGAGTGGTCACTCAATGAGTCTGACATGGTCCCGGCAGTCATAATATGATTGGGACAGGAGACAAGGGCCCAGTCAAGTAGGGAGTGATTGCCAGACTTGGCATTATGCCTTGTAGGCAGATCGATGATTTGAGTCAGGTTGGAGTCCAGAACAGGGTTCTTATTAATTGAGGTCTCCAGGGCAAGCCAATTCTGATTGAAGTCCCCAAGGAGAATCATCTCCCCCCCAAGGGATGCTCTGCCAGGGCAAGGGTTAGAGATTCTAGGGAAGAGGCAGCAGAATGGGCAGAAGATAGGCACACCCGACGTACAGGGGCTTGGTATCTCCAAGGAGCAGTTTAGTAAAAATGATCTCACTTACTGAGTCACAGAGGGGAGGGTAATCTAGCCGTGAAGCATTGAGATTTGTCTTGGTGTAGATGAGAACCCCACCACCTTTCTTTCCTACATAATCCCATCTGAAGGCGTTGTAACTGACCAGTTCTACTTCATGTGGGAGGATTTGGTGGCTTGAGCCAAATCTCAGTCACTGCTAGTATATCAGGTTTATACAGTACAGTCCAAGCTTCAAGGTCATGGACTTTATGCCTTAGGCTGCCAATGTTCATGTGGACCAGACTGTTATGCCACCAAGGTGGTAATCTATGGTTGTTGTTATATTTGATTCTTTTTGGCACCCAACATTCAACGCAATGATTAAGTTTATCTTTTAGTTTCTTCCAGATGTCAGTTAGTGCTAGTTTGCTTAGCTGTTTTCCAGTTCCATAGCTGGAGAAACTTTCTCATGCTATGGTAATCAGTTTTGTAAAAATCTTTCAAAATAGTTTTCTCTTGTATCTTAATATTATGCTTATGTCAATACTTAACAATACTATTTTATGATCACTATCACCAAGTGGGTGTAACACTTTTGGTTCAGAAAAGCCATCATCAGTGTTTGTAAAAATTAAATCAAGAATGTTATTTCCTCTTGTTGCTTTCTTCACCAGCTGTTCGAGGTTATCCTGCATGGTGATTTCTATAAATCTCTTTTCAAGGCTACCTAATCCCTCAAGTGTATCCCAATTAATAGTTGGAAAATTGAAGTCCCCCATAAGTACAGTAGTCCCCATTGATATCCTTTAGTTCAGTCTCTTCCAAGAAAGCAGTGCTTTCACACTTGTCTAAACTGGGGGATCTATAGCCAAGGCCTATGGTTACATTATTGTTTGGCATCTGAGTTATAGCCCAAATCAGTTCATTGTCAATTAGTGTATTGTTTTATTTTTGAATTTCATATGGCTTTAGGTGTTCCACAATGCACAACACGATTCCACCTCCTCTTTTAACTTAATGATTCTTTGCTACCCTAATATAGCCTGGTATGTCCATGTAGAAGAAGAAGAAGAAGAATCAGCATTTATATAGCACTTTTCATACATCCAAAGCACTTTACAAGCAATGCTAGACTGGTAGTGAAGTGACTGAATGTGTGCTGGCAGCCATATCGCACATCATCACCCACACACAGCCTGGATAATTGCATGAACCAGTTTATGGGAAGGTGAATGTTGGTCAGGACACCGGGAATGTTCCCTACTCTTTGTGAAGAGTGCCGTGAGTTCTTTTACTTCCACCTGGACACCCATCAGGACAACACTAGGATGGGCAGAAGGGACCTCGGTTTAACATCTCATCTGAAGGACGGCACGCCCCAGCAGTACAGCACCCCACAATACTGCACTTGGATGCCAGCGATTTTTAGGTGCAAGTCCAATCCCGGTGTGGGACGAGAACCTACAACCTTCTGGTCCAGAGGCAGATGTGCTACCAACTGAGCCACGCTGAGTCATTGTCTTTATGGCATGTTTTGGTCACACCATAGATATCAACTGCATTTTGTGACATAATGAACTGCAATTCCTCCATTTTATTTGTTAAACTATGTGCATTAACTAGTATTATTTTAAGTTTTTTATCACTTATATTGTTTTGAGGTTTAGCTAAAATCTTATTTATTAGAATTGTTGGTTTGTAGTATTACAAAGACAATGAGAAAAGTTGTTAGAGTCATTCTTTTAACTTGTTTCAAGAGAGTCCTGAAGTTCAAGCCTCTCCCCCTGTTGCTCTAGTTTAAATGTCTATTTCTTGTAGACAGCATATGCTTGCCAAGCAGGGTGCTTCCTCTTCTGTTAGAATGTAACCCATCCCAACAATACAATTCATTATGACCTGCAAATTCTTCCCAGTGTGTAATACATACAATGTCTTGCCGCAGACACCATTTTCGTAACCATTCATTTACGTGCTTAATTTTAGTGCTGAAGTATTCTGACACCCTTGGCATATATATTCCTTTTTAAAACCATCAGGTAATTACAGTATAGGCAGGAAGAAACTGGTCAGCCTCAGTAGGCCAAGCAGCCCTTATCTGCCAACAAATTCTGTTTCTACATTTCTATGTACTGAGGAAAAAAAAGTATTGATTACAGTCTATGTTAATACAGTCTATTGATACAAAAAAATAGAATCAATACTACGTGTTTGCCCTGTTTTGGCTGTATCACAACTGAACAGGCATTTGTCAATGCCAATTTTCGTCCGTTCACATTGCTGTTGCAC
Organism: Neoceratodus forsteri; assembly: GCA_016271365.2. Taxonomy (NCBI): domain Eukaryota; kingdom Metazoa; phylum Chordata; order Ceratodontiformes; family Ceratodontidae; genus Neoceratodus; species Neoceratodus forsteri. The sequence goes on along the minus strand of CM057449.1, from coordinate 1,556,333,132 downwards.
CGATTCTAGCTTGTATACATTTTTATGAAATATTTATCCAGGATAGACCAGATGAGATGCAATATCTCATTTTCAGTGGTGTCCTGCTTTTACACATTTTTAGATTGTCTTTACTCAGGCAAAATCTAATTTTTAGTGGGCTCCCACATTTTGACCCCAAATTTCCTACAGTCTTTTTATAACATGACATTATGATCAAAATGGGTGGAATTTTTTAAATCCCATCCAAAAGGTGATTTTGCAGTGCCACTGTGAAAACAGGTTTCAGAGGGGATTTGAAAAATTACACCTGTTATGTTCAAGAGGTGGGGTAACACAAGGGATATGTTGATCATTAGGGGGCCAAACTCTTCAAAAAATAATGTTATGAGTAAACATTGGAACAATTCAGTGCTTCTTCATAACGTAGATGTTTTTTTCACATTGTCACCCAAATTTTCAACATAGTCTTTTTATGACCACACTCCTTCTGAACATGATAGGTGTAATTTATAAAACAGTGGTTGAAATGTCATTTTGTGCTGCCAGGATTTGAAAAATGACAGCAGTCACATTCACGAGGTGGTATGAAAAAAAGGCTATGCTGAAAATTTGGTTCAAAATATTAAAAATGACCAAAGTTACAAACATGTGTTGAAAAATGTCAATGTGTGCTCATAACTCTTTTTTTTATATTTTCCTCCCAAATTTTCAACATACCCTTCTTTATGTACTCACAAGAAAGGGCAGAGAAAATTTTTAAATCTTGCCTGAAAGGTGATTTTGTGCTACAGCTGCAAAATCATTTTGGCGAAGATTTGACAAAATGACAGCTATTACGTTCATGAGGCGGTGTGAAAAACTGGCTATGTTGAAAATTTGGGGTCAAAAGATTGAAAATGACCAAAGTTAGAAGTGTGCATTAAAAAATGTCAATGTATGCTCATAACTTTGTTGTTTTCTAATATGTTTACCCCAAATGTTCAACATAGTATGACACTACCTCATGAACAAGAGCAGAGAAAATTTCCAAATACTGCCTGAAAGATAACTTCATGCAATTACAGTGAAATCACCTTTCAGGACAGATTTGTATAGTTTCACCACCCTTGCTTATGAGGTAGGCTACAAAAAAGGCTATGCGGAAAATGTGGGGAAAAAACATTTAGAAATGATGAAGTTATGAGGGCAAGTTCAAAACCCATTGAAATACACTGATCCATATACATAATTTCCTCAGTTCCCAGACTGGCATTGAAGAGTGAAAACATGTCTCCTGCAAGCAAGGATTATGGCATTGGACCCCAAGTAGGTAAGTAAGGGTTGGGGGGTGTGGGGTGGTGGGTGCTGAGTGGGAGGGTCATGGTGGTGGTGTGCAAGTGGCAGTAACAGTCATCAAGGGATGGTTTCCTTTTTGACAGGATATATAAAAATGAAAAATGTCTGCAAGGGATGCTTTTCTTTATTTCAGGTTCTGACACTGGGGACTGGGCACCTCAGTATCAGTGTTATGTTTGGCAGAACCGGGGCTAGACTCCCAGGTGTCATGTAATGAAAATGTGTGCAGGGATGGTAGTAGCCAGCACTGTGGATTGGACACCCCTGTGTTGGAAAATTAAAAGTTAGAGGTGGGGTGGAGGGGTGGAGGATGTGGGGTGGTGGGTGCTGAGTGGAAGGATCAGGAGGGAGGGTAATGGCAGTGGTGCGTTGGTGGAGGCAACAGGCATTGCTGGACAGTTGTGTTTTCTACAGTGTGTATGGAGTATAAAAATAAAAAAGACTATGAGGAATAGTTTTCTTTTTTTTTATTTTAGGTACTGACACTAGAATTGGGCACCCCAGTGTTGGTGTTATATTTGGTGGCACCAGGGGTGGGCACCCCAGTGTCATACAGTGAAAACATGCATGGTGGGGGTTACTAGTTGGCTCTGGGGATTGGGCAGCCTGGTGTTGGAAAATTAAGCAGGAGGAATCAATGGGAAGTGGGAGGGATACTTGGCAGAGGGTGAGAGGGATTGTTTTTACATTTGGGGGAGGACCACAGCAGGCTGATCATGACGCTGATCAGCTCTGCTTGCTGGGTGGCTTATGCAGATCAAAGGAAGGACCTACCATCTGATGTGGGTGGCTCTTTTCTTTGAACTACATGAATTGTCCACCCAGTAAGACCAGAAAAGTGTCATGATCTGCCTGGCTGATGATTGTTCTGTCACTGTTGAGCCCCTTGCAGACTGCCTTGCATCGGAACGACAGTGACACACCTCTCAAAACCCACTGTCATTCCAATATATTCACTGTGCACAAGCACAAGGGCAAAAATGAAACAATGTATCAATAATATACTGAAAAAGCAGTTTGAAATAGTATGTATTTTAATACAACCACCAAAATCACTCTTAAGGTTTTAAGACTGGTCTCACTCACATTCTTAGGGTATGTGAACTGCGAACCAAAAGTGAGCTCTTACAACCCTAAGAGTGATTTTGGTGGTTGCATTAAATTATTATTAACCAAGATTGATCAATAATATATTAAAATAAAAAAGGCCCCAAACATGCTTGTTTCCAAGGCATCTGCACTTGAGATATCTTCACAGAATCAGAGAGTCTCACACACAGAGGAAAGCAGTACTCCGACTGGTTGGGCATGCTCCCTAGATATGTAACTGATGTACATAGATAGTACAGACACATAAAAACTGTATCAATAAAACTGATTCTTAATGATCTGTCTCCAAGATGCCATTAAAAAAATAAGTTTCTAGTTCCAATGATTCCGAAGTTAGACCTTTCCAAATATAATGTCTTTAAAACTGGATAACTTAAAGGCTAGAAACTTAATTTCTTGTATTGAAAGCGTGGGACCAAGCAAGTTGATACAAGCTGATATATAAAATATGAAGTGATTCAAAACATTTTTAAATCATGTTATTTTTAACAACATAGTATATTGAATTGACATGCATAGATATGTATCAACCCAGGACTTTTGTAACTTTATGATCTATTCTTCTTAACTGGACTTCAGGCTTTCATTTAAAACAACTAAACCTAACATATCAAATGTTATAGCTTTTAAAATATAATTGTATGCATTATACAGTATAACAAATATTTTTGAAAATGGTCAGACAATACTTTTGGTTGCTCTGTTTAAGAATAAACACATTTTTCCCAGTTTTAGTACTGTAAGTACTTTAAAATGCCATATCTAGGGCTGCCTGATGGTCCTTGGTACATGTACCAGCTTACAATATGTGGCCAAAGGTTCACATCTCGAGCCCCGACTTCCAACAGCATCAGGTGACTGGCAAACATTAAAGCATTGTCCTGGACTCTTCTTGTCTCAGAATGGGTGTGAAGATTTTGTTGTTATACTGTTGCCCCTTGGTGACCTGGAGGAGAAAGCCATGTGGGAAAGAAATCATGTTATAAGGCACCTTCCTGTTGCGGACATTATTCTTCTGATGTCATGAAGCATAGGTATCATGACATCAAGCTTGAAGTTTGTGTTGTGGCATCGAGATAACTGGTGTGTGGGGATGATCCCAGTGATTTCACAGTCCATGGAATGCATGTCACATGTGTTCTGGCAATGGGGGGTTGGGTGGGTGTAATGGGATCAAAATGCTGATGCCGACTGGCCAGACAGGGGAAGCATTGACCTTCTCATTCACCCAAATTGGGTCACCTGGCTCCCATCTCAGGAAGTAAGTCCCTTGTCCTATTGGAACCCAGCTATATGACATATCCTTGCTCCATGGGATTTGAGAGTGGTTACACATGGCACTTGAGAAGGGGTGGCACACCTTGAATGCATTTATACTTTATAGTAGATGGTAACAAGGGTCTGGTGGACAAAAACATAGTGAGGAACCAAGTACCATTACTTGCAATACCAGATATATCAGTTAATATCCACACCATCTGCAGAGTCTAAATGCTTCTCCACTATATGTACAGATGAAAAATACTGCTGACACTCAAATCCAAGTTAGGAGCTTTCCATGACAGTCCCAAACAGTAATATTTTAAACATCACTCTACGGAATATGAGAATTACAACACAGCTAGTATGCAGTCCATAACATCCACAGGAATGACCATTTCTGTAGAAAGTGTATTTTTCCCACAGTTAGTTCTTTTTATCCACCCTAGCCCAGAGCAGCCCTCTGGATGCCAGTCACCCCTGCCCCATCTCCCCAGTTTTCCTCCAGGTCTTCTCTTCATGCAGAGGCAGTGTAGCCAGGGTACTCATCAAGGTGCAGGGCTACTGGGAGGCTGGGAGACAGTGGCACCTTGAGAACCAATTTTCCCATTTTCTTCCCTGAGCAGTGTGCATGCAGTGCTACCCAGATATCTCCATGCACACTTCCGTAGGTGGACATCGAAGCCACCACTACCCTTCTGTTCTGGAAGTCCCTGACTGCTTTAAGCCCAGTCAATGCTAGGAACCAGGTTATCACTGGGCACTGTAATCTTTCCTCCCAGGGAGAACAGTCCTCTGGATGCTCTATCCTCTCCTGCCCTGGCCGACCCCAAGCAACCCAACTCTGCATCTGAAGCTGGGTCACTGATATGGCATGAGATGTGGCATCCACTACCTCAACCCCTCACCACCACCAGGCCAGCTATAGAAAGGCAGTTTAGCAATCAGTTTTGATATCTCTTTTACATTCCTCAGAATAACTGTTTTATTAGTATGCACCTTGGGAATTTGGGTATGTACCTGGCAGTTACTGAGCAGAGACAGTTGCATGAGTAACTGGGGTAGGTGAGTATAGCAAAGTCAATAATAATAGTAATGGCTGTGTGACTTCACCATGCCTGTACACATGTGAAGGGGCATGTCAGGCCCACCTGGGCACCAACATTTAACACTTAATTCCTCTATTACTGAGTATGAGGAATGAAGCCTTTGGGCACTACTCCAACTAGAGAGTGAGCATGAGACCCAACTGGGAAGTGAGGCAATTCTCCTGACCCTATCCATGGCAGTAGCTGAGGATCTTCACAGGGGTGACCCATACCACATCACAATAACCTATTTAGACTTTCAGTCTAGGCTGGAGGTAAATAGTGCAACACGTACATTACAGCTCTTGGTGAGGATGATATAATAACAGTTTAAACAGTAGTGGCGTAATAAATAGAACTTGGTTCCCATTCTAGTAGAACACCATTTTGAAGCATGAATGACAGTAAGTGTTGCCCTGTTCTTGCATTGGCAAACTTAGCTAGAACTTTAGTATCACACAGGTAACAGGCAAAGTGTTCCTTTTTGTCTGGTAATAGATGATGCTAGAAGTCAAAAAACAAATAACTGTCTCATTTTAGAAGAGGCAGTTCATGGTTGCAACAGCAACCCTAGCGGACTCTGGAAAACAAAGTCCAAGCTAGACCCTGTATAGCAGACACTTCATAACTAGATAAAACCCCACGGTCCAACCACTTCACAGAAGCGTCACCAGAAACACAGGCAGCATGCAAGGAATAAGATGAGGGGAACTCCAACTCCAACAACAACAATTCTAATGACAACTGACTGATGCTCCCCTGAGTGGCAGTTATACAACACACAAGACCCCTCCTCCTGCACATGGACCAGAGCATATGGAAGCAGGAGCCCTCAGTCTTAACTTCTAATGTGCCAGCATGCTAACTCACTAAATTGTTATACAGAGCTAGAGTGGTCTCCAAGGTATGCCCTCCTCCCCACAGAACCTCTTCTTGCAGGGTTATGGGATAGATAAAAACCTGAATAGAGATCAGAGTATGAAATGGTTGGAGAGCAACTAGGGTAACACATGTGGACATGAAACAACAAAAAACTAGACACACACTCATATCTGCCCAGGGCATACAGGATCAGCCTGCTCCACAACTTAACACACCAAAAAGATGTATGCATTTGCTGGAAACTGTTAAATGCGCAAAGAATGGAATATATCACATTACCACAAAAATGCTTGGCACTGCATTTTATTTTTAAAAAAAATACCTCAGTGGCAAACAAGAGAGGGACTCAAAACAAACACCCCAGTGCTTTGACCTCTTGCAGGTCTGCATCAGGGAGGCCATACAGCACCAAACATGTTTGTGTTAATGTAATACATTCTATTCTTTGCCCATCTAACAGTTTCCAGTGAGATGCAAGTCAGTTGTGCTGTATCAGTCATTTAGAATTTGGTTTATTTTTTTGTTATTATACATCTTCCTCTGTTGTTGGGACATAATTGACTTAAAGGAGCCACATATGCAGACACTGCTTAAATAATGTACTGAAGTGGCAGCATTACACATCCTACATACTCAATGGAACTTTTTTACAGCCATTGACCCTTTTGTTATGTTACCACTTTGCTGTAGCTGTCAATTTGCATGTCTGATCTCTCCCTTTTTAATGATATGAGGCCTGTTTCTTGGTAGTTACCCATATTGTATGAAACAGCTTCCTTTACATGCTCCCCATTGTTAAGCAATCTGGGACACATGGACTCTTATATATATTCTGAAATGCTAGTTAATTTTCCCTGCAACTAATGAAAGGACCTATGAGGTCTTGAAAGCTTGTGTAAACATTCTTCAGTTACTCTAATACAAGGTATTCCCACAAAAAAGTGCACTATTTATTTAAAATGTGTTAACCAGGAAAGGCAGACTGAGTCTATGCTCATTTCCAGGTGCAACCCGAGGGAGGGTACTCAAAAGGAGGTACAGGCAATAGCATGGTAATACAAATACATGCAAACAAGTATGATACAATACAACAAAATAAAGTACAATATAATACAATGCTCTAGTATGTACAAACAAGTACAATACAATACAATAAATACAATACAATAAAACAAAATAAAGTACAATATAATACAATGCGCTGGTATGTACAAACAAGTACAATACAAAATAATAAATACAATACAGTAGAACAAAATAAAGTACAATTTAATACAATGCTCTAGTATGTACAAACAAGGCTGTGGGAGTTACAGCAATGAGCAAATGAGCAATAAGCACTAGATTTTCCAGTGAGTGGGTACTTATTTTTAGTGTCCTTGAATATGAAGAGGTATGCAGTGATTGAAGGAGGTTCTTATCTTTAATTATTTGGAGTGAAATGGGAAATAAAGAAATTGTAGACAACAATGTTGAATGTGTCCCTTAATACCCTTTTCCCTTATTGGAAAGTTCATAAAATTAAATTTGGAGGAGTCCCTGATAGCAGTAATTTAATTATGTTATGATGAAAAAATGGATTAGGTCTCAGCTCCTTATTTTATGTCTTGTTGTTCCCTTCACCCATGGTATCATGCCACCATCAAATACAAATGGAGACTGCCATCCATGGCTAACTCCTCACCACTTTGTCAATGTTAATAAGCGTTCTTACTATTAGTTCATTTAAATGTGTGAAATAAATAAATTCCAACTCTCTCATAAAAGGAAAACTGTACCTTAATTGCAGCATTGTTTCCTTTTGTACTGGATTTAGGTGTCTAAATGTGTCCAGTGTTGATACTGCATTTTATGAGCTTTAGGAACTGAGGGTCTCTGTCTCTAAACAGAACTCTATTCCATAAATAACTGGTACATTGGTACAGTATGAACTGCAGGGATTCACTTCAGAGCCATGGGGACTTAACACCTTTGAGCCTTTCTCATAACTCCAGCGTCAAATACTTCATTCCAGTACCTGACCTCAAATAAAACTAGAATAAAATGATTAAAATTGTGTTTCTCTTTTTTTAAAGATGTTTGGCAATATCAAGGTGCCACCATTCCCTCTTTCTATGCATTCTTTATTGAGAGCCTAGCTGAGAATATTTTGACTAGCTTTGATCCTACCTGTTTCTGATCAGAAGCAGGCAAGATCAAAGCCTGTCAGAGTGAAATCCTCTGTTAGGTTCTCAGTGAATAGTGCATAGAAGGGGTTAAGGGGGCACACAGAGTACTACTGCATTCAGAAAAATGCATCAAAAGAGTATACATAAATGACATGAAAATGTTATAGTTTTGTAAGTTTTAGTACCATCAGCTGTAGGCAGGTAAGCTGGATTTTTTATTTCAGTGAGGGGGCACAAGTTGACTTTACAAAAGAACTTAAAAGTTCACACAGCTCTTGGAAAAGAGGAAGTCTCTCAATTTTGAGAGGGACACTTCCCAGATTTAGAAGGGTTATATCATTTGGAAGGGAACCCTATGTCAAGGTGCTCCAGGCTGTTAACTGGCTTAACTCATGTCACCATTGCTGCCACCAGCCTTCTGTAATGTTACTTCTGGGCTGTTCCTTTTCATCCCAATTTACTGTAGGCCTGTGTTCACACAGTACATGGCCTCCAGGTATACTGTAGGAATGTCAGTTCCCTTTCAGGGACTCCTGAACATGCTCCTGTAGTAGCAGCAGTCTCACTTTAACTCAGTCTGTGCTTTCAGATGTGGAAACACAGTCTTTGCCAGTATAGTAAATAATCTGTATATTTTTAAAACACTAAACAAAGACAATTTAAATATAAAATGTACATCATATACTGTACAGATAAGAAATGGAGAAATACAAAACACACCTGGAAATCAAAATAAGCAGGTTTGTAAATAGGAATGTAAAAACAAAAAAAATCTAAACTGAAATCATGTCTATTTTTTGTTACCCACATGGGTTTAAGAATGCACAGAACTTTACTCCTCAAAGGAAGAACTTTCCACTGGACTTCAGACAGGCCCCTCTTTGTTGCAGATCGAGTGGAGGTCACACAACACTGTACATATGTGGAATGTTGCATCCAGCTTTTCAGTAAAACAGTAGAACCAGCACTGGCCCCAGCAATTCTGGGGCCCTGTCTAAACCTCCTTGCTGGGGTCCCATATCAGAAGTCAGGAAGCCCCCAGGAAGCATCCTGACCATTACATGACCTACCTATTCTTCATTTTCAGCTAGTCTTGTGTCATTTTTTGCACTTTACTTGAATTTGAAAATAATTTCTATGCAATGAGGATGTGCACACATCAGCAGTAAATTCAGGAAAAATTCAGGCAGAGACACAGAGGACTAGGACGAAAGGAGAACAACTGGACAGCTGAGCCTTTTCCCCCCCCACACCCTTTTGGGGTTCTGTGCAAATGCACAGTTCGCACCATGCTAAGGCTGGCTCTGAATAGAACTCAATAGAATCCTAAAAATTTTTCAGATCTGTCAGAGGTTACAGCTCTGTGAAATGCTTAGACTTTTCTAGAGCATAAAAATCCTTGAACTCTCAGCTTTTCTGAAGCTTAGACATCCAGGAACAAATACTGTTTTGGGAAACCATTTGGACTTAGTGTGAGATCACAGGAGTGTGGGATTAGCAAGTAGTACTATGGACGAAACCATTTCCACTTCATCAGCCTGTGGGAAACGTAGTGTAAAGTGCTGAAGAGTGAAAACAATACAGGGATGAAAACAAGGTGCACATTCATAGGCAATGCAAGGTAAAGTATAGATTCTGGGTATCTAGTTGATGACATCTTTTTCTGTGACCTTCAAGCAGTCGCAGGACTCTACATTATACATGTCTTATTATATAGTTTGTGTCTGTTTTCTGACTGATCATATAAATACTTTATTATCAAAACTCTAAACCTTTACATATCTACTTCAAGTAGTTTAGAGCCAAAGACTCATTTGAGAACAAGTTTTTGAAAAAGATGTTGCATATTTTATGAGATGGGTTCTGGTTTTCTCTTGTGTTGCAACTGTTGGACATTCAGTTCGCAATAAATAAGAAAATGAACTGAACTTTTTTTCTCTCTTTTGCTACCTCACAATAACAAAATCCCCAGATAATATGGCTCGTCCCTTTAAATCTGTGTTGTAACTTCAGATTTAATATATGAGGGAGAAGCTTAACACTGATGATGTGAGAGGTGAAATAACTTAGATAAAACCACTCCAGAAGAACTGGGGCCACCAATGGGAAAAACCAAAAAAAGCTGGGTTAAACCGTGAAAGCATGTTGGTCATAGCTATGCAGTTATAAACTGCTCTGACTGAATGACACAGAGGTTACAAGCACAGACTTGTAAATCAGTACACTGCAGGCTCAGACAATCCTTGTTGCCCAAGTAAATTTAGTTGCAGTAGTTTTGTTTTTTTTGTTGTTGTTAACAGGCTACTGCTATAGCTTTGCAAAATTTAGACTGAACATACTGTATAAATGAGCCAACCTTTTTCTAGAAAATCCAGGTGTTGGTAACAGTAAAATTTCAGGCAAAGTTAGGGATTAGCCCTTGGGAATTGCTTGTTTGTTCTCACAAATTATTGCTCTGTAGAGTTGATGTATCCATAAATCTGTCTAGGTTAAAGATATTTAAGGAGTTACTGTTACCTAGCTCTACTGGTAGACCATTTCAGTCTGATAGCACCCTGTGGGTCAAACAGTTTGTTCTATGTTTGGTTTTAAAAAGCTATCCAATGAACTAATAACTGTGTACTCTCATACCCTTTTTAATCTCTCTAGTATTTAAGTGTAGTGCCCTTAACAAGTGTTGGTCCCTACTTGCATTGCAAGACAATATAATATTCCTCTGTTTCCTCCTCCTCCCAAGTGCATACACATTAAATGCCCTTAATCTCTCCTCATAAAATGTATCCTCCGGTCCCCTAATTCTTTTTGTAAATTCTTTGTGAACTCCTTCAATTCTAGAGATATATTTTCATATGTGGGTTCCAATCTTGTACTGCATATTCCAAATGTGGCCCAACTAATGATCTGTATAATGGCACCAGTACATCCCTTCTTCTACTCAAAATCTTCTTTTTAAAATAGCTTAAAATATAAGTTGCTTTTGTTCACTTTTCAAATGCTCTGTTCCCCCTTTAAAGTAAATTTCTTAGATAATTTATCATTTGGGCTTCATAGCCCATTACCTTACTGATGTGATAGTCTTTTGTGATACAAAATAATTTTTTTTAGTAAGTCACATTTATAAGGTAAGGGATCATAATTCAGTACAAACCGATGACCAACCAATCCCTTCCACTTCCTAGTCCACCGACCCTGCCCCCACGCTCAGACGTTTTGTGACATCTAAGCAGGGAGAGTGTGGAGAAATCCCCATATAGGTCTATGGGATACATTTTAAAAATGATCCTATATATGTTTAAGGAACCTTTGATAAAAAAGAAAGCCGCTGCTCAATGATAGAGGCCCTGTCAGTTGAGTGTCGGCTTTCATTTTTATCAAAGGTTCCTTAAACATAAGATAATTTTTAAAATATCCCCCATTGACCGATATGGAGCACACCCCCGCACTTTCCTGCCTAGATATCACAAAACATCTGTGTGTGGGGATGGGGATGGGGATGGCAGACCAGGGAGTGGAAGGGATCTGATGGCCATCGGTTCAGCCTGAGTTACAACTGGACATACTAAAAAACTTTTGTATACGAAATGACTACCGCGGCACTGGTATATAAAGTCCAGATATTAAAGTGAGAAATTTCCTTTAAGCTTATTCATTATCACTACTCCTAGATCTCTCTTCTCCACTGATTCCATTATTGAGTTACCATTCAGTGTTTATTGGAACATGTGGTTTCTCTTACCAACATGCATCACAATGCACTTTTTAGCATTAAAATTCATCCTTGAATTTTATGCCCATAGACATAATTTATCTACATCTCTTTGCATTATTGTGCAGTCATATATGGAGTCTATTTCTAGTCCCATCTTTATGTTGTCAGAGAATTTAGCTATCCAACCATCTACATCTTGATTTAAGCTGCGAAGGACGCAAAGTTTGAACTCCTCAGCTGGGCTATTTAAACCCTGCCGAGCACCAGGCAGCAGTTGGGATTTTCTTTCTTCTTGGAGCCACATCAGCAGCCAGAGCCTTCAGCAGCCATTGCCACTTTGTGAGAGGAGGGTGGCCATAGCCACGAACCAGAGGTCGGGTCACACCCACGGCAAAGTCATTGGGGGCCATTGCCACAAGTCAGACATCCGGTTGTGTTCACGGTCGAGGAGTGGTGAGTTCATATGCTCCTGCAGGAATCAATCAAATTTAAGCCTCAAAGGGCATGAAGTTTGAACTCCTGGGCTGGGCTACTTAAACCCAGCTGAGCACCAGACAGCAGTTTGGATTTTCTTTCTTCTTGGAGCCACATTGGCAGCCAGAGCCTTCGGTGACTATTGTCACTTTGTGAGAGGAGGGCAGCCGTAGCCGCGAACTGGAGGTCAGACCGCACCCACGACCAAGTCATCAGCGGTCATTGCCACGAGCCAGAGGTTGGGCTGCATTCACAGCCAAGGAGCAATGAGTTTGTAGGCTCCCCCAGAAGCCAATCAAATTTAAGCCCCAAAAAGTGTGAAGTTTGAACTCCTTGACTGGTCTAATTAAACCCAGCCAAGCACCATGCATCAGCTGGGATTTTTCTCCCATCCCACATTGCCTCCAGAATTAAATGGTCTAGATGAACCACTCCCAGTAGTGGATGCACCTTTCAGGAGGGAGCAGGAGGTGGAACAATTAAAGTGAAATGGTCAGATGGAAGATTTAAAGGGATATTTGCATTTGGGATACTGCAAATGTTGGTTGCTGAAATTGCTGTGACAATAGCAAATGTTGTGATGGTAGATAAATGTTGGGACACTTACAAAATGTTGAGACAGTTAGAAAACATTTGGGACAGTTATAAAAATACTGTGACAGTCATAAAAATGTTGTGACAGGTCGAAAAACTGCAGAGAAAAGGAGCTAATATACTGTAGATATAAGGGAATAATAAGATATCTTAGATATATGAGATTCCAAAGCTGGAATGGAGCGCTAATGTACCAACTATGTACACACTGTTGTTGGGGCACTCGGGGGAATGGCAGTAGGGATTGGGGTGCATCGAGGTCAAGTGAAGCTGTTATGTGCTGTGAAGGTGAGTCACTTAGAAGGAATTATTTCCATGCTTTTTGAAGAGGTTAAAGGTATTTAGGAAGATCAAGTTGTGTGTTGGCCAGCCATTGGCTGGCCCAAATTACTTAGCCCACAGTCCCACCCTGAAAGGCCTCACTATTTGAACAATAACCAGCTCAGACTTGGGATAGTGTGCAGTTACCACTAGGTTCATTCACCTCACTGTCTAAGTCAGTTTCCTGTAGACCTATACCTAAGGAATTTACTCTCCTGTTTACAGCCTCATACTTAGGTGCCCTGGCTCCTGCCCCTGAGGCGGACCCAGCTATTGCAATGTCGGGTGGTCCCCAGTGCCATCTGCTCCCCTTCCCTCCCCCATGAAGGGGTACTGCAGGCATTTGCCTCTCAGGGATATGATCCTGTTTTTCCTATACCTCTGTGTATTCATAGGGGTTGATACCCTGCTGATTGAAAGGATCTACCATGCCGCAGCGATAATAAAGTCGGTGACATCCCTCACATCAACAGACACAATGCCGACTGTCGGCATTGTTCTGTCTGTTAACAGAGTGCTTTTTTCAGGGGACTCTGCCCCCCCCAATCTTTAGATAACCAACTCTGAGTTGGATTTGGTTTGGGGAGGGTCGAAAACACTGGGAGATGTGGTGACCATTACAGTGACCTATCGATTTCTGTTGCTGTAATGATGTTCGCTGTACAGGTTTTGTTATTGTGATGGTACACCGATTGAAATTTGTTGCCCCAATCCATCCAAGGACCCACCAGTCCTCCAGAGCCCCTGCATCCAACACCCAGAGTCAGCCAAGGTAGTAGAATTAACATGGGTGCACTATGGGCTAACTCAAAAGGGAACCTACTACATAATGTTCCGCACCTACAAAGCTAAGAGGGGACAGAGCTTACTCCTTATGGTCCCATGAGCAGTGAATCTGTTCTCTCTTATCTTGCTCCTCCTGGCAGGGGACATCCAGCCCAGCTTGGGCCCCCAACTAGCTAATCTTACCATAGACTCCCCTCATGACCAAACTGGCTTTCTCCCAAAGGTCTAAGGCTAGCCCACATGAATAGCTGCAGCTTGCCCCAAAATGCATAAATTGCAGGGCTGGGTTGAGATTTACGAGCCTGATATGCTTGCAGTGTTGGAGATATAGTTAAAGCCCCATATCTTAACTCACGAGGTGGACCTGCCAGGATATAATGCCTTCAGACAAGACAGAGAGGTCAAAAAAGGTGGTGGGGTCCTGATATATAGTATACGAAGGATTCCATTGATGCGTCTCTTGCCTCACTACCTCCCATTGGCTGCCCTGGCAGTGAATCATTATTTGTCACAGTTACCCTGGTGCAGGCTAAGTCCCTTATGATAGGCTGTATATATAATCCTCCTAGAGTGGCCTCCCAAGCCCTCGAGATGCTTACCAAGGCTCTAACTGACTAAGTCTCCTCTGAAACAATAATCCTTGGGGACTTGCACTGGTCCCCTGACATGGAACAGGCTCTAAAGGCAACACTCCTGGATGCCTGCCTGTCACATATCATCACTGTGCCAACAAGGCATAATGCAAAAACTGGAAACTATATCACCTTTGATTGGGTCCTGGTATCCAACCCCCGCAACATCCAGGTGGCTGGGTCTCTTGCAGATGCCCTGAGTGACCACTCCCCAGTCTTCTGTATTTGGAAGAATCAGACGCCCAAAGTCCCCACTCCGCTGCCAACCTATATGCCCTCCTCAGGAAGCTAAAAGTGATGGGGCTCTGCCACAAGTGGATTACCCCCGAACTTAAATCCCTGGTAATACAACATGATATGGCCTGGCAGAAACACAAGACCTCCGGCCACCCCCTGACTGGACTGGCTATAGAACACTAAGGAACCATTGTAAGAAAGAGACCAAAGTGGTGAAAAGGGAGTATGTTAAGTCCCTGCAGCAAGCAAACTTAACCAACCCAAGGGCCTTCTGGTTCCAAATAAACAATCTGCTGACGGGCAACAGCAAACCCCCCCAAGGACCAATCATTTATGGGGGGCAATCAATCAGTGACTCCAAGAAGGCGGAGAATGTCTTTAATAAGTTCTTCACAGACGTAAAAACGTACAAAGCTGCCCCCCCCCCGGTCCTCAGATTCACCAGGGCCTGACAGATGAGAATGTCAGCACCATGAATTGCACCTAAAGCTAGTGCACCCGAGAGATGTACTTCCCCTACTGAAGTATATTAAGGCCAGGGGCTAAGCAGGCCCAGATGGCCTTGACTCCAGATTCCTGAGAGCAGCCGCCCCATCCATCGCCCTGCCAGTAACATGGATCATTAACAGGTCCCATCATGAAGAAGTTGTTCCTACCAAGTGGAAGCAAGCCTATGTTGTACCTATCCACAAAGGTGGCCCCCAGGGAGCCAGTGGGAAACTATAGGCCCATCTCCCTTCTGTGCATTTTAGCCAAAATCCAGGAGAGAGTTGTCTATGGCCAGTTTCGTGACTTCATGGAGGCAAGTCACCTGTTGGGCAGCACCCAATATGGTTTTAGACAAAAGCATGGCACAGAAACCACTCTCATCAAATTCTCCATGGACATCCTTGTGGCACTTGACAATGGTGCCCCCACCGGGGCTGTATTTATCGTTCTAACCAAGGCTTTTGACTTGGTGGATCATGATCTGCTAATGGATAAACTGAAGTACCTTGGTTTAGATCAGCACTCCCTAACCTGGTTTGCGAGTTTTCTGTCCAACCGCACATGGCAGGTTAGGTGGAAAGGGGCTATATCGGAACAACTTCCCATCAAGGAGGGGGTGTCCCAGGGGTCAGTCCTGGGCCCTCTCATGTTTTTGCTATTTGTAAATGACCTCAACAGAAACTGTGGGGAAAGCTTAGTAGTCCAGTACACTGATGATGCAGTGCTTTACAAGACCACATCTAATGTACCCAACCTGCGCAGACAGCTGCAACAAGACTTTCTGTCTTTAGAGAGGTGGCTCCTTGTAAATAGGTTGCTCCTCAACACCATAAAAACAAAAGCCATTGTATTCGGCCCCAGAGCACTAGGCCCCAACCAAAATCCTGTATTGCCCCTCATTTCAACATCTGGCTTGGTCATCAAAGTAGTAATTCAAATTCATTTCAAATACCTGGGTCTGATGCTGGATCAGGGTTTCACCCTGAAGCCCCATGTGGACATGATCACCAGAACAATACATCAGAAGCTGGGGCTTCTATACAGGCTAAGCCCACAAATGATCCCAGAGACCAGAATAACGATAGCTAACAGCATCCTACTCCCCAACCTAACATATGCTGCCCCAATCCTGCATTCACTTCCAAAACAAGAGCTCAGTAAGATGCAGGCACTATGTATCAAAATAACCCAATTCACCTCCAAGGTGCATTCAAGGTGGCACCACTGTGAGGTATTGGCCTTCTTGAAATGGCTGTCCCTGAACCACCGACTTTAGTACCCTCTGTTGTGCCAAGCATTCAAACTAATGCAAGACCCTCCACCAGAAAATCTTGCCAGCCTGCTTATATGCAAGAGTAGAGTGCTTTAGACCTCTGGCAGGAACTTACTGGAAGTGCCTAGGTTAAAGACAGCCACCAGTGGCAAATCCTTTTCCCACTCAGTACCTATACTCTGGAATATGATCCCTCCTTCCCTGCAGGACCCCAGCTCCCTGGGATCCTTTCATAAGAGGCTCTGAGAGCACCTACTGGAAATCAGCAACTGCACCTGCACTTATTCAGTGCTTGTTCTGACCAAGCTCTAGGTAGACCAATGTGCTCGGTCTGAGCAAGCAGAAGGTTGGATACGCATGGCTGCCATACGGCGCTAAATGCATGGGCAAAAGTCCACATGGGTGGCATCTAGATTTGACTGTCTTCATTGTTATCCATATAATGAATGTGCCCTGTACTAATCTTCCCATTGCATATTATCTAGTCAGTATGTACCTTTTATTTTAAGCTGTCTGCCAATGTATGCATGTCTGTATGGTCTCCTGCACTGACAACACTGTATTTATATCTTGCTTATCACCAGTTGTATTGTTCCTCTCTTAAATGTATGGTTGTACTTGCAACTAACTCTAGGTCACCCCTGAAAAAGGGATCTTCAGGAACCAATGGGCCTACCCGGTTAACAAAATTGAAATAAATAAAATAAATAAATATCCTTGATGTAGAAGTTGAACCAAGTTGGCCACAGTGCTGATCTCTGGGGTACAGTACTCCATCCTCCTGTAGTTTTTTTTTTTGTTGTTAGTAAATTATAAGGCACAGAGTCAAAGGCCTTACTTGAATGGAAATAAATAAAATCAGCCATTTTCCCCATGTCCAGGGCCTTACTGACCAGTTCAAAAAAGTATATTACTTTAGCCTGACATGATCTGTTATTTGCAAATCCATGCTGTGTTGTCTGTCGAGGGCTTATCCTTAAAGGAGTTTTTAGGTGCTGCTTGACTAATCTTTAAGTTAGTTTAAGTATTATGCTAGTCAGACTAACCTGCCTATAATTCCCCACATTATTGTCTGTTCCCTTTCTGTGAATTGGCACTACCACTGTGTCCTTTCAGTCTGTTGATAATTTGGAACATCTATGATTACCGTTAAATGGACCTGCTATTTGCTTCAATAGTTCTTTCAGGACTCTGAGATGTATATTGCCTGGGCCATGCAATTTACAGTATTTGTTTTAATATTACTTTTTTTTTTTTAACTGCTTCCTTCTCAGTTCTAATACATGTACAGGAAGTGTTTTATCTTCATTCTGTTTAATTCCCCCTCCTTCTTGTCATTGAATTCACAGCAGAAGATGGTATTAATGTTAGACTTATTTCTATTGTCACTTATAGTGCCTTTATGAGTATGTAGTGGACCCACACTCCTGTCTGTTTTTCTTTTTGTTATTAATATAGGAGTAGAATTCTTTATGATTTGATGCTGCGCTGTTCACAATCTGCTCCTCCATTTTGCTTTCTGATAACTTATTTTACTCTGCCTTTCTAATACCTTGTAATTCTCTACCATTACTGCAGTCACATTTTTTTAGCTTTTTTTATATACAATTTATTTTCTTTTGATTAATGGCTTAATTTACCTATCTAACCACTTTGGTGCCCTTCTTTTTCTAAAGTACATTTTTGAGTGGGTATACATTTTCTGTTAGGCTATTGATTTTTGACTGAAACACATTCCATAGGTTACCTAGGTTTGTATTAATCATGTCTTTTTTCCAGTCCCAAGACACCACCACTGCCCTCCTGTTTAATAAAGGCATCCATCCTTAAGTCATTGCAGACTGAGCTGCCATATTCCTTTATAAATTTCCTATTAACTATGAATCTTACAATGCCATGGTCACTATTATCTAGTGCCTCCCTTGCTTTACAGTTACAAAATGGTGAATCTGTTGTTGTTAATGCTATATCCAGAACTGAGTTTCCTCATGTTGGTTGCTTAACATACTGGCTGATGTTATTCCCAGCCATTATTTATAAAGTCCCTTTCTTGTTTATTATTTCCACTTTTGTCATGCCAATGTATAACCTGGCATGTAAAGGTCTCCATTTAATACAGTTTCATTTGTATTTACCATGTTCTCAATGAGTCCTCCGGGTCCTAAGTCTTTTTTCATATTAGTTCCTGGTGTTCTATAAGAAACTCCTATAGCTAAAGGTATAGCCCCTTCATTTTTCATTTTGACAACCAACATTTGCAGTGTAGAGATGCAGTGAAATAAAATTTTGCTGGCAAAATTGCGGTAAAATCGGCAATTTCACCATGTGAAATATTTCATGAAATTGCGGTGAAATTTCGTAGCTTTGCCCGCTGCCACCGACCACTACAAATGTCAGTAAGCACCCCCCACACACAAATCAACCCCAACTCCCTGGTGTCTCTAGGTGCCCCAGTCGATCACTAGCCGTAATTCATATTAGATATCGCTGTTACCTTACGCCATTATTCCATTAAGCATCCAACCCTAACTCCCTGGTGTCAGTGGACCCCACCCTATATTACCATTAGCTCCCCACCCCTCGCCAAGTCTCATTACCATCGCACAGTTTTTCACCACCTCCATGGCTGGTAGTCTGAATGAGCACGATTGAGTGTTGAATGAATGAGCGCCGAGGCGCCATTCATTCAGCGCTCAGCTGGGCTGCCGACCATGGAGGTGGAGTGGAGGGTTGCCAGTGGCCCAGTCGGGGCACTGGGGCTGGGTGGGTGCTGCTAGGTAATGATGGAGTGGGTGTGGGGGGCCCGCTAGACACCAGGAAGTTGCGGTCGAAATTTTTTTTTTTAAACAAATAGCCGAGGGCCAAGGTAACTTGTGGGGTGCCTATCTAATTAAATTATGGCTGGTGTTCAGCTGGAAGGGCCATTGGACACCAAGGAAAAACAGTTTGTCCCAATGAGCATCAAGTTGGTGGGGGACCACTAGACAGCAGGGAGAACTTTGGGAAATGGCCAGTTGCCACCAAATTTCACTGCAGGAGGTGATATTATTCCTGCAGGAGGTGAAATTTCACTGCAGATAGTGAAATTTCACCCAAAAGCGAAATTCCACCAGCTTGGAGGTGAAATTTTGCTTGCAATAGAGGACAAAATTTTGCTTTTTGCCCAGCTAAATATTTTGTGAAATGTGCTAATTACACGAAATATTTCACTGGGCGAAATATTCCAGTTTCACACATCTCTATTCCAGTGTCCATTTCCACTACCTTGGTGTTAATATTGTTTTTAAATGCTATGTCTCCACCTCTCCTTTTTTTCTACCTATCCTTCCTGAACAGTTTGTATCCCGCTATCCCTTTGTCCCAGGTGCCATTACTGGTCCGCCAAGTCTCCTTGAGTGCTATCACATCCACCTTCACTGTTCTAATAAATGCCTGCAATAGATTATTTTTATTCCTCATGCTCCATTCATTTATCAAAATTCCTTTTAAATTTCTTGTTAGCTTTCTCTTATTGCCCCTTTGTTTTGGTTTTCCTTCATTACTATATATGTTAGCATGAACGCTATTTATTTCCTTTCCTGTTGTTATCAAAATACAATAATCATCTACTGTGACATTACTTGACTTGACAGAACATTCAGTGATTAATGTACAGATTAATTTTCTACTCTTCTGCCTCATTGCATCAGTTTAAATTAAAATCTATTATGTTCCTCTACCTTTCTCCTAGCAAGTTTGCTCACTTCTTGATAAGTCGAAGTCCATCCCTTCTGTAAAGCCATTGTTTCTTATTAAAATAATCCCAATGTGTTATAAATATATGACCTTCCTCTTTTGCCCAGTTACATAGCCATGCATTTATCTTTTTGATGGCTAATATTTTGCCATACCCTGCTCTGAAGACTAGTAATATTTCATGCACCAGTAGTTTACATCCCTTTTCCATCAGTGTTATCCCAATATCTCTGAAGTTTTGCATGGTGTCTTCATCTGCCCTCATTCCTTGATCATTTACACCTACATGTATTATTACTAGGGGACTACTCCAGCTATTGTCCATTATGAACTGAGGATCATAAATAGAGGAATCTGATTGGCTGAGACATATTTGAAGCCATGATGATATTGAACTACATCATCACGGCTTCAGAAAACCTCTGGCCACCAGCCTTTCAACTGTCCACAACTTCCTCCGTGTGTCTTCCATCGCATTCCCCACACAAATGCTTCAGCTTCTCATAAGGACTCCCCTGGTTTCAAACATGTAACCATCAACAAAACGTCGCCGGAGCACCAAGGATTTCAGCATCTCTGTGACACACTTAAAAACATTTTTTTCTCATTCCTTTGGGATAGCACAACCTGTTGAGTTTCGGCACTGCTGCTTTTAAAATGTTGCCACCCATTTCAACTGCCGCATAATGCCAATTCTAGCCTCACTCGATAATATTTTTAAAATGTAAAAAAAAAAAAAATAGATGAGAAAGAACCTTCACTCACATTTAAATGAACTGCCAGCAAGTGCCATGCACATCATTGTAACGCACAGACACCCGATGACGATAAGATACTTCCCGCTACTTATCCACGTCGGTACTGCATACAACTGCTACATACAGTGCTACCAAAAAAAAAGGCTAATTATTCCCTCAAAATGACAAGAAATCCAGTTCAGCACAAAGTGGCAGAGTTCATAGGTCACACAATCACAAACCTTCACATCGCCTGTCAGCTCCAACTGCAACAGCGCCACCTGCTGCCTCCAAGAACTACTTTTTTTTAAATGTATTCCTACACTATAATAAAAAGTTATTTTTAAAAGGTTTTAAAGTGTTTTTTTTCAATATTTCATTTCTAAAGCCTTTACTCCAGTTCATAATAGCAATAAGGCACTCCAGGGTGTGGTATATCATGGAATATCGTCACTTCTCGGGTCGTTGAGCCTGTAGCCTCGTGCCCAACCACCCGAGGCATGCCGATATCCCATGATTTACCACACCTTGTCGTGCCTTATTGCTTAATTAAACCCTCTAGGTTTTCTTTTATGTTGTTTGTTTGGATCCTGACAAGCAGCATAAAGGAGTTATTTCTTTTTTATTTCTGTAAATTTCTCACTCCGTAAATCTTATGACTTTTTTCCCGCAGTACTAGCATATTTCTTTCCTGGTTAAGCACTTGTTTATTATCACTGGTTACTGTTCCAGATGTTCCTGCACGTGGGGCATATGAATTTATGGTGTCCTGCTGAGTTGCCATGTATTAAATTCAGCATGCAACCACTAGTAGATCCATGCTAATGTTGTCATTTTGGCCTATACTCAGTGTCTCCTCACTTGATAGTACTTTGTATCTATTCAATAGGAGTAGTAGGCTGTCTGCTTGATAATAATTTATATTTAGCAGCTAGCCTACTAGCATTATCTAATAATCTGCCCTTTTTGTTTCCTTTCCTGGTGGTTACAAGCCCAGTCATTTTCTCCCGAATCATTATAGATGTCCTCTACACTCCTTGCTCCTTCTCTTCTTTCCCTTCCTGAGCCACTGATATTTGGTGTATTCTTATTGAAGACCTGGTTGACTTTCTGCCTTTTCCCTGTACACTCTGTACTTTCTGTCAAGGCCCTATCATTTCAGCCTTTGGGTCCCACTCTCATCTCCCAAAAGATTGTTTACTTCAATATTAAATCTTTTAATTCACTTATTCTCTCTAGCCTCTGTGTTTTGCTTCTAATACGTTTTTTGCCTTTCCCAGGTCAACTATGTATTTATATTCGGTGCATGTAATCATAGCATTCCCCCCTTTCAGTTCATCAGTTGCTTACA
The DNA here is from genome assembly GCA_016271365.2 of Neoceratodus forsteri. Taxonomy (NCBI): domain Eukaryota; kingdom Metazoa; phylum Chordata; order Ceratodontiformes; family Ceratodontidae; genus Neoceratodus; species Neoceratodus forsteri. Next base: position 1,556,310,969 of record CM057449.1, on the reverse strand, counting down.
TATTGCAAACTCAACACATTTCCATGGTTTGGATATTATATTCTGTTATATTCACCTCTCTAAAGTGGGAGACAGTTTCCTGACCTCCCCGTGTTCCCTGGCTGACACTAGCAGACACTGCCTCTGTCAGTGTTGACTCCACTCCCTGCTCGCCACTGCCTGTACAAGCTAATGGTCTTCTAAACCTGAAACTCAAAGTAGTGCGAAGCGCTTTAAAACAGCTTGTGTACTGTTTGTTATGGTACAAAGCTATGTAAAAATCCTCACTCCTGTTCAGAGACACTTAAAAGTGTACCTGGAACTGCCCCCCAACCCACCTTGCAGTCATCCAATGTCCTAGAAGCCTACTGTTCCTATTACAGAGATAGGATAGTTTTTTCTTTGGCATTTTTGTTTTTACATAGATAAAGAGGAGATAAAAAGAGGTTTTGCTTAAGAGTAGAACACACCCTGGCCACCTTAGATGGCATTTCAGTCCTGGATTTGGTATTGTCATACTCTGACTATTTTAAGTATTTCCCTTTGTCTGAGTTCAAGGAAAACAACAGTCCTGCTAGAAACTCTAAACATTTTCAAGGCAGCCTTTTTATTGAAGTAAGGATTTCCAATATTAAATTGGCACTGGCCAATATCCCAGACCTCACTTTCTCTCTAGTGCCTGGGCACTCCAACGAAAGCATGCCTTGGATCCCATGATGTCACAAGGCTGGAACATGACATCACCATTGGCAACTAGCTTGTTTATCCAGCACCATAAAATCAGCTCCAATCAAACCCAAGTCACTTTTGCCTGGTTCTGAAATTGCTCTACCTTGAAAGTTCAGCTTTCCATTTATATGCAAACAAGGGATGTGCCAATCTGCTTGGTCTTTTGTCCCACCCCCAATAAGACATTATCACCCTAATTCAGCATGAATGAAGATATCTCTTCTCCCTCAGTATATGACCCCTTTTATAATTAACCCTTTGTAAGTAACTTGATACACAGAAGTAAATATTTTAGGAATCTCATGCAGAAAAAGCATTGTATGTACAACTAGGGATGGGCGAAATGCAGAAATTTAATTCCACTAAATATTTTGCATAATTCTTGCATATCGTAAAATATGTCACTGGTGTGAAATGTGAAATTCTGCTGGTGCAATGCAAAATTTCACCTGCAAAAAGTGGAATTTCGCCACCTGTGGGTGAAATTTCACCATTTGCAGGCAAAATTCTGCATTTGAATGGGATGAAAATAGTGTATTTAAAAATAAGGTGTTTTCCCCCCTCCTGGCCATAGTGGCCAACATCAAAGTAAATATTTAAACCCCAGGATCCCTGGTGTCTAGTGGTTCCAGGTATACCCACCCGAGGGCAACAGTTCGACAGCGAGGTCCCCCACAGCGACTACAGTGCCATGCTGCTGTAGGGGACCTGCTGGAACTGGGCACTGTCTGTTGGGGGTCCTGCACCCCCTCCGAATCAGCTTCGACTCGGAGTTGATAATCCTTAGTGGGGAGGTGCGGGAGGTGCAGCCCCCCTTGTGGGGTGGTTCGGGTGATGAAGCTCCCCTAAGAAAACTCTTCCTGTTCTGGGAAACCAGCAGCCAACTGCTAAATGCAGATGACCTGCCAGTTTTGCTGTCGGGGCATTCAACGAGAAATTTGTCTAACACCCATCGTGGATCTGTGGTTCCACCCCCCCGGCTGATCACTGGCCCAATATGAAGAATTTCCCACCACCACCACCAAGATGCACCCCATCCAGAATGTTAATTAAAAATAAATATCCTGGATGTCTGAGTGTCCCTCAAGTCAATCGCTGGCCCAATCCCAGAATGCCCCCAGATGCACACCTATCCTCACAGTCCATGAGTGCAGCATGATGTTATCATTATTTCATTTAAAAAAAAACAACTTTCCCTGGTGTCCTGTGGATCCCTAACCCCCCTCCCTGTCTGCTAGTGACCCCCATCCCACTCCCCTCATCCAGGACCAGGACCCCAGCGGACCACTGGCACAGCCCTCCACAACCAGCAGCACGACTGAGCACTTGCGCTTGTCAAGAATGAGTCTGATCCAACTGAGTGCTTTTGGCATTCAATCAGATCAGGTTCATTTATGAAAAGCACAAGCGCTCAGTCAGGCTGCCAGCCATGGAGGTGAGTGGAGGGCTGTGCCGGTGGCCCACTGGAGTCCTGGTCCTGGATGGGGAAGGGAGTGGAGTGGGGGTCACTACTGGACAGGGTGTGGGGATCCACTAGACACCAGGGAAATTGTTTTTTTTGTTTTTTTTTTAATGAATCATGCACAACATCATGCCGCACTCATGGATGATGGGGATGGGGTGAATCTGGGGGTGGGTCATTCTTCAGATTAGCTTTATTGGTCAGGAGGACACTAGACACCAGGATATTTATTTTTAATTAACATTCTGGATGGGGGTGGGGTGAATCACGGTGGTGGTGGTGGGGGATATTCATCATATTGGGCTGGCAATCGGCTAGAGGGTGGGACCACTAGACACCAGGGATCTTGGGGTTTAAATATTTACTTTAATGTTGGCCACTATGGCCAGGAGGGGAAACACTTTTTTTAAATTCAGTTGTATTTTGACACCCACAAAATATTCAGTGAAATGTGCAAATTTCGCAAAATATTTTGAGGGGTGAAATTCCTGATTTTGCTGGGATTTTGCTTGCAAAATTATTTTTCGCTGCATCTCTATGTACAACTGAATGGCTGACATTGAATTTTTCACATCCCATACAAATGAATAAAGCAGACATTTTGTAAGTTAACATGTTTTATTTTTTACAATTTATTTACCCAGGATTGCAAAATTTGATACATTCTTTCTTTTTTAGTGTGTCCCTGCTTCTCACCAATTTTTAGCTTGGAGAATTGAAACACAGGGAAATCACACAGTCTTCTTTACCCCTTGGAGGGGCTTCCTCCTCACCTACCCAAATGCTGGTAGTCACTCCAGGCCATGGTGTCTGAGCCCTCAACAGGGAAAAATCCCTGCAGCAGGATGTGAAAAAAGTAGGCTGGCTTCTGTCTTACAGAATCAGAGCTTCTTGCTAGCAAGCCCTGCTCCGAAGGCTGAAGTCCAATGCAGGCACTTCACTCCTATGCTCTGAAACAGTTTTTATTCCTAAGTACAAACTCTGATGGCTTACACACCCCAGAGACTGAGCTTAAGAAATCATGTCCTCTCTATGTTGGTCTGGAAAATCTGAGATGGTGCTGGTCGAACTCCTCCAGCACTGTTACCAACCATCTCATGGATTTACCAGTTCTCTGCCACTAACCCAGAAATACAGTGTCATAGGCAGTAGACATGTTGGTCATGCAGTTTACCCATGCTGGTGTGCAGGAGATGTGAGCGACATATGTGAGGGTGCAAGCACAATGTCACATGGCACAACCACAGGTTGACATTGTGCCGCCCAAACGTATAGTGCCCAAGGACCAGCCAGTAGAAAACTTGAGTTTTGTGGGGAGCTTTGCCCCTGCATCCCCCACCAATGTGCAGGAATTCGTCTCCCACACCCCCAAAACTAAATATAACCAATTCGGGGGCGGGTATGCCGCAAAGGGAGGAGAACGGTGTGGATGCCAAAAATGGACTGAGTGTGGAATGTTGTGAAATCCAGCATGCCCTGTCACTCATGACCTTGTTTCAGTGCCCATATGACAGCAGAGGCATGCACAGTCAGTGAACGGGGGCCAGAATCCCTCAAAGTTAGGGGGGGTCTGGGGGAATATATAATTATATTATAATTTATTTGGAGGATGATTTTTGACAGGGGGGGCCAGGGCCAGGGTAGCCCCCCCATGCATGCCTATGCATGACAATGCCCTAATCACAGCACACCTGGTCATGCAGTAGACTGCATGGAATGCTGACATGTAGTAGCCTGGTCTTCTCCATTTTTCTCCCCAAGCACATTGCTTGCAGTGGCTCAAATGTGCATGCATGTTGTGGTATGCATACATTCCAGATATCCAGCAGCAGCCCCTTCCCTTGCAAATGCTCCTATCTGTGCTGCCTCCCAGTCTCCACCAGGTGGCAGTTCCACTGTGGGAGGTTTGTCCCCTCCTCCCAAAGGGAAGGAGAGAAATAAAATATTAAGGAGAGAGAAAATGAATCACTCAGGACAATGCAGGAAAGCCGCAGCTAAGGCAAACAGAATGTTGGGGTGCATTGCTAGGGGGATCACTTCAAGAAGGGAGGAGGTAATTCTGCCACTGTACAAATCCTTGGTGAGGCCGCACTTGAGGTACTATGTGCAGTTCTGTTGCCCTTACTTAAAGAAGGACATCATACTCCTGGAGAGAGTCCAGAGGAGGGTGTCTAAGATGAGTCTCAGAATGGTAGATAAGCCCTATGCAGAGAGACTTAGGGAGCTAAACATGTACTCCTTGGAAGACAGAAGGGAGAGAGGGGACATGATTGAGAACTTTAAATACTTGAAAGGTATTAATAGAGTAAACACAGAGGGGGTGTTCAGACTGAAGGGGGAAGGGACCACAAGGGGTCATAGCCTGAAACTGGTTGGTGGGAAGTATAGAGGAGACCTGAGAAAGCATTACCTCACAGAAAGGGTGGTGATGCCTTGGAATGCACTACCTGAGGAGTTGGTATCAAGGGAATCAGTGGGAGGTTTTAAGAGGGATGGGTTAGATACATGGGGGTACAGGTAGGGTGAGTAGAGACCAGGGGGACTCTGAATGGAAATCAAGGGAGGGGTGAAGGGGGGGGGCAGCAGCAGTTATCAAACTCTGAGCTGCATCTTGAGCAGACGTGATAGACCTCAGGGCCTAATCTGCTGGCATTTTTGTACGTTCGTATGTAAATCCTTCCTCCCCGGCTAGTGCATGATGATCTGTGCTCATTTTCAAATGTGCTTTGCCAGTCTAGCAAGTGATAGTGCTACTGCTGTGCTTCTAGGCCACCTTGCTCTTTGTAGTTATTGTAAGATTGTACCTGCTACAGCTGTATGTGGAAGCATTAGAATATTTGGCAAGTTAACAAACTTTATATCAAGTGACTTAATTCCTCTTAGAGTGATTTAATTTGTTTCTGGTTTTGCTGCATGCACACTACTCCTGTTTGCAGGAATCACACTACTCCCTGCCTTTTTCTTCTGGCAGTGAGCTAAGTGTAGTTTTCTCAACCGATCCCACCTCATAGGTGGAAGGCACTATCTCTGTCCTTAATTAGCAATGCAGTGTCTGCTGTCATGTGAACCTGAGTGGTGCAAAGAAAGCGCTGATTCCCTTGCTGCTCCCAGGCAAGTCCTCACTGTGCAGATCATGAGGCAGGGAGAGCAGAACAGCATGCGGCAGTGGGGCTGGGCAGCTGCATAGAGGGCTGCAGAAGCCAGCTCAGGCTGGCATTGCTGGCTCTGAGGTGCTCCCAGATTGGAAGCAGATAGGTAAGTCAACTGGGAAGGAGGTTATAAACAGTGTTCCAGTGGAAGTTGGTGGGATTTGAATCTGGGTGTGATTTTTCGTAGTTCAGCACCCTAACCACTCTACCACATCTCTTCCTTTATTGAAAAAAAGAGAAAGTACAATCAGACCTCTTTAATACATAATTATTTGAGCTATGAAACTACAGTATGTAATAACATTTGCATATTAATTCATTGTCAGTTTTTATTCTTTAGAATTTCCCCAAAATTGTAGAAGTTCATGAACATTTACTTCACTACATCAATACTATATAAACGCAATGTATTATTTATTTGATTTATAATAAAACACAAACTTACCCTTTTTTAAAGTAGTCTACCATTTGTTTTTATCTGGACTGCCCTTCCCCTTAATAGACTGGATTGGAGGTAAAATGTGGGGGATTAGAAAGAATAGTAGCTAGACTATTAAACAATTCATGTACTAATGAGGCAAAACTAAATGAAACACAATAGAACCATCTATAAACTGAATAATGCATACTGAAAAACCATTTTCTGGATTAAATAGGCAAATTACAATGGATTAAATTGGTTTAGCCTGTATAAGCAAACATTGTTTTAATGAGGCATGGATTAAAATATCTGACTGTACTAGGATAATGTCAAAATCACAAAGTGAGCAAGTCTTTGTAATTTCTGGTGAATTGATCTCTACTGTGTGAGATACTGGTTCTATAACATTTTCTGCTCTGTGTACCTCTATTGCATAGCTTCCTGTTCGGCAGACTCCTCTCCGCTATATGCTTCTACAGTACTCCCTATGTCACTAGTTTATTATTAGCAACTTCTGCTCTGCCTACTTCTATTGCTTATACTAGTTGCTTCAAATTTCAACATATTCTGTTCATTCTACCTGAATCTCCTGTACCTGACACGTGTGACTGCAAGCCAATAGCTGAAGGACATTTGGTCTAGATAATTAGCTGACATACTGTATATATATAAACACAGAATGTCTCACCTCAGTTCAACTATGAACTGGGGTATGTCAGTTCCATTACCAGGTCTGTATGCTTCCTGAGTAGTGAAGGCTGGTCAATACTAAAACAACAAGATGCTACTAACTTTTCAGTGAGAACATATGCTGATGACATCATGTTTTCCAGATAGCCAGACACTGATTTATAGAAGATGAACAGCTCTAACCAGCCAATAGGTGAAACCAGTGGCAATAAGTCTGCACCTAGCTATCTGAGGGCAATTTGTCAGTCAAAGAGAAGCAGGAAGTGTCTGAGAAAGGGGAAATAGAATGTTCGGGAGTTCAAGGACAAATACCTAGACCTAGGAAATGACAAGAGCAGACATGTAAGTTGTTTAGTCTATGTACATTTCCTTAATGAAGGATATTATTTTATATCTGCTATATTGGCTGACCAATTCCAATTGCTTATACTCCAGTCATGACAAATACCTTCTGCTTTATCTACTATACAACTTGTTTGTGTGTTCCTAGTTTAGCAAAGCATTCTGCTCTCATTAACTCTATACCTTGTTACCTGCCATACACTCTACAGATTATCTGCTTTTCTACTACTGCTGCCCATACTCTATGAACTCAACACCTTTTACAGTATACTACTACTTGCTGTAGAGTACTTTGTGCTTTATCTGCCACTACTGTTGCTGCTCCTGTTTCATAGTACCTTCTTTTACCTAACTCAAGCAGAAAACAGATTGCTGCCAGTGGTGGTGCCAGGTTTGGGATCATTTGGGAGCCAGGGAGGGCCATTCAGTCAATGATAGACTCCACAATGGGCACTGAACAGTGAATAAAGATGGTGGCAGGGCGCCACTACTCACACTGGGGCAGTCAGGAGGGGCGACCGCCCCCCCAGCCCCCTCTCTGGCTCCGCCACTGAGCTCCTACTAATAAGCTCATAGATTGATAAGCCTCTTTACCTCAGCAAGGTGGTTTGCTCCACGGGGGATGACTCACACATTCATGCAGGTGATACAATCTCAGATTGGTAAAAACTATCATAATATAATATCATTTGTTCACAACCCACAGCTCACTTGCAGCCTTTCACATAAAGGAACAATCTCTCTCTTGCAGACTCTACCAGCCTGTTGGTCATTCAAATGCAGTAAGAAAATAACTTAGGCTTACAAGGGATTTTCTATAGCAAGCTGCTATTCTCTCAATCTTGGTAGGGCTTGTTATATTGTGTCTTCTTGAGTTTCTGTTATTAGCATAATGCTAATATTATACAATGGGCTAAAAATACTGGCTTGTGATTGGCTGGCTGGCATGATTTACAATATGTAAATCCTGCCATCACCCTATGGGAAGAAGTGCCAGCCAGCTAATCCCCCCCCAACCCCAACCATTTCACTCTGGTACCAAACGTCCAAGCCACCAGCCACCATATTGTTTTCTCTCAGTAACCAGAATGCGCAAAACTCCAAATAAATAAATGAAAACTTATCTCTGTTACTTTCCTACGTTATATAATTGTAATATATTACAAGAGGGGTGTGGATAATGGCAGGATTTACCCATGCCTGGTGTGATTTCCTCACTTGGCCAGTGGCCTTGTGAGCAAACCACCACACCAGGCATGGGTTAAAGCCTGCCATCGCCCACAGCCTCTCATGGTATATTGCTTAATTATTCAGCAATTATTAGCATGCAGACTCTTAGTAATGGACACATCAAGCTGGATTTTTCTAAAGACTATAAATTAACTAATGTCATGTAAAAGGCCAGAAGATATACAAGCACCTGATAAATTCTACCTTCCTTGAGCTCAACAGACATATAGATCTGTGATACATATTCAGTAACTTTACTACCAGTCTCTTGTTGCTTGTAAAGTGCTTTGGGATACACTTTGTATGAAAAGTGTTATATAAAAGCTGATTCTTCTTCTTTATAAAGCTATATGTAGTCTGCTGAAGTCCAGCATTGTTAATCTAGGGATCCAGGGTTGGATATTCAAAAGGGTTGCGCCATGCGCAATAGGGTTGCACCTGCGCAAGTCCGAAATTGCACCATTCTGCCATATTCAGCAGGAGGCAGTTGCACCCCCCAAGGCAAGCTGAGCAACAGCGCAATGCAAATGAATGCATGCTGAACTGGAGGGGGAGGAACCATGCATAAACTGCATAGCCCGATATTCAGCGGGCTGTGCAGAGCTGTGCAGGCACAACCCCCAACCTGCGCCTGCACAACTTTGAGCCAAAATAAAGGAGTAAGTCGAGGGCCACCCACAGGTGAGCTGCTGCATTGCAGGGGCAACAGCAGCTGCCACCTGTGGGTGGCCTCAACCTACTCCTGTGCCCCTGCAGCCCGATCGCAGGCATATGTTGTAAACACCCCCTCCCCCGACTGGCCCGACTATGGGCATAAATACAATAACCTCCACTAGCCCGATCGCTGGCATAGGCTAAATAAACCCCCACTAGCCCGATCGCGGGCATAATTGTAAAATCCCCCATCAGCTCAACCGGCAGGCACAGAGTCCAACCCCCAAGGACATATCCTTGGTGGTCCAGTGGACTACTAAGCCCGATCACGGGCTGCAGAATGTTGCACACCCAGAACAGATCCCTGGTGGTCCAGTGGACCGCTAAGCCTGATCGCTGGCTGCAATAATGTTAACACCCCCCAAGACCATATCCCTGGTGATTCCAGTGTCCCCCACCCACAAAGCCCCACCACCCCGCTCCTGCCGCCGCAGCGTCGCGTACGGCAGCATCCCACCCACCGCTTGTCTCGCCGCCCGCCCGACCGACTGGCCTGGTAGACTGGATAAGAGATGAAGAGTTATGGGCGTAGCTTATATTGTATATAAAGTTCAGATATGTGAATGAAAGAATTCATTCACATATCTGGACTGCTCAGACGGTATGGGCTGCATGCCCATTGGCTCTTGCTCTGCACCAATGGGCGTAAGAAGTCCACCGGCAGTCAGTCGGTGGGGTGGCGGGCGCAGGTGGGTGGGATGCTGCCGCCTCGCGCCCGGGGAGGGGTGGTGGGGCTTCATGGGTGGGTGGGTGGGGGGACACTAGATCACCAGGATCTGTTCTGGGGGTGTTGTAACATTCCTGCAGCCCACAATCAGGCCTAGCAGTCCACTGGACCACCAGGGATATGTCCTTGGGGTTAGACTCTTGCTGCCCGCGGGTCGGGCTAGGGGGGCTATTTGACAATTATGCTCACTGATCGGCTAGTGGGGGGTTGGTATGCTTATGCCTGAAATTGGGCCAGTGGGGGTTATTTAACCTTATGCCCGCGATCGGGCCAGTCGGGGAGGGGATCTTATGCTTTGCTCAAGCGATCGGCCAGTCAGGGGTGGGGGATTTTTACACTTTTGCCCGCCGATCGGGCTGCAGGGGCATCGGGTCCTCACGATGGCTGCTGCCTGGCAGGGCGCCAGGTGCAAGTCCTCAGGGATTGGCACACCTGCATGCTAATGGCATGCAAATAGGGCCATAAATAGATGAAAATGGACCCCCCCATGCCTTGCATGAATTATGGCCCCATTTGCATGTCACCTTTTGAATATGGGAAATTTGCACATGGCGCAATGGTACTTGCGCCACTGCAACTTGAATGCTCCACTCTGACCACTTGGCGTATGCTAGTTCCACTGTGCCATGCACAGTGGTTGGCTGGGGTGATATCAAAGGAGTTGCTCAATAGCACAACTCCTTTGAATATCACCCCGGTCACACCCCTGCACAACTATTTTGTGCAGCACAAGGGCTTGCACCACAAAATAGCGCAGTTTGAATATCCAGCCCCCAGGGTTTATCAATACATTTTCATAAATGGAACCATAGAACTGCTAAAGTAATACTTTTTCTGTGCACATATTCATTTGTGTCTTTTAGGTATAGACAAGCCCTACTTAAATATTGTAAATAATTGATAATCATAAAGGCATGTGCCTGATAAAAGAATAAAATGTCATGTCCAGAAAGGTAGATGTTATGGTTTTCAGATCTGTTAAAAGGATGCCCAAGTTAAATGAATAATTTTGCTGTGCACCAATTTTTGACACTGCAATAGTTTTCAGGAGTGCTCTTAAATTAATACCTTATAAAGGAGTAGTCCTGATAAAAGAATAAATTTGACTGGAACTTAGGCTATGCATTTAACAGGGCTCAACTGTAGAGTGCTCAATCATTGATAAAACTGTGTATCAATACATACACATTGTATTACTATCACATATTAATAGTGTCCTGACTCCAAGCTTTTATTTAAAAACATAATCATGTTCCTATTCCTAAAGGTTCCAAAGTTATTTCTTCAAAAGGACATGACTCTTGAATCAGTAGGACTAGGACTTTGATTAGTTTTTAGATGAAATATGTTGTTGGGCTTATGTTGATATATAGTATAGGTACAGTATTCATATACTGATGTATGAAAGTTTTATCATTAATGTTTACCCATACATTTTCATAATAGAGTTTACAATTATTTAGAAAACATAACTTTGATATACGAGGACTGTGTCACTATTAAAATGGTCCCAACTCCAAACTTTCCTTTAAGAAAAAAATAATTAATTCACTATCTCGAATGGTGCCAAATGTATTCCTTTCTAAAGATAATTTCTTCAAAAGGCAATAACTCTGTAACCAGAGGTGCTAGGAACTTTTTTTTTTTTTTTAAGAAAACATTTAGTTAGAGCAATATCTATATATTGCATAGGCACAGCGTTTATACAGTACATCTATATATGAATGTGTTATCATTAATGTTTATTAATACATTTTCATAATGTAATTTGCAATTATCAATAAAACATTATATTGAGACAGAAACACTCTATTACCATCACATGGCAATATTTGTTGACTCTAAGTTTTCATTTTTTAAGAAACATTAGGTTCCATTTCTTAATGATTTTAAAGTAAACCCTTTCTAAAGATAATTTCTTCAAAATGAAGTAACTCTGGATCCAGAGTAGCTAGAAATTAGATTTTGTTTATAAAAAAAGTCCATAGTTAGAGCAATATTGAGTAGGTACAGTGTTCATGTATTGATATATGAAAGTTTTATCATTAACAATATACTTTCATACTATAGTTTATACTTATCAATACACTTTATATCAATACATGAATACTGTATTGCCATTACATATTGCTACTGGCCTGACTCCAGAATTCCTTTCTAAGGATAATTTCTTCAAAAGGAGATAACTCTGGAACTCAAGGGTCCACAAACTTAACTTTCTAAATAAAGTTTTTGTTAGAGCAATATTGATATGGGCAGACTGGATGGGCCTTGCGGTCCTTATCTGCCGTCAACTTCTATGTTTCTATGATATAGTTGCTGTGTAGGTACTGTGCTTATATGTCAACTTGTGAAAGCTGTATCGATAATTGTAAACTGCATTAATAAATTTATTCCATTTAAAAACAAAATTCAAAACTTTTCCAACATTTTCTGATTTTTGATTATACTACAGCTATTTAATAATTAGCCAAAACATTTTCAAATACAAACATCCACATTTAATGCCTCTAAACATGTGACACATATCTCATCAATTATTTTTACTACCTCAAAACTTCCTGCACTTTGGCAGACAACATTGATTTGCACTTCTTTGGGCACACAGGACACAGTGCACAAACACATCTACAGTATGTCTGTAGAAAGTTTTTAAAAGTTTCTGGCAGCCATGTTGGTATAGTAAAAAATCTGTCCTGTCTCACTACCTTTAATTGTACAATTTGCACACTTCTAGCTTTGAGCAAACACACACCCAGTAATACCCACACCACACAACTAAATACAGTATTAAAATATGAAGTTAATATCCTTCTCCAACCATCTTTGTTTTTATTTTTCACACCTCACACAAAAAGGCCTCAAACAATCCATGCCAATTTCCTGCTATGTTAATTGTTGTAAACTTAGTTCCACTTGCACTTGTACCCATTACCAATTCTGTGTAAATAATGGCTGCAGCTACACACAGCTCCCTCTGAACTAACAATGTGAAATGTAGCACTGCTGACTGATAGAATGATCATTTTAAGTTTTTTTTAAACCTACACCCTTGGTAGTAGCAACATAACTGCATTCCAATATGGTAAACACAGTTTGCATGGCTCCCTCTTACTCCCTCTAAAACCAGTACAGAGAACCACAGCAAAACTACCTGCTGAAATGTTAAACAGCCTTTTTTAAAAACTGTACCTGCTTTTACAGTGGGTGCTCAAACACATGCCCCACTCCAATCTGAAAAGCACAATTCAGGCTGTTCACTCTGTCTCCCTCTGAAACCAGCACAGAGACATTCACCACAGCCACCTAACTTAACAATCATTTAAAGAAAGTTTTTGTTGAACTACAGTATACCTCCTCAGGCTGCTCAAATAGTGGTTATTCAAGCATTCCCTTATTTTGTTAATGCAATCATCCCAGAGGGTGGGGTTATAGAGGGAAGCAGCAGAGCTCAGACACTCAGACATTTAGACATAGTATCTCAGACCTAATCATTGAAAGTTAGGAGGACTACTTTTTTTCTTTTTCAATTTTTTTTTCTTAAAATGTTTTAAAAATGTATAATTTTACCAAAAATGCGCATTCTAAATTTTGTTTTATTTCTCACTAGTTATTCATGTTTAAATGCAGTTTGGCACTCCAGGGAGGTTCCTGTTCATAACCATGAGGTGCAGTAGAAGGCATTAGTAGGCACTAGTAGGCCACCTTAACTGTTGTACTCATATGCATAAAGCTTAATATAACCTCATTTTATCATTTGAAATTGACTGGAATTCCTAAGAAATAATGTGTAAAAGGATTAATAAATATTTGAGGAGGACTCTTCATAGAAATAAAGTCAAAATGCTGTTGTCCACTTAGTGCTGGAAACAATAGTGTGGGGTTAGAGATTTTGTTGGGCATAATACTGAAAACCATAACTGGTGGTCATAATACTAAAAACCATCAAGCACATCTTTTTTTTATAGAACTTTTGCACTCCAGATAGTGGCTTCATTCTTTCTCTCTGATCTCAGCACCCACCCTGCCCTGATCACCACTCCACTCGCTGTCTTGGCCAGCAAGGATCCACATGAGCTGGGGCCCAAGAGAACACCAGCAGACATCATATAGACAGCTTGTCGGAATATATGTTTTTCCACATTTTCTCTCTGCCTACCACCCTGCGCCATCAGGCAGTCCTCTGATGGGTCTTGCATGCTTTCAGCATTCTCCTGTTGAGAAAGGATTGCTGTGATGGCAGAACCTGACAATGACTAGTCCTCTTTAATGTCTTTATTAGTGACATTGCAGAGGGGCTAGAAGGGAAGGTATGCCATTTTGCAGATGGCACTAAAATCCACAATAGGGTAGACACGGGAGGGGGTTGGAAAAAATGATTAGAGAGCTAAGAAAACTATAGGAGTGGTCAAGAGTGTGGCAGCTGAGTTTCAATGCAAAGAAGTGCAAAATCATGCATTTGGGGCACAGAAACATAGAGTACGAAATGGGGGGGCGGTGCAATATTAATGCCCACTAAATAAGTAAGAGACCTGGAGATAATCATATCTGATGACCTAAAGGTGGCCAAACAATGTGACAGAGCAGTGGGGAGAGCTAGTGGGAAGCTAGGGTGCATAGGGAGGAGTATCAGCAGCAGGAAGAGAGAGGTGGTGTTACTGCTGTATAGATCACTGGTGGGACCTCACCTACAATACTGTGTCCAGTTCTGGAGACCACATCTCTGAAAGGACATGGGCAGAATAGAGGCGGCCTAGAAGAGGTCAACTAAAATGGGGCAGGGTGTGCACAAAAAACCCTATGAGGAGAGACTAAAGCACCTTAATATGTACATCTTGGAGGAAAGGTAGGAGAAGGGGGATGTGATAGAGACTTCCAAATACCTCACGGGTATAAGACAAGGTTCAAGAGGGATGCATTTTTCAGAAAAAAAAAGATGTACAAGAACTAGGGAATATGCTATGAAGCTGAAGGGGGTACACTCGGGGGAGATGTGAGGAAGTACTTCTTCACAGAAAGAGTGGTAGATGCCTGGAACAGCCTCCCAACAGAGGTGGTGGGGGCAAAAATGGTAACAGAATTCAAGAAGGCATGGTGTAAGCATACGGGAACCTTAGTGATAAGGAAAGGGGTGGTAAAGCCAGAGATCAGGTAGTGTCTGCGGTGTTACAGTAGGTATGGAAAATGGGCAGACTAGGTGAGCCAAGCAGTCTTTATCTGCCATCAATATCTATGTTTCCATGACTATAGTTCACAAAACCAATGTCATTTCAAAGACTAGCCATGGCTAAGCATCATTCATGGATGGGGTATAGAAACCTTAAAGACTGTTTTAAACCATTCAATAACAAAAATACTGGAAGGGTAGGATTATAGTTCATTGTTTGCAATGTAGAATGTCAAACTGTTGTTATTTCACGTGGGGCAAATTACTGTATTTAATCCCCTAACCTGGACTGCCTGAACTTTGACTGCCTATATATTTTGCATTGAGCACTTTTTGTTTCTGTACTTTTATGTTTGTAATGCCTTGTTGTATTTATCCTCTTTCCCTCACTTCCTGGGTCACACCTGGAAATGAGCCTTGGCTCAGTGTGCCTTTCCCAGTTGTTACCAAAATTTAAAATAGATAAATGAAACAGTTCATGTATACTGCTAAAAAGTCCATGAGTTGAGTGTTACAGCTCAAAATTTTAAATGTGCATGTTCTCCCTTGGCACAGTAATTGAGTTTATATTGCTGGTCTAGCACACATATTTATTTTTTATCTGCAAACACTAGTACTAAGTTGTAATAAAAAGACTGAAAACCAAATTAAGACTGAAACTACTGACAGCTTGTAAAACTTATCCCAGTTGTATAAAACCCTGCCATCTTGCTGTGGAGAAAATGTCCATTTAGGGGGACATATTCAGAACCATCTGGATGCGCGCACATAATAGTGAGTTGCGCAAATATGTTGCTCCGGCTGGCTCTGATGCGATAGTCATACAGAATGTGCGATCTGACCAGACCATGCATTCTGTTCAAATATTGGACCCTGGATGCATGGCACATATCAGGCGGCCTCCATATATGGTGCAGCACATCCAGGGTGCTGGGCAGAAGATTGCCTATAGGGGAATGCGCGATGCATACCAGCATGTACGGCATCCGCCATGGGTGATATTCAGCCCAAGCATGCAGATGAGCTCATTGAGCATGCATGGTGCAAACGGACCTCATGCATGCCCATTATTGACTCATTTGTATGGCTGCACCAGGCTGAATGTGCCAGTGCAGCCCCCACCTCCAAGCTCTGTTAGCCGTAGTGCACAGACATATGTTCCATAGTGTAGTGTCCCCCCTCCCACTGCCCTATCCCCATAAAACACATAACGACTCATTACTTTTCCACAGTGTAGTGTCCCCCACCCACTACCTGATCCCTGTAAAATACATAACAACCCATTACTTTTCCATAGTGTAGAGTTCCCCTCCTACTGCCCGATCCCCATAAAGTAAATAAACCCCCAGCACTTTTCCATAGTGTAGCAGCCCCCCACCACACAGCCCCCAGCACTGCCAATTCACCTGAGCCCCAGTACCTATACTGTAGATCCTCCCCCTGCACCGATCGCTGGTGCAACAGACCAGCCACGATCCCCCTGTCCCTGGTGACTAGTGGCCCCCCACCTCAAGAGGTGGTACCAATGCCCCACAGCAACACCCCAACCAGACCAGTGCCTACAACTGTCATAGCCCTCACCTCCCTACCATGGCCAGCCACCGACTGATCTGGACCGTTCCACATATACAGTACATAGGTCATGCCCATTGGCAGCAACACAGAAAGACCAATGTTTCACACTGAAGGTGCTTTGGCAAGGTCCCTAATTCTATCTGTATATAGTTTTTGTTATTAAAATTGCTTTGAATTGCTTTCTGAGCAGCCTCTGTGTATGAACAGTGCTTAGCTATGAGAATCTCTCATATGGCGCTGTCTCTCCTTGGGTGGGATCAGGGAGCTGACTTGATCCCTGAGGCTCAGGACACCTTGACATTGATGGATCCAGTGGTGAATTTGTCTGCTATGAGCTTTTTCTGTGCTGTTAATACCTCTACTCACTGGTTAAGCCCATCTTACACATTTTAGAATGAATCGCAAATCCTCACGTTTTATTCATCTGGACGTCTTATTGTACCTGGGAGTGGTGCGCCCTTTAATAATGATTTCTCATTAGATTAATTCAGAACTACAAACCAAGGTCACCCACTGCCATTTGATGCTCCAGAAGAATAGTGTGAGGTATTGAAAGAGACTTTGAAATTAACCTATGAGATATTTTTGTACTTAGAAATAAAGACTTTGCAGCATTCAAAAATGATATTATTACAGATTTAGATTCATAGTAGCATCACACCTCAGATCTGCTAGTAATATATTTTTCTGAAGAACCTGGCATCACCTGGGAAGATAAGTATAGTGATAGCACTTGAAACACAGTCTCTCAGATAATTTTTTTTCTGTAGAATGTTGGTATACTATCTATCTATATCTTCTCAGATAAAAAGTCCTCCTAAAAGATACAGTAGTATAGCATAATGGTTAAGTGCACTGACCTGCAAAGCTGGAGACCTGGGTTTGAATCCCATTAGCTCCCACTTGCATACTGTGTGACCCTGAGCAAGTAACGTACCTTCCTTGTGCTCCCAGATCACACCTGGAAACAAGCTCTGGCTTAGTGTGCCTTTCTGGTTAAACAATTTCTCCTTTCCCTAAAATGTATGTCTAAACAATAAGGCATGACAAGGTGTTGGTAGTTGTGCCACAGTCACATAGCCAACAGGGGCATAGTATGTCACAAGACCATAGGATAGCCTCCAGTCCCTGGAATTGCAGCTGTGGCTTAGCAGCCAACACCCTGCAGTGTCTAATTGCACTTATAAAATGGGTAATCACTGAGTGGCGTCATGCCCATATGGCATGGGGGCATGTGCCCCCCACCTGAATGTGATATTTCCATTAATTTTTTTTCACCATTTTGCCAGTATAAAAATACAATGTGGCTTTTGTTTTTGCTGACTTTTGGGGGGAGCAAGGTCAGCTCCTCCGAAGAAGAATGGAAACTAGTTTCAATCGTGGGTGGCATTGCATCTGTTTTGACTCTGTTTTTGTTTTTTTAATTGAGTCAGTTAGTGGTTGTTGTCTGGCATGTCTTGGTCTGCACAGGGTTCAAGTGCTGCAGAATAAATGTCACTGTGCAACCAGTACAGTGTACAGATGCTACTGTTGAGAGTACAAAGCCTTAACTGGCTGTAAAGACTGTCGATCTTTTTTTTTATGTTGTGGTGAGGTACCAGACCCATTTCAGAGTGAACGTGTGCAACCATAACCAACAGCAAGCAGGGAGGGAAAGAGAGTGAGATGCAAGTCATTTGAGGGCAGGCAGCTAGCAGCATGGAGCAAGGAGCTGGGCTGCATCAAGTAAGGCATCAGGTGGGCACTCGGGGCAGCCAAAAGCAGAGAGCATGAAGCATGGAAATGCCGGCTAGGAAAAAGAGAGACCTGCTTAGCTAGACAGAGAAGACCCCTAGCATCCTGGTCTGGTAGGCCACAGGACCACAAGAAGCTGTAAGGCTCTGGATGGAGGAAGGGAGCATGGAACCTTGGTAGAGGAGGAAGCAGGTGGGAGTGTCAGTCAGAGGAGCCTGGAAGGGAGAGTGATGAGCCAAGGAGAACCCAAGGACTTGAGTGGGGAGGGATTTGGAGACAAAATCAAAATATCCACCTTGTATGACACTGAGTCCTCTTCCAAACAGATATTTGTTTGTTTTGTTTTATTTTCTAAAACATAATATTTTCATCATAATACAAAGAAGCTTTTAGTAAACTACTGAAAGATTCTTTAAATGCATTATAATTTACTATTGCTGGACTGAGAGCTACCTGAGCCAGTCCAGTCATCTTGATGACTGGGCTGGTTCAGGCAGCTCTCAGCTTGGCAGCCACAAATCAATGTATTTAAATGAAAGATGATCAGGAAGGGTGTACAAGGTGCAAACTGGGGGATGGGATGGGATGGGATGGACTTCATCACAGCAAGCAAAGCAAGTCAGTAATAAACTAACCACACTGAAGCAGTCTCTCACCTAACCTCATAGGCTAGTGGCCGGCAGCTGACACTCTGCCGCTTAGGGGACACAAAGGCTTGGGCTGGAAAATTTAAATGCAATTCATTTTTTAAAGTTTAAATGAAGGAGCGTGTTGTGAACTGTGGGGAGGAACAGCTTCATAACCTGCTAAAAGCCACCACAATGCCCAATTTGACATCAATTTTACCAAATATTTGGTGTTTGTACAGTACCTGCAGTCGCACTATGTGACTATCAGATGGTGGCTGGCCAAGGAGCTGAGCTGAGGGCTGTGCTGATCACTGTCACTGGGAGACATACTGATAAACAGGGTGATGTGTGGGGGATCCTCAGTGGATGGATGGGTGGGTGGGGATGGCATTCCGTCAGGATTTACGGGGTCCACTAGACACCAAGGCAGTGTGTATGATTTTGCCATTGAATAAAACGGAACCCAGTAAATATAAGGGAATAATGCTTGTCTGTATTCCAGATGAGGTGTGCAGCTGTCAGTGAATAATCAATGGTCATGTGATGTTCTTTTACCAATGAAATTACAGGATTTGCATGGCCTATTTTATTAATTGTAAGTGATTGCTAGCACCTTGCTGGTCCCAGAAAGAAAAATGTTGATTACTTTGAAATTGAAACATTCAAAATTGTTGGCACATTGATACGTGCCAGGTGTTGCATCCAGGTGGCCAAGAATTGTTTTTATCTGTTGGTAGTTATCTTACCATGCACAGTTATTGATCAGTCCAAATGCAGGGATTTCCCTACCCATTTTATAATGCACAATGAAAGTGAAGCATTTAAAAGCACCGTATTCTGCAAAGGGGACAGGACATCTGTGTGAACTGGTAGCTGTTTGTAATATTACTATTTTCTGAAATAAAATATATATTGCTAATTGATTCATATTAAACTGTACCTGAATAAAACTTGTTGTGAAAATATATGTTTTGTATTGCTTTTACTTTGGGACAACAGTCTGTACAGAACTCCTCATGGAACCAGGAATTTGGAGTTTTGGCTGTCACAGCATGGATTCAGAACTCTGAGCACTGGGAACTGTCTACAGTGTTTTCCATAAAAAGAAACCAATCCGTTACACAGTTTTTGCATGAACTGCTATTTGTGTATATACAGTTAAATAATGAAGAAGGGTTATTTGGGAAAGGGATATGAATATAATTTTTAAAACTAGGAAGATTGCAAACTGCTACACATTTACACAGATTTCATGTGCCTTTTAAGCAAGCAAGAAAACAAAAAAAAAACTGTCAGGGCTCATTTCTCTCTGAATCATCAAAAAGAACACACCATTTTGTTAGCTTCTACACTATATTGCCTCTGACGTGAAGTAGATCCCTCTGTGGATTTGGCATAAATGATTGTATTTTGTGAAATTAAAGCAGGTAAACAAATTACTGCATTTTCTGTGATAGCCAGCACCACTTAGTGTTTGGAAATCTAAAGTGGCGAATCCAGTAATATGCAGACAGATGTGGCTATAGGAAGTTTTGGAGGACCTGCTGTCTGCTTCCATTCAAGAGGAATAAATAAAAAAAAAGTCACTGAACATTGCTTAAAAAGCTTGTCATGTGGTTGGATTTTCTCTCCCTCAATACTCTGCCCACCAAACCTTAGCAAATGTAATTGTTTTTATTCTATCACTTCTATTCGAGGAAGTATGGTCTAATGGTTAGAGCACTAGCTTGAAACCAGGAAATCTCAGGTTCAAACATGACTAGAGCCAAATACTCACTGTGTGACCTTAGGCAAGTCACTTAACCTCCCAGTTCTCCAGTCCAACCTGCTGTGCAAATGGGCAGCAGTAGGACCCCACTGGAAACAAGATGTTGCATCTTAGGTGGGCTATCCTGGCTAAATAAATTCTGTTCCTCAGATTCTATGCAACACATGTATGAAAGCAAATCCTAAGAAACACCATGAGCAGCAGCTCCCAGCCAGGGCTGCACCTCCACAGGTGGTTCACCTCCACAAAAACACAAATCTGAAAGTGGTGGTGCACACACTAGGCTCAGTATGCTGTGCATGAAATAAAAGAATGTCCATAACATCACAAGTTAAATCAGGTAGATATTTTACTCAAATTCTTATCTTGCTGCATACAAATTTGCAGAAAATCTAACGGTCAAATGTGCCCCTAGAGCCTCGACTCTCGTAAGTCTTCAGGGGGGGGGTGCTGCTTAGAAGGAACACCGGCATATTTAAACAGTGCCTCATACATACTAATCAGATACAGTGATGTCACAAATCATTAATATTCATTTTCATTTCTATCAGTGGTGTCACTGAGTAAATAACCCTTTTTTTATTTAAACCCCACAAGCGCATACAAAACATATCCATATTATCAAAACCCATTATTTCGAAAGGTACTTAATGGGAAAAATCCCCAAGTAAAAGAGCAATGAAGTCATATGGTCCTGGAGTGATTGATAACAGTGCAGCCAATCAGAGCTCCAATAAAAGTTAAGTTCTGGGTAGGATGGAGTAAAGGCCGATGGTGCATTCATAAGGTAGAAAAAGAAATGAGCAGACTGGATGGGCCTTGCGGTCCTTATCTGCTGTCAACTTTTATGTTTCCATGTTTCTATGAGTTCTGGGACCAGACATGACAATTTGTACTGGGAACCTAAAAATGAAAGAAAACAAATTGGGAGAAAATTCAAAATACAGTTTTCATTTTTAACCCTTGCATGGCCACAGACTGATATATCAGTCCCAAATTCCTATATGTTCTAATTCTGTCTGCGGCTTAAGGGTTAACATCAATGTCTGAAAGGGGCAAACGTTCAATATTTTTCTTTTTATATAAACTTTCTGATAATAAGAACTCCATTAGATTAATCAAAACATGAACCAGGAGGGTTCTCATTTCTTAAATACATTTTTCAAAACTAATCCAAAAATCTACTTTAATATTTAAAGGCAAAATTACAACTATATTCAAATATTACTGTATGTGAGTATAAAAATATTAGTCCCTAGGTCAGTTTCTTTTTCAAGAAGGGTTTTATGTCCCATTTATCATTCAAGCCTACTGGTTTTACATTCCTAAGTTTGAATATCCACATACTGTCCTGTTGCAATAACATGTTTGGTCAGTCCCCCCCCCCCCAAATATGGGTGGTGGCACCCATTCGATGCCCATGAATTGCAAATCCTGGAGGGAAGAGTTAGGATACTGGGTGAAATGTGTTCCCATTGGAGTATCCTGGCAGTCATTTATAATCAACCTGACATGCTCCTGGATACGTTGCTTGAGTGGTCAAATTGTTTTCCCTATATATAGGAGATTGCTGGTATACCAAAGGGCATTGACTAAATAAGAAATATCACATATTACCAGTTGCTTGATATCAACTTTAAGTCCCACTGTCTTAGGATGTTGAAACATTTTATCTGGGTGTGCAAATTTACAAACATTGCATCTTTGCAGTTAAAAAAGCCACTCATCCTTTTTGGTAGCCACATCTGTCTACTAATAGTCACATCTTTCTTTAAATGGCTATGGACCGTACACATTCGAAGGAATTGCAGCACAGACTTAGACTTTGAGACACAAGCTGATGAGCTCTCGCAGAGGTTCCATAAAAGGGGTTATGACTGGGGGTTGTAACAAAATTCCAGGAAGAGGGTGAGAAAGATGGGGAGGAGAAGCCTGCTTATAAATCAACATGCCACCTCAGATACTTACATCCCCTGTACATTCATTACAGAATACAATGAACTTGCTGGTCAGACTGGCAACATCATTTATAAAAACTGGCCAGTTTTGTTAGAGGATGAAGAGGTTGGAGAAGCTGTTGGAAATAAGCCCAGGGTCACTTTTAATAGGGCCTGTAATTTGAAAGACAAATTGGTCCATAGTCGTTTAAAGAAAGATGCAACTACTAGTAGCCAGATGTGGCTACCAAAAAGCACGAGTGGTTTTTTAACTGCGAAAGATGAAATATTTATAAATTTGCCCACCCAGATAAAATGTTTCAACACCCTAAGATAGAGGAACTTAAAGTTGATAACAAGCAACTGATAATGTGATACTTCTTATGTAGTCTACTCATTTTGGTGTACCTGCAATCTCCTATATATAGGAAAAACAATTTGACCACTCAAGCAACATATCCCAGAGCATGTCAGGTTGATTATAAATGACTGCCAGGATACTCCAGTGAGAACACATTTCACTCAGTATCATAACTCTTCCCCCAAGGATTTGCAATTCACGGGCATTGAGTGGGTGCCACCACCCATACTGGGGGGGGAGCGACCAAACATGTTATAACAACAGGACAGTATGTGGATATTCAAACTTAGGAGTGTAAAACCAGTAGGCCTGAATGATAAATGGGACATAAAAACCTTCTTGAAAAAGAAATAATAAAAAAAGAAAGAGACCTAGGGAATAATATTTTTATCCTCACATACAGTAATGTTCGAATATAGTTGAAATTTTGTCTTTAAATATTAAAATAGATTTTTGGATTAGTTTGAAAAATGTATTTATGAAATGAGAACCCTCCTGGTTCATGTTTTGATTAGTCTAATGGAGTTCTTATTATCAGAAATGTTATGATAAAAAGAAAAATAATGAATGTTTGCCCCTCTTAGACTTTGATGTTAAAAATGAAAGCTGTATTTTGAATTTTCTCCTAATTTGTTTTCTTTCATTTTTAGGATCCCAGTTCAAGTTGTCATGTCTGGTCCTGGAACTCCATCCTACCCGGAACTTTACTTTTATTGGAGCTCTGATTGGCTGCACTGTTATCAATCACTCCAGGACCTTATGACTTCATTGCTCTTTTACTTGGGAATTTTTTTCACATTAAATACCTTTTGAAATAATGGGTTTTGATAATATGGATATGTTTTGTATGAGCTCATGGGTTTAAATAATAAAAAGGGTTATTTACTCAGTGACATCACTGATAGAAATGAAAATGAATATTAATGAATTGTGACATCACTGAATCTGATTAATATGTATGAGGCACTGTTTAAATATTCTGGTGTTCCCTCTAAGCAGCACCCCCTCTGAAGACTTATGAGAGTCAAGGCACTAGGGTCACATTTGACCATTAGATTTTCTATGAATTTGTATGCAGCATAAGAAGGGATGTTCAGAAATGTGCCAGGTATGGGTGCAAGCCTGACAGAGCGCAACTGGGATGTGCCAGGGCATGGCCCAGGTGATATTCAGTGGTGCTGCACCATGGCTCAGCACCATTGAATATGGCACTGAGGCCACCCGCACTGCACACAGTGCAGTGGCACTGCACCAGGTGCAGTGGCACTGTGCCAGTGCAAGTAGCAAGTGAGGAGCAGGGGGATGCACCAGTGCAAGTGCAGCTGCGCTAGGTGCACCAAGAGCGATATTCAGACGTGTGCATGCAAATGGGGCCATTATGAATGCAAGGCACAAATGGGGCCATTTGCATTTCATTATGGCCCCATTTGCATGCATGTGCGCTGATCCCCAGCGACTTGTGCCTGGCGCCCTGCCAGGATGCAGCCATTGGGGACCGATGCCCCCTGTCCCTCGGTGGGCAACGTGCCCTAATGCCCAGTCATGGGCTGTGGTTAAATATTAAGTCCCTGGTGGTCCAGTGGACCACACCCCATCACCTGATCATGGGCTGTTGTATAATATACATTCCCTGGTAGTCTAGTGGACCTGATCCAAGCCTGATCACTGGCAGATGAATATATTAACTTCCCTGGTGGTACAGTGCACCGTACCCCATCACCTGATCACGGGCAAATGAAGGATTCAATTCCCTGGTGGTCCAGTAGACCCTAACCCATCGCCTGATTGCGGGCTATTGTATAATATACATTCCCTGGTAGTCCAGTGGACCCGATCCCCAGCCCGATCATGGGCTTCAGTTGTAAATAATTGCCCAGATGGGCCATTGGCTCCCCCTCTCCACCCGCCCACTCAGACACACCACCCCACTCCCCCCCCAGTCAGTGGTGGTGGCAGCTCCCCACCTGCAAGCCGCCCACCGACTGACAGCGTGCAGTAGCAGCTATATGCCCATTGGTCCCACTAAAGCAGGGGCAATGGGTGTGCCAGGCTCAAACTGTATTACATAGTCCCAAAATGTGAATGGTTCATTCACATATCGGGACTGTGGTAGTGTATGGTCTGCATTCCCATTGGCCCATGCAGTGGACCAAGGATGCTCACTGTTATTGCACACTGTCAGTA
The DNA here is from genome assembly GCA_016271365.2 of Neoceratodus forsteri. Lineage (NCBI taxonomy): Eukaryota > Metazoa > Chordata > Ceratodontiformes > Ceratodontidae > Neoceratodus > Neoceratodus forsteri. The sequence continues at coordinate 1,556,286,171 of CM057449.1, read as the reverse complement.
GAGGGTGGCCCGGCGGCTTGTGGGTGGGAGCTGCCACCCGTTGCTGACCGGGGGGGAGCGGGGTGGTGGGTCTGAGTGGACAGTGGGGAGGGGGTACTGATGACCCACCTGGGCACTTATGTACAACTGAAGCCTGCAATCGGGCTGGGGATCAGGTCCACTGGACCACCAGGGATATTTATCATAGCAAAAGCCCGCTATTGGGTAGGGGAGTGGGTCCACTGGACCACTAGGGATAATTTAATTCTATGCCTACAATCTGGCGGGGGCAATGATGCCCGGACTGTGTCCCTGGAGGTCGGGTGGCCACCCACAGCTGGCGGCTGCCATATTGCACCCTGCAATACGGCAGCTCACCTATGGGTGGCCAGGCCTTGCTCCTGCTTTTTATGGGTGGATCTTTGTGCCCCCCTGTGCTGCGCAAGGTGGGGTTGTGCCTGCATATGCACCGCACTTCCCGGGCTGAATATCGGGATGTGCCGGTTATGCATGGGCATGCCCCCTGCACTTGCACTGCATACATTACTGGTGCGCCCTGGTGCAGTGGAACTTGCACAGCACAGCATCCCTTTTTGAATATCACACCGTGGTGCATCAGTGGGTTGCGCATGGTGCAACACTGTTATGCCATGCACAACCCCTTTGAATATCCCACCCTTCGAGTAAAGTATCTACCTGATTTAACTTGTGATGTTATGGACATTTTTTTATTTCATGCACAGCATACTGAGCCTCAGTGTGTGCACCACCACTTTCGGACCTGTATGGAAGCCTAGGCACCTCTGCCTACTCATAATCATCAGAGATTTTTAAAACAAATCAAGAGGGTGCCTGATGATGTAAAAAGGCACCCATTGCTTAACTTTTGAGCAATATTTCCATGTCTATCATGAGTATCACAATGTTCCAAACAGAAATTGTAACTGCCCTTTATTTACAAGGTGAACATTAGACACTACAAGTGAAATTAGAAATTATCAGTAAAATACTAGGCAACACTATTCCTCCAAGAGAAAACAAACTATCAGTTTAACATGCAGCAGCTGGTTACAGTATGTGCAGACTGGTTTGGAAATCATCTTAATGCCCACAGAACTTGTTGGTTCTAATTTTGTGAACCAAACTGGCAAATCTGTATCATAATGAGAAGGTAGGCAGTTTGCATGCATTTACATACTATGTAAAACCTCATGGGCATAAAAGTGTGCTGTGTTTCGGAGTTGGTTTGTTTATATTTGTGTGTTTTTTGACTACAGGCTTTTGTGGTCTCCGTGCAGTGCAGTCCGGCAGCCATATACAACAAGGACACATGTCCATCAAGGGGTGAGATGACATCACAGACCTCAAGAGTGAAGCTTGAAAGTTCTCTATGATGTTATCCAACTTCAAGATGGAAACATCAGCTTCATTGTGTATGGTTGCCCATACCGTATAGAAGCATAGAAACAAATTTTGTCAGCAGAAAAGGACCTTTAGGCCTATCCAGTCTGCCCTTTGTCCCTCCCTGTTACATCACCACTGACCCTCGTTGGTCATAGGTCTCACTCCATCCCCTGTTCCTCTACCAAATATGCTCCTCTGCTTGTCCCACGCATGCCTGAAACTCTCCACAGTCATTGCCACCACTACCTCCTCTGGTAAGCTGTTCTAGTCATCCACCATCCTTTATCTGAAGAAGTATTTCCACACATCTCTCTTTATCTTCTCTTCTTAGCTTCATTGCATGCCCTTTTGTTCTAGTGCCTTCCTTTCTCTGAACTAGACCCTCCACTTGCACCTGGTTCACCCTTGTGAGGTACTTGTAGTTTTCAATCATGTCCCTCTCACTCTCATCAATTCCTGGGAGTACATGTTGAGTTCCTGCAGCCTTTCCTCGTATGGCTTCTCATGCAACCTCTTTACCATATTGGTTGCCCTCCTCTGTACTGCTTCCACTCTTTCAATGTCCTTATGGAGGTGCAGGCTCCAGAACTGGGCACAGTACACCAGGTGGGACCTCACCAGTGAGTGATACAACAGCAGCACCACCTCCCTCCTCCTGCTAGAAATCATTTTCCCAATGCACCCCAGCATTCTGCTAGCCTTTCCCACTGCTTTGTCACATTGCCTAGCTACCCTAAGGTCATCAGATATGATGACCCTTAGGTCTCTTTCTTGCTTTTTGACTGTAAGCTCCACTCTCCATCCTATTCACAGTCCCTGGGTAGTGCAGCCATAAGTGAATAATCTTGCACTCTTTGGCATTGAAACCCAGCTGCCACCTCCTAGTCCATTCCTCTAGTTTCCTCAGATCCCTTTGCATTCTCTCTACCCCTTCCTGAGGGTTAATCCTGATGCAGATTTTTGTATCATCGATAGAGAGACACACCTTACCCTCAAGCTTGTCTGCAATGTTACTTATCAAAACATTGAAGAGGACTGGTTCCACCACTGAACCCTACGCACTCCACTAGTCATTCTCTTATCGCCTGAGTAGCTACCATTTACTACCACCCTTTTCTTCTTATCTCTTAACTAGTTTGACACCCACCCCAAGCTGCTTAGTTTCTTAACCAACCTTCTGTGTAGCACAGTTTCAAAAGCCTCACTGAAGTCCAAATAGGCCACGTTTACTGCTCTCCCTTGATCCACCTTTCTGGTACCCAGTGAAAGAAAGCTATAAGATTAGTTTGATATGACCTCCCTCCTGTGAAACCATGTTGCCAGTGGTCCTGCAACCCTTTTACCTTCAGGTGTTCCATGAAAATCTCCTTCACTAGTGTCTCATTATTAACTTCCCCAACACTGATGTGAGACTGACTGGCCTGTAGTTGCTAGCATCCTCCCTACAGCTGCTTTTGTGCAGAGGGACCACATCAGCCCTCCTCCAGTCCTCTTGAACTTCCCACATTTCTACTGAGGTGCTAAAAAGCACTGCTAGAGGGGTAGCCAGCACCACGTTCAGTTTCTTTAGGACCCTTGCATCAATCCCATGCGGGCCCATCACCTTATTTTTCTTTAAGGCTTCCAATCCCTTCTGTACCATCTCTACCAACAATGGATTTGTGTCCACTCCCACCCTCTTCCTGTTACTTAGTGCAGCATGCTGGGCCATCCCCCATCTTCTGCAGGGAACACCGAGCAGAAGCAATCGTTTAGTATTTCTGCTTTCTCTTGATCTCCCACTGTGCAGTCCCCTCTAGCCTCCTGATTCTCACTATCCCTCCCCTTGTCTTCCTCTTTTCACCCACATACCTGTGGAAGATCTTGTCCCCTTTTTTGACCTCCTTAGCTATCCTCTCCTCTGTTAGTGCTTTAGCTGCTCTCACCCACCTTCCTGCCTCCCTTCACTTTGCCAGAGATACCTCCTTGTCTTCATACTTTTGAGTCTCTTTGAACTTTCTAAATGTTGTTTTCTTCTTCTTCACTGCCTTTGCCACCTTCTTCCCTTGCTCACTTCCTTCAACCAGCATGCTGTTGCCTGGGCTATACCCACCTTAATTTTTCTCCATTGAGTCTCTGCTCTCCCTCTGATGTCCCCCCCCCCATTCAAGGGATTATCTAAGGCAGTTTCCCATTTCTTGAAAATCTGCCCTCCTGAAGTCCAGGACATTCATTTTATTGTGTATTTTTTTTCCCGTTCTACTGTCCGTATGCCAAACCATGCTGTACGGTGATCACTTTTACCCTGGGGACTTCCCACTGGGATGTCAGCAATGCTGTTTCTGTTTGTAAGTACCAGGTCCAGCACTGCCCTATCCCTAGTGTGTTCCAAAATCAGCTGCCTGAGAAATGCCCCTTGTATGAAGTCGAGGATGACCCTGCCTCTTGATGTAGCTGTGACGAGAATGCCCCTTGTCTTCATCTGGCAAATTAAAGTCCCAAATTATCAAAACTTCCCCATTGTTGGCCATTTTGCTAATAGCTCCCCCCAGAGTTCTGTTTAAATCCTCTCCCTGTGTTTGAGGCTTGTATACCACCCCCATGGTACTTATTGTATATAGTGTACAGTATGTCTGTTTCAATTAATTTACCTTCTTTCTAACTCTGTCTTGAATTGTGGTCAAATAAAAAGAAACTAGCACAAACAGGATCTGATTAAAACCATTTGGTGTGATTTAAATAATAACAGCATGAGCGGGCAACATTTCTAGTAGTTCATCTTTTAACAAATAGTTGACTCGGGGTGTTTTCAGCCTTGTTAATATCTTTTTTATGAGGAATCTGCAGTGTAAGAAAGCATGAGGAATTGGCATGAGATTTTATGCTGTTGTGTCACAGTAGTGATATCGCTACTATTGCACAAAAACATTCTGACATTACTTCTGTGGCACAACAGCATCTAGACATGTATGGATTTCCATTCACAAAAACACTGAACCATATAGGTCTCATAGGTAATTCAGAGCATAAGAAAGACAGAGGTCCACAGTAGTTCGCTATTTAATATTTAACTATACTTACCAATGGAGTTATCTGTTAGATACCTATTTAAGCTCATTTTAAAATTTGACATGTTACTGCTTGCCACTATTTCCACAGGTCGAGAATTCCAGACCATCCCCACACACAGGTTAAACCAGTAGTTTCTTTTTTTAGTGTGATATCTTTCCATAGCCAGTTGCAAGGGATGTGCCCTTGTACAGTAGATCTGTTCTTTCAGAGCTAAACCCAACTGCTCCCATAACCCTACATCATTTATTGCCCTAAAAATTAGGCATATGTCTCCCCTTAATCTTCTGTATTCCAGGGAAAACAGCCCCAGTGCCCCAAGTCGATGTTCATAATCCTTTCCTTTTGTGCCCTTGACCATCCAAGTGGCTTTTCTCTGCACCCTTTCTATGGCCCTGATTTCTGTCTTACCCCAGGGGACCAGAACTGTGCACTATACTCCAAATACGAATGAGGTATACAGGGGAAGTAGAACCTCCCTGTCTCTGCTCGTGATGTGTCTTTTTATACAATGCAGGATATTGTTGGCTTTTTGACCACCTGATTACAATGTAGCTTAAAACTCAGGTTGTTGCTGATCCTAACTCCGAGGTCCCTTTCATCTACTACTTCTGTTAATATTGTTATCTAGAACATATTTAAATTTACTATTTTTGTTCCCAAGATGCATCACTGTACTCTTTTCTGTGTTAAATGTAAGTTTTTAATAATTTTCCCACTGCTCCAGATTCCACAAGGCTGTCTATTGTTGACGGCTAACCCAATTTGAGTGTCGTCCGCAAACTTAGATTCCCAAACATTCAGATTTGTAGTCATAGATGAAATGTATATATTGAAAAGGCAGGCCCCAAAACTGACCCTTGGGAGACTCCACTGGCTACTTCTGCCCATTCATAATATGAGCCTTTTATGCAGACTCTCTGCTGCCTATTCGTTAGCCATGACTCAACCCACCTTGTAATATTGCCCTGTATTTTATACTCTATAAGGGCATCAATCAGTTCCCCACATGGGACTTTGTTGAAAGCCTTGGAGAAATCCAAATAGATGATATCCACTGAATCCCCTCTGTCCAGTACTCTACTCACCTTGCCATAGAAGTCTAGCAGATTAGTTTGGCAAGAGCGGCCCTTAGTAAACCCATGCTGTGACCAATCAATGTCCCCCTGTTGGATCATAAAGTCTGTAATATGGTCCTTGATAATACCTTCAAGGATCTTACCTAATACAGTTGTGAGGCTGACTGGCCTACAATTACCTACTTCATGCTTAGCCCCCTTTTTGTGTATAGGTACCACATTTGCCCTCCTCCAAACATCCAACATCTCCCCTTTATTTATGGAGCACTAAAAGAGAGCAGTTACTGGCCAAGCTAGTTCATTCGCCAGTTCTCTTATTAACTTTGGGTGCAACCTATCCAGTCCCTGGGTTTTGTACTGATTTAAGCTTAACAATCTATGCCTTATATCACTGCTGTCTAGCATCAGGCCATGATCCTTGTCAGTTTTAAGATGTGTTTTGGCCCCATATGTTTTTGTGTTAAAAAAAAAAAGTAAAATACTCATTATAGTGCTTAGCCACAATGTGATCTTCAGTAATCAAGGTTCCATCTGTAGCCTTCAATGGGCTGATTGTGTTGGCCCCACCTCTCTTGTTGTTGATGTTTGAGTAAAAAGATTTATGGTTATCTTTTACCCAACCTGCTAGTTTGTATTCATGATTGCGATACACTATTTATATGTAAATGATATTATATTTGACCAGTTGAATATGGTTTGGAGGCTAGAGATTCTTCAATACTTATTTTGTTGGAATTGAAGTGACCCTCACCAAAAGCAGTAAAGTTATGTCCACCTCTATGAAGCAATATGCCACATTTTACACTAGGACCACTGAAACATTTTTTTATTTGACCTTGCATGGGGAAATGTAAAGGTCATCCAGATGTCTAAAATGTGCATAAATCCAAGCCTCCTGTAATTTTAATTTAAGTTATATCTTTGACCTTTAGGAAATCAGAGCATTTAATTTGTTAAAGCTGAGCAACATTTCAAATGCACCCTTGTGTATAGACATTTCTTATCTCTTTCAATAGATCTCAGCAATAACATTAAAATGAACATATATATCATGTTCTCCGGGGGTTAACTGGGTTGTGCCACTCACAACTTTATTTGATAGACATTAATCTTTTGAAACATTATAGCATACCTCTCAACTGTCCCATGCTATGAGGGATGCCCTCATTTTAAACCTTGGAAATGTTCTTTCTCATATCTGTCCATGTGGAAAAGGTGCTGCTTACACAGAGAAAGTGCTGAATAAAAACACAGCAAAGACTACTGCATAACAGTAAATATTCACTGTCATTTTATTTTCACTGTATTCACTAGTTCCATATTACAGTGAAAATAAAAAGACAGTGAATATTAGGTAGATCACTATATACAGTATAGCAACACTAGAGTTCCACCAGTGAAATAAGAGGAAGTGAATATGCGGGGTGTGCTTGGAGTGCTAAATATAAAGGGCATGAATATAAACTGCTATACAGCAAGTATACAGTGTTAGACTGGAGATAGACTGCTTCAGAGAAAGATCTGGTGATAGTGGTAACAAGATTTAACATTTGATGTATACTGCCAGGTGACAACAAAGAAATGTTTTGAAATATTAAGCAGTATTAGCAGAAACATAGTGAGCAGGGACAGCAGGTTGTTAATGCCATTGTATGGAGCACTGTTGAGGCCACACCCTGAATATTGAAGTCAATTATCGGTACCACAAACAAAAGCAGGAGTTAAACAGCTAGAATGAGTGCATAGAATGGTAGCAAAATGGTTTGTTTATTTATTTATTGAATTTCGGTAACCAGATAGGCCCATTGAAACCAAAGGTCCCTTTTTCAGGGATGACCTGGAATTATTTACAGGCAATAATTACTAGTACATAAACAACATGATAACACAATAGGTATAGATATGGGTCAAGCAGCAAGAAATTAGGTATAACGCACAGCAAATCATACCCCATAGTCACACATGAATAAGATAATGTATGTTAGCAACAACAGTCCGCAGAAATGCAAAGATAACAGCAACAGTCAGCAGAAATACAGTACAAGACAGTAACCATACACTATGGATAGGGATGTTTAGGAAGCCATTGAGTAACTGAGACTGGAGTGGGTATGGTTCAATGGTAGCAACAGCATTGGCATCACTCTAATTGGTAGGCTTTTAGCCCTTTCTTGAACCTGCTAAGAGATGAGGAGTTACAGAGGCAGGTAGTGAGTTCCAATAATATGGGGCAGAGTGGGTAAAGGACAGTATGCCCAAGTTAGTCCTAATTTTGGGGATGTCTAGTAGGTTGCAATTTGAGGTGTGCATTGATCAACTCAAGGGCTTAGGGGTAAGCAGTCCATTAAGGTTAGGGTGTGTGTAGACTCTAGTCAATTAATAGGCTAGAAAAGGGAGTGGATAGGTCATCTTGTCACTTAGAGTGGGCTAGTTCAGTGAGGCTAGGACCTCACAATGTATCTCCATGGGGGAGACCTTGATGCAAAATGGCTGATTTTATTGTACAAAACAGCCAGTTTACTGGTCTCCAAATTCCTTAGAAACTGGAGCAATGAGGCACCATTTAGCAAGAAGGGGAGTAGGGTGCATTTGCTACTGCTGGCCTGGTCTCAGGGGCCAGAGAGTTACCCAATCTGTATAGAAGGCCGAGTTTCTGATGTATGACTTTCTTAAAATGGTCCTCATGTGGTTTAAATGTAAGATCTTGATCAATATAGATGCCAAGATATTTTACCTTATCCACTATCACTAGTGGTGAGCCAGAGGAGGTGGATAGAGATAATAGGTGTTGCCTGGATGTACCCAGAAGCTTGGGTCCAAATAATACTACTTTTATATTTTTCTTGTTCATTACTAACATGTTAGTGTCAAGCCATATTTTAAACACATTCAGACTTGCAGAGGGTATAGAGGCAATAGTGTTCACATCTGCAGCACTCCAGTAGAGTACGACATCATTGGCATATATTTAGAGGTTCACATCACCGCAGTTGTTGCCAACATCATTAATAAAGATGGAGAAGAGTAATGGGCCTAATGTGGAGCCCTGGGGAACACCATCATTGATGGGGAGGTGATTAGAGTGAATCCCTTTCCATTTAACCACCATAGACCTACCAACGAGATAGTTAGTAAACCAGGAGAGGTAATGTCCATCTAGACCCAAGTGTGTCAGTTTATTTAGGAACATATTATGATTGACCAAACTGGACACTTTCATAAGGTTAGTGAAGATGGCTCCTGTAAGTGACCCTTTGTCCAAAGCACTCAGAGTTTCTTTGTGAATTTAACGAGCACTACAGTATGTTGATTCCATGGGATTTCCTAAAGATATGCTGCTTGTCAAAAACAGATGGTGTTGTTCCATGTAATTCTGTGCTGGTTATATACCAACCTCTCCTGTACCTTCACCAGTGGGCTGAGGACAGAAATGGGCTGATAGTTTTCAGAAGGCTCTTGTGATCCTCCTTTATGGATGGGTACCTCCACTGCAGCTTTCCATTTAATAGGGATAATCCCTTCTTAGAAGGACCTATTCAGTAGCCAGGTGACTGGGAGAGCAATTGCAGAGGCAGCAGTTTTGAGAAGCTTTGATTCAAATTTATCAGATCCAAAGAAGCCATCTGCTTTTAATCACTTTAGAAGGGCTAGTACTTCACCCTTCCTGACCAATCTAAGGTGAAACATGGGGCGGCAGTTTCCATTAGCATCTGATTAATGAGAGGTGGGGGAGAGGACAGGGAGACTTGGTTTTGAACCTTGCTAGGTCACTGAAGAAGCCATTAAAAGAATTTGCAATCAGGAGGGGGTCATTAACAACCTGGCTATTGGCATTAATGGTACCACCTGGAGGGGAAGGGCTACCCTTAAGCAGTGAATTGAAGTGGTGCCAGAATGTTTTAGGATCCAATAGGGATTTTTCTTGCAGACTTCTTAAGTAGTGACTTTTGGCAGTCTTAGCCCCTTTCTTGCACCTCTTTCACAGGTCCCTGTACTTCTTTCAGCCGGCCTTCATGTCAGATTTCATACAGAGCCCCCGGGCCTTATCCCTTTGCTACATTCATTTTTTGAGAGCAGGGTCAAATCATTTATTACATTTGCCCTTTACTTGCAGCTTCTGAAATGGGGTATGAAGATTTGCTATGGACAGAAAATTATTAACAAAGAAATCAAGGGCATCATTAGTGCTTGGTAGATCATGGATAGGGTGCCAATTAATGCTAGAGAGTGAGAAAATACTGTAAAGGACTCTGGCATGAAGTTAGAGTAATCCTTTGCAGTAAAGGTTCTTGGGGGAAGTCGGGGGTGATAATTCCTCCAGATGCAAAAGACAGGTGAGTGATTGCTTGTGGCATCTGGGAATATTCCAGTGGCCTGAATTCTGTTGGGATTATAGAGAATAATACCCAGTCAAGTAGGGTATGGTTCCCAGTATGAGTGTTAAGACTAGTGGGCTCACTAATAACTTGTGTAAGGCTAGCCTTCAGGAAGAGAGTCTGTAAGCCAGGTTCAGTATCAGCTGCCCAGTTTAAGTTAAAGTCATCCAGAATGATCAGCTTGCTAGGCGAGTGTTCTGCAAGTACTTTAGCAAGGGATAGAAACATAGACTTTGATGGCAGATAAGAACTGCTTGGCCCATCTAGTCTGCCCATTTCCCTACCTACAGGATAGGCCACAGATTCTAGTTAACCAACAGCCTATTTCTTCCTACTCCCCAAAAGAATTGCCTTATGTCTGTCCCATGCATTCTTGAATTCTCCCACAGTTTTAGACCCCACAACCTCCTCAAGAAGGCTGTTACATGCATCCACTACCCTCTCTGTGAAATAATACTTCCTCACATTGCCCCTGAACCACCCCCCCATCTTTAAATTGTGTCCCCTTGTTCTTGCACATCTCTTTTTCTGAAAGATGCTACCCTCTTGGACTTTGTTGATTCCACTGAGGTACTTAAAAGTTTCTATCATGTCCCCCTCTCCCTTCTTTCCTCAACAGTATACATATTAAGCTCCTTTAGTCTCTCCTCACACGGCTTCTCTCGCAGACCCTGCACCATTTTAGTTGCCCTCCTCTGACTACCTCTATCCTGTCTATGTCCTTGCGGAGATGGGGTCTCCAGAACTGGATGCAGTACTCAGATGGGGTCTCACCAACTGTCTGTACAGAGGGATAACAACTTCCTGTTTTCTGCTGCTGATGCCTCCCTATGCATCCCAGTATACCAGAGCCTCCCTACTGCCTTCCTCATATTGCTTGCTAACCTTAAGGTCATCTGATATGATTACCCCCAGGTCCCTTTCCTTTTTGTTGTTGTTACTACCTCCCCATTGCGTATTCTTCCCTGGGTTCTTGTTTCAGGTGCATTATTTTGCACTTCTTGCATTGAATCCTAGCTGCCATACTTCTGACCATTCCTCCAACCTTGCCAAGTCCCTTCTCATCCTTTCCACGCCTCCTTGTGTATCAACCCTGTTGCAGATCTTTGTGTCATCTGCAAAGAGGCATACTTTTCCTTCCAGTCCCTCTGCAGTGTCACTTACGAAGACATTAAAAAGGACTGGACCCAATACTGAACCCAGCAGTACCCCACTAGTAACCCCTTTTTCTCAGAGTGGACTCCATTTACAATTACCTTCTGTGTCCTGTTGTCCAGCCAATGTTTTACCCAGGCTACCACCCTGGGACCCACTCCCAGGCTGGTTAATTTGAATATTAATCTTTGGTGTGGGACTGTGTCAAATGCCTTGCTAAAGTCTAGGTAGGCTATGTCCACAGCCCCTCCCTGGTCTACTACTTTGGTCACCCAGTCAAAGAAATCTATTAGATTCGTCTGACATGACCTTCCCACTGTGAACCCATGCTGCCTTGGTTCCTGTGCCCCACTGGCCTCTAGGTACTCAACTATTCTTTCCTTCAGAAGTGACTCCATCACTTTCCCTACCACAGAGATCAAACTAACAGGTCTGTAGTTTCCTGCCTCTGTCTTGGTCCCACTTTTGTGAAGGGGAATCACATCTGCCTTTCTCCAGTCCTCGGGCACCACACCATCCTCCCATGATTTATTAAAAAGAGTAGCCAGTGGTTTCACTAGTTCTCCCCTTAATTCTTTTAGAATTATGGGGTGAATTCCATCAGGCCCCATTGCTTTGTCCACCTTCAGTTTTAGGATTTCTTGCAGAACCCTTTCTTCTGTGAAAGGACTGGGATTGACCCCCCTATCAAGAGTGCTTCTGTTAATTGGATTAGGCACTCCCCACTCCTCTTTTGTGACTACAGAGCTGAAATATTTGTTCAGTATCTCTGCTTTTTCACTGTCCCCCTCTGCCCACCCACCGTTCATTCTATTCAGCCTCACTATCCCCCCCTTTGTCTTTCATCGCTGGATGTACCTATAAAAGGTTTTATCCCCTTCTTAACTGAGTTGACTATCTTTTCTTAGTTTGGGCCTTTGCTATTCTGACTTCCCTCCCTGCTTCCTTCTGCCTTAACTGGTACAGCTCTCTGTCCTGCTCCTTCTGTGTTTCCTTATACTTCTGGAATGCTATCTTTTTCTTCCTGACTTTCACTAGCCACCTCTTTTGAGAACCATAGTGGCTTTTTCTTTCATTTTGATTTGTTTATTTACTTCACACAAAGGCTTGTTGCCTCTGTGATGACAGTTCTGATGATTCCCCATTGTTGCTCCACACCTCCTTCTAGCTTGTTTGCTAGTGCTTTTCTGAGGCACTCTCCCATCTTGCCAAAGTCAGCCCTCCTGAAGTCCAGTACCCTCACTTTTTTATGGCTTGACTCTGTAGCTGAGTTTAACGTGAACCACACTGTTTGATGGTCACTTGTTCCCAGATGGCAACCCACTTCTAGATCTGAGATCCTCTCACTGCCCTCGTTTGAGATTATGAGGTCTAAGATTGCTCCCTCACGAGTGGGTTCCAAAACTAGCTGTCTGAGGCCTGCCACCTGTAGGGCATCAAGAATGGCCCTGCTCTTGGATGTGGCTGCAGAAAATGTGCTCCAGTTAACATCTGGCATATAAAGGTCTCCTATCTCCCTTTTCTCTGCCATTCTAAGAATGCCTTCTATCATATCCTTGCCCATTCCCTCCCCCTGTCATGGGGGTCTGTACACAACCCCTGTGTGGATTGTGGTGCCCTTTCCAGTCTCCAAGGTGACCCACAGTGTCTCCTCTCCTCCCTGTTTACTCTTTTGTTCAGCTGCTTTTATCCCTTCCTTTACATAGAGAGCTACTCCTCCCCCTCTTCTCCCCTTCCTGTCTCTCCTGTAGGTTATGTACCCTGGTATGTTAACATCCCAGTCATGGTTTTCTGTGTACCTTGTTTCTGTGACTGCTACGATATCCAGGCATCCCTCTTCCATCAAGGCCACCAGCTCAGGGAGCTTGTTGCCCAGACTACAGGCATTGGTACTCATTACCCTCCATTTCCTGATGGCCTTGCTCCTTTTTGCCCCATCCCTGTCCTTCTTGCCTTTGTCACTTTCTCCATTTACCCCTGCCCTTCTCCCTATCGACACCTCTATGTTGGTGTTTACCGCACTTACTACTGATATTTTGGGGGCTAGGATTTCCTGTCCTTTCCAGTGCCCCCCTTGGTTAGTTTAAATGCTTGCCAATGAAGCATTTAAACCTATCACCTAGGATCCTGGTTCCCCTCCTGGACAGATGCAGCCCATCATGCCAGTATAGGCTTGCATCACTCCAGGTGGACACCCAGTCCCCAATGAAGCCTAATCCCTGAGCTCCACACCAGTTTTTCAACCACTGATTGAATTCCATGGTGCGGAACACCCTAGCCTCTCCTACGCCATAGATGGGCAGCACCTCCAAAAAGGTTACAGTGTGTGCTACTTGTCTAAGGCCCCTCCCCAATTCCACAAACTCTTCCTGCACTTCTCTAATCCCTTTCTTAGCCAGGTCATTTGTCCCTAGGTGGACAATGACATCCAGCTCCCTCCCTTGTGCAGCTGCTCCGGCAATCCTGAGGATTTGCTCCCTGCCCCTCCAAACCATGATGCCAGGCAGGTACCTTACCTTCCTCTCCCCTTCCTCCCCCAGTTCTACCTTCCTAACAATGGAGTCCCCTACCAGGAGTTGCTTCCTTCCCCTGCAGGGTCCCCTGTCACCCTCCTGTGGGCCTCCTTTGTGGAGGTTCCCAGCATCCTCCTTGGTCTCCACTGCGGGTGCCTCTATAGAGGAACCACACTTTGCCAGAATGGCATAGGAATTGTGGAGAGGTACAACTGGAGGGATGCACCTCTGTTTCACCACCCTCACCCTCCCTGAGCCCACTGTGGTCCAACCGCTCCTTTTTCTTGGCAACCTCTGAGGCAATGGCAGTGGCACTGGTGGTCCCTGGATTGAAGAGGGGGTCCCACAAATCCTGGCCAACTCAGCCTGGAGATGAGCAACCTCCTCCCTCAGCCCAGAGAGGTGCCTACAGATGTGACAACACAACATCCTCCAGAACGTCTCCCGGAAGACTGCTGCTCCACAGCCACTGCACTGCACCACTCCCATCATGTCTTATTTCTGGCCCCTTAACTGTTTGCAATCCTTACTCTTTCCTCTGTTTTTTCTCTCTCTCCTTACTTTCTGCCTGTGTGCCCTTTAAGCTCCTGATTGTCCTGTTCTGAGACAAGAATATCCTATATTTCTCAGTAGACCCCTTACTTGCTCAGAGGCAGACCTCCAGCAGCTAGAGGGGGCCAGAGAGCTACTCTTGCCCTTCTAGGATGGTGGGTCTTTGGTGGCTCTGTGATCACTCACTTCCTGCTCCCAAACAGGAAGTTCCTGTTGTCAGTCAAATCCTGTGCCTATAAAAGTAGAACTAGCTTTGGGTGGGAAGGAAGGAGGGCAATATAGTCCCAGTTCAGAAGTCCAGTCACACAGCAGTCCTTTCTCCTTGTGTCTTCTGCCAAGCTACTTATACAATGGGTAGAACAAAATCTTTGCTTTCAATGGCTGCAGCAGCCTGGCTCCCACGTCTTTATTTTAGTACTGTGAATGGGGAATAGAAGCGCCAGTGCCAGGCTGCCCCATTACCACAGATATCACTTGCCATCCTTGAAATCATAAAATTTCAAACAGATGCCATGTTTCTTGTCCTACATAGAAAATGGGTACACTGGCTGTTTCAAAGAACCTGATTTATGGAACTTCTTAGGGCTTAGAAAAAAAGATATATGCATATTACACTAAAAAGTGTAGGTTACAAGTAAAGGGTGAACTAGGAGGAAAACTGTACAGTCTTCAAAGGCTTCCTTGTTTTGTTTCCGTGTCAAAATGGTCTCCCAGTAAAACATGTAACATAGAAACATAGAATTTGACAGCAGATAAGGACTGATTGGCCCACCCAGTCTGCCCATTTCCCTACCTGATGGATAAGCTGCAGATTCTAGTTAATCAACAGCTTACTTCCTCCTGCCCCCACTAGAATTGCCTTATGCCTGTCCCATGCATTCTTGAATTCTCCCACTGTCCCTGACTCCACAACCTCCTTAGGAAGGCTGTTCCATGCATCCACGACCCTCTCTGTGAAAAAATACTTTCTAACATTACCTCTGAGCCATTCCCCCTCTATCTTCAAATTGTGCCCCCTAGTTCTTGCACATCTCTTCTTCTGAAAGATACTACCCTACCTTGTTAATTCCCTTGAGATACTTGAAAGTTTCTATCATGTCCAACCTCTCCCTCCTTTCCTCAAAGGTATACATATTAAGCTGCTTTAGTCTCTTCTCGTATATCTTCTGGTACAGACCTTGCACCATTTTGGTTGCCCTCCTCTGAACAGCCTCCACTCTATGTCTTTGCGGATATGGGGTCTTCAGAATTGCATGCAGTACTCCAGATGGGGTCTCACTAACTGTCTGTAGAGAGGGATAACAACTTCCTGTTTTCTACTGCTGATGCCTCTCCCTGTACATCCCAGTATCCCCCCAGCCCTCCTTACTGCCTTCGCACGTTGCTTGCCCACCTTTAGGTCATCTGATATACTTACTCCTACGTCCCTTTCGATTTTTGTTGTTGTTATTAACTCACCCCCCATTGTGTACTCTTCCCCTGGGTTTTTGTTTCCCAGATGCATTACCTTGCACTTCTTTGCATTGAATCTGAGCTGCCATACACAGTATTTGACCATTCCTCCAACCTTGCCAAATCCCTTTTCATCATTTCCACCCCACCTTGTGTATCAACCCTGTTGCAGATCTTTGTGTCATCTGCAAAGTGGCATACCTTTCCTTCCAGGTGCTCTCCAATGTCACTTATAAAGATATTAAAGAGGACCGGTCCCAGTACCGAACCCTGCGGTACTCGCTAGTTACCCTTCTTTCTTCACTGTGGACTCCGTTTACTATTACTTTTTGTGTCCTGTTGCCCAGCCAGTTTTTTATCCGGGCTACCACCTTGGGACCCACTCCAAGGCTGGCTAACTTGTATATTAAATTTTTGTGAGAGACTGTGTTGAATGCCTTGCTAAAATCTAGGTAGGCCATATCCACAGCCCCTCCCTGGTCTACTACTTTGGTCACCCAGTCAAAGAAATTTATTAGGTTTGTAAATGTAAATCAAATATCAGCATCACTGGCAACTGTGAAACCAGAGAGACAAACCATAGCATAGCACTTCAATTCCCAAGCTTCAGTACATTAACGTTAACAGTCAAGAAAATGCTGAGCACTGTATACTACCAGCCAGTATAAACTCAGGATGAGGACTGCTCTATATGGGTGGGAAAACTGCTACCACGAACTGTTAGAGTGGTGAAAGAGGTCATGAAATATGATGCCTTCCTATATATTTCTCTGTCCCAAGACAGCATAATTTACAAAGAAAAATCATTACCCACTGTTTAATGGATTACCTCAGCCTGCCACGCACTCACACTTACTCACTTCTCCACCAGTTTTTTATACCACTGTAAGAACCCTCCCCCCATAGCAGGAAGACATTAGTCCACCTAAAGCCATTGTTCCTGGCCACTCACTCACTCACCAACTCACTCATTCACTCACTCTCTTTATCTCTGTCTCTCTCACCAACTCATAGCTACTGTAGTTTCAGTTCCTTCTGTTCAAGTATCCAATCCCGTTCCAGGACCTTCACCCATTTATTCTACTGGACTAGTCAAAGGAAGTTACCATCAAAATATCAGAGCACCATAAGACTGATAACAAAAAAAAACAACAAAATCTTTAAAGGTACTTGTTCAGTTTTCCACCTTTTCAGTACAATCGGGAATAAACTACTGTAGCAGTTTGTTTTTAAATAAATTGAACTATATTAATGAAGAAAGTGGTGAGGAAGAGGTGGTGAAATATGAAACAACACAAACACAGTTCACCATACAACTCTAGATGCCCCTCTAGTAACACAGTTGTGGGGGAACAATTTTCTTGAAAGTCTGTTTAATTTTTTGTTTTAATCACTTAGATTCTTTTATAGCCCAAAACTTAAGAACCCATTTTCTAAGCACAGTTAAATAAGAAATCTGTGAATACCCTAGGTAAAACAGTGGGTGGGGAACCTCTTTAAATAAGTACATGTTTACATGGCATGCTTATTCATACCTTGTTATGACACAGGAGTGCAAGCATGATGGACCTAAACTCCCTGCCAAATGATTTTAGCCTTATTTTACTGTTTAGGTAATTCACATTATTTGTGCACTTTTGCAGAAACCACCAACTCATTATATTAGACTGCTTTTAAAAGTGCCAACATATTGATGTCGTAGCAATGTCTTGTGCTCCTAGTCAGATCTGTATCTCACAAATTCTACCAATAGAAGTCATGCAGCAATCCAGCAGTGCAGCACACTCAGACACGTTAGATGACGGCATGCCAGGCACAGCAAAATCAGCATGTTCTCGCTCCTCTCAAGCCTTCCACCAGGCTGCACTGCCACCAGTGGTCACTAGTTGGTGGTATAGTCATGGGATATACTGCCTACCCTTCCTGAGGAGAAGAGTGTCCCATGGGGTGTGCGATCCTCTGTGTGCCAGCCCTTCAGAACATCCCAGCTCATGCCATGAACATGGGCTGCTGGCTTTGTGAGCATCAGTTCTGCCTCTGCACCAACAGGTGGCCACATCCAGTTCTTTTAAATAAGGAACTTAATACATATTATTATTATTATTCACTCTAGGAATCTTAAGTGACTTGTATGTGTATGTGACACTTGAGTACAGCATATTCTAGGGTGTCTCTTATGGAGAGATTGTGTCCTCTCCTGTGGATTGGGCTGGCAGAACCTCTTAACTTCATATCAGTGTCTTCTCTGCCAAACAGCATGGTAGGATGTTATTTTTCCATAAGAGACACCTCATACTAAATACACAAACTTATAAGACACAGCAGGATGTGCAGTCATAGTGAGATATGTGTATATCTGAGATCCACTCCTGAGATCCATTGGCAGAAAAAGGTCACGTGACATCAGTCCCCACAAATTGTGTACTATCAACAACTGCACATCTTGGAGTGTGCTATCCAGCTTATCAAATGAAGAGCATTTGTAGTAAATTAATTACCGTAAGTAAGCAATGGTACATGACAGGGTGTATATTCAATTATTTCTAATGCATGGCCAATAATGTCCTTATATTTTTTGTTGCCATTTTACAATTTAAAACTATGTACAGCATGTTTTCAAATGCATTCACCGCCACTTTAAAATCTCTTTAAAGCATGGCATGGTGTATTCACTTTTATTAAAGTTACAGTTTGGTGTAAATGATTTACCCACCAGATTTGAACCTGTTTATCTATATGTTTCTGTCAATTATTCACTAGCTTTGGATGTTCCAGCAATTCCTAATGGCTCAAAATATGTACTCTACCTGACCTTTTCTGCTAAGACATCTTTTTCATTAAAAATAAATTGTCTCAAACATCAGGCTAATAGTTGTTTGAGTTTTCATGTCCGAAATTCATTGGAGTTGCAGGAGTCGGTAGACATGTATTATTCATTTATTTTATTTTTTTAAAATATGTTTTACTTATTGTAGCCTAACTGTGATGCAATATTTCATTTTTAGTGGATTCCTGCTTCTAACCAGATTTAGAGCTGGAAGAGCGATTGAAGCACCGGGAGGTGCAATGACTTGTTTAGTATAACACAGAGTCTGGGCTGTAAGGGAACTATTTTGAACCTTATCGGATCTCCTTCTTCACAGTTCTGTGCAATAACTCACTAGACCATATTGTCATTCTTTAATATGTAGAATGATGTTGTGCCAAGTGCTTTTTCCATGTATTTGTCTAAGCAGTATGGCACTGTATATCAGGCATGCAGAAACACATTATTGCAGTGCCAGTCAGTCCTCTGAACTTTTAAACCACAGTAATATAGTCTTTTTACCTTTGAATTATAGTGTACTATGTTAATATTGTAGCAATTATTTAATCTCGCTCTCTCTCTCTCGCTCGCTCTCTAGAGGATATGCAATGGACTGAATCAAAATATGCAAATAGTCTTCAAGTGTGAGGGGGTAGGACCATAACTCACTCATGGCAGAGCCACAAGTGATTTAAGAAAGTCCTGCCCACTCACAAGTAATAAATTGCCTATTTTGAGACATGCTATTGTATGTTTGATACACACTATTCAACAGTGATTTACAAGGTATAGCTTTAAATTTGCAGTTTGTTTGAAGACTTAGCTGTTTTTCTTTGATTTTACCAGCTGACTTCAGTGCTGCGCTAGGTACTGTGATGTCATCAGCACTATGAAAGCTCCTCTCATCTTGGTTCAGTATTCCGCTGTGATGACAGTAACTATAAAGAGCAGCTGATGCCTTCAGGACAACTTTAATAAAACATAATATTTAGACATCGTTCAGCTTGTTTTTCACATTGGTTCTGTATTATTCCACCCCGTTATTTATAACTGATTAAAACAGGATATTTGCTCCTGAAGAGTTCATCTGTTCTCGTTGCTTTCTCCCCGCCTGAGGTGATAATGCACTGCTTGTGTCATCACAGTTACTCCCATGGCAACAGATTTTGATGTCACAGCAGGATTATGACTTGAAGTAGGGAATACATTATGGAGGCAGATGAACTCTAAGGGAACTCTAAGGGATACAGATCATTTATTCATGCAAATATATTCAGTAATAAATAATGGGGAAGAGAACTATACAGAATACATATGGAGTGCAAGCTGAATTGTACCAAATTATTATGCTTTATTAAAAAGTTTTTTTTGCGGCATCAGTTGCTCTTTTAAAATATCCATTGTAGGCCACCCTGATGGGCCAGTGACAGCAATCACACTACTGTGCAGGCAACCCGAGTTTGTAAGTGAGCTCAGGTCACCACATCAGGAGGCAAGTCAGGCCAAGGTAGCTGCTGCATAGCAGTGCACCATGGCTGGGGAAGGTTGGCAGTGAGCTCCTGTGCCACAGCAACCCCTGTGGCAGGGCCAGGGAGCTTGCTCCACCCACAGATTCAGCTGTGAGTGACCAAGTTCTAGGAGCTAAACTGCTAACCTTCCATTGGTGGAGGTGTGTGGGGATCAACATAAAGGGAGAAAAATCCCCACTTCCATCTGAGTGATGGTCTGAGCCTTGGGGAGTCTGCTGGGTCCTAGTGCACGCCATCACTAGATCCTAGTCACATATTGGACTGCCTCAAGAGGGAGTATGGTCCTCCCTCTGGAACCCCTGTAATGGAGGTCAAACTGTAGGGTAACCAATGGGTTACTATGGTCTGTGGGAGCCAGAGGTTCTGGACCTGATGGGGTACATCACTGGGATCAAGGCACATCCCTGGGGGATAGAGACAGACAGGGGAGAAATACCTCTATAGAAAAAAGAACAGCTATGTACTTACCATAACAATAGATCTTTGAGAAAATCTTCTCCATTAGGCCACACCTTTAGAACTATAATCATCAGCATTAGGATCACATGGAAACTTTTGCTAGCTGGGGGCCACCCATGATGATTTGCCATGTCTGTGTGTGTATATACACATGGGTGGCCCCATCACTGCTCAGTTCTCTGTCAGAGATTAGACTCAGAGGACCTCCAACCATGGGAAACCAGGAAATAAGACCAGCACCAGGTATACAAGGAGAGGCTTGGGGCTGGAAACAGGATGCATGTAGTAAGATTAGGCACAACATCTGATATAACCTTCACTGAAGCAGAAGGGGGATGGAGGGAAGGATGGCATGGCCTAATGGAGGAGATTCTCTTGAAGATCTACTATTATGGCAAATATGTAACTGTTATATCTTCTTTGAGGGTATCTCCTCCATTAGGCCACAGAATGATTCCCAAGCAGTCCCAAATTCAACTGGGAGGATGGTACAGTCTGGTATATATGCAGCAAAACAGGTATTGCAGTACAGCAAGTCCCAATCCAGGAGTGGGATACAGGGGCTTTACAGATCTTAGAGTCATTTTTAAGGTCTGAAGGTTCCATAGGGCCTTTTCAACATAATAACCAAACAGTTTTGTCCCTCTGACAGGGGCATTCAAACTGCTCACTGCACATTATTGGCAAAGTCAGCAACTCTGAGTCAAGAATATCTTCTCATCCAAATGCCACAAGCAACAGTCCTGGCAGAAGCATCAGAGACATCAAAGACTTAGTGTGGCAAATTTTTGCCAACCTCAGCACCAGAGGTTAGTGTTTTAAGTAACTTATTATTGGCAGAGCCATCAGGCAAAGTCTGGGCTACAGTATGAGCAGCTTCCCATGGGCTGTTCTGATATTTTTTCATGTGGGTCTTATTCTTTTCAATCCTAAGGCCCAGTGAGACATAGGCATAAGTACACTTGCCCATCACATCCTCCTAGATTTTTTATTAGGAGGCAAAGCACTCATGTCTAGGAGCTCTAGCTCTATCATGAGCAGCCATGATGACTACAGAGTCAGTTTCTGACAGAATAGCATAATAAGGTTTAGCAGATGGTGCAGGATACTGTTTGTCAACCTTTCTGGCAACTGAAGGCAGTGAGTTTGGTCTGTACCATTTAGCAAAGGTAGCACTCTCTAGTGCAGGATATGTAGGTGAAATTAAAATGGAAGGTGTGCAAGGCACCTCCAAAAATTCCATTAGATTTCTTTTTGTGGAATCTTCCTCTTCCACAGTAAAGCCCATAACAGTTCACATTTGTTGCATAATGACTTGAAAAGTGGGATCCTCAGGAGGAGACCCTGGGGTATAAACCACTGAGTCCTCACTACATGACGATAAGCTAGAACTAGAGTGAGGTGCAACATATCATTCTCCCTCATACTCCTCCTCTAAATCCTCATCTAAAACTGTGAGGTCAGTATTATATTCTACTTCGTTGTCAACATCTCTATTGATGACAGGAGCCACAGAATGCACCAGTGACACCGGTGGTGGTTGAGAAGAAGGAATCTGTGGCATGCCAGTAGAAGTCATTGATGAGGGCTGTGTACCAGGAGGCCCCGTTGGCAGAATAACTGCCTGTATTGGTAGTCCAGGCAGAATGTGTCTAATCATCTCTGAGAATGATGCCAGCACAGCCTGAGAGTCAATGGCACCCTGTAAAGGGACAGGGAGTGCTTGTAATGACAGGCCTTGGTTAGATGACGATGGCATCCTACCAGCCATAGTATGTACAGCAGTGCCCAAGCCAAACCCCGACCTTGGTGTCTCATTGACAATTGGGGGTTTGTTGTCAATGCTGCCGGAGCAGGTGATGACATAGTACATTTACCTTGTCTTAACAGTGACGAGAATCTTGACAGTGAAGTAGAGCTTTCTTTTTCTCTGTATTTATGCTTCTGGCTGAATGATGAGGAGGGCCATGATGATGATCATTCCCTGTCCCAATCCTTCACCTTCTACGGATGCTATTGAGTCAATTGTAAGTGACACACAGACTTTGGGCCCTTTTCCATCTCCATGGCTTTTAAAGTTTTGAGAAGGAAATTTTCTAGTGGTTTCTTGTGATGGCATCTTGTAGCCTGGTTGAAGCTCTGGTAAATCTCATAAGTCCTTACATTGTGAGACAAATCCAAGCAGCACACACAGACCGCATGTGTATCTTCTCTGTAAATTTTATCTCCACACTTGCACTACCAAAAATAAAGTCTCTTTCAACTACAGCGGCATGCAGAGACAACAAAATAAATTATTTAGTAAACTAAAAGCATAAATAACAATGGTAGGTTGTCCGTCAGCAGGTTAGATGAGGATGACTGACACTGGAAAAAGAACTGAGTAGTGATGGGTCCACCCACATTTATATAGATGCAGATGCGGTATATCATCATGAGCATCCCCTGGCTAGCAAAAGTTTCTGTGTGGTCCTAGCACTGACAGCCATAGTTACAATGGTGTGCTTTAAGGAGGAGCTATCTTTGAAGAAGATCAAATATATCCATTGTGATGAGAGTAACAACATATTTTTTATTTGTAGAGGTTACTGATTTCGCTAGCTAAGAATGTCATTTTTATCTCATCATTTTGGCCCCCTTCTGTTGTGTATATTTATGGTGTGTATATTTACAGTACATATATATGTAATATATGGTTGGTTCTTTTCTCCCTTAGGAGTCATAGTTGTACATTTTTCTGTATACCTTACCATTTAAATCTGTATATCTCACCTCCAGAGGTATACAGCCTGTAAACTCAGGGGGGGAAACCCTCTGTCTCCCCTTCCAGGACATCTACAAAGCTACAGGAAAGAGCTTACCTAAAAAAAGAAACCCTCCCCTCATGGAAAAAAATACACTACCGCCATTCCCAGGGCACCTGACGAACCTGCAAAAGAGGGAAAAAAACAACAGTTGGCACACTTCAGAAACCCTCCTCCTCAACTGCTCTGGAGCTCCTAAAAAGAAAACATTTGTAGGCCAGCTGCAGGGAACACACCAGTGCTCATCCTCCAATACTCACCAAAGGCCATTTACCTTGGCATTCTAGCTCTCTTCTTGACCACCATGCCGTCCATGTTGCTACTGTCATCTCCACAATGCTCCAGACCAATGACTGACACTGGTCCTGACCATAATCACTGATGAAGCCAAACGCTGTTCCCAATTGCAAGCCATCCTCCTGACCACCACTGCCAATCCACATTGCCAACCACACTCCACACTACCACACTGCCACAATCCGCAACCCCACCAACGATGTAAAGGATGACTGGCCCAGACATGCTCCTTTTTATAAGGGAACCCTGCACAACAGAAATAAGAATGGGCCAAAGGAGAGACCCTTACCAAAATGTCACTGCACTATGGAAACACACAGGGTCACATAATGACAAGGTAGACATGGAAATAACCCCAACCATGGCTCACCAAGAAACCAGCCCAGATCCACAAAGAAGATAAAAGCAACAAAAACCTGCCATGTATTATATAAAACATAAGACTGCCATTTGTGGCAATCAAGGCCATATACCTACTAAGGGGAATATATATATGTATATATATATATATATATATATATATACACACCCCGATATTCAGAAGTGCGCCTGGCAATGGTGCATGTGGCAGGGTGGTGAAACTCAGGTATACAAAAGAGATGAGCCATGGCGCATCTCCTCTGAATAAATCAAGTAACACACACTGCACAAATACGATGTGCTGATACATTCCCCTTCCCCAGACAGGGCTGAATACCAGGAATGGTAACTGTGCCAGCGCAACAGAGGTACACTGTGTGCAAATTTTTGATATTCAGCCAGCAGTATGTAATGGGGCCATAATACATGCAAGGTGAAAATGGGGCCATTTGCATGTCATTATGGCCCCATTTGCATACATTGTGCAGGGCAGGCCAGCAAAATGTGCATGGCGCCTTGCACAGCATGCGGTGTTGCCAGAGTGGGGTGTTGTGGCACCCTCCACCTGTCCTGTAGCCACGATCACCATAAATAAAGTATTTATATAGCCCTGGCAGTCAAGTGGAACCCCCCTTCCCTCCCCACAGCCCCAACTGCCAAAAATAAAATAAATATATATCCCTGGTAGTCCAGCGGTACCCCCTACCCCTCCCAATGCTCTGATCCCTGTAAAAATCACAACTTTTTAATTCCCTGGTAGTCTAGTGGTCCCCCCACCCCTACCAATGCTCTGATCCCCATAAAATAACATTTGCATAGTTCCCTGGTAGTCTAGTCATACCCCACCCTCCTGATGCTCCAATCTCTGTAAAATGACATCTTTTTACTTCCCTGGTAGTCTAGTGGTCCCCCCACTCCTCCCGATGCTCCGATCCCCATAAAATAACATTTGCATAGTTCCCTGGTAGTCTAGTCATCCCCCACCCCTCCCGATGCTCCAATCATTGTAAAGTGACAATTTTGTAATTCCCTGGTCTTCTAGTGGTCCCCCCACTCCTCCCGATGCTCTGATCCTCATAAAATAACATTTTCATTGTTCCCTGGTAGTCTAGTGGTTCCCCCAACCCTCCCGATTCTCCAATCCCTGTAAAGTGACAATTTTGAAATTCCTTGGTCATCTAGTGGTCCCCCCACTCCTCCTGATGCTCTGATCCCCATAAAATAGCATTTGCATAGTTCCCTGGTAGTCTAGTGGTCCCTCCACCCCTCCGGTAACCCTGATCACCTATCGTAAGCTAAAGTCACCTCCCTGGTGGTCCAGTGGCACCCCCCACCCCCACACAACCCCA
Organism: Neoceratodus forsteri; assembly: GCA_016271365.2. Classification (NCBI taxonomy): domain Eukaryota; kingdom Metazoa; phylum Chordata; order Ceratodontiformes; family Ceratodontidae; genus Neoceratodus; species Neoceratodus forsteri. The sequence goes on along the minus strand of CM057449.1, from coordinate 1,556,261,009 downwards.
GACCACCCAGCTTCCCCCGTCATTGGCAGACAGCAACATACCCACCCGCATACCTCCGCGGCCTGCCCGCCGAATGACAGCATACAGTATGGGCTGCAATCCCATTGGTCCACAGTGTGAACCAATGGGATTGCAGTGCATACTGTAATAGTTATTCACAAATTTGTGAATGAATGACTTCATTCACATATTTGTGAATAAGTATTACAGTATGTGGACCAATGGGATTGTAGCCCATACTGTATACTCTAATTCGGAGGGCAGCCGCAGAGGTATGCAGGTGGGTATGCTGCTGCCTGCCAATGACAGAGGGGTAGCTGGGTGGGCTAGGGGTCCTGTGTGGGTGGGAGGGGTGGGGTGCCACTGGACCACCAGGGGGTGACTTTCACTTACGATCATGATCAGGGTTACAGAAGGTGTGGGGAATCACTAGACTACCAGGGAAATATGCAAATGTTATTTTATGGGGACTGGAGCATTGGGAGGTGGGGGGGACCACTAGACTACCAGAGAATTACAAATATGTTATTGTATGGAGATCAGAGAATCGGAAGAGGTGGGATACCACTGGACTACCAGGGATATATATTTATTTTATTTTCAGTGATCGGAGCTACAGTGAGGGAGAGGGGAACCACTGGACCACCAGGGATGTTTTGGGTGCTTGTGCATGGTGTATTGAGGGGGGTGGTGGTCACCCATGGCTGGTGGCTGCTGTGATATGCCTTGCATTACAGCAGCTCACCTGTGGCTGGCCACCATTTGAGCCTTATTTTTCAGGCTCAACTTTGTGCATCAGTATGCAATGCATCACAGGGTTATGCAGGCATACGTGCTGCACATCCCAGGCTGAATATTGGGATGTGCAGCATATGCATGGGCATGCTCCCTGGAGATGCGCTGCATACAGTATCTTTGTGCCTCAGCACATTGGGAATTGAGCTGCACAATTCCTTCTTTTGAATATTACCCCAGGGTGCATTTCTGGGGTTGTGCGGATGCAACTCAGTTGTGCCAGGAGCAACCCCTATGAATATCAAGCCCATATTGTGTATATATATATATATATATCTATATATCTATATATATATATATATATATATATATATATATATATCTATATATATATATATATGTATATGTATTCATTGCAAAAAACTTCATTAATGCATTCATTATGGTTGTTACTAAAGCAACAAAAGTAGGGGAAACACCCCACTCCCATCCTGAAGACCCTGATGGGCATTTGGAGTATGTCTTCGGGTCATCAGCCCTAACACTCACCCCATTCCACCCCCCAACCCACCCTGCAGATACTGACTGGCGTCGGGGGTGTGCCTTGGGGTCATTGGTCCTAATGCTCACTCCATTTCCCTATACTTTACCCATCTCAGGCTACTTCCTTATGGAATAGGATGAACGTTAGGAGCCAATGACCCCACACCCCAGACACCTGTCAGTGTCTGTAGATGGGGGTGAGTTAGGTTGAAAACCTAACACCCCATTTCCCTGCTTTTATGCTTTAGTACAACCCTAACTGATGCATTAACAACATTTTTGCAATGAATTTCCTTACTTTTTCAGATAGTATAATCCCTTTAGAGATGCATATATTGTATGTATGTAGCCATGTTAACTTTGTCATTTTTTCACATTTCGACCTCAAATTTTCAGCATAGTCTTCTTTTCACCCCTCCTCATAAACCCCATAGGTGAAAATGTGTTCATCCATGGCAAAACACCATTCTGCAGCACAGGTGCAAAAGGTCATTTCAGGCAGGATGTGAGAAACTGCAGCTGTACTGTATATGAGGTGCTGTGAAAAAATGACTCTGTTGAAAATCTGGAGTGAAAATATGAAAAATTGGCAAAGTTAAGTGCATGCATTGGAAAATGTCAACAACCATGTGTAACTCAGGCATTGTTTGGTATTTTTATTCCAAATTTTCAATATGGGCTTTTTTGGGACTCCACCTCCTGAACGCTGGCACTGTCATTTCATTAGTCTGCCCAGAAAGGTGATTTCGCACAACAACTGTGCCATTCTGTGCCAGAGGTGCAAAAACGTGTTTCAGGCAGGATGTCAGAAATGACAGCTGTACTGTTCATGAGGTGATGTCAAAATATGGCTATGCTGAAAATGTGGAGAGAAAATATGAAAATTTGGAAGAAGTATGCATGTGCATTGGAAAATGTCAACAACTGCATGTAACTCGGGCATTTTTTGGTATTTTTGCTCTAAATTTTCAACATGGGCTTTTTGGGACCCCACCTCCTGAACACTGGCACTGTCATTTCATTAGACTGTCCAGAAAGGTGATTTTCACAACAACTGTGCCATTCTGCAATAGAGGTGTGAAAACATGTTTCAGGCAGGATGTCAGAAATGACAGCTGTACTTTTCATGAGGTGATGTCAAAATATGGCTATGCTGAAAATGTGAAGAGAAAATATGAAAATTTGGAAAAGTTACATATGTGTATAGGAAAATGTCAATGACCGTGTGTAACTCAGGTGTTTTTTTGTATGTTTGCTCCAAATTTTCAACATGGACTTTTTGGGACCCCACCTCATGAACACTGGCACTGTCATTTCGTTACTCGGTCCCAAAAGGTGATTTCATGCAGCATTTGGGAAATCACCTTAGAGGTCCAATTAATGAAATGACAGTGACATTGTTCATGAGGTGGGGTCCCAAAATGCCCATGTTGAAAATTTGGTGAAAAAATACCTTAAAATGGCTGAGATAGCAACATAAGTTGGCAGCCATTATATGGCACCTATCTTGATTCTTCAGTTCGTGGTTCAGCTTTGAAGAGTGCAGATGTGTCCTGGTCCAGAGAAGATGTCAGCCAATGATCTTCGGTGTTAAGTATAGGGCAAGGTGGGGTGGGGTGTTGGGTGTTCAGTGGGAGGGTTGGGATGGGCAGAGGGGGTCAGGGAGATGACGAGTGACCATTTTCTTTTTTCCAGGAGAAAAAAAAAGATGTCGGAAGACTGTTTACTTTTTTTCAGATGTCTAAAAACATTGCAGTCTTTAGAAACATTGGGGGTGGGTTCCCCACTGTCATGCACTGCTGGGGAGCAATAGTTTTTATGTAGGGACACTGGGAGTGGGCTCCCCAGTGTCAGAGCCTGGGGAGGGCTTACATTGCCGACAGAGGGATCGGGCACCCCACTGTTGACAAATGAATAAAAAAATATTTTTGGTGACACTGGGAGTGGGCTCCCCCATGTCAAACACTGGCAGGTGTGGGGTCTTACAGTGCTGGCAGTGGGATTGGGCAACCCACTGTAGGCAAACAAATAGAAAAGCATGGTAATGGGAGGGTGAGGGGGTGCCACTAGACATGGGGTGACATAAGGAGGTGGTGCCACTAGACACCAGGGATACAGAGAAATAATTGTTGGGTAGGGGATGCCAGTAGACAGTCTCCCTGCAGTACTATTAACCCTGCCTAGGAAAACAAACTATATCCCTATAGAAACAAGCTACCTCCCGATGAAAACAAGCTTGTTTTTGCATGACACATCTATTTTTCCCTGAAGTTCAAAATTTTATAACTTTTGAACAGATTCATATTTTTTCACCCAACCTTCAAAAGGCACATCTCTGAGGCAAAGGCTTTCAGCCCTGAAAATTTCAGACCACAACCAAAAGCTGTTTCAGAGAAATGGCTGCCAAAAAAAATTGAAAAAAAAAATTGAAAAAAATTCAAATCTAGTGTTTTTCACCACTCTTTATCTCAAAAACCACAAAAGAGGACATGAAATATGGCACTTCAAGTGACCTGCCCATAGTCACAAAGCATGCCAAATTGTGTGCAAATCTGTTGCATGTTACAAAAGTTACTAAAGTGCAAAATCTAAGGTTTGACATTAAACTGCCTGGGCATCCTTAACTATACTGGTGCTACCACGCCAGCATCATATGTATATATACAGTATATATATATATATATATATATATATATATATATATCCAGATATTCAAAGGTTGTGCCTGGCACCACCGAGTTGCACCAGTGCAAGCCCAGTAATGTGGTCCAGTGGGATATTGAACAGGGACTGTCGCAACATAGTCCTTGGAGCGCAGCGTGCAATGGTATCAGATGCAGCAAAAATGCAGAGGGCAAGCCCATGCATTTGTGGCACATCCTGATACTCAGCCTGGGATGAGTGACGCATATGCTGACACAACCCTGAGTTGTGCCGCATATGGGGGCTCAAAGTTGAACTGGAATGGAAAGGCTCAAAGCCAGGCCATCCACAGGTGGGCTGCTACATTGCAGGGTGCAATATAGCACCCACCAGTCATGGATGGCCACCCACCCTGCAGAATCACCGTCCACAGGCACCCACACCCACCCACCCTGGTGGTCCAGTGCCCCCCTTCCTCCCACATGCCCAATTGTGGGCATTTGTATACAGTAAAGAACCCTGGTGGGCTAGTGGTTCCCCCTCCCCCCAGTATGCCCGATCACAGGCAGTAGTAATATGAACACTCTCATTCACATATGTGTACCTGTGTGGTACAGTATGGTCTGCAAGCCCATTGAACCACACTGTGGACCAATAGGCTTACAGATCATACTGTAAGCTGTCATTCGGTGGGTGGCCAGGTGGTATGCAGGTGGAATGCTGCCGCCCACTGGTGATGGGGGGAGCTGGGTGGCCAGTGGCCTCTGTGGGTGGTATGGGAGGGGGACCCACTAGACCACCAAATTTACTCATATTATTACTACTGCCCGCAATCGAGCATGCGAGGGGGAAGGGAGAACACTGGACCACCATGAAGATTTCATTTCTGCAACTACCCATGATTGGATGTAGTGGAGGGGGGGGACCACTAGACCAGCAGGGTAGGGGTTGTTTTTGGACTACTACCCACAATCGGGTATACAAGGAGGGCATCGACCGCCAGGTCTCCAGCTACTGCTGCCGGAAACACTGCAGGGTGCCAGTTGCATTTCTCCGGGCTTGCCCTGCTCATCACATGCAAATGGAGCCATAATGGCATGCTAATGGCCCCATGTGCACCATGCATATATTATGGCCCCATTTGAATGCCCAACTCTGAATATCACGGGTGATGTGCACAGTGCAACTGTATTTGCGCTGGAGCATTCCCGGTCCTCCCTGTCTGGGGAATGCACCGGCACATTGTTTTGGCACCAGGTGCATTCTGTGCCATATTCAATGGAAGTGTGCCTTTGCACATCACCTTTGAATAGCGCCCTGTCCTGGCCCTAGTGCAGCTTAGTTGTTCTGTGCCCCCACTTGCGCCACTGCCTGATGCAGTCTGAATATACCGCCCATACTGTATGAACATATATATATATATATATATATATATATATACAATGTATGTTTTTGGATAAATAACAGTATAAAAAATTATATCTGAGCTGGCCAGTGAAGATAACATTGTTATCTTCATGTTCCTATCCGTCATTTGTTATCTCCATGTTCCTATACATCATATCAAAACTTATCTGGTTGATCCTGCCACTCTGAGTACTTTCACTTTCCCTGTAATTGTAGCATGACCGAGCGCGCTATTCACACTGATGGTTGTTACATTGCCAAATGTTTCTAGGAGGTGCCCTGAGTTCAAAAAGTCAGAAAATGCTGTGCTTTATGCACAGCTTATTGCCATTTGTTGAAAAAAAGCTGCCAACTGCACGCAGACTACAGCACTGACCGGGTCGGTGGCTTTTGAACAGTAAAAGGAAGCACGAGCATCTGTTGCCAGGCAACAGGTGCTCGCGCTTCACTCTGCTGTTCTGAAGTTGCAAACTCATGTACTGCAGTCTGTATGCAGTCAGCAGCTTTTTTCTCAACAAATGACACTAAGCTGTGCATAAAGCACAGTGTTTTATGACTTTTTGAACCCAGGGTACCTTCTAGAAATCTTCTGGCAATATAACAACCATCAGTGTGGATAGCACATTTAGAGGGAAACTGAAAGTGATCAGAGTGGCAGGATCAACCAGATAAGCATTTAAAATATAACTTTTTCCCAAAATAATAGCAGGATCAACTAGATATTTTTAGTAACTTTAAATTGACAGGATCAACCAGATATTTCAAAACCCTATATAATCTGTTATGTTGGGGGTGGAGGGCATGTGGGGCTCTGTTGGGGGGGCATGGCAGGATAAACCAGATAACTCTTTTTAAAACTAACCATTAATAGCAGATATTTTTTAAATAATAAATGACATCTGCTGTTTTGGCAGCGTTTCTGTAAGGGGGGGTTGTATTGCTAGGGCCATCACCTTTATGCCACCCATTGCATTGAGAGGGGCATGTGGTGAGTTGTGTTTGGGGGGCAAAGCATACATTGTATAAACAGAACATGACATGGCCTGACTGAAGATATCATATCTATCTTCACTCGAGGCCACTGACATCAAGATATCTCACTCGTGGCTTTGCCACTCGTGAGATATCATGATATCACTGGATCACTGGCCTCTCGTGAAGATAAATATGATATCTTCAGTCAGGCCATGTCATATCCCCTATACATATATATATATATATATATATATATATATATACATATATACTGTATATATACACACACACAGATAGGTAGATAGATAGATATATGTATGTACTATATATGATACATACAGTAACTGTGACCTATGGAATGCATGATTTATTTTCATAAGAGCTGTTTGACATTGGGTAACCTTATGAGTGGCATAATCCACGAGTGATGTGCCCAAGATCAAACAGTTTGAGCGAAAACAAATCATGTATTCCACAAGGTCCCTGTTACATATTCCATTTATGCAATAGGGATCCTTTAGGACAGTGCAGGGAGTTTTGTTTTAAATTGTTTATTTAAATTGTTTATTTAATTTTTAATATAAACTTACATGGACTTTTTGTGGTTTTCCCTGTGTAGCTCCGCTTAGCATAGTCGTTCCTAAGTAGTTGGTATGGATGCTGTAAATTTATATTATGGCCAGTACATAATGAAAATGTTTGATGCACAATTGTTTTTGTTTTTACTTTCTTTGGGGGGAAGGGCATTTGTTTGTCAAAAAAGTTTATAAAAATTGAATAATTTGCCATTTTTTGTTGATTATAAAAAATTTAACAGGTATCTGTAAATGAAACATCTCTCATTTTTTAGAAAGTTTTGTGCTGAACAACTTTTGTGCTCAAAATACCATGCTATTATTTTTCGTTTTAAAGTTATTTGCATTTGATTGTCGAAAAAGTGCAAAAATATGAATTTTCTGGTGTTTTCTTGATAATTATAAAAAAAAATAAGGTATATATGAAATACCACTCATTTTGCAGATACTTTTGTGCTGAACAAATTTTGTGCTGACATTATCATGCTATCATTTTTAATTTAAAAGTTATTGATATTTGTTTATTCAAAAAGTGAAAAAAAAGATTATTCTGCTGTTTTTGCTAATTATTAAAAAAAACTAAAAGGTGTCTATAAATGAAACACCATCTTGGGTTGGTAGTATAGCCTAGAGGTTAGAGTAACAAACTGTGAACAAGCTTGCCACATCCAGAAGATCAGACCGGGGTTTGATTCTCACAACCTCCACTTGCATACTGTGTGACTCTAAGCAAAACACTTACCCTCCCAGGCCACCCCTGAAAATAGGAACTTCTGCCTAGTGGGCCTTGCCTGGTTACCAAAGACTAAAATAAATAAAAAAAAGAAATTTGTATATATTATTGTGCTGAACAACTTTCATGCTCTCAGTACCATGCTATCATATTTGGTTTTAAAGTTATTCACATCTGTTTGTCAAAAAAGTAAAAAAAAAAAAAAAGAAAAATTCTGTTGTTTTTTGCTACTTATAAAAAACCTAAAAGGTATATATAGAAACATAGAAACATACATAGCAACATAGAAATTGCTGGCAGACAAGGACCACCAGGCCCATCCAGTCTGCCCGAAGGCCCTATACAGTGTATGTGGCCACTGACCCTATGTGATCAATGGCTTTTCATCACTCCCTGCCCTCTCCAATGAAACACCACTTATTGTGTAAATATGTGCTGAACAACTTTCATGTTCACAGTACCATGCTATAATTTTTTGTTTTTAAAGTTGCTCACATTTGTTTGTTGAAAAAGTAAAAAAAAACAAATAAAATATTCTGCTGTTTTTTGCTAATTACGAAAAAAAAAACTAAAAGATACATATAAATGAAACAGCACTCATTTTGTAGATATTTCTGTGCTGGACTTTTCATTTTAAAGTTATTTGCATTTACTGTATTTGTCGAAAAAGTGAACCAAAAATCTTTGATTGACAGGTGGCATTTAGTCAACATATGTTGAATAAATCTAAGATTCTAAAATTTATTCAACATATGTGAAAGTAAATGGATTTATTCAATGGCTTCTGAGTCCATGCCTGTTGCATAAATATATATACGTGAGAGAGAGAGAGAGAGAGAGAGAGAGAGAGATACACACACACATAGAAACATAGACATTGACACCAGAAAAAGACCAGAGATCCATCTAGTCTGTCTGGAGCTCCTTTATTTCCCCAGAGTCTATTGTCCATATGGGGTTCTATCCCTCCAGTCCCCCATCCCCACTCCTCTCCCTACTGCTACCTACCTGAGGAACCACCAAACCCTGCACCCTGTCCTAGCCATGTCTGAAACCATTTACAGTCTTGGCGTTCACCACTTCCACTGGCAGAGTGTTCCATGGCTGCACCACACTTTGCATAAAACAGAACGTCCTCACATCCTTCTTAAACTTTCCCCCTCCAGTTTCCACTCATGAACTCGGGTTCTTGAAGCTGTACTACTGCTAAATTGTTCCCCACAGTTCATCTTGTTTATTCCCTTCAGGAATTTGATGGTTTCTATCATATGCCCACTCTCTTGCCTGGTCTGTGGTGAGTACATGTTGAGTGCCTTTAGCTGATCTTCATAAGCTCTGCCTTGTTGGCCCTGAATCATATTGGTCACCCTGCACTGCACAATCTAATCTACAGCCTGTCCCTGTCCTTCATTAGGTGAGGACTCCAGAACTGAGCACAGTATTCCAGATCCAGCCCCACTAGTAACATATATTGGAGCAGTAGTGTGACATTTGGACAGCTGGTTCTGATCACTGTATCATTTTTTGTAATATAAAAATGTGTTATGGACTGTCTGTCATGAGAAATGCTGAAACAGCGTGTGAGTATGACACACACACACAGGTTTTAGATACAAGGTGTTACCTGGAAGGCCAGAAGCTAATTACAGACTAGACCAGGCCTTAACTGGGGATCTCCTGTTTGTCTAGATTTATGGTAGCTTACCAGATGCTGGGCTAGAATCATAAACATTTATGATGTTCAGAGGAAACACAGTGAAATTCACATGGTGATACAAAAGCATGTTGCACCTCCGTGAGATCTGGCAGAGAGACATAATCCCTTTGATGTCCTGGAAAGGGGAAGCTGATCATAAGATCAAAGAGAGTCATTTGAAGAAAATGAGTTATGCTAAGGTTACAGAATTTAATAATTGGATAAGATATCCTGTTTTTGTATAGATATATATTTTTTATATATTCTGACAGGGAGGAGCCTGATGACCTCACGCAAAGGGGTTGGCCAAGACAGTCTTTTAAACTGTGTTCTGTTTTCATTCAGAGACTTCTATCTAGACTCTGAAAAAGAAACATCTTTGAGCACTTTAAGCAAGTATACAGGCAGAAAGAGACAAAATCTAAGTACTGTAGTAGGAATTGCACTGTTAAAACCTTGTTCTTTTAAAATATTTGCATGTTTTGTGATATATGGTTCTGTATTTTGTGTTTTACATATTTTTTATCTATTTTAGTAAAACTCTATTTTTAGAGCCTACTTGGTCTGTCTTTGATTTCTTTTCTTTAACAAGTGGAGTATATATGGTTAAAGCAGACACTGCGCATAAGCTTGAATGGTGATACCAAACTGGAAAAAGGTAAGGGTTTAATCTGAGGTCTTTTATTAGAGTTTTTAAGGGTTCATTTTTGTACACCTGGTTAGGTGCCCGTAGGCAAAGATATCTGGCCCCCTGAAGACAGAATTATCTGAGCCTGTACATTAGGTACGCTAACAAGAGGTTCACAGTTTAAATCCCTCCAAGACTTGAGACCAAAGGTTGATTCAAACCCACAAAAACAGACAGGAGGGTTACCCTGTTTCTGTTAACTGTTCACAAGACTGCTCTCAGAGGTTGGCACTTTGAGAGTAGAGGGCTGACCTGCTGAGTTGTTTTGTGACAGATTGATTGGCAGCGGTGTGGATAATTTTGGTATTACAAGCTTTTATTGTTCAGTGTGTCAGCTTGAGACCGTCAGCTCACTTGCAAAGAAAGAAAAAGGCAGACTTTTATTTGAAAGGAGACAGAACTATATCAACTGGCATATAGTCAAGTTCCTACCCATTTTATTTTTTTTTTCCTGAAGTGCAAGTCAGAGTAGCAGTAGTTAGGAAAGATGGCTTCCAACTACAGAAGGCACACTGTAGACTACTTAAGGCAGTTGTGTGGGGACAGAGGAGTCCTGTTTGAGGTGAAAGCCAGCAAGCAGAACCTCACAGATGCCCTGATGGTAGCAGATACCCAGAGCACCGAGCCAGAGACCATGACTGAAAAGGACCAAACCTCAAGTGTGGCAGGGCTACCGGCCAGTGCAGTGTCTGGATCCGATGAGGAGGGCAACAGGGCCAGTGCCAGTGAAGGGCCATAGCAGCAGGGAAAGGTCACCAGTATCCTGGATCTAGAAGTACTCAAGCTACAAGCTGAATTGCGCAGGATGGAGCTGGAGTTCCAGAGGGAGAGAGACCATGAACAGTGGGAGGCGGACCGTGAGGCAGAGCGAGAATGCCGGGATGCAGATCATGAGGAGCAGGAGTACCAGAGGCAACACAAACTGGAGAAGCTACAACTCCAACCAGCGGCACCTGAGCAGGTAAGTGGCTTGGGTTTAACTGGCACTACAGGACTGGGTTACAAATTGAATTCCAAATTAATAGCTGAATTTAAAGAGGGGAAAGACATGGATGCCTTTTTAAATTCTTTTGAAAAAGTTTGTATTCAGGCTAAAATTCCTAGAGAGTCCTGGAGCTTCCAGCTATCCCTGCTACTTACCGGGAAAGCTTGGGATGCATTGGATCAAATGGACAATGAGAACAGTGATGATTACAGCAAACTTAAAGCTGCACTGTTAAAGAAATTTGAATTAACTGCTGAATCATACAAAGCTAAATTCTGTAAGCTCAGGAGAAGCCCTGACATGAGCTACGAGGAGCTAGCCACAAAACAACATCAGTTTTGTAAATGTTGGTGGGAAGGAATTGAGGCAAATTCTGTTGATAAAACTGAAAATGTGATTCTGTTAGAACAGTTTTTTTGGGCGTACCCAGCAGAGCTGAAAACCTGGCTGGAGGACCGAGATCCCAAAACAGTGCAAGAGGCTGCTGAACTCTCGTACCGCTATGCCAAGAGCAGACCTTCTCTGAAAGTGAATTGGGGGGGGGAGCAGCACAGAAAGGGAAAAGCATGCTTTCAGGGCAGTTAAAACCCTCACTGCCTCCACTGAAACCAGTTAGTCCCGGGTTTCAGAGAAAAGATTTCCCTGAGAGAAGAAATTAGTGTTGGTTGTGTAAAGAAACTGGGCATATTGCCAGACAGTGTCCCAAAAAGGTGAGCAATAATACACAACTGGGTGCAAGAAAAGAAGTGGGTTGTTTGTGTGTCCCTGAAAGCATGCCAGTGAACATGAGGGAATGCATACACCCAGTCATGGTGAATGGTGTACAAACACAGGGGTTAAGGGACACAGGGGCATCCCTGACTTTGGTAAAGGGGGATCTGGTACAGCCTGGTCAGCTTATACCCAATAAATACATCAGTGTACAGGACTTTGCGGGTGGGGAGAAAACATTGCCCCTCGCTAGTGTTCTCTTAGACTGGGGTGAAATAGGGGGAACTGTGCAACAGGTGGCTGTAGCCAAAACATTAGCAGTAGATGTGATCCTGGGCAACAATCTCCAACAGGGGATGGTATGTGCAGTTACCCGTAGCCATGCGGCAAGGGAAAACTGTAGTTCCCTGAACCCCACAGAAGCCTTTGTGGAAACCACTGAGAGGCTGGTTCCCCAGTCTGTATCTCTGGGGGGGGAGGAGACTGATAAAAAGGGGGTAGAAATTTCCCCAGTAGCAAGTAACCACACAGCTACCGAGGGTTATTCTGAAGAGGGAGGGGTGACCCCTTGTCAGAGGGTTGGGATTGATAGTGATCCTGAGTGCCCTGATGCTACTGCTAGGGACCCTAGTTTAGTGACCGAAGGGGACCTGTCCCATGCCTTGGGAATGTGTGAGGAGTTTGCAGCTGCTCAGAGAAGTGACCCTAGTTTAGAGAAGCTGAGGGCTTGGGCAGACTCGGTCGATGGACGGGGAGGTGACAGCAGACATAATGTTTATTGTAAAAATGGACTTATGCATACTCAGGCAGTACAGACAGAGGGAGGGGTGTTAGGCAGGCAGCTTGTCATTCCCCAGAGGTATCGTGAGCAGTTGCTCCAGAGTGTACATGATATTCCCTTGTCTGGTCATCTGGGAATCACATGCATGACACAGCGGTTGGCCCAGAATTTCTACTGTCCTACTGTAACTTCACCCAGCAGGTGAAGGAGTATTGCAGGTCTTGTCACCATTGCCAAGAAACAGGGAAAGCGGGCAAGAAAACCCAAGCCGCCCTGATTCCATTGCCCATAGTAGAGGAGCCATTCCAGAGGGTGGGAATGGATATTGTGGGGCCTTTAAATACCACCAGCTCCTCAGGGAAGAGATTCATCCTGACTGTGGTGGATTATGCCACCCAGTACCCAGAGGTAGACCCCGGAGCAGTCGTCAACAGTTGAAATAGTCTGTTGCAATTCAATGCAGTTACAATCAGTTGTAATTGCATTGGATTGCAGTCATAAAATAGTTGAGTTGAAATCCACTGCAGTTGATGATTCTGTGACCCATCCAGGTTTGTTTTTGTGGTGCATTGCAGTGTGTTTTCTCTTTTTTTCTTTCTGGGGGAAGGTGGCCATGAATATCTAATGGTCCTCAACCACCAGCACCTAGCCTTACAGTCAATAACATGAACCCCTGGCTCCTGGACACAAAGCATCCACCAATTAGGAGAGATAGAAGGACGAGCCAGGAGCTTGAGAGTGTCTGTGACTGGCTATACGAGGTGGCAGGGAGAGCATGCCTAGGTAGGAGAGGAGACTGTCAGGAGAGGAGGCATCTGTGTTGGTGTGTGGGAAACATAGCAAGCAGCGTTTTCTGCAGGGACGAAGCTTGGCGGTTCATTCTTTAATTTAAAAATAATTTAACTGTTTCCACTGTCCTGACGTGTCCAGTGCCTGGAGAGAGATTAGTGTGTGGCTGTGCAGGTCCCAGTCAGTCGTCCAGCAAAGCCAGGCAGCAATTGTGTGAAGGCAGCAAGTCAGTGGTCCAGTCGTGGCTGGGATCAGCCCATGACCCCATCGGTTGGGCCTGTCAGGTGACTCTCACTCAGTCTCAGTCAGGTCTTCAGAGTCAGCGAGGAGGAGGAGTGGTAGGCGTACTAGTTCCACTGCACGGAATACCAGAGTGGGGACATGGGTCTGGGTTGGGGGCTGACTGTGTGGGATGGGAGGAGGGAGCACACAGCTCCAAAAAAACACCAGTACCACACCAAGTTGAACAGCAGTGGCAGTCTGAGACATGGAGCCACGGAACACCACCAACCGAATCATCACCTGACACCTGACGGAACTGGCAACAGGCTACTACAGTGAGCAAGGAACTGAATAGGATGTGTATGTAAGGCCCACCAGGGCTGGGCAGTGGGCATTAGGAAGGAGGAGAATGGTCTCTCACATACTGCTTAGTCTGTCTGTGTATCTGCTGCACGCTAGGCAGCTTGTCTGGCTGGTTGAGGGCTCTTGGGGGCTGTGGGGCCCAGAGGGCCAAACTTGAAAAGCCAAGGCAATTGATCATCATCGATCTATTGCTGGCAGCTCAGCTGGGATCTCTCTCTGACTGTGGTGGCATTGTGAGTAAGTCAGACTCCCCACGAGGTCGTGGAGCAGGCCAGGCACAGGTGGTCAGTTGGTGAGTTCCAAGATCCATAGGAGGCCGGAGCACGGAGCATGATTGGTTAGGTCCAATGGACAAAATGTTTGTTGTTTGCCACTGTAGGAATCAGATAGACTAAATATTAAAGTCCTCAGGGCAAGATGAATACAATTTTAAAAAACGCATTAGTGTACATACTGAAATCCAAAACAAGCTTGGAAACTGTGTCAGAAAATATTTTTTTAATATGCATGAGTTTTTTTTAGCTTTAAATTTAAACTATAGATACTTCTCAGTTCTGGTATACCATACAAGAGGTATTTCTAGGGGTCTTCCCTTAAACTGTTTTTAGTCTCACAGATTCTATGACTACTAGTAAAGTAACATATATTGATGGTTAGCTTCTGTGCGGTGTTTGAGGCCCTACCTATACTGTATTTTAGACTCACAGTTCTTTTTCTAAGTAACTAGTATTACTGCTGCTTAATTTTCTATACCGTATACTGTTTTACTGCCCAGCTTCAACTTGTTACTTTCAGGGACTTAGTACATTTTCTTATTGTTTTTATTGGTTATTGTGCTTTAGTGGGTCCCTACTGTGTGTAGATTTGTTTCACTGCACTTTGTATTTGCATTTTAAAGAGCACACAGCTTCTTAGTTGCTGCTGACTAGTTGCTGCCCCCTCCAACATATGCAATACCTCACCTGCCCCAGAGTTGAGGGGCATAAATAATTCCCTTTGTTTCTGCCCATTTATAAAGTTATAATGCTGCTAAATCCAAAATGGTAAAAACGGAGCTGCTTCCTGACCTTAACCCACCAACACGCCCCCACGTAGGCACATACAGCCCAGTTTTGTGATGTCAGAAGACGAAGGCTGTGTGTAATGAAAGTGCCCCTTTGATTTGGGGGATTTTACCATACATTTTATTAACTTCTATAGTCAAAATTTTAATTAAAAAAGGTATGAAGTTAAAAAAGTATGACAAACTGCTGTATAATAAAATTCAACAATGGTGAAAGTTGAAAAAATTGGTTGGATTTTCTTCAGTTAGTTGAAGTCAGAAATTTCAAACTAGTTGAAAAAATCAGCCATAATGTGTGGTAAGTCAGTCATAATTGGTTTTTCAACTGACTCTGGGATCTACCCAGAGGCAGTCATGCTATCCTCACTGAGGGCAGATAAAGTGGCAGATGCCTTACTTTGGATTTTCTCCCATGTTTGGTTTCCGCAGGAGGTTATCACGATCAAGGGGGTTCCTTCATGTCAGATCTGATGAAATGTTTATGGGAGAAGTGTGGGGTGGTGCACAGATACATGACACCATATCACCCACAAGCCAATGGTCTTGTGGAAAGATTCCATGGTACCCTGAAGTCAATGCTCCAGGCATTTGCTGAACAGCATGGGAGGGACTGGGAGAAATACCTTCCCCACCTGTTGTTTGCATACAGGGAGGTGCCCCAAGAGTTGACAGGATTTACCCCCTTCAAACTCTTATATGGACGCCAGGTATGTGGGCCCCTAGACTTGATCCAGGAGGACTGGGAAGGCAAGCATGCCACCCAGGGAACTCACATTGTGGATTACGTCCTTAGGTTTAGGGAAAGGCTGAAGGAGCTTATGGGGACAGCCCAGAGCAACCTAGCAGCTGCCCAACAAAAACCAAAAGTGTGGTACGACCACAGAGCCAGCGCTCACTCGTACATGGTGGGTCAGGAAGTCATGGTCCTTATTCTGGTCTGGAAAGACAAGCTGCAGGTTGAGTGAGCTGGACCGTGGTTAGGAAGGTAAATGACGTGAACTACATTGTGGAGTTACCTGACCGAAGACAGACAGAAAGGATGTACCATGTCAACATGCCATATGCAAATAGGGCTGACATGGTGTTTGCAGAGAGTAGTCCAGGGGAAGGGTTGGATGAAGGAGACCCCCATCTGGGCTTGCTGGAGGTAAGTAAGCAGAAGTCCTCTGTGGAGGCAGTAAAATTGTCTCCCCAGCTGGCCCCGGGCCAGATCCAGAACGTAAGGGAGGTTTTAGCAGACTTTGCTCCATTGTTTAGCAACAAGCCTGGACTAACCCCCTTAGTGACACACGATGTGGAGACAGGGACACAGATGCCCATATGGCAGACAGCATATCAGGCATCAGAGGCTTTCAAAAAGGACATTATGAGGGAAGTGGAGGAAATGCTAGATTTAGGGATAATCCAGAGATCCCACAGCCCCTGGTCCTCACCCATAGTCCTTGTGCCTAAGCCAGATGGTTCTACTCATTTCTGTGTGGACTATCATGGACTGAATGGAATCACAAAGTCAGATGCCCACCCAATGCCCCAGACAGACGAACTCCTGGACAGGTTGGGAGGGGTGACCTATCTTATGACCATTGACCTGACAAAGGGGTATTGACAGGTAGAGTTGACAGACAGAGCTAGGGAGAGGTCGGCCTTCATCACTCAATAGGCTTATTTGAATTTAAGGTAATGTCTTTCAGAATGAAGAACGCCCTGACCACTTTCCAGGGGTTGGTGAACCAGGTGTTAAATGGTGCTGAGGAGTACACCGTGGCATACCTGGATGACACTGCCATCTTTAGTACCAGGTGGGAGGAACACCTATCCCACCTTAGGGAAGTGTTGGGCAGGATACAGAGGGACTGGCTCACTGTCAAAGCCAGGAAGTGCCAGGTGGCCATGGGAGAAGTGGCACACCTCAGGCATGTGATAGGCTGAGGACAGCTCCATCCTAACCAAGTAAAGATAGAGGTAATCCAGGCATGGCCCAGACCAGAAACACAGAAGCAGGTCAGGAGTTTTCTAGGGACAGCAGGGTACTACAGAAAATTTGTACCCAAGTACAGTGCCCTGGCTGCTCCCCTACCTGACCAGACAAAGAAAAGGATGCCCAAGAAAATTACCTGGGGCCCAACCTGTGAAGAAGCCTTTTCCAAACTAACGAAGGCACTGTGCAGTGCTCCTGTTTTGATAAATCCTGACTATAGCAAACCCTTTATAGTTCAGACAGATGCCTCATATGTGGATATTAGGGGCAGTGCTGAGTCAGACATCCAGCCAAGGGAAAGATCACCCAATAGCATACCTAAGTAGGAAGTTACTTCCCAGGGAGCAGGCTTACTCCATGGTGGAAAAAGATTGTCTTGCCATAGTGTGGGCCCTAAAGAAATTAGAGCCATACTTATATGGGCAGTATTTTGTGGTGCAGACTGACCACAACCCCCTGGTTTGGCTGATGCAGATGGGGAAAAACAATGGTAGATTGCTAAGATGGAGTCTTGCTTTGCAAGGGTATAATCTGACAATTGTACATAGAGCTGAAGCCAAAAATCAGAACTCCAATGGGCTGTCTAATGTCTATGAGGAGTGAACTGATTTGGGAAGCTCATCCCATGCAGGGGATAGAGCTCCCAAATTCAGTCTGGGTGGGGAGGAATTGTGACACTTGGACAGCTGATTCTGATCACTGTATCATTTTTTGTAATATAAAAATGTGTTATGGACTGTCTCTCATGAGAAATGCTGAAACAGCATGTGAGTATGACACACACACACGTTTTAGATACAAGGTGTTACCTGGAAGACCAGAAACTAATTACGGACTAGACCAGGCCTTAATTGGGGATCTCCTGTTTGTTTAGATTTATGGTAGCTTACCAGATGGTGGGCTAGAATCATAAACATTTATGACGTTCAGAGGAAACACAGTGAAATTCACATGGTGATACAAAAGCATGTTGCACCTCCATGAGATCTGGCAGAGAGACATAAGTCCCTTTGATGTCCTGGAAAGGGGAAGCTGATCATAAGATCAAAGAGAGAGTCATTTGAAGAAAATGAGTTATGCTGAGGTTACAGAATTTAATACTTGGATAAGACATCCCGTTTTTGTATAGATATATTTTTTATATATATATATTCTGACAGGGAGGAGCCTGGTGACTTCACGCAAAGGGATTGGCCAAGACAGTCTTTTAAACAGTATTCTGTTTTCATTCAGAGACTTCTATCTAGACTCTGACAAAGAAACATCTTTGAGCACTTTAAGCAAGTATACAGGCAGAGAGAGACAAAATCAAAGTACTGTAGTAGGAATTGCACTGTTAAAATAAAACCTTGTTCTTTTAAAAGATTTGTATGTTTTGTGATATATGGTTCTGTATTTTATGTTTTACATATTTTTGATCTATTTTAGTAAAACTCTATTTTTAGAGCCTACTTGGTCTGTTTTTGATTTATTTTCTTTAACAAGTGGAGTATATATGGTTAAAGCAGACACTTTGCATAAGCTTGAATGGTGATACCAAACTGGACAAAGGTAAGGGTTTAATCTGAGGTCTTTTATTAGAATTTTTAAGGGTTCATTTTTGTACACCTGGTTAGGTGCCCGTAGGCAAAGATATCTGGCCCCCTGAAGACAGAATTATCTGAGCCTGTGCATTGGGTACGCTAACAAGAGGTTCACCGTTTGAATCCCTCCAAGACTTGAGACCAAAGGTTGATTCAAACCCACAAAAACAGATAGGAGGGTTACCCTGTTTCTGTTAACTGTTCACAAGACTGCTCTCGGAGGTTGGCACTTTGGGAGTAGAGGGCTGACCTGCTGAGTGTACTTCCCCTCCAGTTTCCACTCATGAACTTGGGTTCTTGAGGCTGTACTACTGCTAAATTTTTCCCCACAGTTCACCTTGTTTATTCCCTTCAGGAATTTGATGGTTTCTATCATATGCCTCCTCTCTCACCTGGTCTGTGGTGAGTACATGTTCAGTGCCTTTAGATGATCTTCATAAGATCTGCCTTGTTGGCCCTGAATCATATTTGTCACCCTGCACTACACCATCTACAGCCTGTCCCTGTCCTTCATTAGATGAGGACTCCAGAACTGAGCACAGTATTCCAGATCCAGCCTCACCAGTAACATATTCAGGGGCGGTAGTACTTCCTTTTTCCTGCCGTGAATAGCCCTTCCAATACAACCAAGCATCCTATTAGCTTTAGCATTACTATAGGCCTTGTTACCCTGGCTTCATTGTTTGAGGAAGTCACTAATGATGACTACCAGGTCCCTTTCCTCTGCTTCAGTGCTCAGTGTAACCCTTACCATGCAGTACTCTGTCCTGTTTTGTTTTTTTTTTTTCCCAAAGGTGCATTACCTTGCATTACTTTGCATTTTTTGGGCACTGAATTTCAACTGCCAGACCTTAGACCATCTCTGTAGCCTTTGTGGATCCCTCTGCATCTTCCTGATCCCTCCATTGCTAATTTATAGTGTGTGTGTGTGTGTGTGTGTGTGTGTGTGTGTGTGTGTGTGTGCATATCTATCTATCTATCTATCTATCTATCTATCTATCTATCTATCTATCTCTCTATTTATATTCCAAGTACATATGAGTGTGTGCGTGTGTGTGTGTGTGCATGTGTATATCACCGTGGTGCGGTACTGCCATTATAGTTAGGGTTGAGCAAACTGTTTAATGTTAAACCCCAAACTTTGCACTTTAATAGTTTCACCACCGTTCAATGGATTTGCACATTTTGCATGCACAGTCTTTTAGGCACAGTCTCTTGACTTGCCAAGGTTTGTTACAGTTGGGTGTACAGATTTCAAGATCCAGATAGAGAAAAAAGTCCAAAAATTTTTTTTTTTTTTTGCTGTTTTTTTTTTTTGTCATCAGCTAGCACCCAGATAATTTGAAATTTTGCTCTGAAATTTTCATGGTAAAAATGGCTTGGCCACCAGCCTGGTGGCACTAAGGGTTGAGGTGCCAGATATTACACCTCGCACAATATCAACAACCCTGGTTCGGGCCACTGGGGGTCAGCTGGGGTGGTGGGTGAGGAACTGATTGAGCTGCCTGCTGGCAGCTCTTCCCCTCGGGAGGGTCGATGAGGGTCTCCTTGGCACTTGGCTGCCTCCTGGTGGAGGCTGGGAAGCAGCATCACACTCGAGGAACCCTTGCATTAGGCCGGGGGGTGGAAGGGGCCATTACTAGAGCCACGGTGCACATGTGCCCCTCCATGTGAATGCACTACCACATTCTGAGGCCTCAGGCAATGGGGGGGAAGAAAATGTGGAAACATGCAGAGGTCATGCAGGATGATGCCTCCAGGCCAACACCAGGGACCCACCAGGCAATGCACAGTATAATATAAGAGTCTGAATGATCCCTGTGCCAGTAAAGGGCTGGCTGACATAAGCTGGCTTGGTCCAGAGTGGTGCCTTTTGCTAGTTTGGTGAAAAAAATATTAATCTTTTCCAGAGTTATAAGGATTTTAAATTTCAGTTCTGGGCATGCTCAGTACAGTCTTTTGGATAGCTGTTTCATATGAAAAAAGAATTTGGCCCATACAAAAAAAGATTCTGTTTCATATGAGGGTAATCTTCTTTTGTCAGAAAAAAATTCTTTGTTTGTATGTCCACCATCTTGTTTCTATTTTCTTAAAAAAAAAAATTCTTTGAAAACCCATAAAATGATATACTGCAAAGACAGCATTACATGTATCTTGTTAATCGGGCCCCCGTTAGGTGGATTCAGCAGTTAGTGTTTTGAAAAATCAGCCAGAAATGTGTTTTTAACACATTTTAAAAATCTTTTTTCATGACCCGAATTTCTTTTTTCATATGGCCGTACAAAAAAAGAATAGGGCCATACAAAAAAGATCCCTTCATACGAAAAAAGAATTTTGAGTTTTTTTTTTTTTCACAATCTGCTTTGCTACCAGGACAACTGGAAAACTAAAGATCCTAAAGACACTCATCCTCACACTGGAGCCCCCACAAACAGGGTTCAAATTGCAGCTAGAACAATTATTTCATTTTCACTTCTAAATTGTATTTCAAATGCTGTATTTGCACACCACACTCCTTATAACTAAAAATGTAATTCAAATTTGTGTGGCTTCTCAACGTGCATTGAGAAATATGAGTGTCTTTGGGATTCTCAGGTTTCCAGTTTTCCCAGTAGTACAGTTGGTAGTGCAGCTGAACAGTATTCTCGACAGACTTAGGTCCTAGTTCCAGCTAGTGCACTTACTTCATTCTCTTCTAACTTGTATTTCAAATAAATGCAAACAACACTCCTTGTAAATGTTTCTCAAATTTGTCAGAAGGTTGCATAAAATGGTGCTCCTTGCAACTGTGTCAGAAGATAAGGGAAATAAACCCCTCTCACAAACTATGGGCCAGATCCACAGAAATGGGCTGGATACACACAAGCCACACATATTCATCTGGAGAGCTACTGAGATCTGCACCTGTGGATTCAGCCACACATGACTGAGTCCACAGCCACCCAGATCTATGTATGCAGAGGTCTACATGGGGTCTGAGGGTATTCCAGGGGATGGAGATAAGAAGAACATTGGGCTTTCAACTACATGCTTAAGATGTCATCCAAGTGGATCACCTGCTCTGCGTGTAGCAGGAAAATATGGGATATTGTAATCTTCCTTGGAGTGACACAAATCCCTGTATGAAAGATATGTATGCCATCCATCCCTCAATGTTGCCTCAGATGGCTGGGGCAATATCTAGTGTAGTAAATCTGGTCCCAGTAAGACCAGGGGTAGCCAAGTTCAGGAAGTGCATGCACCCTCCATCAGCACTTCCCCCTGCATAGTGCCAGCATCTTTCACGTGGTCTTCCTGACAATTGAACATGGACATATCCCCATGCCTGTTCCATCCAGGTTGCTAACCTTGATTCACAGGCAGAGTGGAATAGGGTGCACAGGACTAGTTGGACCCATGCTCTGTCTGCTGTGGGATGCTCTGCATATGTAGAGGGGAGCACTTTGTTCTTGTCTGGCCCTTCACACCTGAGGAAGGGCTCTGAACCTCTTTATGGATTTGATCATTAATCTGATAATTGCAAAACCTTTTGCCCCTCAAACCTACAGTATATGAGAAGGTAAGGAAAAATGGGGCCTTTTGAAATATGTTCCCCTCACAAACTATTTCTGAAAGTTGCAGAAAGTGATGCCCATCAAAACTGTGTCAGACAGTAGTGGAGAATAGCACCCTCAGGGCTGGCAATATAGCCTAAAGGTTAAAGTAACAAGCTGTGAATGAGCTTGGTACATCCAGCAGACCTGGGTTTGAGTCCCACAATCTCCACTTGTGTACTGTGTGACTCTGAGCAAGTCACTTAATCCCCCAGTGCTCCCAGTTCACCCCTGAAAACAGGCACTGGTGCCTAGTGGACCTTACCCAGTTACCAAAGACTAAACTAAACTAAACTAACCTTTGTCAGATGGTAAGTTAAAATGATACTCCTCAACAGTGTCAGAAGGTATGGAAAAATATTACTCCTCCAAACTGTGCTTAAATGTATGGAAAAATGATGTCCCTGTTATCACATAGGGTAAGGGAAAATGGAGGTCCCTTACACACTATGTCCTAAGGTTGCAGATAATGGCGCCCCTCAAAACTATGTCAGAAGGTAGGAAGGACTGGTTCCTAAAACCTGTGTCAGAATGTAAGGTAAAATGGTGTCACCTTAAAACTAAATTTGTAGGCTTTGGCTTACTAGGTTTCTGCATTCTTACACACATGGATGTAGTAAACTGGTAGTATGAAATCTCTTTTGACTGGACCAAGGATCAAAGTCAGTGGGTTGATTTTCACAACCCCCCCAAAAAAAACTCATTAACTTAAAAGCGGAGATGGACTCTAGCCCTAGCTTACACTTATTTGTCTTAACTATCAGAGTTGAGACTGCAATCCTCATGTGTCAAGAATGACACAAATAATTGATTAAGGGTTAGCCAGCAACTCTGATGCATTACAAACCTTTCCCTACATTTATAGGCTACAGTAGAGTGTTGCTAAATGTGTAGTCCCGCAAATGAACTGTCTGACTGACCAGTTTCATGCCCACCCCCAAATAACCCCTTTAAGGTAACATTTGTGTTAGAATGTTAAAGAATTGCTCAGTTTTGAATGTTAGTGCTCCTAAGTTATTATGAACTTCCTATTGTATATATACTGATTAGACATGTATGTTTCTTTACATGATCACTAATTGCAATTATGTAATCAACATTTTTTATGTAGTGATAGGTGTCATGGCATCTGTCTCACTGAGCCAGAGCTGGACACATTGTGATATAGACACGTAAACAGATTAGGATGAGCTGGGAAATGACTGGATAAATAGGATAAGATAAAGATAATTATACTTAGAAGTGTAAGGCCCATATAGCACGCACAGTGATAAAACAACAAATTAAATCATTTGCTTTACCAGCCGTGACTGAAACCGTTTCCAGATTTAAATGATCCTATTTATAAATTTACATTAGGGCTTGTTAATACACATCCACCAACCTAGAAATAAGGAAACTCTTGGGTATTGTTGTTTTACAGAGTATTTTTATTATTGTTTTGAAATGAGTTATGAAAGAAGTGCTTGCAATTTAATGCAACACAGAAAACAATGTGCAGCAGTTGTAATAGATTCCATCCTCATAAAACTCATTAAAACATGGACTTTTGCATGAGAGCCATTTAATAATTTGCTGTTGACTGAAGCACCCCCTTTCAGATTAAAATAGACTGTGAATGCTGGCCAGGTAAATAAGGTGTTTTTATTTTTTGTTTAATTCATTTTCATCACTGTAATAGGCTGGTTAGATTTTGAGTTAAAGCTGCAGCCTGCCAGTGGGCAAAATGTTTTCCCCAATGTATGTCTTGTTTGGGAGGCACATTTTTTGTAATATTTATTAAGACAATTTTAAGTATGTTAAATGTTCTTTTGTTGCTGTATTTATCAAAGGTATGGGTTTGGCCTACTTGATGCGGGGATGATGGTGCAGCATGCCCTAAAGTGGAATCATGTTCGAGCACAGAGAATATGTTCTGAAGAGCTGGTGCTTCACCCGAGAAGGTAAGGAGCCTCTTTTCACTTTGCAGCTTCAAACGTTCATCCTGCATGTTCTCGTGCTCCCTGTTTCTTCTGCAGTTGTGGATTTTACAAAACAGATGACTGCAAGTAACAAACCAGGCCTGGTAGAACCCAGTGGAAAAGTGATATGATGAAAGACTTGTTCTTCTTTATGGGGGGGGAGGTGAGTGGGCTTTGAAATCAAAGTTGCAGCGTGTCTACAGAAGTGACTGATGAGTGATTAATAATTAATCAATGGCAGCAATACAGCATTTTTGAAATGTAAATTTGATGCATAGAGTACAGTATTATTGATAAGCAGAAGCAGATGTGAGTTGTGCGTGGGGAGAGAACCCTGTCACTTTCAGAAAGGTATTGGTGAAACACTTTGTGCTTTTGAAGAACTCCTTCCTTTTTTTAATGTAAGAATACAGATTTCTTTTCAGAGAATTGAAGAGATTACATCAAAAGCCAAAACAAGAGTTTACAGATCAACCGTGTATTTAAAGCATTACTTTTGTAACAAATTTCCTATTATGGCTTGCAGTTTTTCAGTAACATTGTGACACTTTTAATTATGATATTTACTGAAACAGTGTTCATTTTTTACTATCACATATTGGACAAAACTATAATCTTGTAAGTTGCAGTTTCTTTGTGCATTGTTAACAAACCAAATAATTAGTTAAAAAAAACTGTAGTTCGATTTGCTGGCAGGTTGACTCCCTTTAACTTCACTGGTCTAATGCTGTTCAAATAGTTATACAGTAAACTTTTGGGTTGCTGAGTCAAACAGTAATTGTTCAGATTACACAAATGTTTCAAACTGATGCAGCTTTCAGTGGAACTGATATTTGTTCTTCAACCCACAATACAGGCTCCATTTTTGCACCTTTCCCAGTTTAAGGGATCATTTTTCTCCCATTCCCACCTCTTGTGATGCTTCACACATCCAGGTGCTAGATACTTTTCATCCCTTTACCCCATAGGGAGCAGAACTTAGTTGTGCCATACTGCTCATTACATCAGCCACAGCACCTCCCATGCAACCAGGCTCCATCTGGGGCCTGTTTTATAAAGATACTTTAAACAGTTTGGAGATTCATTTGGGCATCATTAAGTGGGTGGGGGTTTGGGGCATCATTATGTGGGTGGGGGTTTGGATGAGCTGTTGGGGTGTGACAAAATGGGAGTCTAGCAACTGGCCTGGAAAATAGTCCGAGCCCAAACTTCGGGCTTTGGAAATTGATCAGAGGTGTTTTGATAATGTGCAGTGAGCACTGGATACTGTATGACTGAGGCTTATAGCCAGCAAATCAAATATGGTAATACCATAATTTTTATCTGATTTTGATGGATAATTTTATCGAAGGAGATGTATTGTATCCAGTGAAATTATTTAGTTTTGAGTGTGTATATGAACATCAAAGGAAAAGAAATGAACTTTGGCAAACAATTTGACAATGAAAAGTCACATATGTTAAGATTAGACAGATGGACAGAAAGACAGACAGTTTGATTTACTTCAGATTTTACTGCTGATTTACCCAGAGTGACTCAACAGAGCTGCAACATATTTTAATAAGTCCTACTTTGACTTAGCGTTTCAGCTGTGAATATGGGAGCACAGGGAGGTCATGTGATTTGCTTCGGGTCACACAGTGAGACAGTGACTGTAGTGGGAATACAAATAGGACCTTTTCTGTGATGTGCTGACAGATCTTTAATAACCACCCCCAGACCAGCCCCCATGGCCAGTCCCCACTGTGTCACCGCTGCCACAACAATTAGGCTTAAGTGCTTAGTCAAAGTGACATCCACACAGTCAGTGTTGGTATTATGATATAAAGATTGCAGGCACTCAGTTACTGTAACCAGTAGGCTACTACACTGATGCCTACCTACTAGGTTTCTAAGTTGTATTGAACATGCTCTCTGCCTCTTTTTAGCCTTAGGAAATAAATGGATGTTTCAATTAGCCAACAGCAAGCAAACAAGTTGGGCAGGCATCACAGCAGCAGAGACAATCCCATATGTATGTATGCTGGTATGGCATGTGGTAAGGGATGAAGATCTCACTTCCTCCCCTGCCCTATCCCTCTTGTTAACTGTGTAATATACAGAAGTTGCTGCAACAAGCAGGGCCAGGCCAAACTTGGTATCAATGACCAGGTAGCAGTTACTGGCTTTTCAAATCACTCCAAACAGTCCATTATTATTTTATTTTTATAATTGGGTCTGGTCCTGGCTTTTGGCAGCTTGATAGACCACTTTCCCCCAGGCCACCACTTAATCCATCTGAAACCACGCTTCAGGGCTTTAGCCAATTTCTTTCTGTTTGCTGTGGCTGTGCACATTTGCTCCCTGTTGTTTTGTTTTTGGTGTACCTTATTTTGCCCTTGCTTGCTGTTCATTTGTGGTCCCATTTAGCTCATTTCCATTTGGTGTTCTACCTGAGGTCTGCTGCCTCCCATTTGTGTACCTTCCATAGACGTTCTGGCCTGCTGTCCATTCCGACTGTGCAGCAGTTTTCTTGGTCATTCAGCATGTCTCAGCCAAGCCATCCTGGCATAACAGTACCTGCTTAGAACCTCTGGTAGTGCTTCTGTTCTGCCAGCATTTGGAGCTGCAGATCACTCTAACTACAAAAATCACAGCACTAGACCTTCTTGGCACTTCTAGCCCAACACCACCACACTGACTCCATGGGTTCCACACTCCCATTACTGCTGGGCCAAGCACTAGACAAGGCAGTCCTGCTCCACTACTCCTGGGCTGTACTGTCGGCTGCAGAGCAGCAGCAATTACAGTATCTTTAGAGGCTCCTTCCTTTGCAGGGTTCAGACTATATCTCGCCACAGCTTGTGAACTAAGTGACTATAGCCAAAGCAGCCCTGCTACTGCAAGCTAGCTTGAGCAGCACTGACCACTTTAGTGGGAGTGGGGTCCTCAGCAACTGGAAGACAACTACACAACATATAACTGGTCCTGGTCTGTGTTGCTGCTTCTAGAACTGTGTAACCCTGTCTCAGTTGCCTCCTTATGTACCTGCTTTCTCAATGCTACAGAGCTCTCACAGGCAACTTGAGTACCTCTACCTACTACCAAGCTGTCTAGACTGCATTCTCCATTCTTGTAGTTTTACTTGACATTTGTTCTTGATGACTGGCTGTGGCCCATTCTCTCAGTGCTGCTCCTAATCCTGACTGCTGACTATGGCCCCTTCACCCAGTGAAATCACCCATCCTAACCTTTGGCTGTGACCCCATTACCTAGTGCCATTATACATCTTGACCTCTGCCTGTGGTCCCTCCATCCAGTGCCATAACCCATTATTAACCACTGGCTGTAGCCCCTACTTCCAATGCTGCCATCTTTCCTGACCTGTGGCCCCTCCACCCAATGCCATCATTCATCAAGTGAGCCATCCATTACTGAATAGTTTGGCATGCACCTCAGAAAACAACTGGAAGACAGCTGCTCATCATACCACCGGTTCTGCTCCGAGCTAATGCACCCAGAACTGTCTCCATACCTTGGCTGCCTCCTGTTGGACCTGCACTCTTACTGCCACATAGCCAGAAAAGGCATGACAGGTGCACCTGCCTGTGCTACTACTTCTGGACCCTTCCTCCATTCCTGAGCTCAGGCTGTGGCTCTTCCGCAGTACTGTCACCATCCTCCTGACCTTTGGCTCTGGCCCCTCCATCTAATGCTGCCACCCATTCTGACCTTTGGCTGTGGCTCCTCCACCCAGTGCTGTTACCCATACCTTCAGTTTCCTAAGAACAAGATTGGCAGCTTTCTCTGGCTTCAAGCCTCACTCAGAACTCTCAACTAGTTACAGCACAGCACCTGATAATACAGACATATTCATGACCCCATTGACCTCCGCAGTTCATTACCCAGTCGCGTCTCTTTTGCCACCCAAGGGCATTCCCTCTTTGTGATTATTGCTTCTGGTTTGCTCTCTCCTAACCTTCAAATATGCTCTGCTCAGCACAAAGTTTTAGAAGATGTTTGGCCATGGTAATTTCTTCAGAGTCCTTAAACTAGTCAGTGTACAAGAACAAGAAAAGTTAGCATCTGCTTGGATCAGTCCTCCACTGTTACCATTATCATGATCCTTCTCTAAAGAAGATGCTTCAGTAGAGGCAAGGCAGAGGAACCTTGGTGGGCTCTGAGAAGGTGAGGGTACACAACCCCTCCAGACTATAGCTGCAGAATATCCTTCACCATACTGATGGAGTGGGGCTCTTGAGAGAAGGACCCATCCCAGTAGGAAGAAAGGAGTTGAGGGTACTCAGAAATGGAGGCTCTTCTAAGGGAGGGAGGGAGAGGCCACCAGCAAAAGAGGAAGCAGCTGCTGGTGGGAGACTCTCTTGTCTCTGGGGTTGATTTGAAAGGGGGGTGGGAATGATATGGAGATGGAGTGCCTGAGCAGGGCTTCAGCTAAGAGAGATGGGCAGTGTATCCAGAAGATTGCTAGGGCAGTGGGAGCTGAAAGGGAGCTAGATGTCATTGCCCATCTGGGGATGAATGACCAGGCAAGGGATATGATAGGGGTAGTTCAGGGTAACTTCAGGGAGTTGGGAAGGTGCTTTAAGCAGGTGACATGCATGGTTCCTTTTTCTGAGGTGTTACCTGTGTATGGCCAGGGAGATGCAAGAGTATTCCACACAAAAGTAATGACTGGTTGAAGGCATGGTGCATGGTAGAGGACTTTGGTTACATCGGAGCTGGGATCATATGGGCCGCATATGGGCCTCTATAAGGGAGATGGCCTGCATCCTTCCAGGAAGATAACTGTGGTCTGTGGTGGGTGGTTTAAATGCTACTTGGATAAGCAAGTAAACTTGCTGGGGGGTGGCAGTAAAACAAAGGGAGGCAACAATTGCCCCCCAGGTGGTGGAGTAGTAGGGAGGTAGTGCCCAGGAGGAGAAGACTCCCCTAGGCAGGGCTGCAGAAAGGCAGGGATAGAGGCAAGAAAGAAGAAAGGGGGGAAGGTAAAACCCAGGTGAGCAAGGGTAGAGGACTGAAGGAGACAAGGAATGAGAAAGTTAAAAATGTAACAGGAAAGTCAGGGGCACTTTAAATAAATATATATATATATATATATATATATATATATATATATAATATATCTATCTCTCTCTTCTCTCTCTCTCTCTCTCTCTCTCTCTCTCTATATATATATATATATATATATATATATATATATATATAAAGTTACTATGTTTCATTTTTATCACAGGGAAACCGGGTAGTAATTTCCCCGTTATAACCAGATGGTTATAATGATGAACAGTTTCCCTTGTACTGGGCATGCACCAGCTCCCACTCTTCCCTTCCTCCCTGAGGCTGCCACTCTTCACTCTGGACCATTCACTGTCCATGACTCGGCATCGGTGGTACGTTTATTAAAAAAATAAACTACTTAAGTGACCCTCAAAAGATATTTCTTCACTTTTATACTGGGCTGCTTCCAAAAAGACAAAAAGTAAATGTTACTTTCATGAACTGCTACGGATGGCACTGAAACCTGACTGGTCCACAGCTTCCTAGTGATGTCCATTTATTTTATATAATTGCTGTGCAGCAATTATATAAAATAAAGACTGGGTAGGCATGTAAAACTTGAATTTTACCCTTGATGTGGGATGCCTTTATAAACCCCTCGAGCTTCACTGTCGGGGTTTATGCAGCATGCCATGCCTCATGGGGTATGCAAAATTCTCATTATAACCCACTACCCATACATTATTCTCTATATTATACTAGCACGGTCACACCAGTATAGTTAGGGCTGAGCAGTCACTTTTATGTTAGACTCAAAAATTTGCACTTTAATAACTTCACAATGGTTCAAGTGATTTGCTTGAAATGTTGCGTGCCCCATCAGGGACCACAGATCTCTTGGTGTGGGAAGTTTCATTCTGGTCAGATGCGTGGGTGTGGTGAAATAAGGGGTCAAAAATGTGAAATTTACAATCTTTGTTAAAATTCTTTGCCACACCGTTGCGTGAAACTGGTATGGAATTTTGGTCTGACATTTATAGGGTACCTAGGACTTGGGTAACAGTGGTGACTTTGGAAGGTTTGGTAAAAAAATATTAATTTGTTCAAAAGTTATTAAATTTAAAATGTTCCCATTATTTCCTATGGGACCAGATAGATGTCCTTCTTGACAAAGGATTCATTATCGCAAATGTGGAATACTTTGCTGCAAATGTGGAATCCTTTGGCATGCTGCCACCATCTTCTTTTCAGTTAGTGGTGGCAAAAAGCTTAAAAAACTCAAAAAATATCTGGATTTGGAAAGTGGCAACAGTTGTCTTTAGGGAGACCTACAGTTGCCTGACTTACTCTTGCATGATAGGCAATGAACTGACAACACTTGCATGACATACGCTTGCCTAATCCTGACATGCCATTGCCTGACAGGTGTATAACCCTGGCATGGGATTGCCTGACAGTCAGTATGTCTGTGACCTGCAGATGGATATATTAAGTACAGAGGGTGTAAGGGGTGCAGCCCCCCACAAGTAGTGTGTGCTTTAGTATGTGTAAGAATAGTAGGGTTGTTAGAAGGTGGAGTTGCTGCTGCAGTTTCTGTGTGCCGTCGTGGCTCAGTCTGCGTGCATTTGTCTTTTGCGCATTTAGTATGTGCTGTCAGGGGTTTGAATCAATATATGTGCTGATTAATTTATGAGTGAGTGGTTTAATTGTGATGCTATTTGTGTTGTATTGTGGTGTGGGTTTGGGTGAGGTGTGTATGTGTGGAGGAGTAAGCATGGATTTGTGTTTTTGTGCTTGGTGCTATGTGGGAGTGAGGTGAGAAAATGCATGCATTATTTATTGAAGTGTTCAGTTTTAGCAGTTATTTACAGGATTTTTTATTTCTACAGGGTGTTGGAACAGGTATCCTGCTGTATTTAATTTGTTATTTCCTCGTCAGGATGGTGCTAACTGGTGTGTCTCAGCCAATTGCGAGTTTTGGTTCAGTTATTCGTTATTTTGTTCGTTTGCCAATTTGTTGTGTTTATGTCTTCCGTTTCTTTGTTTTGGGTGTGAGGTGTGTTGCTGTCCATTTATACAAGGGGCAGGTGTCTTGTATTTCGTGGAAGTCTCTTTTGTCTGTCTGGTTGTTTGTCAGGCTTTTGTAATTGTTGGTATAGTGCATGTCAAGAGTCTACAGGTTGGCATGTGTTTGTTGGGCAAGTGTAAGTCAGAATCTCATAATAGATCCTTGTCTCTACCTAACTGGGGCCCGTAGACCTCCATTCTGGGTTAGTTTTTCGATTCTATGCCTGGAAATGTGTTTTCTTAAAGTGGCAAAATCCTTTGTTGTAAATCTCAAAAAAGCATTTTGCAAAAAAGAATCCTTTATCATGATTCACGGAAAAGGATTCATCCTTTGCTACAAATTTTGATAAAGGAACATGAAAAAGGATCCTTTTTTAGCAATTTGCGAAAGACAAGTTTTTAGACAGTATTTTCTTTGTCACTTCATATTTAACTAACAGTTTGGGATTTTGGTCTGAAATTTTCAGAGTACAAAGGGATTTGCACACAGATGTGCCTTTTGCTAGGTTGGTAAAAACAAATAACTTTGTTCTGGAGTTCTGTGGGTTTAAATTTTGCTTAGTTTCCCATAAGGTAACATTGTAATGTGAGGTGTGCCCAGTTGTTTCTTTCTCACTCTGCCGTGAAGCAACAGTTCGCAATTTTTCTATGAAATTTTCAGGGTGGAAAGGGCTTGCCCCACTGATGTGCCCTTTGCTGGTTTCCTGAAAATATATTAGTTTGGTGTTCAGTTATAAAGGTTTCAAATTTTGCTGTCTTTTCTACAGAATAATATTGCAATATGAGGTGTTTCTTTGGTGCCACACATTATGGGATGGATGCGCAGGACCCAGAGGGCCCTGTGCTCCAACCAGCACATAAGGATACCACTACAGTCTCTAAAACATTATGCATGAGTAGGAGTGTAGGGTCCAGAGGGACCTGTGCTCCCACATGCAAATATAGATTTTTGACAGGGGTTGCTCTCCACACTCATTCCTGCGATTTATTTAAGATCTCAGGTTGTATGTCCTTCCAAAGAAGAGTTTGTTTTAAGTCAGCTCTTTTTATATTCAAGGGTGTCCTGGGTTTACTGCCCCCTTCCATTACTGCTTTCTTTCCTAGGGCATCAAATGAATGTTGAACTCAGTCCTGAGTACATTGACTTTTACAGTTCCATTATATAGGAAATCTGTTGGTCAGAGATCATTTTTATTTATTGCCACTCATCATTTTAATTCACTTCCCCTCCATATTGCCAACTGCACTTCTTTATTCACCATTAAAAAATTTTTGTGGTAATGGCTTTTTGATAAGGATAAATGTAATTGTTCTGTGCTATAGTGTAATGATGTTATTTATTGTATGTGTTTTTTTATGAATTTTTGATTGTATGTATAGTTTGTATTTAAGATGTCTTTTTATGTGTTTGTGTACACTTGTCGCCATACGAAAATGGGCAGATATGCTCATTTTGCATATAAGTATAACAAATAAAATGAATGAAATCAATGAATGGATACCAGTATGGAGTCATGGGAGTGCAGGGCCTGGAGGACAATGTTCTCCAACAGGGGAGCATTACGCACTGATGGGAGCACTGGGCCTGGACCATTATGGATTAATGCACTCCCACAAGGGAATAGTGATGTGATTATACTATCTCAAAAATCATTCCATTCCCCCAAACTCATATCAGTATGCAGTGATGGGAGCACAGTGCCAAGAGGGTTCTGCACTCCCACATAGAAATAAGGATATGATTATGGAGTGATGGGATACAATTACAATCTGTCTAAAATTCTGCATGGATGGGAGCACACCATATGTAAATAAGGCTACAAGTATGCTTTCTCAAAAAGTAAGTGAATTTGTCACAAAAAAATTGTTAATGCATCAGTTAGGGTTCTAGTGACAGAAGTTGGGAAATGTGGTCTTAGGGTTTCCAACCCTAACACCCAACCCCCACCCTGCATGCACCAACAGGCATCAGGGATGTGCTTTGGGGTTGTCAGCCCTAACACTCACCCCATTCTCCAATACTGTACCCATCTCATCTTATTTACTCATGGAATGGAGTGAGTGTTAAGACTGACAACCCCAAGTGCATACAGGGTGATGGTGTGGTGTTATCGTTAAAAACCCTAACACCACATTTTCCAACTTTTGTTGCTGGAACCCTAACTGATGCATTAAATATATATATATATATATGGGATATGACATGGCCTGAGTGAAGACATCATATTTATCTTCATGAGAGGCCAATGCTATCATGATATCTCAAGAGTGGTGAAGCCACGAGTGAGATATCTTGATGTCACTGGCCTTGAGTGAAGACAAATATGATATCTTCACTCAGGCCATGTCAATGTTCTATTTATACTGTACAACATGTGCTTGGGCCAAATTGCAATGGAACATCTACATGAATACAATCAAAAACAGTGGCCCCCCTACCTAGAACACAAGAGAAGAGGTGCTATATAAAATAAAAAAATATATACGGTGGATTCTGACAGGTTAAAATTATGTGAAGAATGTTATCTGGTTGAGCCAGTCATTATTTCTATGTAAAAAATGTAATTTAAGCAGTTATCTGGTTGATCCTACTACTGTAATATTCAGCCGAGAATCATATTAGTTTCAGTTTCCCCATTAAAAGTAGCATGACCAAGTGGTAGGAAGATTGACAAGATTAGGAGATTAAAGTAGTTCACAGTAAAAAGGGTGGATTTGCGTCCAACAATCTCTAAGGGTGATGCTGTTGAACAGTGTGAGTTCACAGTACCTCAATTTTCATGGAGTTCCTTCAGTCGACCTGATTTCGTGGATGTCATGAGGATTATCCACAGTGTGCACCCCACAAGCTGTAGGGTGGATCCTGGACCGACCTCCCTAATTTTGGGTTGTAGTGATATCATCGGTCCAGTCCTTGTGTAAATAGTCTGGTGCTCCTTGGAGTCGGGCGAGTTCCCTAGCTCCCTGATAGAGGCAGTGGTGACACCTCTCTTGAAGAAAGCTACCTTGGACCCAGACTGTTTCACAAACTACAGACCTATCTCAAACCTTCCCTTTATTGGGAAGGTGATTGCGAAGGTAGTGACAGCCCACTTGGATGGCCATTTAATCATCCATGACATCTACGAATCCTTCCAATCTGGTTTTCGTAAAAGACATAGCACCGAGACTGCGCTGGTTCGGGTGCTTAATGATCTTCTGAGGGTGAGAGATCTGAAGAGATGTTCCATCCTGGTTCTTCTTGATCTCTCGTCAGCTTTTGACACTATGGATCATTTGGTGTTGATAGCATGCCTGAGGCAGATTTGTGGAATATCGGGACTCGTTCTTCAATGGTTCACCTCATTCCTCACTGGGAGATCACAAAGAGGTGTCTGGGGTTTTTTCCTCAAGCCCAACTTCTTTGTTGTGTAGGGTGCCTCAGGGTGCTAGCTCCCATGTTATTCACGGTGTATATGCTGCCCCTCGGAGACATTATAAGACAGTATGGGCTGAGGTTTCACTGCTATGCAGATGATACCCAGCTATACCTGTCTTTCGCACCAGACCAGGATGGAGCTCTCTCGGTGTTTAACAACTGTCTGGAAGAAATCCAGGACTGGATGGATTCTAGTTGGTTGAAGTTGAACTCTGAAAAGGCAGAAGTTTGGGTTGTGGACCCGGGTCATCAGATAGAGGGGTCGTTTTCTGGTACGCCCTCAGGAATTTTCCTTGGTGGCATTTCACTTCCGACCTCTGATTGGGTGCGTAACCTGGGGATTATCATGGATGACAGGCTGACACTACAGTCACAAGTGTCAGCAGTTGTCAAGACTTCCTTTTACCATCTTAGGAATATCACCAGAGTTAAGCACCTTGTTCCATCTGATGCCTTACCAACGCTGGTCCATGCCTTTGTGTCCTCGTGTCTGGATTATTGCAACTCCTTGTACTTTGGGCTTTCTGGGGTTGAAATCCATCGCCTACAGATGGTGCAGAACACAGCAGCCTGGGTCTTGACTGGGACAAGTAGGTCCTGTCATATTACCCCGGTGCTGCGTGAACTGCACTGGCTACCTATCGGTGGTGGATTGCCTTCAAAGTCAGTTTACTGACTTTCAAAGCCCTTCATGATCAGGGTCCGGCCTATCTGAAAGAACTTCTGGTCCCCTACTGCCCCAGCCGATCGCTCCGCTCGGCCGATGAGGGGTTGCTAGAGATTTCAAGAGTGAGTCTTAAATCATCAGGTTGTAGAGCATTTTCTTATGCTGCACCCACTCTTTGGAATTCTCTACCCCACCAGTTACAGGAGTGCACCTCCATGGAGGAATTTAAGAGTGGCCTGAAAACCCATTTTTGGCAAATGGCCTTTATGGATTGCTGATTGTATTAAGTGTTTAAATTCTATTTTTACATAAAAATAACAGCAGGATCAACCAGATAGAGGGGCATATGTGTGTGTATTTGTGGTTGGGGGGGTGCCAGGTTTGAGAGAGAGAGAGAGAGAGAGAGAGAGAGGTGTCTCACTCAATGGAATGTGAAAGAAGTTTCACTTTTTATTGAATGACATGCAGGATCATGGAGATATCAGTATGATGTGTAGGAACATGGAGATATCAATGATAACTTCACGGCCGTAGTGATATCTCCATGACCTGCCTCAGATAGTAGTTTTTATCCATGAATTTATCCCCAAACACATGTTGTATAACACACACACACACACACACACACACAATACGTGTGGGTGTCCCTCAATGAAGATACAACTACTATCTCATACTACCATCTCATGGGCCACTAGTAAGACAGTACTGATATCTTAATGCTGGGTATGTCATATCTACTATCTTCTCGAACTGGGTACGTCACAGTTGTTGCACTCACCTGAACTGCACTGCGAGCACTTCCCAGCTTGAGAATGCAGCCACGTCACGGTGATCATTCTTTTTGTCCAATTATAAATGAAAAACTGTGATGGCAAAGTCCAACTGCTGTGTTGCTAGTGGCACAGAAAAATAAACACCTGTACTCCCACACACACACACACACACACACACACACACACTTTTCTTTTCAAAGGAACCATTTAAAAGGGAGTGGGTGTGTCCCTCTTCAGCCGCCAAAGTGCAGGGCAGCTTTCCTTTTCAATGCATCTTGCTGAGTCAGTGCATTTTCAAACAGAAGCTGCTGAGTGTTTAGTTCTACTGCCTGTGCTGATGACGGTAGTTTTAAAAAACCTGTAATCCCAATGGCAGAAAGGCTGATAAGGCATTGGTCTAAGCTTTAATTTCCCCCGAGGAAGACCCCATCACTAATTTGCCAAGACTCCAGATACCCAAAACCCTGATTTTATTTCCATTTGCTGCTTGGTGGGGGTGGGGGGCATTGAGTGGAAACCCTACTGCCACATTTCCCTACTTTTGTGGCATTAAGTTACCCTAACTCATGCATTAACATGTTTTTATTGCAATTAATTATAGGGGCACGGTCCTACCCCTATAGTTAGGGTTCAGTAGGCACTTTAATGTTAAACCTCAAATGCTGCACTTTAATAACTGCAACCATTTGATGGATTTGCACAAAATTTGGCATGCAATGTCTTGTAAGTGAGATCTCTTGACTTATAGTTTTGTTCCAGTCAGATGTGTGGATTCTGAGATCTGGATAGTGCAAAAACCTTAAAGAGCTTGTGTATCGGAACAGGCATGTAAAAGAAAATGAGGATATGTTATGTTTCTCACTTGCATATGGTATAAGGCATGGTGCGAAATCGTGGAAATGAGCAGTCATTTCTTTTTTATTTCATTCATTTTCAAATCTTCTTGCATGCCAGCAGTATCGGTCGCATTCATATATGAACTGGACTGGAAGTTGCGAATGGAAGTGAAGGAAAGCACCATTGAAACTTTGTGCTGGCAATGAGTGTTGCTGGCTGACTCACGTTTCAGTTTTTAGCACTCAACTATCATTCATAAAGTAATCATTGTCTATGACTGTCTGAAAAGCAAAAAAACAAAGAAAATCTTATGAGCTAACATGAAATAATTTAGTAGTACTGAATCAGAAGTAAAATAAATGTAAACCCTGACTGCACTGCCGCTTGCTATATAACAACAGGAACAACACTGAGCTGAGACACCTGTCAGTGAAAAAGACGCACAGGAATGTTATTTTTTGACAGCCTTGGTCAAGCTCCAATAAAACCTAACCCCGTAAGAACAGTGCTTTACTTTGTTTAATAAAAGAAACAAGGTTGTCTCATAACCACACAGATTTCTGCACTCAACTGCAGTCCTAAGAGGATGTCATACAGCTACTGTATTATTTAAACAGTGTCTCTCGTACCACGCTCCCCATCCAAGATGTCACTTCTGGTAAGAGGATCGGTGGCCATACCGACCACAGCGCTTTGCTAATGAAGGAGAGTGGGACCCTACAGCTGACTTCAAGTGCATGTAAAAACCAGTGACTAGCTGCAATAAACAGATGAGACAGGTTATTATATTGACAGGAGTACTCCTATAAGAATGGTATCTAAATAACAGCCCAATCCACTAGCTCTTTAAAATTTGCCTTTTTTTCAGTTTTTTTCTACTGTTTTAATATGTACAGCACCTTGAGAAATGAAAGGTGCTTTATAAATAAACTTATTATTATTATTTAGTTAAAAACTCTGCTGTTCAGCATTTGTTTTTTTGAAGGTGCTGACTGTATTCAAAAGAATATGTGTTGCTATAGCAACGAACGCTTGTGGGTGCTCCTTGTGTTGTGAGGCTGCCGATACAGTCTCTCTTTTGTCTCCCTGTCTTTTGATTACAGTCAGTAGCTTCAAGAAAAGAAATGGAGAACTGCAGAGTTTTTTTTAAGTAGATGGGTACAGATGTCTTTATTGTGAACTGCTGTGATCTGCTAATCGGTCAATCTACCGCTCAGTCACATTACGTCTCCACTTTATCTTTTTATTGAAATTTAAGGATATATAAGAAAAGCACTTGTCTTATACAATAGGAGAATATCTTCCATAAAAGGTATACAGCATCACTTAATGAATACAGTATTTAGGATAAACATAATGAAGAAGCCGTATGTACATTAATTGATGGTAAAACACAGACCTAAATAGGTTATAGTCACATTACTTTTAAGGGAGGAAACTGAAAGTAATATGAGGAGCGGGTGCAGTTTATGGTTGTCGGCTGAATGTCACACTAGCAGGATTAACAAGATAAGTGTTAAAATTCTATTTTTACATAAAAATAGTGGCAGGATCAACCCGATAGTGGGGCATATGTGTGTGTGTGTTTGTGGTTGGGGGGTGCCAGGTGAGAGAGAGAGAGAGAGAGAGAGTCTCACGCAATGGAATGTGAAAAAAGTTTCACTTTCTATTAAATGACATACAGGATTGTGGAGATATCAGTATGAGATACTGGAACATGGAGATACCAATGATATCTTCATGGTCATAATGATATCTCCATGACCTGCTGCAGATAATAGTTTTTATCCATGAATTTATCCTGAAACACATGTTGTATAAATACACACACACACACACACACATATATATATACACACACAATAGGTGTGGGTGTCCCTCAATGAAGATACAACTATTATCTCATACTACTATCTCATGGGCCACTAGTGAGACAGTAGTGATATCTTAATGCTGGGTATTTTATAACTACTATCTTCTCAAACTGGGTGTGTCACAGTTACTGCACTCACCCGTACTGCACTGTGAGCACTTCCCAGCTTGAGAATTCAGCCGCATCATGCTGACCATTCTTTTTGTCTAATTATAAATGAAAAACTGTGATGGCAAAGTTTGACTGCTGTGTGGCTAGTGGCACAGAAAAATAAACACCTGTACTCACACACACACACACACACACACACACACACACACATACACACACACTCTTTCTTTTCAAAGGAGCCATTTAAAAGGGAGTGGGTGTGTCCCTCTTCAGCCGCCATAGTGCAGGACAGCTTTCCTTTTCAATGCATCTTGCTGAGTCAGTGCATTTTCAAACAGAAGCTGCTGAGTGTTTAGTTCTACTGCCTGTGCTGATGGCGGTAGTTTTAAAAAACCTGTAATCCCAATGGCAGAAAGGCTGATGCAGGCATTGGTCTAGGCTTTAATTTCCCCCAAGGAAGACCCCATCACTGTTTTGCCAAGACTCCAGAGACCCAAAACCCTGATTTTTTTCCTTTTGCTGCTTGGTGGGGGGGTGGGGGGTATTAGGGTGGGAAACCCTATTGCCAAATTTCCCTATTTTTGTGGCATTAAGTTACCCTAACTGGTGCATTAGCTTTTTTTTTTTTGCAATGAATTATAGGGGCATGGTCATGCCCCTATAGTTAGGGTTCAGTAGGCACTTTAATGTTAAACCTCAAATGTTGCACTTTAATAACTTTGCAACCGTTTGATGGATTTGCACAAAATTTGGCATGCACTGTCTTGTAAGGGAGATCTCTTGACTTATAAGGTTTTGTTCCAGTCTGATGTGTGGATTCTGAGATCTGGACAGTGCAAAAACCTTAAAGAGCTTGTGTATTGGAACAGGCATGTAAAAGAAAATGAGGATATGTTGTGTTTCTCACTTGCATAAGGTATATGGCATGGTGTGAAATCATGGAAATGAGCAGTCATTTCTTTTTATTTCATTCATTTTCAAATCTTTTTGCATCCCAGCAGTATCGTTCACTATTATATATGAACTGGACTGGAAGTTGCGAATGGAAGGGAAGGAAAGCACCGTTGAAACTTTATGCTGGCAATGAGTGTTGCTGGCTGACTCACGTTTCAGCTTTTAGCACTCAACTATCATTCATAAAGTAATCATTACCTATGACTGTCTGAAGAGCAAAAAAACTAAGAAAATCTTATGGGCTATCATGAGATACTTTAGTAGTACTGAATCAGAAGTAAAATAAATGTAAACCCTGACTGCACTGCCACTTGCTATATAACAACAGTAACATCACTGAGCTGAGACACCTGTCAGTGAAAAAGACACACAGGAATGTTATTTTTTATAGCCTCAGTCAAGTTCCAATTAAACCTAACCCCGTAAGAACAGTGCTTTACTTTGTTTAATAAAAGAAACAAGGATTTCTCATAACCACACAGATTTCTGTACTCAATTGCAGTCCTAAGAGGATGTCATACAGCTACTGTATTATTTAATTTGCCTTTTTTTACAGTTTTTTTCTCATTGCCCTGCATGCAGATACTGTGGAATTTTAGTGTGAAATGTGTATGGTAGAAAGAACGTGGTTCACAGAACAGGCTTGCACTTGTATGGTGAAAAAATATTAATCCATTACAAAGTTATTGCATTTTTAAGGTCCCATTATTTTCAATGGGAATTTTACTTTCCAGGATAGAGGAATAGAATGAAAAAGGATTTTGATCTCATGAAAAAGGATTCTTTTTTGTGAGGGTCCAATCCTTTTTCCAGAGAAAAAAAATCATTTTTCATGAGCCACCATCTTGTTTTCTCTTTTTGCACACAACAAACTGTCATACCTCAGGTCAGGAATGTCTTCTACAGACATCTAAACATGTAACTTGCTCATCGGGAGCTGATGAGCTTTAGTGTGTATTTTGTTATAGCTCCCATTGCCTCTGAAAATTTTAATCTATTTAAATCCTTTTTTGCCACTCGCTAAGTTCCTTTTTCATCATCGCGAAAAAGGAAATCGGCTGGTGAAAAAGGATTTCACTGTGCCATCCTTTTTTGATATAAATAAAGTATTCCATTAGTGTTCAGTGGCACCCACTCCCTCCCATGTCTAGTGCCCCCACCTTCCAATTCCCATATATTTAAAAAAAATTGGTGCCCAGTGGCACCCCCCACATGCCGATCACTGCTCCCCATTTCCTTGGTATCTAGTGGCACCCCCACCTGCTGATCGCTGTCCCTGTTGCAAATTTTGATATCCCCCTGGTGTCTAGTGGCATACTCCACCCTCCCATTGAAGCAAAAACCTGAAATAAAGAAAACAGTGTCTTTTTTTTTAATTATATTATTTAAACTTTATTTACTGGTTGAATGCACTGGCACATGTGCCTTTTTCAGTCACAACCTGGGTACAAAAATAGTATATACAATAGAGATGGAATGATGTATAACATTTTGGGTTCAACAAGAAACAATACATGGTACAGCAAGTTAAGCACAATAGCAAAGATAATAGCACTTGTCTTGGAAGAATATGTACAGAAACAAAAGTCACAATTGTTGGTACAAGAGGGCTTACAATGAAGTAGTAGACAACATGTAGATAAGAAAATGTAAGGAATGTGCAAGTAGTAGGAGAAAAGGAATAGAGAAAAGACAAAGAGAGAGGGAGAGAGAAGAGAGAAGAGAAAAGGAAGGAGAAAAATT
The DNA here is from genome assembly GCA_016271365.2 of Neoceratodus forsteri. Taxonomy (NCBI): domain Eukaryota; kingdom Metazoa; phylum Chordata; order Ceratodontiformes; family Ceratodontidae; genus Neoceratodus; species Neoceratodus forsteri. The sequence continues at coordinate 1,556,219,541 of CM057449.1, read as the reverse complement.
GGAGAAGAAAGATGCAAGGCAGATATGTAGGCCAAAACTGGCTTAGGGTCAGAAAGATATAAGGGTATTAAGAGCAATTGGTGAATTGGAGAGGTGCAGGTGAATTTGAAAGTGGGTGCAGGGAGGAGGTAAGGGGATAGTACGTGTTCGGATGGTGGAGTGGTGGAGGGCAGAGTTGAAGGATTTCTGGACTTGTGTATATTATTTGATGCAGTAGCACATTTGGGATGATGTGTAGTGTGATTTTAGGAGCTTAATGAAGGTTGAGGTGGAGGTGGATTTTTTGACAGGAGTGGGAAGGGTATTCCATATGGAAGCAGCGCTGTAACTAAAAGACCTTTGTCCCATGTTTGCATGGAACATTGGGACTATAAAGTTATTGTTTGCTGTAGAGCAGAATGCAGGGAGATCTATGAATGTCTGTTGGTCTTTTAAGTAGGTGGGGTGCCTATTTGGATAGCTGTCTTGAGAAAAGTGGCAAAAACCACATCGGCTTTGAGGTAAGGTGGAAGCCAATTTAGGGAGTCAAGGAGCAAGCAGTGGTGCGTGTTTGATCTGCTGCCAGAGGCAAATTTACCAATCTTGTAGTATAGGGTGTCCTTCTTTAGTAGACTGGACTCATTTGTGGCATTTACAATAACAGAACCATAGTCAAGGGAGGGAATGAGATTTGCTAGTGCGATCAAAAGTCTGGCGGTAGGAGTTAGATACTTGGTGCCTCTGTGAAGCGAACCAAGCTTCTGATGAAGAAGTGATGTAGTATACTGGATATGTGGAATCCTATGTGGAAAGTCAGTGATGGATTGCAATGAACACCCAGGTACTTAAAAGAAACTGGTGTTTAGTAAGGGGGAGCCAGTTTCACTACATATAGAGAATTTAGGGGAAAGCCTATTTAAGCACTGCCTAGTCCCGAATAGCATAGCTTGTGTTTTAGGGAGGCTAAGGACCATTTTTTTCACAGGAAAACCATTCCTGGAGCCTAATGAGGCAGAAGCTGAGTGAAAGGTTGATGGTATCAATATCTTTGCTGTGGTTTTCAGAACCAAACCACACAAAAACACGTATCCTGAATTTTAGGGGGGCAGACTTTGGGAAAATGGGGAGAGGCTTGAAAGAGGCATTAAGGGGAATTGGGCAGGAATCAAGGGTTGAGGAACAGTGGGCAGTATTTAAAACAGGGATTACAAGAGCAAAACAGAATTATGCAATAAGCAGGTTAGCAAGGGGAAAAGGAAGAGGAGGCCATTATGGTTTTTCAAGGAGGTAGTGGAGAAAGTGAAAGCCAAAAAGATTGCTTTCAGGCAATACAAAAAGACACAGGCAGAAGGAGATAAGGAGAAGTACCAGGAGAAGCAAAGGGAGGCAGGGAGGTCAGTAAGGGAAGCAAAAGCTCAGACAGAATAGCACATTGCAAAATCAGTGGGTAGAGGGGACAAAACCTTTTACAGGTATATAAGTGAAAAAAGAAAGGCAAAGGGAAGGATAGTGAGACTGAAGGGGGAGGATGGGGGCCGCAGGGAGGATGACAACAGTAAGGCTGACATATTGAACAGGTATTTCTGCTTAGTTTTACTGAGGAAGAGGAGGGTAATGGGTCTGAAGGGAGTACAAGAGGTGGGAATGGTGCAGAAATGGACACAAGTCCCTTTATATGAGTAAGTAAGTAAGTAAGTAAGTAAAAATTTATTTTTAAGCGCTTTTCAAAGTCAAAGCGCTTGCACAAATACACAATTACAATGCATACATATAACATACAATGACAATAACAATATGATTACAATAAAAACAATAAAATCACTCTCCATATGCCTGTTTAAATAAATAAGTTTTCAATTCTAACTTAAAACTCTAAACGGTCAGGCAGCCTCGTATCTGATGAGGTAGAGGTTCCACAGAGTAGGGGCAGCCTAAAAGCCGAGCTCCAGAGGTTTTTAAGCAACCCTGGGAACCTCTAGCAATCCCTCGTCAGTGGAGCGGAGGAACGAGAGGGACAGTAGGAACAAGAAGATCTTGAAGATACCGCGGTCCCTGTTCGCGAGGGCTTTATAGGTCAGTAACCCAACCTTAAAGGTGATCCGCCACTGAACCGGCAGCCAGTGCAGTTCACGCAGCACAGGTGTAATATGACTTCTCATAGATGTCCCAGTCAGAAGCCTGGCTGCTGCGTTCTGCACCAGCTGCAAGCGGCGGATATCAACCCCTGGTAGCCCTAGGTACAGGGCATTGCAGTAATCAAGGCGAGAAGTAACAAAGGCATAGACCAATACCGGAAGGTCAGCCAGAGGAACCAGGTGTTTCACCCGAGTGATATTCCTAAGATAATAAAAGGAAGATTTGACAACGGATGACACCTGAAACTTCAGGGTCAAACCATCGTCAATAATAACGCCCAGGCTATGCACCCGGTCTGAGGTTGAGAGCTGGGCACCATCAATCCATATGCCCGAAGGAAGCCCAGCCCTACAACCCACGTTAAGGCGACCTGGGTCCACCACCAACACCTCAGTCTTATCCGGGTTTAACCTTAGCCAGCTGGCACTCATCCAGTCCTTGATCTCAGATAGACAGCTGTTAAGCATAGAGACTGCATCTTCCTGTCCGGGACTAAAGACAACACAGCTGGGCATCATCTGCATAGCAGTGAAAACCCAAGCTGTACTGCCTAATAATGTCTCCCAATGGCAGCATATAGACAGCGAACAACATGGGTGCTAAATGGAGCCCTTGGAACTCCCACAGGGCAGAGAGAAGGCATCGGAGGAATAAATTCCAGAGATAACCTCTGTCTCCGCCTCGTGAGAAAAGATTGAAACCACTGCAGAACTGTACCAGACAGTTCGTAGTAACACCACAGGTGTTCCAAAGCACACCATGGTCCACAGTGTCGAATGCTGCAGAGAGATCAAGAAGGACTAAGATAGTACACGCCTTCTCGATCTCTCTCTATCAGGAGATCATTTAGAACTCGGACAAGAGCAGTCTCAGTACTATGTCTTTTCCTAACCCGATTGGAGAGTATCATATATTGTGATTTGTAATATGTCATCCAGTTGCAGTGCAACCACCTTTTCAATAACCTTACCCAAAAAGGGCAGGTTAGAGACAGGTCTGTAGTTAGCTGGACAGTTCGGGTTCAATTAAGGTTTTTTTAGGAGTGGTCAAACGACCGCCTCCTTTAGGGGATCAGGAAAGAACCCCTGCTCCAGAGATTTCTAAACAATTTCAACAATGATCGGACAGATAGTATGTACGCAACTTAATAATAGAGGTGTAGGGCCCGGATCCAAACTACAGCTGGTTGGACGTACAATCTGGACAATCCTCACAATATCCATGAACTCCGGCCTACCAAAATCAAACCAGGCAACACAGGTGTTTGTTTCTGCCGATCACTGCAAGCTCTTGAAGAATGAGCTCATTATATCCAACCTAATGCTGGCAATCTTATCAGCGAAAACCGAGCAAGCTCATCACACTTTATTTTGTGAAAATCTCTTCCAGACTGTAGACAGAGTGGATTGCACAGTCTGTCAATGGTCCAAAAGAGTTGAGCTGGTCGGTTCCACACAGCAGCAATCTCCCTGGACAGGAATTCTGCCTTCTTACGGGTTATTGCAGATTGATAGATAACATAATGATCCATCAATCTAAGTTTGTCAGCATCCAGGCAAGATTTCTGCCAGGCCCTCTCTAGCCTTCACCCTACTCTCCTCAGTTCCTTCAAAGACTCATCAAACCATAGAGTCTTTGGGCACTGGGTGAGTGGGCAAACACGAACAGGAGCAATTTGGTCCAAGGCCCTGCTCACTGCCTTATTATAGGCAAGAACAAGGTCTCCTGGACTCATGCTTTCACCCAAAATGCCCGATAGGTCCAGTACCGCTAATAGGCCCTCTGGGTTTACTCCCCTTAAAGGGTGATACTGGACCATCTCCGTAGGGGCAGGCCTATTAGGGGGTGCCCCAAAACTGAATCTTATGGTGTGATGGTCTGTCCACACATTTGGTTCCACCCCCAGATGCATAACATCCAAATCCAGTGTAAACACCAGGTCTAACGAGTGTCCCCCTATATGGGTAGCAGAGGTAACTACCTGTGACAGGCCCAACATAGACATAAGTTAGAGGAAATTCTTTCCAAAGTGCGAGAGTTCATCATCGACCCAGGCATTGAAGTCACCCAATATTAACCATCTGGGTGACTCCAATGCCATGTCCACGATGAAGTCCGCGAATTCCTTCAGGAATTCTCCACCATCGCCGGGTGGACGGTAGATTAGGAGAATCCTAAACTCTGCACCTGCTGCCAGGATACACTCAAAAGACCTGGTGTTGCCAACTGGCACCTCCACAAGACTCAGATCTGATCTAAAAAAGATGGCCACTCCCCCGCCCCTACGATCCAATCTCGGACGGTGCATCACCGAGAACCCAGCCAGAGCAGCAGAGTCTAAGATAGGACCTGCATTCTTATCCAGCCAGGTCTTGGTGATACATGCCAGGTCAGATGTTGCAACAAGATCTGCAATAATAGCAGTCTTGTTCCTAATAGACCTGGCATTACATAGCACCGCCTGAGTTGGATGGGTTTTTGGAGAGGTACACGGCACCTTCCCACAATCTGTGGAGCCCTTGGGTATGGGAATCAGACAAGGAGGACCCCTCTTCTGATCCCATTTCACCCCAGGGCATCTCCTTGACCCAACTATCCCTATCTGCCCACCCCCCTCCAATCTCCCACTCTGTCCGGCCCACCCATCCCTTAAGTGCCTTCTCGTTATACCCACTATGTGGCAGTTATTAAGAACATCATTAGACAACCGAGGACAATAAAAGGGGCGGAGGTCCCAAAGCAGAGTGGGAGAATAGCGCCTGATCATTGTAAACCCCAAACACATCTTTAATAACAATTATCTAATAAACTAACTCAAATAAACACACCTATCAAATAAGCTCTCCTTTCTCTCACAAAGGGGAGGCAAATTATATATAAAACTAAAATGAGTTCTAACTCAAAACTAACCCTAAACAATAAGACACCATTAAATATAAAACTAAAATAAGTTCTAACTCAAAACTAACCCTAAACAATAAGACACCATTAAATATAAAACTTAAAATAATGTGTGTTTTTTAAACACTAAAGCACCTCTCATGTGCAATAGTGCAATAGATATTATGAAGTCTCCCAAAACTACCTCTCACATAGCAGGGGACATTTTTCAGAGTGTTCAAAGCAAATGGAAAGTCAAATAAGTCCAGATAAATAATATATACACAAAAAATCCAGTGGTAGAAATCTGAATCAAACTCAGCTTAGCAAAGGGATCTGAAGGAGTCCACAAATCCAGCAGCAGCTTATACTTCAAGGACCATGCTTCAAAAAATCGATTTCCAGGAGACAGGTAGATCAATGTGATGCCTGAACAACAGTAATAGTAGCCTTACCCTGTCAATGACCCGTGGCTATAACCATCCCACGAGCCAGTCCATACAGCTGAATCCTGAGAAGGTCTAGAAGAAGCTCTAATTCCCCCAGCTTCCTAGGGGTAAATGGGCAACTCCTGCCCGGTCGGAAACCGAGAGGCAACCGCTACTTCTATAGCAGCCTTACCCGGCTAGTGACCCACATAGAAAGGTTCCTGAAGGAACTGGAAGTAATAAGAGTTGATAAAGCAATGGGGCCAGATGGGGTGCACCCCAGAGTCCTTAAAAAACTAAGAGGGGTGGTGGCTGAACCTCTGGCAATCTGTTTAGCTGATCACTGGAAACAGGGGAGGTACCCAAAGACTGGAGGACAGCAGGTGTAGTCCCTTATACAAAAGTGGAACTACAGACCAGTTAGCCTCACCTTGGTAGTGGAGAACCACGTGGAAGCACTACTGAAGGAAAGATTGGTGGAATATCTGGTTATCAATGGACTACAGGGCCCAAGGCAGCATGGTTTCACCAGGGGGAGGTCATGTCAGACCAACTTCATTGAATTTTTTGACTGGGTGACTAGGGAGGTGGATCAGTGGAGGGCAGTGGACATGGCCTATCTGGATTTCAGCAAGGCCTTTGACACGGTGCCACATAGAAGACTATAACACAAACTAGGGAATATGGGTGTGGGCAGGACAGTAGTGTGGTGGGCAGGTAACTGACTGGGTGGCAGGACATAGAGGGTGGTGGTAAATGGCTGTCACTCCACAGAGGGAAGAGTGACCAGTGGGGTACCACAGGGATCAGTGCTGGGACCAGCCCTATTCAACATCTTCATCAGTGACATTGCGCAGGACCTAGAAGGCAGAATTTCCCTGTTCACTGATGACACAAAGCTCTGTAACAGAGTAGACACACCAGAGGGTGTAGACAGAATGAGAAGGGATCTGCAGAAACTTGAAGAATGATTAGAGGTTTGGCAGTTGAAATTCAGTGCAAAAAGTGCAAGATTATGCATATGGGGCACAAAAACCTTGGCACAATATATCAGTTGGGGGGTGAGGATATAGCATGCACCAAACAGGAAAGGGATCTTGGGGTTATCATCTCTGATGACCTCAAGGTAGGAAAACAGTGTGACAAGGCAGCAGGTAAAGAAAATAGGATGCTGGGATGCATAGGCAAGGGCATCGCTAGCAGGAAAAGGGAGGTCATAATTCCACTATACAAGACACTAGTGAGGCCCCACCTGGAGTACAGTGTACAGTTCTGGAGACCTTACTTAGGTAAGGACATAGACAGGGAGAGAAAGTTCAGAGGAGGGCAACAAAGATGGTATATGGATTGCATCACAAGTCTTACGAGAACAGGTTGAAGGACTTGAATATGTACTCCCTGGAGGAGAGGAGGGAGAGAGGGGATATGATAGAGACATACAAGTATCTTACAGGGAGGAACAGGGTGCAGGAATACACTATTTTTAAGTGAAAAAGATGTTCCAGGTCTAGAGGGTATGGGATGAAGCAGAGGAAATGTGGGGAAGAATTTCTTCACAGAACAGGTGGTGGACAAGTGGAATACCCTGCCAAAGGAAGTGGTGGGGGCTGAAACAATCACAGGATTTAAGAATGCATGGGATAGACATAAAGGAAATCTGGAGGTCAGGGTTAAGGGGCAACAGACTTCTAGGAAAACATAAAGTGAATGTACAAGCTCAAATGGGCAGACTGGGTGGGCCATAGGCCCTTATCTGCCGACACTATCTATGTATCTATGTATCTATATGTACTGTATCTTTGTACTGCATCATCTGCATACAGGAGGGATGCTATGGGTTTGCACACTGTTGACAGGTTATTTATAAATATGGTGGAGGTAGGGACTGAGAATGGAGCCTTGAGGGACTCCACTAGTGATGCTGTTTACTGTGGACAGAATGTTATCTATTTTTACTGCCTGTATTCTATTGTTCAGGTAGTCAGTCAACCAATTTAGAGCAGATAATCCTAGGCCCAGGTCAAATAGTCTCAATGAGCAGTTTTTGGCTGACCAAGTCAAAGGCTTTTGTGAGGTCCACAAATATGGATCCAGTTGCAAGGACCTTGTCCACAGATTGGTATATGGCATCGGTGAATTCGACTAGGGCTGTGTTGGTACTGTGGCCTTTGTGAAAGCCATGCTGTTCTGGGCAAGTGAGGTTGTACTTTTGCATGTAGTTCACTAATTGCTTGTGCACAATTTTTTCCTGTAACTTGGTGACAGCATGTAGGAGTGATATTTGGTGATAGTTTTCAAGAGATGACCTATTTCCCTTCCTATGCAAATGGATGACTGTGGATGATTTCCATAGGCTGGGTATGGTACCAGTTGAGAAAGACAGATTAAAGAGTTTAGTGACAGGGAGGGCAATATGTGGTGCAGCGATTTTAATGAATTTGGGTAGAAGACCATCAGGGCCAGCGGGTTTGTCCACTTTTAGTATGGCAAGTACCTTACGGATGTCACAGCAGGTGACCCTTTTTAAACAGAAGTGTGGTCTGAGTGGGTCTTTTTGAGGAGATGTGGGGCTACTGTGGTTCTGTATTTATCCTGGTCACAGAAGAAGTTGTTGAAGAGATTGGCAATATCAGAGGGGTCAGTGTGGCTAGTGCCATTGATGTCGATGGTGGTTGGAGGGGTTGGGAGCAGTTTTTTTATAAGAGAGTTTACTGACTGCCAGAACATTTGGGGGTTGTTCAGGTTATCGAGCTGTTCATTTTTAAGATACTGAGACTTGGCCTTGAGGATTTCCCTCTTGCATTTGTTTCTTTGGAATCTATATTCATTCCAGTCAGTGACAGAGTGAGATTTTTTGAATTTACTTCATGATGCTTCTCTTTTGCACATCAGTTCAAAGATGTTGCTAGTGAGCCAATATGATTTTTTTGCTTTGACTCTGCATCAAAGCAAAACCTGTAAAAAGGTAAAAAAAAACCCCTCGCTGATCAGTCCCCCACCCCCACCTCCCATTCAGCATCCACCACCCCACACACCCCCAGTACACCCCCACACACTCTCACTTAGCTGAACAGGTCCCAGGTTCAACACCCACTCTCTGACTGAAGACATGTTTTGCTGGAAGCAGCAACTGCAGTATGAGAAACTAAGGTAGATGCAGTTCAAATGTATTTCAGTTGGGGGGGCTCAACTTTTATGCATGATTTAGCTATTTTTAGAGATTTTGACCCCAAAGTTTCAACATGGCCTTTTGGGGACACCACCACATGAACAATATGAATGTCATTATGCAACTCCTGCCTGAAAGGTGATTTCACGGTCAGTTGCTGAAATCTCCATTGGGGCAGAATTTGACAATTTTTCATGAGCTTGTTCATGAGGTGGGGTCATAAGAAGGGTATGTTTAAAATTTGGGGTTACGACTGTTAAAACTGGTAAAGTTATGACCCTTAGTTGCAATTTTGCTATGCATGCAAATAACTTTGGAAAGTTTAAATATTTTGACCCGAGATTTTCAACATAGCATTCTTATTACTCCCACTTCATGTATGTCATAGCTGTCATTTTTTCAGATCCTGGCCAAAGTGTGTGTTTACACCTGTGGTGCGGAATGGTATTCCAGTTGCGCGGAATTACGTTTTGGCTGGGATTCAAAAATGTTCTATACCAGGTGCATGAGGTGGGGTAATACAATGGCTATGCTGACAATTTGGTCACTGTTGACTTATAAATGGAAGCGACTTCCACAACTACATACATATACTCATCTATTGAGGGATCAGAGTGAAGGGCCCAGAGAGCCATGCGCTCCCACCGGCAAATAAGGATACGATTATACTATCTCAAAAAGTAAGGAAATCAATTGCAAAAAAGCTTCATTAATGCTCTAGTTAGGGTTAAAGCTACAAAGTTAGGTAAATGTGGTGTTAGGGTTTTGAACCCTAACACCCCACCCCACCTTGCACACACCAGCATGTGTTGGGGGTGTCTTGGGGTCGTCAGCCCTAATGCTCACCCCATTCTCCTGCACTGTACCCATCTCAGCTTATTTACTTATGGAATGGGATGAGTGTTAGGGATGATGGCCCCAAGGCACACCCCCAAGGTCTGTTGGTATGTACAGGGTGGGGGTGGGGGTATTAGGGTTGGAAACCCTTATGCCACATTTCCCTACTTTTGTGGGTTTAACTCTGACTGGAGCATTAACAAAGTTGTTTGCATATATATATATATATATATATATATAAACCATGGACTGGATTTCCCAAGGGGTGTCCCAGACTTGCAATATTTTTTACTGCACTTACTCAATTTGTGGCAAAAAAAAAAAGTGTGATCTAATTTTTTATGCAGTTGTGACAATATGCACATAGAAAATGATGGATGCATCAAAAATTATGCACACATCTGTTCTGTGCCATAAAGCAGGCAGACTGTCTCAAATGGATCAATGTGTATGAAAACAGCATTCAAACATTTTAGCGCATTTTGGATAATGAAGGCACAGCCCCAACATCATGAATTGCATCTGCATAATCACTTTTGAAAATCCAGCCCACTGTTTTATGAAAGAGCTGGATAAGTTATTAGAGAAGAATAATATGGGGAGAAAATACAAGCCATGAGAAAAGCACTCACAAAACTGTGATCGGTGCAGTTTGAAACTCAGATGAAAAATGTTAATTTTTGACAAACAGCTCCAATAGCAGGCTATCCTTTTGCACTAACATGAAATCTTCCAAAATTATTGAATTAAACTACGGATTTTCTGATGAAAAGCTAGTCTTGACATTTAAGTTTTCTATTTCTGCTGATTAACAGTCTCCCTACAAATATTTCTTGGGTTACCTCTGGGCCCCATTACATTGTATGTGGAATTATACAGCTAAGAGGTGAGTCAGGAAATTTTTGGGAAGTGCAGACGACTGACAGAGTGCCATGAATTTGTAATGCACAAAACCTTTAGGAATAGGCCCAAACCTATCAGCTTATTAGAAGATAATATGCATAAAAAGCACACATGGTCAACATTTTAATGAGGACTCCAGACACAGTAATACTGCAGCCAACCTTGTGTGGTCTGACAGCATTTTGAATTAGAGTCAAGCTAGGTCAATATTTTAATGAGTACTTAGATCCTTTAGTACTGTAGCTGTCCATTTTAAATTCAAGGGTTCCCAAACTAAAATGTCAATGAGGCAGTCCTTGAAAGAAAAACAAATCTACCTGCTCTGGGCAACCAGGAACAATTGGATTACTAACTGTTGTCAAAACATTTTCAGAAGAAGAGAGCTGCTTAAATCATGAGCAGTCCTACCTGTGGAATCTGTGAGCATGCACACATTATAAATGTTGTTGTATTCCTCCCACTGGTGCATATCCTCAAACTGTCAATTTTGTTGGCAGGTTTGTAGATTGTGTGTTGGTGTCACTGTCTGGGGGCATACCCTCCTGGCTCCTGGTGGTTGCAGTTGTTCATGGGGCTGAACCTAAGATCTTCTAATTCCAGGAATTAGAATGGGTACCACCCACACCAAGAAGGGGGGACAGGCTGGACACTCTGTTAAGGAAGGAAAGTCAATGGATCTTTAACCGTAATGTGTTATCACCAAAGAATTTAAATGAAGAATTAGACGTAGTATCATTTTTATAATCACCAGCCACCTAGCTAAGTCCCAAGGGAGGGGGTATTTGACTTGGGTTAAGGGGAATATGGGGAGGGTGAGCAGTTCCCTCTGTAAACACAGTGGGAACTGCACATTCAAGCAGACAAGATAAACTGTAAAGTCTTTATTTGCTGGTAACATTTGACAACAAATTTATGCTGTCATGAATGTAGAGCTTTTAATATGTCAGTAAGAAGGCATCATGATTGGTTTGTGAGGGTTCCTCTCTGTCTTCACCCCTTTTTATACAATACCTGATCTATTAAAATCAAGACAGCTATTATAGCTGATCTTATTGGAACAACCGATCTGGCTTGCATCACCGAGACCTGGCTGGATGAAAATGCAGGCCATGTATTGACCTCGGCAACTCCAGCTGGGTTCTCGGTATTACACCATCCAAGGTTGGATCGTAGGGGTTGGGGTGTGGCCATTATGTTTAAAACTGAGCTGGGCCTTGTGGATATGCCATTAGGAAGTACCAGATCCTTCGAATATATCCTGGAGAGGGTGAGGTTGTGGGATTCTCCTCGTCTACTGTCCACCAGGAGATGGAGGAGAATTCCTGCAGGAGATAGCAGACTTCATTGTCGACATGGTGTTGAGGTCCCCCAGATGGATAGTTCTGGGGGACTTCAATGCCTGGGTCAATGATGAACTCTCGCATTTTGGTCAAAATCTCCTCCAGCTGATGATGATGCAGGGCCTTACACAGGTAGTTCCCTCCTCAACCCATTTAGGGGTCATTCGTTGGAATTGATCTTTCTTTTGAGTGTGGAGATTGCTGATCTGGGGTGGAACCAGTCAGCTGGTCTGACCATCACACCATAAGGTTCAACTTCAGGGCCCCCCCAATAGGTCTGCCCCTACGGAGATGGTTCGGTATTGCCCTTAAAGGGAGGTTAACCCGAGTGACCTGTCGGTGGTATTCAACCTATCGGGCTTGTCGGATGAATGCATGAGTCCAGATGATCTTGTAATAGCCTATAATAAGGCTGTGGGAGATTCTCAGGACAAGATTGCTCCTGTTCATGTTCAGCCTCTCACCCTTCGCCCAAGGAGTCCTTGGTTTGATGGCTCCTTGAAGGAGTTAAGGCGAGTTGGCTGAAGGACGGAGAGAGCCTGGGAGAAGTCTGGCCTTGATGCTGACAGGCTTAGGTTGATGGCACATTATGATGGCTATCAATCAGAAATCACCCGTAAAAAGGCAGAATTCCTGTCCAGGGAGATTTCTGCTGCACAGAATCGACTGGCTCAGCTCTTCCAGACTGTTGACAGATTGTGTAATCCAATCTGTCTCCAGCCCAGAGAAGCTTTTTCTCAGCTGAGATGCAAGGAGTTTGCTCGATTCTTTGCAGATAAGGTTGCCAGCGTCAGGTCTTGCATCGGTCTGACCTCTCCTAGGATGGATTGTAGTGGTCGACAGGAAGTGGCATGCACTCAGTCTGTCTGGTCAGATTTCCGCCGGCTGGAGTTCACTGACATTGTGAAGATCATCCAAACATTGCGTCCAACCAGTTGTAGTTTGGATCCGGGCCCTACACCCCTTTTGGTGGGATGTGTAGATGTTCTCTGCCCAATCCTTGCTGATATTGTCTGGAAATCCTTGGAGAGGGGGGGTCTTTCCTGACCCCCTCACGGAGGCGGTCATTTGACCACTCCTTAAAAAACCCTCTTTGGATCCAGACTGTCTAGCTAACTACCGGCCTATCTCTAACCTGCCATTTGTTGGTAAGGTTATTGAAAAGGTGGTTGCTCTGCAATTGGGTGATCATCTTGCAACTCACAATGTCTATGATACTGTCCAGTCTGGTTTTAGGAATAAGCATAGCACGGAGACTACTCTTGTCTGTGTACTGAATGACCTCCTAATGGCCAGAGATTGAAAAGCACGTACCATTCTGGTCCTTCTTGATCTCTCTGCCGGATTTGACACTGTAGACCATGGTGTGCTGTTGGAGCACCTGTGGCTTTTTTGTGGGCTGTCTGGTACAGTTCTCAAATGGTTCCATTCATACCACACAGGCAGCTTTCAGAGAGTTGCCACTGGAATTTATTCCTCTGGTGCTCACTCCCTGCCTTGTGGGGTGCCGCAGGGTTCCATTTTGGCCCCCATGTTGTTTACAGTGTACATGCTGCCATTGGGAGATATCATCAGGTGATATAGTCTGAGTTTTCACTGCTATGCAGATGATACTCAGCTGTATATGTCCTTTCTGCCCGGACAGAAGGATGCACTCTCCGTGCTAAATAATTGCCTTGCTGAGATCAGATCCTGGATGAGTTCCAGCTGGCTGAGACTAAATCCAGATAAGACTGAAGTGCTGGTAGTGGACCCAGGTCATCCGGGGGCGGATTTGGGGGCTGGACAACCATCAGGTCTGTTACTCGGTGGTATATCGCTCACTACCTCAGATCAGGTGCATAACCTGGGTGTTATTTTTGATGATGGTCTGACTTTAAAATCTCAGGTGTCAGCTGTCATCAAATCCTCTTATTATCTTCAGAGGAATATCGCCTGGGTGAAACACCTAGTTCCTCTGGATGATCTTCCAACATTGGTCCATGCCTTTGTCACTGCCCATCTTGATTACTTCAATTCCCTCTACCTAGGGCTACCAGGGGTTGATATCTGCCACTTGCAGCTGGTGCAGAATGCAGCGGCCAGGCTTCTGACTGGGACTTCTAGAACCAGTCATATTACACCTGTGCTCTGCGAGCTGCACTGGCTGCCTGTTCAATGGCGGATCACCTTTAAGGTTGGCTTGCTAACCTTTAAAGCCCTGCATGATCAGGGACCCAGTTACCAGCAAGATCTCCTGGTACCCTACTGCCCCTTCCGTCCTCTCCGATCCACCGACAAGGGATTGCTAGAGATTCCCAGGGTACGATTGAAGACATATGGTTCTCGTGCCTTCTTTTTTTCAGCTCCAACCCTGTGGAATTCTCTACCTCACCGGTCAAGAGAATGCCCAACCATCAGTAGATTTAAAATTGAGTTAAAAACATATTTATTTAACCTGGCCTTCCCTAGTTATGGATGATTTGTTTTAAAAGTCTGTTTTAATTCTATTTATATTTGATGTATCTGGTTTTATGTAGAGCGCCTTGGCTTTGAAAGGCGCTATAAAAATAAAGTTGATTTGATTTGATTTGTAGTTCTTTTGGCAGTTTCTTGATTTTCCTCGCGTCAACAAAAAAGAAAAAAACAACTTACTTTTCAAGTAGCAGAAAAGCTGCCAGGATAATTGAGAGGGGACTCTGTATGCACTGTATGATTAAGTTACCCAAGAAAACATTTTTGTTTCACTAAGTATACATATCATCCTTTATAATAATTTAACTCTCTTTGATTTTTCTGATGAATAAGAGAATCGTGATTTACAGTAGTTGACCCTCCATATTAGTTCACCGATATACTGGCAAGTCAGAAGTATATTTTTTTCATCTTAATAAATAAGGGAGTTACAACACATCACCAACTTCTTAACAAATAGAGACATACAATAACTGAGGAATAGAAGTGATATTTGATCAGTACAATAATGACAGGAGTGTGCCATGGGTGGGATTGGACTGAAGAAAGCCTCTGGTGACAAATACAACTTAATAATTTTGATATAAAAATAAATTGGTAACAATCTATCCATGGCTAAGACAGCAATATAAATTGGGCTAGATATTTTTTTTTTATTTATTTTTTTTTTTTGTGCCGGGCTCCCCTAGCCCCGCAAACAGGCTTGCCAAGCTCCGGCAGCTGCCCCCTCATACTCGGGCTTCCCCCCCAAGTGGGGCCACTGGAGGTGAACTATGGTGGCCAGAGGGGATGGTACCAGAACTGGCTCATTAATGGGGGCTGACATTTTTGTTGCTGCAATTCCCTCGGGGCAGGGATGTGCAATGATGGCCCATGTCCACCCCGCCCCATGTGTGTACAGACACTGACTACAGCGGTACTCCTGGCCTCCACAGGGGGTCCGTCTTGCATCAGACACTCAGCCCCACCTCCCCCTGAAGTAGGAGAGCAGTCCAGCAGATGCTCCATCCTACTCCCCCCAGCCGTCCGTCCAACTCCTGGATCCATTCCCGAACCAAAGTTATCGGCATCGCAGATGGCAGCCATGCCTCTGCGCCAGCAGGTTGGCCAGGCTAGCTATGTAAAAGTACACCTAGAATAGCACAAGTGGTTCCTCCATGCAACTGAGTTGCACTGGAGCAACAAAGGGATACATTCAAAAGAGATGTGCCATAGCACATCTCATCTGAATATATCACAAAATTCCCGCAATGCAAATACAGTGTGCTGGTGCATCCCCCAGACAGGATTGAATACCAGGAATGGAAAATGCACCAGTGCAAATTCCTGATATTCAGACACAAATATGCAAATGGAGCCATAATGCATGTAAGGCACAAATGGGGCCATTTGCATGTCATTATGGCCCCATTTGCATGAGTTATGCAGTGCTGGCCAGTGAAATGTGCCTGGCGCCCAACACAGCATGTGGTACTGTCAGTGGAAGTCCTGTGGTACCCCCATCCTCATCCCATACCATGATCCCGTAAGAAAGTAAACATTAAATCCGTGGTGGTCCAGTGGTACCCACTCCCTACCCGTAACACCGATCACCATATGAATGTACAATTCCATTCCCTGGTGGTCCAGTGGTACCCTCCTCCCCACCCATAACCAAACAATTTAAATCATCCCCAATCCCTGTACCAAACAGTTTAAATCATCCCTGGTAGTCCAGTGGCACCCCCCATTCCCCCCACCCACACATGACCCCCCAGCTCCCCCCGGTCATCGGCAGGCAGCAAATTCACTTGCATACCTCTGCAGGTGCCTGCCGAATGACAGCTGACAGTATCCATTGCAAGCACATTGGTCCACACTGTGGACCAATGGGCTTGCAGTACGTACTGTAATAGGCAATCACAACTTTGTGAATGAATGACTTCATCCTGGGGAGAATATCAGGATGTGCTGCATATGCATGGGCACACCACCTGGAGATGCACCACATGAATTATCTTTGTGCTGCACAATTCCACCTTTGGAATATAGCCCCGAGGTACATTTCTGCAGTTGCACCATCGCAATTCTGTTACACCAGGTGCAATCCCCTTTGAATATTGAGGCCATAATGTATATTATGTTATAGTACTCAGTCACTGGAATCTATGACGTTCATCCACATTTAACAAAAGACTTCAAAGAGCTTTTTAAAATTATTAAATTCCATCCCAACCAGGGAAAGTAATCTTTGCTGCAACTTTGCAATTTAACATAGGTATTTTTATAAGTAAAATTTATTAACACTAGTAATAACCTTATCTCAAACCAAGAATAGTTTATTTCCCATAATTTCAGTATTATACATGGAATAACTCATACATTTCCAAATTTGTCATCAGTTGAAAAATGTGACTTCTTATGAAGAGTGCATACTTGTTTCTCTCCCCTTTTATCCAGCAGTAGTATGGTACTTGTGTGGAGACATGCCCTGCTTGGGCACTTTTTGCACCAGTTCAAACATTAATTTAAGTGCAGTACCTCTATGCTACAGAAGTGTATTTTTTTATTCTTTATATTCATTTTGTTTTTTATTTATTGCAGTTAGTTTTAATAAATTCATCTAGTATTACTTAGAAAATGGGCTGGAGATTGTTAGCTCGCTAACCAGCTGAGAGCCATGCAAACCTGGTATATTAAGGACCAGTAGAGCCCCACTAAGAATAAGTGCCAGCCCAATGTGCCACATCACAACAAACATCACGGTACCCTCCTCAATTTCAAAAGTAAATGTCAGCCCTGTAATAAGTAATATGTTTAATGATTACTTTGATTCTATGTTTTCTAACAAAAGTAGTCACAAGTTAATTATTGATCTTAAGCCATTCAAACCTGAAATGATATCTCCTGATGAGGTTAAAACAGCAATACTTTCCTTAAAAACAAATAGCTCCTCAGGTAAAAGATAAAGTTTCCCATCATCTACTTGTTAATAAAAGGATAAATTTGGGTTATAATACCTTTACCATCACATGGATTTATAACTGGTTGGAAAATAGAATTCAAAGTGTTAGAATTTTAGACACTGTTTCTCAGAGTATTGAAGTCACAGGCGGGGTGCCACAGGGGTCGGTTCTGGGACCCATACTCTTTGGAATATTCATTTCTGACCTACATCAAGATATATTAAGTCCCATATCAGAATTTACAGATGATACCAAACTATCCTCAGAGGTTAATACCAGTTCCAAGATCTTAACACTAAAAAATTACCTCTCAATTGTGGAAAGATGGGCTGTTGACAATGAGATGTATTTCAATGTGGACAAGTGTGCTGTAATTCATTTGGGGGTAAACAATCCAAATACCAGCTATATACTTAATGATACTCCAATAAAATCTGTGGATTCTGAATGGGACCTGGGAGTCATTGTTAACAAATTATTTTCCCCCAGTGAGCATTGCTGAAAGGTAGCCCAGGTGGGAAATCGATTATTAACTGCCATCAAGAAATCATTTGTAACTCGAAATGAAGACTGTATTGTTGCTCTATATAAAGCATATATCCGTCTGCACAGTGACTATGCTGTATCATTCTGGGCACCATATTTAAAAAGAGACAAAACTCTAATTGAGAGTATGCAAAGGAGGATTACCAATTAATTCCTAGGGTTAAACATTTACCATATGCAGAGAGAATAGATGCACTGGGTTTGTATGACCTGCAGCTCAGACGAGACTGTGGAGACCTATTATTACTTTTTAATATTCTATGTAATAACTCCCTCCAAACTGAATCTGGTATTAAATTTAAAGTTAATTATATCACTCTAAGATGTCACAACATACAAATTTTCATCCCCAGATGCAACTCTAATAAACAAAACTTCTACTTCACCATCAGAGCTAGTATGCTATGAAATTCTTTACCCCAATATTAGGTAGATATTTCTGACTTTAATAAGTTTAAGAAACAGCTGGACACATTTTTATTGGGAACTTCTTTTTAATTTTTTCCACTGGAGTGAGGAGAATGGTCATGAGGGGCCTTGTGCCTTCTTCCACTCTTACATACCGAGTAATACTTACCTTCCCCACTCATTCCCCACTTTGCACAAAATGGACTGATTGATTTGAATCAAGGCAAACATGATAATGGGTTTTACAACACAATGGGTTTAGACTTTAGATAACTGTAGCTGAAGGTTAATATTGCTATCAGCAAACAGTGATGCTATACTACTATCCAGTTGCATAGCCTTTTTCCAGGGTTCCCCTATTGTTATACGGGGCCTGCATCTCTAGTGTAGTGGTCATATAAATGGCTAATGCTAGCATTTTACATTATCATTATTCTTTTCATGTATGGTGTGACAGTCCCACATATTATAGAATGAATTTATTTCAGAAGTTTATGCAACTGCCCCTACTAACAATTACATAAGTAATAAAAAATATTTACTTGACGTGGTCACTCCCCTTTAATAATTGATCGCATATTGATGAAAGAAGACTGATTTATAAATATACAGCTTTAGCAGCTAATGAATTCATTTTAGTGGTCTTTGTTTTCTCCTAGTTATTTATAATCAAAACAAATGGTTTTGATGCAAAAGAGACAGTTATGGGCCACCTTCCTGGTATAATGTTTTAATTACAATAATTGTTCAATTTTTCTTTTTGGTTATAATTTCTGTTTCTTGCTATTATGTAGCACTGTGGTGGGTAGTATTTAGTAAATTGTAGCCATGCAGGATTTATGTCAATACAAACTGTTCTCTCATTCTAACAGTCATCCACCATTCCAGCTTTGATAAATTAAAGGAGACATCACGATTACTGAAGGCATGGTAGTTGTTGCTTCACTGCCTAGCAGTTTATAGTATTCTCTTTAAAAAACTAACTATGATCAGCTAACTAGAATTTAAAACAAAGTCCTTTTTTTTTCAATTAAGTATTAATTGGGTATCTAGTCATTTAATCTGTCATTTCAGCATGGCAGATAAAATGTTTACATGTCTAATTAGCCATTATGACTATATAAGAAAATGCATGGCAGAACCACAGCACCTCTCCCCCTGAGGAAGAGGATCTGTATAACATTGAAGTGCTGGGGTTTCTGCTCCTGGTCTTCTGTTGCTTATTTATTCCTGTTGTTAAAGCAAGATGCCTGAGTAAACAATAAAAAAAAAGAACTCAACTAGTAGCAGAGGTCTGAGAGTGCTTTTTATATCTGTGGTATCCTGATTGGTTCAATATATGTCTGAATGAAGCATGAGGATTTGCTGTATTTGCTGCAGCCCACCACGAGGAAACCTATGGTTACAGTTGTGGAGCTGATTATCTGGAGGGGAGTAGATTACCAGCTCCCTTCATACTCAAAGTCATTTTACAGCAGGGCCGCCTGGTGAATGGCTGCATGTAATCTCATCAACATGCTTAGCCTGTACATGTCCAGGAAGAGATAGAGAGAGAGACCAAGGTCTAATTCATAACCCAGTTCTGTCTTGTTCAGTCCAGAGCAATATCCTGTGGTCAAATTCTACTGCTGTTTTTCCATTTTATTTTCTGCATTTGTGTTCATATGTGTCTCATGTTGGTTTTATTCATATTCATTTTTTCTGTTTCTTTTTTTTTTTTTTTTTGCTCCAAATACATACAGGGTCCTCTCACCTGGAGGTAGTGTCACATTGCGCTTGCATGTGAATGCTTGTAAGGCCACGGAAAATGCTATTAATATCTTGGAGCATGTGCAGGTTTGAGTTCACTTTTAAAGTCTTTGATAGCACCAGTGACACGTTAAATCATGGAATTTATTATTACTGCCATTGCTGGTTATGATAACTTATAATGCATCTCAACTGGCATACCGCTGTCCCAGCACTAATTATAAAAATACTTCACACTTGTATTCAAGCTATGTACTGAAGAAACAAGATAGTGCCCAGTTTGGGAAGTAATTCAAGATAGGCCTGTTAAATGCATTCATAATGGATTTGAACCTACCTATCATGTGTTTGAGAGTGGCGTCTCATGCATCACATTAAACTAAATAACGTATATGATTATGAGTGATACTGTAACAGAAGG
This sequence comes from Neoceratodus forsteri, assembly GCA_016271365.2. Taxonomy (NCBI): domain Eukaryota; kingdom Metazoa; phylum Chordata; order Ceratodontiformes; family Ceratodontidae; genus Neoceratodus; species Neoceratodus forsteri. The sequence continues at coordinate 1,556,199,346 of CM057449.1, read as the reverse complement.
ACATCAGACTAAAGGGCTTTGTGGCTGAAGTGGTTGTATAAGTATGTATAACCTGTTTTGGGGCACTTCTTTGGATTACAGAATATGGCGTTTTTTTAAATAAGCTTTTTTATTGAGAGTATAACAGAGGTATAAGCATCAGGTTAAAACAAGCATTTGTCAATGCCGAATGTTCACTGCTGGTATTGCTGATGTACCAGGTCTTGCTTGTACACATTTTTACTATATATTTACCCAGGATAGAGCAGATGAGATGCAGTATCTCATTTTCAGTCATGTACTGCTTTGACACACTGTTAGATTGTAACTACCCAAGAAAGGACAGCTGACAGACAGTATTCTACTTTTCAGTGGGCTCCCTCTTTTTGACCCCAAATTTCCAACAGTCTTTTTATGACCTGCCGTTATGACCAAGACAGGTAGAATTTTTAAAATCCCATCTGAAAGGTGATTTCACTGTGCAACTGTGGAAACAACTTTTGGAGGGGTTTTGAAAAATGACACTTGCCATATACAGGAGGTGGGGTAACACAAGGTTATGTTGAACATTAGGGGCCAAAATCTGCAAAAAAATAAAATTATGAGTAAATGTTGGAACAATTTGTTTCCTCATAACTTAGTTGGTTTTTGACATTTATACACCCCAATTTTTTAACATAATTTTTTATGACCACTCCTGAGCATGACAGGTGTCATTTATAAAACAATGGCTGAAACATAATGTTGCGTTACAGGTGTAAAAACACATTTGGGGTGGGATTTGAGGAATGACACTGTCACATTCATGAGGTGGTGTGAAAAAATGGTTATGCTGAAAAGTTGGGGTCAAAATGTTGACAATTACCACAATTATAAGCATGAGTTGAAACTTGCAATGTAGACTCATAACTTTGTTGTTTTCTCATATTTTTACCCCAGATTTTCAGCATAGCCTTCTTATGACCCCACAAAGCCTTCTTATGAGCCCACCTCATGAACAAGGGCAGAGAAAATGTTCAAATCCTACCCAAAAGGTGATTTCACACCACAAGTGTGGAAACACATTTAGGTCAGGAACTAAAAAATGACAGCTGTCACATTCATGGGGTGCTGTGAAGAAATAGCTATGTTGAAAATGTGGGGTCAAAAGATTGAAAATTACCAAAGTTATGAGCCTGCATTTGTAAATTTCAATGTAGGCTCATAACTTTGTTGTTTTATTTTACCCCAAATTTTCAACATAGTCTTCATATGACCCCACCTCAAGAACATGGGTGGATAAAGTTTGAATTCCTGCCAAAAAGGTGATTTCATGCAGTGACCACAAAATCACCTATTGGGATGCAAAAACACATTTTGCCCAGGATTTGAAAAATGACAGCTATCACATTCATGAGGTGTTGTAAAGAAATGGCTCTGCTGAAATTTTATTGATCAAAATATTGAAATTGACCAAATTTACATGCCTGCATTCATAAATTTCATTGTAGGCTCATAACTTTGTTGTTTTTTAATATTTTTATGCTAAATGTTCAACATAGCCTTCTTATGCCCTAATTTTATGAACAAGGGCAGAAAAATATTCAACTCCTGCCTGAAAGGTAATTTCATACAGTGACCATAAAATCACCTTTTGAGACAGATTTGCCTAATTACACTGCCATTGTTCATGAAGTGGGGTCCCAAAAAAACATGTTGAAAATCTGGGGCACAGATATTTAAAAATGGCCAAGTTATGCCCCTAAATTCAAAACCCCATTGAAATACATTGAACCGCATATCTGATTTCCTCAGTTTGCAGTCTGGCTTTGAAGAGAGAAGACATGTCTGTGGTCCAGAGAAGATTACAGTGTCCGACCCCCAGTGGGTAAACAAGAGCTTTGGGGGGTATGGGGTTGAGTGGGAGGGTCAGGTGGGGGGGCAGTAACAGCAGCAACAGGCATCGATGGATGGTTTTTGTTTTCTTCAGGGTTTATTTTTTTTTAAAGTACAGTAGAATGCGTGGGGAGTTTTTAACTTATTTTATAAGGTTTTACCCAGGGTTTAACCTCCTTGTCACCAACCAGCCCCTATCTGCCCCTGGCCACTCAGACCCATCAACCACCATCTCTAGGGCTTACAGTACCTCTCCTCTGGCAAAGTCCCTTATGAATTACTCCCCATGGCAAGTAGATTAAGGATAGCCATGCCCCTCTGGAGCACAGTCCTGATTGTTCCAGATAAGAATCCTAGTTGGTGATGTGGAGCCTGCAGTAGACCAGAGCATCATTCTGCTCAATTGGGTCTTTTCTACCTTTTCTCCCTAGGTGCACAGAACATGCAGTGATGCACCAGGCATGTGTGTGGAAGTCCACACTCCCATGTATTAGTGTCTAACTGTAAATCCACCTGTTACCACCCAGGTTCTGTCAGGTGGCAGACAAAAAGTGGTATGACATGTCCCCCTCCCAAACCAAGGTCACTGGCATAGCCAGCAGTAGCTCTACCATCACGCTACTGGGCTGGCATAGAATATAGTGTTTGCACCTAAAACCAGGCTACAATATTAAAATCTGTTCTGTTGTCATTAGATGAAAACTAAAAACCTGATTTTGAGGTGGAACTAGCTAGGATTTCTGCATTCTTCTGTGAGTCATTGAGTAGTGGTCAAGGTATTAAATGCAGGGATATACAAGTCAATAATGACCAGTGTCTGGTGGTGAGAAGTGCAGGACATTATTTAAGTCCCCTTAATTACACTGTAGTTACAGTGTAACTACACTGTAACTGCATTGCAATTGTGGTGTAATGTGCAACAGACATGCTACTACAGTGTAATCACCCCTGCTGCATGCAACTGATGATTACCTAACCCACAGTTACATTGAAAATGACACTTAAAATAAAGTTTGACCAAGTTAAGCAACTTGATGGAGATAGACAACAAGAAGGTAGAAGGCAGTCATACCAAACAGCTGAAGCAAAAAATAAAAGCAGAAGATAGGAGGGGCATGGCAGGAGGGAGCCAGCTAACTTTCTAGCTCTCTACCTGAGTAGCATTATCCCTCGATAGCCACCATTTTAAAAAGTGCTTAGCCTTCAGGTTGCATCTAAGCAAGAAGCGTACAAGAGTCCTAAAGGGTAAACTGGAGGAATTCATGGGAAAACCTAATTTTAAACTGACATGGGGGCAGCAGAGTGCCCAGCACCCCTAGTCACCTGGTAGAAGAAGCCAGTAGGCCTCCCTCCAATTAGGAAAGCATAGGGAGGAGACAGATGATGGGGTAGAGGAAGAGAAGAGGGACAGAGGGAAGGGGTGGAGGGGGCAGGTCAGGAGTAAAGGGGGACTGGAGTCATGGTGGAGGGTGGTGTATTTGAATACCAGAAGTCTAAAAAACAAGATGGCAGAATTGCAGTCACTGATGGCCAAGGGAGAGGTGGATGTAGTAGCCCTCACAGAGGCATGGGCCACACAAAACCATGACTGGGACCTCACAGTTCCAGGGTATAAAATTTACAGAAAGGTTAAGGGGTCAGGAAGGGTGGGAGTGGCTCTGTATGTGAAAGAGGGGATAGCTTGTACTAGACAGCAAGAAGTGGAGGGTAATTCTGAATTATTGGGGGTACAGGTACAATCCACTAAGGGGGTGACATTAAGGATGTAGGTGGTATACAGGCCACCTTCCCAGGAGGAGGAGTTGGACAGGGTACTAGGGTCCTAAATCAGGGAAATATCTAGCAAGCGGGGTAGTAATACTGGGAGATTTCAATCTACCTGGGGTAGACTGAAAAATCCCAGTCACCTCCTGCACTAGAGAGCAAGTATTGCTGGATGCATTCCAGAGGGACCTCCTGACACAGGAGAGAGTCATCCTGGACCTAGTCCTGTCCAACTGTGTGCATGTTCAGGAGGTGAAAGTAGAAGTGCCACTTCCAGGTAGTGACTACCACATGGTGTGGCTCCACCTGGACATTGACAGAGGGATGGTCAGGACCAAGACAAGGGTTCTGGACTTTAAGAGGGCTGTTTGTAGTAAGAAGGGAGAAATTCTAGTGGGACACCTTGCTGGGATCAGAATGGGGATATAAGTGGAGCAGAAATGGGCTATCATAAAGGAGGGACAGATGGGGACCACTAGTGAGTGTGCCAAAATCAAAAAATTACAAAATCTGAGGCCAAAAACCCTTGCTGGTTCAGCAAGGAGGTGTCAAAATCAGTAGAGGACAAGAGGGCAGCCTTCCAGAAATAGAAATGTACTCAGAAGGAGGAGGGTAGGGTGGATTACTTTGCTAAATCAAGGAAGGCGAGCAGAGTGGTTACGGCAGCTGGTAAAAACAGGTGAGAATGCCTTTTCCTGATACATTAGGGAGAGGATCATAAAGGATGACATTGTCAGATTAAAAAAGGAGAGAGAGGGTGCTGCTGAGCAGCCTAGCAGGAAGCAGCAATCAGACCGAGCTCCCGGGAGAAAATTGTTTTAAAATTAAAACTAAGCTTTTTATACTCTGAATATTACTGCTCCAATGTGATCGGAGTGCTAATCTTAACCAACTATCCAGAGAAGTACTGCAATGGGCAAGAATAAAGGAGCGGCGGCTGCAGTAGGCGATTTCTTCACACTGATGAGACACAACCGGGAGGAGAGGCCTGTGCAGCATGGTGCAGCAGCAGATTTGGTGCCAGAGTCAATGGAGGAGGCCTCCCTAACGAACATACTCTTGACCTTGCACCAGCTGGTCAAATCCATTCAGGAGCTTGATAAGAAGTTTGACTCACTCACACCTCGGTCTCAGCACTAGAAACCCGCATGGACCAGTGTGAGGCTACTACACAGCGCTCGGAGTCGTCGGTTATGAAAACTGTGGATGCCACTACAAACTTAATAAAAGAAAACTCACTTCTCCGTCAGTGCCTTGAGACGGTAGAAATTCAAGCGAGGGAAAAGAACTTAAGGATTCTTGGTCTGTCGGAAGGTGCTGAGGGTGAAGACCCCCTATCGTTTGCCAGGGCAATGCTGCCGCAAATCCTGGGTCTTGAAGAGACAGATCCCTCTTTTCATATCGAAAAAGTCTACCTAATCACCCCCCCGCCGTGCAACAGCAGACCACGTGGCTCCACGAACTCTTTTGATTGTGTGTACTGGAATTGGAGATAGGGATAGGGCCCTGAACATAGCGAGACATCGTAGATCACTGAAATATGGAGAGGATGCCCTTCAGATGTTCCCAGACCTTTCTTACAGTACCCGGCAACAGCACAGAGCCTTTGTTGGGCTTCGAGGTCACTTGAGAAGTCTAAAAATCTCTCATCAGCTATTGTTACCGGCTAAACTCCAGATCTCCTGGCAGGGGAAACAATATTTATTTAATGAGGCAAGAGATGCCGAGAGAATGATTGGTAAAATTGAATCGGAGATAGCGGAGGATGTTGAAGCTGATTCCTCAGATGCAGACTGAGCTGCTGTAAGTTGCACTCTGGCTTCGTGGAGTTGGACCAGGGGACTTGGGATCCTGATCTTCCACTACTATGCAGCGACTATAACAACAGACTCTGGCTGACATTTATAGTTTCTTCTATGGACAGATGGGACTAGCTGCATTTTTGCAACCTTTATGTTGGGACTGTGTCTTCTCCCCAGCTGAGATAAATTAATGCTCTTCTGTTACATTGAGCTTTACTTTGTAATGATATGCTTAGTTACTGATTTAATTATACTAAAGTACCTGCTTAATCCCCTATGTGAAAGGGATGTTATCCTGAGTTTTCACTCCTGGGAGGTCGTGTTTCTACATTTCCTTAGCTCATTTTATATATTGTAGTATTGGGGGATTCATTCAGACTGTTATGGTCACCATGATAATAGGGTATTTGATTTATTACTCATCCTTTGTTTGAATCTCCTTGGGCCTTCCTGGCTGCATGCAATCTTATGCACTGTTTAATAACTAATGTATCTGATGTAGTGATGTTAATTCCCCCTATGATGTATCTCTGGAGGGGGGGTGTTTCACAAGTTTTTTGTAAGAGTACAATCTCGTCTTAACATGTATAATGCTACCCCCCTGTGTGTACTTGGGATGTAAGTTTTACTTGCAAAATCAATAAAAATTAAAATGCAAAAAAAAAAAGGAGAGGATGGGAGGAGGGTAATGAAGAGAAAGCGGAGGTACTCAACAAGTACTGCTGTTCAGTGTTCAGCAGGGAGAAAGATGGACCAATGCCACAAGGGAGAAGGGGGTGCTGGGACGGGAGATGTCACGGATGGCATAATACAAGTTGACAGAGTACTTAAGGGCCCTAAAGGTGGATAAATCCCCAGGGCTAGATGGTTGGCACCCAAGGGTCCTAAGGGAACTGGCAGAGGTTCTGACGGGTCCCCTGGCAGACCTGTTTAACACCTCTCTGGAGTTGGGGAACATGCTCTAGGGCTGGAGACATGCGGTGCCCCTCCATAAAACTGGGCCAAGGGATTAACTAGGGAACAACAGGCCAATCAGCATGACCACAATAATGGGCAAGCCCTCTTTTAGCTAGGCCCACTGTTCCTCTACCCTTCCCCCCAAATCATCCCTGCGGCATTCACCCATCTTTATAAAATCTGCTCTTCTGATGTCCAGGATGATTGCCCATGTGTGGTTTGATTCTGCAGCTGCCCTTATATTGAACCACACCGTACGGTGATTATTGGTCCCCAGGTGGTCTCCCACCTTGACATCTGCGACATTGTCCTTGTTAGTGAGTATGCAGTCCAGTATTGCCCCATCACGAGTTGGTTCACTGAGTAGTTTCCTGAGGAATACCCCCTGCAGGCACTCCGGGACATCCCTGCTTCTAGCAGAAGCCACAGCTGGGAGGCTCCAGTCTGCATCTGGCAGATTGAAATACCACCACCAGCAGCACCTCCCCCTTTTCTGCCATTTTGCCAATGGCTTCCAGCATTGCCTTATATGACTCCTCCCCCTGTGCTGAAGGTCTGTAGATCACGTTGGTGCAAAGAGTGGCTCCATTCCCTGACTCCAGGGTGATCCAGATTAGCTCCTCCTACCCCCTGAATTCCGGGTATCTCTGTCAGTTTTATGCTTTCCTTCACATAAAGCACTATATCCCCTCTTTTCCTTCCCAACCTGTCCCTCCTGAACAGAGTGTAGCCTCGTATGTCCATGTCCCAATCATGGTTTTCAGTGCACCATGACTCGATAATGGCCACTATATCCTGGTTGACCTCTGCCATGATAGCATCTAAGTCTGGAATCTTATTTCCTAGACTTCTAGCATTCACACACACACGGCCTTCCAGATTTTGTTTGCACTCTGCTTGTTACCCCCTTTTTTCTTTCTGCCTCCCTCCTTCCTCTCTCTTTTTAACATTTCTATTCCCCTTCCTTTCCATTACTATCACCCTGCTTCCTTTATTACTTTGCACTCTGGGGGTTTCCTCTCCCCTCAGGATCTCCCTGCTTTCTACTTCATCCTTGGGGGGGAAGTTTCTGCCTCCTGAATCCCTTCTGCCACCTCCCTGTGGTTCCCCTACCAGATGGATGCAGGCCATCACCCCTGTATAAGCCCTCATCCTGCCAGGTGGGTCCCCACTCTCCAGTGTAGCTGGACCCCTCCTCTCTGCACCATTCCTTCAGCTATAAATTTAAGGTCATAGCAAAAAGAACCCTCTCCTCCCCCCTGTTGTAGATAGGCAGCACCCCAGTAAAAGCTACTGAGCATGCCATCTGTCTAAAACTGCTCCCCAGTTCCTTAAACTGCCCTGCACTATCCCAGCCTTGTCCCTAGCCAGGCCATTTGTCCACAGGTGGACAGTGACATCCAGCTCCCCCTTTCTACCTGTTGCCCTAGAGATCCTCAGGATTCATTTCCCATCCCTCAGAGTCATGGCGCCACATAAACACCTGACCCCCCCGGCCCCTTTCTATTTCCAGGATCTATCTTTCTGACAGTTGAATCTCCCACCAGAAGTTGCTTCCTCATCCTATGGAATTCTGTCCCACTCTCCTTGGGGTCTCCACTACAGAGATCCCCCACATCCTGCCTGGCCACTACCATGGGTGCCTCCTGCCAGTTGTCCCCCACCAGAGTGGCATAAGAATTTTTTAGTGGTACTGGTGGAGGAATGAGCCTCGGCCCCCCAAGCCTTCCAGATCCCACCACTGTCACCCTTCCTGAGCCAACCATAGTCCAGCTGCTCCTCCTCCTCCCTGGTATCCTCTGAGATAATATTGTCAGACCTGGTGCCCCCTGGGTGGAGGAGAAGGTCCCCCGAATCCTAACCAGTTTGGCCTGGAATCTAATAACCTTCTCCCTCAATCCAGAGAGGTGCATGCAGATAGGGTGCACCATGGTCAACAGAAGGTCTCTCTGAAAACTGCCTCCCCACAGCCACTGCACTGCACCATTCCCAGCATTCCCAATTCATATCTCCCTGTATTACTTGGAAATCTCTTCCCCTTATATTGTTTGTTATACACCTTTGTACACCTACCCTAGATAGGGTGTTGTTCCTATTCCTAGTTTTAGCCTATTCCTTTTCTTTCACTCATCCCTTTGTACCCTTTATCCCTGATAGAATGTCAGTAGCTTTATCCCCTTTTGTTTTTTATTCTCCTTCTACACCTACCTAGATAGGATGTTACTCCTATTCCTAATTAAGACCTACCTTTTACCTTCCACTCTTCTCAGCAGTGAATACTACAACAGGAGTGACCATGTACCTTATCTGAGTTGACTGGCAGAGTTCGCTGCTTCTCTGCTTCCTTCTACTTCAGTGCCTAAGATGCCAAGCTGTTCCTCTTCTTTGCTGTTCCACTCACTTACTGGGACATGAGCATGCTGGGACATACTAGAGGTAATTTCCTTTATACCCACCCAGGACATTCTGCCCTGCCTAAATTGGTCCATACACTCACATGACCCTCACTCCCCCTTCCTGCATCCTCTGACCTCCAACAGTCAGCTTCTCTTGTGAATCAAGGTAAAAGAGCTACAAGGTTAGTACAATACAACTCTTTTACTGCTCCCCTCTGCTGGCAGTGCTTGCAGCTAGTCCCCAATAAGAAATGTGCACCCAGTACAAGTAGTTCCAAGTTTTTACGGTCTCTCAGGGCTTCCTGCCCAGCCCCAATTGGTTTGTGTGCTCACGTGACCATCACTCCCCATTCTGCTTCATTTGACCTCTGGCAGTCAGCTACTCCTGTGGATAAAAGAGCCCTGTGAAGCTGGTGCTTGCAGCTAGTCACCCATTAAAATGTGCACCAACTACATGTAGCTCTGAGCTTTTAAACTCCCTCAAGACATCCTGCCCCCCCCCCGATTGGTCCATGCGCTCACATGACCTTCACTCCCCTTCCTGCTTCCTCTAACCTTTTACAATTGGCTACTCCTGTGGACCAAGGTAAAAGCTACAAGGTTAGTAAAGTACAGCTCTTTTACAGCTCTCTTCTGCTGCTCCTGATTAAGCCTTTTGAAAAAAGGCACTACATAGGTGTGTGCTGGCCATGGAGTAAATGTTTCCTAAATAAAGTATTTTCTTTTTTTTGCATTATTTATTTATGGCATTTTATATATGAGATAAAACACATGATTCCTGAACATGTATGTGTAATTAGAAAAGAGCAAAATACATGACTAAGGATGATGACTACATGTTCAACTGGTACAGCATTAAGGGTTATCCACAACATATATAAAAACATTCCACATAACTTTAAACAGTTTAGGAACTATAATGCAGCCAATGCCCTATAACTATGAGCAAAGAATAACAATAACTGCTTATGTAACCTACCCATTATAGGTCTTATTCCAAGTAACCAGCAGATTAAATAGAAAGATATCTTATCCTTGAGCACCTATAAGTCCACTCTTAACAATAGAGGTGCTGCCTGATGTAAAAATGGAGCCACCAAGAGATATATCCACAATGTGCTCATAGGTAAGCATAACCCACCTACACAATATTAATTATGCAGAAGGTATACAGGCACTAAGACCAGCTCATGCCTATACCACAATGAATTTACTCTGATAGTACAGGACAGGCTCGAACACAAAGCTAAGGACTCTCGAGGCACAGTAGTTTGCAAAGAAATTGAGCTAGTTAGACAGTCAGGCAGAAAGGCACCCATGCATTTTAGCTTTGCCAGAAACCGGCGCCATCTTAAAACTTGATTCTATGCTATAATCTCAGGTCAACCAGAACACAAACAACATACAGTATATTAGCTCTGGGAGCAAACAACCATTTATAGATATGTATCTAGGGGAAAAGTCCAACCTCTATAATAATGAAGTCCATAACAGTCCATCAAATAATTGTTAAAGAAAGAATGCAAACAAAAAAAGTTTCCCCCTTTATACCTAAAGAACTACATTATAACTGTAAATTTCAATTAAAAGTCCCAGCAGCAATATGAGAAATATGGCAAGCCAGTTAGTTAGGAAAGACTCTTCATTAGCAAACTGAATGTTCTGATAGCTTAGTCCTCATTTAACTCTTCCTCAACAGTCAACCGCTCCTCGAGATTCCATTTTGCCACTATCCTCTTCACACATATACCAGCTTCCTTAGGATCTGTGACTTGATATTGCTTATGACCATCCAAAAAACAGGGATGGGCAGGGAAAGCCAGAGAGTAAGTTATATCCAAATCCTTAAGGCAATCTTTAGCACCATCAAAAGCCTTGTGTCTCATACAAGTGGCATAAGAGACATAGGGGAAAAACAAGATTTGTTCTTCATTTAGAAAAACTGATCCTTTGTTTCTTAACTCTCCCAGAAGCAGATCTCATTCTGCCGAGGATGTTAGAGTCAGAAAAACAGTTTGTGGAGTATTTGCAGTGGTAATAGACCTTCTGGGGGGTGATCCGGTAAGCTCAGATCATTTTAAAATCAATAATTCCTATAAGCTCTGCAAGCCATGATTGCAAAGAAGAAGACAGGCTGTCACCCTCTGTTTCTTCCGGGAGATCCATAATTTGAATGTTAGCTGCCCAAACAGCATTCTCCAATTGCTCCACCCAGCTCTGTAGAGCAGCCTGTTCCTTAAATGAAATGGCAGTCGCTGCTAAGGCCTTTCCTGTGGTAGCTTCTGCAGAGTTTGTAGTCTCCCCAGTGGCAACAAGGCAGGTCTCAATGGTAAGAAAGCGTTGTGAAAACCCATCCAGCTTTTGTCCAATTTGTTGTACAGTTTTCCTAAGCGTGTTAACTGACTGCTGTAGAGAGGTTGGTGAAGCAGCATTCGGGTTCGCACTCGTGGAAGGAGAAGATCCCTCCACATAGTCTGGTTGTCTAGTAGCTGGAGCGTGTGGTTGAAAAAAATCTTGTTTGTTCAGCTTGGTATCTCCCATCTTCATATAAATTTGATCTCCACAGATGCAGCAGATGATCCACTACCAATTGAAAAAGGTTTTTAACCAAGTTTATGGATAGATTTGGCAATTTTAGTCAGAAAAGAAGGCCTTGATCAGGAGCTCCAGAAAAGTGCTACTGCTAGCTAGGCTGCTAGCTCTGCCCCCCCAAAAATTAAGTATTTTCAATTTACCAGCTGTGTGGGCACCATTTTTTGTTTTTATAAGTTTAGACAGGACAATGTCAGAGTACAATTAATATACTAGTCAGCAGTTACCCCCCCTTCCAACACCCCACTCCTCTACCCAATGTCCTGCCTTTGTTAATATCCTACACTCCCTCTATATCCTTACCCTCTCTCCCACTGACTCTGCAAATGGCTATAAAATCTGAGACCACTCTATTATTTAGATTAAACTTGTATGCTAAGTGATTTGTACTGGTATATACCCCTTATTAATAAAAGGAATGCTTATCAGGACAACGTTAAAGCAAGTTCTTTCTCTTCTGGCTCTAGGTTTTACTGTTAAGGACTGTTTATCACCAGCTACCCCTCAGGACATGGAGGATCACACCTTTGCTGTATCCCAGCAGTCACCTGTGACTTGTCTCTGTAACCAAGTTTCACCCCTCCCAGTGCCTCTGACCCATACTGATTCACTAATGTGCATTACTGTGGGGACCCATGCTATTCTCCAAGGTATGAATCCCTCCTTAGGAACTTAACTTGTGTTTCTGTTTTTTCTATAATCTTTGTATATCGGACATAAGCTACAGCAATCTATTAACTCTGTTCACACATGGTACTGTTTCTAACATCCTTTATTAGACACTGTTACACACTGTAATGGTTGTAGATAACACCTCTTTTACTAGATTGAATCCCTTTTGGATTTCCCAACAGAATACCAAAACATGTCACTATGATAGATTTCGATTGTTCAAGGTGAAAAACAAGAAGGCTCCACTCATATTCCCGTCCCTACACAGGTTGTCACATCTCAGACATTACCACCCCCTGGCTGTAAACCTGTTTAAATGACAACATCTATCTATGTCACATGGAATGTGGGAGGCCTTAACTCACCCATAAAGAAGAAAAAGTCCTCTCCCTACTCAAAACTTTAAAAACACAGGTGGCCTTCTTAGAAAACACTAAATTAGCCATTATGTAAGCCACTATATTAATGAGTGAAGGGGTTGGGTGGGAAGCCCAATGCTGTGCTCTTGACCTTGAAACATGGGGTCTCCATTTTACTGCACAAATCAATCAAATGCACGCTGTTTAAACACCTCATAGACTCAGAGGATAGGTGGGTCATACTTAAATTGTCCACTACAGAATGCCCCCTTGTACTAGGGAATGTCTATCCCCACAACACAGACACACCATCCCTCTTTGTTGATCTCTGGCAAGCTCTCTCTGAACTCAAAGCGGACAATGATGCTGTTCTCCTTGTTGGGAACTTTAGTCTCACTTTGGAATCCTGCCTAGATCGATCCAAGGGGGCGTCACTCCTGACCCACATCAACGGTCCATTCTTAAACTAAAATCACTTACTCTGTATGTCAGAATTTTCCCTATCTAACATTAAGAGGTTATTACATTACCCAGTAAAGGATTTTTCTCATATCTTCCCCCTACATTACTGCAGCCAGTAGGTTAGTCATCTGGTCCACATCACTAAAGATCACTTCCTCTGCTTTGACCTCAAATATCACTCCCATTTATATCTTGGCCCATGCTCTGGTGGTACTCTTCCTCATATGGGGCTCAGAGGTGCCCAAATCTACCTCCTGGTGGTTATATTCCTTACTGCTGAAGGATAAAGACTTCCTCAGGTGGCTCCATGAGGAGGACCAAGCATATCAATGTCAGTGGTTCAGTAGGTTGCACACTTGCCTCTGAAGCCAGAAGATGAGTTCTAGGCCCACACCAGGAACTTGGGGTAAAATCACAGTATTGACACTGTAGCGCAGCATGAGGGGGGCTGCTGTACCCCCTGAGGTGCTGTCTTTTGAATGAGATATTAAACTGAGGTCCTGCCTGTCTTGTCAATGCAGAGCTAGAGAGACAGAGGCCACAGAACTTGATTCCTCCCTGAAGGAGTTGGAAGACCAATACAAGGCAGACTCACATCAACTATGGGACAGAAATCTCCTCATGAACATCACTAAACTTTAAATACAACTCAGTTCTCTTCACACACATACGGCTCAGTCAGTGACTACATGTACTCACCAATACTGGAACAGTGGAGAGAATGCTTGCAAACTGTTCTCTTACTGACTGAGGAACTAGCAGGCTAAAAGACACATCACTGCACTACAGGACAGCAGCGGGCCTCCCAAAACTAATCCCAAGGAACTTAACACCATTATGACTCAGTTCTATCAAAATCTTTGCATCTCTGAGGGAATTCTCAACCAGCAGACCTTTACAAATGTTGTTTCCTCCCTAACCCTCCTTAAACTGAATGATACACATTTGCAGCCCCGGAGGCCCCTCTCACAAGAAATCAGATGAGTTCTGAAACCACTCACCCCTCACAAAGCCCCAGTAAGGGACAGTTTTCTGATAGATCTCTTTTAGCATTTGAGCGTCACTCTCCGCCCTTGCCTCTTGAAAATGTTTGAAGTCTTTTATAGTACTTCCTCTCTGCTGCCACCCTCAGAGAAGCTATTATGACTGTCCTCCAAAAATACAGCAGAAATCCTCCCACCCCCACCCCAGTTACACACCTATTTTTCTTATCAATGCTGATGCCAAAATCTTGGCTAACGCCTTATCCCTCCATCTCAAAACCTGTTTGCTCACCCTGATACATAAGTCACAAATTGGTTTTATGAAAGGTAGAGTAAGTTTAAACCATCTCTACACCCTGGTCTCTGTAACACAAAAAGCAAATTCTGACCCCACTCTAGCTGCAGCAGTGACAATTGACTTCCAAAGATTTCAAACTGGTTAAGTGGGGATACCTCCATATATTATTGGAACATGTGGTATTTGGTTAGTCATTTATGGACTGGGTAGAAAGCCTACACTCTCAGCCTTTCAAAAGAGTCATCATGATTTCCACCCTCTCACAACCCTTTGTTCTAGTTCTTGGAACCTGTCAAGGCTTCCACCTCTTCCCTCACCTTTTCATGTAGCCCGCCAATCCACAGGCCACTGCTGTCTAGGCACATCCAGACCTACAAGGCATTATGACAGGCCACACAGATGACTGGACAAAGTTATATGCAGATGACTGCATGGTGATGCTCTCCAATGTTCACAACGATTTGCCACATCTTATGTCTCTCCTTTCACACCTTTGAACACATCTTGGGCTTAAAGATAAACACTAACAAAACAGAAGTGATTCCCTTAAATTCTCAGTGCTAGAAACAAGCAGTCACTTCCCTAGGCCTTAAATGGACCCTGGGGTACATCACATAGGTGGGCATCAGTGTCTCACTGGACTTAACAAACCTGTGCTTGCTGAACCTGATGCCACTCCTGCACAAACTGAAAGAAGGAACAGACAGGTGGAAGCTCCTTCACTTATGAATTGTAGGAAAAGTTTCCTCATTATAATAGTCACTTTGCTCAAGCTCCTGTATTCTATCTCTCACATCTCAATAGATACTCCAGCTACATAGTTCACTAAAACTAACAAACTATTTGGGGATTTTCTCTGGGAAGGGTCCCCCATTATACAGAACCAAGCTTCACTCTCAGGGATTGAAAGGAGGATGAAACCTGCCCTGGCTATCCACATACTACATGGTGTTCAGAGCAGCACAAACCTGCTAATGGTTCCTCCCACATTCCTTGACTACTCTTGTGTGGCTAGACATAAAACACAACCTCACTGGTGGCATTCCACCCACAGTCATCTTTATGCTGCCACTCCTGACCAGGTTAGATGATGGTAAACAATTTCTACCCCCTAACAAATGGGGTAAATTGAGTAAACTGGTCAGAATGTCCTTAACACCAAAAATGTGGACCACACTATGGAATAACTCATCCTTACAAATCAGTAGCCAAGCTATCCTCTGGTCCTCCTGGGAAAAAATGGAATATGTTCTATCTGTAATATGTTGGTCCCTGAGAAAACCTACTTGTACTTATTTACAGTACTGTGACACTGGTTTTCTCTCCCAGATTCTGACTTTTGGAGATTTGTGCATATTTTCATTCTTATAACTACAAAGTTACAAGTGGAGCCCTCTTATCCCTCCTCTGTAACACACCCCAGCCTAACTATCCATCATCACCTCAGCCAATTCGGTGTTCAAAAAGAGAAGGTACAGCTGGTAGAATCTACAGAATGATAAGGGATGCCATCCCAGACCAATCATGTTCTTATACTACTGTGACTATATAATACCTTTCCTCAATATTTGTCACATCTCCTGGGAACAATGAGTAGAATAGTATTAAGCAACTTACCAACGAAAAGGTCCCAAAGAAACTGTGGGACACATTATGGTTTTGCTGTAATGATAAGGTTTTCCTTGCCATAGTACTAATTGCCTTATACAGTGGAGCCCACCCAGATACAATGCAATACTGCAGCATCCTGCCACAGATTGCAGTAAAGGCAATTTCAATGGCAGTTAATCCCTCTTGTCATGAAGGAATCTGTGACACTGTATCACAGTCTGGCAGTCTCCACTGTAACTGAGTGGTAACACTTCCAATTAAACAATGACTACCAGTATTTCTCTTGATATTGAATGCTGCAGCTGCCTGGGTTGCAGGAGAGGAACACAATGCATCAACTGTATGGCCTGTTTTGTCTATCATTTCCTATGCTCTTCTGTTCATTATTGAAATGTCAGGGCTGAGAGGCACAGCTGAACATGTCTGTCACATGATGAATGCAATAGACGCCACTCTCAAAACAACTGTAAGGTAGACACAAAGCCACTATCATCCTAAGCGGAGACAGAAGAATGTTACTTTTTAAAAAGAAAGTAATTGCTAACAACAGTTTTTAAAGTTTAAGGTGCCTCCTTTAGAGATTGTTTCAACTCAGTATACAAATATTACTTGCAACTAAGTCTTCTATGTTTATTGCTTGGTAAAAGAGAATCCAGAAGCTTGTATTTGAAAGATAATTTTGTTTTGTGGAGCAAAGAACCTGATGGTTTGCATCTTGTGGATAGGTGCTGACGCAACACAAGAAGTTGATGCCACTTGATGGAGGGCTTAATTCTGTGAGCACGACTTTTTCTACTGATAAAGTGGGCATTAATTTATGGATCTAGTCTATTGTTAAAGTTATCAAACCTTCTTAGCTTAACTGGCAGCTTTATTAGTAAACTAAAGCCTAGTTGATTTAAAACAAGTTTCTAAAACCACACTCATTGAAGTAAACAAAAATCATGCTTGTGATCTTCATCTAATGACATAATCTTCCTGCCGCACATTTGCATGCCCACAAGATGAAAACCATCAGGGTGTTTGCTTTATGGGAAAATATTCAACCTTTTCAAAAAGCTGCCGGATTCTTCTACAAGAAAATAACAAAGAATATAAAGAGAGAGAGAGAGAGAGAAGGAAAATAATTAGAATTTACTTTGTTTTTTATACCTCATAGATCACAGGAGTTGCACTTTCATGGCTACTGTACCTAAAATGCCAAAATTGTGGTTTTATTGAGAATAAGACATCAAGAAACATATGTTATTATTTCAGAGCTGTGAGATAGAAATGCAGCCACTACGTACATTGTCCAAATTCAGAAGACTGTATGCCATTTCACAAGCACGGAAAAAAGTCCACAATCTTGCCTGTTTAAATATAGTGCATCTAAAGTAGCCTAAGTGACCACAATGTCCGTGCACACTGGTGTCACCAAAATAGAAGTGCTCCAGCTGTTTAGTTCCACCTCTATGGTATAGTACGATTTTTAATATTGTATCAGCTAATTAATTATAAAACGCTATACTGTAGAATGTGTATTAGACTATAATCCACAAACTAAGTATAGCATTTAATGATTAAGAGCTGAAACTTACAATGTACTATTAATAGTTGTATTTTGCGACATAGATACTGCAATACAGCTAGACCACTCTTGCTCTGATGTTATCAGCATGCACAGATTTTAGTCTTCTTCAGATGCAGTAGATTTGAACAGTGAAGCCAGTGATTATTTTTTCTTTGCTGATGAAACAGTATTAAACCTTATTGTACAATGCAAGTAGTTGGCTGTATTACTGTCATACTCTAAACATGTAATATGTGACCTTTGACTTATGATTTTTAAAAACAACGTTTAGGTGGTTTACATCTCTTTTAAGTTCTTGGTACAGTGTTGCTTTAAAATAGAAATTCTGACTCACTGTCATTCCAGATAGGGAGTTTAGGAGACCATTCTGTCTGTCTGTCTGTCTGTCTCTCTCTCTCTCTCTCTCTCTCTCTCTCTCTCTCCTCCTCCCTGCAGTGCAACTTTAAAAGCGGTCCTTAGTAAATTACAGTAGATGCCAAACAGATCCTGGGTATAATCATTTAAAAAATGGTCTTACATTGCCCCAATAGAAATTGGCATGCAGGCAATGTATTCTAACTATGTTAGAAAATGGATAATAAAATTGTGCATACTGTCTGGTGGATAGGGTTCCAAAGCAGTTCAGTTTAGACAAGTAAATGCACTGCTTTGCATTTTTGGCAACCAGGGCAAAGCACATTTGCAGATCAATGCCTCCCATAAACTTTCCCAAACATTGCACAGCACCTCCTGATGTCACACTACTGCAGCACCGTCTGGTGGAAGACACATTAAAACAGCATACATTTTATTCTTTCAAATAAAAAGACAGTTTAATGCATTTTTTACTTTTTTTTAACATTTAAATAGCTCCTAATTGTTTTCAGGAGGCTAGCTATATAAATGTAATAAGACACTTCAGGATGTGGATCATTTTAACCAAACTGCACTTCCAGGTAGTTGAAGGCACTCAGCACAAGCATCTCCTACCTCGCAATGCACCTAGGCCTGTGGTTCAGGAATAGGAACTACACATCATGTCATGCCTTATTGCTTATCTATTCTCTTCCTGGTTTCATAAGTAGACACTGTTGTACTGAGATTTTCTAAACTTCACACAATTTTGTGAAAGGTCAGTGTTTATAGATCCAACTCTCACAGTGCATCTCTCTCTCTCTCTCTCTCTCTCTCTCTCTTTCTCTTTCTCAAGTTTTAAAGGATTTGTAAATGACTGCCTCAAAGATTTGAAAAGCAATGAATCTACATTCAGTTACGTAGCTGTCTTGTGTGAATATCCAGTTTCAAAAGATGGCTAGGAAACTGTTTGGTTTTGCATAGCAGAAATGGGGCAAGGTTTATACCAAAAACTGAACTGACTGTGGCATGATTTTCTAGAACTTTGTATCCATCCCTCTTCCTCCAGTTCCTAAACGGTCTCCTCAGATAGCAGAGTTGGTTACATAACATCACAACATTGTTTTTTTTTTTATGTAAAGGACACATCACTGCATCCTCTTTCTATTTTTGAAGGGTTGGGGGTTTGGTGTTTCATTTCATTAAATTGATTACTATCAGTGTTTAGCAGCCTTCTAATATTTTCCACTAAGATGTATGAGGAACAAATCATAGTAATTAAGTAATCATGCAATAAAATGTTTTCTGGCTACCTATGACGTACTGTAAATATAGCAATTACAGACATTATACAGTATGTTACAGCCATATAAACTGATTAAATTAAGTCTTAGTTGCCCAGGCAGTCAATATACATATTGATATTATTGTAATGGTTTCACACAGACATTCAGTACCTTGACTTTATGCATGTGTTTTTTTCAATGCAAAGTTATGAAAATACTGACCCTGCATTTCCACAAGTTCATATCTCAATGAAAGTCTTTCTGCCCATTGCACAAAAGGTCCTAAATGCCTAAATTACACTGCGCTGATAGTTGGGAGCAGTGCAGCTGAGTCATGGAAAAACATTAATGTTTATATAGCAGTTGTTACACAGAAGTAGCACTTCTAAAAATCAGGAAGTAAAAGGGGAGCCAGACAGGAGTCTCTCAGGACCATGGACAGTAGCTGGGCTGTGGGTATAGATTACAACCGAGGAATCCCACACCAGAGCAGCAGCCGTGTTTATTTATCAGCAAGTCAGAACAGAAATACGAAGCATTATTTTAAGGTTTGTGATGCTACTGCTTTATATTTATCTGTCTGATTAATGTGCATTTTATTGTTTTTATATTTTTTTTTGTTCTGCGCCTTGACATTTGAAAGGCACTTTATAAATAAAGATTATTATTATTGCTGTAATGTTAAATCACAATTTTAAGGTGCTTATATGGTGGCCATTTTTCGATGGATTTTTCAGGAAGCCTTTTAAATCTGTGGCCCAGAATCTACTGCCATGGCAAGTTTGGAGAAATTTGGTAAAGCATCTTTTTTTGGGGGGAGAGATCTGCAAAAATATGTAATTTATCTGTTTTACTCTCATATGGATAATTCATACAGCACTTCCTCTGGACATTCTCATGACTGTCAGGGGCACATGAATTGTCTCATAAGTGCCCTGGAGCTCCATGTGAAGCCATCATATTGCTTCACTTACATGACTGGCTGCCTGGAGCCCATCTCTACCACAGGAACCATTGCCAGTCCTGGTCAATCTCCTTCCCACTCACTGCCCCCACTACACAAAGGTGTATGTGAGATATTTTTAAAACTATCTATGGTTGGTAGCTTATCCCGGCTTTCAGTTCTACTGTTCATGCCACTGCAGAGTCTTCCAGCAGAACCTCTACTACCCTCCCACCCAACCAACCACACTATGGCACACACCACCCTTTCCCCTCCCCACAGACCCTCCCAAAAATGAATAGTTAAGGTCCCTCAACCAGTAGCTGACACAATCCTCCCTCTACCTCAGCCAGGTGCCATCTATTGATCATGAAACCATTAAATAAAACTAAGTCTGAAAATATACAAACTGAACGTGTGCTTGGACTCAGTTTTTTATCAACCGCAATTTTCTTTCACTTATAACTTTTACACTTTTTAATATTTTTCTTGAAACTACATAGATCTCTAAGTTATCCCTTGTAACCCTATAGGTGGTATCTTTTAAAACCTTTCCAAAATCTATTTTTAGGTTTGCACCCCCAAAACACATGGGCCCAGATATTCAGATTGTGCCGGGCAGTGGCACCAGCCTGGATGTGTGCAACTGGGCTGTGCTAGGGCCAGGACCAGGACCAGGTGATATTCAATGGTGATGGACCATGATGCAGCACCATTGAATATGGCAAGGTCATGCACATACTGCGCATGGTACAGTGGCACTGCGCTGGTGCAAGCCACAGATAAGGAGCACGGGGATGCACCAACACAAGTGCAGTTGTGCTAGGTGAAGCAACTGCTGTATTCAGCAGGGGGCATGCAAATAAGGCCATAAGATATGCAAGGTGCAAATGGGGCCATTTTTATGTCATTATTGTTCCATTTGCATGCCTTGCACAGGGCAACCTGACGACTTGGGCCTGGTGCCCTGCGCGGCATGATGTGTGCAGTGGGGATCCCAGGGCATCCCCACCCAAAGCCGCGATCACTTATATGTATACCACCCAATCCCTGGTAGTCTAGTGGCCCTCCTCCTGAGACGCTGAATCCCCAATAATTGTAATGGAAGACCATCCCTGGTGGTCAAATGGTCCTCCCTCCCACCTGAGTCCCTGTGCAATGTAAAATGACCATCCCTGGTGGTCTAGTGAAACCCCCCACCCCTATCTGGCGAGATAGCGTCCTCCATAGAAGTTTCGAGATCAGTGTGCTTCTCCCCTCACTCATTACGAACCTTCGCTCACCCTACCCCCATCATTGGTGGGCAGCTATAACCTATCCGCATACCACCCGGTCGCCCACCAATGATAGGTACAGTATGAACTGTAAGTCTGATTGATCTCAGTGTGGACCAATAGGCTTGAGGGCATACTGTACTAGACAGTACCAACAGTGAATGAAGTCATCCACATATTTGAGACTGTCTAATGCAGTATGCCCTGCAAAGCCTATAGGTCCACACTGGGGACCAATGGGCTTACAGCCCATACTGTACCTGTCATTCTGCGAGTGGCTGGGCGGTATGTGGGTGGGTTTCTGACACCTACCGATGACAAGGGGGAGGGGAGTGGGATGGGCAAGAGGTTCTGTGTGGGTGGGAGAGGTGGGTGCCACTGGATCACCAGGGCTTTTTCCTTATGGAGGATTACTGCGATCATGCTCATGGGCAGCAGGGGTCCACTTGACCACCCAGGTTGTGTGCGTGCTTTCCAACAGTGTTCTGGGTGGTGGGTGACCACCCACGGCTGGGCTGCTGTGTTGTGCCCTGCAATACTGCAGCCCACCTGTGGGTGGCCAGGAGTTGTTCCATCTTTTCTGGGGCTCAACATTGAGCTCCCCTATGCGGCGTAATGCAGGGTTGTGCCAGCATATGCGCCGCACATCCCGGGCTGAATATCGGGATGTGCCTCATTTGCATGGGCATGCCCCCTGCATTTGCGCCGCATACATTAGCATTGCACCCCGGTGCATCAAGATTTGCACTGCACCAGGTAGCCTTCTCAATATCCTGCCAGGGCGCAATGCAAGGTTGCGCCGGCACAACACTGTTGTACCAGGTGCAACCCCTTTGAATATACTGGCCATTTTGTGTAGGATTTTTTTAAACCAATTTCTGCCCTGGGACATCCTGGCCAGGAGCTTTTTTGGCCACTGCCAGCACCACCTACCGCCCATCAAGGCTCCTCTCATCTAGTCTTCTGGGACTCCATGGGCCACTCATGACTCACCAATGCATTGCACCCCTTGGATTAAGTCTCCCCAAGGTAAGGCCTGCCTTTAGCTTCTGCTGCAGCTTCTCCCCCATTATTCTGTTATGCATAGTGGAAGTAAAGTACAGAAGCATTCATGGAGTCAGCAGGGACAAGTTCAACTAGTCTCTGGATGTTGGGGCAGCCAAGGCGTCATCTGGCAAGCCTGTTGCCATTTTTTTTGCTCTTTTTCTTCTCCTGGGATGCCACCATGCATAAGGCTCTTAGGCTTGCACCAGTGTTTGCACAGTTAACACCGGTGTCAGCAGCATCCTGCCCCTCCTTCCCTTTTTCTGCTGAATCCCAGCTGCACTGCCAACCTGACAGCAGTCAGACAGTGGGCAGTGCAACTCACCCTCCCCAAAGGAGAACTTATCATGCAATTCTCAATTCTCTTCCACTGGCCAATTCTTAATGCCCTGAGCTCACTTCTGAACTTGGCTGCCAGTGTAGCAAGTGGTAATGCCACCACGGTGCCAGTGGGTTGGCTTGGGTAGGATTTTAAAGTTGGCATTAAACGGTCCCCATGGGATGATAATTTGAGGACTGGTAACATTTTGACAAAAAGATATTCAAAATATGTAATGGTTATAAGCAGACAAAAACTGAAGTAAGAAAAAAAGTCCTTACGCAAGACAGTTTTTTAACACCAACTCAGTTTTCTTTAACCCATAACTTTGCCATTTATTTAATAGTTGTCTGTAAATCTACAGTAATCTAAAGGTTGCCAGCCTCACTTGCAACCACATAAGAGACAACTTTTAAATCCCACCTAAAATGTTTTCAGGGTTACACCTGAAAACATATTCTTAGTGGGATTTAAAAGTTGCCACTTACAGTATGTAGCTGTGAGGGATGGTGGTAAGTTGCAGGCTAATGAAATATTTGTGGAAAAATACTGAAAAAAAATGGCAGTTACGAGTAAAAAAAATTGAGATAGGAAAAAACTGAATCCGTGCACATGCACAGGTCATAATTTTTTTAACTCATTTATTTTGTTTCTTCAAAAACAGTTGAAAATGTAAGTGAGAAAACATCAAAATGAACGTGTGTGGACTTTTTGCCACCATAATTTAAAGTAAATTATAAGTCTGATGCTGTGTCTGATGGCTCTGCTGCTTTGAGTGGCACCCAAAGAGCCAAGTGTTAAGTATGTCACAGATTCACCAGCATACCCAATGGGCCTGATGCTTCATCTAACTTGCAGGTCCCTATGTGAAGAAGGCTACAGGTCTATTGCCCTGGTCAATGGTGTGCAAAGAAAGCTAGAAGTGTCACTTGTTATATATCTTTTTCAAAAAGTGAAGACATTCAGTGTAAAAAATGCCTTTTAAAGCAGTAACAAAGACAGAGTAACACCAGTGCTATGCTACATGATCATTCGAACCCTAAGGAACCCATACCACAGTCTGGTGACTTTTTTTCCCTAAGTTTTCAGTTTCTTTCCTTATTCTTTATATGTTTTATACTGAACCCTGACAGATGTAATAACAGAGTGTTTTGCAAGGAACGGCTATATAACTACTATATAAGCAACTCACTGTACTAGGTCATGAGCAATAGATTTGGAACTGATAAAGAACAGAACAGTAAAAGATACATAAACAAACACATAAAAATGAATGCATGGGTATTGCCTTATGATCACAATGTATTAGAATTTCTATTCATAAGGAGCAACTTTGTCCCTCATTATTTTTATTTCCCCCATATAATATTTTTTCATGTTCATGCAAATAGGAAAGAAATGTAGCTCTTATTTTAAGGTGCCTATCAAAACTGGAAACTCTGTTCTATAAAATGATTTTTGCATTGCTTCTGAACAGAGCTCTACATTGTTCAGGAAGGATACGTACATTCAGATTATGTGTATTTAATGCTGTGCCTTCCTAAGGCAGGCTTCATTGTAAATGGCACACTTTTCAGGAAGATTAAGAGTTGAAACAATAGTAATTGAAGTGAGGTGGAAGGATTCCCTGAGGAGTAAAACTTAAAGAAACTGTTTCAAAATTTTGCCTTACACATCTGGCACAGTTGCATGACGGGTGGCCTTTATGAGCCATATTTCCGTTTGTGAGGGGAAAGCAGATAGGAGATCATACAAATCCCCTTGGGATGTTCCACAGCTAAGCATGGAGGAGACCAAAAATTATGCAGCAATTCTCCATGTGGTGTACCTAGCTTAGCTTGATGACAGTCTTCCCCAGGAAAAAGCTAAAGGCTAATGTCCAGAGGGCAAACAGTAGTTGAGTTATCTATAAACTCATTTCTCTCAAAGCTTTGGGGAAACAAAATCCATTTGACTTTATTGAATGAGTGCTTCTATTTAATCTCCTGCCAGCCTGTTGTTAGCATTACCAGCGTCTGCAGGGGTGACCTCTCGGTTGACCTGATCTCTCCATTTGGAACAAAGTCACGACTTCTGGGGACAAGACACAATGACATTTCTGACACCGGGCTGAAGAACTGGACCTTCATGTCAGTCCACTTCTGTGGGGAGGAACCTGAAGGCATCTGGAAACTAAAAGTAATTATAACGCAGTGAGCATTTAATGAATATAAAATGGTAACTGAATTTGTCTGTGCTGTCACTTTAATTAGAAGAAATGTCTACATATATATATATATATATATATATATATATATATGTACTAAGAAATGTCTATATATTCTGTTTTTGTTTCATGTTTTCTTGTTATACTGTTAAAAGGTAATGAGACCATAGCTCTGCCAGAAGGTATGTAATAGCAACGTGCTCTCCCATTATTTTGGTTTTTATTTTTGTAAATAACAGGGATTCTGTAGGCATAAGAGGACCCTCAAAAATACAACAAACTAAGGGGGAGGAGTAGAAGGTAAGGGAAGACTAGATGAATCTTGAGGTCCCATCTGCTGACACATTCTATGCCCCATTTTTTTCAGATTGATCTATGAGGCACTTCAGACTTTAATAGACATGCTGGACATTGTAGTGAAAAGAAGATCTTGATATTTTGTTCAAACTGAGGATGAGATTTTGATGGAAAAGGACAGGACCTTAATCACCTGCCTTGTGTTTTTCCTTCTGGTTCCACTCTCCTTGGATATAAAAACCCATCCCTATTGTTATCTATCCCATTTTCAGAACAATAGTTCTTTATAATGATACAAAAAATTGACTTCTCTCTCTCTCTTACTTTTCTTGGGTATGTTTTGTACAACAAGTACTTAGCGCTGCTCCCAAACCACATTGCCTCATTTTATCTTAATGAACAAATAAAGGTTTGTTACAAAAACTTTAAAACCAAGATATCAGTGAGAATTCGAATTGTATAGCTTACAGCTCTTAAAGGAGATGTGTGTGAGAACACTGGCTCCTAATTTTCAGTGAAACATATTCCCACACAACTTTAAAACCTTTGAAGTCAGCCCGGTGGCAAGGAGAGCTGAGGCATCCACTGCCTTATCTCCTGCCACATTGGCAACCCATGTTCGGGAATGAGCACGGGTTGCCGGGAGTCAGCAGGGTGAGAGAGGATTGAGCATCTAAGGGACTGGTCTCTTCTCCAGAGGAGGAGAGGTCAGTCGACTCGGCCATTAACTGCCATTGGGCAGCAGAGCAACTGGAAGGGAGGGGGCCACAGTTCTGCATGGTGTATGCATCCCCACTTGCACATCCTGGTGTGCTGCCCTGGTACAGGGGACGCAAGGGAGAAAACAGAAAAAGGGACCTGATGGTAGACCACCACTCCATGCACCTCTCCAGCCCACCACTACCACCAAGAGAGATGATAATGACTCTGGATTATTTGGCTGGGGGAGGATGGCCCTCCCTCTCCATCCCTGCCACAGGGAGAAATCTGTAGGGGACATGTATGGGGATGTTCCAGGGGAGGTGAGTGCCAGCCAAGGGATGGTGGGGGGAATGGATGTGGGGTTGTTGCCAGAGTAAAAAGCCATATAAAAAAACCTCTGAGTCAGACATTTGCTGCCTTTGGTTCTGGCCTTTCTTTATGCTGATTTCTTTGGCATATTATGATCCAGACTTCACCGTGCAGGCCAGCTTTAGTAAGATGGTCTGCCTACATTCACATATAAGCAGTACAAGTGAGTATGGGCTATACATATTTATTTAGATGCAGTCTAGAAACACATCTGATTGTTATTGAACAAATTACGGCAAAGTCATCTGGTTGTTACTAAACAAATTATGGCAAAGTCTGAGAAGCATATTACTGCATTTCTTTTTTTAGCATTTTGTAGTATCATTTGATTTTCCGTTGAAACATAAACACTGACAGCAGATAAGGACCGCTTGGCCCACCTAGTCTGCCCATTTTTCCTACCTACTATGACACCGCAGAACCTACTTGATCTCCAGCTCCCTCCCCCCACCTCTAAGGTTCCCTTATGCCTGTCCCATGCATTCTTGAAGCCCATTACTGTTTTTGACCCCACCACCTCTGTTGGGAGGCTGTTCCAGGCATCTACCACTCTTTCCGTGAATAAGTACTTCCTCACATCACCCCAAGTCTCCCTCCCAATTTCATTTCATGCCCCCTTGTTCTTAAGCATCTTTTTTCTGAAAAATGCTTCCCTCTTGAACTTTATTTATACCCGTGAGGAATTTAAATATTTCCATCATATCCCCCTTGCCCTCCTTTCCTCCAGGGTGTACATATTGAGATTCTTCAGTCTCTCCTGATAGGGCTTGTGATGCAGACTCTGCACCATTTTGGTTGCCCTTGCCTCTACCCTGTCTATGTCCTTCCAGAGATGTGGCCTCCAGAACAGGACACAGTACTCTAGGTGAGGTCTAACCAGTGACCAATACAGCGGTAACACCACCTCTCTCTTTCTGCTGGTGATACTCCTCCCTATGCACCCTAGCATCTCACTGGCTCGCCCCACTGCCTTGTCACACTGCCTGGCCACATTTAGAGCATCAGATATGATTACTGCCAGGTCCCTTTCCTGCTTAGAAACATAGAAACATAGAATTTGATGGCAGATAAGGACCGCTTGGCCCACCTAGTCTGCCCATTTTCCTACCTAACAGATAAGCTGCAGATCCTAGTTAACCAACAGCTTATTTCCTCCTACCCCCCACTAGGACTGCCTTATGTCTGTCCCATGCATTCTTGAATTCCCCCACTGTTCTTGACTCCACGACCTCCTCAGGGAGGCTGTTCCATGCATCCACAACCCTCTCCATGAAAAAATACTTCCTCACATTACCTCTGAGCCATCCCCCCTCTATCTTCAAATTGTGCCCCCTTGTTCTTGCACATCTCTTTTTCTGAAAGATGCTACCCTCTTGGACTTTGTTGATTCCCTTGAGGTACTTGAAAGTTTCTATCATGTCCCCTTTCTCCCTTCTTTCCTCAATGGTATACATATTAAGCTCCTTTAGTCTTCTTCATATGTCTTCTGGTGCAGACCCTGCACCATTTTGGTGCCCTCCTCTGACAGCCTCCACTCTGTCTATGTCTTTGTGGAGATGGGGTCTCCAGAACTGCACACAGTACTCCAGATGGGGTCTCACCAACTGTCTGTACAGAGGGATAACAACTTCCTGTTTTCTACTATTGATGCCTGTTCCTATGCATCCCAGTATCCCCCCAGCCTTCCTTACTGCCTTCTCACATTGCTTGCCCACCTTTAGGTCATCTGATATAATTACCCCCAGGTCCCTTTCCATTTTTACTGTTGTCAGTATCTCACCCCCCATTGTGTACTCTTCCCCTGGGTTTTTGTTTCCCATGTGCATTACCTTGCACTTCTTTGCATTGAATCTGAGCTGCCATACATTTAACCATTCCTCCAACCTTGCCAAGTCCCTTCTCATCCTTTCCATGCCATCCTGTGTATCAACCCTGTTGCAGATCTTTGTGTCATCTGCAAAAAGACATACTTTTCCTTCCAGTTCCTCTGCAATGTCACTTATAAAGAAATTAAAAAGGACCGGTCCCAGTACTGAACCCTGTGGTACCCCACTAGTAACCCTCCTTTCTTCACTGTGCACTCCATTTACTACTACCCTTTGTGTCCTGTTGTCTAGCCAGTTTTTTATCCATGCTACCACCTTGGGGCCCACTCCAAGGCTGGCTAACTTGTATATTAATCTTTTTTGTGGGACTGTATCAAATGCCTTGCTAAAATCTAGGTAGGCCATGTCCACAGCCCCTCCCTGGTCTACTACTTTGGTCACCCAGTCAAAGAAATCTATTAGATTCTTCTGACAGGACCTTCTCATCATGTATCCATGCTGCCTTGGGTCCTCTGCCCCACTGGCCTCTAGGTACTCAACAATTCTTTCCTTCAGAAGTGATTCCATCATTTTCCCTACCACTGAGGTCAAACTAACTGGTCTGTAGTTTCCTGCCTGTGTCCTGCTCCCACTTTTGTGAGGAGGAATCACATCTGCCCTTCTCCAGTCCTCAGGTACCAACCCATCCTCCCATGATTTGTTAAAGAGAGTAGTCAGTGGTGTCACTAGTTCTACCCTTAGTTCTTTTAGAATTCTTGGGTAAATCCCATCAGGCCCCATTGCTTTGTCCACCTTCAATTTTATTAGTTCTTTCAGAACCCTTTCTTCTGTAAATGGACTGGTATCACCCCCATCTTCAGAGTGTTTCTCTTGTTTGGTTTAGGTACCTTCCTCCTCTTCCTTGTGAATACTGAGCAGAAATATTCATTCAGTATCCCTGCTTTTCACTGTCCCCTCACCCACATTCCTTCCCTTTATTAAGCTCTCAGTATCCTTCCTTTGGTCTTTCTTCACTCCCTAATGTACCTATAAAGGTCTTATCCCCTTCTTAACAGAATTGGCTATCCTTTCCTCGGTTTGGGCCTTTGCTATTCTGACTGCCTTCCCAGCCTCTTTCTGCTTTAACGGATAAAGTTCTCTGTCCTGCTCCTTCTGTGTTTCCTTATATTTCCTGAATGCTGCCCTTTTCTCCTTAACCTTCCCTGCCACCTCTTTTGAGAACCATAGTGGTTTTTTCCTTCGTTGTGTTTTATTGATTTGCTTTACACAAAGGCTTGTTGCCTCTGTGATGGCTGTTTTGATTACTCCCCATTGTTCCTCCACCCCTCCTTCTTGCCTGTTTGCTAGTGCTTTTCTAAGGCACCTCTCATTTTCCAAAGTCAGCCCTCCTAAAGTCCAGTATTCTTGCTTTTGTATGGCTTGATTGTATGGCTGTGTTTATCATGAACCACACTGTTTGGTGGTCGCTTGTTCCCAGATGGCTACACACTCAAAATCTGAGATTTTTCTCCGTCCCCATTTGAGAGTACCAGGTCTAAGATTGCTCCTCCCGAGTGGGTTCCAATACTAGTTGTCTGAGGCATGCCCCCTGTAGGGCATCAAGAATGACCCTGCTCTTGGATGTGCCTGCAGCAAAGGTGCTCCAGTTAACATCTGGCATATTCAGGTCCCCCATCAACAATATCTCCCCTTTTTCTGCCATTCTAAGGAAGCCTTCTATCATTTCATTGTCCATTCCCTCCCCCTGAGATGGGGGTCTGTATACAACCCCCGTGCGGATTGTGGTGCCATTTCCTGTCTCCAGGGTGACCCAGAGTGCCTCATCTGCTCCCTGTTTACTCTTTAGTTCTGTTGCTTTGATCCCTTCCTTTACATAGAGAGCTACTCCTCCTCCTCTTTTACCCTCCCTGTCCCTCCTGTAGATTGTGTATCCTGGTATGTTGACATCCCAGTCATGGTTCTCTGTGTACCATGTTTCTGTGACTGCCACAATATCCAGGCAACCCTCTTCCATCAAGACCACTAGTTCAGGGAGCTTGTTACACAGACTACGGGCATTGGTACTCATCACCCTCCACTTTTTGATAGCCTTACCACTTTTAGCCCCATTCCTGTCCTTGGTGCCTTTGTCTTTTTTTACATTTACCTCTACCCTGCTCCCTAATAACTTCTCTACCTTGGTGTTTACCTCACTAATTATCATGTTTTGTGGGGGGAGGCTGGGATTTCCCTGTTCCTTTTCGGTGCCTCCTCAAGGTTTAAATGCTTGCCAATGAAGCATTTGAACCTTCACCTAGATCCTGGTTCCCCGGACAGATGCAGACCATCGCACCAGTATAGGTCTGCATCCTCCAGGTGGCTCCCCAGTCCCCAATGAAGCTAAAACCCTGAGCTCCACACCAGTTTTTCAACCACTCATTGAATTCCCTGGTGAGAAGAGCCCTAGCATCACCCTTGCCATGGACAGGCAGCACCTCCGAGAAGGTTACCATACGCGCTACTTGTCTAAGGCCCCTCCCCAACTCTACAAACTCCTCTTGCACTGCTCTGATCCCATTCCTAGCCAGATCATTTGTCCCTAGGTGGACAATGACATCCAGCTCCCTCCCTCATGCAGCTCCTCCCACGATCCTGAGGATTCGCTTCCTGTCCCTCCAAGCTGAGGCGCCAGGAAGGCACCTTACCTCCCTCTCCCCTTCCTCCCACATTTCTACCCCACCTAATGATTGAGTCCCCCACCAGGAGTTGTTTCCTTCCCCTGTGAGGTCCCATGCCACCCTCCTGTGGGTCTCCTTTGTGAAGGTTCCCAGCATCCTCCTTGGTCTCCACTACAGGTGCCTCCATAGAGGAACCACTATCCGCCAGAAGAGCGAATGAATTGTGGAGAGGTATAGCTGGAGGGATGCAACTCTGTTCCACCACCCTCTCCTCCCTGAGCCCACCCTGGTCCAGCCTCTCCTCTTCTTGGCAACCTCTGAGGTAGTGGCATTGGCCCTGGTGGTCCCTGGGTGGGGAGGAGGTTTCACTAATCCTAGCCAGGTCAGCCTGAGACGGGCAACCCTTTCTCAGACCGGAGAGGTGCCTGCAATAGGGCAGCATCGCAGCCTCCAGAATGTCTCCGGAACACTGCCGCCCCACAGCCATTGCACTGCACCACCCTATCATGTCTTATTTTGTGTCCCCTCTCCTGTTTCTCTGTATGCTTACTCTCTCCTCTCCTTACAACTCTCACCCTTCCTGTTCTGGGACAGCAACTTTCTATCTTCTTTAGTAGCCTCCTTCTTCCTTGCTCAATGTCAGACCACCAGCAGCTAGGGGGGGAGAGTGAGCTACTTTTTCCCTTTAGGGTTGACAAAACCAATGTTTCTCTATGATCCTTCCCTTCTTCCTACTACCAAACAGGAAGTTCCTGTTGACAGTCAGATCCAGTGGCTATAAAGTAGAACTGGCTTAGGGTGGGTGGGTGAGGGGGATGGAGGGCAATTAGTAAGAAAAAAGGCTAGCAACAGGAAGTTGTAATTTGACTCACCTGCTTTTATAGTGTCTAAGCCACACCCCCAGTTAAGCTCTCTTTCCTCCTACTGGTTTAGCAAAGTCAGCTGATACAATACCCTTCCCAACACTGAACACACACACTGACTTTCTTTCTTTTCTTTTTTTTAACCCTAAATAAGACCCCTTCTACTTCTAATAAAGTATCTGTCTACTTAATCTCAACAGACAATGACTCCTGCTGAGATATAAGTTTTAAATTAATAAGAAAATGTAGCTTTTTTAGTTAGCTGCTTTCTGCTGTACAAGCAAGGCTAGCTAGGTGGTCATTAACACCACTCCCACATTTGTACTCCGCCCTCAGATTTCTGTGCCCCAAGTGCATGATTTTGCACTTCTTAGCATTGAAACCTAGCTGCCACACCCTTGACCACTTCTTTAACTTTCCAAGATCACTATTCATTTTTTCCATCCCCCTCTGGAGTGTCTACCCTATTACAGATTTTAGTGTCATCTGCAAAGAGGCATATCCTCCCTTCTAGCCTCTCTGCAATGTCACTAATAAAGACGTTAAAGAGGACTGGTCCCAGTACTGATCTCTGTTGCACCCCACTTGGCACCCTCCCCTCCTCAGAGTGAACTCCGTTTACCATCACTCTCTGTCTCCTGTCAGCCAACCAATTTCTCACCTAGTTTTCAACCTTAGAACCCACTCCTAGGCTTCCTGGCTTGTTTATGAGTCTCCTATGTGGAATGGTATTGAAGGCCTTACTGAAACCTAGCTAGGCCACATACACTGCTCCACCCTGATCCAGTTCCCTGGTCACTGAGTCAAAGATATATATCAGATTTGTTTGACATGATCCCCCATCCCCCACCCCGTGAATCTGTGCTGCCTCAGATCCTGAAGGCCACTGGATTCCAGATATTCCATGATCCTGTCCTTCAGTAATGATTCCATTACTTTACCCTCCACCAAAGTCAGGCTGATAGGCCTGTAGTTGCTAGCCTCCTCTTTGCTTCCACTTTTGTGAACTGGGACTATATCTGCCCTCCTCCAGTCCTCTGGAACCACTCCTGTCTCCAGTGAGTGGTAGAACAGGGCTATCAGAGGTGCAGCCAGCACCTACCTGTGCTCCCTCAATAACCTCAGATGCATCCATTCTGGCCCCATTGCCATGTCCACTTTCAGATTTGCAAGTTCCCTCAGAACCCACTCCTCTGTAAATGGACAAGTTTCTACCTCCCTTCCTTCAATGCTCCTGGTCCTTATCTGTGGTCCCCTCACCTTCCCCTTCCTCTGTGAACACTAAACTAAAGTACTTATTCAGGATGTCAGCTTTTTCCTCGTTCCCCTCCATAGACTCCCCTCCTTCCTTCCTAAGCCTTACTTTCCTTCCCCCGATCTTTCTCGTTATTGCGTACCTGAAAAATACCTCATCCCTTTTCTGCACTGCCTGGGTTATTTTCTCTTCCATCTGTGCCTTTGCACTCCTAATTGTTTTCCCTGCCTCCCTCTCCTGATACACCTATCTATTTTCCTCTCTCTGGGCCTCCTTATACCTCCGAAATGGTAACATTTTTGCCTTTACCTTCCTGGCCACCTCTTTTGAGAACCATAGCAGTTTCTTTTTCTTCTTGCTCTTGCTTATTTTTCTGATGCAGAGGTTTTTTGAATTTTCAATCCATCCTTTTAGATTCTATTACTGTTCCTCTGCTCCTCCCAAGTCTTCCCCCCTGCCGGGGTATCCCTTAGGCATTCCCTCATCTTTTTAAAATGAGCTATCCTGAAGTCCAGGACCCTCACCTTTGTGTGGTCCGATCCTACTACTTATATTGAACCACACTGTACGGTGATCACTGGTCCCCAGATGGCCACCCACTGTGACATTTGTAACACTGTCCCTGTTGGTGAGTATAAGGTCCAGTACTGCCCCCCCCATGAGTGGTCTTTTTTATTAGTCACCTGAGGAATGCTCCCTGCAGGGAGTCCAAGATGTCCCTATTCATACCTGAAGCTGCAGCTGGGATGCTCCAGTCTACATCCGGTAGATTGAAGTACCTCACCAGCAGCACCTCTCACTTGTTTGCCATCTTTTGAATGATTTCCTCTAGAACCTTATCCCCCCTGCCCCCAGTGTTAGAGGTCTGTAGATCATGCTAGTGCAAATAGTGGCTCCATTCCCTCTTTCTAGGGTGTCCCACAGTGTCTCTGACCCTTCCTGATTTCCCTGTAGTAGACACATAACATCCCTCTCCTCCTCCTCCCATTCTGTCCCCAGATCTATCCCCCTAACAACTGAGGAGTTGCTTCCTCCTCCTCTGGGGTCCTGTGCCACCCACCTTGGGGTCTCCACTACAGAGGACCCCCATATCCTCCTTGGTCACTTCTGCAGGTGCCTTCATGGGACAGTCCCACCCTGTCAGAGCGGTGTAGGAATTTTGTAGCGGTACCATGTGGGTGATGTATCTCTGACCCACCACCCTCACCTTTCCCAAGCACGAGCCCACTGTAGTCCAGCAGTTCCTCCTTGGCATCCTTTGACGCTGTGGTAGCAGACCTAGCAGTCTCTGGGTGGTGATAGAGGCACCCTGAATCCTTTCCAACTCAGCGTGGAGTCTAGCAACCTCCCTCCTCAGCCAAGAGAGGCGCATGCAGATGAGGCAGCAATGCAGTCTCCAGAAAGTATCCCTGAAGATTGCCACCCCACAGCCACTGCACTGCACCACTCCTAGCATAACTATGTCCTATCTTGTCTGTTTTTCTGTTTTAACTCCTCTAGACCCATTTTACCTCTTGCCCAAACTATTGCTTGACCCTAACTCACCTCTACCCTGTCTGTTTGTGTTTTGCTTAATTTAACCTTTATTTACTCCTACCCTAGGTAGGGTGTTTCACCTATAACCACACTATTGCTAGACCCTAACTCACCACTACCCCTTTTTTTTCTTACTGTATGTCCCTAATCCTCCGCACTGCCTTGTACAGTGTGTGCAGTTACAGGAGTGTAAACAGAAAGCTTACCTGTGGTGTTGGGTAAATCATCCTGATGTCCTGCTTCTTCCTATCTTATTCCTTCAATGCTCCTCTGCTGGCTTGTTGAGCTTCAGAGTGTCAGGCCACCGGCTGCCTCATTGGGCTGACTCCGGTGGGCAGACTCTGATTTCCTTAGCGTGTTGGTCCTGTGCATGGGGTGGGGGGGGGGGGGGGCACTTGATGGCCTACACCTTAAGTACAAACTTCACTCTTCCTGGTTCATCCCTGCAGCTCCCAGATTCTTATAATAATACCCTTTGTCAAAATGTGAAGTCTTTTATGTGTTTTGTTGTTACAACAGTGTTATTTTGCTATTTGTTTACATCTTATTTACCCAAGATAATACAGCTGAGATGCAATATCTCATTTCAGTTGGGATTCTGCTACTTTCCATTTCCACAGCTGGGCAGAATGGGGCACAGAGAGGTTAAGTGACTTACTTAAGATCATGCAATGGGTATTTGGCTTTGCTAAGATTCAAACCTGTCTTCTCCTGGTCTCCATGCTGTTGTTCTAACCACTAGACCACACTGCCTCCCATGCATGTTTATTTTCATGGTCTCCATCAGAGCCTTTTCCCTAGCCCAATTGAATGCAGACATGAAGACACGTGACAATCTGTTTATTCTGATTTGCCAGAATAATGGTTTTACTGGTCTGACCTTGATTGGCTGTGAGAGGAAACTGAGTTTTAATTAGTAATCATTCAGAGGCTTCCTTATTACTCCTACTTTCTAGATAAGTGGCTCTGCTGCCTTTAATGTGCAGTCTGCAGCTTCTCATGCCCCACTTTCCTTCTCTTCATTAAGTGGTCTTTTATTGTAAAGAGCAGGTTTCTACTCTTTTAAAGTTCTGCCTCCGAAGCAAAAATTCTGCCCCCAAAAGCATATAAAGAAGCTTACTTGGTCCTAAGTCTAATGCAATAAAAATTTTGATTTATTGCTGCCTGTATTTAGGGAAGGAAGGGATCATATATTGGTTCCCAGGAGCGGAGAGCCCGATACCTTCCACTTCCCTAGTCAGAGATATGCCCACGCACTAGCACATTTTATGATGTTAGTACAGGGATAGCATGGCTGCATGCTGCATAGCATACAAGAGGAACTTTTGAAATGTTTTTTAGTATATATGAGAGTTCCGATTATAACAAATCAAGGCCATGGCTCAACTAGCAAGGACCTTACCAACACATGAGATCTCAATCTCCCGGGGACTTGGATCTGACTGTCCATCAGGCCCTTTGTCTTTTGTTCTTAACTGCTCCTACCTGGAATAAATGGGTAATGAAATTCTTCAAATTCTGATCCCTTCATTCCACTGCCTTGCTCAGCACATGCCTGAACTGATATGCTATCAACGGCAACCCATCCTTGTGCTGAAATAAGGCAGATCTTGTAGGTGGCCATTCTATAAGTTACTACTGTAGCATGCCCCACACATTCCATTCTTCCCACTGAGGAGCTTGTACCCTGCACCACCCGCCCATGGCAAAACCGATTCTTCATACTCCAGTGTTGCCGAACACACCCTGTCGGGGGTCAGGATCCGATTATCATCCTGTAGGCCCCAATGTCATAATCTCATCTCGTGAAGGAAGAAAGAAGGGAAGCACAATTTGTGTGTGCCCTTTGCAACCCTCTAACTCATCCTCATACCAGATGTCCCTGTACATTGGGTAGCCCTTCCTGTTTCTACCCCATAGCTGGTGCATTCCTGCCCTCCTGCCTCCCAGTGGCTGAGCCCAAGTTACAGTTCAGGTAGGTAGGAAGATGGAAATGACAAAGCTTCATCTGATGCAGTCCTTGTGCAAACAGCTTACAATCTGTGAAACAAAAGTAAACGCTTCCCCAGACTGGATTCTGAAAGGTGAAAATATTTCACCTCCCCACAAAGCCACAGTTTAAGCCAGTACAATCAGGATAACAAATAAGTTTTGCAAAGTATACATCCTACTGTGTTCACATTGCTTAGTAATCAACAGTGTCAGACTCAGGACTGTATTTTCTTACCCACAGGTGCAAGATCATAAAGATACAGCATACAGATGCTATCGACCAGAGTTTGAAGAAGTTGCTGGTGTGGTACTATATCTTAAACTCAATCTTTATGGAACATTTGATCCAAAGAAGAAAACCGTAGGTATGTTTTTCTAAGATAGATAGTTTATCGGAAAGGGGTAGGGACAGGGATGTTCTAGAGCATTCATGCACTGGCCTTTCTGGGGAGACTTGGATTTATAATCTGGTCAGATCTCAAGAGAAATAGAGTTAGTAGTGACCCTGGTAAACAGTCGCTCACGTCACAAGGCCAAAAAACACATATCTGCATAGTTCAGCAAACTTAGCTAAAAGAGATTCAAAGCTGAATGAGGCATGCAGAATGAACGAATGCCTCTTCTTAGCAGATGTGGGTCCATTTAGGACAAGGTTAAAAAAAAAAGTACTTAAATAGAAATGTGGGAAGCCTTCAGTGAGCCCTCTTACAAAGTAGCTGTACTGCTTGACAAGCGAATTCTTTCTCCTGTGATTTCAGTTCTTCACTTTTCAAAGGAGTGGAGTTCACAATCTTTATGCTGATAATTATAGATCAGCGGCAACATATAAAATATTTTGATTTGTTCTAACTGGTCACAAAAATTGGTGATAAAGTGTTTGGCTTAGATTTTCAGCCTTAATGCTGCTGGCACATTTCCTGACTTTGGACTTCATCTGTGATGTCCAAAATGCAGCAAAATATTTGAATGCTATGTTCAAACATTTTGTCACTTATGGCACTTGTCATCATTTCTTGGAAAAACAATGAAACACATTAAATAGTGATGCATGCACCATTATAGGGTTCCCAATATGCCGCAAGTCATGGCAGATGCACACAAATTTTAGACCACCTTTTTGTGATCTAACTTATTGTTGCATGTGTCAGAGAGATATGCACAATTGTGTTGCAAGTCCCCAATGCAGTCTTGAAAATTCAGTCCATTAGTTTTTTTAAAACCAACATCGCTCATACTTACAGTACATTAGAGCTGTGCCAATGAATCTATGTCATGGCATTTCTGTTCCTGATCTCTCAGTACACAGCATTCTGATTATGTTATTTAGTTCAGCAGTATTTCATTTTTTATACTCCCTCTCCATTACAAAGAGTTATCATTAAAACAAAAAGAATGCGCTATAAACTAAGAGTGTCTTGATTAACTACTTTTTTATACCAAGGGTGTCAGTTTGCTACTTTTTTATGTCAGAATCTCTGCATTGGGACAAATTACATCATGCTGATTCCAACTGAATGTAAGAGGACTGTTGTAATATACAACTTAAAAGAATTGTAAACCCTGTTTTATTTTTATTTAATTAGGTTTTTATCCTGGGCATGTTTGAAGTCTGTTTAATCTCCCCAATGTTTTATGTGTTTCTTTTGGAATTGTTTTATTCGGGGTCCATTGTTAATATTGTCTTTTTCCTGTCCAGTAGTCATTTTATTAATTAGTTATCCATTTTGGAAGCTGGTGGCATCATTTAAGGGGAAGCCAAGAGTAAAGGTTTCCCTGCAGGATTTTGGTTAACTGGTGCTACCATGTTCTGGAACTGCTTAATAAATATCAGGCAGGGAAAAGGCAGCATTAATTAGCATTGGAAGACCTAAGACTATTTCAAAACAAACAAATGACACAGTACATTAAGTAGATTAAACATACCTCAAAAGTATCCAGATTTCAAATTATTTTAAAAAATGTAAGAAAAAATGATGTTTTAAATATAGCTGATAATGACAAAACAAATCAATAAGCATTTTAGAGCTGTATGTTTGCTTCTTTAAAAAAAAACAATTGGACACAAACAAACAGAAAGAGAATGTGCTGACTTGGATGACTGGTGCCACTGTGTGGAAAATACACTTGCATCAGCAACTAAAAAATAAATGGTGCCCTTTAGGAACTGCTAGAGAAAAGTGCTCCTTAGTTTAAAATCTACAAGTATGCAACAGATAAAGGTGCTGGCAAGAGAGCACACAGGAGCCCAGCTCTCACAGCAAAAAGTCAGTTGGTGTGGGTGGAAAGGAGCCAGATCAAGCTTAAAGATCATGTGCAACGGATTTTGCATATTTTTAATAAAAGCTTTAAAAGCTGAAATTCAAGTCCTTGTGTCATGATTAGTGTTTCCTGAAAACTGCATGCTGTTTGGTTTTGTGGATTTCTTTAAATCAGCATTTGTTAACTTGCTCTACAGTGGCTGAAAACAGTGGAGTTATTTTTGTCCTCTCAGTCAAACTTAGAGTGCGATGACATCATTTTGGAGTAGCTTGCTGTTTCAGATTCCCAATCAGAGCAGCACTCTGTGGAGTTTATGGTTTGCTGAGCTCCCCAGGTTCCTTACAAACTCAGTCTCTGGTTTGTGTTTAGATAGATCAGCTTAAAATACATCATTCTCTTCCTTTACAAAGCTGATCATTTCAGTACCAATGCTGCACTGAAGTAGTGGAAATATGTTCTGTGAGAAATCAGCTTGTCTGTATTACAGCTCTGTTCTTTCTAATCAAACCTCAATTTTTTTCTAACTATATAACACAGGGCTGTTTAATGAATATAAAATAATCTAAATTTTGTTCATTCACAGAAACAGTTTGTCTTTGATGTAGCCTTCATAAATACAAACATGTAAGAACTTTTTTTCGTGTCAGATTGACAAACGTGCTTGTCACACTCTGCTACAGTATTAAGCACATATACTGTCAGAACTCACAAATTTAAGCTCTTTGGTGGTTTCTGTGTGAAAATACATCATGTACGTGTACAGCTAGAACCACTATGTGGCATCCTGATGCACTGTGTCTCTGCCCCACAGTTGAGGCAGCTGCAGTGTACTGCCACCAGTCCCCTGCCCCACAAGCCCCCTGCCTTCTGCTCCACATTCGAGGCTGCTGCACCCTGCTGCCCACTGTCTTCTTCCACACAGTTATGGATTGTGCACCCTGCTGCCTCCATCCCCTGCCTAAAGAATCAGGACTACTGCACCCTGCTGCTCCCTGCCCAAACAATTGGGGTTGCTGCACCCTGCTGCCCTATTTCCACTGCCCTCACAGTTAGGGAAGCTGCACCTGTTGCCCTCTGTTCCTGTCTCCACAGTCAAGGTTGCTGTGCTGCGCTAGGCCCTAAAGTGCCATGTTCCCTGCCTCCATGGGCAGGGCTGCTGCACCACATGTACCCCATCTCACAGTCAGGGCTGCTGTACCCTGATGCCCCATGTGTCCTCCCTCACAGCTGAGGCTTCTGCACCATGCTGTTTTCCATCACCTATCACCACAGACAGGGCTGCTGCACCCTGCTCCTGTCTACACAGTTGGGTTGCTGTGGCCTGCTGTACCCTAGAGCCCCATGCCTTTACAGTTAGGGCTGCTGCACCATGCTGCCACTTGCCACAAGATGCAGGGCATTTGCTGCACCCTGTTGCATGCCTCCACAATTGAGGCAGTTGCACCCTGCTGTCCACCGGCCACCAGAGTCAGATCCTTTGCTACACTCTGCTGAGACAGGAATGGGGGCAACATGTGCAGTTTCCCTGACTGTGAGTGTGTGTGTAGAGAGAGAGAGAGAGAGAGAGAGAGAGAGAGAGTAGCAGGGTGCAGCAACCCCAACTGTTTGGGGAGGGTGCAGCACAAGAGTAAGGGCATTTGCTGCACCCTGTCCTCTGCCTGTGGAGGCAAGGGGC
Organism: Neoceratodus forsteri; assembly: GCA_016271365.2. Taxonomy (NCBI): domain Eukaryota; kingdom Metazoa; phylum Chordata; order Ceratodontiformes; family Ceratodontidae; genus Neoceratodus; species Neoceratodus forsteri. Next base: position 1,556,159,187 of record CM057449.1, on the reverse strand, counting down.
TCTGTGGTGCAACAGGACACAACGGTGACAGGGGACAAAGGTCAGCATGGTGCAGAACTCTTGACTGTGGGGCAGGACACAGGTGGGCATCAGGATACAGCAGCCCTGACAGTGGTACAGGAAGTATATTGTACAGCAGCCCAGCCCATATGGGGCAATGGAAATGTGTAGCAGGGCTCAGCAGCCCCAAATGTGGATGCAGGCATGAGACTCTAGGATGTAGCACAGCACAGCACAGCAGCCCTGACTGTGGAGACAGGCACAGGGGGAAACAGGGTGCCATGGCCCTGACTGTGAGCATGGGGACAGAGGGCAGCAGGGTGTAGCAGCCCTGAATGTTCGGGAAGAAAATAGGGTGGCATCAGGATACAGCAGCCCAAACTGTGGGACAGGGTGCAACAGCCATGCCTGTCTGGGACAAGGGATGTGGGCAGCAGGGTATAGCAAAGGATCTGACTCTGGTGGCAGGGGAAAGCAGAGTGCAACTGCCTCAACTGTGGAGGCATGCAATAGGGCACAGCAAATGCCCTGCATCTTGTGGCAAGTGGCAGCATGTTGCAGCAGCCCAAACTGCAGCGGCATGGGGAACTAGAGCACGGCAGGCCATAGCAACTCCAACTGTGTAGAAAGGAGCAGGGTGCAGTAGCCCTGTCTCTGGTGACAAGGGATAAAGGACAGCATGATGCAGAAGTCTTGACTGTGGTGCAGAACACAGGGGGCATCAGCAACCCTGACTACGAGATGAGGTACAGATGGTGCAGCAGCCCTGCCCATCTGGGGTAATGGAAGTGGGTAGCAGGGTGTAGCAAAAGCCCCACCTCTGGTGGCTAGGGCAGCATGGTACAGCAGCCCCAGCTGTGGAGGCAGGGGACCTGGCACACTAGGGCTTAGCATGGCACAGCAGCCCTCACTGTGGAGACAGGAACAGGGGTCAACAGGTGCAGCTTCCCTAACTGTGAGAGTGAGGGAGAGAGGGCAGCAGGGTGCGTCATCCCCAATTGTCTGGGCAGGGGGTGGCAGGGTGCAGCAGCCCTGATTCTTTAGGCAGGGGATGGAGGCAGCAGGGTGCACAATCTCTGACTGTGTGGGAGAAGACAGTGGGTGGTAGGATGCAGCAGTCTCGCATGTGGAGTAGAAGGCAGGGGGCTTGTGGGGCAGGGACAGGTGGCAGTAGACTGCAGCTGCCTCAACTGTGGGGAAGAGACACGGTGCATCGGGATGCCACACAGTGTTTCGAGTTGTACACATACATGATATATTTTCACACAGAAACCACCAAAGAACTGAAATATGTGAGTTCAGACAGGTGCCTGTCACACTCTGCTACAGTATTTCAAGCACATGTACTGTTTGTCAATCTGACATAAAAAAATGTTCTTACATGAACATATTTATGAAGGCTACATCAAAGACAGACTGTTTCTGTGAATGAACAAAATTTGGATTTATTTTATATTCATTAAACAGCCCTGTGCTATGTAGCTAGATAAAAATCAGATTTTTGATTAGAAAGAACCGAAAACTGTGATACAGACAAGCTGATTTCTCACAGAAAAAGATTTCCACTACTTCAATTCAGCATTGAAACTGAAATGATCAGCATTTTATCAGAAGATAATGATATGTTTTAAGTTGATCTATCTAATCACAAACCAAAGACTGGGTTTGTAAGAAACTGGGAGAGCTCAGCAAACCATTAACTCTACAAAGTACTGCTCTGATTGGGAATCTGAAACAGTAAGCTACTCCAAAATGATGTCATCGCACTCTAAGTTTGACTGAGAGGACAAAAATAACTTCACTGTTTTTAGCCACTGTAGAGCAAGTTAACATATGCTGATTTAAAGAAAACCACAAAATCAAACAGCATGACATTTTCAGGAAACACTAATCATGACACAGGGACTTGAATGTCAGCTTTTCAAGCTTTTATAAAAAATATGTAAAAACCGTTGCATATGATCTGTAAACACAGGGACACCACACAATGTCAAAAACATAAGAATAAATGATGCTTTAGGTGCAAGTGCATGACTCTTTATTCCACAAAGCAGTGGCAGCAAAAGAGCCTTGGCACTTCAGGTCCTAGCATGGCCCTTCCTCAGGGGGTGTGGCTAATGAAAACTACAAAGGGTTTTAAATACGCTGTCATGCATACACATAATACATTCAAAGTTTCCTGACTAGCCAATCAGGCATACAGTAAGTGTGTTGGCATACTTTATCTGGATACAAAATACGTGTCCTACAAAACTGAACAAAAGCATAACAAGAAACCTAAAGTTGGATCACAAAAATATAGCATATCAAAAGCAAACAATAAATGGAAAGGACAAGGCAGGGAAGGGAATGGATAAGGGAAACAAATGCAAAAAAGTAATGAGGATGTGTGGTATACAAAAAAAATTAAAACTGCTGCCAGAAAAATTGAAGTCAAAATTTAGACAAACAGTTACAGTTCAAAATTTCAAGCACTATGAGGCAGCAGTGAATTTAATAGATTAATTGCAATATGAATTAATTACAGCAATCCCAAAATATGTATATGTGTGTGTGTGTGTGTGTGTGTGTGTGTGTGTGTATTTATGTGTATATAATAATCCTAGAAAAAGATTAGGAAGGTAAACCAACATGAAAAATGAAGACTCTTATCAAATTGGAAGAAAAACAAATCATCTGAAAGACAAATAGTAAGAATTATGAATGGTTGCTTGGAACTCAAGCAGGCCAAAGTAGCTTGAGTAGCAAACAAGAAATCGCACATAGGTTTTGATCCTGGAAATGGGTATACATACATGAAACCTAATATTAAATTAGACATGAGGATGTTACTGTCATATCTATTAAGTTTGTTTAAATATAAATGTAACCCCTAGGTGGTGCTATCCCAAGGGCTACTACCCCGCCTGCTCGGCTAGTAGCAGATTAAGGGGCCTGAGTTCTGAAATGGGTGCCTCCACCCAGAGGTCAGGGTCGGTAGTGGTCAAGCAAACCTGGGCACAACCCTCCAGGACACTGTAACCCCTCCTCTTTCCTTACTAGTGGCCGGAACAATACACAATAATCACTTTCACAATACCCCTGATACACCACACAAGTACCCATACTGCTTGCACTTACCACCAGGGCTTTCCTCTGGCTCGACCCTGGGGACCCCCTGTTAAACAAGGTTATACACAGCAAATAACAGCAGTACAGTACTCTTGCACAAACTGGAACCACAGTCAGGATAACTGCAAAAAAAGAATTAGATCTGATTTATTTAAGGGACTTAAACAAGGAAGGGGTGTAATCAGGTTAATTTGCTTAAAGGCTGTATCAATCAAACAGTTATGCATGCACTTCACAGTCCATAAACAGTCACACACTCTGGGTACCCAGATGGAGAATGGTGGGCTAGCCAGGAATGTTGCAGCTGGTTGGGGCCCTGTGATGGAAGAAAACAACATGCACCACACGTACTAATTGTAATCTGGAGCTGGAGGGCTCAGTTCATGAAAAGAAAACAACAAGACAATCAGATGACACACTTTTAGATTTGGCTGTTGTTGCAGGGAGCTACCCTGATGATTACTCATGATACCCAAGACTGGACATAGGTGGGATGAAAATTGAGACTGCAGGTGGTTGATCTGGAGTGTCAGGAGAAGCAGGGCCCACACAATTCATCGAGGTGTCGTTCCTGTTCAAGCGTGAAGCAGGGAGCTGATCCCCAGGCAGGTCTCTTGTTAATGGCTTTCTCTGTGCAGTGGGTTGTCTGGCTGGACCAGTGTGGCAAGGCCCAGGCCAGATGGAGATAAATTCCGATATAGTCCATTTTGGGCTGGATACAGCTTCCAGCAAGCAGAACACAGTTCACACAGTGGGGAAACAAATCAGGACCCACTAACAACTCACAGCACATTTACACGTAAGGAAATTCTACTGTACCAGGCAAACCACTCGCCGGTCACGATCGCAGAGTCTCTGCGCAAACCGGGAATTCAAAAGCAGCTGGAAATCCTGACAGGCCGATTGCATTAAGTAAAATCTTAGGTCTTCTTGAGGTATGAGCCTGGTAAAAAATCGGTGGCATCCTCTACAGACATAAACACTGCCTCTCCCCACAGGCCCTAAGGCTAGCGGTTACTAGCTCAGTCCTCTCGTTGGTTGATTATGGAATAACTATTTACCGCGCGGCTGACCAATCGGCACAAAACAGCATCAGTACAGCACTCAATAAAGCCTACCGTTTGGTCACTAGCAGCACTAGACAGACTCATACCTGCTTGCTCTATTCTCAAGTGGGCTGGCTAACCTTTGAAGGGAGGCTTAAATATCACACCTGTCTCCAAGCCAAAAAGATCCTTATGAAACTCACACCAACCGGATTACACCGCCTCATCCAACCGGCCCCCAATAGGAGCACCCCGAGATGACTGGCCGGGACCACCTTCAAAGTCCCCCACTGTAGGACCTCGCTAGGACAAAGATCTTTCCGGTATCGTGCTCCCCTCTGGCTTAACAACATACCGTCTTCCATCCTACTTGCCCCCACCGTAAGTCAATTCAAAACTGGGACCAAGTTTTTTCTCCTCAACTCTGTGACCTGCAAATGTTCCCCTTCTTTCCCCTGGACTGGCTGACCACAGGGGCTACCTCCCCAGCTCGATCATCTCAACCACCAGATTTCTTCTCTCTGAGCCCTGGCTCTAACCCTTTCCTGTATTGTTGAACATGGTAATGTCCTGTTGGAAGCCTCTGACCAGCCGGCCTCTATTGTGTAAACCTCCGATTTCCAACTGACGAATAGCTTTTAACATATGCTATGATGTTAATCTCTGTCGTATTGTAATGTTCCCTGGTTTTGTTGAATTGTTGAACACTCTGTTGTGTTGTTATGTCCTGTCCTGAATGACGTGGAGCCTTTGCAAAGGAGTCCTTGACTCAAAGGTTGTAATTCCGAAATGTTCAATAAATAAAAAAAAATTGGTGGCTTATTTCATTCTCACAAACTCGGCTTCAGTCCGAATTGATTCTCTTCTCCCTCTCAGGGGCAGCAGGCAGGCATGCAGGACAAAACTCAGGCCTTTCCACAGAGACTGTCTCAAGCTGTTGCTTCTTCAGCTCCCAACTTAGATCTGACTCAACTGCCAGCAAGCCTGGGAATTTCCCCAAGATCCAAAAGGTTCAGTTGGCTGATTCATCTGTCAATCACAACAGGAGCTCCCCCTTCAGGTGCAAAAAGGCACCAAGAGCCCCAAACTACAATTCCTACAGATTCTGACTCCAGACAGCTCCTATAATCTGGCTCCATTTTTGGTCCCACAAGTACTGATTGGTCCAATTTGGCAGTCCCGGCCAAAGTGGTGGGGATATACAAAACAGTCCTTGCTGCAAAGAAGGCAGGTTAGACAATCTACAGTATCATTATCACTCTACATGATTTTCAGCAAATAGTTACATCTTTCAACAGAGCTCCCTCTCAGATTACTTATGACTGCAATCCAGGTGGCTCTTAAAGAGACAGTACTCAGAGGCTATACAGGCACTCTCTGGCAATCACATTTAAACTGCTAAAACGCAGGACACCAGCCTGGCAGTGAGCATTTGGGCAAGCTCAAGGAAGACTTTTCGCGAACCCCCATTTGTAGGGGGGTTACACCCTTTCTTACCTGGAGAAAACTTGGCATCCGCATCAAGTCTGTACCATTACAATATTGCAAATGTGAACTATACGATACATTTATACCATTAGCATGTTATGCAAGTGACATCTGATGCATCAGTCAAAGTAAACTTATATCTTTACTATACATATTCTCTGCGCTTCACAATACTATAGCCATTCTGACAATACATCATGCATATTTCACACAGGTAATTTACACATTACTCTGCGGAATCATGTAATAACTTCTTGCACATTGAACAATGTAAGAGGGGGCCCTTCCCTATCAGCTAACTTGGGGCTAGATGGGGCAGGGGCATCATACCTAGACGGCAGAACAGTCAACCTGGAATTGGCACTTAGGCTCAGTTTAGGCAGTGAGCACTGGGAAACATAAACCCTTCTGTGGACCACATTAAAGGCAAATCCTCTGGCCTCCCGGGAGAATCATAACTGAAGTGTACTACTGGCTTGACAGCTTGGCCAGTCTTTCTGAGGGGGACAACTACAGTCTCTGTACTCTCAGCACTGGTCTGGGGACATCCAAACCTGGGGCACTGTTGGCTCTTTGCTGTGCAGGCTCTATTTCTGCAACACTTGGCTCATTGTGCGAAGGCTCAGGCACAATCAAACTTTGAGGCATAGAAGTGGGGTTGTCAGCACTCTTATGGTGTTCTTCAAATTCTGGTATGTCTCCAGAAAGACTCAAACCATCAGCCCCTCTTCAGGCAAATCATACAGTTCCAGAACACATAGAGACTCAGCATCTTCAGATGTGATATTTTGCACTTCACTTTCTGGGAGCATTGGCTCCAAGGATGAAGCTGGGGGGTAAGGCAGTCCAGAAGGCACAGCTTCATACCCACAATTAGTCATAGGGTTACCTCGAAATGGCTGACTCAATTCATAAGAGGGGTAATAGGCATTGTCACATTCACTTTCGTCCGAGGTGGACTGACAGTCACTATCGTTCCAGACCAGCTGTGGGGGAAATCTTGAACTTGTAACCACTGGGGTAGGTCAACTCTGTCTCTTTCTTGCAGCAGCATGAGTCACCAGCCCAAGGGAATCAATCTCTGAGGGTTCAACCTCAATTATGACTTGGCCGATAGGTAGCAAGTGGTTATGGTGCATGGTCTTGCCAGCTTTGGAGTTATTCTCTGGGCGCACCTTGTACATGGGTAACTCATCCAACTTTCCAACTACTACATGGGGAAGATGGTGCCACTGATCAGCAATTTTGTGTTTGCCATGCAGTCCCAAATTGCATAACAACACATGGTCTCCAGATCAAAACTCTTGAGCTTTTACTTTTTAATCATGCCTCTCTTTGTTGGCTAGATTTCTTTTGGAGGCCATTGTCTGGGCCAGTTGATAGGCATGGTTCAACTGAGCTTTTAGTTTTTGTACATACTGCAGGTAGTTTTTGGCTCGGACCCCATCTGGAGGGACCCCAAAGCAGACATTAACTGGCAGCCGGGCCTCTCTCCCGAACATGAGGCAGTAAGGGGAGAACCTGGTAGCATCATTTTTCGTTCAATTGTATGTGTGTACCAAGGTGCTAATCTGCTGGCTCCATTTATGCTTGTCTTTTGGGTGGAGGGTGCCCAGCATATCTAGCAGGGTGCGGTTAAATCGTTCTGGTTGGGGATCTCCCTGTGGGTGATAGGGAGTGGTTCTTGACTTCCGCACCCCCCATAGAGAGAGCATTTCTTTGATTAGTTGACTCTCAAAGTCTCTGCCCTGGTCAGACTGGATCCCCTAGGGGACATCATAGTGGACAAATAAATTTTCCACTAGCACCTTGGCCATGGTAGATGCCTTTTGATCTTTCGTGGGAACCACTTACACATTGCCAATGTTCTGCTGATCAGGTTAAAAACACAAGAAGTCTATGCAGACTAGTTCCATGGGAGTGCTGGTAGTAATATTAACAAGGGGGGCAGCCCTCTGAGGCAGGGCTTTTCTTTGCAAGCAGCGACTACAAGTCTTTACATGGTGCTCAGCATCAGCCCCCATTTTGGACCAGTAGAAGCGAGATCATACCAGGTCAAGGGTTCTGTCAATACCGAGGTGCCCCATGTGAGTGTGGAGGGACCTCAGTACCAAATCTTTAAAGGCCATGGGCAGGATCAATTGTTGTTTGTCTACTTTGCCTCTACGATCTACTGTCTCTCTATACAACAGCTGATTGAGCAACTTCAATCTAGGGCCTTCTTTAAACAATAAAGCAGTTTGCAAGTCAGTGGAAAGTAACTTAGAGACATCCTCTCCCGTACGCAGGGCATCAAGTGCTGGCTGAATCATAGGATCTTGGGACTGAGCCCACTGAATGCTTTCATTGTCAAATTGAGGTAATGCACTAAATATCTAGAGCAGAGAAGTGGCAATAAGCAGCCGGTATGCAGGTGTTAGAAGGGCCCAAGCAATCTACTGAACAGTACACTGTATCTGCAGACATCTGTTCATCTCTATCAAACTTTGGCACAATGCTCAGATGTCAGGTTCGGACAGCTTGACCCAATCACTCTTGGAAGTGGGCCTTCGTGATAGGGCATCAGCATCAATATGGTTCAGGCCCAGTCTGTATTTGACAGGATAAACATAGGTTGATAATGCAGAAAGCCACTGGTGCCCAGTGGCATCTAAGTTAGCTGAAGTCTGTACATAGGTCAATGGGTTATTGTCAGTTTTCACCAATATCTTTGCCCCATAGAGGTATTCATGAAATTGGTCAATGATGGCCCATTTCAGCGCAAGGAACTCCAACTTATGTACAGGGTAGTTTCGCTCTGACAGGGTCAAGCTCCTACTGGTGAAAACTACTGGTCTCAGACCATCCTCATGGTCTTGATATAGCACAGCTCCTAGACCCTGCAGACTAGCATCAGTATGCAGCACATAGGGTTTGGTGGGGTCAGCATAGGCGAGGATGGGGGCATGGGTGAGCTGGTATATGATTTTGTGGAAGACTGCTTCACAGTTGGGCATCCAACAGGGCCCGAAGAGTTCACCTGGGCAGAACTATACTTTTTCTGGCTCTTTGGCAGCCCCTTTTTTGTATTTACGATTGGTAGGAGGATAACCCTGGGCAAGATTCAATAGCGGGTGAATAACCTTGGAATAGTCCTTTATGAACCTGCGGTAGTAGCCACAGAACCCCAGGAAACGTTGTAGTTCTTTCAAATTATGGGGCTGGGGCCAAGTAGTTAGGGCTTCAAGCCTTACTGGGATCAGTCTCTAGCCTTTCTGTAGATACTGTGTGCCCCACATAGTTCACGGAGGTTTGGAAAAACTGACACATGTCAATGGACAGCTTGAGGCCGAAGTCTTCCAGTCGGTCTAAAACTTTAAACAGTCGGTTCTCATGATCCTCTAGGGTGCTCCCAAACACAATGACATCGTCCAAGTACACCAGGCATTCCAGCAAATTCATATCTCCCACCGCACGTTCCATCAGTTGCTGAAAGGTGGCCGGGGCGCCCGATATCCCCTGTGGCATCCTCAGAAACTTGAAGAACCCCAATGGACAGATGAAGGCTGTTTTTTCATGGTCTTCTGGGGCCATCGGGTTCTGGTAGTGTCTGCTGTGAAGATCGAACATCGAGAACCATTTTCCCCCATTCAAGCAGTCCAGGGCATCTTGTATATGAGGCATAGTGTATTGGTCTGGGATGGTCCACCAGTTCAGGGTTCGATAATCAGCACACATCCTTACAGACACATTCTTCTTATGCACAACCACAATGGGAGAGGTGTATGGGCTCCTGGATTCTTGTATCACACACCAGCAGCGAGACATTTCCTGCAGGTGTCTTCTCACATCATCTATGTCTGCTGGGGCTAGGCATTGGGACCTCTTTTTCATTGTGCAGGCATATGTGATGCTCCACACCCTGGACACATCCCACATCCCATTCCTTCAGTGAAAACACTTGGTCTCTCTGGGCAAGTCTCTTGCTAATTCTAGCCTTCTATTCAGCTGGCAACGGGGAGTCACCGAAGTCAAACAAGTCTGGGGTCACTCTCTCCTTCTCACCTGGGTGCTTGTTGCTGGGCAATACTGCAGTCATAGAATCATAGAATCATAGAAAATTTCAAGCAACAGACTAAACAGTCCACATAGCTTGCCTATTAGGGTTATTTAAAATTTAGTAATTGTATCTTTATAATAAACATCCAAATTAGACTTAAAAGCATCCATACTTGGGCTTCTCACTACTGTAACTGGTAGCTCATTCCAAATTGGAATCACCCTATGACTGTACCAACATTTTCTTAAATTACTGTTCCACCTAGGTTTGAGTAATTGTCTGTCATGCCTTCTACTGCTACACCTATTTGAATTTGGCACAATACCTAAATCTGATAATAAACATAAATCATCCATAGCCCTATAAAGCATACACAGATCTCCTCTTAATCTCTTATAACTCAAGGAATATAATTTTAATGCCTCCAATCTGTCATTATATGACCTATCTTTCAATGAGAAAATAGCTTTTGCGGCCCGTCTCTGGATCCCCTCCATTCTGATTATATGTTCCCTTTTATGGGGGGACCATACTTGGACACAATATTCCAAGTGAGGTCTAACCAGAGCATTATATAATGGCATCAACACCCATTATGTGTCTGCGCAGTATACCGTAGCTAGGGTGCACCCTCTGTTCACCCAGATCTCCTGATCTGACACATTGTGAATCTGGACAATCACTCGTTGTGCATAGGCATGGGCACAAGCAGGCAAGATGCCGGGATTGACCAACAATCCTTCTGGCAATTTTCCATTGCCTGGTGCATCCAACATCAGTATTTTGTTCTTGACATCTTTCCGGAGGCGGACCTCCCCTTGAATGGTACACTGGGCGTTAGGCGCCAGTACCATTGAATCGGGATCCTTCTTCCACACAATCCCCACCAGTTCATCCTGGTCTACTTCCTCGGGTTTCTGTTGCAAATCATAGACCTTCTTGATCACAGCCAGAATTCTCAGGCCCCTCCCAGTTCATCGCCCTTGTTTCTCATGACAGAATTGTGCCAGTCTCCCAAACATATGGGTGTTTATCCCAATTAACAGGGGGAACCCATCATACAGTCTGGTGGGGGGACACACTAAGGCCAATGTCTCTACTCGCTCCTCCACACCAGTTATAGCTGCAGGAAAAGACAACCAGAGGTGGGCATATCATAGATATGGATAAGACTTGTCGCTCAGCGTCCACACATGTAGACCTTCCAGGGATTGTAAGGGTGCATCAGATAAGTGTTTGTCATACCAGTCCTGAAACACAATGGTCACTTGCCACCCACTGTCAAGCACAGCCCAAGTAGGAATACCATTCACAGCCACATTAGTCCCCATTGAAGGGCCCACTATCTTGGACCAGTCTGGAGGGACAAAGGCAGGGGCCTGGACAGACGATTTAGCCACAGAGGGGTTTGAGCTAGGATGACTGAAGCTTTGACTGCGGTCATTTTGTGCACCCCTTGACCACTGACTCATTTTCTGAAGCTCTCCTTGAAGCTGGTTCACCACTTTCTTTAAGTCCTTCTGAGACTGGCATTCCTTCTTCATATGGCCATCCTTGCCACAATTGTGACAAATGACACGCTCTCAGGGCATCCTTGGGGAAAACATAGCAGGGGATGCTGGAGCATCGATGGGAGTTTGTGATCTGACTTCTGTGGGTAGTGTACCATGTCTCAAAAGTTCCTTTAGGGTGGCAGTCAATTCCTTGAGCTCAGCCAAGAAGCCACCCCCAGTAGAGGATGCCTGAGGGTGCACCCCCCCGTAACAGTCACATTCTGACAGGGGCCAGGGTCTCTGTCAGCAGGGGATACCTCAGCAAACACACCCGGTTGTGCTTTTCTGACTTCCTTCAGCAACTCCTCCCCCCACCGTTTAGCCCATGGTGGGACACTCTTGGTGGTCTCCATTTTGGAGGGCCTTCTGGTGTCATGATCACTTGGGCTACACTCACCCCATAATTACAATCTCCCTCTTCACCTTCTACCTCCAGGAGTTCTTTTATCAAGTCACAGTAATCAAGTGGGTTACCGCTTATATCCTGGAGCCTTAACTGGATGATCTGCAGTTTAGAATGCTTGGCATGTTGCAGTATGTGCCCCAATCTCACATGGTTCAAATCACTAGTGGCTGCCCCACCTTTCCGTTAAGCTTTCTGCAGAGCTCTTTCTAGGTGAGTAACATACGCAGACAAACTTTCCCCCTTCCATTGCTTGGTACCTTGGAATTTCCATATCAAAGTCTCCCCTGACTCAATGCTCCCAAAATTGCCTTCAAGTACAGATAGGTACTTCTGAGCAGATGCATCAGGGTTTGTGGACCTCAAAAAATTAATGGTAATGGCTACAAGGGGGGGGGCACCCTTAAACTTTCTATGTTTCTTCTGTTTTTTTTTACTAGGTCAATCTTGTAAAAGAGCTCTGCTCAATGATGTTCACCTGGATAAATAAAGATTTTGATTGATTAATTGATTGACTATGATTCTTTTCTGCTTCTTGGCCTCTGCACACTGCCACTCGGGTACCAAGGGGGCAACATAGTCTATCCAGGTCTCCCAGTCATCCTCCCCCTTGGGGGTGGGGAGGGTGCCTGAGAAGATTCTCAGCCTTCGGTAGGAGTTGTGACTAATAGCGGGTGCAGATATAGGGGCCGGCATGGGCATGGGCACAGAAAGTGGGGCAGTAACAGGTGCTGGAGTGGGAGGGGGTGTATGGGAAGGAACACCCCCTGGTGGCAGGAATAGTTTCTTACAGTCCTCTATGGTTTTCCCTTCCTCCAGCAACAACTTAGCAAATTTATCCTCAAAAGTCTCAGATAATGGTGGGAGCTCATCCTCCCCAGGTCTTTACTGTCTTTTGTTATCACTCTCCAGGCAGCTGGTACCCCTTCTGGGGCAATAGACTGTGGCACTTTAGAGCTGTCCATGAGGTCATTACACTCTACTAAGGCTATGAAAGTTTGGGCAATCAAATCAGCCTGTCGACCCACCACTACAAGGTTTTTTAAACATTGAACTTTGGAGAGCGCTACCTGTACAGTGTCCTTACTGGTACCCAAAGGGATATCCAGTATAAGCAGCGCATTTTGGGGGTCGACCTCCTGCCCCGTACACCACATCACCAACCAGTGCACAGCCACTTCTGTTGGGGTAGCCATTTATGTTTGACAACAGTTCATAATTTTGGCCACTAGAAGGCACAAAATCCCAGTGGTGACCCTCCAAGATGTAACCCCTAGGTGATGCTATCCCAAGGGCTACTACCCCTGCCTGCTTGGCTAGTAGCAGGTTAATGGGCCTGAGTTCTGAAATGGGTGCCTCCACCCAGAGGTCAGGGTTGGTAGCGGTTAAGCTAACCTGAGCACATCCCTCCGGGACACTGTAACCCCTCTTTCCTTACTAGTGGCCAGAACAATACACAATAATCACTTTCTCACAATACCCCTAATACACCACACAAGTACCCACACTGTTTGCACTTACCACCAGGGCTTTCCTCTGGCTCGACCCTGGGGAACCCCTGTTAAACAAGGTTATACACAGCAAATAACAGCAGTACAGTACTCTTGCATAAACTGGAACCACAGTCAGGGTAACTGCAAAAAAAGAGTTAGATCTGATTTATTTAAGGGACTTAAACAAGGGAGGGGCATAATCAGGTTAATTTGCTTAAAGGCTGTATCTGTCAAACAGTTATGCATGCACTTCAGGGACCATAAACAGTCACACACTCTGGGTACCCAGATGGAGAATGGTGGGCTAGCCAGGAACATTGCAGCTGGTTGGGGCCCTGTGATGGAGGAAAACAACATGCACCACACGTACTAATTGTAATCTGGAGCTGGAGGGCTCAGTTCACGAAAAGAAAACAACAAGACAGTCAGATGACACACTTTTAGATTAGGCTGTTGTTGCAGGGAGCTACCCTGATGATTACTCATGATACCCACGACTGGACTCAGGTGGGACGAAAATTGAGACTGCAGGTGGTTGATCTGGATACCAGGAGAAGTAGGGCCCACATGATTCCTGAGGCATCATTCCTGTTCAAGCGTGGAGCAGGGGGCTGATCCCCAGGTAGGTCTCTTGTCAATGGCTTTCTGTGTGCAGTGGGTAGTCTGGCTGGGCCAGTATGGCAAGGCCCAGGCCAAATGGAGACAAATTTGCATACAGTCTGTTTTGGGCTGGATTCAGCTTCCAGCAAACAGAACACAGTTCACACAGTGGGGAAACAAATCACGACCCACTAACAACTCACAGCACATTTACATGTAAGGAAATTCTACTGTACCAGGCAAACCACTCTCTGTTCATGATCACAAAGTCTCTGCACAAACCGGGGATTCAAAAGCAGCTGGAAATCCCTACAGGCTGATTGCATTCAGCAAAATCTTCAGTCTTCTTCAGGTATTAGCCTGGTAAAAAATCAGTGGCTTACTTCGTTCTCACAAACTCGGATTCAGTCCCGAACCAATTCTCTTCTCCCTCTCAGGGGCAGCAGGCAGGCATGCAGGACAAAACTCAGGCCTTTCTAAAAAGACTGTCTCAAGCTGTTGCTTCTTCAGCTCCCAACTTAGAGCTGACTCAACTGTCAGCAAGCCTGGGAATTTTCCCAAGATCCAAAAGGTTCGGCTGGCTGATTCATCTGTCAGTCACAACAGGAGCTCCCCCTTCAAAAGCAAAAAGGTGCCAAAAGCCCCAAACTACAATTCCTACAGATTCTGACTCCAGACAGCTCCTGTAGTCCATTTAGCTCCATTTTAGGTCCCACCAGTACTGATTGGTCCAATTCGGCAGTCATGGGCCAAAGTGTTGGAGATAAACAAAACAGTCCTTGCTGCAAAGAAGGCAGGGTAGATAAACTACAATATCATTATCACTTTACATGATTTTCAGCAAATAGTTACATCTTTCAACAGATCTCCCTTTCAGATTACTTATGACTGCAATCGGGGCAGCTCTTAAAGAGACAGTACACAGAGGCTATACAGACACTCTCTGGCCATCACATTTAAACTGTTAAAATGCAGGATGCCAGCCTGGCAGTGAGCATTTAGGCAAGCTCAAGGAAGACTTTTCGAGAACCCCCATTTGTAGGGGGGTTACATAAAAAAGAAGTATGAAAATTACCATGAGGTAAATAGAAAAACATTAAGGTATAAAAATAACAAGAAAAGTCAAGACGACAGAGAAAAATAAACGGGGAGGGGAGGGAAAAAAACAAAGGTTATATTAATTCATTATAGAAACAAACAGCATCACGTACAATCAACAAATATAATATACATACAAAACAATTCATATAGGAGTATGACCATTTTAAGAAGCATCTTCAGTGTAAGAATCCTTTTAAAGAAGTAGTCGCATATTCAATAGTTAGCACAAAAGTAGTGACACTGTACTCCTGTTTTTATTTAAAAAACAATTCTGAAGGCTTCATGGTCTGCATGTTGAATATCCATTGGACTTCCCTCTTTAGTAAAGTATTTAATTCCTTGCAGTGTTACCCCCCTGTGAACTATACTCTATGCCTTGTATACCTGTATCTTGTAACATTGCCTTTTATTAGACTGCATGCTGTCCTACCCAGAACCTCTTTGTAAATGAGCTTGCTAAACAGAGTCTTTTTTTCTGGTGAAATAAATAAATACAAAATACAAATTTACCCTATCCTCAGCCCTAGGGTGTGCTGGTACATGTTCAATGCCAACAAAAGACATAAAACTAGAATAAAACCATGATTCTTCTGTCTGGTGGTA
Organism: Neoceratodus forsteri; assembly: GCA_016271365.2. Lineage (NCBI taxonomy): Eukaryota > Metazoa > Chordata > Ceratodontiformes > Ceratodontidae > Neoceratodus > Neoceratodus forsteri. The sequence goes on along the minus strand of CM057449.1, from coordinate 1,556,143,750 downwards.
TCTTTTTGAAGTGTTCGCCCAAAGGAGTGTTCAGTGGGGCAGTTCGTATACAGTGTGCATGTTCCCATACTATTTACATAATAGGTGGACAGTGCATCCCACGTAAATCTTTGGACAGCTACACATCAGTGTGTAAATAACTAAACTGGTGGAGCAAGCGATACATTCTCTAATGCTGACCACTTTGTGGGTGACAGGATGTTCAAATGTGAGCTAGTTTTACAATGCTTGCAAATGCTGCAATGCCCACATCGAAAGCATCCATTGAGTACTGAACACTCCTTTGGGTGAACATTTCAAAAAGACACCACCAGACAGAAGAACCGTAGTTTTATCCTAGGAATGCTGTCCTCACTGGGTGCTGATTTTCGAGCAGACTTGATAGACCATTAGGCCTATTCTGCTGGCATCTTAGTATGTTAGTACTGGAGGTAGCCAGTTGTTTGGATTTTGGTTTTGTTAATGGTGAGTAAATAACCTATGTGTCATAATGTCCCCTATGTTAGTACCTCTATGACATGTTATCCTCACTGTGGGACCCACAGCATTGAATAAATTTTCACCCCCTCTCAAAGCACCCCCAATGTTTTCTAATACTCATATATTGACCATGGCCCCTCTCTTCCTGATGCTCAGGTACTGGCACTCCCCCCCCCAGGCCTCCACCTGGCAGCAACCAATGGCTGAGATGGCAGTCCTCCTTACCCCAGAGAGGGGAGAGAAGTGCTACAAAAGTGCAAGCACCTTCCCACTGGCCAACCCCTGGAGATCCCAGCTCGTTCTTGAACTCAGGTCACTTGCACGGCAAGAGGGAAGGCACAATGAACCTCAACCCTCCATGGCACTGGGATGGCATATTGTTATGTTTTTTGACAGTATGTGGTGTTCCTGTGTTTCTGCTGGAGCTGGTAAGGGCAGCACTACTGGGAATCTCACAACTTTTTTGTTTCACACTTCATCTCAAAGTGGGGGGTGGACACCAAATCCCCTTACTTATATTACTCATTTTAAGGTGACAGTGCAGTCATTTATCAAAAACACCTGCAAGGTGTTTAATAGAATTAAACAGGTTAAACAGGTTTAACTTGAATCGTTCAATTCTTTTGGACAAAAACTTACTTTGGGATTAAAATTATGGATTTTGGTTCACAGTGGTTCAAAGGCCACTATTCAGTGAACCTGTTAATATCATTTAGTGTATGGGAGAGGACTACTGTTAACTGAATTTGAAGATTTCCCAGTGTTGTCGTACCATCGTTGTGATGTCAAGAGGTTGTTCTACCTGCCTGAGTATGTCACTATGATGGTACAGCAACACTGAACACTGGCATGCAATGCTGCTGCTGCAATTGCAGTGTTTAAACATGGCCGGACATAGCTTGTGGCACAGTTAAGAGAGATCCATGAAAAGACGTTACTTGAAGAGACACTGTTGATTCCTGCATAGAAGAACAATCACCATAAAGTAGGCTCATTCTGATTACTTTATTTAAAACATATTTTGAATCTGTGTGAGCGAGGGATGGACTGGGGCTTACGCATGGAGGGTGGGGAAGTTCATAACAGTGCAATATCCATAATTCATTTTCTCAAGAAATGCTCTGTTGTCATTTAACTGTTGCCCATACACTCTAAAAGACAATTCATGGGCAACAGTAAACAACAGCACTGAGTTCACTTCTCGAGGCTGCATGACAACTGTAAACCTCTCGAGCTTCGCTCTCGAGGTCTACTTGGTTGACACAACAACCTCTTGAGGTGAACACAGCATTGTTGTTCTCTGTTGCCTATCCATTATCTTCTATGTTATTGAAAAGCAATTAAACCACTGCAATGCAACAGCAAGCAGCATGGTTCCCCCACATGATAATGCTTTATATTAGGGTAGAAACATATACAGTATATAAAATCTATATTTCTTGCTTCAACTTGATATTTCAACTGGGAAAGGAGGTCACTGCTAGAGTGCTGGCCAGAGCAGGCATCTTTAAAAAAAATACAACCCCCCATGTGCATGTTCAGGAGCTGGTGCTGCCAGGAGGTGCTCTAGTTTAGACAAAATGATGCACAGATGTGGTGCACTTGCAGGAAACAAATATTGCAAGCCATACTGAAAAACGAAAAATGAAGATTTTAGTATTTGGTACTCAGAAGCACAGCACTCTGCCTCAGTACTTCATGTCATAGAGTCGGGGGGCTGAGAACCCGCCATCACTCCATTTAAATACAGGCATCTTAAGGCAACATAGGCAGTAACAGAAGTATACATAAAGAAATATATTCGTTCAGTTCTAAGTATGGCCTGCCTAAATATATAATACAACTATAAGTCCAGTGATCCAGTTTTCATACCCTCTTAGCCTATTTTTCTCCAATATGAATAAGCTCAGGGTCAGAAGCCTCAATCAATTGTTTTTTTCTTCCTTGCCCCTGATCATCATTTGATCATTTTGGTGGTCCTACACTGCACTCTCCTGACTGCCTCAATATCAGTTTTGTATTGGGGAGCCCAGAACTGCACACAGTACTCCAGGTGGACCTGATCGGGGCATTGTAAAGAAGCAGGATAATGTCTTCCGCCCTGCTGATCACCCCCTTTTGATGCATTCAAGCATTCTGCTGTCCCTCTTGACAGTGGTTGCATAATGCATGCCATGCTTCAGTCCCTTGTCTATTATAACCACAGGTCCTTTTCCTCCTCCACTGATGCAGGAGGAGTACTACATAGTGTATAGATCTTACCTCTGGTTTTCTTCTACAAGTGTAGTGCCTTGCATTTGACTACACGGAATCTGAGACATCAGGAGCCTGAACAATAACCCAGCCTGTTCATATCTTCCTGAAGTTTGTTCCCCACACTGCCCAGCTCTGTGTCATCAGAAAACTTAGCAGCCTGCTGGAGACCCCAGCCTACAGATTAGTTATTAACATTTTGAACTGTAGTGGCTTAGTACCAATCTCTGAAGGATGCTGTTGAGTGGTTCCTTTCCATTTAGAGTAGTGCGTTGTCCACCACAACACTCTGAAATCCACCTCATGTATGTCTCATGAATACCACACTGGTGTATTTTGCCCAGAAGCTTGTTATGCGTCACAGTCTCAATGACCTTGTTAATGTCCAGATAGACTATGTTTGTGATCTTGGGCCCAGTTAACAAAGCATTGCTTAGATCAGCACAGGCTGCAACAAACATCAGCTTGTGCCAATCACTAGTGCACCAGGGACCCTGCAACCGATTCTGGAATGGGGGGGGTCCCAGTGCAAAACTCCTGCAGCTTGCGGCACACACTCCTGTGCATCAAAGGAAAGGTGCATGGGAAGGGAATGCTGCAAGCTATGGGACAGCCCTGTGGCAATGCCACTACTAGCAGCAGTGTTGCCTACAGTGCAGGGCTGATTGCCTGCAGCAGTAGTCTGGCTCCACTGCTGGCATCTATGCAGTCAGCCAGCACTGGCACCCCGGGTGGCATTCCAGCATACATCCCTGCTTCCTTCTGCAGCAAGGCAGGCAGAGGGCAATGCATACCCCACAACTGCCCCTAGCATGACATAGGACTCATTTCCCCCAGCATCACACTATGCTGTCAGCATTGCAGTCGACACATGGTCCATGTCTGTCAGCATTCCACCATCAGTGCAGGTAGGCAGCACTACAGGCAGTGGGTCCTGGGTCCCAGAGATCCTCCTGGGATGACATCGCCACCCACTTCATCATCTCTGGCTCCACAGCATGCATCCACCAGGGTTGGCCATATTGGGGACCATGAGAGTGGAGCGACACTATGCTCCAAGTGGCATGTGTACAGGCATGGCACAGGAGGCAGGTGCAGACAGGATGGGGAGCTCCACCTTAGGGACACCTGGTACTGCATGCCTGGCTGCAGTGGCCTGTGTTACGTGTCCTGAGCCCCACCAGTATAGACCTGGTCAAATCCCACTACAGTGCCATGCCCGTACTGGTGTCAGCTGTGGTACAGTGCCCAACTCTTCCCCAAAGAATACAGTGTATTGCCAGACCACCTTGCTTACCAATGGTACAGCACATGGTGCCCCTATATGGCTGTGGGGTTCTGCCGTTGCCACCACCACTTTCGGTGGGGATCCACAGGTAGAATCCCTTTTGGCTTACAGGGCGTTAGACCAACTCAGGGCTGGTCTAAGATTGTGCAGGTGTTGTTGACATTGGCAATCATGCAGAATTCCACATTAGGGAATATGGCAGCCAGTGTCGTATGCATGGCCCTGTGCGCCATGGTGCACCCCCATGTTTGATGCTGGGCTGGTGCAAGACCAGTCCAGTGCAAGGTCACCTGATCTCAATGCAGCCTACATTCGAGAATCTGGATTGCTGCAACTTTTTGTGCAAGGTGCCCATTAGCATCAATTTGTTTTAATACAAACACTTTGCATCAATTGTGGGGATTTGAGATTCAAGCCCCCCTGCCCTTATACACCTCCATGGTCACCCCATGGAAGAAGGTAATTAGGCTGGTTTGGCAGGATCAGCCCCTCGTGAAGCCATGCTGATATGGAACCTTGTCCTTAACCATGTGCTCCATTATTTTATTCTTGATAATGGCTTCACAGATTTTGTTTAACACTGAAGTCAGTCTAATCTGAACAGCTTGCAGTTGTAGTTGTGTTTATATTCAATCTTTCTGTCTTTTCTGCTAAATACTTTGGCTGATCAAAATGTAAAATTTTGTATATTTGGTTAGCCCATATCATTTTCTTTGTATTTTTAAGAGTTAACCAACCTAACTCACTGTACACATCACAATGGTGAGTACTAGTGTCACACCTCAGGGCAAACCTGGCTAACCTATTATAAGCTGTCACAGCTTAGCTTGCCTTTCCTCTCACAAATTACAAATAAATAAATAATTAAATGTATTTATTTAGTTGGATTTTGTTAAGGGGGTATAAGACTTAAATCCCTTTTTCAGGAGCGACCCAGAATTAATTATAAAAAGAAAATCATAATAAAATACATGTAACAGTCATAATTATTGTGATACAGATAGCAAACATATTCAGTAAAGTACACCAGATAGGACTGATTCACAGGCTTGGACATTACATAAAATTTAACAATACTGTGTTAAAAGGACAACAACAAGGTATCAGCATAAAACAAGTATCTCTTGCTGGACAATATGGATGTTGAATAATGAGATAGATTAGTCTTGTGTGGGGGGGATTGCTCAGTGAAGGCAGGTACACTGGCTGCTTACCAGAAGTAGTCCCCTAAGGGGGGTTTTAAAGGAGTGGAGGTTGGAGCATGCCTGGATATCAGCCAGGAGGTCATTCTCCAGTGGGGGTGCCATGAAGGCAAAGGATGCTTTGCCTGCAGCAGATACAGCTCTAGGAACAGTAAGGAGTACCTGGGAGGAAGATGGAGGAGCCTTCTGTGAGATGTTAGCTCCAGGATGGAGGCAAGCTTTGGAGGGGGAGCATGTATATTATAGTGAACCAGGATTCCAACAGCTGGAAGTTAGTTTTGAGGCTTGATTCAGATGACTCCATGTTTGAGGAACTCTCGTATAGTACAGCATAATCAGCATACAGGAGGGCTTTGGTGGTAGCACAGTGCTTGAGTAGGAAGATGGTAAACAGGGAGATCAGTTGTGAACCCAGTATAAAACCCTGGTTTCAATAGTAGACCCAGTATAAAACCCTGGGGAGCCCTCTCAGTGATGTCCCTCAGAGTGAACTGGCTACCCCCACAATGAACCAACTCTTTTGCTAGTTAGGTAGTTTCTGAACCAGGAACAGGACATATGATCAAGACCTAGCCCACTGAGTTTGTGCAGGACCAGCTCATTGTTGACTAGGTCAGATGCCTTAGTCAGGTCAACAAAGATAGCATAAAGATAGCACCAGTAGCATGCCAGACCTCCTGGTGTCAAGCAGGTCTTTCATGAGTGTGACTAGTGCCATGTCCATTCCATGGTTCTTTCATACCATGCTGGGCATTTGCTAGCATAGAATGGGTTGCAATGTAGGCCTGGAACTGGCTATACACCAGTCTTTCAAACGTTTTAGACATGAACAAAGAATGGAAATTGTTAGTACTGTTCTACAAGTTCCTTTGCACCTCCTTTATGGATGGGGACTACGTGTACCACTTTTCTTATGCTAGGTAGGTCACCCTGCAGTAGGGACATATTAAACACTGTAATGGAGCAGTGAAAATATGGGCACCAGTTTTGAGCAGTCTAGGTACTAGCTTGTGATCAGCAGATCTTTCTGCTTTTATTCTTGAGAGTTCGGTCAACACCTCCTGTCTGTAGAATAGTTTAAGGTGGAATTCGGTTAAGATAGTGGTGGGGTGGTAATGTCCAATTGGATCAGATTCAAGGAAGATTCAGTTAGGTGAACCCTGAACTGTGATAGTTCTGCAAAGAATCCATTAAATGCATCAACTGCAATAACTGGGTCACTGGTAGTTTTGGTTTCATACGGGATGTTGGGGGAGATACCTGTTTTGCAATTGGGAAGGCTATTAATTTGAGACTAGAACAGCTTAGGGTTTGAGAAGTTTGTAGACTACAGCTTCCTTAAGTAAACTGCCCTGGCTTTCTTTTGACTGGTCTTACAGAGATTTCTAAGTGACCTGCAGCAGAGCCAGTTAAGGCATGAACCAAAGGCTCTAAAGGTATCCCAGGCCTTGTCTCTTTGCTTCATGAGCCTCTGAAGGGCTGGTGTAAGTCACTTAGAGAACAGGCCCTTAACTGTTCTCTGGACCATAGGGGCATGTCTGTTAATTATGTTGCTGTTATGGTGGTGGTTTACAAGGAAGCCTAGTGCAGTATTAACATTATTGAGACGTCCGATCTCATTCTAGTTGGTGGCAATGAGATTCTCCATGAAGGTATCTTCGTTGAGTCGAGAGAAGTCTCTGATGGTTATAGTTCTTGGAAAGGGCTTAGTGAAACCATTACTCCAGACACAACAAATAGGGGAATGATTGCTGAGTGAGTCAGAGAGCATTCCTGACTCTATAATACAATCATGCCTGCTAACTAAAGCCCTGTTTACATGGCTGGTTCGCTCCTTCTGTGGAGCATTGCAGCATGGCCTCCGACCGAAAAATATGCTCTGCTTCCATGTACATACAGCCCCTCTCAGCGCTGATGCAAGACACGCTGGAGAGGGGCTGTGAGTCAGTGAGTGGTCAACCAAAAAAAGGAAAAAGATGCTCACAGGGTCTAGTGCGTGGGAGGGAGTGGGGCAGCCTGTCCACACAGCCACTTAAACCACTCACTCCCGAACACATTCCCAGATCTCATAAGACCACGGGAGCAGAGTAAGGTCTGCCATACCATGATCTGGTAAGTGTCCACATGGTGGCATTTGCTCGGGTTGCTGCAGTGCTAATACGACCATGTAAACAAAGCTTAAGATCCAGTCCAGGAGGGAGTGGTTACCAGATTTAGAAATGTGGCAGATAGGCTCATTGATAATTTGACTGAAGTGCTGGTCTGAGAAAGGGAATTTGAAACTACAGGTGTCTGCACTTAACCAGTTAGGGTTAAAATCACAAGAATAATTAAGCCTCCAAGTGAAAGTGTTCCCAAGCAGGTAGTAAAGTCACTGAAGACAATTCTAGCCAGTGCAGGATGGTTGTACATGCTGTCTATGTACAAAGGTTTCGCATTCTCTAGTAAGAGTTTTACTAGCAAATATGCACAATTGGATTAGTCCAGAGTGGGTAGGGGAATAAACGTTGCTCTGATAGTGTCTATAACATACAGGAGGGCACCACCTTCTTTCTTACCAACCCAATCCTTCATGATAGTGGAATATCCAAGGATGGCTGTTTCATGGGGGAGGATTGAGTTAGGTTTCAGACACAGCTAGAGTGTCAGGGTTGTATAGGGCTAGCCACTGTTCCAGATCAGGTAGTTTGGGTCTAAGGCTGTTAATATTCAGATGTGCCAGTTTTAGCACCCTCATACAGGACCAAAAAGGGTTCAAGTAGGAGATATTTGGGATTCCTGGGGTGGGTTTAATGTCCCCCGCAGTGAGAAGGAGGAGGGACACCACCAGAACTCTCAGAAGCCCATAACTGACTGTGGAGCTTTGATACCTTTAGGGGCTCAAGAGGGAGTGAGAGAGCATGTATAGGTGCACTTTGGAATACATCCCATAGGGAGCCAGCAAAAGGGGGTGGGGAGTCGCAGAGCACCCAGGAAAATTTGTAGGATGCTTGGAGTTGCACTGCTGTGGATTGGGACCAACTAATAATTAGGGAGTCAGTCCAGTGGAAGAGCAGAACATTCCCAAATCCGAGTAATGAACCTTTGTAAAACATTCTAATTAACTGCTGATTACAGTAATGATGTACTGGAAGGTTTTGGCAATATATAGCCCCACTGGGGAGACATGACAGGCAGGGGGCTAGTACTCTTAACTAAAATCTTAAGGATAGACAGCCAGTTGAATCTTGAGGAGTGCACGTAATAACAAAGACTTTAGTTTGGGCCACTCAGAGTAAGGCTTTAATAAGTTAATGTGAGGTAGTGGCTCACAAGAGGAGGGCTACCTCAAAACTTAGGAAGACAAAAATAAGGTGCAGTTTATAGTCCTTAGGGGAAACATTAGATCAGGGGAACACAATTATTCCTCAGGATTTAGGATTTTAAGAGACTCTAAAATACAGAGAAGTTAATTCTATCTGAGGATAGCTAAAATTAAGGCCTGCAGGGGAGCACTTTGTAAAGGGTGGATTAATTATATTTTAGGATTAGGAAAGTAATCAGACCCCAGATAGAATGATGTTAAAGCCTCAATACATATAACAGAGTCATGGCAGTCTAGTAACACAAAGCTGTAACAGTGGGATGGAAACAATTCAGCGAAGTGGTTTGAAAATCCTGATTAACTTACAGGTGAAACATCAACATCACTGAGATAATGCTTTGTGGTAAACTAAGGCAGCTGACTGTAATTGAACACTTAGGCAGACGAATCAACCAAAGCAAAAAAACTCTGTAGTACTTTAAGTAGCAGTACAATCCAGTGCAGTGACTCCACTGATGGCCACAATATCAGAGCCGGGCTATACTGTGGTCACACAATAGACCACAATGTCATGCACATAATACAGCAAGACTTGCACATGTGTCCTTTGAGTTTCCAGTGATTTCAGTGATAAACAGCAGCCCTTTGTAGTGGCAGCAAGGTAGATTGTGCAGGGAAGTCTGAGTGGCCACTAGCAGCCTCCCATGGCTGACTTCTAGGCAGACTCTGCCCTTTGTGCTATGGCCCATTGCACTCAGGATCTTCTAATGTTCTCAAGACTTGTGCGCCCTATGTCATTCATAGCTGAGATTGGCCTCATCATGGCCAACAACAGTCTACTACTCTCCTGACCTGAGGTTCTTGATCTGGATAGTACTCATTTGACTTGTGTTCAATGCTGGAAAAAACACTGAGTTATCATGCCAGTCCAGCAATGCATCTTCCATTTTACCCACTGGCCAGACAAACGAGTCCCCAGTAACTACTACTGTACCTTCCTTCCCTTCCCCAATGTTTTCCTTCTTCCTCCTTGGAAGGTCATGTTTTCTTGTGCCTGGAATGCCCCAGTGCCCTGTTGACCCTCTCAACCTGGCCATCCAGAGGCTGATATCTGTCACTGTTGTCCACCAGTGGTGGTGACCTCTTATGATGTCTACAGTCTTCACCATCCCTACCACTAGAGGTCACAGTTCTAGTAACCCTTCCCCCTACCCTACCTGTTCCTGTCCAACACCACCACCACCACCCCAGGCTTATGCCCAAGACCATAGTCTGCTACCTTCCACCATTCATCAGCTGCCTGCTGTCATCCCAGTATCCTTATGGTGCATCCATCAGCCACTCAAGCCAGTGTACCTCCCTATAAGATACACCACCTTGCAGTCACCCCAGATGTATCACCATATGCCCTCTGTAGGTATGATGATGGACATTGCACATCACTGGCAGCACAGAAGATATGCTTTCCTCCCAGTGCCCTGGTCAACAATCTGCCCACCCCACCCTTGAGTCCTCTAAGCTGCCTTCCCTCTTTCCTGCACCTCCATGGTGCAGCCAGTGGCCATTTCACACTGGCAACATGCCTTTCCAAAGCAGTGACAGGCTCGCAGCAACTGCACATTTACACCTGTCTTCCCTCTGCATGCAGAATGACATACATCATGCAGTCCTGGCAGTATTCTAAATGTGCTTCCATTCTCCATGGTAAACTATGCTTTTCAAAACAGATGCCCCCGCTCAATTCAACTCAACCAGCTCCAACAACATTTACCTCATGGATGTTTGCCAGAGGGACCGCACACTGCTGGGCACTCAGTGGCTGACTGATATGGCACAAAGCCTGTTCAGCTCCTCCCCCAATCATCCAGCTTTTCACAAGCAGTAACCACTCAGCCCACAACTCGCTGTTATATTCTCACCAGACAGCGTCCTTACACTGTCTACTAAAATGAAAAAGAACTGTCCCAAAAAATACTCAAAAGAACCTTTGCCTACCCACTGTCAATTAAATACATTTTCTTTCTAATCTATGATCTTCTTTCCTGCTGTTTTGTAAGTACTCCCAGGGCCACTCAGGAAGGGAAAACTACAAAGAAGGAAAAGACTGACAAGAGGTTAAGTACAGGGAGGTTAAGTGGCATGCTCAGGATCACAGTTCCAAGAATGGTTGCACATACCACTGCTGGATATAAAGTTTGTCTTGTTTTAATTAGTTTCAAAACAAATTCAAGCAAGTGCACAAAGCAGCAGCATTGTGGATACTTGATCAGTACCCCCAAGCAACTGGATGGCATTAGTGAGGATACTGAGGCAGTAGGCTGGATGGCATTAGTGAGGATTCTGAGGTAGTAGGCTGGATGGCATTAGTGAGGATACTGAGGCAGTAGGCTGGATGGCATTAGTGAGGATACTGAGGTAGTAGGCTGGATGGCATTAGTGAGGATACTGATACTGAGGCAGTAGGCTGGATGGCATTAGTGAGGATACTGAGGTAGTAGGCTGGATGGCATTAGTGAGGATACTGAGGTAGGCTGGATGGCATTAGTGAGGATACTGAGGCAGTAGGCTGGATGGCATTAGTGAGGATACTGAGGTAGTAGGCTGGATGGCATTAGTGAGGATACTGAGGTAGTAGGCTGGATGGCATTAGTGAGGATACTGAGGTAGTAGGCTGGATGGCATTAGTGAGGATATTGATACTGAGGTAGTAGGCTGGATGGCATTAGTGAGGATACTGAGGTAGTAGGCTGGATGGCATTAGTGAGGATACTGAGGTAGTAGGCTGGATGGCATTAGTGAGGATACTGAGGTAGTAGGCTGGATGGCATTAGTGAGGATACTGAGGTAGTAGGCTGGATGGCATTAGTGAGGATACTGATACTGAGGTAGTAGGCTGGATGGCATTAGTGAGGATACTGAGGTAGTAGGCTGGATGGCATTAGTGAGGATACTGAGGTAGTAGGCTGGATGGCATTAGTGAGGATACTGAGGTAGTAGGCTGGATGGCATTAGTGAGGATACTGAGGTAGTAGGCTGGATGGCATTAGTGAGGATACTGAGGTAGTAGGCTGGATGGCATTAGTGAGGATACTGAGGTAGTAGGCTGAATGGCATTAGTGAGGATACTTGAGGTAGTAGGCTGGATGGCATTAGTGAGGATACTGAGGTAGTAGGCTGGATGGCATTAGTGAGGATACTGAGGTAGTAGGCTGGATGGTATTAGTGAGGATACTGAGGTAGTAGGCTGGATGGCATTAGTGAGGATACTGAGGTAGTAGGCTGGATGGCATTAGTGAGGATACTGAGGTAGTAGGCTGGATGGCATTAGTGAGGATACTGAGGTAGTAGGCTGGATGGCATTAGTGAGGATACTGAGGTAGTAGGCTGGATGGCATTAGTGAGGATACTGAGGTAGTAGGCTGGATGGCATTAGTGAGGATACTGATTGAGGTAGTAGGCTGGATGGCATTAGTGAGGATACTGAGGTGGTAGGCTGGATGGCATTAGTGAGGATACTGAGGTAGTAGGCTGGATGGCATTAGTGAGGATACTGAGGTAGTAGGCTGGATGGCATTAGTGAGGATACTGAGGTAGTAGGCTGGATGGCATTAGTGAGGATACTGAGGTAGAATGGATGGCATTAGTGAGGATACTGAGGTAGTAGGCTGGATGGCATTAGTGAGGATACTGAGGTAGTAGGCTGGATGGCATTAGTGAGGATACTGAGGCAGTAGGCTGGATGGCATTAGTGAGGATACTGAGGTAGTAGGCTGGATGGCATTAGTGAGGATACTGATACTGAGTTAGTAGGCTGGATGGCATTAGTGAGGATACTGAGGTAGTAGGCTGGATGGCATTAGTGAGGATACTGAGGTAGTAGGCTGGATGGCATTAGTGAGGATACTGAGGTAGTAGGCTGGATGGCATTAGTGAGGATACTGATACTGAGGCAGTAGGCTGGATGGCATTAGTGAGGATACTGAGGTAGTAGGCTGGATGGCATTAGTGAGGATACTGAGGTAGTAGGCTGGATGGCATTAGTGAGGATACTGAGGTAGTAGGCTGGATGGCATTAGTTAGGATACTGAGGTAGTAGGCTGGATGGCATTAGTGAGGATACTGATACTGAGGCAGTAGGCTGGATGGCATTAGTGAGGATACTGAGGTAGTAGGCTGGATGGCATTAGTGAGGATACTGAGGTGGTAGGCTGGATGGCATTAGTGAGGATACTGAGGTAGTAGGCTGGATGGCATTAGTGAGGATACTGAGGTAGTAGGCTGGATGGCATTAGTGAGGATACTGAGGTAGTAGGCTGGATGGCATTAGTGAGGATACTGAGGTAGTAGGCTGGATGGCATTAGTGAGGATACTGAGGTAGTAGGCTGGATGGCATTAGTGAGGATACTGAGGTAGTAGGCTGGATGGCATTAGTGAGGATACTGAGGCAGTAGGCTGGATGGCATTAGTGAGGATACTGAGGTAGTAGGCTGGATGGCATTAGTGAGGATACTGATACTGAGTTAGTAGGCTGGATGGCATTAGTGAGGATACTGAGGTAGTAGGCTGGATGGCATTAGTGAGGATACTGAGGTAGTATGCTGGATGGCATTAGTGAGGATACTGAGGTGGTAGGCTGGATGGCATTAGTGAGGATACTGAGGTAGTAGGCTGGATAGCATTAGTGAGGATACTGAGGTAGTAGGCTGGATGGCATTAGTGAGGATACTGAGGTAGTAGGCTGGATGGCATTAGTGAGGATACTGAGGTAGTAGGCTGGATGGCATTACTGAGGATACTGAGGTAGTAGGCTGGATGGCATTAGTGAGGGTACTGAGGCAGTAGGCTGGATGGCATTAGTGAGGATACTGAGGTAGTAGGCTGGATGGCATTAGTGAGGATACTGAGGTAGTAGGCTGGATGGTATTAGTGAGGATACTGAGGTAGTAGACTGGATGGCATTAGTGAGGATACTGAGGTAGTAGGCTGGATGGCATTAGTGAGGATACCTCGGTAGTAGGCTGGATGGCTTTAGTGAGGATACTGAGGTAATAGGCTGGATGGCATTAGTGAGGATACTGAGGTAGTAGGCTGGATGGCATTAGTGAGGATACTGAGGTAGTAGGCTGGATGGCATTAGTGAGGATACTGAGGTAGTAGGCTGGATGGCATTAGTGAGGATACTGAGGTAGTAGGCTGGATGGCATTAGTGAGGATACTGAGGTGAGTAGGCTGGATGGCATTAGTGAGGATACTGAGGTAGTAGGCTGGATGGCATTAGTGAGGGATACTGATACTGAGATAGTAGGCTGGATGGCATTAGTGAGGATACTGAGGTAGTAGGCTGGATGGCATTAGTGAGGATACTGAGGTAGTAGGCTGGATGGCATTAGTGAGGATACTGAGGTAGTAGGCTGGATGGCATTAGTGAGGATACTGAGGTAGTAGGCTGGATGGCATTAGTGAGGATACTGAGGTAGTAGGCTGGATGGCATTAGTGAGGATACTGAGGCAGTAGGCTGGATGACATTAGTGAAGATACTGAGGTAGTAGGCTGGATGGCATTAGTGAGGATACTGATACTGAGATAGTAGGCTGGATGGCATTAGTGAGGATACTGAGGTAGTAGGCTGGATGGCATTAGTGAGGATACTGAGGTAGTAGGCTGGATGGCATTAGTGAGGATACTGAGGTAGTAGGCTGGATGGCATTAGTGAGGATACTGAGGCAGTAGGCTGGATGGCATTAGTGAGGATACTGAGGTACTAGGCTGGATGGCATTAGTGAGGATACTGAGGTAGTAGGCTGGATGGCATTAGTGAGGTTACTGAGGTAGTAGGCTGGATGGCATTAGTGAGGATACTGAGGTAGTAGGCTGGATGGCATTAGTGAGGATACTGAGGTAGTAGGCTGGATGGCATTAGTGAGGATACTGAGGTAGTAGGCTGGATGGCATTAGTGAGGGATACTGAGGTAGTAGGCTGGATGGCATTAGTGAGGATACTGAGGTGGTAGGCTGGATGGTATTAGTGAGGATACTGAGGTAGTAGGCTGGATGGCATTAGTGAGGATACTGAGGCAGTAGGCTGGATGGCATTAGTGAGGTTACTGAGGTACTAGGCTGGATGGCATTAGTGAGGATACCTCGGTAGTAGGCTGGATGGCATTAGTGAGGATACTGAGGCAGTAGGCTGGATGACCTGGCGCTTCATGAATAGATCACTTTGTCAGGCATGCTCAGGATCTCATTGTAAGGAAATGGTAGTGGTTGCATTTAAATGTGGGTCTCCAGGTTTGCAGGTCTGCAGTCTAACCACTTTACTATGTTGCTTCAGATAGGTAAATTCAATTTGTAGAAAAGAAACAAACGTTGGACAAACCACAGAAGGTGATCCTGGCAGAACACAAGAAGTACAAACTGAAACCCTGTGTAAAACAGATACAATAATTGTACTTGAAGTCAAACTCCTGAGTAAAGCTCAGACAGGGTAAAGAAAATGTGAGAAATATATAAGAAAATAACCATTCCAAAAGCTTGATTGCCTCTAGGAAACTGCAAATTTCCAGGGCCAGTCTGACTGTGTCGATATTCACTACATATATTACCTCGACCTGCCCTGAAGTTAAATGATTGAAAGTTTTGCCATTGTTTGATATTACAAAATGACCCCCAATAATCTCAATTGGATCAAATGCCTGCAGTGGGCAGGGAAAATTGCTTGATGGACATTAAGGTGTAAATAAAGGCTAGCAGTCTTTGAGACACTTGCAGTCAGTATGTATACGTTTGCATGCTCTAGAGGGCAACCTTTATGACACATTACTGAAACTTCTCTGAGGCAGTTACATTTGTATTAAACTTGAAGACCTCAGTTTGCCTTTGGATAGTACACCTCATATCTTACATGTCTAATCCAAAGTCACTGTAAACACTAAATCTGTCTCTTGAGGGAGCATATTGTATCTGGGTATGACTACTGCAAACAACTCAGTTTATTTTTCCATTTAAACGTGAGTTAAGGACCGTATGACTTATTCACAGTATGAAGACTCTAATATCACTGGGAAAACAATGAATTAATATATTTTCTATAATTAGCACTGCTCTTATTCATTTTACTAAAAGCATCCAGATGAAAATAGGCCACCTTGCTACTTAGTCTTCATCAGCTTCACCATAAATTAGAGCTATGTCTTGTTTTTCTTACTTACTGTGTACATGAGAGAATGTTTTTTAAAGTTCAGCCTTGAAACATTCCCTTTCAAATTGCTGTGAGCAGCCTGCCAGAGGAGGTAGTGGGGGCAAAGATTGTGGGGAGCTTCAAGATGCATGAGACAGGCACAGGGGCATATCAGGTAGAGGAGCAGGGGGAGGTAGTGACACCTATGACCAACTAGGGTCTGTGGTGACAGAATAGGTAGGAACAAGGGGCAGACTGGATGGGCCTAAAGGTCCTTTTCTGCCAACAACATGTACATTTCTGTGTTTCTGTGACTTACAGAAATAGACAAAATTCTTTCATCATGTACTGGGTTAAAGCTTGACTGTGGTTTAAATGAATATGAGACATTGTGACACTTTTTTGTAGTGTAGAAATTAAATTTTATTGGATCTGAATGCTTGTCATTTTATTTGAATCATAATTAGGGAGAGGAAGAACTTGTACTAAGAGTTTTAATGAACCCATGATCCAAAATAGTAACAAAGGATATTAATGAAATATTTATACTTGGTATACTCAGTTTATCAGCATCAACACTATATAGAGCTGATAGTACATGATAGAATCTCCTTTCCCTTGGATATAACATGGTTTGGTTGAAATGTATATCCAAAAGCCCTCTTTTCCTGATTATCTTACAGGTGTCCTACTGGAGACTTGCTTTTTCTGCATCATAAGGTGCTGCACCCCTTACCTAAGGAAAAAAATGAGATTATAAGCATGCTACATTTAACATATATCCCAGAGCTGATACATCTTATTTATGCTCTGTGGCAGGGGGGGAGTCACACTGTTTTCTAAAAACAACTCCCCCTAAGGATACCTACCTAGATGAAACAGTTAAAACAGAATATTAAAGTTTTAATGTTCCTTGTATAATGAATGCTCTTATGGAATATATGCAATAAGAAACATGACATCTCTAAGCATAGGTAGTGAATGTATGTTAGTAACCAACCATGCTGCTTGCTTATTAGTAAATATACCTTTGTGGAACTGCACTTTTTACCTTGAATACTATGTCAATTTTGTATTGTAACTGTTATTTTTTTTTATTGAAATTACTTAGTATGAGTTGATCAATAAAGTTACTGAACTGAACTGTCTTCATCTGCTCATGTTACTTGTCTGCACCTGCCATTATAATCTTCTACTTGCGATAGCATAATAATTCCTACAGTAACTAGTTATGATGTCACAGGAGACGGCTATGATGTCACATGTAGACATGCTGCAACAGCAAAAGAAGACCATGTGACAACAATATTGTTTATGTGCAAAATTCATAGTGAAATATGAAAGGAAAGTAAGTGTTTGTGTAACCCCTAGATGGCGCTATCCCAGGGGCTACTACCCCTGCCTGATTTGCCACTAACAGGTTGAGGGGCCTGGATCCAATGGCGGGTGCCTCCACCCAGAGGTCAGGGTTTGCAATGGTTAAACTTACTTGGTCACAGCCCTCTGGGACACTGCAACCCCCCTTTCTTCCCACTAGTGGCCCACACAATATATCAGAATTACCTTCACAGTATACACTTACCCCCAGGTCTGGTTCCGGCACTGGGACCTCCTGTGAAATGAGATACAGTAACAATCACAGTACAGTACTTTAACATAGACAAATACCTCAGGCAGTATAACTTTGCTGAAACAAGCAGCTCTGATTTATTTAGGGGATATAACAAGGACAGGGGAAATCAGGTTAATTAGCTTATCACTCTAATAATCTACCTATGGCTCTGTGCACAGGCCTATCCCTATCAGTTACTGTCCCTGGGTACCCAAGCCCTAGTGGCTAGTCCAAACCGTGGCAGCTGGTAGGGCCCTTTCACACAGAGAAAAGGAGAATTAAACAGTCAGCAGTACAGTAATTCCATTTGGATTTAATGTGGCAATTCAACAGGGAGCGACCCTGAATTAGTACTCACGACCTCCAAATAAGATAGGGTCCTTCAATGTCAGCAGGGCTCACTTGAGGTACACAAACCTCTTCACACATCCATATAAAAGAAAGCACTATACCAGGCAGGCTGCATCTGTATCCCGATCGCAATTACTGCACAATACCCGGGAGAACACACAGCAGATTCAGTTCCTGACAGACCGAGTGCAATTTTCAGCAATTCCTCCAGTCTTCTACAGGGTGAGCTTGGTTTCTACTCTTCAGAGATCCTTTGATTCTTTTCACAGGACGGATTCAGTCCTAACAAGCTGTTACACAAGCTGCAGACCGGAACTCTGGGCCTTACACACGTTTTTTGACTAAAACTGCACACTGAAAAAGCACAGGGCTCCTTCCTTCTTCACTGCCAAAGCTCAACTGAAACTCCAACCGACAAAACCGGCACTTCCTTTGAGTTCCTCCCAGTTCTTGACTGGATTGGCTGTCACTCACAATAGACTGCTGCTGTTGGTCCAAAAGGCACTGAAGTCTAAACTACATCTCCCAGAGTCACTGCCATACAATCCTCTTGTGGCTGGCTCAGATTATGAGTCCAAGTTCTGATTCGTCCAAGGCACCATTTTAGAGCTAGCTTACCCCACACTGATTGGTCCAGTTCAGCAGTTCAAAACTAGAATGGGGAACTAGCAGACACAGTTCTGACTGCAAAGAAAGCAGGTTAGACAAACTGTAATTTCATTATTACTCTAAATAATTTCTGGCAAACAGTTACATCTTTCAGATAGGTTCCCTTTGCACTCCTAGTGACTGCAAAAATGAAGTGAATTGGCAGCAGCTCGAGTGGTACTCAGAGAAGCACACAGTCCCCCCATACAAACTAATTATGTCTGCAAGCAGACAGCTCTTAAAGAGACAGTACCAGAGGCTCTAAAAACACTCACTGATAAATGGCTTAAATGCCAAACACCATTCAGGCTTGGAGCATTCAAGCAAGCTCCTGGAAGTCTTTTGGGAACCCCCATTTGCAGGGGGGTTACATTTGAAACAGAAGCTGAGTTACATTTACTTACTGCGTATTGTTAAAGTTGTCCATGTGGTGTCAGAATCCTATTAAAATTCCATGAAGGTTTAGGATGATGATCTCATTTAATGTTGCAGATTAAATCTTAAACTATGTCACCAGCATGTTCTTAACCTTAACATAGAAACATAGAATCTGACAGCAGGTTAAGGACTTCTTGACCCACCTAGTCTGCTCATTTTCCCTACCTACTGTAACACCGCAGACCCTATTTGATCTCTGGCTTTACCCCCCCCCTTCCTTACCACTAAGTTTCCCTTATGCCTATCCCATGCATTCTTGAATCCTGTTATCATTTTTTCCCCACCACCTCCACTGGGAGGTTGTTCCAGGCATCCACCACTCTTTCTGTAAAGAAGTACTTCCTCACATCTCCCCTGAGTCTACTGCCCCTCCAGCTTCATAGCGTGCCCCCTTGTTCTTGTACATCTTTTTTGCTGAAAAATGCTTCCCTCTTGAACCTTATTTATACCCATGCAGTATTTGAAAGTCTGTCATATCCCTCCTCTCCCTCCTTTCCTCCAGGGTTTACATATTGAGGTCCTTTAGTCTCTCCTCATAGGGCTTTCGATGCAGACACTGCACCATTTTAGTTGTCCTCCTCTGGACTGCTGCCAGTCTATGTCCTTCCAGAGAGGTGGTCTCCAGAACTGGACACAGTACTCTAGGTGAGGTCTCACCAGTGATCTATACAGCAGTAACACCACTTCTCTCTTTCTGCTGGTGATACCCCTTCTTATGCACCTTAGCATCAAACTAACTCTCCCCACTACTTTGTCACACTGTCTGGCCATCTTTAGGTCATCAGATATGATTACCCCTAGGTGTCTTTCCTGTTTGTTGGTCATTAATAGTACACCCCTCCCCCATTTTGTATTCCACCCCTCAGTTTCTGTGCCCCAAATCCATGATTTTGCACTTCATTGCATTGAAACTCAGGCTTGGCTCCCTGGTCTCTGCTGCATAAGAATCCACACAAGCTGTGCTCTGGATAACAAACTTTATTTCTAAAACCAGCAGTAAAGATATACCACACACCCTCCCTCTGTGAACAACCAAAATGTTTTCACGCAATACTAGCACTTTCTAAAGGCTGGGTTAGTGCAATCAGTGAGTTCCTTTTAAAGTGACAATGTGCTTAACAATGGCAAGACAGATGACCATCCTTGCCCTATCACATAAATATGCACTAAATACCAGGCAAACAAGTAATTCATGAATACATACATTAAATACACTAAAAAATTATAAATGCACAACACAAGTCAAGGAGAAGAAAAACAGGGAGGATAAGAACTGGAGGGGAGGTGCGGGGAAGGGAGAATGAAGGAAATTGGCAGGAAAAAGGGGATTTAAATATGGATTGGTATTTACCAAAAATACAAAAAAAGGAAAGGGGAAAATGGGGGTGGGGGTGACCTTGAGAAAGTGCTAATATTGTGCAAAAACATTTGCCTGTTCACTGATGGAGGGTGCGTGATATATCTTTGGTGTTGGTTTTGGAAATAAAGTTTGTTATCCTGAGCACAACTTGTGTGAATTATTGTGGAACAGAGACCGGGGATCTGAGCCTAGGAGTTTCAGTGAGTACTTCAGTTCGCTTTTGGCTCCGGTCCTTTGCTGTTTGCGGAGTCTCCTTCTTTGACTTTCCTACTTCTTCACATTGAAACGTAGCTGCCACACCCTGACCACTCCTCTAGCTTTCTCAGATCTCTAATCATTTTTCCACCTCTGCAAGGTTGCTAATAAAGACATTAAAGAGGATCGTTCCCAGTACTGATCGCTGTGGTACCCCCCTGGTCACACTCCCTTCCTTGGAGTGAACTCTGTTTACCATTACCCTCTGTCTCCTGTCCCCTAACCAATTCCTTACCCAGTTTACCACCTTTGGACCCACTCCTAGGCTGCCCAGCTTGTTTATGAGTCTCCTATTTGAAACAGTGTTGAAGGCCTGACTGAAATCTAGGTAGGCCACATCCACCGCTCCACCCTGATCTAATTCCCTGGTCACCCAGTCAAAGAAATCTATCAGATTTGTTTCACATGATGTTTTTCCAATAAATCCATGCCGCCTCAGATCTTGTAAGCCACTAGATTCAAGATATTCCACAATCCTATCCTTTAGTAGTGATCCCATTAATTTCCCCACCACTGAAGTCAGGCTGACTGGCCTGTAATTGTCAGCCTCCTCCCTGCTACCATTTTTGTGAAGTGGGACTACATCTGCCCTCCTCCAATCCTCTGGAGCCACTCCCATCTCCAGTGAGTGGTTGAACAGAGCTGTCACAGGTGCAGCCAGCACCTCTCTGAGTTCTCTCAATATCCTTGGATGCACCCGTCTGACCCCATTCCCTTGTTCACTTTCAGATTTGCGAGTTCCTTCAGGTCTCCCTCCTCTGTAGATGGACTAGTGTCCACCTCTCTTCCTTCAATGCACTTATTAGTGGTCCCTCACCTTCCCCTTCCTCTGTGAACACTGAACAAAAGTATTTATTAAAGATGTCCACTTTTTCCTGGTCCCCTTCCGCACACTCCCCCTTCCCTTCTAAGTCTTATTATTTCTCCCCTGGTCTTTCTCTTTTTGCTTACATAACTGAAAAATGTCTTGTCCCCTTTCTTTACTGCCTTAGCTATTTTCTCCTCCATTTGCACCTTTGCACTCCTAATTTCTTTCCATGCCTCCCTCTGTTTTTACTGACACACTTCCCTATCCTACTCCATCTGTGTCTCCTTATACCTCCAGAATGATAATTTTTTTGCTCTTACCTTCCCAGCCGCGTCTTTTGAGAACCATAGCAGTCTCTTTTTCCTCTTGCTTTTGTTCACTTACCTGATGCAGAGGTTTGTTGCCTTCACTATCCCCTTTCAGTTTTGCCCATTGCCCCTCCACTCCACTCAAATCCCCCCTCCAGCAGGGTATCCCTGAGGCATTCCCCCATCTTTTGAAAATCAGCCCTCCTGAAGTCCAGGACACTTGCCTTGGTGTGGTTCGATTCTGCCACAGTGCTAGTTTGGTGATCACTGGTTCCCAGGTGGCCACCCACTGTGACGTCTGCAACTCTGTCCTCATTGGCGAGTACAAGG
The DNA here is from genome assembly GCA_016271365.2 of Neoceratodus forsteri. Taxonomy (NCBI): domain Eukaryota; kingdom Metazoa; phylum Chordata; order Ceratodontiformes; family Ceratodontidae; genus Neoceratodus; species Neoceratodus forsteri. Next base: position 1,556,121,934 of record CM057449.1, on the reverse strand, counting down.
TCTAGTACTGCGACCTCAAGAGTAGGCTCTTTTATTAGTTGTCTGAGGAAAGACCCCTGCAGGGGATGTCCATGCTCTTAGCTGAAGCTGCAGCTGGGATGCTCCAATCTACATCAGGCAGACTGAAGTATCCTACCAGCAACATCTCCCCTTATTTGCCATCTTTTGGATGGTTTCCATCAGAACCTTTCCCAACTCCCCAACCCCACCCCATGCTGGGGATCTGTAGATCACACTAGTGTGAATTGCAGCTCCATTCCCAGTTTCTAGGGTGACCCACAGTACCTCCGCCCCTCCAGGTATTTCCTGTAGCTTTGTTGCTTTTATGCTATCCCTTCCATAAAGAGCCACTCCTCACCCTTTCTTTCCCACCCTGTCCTTCTTGAACAGAGTATAGCCTGGTATGGCTATATCCCAGTCATGGTTCTCATTGCACCATGTCTCGGTAATGGTGACAATGTACAGGTCAGCTTCTGCCATAATGGCCTCTAGGTTCAGGATTTTATTTCTCAGACTTTGAGCATTTGCACACATGGCCTTCCAGATCCTGCTACCACCCTGCTTATCAACCCCCATTTTCCTTTTTGACTTCTCTCCTTACCCCCTCTGCTCTCATTCCCATCTGTCTTCATTTCTACCATTTTGTTGTTGTTGTTGTTGTTGTTGTTGTTGTTGTTGTTAGGTGCCCTTGAGCATTTCTCTCCCTTAGGGTTCACAATGTGACTACTTCAGTTTGTGGGGGGGCAGTTTTTGTCTCCCTGCTTCCTTCCGCCACCCACCTCAGCTAGTTTAAATGCTCAGCAATGTAAGATTTAAACCTTTCACTGAGGACTGTGATTCCCCTCCTGGATGGATGCATGCCATTTCCCCTGTATAGGCCCTTATCCCTCCAGGTGGGACCCCAGTCCCCAATGTAGCAGAACCCCTCCTTTCTGTACTACTCCTACAAACGTGAGTTGAAGCTTCTGGTATGGAGTACCCTATCTTTCCACCTGCCGCAGACAGGCAGCACCTCAGAAAAGGTCACTGAGCATGCTACCTGCCTAGGATCCCTCCCCCAGCTCGCTGAACTCCTCCTGCACTATCCTAGCCTCATCCCTAGCCAGATCATTAGTCCCAGGTGGACAATGACATTCAGCTCTCCCTCCTATCCTGCTGTCCTAGCGATCCTCAGGATCCGTTTTTCATTCCTCCTAGCCATGGCACCAGGTAGGCACATAACCTTCCTCTCCCCCTCCCATGCTGTCCCCAAATGTATCCTGCTCACAATGGAGTCCCCCAACAAGAGTTGCTTCCTCCTCCTCTGGGGTCCTCTTCCACCCTCCTTGGAGTCTGCACTGTGGAGGACCCCCACATCCTCTTAGGTCACTACTATGGCTGCCTCCATGGGACAGTCCTGCCCTGCCAGAGCAATGTAGGAACTGTATAGTGGTACCATATGGGGATTGTCCCTCTGATCCACCACCCTCACCCTTACCAAGCCCACCGTAATCCAGTTGGGGTCTAGGTCAATATAGCACTACCAAAAAAGCATGGTCAATTTTCATGCAGACAAAACAATGAGAGCAATAACTGGGTCGACAATGCAGCATGAAGTGACAACCACGCATCTGGTGGGGATAGAACTCGGGTGGAAGAGAAAGTCAGTGGGGAGGGATTTACTATTACAAACTCAGAAGGGGAGAAAGTTGATAGGGGTATGTGATTTACTATTAGTAACCCCGGGAGGTTGACAGTTGGGTAGGAACAATAACATACCAACACTGTTTTATCCCATTCTCTGTTTTTCCCAACACTATTTTCACCACACAGTTTTTGTGGTGCGATTATTGCCATGCTATATTGACTGGATACCATCCAACTGCTTCTCCTCCTTGGCATCCTTTGAGGTAGCAGTGGTGGATTTGGTGGTCCCTGGGTGGGGGAGGAAGCCCCCCAAAACCTAGCCAACTCATTATGGAGTCTAGCAACCTCCTCCCCTAGCCCAGAGAGGTCCATGCAGATGGAGCAGCACCCCAGTCTCCAGAAGGTCTCTCTGAACACTGCCACCCCACAGCCACTGCACTGCACCACTCCCATCATTATTTCTACTCTGTTGCCCCTGGTGATACTCAGTCCCTTGCATCCTGGCCTGGATAGTTTTCTAGCTAGTGTCTCCCATCACTGTTTTTTTCTCAAACAAAAACCCTTTTGTACCCATACCCTAATGAGGGTGTTTTACCCTCTCCCAATTCTAGCCCACTCCCGCCTTCCCTTGCAGACCTCCTGCTTCCCTGCATCTTCCTTGGTTGCCTGCTTTACTCACTCGCTGCTGCAGTGCAGAGTGTTCAGCTGCTGGCTGCCTCATTGATCTTACACAGGTGGACAGACTCCGATGTTCTTTGCATGTTGGTCCTTCATGTGGGGGGCCACAGCGCAGGTGGCCGCTTGATGGCCTAGTCCTTAAAGAGCAGCTGACACTAACCTTGGCATGATATCTGACCTCCGTGTCTGTATCCTGATTAGCTGAACTGCACAAAGTTTGAGTCAAAAATATGCTTTTAGACTTACTATTTTATGAAAATACAACCTCATCATGACCACGTTTCAGCCCAGTGTTTCAGTGCAGCAGAAAGCGGATATCAGCGTGCGGTGATGTCAAGTATGGAAGGGCTTATGGTACTGCTTGCGGTACTTCTGCAGTACAAAGCACGTGTCCCTAGTCAGTGAAGGTATTATATATGTTAGCCATGGCATCTACGTTATTCAAAAGTAGCATATAAAGACTTATCTGACAACTCCTCCGTGTCTGATGTGGAGTTTAAATCTGATGTGATGGTTCAGGTAACAGAAAATGGTGTCATTTTTCTCATTCATATGAGCCAATAGCTGTTATACATCATATTTTTTGAAGTGTCCACTATTTGCAAGTGTGTAGGTGACTCTCAAATTAGGTCATGTTGTACCTCCTCCATTTCACTGAAAAGCAGTTTCAAAGCTTACACATACTCCATGCCGATTACAGACACTTACTGGAATAGCCGGATCCCACTGCGCACTATAATTCCAATGGTAGTAAAGCTGCTTTTTAACTATGATGGAATCTGTGCCACTTACAAAAGACTCATTGCAAAAACCAGCTAAATCGCACTATACAATGTCGCTCCTATGAGCAAATCAAATCAAGCTTTAGTTTTAAAAAGCGCTATTCACATATGATCAGAGCGCTTGTACAATATTCATCAAATCTGAGCTATAATATCCATAAATAATTAAAACAAATCAACAACTATCATTCATACAAATTTAGAGAAAGTAAGGTTAAAAATATAAGTTTTCAGTGCAGATTTGAAACTCTCCACTGTCAGGCACTCCCTTATCCGATGAGGTAGAGAATTTCACAGGGTAGAGGCTGCAAATGCAAATGCCTGGGCCCCAGAAGTCTTCAAATGCACCCTGGAAATCTCTAGCAATCCCTCATTAGTGGAGCATAGTGGGTGGAGGGGGTGGCAAGGACACAGAAGGTCTTGCAGGTAACACGATCCCTGTCTGTGTAGAGTTTTATAGGTCAGCAAGCCGACCTTGAAGGTGATCCACCACTGAATAGACAGCCAGTGCAGGCTGTGCAGCACAGGTGTGACATGGCAAGAGTGAGGAAGCCCTGTCAGCAGCCTGGCTGCAGCGTTCTGCACCAGCTGCAAGTGGCGGATATCAATGCCCGGTAGCCCTAGGTACAAGGAGTTGCAGTAGTCAAGGCGAGAGGTCACAAAGGCGTGGACCAATTTTGGAAGGTCATTAAGCAGAACCAGGTGTTTAATCCGGGCAATATTCCTCAGATGGTAAAATGAGGTCTTGACGATGGATGACACCTGAGATCTAAGTGTCAGTCCCTCATCAAAAACAACGCCCAGATTTCGCACCCATTCAGAGGCAATCAGCTGGCTGCTACCAAGCCAAAGCCCGGAAGGCTGCTCAGCTGAGAGCCCCTCTACCCAACAACCTGGGTCCACAACCAAAACCTCAGTCTTGCCCTGATTCAACCTTAGCCAGTTGGCAGTCATCCAGTATTGGATCTCAGCGAGGCAGTTGTTAAATACTGAGATAGCTCCATTTTGCTTGGGCACAAAAGACGTGTATAGCTGAATATCATCTGCATATCAGGGGAAACTCAACCCATACCACTTCACAATGTCTCCCAATGGCAGCATATACACCGAGAACAACATGGGTGACAAAACGGAGCTCTGCTACACCCCACATGACAGGGAGAATGGTTCAGAGGAATAAATCTCCGACACCACTCTCTGAAACCTGCCAGTGAGGAAGGAATGGAACCATCTGAGGACTGTACCAGACAGTCCACAGATCAGCTGCAAGTGCTCTATTAACACACCATGGTCCATGGTGTCAAACACTGCAGAGAGAGCAAGAAGGACCATGATGGAATGGGTCTTCTGATCTGTCGCTATCAGGAGATCATTGAGTACCTGAACTAGAGCCATCTTGGTACTGTGCCTCTTCTGAAATCCAGACTGGAGAGGATCGTAGATGTCGTGGATGGTGAGATGATCCTCCAGATGCTGCATGACCACCTTCTCAATAACCTTGCCCACAAAGGGCAGGTTAGAGACAGGTCTGTAGTTGATGAAACAATCTGGATCAAGAAAAGATTTCTTAAGGAGAGGTGTCACCACCGCCTCCTTCAGGGTGTCTGGAAACACACCTGTCTCCAACGAACACCAGACTATCTCAGCTAGGACTGGGCCGATGACCTTGACACACCCCACAAGGAGGTGAGTTGGGCACGGATCCAAACTATAGCAGTTCTGCCACATACTCCGGACAATCTTCATGACATCTGTGATTGCCACCCGGTCAAAATAGGACCAGACAAAACAAGGAGCTGTAACCTCCCATCTGCAAGAATTGAGCAAACTCGTCACACTTATCCTGTGACAATGCTCTCCAAGACTGCAGACAGGCTGAATTGCACAGTCTGTCGATAGTTCGGAAGAGCTGAGCTAGTCGATTCTGAGCAGCAGCGATCTCCCTGCACAGGAACTCTGCCTTCTTGCGGGAGACAGCCGATTGATAGTCCTTATAATGGGCCATCAAACTAAGTCTGTTGTCATCAAGGCCTGATTTCCACCAGTGCTGCTCTATCCTTTGTCCCACTCTTCTCAACCCCCATTAAACCAGGGGGACTGAGGGTGAAGGGTGAGGGGGCAGACATAGGCAGGATCTATGGAATTAAGAGCCTCAGTCACAGCCCTATTATAAGTCTGTAACTGTTTGTCTGGATCCAAGCTTGCACTTGGAAAACCTGATAGGTCCAGCACCACCGTCAAGACATCTGGGGTCAAAGCCCTTAAAGAGCAGTACCGGACCATCTCCGTAGGGGCAGACCTATAGGGGGAGTCTGAAAATTGAACCTTATAGTGTGGTGGTCAGACCATCCGACCAGTTCCACTACCAAGTCAGAGGTCTCCATGCCCAGTAGAAAGACCAGGTCCAACGAGTGACTGTGATTATGGATCTCAGAAGTAATCACCTGTATAAAGCCAGCGAGTTCATAAGTTGGAGGAAGTCCTGTCCAAATTGTGAGAGTTTGTCATTGACTCAGGCATTGAAGTCCCCCAGAACCACCCATCTGGGGGACTCTAACACCATGCCGATGATGGAGTCCATAGCTTCCTGCAGGAATTACTTCTCACTCCTGGGTGGACAGTAGACAAGAAGAATCCTGCACCCCACACCTGCGCCCACAATGCACTCAGAGGATCTGGTCTCCCCAACTGGCACTTCTGCAAGGCCCAGTTCTGATTTAAAACATATGGCTACACCCCCTCCTATGATTCAACTGCAAAGAATGATTATCAGTTCCCTTCCTCCAACTCAGACTAGCACACTAACTCTTGTGTTTTGGTTTTTACACTACTTGAAGGTCCCAATTTAACTTGCAGACTCTACACATCTAATAAAGTATCTGTTTACTTACCTTACCTAGTCAGAAATGTCCAAGCAGAAACATTCTAGCTGCCTTAGTCAACTGCCTCCTTGCTCCTGCACAGAGCTAGTGGTGCCAAAAACAGCAGAGAGAATACAGTATGTTATTAATTTTTAATCCTTAAAGTAGCCAGTTGTTACTTTTTTATTTTGAAAGTGTTTTTCTTTTTGTTTTTCTTTTCTAATTAGATGGCTTCTACCTAATGGAATTCGGTGGGCGATACAGAACAGTACTTTGCCTGGAGGCTGACGCACCCAGGTCTAGACCCCTTTATACCTCATAGATCACATCACTGTGACCTCTCACTTTGTGACTTCACTGGTGACTGATATGGCAGGAGACGAGTAATTCTGCTGCTTCGTTAGTGGTGATGTCACAGTCAGTAAGACTACAATGCAGATGATGTATAAAGGGGACTAGGACTCAATATGTTAGCCTCCAGTCTGTTTCACTTGTCACACTCAGTACTGCCCAATAAAAAATCTTCTAAATAGCATAAGGGAAAATAAACTGTACTTCATATAGAAAAAGTAGCAGTTTAATACTTTTAAAAGTTAATGTTAATTTTCGGCCGTGTACTAACTCAGCAACTTCAATTTCCTGAATCTTTGGGCTTTAGCTTACACTAGACCTAAATGTGTCTCAACAGAGTTGTTTATATTACTGATGATTTGTTTGAATCTAGATGCTGAATCACTGGTTCTTGAAGATGCAGATTCACAAAAGCGAATCATTGAGAAGGAATTCGTAAGGGAGAATTCTGGTAAAGTCAATGCTGATGATATACCATTAATTCACAGAAAAAAGGTAAGGAAATAAGACTTACTAAGACTGTTACTCCCATTGTGGCCTGTCTTTCAGGCCTTCATACTATAAACAGTTGCGTGTTTGATCCTTGTAGAAAGTAGGGGTAAGCGAGTAACAGATATTATTTCCAGAATACCACAAATAATGCACTATTCGTTATTCAGATCCAAATAATGAATAGTGTCTCTACTCATGAGGTATTTATATTCGGGAATGTGTCCCTATCTCCAGGTGGCCAGGGCTAGGCTCCTGGCCACCTGTCCTCCCCAATTTATGTTTACAAAGTCTCCCACCCACTCCACCTATCCCACATCCCAAACTGCCATATTTACAATGACATTCTGCTGCCAGCTCCAGGCACACTACCAGGAGCCAACACCATGACTGCATTTTAAGAGAGCCCATTCCTGCAAAATATCAGTTCCCTTCCCACATGCCCAAACACTAATGTCAAACTATCTTTGATTCTAGCACTTACCTCCCTTGCCGTGAATCTTGGGGGAGATAACAAAACTAAAAACAGCTAGCCAGTCAGACCTCCCCCCCCCCCCGCTGCAATGCATCCTACTGTAAGCTATGCTTGATGCTGAGCTTTCCAACTCTATGAATGGAGCACTAGTTTAATTGTAATATTCAATCGCACGGGAGGGGACAGGATAGAAGGAGCATCTTAACACCACTAACAATGCTTCTCCTGCTCTGCCCCCTCCCTTACAATTCTGTACTACAACTGAACTTGTACACCATTCCTAGAGTTGGGAGTGTCAGTGTCAAGTGCAGCTTATGGTAGGATGCACTGTAGTGGGAGGGGGCCCCGACTGGCTCGCAAGTTTTAGGTTTGTTAGCCTCCCCCCATCCCCGAGGATCACAGGAAGGGAAGTGAGTGCCAGAATAAAAGGTAGCTGGACACTTGTGTTTGGGCATGATGGGAGGGGACTGATATTTTGTGGGAATGGGAGCTTTTAAAATGCAATTATGGTGTCAGCTCCTGGCCTTGTGCCAACAGCTGGCAGCAGAATGCCATTGCAAATATCTCAGTTTGTGTGAGAAATGGGATAAGGGGAATGGGTGGGAGACCTTGCAAACATAAGATAGAGAGGATGGGTGGCCAGTAGTCTAGCCCTGGCCTTTTGGAGAGGGGGAAAGGTATTTTTCTAGTGACAAACAAAAAATCCAGCATGCACCACCTTCTTAAAATAAAAGATGCTGCCCTTTGGTAAGTGAAAAAATGTGCTGTTTTTATTGCAGTGCCATACAACACCCTGATGCATTTCAGGCCACTGCCCTTTATCAAAAGGCATTGTACTGAAACATCACAGTCTCTTTCTATACATACCTATGACATCATATTTGAAAGACAACAAGGTATAATTAACCAGTATCACAAACATTAATTCATCCCACCTTGACAACCATAATGACGTCAGCCAAAAAGCACAGTTAAAAACCAAGTGTGGTGAAAGTGAATAAATACAATACACACTTATGTACAGATATACAATAACAATGCATAAGAAATACAAAAATAAGTCCAATGGCATTCATCTAGCGAGGGCATAGAACCACATAACCAGATATACATTTGAATATTTCAAATTCTAACATGGCAAGAAATTATCTAGAAATGTCATTGGCCAAGAGATGTCAGCTGACTGTGCATTAAATCTCTTGGAACACATTGCCAGCTGCTGAATCACATGTACCTCCTCCAAAAAACCTCCTTACTGAACAACATTACTAAGCCTCCACACTAAGCCTCCAAACTGAAAGTAAAAAATACCCAGTGGCTGCCATATTTAAAATCCAAGCCTTTACTACTACATTTTTGTAAACTAAATTCTGTCAAAGTAAACCCAGCATTTTCTCAGAGTACCTTACCAAGATCGTAGCTCCTTAAGAAACAATTCCCTACCATTTACAAAAAAAAATTTCTCTAGCCACAGTTAAACAAACCTCTGTGGCCCCTGTCTAAATCTCTAGTGTTTAAACTAAACCTCTTGCTAACACCACTCCAGCACTGCAGGGAACATCGTCATCAACTGTACCAAAGATTGTTTCCCCATTCAAAATAATTTAGAATAAAACTGCCATTTGCGTCTTACTACAGTTCATTCACCGAAGACAAAGCATTTTTTTCTTAATTTTCATGAGCCCAGTTGTTCACCTGATCAGAACAGAGCCACAAGGAAATGCAGTAAGACACTTCCTGTTGCCGATCTCAGATCCACGCAGCACTGAGCGGGGATTCAGGAGGACCAGCAATCAGACTAGAAATGCAGCACATACAGTACAATCACTGCTCCCAGCTCTCTGACCACAAGAAGCACTGTACTGATGCCACATTCATACTGCCCATTTAATTACGTGCCGAACTTTCAGCCCAGCATTACATCACTGCTCACAAGTACGCAAGCGGGCCAGCAGGCAAGCAGTCAGTAACAGTGCTCAGTTACCAACTAGACAACTCCTGATCCCATCCATGAAGCAAACCACTGAAATAAAGCTCCTGCTTTTTTGAAGCTGCTGGGGAGGGGTCACTATATGTAACAAGGCCATTTTATATGTGCGGAACTACTGAGCCATCAGCACATCACTACTGATGAGTACACGGGGGGGGGCATAGTCAGTCAGTAACAGTGCTCTGATACAACCAGCCAACTCACAATCCCATTGAACTGCCGACATATCTTATTGACTGGTCTTGCTGTGAAGCTCTGGGGGAAGGGGTTCATGCATAAGAAATATTCTGCAGTGTGTGTGTGTGTGGTTTGGGGAGGATATTTCTAGTGAACTACCAAACGAAGAACACAAATGGGGCTCACAGTGCCACAGCACGATCTGCTGCCTAAGCACCACCTGCTGCCTTAATACAGAAACACTACATAAAATACAACACAGAGACTATTTCTTTAACATTCCCTTTTTCTTTACAAAGACATTTAAAACACATTTTTTTAACTAAAAAAATGTTAATTTTTAAGGGTTCTTTTTCTTGGAAACAAGACATTTTATAAATGTTATAAGCCACTCTGGGATGTGCATTAAAGGATGTTAATGCACTTCCCAGGGGTGTAAGGACACTTGGCATTTGGCCTTGTGCCATAGTACACCCCTGGGGCATGCATTGGAATCCTTTAATGCATAACCTGTCATGGTTTATTACTTACATAATTTTATCAGCTCAGAGAACATTTCCCAATAAATTCGAATGGAATTAAAACCAATGTTCTGAAAATACCAATACCACCACTGCAGACACTAAGTAGAGATAAACAGGGAGAGCTAGCATAATGTTGTAGTGAGTAATCATATGTAAGAGGAAGCTATTTTACATATGATAGCAATTCAAATTTATCATTTAAATCAGGCACACTAGAAGCACTCAGGGTAAAGATTCAAAAACCTTCTCTTTTTGAACAATAGTTTGTCAAAGTCCCCACCTCTTGGATTCTGACATACTTTGTCAGTCACGCTAAATGTGAAGCTGTGTGCCTCACTGTTACCATTCTGCATAAAGTGTTTAGCTGTTGCATACCTCTCATCCATGTTAAAGCTTTGTCTGAAAGTTTTGTAGAATATTTACATTTAACCAATCAGAACCTCAGATTTTCTTAGGTAGCGAGTAAATCTCAAATTAATTTCCTGAATCTCCAGATAAGTAAAAATGAAATGGGACAGCTGGACACTGACATTTACAGGAAACCTAGTGACAGAAATATGCTGTTGTTGGCATCCAGCTGTCATCCCAGACACACTGTGCATAACATCCCTAAGGGGCAGTTCCTTAGAATTCATAGGAACTGCAGTTGGCTGCATCATGATAAGAAGGGTGTTTTAGTTGTACATGTTGCAGCTATTGCAAATTGTTTTCCCCAGGTGACAGTTTTTTAAATCCACACATTGGTAAAAAAGTTTGATATTAGACAGTATATCACTTGTGAGAGTGTGGGAGTTATTTAAATGGCCATATGTCAGAGTGGAGTGTTTTATGTCAGTAAAACCAAGAGACAATTTAAAATGAGGGTAGGAGAACACTATAGGGTGATAACCTATGAGGTGGGCACATGAGGAAGGGAGCCATCCGTAATGGCAACTCCTTTCCAGCGCAATCCCTCACAGCGATGGGAGGGTAGGATGACGGATGAGGGGTGGGCGAACTGGGCGACAGGATATGGGTATGTGTGCGGCGGCGTGGGGGGAGTGAGCACGGCAAGCATGGGCTGGGAGGGGCAAAGGGTCTGTAGGGGTGGCGCTGCAGTGGATGGCCAAGATGCGTCGTGGTGAGGTTGGCTCACCCCCAGAGTTGAGAATCATGAAAGTAGTGGGAGTGCAGTTGCAGAACATCCGTGAGGGGGTGTGGCGGTGTGCAGCCCTACAGAAAAGCATTAAAAAACTCTCCTGGCACCGTTGTCCTGTGTGCCAGGTTGTCAAATGCCGAAAATCTTTTCAGCACTCTGACTGTGCGATAACGGTGATCGCCTTTAGACGTTCTCCATTTTCACATAAACCCCTATAGGGCCATTCTTAACAGGGATGAGAGATATGCAGCAGCTAAACATGTTAAGGATAACAGTGAGGCACATAGTTTCACATTTAGGGTGATTGACAAAGTACAGTATGTCAGAATCCAAGAGTGAGGGACTTTGGGGGACTTTGACAAATTATTGCTCAAAAGAGAAGGTTTTGGGATCTTTACCCTGGGTGCTTCTAGTGTACCTGGTTAAATGATACATTTAAATTGCCACCATATATAAAATTGCTTCCTGTTACATATGATTACTCACTACAACATTATGCTAGCTCTCCCTACTATTGGAATTTAATGGGGGCTGTTTTCTGAGCTGATAAGGTTATTTTGAAATATACATAAGTATATATGATTACGTGGCTGTATACACTCACTTAATTAATTCCATTGGGCTTGTTGTTATGTTTTGAATGCATTTTTATTTTATAAAAGTCTGTAAATGCATAATTTTTTTTTATCTGTGTTTTTTGGCTGTGGGGTTTCCTGACACAGTTGTGGTTATCAAGGTTAGATGAATTACCTTACAGATACTGATTAATTACACTTTGTTGTCTTTCCATTATGATGTCATAAACATGTATATAAAGATACTGTGATGTTCAATAGAATGCCTTTTGATAAAGGACAGTGTTTCGAAATGCATCAAGGTGTTTTATGGCACTGAAAAAAAAAATAGCACTTTTTTCACTTACCAAGGAGCAGCATCTTTTATTTTAAGACAGTGAAGAGTACTGGATTTTTTGGGTTTGACATTTGTTTTAGTTTTTTTTTTTGTTGTGTTTTGTTTTGCTGCCTTCTGTTTCTCCCTATCAGCCTCTCCTTCAGGCCATCTATGGTCTCTCCTCACCACTCACTTGTACCCCCACCCACTGCTACTGTCCACCATCCCAAATGGCAGCCACCCTTGGGGTAACTCTTCACCATATGGGTTCTCCACCTCCGTGGAGAAAGGCGCCAGTGGGAACCATCCAGTGCAACTAATCATTTGGCCCCTTGGGTGCTGAAGATGTGGTCTCTGGGGCCTGACCAGGGCATTCGTGGCAATGAAGGGACTGGATGGCCATTATCTGGTTGAGCAGAGGAGAGTGTTTTCCTCTTTTTTACTCCCTAGGGGTGTGGCATGCCATGATGTGTAGGCATATGCTGATGTCCACCACATCCCCAGGCAGTAGGTTGGCATGCTGCTATACCTCCGGTCTCCACCGGGAGTCAGCAGGCACCGGACTGCATCCCCACCCTCTGCCCTCCTGGAGAAGGCGAGCGGTCATTGGATGCTCAAGCCTTCTCCTCCTGGCCGGCCCTCCAGCGACCCATGTCCATTCCCAAACCCAGGTCACTGACATCACAAGCAGAAATCCAACCACTGCGCTGACAGGCCAGCTGGTTTGACATTTGTTATAATTATCTGAGCGCCCTGTCCCAGTGTGGATTTCTTTGTGTGGTTCTTCTTTTTCTAGTGTATTGGTAAACCAGCTAGATACACAAATAACGAATAATGAATTCCTGAATACCCAAATATTCAGGTACCAAATATGAATATTCAGCTGAATATTCGGGATAAGGTATTCACACACCCCTAGTAGAAAGTAACTGCATAGATGACACATCCTCTATTACTCCTTCTACCCCACTCTCGAACAGTGCCTCCAAGTTCACCAGTACCCAGTCTGCCCCTACCGCTAACCTCTACTTTAAGCTAACACTAACCTCTTCTTTAGTCTAACTGTTCTTTTTCTCACACATGCACTAACATCCTAGGGATGTTACAAACCTGGTTTGCTCAAATTTATTTATACACCAGTCTGCTGGTTATTGGTGGTTCTAATCCTTGATTAGTCATTCCTTGCTTTTCAGCTTACTGCCATTTAGTAATCGAATCCATACACTCCTCTCATGTAATAGCAAATATATGACTGTTGGATTAATTGTTTTCTTATTGCACTTCATTTATTACTGTTTACCTCCTCCTCAGCTCATATCTGGAAAAGAGCCTTGGAACAGCACACCTCTACCATTTACCAATTTTTTAATGCATAATACACTATATTATATATTCTGATCAGATAATGTAGTATCCAATACACTGTTAAACTGAAAATATGAACTGTGTTCTGTTTGCTTTATTCATGGATTAAGCTCTGACCACAAAAAATGAATTTATGATGAATTTTTCAGAATGGAATGCTCTCTCCTACTGCTGATTCTTCCCTACCCTAACCTTGCTGTAGCAGCTCAGGACTCTTCTCCAAAATGTATCTCTCGCCTACTCAGTTGTTTGTCCCACTCACATCTCCTTGGTTCATGTAGGACATTTTTGTTGCTGCTCAGATGCCCTCCAAACAACTGTGGCACCTCATTCTTCCCTCAGTTGGACTCGCTGACTCACTCACATAGTGCTAACATTCCTTTTCTCCTACCATAATGATCTGTTCTGCACATGGAGATAAGGGGGAAATGAATTCCTATCTTTTTCATCCATTCTGAGCTGCTACAGAGGTTGCCAATGACACAAAGAAAGGTAGAACTCTTGCAAAGGATTTCAGTTGGTAGGAGTTTAAGATACATTTAGGAGTTATTTTCTGTGTTCTAAGGTGAGGGGGTGGGGGATGAGATTCACAGCCTCTTTGGGGTTCTGCCTGCTATGGAAGAGCTTAAGAAATACTGTGTTAATGGCTATACTAGGTTATGATAAGTTAGGGTAGGATTGTTGTAAAGATTGTTAACTAAATGTACAGCACTAGTCCGATCTGGCTTCTTGGCAATCAGCTGTTTAGTTAAACAACACTATTTTAAATTTGCACTATAAAGGACAGGCTATGGATACTACAAAATTAAGATAATGTGACAATTACCTGTTCTACAGTATCTGATCATGCATCCAACTGGAAATGTAGATGACTACTGGATTTCCCATCTAAATCCAACATGTTAGATTGGAGTTACTATATCTGTGCCATCCATTAAAGTGGGCTAGATAATCCAAGCATCTCTACTAGACATACAGTGAGGTGCTGAATAATCTCTTACTTTGTTATTGTTCTACTTGACGTCTTCTCAGCATGTGTCAGTGTGGACCATCAGGTTTTGATAGATCACCTTGAGCACTAGGAGGACTCACTGGTACTGTGCTGCATTAGTCTGAGTTATCCTGTCCAGCAGAGAGCAGTAGGTAATGATGGGTGAGTCTGCATCAAAGCCCGGCTGCTCTTAGCTGTAGGGTGCTTCAAGGTTAATTTCTGTCACTAATAATGTGTATATGCTGCCCTTGGATAAGATCATTAGATGATACAATTTAGAGTTTCACTGCTTTGCGGATGATACTCAGTTGAATTTGTTGTTTGCACCTGACAGAACAAATTCAGTAGATGTGATTAATCAAATCTTGTCTGCAGTAAATGATTGCATGGCTACAAGAAGGCTGAGCTAGAACCCTAGCAAAACTCAGGTGCTACTATTTGGATTGAGCCTTCTTCAGTCAGCAATGATAAGAGGTATTGATATCATTCAGTCATTTGATGGTAAGCCTCTTCGAGGTACAGATATGGCTAAAAATCTGCAAGTCGCACTAGACTACATACTGACACAATTGAGTTATATCTGGCAGTATACAGTGGTGTGATCCAACTTTTTCCATTAAGGTCTATTGTCAAGTTGAAGTCATATTACATGGGAGAGGACTGGGTCACATTGGTGAATGCCTTTGTGGCATCACAAAGCTCTATACATAGAGCTTCCTGATGAGTTGAAGTGCTGCCTGCCGCTGGTGTAGAGCACAGCGGCATGACTAAAATCATCTACAAAGACTTAGAAACATATCATGCCAGTTATGTGACCTGCAAAGACTGCTGGTAAGGTGGAACATCACCTTCAAGGTTTGCTTGCCAATATTCCAGGCCTTATGGAGACTGAGTCCTTACTACAGTACACAAGGGACCTACTGAAGCCATATTTTGGACCACCACTTTAACTCGGCTGAAGCCAACATACAAACTGACCCTTGTTCCCATCTTAATGACTTCAGGGGACAGGGCATGTGAGGTAGCAGTGTTGATTCTGTGGAACTTATTACCATTTGATATTTTATTGACTGCTTTGGGGGAACTTTTGAAGACAAATTCAAAAGCCCATTTGTTTCCAACAGCTTTCCCTGACTTGTTCTGACCCAACAGGTTTTACAGTGTTTTATTTAATATTTAGCTGTGCTTACATGTGTTATGCAGTGTAGTTTATATTATTTATTTATTTATTTGCATTGCAGAATTAATACCTATGAGCCAATGACTCTCTTATACAGGTTCCACATCATGAATACATAGATAGTTACATACAATGAGCAGTTAACCATTTTATAAAGGTTACAGGTTCCACGTCATGATTACATATGTACATACAATGGGCAGTTAACCATTATACAGAGTTATAAAACAAGAAATAGCAAGTGAACAAGTAAGACAAAGATAAACAGATTAGACATAGAATCTACGCAGGATAAGCTAGTACAATAGCTAAAGTAACAGCTAGGCAAACTAGACTGATGTTGCAGAGCAGGCATCCAGCAGACGCATAAAATAAAGTTAAAAGATTGCAGCCAAAGGCCTTATCCAGCAATGAGAACAGAAAAGAAGACATGGGGTAAGGGTTAGGCAAATGATGTCAGAGCCAGGGGACAGATAGCAGGGGTCAGGATGTGGTAAGAGTGCAGTGGTGGGAGGGTGAGTGGGAGGGGTAGGAGTAAGTGAGGAGGGGAAGGGTGTGGTGAAAGAAAAAGAAGGACCAAAGGGAGAGGAAGGCACAGAAAAGTAGGTGCCATCTCTGAGTTTAGGTGAAACAGTCACAGGCAGCATGAGTCACAAGGAGCTGATGTAGTTTGTGTTTGAATAGGCCAACAGTAGGAACGTTAGAGACCTCACGGGGTGGCGAATTGAACAGTTTAGGGGCTCTACCTGCAAATGACTGTTGGCCTTGCTATGTGTGGCAGTGAGGAACTTGCAGAGCTGAGATTCCAGATCTTCTAGTAAGGTAGGCACTGGTAGATGGGCAGAGGAGCTCCTGTACACCAGTGGGCATGAGACCAAGGGAGGCCTTTTTTGTTACCAAGCAGGTTTGGTACGTGATTCTTTCCTGGAGCTGGAGCCAGTGTACCTGTTCATAAAGGTCACAGGTATGCGTGCGATAAATGGCCCCAGAAAGTAGACAGCATGCCTTGTTCAGTGCAGTGGAGATTTGCCATAGGGCAGAAACAGTGGCAGCTCCATATATAATAAGTCCATAGTCTATAGTAGAGATAATTCAGCTTTGTATGGCTAGGTTGAGGGCTTCAGGGGTCAAACAGTGCTTATGTCTGTAGAGAAGGCTGATGCGGATATTCACTGATTTGGAGAGTGTGTCAATATGTTTGGAGAAGGATAGTGTACTGTCCAAGGCCACACCAAGATACTTGAACACTTGCTTCTGTTCAAGTGCATCTCCAGAGTAGTTTCTGACAGTCAGCTGTTTGGTTTTATGTTTATTGTGCGTGCTATGAAACAGCATCATTTTAGTTTTTTTGTAGTTGAGAACTAGCTTCTGGGAGATGACCAGGCCTCAACTTCCATAAAAACTTTTCTGGAGCTGGTTCTCCAGGATGGAGGGATCAGTATCTTTAGCAAAAATTGCCACATCATCTGCATATAAGAGGATGTGAGTAAGGCAGGATGCTGGGAGTTTGTTAAGGAAGACACTGAAGAATAACGGCCCTAATATTGATTCTTGTGGGACACCTGACCGAACTGTTTGTTTAATTGAGAGGACATCACCTATCCATACCTGTTGCACGTGGTCAGAGAGATAGCTGTTAAACCAGTTTAAGGTGTCACCTGATAGACCCAGGTCAAGAAGCTGATTAAGTAGCAGTGGATGGTTAACCATATCAAAAGCCTTGGAGAGGTCAATAAAGATGGTGCAGACTAGCTGTCCTTGATCAAGGGCCTGGTGAATGAAACCAGTAAACTCGAGGAGGGCAGTAGTGGTGCTATGCCCTTTATGAAATCCATGCTGCTGTGGACATTGTAGGTTGTATTTTTCCATGTATCGAACCAGTCGATCTGCAGCAATTCTTTCAAGTACTTTGGATAATGGGGAATGAATGGAGATAGGTCTGTAATTTCCAAGTACAGTCTTGTCACCGCTTTTATGGATTGGGGTCACCAGGGCAGACTTCCACCTGAGTGGGAACTGGGAGAGCATGAGGGATTGATTGAAAATCTTGGTTAAGGGGGGCAGGACAGTTTCAAGGGTGAGGGTGAGGGTGAGGGTGAGGGTGAGGAGTTTCAGATCAAGTGAGTCCCCACTTGCTCTGGCTTTACCGAGTACTTTGAATAAGTATTTTCTAACTTCACCTACAGTAACTGCTTTAAAATAGAACTGTGGATGAGCTGGCATGTTTACAGGTTTGTCATTCCAAAGAGTCACGGGTGTGGGGGTCAAAGAAATCAGCAGGTAGTACGTGACTGAGATCAGTAAAAGCTGAGTATGAGGCATTGGCAATTTTGGAGTGATCAAGGCTAATGGTACCGTCAATATTTAGCATGTTGGGGGGCATTTTGGAGTCCTTCCAGGTTATTTCCACAAGGTTGCTCCATAATTTCTTACCATCTTTCCATGATTTTGATAGGGCATTTCTGTAGTAAGTGTTTTTTTTCAAGTGGATAACCCTGGTACAAGCATTTCTGGCTGCCTTATATGCCTGAATGTCAGCTTGACTGCTAGTATCGCTTGCCCGAAGCCATAGGTGGTCACATACTTTCATTTGTACGAGGAGGTCATTTGTAATCCAAGGGTTGTCTGTGCCCATAATTTTTGTCTTCTTGCATGGGGCATGGATATCACATGCTGCATTAAAGCAGGAGATGAAATATTCTAGAGCTATAGCAACATCAGTAGAGGTTTCAATAAGGGACCAATCTTGTTGTCTCAAGAGGGTCTTTAGAGGCACCAGGTGTCCACAGATAAGTACCCTACTGTTGACAGTTCTGGCTGGGGATTTAGCAAATTTATCTGACCAATGACCCAGAGGCTCTCGAGAAGGCTTATAATTTGGCCATTTCGGCAGCCCTGGATGTCATTGCGCCTGTCCGAGTTCGACCTCTCTCCCTTCGCTTTTGATCCCCATGGTTTGATGGGACTTTGAGGGAGATGGTGCAACTAAGACAAAGGTTAGAGCGTTGCTGGCGGAAATCCACCCTTGATGCCGACCGCCTTAGATTGATAGACCATTATCAAGTTTATCGATCTGCAATCAGCCGTAAGAAGGCAGAGTTCCTGTCCGGGGAGATTGCAGCTACTCAGAATCAACCAGCTCAGCTGTTCTGAACTGTAGACAGACTGTGCAACCGAGCCTGTCTGCAAGTTCGGAAAGCTTTTTTACAAGTCGAGTGTGACGAACTTGCTCAATTCTTTGTGAATAAGGTGGCTGACATCAGGGCAGAACTCTAACCAGCACACTCTATAGGCATTACTTCTGATCAGCTTAAGGCCACTGCACCTCGATTTTCCTGGAGTACCTTTGACCGACCGGCGTTCATGGATGTCATGTGGATTGTCCAGAGTGTGCACCCTACATGCTGTAGTTTGGACCCAGGACCTACTTCCCTGATTTTGGGTTGTCTTGATTCCATCAGTCCAGTCCTAGCTCTGATAGTTTGGTGCTCCTTGGAAACAGGTGAGTTTCCTAACTCCCTGAAAGAGGCGGTGGTGACGCAACTCTTGAAGAAAGCTTCTTTGGACCCAGACTGCCTTGCAAACATCAGACCAATCTCTATCCTTCCCTTTTTAGGGAAGGTGATTGAGAAAGTAGTGGCTGCACAGCTGGAGGACCATTTGACCATCCATGACATCAATGAACCCCTCCAGTCTGGATTTTGAAAGAGGCATAGTACTGAGACAGCACTGGTTCGGGTGTTCAGTGATCTTCTGATGGTTAGAGATTGGAAGAGCCGTTCCATCTTGGTTCTTCTAGATCTCTCATCAGCGTTTGACACTGTGGACCATGGGGTCCTGCTTGACCATCTGAGTTTCATCTGTGGACTGGCTGGTATAGTCCTTAGGTGGTTTACATCATTCCTCATGGGAAGAATTCAGAGAGTGGTGTCTGGGGTTTATTCCTTGGACCCAGTTTCTCTGTCATGTGGGGTTCCTCAGGGGTTGGTGCTGTCCCCCTTGTTGTTCACAGTGTATATGCTGCCCCTCAGAGACATTGCTAGAAGGTATGGACTGAGGTTTCACTGCTATGCTGATAATACCCAGCTCTACCTTTCTTTTGCACCTGACCAGGATGGAGCTCTCTCAGTCTTTAATAGCTGTCTTGCAGAAATCCAGGAGTGGATAGATTCAAGTTGGTTGAAGTTGAACTCAGGTAAGACTGAGGTGCTGGTTGTGGATCCAGGTCACCGGGTTGGGGTGGGTTCACCCTCTGGACTTTTTCTTGGGGGCATATCTCTCCCGACCTCTGAACAGGTGTGAAACCTGGGGGTAATTTTTGATGAAGGGCTGACCCTACATTCTCAGGTGTCAGCTGTTGTGAAATCTTCCTTTTACCACCTAAGGAATATCTCCAGGATTAAGCACCTTGTTCCATCCAGTGACCTTCCTACTTTGATCCATGCCTTTGTGTCTTCGGGCTTAGATTATTGCAATTCCCTGTACCTAGGGCTACCAGGGGTGAAAATCCATCACCTGCAGCTAGTGCAGAATGCAGCGGCCCGGCTCTTGACGGGATCGTCTCGGTCCTGTCATATTTCGCCGGTTCTACGCAGACTGCACTGGCTGCCAGTTCAGTGGTGGATCACCTTTAAGGTCAGTCTTCTGACTTTTAAGGCCCTATATGGACAGGGCCCGGACTACTTGAAAGAGCTCCTGGTTCCTTACTGCCCTGGACGGTCGCTCTGCTCAGCCGACGAGGGGTTGCTGGAGATTCCAAGGGTGCGTTTGAAATCTTCTGGGGTCAGAGCTTTTATGCATGCAGCCCCAACCCTTTGAAATTCTCTACCCCGTCAGTTATGGGAGTGCACGACCATGGTAGGATTTAAGCAAGCGCTGAAAACTTTTTCATGGCACCAAGCATTTGGTGAGTAACTCTTTGATGTTGTTAATGATCTGGTATATACTATATGTTGCTGAGATGTTTGTTTTGTGATTTTAAATTTGTTAGGCACCTTGGCATTCGAAAGGCACCTTATAAATAAAGATTATTATTATTATATTATTATTATTATTATTATTATTATCATAGGCACTGGATGGAGGAATGATCACTTAAGGATTCTGAGAGGACAGTAGGCTGGGTGATATGATTGGAGCGGTTTGTAAGCAACCAGTACAACAGTGTACTGGTGTCTGTTTTGTAGGTGATTCTAGTAGGTGAGATTATAAGCTGGGAGAAATTTGCCACAGAAAAGGCATCCTTATAGGCACTTGCACTGGATGACAGCCAGTTTACATTGAAATCACCGAGCATTATGACTTCCAAGTTGAGCTTCCTGTTGTTAATGTAGTTGAGAAAAGGTGTCAGGCCTGTTGATGCCAGTTTGGGAGGTATGTAGACTGATGCAATGGTCAGAGCCTTACTGTTGGTTCTGAGCAGAACCTTAATGGCTAGAACCTATATGTCGACCCCAGAATTAGGCAAGGTCAGGATATGGCCCCTTAGGATTTCTTTAAGATATATGGCACATCTACCACCTTTTTTGACAGTCTATCCTGCCTGAAAATAGTGTACCCTGGTATTGCAATGTTAGCATCAGGGACAACAGGTGACAGCCATACCTCAACCACTGACAGGATGTCCGGATTATGTTGGGAGACCCATGCTGTTAGTGCATCCAATTTATTTAGAAAGCTGCATACATTTATGCTAGCCAATGAGTGTGTACCAGTTCTGATTTTGACAGTAGGTTGGCTCAGGGGTGGGCCTGGATTGGGGTGTACATTGCCTGACATAAGTAGGAGTAATGGTATTAGTCTTTTTAGGAGCTCCTTTAGGTATCTGCTGTGAGACAAAAGTAGGCGTTTCTTTATAAGCTCTTTCCTAGTTGTGTCCTGTGCAGATAGAAGACCCGAGAGTATAAGCTGCCAGCAGTATGGAGTGGGCAGGCACCCCAAAAAGTATAGGAGTGACCCTGACTGGGTGGGTGATGGGGAGAAAAAAATTGTACTGTTAACATTTAGTGAAATTAGAGCAGTCCCACTTCTGCATAGGGGATATTCATCCAGGCAGCCATAGATGGGAGAGGGTGAGAGCTTAATTATAGTGTGTAAGGAGGTTGTCAACAAGATCAGTGTGAACAGAGAGAGAGCATGAGAGGAGCTGGCAGCATTATATATCTGAGATCACAGCCCACTCTGTGGCTATGGCTAGATACAGGGTAAGACAGATCCAAAACAAAAGGGTTTCACACTGGGAGCCTGATGCTTCGGTAAAGTTTTAAAGTTGAAAACCAGGAAAAAACGAGCACACAGCACCTCATACGACTCGAACACCGGAGATTTGAAGCAAAAATCACTGTTTATTTAAACAAATTATACCTGACACATTTCGGATTGAACAATCCTTTATCAAAGGCTAAAATGCATAGACTCAACCACCACTTAAATACAAAATACCATTGTGATGTCATAGGATGACGTATACATTGAATTAATTGAAAACACTTTTCAATTAACTTTGCAAGAAACATGCACATGAACGTTTCTTCTTTTTAATACATGTCATATGGGAAGACTTCTAATTTATTCAAAAATGCTGTGGAGTTAGCACTAGGAAGTGGTGCTACCATACTAAAACGTATAATCATAAAAAACACCAAAGCAGAGCACACACACCTCATTGATACAAGGGCACAGGTCTATTAAAGATAAATTTTATTAGCAAATGCCACCAACCTGATGCGTTTTGGATGCTAAACACATCCTTCTAATTTATTAGCTGACTAGGTTAATGATGGCAGTGTGCCTTGCTCCAGATGGGCACATGCACAGGCATAGCTATGCTTTCTCACATGCACAGGGACATACTGTCAGATGATTATGTCTGTATAATAGTGGGAATTTGACGGTTTTTTAATCTAATTATTTGAGATTCTGCCATAAGTGAAACATAACAGAAGCTAAAATAATTAAACACACCAAATATTCAATTAGTTTTCTTGTTTTGAATATCACGTGCTTATCTTTTCTCTCCTACATCTTTCCCCTTCCACTCCATTTTCTTTGCCCCAAAAACCATTTGGTCAATGTAGCTTTTCTTATTTGTTTAGTATTATTTTCAGGAGTTTTGTTCACTGCACTCCAGTAGTTGCATTTCCAACCAAAGCCTTAGTTAAATCTGCAGCAGTCACCCAATGCTATTCCAGTGATTTTGCAAATTAACTGGGGATCAGTGACCACTCACCGGTCACATGTACCTGGACGAACAAATTCATTAAGCCCCCTTCTAAAATAATCCACACCAGAGTGTTAAAGCAGGGGTACCTTGAGCTACTAAAGACACACCTAAGCCACCTGGGCTGGACACCAATCGACTCTGCCATTGATGTAAACCAAGCCTTAGACCTTTTCATCAGCCATGTCACTGCGGCCTGCAATATCTTTGCACCTCTCAAAAAGCTGAAGGTCAGGGGCAGAGCTAACTCTTGGATAACCCCCGATCTAATCACTTTACTCAAACATAGGGATCATCTCTGGCACTGTGCCCGTGCAACATCCAAACCTGGGGATATTCATAAATATAAAGCTGCCAGAAATGAGTGCACGCAGGCAGTTAGGAGTGCCAAAAGCAAATACTTCAAGGAAGCTCTCTCCAACTCCTGTGGTGATGGAAAAACATTTTGGAGTAACTTGAAAGACCTTACAGGCAAGGACCCTAAGTCACCACCCACCATGCTCAACATAAATGGAACACCAACATCTGACTTGTACACAATCACCAACACCTTTAACAATGCTTTCTCCAACTTGGATAGTGTCCTCCCTTCTAATTTCTTTGATGCCCCCTCTGGTAGTAACCCTCCTGCAACTACTCCTCTCCTACACCCTGCCCCACAATTCTACTTCAAGGAGATCCCAGTGCACGAAGCCAGAACCTATATTCGGAAGGCCATTCACAACGCAGGCTACAGTGGTGATTCCCTTGACCTGAAGTTGTTAGCACTTGTCCTTGAAGAAGTCCTTGAATCCCTGACAAAGGTCCTCAACCTATCACTAAGGATGTCCCAGTTCCCATCTCGCTGGAAACAGGTGACCATCACACTGGTACACAAAAGTGGAGACAAATCAGTGCACTCCAACTACAGACCTATCTCCATCCTCCCTCCATTGTCTAAGGCCCTGGAGCGCATCGCCTCAGACCAACTAGTCAAGTACCTGGAAAAATATGACATCCAGTATCCTGAGCAACATGGTTTCCAAAAAGGGCACAGTACCACCACTGCACTATTAGAATTCATGGGCTTCATCCTTACCATGCTCGATCAAGGAAACTGTGTAGGAGCAGTATTCATCAACCTTATGAAAGCCTTTGATACTGTGAACCGCCCACTCCTAGTCAAGCAATTATCAAACATTGGGCTCTCCAATGAAGCGCTGCTCTGGTTTTCAAGCTACCTTGGGGAGAGGGTCCAGTGGGTTAGGATTGCCGGTGTCACCTCAGAAGAAAAGCCAGTCCTTTCAGGGGTCCCACAGGGGTCCATCCTGGGGCCACTACTCTTCAGCCTCTTCCTAAACAACCTTCCCAGTGTCTGCCACCAGAAATTACTGTTCCACGCCGATGACGCAGTCATGTTCACCAACCACCAAAATGCAGAGCTCCTTGAGAAACAATTACAGCTTGAATTCATGCGCATCGAAGAATGGTTCAAGTCACACAAACTGGTCATGAACTACAGCAAAACAAAGGCTATGACCTTCTACAACCCGAACAAGTACAAATCCCATTACCTCATCATCCTAAACCAAACAGGGACCTTACTTGAACATGTTCCTGATTTTAAATACCTAGGTGTCACATTGAACAGCTCACTCTCCTACCATCGGCACATAGATTCTGTCACCAAAGTCACCAACATCCGTATAGGCCTGCTCTACAGGCACAAACACTGCATGACTCCTGACACTCTCCGGTTGGCTATCAACAGCTCTGTCACCTCCATCATTGATTATGGGCTAGCAATTTATGGCTCTGCCTCCGCCTCTGCCCTCCACAGAATTACAGTTGCACTCAACAAAGCATGTAGGCTGCTAACTGGGGCTGACCGACTTACACACACTTGTGACGTGTACACTCGGGCAGGATGGCTTCCTCTCATCAGCCGGATACAGTATCAAACCTGCCTCTTAGCCAGAAAAGTCCTCCTCAGGGTCATGCCCCCGGGCATTGAAAAACTCCTTATTGACCACCACAGCGCCCAGTGAAACTAGAAGTTCACAACAACTAACCTTCCTTGTCCCCAGATGCCGGACTACCATGGGCCAGAGGGCCTTTGCTCACAGAGCACCACAGTGGTACAATACTCTCAACAAAGAAACTCTTACTGCTGCTGCTCTTGGCCCTTTTAAGAGACAACTCCGACTTCATCTCATTTCAACTAGTCATTGTGACTGCCTCGCCTAATCAGGGGCCCACTACTCACTGCCCTCCACTTTAGTCTTGACAGCTACCTCTCCCTGCCTTGCCCCCTTCTACCTGCCTACCCCCTTGCCCCCTCTCCCTTTCCTCCCCCAGGGCACTTCCTGACTTTTATCCCTCCCCTCCCTCCCTTTAGAGCTCTTACCCTCACCCTCTACACTCCGACAATGGCCTTCCTGCCTGCATACCCCCTTCCCTCTCACCTGAAGTACTTGTTTCTAAGATTGCCCTTGGCTGGTATGTCATGCTACCTAACATTTGGCACATTTTGAATTACTGGAATTTCCTAAGCCTCAGTCTCTTACTTCTTTTTATTGTGTAACTATGTATTATTATGTTGACCTTTGTATGTATGTATATCCCCCATTCCTTCGACGTGAAACCTTTGTAAACGAGCAGTTCCTGCTCAAAGGTATTTGTAATCCTATATTTCAATAAAATAAGAAAATAAAAAATACAATAAAACTGCTTTGTCAAGTGAATAGGCCTCCTGACCCTTTCCCATGGCTTGGTTCATGCATGTATCCCTGGGATGCCCTTTGAACATTTCAGATTGGTATGCTGTGACCCACATTTTCTGGAAGGCCTGGATAAATGCAGTAGTCATTATATAGAAGGTTCTGGTCAGGACCACCTGGAGTAGCACATGCAGTTTTGGTCTCCTCAATACAAAGTGGAAATTGAAGAAGTCAAGAGGGTGCAGTATGGGGCCACCAACCTGATTGGGTGTATGGAAGAAAAAAGCTATTAGGAGAGCCTGGCATCCCCTAACATGTTCATGCTGGAGAAAAGGAGGCTGAGAGGGGCATGACCTGAATCTCATACAGAAGGATATTATCAATAAGCTAGAACAGGCATTTGGTCTGGTATTCCCAAGCAGAACATGGGGACACCCCCTGAAGCTCAGAGGCGGTAAATTCAGGGGTAACAGTATGATGCACTTCTTCTTCCAAATGGTGGTGAACCTGTAAAACAGACTATCAGTGAAGACAGTGGACACAAAGATAGTACAGGCTCCTAATTATCATGGAACCCACCAGATACCATGGGTAATAGAGGGGCTGGGGCACTTTTAGTTAGTATATGTTTGCACACAATTATTCATCCCTGAGGGGGGCAGACATGATGGAATGAGAGTCCTTTCTTGCCTTATTATAGTACTATGTCACTATGTTCTATGCTCCAAAAAGTATTTGATAGGATTCCACATTGGAGATAACATAACATAAGATGTTATGGTGTAAGGTATGATAGCCTGATGGATAAAGAGCTGCTCAATTGCAAGAAATGAGGAGCCATAAATGGTAGTCTTCTGAACAGGAAAGAGGTTATGAGACCGGTACATCAGGTGTGATTCCTGGGACTTCCCCTGTTCATAACATATAAATGACTTGGGCCAGAGCATTAAAAGTAAGGTACACAATTTTCTAATGATACCACTGTTGGAGACACCTTTAATTACAGTAGTAGCCAAAGACATAGTCAGATATTTCCAGATATCACAACATTTCTGAAGAGTTTCTTTCTGCTGCCCCTACTGTGGAATTGCAGAAAGCAAGAGATTTCCCTAGAAATATCACAGCAATTTCAGGAAATATCTGACCATGTCTTTGACTGTGACCGTGTGAAGAGCAGTGCAGTTAGATTCAAATGGATTTGTATCTTTTGAGTAACTAACCTAGCAAATGGCTCAAATCAAACAGGAGTCACCAACATCTGGACAAAGACTTCTGGCAGAGAACTAGTGGAACAGCACCTTTTGGCTGCGGCTTGCAAAGTTCCTTCGTCAGCTGGTTGGGTTACCATTTTTACAATCATCATAAACACAACCTGGACTTTCACGCAGCTTACAGCTAGTGTGTTAAATGCATCCCTGTTGCTGGAACTAAATACTCTAGTCATTCATTTGTAATGGCAGCAAATCCATTTTTGTAGAGAGTGAATATTTCTTAATAAATAGGAACATCATTACATGTCAGATGGCATAATTTCTCAGACACCTACTGTAATAATAGTACTATTTATCTGTTCTCAGACAGAAGGCAGTGACATGAACAATGCTTCCCCAACCCCTTGTTGAGGCAGAACACAAAAGATGTATAGCAGCAGCATTGCAGTTGTCATTCGTGGCCACCATTATGGAAATAATGATGTCCAGTTGCCATTGGCAAGCACACAAATGGCACAGCATGGTTTTGCACAGTGCCTTTCTAAGGGGAAAACTGCCATGTGCCACTACTGTAACGTTGTAAACATTAACCTACTGTGTAGCGCAGAAGCTAGCTCATTTTCAGTACAGTATTATACCTGATCTTATAGAGAGTTACAGTGCATGCTAACATATGGGTCAACCTCACCTATAAATCAACCCTTTCAGTCTTTTACATTGCAGAAAAATTAAGAGATACAGCAGGATTCTGCAATCCAGGTTAGGAGCCAAATTAGGTTTTGTGATTGCCAAAAATGGTTACCCCTTGCTAAAACTGCAGACGCTGTAGGTTGCTCTTGCATATACTGAAAGCTGAATGGTTTTGGGTGCCTATTCTCAGCACCAAAAATGTGTATGAAAATACCGCTAATAGAGGCCAATAAAGGATACAATAGTTTAACAATTCACAGGAACTTCCTAGCTTTCTTCTCAGGATCTGTCAACCAGCAGGTACTTCTAAACAGCATGCTAAATGTAAAAACTGGCAGCATATAGACTCACAGCACATTTAAAGGATGCATTGTGTGCTTTTATAGACATAGTCATCATCTGCTATTCCAAATGAATGGCTGAATAAATGACTGTGGCAGCCATCCCAGACAAATACTAGATATGTTGTTTTCCATCAGCCCACTCCGGAGCAATTTTCCTGAATGCGTACTTGTTTTTTCATTTGATTTCAGTTTCAAAGACCTGTCTAATTAGCAGTCATAAGGAGATGTGGGTGTGTGCCTCTGAACATCTTCTGATGTTGAACTCCATTGTTTTTTAGAAAATTGGCTTTTTATTTCCTGGCATCTGATTGGCTGGTACCCTTGCCGGGGGAGGGGGTACATTAACTTACAGTAGATGCCCAGGAAATAGAAAGTACCAGCCCAGCCTGCCTCAATACCAAAGTGGAATCATTGTGCCACTTTGGATTTCCAGTGTAACAACTGATGTTTTTCCTGTCGCTTAGCGAGTGACCCCCATCAACTCCAAGTACACAAAACAGAGCACTGCTCACTTCTCCTGCACTGTTTGCTTGTTTGTTTATTTATTTAAAATTTGATTGCCAGGAAAGACACCATGAGCAGAAGCTCGTTTCCAGGTGCGATCCAGGGGCAGGGGTACAAAACAGAGGATAAACAAGAAGTAGGTTACTGTAGGTAGACGTAGGTTAAATAGTAAAATAAAATGTACATAGAATCAGTTTGAAACAAGTACATGTAATGAGCAAAGAGTAATTACAAATGATATACAATATAATACAATATATATATAGATGCACACACAATCAGGGTTTGCATAAATAAACCAGCAGGTGAGCAGGAGGAGATAGGCTACACAGGGAAAAAGACAAAAGCAGCCTGCTGATGCAAAGGGAGAGATTAGCTCTATACACATAGCAAAAATATCAACAAATTATGTTACAATGTGTTTGAGAAAAGTTTAGCAAGCCACAAACATTTTATTAAATCGCACACTTCCAGCACCCTGCCATACATTCCCCATTGAACCACCCTTCCCACCCTGTTGTACTCCGTTGCCAAACAGAAAACTACCATTCTTTTTCCCCATTACCCCGCCCCAAAAAATTAAATAAATAAAATGAAAAGAAAAAGTTGTAGTGGTAGCATGTCGTTTGCTCAGTGCCAGAGAAATACAACCACTACTGACGTGTGCTCGATTTGGATTCACTGAACTAATCCTGTTCTTGTATTTTTTTCTTTCTTTGTAATTCAAAAGTAGAAGTTCCTCAGGCAACAGCATTCTATGGTCACCTGACCTTTCACCCTTCTCTCAGACAATATTGAATGGTCTCCCCGTCATCCAGCTGCCTGCCCACTGTCAACTCCATGAGAAGCCACCAATGAGCCTCCATCAGCCAGCACAAAAATGGAGACAGTAGTGGTAGTCTTATCAATGAGGCACTGGTACAGAAATGAAGCACACAGATTCTGGTGAGGACAACCAAGAAACAAAACATGTGAAGAGGCTTAAAAATACCAAAGAATACTAAAGGTGTGGGTGGGATACATCTCAGGGATGAGATACCTCGCAAACACTACAAAGCCCCCTCCTGGTCAAAACATTGCAGTGCAATACAATACAATACAGTAGATACGGGACTACTTTACCAACAAACTCTGATAAATGCCGCTACAGCTGTGGAGAGCTTTTAGGAGCGGCAAGAGCACAGAAAAGAATATGCGGTGCTCTCACCACACGGGAGTCAGCCATAACTAATACTGCAGTGATTACAGTATTGCACAAGCATGACATTCGCTCATGCACAGTTTGCCCCGGAGTCAGCCATGCGCAACATGGTGGCACTGACATGACTACATATGCTTGATACTAATGCATGCACAGTTTAAGTCAGCACTGTCATGTTGCACATGGCAGCCGTCACTTCCACAATTGCAAAAAGGAGAAGTAGTGCAGCAGGAAGGGGGTGTGTTTATGTGGCCTGCAGAGGGGAAGGGCTGCATAAACAGAATTATTGAAAACTAGGCCGGAGCACTGTGGCAGCACACCAGACAGCGGTCTGGTCACGTGTTTCCACAGTGCTCTTATACAAATCTGATGATGGCATAACGTCTGAGGAGCTTTACCTATGCAGCCGTAAAAATCAGACTCAGGAGGAGACTATTAATAAACTAGTGATCTGGTCTGGGACTTGCTCATCATCACAGTCACTTTCTCATTCTTTTTTAAGCAGTAATTTTTGGTAAATATGCCTTAACCATACTGATCTCAGTGCTGGTAGACTACTTCTGGGTTTTTCCCCCTGATTGAAGTAGGCGGGGCAGGGGTAGTAGCAGTCTTGAAGTGGTAGCTGGCTGACTGGCTCTCTCTGACTGACTGCCCTCTGCTCTGACCTGGTGCTGTTTTTGTGTTCCTGGATTCTTTTTCATTACTTAACCAAGGGACATTCACAGTGGTGCCTGTGCCTGTTGAGAAATAGAAATCACTACTCATAATGACATATACACAGAATTAGTATTACTTTCTTAAATGTCAGAAACAGAACAGTTAATAGAGAGCATTCTGGGAGTCACCTGCCTTATGACAAAACAATCCCACAGACAGTATGTGGTGGGTAACCGTCAGAGTTTCATGGTTCACACTGGTGCCTTAACTGCTGAGCTATAAGGACTGGTCAGAGTTCTGTGACTTGCCTGCCTTTGGACAAAATCTTCATCATTATCTTAGAGGTTGGTGGCAGTTGTACATATTACAGCGCACTTCCAGTGAGTTCATCCACAGTCACATCATTCATGCCTTCTCATCTCATTTCACTAATCATGCTGTTTATTACTACCAAACAGTGGTTTAATTGCTTTTTTTTCTGCAAATATGTTGACTAAAAGCAGTTTAAAATGTTTTATTTTAACATACAGTCACCATAAAACAATAAAGGGTATAAAAGGTTTAGATAAGGTTCAGATAAGGATCTGAACCTTTGTTTGTTTATCAGAACCTTTTAGAAACTCAGAACCTTTTGAGGTTCTCCCATCCCTGTTCCTCAGTCACCTTAGGGAAAAAGGTGTCAATAATGAGGCATGTCTTAAGACAAGGTAACAACTGTCTCACAATAGCAAGACTACAACTTGGGGCAACCACGCAACAGCCAAAGGTGTGTCCCTCCCCATCCCAAAAAGGCTTCACCTGTAATGCAAGCCTTAACCTGCTCTGCTTTCACAATTTATTTTTTTTGTTGGACTACACAAAACAAAAATGGCCTTGTAGTTGCATAGGAAAAGGCTGGAGAAACTGTAGACAGGAGGCTGCTACACATCTTGAAGTGGGTAGCCATCTGGGAACAAGTAACCACCAAACAGTGTGGTTCACGATAAACTTAGCTGTAGAGTCAAGCCACACAAAAGTGAAGGTACTAGACTTCAGGAGGGCTGATTTTGTCAAAATGGGAGAGTGCCTCAAAAAAGCACTAGCAAACTTGTAAGAAGGTGGGGTGGAGCAACAATGGGGAAACATCAAAACCTCCATCACAGAGGCAACAAGCCTTTGCGTGAAGTAAATAAACAAATCAAAATGAAAGAAAAAAACCACTGTGGTTCTCAAAAGAATTGGCAGGGAAGGTAAGAGAGAAAAAGAGAACATTCAGGAAGTATAAGGAAACACAGAAGGAGCAGGATAGAGAACTGTACCAGTTAAAGCAGAAAGAAGCGGGTAAGGCAGTCAGAGTAGCAAAGGCCCAAACTGAGGAAAAGATGGCCAACTCAGTTAAGAAGGGGGATAAAACCTTTTATAGGTACATTAGGGAGCAAAGAAAGACTAAGGCAGGGATACTGAAGCTGAACAAAGAGGAAGGTGGTTGGGCAGAGAGCGGCAGTGAAAAAACAGGGATACTGAATGAATACTTATGCTCAATATTCACAATGGAAAAGCAGGGGGAAATACCTAATCCGGTCAATAGAAGCACTCTGGATAGGGGGGGTTGATATTAGTCCTTTCACAGAAGAAAGGGTTCTGAAAGAACTCTTAAAACTGAAGGTAGATAAAGCAATGGGGCCTGACAGGATTCACCCCAGAATTCTAAAAGAACTAAGGGAAGAACTAGTAACACCACTGACTATCCTTTTGAATAAATCATGAGAGGATGGTGTCATACCTGAGGACTGGGGGAGGGCGGATGTGATTCCCCTTCACAAAAGTGGAAGCAAGACAGAGGCAGGAAACTACAGACCTGTCAGTTTGACCTCAGTGGTAGGGAAAATGATGGAATCACTTCAGAAGGAAAGAATTGTTGAGTACATAGAGGCCAGTTGGCACAGGACCCAAGGCAGCATGGATTCACAGCGGGAAGGTCATGTCAGACAAATCTAATTGATTTCGTTGACTTGGTGACCAAAGCAGTAGACCAGGGAGGGGCTGTGGACATGGCCTACTTAGACTTTAGCAAGGCATTTGACACAGTCACGCACAAAAGATTAATAAACAAATTAGCCAGCCTGGGAGTGGGTCCCAGGGTGGTAGCCTGGGTAAAACACTGGTTGGACAACAGGACACAGCGGGTAATAGTAAATGGAGTCCACAGTGAAGAAAGGAGGGTTACTAGTGGGTACCACAGGGTTCAGTACTGGGGCGGGTCCTTTTAATGTCTTTATAAGTGACATTGCAGAGGGACTGGAAGGAAAGTATGTCTCTTTGCAGATGACACATAGATCTGCAACAGGGTTGATACACAAGGTAGGGTGGAAAGGATGAAAAGGAACTTGGCAAGGTTGGAGGAATGGTCAAATGTATGGCAGCTTAGTTTCAATGCAAAGAAATGCAAAGTAATGCACCTGGGAAACAAAAACCCAGGGAAAGAGTACACAATGGGGGGTGAGATACTGACAACAATAAAAATGGAAAGGGACCTGGGGGTTGTCATATCAGACAACCTAAAGGTGGCCAGCAATGTGAGAAGGCAGTAAGGAGGGCTGGGGGGATACTGGGATGCATAGGGAGAGGCGTCACCAGTAGAAAACAGGAAGTTGTTGGCCCTCTGTACGGACAGTTGGTAAGACCACATCTGGAGTGCTGTGTACAGTTCTGGAGACCCCATCTCCGCAAAGACATAGACAGGGTGGAAGCTGTCCAGAGGAGGGCAGCCAAAATGATGCAGGGTCTGCATCAGAAGACATATGAAGAAAGACTAAAGGAACTAAAGATGTATAGCCTCAAGGAAAGGAGGGAGAGGGGGACATGATAGAAACTTTCAAATACCTCAAGGGAATCAACAAAGTCCAAGACGGTAGCATCTTTCAGAAAAAGAGATATGCAAAAACAAGGGGGCACAATTTGAAGATAGAGGGGGGACGGCTCAGAGGTAATGTGAGGAAGTATTTCTTCACAGAGAGGGTTGTGGATACATGGAACAGCCTTCCTGAGGAGGTCGTAGAGTCAAAAACAGTGGGGGAATTCCAGAATGCATGGGACAGACATAAAGAAATTCTAGTGGGGAGTAGGAGGAAGTAGGCTGTTGGTTAACTAGGAACTGCAGTTTATCCGTTAGGTAGGGGAATGGGCAGACTAGGTGGGCCAAGCGGTCCTTATCTGCAGTCAAATTCTATGTTTCTAACTGCCAAACAGTTGCTCCCTCCCTCCAAAATGGGTTCACATGTGACACAAACGGTTACTGGCTCTGCTTTCATGGTTTGTTTTTTATTGGACCGCACAAAACAAAAATGGTCCCGTGCTTGTGTGGGAAATGACTGATGATGCTGAAGACAGGGGCTACTGTGCAACTGTCAAAGGGCTGTCCCTATCCCCAAAAAGGTTTCACACTTGAAACTATCCTTTACCGGCTCTGCTTTCACAGTATCTTTTTTGTTTGTTTACTAGAGTACAGAAAACAAAAATGGTTCTGTATTTCCATGGGAAATGGCTGGTGATGCTAAAGCTGGGGGCTACTACAGTATGCAACTGCCAAAATGATCTCCCTCCCTCCTCCTCCCAAAAAAGGCTTCACATATGATGCACGCCTTTACTGGCTCTGCTTTTGCAATTTATTTTTTTATTGGACTACACAAAACAAAAATGCCTGCACACATGGGAAATGGCTAGCAATGATGCTGACAGGGGCTACAATGCAACTGCTAATGGGCTGTCCCTTCTCCCAAAATAGGATTCACCACCCTGCCCCACCCTCACATACACACAGACACATGCATGCACACGAGAGTGTGCGTATGCACACACACACACACGCACACAGACACACACACATACACACACACACACACACAGTCTCTGTTGTAAACAAGTATCGGGCTTACGGGCAGACTGGATGGACCTTGTGGTACTTATCCGCTGACAATTTCTATGTTTCTATATAAAACAAAATTTCTGTAAAATGGTACAATCTATTTTCTGTTCTTGTTTAAAGCCTTGTCTTACTTTCTGTAAACATTTTCTTGTTAAAAAAAATCTTTATTTTTCTTATTTTATTTTCTGTTGTTGTGCACTGTAAAGAAAAGACAGTACTACTGTTTAAGTGTGCACACTAACAACACAGCCTCTAGTCTGAGCAGTCATCACCATCTTCCTCTTGCTTTTTTCTGCACTTTCTTTTTTCACTTTTAAATGTTCTTCTTCTTCTGTTCTGCCTTTGTCTACATTCTAGAAAGTGAGTGCCCCCCAAAACACAGTCTCTGTGATATAGTCTCTCTTTTCTTTTTTCTCTATTCTTCTTTACTGTTCCTGATTTGCTTTCATAATCATTTTTCTCAAACTCTTTAATTTTCTTCTGCAAATCTGCAGACGGTAAACATTCTGCCCCCCCCCCCCAACATAGGCAGTCTCCTCTCTAGCCAGTGTTTTGTTATCTTTTCTTTGCTATTTTGCAAAGTTTTCATTTTCTTTTTAGTTTTCTACTCTATCCTGTCTGTCCTCAGCTCCTCACTCCTTTCTTCTCCTTGCTTTGGCCTGCTGAGTGCTGCTACAGGTGAATGGCAGCAACCATAAAATTCAGCTCCTTCCCCACTGTTTATTGAGCTGGAATGGTATCGAGGCATAGGTGCCAGAACTTATGGGTGCAGGGGTTCTGCAGCAGCCCACTTTTGCCCATGAACATTCAAAGTGACCTTTTGCTTGCAAACACTACCTTTTTACCCTGTGCCCTTTTGAACTTCAGCACCCCAATGTTTCTCTAAGTTCCAGCATCCATGTATTGAGATTAGAGTCACATAGCTATATATACTCCCCAAGGCATCCTTTGACCTCTTCTCAGCCTCCTAAGCCTGTCACATGACAGGCATTTAAGCTTGGAGGCTGGGGAGGTATAAAAATAAATGCACTGAGATCTGACCTGGCAAGATTCATTTCAGGTCTCATGAAAACCAAGCAGCTTGCATTCAGAGTGGCTCAGTTTTCTTCAGAGAGATTCTGCACATCATTATGTATAACTACTGCTTTAATATTTAACATATGACTCATCATGTTTATTATCATGGAAAACAATGCCGAACCCAGGTTTGTGAACAGGTCTCAATCTGAGCTTTTGAATTTTGCCTAAGGCAATGAAGGAATTCAGTGAATCACCTCTTCTTCATTAGGTGCACAATCAGACTGCCTAGCAGTTTGGATTCCTGGTTTCACCTCAGCAGCAGAGGTTTGACTCCTGTTATGGGAAGAATGCTTGGATGGTAGTGTTGTTTTGAGAGGGCACTGAAGCGTGAATGAGGAGATCCCAGGTTTAAATCACATCACAGCCACTCACTACTCACGTGGTCATATGTGTATCATGTGACTTCCCTGTGAATCATTCCACCCAGAGGTAAGGTGGGTTGACAGCAGGCCTCCACTACAAAAATAAATGTTGCTCCAGCCTGTTTGGCACAGTGGTGGCACTACTGCTTGCAACGCTGGTGACCCAAGTTCAGGAGTGAACTCTGGTCATCAGTGGCTGGCTGAAAGAAGGAGGTTGGAGCATCCAGTGGACAGCTCTTCTCCTTCATGGGGGAG
The DNA here is from genome assembly GCA_016271365.2 of Neoceratodus forsteri. NCBI lineage: Eukaryota > Metazoa > Chordata > Ceratodontiformes > Ceratodontidae > Neoceratodus > Neoceratodus forsteri. The sequence goes on along the minus strand of CM057449.1, from coordinate 1,556,086,290 downwards.
GCATTCTAGATCCACCACTTGGCTGTCACCTACTGAAGGATGGGTTTTATGTAGCATGGCTGAAGCAGCTACAGCAAGGGAAGGTAGGAATGTGACTGATGTCAGCAAGACTCTCTACTGTTTGTGTACATGCCCTCTGTGTGATTTGTGGCTGCTTCTTAGGGGAGGGAAAAAAAAGGGGAAAATCGACAGATGCTGGTCATATGAAGGCCTGCCTGCCCCCCTGTCCATCTTGGACTCCTTTTCCTGACCACTGGAGTCACTCCCAGGCTTTGCCTTCTGTGTGGGTGGCTGGAAAGTGTGGGGAGGAACCTGCCAGGTTGTTGAAGTCAGATGCCGCATCAGAGAGCAAGTTGAGAGGGCAATTGAAATGGTGTGTTGCATGTGGCTCATGGTATCACAGTGAATCAAGAAAAGAGAGCCTTAATGTACAGGACGAGACACTGGTAGCAGGTGAAAGGGTGTCCTTCACATAGAGTATTGGCTGCACCGCTACCACAATCACAAACCCAACTCTAGGGCACATTAAAAATAAATTTTATTAGGTACAAACGTAGCACCTCCCCCCACATCGACGTACGTTTCACATCATACTGATGCTTTATCAAGACACTGTCACCACCAAGTGTTACCATTTTAATAGCATAATACCATATATATAGAATTAGAATAATAACCATATTACACCTAAAAGATGAGTTAAAACAAATACCCATAGTGACACCCTATAAATACACATGTAATAAGTACTGTGATTATAAATATAAAAAACTTATTGTAAAACTACTAAGTTAATGTTACTGACAGGATAGTACAAACATGGAGAACAACAAACATATGCCTGGAGATTTAATCAAGAAGCCTTGGCTATCTGAGGATAACGATGCAAATATCAATATATCGTTGCATTTTGCTACACTAATAATTATACATGTTTCACATATCTAGGAATCAAAATATCATCTTTATCTATCGAAATTGTCTATTTAAAATACCAAAATCTACTGGATATAAAATATAGGAACTGTATTATTTTATTTTAGTTTTTTAAGCAATGGTGCCAACTGAAAGTGTTCATTCAGTCCTGGATAAACACAAGCTCCTAATGTATACTGCCAAAATGTCATTCTACACAATATAAAGTTGTCCAGATTTCCACCTCTAGGGCCAATAGAAACCTTTTCTAGGCCCATAAATCAAAATGTATGATCCTTGCCTTGTCTACTCACATGAAGTGCAAGAGCATTGTCTGTAGTACCTATTTGGATATGTCTCACATGTTCCAAAATACGTATCCTTAATTTTCTCTTGGTTTTCTCAACATAGAAAAATGAACATGTACATAGTGCAACATATATAATGGCTTCAGATCCACAAGTAATAAAATATCTGATATCAAACTCTTTCTGCTTAATAAAAAACCTTTTTCCAACCTGGATATGTTCACAAGCAGTACAGTTGCCACATTTCCAGCAACCCAATGGAAGGTCCAGTGTTCTCTCTCTACTTGGAATGGAAGAGCTGTGTACAATTCTATCTCGGAGATTTTTTCCCCTTCTGTATGTAACTTGGAGATCTGCTGCCATTACATCCCTTAAGGCTGGCTCAATGTTCAACATATGTAAATTCCCCTTTATAATATTCACAATGGCATAGCTCTGGGGGGTAAAAGTAATAATAAAATTAGGACCGTGTTTCTTCACATTATTCCCAAAATCATCATTTACTGTATTTCTATTAGACGTTCTATTTTTCAGTATCTGGAGAGAATCTCTCTCTATTTGATCCACCTCTCTCCTAGCTGTCTCCAAGCTTGTAGGATAATATTCCTCCTTTCAAACCTTTCAAGCATGAGTTTGGAACTTGCCACATAGTTCTCATTAGTACTACAATTATGCTTTACTCTCATTAACTGGCCTTTGGGGATGTTTCTCACCACATTTTTAGGATGACAGGTATCATAATGTAAGATTGCATTACAGTCTGTAGCCTTTCTATACAGGGATGTAACAATCTCACCCTGATTTCCTTATTCTATACTTAGATCCAAAAACACAACACTGGTCTCACTTGCTGTGACCGAAAATGTTAGGTTCTGATTACTGTCTTCTAAGTATGTCACAGACTTGATCAACTCATCCCCACTGTTCCTCCATATGATAAAGATATCATCAATATATCTTTTATAGCTATCCAAACTTTCATAAAAATGATTTGTATCTGAATCAAATATAACTTGGTTCTCCCATTCTGCTAAATATATATTTGCATAATTGGGAGCCATTGTGGCACCCATTGCTGTTCCCTTAACTTGATGGATGTTATCAGTATCATAGAAAAACATTCTTGGTTAGAACATGCTCAGTAAGTTCTAAGAGGAATGCAATTATTTCCCCTGAATACATCATTTCTCTGTATAAAGCATCTCCTAAATATGTTAATCCATCTCCATGGGGAATGTTAGTATATAAAGAGAATATATCCATGGTTACCAATAACCATCCTGGTTCAATTTCCACTTTGTTTAAAATCTCCAGAATGTGCATGGAGTCTCGTATATAAGCCCCGTGACCCTGTGCCACACCCTTAATATAATGATCGATAAACTGTGCCAAAGGTTCTGTCAATGTTCCATTGCTGGAGACAATCGGCCTCATGGGTGGATCAATATGAATTTTATGAATTTTGGGTGACCCATATAATACTGCTCTACATGAGGTTTGAACAGTTAGAAAGTCGCCTGTCTTAGTACTGATAACTCCATTTGCAATTGCATTTGAAAATACATATGTCAATCTGTTTTTTGTAAATCATGGTTGGATCTGAATGTAATTTACAATAAAACATGGTGACAGAGAGAAGCAAATGGATGGCTTTATCATACTTATCTTTTCCCATCACCACTATTGCCCCACCCTTGTCTGTGGGCTTGATGGTGATGGTGGTGTTTTTCTCCAGCTGTTTCAAAACTTCACGTACTTCCTTCGTGATGTTCTGTCTTTCTTGTCTCCTTTGTTTATTCATAAAATTACATATTTCGTTTTCACAGACTTTGAGAAAAACTCCCACCATGGGATTCATCTGTGGTATGAATGAAGATCTCTTTCTCCACTTCGTACAAAGTTCCTTATTCCCAACTGCACAAACATCTTGTATGTCCTTTATCTGGGTATCAGAAGATATGGTATCCGGCAACTTGTCAAATAGAATTTTTAAATAAAGCTTTTGGGCATATGTATGCAAGTCTACCACTGTGTCAAACTCATTAGTGACTTTAGTGGGTATAAACGATAGTCCCATATTCAATAAGCCCCGTTCTACCGCACTCAAGGTATATTCAGATATGTTAACTGAAGGGTGTCCTAGCCAGAAGGCTAGGCAGCATAAAGAGAACTGAGAAAAAAAAAAAGATGTTGCTTCTCAACTGGGCTTATAAATAAATTAAAAAAAAAACAAATACTACTAATATTATAAATAACTTAAGGGATTTCAGCCAATCAGCAATCAGAGATGCATGCCCTCTCATCCTGCACAGTTTTCATTTCATGCTCGGAATGTAAAAATAGAATGATACATGAGGTGGAGGTGGGAAGAGGGCCAGCACTAAATGCACCTTTTAATTTAGACAAAAAAAAAACAGACTGGAAAACTTATTATAAATCACTCAAGGTAAGTTGAATGACTTTTAAGTTAACAGGTGCTGCAAGGGATATCTTTTGTAGTTAACAAGATATCATCTCACTCTGGTTCGGGCAGACAGAGCTGCTCAATTTTGCTTCATGGTCCTCTTGCCTAAAGTGCCTGGGTGCAGCATGCAATACAGTGTGTGGTAAAGAAGGCAATCCTCCTCCCTCAGATATCGATCAGTCCATGGTTCAGCACTTGCTTGGGTCATCTACACCAGAAAAAGGGGAAAAGGGTCCAATTCCTCACAAATCACAAAAGGAAAGGGGAAAACCTCCCACCATAGCTAACAAGCCACCTTCTGGCACATGGAAAATCATGTACACAAATGCCCACAGCCTGGGAAACAAAATCCCAGATCTGGAGGCTACAGTGGCAGAGGCTAAACTTGACATAGTAGCCATAAGCGAGACATGGTTCTCCAGTAACCACACATGGAAAATAATGGTACCTGGCTATGTACTGTTCAGAAGGGACAGTGAGGAGAGGAAGGAGGTGGCCCTATATGTCAAGGAAAACATAAAAGTGACCGAAATTCATAATACACAGGATGAGGCAGAAGTATTGTGGGTCACCCTGGAAACTGGAAAAGGGTCAGGCATAAGAACTGTGGTGGTCTACAGACAACCTGACCAGGGGGAGTGTGCTGACAGATCATTGTTAGAGGGCAAACAAATGATGGCAGTAAAGGGGGAAGTACTGCTGATGGGGGATTTTAACATGGCAGATGCAGACTGGTCAATACCTGCAGGAGCATCAGCCAGGACCAGGGATACAGCAGACTCCCAGGATGGGGAAGGCCTCAAACAATTGGTGCAGAAACCCACTAGACACAGATCTATCCCAGATCTGGAGCTGTCAAATGGGGAAAGGATCTCAGACCTCCAGGTCGAGAGTCACCTGAGGTCCGGCGACTATCGCTTGGTATGGTTCAATTTGTCCACAGGAACACAGTCAACTCATTCCAAGGCAAAAATCTTAGACTTCAGAAGGGCAGACTTTGGAAAGATGGGTGAAAGGATTAAACTAGCCTGGGAAGCAGAAATACAGGAGAGGGTGCAGAAGTGAAATGGACATGTACCAAAGAAGCAATAGTTGAAGTAACAGGTCTGTGTGTTAAAGAGAAAAGCAAGTGCAAAAGAAGGAGGAAACCACTTTGGTTCTCGAAAATAGTGGCAGAGAAGGGCAGAGCCAAAAGGGTGGCCTTCAAGAAAAATAAGGAAACCCAGAGGAAAACAGACAGGGAGGCATACCAGAGATGTCTAAAAGAAGCTGGTAAAGCAGTGAGAAGTGCAAAGGCCCAAACCGAGAAGGCACTAGCACAATCGATAAGGAAAGGAGACAAGGCATACTACAGATACCTTAGTGATAAAAGAAAGACAAGTGGGGGAATTGCTAAGCTCAGAGGGGATAAAGGGTGTGTGTGTAGGAGACGACCAGAGAAAAGCATCTATACTAAATGGATATTTCTGCTCAGTCTTTACTGAGGAAAAGGATGGACAGGGCCCTCAGCTGGACAAGAAAGACACGGGGGATAGAGGTGAACTCAGAACCTTTCACAAAACAAAGAGTCCTAGAAGAGCTTGCTAAACTCAGAGTGGACAAAGCAATGGGGCCAGATGGCATATATTCCAGTATACTAAAAGAGCTGAGAGGGGAACTAGCAGAGCCATTAGCATAACTGCTAAGTGAGTCACTGAGCACAGGGGAGGTCCCTGAGGACTGGAGAAGGGTTCATGTCATCCCACTTCATAAAAGTAGTAGCAGGGAAGAAGCAGGGAACTATAGGCCAGTCAGTTTAACCTCTGTTGTAGGTAAGATCATGGAGACACTCCTTAAGGAAAGGATTGTAGAACACCTGAAATCCATAGGAGCACAGGATCCAAGACAACAAGGATTTACAGTACGAAGGCCCTGTCAAATGAATCTGATAGATGTCTTTTGACTGGGTGACCAGAGAGGTGACTCATAGATACATAGACACATAGACAGTGTCGGCAGATAAGGGCCTACGGCCCACTCAGTCTGCCCATTTGAGCTTGTAAGTTCACTTTATGTTTTCCTAGAAGTCTGTTGCCCCTCACCCCTGACCTCCAGAACTCCTTTATGTCTATCCCATGCATTCTTAAATCCCGTGATTGTTTCAGCCCCCACCACTTCCTCTGGCAGGGTGTTCCACTTGTCCACCACTTGTTCTGTGAAGAAATTCTTCCTCACATTTCCTCTGAATAATCCTCCCTCCAACTTCATCCCATGCCCTCTAGCCTGGAACATCTTTTTTGCTTAAAAATAGCGTATTAATGCATCCTGTTCCTCCCTGTAAGATACTTGCATGTCTCTATCATATCCCCTCACTCCCTTCTCTCCTCCAGGGAGTACATATTCAAGTCCTTCAACCTGTCCTCATAGGACTTGTGATGCAATCCATGTACCATCTTTGTTGCCCTCCTCCAAACCTTCTCTACCCTGTCTATGTCCTTATGTAGGTAAGGTCTCCAGAACTGTACACTGTACTCTGGGTGGGGCCTCACTAGTGTCTTGTATAGTGGAATTATGACCTCCCTTTTCCTACTGGTGATGCCTCTGCCTATGCATCCCAGCATCCTATTTGCTTTACCTGCTGCCCTGTTGCACTGTTTCCCTTCCTTGAGGTCATCAGAGATGATAACCCCAAGATCCCTTTCCTGCTTGGTGCATGCTATATCCTCACCCCCCAACTGATATATTGCGACGGGATTTTTATGTCCCATATGCATTATCTTGCACTTCTTTGCATTGAATTTCAACTGACAAACCCCGACCATGCTTCAAGTTTCTGCAGGTCCATTCTCATTCTGTCTACACCCTCTGGTGTAACCAGTCTGTTACAGAGCTCTGTGTCATCAGCGAAGAGGGAAATTCTGCCTTCTAGGTCCTGCACAATGTCACTGATGAAGACGTTGAATAGAACCAGTCCCAGCATTGATCCCTGTGGTACCTCACTGATCACTCTTCCCTCTGTGGAGTGACAGCCATTTACCACCACTCTCTGTGTCCTGCCGCCCAGCCAGTTACCTACCCACCACACTACTGTCCTGCCCACAGCCATATTTCCCATTTTGTGTAATAGCCTTCTATGCGACACAGTGTCAAAGGCCTTGCTGAAGTCCAGATAGGCCACGTCCACTGCCCTCCCCTGTTCCACCTCCCTAGTCACCCAGTCGAAAAATTCAATGAAGTTGGTCTGACATGACCTCCCCCTGGTGAAACCATGCTGTCTTGGGTCCTGTAGTCCGTTGACAACCAGATGTTCCACCAATCTCTCCTTCAGTAGTGCTTTCATGATCTTCCCCACTTCCGAGGTGAGGCTGACTGGTCTGTAGTTCCCCACTTCCTCTTTGTTCCCATTTTTGTATAAGGGGACTACATCTGCTGTCCTCCAGTCTTTGGGTACCTCCCCTGTTTCCAGTGATCGGCTAAATAGGATTGCCAGAGGTTTAACCACCACCTCTCTTAGTTCTTTAAGGACTCTGGGGTGTACCCCATCTGGCCCCGTTGCTTTATTACCTCTTATTCCTTCCAGTTCCTTCAGGACCCTTTCTCGTATAAAGGGACTTGTGTCCTTTTTTGCATCATTCCCACCCCTTGTACTCCCTTGAGGCCCATTACCCTCCTGTTCCTCAGTAAAGACTAAGCAGAAATACCTGTTCAGCATGTCAGCTTTACTGTTGTCATCTTCCACGTGGCCCCCATCCTCCCCCTGCAATCTCACCATCCCTCCCTTTGCCTTTCTTTTTTCCCTTATGTACCTGTAAAAGATTTTGTTCCCTCTACCCATTGATTTTGCAATGTGCTCTTCTGTCTGAGCTTTGGCTTCCCTTACTGGCCTCCTCCTCCCTTTGATTCTCCTGGTACTTCTCCCTATCCCCTTCTGCCTGCATCTTTGTATTGCCTGAATGCAATCTTTTTGGCTTTCACTTTCTCCGCTACCTCCTTAGAAAACCATAATGGCCTCCTCTTCCTTTTCCCTTGCTAACCTGCTTAATGAATAATTCTGTAAACTCTTGTAATCCCATTTTAAATACTGCCACTGTTCCTCAACTGATTCTCACCCCATTCCCTTAATGCCTTTCAAGCATCTCCCCATTTTCCCAAAGCTGCCCCCTAAAATCCAGGATATGTGTTATGTGTGGTTTGGTTCTGTTTCTTCTGTGATTTCAAACCACAATGACTGGTGGTCACTGTTCCCCAGGTGCTCCCCACTGTTACCTCCATCAACACTGTCCCTGTTTGTGAGCACGAGGTCCAGTATTGCTTTCTGCTGAGTTGGTTCCATGACCAGTTGCTTGAGGAAGGCACCTTGAAGGGAGTCCAGGATAAATCTGCTCCTGGTTGATGCTGCTGCTGGGATGCTCCAGTCCACGTCTGGAATATTGAGGTCTCCAACCAGCACTACCTCACACTTGTCTGCCATCCTTTGGATGGCTAATATCAGCTCCCTATCTGTTTCTTCCTCCTGGGCTGGTGGTCTATAGATCACATCTGTGCAGATGGCTGGCCCCATTTTCCTTTCCAGCTTAACCCACAGTATCTCTCCCCCATTTAGTTCCTCGTGGATCCCTGTGGTTTTATGTCATCTTTCACATAAAGTGCCACTCCTCCTCCCTTCCTACCTGCCCTGTCTCTTCTGAATATGCTGTAGCCAGGTATGGCCATCTCCCAGTCGTGGTTATCATTACACCAGGTTTCTGTGATGGCCACAATGTCCAGGTCCGACTGCACCATGACAGCCTCCAGATCCTCCATCTTGTTGCTAAGGCTCCTGGCATTGGCACAAATGGCTTTCCATTATTTGAACTCCCTAGACTGTTTAGCTGTTCTACTCCAACCCCTTCCCTGGTTGTCCTTTATCCCTGGTTCTCCCTACTGTCTGCCCTTCTATTGAAGTTTGCCCCTTTTCTGCCTATCCACCTCTGGGACACTTATCTCCATCTTTTGCACACTGCTTTGTAGAGATATCCACTCCTCCTGTTCACTGGTTCCACTGCTAGCAGTGGGGGGTGGGCAATTAGGTACCCTCCTTGCAGGCCTGCCACCCCCCTTGGCTAGTTTAAATGCTTGTCCATGTAGCATTTAAACTTATCATTGAGTGCTTGGATTCCCCTCCAGGATGGATGTAGGCCATCAGGCTTGAACAAGCCTCCATCCCTACAGGTGGGTCCCCAGTCACCAATGAATCCAAACCCTTACTCACAGCACCGGTTCTTCAACCATGAGTTAAAGTTCCTGGTGCATGTGCCCCTATGCTCTCCCATGCCTCTTGCAGGTAGTACTACCAAGAAGGTGACAGAAGTAGGTACTTGCTTGAGACCCCTCCCCAATTTCCTAAACCTTTTACTGAACTTCTTTTGGCTCCCCATTTGCCAGGTCATTAGTACCTAGGTGGATAATGCCATCCAGCTCACCCTCCCATCTTGCCTTCCCGGCAATCCCCAGGATCTTCCTCCCATCCTTCTATGCCATGGCCCTCAGCAGGCACCTCACCTCCCTGTCCTCCCTCTCATGTTTTCCTAGCTGCTCAAGGGGGCATATTTGTTGCACCTATCTTGACTTCAGTAAAGCTTTTAACACTGTTCCACATAGAAGATTGATAAACAAGCTAGGTAGACTCGGGGTGGGAAAAAGGTTCTCAACTGAATTGGGAACTGGTTAAAGGACAGACAGCAGAGAGTGGTGGTAAATGGTACCAAGTCAGAAGAGAAACAAGTCACAAGTGGGGTACCTCAAGGATCGGTCCTAGGGCCAGTCCTCTTCAATATCTTCATCAGTGAGTAGTGGAAGGACTGGAGGGTAAGGTTTGCCTGTTTGCAGATGATACCAAGCTCTGCAACAGAGCTGATGACTTAAAAGGGGTGGGCAGGATGAGAAAAGATCTGGAAAAATTGGGGAAATGGTCTGAGGAGTGGCAACGGAGGTTTAATGCAAAGAAATGCAAAATCATGCATGTGGGGAAGAGGAACCCAGTAGCAAGCTATAGGCTGGGAGGGGAATTGCTGACTATCACAAGGGAAGAAAGGGATTTGGGGGTCATAGATGATCTGAAAGCCACCAAGAAGACAACAAAAGCAGTAGGAAAGGCTAAAATGATGTAGGGGTGTATTGGTAGGGGGATCACTAGCTGAAGGAGGGAGGTAATGCTTCCCCTCTACAAGACACTGGTTAGACCCCATCTGGAATACTGCATGCAATACTGAAGGCTGCACCTATGCAAAGACATTGACAAGATGGAGACTGTCCAGAGAAGGGCAATGTAAATGGTGCAGGGGCTACAGCATAAGACATATGAGAACCAATTAAAGGATCTCAATATGTACACCCTTGAGCAGAGGAGGGCCGGGGTGACAGCATCAAAACTTTAAAATACCTCAAGGGCATTAACAAGGTGAATGGATCAATCATGTTTCAGCTCAAATGGAACAGTAGGACAAGAAGTCACAACATGAAAACAGAAGGATGCTGTCTGAGGGGAAATGTGAGAAAGTTATTTTTCACAGAAAGGGTGGTGGACGCATGGAACAGCCTTCTCCAGGAGGTAGTGTAAGCTAGTACAGTGCAGAGGTTCAGAAGAGCTTGGGATAAACACATGGGAATCATAGAGATAGGTAGGAGTATACAGTCAAAGAACTAAGAATAGTCTTATGGCACATGCAGCAGGTAGGTAATATGGGCCAACTGGATGGGCCTGGCGGTCCTTATCTGCTGTCAACTTCTATGTTTCTATGTTTCTAAAATAAAAAAGTAATTTGAAACTCCTCTGGAGTTATTTCCTCTAGAAGTTTGCTGTGTCCTCTGTTGGAAATTATGTCAGTAAATTATTTAGATTCCAAAAACTAGCAAGTCACATTTCAATAATAAATACAATTAACAATCCAGTAAGTTAATATACTAAATCCTGTGTTAAAACAGGTCAGATACAGCTGGCCTGGTGGTGCTGAGGGTTGAGGCGCTGGATGCCACACCTCCCAGCACTCCAGCGACTTGGGTGCGGGAATGATCTCAGGTCATTAGGGTGCCGGCATGGGGGGGGAGAGGGAGGAAGCAGGATCAAGTGGTGGCTCTCTTCTCCTGAGAGAGGGGTCACCATCCCACAGTCCCACCATCACCCGGTGGTGGCCCGATGGTGGTGCAGGTGAGTCGGGTGACCAGCGGGCTGAGGCATCCCACAGTGTGTGGTGTGCACATGCTTCTAAACACATGCACTCGTGCCAAGGATGCAAGGACAGATGATGGGAACAACAGGGAAAAAGCACCATAAAGATATATTAGAAAAAAAACAGGTCAGATAGACTTCTGATGTTTTCTGTTCACAAATGCCGGGTATACCTCTGGCAATGCTCCCTCCCTCCCGCCTCCATCTCTCTCTCTCTCTCTCTCTCTCTCTCAAGCTGGTTATTCAAGCAAGGCTTTTTGACACATGTGTGCAAAAAAAGTGTTTCTAATTGCACTGTTGCAGACAGTTAAACTACTTCAAAGAAGTGGTGTAAGTAACTTGCTTTTGTGACTACTCCAAGACACTAGCTGTCAGGGTACTTAAAGCAGACTTGATGAGAGACAAACAAGCTGAAAAAATAGTGTTGGAACTGGTCTACTCAACAGAGAGAAGGGAGTATTTCATTCAACTGGTGTAGTGATTTGCAGTTGTGGAAGGATATACTGAAAACTCCTAAAATTTGTGCTTTGGTATCCCATTTTTCCAGCTGCAGCAAGATGGCTTCGGGCTCCTTCCACAGCCATAAAAAAGTACTAAAAATTCAATTGTAGTAATTTTTTATAGCATTACTTTTTTTTTTTGTAATCCTATAAAGAAATGACATATGTAGCCCATTTTCTAAGTGCAATAATACCCTCCAGGGGGTTCTACGATGCCTGGCCAACAAATGTTTTGTTGACTGACGTTACAAGCCAGAAACCTTTATATAGAGCCGCATTTGCGATCAGCATAAGGTGGTCACGCTCACCATGTTTTCTTCATGTGGCTTCTCCCAGAATCCTTCTTGATGGGGGCTGTGCCTCTACACTCCCCTCAATTAAAATAATCAACTCTGAGTCAGAGCTGATAAGGGAGGGTGCAAGACCCCAGAAAACAGTACCAAGGTCCAGCACTGACACTACAGTGACCTGGCACTGTTTTTGCTGTAGTGTCAATTGCTGTCAGCATGTCGCTGTCGGGGCTGTATACCCCCTCCAGAGTGGGCAGTATTTGGCAATACTGGACCTTCCAGGGGCTATAAGGTACCTCTGCCTGCAGTGCCAGATCTCATTATGCCCCTCAGTGGTCCAGCATTGCCCAATACCCTACCCTGATAGGCCAATGTTAGCATAAAATTATACTGCCCACAGTTATACAGTAATGAGCCAAATGACATGCAAGGGCTATACATTACTTGCAGTGCATTAAAACTTTGTGCCATAACACATTGCCAAAAAGCAGTCAACTATGACCAGAGTACCAGACTCGGAGTCAGAGTGGTCTGTGGGGGAAGGAAGGGAAAGATTAAAGGTCATTTATATATACAAGTCTGCATCACTCTGAGCAGAGCACAATGGTTGCATATTGCAGCCTTGTTGGTGTGGACAAATTGAAAGGTAATTTCTTTTCTGACTCTGCTGGGTTGCTGCTGTGGTCAGGAGCTAAAATGCTGCAAGAATTTTTTCTCCCTTGTGTAGATAATCCCTATTGCATAGAGCATTTTCAGATTCAGGGTCAAAGAGGGAGCTAGCAGAGGAAGAGAGGGAGCATTTATTAAAAAAAAAATGCTGGCACCAGAATCAGGGAGGTAGGAAGGTGTCATAAAAGGGAAAGGGAGACAAAACATTGAGGCAGGATAGAAGGCAGAGGACACCTTGCCACCAGAAATCTATTTTGGTCCCTCCTTTTTTACCAGTATGACCAGACTTTGGTGCTTCTGTGTTTCCATAAGCATCCCCAGCTAATCTTAGTATACAGTAAAAATGTTATACCAAATAGTTCTGATTTTTAGGGATTATTTATTTATTCAAATGTATCTATTCATTGAGTTTTCTTGATTTATTTCTGTTATCCCGGTTACGTTTTGTATTGTATTTGCCAACAGTCTGAATCCCACCTTTTTAAATGGGAAAAGTTTTCTGTCTGGCATAATGACAGATCCCTGATGACAGAAACAGTACATGCAGTATATTCTGCATTCTAGAATACTTATTAGATTTAAAAAAGAAAAGGCTCACACCATTCTCCATAATGGTACACTTGGCAATTATCTCGGCCTATTGGTCAAGGCTTGGAGCAGACTCTGTTGCCATAGCCACAATTTTGGAAAATAATTTCAAGGATCTAAACTACTGTACATGTACCTCCATGTAAATTAAGTAGCTCTTCCTTGGGATTTGAACCTGGTGCCACTCAATGGAAGAGCCTGCGTGCCTCTGCATACTTTGTGAATTAAAGTTTTTGACATGGGAATTCTGTTCCTGGTAGCTACTGTATAATAACTTCTGCCATGAGAATCAGAGAACTACGTGTGTTAAGACAGATCCCATATATTTGGTGTTTCATAGAGAAACTGTTGTTCTTAGAACCAATTTGAAGTTTTTCCCTCATTCTAGTGACTGTGTCCCATATGAATCAAAAAAAATGTTGTAGGTGCCGTATTGGTCCTTTTAAAAACAGATCCAGAAACAAATGATTTGATACCTTTTATTGGACCAACATGGATGTTACAGAAAAAAACAAAGTGCTTTAGCTTTCGAACCAACCAGGTCCTTCTTCAGAAGCTTTGTGGCAGTTTTTTCAAATATCCCATACTATTAACACCAGATTATATAGAAAAAGCAGAAATAATTCTCATTGGTTTAACATATACATTTAAAACATAATAGAAGATTACGTCAGAGAAGCTAATTAACACCAGTATGCCTTTAACTGAGGAGCCTCAGAAGGGCAAAGGTTATCAATAATTCTCTACAGCCAGAGAGTTCTTGTCACATAAATTTTTAAATGTCTCAGTATGCCAAAAAAGCATTCTAGTGATAAAAAAAAAAACCTTGGAGTAGCATTCTCTCTAATACATGTAAGATGAGCTCACAACTTACATTCCAATTGTCCTGGTATATTAAAGGACAGATAATGAAAGACAAAATCTGAAATTAGGTATAACTGCAAGTTGAAAGCAAGCCTCAAATTAACCTACACATATAAACATGATGCATGAAAGTATCATTTGTAGTGTAAGTGCAAAATAAATAAATAAATAAAAAATACTTGTCAAGAACCCCAAGAAAACGAGACCATAAGCCTGATAAATGCAGATTTCAACACAGAGTCTGTGTATAACAAAATGCACAGAATCAGTCTAAGCAATCTAAATGAAAACCCAAAGGAATTACACCTTTAATGAACCCCAAGTAAATGAGATATGCATCTTAATATGAGCAGTTAAAAATGTGACAGTGTAAATCCACCCACTGACAACTAATAGAAGAAATAAATGCACACTATATGTGAAAACTAAGTGTTCTAGCCACATAACAACTGCCCATGCACGCTCCACCCATACATATGTGTGTACATACACCACACCACACTCCCACACACACACACACACACCTGCACACACACACAACACACAACAAATATAGCAAACACATTCCACACACACACCACACCACGTACAACAAACAAAACACTATACACACCATACCCACAACACACAAAAACACAACACACACAAAACACACACATACATACATACATACATCAGTATACACACACACACACTCAAACGCACTCACCACAGTGTTAAGGTGAAAAGTCAACAATGTAGATAACCATAAACTTACAAAATCAAAGGCCTGCTGAAGAACTAAACTGTTTATGTCCATCTTTTAAAGTAAAGGTCTGTGTAAGTTTAAGTGGAATAATGTGTCATGTACCCAACATCAATATTCAATCCATCCGCCACCATATTGAGAAGTAAAATAAGTCTAATTTCAGAAGCCCGTCTCTGTTGTGTACTATTGAAATGTCCTTTTAAGACCATCACAGACATATCTGAGGTTGAGTGGTCATCCTGGGAGAAGTGCTGGGCTACTGGTTTCTCAATCATCTTGTGATTAATAGAATGTCTGTGTGAATTCATTCTAGTCGGAGTTGTTGGCTTGTCCCCCACATAACCTGTGCGAGGACATTTCTTGCATTGGATAAAATAGACCACATTACTTGATGTACATGTATAATTCCCTGTATCCTGAATAGTCTGTTTTGTGATGTAACCACACAGTCTGAAGTGGAAATGAGGTTACATGTCTTTATGCGTTGATGACAGGGTCGTGTACCATATGATGTCATGGTATTCTGTTCCAGTTCAAGTTGACTCCTAATAATCAGGTTGGCTAAATTAGGTGGTTGTTTAAAAGATAGTAGTGGTAGTTCTTGAAAAATACCGTTAAGGGTTTCATCCTCACTAATTATTGGATGGAGATCCTTAGTAATCTTACGTAGGAGTTCAAGGTCAGGATGGTATGTGACTACTAAGGGTATTCTGTTGGTAGTCATCCGTTCCTTATATTGCAGCAGCTGTTCTCTTGGGACCTGTGTTGCACGTTCCACTGCTCTGTCAATTTCCCTGGATGAGTGTCCCTGCTCAATAAAGGTGTTTTCAACATCGCCAGATGTGTGTCTCTGTCTTCCTCATTTGAACAGAGGCGGTGATACCGAAGTGCTTGACTATATATAACAGATTTCTTTGTGTGGCTCGGGTGATTACTTTTCTTGTGTAAGTATCTCTGTCTGTCTGTTGGTTTCCTGTAAAGACAGGTATGTAGGGTACCATCCTTAATAGTGACAGTGGTATCCATATGAATCAATGAATTATTCTACCCATTTTCTTCCTCAAACCACATTCTAATGGGAAGGTCAAATACAGAACACAAGTTAGGTGTTAAAAGAACTCTTAGTTAATATAGGAATAGAACACATAATTTAAAGGGGAAAATGAAACAGTTATTTGTAATTTATGAGGAAATGGGACATCCACCTGTGAAAAAGGCCATTTCAAAATAGATAGGTTCTTGTACTGCTCACTGTTATATTTTAGTTGGAAAAAGTCACCTTCCACACTGGGGGTTCATTCACCAAGAGGCATGGCTATATCTGTAGCAGCTGTTAGAGACCTATCGGTTCAGGAGTTTGTGCAACAGCTACACGAGCATCAATTCACACCTTCATTTCACAGGCTAGAAGGGATACTAGAATTGATGCTTCTATCCTACAGAACCTATTCTTAAATAGATCCTGGTATTCTCCACCCAGGTACATACCGTACAGTACTACTAAAACTCTGCCTGACTATAACACAGGCATTTCATCCCTTTTATTTGAAACATGAGTTGCCTTACTGCTGTGTTTTTTTCTAAGGGATGTAATTCATAGGCCAGTCCTCCCTACCCTCTTCTTCTAAGATAGAATTAGGTTCTTCAGTATGGCTCAGAAGAATGCTTCCTTCTGACAGTATGAACATTTGTAAGAGGTCTCCTCTAACTAGTTTTACTGTATATATAACATATTGAGAAAAATCCTGTTCTTCTGATTGGATAACAGCAGGTCACAGGCACGTAGTTATTGACCCATATTTACATGCCAGATCTACTTTTAGCCAAGAGAACTGTATCACTAAAACATTTAAACATATCACTTCAGAGCACATTCAACATTGCTACAGAAATGCAACCAAATGAAAAGATCCCTAGCACTTCCTCACCAATCCATCTATGGAAACCTTGCAGCTCAGTGCAGCATGTCTCCAATGCCTGCGGCTCACTATACCACTGACTGTCAACATGTCAGCAGAGACCAACTGCCTAGACACAGAGATCCACTGCCTAGTTTTCTGAGTGCCACAAAATGAGTGCAGTGTTGAATCGAGCATTGCAAGATGTTTAATCCTTAGTCTGAAATAAAAAAAAACATGACTCCAGACATGTGCATTAGCACTAACGGTAATGTGCATACCTAGAATCACGGCTTTTCATTTCAAACCAGGAATAAAACATATTAGAGTGCTTGGTTTAACACCGCACTCACTTTGTAGCGCACAGGAGACTGACCACAGATAAAAAGTACATTTTGCTGATTGCACATTTAAAAATAAATCATGCATACACGAGTTTCAGGTACATCAGTCTGCAATAACAGATGGCTGCAGTCATCAGTTTTAGAAGGCATTTAACAATGGTGTAAAAGCTGACAGTTTTCCTTTAAAGTGCTGGTAAACTACAAAACATTAAAAATAACAGAAATAATTAATTTTACTGTTAAAAAAATAAACTTCTACTAGGGGACTACTTTATATCCCATGTGTTAAAATGGAATACATTTCATGTTTTCATGCAACTTAAAACAGTTTGTAGACTGATTTTTTTTAAATAATTGTTCTCTATATATCGCAAGTATGATAAGGCACTTCAGGGTGTGTGATTATGGTTAACAATCACACACCTTTCTTGGGTGTTTAAAGGCACTTGACGCAAGTGCCTCATATCTAACAACACCTTCGAGAGGTGTATGATTGTTAACCATAATCACAGACCCTGTCATGTCTTATTACATACATATAGAATGTTCTCATTTTTTAAACATATTTACATTGCAAATATTATTTAGTAATTGCTGTTTACATTTAGAATTGTTAAAATATCTTTTTGTCCCAATGTGGTCTTTTGTAAAATATTTGACAGTTGGAGGTCATAGACCATGAGACTGGCATAGTGAATGAGTATTCTTCAAACTACCACCAAGATTCTGGGTCATCACCTAGATGCTGTCACTGTCACATGCATAAGTGTGACCCAGGCATTATGTCTAGGTCTGAGTGATAAAGCCTCCTGCAAATTTGTGGAATTATTTCTACACAAACTGCAAATTCTGTGAAAACTGCCTATTTATATGGAGAAACTATTGCATGAAAATTGTAATTTTCACACAAAACCCTGCATTTAGTGCAAAAATTGTTCTCTTCATTCAGTGAAAATAGCATTTTTGCATGAAAACATTTGAGTAAAAAAGGTAAAAAATTGCACAAAATTTGGTTTCTGCATAAGTTTTGCCTGATAAAATAACATTTTACCCAGACCCAATTTCATTCCTTGTAAGAAACACAAAGTGGCTAGTTTTTTTCTCATTCCACACCTGTGACCCAGTATTGAAAACTTTGCCTGGGCGCAAAGCCAAGTTTGCCCACACAAACTGGATTTTGTGCGGATGCCCTATACTGAAAAACCCAGTTAGCATGCGCAAACAGAGTTTGTGACCAGGTGATATTCAAATGGTGGCACAATTTAAATGAAGGAGCATGTAGTTGAACATTGGAGCAATCCAATATTCAAAGTATGTGCACCATGCAAGGCCATTTTGCGCAGTCCCCTTGCATGGCACAGATACCACCAATCAAAAACACGATTTACTCTCACACAACCCTAGCAGTTGGCAGAGGAAATGCATCAGTGCCCCCAACCCCCCACACAGTTGTCCGTGGTGCTAGTGGCCCCCCCCCGGTGAATCAGTGGCCTAATGTTTAAAAGAACCATTCCCTGGTGCTAGTGGCTCCACTCTGCCCTCCACTGATTGCTGGCCAAGTTTGACATGACAGCTTTCTCTGGTGTTAGTGGTCCCCCGATCACTGGCCCAATGTTGTAATGACAGAGTTTCCTGGTGTCCAGTGGTTCCCCCTCTTGGTGATTGCTGGCCCAATGTTGTAATGACAGCTTTCCTTGGTGTCTAGTGGTCCCCTCCCCACCAATTGCCCACCAGCAGTTAAAGTAAACCATTCCCTGGTGTCCAGTGGTCCCTCTCCGCACCCGCAACCATACTCAATCATGAAATGTTTATTCCCTGGTGTCCAGTGGTCCTTCCCCCACCTGCACCCATGCACAATCATGAAACATTTATTTCCTTGTATCCAGTGGTCTCTCTCCCAATCCGCACCCATGCCTGATGTCTACTGTATTTGTGTCCAGTGATTCCTCCCCTCCCTATTCCTGATCCATTGTCTGTTCCCTAAAAACACCCTGGTGGTCAAGTGGAACCCCCCCATCTCTGATCTGCCTGAATAATGAACAGAACTGTCCCTGGTGGTCTAGCGGAACCCTTCCCTATCCCTGATCTGCCCAAATAATGCATAGAGCTGCTCCTGGTGGTATAGTGAACCCCCTCCCTATCCTGACCTGCCTATATACTTCATAGACCAGTCACTGGTGATCTAGTAGGCTCCCCTACCCTGGCGAGTAGTGCCCCACCATTCTGATACCCCTCCATCCCTGCCCTGAGTCAGTGACTGGCACATCTCACCACTGTCCACCACAGCTGGCTGTCAACTGAGCTCTCAATGAGTGCATACTGTAAAATCAGCTGTTACAATATGCGCGCATTGAGAGCTCAGTTGGTGGCTGGCTGTGATGGAGAGCAGAGGGATGTCCCCATTGCTGGCTCAGGGGAAGGATGGGGGGAGTGGGAGTGGTGGGGGGGTCTACCAGACCACCGGGGACCGATCTATTTAGTACACAGGCAGATCAGGATAGGGAGGGTGGTCCACTATACCACCAGGGGCAGTTCTATTCATTGTTTGGGCAGATTGGGGATAGGGAGCAAGTCCACTAGACCACCATGGACAGTTACAGAGTAGTACACCAACAGATTGAGGATAGGGAGGGGTCCACTAGACCACCAGGGAGTTTTTACCACATATACAGGGGATCAGGGTTAGGGAGCGGGAACCACTAGCCACCAGGGTGTTTTTAGGGAACAGACAAGGGATCAAGGATAGGGAGGGGGGAACAACTGGACACAAATAAAGTAGATAACAAACATATTATGAAGGGGGACCTAGAGCGACTAAGTACCTGGCCTTCCACCTAAGGCAGCAGTCTGGTAAATCAAACATCACTAAAATCAGGCACCCCACAACTGGACAGACGTCATACAAGGTGGAACACATAGCAGAAGCCTTTGTGTCATTTTACAGATCCCTCTACCAGTCCCAACAGGAATCCTCCCTAGCAGAAAAGCGTCAATATCTCCAGGCCTTACACCTCCATACATAAACACTACAACAGGGTAACTCCCCAACGACTCCAATAACTCAGACCAAGATCTTGAAAGCAATCCAAAATCCAAAAACAGGAAAGTGTCCGGGCCCGGATGGCTTTGGAGAGAATTTTATAAAGCTTTCACTAAGGAGGTGGTTCCCCTTCTTGGCGACACTTATAATGAGATATGGGGAAAGGGTGAGGCAGTACTTCCATTGTGGAATTGTACCACCATCACAGTTCTTTGCAAGGCAGGCAGAGACCCCATGGAGTGCTGGTCATACCCTCCCATTTCTCTTTTAAATGTGGACTATAAATTATTTACCACTATTATTGCAGCCTGCCTTAGCCCCCTTATTCCTTAGATTGATCAGCTAGGTCAGACAGGCTTTGTGGCAGGCAAGCAGGCAAGCCCCAGATAGCGTCCATCATATGATCAATGTCATAGATATAATTAATTGTAACCGCACCCCTGCCTGTGTGATTAGCTTAGATGTGGAGAAAGCCTTTGACAAGGTCTCCCGGAGCTTTCTCTTCCTTGTCCTGTAATATCTAGGCTTCTCATGGTCCTTCATGCAGGGACTAAAAGTCCTGTATGTGGCACCGCAGGCTTATGTCCATGTCAATGGTGGTATCTCTAACAGGTTCTCCCTGGGCAGAGGAACCTGCCTATACTCTTTGGCCTTTATATTGAACCATTGGCTAAGGCCATTAGGGATGATCCAGGCATCAGGGGAATAGAGATAGGAGATACAGAACATAAAATATTGTTATACACAGATAACATGCTACTCTACCTCTCCTGGCTGGATTCTTCGATCCCTCAGACCTGGACATGGCTGGAGGAGTTCAGCCTACATGCAGGTTACACTCTGAATAAGACCAAAATGGAGGTACTCAAATTTCATTATAATCCATCCCCTGAAATTTTACAAATACTGCCTCTTAACCAGAATGCTTCCAAAATTAAATATTTAGGAGTCCAGATCCCCAAAAAACTTAATAAAATGTTTGCTGTTAACTTCAATCCCCTAATAAACCAAATTCAGTAAGATATAACCAGATGGTCTCTAATAAACGTCCCCATGTACTCCCGTATACAATCATTAATTATGAACATTTTGCCCAGGTTCCTGTACCTCTTTCAATTTCTGCTTCTCTAAATACCTAAGATCAGTTCCATATCTGGCAGAAGATTGTCTCCCAGTATATATGGTCACCTGGCAGACCACAAATTAAGTATCTTATTATGCAATAAGAGAAAGTGGCAGAGGGCCCTCTCCAAATTGGAAGACTACTATCTGGACACATAATTATGATTTGCACTTTTGTGGTCTATAGATGGATATGGGGCCCACTGGAAGAGAACAGAGGAGACAGATGTGGGGGGGACACCCCTTGGGGTGAGGGTCATGGACCCCTCATTTCAATCTAGAAATTGGGATGTTTCCCTGATGATGATCCGCAATACTTTGTGGGCTGTTTACAGAACTTGGGCAAAGTATAAACTCATAGCTATGTTATGGCCCCTTCAATAGTTTCCCTGGAGTGATGCCTTCTGGCCTTCAAGAATGGACCTCACATTCAGATGCTAATCAAGGTTGGGACTCTACTGCCTGGGACAGTTAATGTCTGAGGGGTGGTTCAAGAGTTCTTGCAAGGTCAGGGACACCTTTCTCTTGTAGAACATGGATAACTATTGCCTCCCACAACTGAGAGCACATATTACAAATATGCAAAGGGTGTCTCAAGCCCTGCCCTGACCCCAACTCCTGATGGAGACAATTCAGGCTATCCTGAATTAGAAACTTCTGAAGAGCCACATATCAGCCCTATAAAAAGCCCTTAGACACCTCTACTCAGACTGAACTTTGCCTTTAAAAATACAGATGGTAACAGAAGGTGGATGCCCAGCTGATGGAGACAGAATGGGATAGGGTATACCAGACAGCTAGTAAAACCACGCACTCTTCCCTTTGGCAGGAGTTTGAATGGAAGATCAGGACTCAATATTTCTATGTCCCTGTAGTACAAAGCAAATGGAGCACCGAGTGCACCTTTGAATGTTGGAGAAGATGCTGTAAACCTAGAGCTCACCACTCTCATATTTTCCTACAGTGCCCAGTACCGCAGCCTTATTGGCAACAAATAAAGGTGGTACTGTTCGTCCTGTTCTCCATTACTTCCCCCCTGAATTTACCACAGCTGGTGTTGGGACTACTGCCACCAGAGATACAGGGAGCTGAGAGACTGTATCTATGGAATATCCTGCTGGCAGCAGCCCATAAAGCCATTACATGTAAGTGGCTGGTGGTGGACCCTCCTACTTTCCAACACTGGTTTTCCATAGTACGAGACATTCAAGATATGTAGGAACTGACCTATAGAGTCAACTTGAAATCCCACATTTTTGTCCATTGTTGGACTCAGTGGTTGGTTTGGAGAGATGCTCTTCGTGAAGAACCCACCTGAACAGATAAACCTTCATGGGCCTTATTCATCAACTACATTTAACTGGGGTGGAACTTAATGCTGGGTCCTGGCCTCCCAACAGGTAGAAAGGGGATTCAGACTCCTGTTTAGTCGTAAATCAGAGAGACTTGGAGGAGGATGAATAATGCGAAACATTAAGTCAAACCTGTACAAGTTTATTTGGATTTGTATGGAATGAACTTCATACAAGATGACTGTAATAATTTAAATTGCCATTACTTGTAACAGAATGTATTGATATTTATTCTACATACTATACTCAAATGTGTCAATAAACCTGAATTAAAAAAAACAACAAATAGAGTAGATATTGGGCATGGGTGCAGGAGAGGAAGGGACCACTGAACACCAGGGAATAAGTGTTTCACGATCAGGTATGGATGCAGGTGGGGGGAGGGACCACTGAACACCAGAAAATAGTTTATTTTAACAGCAGGCCACCAATCATGGGGGGGGACACTAGAGATCAGGTAAAGCTGTTATTACAACATCAGGGTGGCAATTGGCAGGTGGAGGGAACCACTGGACACCGGGGAAATCTGTCATTACAACATCGTGACAGCAGTTAGCAGGTTGAATCACTAGCACCAGGGACAGCTGTTATGTCAAACTTGGGACAGTGATCGGTGAGGGGGCACACTAGCACCACGGACAGCTCCCTAGGACTGGCAAGAGGGGGGGCGGCGCCATGCTAAATTGCCAGGCTACCCATGCAAATGAGCTCATAATGAGCATGCGTATGGCCCCTTAGCACCTTGCATGCCCAATGAGCTAATTTGCATGGATCTGTTTGACTATCGGAAATTTAGCTTGGGTGCAAGCCACTATGATGCCATATTTCTGGAGACATGTCTGCTTAGCGCTGGGCTGAAATGGCCCTATATGCAGTAGAATAGTGCTGGGAAGCTATTCCACTGACTATAGTATTTTTGGACAGCTGGGCAACCAAAAGGTGCAACGCACACATTTGCACTCTGCTTTGACCAGTTTTGAATACAGGGCCACTAAAGTTACAGTGCTCTGCTTGTGACATCACAATCTGCTGTAAGAGAATGCGTTGTAATGTCACCTACAGAGGATTATGACTTTGTGAGGAGAATAAGTAACAGGAAAAAAGGAATTTTGAGGGGGGAAAAATATTGTCTTCCTGCAGATGTGCTTTGGAATGAAGAATGAGTAGAAGACAGACAGAAAGTACTGTATATAGTTGTAATTGTAGGTCAGGACTTGTGGCTGCTATTCTGCAGCAGCTGCAGCAATGCAGATGTGATAAAATGTTTGTGTGTAATTTTGACATATAGTTTCATGCATTTGTGACAGTTTGCTCACTTTATGGCAGAAAAATGGTGCAGTCATCATATTTTTGATGCACAGCTTGCAGTACTTGCAACATGAAGTTGGACCACATTTGAAGTGATCTACCAGTCCTGTTGCAAGAGGTGCATTTGCAGTAACTTCATGACACAATCCTCTGAATATCCAGCCTTATGTTCTTTTTCTATATACATGTTTTTCCTGATCACCCCTGACATGTCCCCATCCATCCAGTCCCATCAGCCCCATCCCCTCATTTCTCTGGGACTTACCTTCACACCAGTGTCCTGGCTATTGGACTATGGCAGGCTGCCCAGTCATGGTTGTGGGGCCTGTGAGGGCTCGAATTTAATCCTGCAGCCAGAAGTTTTTTTTCCTGTGTAGTTTGGTTTGCTCCAGAACTGACCATGCAGTGGAGTGATGGATGAGCTCCGCCTCCACGGAGATGTCCTGCGAATGCCTGGACATGGCCCATCTTTCTTGCCATCTCCAAAGCTGCACTGCCACCAGGACTCCTTCAGATGGCAGTATTGCAGCAGGTTACATTGAGCCCCCCCTCCCTGAGGGTGGAGAGCTGTCCTCTGGACAATTGATCTGTCCTAACCCAGCCAGCTCCCCAAGTGACCCTCATCCATTTCCAAACCCAGGTCATTATTGTGGCAGGAGGTAAGGCACTAGTGCCTCAGCCCTCCATGCCACTGGGTTGGCATAGCCTTATATAGTTAAAGAGGAACAGTCAGCACAAAGAGTCCAATGCCCAATTGTTTTTCTTTTTTTTTAATGTTCTTTATCCTTCCTGGTCTCCGACTAACCAAGGCATCTCTCAGGTGAACCCACTTGACCTTGCCTCTACTGCCTGCCTGAACCCCTCCCCCGACCAAGGAATCAAGTGCTGGGTCCCCCCCTCTCCCAATGGACCCTTACAGGAGGAGGCAGGAACCACAGAGAGTCAAGTCTGGGTTGGGACCAGCACTGGGCACATGGGCTCGGTCACTGGTGTTCCACTGTTGCCTCCCCAGCACCGGGGTTTTTCTGCTTTTTCTGGCTCCCCCCCCAGACACAGGACATGCAATGCTATCCAGCGTGAGACGTGTACACTCCCACCCATGTCCACAGGATGGTCATCTAACATCATCCCCCTTCAAGGTCCCCATCTGCAGTGCACCCAGTCTCCACTGGGTGCCACTAGCATGGTGGTACATGGACCCACTCCCTCCCAGGAGAGGAGAGGAGAGGAGAAGAGAGCAGTTCAATGGATGGTCAATCCTCTCCTCCCCTACTGACCCCTGGCTCCCGGGCTTGTTCCCGAACCTGGGTCATCGGCATGGCATGAGGTAAAGCTGATGCCTCAGCACTCAGTGCCACAGGGCCAGCTTCACCCAAGTGTTCTTAGAGGGGAACAGCTGTCCACCCTAATGCCCACCTCTTTCCCTGATCAGACTAGGTCAAATGTGATGTCTTTGGGCCCTGTGTGAAGAAAGCTCTGACACATTATGTTGGCCATACTGTATCACTATGAAGCACAAAATTGGAGTTGCATCTTGTGTTTCAGATAGGAAGCTATGGGCTGGGGGGGGGTGGGCATTAGGGTTGACAACCCCAAGTACGACCCCACCATTGATTTGCCAATACTCCGTAGACCCAAATCCCTAATTTGTTTTTCTTTTCCCTTATTTGTGCACTTTGCATTCTACAACCCTAATATCTGCATTAATGTAGTTTTTTGCAATAAATGTATCATAGTGGTACAATAGCGCCACTATAGTTAGGGTTGAGTAGGCAGTTTAATGTTAAACCTCAAATTTTTCACTTTAATAACTTTGAAATCATTCAGTGGATTTGCATAAAAAATTTGGTATGTGCTGTCCTGTGGGGTAGTTGTCTTGACGTACCAAGTTTCGTTTCAATTGGATTTGAGGTTTTCGTGCTGCGCATAGTGAAAAAAGAGTAAAAGTCACTCTTTTTCACCTGTTTTTGATGTTTTTTCCTCATCATGCTGCGACCACACCATGTGGAATTTTGGTTTGAGGTGTCTGGATAGCTAGAGCTCGCCCCATAGAACAAGCCAGCATTGGTTTGGTGAAACAATATGAATCTGTTTCAAAGTTATTCAGTTTTGACATTTTGGGTTCTGAGCATGCTCAGGTCAGTCTTTTGGATAGCTGCACAGTACAAAGAGGGATTTCAGTCTCACGAACAGGAATTTTGCTAGCTCGTGAAGAGAGATTCATTAAATCCCTCTTCATGAGAAAAAATTCCCTCTTTGCTAGCTGACATCTCGTTTTCATTTTTCCTCATCAAACAAAACATTACAACTTTACCCAGGGATGTCTTCTGCAGACATCCAAGCATGGATTTTGTTCATGTGGACGTCCTCTACAAACCTATGCCTTTGGTTTACTTTAGTTTGGACCCAGAATGTTCATTTTTTAATTTTTAAATCCCTTTTTATGACTCGCTTCTGATCCCTTTGGATTTTGATACCTCACGAAAAGGGATTTTGACAGTTTGCGAAAAGGGATTGGTTTGTCAGACCAAATGACCCTGAGAAGAATCCTTTTTGTGATGCGAAAAGGGATTTTGGCAGCTCAAGAAAAGGGATTTTGACACCTCACAAAAAGGGCTTAATTTTTCAAATCCCTCTTCCTGAGTTGTCAAAATCCCTTTTTGCGAACCAAATCCCTTTTAGCGATTTGTCAGAATCCCTTTTTGCATCACGAATAGGGATTACTGACAGGGTCATCTGCTTCCTGGGGTACCGTAGGGTTCAGTATTAGGACCGGTCCTCTTCAATGTCTTTATAAGCGACATTGCAGAGGGAATGGAAGGAAAAGTATGTCTCTTCGCAGATGACACAAAGATCTGCAACAGAGTTGATGCACAAGGTGGGGTGGAAAGGATGAGAAGGGACTTGGCAAGGTTAGAGGAATGGTCAAATGTATGGCAGCTTAGATTCAATGCTAAGAAGTGCAGGTAATGCACCTGGGAAACAAAAACCAGGGGAAGAGTACACAATGGGGGTGAGATACTAACAACAACAAAAATGGAAGGGACCTGGGGTAGTCATATCAGATGACTTAAAGGTGGGCAAAGCAATGTGAAGGGCAGCAAGTAGGGCTGGGGGATACTGGCATGCATAGGGAGGCATCACCAACAGAAAACAGGAAGTTGTTATCCCTCTGTACAGACAGCTGGTGAGACCCCATCTGAGTACTGTGTGCAGTTCTGGAGACCCAATCTCTGCAAGGACATAGACAGGATGGAAGCTGTCCAGAGGAGGCAACTAAAATGGTGCAGGTCTGCACCAGAAGACATATGAAGAGAGACTAAAGGAGCTTAATATGTATAGCCTCGAGGAAAGGAGGAGAGGGGGACATGATAGAAACTTTCAAGTACCTCAAGGGAATCAACAAAGTCCAAGAAGGTAGCATCTTTCAAAAAAGGTGTGCAAGAACAAGGAGGCACAATTTGAAGATGGGGGCAGCTCAGAGGTAAAACAGTGGTGAATTCAAGCATGCATGGGACAGTTATAAGGCAATTCTAGGGGTGGGGTAGAAAAAGTAGGCTACTGGTTAACTAGGATCTGCAGCTTATCCATTAGGTAGGAAATGGGCAGACTGGGTAGGCCAAGCGGTCCTTATCTGCCATCAAATTCTATGTTTCTATGTTTCCCTAAATCAAGAAAAGGGATTCTGACTTCTCATAAAAAGGGATCTGTTCACGAAAAGGGATTTTGACACCTCACAAAAAGGGATTAATTTTTCAAATCCTTTTTTGTGAGCTGTCAGAATCCCTTTTCACATCATGAAAAGGGATTTCTGGCAGGGCCATCTGGTCCATAAATGGCGAAAAGTGATTTTGACAGCTCATTAAAAGGGATTCGTTCATGAAAATGCATTTTGACACCTCACGAAAAGGCATTTTGACAGCTCACAAAAAAGGGATTTCTAAAGTTTACTATTTCTTTGCAACTTCACTGCAAAAAAACAGTTCGGAATTTTGGCTGAAATTTTCAGGGTAGAAAGGACTTGCAGCACGGATGTGACTTTTGTTGGTCTGGTGATAAAACTTACATTGCTTCCATAGTTATAATCTTTTGAAGTT
Organism: Neoceratodus forsteri; assembly: GCA_016271365.2. Classification (NCBI taxonomy): domain Eukaryota; kingdom Metazoa; phylum Chordata; order Ceratodontiformes; family Ceratodontidae; genus Neoceratodus; species Neoceratodus forsteri. The sequence goes on along the minus strand of CM057449.1, from coordinate 1,556,058,597 downwards.
TGGAAATTTCCCATAGGATAACACTGTGGTAGACATAGTACCTTTCCGCACCTATATCTCTAAAACAGTTTGAGATATGTATTTTTCCCTAAACATAGCTTAGTATTCATTTACACCATAGGGAGATGACAGTTCATTACAATGTCTCTACAGTTATGGATAGATGGGATCACAGGGCCTGTAGAGTCCTGCACTCCCACAAATGGATACCATTATGGAGTGATGTAACCACAATGCACTATAGACTGATGGGAGCACAGGGCCCAGAGGGCTCTGTGCTTTCACAAACGTATAAGGGTAAGACTACAGTTTCACAGAAAGTAAGGAAATTCTTTGCAAAAAACTTTCTTAATTCATCAGTTAGGGTTGAAGCAAAAAAAGTAGGGAAATGAGGTGTTAGGGTTTTGAACCCTAACACCCCCCACTCCTTCCACCCTGGACACACACTCCACACACCAACAGGCATCTGGGAGTACCTTGGGGTCATTGGATCTAACTCTCACCCCATTCTCCTATACTGTACCATCTCAGCTTCCTTACACATGGAATGGGGTAAGAGTTAGGGCCGACAACCCCAAGGCACACCCCAAAACCTGTTGGTGTGTGGAGGGTGTGGTGATAGGGATGGGAGGTGTTAGGATTCGAAACCCTAATGCCTCATTTCTCTACTTTTGTTGCTTCAACCCTAACTAATGCATTAATGAAGTTTTTTTTTGCAATGAATATATCCTATCTATCTATATATCTATCTACAGTACAAGTCACATTAAACTGTTCCTCCAATGAATTGCTTTAATATTTCTGACTGAGTTGCAATAGTGTTGATGCATCCAGCACAAAGTCCAGTACAAACTGTTCCTTAAGAGTTAAAACTCAGTTTTACATTGCATTGTGGCTGGACTGCAGATGCAGTCCAACTAAGTTGCAAAAACATTTTACAAACATTGCTCTTAAGCTGGTTAAGCATTGAAAAACAATACAATTTGAGCTGCCAGTGCATTGTCAACTGTAAAAAACAATGCTAAACCAACACATATGTGAAACAGTTTAATCGACTTGTACTATATGTGTGTGTGTGTGTGTGTGTGTGTGTGTGTGTGTATATATATATATATATATATAAATGTGTGTGTGTGTGTGTGTGTATATATATATATATATATATATACACACACACACCATCTACACACACATGGTTGAACCCTTGTCCCCACTGAAAGTTATCATTTATTTCTCCATATATGACTCTAGCCAGTTAGCATATAAGGCACCAAAACCCAATTAGCCAGTTAGCATATGTGACACCAACATCATCCACAACTGGTAGTAAATAACTAACATTAAGTAATTACAACATTCTATGACATGTAATTAACATTCTGTTACAAGTGTGGAAAAATATACACATGTTATTATACAACTATTAAATTGTGTAACAACCACCTGAATAACACATGTAACAACAACCTACTAACCATCCATATTACAGCCCTAACAGCCTCTCCAACTACAGCACCTGCAAGAAACAGCCTGCCAGATTGATATGAACCACTTTAAGTGCTCCCTTCATATTACTTACCAAACTAACAACCACTCATATAAATCAAACTTAAACTCTATAAAACAAAAGCCTCCTGAAACACTTTCCAAACATTTCACATGCTGTGCTCCATTTTCCTAGCAGTGTAAAGCTGGCCTACTGAAACACACACCAAACATATCACATGTTGTGCTCCATTTTCCTAACTGTGTAAAACAGGCCTACTAAAACATTCACCAAATATTTCACATGCTGCGCTCCAGTTTCCTAACTGTGAAAAACAGGCCTACCGAAACACTCACCAAACATTCCACCTGCTTCCTTCCATGATGCAGTCTTCAAACACACTAAAGGAAAAAACAGTTCAACCAGCCTTTCTTACAAAGCCACTGCACTATGGAAACCTTAAAGGGACAAAACTATGCAGCACTTCAAATGCCTTACAATATGGAACAATACTGTGAACAAACACTAGAGGGGAACACTACAGAACTATGAAAACACTCTAACTTAAGCAAATACACTAAACAAGCTATGCAAAAGAAACCTGCATACTTTCTCTTCAAGCAAAGCCTACCAACCTAATGTAATATAGGAAATGAAAGATGGCAAAGTTCTACATGAGGAAATAATACCATCTTGGGGTTGAACAAGCTCATAAAGACCACTCGGCCTTCGGGCTTGTGGCTTTATGGCTTGTTCAACCTCACAATGGTATTATTTCCTCATATACAACATTTTGCCATAATTTATTGGCTATATATTTTATTCTTTGGTAACCTTGTGAGAACCACAAGGCACAAGTGCCTATTGTCAGGGGTGATCCAGGAGCACTGGGGTGGTTAAGCAACTTGCTTAGTCACACAGTATGCAAGTGAAGGTTGTTGGGAATCAAACCTAGGTCTGCTGAATGTACCAAGCTCATTCACAGCTCATTACTCTAACCTCTAGACTATACTGCCACCATTATAGTATTTACATTCTATTATAAATTTAAAAAAAAAGAGTATTTTGATGTAGAAAGCTGTGAAATGAGCCCTTCCCATTCAGAAGAATGCAGTTCTGGGTAACTCTGTGCTCTTCTGGAAATAGAGACTTCCAACTGGTTACATGTGTTGGGTCTCAAAAGCGTAAACAGCTGAGCTGTCACTGACTCATTGATACTGGATCTGAGTGAAACACACAGTAGTTTAAAACAGAACATTTGCCAGAAAACTGGAAAATTCTTCAAGAGATGAAGACTATCGTACTGTACGGAAGCTCTTGAATGAGCAGACAAAATCAACTATAAAAGAACTTCTACGGGAAAGAGGAAATCTGGAAAGTTCTCTTATGAAGAGTTGTAAAAGCCAATTGAACAGAAGAAATATTTAGCCCCTCAGTGCCAACACTGACCACAAATCAGCCATCTTATTCTATCCTACTAAATAAACTATGTCCCCACCTTATACTCTGTCAGACTTACAGTACTGTATAGTGTTTCTCTAAGTGTGTAGTACGCAGTATGTTCAAATGACTCACAGATTTTCAGTAGAAGGCACAGGCACAATTCTTGATTTTGGGCTGTGTCTGCATCAGAATACATGCACACAAATTTTTGATTGCTAATTTCATTTTGATGCATTTATGACGGTTTGCCGCATTTACGGCAAAATTATGAAGCATGCTTAATTTTTTTTTTTTGATGCATGAATTCTTGGAGGGTTGCAATAATGGCTATGCACCCCCTCTGCCTTGTCACAACCCTGATCCCTAGGCCTGATCAGTGAACACCCTGCACCAACACTCAGTCCTGAGTGTCTCCATGGTAGGCTGGAGGCAGTGCCAGCACTGGCCAGCAACTGTTAAAATAATACCCACTTTCCAGACGGGATAAGGCAGTCCTTGAAGGACTTCCTGTGGTCCCCTGCTCTATGTGGAGTCAAGGATCCAGTGGTGGTCCAACACTGGCATCTGGTGAAATGCCCATAGTCAGAAACAGTGCTGCTCAACCCTGTCACACACTGCTCCAATGCATGGTTCATCACCAGTGGAGCATGGGGGGGTTGTGGACGCTGTCTGACAGGGATGGGCATTGGGTGCACTCAGTTTGAGCATATCCCTGTCACCTATGTGGATCAGACCCTACTCCATATTGCCCATACTCCAAGCTTGCCTTTTAAAAATAATGGTTTAAAAGATATGCTTTTTTTCCAAAAACTTCCTTTGAAAATGTACAACTTTAGAACCATAAGGGAAATTAACTTCCTTTTTTAACATCAATGTTTAAAGGCAGTTTATGCTTTTTTTTTCCTGTCAGTAAGTTTCCATGTGTCAGTACGCTGTGATAAACTGTACATCAATCAACTGTTAACCGTAAACATATTTAGTTTTAAAAAGTCAGCACACTTCCATTGTATAAAAAAGCAAGTGTAGACCTTCCCCATTGAGGTAGAGAATGCTTAACTAATATTGGCTGCTGCATTGGAAGATACTAGTGGCATTCCATCAAGGAGAACTACTTTTTTTTTTTTCATTCAAAGTTTATTGAAGGATTTCATAACAAACAAGATCCACAACATACATAAAATACAAGAGATGAGCATAACATCTGGCAGATCTCCCTCCCTCCCTCCTTGCTCCTCCCCCGCACCACCCCCTCAAACCTCCCTCTCCCATCCTCCCTCCACCCCTCCCAAATCCTCCCCAGCATGGTGGAGGACACAGTCTAATAAAGAAACTGTAAAAGAACGGCAATGTCAAGTAGGTTGCAGGGAATACATGCAGTACAAAGGGCCCCATATTTTATTGAAACTTGTTTGCTTATTATGAAGACTTGCAGTTGTCTTCTCTGCCCTAAGACTGACAAGTAACTCATGCAACCATTCAGCATAAGTAACTACTTCCATGTCTTTACAATGCTTTAATACAAGTTTATTAACAGACATCGAAATTAGGGGCCATATGAAATTTACGATTAAGGACATTAATCCCAGTAAAATCTCCCAGCAAGCATACTTCTGGAACGAATAATTCATCAAGGCCCAAAAGGGAGTCTACCCTTTGCTTAATAAGATCCCATAGAGGGACCACCTTGGGGCAATTCCAGAAAATGTGGAGCAATGTACCTTCTGCCTGCGCACACCGCGTACAAGTGGAAGAGATTGCCACACCAAACTTGGCAAGCTTTTGGGGAGAATAGTACTAATTATGAATAATTTGGAATTGCATAAGGTGAAGTCTGTCCTGAGTAACGAATTTATGGCAATCATGCCATAAGGCAGGCCAGTCTACAGATATTTCTGGAAAAAGAGAAGACCAGAAGTCAGATGGGCCTAGATATTCTGGGCAGATCCAGTCATACAAGAGTCCAAACATTTTGGACACTGCTTGGGGGAGACCCGCTAGAGGGCCCAACACAGAATGAAAGGACACTCCTGGAAGTTGCAGGGGAATGACTCCAAAAACTTTTACCAGAAGATGTCGCAATTGAAATATTTTAAAAATATGGGAATTCGAGATGCCTAATTTACTAATAATTTTAGGGGAAGTGAGCCATGTCCTGTCCTCCTTTATAAAATATGTAAGAGAGCAATCACCCAACTGAGGGAGCCAGGAAAGTAAGATTGCCTTGCCGTCTATTCTGAGATTTGGATTGCCTCTCAGGGGTTGGGCCAAATCAAGAGTATGGTTGTACTTGAGGAAAATGCAGAGTTGGGAATGAACCCTGACAGAGATAGCTATTGGTAAAATACATAGTTGTACAGGGAGAGCTTTAAGTTTTGTGTATAGAAGTGCCAAGGGGGAAAGGCTGTGTGCTCTGATTTGGGCCGGTTCTATTTTAAGCCAAATGGGTATATAGAAACTGGAGTTTTGGGTAGGTTTTGTAGATAACCACCTAAGATATTTATTGGCTTGGCTGGCCCAGTAGTAAAAAGCCATATGAGGAAGACATAGGCCTCCCTTAGCCTTTGGAGTGGTTAACTTGTGAACTGCCATTAGTGGCCTTTTGCCTGCCCATATAAAGTCTGAAATAAGACCATGCACTTTTTTAAACCAAGAAAGGGGGAGCCATATATTTAAAAGGTTAAGTGGATAGAAGAGATGAGGGAAGATGTTCATTTTAATTAAGTTAACTCTGCCCCAGAGAGAGATTGGGAGGCAAGACCATCTGTTCAGATCCTGACTAATCAGTTGGAGAAGAGAATCCAAGTTCATTTTTTGGACATGGGCTGGGTTTCTTGTGAGGTCTATTCTGAGATATTTCAAGGATTCAGACTCCCATGAGAGTCCCAGGGCTGTAATTGTATGCTTTAAAATTTTATGATTCAGAGGAAAGACCACGGTCTTATCTATATTCAACTTATAATTGGATATGGAGCTATACTCGTTAATAATTTTCAACATGGAGGAGATGCAGGCAGCTGGGTGGGAGACCTGACGAAGAAGATCATCTGCATAGGCAGAAACTTTAAGTTTGTGATCTTGTACATTAATACCTTGGATCAGTCGACATTCCCTTAATTGTTGTATAAGAGGTTCCAGGTAAAGATTGAAAAACAACGGGGAGAGGGGGCAGCCCTGCCTTGTTCCAGACTGCAAGGGAACCAAATCAGAAATTGCCCCATTACTGGAAACCCGGGTGGTCGGGGCTTGATAGAGAGCTCGTACCCAGCTCTGAAATTCTAGGGGGAAGTCAAATGCATGAAGGGTTCTGAATAGAAACTTCCAATTGACCCTATCGAAGGTATTCTTGTCATCCAGGAAAACCAACGCCGTGGGAAAATCTGCATCCCTGGACACCGAGAAGACATGAGCCAAGGTTCTCAAATGATCAACAGAAGACCTGCCCTTCATGAACCCCACCTGCTCAGGACCAGTAAGATCAGGAAGAACTACACCAATATGATCCGCTATTAACTTGGTCAGGATTTCAATGTCTTGATTAAGAAGGATGTTGGCCTGTAACTTGTAACTAGATTGGTCTGTTTACCAGGCTTGGGTAAAAGAACAATACGGGTTTCAAAAAGGGACTTGTCAATTTCATTACCCGAGAGAATATACTGATATAGAGGTTTAAGAAGAGGGATTAGTTGCTCAGCAAAAGCCTTGTAGAAATGGGGTAAAACCATCAGGACATGCAGTTTTTTCAGTGGGCAGATCTTTGATTATCTTTAACAGCTTGGCACTTGAAATGGGAGACATCAGTGAAAGGCTTTGGGCTTCCATGAGAGAAGGCAGATGTGAATTAGTGAGATATTCATCCAGAGTCTGCACCGGGGAGGGATTTGGCATAGGACTGTATAGCTGCTTATAATAGTTACTGAATTCTACTACAATGTCACCTGGGGAGGTCTTTAAAGAACCGTCTTCCACAGAGCAGATGGCTGCAATAATTCTGGAGGACTCTTGCTGTTTAATTTGTAAAGCAAGTAAGTGACCAGCCTTCTCCCCTTGTTCTGTGTAGTTGGCTCTGGCTTTCAAAATGGCAAATTCCACCTTCTCCCTCAGAAGCTCCAAATAAGCTTCCTTCATTTTAATAAGATTAAGTCTGAGCTGATCAGAAGAGTGGGAAGATAGCTTGACTTCCATACCCCTAATTTGAGAAAGGATGAATAGTAGCTGCTTTTACCTCTTTTTCTTCCTATTTGAGGCCAGTCCAATCAATAACCCCCTTAGATAAGCCTTCAACGCATACTACTCTATATCAGGCTTACCCGTAAATTTATAATTAATGGAAACAAATTGGGTAATATGGTCAGAGATATATTGGATTACCCCTGGGTCCTTAAGAAACTGATTATTTAGTTTCCAACATCCACCGTTACTGGGGATGGATGAAAAAGAGAGCCTGCAAGTGACCAGAGAATGATAGGATGTGGGACCTGGGCATATGGATGAGTCCAACATCCCCAGAAGGAGTGTTTCAGAAATAAAAATCTAATCAATTCAGGAGAAAGTCCCATGCATTGGGGAGGTAAATGTATAGTCCCTCTCTGTGGGGTGGAGAACTCTCCAGACATCACATAGGCCTACTTGGTTCACCAAATCTCGTAGGGCTCTCTAGGCCAGAGAGAGGCCTTTATGAGTGTTGCCTGAATGGTCTGTACTGGAATCAAATGGCAGGTTTAGGTCCCCTCCTAGAATTATCAGGAGTGATAGAAAGGGAGCCAGTCTATTAAGCAGCTGCATGAAGAACCCAGGCGAATCTATGTTCGGACCATATACACTACCCTTTAAGTCTTCTGTGGTGTGCAATTTACCTCTAACAAACAAAAATCTGCCTTGAGGATCACTGATAGTTTGAGCAGGGGAAAATGGAACTGACCTTGCAATCAAAAGCATTACTCCACAACCCTGTGTACTCCCTCCCACAGAAAACACTTGCCCAATCTGCTGCCTCCTCAATCCCGATGCCTCTGAATCGAGCAGGTGAGATTCTTGTATGAATATAATGTCTGCTTTCAGTAAACTCAAATGTTTTAAAAGTTTATACTGTTTCAGTTTCTGCATTGCCCCTTTTATATTCCACGTGGCAAAAGTTAAGTCCCTAGCCATTTTCCATAGTAAATCCAGCCTGTGTATTGAACCAGTAGAAATATAAATCTCTGTCCAGGTTGTCAGTAGATTGTCTCCATCCATGCTATCCTCCCCCCACCCCCCAATCCATCTAGTACCCAAAATAAACCCATCACACCCATAAGATCCATAAACCACCCACCCCCTTCCCGCATACTGTCACGGCCCAAAATCAGCAGTTCGCCCATGCCCACCCTCCCACCCCATCCACCTGACCCATCATCTGTTCCCAGGTCTATAAAAGTAATAGAAGAAGAATAAGAACAAACTTGGAGCTTAAACATCCTAATCAAAAAGTCGCAGTACTGGAAAAAGTCAGCATTATAATTAATATAAAAAAGGAGGGTCTAGGACACTACAATAGAGCCTCGCAAAGCAGTGTCCCCTCCAACTATAAATGGGTTCTAAACAACAAAAATCTGAAAACATCAACGGGGCACAGCTAATCTGGGCCCCCGAGTATTAAGCCAAAAGATCAAAGCAGTTCTAAACACAGCAACTATAGCATGAGTCTAAGCAGAGTTGGCAAATGCACTGTAGGCCATGAAAAGAAGATTCAGGGTTCTCCCACTTTCAAAATTAGCTAAAGCACATCCCAGCCATGTATTCGTGAAAACTCCCTATTAATACAGTGAAATGAAAACAAAGTGTGAGAGGAGGCCCTCTGGTGGTCAAATGCTGAATAACCACAGTCAATTAACTCCTTCACGAATGTGCGCACATTCAGTAGCGATAGGGCTGACTCCCATTCCACAGATGAAAAGCCGACTGCGTGGCGTTATGGCTGGGAACACAAATCAACAGACTGGCGCTTCTCTTAAACACCATGTGAAGTTATCACCATAACAGGTGGAATCCAACCAAGGTTGGGAATTTAGAATATTCCCAGTGAAGAGGCAAAGCAACAATATCAAGCTAAGATGCCAGAAAATTAGTGTTATTTAGAACAGCAATCCAAACAGTTCAGTCAGAATGCATTTAGGCACATAGGGGGCAAAACTCCAGAATACAGCTAAAATGTATTCTGCAGTCAGGGATCTTTAAAAAGATCAAAAATCACCAATTTCAGGCCTGCAGCTGCAGCATCGGCTTCCTCATAGGTGGCCCATTTGCCTGCAGACAGCACTTGAAACCATGCCGGATACCCCATTCTAAATTTTAGTCCGGCTGCAATAAGTTTCATGATAAGCAGATGAAAAGTTGTTCTTCTTTGACAAACTGTTGCCGGGAGATCTTGGGCAACTCTGATCTTGGTCCCTTCCCATTACAGCTCCTGGATATCACAGACTTTAGCCAAGAAATGCTGCCGCTCTAAAAAGTTTAAGAAACAGGAGAGAAGCAGGCATGGCGGAGCTTCTGGTTAAGGCATCGGGCAAAGAGCTCAGTGAGCCCGCTCAATTATGTACTTTGGGTCAAACGGTGATGGGCCCGCTATTTTCTCCACAAATCTCTGAATTAACAGGATCGAGTCCTATCCTGCTTCCTTTTCAGGCAGTCCAATCAAAACTGCATTGTTTCTGTGGCTACGGCCCTCAAGATCCTTCACCTTAAAATCAAGTTTTGAAATCCTTTGCCATGCCGCCACTAACTCGGGATCGAACTTGGCTGCTTTCTTTTCCAGGGAGTGAATTCTGGCTTCATTATCGGAGGTTCATTGAGAGATGTCTTCCATTGCCTGTGATAGAGGTTTGAGCTCAGAAGAAATTGTTTTAAGTTCTGCCTTGAACGGTTGAAATTCTTCCAGGAATTGGGCCAAGGTAAGAGGCTCCTGATCCGAACTGCCAGATGTCATGGATTGGGTGGTAGTAGAAGGAGAGGCCCTGGGTTTCTTAAGGGCCTTCTCTGGTGTACTCGTAGGGGTATGTCAAGGCTGGAATTTCTTCATTTCCACATCCATCGGGAGTTTAAATTGCAGCGATGGACAGCTGTAGCTGTTATCTTCCCTTAGCTTTGTTTAAGACTCCTTCCATTGCTTTTAAAGATGAAAAATTTACTTTGAATCAGGTCAGGTGTCAGGAGGAGTGGAGCAAAGCTGCTAGCAGGCTCTTTGCATCATGTGGTCTGCAAGGAGAACTACTTTTGTTTTTCTAGTTATTTACACTCCCATTACTTAAATATTTGTATGCTACAGCAGGGAAAATAAAAAGTCACAAATATCAAGGTTATTTTTGTTTATCAGGCAACCACTGTGAGAACATCATGGTACTGTATTCTCACTCTAGGTGGATGACAAAGCACATATTTCCACTGATGTCCTTCAGAATAGACATTGGACTGCATTTCTTTCCAGGATTTGACTGGTCTCAAAAAGTTCTATTTACAGAACTTTAACCGTAACTTCTTTGAGACAGCAGCACATCCAACCATTTTACCACACAAAGCCATGCCATTGTATAAATAAAACATGTCATGGGCCCAATAATAAATATGCTTGATAGTTTACTTGTGATCCTTGACCTGTGTAACATCACTGAAAGCTTCAACACCTCTGATGTCATGGGGTCATGGAGGACTCATAAAATATCAAGCATATTTTTAATAGACCTATGCCATATCCCTTATATATCACACAACTGGGTGAGCACTCACTGGGAGAGATGGCAACTCCGCTAGTATGTGCTGACATACTAACATACTGACTCCTCTAATATGTGCTGACATACTGACTCCTCTAGTATTTGCTGACGTATAATGCCACAAGTTGAGTATGCCACAGACATATTGGAAGAGCTCCTATATCTTAATTAATGCAGCAACCTGGAGTATGTTATGGTACTTGCAAAATTACCTGGTATCAAATAGGATTTTGGTTTAGAAAACAGCTTTGTAACAATGAAAAGAGACATTATAAATAGTAATGTTTTTCTGAGGCAATTTTTATGTTGTAATGTCTCTTCAAATCATTCACTGTTACTTGATGTCAGCTTTGAAATCCAAGGCAAGTTGTATTTCCTTCCCAGTCTTGAATCAGACTGAGCTGTTTGAAATGGCTATAGTGTCTATCATTTAGAACATCTCAAAGCTTAGATCAAGTCAGGTAAGATTATACATTTCTTCAAGAGACACAGAGTTTGCTGTAAATAATTCTGTTTGTTATAAAGCGGTAGAACTGAGTTTGGTACTCCAGTTTTTTCATGGTGGGGGGGGAGGGACTGACAGACATGCTCTTCTGCTTGTCTGCTTGGAAAATGGCTTCTGGTAAACTGAAACTGAAAACTTCTGTGTGCATTAATCTGACTGCTGTTTCTTAAAGTGGTGTGGAGAAGGGGGCGTGGCTTGGCCCTAGCCAAGATGGCTGCTTAATTCTGTATGTCCTCTCCCCTCAGGAACAAATCCGGCTGCATCATATACAGTACCTAAAACACCTTTCGTCTCTCAGTTTGCAGCTCATTTGGTTACCCAAGTCTAAAACTCTGCACCGGTGTGATTATTTTCAGTAAAACCCTCCTCCTCACAAAGATATTTCTGTGATCTAGTCCGTCGGCTCTCCCTGAGGTAACACTGCCATTATGGCTGCAGGCAGTCTGGCGGCTCTTGCCCACGTTTCAACTGAAGAAAAGTTTCCTAAAATCCTTCAAGACTTGACTGAAGTAAAAGCAGCCTCTCTACAATCAAGCCAAGCAGTCACTCACCTTGATTCCTGGCAGTGGCATACAGAGCAGAAAGTCAAAACTCTCTCGGTTACAATTGAGGAGCTGCAGGCCTCCCCTGGGACCAAGCTGACTCATCCACCAGCTACAAACCAAGGTCGACGACTTGGAAAGCCGAAGTTGTAGGAATAACCTACGCGTCGTAGGATTTCCGAAAGAGGTTGAACTTCATGACCCAGTGGCATTCCTGCAATATGTCCTTCCAGCAGTCCTTCTACTCAAAGTGGACTAGCAGTTTGAAATCGAGTGGACACACCATTCCTTGGCCACAGCCCCACAACTGGATGAATGTCCACAGCCACTCTGCCACTTCTTGCAAACTTCCTTCACTTTCTCACAAAAGAAGTGATATTACAAAGAGCAAGAGAATTGGGGCATCTTCTGTAGCAAGAACACACTATTCAATTTATTTCAAGATTACTTGAAAGAGCTCTTTGATCACCACCATGCCTATACTGAAGCTAGGAAGATTATTCACCTGCTGGGCCTGAAGTTCTCTCTTCACTATCCAGCCACTATGCAGATCCTTCATAATGGGGTGCCTCTCCCATTTTCTACCCCCAAATCCCTGATGAACTTCCTGGGGAATTACTGGCCGAAAGAAATGAACATCCCTAGACAGGAATTCCTAAAGGATGATGACGACTCCAGAGACCACATGGACACTGGTACCTCCTCTACTTCTAGGTCCAAGGGCACCACTCTTGAGTCCAACCAAGAGCCCTGGTCCCTGCCCGTAAGACCTTATAGGTGGTAACAGACTTGACAGTGCCTACAGAAGGATACCCAGGGTTCACAACATCAGTCACATAGTAACAGCCAAAAAGAGGACAGCAATTCAAATGGCTCATCAGGAGGCCTCAAACTCTACCAGACATCTAGCTGATTTGCGCCTCTCTGACCATGATCACTGCACCCAGAAGATCTGACCCAAAATGATATTACCAAGTGGAAAATTTCAGCCTCTCCTCTCCCCCTGACATCTCTTCTAAGGCCTTGGAGGGGAAACGTAAATCCTGAGCTGCAGTGGTGGCTGCTTCTCAACCACGTCTTCAGTTTGGTTTCTGACCATGCAGCAGAGACTTCTAATCCTCCACCGTCCCCATCAGACCCCTCAGCAAATGGACAGCAGGCTCCATTTCAATGTCCAATGTGTTGACTTATGTCTGGCAGGTACTGTGTTCTCCCCCCTCTTTAACAGCACTTGTTAACATACTAACATACTAATTGCCAGCAGATTAGGCCTTACGGTCTATTGAGTCTGCTCGAACCTCAGATCCCTAGTTGGGTGCCGAGGCCCTCCCCCCCCGTGTTCCAGAAACCCCTGTCATCCATCCCCAACCCCCTGGGCCAGGCCATCACCTGGTACATCCACTTTCTGTGTCTGTCCCACCCTCTCTTGAAGCCCTCCATGTGGATCTCTGAACCAGCTCTCCAGGCATCACATTCCAAGGGTCCACCACCCTCTCAGTGAAAAACCTCCTCCTCTTTTCCCCCCTCACCCTTCCACCTTCCAACTTCAAACCATGCCCTCTGGTGATACCCTCCTGCTTTAGTCTAAAGATCCCTTCCATGTTTACCCTATTTATTCCCTTGAGGTACTTGAAGATCACAATCATGTCCCCCATCTCTCCTCTCCTCTCCTCCAATGAAAACAGGCAGAGCTCCTCAAGTCTGTCCTCATCACGTCAAATCCCCTAGTCCTCATATCATCTTAGTTTGCCCTCCTCTGTATCTTCTCCAGGAGCTGTATGTCCCTCTTCAAAGTGTGGTCTCAGTACTGTACACAGTACTCAAGGTGTGGTCTAACCAGTCCATTGTACAGGCAGAATCACTTCCCTGCTCCTAGAGGTGATTCCCCTTCTGATACAGCCCAATATCTGTTTGCCTTGCTAACAGCTCTCCTGCACTCCAGAGTTATTCATACATGCATCCACCATGACCCCTAGGTCTTTTTCCCTGTTGAGGCCTCAGCGCCTCCCCTCCCAGTGTACCTGTGTTTAGGATTCCCATGGATGTAACACCTTGCACTTGGTGATATTGAAATTTAATTTCCATGTGTGAGCCCAGCTTTCCAGGGTGTCCAGGTCCCTTGCAAGGCCAACCTCCTCTTCCCCTCAACTTCTGCTCCCATCTTGGAGTCATCAGCGAAGAGACTCATTTCAGGCCCTATACCTCCTGATGTCCAATATGTATGCATTGAAACAGGATTGGACTCAGGACTGAGCCCCACAGTACCCCACCACTGACCTCTCTAGGGTTTGAGAGCTCCCACTGACCACTACCTCTGGGTGCATCCAGCTAGCCAGTTTTCAATCCATCTGACCATCAAAGGGCCTACTCCCAACCCCGTCAGTTTCTCCACCAGACCATTGTGGGGACAGAGTCAAATGCCTTGCTGAAGTCCAAGAATAATACATCCACAGGCTTTCCCTGTCCAGTTCTGATGTTACCCATTCATAGAACTCCACAAGATTGGTTTGACATGATCTACCTGGCACAAACCCATGTTGCCAACTATCCAGACCTCCACCTCCTCCAAGTACACCCAATCGTTCCTTTAGTATACTCTCATTAATTTCCAGCACCGAGGGTCAAACTGATGGGTCTATAGTTACCTGTTGCTTCTCGACCCCCTTTATGGATTGGCACCACATTTGCCTCTCACCAATCCTAGTGCCCTCCCTGTCTCAGGTGACCTGTTGAAGAAGCTCCCTGAGGTGCAGCCAGTATGTCCACCAATTCCCATAGTACTCGCGGATGAATACCATCCACTCCAGGAGATTTATCTTTCTTTAGGGCCTTGAGGGCTAACCACACCCTTTTGGTGGAGATAGCATCATCCATCCCCTCCACCTTACTGGCCTTTTTATCCTTATCCTGATGTGACACCCCTGGAGTACCTCCTCCCTCTTGCTCCATTTCTGTTGCTCCCCTGATCCACTCACCCTACGCTTCTATCCCCATCGTGCCTTGCTTTGTGATACCCATCCCCTCCTAGTGAACACAGAGGCAAAGTACTCATTTAATACCTCTGCCTGGTCCCTACGCTTCCACCCACCCTCCTTCTGATCTCAATCTGCCAAGATGGCCCTTAGTTTTTCTCCGCTCCCCAATGTACCGGAAGAACCCCTTTTCCACTCCATGTATCCCCTGTGCCAGCTGCTGCTCTTTGCTGGAATTTGCCCCCTTCACCACCCGGGTGACTTTTCTTGATGCAAGATGGTACATTTCCGTTTCCCTATCCCCTTTTGTTGTTTTATATTTTTTGTAGGCCGCCTTCTTTTCTCTGACCACTACCTGAACCTCACTGGACCACCAGCATGGTTTATGTGACCTTGCTCCCTTACATTTTACCTTAGCCCACATCCTGACTGCCTCATGAAGTCCCTGTTTTATGACCTCCCATCTCTTTTCCACATTTGTCATTGATGTAATCCCCTTCAAGTGATCCTTGAGAATATTTCCCATGCCCACAAAGTCTGCCCCCTGAAGTCCACTCTGCCAGTGTCTAGATCTCCCCCTCCCCATGCTTATTTGAAACCAGACAGTATTGTGGTCACTCCCAGTCAGGATCCTCTACAACCAAGTCCCTACCAGATCCCCATCTGGCAGACCACGTCAGGACATGCCCTCCCTTGTGGGCTCCATCAATGCTGTGCTAAGAACACATCCTGGAAGCTGTCAGCAGCCTCTGCTCCTGGCCTCCTTAGGCCATGGTTCCCCAGTTTGTACCTGGCACATTAAAATTTTCCCATCAACACCACTCCTTCCCTTTTGGTCCACACCGGGCAATGATGTTGTCCAGCAAACCATCTTCCAGAACATCACCATCCAGGGCCTTATACTACACCCAGCTTGACCTTACTCCTCCTGCTGGGGTTCGTAGAGGTGACATAAGGCCTCCACGTTTCCTCTGCATCTTCTGCCCTAGCAATTTCTATGTCACTCTCTAATGAACATAGCCACTCCACCCCCTCTGCCCTCCTTTCTATCCTTCCTAAGCATAGTGTACCTCCGCACGTTTAGGTCCCAGTCATGGTTTTTGTTGGCCCACGTTTCCATGACCACTGCCACATCCACCACACCTCGAACAGCATGGCTGGAACTCTGCAACTTGTTTCCCAAGCTCCTGGCATTACTTCACCACCCCCGCCCTTATCCCTGATCCCTTTGTCAAACCCACCCAGGTTCATATACTTCCATCCTCCCTCTGCTACTCTGGAAACCTCCTCCCCAGTCTGTTTCCCCCCCTCCCCCTTAGGTTTGAAGGCTACTCCCATCTGGAGGAGGGCTCAGTCAGTCCCTCCTTATCCTCCCCCTCACAGCTTAAACCCCACCTTTCTGGAATGTAGTCAGCCACCCCTGTTTAAGGACTTCCTTCCCTAACGGGGCAAGATGAAGCCTGTCCTTGGCATACAGTCCCTTATCCTCCCAAACTTCTTTCCTTGGCATTCCATTTACGCTGGACTGTACTTTGCTGCATACTTAGCACCAGCAGTTATGGATTTTCAGTGGCAAGCAGGCTGATGTCTTTCAAACTACTTTCTGTACTGGTGGTACACTCCCTCCTCATTTACTTCTGCAGGTCATCAGGCTAAAGACAAAAATTGTTTTTCCCCTTCTACCGGCCATATGTCTGACTCAAACTACCTTTTGAGCTAACTGAACACTTTACTGAATTGGGTGCCTCTCAGAAAGGTGCTTGATGCCACCAGTTCTAACTGTAGTAACTGGACCTTTACCCCTGTTCATTTGTGGTGCTATACTCTTGTCAGCATATGTGTTGCATTTGTATTATTATCTGTATGATTATGCTGTTTTTTGTGCACGTTGAATGTTCTTTTTTTTCTTGCAAGCATTTGGACAGCGGGTTCCTAATTATTTCAGAGGGAGGCTCTTTGTTTTTTCTTAGCTACCTCCAGCCTGACCAGTTTTTGGTTCCAGCCATTGGGTTTCAGGTGAATGGCGGGTGCGCTGATCTGTTTTCTGGGACGGGGGCAACTCTGCCCATTTGGGCTACTCAGATTACAGGACCAGTAATGTACGCCTCGTCTACAACTGTCCCTAGTGCCCACCCCATACCCTTCTGCACCCTCTTGGCTCACTTTGTCAGTTTGCCCTTTCCTTTTCCCCTCTCCCCTGTACAGTCAGGGTGCTGTTTCCACCCTCACCCCCCCATCAGTTCCGCAATGGCATGTGATGAAATGAGTTCTTCCTCCACCCAGCCCCCTAAATAATTTCTTAAGGTGTGGACACATGCCTGGACCACTTGCCTTCCACCAACTTTTTTTTACCAGTGAGTGTTTATTCTTCCATCCATTGCCCACTATTTAGCAGTTGATGTTCTATCTCTAGTCCACTCTGGCCCTAGCAAGGAATATCATCCCTCGGACAGCCCTACCTCCCTGGCTTGCTCATCACCATATCTCTCTGGATTAACTAGAGGTGCTTGAGACATCCCCTTTTAATAGGTGAGACCCTTTATACCCCCCACTATGGTGTGATCTTCAGTATACCTCCTGAGGGGAAGAACACTGCAGTGAATTACCTCTTTTAGTTTTTTTTTGTTGTTTTATTAGTACTATTTCCACCTCTTGTGTCAACTGGCTCCCTTCCACTGGTACCCTCAGCTCCATGACCTCGGCATCAACCAGGTCTACCCTGATGGCTCAGAGGTGCCCAGCTGGCTGGATGCGGAGCCTGTGGAGGACCAGTGTCATCCTGCTGGTCAACACCATTTTCTGTTTTCTGCTCTGTCCCTGTGGAGGCATGCACATGCCACGTACTAGGGATGGGCAAACTGGTTTGTCCAAAATATGAACCGCCTTTTACATGCCAAAGTGAAACTGCTTCCAAACACATTCAGCTGTTTGGATTGGTTCAGACAACCACTGTATCATGGGAAATGCAGCATGAGAAGTGCCAGAGTAGGAGGAACCCACAGGAGGGACCAGAGACAAGACTCTGGTTTCTCATTGGATGGCTGATCTGTCCATCTCTCTAAGGAGGCACCTGATTGGGTTGCTGCTCTAGCAACCCACGTTGTCCACCTTAGAGCTACACAGAGGAATCAGAACAGAGGAGGAGGAGGAGGAGCAGCAGCTTCTGTAGCTGCTCTGTGCTGCATGCAGATTCTGTGTGCTTGACTTGTGCTGCCTGCAAGTTTTTTTGGCCCTTGGGCAACAGAGGAAGAAGTCGATTCTAAAACAAATGAAAGAAATATATATATATATATATATACTAAAATAAAACAAAACAAATGAATTAGAAGGGGAAGTTGGGGGTGGAGAGTAGAAGACTGGGAGTCAGGGACTCGGGTGGGGATTGAGCCGAGGACTGGGTGTTGGAGTCAGGGATCAGGGTGGGAACGTGAGTAGTTATTGTTTGGAGAGGAGACTTGGAGAGGAGAGGAGGAACTTGGAGGAGACTGGGGGCAACTTGTTGTGAGAAATAACTGGAATGAAGACAGGCTAGTGCAGACAAGAAAGAAGAGAACAAGAGATTGAAGAGAAACTTCACTTTAAGTGCCAGAGTCAGGCTGCCTGCTTTTATTTGGGGGGGGTAGCAGTCTAGCAGAAGGGATGAAGTCTGTTGAACTGTGCCAGTGCGACACCCAATACCACACCATTCACAGTTAGCCTTCTTGCTGTTTGCCCAATTGCCCCCAACAACAAGTCAGCTCTCCGAGTTCTCCTGCCTGTGCTCAGTCACTTCAGTAGCGATTTCTATTTTTTTAATTTTTATAGTATACAGTGTGTGTGTGTGTGTGTGTGTGTGTGTGTGTGTGTGTGTGTGTGAGATAAAAAATCTGCAAGCCAATCCTCAGTGCACCATTGCCTCTTCTTGCATACTGTGTGAACCCCCACCAAGAAGTCAGTCATCTGTCATCGTTCTTCCTGTGCTCGCTCAGTGGGGTATAAGCTTTGGCTCAGAGGGCAGGGCATTCTGTCACATCACGGTAATAAATTAAAAAAAAGGAATCATTGAAGGGAAAAGTACTGTGACAGAGAGGGTTAGGCCAGGCAGGGTCCCTATATCTGTGTGGGTAGCAGCAGTGCCCACAGCATCGCCCTTAGCATAGGTGGTGTGTGAAATAAATTTTGTGTGTGTGTGTAATAAAATCTGTCAGCCAGTCGTCAGTGCACCAGTGCCACTTCTTATATACTGTGTAACCCCCCCCCCGCCAATGAAGCCAGTCAGCTGTCATCTTCCTCCCTGTGCTCGCTTTGTGAGGTATAAGCTTTGGCTCAATGGTCAGGGCATTCCATCACATCACAAGAAATAAATTAAAATAATAATAACCCCTTTTTGACCCTGAACAAGTGACAGGCTGGCATTATGAGTACTCCAGAAAAGTGTAAAGCATAAGCCGGGGGCAAAGGAAGCAACAGATGTAAAAAAAGTTTATTCAAGAACACAGAAAGAAGTGGCCCAAGAAGTAAAGTGCAACAACAACAACAAGCACCACAGTCTGTTGAAGGGGCTGAAATAAATGCTACTACTATCCATGTGCAGGCTAACTCTCAAAATACTGGAAACCCAGCAAGAGTTCATGGACTGTGCATGTCAGAAGGGCTCAGTAGTACAGCCAACAAAGTGTCAAAAGACAGTGGCAATAGCAAGCCATCTGAGGGAAAAAAGTGCATAAACAAAGAGTATTCCAATTGTACATAAAGTTAAAGCACTTACAGGTACAACTCGCAGTGGAGTGGCTCGATTTGCAACACATGCATATCGAATAACTCAGCCTGTGACTGCAAATGTTAGCTCTGCTGAGTCTGATATTGATGATGATGATGATGACCATGGTCGTGGTGAGACTGATGATGATGAGCTTGTGAGTTTATCTTTAGTTATGCTGCATTCTGGTTCTGACAGTGACAATGTGGATAAAAGTAATGACAGCAGTACAGTATCAAAAGGGAAGAAGAAAAACTCAAAGGCACAAGCCACAGAAAGTGAAACGAAGTCTGACAGTAGTGATGATGATGATGGCAATGATGCTGCAGAGGATTCTATGATTGTCTCCCCAGATGAACCTGAATCCTCTGCTGATATGTCTTCCCCACATACCTCCTTAACCCTCTTTAATTCCTTTACTCATAGTTTCCTGCCTACCAACTCCCTACTCCCTATCCTGAAGGAGCAACTGGTGTTGGCTGCCTCCCTGCCCCTACCCTCCTCCCCTTCTACTTTCACCTCTCCTCTTACTCCTTATATAGCACTTGTGTACTACCTTGAGCCCACTCTTAGTATATCATAGCACTACGATTGTTCTGATTGTATAAATTGTACCGCCTGCTATACTGTATCCTATTCTGTGGAATACTATTGTATTTTTACAAACTGTATTGCCTGCACTGTATCCTACTGCTGCATTATTTTGTCTTCCCTCCTACACAATTTGTAACTGTTCTTCCATCCATTAATTGTATATGTCCATTGTATATGTCCTATCCTCACGTAACCCCCTCCCCTCAGGTCGCACGATAAGACAAGCAACTTGTTGTTCAGTGTGCCCTCCTGGTGAAACATTTCAATAAATAAAACAGCCCCAGCCACTCAACTCCTAGTCCTACTGAGGTCGTTACTAGATATAGACAGATCCAGAAGCAAATGATTTGATACCTTTTAATGGACCAACATAGATGTAACAACAAAAACAAAGTGCTCTAGCTTTCAGACCAACCAGTCCTTCTTCAGAAGCTCATGGCAGTTGTTTAGAAAATACAATACTTATAACAGCTAGATAATGCAGAGAAAAACAGAAAAAAATCCTCATTGGTTTAAAATACTCATTTAAAAAAAACAAAAAAAAAACAGAAGATGATGTCAGAGAAGTTTAACAGTACAAAACTGCCTTCAGCCAGAAAGAACCTTGGGTCAGATTTGCTTGGTGGAACACACATACAAAGAATCCTACTGCATATAAATTTAATTGACATAAGATAACACTGCTGAAGCAGATAACTCCTAAATCAAGCTATGAGTGTCACAATTAGTAAAAGGATATGATTACTGAAAGGCAACCCCCACCCAGATTAAAGACAAACTAAGATTGTTATAGGGCTCATGAAATTTCAATGTTAGCATTATAGACAAAATTTACCAGTAAAGTTGTCTTAAAACATCAGTGCACACTGTGTGATGTGTAAAACCTAGCTGGACCTGTCACCCAGCTGTATTCTCAAGCTAAATATAAGGCCCAAGAAATTTCAAAAACCTCAGGACTATATAAATGATAATTTAAATAAAATTGATAATATTAGTGTCAAACAAAAACTCTAGTCGAGGAACCTCAAGGAATTAAGACCATGTAGCCTGATATGTACTGATGTCAATATATACTGAGAATGTAAGCAACTGATGTACCACAAGTGTCTAAGGAATCTGAAAAAGAGATAAAATGTAATTTCTCTCCTCCTCTTCATACAAACAATACAACCTAACCCACCCCACATCACAATAATGTGGGTGGGGGAGATACATAGCTTAAAGGAGATGTTGTCTCTCTCCCCCCCCTTTTTCCTCTCTCTCTCTCCCACAGACACACACACACACACACACACACACACACACACACACACACGTACACACACTCTCTCTCCTAGTGAACCTATATTAACTTCAGTCACTGCAATTGTTCCCCAAAGTAATTCAACTTGTCATGAAATCCTGAGTAAAAGGGCTTATGTCTCCTAATATCAACAGAGTAAAAATGTAACACTATTTAACCATACTACTATCTGCAAAGTAACATTTCCAAGGATACTAGATAGAACTACCATGAAATAAACTTGCCATCCTCCCCAGGATAAGGTAACTAGAAGTAAATATAAAGTATATGTGTAAGACCAGAGGACTAACATACCTACATATCCACAAATTACTACAATATTAGCCTAATGTAAAAAGATATGTGCAGGACCCCCATGCAAATGAGATCACACACCCCAATATGTACAGAGTTACATAGAGTACATAGAGTTAGATATAGACAGTTCACCTCTACTGTTTGGAATCATTTTTACGTAAACCCCAAGGATGCTTGCCAAGCTATATGTGTACATTCAAACATGTGTTAGGGGAAAAAATAAAGGGCATCTTGGAACCACAACAATAATGCGACATCTTTCATGAATTCACCCTTTCATTGTATATGGTTCAGAAAATCAGTCTAACATTATTGGCTGGCTGGAAATCTAGCAGGGCTCTCGGTGAACAGGAACATTCTGCTGAAACAATGGGAGATGAGCACTAGGCAACATCCAAAAGTCCACTTTCGCCTCACAGTTATGGTCATGATAATTCTGAAAAGTCCTCTGTTTTACAGGGCTCGGCATGTAGTCGTACAATACTCCCCGATAATTCTCCCCCCCCCCCCAATATGAGGCAATGGAGGTTAAAAGAAGTTTTTGAAAGAAAGTCTAAATATTCAAAAAACTATACCATAGCACTGGCAATAAATCGTAAAATAGCAGAAATTATTGTACTTGATTTGCAGTCATACTCTGTTGTGGAAGATGCGGGTTTCAGAAGGCTTATGGAATACTTAGAGCCATGATATTTAATGCCAAGTAGAAAAGACTTCTCAGTAACTGCTGTGCCCAGGATGTATGACAGCTTAGTAGTTCAAGTAACGCATCCTCTCTGAGAGGCTGAGGACAAGGTAGTTCACGTCACTAATGATATGTGGACCAGCAGCCAAACTATTAACTATCTTTCTCTTACTGCACACTGGGTCACTTCTGCGGGCAACTCATCATCATCCCCATGCACTAGTCTGTCTGACACCACTTCAACCAGTACTACTACTACCACTACTATCTCTCAGAGCTCAAAAAACCTGTCACATTTCAGAAAATAGCAGTTCTCCATGTATGTCACTTTCAAGACACACACTCACAGCACAGCACATTTAGCAAGAACTGGAAAGACTACTTACTGCTTGGGTCACTTCATTGGGTTTGAAAGTTGTATTTTTTTATTGCCGACAATGGTTCAAATATTAAAAAAGTACTTCACAATGGAAACTATCTACATATACGCTGTTTTGCCCATTGTCTTAACCTAATCATTCGAAGTTTCCTGGATAATGACTGGCAAGTATTAACCACTGTGGGTACAGTACGCAAAGTGTGTGGCCACTTTAATCATTCAGTAAAAGCCAGTGATATCCTTGCTGATATCCAGGACAAAGGTCTTCCTCATCTCCAGCTTGTTCAGGATGTAGCAACAAGGTGGAATTCAACTTACTTTATGATTGAACGCATCCTTGAACAAAAGTTAGCTATCATTGAGTATATCATGTACAGTGATATTGGGAGGGCATTGTACTCCATTCTACTCAATGGTCCCTGCTGGAACAGTTGTGTCACATTCTGAAACCATTCATGAGTGCTACAAAAGAGGTCAGTGCAGAAAAAGCATCCCTTAGCCAAGTTATTCTACTCATTCTACTTCTCAAAAAAAAGGTAAAAGAAAATAAGGAGCAACTTAGATATGAACCACTCTCTAGTCAATAACATGCTTACCAGACTTAGCAATGATGAGAAATTACCAGCCATGACACGGAGTAAGGGGTATCTCCAGTGATGAAAGTGAACAGGAATGCGCAGGAACTCAGTTCCTGTACCTTTTTTGCAGCAGGAACAGAGTTCCTGTACTTCTTCCCACTGACACTGGAACTGAAATTCTTAAACCAGCTAAATAATGACAGTTTCTGGGCCTGTGACCCGAAATCAGGGTTTGCATAGCAACATTTGACTTGTACAACAATGTTATTTTCATAGAAATACTTCAATATCACCAACTGATTCTATTAGTGACTAAACAGATAGATGTGTCTTGACACAGCTATCCTTTAGATTGAGGATAGTCATTCTGCATTTCATATTTGCCAATGCCTGAGTTCCTGTACTTCTTGTCTACCACTTGCACCACTTGGTATCTCTTAGCAACATTGCTAAATCCACTTTTCTGGAACAGACACCTTCCTGATGTGGCTCCTGATGATATGGAGGAGTTGAACTACAGGCAATTTTTTATTGATGCAATACAGAAGGTTTCATTAGGAGGATTGGCAAACAGTAATACAATGACACCACCTCAGATTCAACATACTGCTCAAAAAACCAGTACAGAAGAAGACAATGAGGGGAATGACGTTTGGGGCCAGCTGCAGGACATTGAAATTCCACAAGGGGAAAATGCATGCTCAGTATTAAGCATGGTAGATGCATATCTGCCTGAGACCAACATTAGTATTAAGGATGACCCTTTAGCTTACTGAGAAAAGAAAAAAATCATGCTGGCCAAAGTTGGCAACCCTGGCTTGTAAGTATTGTATATTGGATGTTCACCCTCCAGTGTCTGTTCTGAGCATTTATTTAGCTCTGCTAGGGATGATGTGACTGATAAACAAGAATAACAACAGACAATGTGGAGAAACTAATGTTCTTGAAGGTTAGCTTGCCAAACTTTGACTACATATGTGATGCTGATCTTGAAGAAGATGACACTGACAGCAGTACCTGTGCTGCAGCTGTGAAGTGACACATCAGCTTTCAATTTTGAAACTGGACTGCTTAAAAGTAGAGATCTGGGACTTGCCTGCCTTTTGGCCTCATCATTGTCATCCTGGGGGTGGGTGGGAGGTGCAGCCAGTACATCACGTTCATATCATCACGTACTAGTAGCAACTGTGGTAGACAATTCCTTATCTCACACACAGTCACTTTCTCATTCTGGCGAGATCATTTGTTTTATTACCTAATGCACCTAAGAATAATTATTTCTTTTATAACCATAGCTCTGTTTTTCCCCCCGATAGTAGTGGTAGTAGTAGCAGTGGTGAAGTGGTCACTTTGGACTGCCTAGTGCTCTTGTTCTTTTACATTGCTTCGTGTTGCATTCCCTATCGAGACCCATTGCAATGCTAAAATAATTGGTTACTAATAAAAAACACACTGATCCCCTTCTACAAAAAGTCAGACTCAGGAGATTGGTTTAAAAGAAATAGAGATCTGGGACTTGCCTGCTTTTCGACCACATCATTGTCATCCTGCGGCTGGGTGGGAGGTGCAGCCAGTACATCATGTCATCACGTACTGGTAGCAAGTGTGGCAGACAATCTCATACACAGTCACTTTCTCATACTGACAAGATCATTTATTTTATTACCTGATGCACCTAAAATTAATTATTTCTTATATAACCATAGCTCTGTTTTTCCCCCCTGATAGTAGCGGTACTAGTAGCAGTGGTGAAGTGGTCACTTTGGACTGCCTGGTGCTCTTGATCTTTCACATTGCTTCACATTGCATTCCATACCGAGATCCATTGCAATGCTAAAATAATTGGTGACATACAAAAAATACACTGACCCCCTTCTACAAAACGTCAGACTCAGAAGACCGGTTAAAAACCAAGAGAGATCGGGACTTGCCTGCCTTTTTTTGGACTGCATCATCATCATCCTGGGGGTGGGTGGAGGTGCAGCCAGTACATCATGTCATCATTGTACTGTTGCATCTGTGGCAGACAAGTCCCTGTTTTCACACACACAGTTGCTTTGTCATTCTAAGGAGATCATTTACCTAAATACACACAATTAAATAACCACATTGCTTAATGCTGCTAGCTGTTTTTTTCCCTGGCAGTAGTGGTAGTACTACTACAAAGTACAATTATTTAAACCTACTGTTATCCCCTTCTAAAACAAGCATTTGTCAATGCCGAATGTTTGCTTGCTGGCATTGGCATTGGTAGTGTAGAAGTTACAGAGCTGCATAATAGGAATGGCAGTGAAGTATTGAACTGAAGCCAGCCCCACCACCACCCTGCAGAGAGTGACAGGCATTGGGGTGTGCGTTTGGGTCCTCAGGCATAACCGCCACGCCATTTCACCACACCCACCCTACAGACACTGACAAGTGTCATGGTGTTCCTTGGGTCTTTGGCCCTTATGTGCACCCCATTCCATCAGGAAATACGGTGAGATGGGTGTGGTATAGGAGAATGGGGTGAACTTTGGGCCGAAGAGCCAAGGCATACCTCAATGCCTCTCCACTGGCTGCAGGGTGTGAATGGTATGAGCATTACAGGCAAGAATCCCAAGTCACACCCCTGATGCCTGTCATTCTCTACAGGGTGGGGTGTTATGGTTGGAAACCCTAATACCTCAGGCATTCGTTGGTATTTTCACTCCAAATTTTCAACATGATTTTTTTGTGACCCCCACCTCATGAACAGTGGCAATATCAGTTTGTTAGTTGAAAGCTGCTTATGCACAGCAACTATGGCATTTAGCACCACAGGTACAAAAACACATTCCGAACAGGATGTGAAAAATGACATCTGTACTGTTCATGGGGAGGTGTAAAAAATGGCAATGTTGCAAATCTGTAGTTAAAATATTAAAAAAACTGGTGAAGTTATGAGCGTGCATAGAAACTGTGCAACGCACACCCGTAATGTAATTAGTTTGAGATTTTTTACAGCAGATTGTCAACACAGGCATTTTGGGACCTCCGATCATGAACAGTGTCACTGTGATTTTCTTTATCTGTCCCGAACAATGATTTCCCACAGCGACCAGGCATCTCTGCGCTGAAAGTGCGAAAACACATTTTGGCCATGTTGTGAAAAATGACAGCTGTACTGTTCATAAGGAAGTGTGGAAAAATGCCACTGGTGAAAATCTTGACTGAAAATATTACAAAGTCATGAACTTACGAGGGTGCGTGGAAACTGCGCAATGCTCACTCGTAACACAGTCATTTTATGGACGTTTGTCACCAAATTTTCAACATAGCCATTTTAAGACCTCTGCTCATGAACAGTATAACTGTGATTTTCTTAATCTGTCCCAAACATTTATTTTGCACACCAACTACCACTGTGCGCTACATGTGTGGAAACACATTTTGGGCGACGTGAAAAATGGCAGCTGTACTGTTCATAAGGAAGTGTAATAAAATGGCAATGTTGAAAATCTGGAGTGAAAATATTGAAAATTCGCAAACTTACAAACGTGCATAGGAACTGCGCAACACACGCTAGTAAAACAGTCATTTTTAGGAATTGTTTCACCAAATTTTCAACATAGCCATTTTAAGACTTCTGTTAATGAACAGTGTCACTGTAATTTTCTTAATGTGTCCCATACATTGATTTCGCGCACCGACTGGGCCATTGTGCACTACATGGGCAGAAACATGTTTTGGGCAAGATGTGAACAATGACAGCTGTACTGCTCATAAGGAGGTGTGGTAAAATGGCAATGTTGAATCTGGAAGTAAAATGTTGAAAATTTACCCCGAACTACGGCGTGCGTGGAAACTACTGCTTAAGCTAAAACAGTCATTTTTAAGAATTTTTCCACCAAATTTTCAACATAGGCATTTTGAGAGCCCACCTTATGAACAGTGGCAGTGTCATTTTGTTACTCTGTCCTGAAAGATGATTTTGTTCAGTGACTGCAAAATCACCCTTTGGGCCCGATTAATGCCATGACAGTGAGAGCATTCATGAGAAGGGGTCCCAAAAACCCCATGTTGAAAATTTGGTGCAAAAATTCCAAAAAATGCCTGAGATATTCAGCAAAGTTGAAAAAACCCTATCTATCCCATTATACAGCTTGACGGCATTTCCTCAGTTCGAGGTCGGCTTTGAAGAGTGCAGATGTGTTCCCGGTCCACCGAAGATCATCGCGCTGGAGTCTGGAGGTAAGTATGGGGTGAGGGGGGTGTGGGGAGGCAGAGTGCGCAGTGGGTGGGTGCAGGTGGGGCAGAGACAGCGAGGACCATTTTGTGTTTCAAGGATTTTTTTTTAAAAAGGACGGCGATGCAGGGCGTTGCCACGCTGGGGTGACTCCACAGCGTGGCACAAAATAACTGTTTAGAGGCGTGGAGCGCGGGGATTGGGCACCCCATCAGCGATAGCATCTGTTGCCATGCTGGGGTGGGCTCCCAGCATGGCCTCTCTGGGGGAACAGTGGAGCCACAGAGTTGGTCACCTCGTCGGCTATACGATGTGTATGCTGGGAGTGGGCACCAGCGTGGCATGTGGAGCCTATTTGGGGCGCAGCACAGCTGATGGGATTGGGCACCCCATCGAGGCTATACACTGTGTGCGTGGGGGGTGAGCACGCGGTATGCGTGCGTGTCATGTGGTGTGTGTAGGGGGCGCGGGTAAGTGATATCTTAGCGCTGCTCACTGAAGGGTAGCTCCCCCTTTCAACTGTACTCCACTACATTTTTGACTGCTGTCATAGACAGCTCCAGCAGCCATTGGAGAACTGCGGCTGTGCCTGCAAACACACTGACTGAATTGGAAGAAAGCTGACACACCTCCGAAAACTCGGATGATGGCACTATGTGCCTTGCACAGGCATGCAAGCAAACATAAAAACAGACTCAGGAGGAGACCATTTATTTACAAACTAGAGATCTGGTCTGGGACATTCTTGTTATTACAGTAACTTTCTCATTCTTTTCTAAGCAGTCATTTTTAGTAAATGCACCTTAACCATATTGGTTTCAGTGCAGGTAGACTACTTCTGGTTTTCCCCTGATTGTAGTAAGTGAGGGTAGTAGCAGACTGCAGTCATGAAGTGATAATTGGCTGACTGGCTCTCTCTGACTGGCTGCCCTCTGTTCTGGCCTGGTGCTGATTTTGTGTTCCTGACTTCTTCTTCATCACTTAACTGTCTAAAACACATCATGTGCCTGCCTGTACCTGTTGAGAAATAGAATTCACTGTTGTTAATAATATAACTCACACACAATATTAGTATTACTTTCTTAAATGTCAGAAACAGAAGAGTGATTAGAGAGCATTCTCTACTAATAAACAGTGGTTTAATTGTTTTTTTTTTCTACAGATATGCTGATTAAAAGCAGTTTAAAATTATTTTTTAACATACGGTTCCCATAAAACAATAAAGGTGATAAAAGGTTTGGATAAGAATCCAAACCTTTTTTTGCCTATCAGAACCTTTTAGAACCTTGAAACCTTTTGAGGTTCGTCCATCCCTACCACATACCCATGCTCCTGTGCCTTCCTGGCTCCAGTGCTGCCCTTCAGCCTCCACTAGGGGGCAGTCAAGGAGCAGGACAACAACCCTACCCTCTCCAAGAGAGGAGAGCAGTCCATTGGATGCTCTATCCTCTAACTCCCCTACTGACCTCCAGCAACCCAAGGTCACTCCCAACCCTGGGTCACCAGTGCAGCACAAGGTGTGGCATCCAGCGCCTCAACCCTCAGCGCCACCAGGTTGGCCTCTCTTTTAGCTTTTTGATGGTGAGCTCCTGTGGGCTTGAGTCTGCAATTATCCTGTGGTGCCTGTATACATTTTTGTGTTTTATTACATTTTAATCTGTTCCCCATGCTCCTGGGTGGTTTGTGGGGAACCTTGGTTTGTTGGCACAGACTGATTCATACCCCTCTCCTGCCTATGGATAGACCTTTCAGATTTATGCAAATGTTTGTTAGTGTTTGTTTACTGTAGAATGGTTGACTGTTAGAACTAATGTTAAAGGTGTCAGCTATGTTCACCCCAGCAAGTACTTTACTCACTGTATGCTAGGCCCTCACCAGTGTGTTTCTTCTGATCCCTTGCTGTGCATTACTACCCTGTAATGTGGGGATGTCCAGATCATGAGACACTGTGCCAGTTTGGTTCTCATCCTCTTCAGCTACTTACACACAGATCCTCCTCCTGGATTATGGGCAATGTAATATGCCATACCTGGAATGTTCATGGTCTGAACTCCCCCATTAAGAAGAAATGGGTTATGTCTCATCTGAAATGCCTCCAAACCACTGTTGCTTTCCATCAAGAAACTAAACTGCTTATAAGGACCACCATCACCTTAAGGTGGACTGAATGGAACAGGTCATATCTGCCTCATCACCTACCAAGAAACAAGGCATAGCTATTCTTCTTCACAGATCCCTCCAATGGGTGATGATGGTAAAGAAAGAACCCACAAGGGAGATGGCTGCTGATCCTCTTGAATACCCCTGCTGGGTCTATACTACTAGGAAATGTGCATGCCCCAAAAGATGACGATCCTGATTTCTTCCATCATCTTGCTCAACAGGTGGCTAATCCCCCCCCCATGCCCCTCTCTTGGTAGGTGGGGACTTTAACCTTTTGTTGGACCCCTACCTAAACAGGAGCCATTCACAGTCAGACCCCCTATGTGCAGGATTCACAAGTCATTTCCTTATTTATGCATGATTAAGGGTTGGTGGACATCTTGCGGTTCTTCCATCCTCGGGTCTATGATTATTCATATCACTCAGCACTGCATAATACGTACAGCTGTCTCCATCAATGGTTGATCTCCCCCTCCATAACACAGGCTTCCATCAGTTCCACTCATGCCTCTTCTTACCTCAGATCATGCTCCCATCTAACTCCATTTTCTTTGGTGTGAGATCACTCCTAAATCTCTTACTTGGAGGCGTGATCCTCTATTATTGAGGGACCCAGAGATTCTTCCCTGGATGAAGGCAGAAACCACCTCTTTCTTGCAGATCAGTCAACCCAAAGACACCTCCACTGGTGCCAGGCTTGGAAATCCACCATGCGAGGCAAAATAATCAGCTACGCAGTTCACCGTAGGTGGCAAAGGGAATTGTATCTGCATAGACTGGAACAGGAGCTTAAGGCCAAAGAGGCTGAATATGAGGCTGTCCCACATCCTGACCCCAACCCGTCTTTGCATTCAGCCATCCTAAGACTAAGATTGAAGATCAACACACTCCTATCTTGGAAAGCTGAAATTGCAATATTAGGCCTTAAACATAAATATTGAGAAGTAGAGAAAAGCAGCACAGTTCTCGCTTATCAGCTTCATAAGCAACAGGTGGAGAGATTTATCACTGGCCCTTGAGACCTAGCAGGTACAGTGCACATGTCCCCCAAAACTATCAAGTCACATTATGCAACAATTTTATGCTACTCTGTACTCCTTCCCTGGCCCACCTGACACCCAGTGCATTCAAAGCTTCCTAGACTCTCTGCAGATCCCTAAACTCACAGCAGAACAAGGTGCAGACTTGTATGCCCCCACTCAGTTGAGGAAATAACAAAAGGCCTTACTTTCCTTCAACTCTGAGAAATCCCTGGGAGGGGGATGGGTATCTGGTAGACATCTTTATGTCTCTGGCCACTTTACTTTGTCCCTTTCTCTGTGAGATTTACAAGGAAGCTGAGCACTCCAGTATCCTTCCACCCACCAGGCGAGAGGTAATCTTCAACATCCTGATGAAAAAAGGAAAAGATGCCACCCTTCCCTCAAGCTATCCACCAATCTCCTTCATTAATGTGGAGAGCAAGTCCTATGCAAAAGCCCTGGCCTCAAGATTAGACCCACTTTTGCCTCAACTTATTCATCCAGCCCAGGTTGGCTATGTCAAAATCCACTTGAGTGCAGATCATTTGGGCTCCTTAATAGACCTTATTCATGCCACTGAATCCTCCCGTGCCCCCGGCTGCTGTGGAGGCTATCAATTTCAAGAAGGCATTTGATTCAGTCAATTGGCAATATCTGCACCTTGTCTTAGCTCACCTAGGGCTTGGCACTCATTTCTGCTCCAGGATCCAAATCTTCTACACCACTCCATCGGCTAAAGTCCTCACCAATTCTCTCCTTCTCTCCTCTCCTCTCCTCTCCTCTCCTCTCCTCTCCTCCTCTCCTCTCCCTTCTCCTTGGCCTAGGGCACAAAGCAAGGATGTCCACTGTCATCCTTGCTCTTTGCCCTGGCCATAGAGTATCTGGTGGCAGCAATCAGGCAGATGACACAGATCAAAGGCATCTCTCTCGGCAGTGAGGGGTATTCCAATATGCTGTATGCTGATGATCTTCTGGTTCTCCTGGTGCTCCTGGGTGAAGCATTTACCTTGGTGGAACCCTTGATGTCCCTCCTTTCCTAATTATCTTCACGTTCCAGGTTCCATGTGAACCAGTCGAAAACTGCAGTTCTCTCTCTCCTAACCACAAATGCCAGCTTGCCCCTTTTGAAGCTCTTGGTCTTTGTTAGTCCCCTCAGTCCATTACCTACCTGGGAATGCAGGTTACTTCAGATCTCACTAAAATGTGTGTTGCCAATCTATCCCCACTGCTAGCGGAACTTAGAACAGAATGGGATAGGTGGAAGACATTGCATCTTTCATTCCCAGGCAAGATGGCAGTGGTCAAAATGATCTCCACCTCAAAAATCCTATATGTTCTGTCACATCTTCCACTGGAGATACTGTTGAAATTGTTGTCCCTTTCAGACAAATACATTGGCCACATCATCTGGGTGGGTACTCAGCCTTGGTATAGCAGGGCTAAACTTTGGAGCCATTGTTCATGGGGGCTGGGATCTCCCCTGGATTACTGGTTATCTCTGGGCTATCCAAGCATCACA
Organism: Neoceratodus forsteri; assembly: GCA_016271365.2. Taxonomy (NCBI): domain Eukaryota; kingdom Metazoa; phylum Chordata; order Ceratodontiformes; family Ceratodontidae; genus Neoceratodus; species Neoceratodus forsteri. The sequence goes on along the minus strand of CM057449.1, from coordinate 1,556,026,419 downwards.
AACACTTCAGTGGTTATGCATGCCCCAACCCAACCTCCCTCAGTGGGTTCAAATCGAGAGACATCTACTAGATGGAACTGTACCTACCTCATTGATATACTGTCACATCTCTAAACATCTTAAATCCCACCCTGTATTTAAACCTGAGTTCTCTTACCGGTTTAAATTATACAAATGGTTATGTACTGATCCCAAACCTTTAGGCTACACACCATTGTGGGATAACCCTGCAATTCAGATAGCCAACACACCTCTCTCTTGGGCTTCCTGGTAAAACAGGAGGATTTGGCAGATCTGGGGTATACTGGATAATAACAAGTGCACAACTGACCCCTTCCAGGACCTGCAAAATCTTTGGAGTATACCCAGATCCGACTTTTGCTGATGTTTGCAGGATCTGTAATTCAGTGCAGCATTTTCTAAAGCCTCAGGACTCCTTACAAACACCATTTCCCATTGAAAAATAGCTATCCCCACAACAGAGGTTTCTATGGGTATATATAAAGAGATCAGAGACTGTATCCCTAATCAGTCCCTTACTTCCAAAGCAAAATGGGAGTGTATGCTTGAAATGCCTCTTTCAGAGGAGGAATAGGACAGCTGCTGGTCATTTTGCCATAAGGCATTCAGCGACACTCACAGCAGATATATGCAAAACAAGATACTTCATTCCTGGTATAGGACCCCCGCTGTTCTGCATGAACTTAAGCTGCTGCCCCATGATAGTTGCTGGAGATGTAATCCTCCTGGGGAGCACCTTCTTCATATTTTATGATTCTGCCTTAAGGTGTAGCCACTCTTGGATCAAGTGGGACAACTAGCTTCAGCAGTCCTGTGTTGCTTCATTCCTCTATCTGTACCACTGTACCTTCTAGGTCTTATGTCGACCACCCCTCACATGGACCCCTCTGAACACCGTTGGCTTGCTCTACTCAGTATGCAAGTTAAAAGACTGCTGCTATGTAAACGGTGTATGACAGACATACCTTCCTACTCTGAACTGCTAACGAGCTTAGCGCAAGTAGCTACCTTAGATCGCCTTTCTCATTTAGCTAAAAATTCCATGTCCCACTACAACAGATGCTGGCACCACTTTCTACACTACATTACCCCCAAGACAGGTGTGGGTTAAATGGCAGATGGCCCCTTCAGAGTTTCCACTCATATTTGTTTTCATAAACAAGTAGAAAACCTACTCCTTAACCTAGATATCAAAAAAAGCGCAGGAGCCGATGGCATTGAACCCAGGTTTCTGAAATTAGGATAGTTTCACCTCACAGCACCCCTAACACATTTGTTCAATTTGTCTGTTTCATCTGGTGACTTCCACTCTTTCTAGAAAACAGCTCACATACTGCCCCTATTCAAATCTGGTGACCCAACTGACCTGAACAATTATAGGCCAATCTCTATACTACCTGTCCTCTCAAAACTTCTCAAAAAAAATAGTCTATAACCGGTTAAGGGACCATCTTAATTACTCTAACCTTATAAATCCACTCCAATCCTGTTTCAGGCCCAACCATAGCACTACATCTGCACTAGCTTTGGTGACAAATGACTGGCTCATTGCCTTAGACCACAAACTAACAGTAGGATCAGTGTTCTTGGACTTGAGCAAGGCGTTCGATACTGTCGACCATAATTTGTTAGCAGTTGAATATAAGGATCATGGATTACAGGAAACCGCCTTCCAGTGGTTTTCCAGATACTTGACAGATAGGCTCCAACTAATTAAGTCTGATGGGCTGTTTTCATCTCCCCTTCCCCTTACCAGAGGGGTACCCCAGGGATCCATACTGGGACCTCTCTTGTTCATGATATATATCAACACACTCAGCAATAATGTCAAGAATGCTAAAATCCACTTTTTTCCCAGATGACACTGCACTTTACACCACCAAATCCACACTAACTGACTTTTGTGCAGAACTGCAGTCAGACTTCAATCAATTGCAAATCAATCTTTTTCAATCTAAACTGTTATTCAACGCAAAAAAAAAGTTAATGTTTTCCCCCCCTACAAATTCCCCACCTGCCTCCAAAAATAATACCACCACCCCGTCCATCACTATCCTTCTGGGTGAAACACTGAATGCAGTAAACAGCTTCAAATAGCTAGGCCTTTGGCCCGACCACAATCTCTCCTTCTCCATTCACATTGAGGCTCTATCCAAAAAACTAAGGATGAGATTAAGTTTCTTCTACCATAACAAATCCTAATTCCCCAGTGTTATCAGGAGATGGCTGGTCCAAGCTACCTTTATACCCTTACTGGATTACAAAGATTTCATTTACAGTTGGTGCTCCACCATCAAGCTGCTCAAGCAAGATGTATTCTACCACTGTGCCATTCAATTCGTTACAAACACTTCCACAAGAACCCATCACTGTAAACTCTATTATGAAGCAGTATGGTCTTCACTTGCCACCGATGATAAATGCACTGCCGCATATGGATCTATAAAGCTGTCCAGAATAAGTTACCCCTCTATATCATGCCTATTCCACCACTCTCTGAGCTGCTACTCGCTCAGAAAAAACTCACTCATTGCATTTGATGTCCCTGGGTTCCACACTCTCTATAGCAAAGCTGCCATTGACTATGCCCTTCCATGCCTGGAACAAACTGCAATCCACGCTCAAACTAACTCACCTAGTATCACTAAATGCTTTTAAAACTCTAGTCAGTAACCATTTGGCAGAAACATGCAGTTGCCACCCATGATTGCCTGTCCTGTGCCTAGTCAACCACCCACTACTTCTTCCCCCATACCCTTCCCTCCTACCTCTCCCCCCTTTCCTCTCTCCTTATCATCCCCATATGCTATGCTGTACTGTATTGTTTTAAACTGCTCATCATTGGACCCCACTGGTTCCAAGGTCCAAAATTATTGTATTTTTTTCTTTATTGTTAGGCAATGAAATTTGTACAGTTCTTTCATACAGTCCATTTCTATGTGTCGATATGCTCATTTTAATTCATATGTTGCACTTTAAGTATTAGTCATGTTATTGCTTTGTATTTATTTATTTGTTTGTTTGTTCATTTACTGGGTGGGTGCACTGCTCCAATGGACCATTTTCAGGCACCACCCAAGCCATGAAGATGGCAAATGGGTAATACAGACAATACAATTACATTAATTAAGAATGGTGCAGGAGATAAAACAAAATAGAAATACATTGAATGTGTAGAATACAGTAACTTACAGTTAAGGTGCAAGAATACATTGCAATGCAAGAAACACAAACTGAATACAATACAATACAAATAAAGCGCAAGTGCAATATAAACAATGTTACAGGCAGGCTGTCTTTAGAATGTCCAGCACAGCACAATGGGATAGTTTTGTTCTAGGTACAGTATGGGGAAAGGACTCTCATCCATAGGGTTACCCAGCTGAGCAAGTACATTTGGATTCAGCCAGCAGCCAGGCTTGAAAGTGTGATTTGAATATAAGGTGCAAATCTAGAGAGCAGAGGGAGGTAGATAATTTGTTTCATAGCTTTGGAGCCACGAAAGACAGGGCATTGCTGCCCAGACAAGTGGTAATCCTAGGAACTTCCAGTGATGGAACCGAGGATTGCTGGAGGCAGTGGGAAGTGGATTTGTGTTTGAACAGGGGAGAGTAAGGTGACAGGTTACCACTTCTAATGGCATTGTCGATGATGAAGCCAAGGGCATAATTATGTCTTGCTTGTAGGGGGAGCCAGCCTAAGGACTGATACAGGGTGCAATGGTAAGTGGAGTAGGATGTCATAAGCGAAAACCTATAGATGCTATTGTAGACAGTATTTGGTCTTGCATGCAGAAGAGATGATATATGTGAGTATATGGGAGTGCAGTAACCTAATGGGGGTAGAAGGTTGATTGGACTATGGTGAGGCATGCCTCAGGGGTCATGCAATGTTTGAGTCAAAAGCCTGCCCCTAGTTTCTGGTTATGCACCATATTGTGATATTGATATGCTCAGTGAATGTTAGGGAGGGGTCTAGTGTGACACTCAGGTACTTAAAACAGGGTACGTTCTGCAGAGGGGGCCATCGGGTGTTAGTACTGCAAGGGTGGAATTAGTTTTGGAGAGTTTTGATAAATTGGGTTTGGACCCCAGGAGCATGACTTTAGTTTTTTTTGTTTGTTTGTTTGCTAGTAGCCTATTGGACAGGAACCAATTGTGGGCTGCTCCGTAGTTTTGGGTGAGGATGATGGATAGACTTGCCAGGGATTTATTGCTGTGAAATAGTACTACATCATCTGCATTTAGTAAGGTCTCACATGAGAGGCTTTCTGCAGGTAGGGAATTTATGAAAAGGAAAAATAGCATAGGACACAGGATGGAGCCCTGGGAGACTATAGTGGGTACTGCCCAGGCTGTGGAGGTGGCAACCCTGATGCTAACTGTTTGGGATCATCCCGAGAGATACTTCTGAAACTATGTGTATGCACCAGCTGAGTTACAGAGGTTCAGCAGTTTGGCATGGAGAAGGTTGTGATCGACCAGATTGAAGGCCTTTGCCAGGTCTACAAATACGGCACCTGTAGTGTTACCAATATCCATTTTCCTAAAGTTAAAGTTGGTGAAGTGGGCCAGAGCAGAAATGGTACTATGATGTTTCCTGAAATTGTGTTGCTGTGGGCAGAGCAGGTTGCATTTGTTTACATGCTCAGAGAGCTGGTGATGGATGACTTTTTCAAGGAGTTTGCTTAAATGAGGGAGGATAGAGATATGCCTGTAGTTGTCAGGGGACAGGAGATCACCTGGCTTGAAAATGGGGACAACTTTGGCATGTTTTTCCATATGGCAGGCATGGTTGATGTGGCCAGGGTGAAGTTAAAGATAATGGTAAGGGGCTTGGAGATGCAGGGGACGATGAGCTTAAGAAAGCTGGGGTATAGTCCACTGCTACCTGGACTGCCCCTGCTTGAGAAGCTTATCAGGAGTTTGAAGGTTTCTTTAGGGGAGACAGCTCTAAAATAGAATAGAGGGTTGGGAGTGCCATCTGGAGGAGAGTGTCTGGTCTGGTTTCTTGGGCAGGGTGGGTTTGAGGTTGGTAGTTTATTTAGGTGGGCAGAGAGGTCAGTGAATTTTGTATCGAGGGCATGGTAGACAGCAGTGGGGTCTGTTATGAGGCCTGAGGGGGAGCTGAGGTGTATGACAGGGTGGAGGGACCATGGGTATACCATGGAGCCTATTGTGGACCAGAACCGGTGATGGTTTCTTAAGTTGTCCCTCTGTAGTTGATGGAAGTACCTCGCTTTCAGGGATTTGGTGGTTTGATTACATTGGTTGCAGAGTTATCTGTATTCATTCCAAGGGGTGGGGGATGGGGAGATTTTGTGAGCAGCCCATCTTTTGTCTCTCTCTTTCATTAGGGAGAGTAGCTCTTTTATGATTCAGTGGGTGTGTCTGCCTCTCACTCTGTGGGTAGTCAGGGGAAAGTGCTTGTCCTGGATCTGGAGAGGGGCATCTGTGAAGAATCCGACTGCTAAGGCAACATCCTTAAGGGAGTGAAGGGTATGCCAGTTTACTGCCCTGACTTCCTTGAGCAGGTGGGTAGTGTCATTGCAGGCAAACTTTCTAAAGGTCAGGTACTTTGAGGGTGGGGGTGTTTGCTTTTGGTTGACCAAATTATATAGGTGGGGGAGTAATCACTAACCGAGTCCAATAGGATCCTGGCTTGAAGTATCTTGCCCTCTCTCTGTTGCCATCCAGTCCAGTAGGGAGTGGTTTTGGGTATGAGTAATGCGTCTTGTGGGGATGGGGATGGATTGTGAGAAATTGTACTGTTTAAATAGATTACTGTAGTCCATTTTCTTGTGACTTAACCAGTTTAGGTTAAAGTCGCCAAGTATGATAGTTTCCCTGAGGGGAGAGAGTTGCCCCAGGCCTGTTAGGAGGTTTGTTAGCCCTGGGATGCTCCTTTTAAAAGGGCTATAACAACACACTATGTGGATCTTTTTATTTGAACCTAGTGTCATTTCAGCAATGAGCCACTCACAGGGAGATGTAGGGCCAGAGCAGAGTGCAGGGGTAGCTGAGAGGGGTTCCTGGAAGTACAGTATCACCCCACCACTCTTCTTTTTACTGGGTCTGTCATACCGTAGCATGGAGTAACTGGGCAGGTGGTACATGGCATAGAGGATGGCCAGCTTCAGCCAAGTTTTGGTAAGACCAAGGATGCTAGACTTGCAGAAGGACACCCAAGCTTCAAGGTCATTGAACTTGGCCGGGAGGCTGCATATGTTTAGATGAGTGACCTTTAGCCCAACTGAGCTGGTCCATGTTTGGTTAGAGTAGGCAATGGGGATGTTTAAAGGGCCATGGTTTCTCTCCACATTCCCTGCCAATAGCAGCAGTGAGATGAGATGGTGATATGTGTGGCATAGTGGGGTGGGGAATAGAGTGAGTAGAGGAAAAGTCCTAGTAGGCGATGCTCATGGTTTGAGAGGAGAGCAAGGAGGATGGGGCTAAGAGGAATAAGTTCCCAGTGATCCACCTATTGTCATGAGCCTCATGGGACCTCTTTGAAAATGAGCTTGCTCAATGGAGTTTTCCTGAAAAATAAACTTGACATGGACCAGGTTTTACTTTCAGGCTAGTATATGCTGGGACAATCACTTTCTTGTTGTTTGCTGACACTGTTTACTCTTTTTGTGATTATATGTAGTTTGTTATAGTGTCTCAATTTAGTGTTTTTTTCAGAGAAATGGTTCCTTTGTCTGATGCCACAGTGTTGTTGAAAGAAAAGATAAGCTACTTCCAGCTGTTCCATACTGCTTGTCATCCAAGTGAGCTCTATTTCTTTAATGTGGATGACAGTAATCTCCACTGTTTACGTTTGTCCCTTGTTAATGGCCTCTGGCTCAAAGGTAATTTCTGAAATGTAATAAATAAATAAATAAATAATGGTCCGTGTTATCTACCTGCTGCTGCTGTGGTACCTCTTTTCTGATCTTGTTTGTGTCTTATCTAGAAAAAACTTTAATAAAAAGATTAACTGCAAAAAAAGTGGAGTGGGGGTGTTAAGTAGTTAAATAAGCATTAGAAGTATTGCTTAGATGCAGACTACTTTGACCCCACCAGCTACATAGGTAGATGGACACATTTTATTAGGTGCCTCAATACAGGCAATGGATGGCTACTTGCAGTAAACATTACAAAGGCACTCCTATTTATGGTATTATATATGTTTTGTTTAATCTTTGGGGGGAATTTAGTTCAAGAAAGACAAAGTTAAAATGGTAGCTGAGTAGGAGGTCTGAGTCTGATAGAACAAGTTCAAATCTTGGCATTACATTCCAGCAGAAAGGGTCTTGGAAAGAATATACTGTTAGAGTTACAGTTAAATTCTGACAATCTTTTTTGCTGGAATCTTTAACTTCAAGAGCATTTTGTCACCCCCCACCCCCCTCCGAAAAAAAATAAAAAAGTTTCAAATTTATGAAGGGAAATAGATCACACACATTTTATATAGTAGATAAAAATTACTGCTTCAGTAGAGTATCAGTAGAAATCAAGTTCTTAAAAAGATATTCGTGGTACCCTATGTTCAATTCCTAGAGAAACTTCTTCCAGAGTACCGATTTTCACATAGGCCATTGCATAGTAAAGGAAAGTCTTTTTATGGAACCTTGTCAACCGGGGAAAATGGGCTTGTTAGTATTTGTTTGAGTATCCAAGATTTCTCCCAAGCACACCAGAGTTACAGTATGTTTGAATTTGTAGAGTTTTGTGAACTATAGTATATCATTAATATTAGCGTAAGAAATGCATATGTAGAGCTGGTCAGGGGACCAAATTGCGAGCATGTCAACTCATCACACCGGTGACCCACAGCCACATCCTGAGATGATTGTCCAGTTGGTCTACCATGAAGACAGAAATGCAGTCTGATAGACATGTGCCATCTTTGAGGAGGGTTGATGATGGATGCCTGTCAAAACATGTCCTCCAGTGGTCCAGGCAGATGTGAAGGCATGCTGACAGCTAGGGTCCACCTTGCAGTGTATCCTTAATGTTTGGTAGAATTGTCCATGCACAAGAGCAACAAAGGAATGCATGTATCCCCCAAAGTGATAGTGTCTTGAATTCCGCCCCAGGTACTGTCATCTCCAACTCCCTCTGCTCTAACATGAGATTATATACACTTCCCTTTGGGAGTCCCCTGCCTTGAGGACCTATTGTGAGGGATGGGCAGGCCAGTGGAAGATGCTGGAGGATGGTCCAGTTGTTGCTCCATGGACACCTGCAGTGGGTAAAAGCAGGGAAAGACCAAAGAAATAAAGAGTAAATAAAAAAATGAAAGGTCTGTGATTACACTTCCATATTTGTGAAATTTGCAATAACAGAGTGAGTGAAAAGCCATCTCCAAAACCTTCAGAGACCATATCCCTGTGTGACTAACTGGTAAGGTGGTCAATTATTTAAAACATATTCTAGAATGTCCTTCTTACTCTTCCTCCCAAACAGCTGGATAAACCGTATCCTATTTAATAAACATAATTACCAATAAATACAATGCTAAAATGGCTCCTTATAGCCCAGATCCAGGCCAACCAGTATACAATGCTTGCTTTCCAATCAGCCTAAATAAGAAGTAAATAAATGATTCTGTATTAATAATACTATAAGAATGGTAGGGAGTAGATTTCAAGCTTATGATAGATAATGTCAATGTGATATTTGTTCTGATTTATGCATTTTTTTAGAAGATGGTTTGCTTGTTTAAGACAATAAGGTGAAAACTAAAGCGACTTTTACACAGCACTTACTTGTGCAGCTCAGTTTTGTTCCTCTCCAGTTGCGCTCCTCCCGCTGTGGCTACGTACAGCTTGTACACAGAACTCGGGTTTTGGAAGTTTCCATCTTCCGGTGTTGCAGCAGTGTTTCCTGTATGCCATCTGGGGCCCGGTGGTATCTTGGCAAGTCAAGGGTGCTTTGGGCAGCTGTTCTGCCTTAATAACAAACAAAAAAGTAACTCAATGGCAGAATTCATTTAGGGTGGAGTTTCCCTAATGAATTTTGCTGAAAACATTACAAAACTCATCCAAAGTTATGAGCAGAAGGTAAATCACATGCCTCCAACTCACTACAGCTCAATAGGGATGATTTTTGTAAATGTTTTCAACAGAATTCGTTAGGAAAACTCCTCCCTAAACAAATTCTGTCTTCGAACTTTTCATTTTTTTATGTTATTAAATGCTGTTGTCAAATTTACAGAATGTGGTGTGACTGTGAGGCTACAGTTCACCAAAATGAACGGAATGGCAATTTTACATGGCAAGGCAGAACAGAACAGAAGCTGGCAAACTCACTCAAACAGGGAACGTGTTTTGGGGTGAGTGCTCACTTTTATTACAGAACGGGTTGCTTGCACACACATTTTTTGCAATGGAACAGGGAGTCTGTAACACCTGTTCCATTACAGGGCACTGCATGTAAAAGTGCCTTAATTAATAAGCAAATCAGAAGATGTCTAAATTTTGACTTGAGGCAAGGTCTGTGCCAAAGTAATAATATATTTGGTATAAAAGGCACATACCTGGGATTCTCCCCTGACATGCTGTGTGTAGCTCAGGATATATTGAATAATGAAGCTCTATGAGGGCAGGTGTTGCTTTTAATAGTCTGTACTATGTTTTTAGATAGTCTTGTGGGATTTACACGTGGTCATTGCAAAAGTCTAGTTTCAGATATATAACTCTTCCATCCTAAAAGGCAGAGCAGCAGCCCTTAAACATCAGCCACTCTACTATGTTTCTGGCTGACCCATACCACCAATGCTTACTTTTGTACCCTGTCATGATAGTAGTATTAGCAGTTTTTTTCTTTGTGTCTGGGAATCTTGACCTACTCATTCTTCTTGAGTTCTCTCCCCCACCCACCCATCAGCCTGGGCCTGGGCCTGGGCCAGCCTATAAAAAATTTAATCTGCTCTGGTTTTCATTGCCAAATATTTCACCCAAGGTTGGTGGAAACCCAACAGGAGTGCCTGTAGCAGCAGCAGTAGGCTTCTCTCTTTTCCTATCTCTGCTAGTCTTAACCGTTCCACACATTACTGGCATACTTTTTTTTTTCTTTTTGTCTTTGTCTCTGAATTACTCTCATGTTCTTTTAAGCTCAGTCTTGGCTGATACCTCCGTCTTCTCTATTCTCCATTCCTCTTGACTCTCACTTTCATGCTGATATGCTAATAAATGTGGCTTGTGCATTTCTGCTTGGATGCTGGGCACCGTTAACTGGTTACCTTCACTTTATTCTGTTCCTTGACTCATACCTTCAGCTGCACATTATTTCAGAGTATCCAGATAGACCCTTGAAATCTGGAACACTCTCAGGATTTGGTGTCATCAACAACGCAGATGTCTGCTGGACACATAGGTGTACGTGGGTTTAGCACATCTCTGCTCTAAACAAATGTATGATTAAGGCACTAGAATGCATGAAGAATATAGTCAACTTATGTAGAGATGGGAAGAATGCCCAGGTATGTATCTGGCAAGCTTTCAGGCTGCTGCAGAATTCCTGGCACATGAAGATTCTATTTCTGATTGCATCTGAAAAGTTGGTTTAATACTTTCAAGTGCTTCTTGGAAACAAAGACAATGAAGATGTAGAGGCAGCTATATTAAAAAACAGATTGAAGGTATAAAAATGAACAATTACATTTCATTTCAAATTGATCCAGTGTTTACAATTTTAAAGTTATACAAATATTTAAGAGTTTTACTTGTTTTTTTTTAACTCGAAGTCAGTGTCATCTACTGGTTAGAGCACCAGCTTGGAACCTGAGATTTCTCATGTTTAAATCCCAGTAGAGACAAATAATCCCAGTGTGACCTTGGGCAAGTCATTTGATCTCCCAGTGCTCCATTCCACCCAGTTGCATAAAAGGGAAATGCAGGACCCCATCAAAAATGAGATGTTGCACCTCAGGGGGGGCTATCCTGTGTAAATAAAATTGTGATAAAAAATACAGATGTGTGACAGGGCTGAATCTGGCATAGATGCAGGAGAGTGTGCTCCAGTTCTGCTTTTCTCTTTTTCCATTAAGACATCCTAGAGTAAATGTGTTGCTTTGTTTAAAAATATCTGCTAAAGCTTCAAGCACTGCTGGTCAACAGATGGTAACTAAACTGAGAAGCAAAAATTGAAAGCAGTGGCCAAAAAAGCTGAAAGAGTTAGGACCCTTGACACGTTCTTGCAAATAAACCTTGTAGAGGGGAGACTCTCTGGTCATGGTGGTGAGGTAGAAGGATAAGGTTCAGACTCTGGCTTCAGAGACAGATCCCCTTCCCCCATGCTCACTAGATGCATGCTTGAGGGAAGCAACTCAAGTTACTACAGATTCATGTCCTGGATGCCATACTATGATTAGATCATGACTCTAAGCAGGCCACTGAAACAACTTTTACTGAACCGAATGCAAGGCTTGTCCATTTCACCTAAACACTTACTACCATTAACACCACGTGGAGCTTAATACATCTAAATTTACAGCAGCTGACAATGAGCTCAATGATTTCATAAATGAAATAGACTCTTTAAAAGCAATTATAAAATGGGTAGAGAAAATTCTGACCCTTGATTGACTTGAGACAGGCTACCACCAGGACCTTTATCTCAGCCAGATGTCCAGGTAAGAAAAAGTACTTGTGCTAGTCTGCCTTGTGACAACATCTAGTCTACCACTTTTATCTGCCTATTCTGACACCTCTGACCCTAATTGGTCACTGGCATCCCTCCCTTTCCCATTTCCACTACCCAATTTGTCCCGTGCCCATCCCATGCATGCTTAAAGCTCTCTGCAGTATTTGCATCCCCATCTTCTCTGGCAGGCTGTTCCAGTCATCCACAACCCTTTTTGTGAAGAAGTATTTACTCATATCCGTTCTAAACTCCCTCCCCCCTTTAGCTTCATTGTATGCCCCCATGTTCTAGTGCCTTCTGTTTTCTGAAAGCGACACCCCACCAGCACCTCGTTCACCCCTGTGAGGTACTTGTGGGTCTCAGTCATGTCAACCCTCACCCTCCCCTCCTTCAGGGAGTACATGTTGATTTCCTGCAGCCTTTCCTTGTCTTTTTGTGCAACCCTTTCACCATTTTGGTTGCCCTCATCTGTACTGCTTCCAGCCTGTCAATGTCCTTAAGGAGGTGCAGCCTCCAGAACTATACAGAGTACTTCAGGTGGGACTTCACTAGTAAGCGATACAACAGCAGCACCACCTCCTTTGTTCTGCTAGAAATCCATCTCCCAATGTGCCCCAGCAGCATATTAGCCTTTCTTAACATCTTGTCACATCGACCAGCTACCTTGAGGTTATGAAATATGATGAACCAGTGGTTTCTTTCTTCCTTGGTGACTGTAAGTACCTCTCTCTCAATCTTATACACAACTCCTGTGTTTCCCTGCCCCAGGTGCATAACCTTGCACATCTTGGTATTGAAACCCTAGATCCTACACCCTAGACAACTCCTCTAATTTGCCCAATCACTTTGCATTCTCTCCATCCCTTGCTGAATTTCCATCCTGTTGCAGATTTTTGTATCATCCACAGAGAGACACACACCTTCCCCTCCAGCTCCTCAACAATGTCACTTATGAAGACATTGAAGAGGACCGGTCCCAGTAGCAGTCCCTGTGGTACCCCACTAGCACTCTTCTGTCCCCAAAGTATCTGATATTTTCCACCACCTTTTGCCTCCTGTCATTCAACCAGTTATATACTCAGCTTACCACTTTTTTCCCCACCCCCAGGCTGATAGTTTCGTAACTGGTCTTCTGTGTGGCACAGTGTTGAAAGCCTTGCTAAGGTCTAGATAGGCCACATCCACTGCTCTCCCTTGATCTACCTCCCAAGTACCCCAATCAAAGAAACCTATGAGATTTGTTTGACATGACCACCACCCCATGGAACCATGCTGCTGGTGGTCCTGCAGCCCCTTTGCCTCCAGTATTCCATGAGCCTCTCCTTCAATAGGGTCTCCATTAATTTCCTCACTACTTATATGACACTGACTGTCCTGTAGTTGCTAGCCTCCTCCCTGTTGCCACCTTTTTGCAGAGGGACCACATTGGCCTTCTTCAAGTCCTCTGGAACTACCCCCATCTCCAGTGAGGTTCTGAACAGCATTGCCAGATGGGTGGCTAGCACCATGCTTGGTCCTTTTAGACCCTTGGGTGAATCACATACGACACCATCGCTTTATTCTCCTTTACAGCTTCCAATCCCTTTTGGACTCTCTCTACAGAGAATGACTTGTGTCTACTCCCCACTCCCCCTGGTGCTTGCTGTACAAGCTCACTCATATCCCCTCCCTCTACTGTGAAGATCAAGCAGAAGTAATTTAAAATTTCCACTTCTGCTTGCTTTTCCTCTGCACAGTTCCTGCCACCCTTCTGATTCTCATTGTCCCCCCCTTGTCTTCCCCTTTTTACTCATATACCTGAAGAAGGTCTTGTCCCCTTTTTTGACCTCCTTAGCTATCCTCACCTCTGTTTGTGTTTTATTTGCCCTCACCCACCTTCCTGCCTCCCTTTGCTTTACCAGATACACATCACTGACTACTTCTCTAGACAAAGGTCTACAGTACACACACTCCTAATACAGTATACAGTACATGTGCTTCTTGTCATTCCATACAGCGGCTGGCCAAGGTGGTGAGAGAAGGGCTGTGCTGGTCATCATATGCGGCACCAGCCAGTGAGGTACAAGGGGGTGGATGGGAAGTGTGCTCAGTGAGCGTGATGGATGGGGGGCAGCTAGCCACCAAGGTAATGAGTGACACAGGGATGGGTGCTTGGTGGGTGGGGGATACCTCTGGGCACTAGGGAATGCCTGAACATTTGTGGGAACACATGATTGTAGGGCGAGGGGTGTCATTAGACACCAGGAACAGCTTTCATGACACAGCAGTGGCTGATCAGAGGGTGAGGGTGCCACTAGACCCCAGGGACAGCTTTCATCACATGGCAGCCAATCTGAGGGTAGGGGGTGCCACTAGACACCAGGAATGTCATTGCTTCCACAGGCCAGGGTTCAAGGGTGGGGGGTGAGTGGCTGCAGTACCACTGTTGACCAGTAGGACCTTTTGGCCCCTTAAGTTGTGGTTTACAAAGGTAGTAACTTGCGCCTGTTTGGGTGGCATGTACTGTCTGTGCAAAAATCTGAATTTGCCGCTGTGCCCGTATGCAGGGGATGCCCCCTCATTTGTGTGGGTGCAGCAGTAACTTAGCACTTGGGCACTAATGGGTTTTGCCCACACAGTGGTGATATCTGTATATATATCCCACCCACAAATTAGAAGCAGAACTTACTTAGCATGGGCAAACACTCCTTAGCGCCAGTTTTGAATATCTAACCTATGTAGTTTATTCATTACTATGACCTGGGTGAGACAGAGAGTGTACCCCTACCAAAGAGTTCTGCCATTATTTATTTATTTAAAGGTTTTACCAGGAAAGGCATACTGAGCAGACTATTGCTCGATTCCAGATGTGCTCTGGGGGTAGGGTGAGAGGGAGTACAGACAGAGTTATACATGTTCAGGCATATTATACATGTACAAACACACTGCAAGATAAACATACAAGATAATCACACAAGGTAAAGTGCTGTACTACAGCCAGATGTACAAGTCATACAACACAGGATATGGTAACAGGTTAGATAACAATGGCAAGGCATGAAAGAGACTAAAATAGAGGAATGGTACAAATAATATAACAGACACAATTATTAGATAATTACGCAAGGTAAAATGCAGTACATAGGCTGTGATAAACTTCACATGACAGTGACAATATAGTACCCGATTAGAATACAGTGAGGAGGCACAGGACAAGAAAGTAAAGGAGCAGTACATAGTATGGGTAAATCCTATTTTAGACCATCCTGTTTACTGAGTCATGAGCTCACATGGGTGCATGTGCAGATAGGGTAGAAGTGATTTTTGAGAAGGGAGTTAAGGTGCTGGTGAAGGGAAGCATCCCGGATATCTGAGGGGAGTGAGTTCCAAAGTTTAGGCATCTGGTATGAGAAAGCTGACTGGCCTGTCAAGGTTGACCTGAGTGGCACAGACAGTAGACGCAAATTGTTATTCCTCAGTTGGTAGCCCTGGGAGGTAGGGGTCAAGAGGACACTGGCAAGATAGGGAGGAAGGGACTGCATCCAGTATTTGGCTGTGAGACTGGCATTGTGAGAGTGATGCCAGTCCTACAACGAGGGGAGTACTAGGTTGCATAAAGACTATAGTGATGAGTGTTTGGAGGACTGTCAAGGGAAAAATGACAGAAGGAATAGAATAGAGGGTCCAGTCTGGCTAGAGTGGACTTTGGGGTGGCACTGTAGATTATGTCACCGTAGTCAAAAATGGGGAGAATCATCTTCTGCACAATTGCATAGTGAGTCGGCAGTGGGATACATCCACGGTTTCGGTACAACGCACCCAGCTTGGGGTGTAGCTTTCTATGGCTGCATCAATATGTAAGGAGAAGTCTAGGTGCTAGTCAAGCCAGACCCTGAGATGCCTGCTGAAGGTGCAGGTCTCAAGAGTAGTCACATCCAGGGTGTGGAAGGAGGGGGTGGAGGGCAGCCTTGAAAGTCTCTGCCTAGTGCCAAAGGTCATGGAGACAGTTTTCTTGGCATTGAGAAAGAGCTGATTAGAATGAAACCAGTGCCATTCCCTCAGACAGTGTCTGCTGGTTGACAGCAGCATCTGGAGTGTAGCCTCCATGAACACAACTCTGCATCTGAGGTCCCCATCTTGATGTGGAGTGTGTGCCACTTCATCTCCAACTAGGATCATGAAGGAGAAGGATCTGCAGCTTGGGTCTCAAGTGCTGTCCCTGGCTGCAGCCCCCAAGTCTGACTGTAAGTCACACTTCCCTCATCAGTGCCCCGTCTGACAACTGTGCACCTCACCAGCACTTGCTACATTGTCCCCCTCAGAGTAAAGAAGTACCACTAGGAGTGGCACTGCCTCCCCCCGACTCAGCTGCCTTCTTGTGTTCTTCCTACTCACAGTGTTGCCTTACTCTAAGGTGGGTGTGCTGCCAACCAGTGCCCAAGTGGCTGCCCTATTTACCATGCTGAACAACTCTCTGGCATAGTTTTCACATCACAACACTGTTGTCGGCAGGGTCCAAACAAAAAACATTTCCTAACTAGGGACCTGTGCTGATGCTTAAGGGAAGAACCAGATGTGGAAGGTCTTGGGGGCTCCTCCTCACAGGGATCAGCCAGTGGTGATGGCAATGTCACAGGGAGGGGGGCACAGGGATTTTATCCTTTGCAGGTTCTTACAGTGGCGGAACCACTGAAACTTGCTGCTGCTGCTGCGCTGTTGGTGGGTGGGTGGGTGGGGGTGGTTCCTGCAGATAAAGAAACTATGTCTGCTACAGGCTTCTTGCTGGCCCTTCTTCCAAAAACTGATGCTGCTGCTGCTGCCCCTAAAGGTGTCCTCTTGAGACAGATGAGACAACGTGTCCCATCTGTCAACCACATGACTGTCCCTCTCTCCTCCCTCTCCTCACTCTGACTCCCACCTCCCACTGTACTTTCCATCTCCACTCATTTTTATTCAAAACAAAAAGGTATGAAAACTAAAAATAACACAAAGTGAATTTGGAAAAGACAGAAAAATGGAAAACAACTAATTATAAATACTAACTAAACAAGTATTCACAGAACCAGAACATCTGAACACAGAAGTAACTGGAAAATACAGATAGAAGGCAGTAGAACTAAGTACACGCATATAAAGAAAATAAGACCTAAACCACAGAAAACCCTTCCTAACAAGCTACTATGCAAAAAGAAGATGCAGAAAATACAAAAAGAAACCTGAAAAAGGTTATGTTTAAATCTTTTTTCAATGCTAAAAAAGTAGCAGATCTACATCCTTCCACTCACTCACTCACTCACTCACTCACTCACTCACTCACTCACTCACTCAGACTACAACATGAAGCTGAAGGACACTGTGTAGATAGAGTGGTATCATGTGAACTGCAGGAACTGTTGCATGTGATCTACAGCCTCTTTCTGAGGACACGTCACCTGAATTAGCTATAAAGCAACATCTAAGGCAAAGTTACATGTGAAGTCCCGGTGAAGTTTTTCAAAATCGAAGTTGCCACAAAATGGACAACTTCGTGATGTGCTTTAAGAAATCAAAGTCAATGACTTCACTGGAACTTTGTGATTGAAGTAAAACTGCTGCATCTCTACTTCCCTCACATATAAAACAACCCCCTCTGCCTTCCCTCACTAACCTATTCTTCCAGAACATGGTGTATCCTGGGATGGCCCCTGCCCACCTGTGGTTGTCAGTGCACGATGACTCTAATATGGCTACCAGATCCAGGTTTGCCTCTACAACGATGGTCTCACAGTCAGAAACTTTGTTTCCTAGGCTTCTTGCATTGCAATACTAGGCTTTCAATTCTCTTTGTCTCTCTCTCTCTCTTTCTCCCTAACCTGTCCCTCCTTCCTGCTTCCATACTTTTCCCCTTCCATTTCCTCAGTTCTGTCCTCCCCTTTTTTGCTATCTCTCTGCCTACCCTCCTTACCCTCTCTCCCAACTTTAGTTCCTCTTTCAGACCCACTCACTCTGCTCTCCTCCTTGTTCTTCCTCCCCTGTAGCCCTGGGAAATTTCTTCCCCCTTGGCTTCAGTTCCCTGTTTCTCTAGGTGGGGCAATCTCTGTCTCCCTCTGTCTTTCTGCCCTCCCCCTTGGCTAGTTTAAATGCCCATCAAAATAGCCTCTAAACTTTCTACCCAAGACTGCTGTTCCCCTCTAAGATGGATGGAGGCCATCCCTTTTATATAGACCTACATCCCCCCCAGGTGGGACCATTGTCCCTGATGTAGCCAGAATCCCCCTTCCTGCACCATGCCTTTAACCACTCATTGAAGGGCCTGGTGCAGAGTTCCCTAATCTTCCCCCAGCTGTATAGAGGTAACCCATCTGTGAAGGCCACCATGTGAGGTACCTGCTTCAGGCCCCTTCCCAACTCCATAAACCTATCCTTACTACCCCAGAATCTTCCCTTGTGAGGTCATTCATCTCCAGCTAGACGATGACATCCAGCTTCCTCCCTACCTCCTCTTCCCTGTCTACTATACACCCTCCAGTCCACCCTGTTGAAGTGCCTGGTAGACATTTTACTACCCTATTCCTTCCTTCCCATGTGCCCAACTCTGTCCCCCTGACTATGAAATCTCCCACCAGCAACTGACTCCTCCTTGGCTGGGGGCCTCTCCCTCCCCCCTTGGGGCCTCATCTCTGGAGTACCCCCACCTCCTCTCTTATTATTGCATTTGGTGTCTCACCCTGGCTTCCCCACCCCACCTGAATGGCAAAGGAATAGTGCAGCAGTAAGACCTGAAAGGTGCTCTTCTTCCTTCCACCCCCCACCTTCCCGGAGCCTACCAAGGTCCAATTGCTCTTCCTGTTTATGGGCATCCTTTTAGAGAATGTCATCAATCTTGGTAGCCCCCGGGGGAGGAAGATGGTGCCCTGTACTTGAGGTAGTTTGGTCAATGAGAGACAAACTCATAAAGTCAATCTACACTTCCAGTTCTCAGAGCAGGCAGCAAGTACAGGGGAAAAGACAACAGAAAATTTGTATAAATTACAAGGAGAGACAAACGTATTTAATGGATGGGAAAATAAAAATAAATAAACAAATTCTGTCACTAGGGTTGCCACCTGTCAGGTTTTTTACCTGGTGATCAGGTTTTCAGGGCCCCTATCAAGTAATCCAGTTTTGCTCTGTGCTGGTCAGGTTTTTGAGTGATTTTGAGTGCTCACATACTTTTCAAACAGATTTTGTCTTCTCATTCATTGTTTGAGCTGCATAGCCAGGTTACAAACAAGATCTGTTGTCAATGTAGTCTTTTGTTTGTGAAAGCAGTCAACCAGGGAGGTATAAAGTATGGCCATTAACACCATTAGCAATTACTTAACCTAATCTTTTCCACTGCATCTTAAAGTGGCATAGCAGCAAAGTTGTACCCACCTTTTGTAACAGCAACACAGCCAGTTGTCTTCCACTTTCATTTGCTGGTAAACATTTTCATCTCTAACAGAATTTAGGCATTTAAAATGTTTTAAATTATTTTGTTTCTCAAGAAAAAAAAAGTATGGTCACTTTTTTGGCTTTGAAATAATACTGTGGACATGAAGAGGAAATGAAGCCAGTAAAATATATAAAGAACACATTATAGGAAAAAACTTCTTTATTAGGTATTATTATATACCATGTGTACTGTTGTATGCTGTTTACAGTATTTTCCATTGTCTCCCCCAGATCATATCTGTAAATGAGATTTCTTGTATTTCTGTATGATTATCTGGTAAACCAATGTCAATAAATAAATATATAAGTAAATAAATAACTAGGAAGAACCTAGGAAAGAAACTTTAACAGTTACAATACAGTATCTTAAGATTTTTGTTGAATTGCTGCTTTAAGTGTTGTCTTTTATTGATATAACAAATAGCTTTCTAGATGGAGAAATGCATGAGTCATGAGAAAGGGGTCGGGCTAGGGGTGGAGCTTAGGATCAGGTTTTTGCCTCATCCAGAAGTGGCAACCCTATCTGTCACTCACTCTCAGCCCTTGAAGCAGGCAACAAGAACCAGGAAACAGCAACACGCACATTTACTGTTCCCCCCAATAATGGCTAATGGAGAAACTATTTTATTTTTAATGTCAATTTTTTTGACTTTTAAAAATATTCTTATTCTTTTTTTTTTTAAGAAACCTATTATTCATTCTATAAGCACATTGAGACACTCCAGGGTGGGTCTTATACCAAGATAACTGCCCTTGCAAGGGCTATATGGTCCTCCACCTGCAACCTCAGGCCTCACTATGTCCCTGGATGGGTGGTTATCTCAGAATAAAGCCTACCATGTAATTTCTCTTCGCTTACGTAGCTGTTCACTTGTTCAGGAGAGTGTGAATGTTAGCCAGAAAAATAGAATGCCTTGAAAATATTTCACATGAGCAGAAGATGTGGGTGCTTTGCCTTATTAGTTTGTTTTGATCTGAAAAGCTGGTTAATGTCTTGACTTCATTAATGGAGGAGATGTTTTTATTGATTGTTTCATTGATTGATTGATTGATTGAAGTAGTTGTTAACCTGGTTTGCACAACAAGTCCAAAGGCCTACTTTCAGGTGTAACCCAGAAATACAGACACAGAATAGATTCATACATAATATATAAAACATTAGTACAGAGCTAAGTAGAATCAAACAAACTAAAAACAGTAACAAGATTACTACTAATTTTAATAAGTAATAATAATTTTTAAATATGATACAGCATGTCTATGGCATTGGCATTTTGAATTCCTGGTAGCCGCTAGAATAAATATAGAGTGTGCCAAGTCATTCCAGAGAATTTGGGTGGTAACAAAATGGGACTTATAGGTAATTTAGCAAAGTAGTTCCAACAACACTTGCTACCATTATAGCATATCACATGTAAATATTATTATCCAGGTCACACCTAGAAACAAGCTTCAGCTTAGTGTGCCTTTCTTGGTTAGACAATTTCCCCTTTCCCTACTGTAACCCCAGAACATAAGAAATGGATCATCAAGAAAGCAGAAGAGGAATGAGAACTTAAATCTGGGTGATGTCCATCCATGTTTTCACAGTCTAAGCACAGCAGACAACACACTGATTTTGACACCTGACTAATATTAATGCTGCCTTAATGGAGTTGGGGTGGAGTTGATGCTTCGTGACCTGATTCAGACAAAAGTCATTTTGAAGACAGTGACTGTTCAATAAGTAAAATAAAGTAATATTGGGACTTTACTTTGGTATCAACCAAACAAAACAAAGTGCCACTGTTAATTCATTAGTATATGCTTGCTTTTCCTTTTGTAGTCTGTAAAATAGTGTTCCCTACTTCTAGGCTGGTTTTTTTTTTCCTTCTGGTATATTTTGATGCACTCTACTTTAATCTGAATACAGAATATTATAGTCACCAAATTGAAGGGAGGGTGCAAATTCAGTTGCTGTTAAATGGTAGCTTTTATTCTTTGGTCTATTGTTTTATTTATTTAGAATTTGGGGCTAGAAAAAATCACACTGAGCAGGAGCTCATTTCCAGGTGTGACTTGGGAGAAGGGAGAATGGGCTAAAAATTACAGAAATGCAAATTAGATACTATACAGAAATGCAAATTAGGTAATATTCAAATACAAATTTAGGCAATTTACAGAAGATTTACACTTAATTACTAGAATCCCCTCTTCTAATGGTGGTGGTAATTATTTAATGAACTTAGTCCATCTTATGCTTAATTATAGGCTCTCTGAAGTCGTTTGACCCCTATACTTAAATTCACTTCTACTTTGAGTGTCCCAATAGAGTTTAATTTAAGATTTCCATGCCACTGCCTATGTACTATTTTAGTTTGGAAATCTGAACTCTTGATCCCACATTGCCTTGATTGCCACCATAATTTGTATAACTAGGTTGCACTATAATTGCTTTTCTGTCTAACCATTGGTACTAATGTTATATGTAAGGACTTGTTATAACTGGAATCTGCATCAGTTAGGAGTTATAAGCTTATCTTATGCACAACTCCTTAATTCACTTCTGAATTCCTATGTAGGCAGCCCTATGAGCTCTGCCTACCCTGCTCTGAACCACCATACTGGCCCTTAAAAGTCTAGTTCTGACCCTTCTTTACATTTTTATTTTTATATGGCTTGATCAGCTGCTCATTACCATCATTGCACATCAGCCCCCAAAAAGCTCTGATGGTTCTATCCTTCCCCTGCCTTTTACTCCCACACCCCAAATCTGAATCATATCTGATGATTTTACATGGATTGACCAAAAAAGGTAGCTGCTACCTTATCTTTTCTTCTTCCAAATACTACCCTGCAAATGTCAACTACTATTATAAAAAATCCATTGCCCTTAAATTACTTGAAAAGTTAAAACTATTGTTATCTGGTGATGTTGAGACCAACCTTGGACCTTCCCCTGATAATCATAGGATTTGCTTCCCCTCTGACCCTATCTGGGCTAGCACAAGGGGTATGAAGATGGTACATATGAACGCAAATAGCATTAGATCAAAAATACATAAATTGCAAGGCTAGGGTGACCTTTATAACCCTGATCTCCTAGCAGTATCTGTTACCTGGCTAAAACCTCAAGTCCTGGTGCAAGAAATTTAACTCACTGACTTTATAATCTTCAGGAAGGACAGGGTGGGCAAAAAAGGGGGTGGGGTCTTAATTTATGTGAAAGATGCCCTCAATGCCTCCTTGGCTATTCCCCCCTTCAACAATACAGAAAGGGAAGCCTTATTTATTACTGTTACCCCAAGTAACTCTAAATTACTCATCTTTGGTTGCATTTATAGCCCTCCAAGTGTGTCTAACTCTGCCCTGGATGACCTCATAAAGTACCTAGGTTCCCTAAAACTCAGTGAAATAATTATCCTGGGAGATTTCTGTCTTCATTGTTCATCCAAAATAGAAAATGGCTCTAAGTTACAGTTGCTTAATGTACAGCTAACTCAGATGATCTCAGAACTTCCTTGGCTAAATACCAAATCAGGAAACCATACACTCCTAGACTGGGCATTAGTATCTAAACCCGGGAATATTCATGCTGCAGGAATCTTTTCTGAGTCACTGAGTGACCAATCCCCACTGTATTTGAAAAAATTGCGCCCCCCAAAGGTACACCCAGAATATTTTATGTGAGGGATTTCTCTAATGTTTTAGTGGAATCTTGACTTATGACTCTCTCAGGGATAGACTGGTGCCCCATCTATGAATTACTGACTGTAGATGATGCCCTAGAGCACTGCATGAATCACTTTCTATCTGCCACCAACAAACATGCCCCATTCAGGAAACATAGGGTAAAGGGAAAATGCCACAAATGGTCAGTCCCTAACCTTAAAAAACCTATGTTGCACCATGATAGGGCCTGTGGATGTTATAAGAAGTCAAGGCTTTCAACCAATTGGGTTAAATATAGGGAGTCCAGAAACCAATGTAAAATGCAGACAAAAAGGGGCAAAAGAGAATATGTCAAATGGCTACAAAAAGTAAGAATCTTTCTGACCCCAAAAAATTTTGGTTCCAAGTAAACTCCTTGTTAAATGGTAATACTGAGGCCTCAGATGGTATGATTAATGTCAATGGATAGGTTATCACTGACCCCCAGGTCACTGCTGATATCTTCAACCAAACATTTGCAGGTCTTTCCAAATTTAAAACTGGCCCCCCTCACCCTTTCTCCACTACTGAGGGTACTGGTCCCCTACCTCTGAGATTTCATCTCCATCTAGCCACTAAAAAAGAGGTACAAGCTCTACTTAAATAAAAATTAGCAGCTCTGCAGGACCTGCTATGTTAGAACCCAGGCTCATAAAGTATGCTGCACCAGTCATTGCTACCCCTGTAGTGATATTGTTTAATTGGTCACTTCTTGAAGGTATAATCCCTAGCAAGTGGAAGGAGGCCATGGTAGTCCCTGTCCATAAAGGGGGACTCATGGAATCTATAGAGAACTACTGGCTTATTTCCACCCTTTGTACACTTGCCAAGATACTGGAAAAGTTGATGTATAACCAACTTTGGGATTACCTTGAATTGCACTACCTCATGTCAGACAAGTAGCATGGCTTCAGACGGAGCCACAGCATGGAAACTACATTGGTCAAGTTCACCAATGATGCCCTCCAGGCCCTGGATAATAAGGTCTTAACTGGAGCCATCTTCATTGACTTTATCAAGGCCTTTGACCTGGTTAGTCACTCCCTACTCCTTGACAAGTTAAAAGACCCTGACCTTGATTCCCATTCTCAGTCATGGTTTGCTCACCATCTTACCCATAAGTCACAAAAGGTTAAATGGAGAGGTGCCTTGTTCAGTGGTATGCACATAACAGATGGGGTTCCCCAAGGCTCAATACTTGGCCCTTTACTTTTTTCTACATTTATAAATGATAAGGAAAGTAACTGTGGTAAAAGTCGCCATTAACTTTACATGGTTGATGCAGTCCTTTACAGGAGCTCCCAGAATGCGGAGGTACTCAGTATCCATTTATCTAATGACTCTCTATTCCTAGAAAAATGGAACACCTCTAATAGGATGATTCTTAATGCAAAACAAAAGATCCTATTTGGATCCACATACCTTGGTCCCGACAGATGGCTACTGCTCTCCCTACCTACCTCCTCGGGAGCTCAAGTTGAGTTGGTTGACACAGTAAAGTACCTTGGGCACTATCTAGATCAAGATCTAGCCCTTAAATCCTGTGTAGACTATGTTACCTGAACAATACACCAGAAGCTTGGGCTCCTATACAGACTGAATGGCTGCTTCACTTCATACTCCAGGCAAGCCATATCAAATAGTTTCCTACTCCCCAAACTCTTATATGGTGTCCCAGTCATGCAATCTCTTTGGAAATCTGACTATAATAGGCTTGAGGTCTTACATCATAAAATATGTAGTTTTTGCTCTGGCATCTCCCTCCCCCATGAGATATTGTGATGTGATTAACTCTTTACACTGGCCATCATTTAAAGGTAGACTTCAGTACCCCGTATTATGTATTGCCCACAATCTAATATATCTACATACCCCACCTAGTTTAGTGTGTCTGCTAGCCCCCAAACCCATAAGAAGGTTTCTTCATACCTCAGATAGAAAGCTGCTTGATGTGCCTAGGATTTGGACACTCATGTGGCAGAGGTCCTTTGCCTTTCTGTTGCATTCCCTTTGGAATGCACTCCAGGAGGGCCTACAGAAAACTAATACTCTCTCCAGCTTCAGAAATGGGCTTAAGACATAACTATTTGAGAGATGACTCTGCTCCTGCTTCCACTGATCACCCTTATCTCTGCTACACCCATTCTGTAGTTACTCCAGTGCTTTTGACTCTATTGTTGTAAGATTCTGATCTTCATTTGTGACCGCCATGTTTATTGAGTTTTTTCATCCTTTATTATGTACTTGCTGTCCTTGCAAATGTTCTGTGTATATTGTGCCATGAATAGTTGCCTCTAGCTAGCCTTAATTAGTGTCTAAGCCCTCCTATGTACAGTTGTCCAACCTACTGTGTGTTTATAACACATGCTTGTTATGAACTTGCTCACTTTGTAAATGTCTCTCTACTTGTAACTATACTATGTACTTGCACTGATATATCTGTAATTAATCCTTGGCCACCCATGAAAAAGGGAACTTTGGTCTCAGTGAGTCTTACCTGGTTACCAAACTGAAATAAATAAACCTAATGCTGCAAATGCAAAAAGATACAATACTGCAACATAAACAACAATAGTTGTGTTAAAAACCAGGTTAACCATCCAGAGTGCCACCTACAAAGAGTATGATTTGATATTGGAGTGGATAACAGGCAAGGCAGTGGGTTCATTGGTCGGTGCCAGGGGAAATACCAGGAGGAGCAGGAAGAAAAGAAGAAGTAGTAATAGTAGCTGTCCTTCTAAATACATGTTTAGCAATTGTAGCCAGTCCTTGACTGCAACAAAGGAACCAACATTAGCACCCCTTAAATAGGGCATGCTGAGTACAACAGTGAAAAGCTGACTTGGAATGTAAACATATGAATGTAAAACATTGGGTGATTAAATGAAACACAAAATATCCATCGGTGCCTTGGTCCATAAATGTCTAAAGGTCACCTATGGCCTGATCATGTCAGCATTCCAACTAAAGATAAGCATTCACTAAAGCACTGAAAGTGACCCTGCTGTTCAAAAGACCATGTCCTGCAGCCTTCTGTTTACTAGATTTACTGTTAGTCTGGGGGCTCAAATGGAAAACCCTGCCTAAATTTGAAATTGGTAGCAACCCCCATACAGAGAAGGTTTAACACTTTTTTATGCAGGGATGAACCCACAAGAGTGATTTTAGAGGGAATGTGATATTATGTAGTGGTAACTTTGGAAAATACAGATGCCTTTCTAAATCATGTCAAATTACCTTCACGAATTTCTTGAAAAAGTCAAAATAATGACTCTCCTCAGGTAATAACAACAACTGACAAACAGCAAAATGGCTGAAGACCCTGCTGAAACTTTGACCCTCCTCACCAAAAAACCCTGCCTGAATAGTGACTGATGCAAGTGTATCATCTGCCAAATAACAACACAGGAACACCTGAGGACTGCAACCCCGGTGGACTAAAGACATTTTATAATGCATGCCTTGTTAGAAAAAAACATGTTTATCAATGATTGCAGCCATTAGACATTGATGCATTATTAGCTTAGACTGCAGTACATTATCATGCACAATGTCACCAGTTCTACACCAGCAAAACAAACCTGAAGTATTTTGAAGGTCAAGGAAGAAGCTCAAGTGTTGGTGTTTCTACTGACAGTGTTCAAGCTCATAGAGTAGGTGATCAACCTGCCAGCCTGTTAACTGGAATTTGCGTATAATATGCCAGAAGGTGTATCACACTAAAGACAAAACTCTATCACAGACTGTAACCTTCAGAGAGCAAGAACTCCGCTTGGTGTGGCTGAAGCCAGAGAATACGGTGCAGTCTTAATGCAAATAGCTGGACTGGACTTAATTGTATTTAAAGCAAAGAACCACAACGACTGTCATAGTACTTTCCCCAGCAAAAGAAACATACACACAAAGTTTCATTATCCAGCGACAAGGAGGATAAGTCTGTATATACAGCATGCTTCAGTTAACTGATTTCTGCAGTTGAGAATGCCCTTGTTATCAGCAGAAAAGCCTTGTCCATGTCTTACCTGTTACAGAGATTCTGGGATATTCTGAAAGGCAAAGTTCCTAGCAGTGAGAGTTACCAAAGTGAGAAGTTAAAGTAGAGACTAACAAACTAATTTGGTAACCAAATTGTTTTTCAAACACGGCATGATCCAAGTAAACCAGAGCTTGTGTAAAGCAGTGCTGTGTCTTTGGAAGATGTCATCAACATAGTTTCCCAGTTACATTCAAAGCAACAGTATGAAGAGGAAAACCCTTTCCCTACTTCTGAAAATAAAGATAAATATTCAACCACATCTATGCTGTTTCATGCAGCACGTGTCCTCCGTAGTTAACTCAAAATGTGTGAGGGACTGAATATCAATCCAGTAGATAATTCCACTGTCAATTTAGAGCAAACATTAGACATGATTCCTGATGATATGTATACAGTATGTTCCTGAAATGAGTATTCCAAGGAGATACTGGTGATGAACCTATCAAAGATGGCAGTCCTTTAGCAACAGCCACTAACAAGACCCTCCACAGACAGATATCAGTTCATCAAGACTTCATTCATATAGTATCCAGAGGTGCAAAGTGTACATCTAAACATGTTGGGTTTGCAATGTCCATACGCCCATATGACAGGCTCTAAACAGGTAGTAACAATGGTGCACAAGCTAGCACACTGTGTCAGTTATGAAGCCCTAGAGAGAACTGACACAGATATTGCAATGGATCAGCATGAAAAAGCTGCCAGAGACAATATCATAATTCCATCAAACATACAGCATGGGGAGTTTGTTCAGTTTGCTTCTGACAATAACGATATAAATGAGGAAATATTAGATGGAAAGCACACAACCCATGCCACAACTATGGTAGTATAGCAGCATCAAACTCCCACAGTTCCGGAAGGCAGCTTTGGCACAGTGGCAGCTCAGGCTCAAACAATGAAAATAGCACCACAAAAATGATCACTTGAAACTCCTGCAATGTGCCAAGTCATTCTAGAGTACAATCCTCATGGCAGACACCCTACACCAAATCTTGTGGGAAAAATAAAAAGTAACTTGTAAACTGTTGTTGAGGCTTGCTGACAAGCTGCCAACCTTGACCTGCAGTGGCTAATTTTAAGATGCTGCCCAAGCAAGCTATTTGAGGTTGAGTTTGAAAAGGTGAATTCTCAACAAGTAACATGATAGATAGCTTTTAATGTGATGATTTCATCTACCATACCAACAGTAGCATTAATTTGGTGCTGTCCAATGCTGCCAGCATCACCTACTCAATGGAGTAGTTTTCATTGTAATGGAGAACATCTGCAAGATGTCTAGGACACTTAGCCAAGATTACAGTGTCATGACATTAGATGAGACTATATACTGTAAGGCCAAAGAGATTCAGTGGAGTTGCCTGGAGGAATTTCAGAAAACAGTCTTGAGAATGGGTGGTTTCCACACAGCACAGACATTTCTGGCTGTAATCAGAAAGATGTATGAAAAGAGTGGTCTGGAAGACATCCTCATAGAATTGCAGATGTATGGTAGCAACACAGCAAGCAATCAACTTAAAGGCAAATCCTTCAACCGTGAAGTGAGGGTCCACAAGCTTGTAATGGAGGCTCTGTCCAGACTGAGGCATTTTGTAACTGGGTACAAGACAATGAGATTGATTGTGATGTAGACCTCATCAACAGCAAACTCCAGGAATGTCAAAATGTGGAATCAAGCAATGATGCAACAAGCCTAACAGCAAAAATTTCCCATCTCAGTGATGCCCTCAGGAATGTACAGGATGCATTGCACAGATTCCACAATTTTGGAAAAGCAACTTCCCAGACATTTGTGTTCTGGGATGATTACTTTGAAAAGGTTAACATCTTAATGTGGTTCATTAGAGCAGAACGTGAAAGCAACTGGGACCTGCATCTTGCGGCGGTTTTAGAGATGCTACCACTATTTTTAGCATTTGACCACACTAACTATGCCTGCTGGGTATCTGTGTACATCAGTGACATGAAGATAATGCCAGATTGTGCCCCTGAAGTTCATGAGAAGTTTGTGCAAGGAAATCATGCCATAGCCTGGTCTAGAAATAAATTCAGCAAAGTCTGGACAGACATGGCACTTTAACAAACAGTAAATTGCGATAGTAAATTAAAAGGGGGTATATTGGGTTTCACTTTGAAACCAGGAGCCTTGGCTAGATGGGTCATCACTGCTGAATGTGTGATATGGTAGAATCAGACATTTCACAAGGAAAGCAAAAGGAGGCTGCACCACATCACATGCAATAAGATGAAGGCGATATAAATAAGATTGTTAACGCAATCACTGACTCCATGACAAACCCATTTGATTTTAATGTTGACTTGATTGCACTCACCAACATTGCAACTGGCATTGTTGTACCCACAGAGGTTGCCACCAAGCTTGTTACTGCAAATGATACAGGAATCAAAGCAATGAAACAGTTTGTGGAAGACAAACTAAATTCAAATAGCACTGGATTCTTTGAACCAATCCACAAGCTCAACATCAAGGCATTTGCATCTCTAGGCAAGATGATCAAAAGTTAGTAGTGATACGACACTGACTATTAATGCAGACAAGGGGTTGTTTAGCCATCTTGTAGTAGCTGCACAAACAAGAGAGATTGATCTGAAGGGCGTTTTCACACATGGGCTTTCCACAGTTCCATATGTTCTAGCACACTCTGATGGTACCCAGAACAAAACTGGGAAGAGTAAGCTATTGCCTGAAAAAGAAGCAGAATCAATGTATCAACTTCCAGCATCCAACATGCCCACAGCTTGGATAGTGGATGGCATGGTTGTTATACAAATTGTCGAGCAAGGAGGTGCAACTAGCTTTGGAGAACTTACTGAACTGGTCTTCAAAATAGTACTCCAGCCTCTACAGAGTTATGAGAGCTGCAAAAGAGTTGGTATCATCTTTGAACGATATGATGTCAAATATTCAATTAAAGCTTTTGAACATGCATAAAAGCAATCCTCACAAAGCAATGAAGTCAAAATCCATGGTCCCAAAACACCCATCCCAATGCAGTGGAGTACGTTCTTTGGAAATCCAAAGAATAAAGAACATCTGGTAAAATTTCTGTCAGAATCACGGTGTGATATGGCAGAAATTTTACTTGGACAAGATCAGAAAAAGAATATTGCAGGTGGATTCATAGAGGGCCTCATTGCTCGCATGGTCACTTTAGATGGAGTTGCAGACCAAGAAGATCTAATCTCATCACACGAAGAAGCAGATACTCGGCTTCTACTTCATGTTGCACACGCTTCACAAGAATACCCTTGTGTAGTGGCGTGGTCTCCAGACACTGATGTTGCAGTTCTCTGCGTACATTTTATTCACAAGTTGGAAGCAATTCAAGAGCTTTGGCTTCATACTGGTGTGAAGGATAAAGGCAGATTTATACCAACCCACACAATAGTATTTGAACTTGGCCAACAACTATGCAGAATCTTGCCAGCAGTACACACACTGACTGGGTGTGATTCAACCAGCAGTCTTGCAAGGGTTTGCAAACTAAAGCCATGGAAGCTTGTCAGGAAGAATCCATACAAATTTAGAAGCCTTACCAAGTTTGGCACTACAGTGGATATATCTTCTGCACAGCTGAAATCAGTAGAACTTCTGATAACCCTTCTGTATGACCCTACAGCTAATTCAGCAGATGTAAATGGTGTGCGACATAAGCTTTTCTGTCACAAATAGGCCTGGAACCAAGCCTTCGCCCAACTTTTGCTAGTCTTCTGCTACATACTGAGTGTGCAAATTACCAAACCCTTACCTGGAACCATTCCCTTGAGGCTCAGCCTGACATCCCATCCCCGATTAGAAATGGCTGACATCACGACAAGGATGGACACATTTCTCTAACACTAATGATACAGACACCTGCCCCTGAAGCACTCCTGGAACTCATTTCATGTGAGTGTAAAAAAGTCAAGTATGAGCGCAGCTGCAGTTGTTCCAGGCAGAGCATGGCATGCTTACAGGCTTGCTTGTGTACTAGTGGTGAGGCCTGTTATAATCCTCATAAAGTTGCCAGTGTGGATCCAGATGAGTCTGATACTACAGATGATTCAGACTTACACATGTAGCATATGACAAATGTATTGAAAAAGGCTAGACACATATATATATAGTCATAGTGCCCATCACTGACAGGGAGTCTATTGGATATTAATGTTTTGCTAGCACCATGGTGTATAATAGAATATCTGGCTTCTGTTATAATGAATATGGTATTTAAAACTTTTGTATCAAGTGAATAATCTGTGCATTTATCAATACAAACCACAATGCCAACATTCTTTAAGTAATGAACCTTATTAATAACTTGTGTCCAAGAAACCTTTTGTATGACTAAAATTTGTTTTTGTCTTTTAGAATGAATTGTTTAAATCACATTTTATTGGTCATTTTTACTTTCAAACTTGTCTTCACAACTGTAGTACATTTTTTGTGGCCTTTTCACTTGTGCAAAATGTTTTTTTGACATTGGTACAAGAATCATGCATTGGCATATCTTGCTACCACTTTACAAGACCACATCCACCCTAGATAAGTACCTAAGGGCCACTTCTATCAAAATAACATAGTTGTTGCTTTCTGTAAGAGGGGGTGCTACATCACTACATATTTCAGGCCTGGGCCCCAAGATGATGTATGGATGATCAATTTTGCTGACCCAAGGAGCAGATCAACCAAGTGGTCATTCTAGAGCATTGAACAAGGTTATCAGGAAATGTAGAGATGTAGAGTAAATTTGATCTACAAGTGGCAGAAAATATTGTGCAACAAATGAAGAAATGGTTGAAGGAATGGGCAAAATACATAAATGTGATACCTACATTCAGATTTACTGCTGTTTGGGCACATGACTTTTACATTTGCAAAGTGATTCAGCCACTCATTGCTTGCACTAGTATAGTGTAGAACTATCCAGCCAAGATATCCCGTTGATTTAGATTCCTGGCTAGAGTACACATATTCCACCTAGGATGTGCATCATCTGGCATCTGCAGAACAGCTCCTCACATGGTATTCTGGTGAAACACAAGTACGTAGAAATGAATAATGTGTAGCAGTGGACCGGCCCACCAGCACAGCGGTAGCACTGCTAATCACAGTATTGATGACCTGAGTTCAGAAACAAGCTCAGGAGTTGGAGGGTCAGCCAGGGAGAGGAAAATCGAGTGTCCCAGGGACTGCTCTCCTCTTCTGGTGAGGAATGGGACTGGTGGCTGGAATTACCCTGGCCCCTAGTGGCAGCTGGAGATTGGCATGCCAAGATCACACACAAGGGAGGAGCATAGGCAGGGCAGATGCCTGGTGTGCTGCATACAAGAGTGTGCATAGCATGGCCATTGGCATCATACCATGCCATCTTCTCCATGCCAAGAAAGAAAAGTGGAAAAATTTCAACCAGTAAGATGACACTGGTCTCCCACTTGCCCCACACCCAGCTATCTGGGCAATTCCATGCAAACCGGATCCTGTTCCCAGTGGGGCTTGTGGAGGGCCCCATTGACCCCCTCTGAGGGGGCACACACTGGGGGAAGATCCAGTCAGGTAAGTCACAGAGAACGTGGGGGGATGGGGCTGAGGAGATGGGGGAATGGGGGTTGGTTGGTGGGAGGGGGAATAAAGAAACAAAAAACTTGTGTAGCAACATGTAATATATACCAGTTCTCTTCAAATACAGAAGCATTGCAAGGGCAATCTTAGTTAAATTACAGAGATGAATAGAAGCCTGACATTATTTTATTCTGGGATGTGGTTGTCCACAGAAAGATTTTTTTTTCTAGAATTGAATCTGTAAGTTCTTTCAGACAGCAGCACATTCAACCGTTTTACCACACAGACCCCTGCCAATGCAAAAATGAAAAAGAACCCAGGCATAATGAAAATATGTCTGATTTTTAACTTCTGATCCCTGTCACTAGTGGTATCGCAGTAACACAGTGACAGTAATTTAAAGTTGAAAGGGACTAAACTAGGCAGTTTGTATGAAATATAAACAACTAATTTTTATTTTTGGGGCCTGGATTAATTATGACATTACCATGCAATAACAAAATTAACAGCAATTATTATTGGATAAACTAGTGTACTGTGAGAAGAATGGCCTGGCTTATTTTAGCCCAAACCAAACTTGGAACCCAAATATGTGGGAGGCAACCTAATTTATTTTGTGATAGCCCAAGAGAAATCTCAATCCCAGTTAATAAGACCTCACAGAAATCCCACAATGTCATGAGTTTTGTAGGATAAGAACAGATAACAAGACATTCATACTATACTATTCAATAGAAAAGAAAGTTCAGTTATTGATTTGGCATTTATTTAAGCAATACATACTTGAAAAGAAAAATATGTTTATAGAGGCAATTAGCAAGTAATTAAGCAACAGTCTCTTTTCAAATATATTGGTACAAATACTCTCTAGTAGTCTATTACATTCCTGATGGTCTTTTCTCTCCCCCGGAGGAGGTACCTGAAAGGTATGTTCCTTGAACAATTCCTTTATAGTATATGGTTAGGGCTTATTGTTGATGAAAACCGGTGGCTTTCTAAATCTTGTTGTAGGGCAGTTCAAAGGTCAACAAAGTTGTTGTACTATCGACGTGATGTCAGAACGATAGTACAACAGCTTTTAGCTTTGAACTGCTTTCTGATTGGCTCATACCAACAAGCTCGACATAAAAAAATACTGGAAACATGGCAGCGGCAGTTTAACGAGTGGCAAGTAGAGGACTCTGCCCATTTTGACGTGAGGAGCTACAATCACTCTGTGTCACAAAAGTAATTTTTTTTATTTTAAGAAGTACTAATGGTGACACCAGAGGGAGCAGAAGCGGCGACAAGCGAAACAAGTGCCAGTGGGAGCAGGGAGAAGCAGGAGTGGGTGGCAGCAAGAGCGGGACAAATTTGAAGAGAGTGGGAGCGGGGAGATGCTCGAGTGAGAAACATGACGGTAAAGCAAGCCAGCACGGAAACAAAAAATGTTCATCAACAATAAGCCCTAAGCCATATACTATATAAAACAGTGGATGGTCACCCATACACAACCAAGGCTGTTTCCCTCTCGGGAGTTGATGACATCAGAGAGACCTCTCGAGCTTCGCTCTCAAGGTCTCGATGATGTCATCAACTCCCTCAAGGGAAACACAGCCTTGTTGTAGATGGGCCACCATCCACTATTCTATATTTAGTGCATACCCTCATTGTGGCAGTCTGGTTACAGACTGGCATATACTTAGTCGAGATGGTGAGAGCTCTTAGCAAAGTATATGCATACACATTGGCCACTTGATAAACCCACAGCCCCCTCCCCCCCGATGGTATCGCATTCCCAGTCCTTTTATTCACTTGCTGAAGATGAGACATTTATAAAGGAGTATTCTTTAGCAAGGGATTGTAGTAATTTATAAACATTTGCTTTTACCTGATCCATGGGGAGGTAGTGATAATGCTTGCTGACATTCTCTCTCTCTCCCTCTCTGTGGTTTGATCCAATGGTGGATGCTTGGCGCATGTGAGAGTCAGTACCGGCTGACTTGTTGCATTGTGATTCTGAGGCATGGTAGATAGAAAGGACGACACATTTTGTTTCTGTTCTGTGGTCCTATAGTTCTGAAGTTGCTGCAGATAGACTTGTTTCTTTCAGATGCCATTATAACATCTTCAGATGGTGGAGAACACTATGCTTCTGTTGATTGGTACCAGATGTTCACGTTCCATAGTGATGACAACAACCTTATGTGTTGAAAGATACAATGGTAATGATAGTGAGCACCTCAAGGTTCAAAAGATACACCATACCACACCTTGATGATGGCATCACTGGATTCTGAATGATACCAAGTTAATTTTAAGGAGCAATTATT
Organism: Neoceratodus forsteri; assembly: GCA_016271365.2. Lineage (NCBI taxonomy): Eukaryota > Metazoa > Chordata > Ceratodontiformes > Ceratodontidae > Neoceratodus > Neoceratodus forsteri. The sequence continues at coordinate 1,555,991,730 of CM057449.1, read as the reverse complement.
TTTCATCCTGCATCTTTAGAATGAAATATGATTATTCTAAATTTTACTTACAGTCCATCTTTTCAATAAAGTTGTTGTAAAAGTCCACATGATGGAGTTTGGCCTTTGTTTTAACTTATTAGAACCAATACATTCAGTTAGGCAATACGTACAGTATAAAATGAGTTTCATCCCAATACAATGTTATCAGAAGCTTCAAAGTAACACAGTTGTGACAATAACAATGCTCCTGTATCTGTACTGTACATTATAGAAAGAAATGTTTTAACATTTTAAGACACTTTTGGTGTATAACAAGACCACTAGGGGGGACTCATGTTCAAATACCTTTCATTGACCAAAATTTATGATGCACCTGTTTACACCTATTGAGTGTTTCTTATCTGTCTGGTGTTCTTAAACAAAGTAATCTAGTACCCATCTTAACATGGCATGGAGACCTTGATAAATTTCATAGAGGCAGTACTAAATAAAAACTACATGAAATGACAGACTTGCTCTTAGTAGAAACAGAACAGAGCTGAAATTAAATGTTACTAGTTCTACAAGTAAATCAGGCCTAAAATTCAGGTTTCAACCTTGACCTGAAAATTATGACCCTATATGACTCACAACAAGTAAGTACTGCAAGTAAGCAAAGTTTATTTTTAACGCACCCTTCCTCTGAGGCCCAGAGCACCTAAATAACTCAATGCATAAATAAATACTGTATATACACATAAACTCAGGGAATTAAATAACTGAAACACAGCTGGGATTGTAATCAATGATGGGAATAACAGTCAAAAAGCTTGACAGAATAGATAGAAACATAGAAGTTGACGGCAGATAAGGACCGCATGGCCCATCCAGTCTGCCCATTTCTTTTTCTACCTTATAAATGTGCCATCGGCCTTTGCTTTGTCAGTGGCCTATCTATTCATACTCATTTGTATTGCTCCCTTATGCCTATCCCATGCCTGTTTGAAGCCCTGCACTGTATTCATAGCCACCACTTCTTGAGGTAGGCCATTCCATGCATCCACCACCCTTTCTGTGAAAAAGAATTTCCTACATTCCCCTTAATTGGCCCCTCTAATCTCATGCTGTGTCCTCTTGTCCTGCTATTTTTCTTATATTTAAACATGTTAGACTCTTTCACCTTGTTAATGCCCTTAAGGTGTTTGAATGCCTCGATCATATCACCTCTCTCCTCCTTTGCTCAAGGGTATACATATTGAGCTCTGTTAATCTGTCCTCATATGTCTTCTGATGCAGTCCCTGCAACATTTTGGTTGCCCTTCTCTGGACTGCCTCAATGGTTAATGTCCTTGTGAAGGTGTGGCCTCAATGCCACTGCGCAGTACTCCAGATGGGGCTGCAACCAGTGTCTTATAAAGAGGGATTATTACCTCCCTCTTACGACTTGAGATACCCCTACTAATACACCCTAATACCCCTAGCCTTACCTACTGCTTTAGAGGTCTGTTTGATAATTTCGGGTCATCAGTGATGATGATGCCCAAGTCCCTTTCTTCCTTTGTGATCATAGCAACTCCTCCCAGCCTATAGGTGGCTTCAGGGTTTCTCTTCCCTATATGCATGATCTTGCACTTCTTGGCATTAAATCCAAGTTGCCACTCTTCTGACCATTTTGCTAGTTTATCCAGATCTCTTCTCATTCTGCCCACCCCATCTGGATCATCTACTCTGTTGCAGATTTTGGCGTCATCTGCAAACAGACAAGCCTTACCCTCTAGTCCATCTGCAAGGTCACTAATGAAGATGTTGAAGAGGACTGGCCCCAGAACTGATCCCTGAGGTACCCCACTTGTGACTTGCATCTCTTCTGACTGTATACCATTTACCACCACTCTCTGTTTTCTGCCCGTCAACCAGTTTGCCACCCAGTTGACCAACTTCTGACCACCCTCCAGGCCTACCCAGCTTATTTATCAATCTTCTATGTGGAACAGTGTCAAAGCTTTGCTGAAGTCAAGGTAGGTGACATCAACTGCTCCTCTTGGTCCACCACTCTGGTTACCCAGTCAAAGAAATCTATGAGATTAGTTTGACAGGACCTTCCTTTGTAAACCCATGCTGTCTTGGATCCTGTGCCCCTATGGATTCCAGGTGTTGCACTATCCTTTCCTTAAGGAGTGCCTCCATAATCTTGCCCACTACTGAGGTAAGACTGACTGGTCTGTAGTCCCCTGCCTCCTCCCTGCTACCACTCTTGTGGAGCGGGATCACATGAGCCTATGTTTCTATGTTTCTAAAAAGCTTGACAGAATAGATTAATCTTAAGACCACTCTTGAAGGCCTCCACTGAGAGGACCTCTCTAAGGGCCCTCATCAGCAAATTGCAGAACACCGAGCTAGCACATCGAAGGCCTGATATACTGAGGCCTTTAGCCTAGCCCTCAGTACAGTTAAGTGGCTCACCTCAGTGGAGCAAAGAGAACACAAGAGCACATAAGGATGCAAAAGGTCTAACAAGCAGACGGACCCAACCCACGTAGGGCCTTATCAGTTAGTAAACCAGCTTTAAAGGATATACCACCACCTCACCAGCAGCCAGTGCAGTTAATGCACTGCTAGAGACACATGGCACCTCCTCAAAGGGATATTCAGTAATCTGGACACTGCATTTTGCACTAGCTGCAGGCACCGTAGAGTACCTCCACTAACACTGAGGTACAGAGCATTACTGTTGTTGAGCTGAGACATCACAAATGCATGCACTAGCTTTGCCATGTTCCTAGGTCCCTGGGGGAGGATAAGGAATCTAAACCAACTGTTGTTCCTTAGATGATAAAAGCCAGTTCGGACTACAGACAACACCTGAGCTTCAGGTGTCAGCCATTCATCCAGAATGGCCCCCAGACTTTTCACCTTTGTGGCAGCTGTAAGGTTCAACAATCCAAGCCAAAGCTCTGTCTCCCCCTCTTGGCAGCTGCCACTCTCCCCCTATGACCTGGATTGACTACTAATCTTTCAGTCTTATCAGAATTGAGTCTTAACAAACTCAATGACATCCAGTCCCGGCTCTCAGACAGGCACTTATGTAGCACAACCACTGCACCTGGCATTTTGTGTGCAAAGGATAACTACAAATAGATATCATTTGCACAGCAGTGAGACCCCATCCCATACCATCTAATGGTTTCTCCCAGGGGCAGCATATACAGTACATGGCAAACAGCATGGGCGAGAGGACCAACCCTTTGGGAACACCACAAGGCAGTGACACTGGGAGTAAGCAGAAATTTTTCAACACCATCTTCTGTGTCCTGTCCCTAAATAGGACTCAAACCAGCAGATGACTTTGCCAGTGAGACCTATGTATTGCCTCAGCCAATCCAACAATAACCATTGGTCTACAGTGTCACAACAGAGGAGAGATTGACAAGAATGAGAACCGATCATTCTTCTCTGTCCCATACCCTGAGAAGTTCATTGTGCACCCTGACCAGGGCAGTCTCAGTGCTATGCTTAGAACTAAATCCAAACTGGAAAGGCTTATGGATGTCAAAGGCTATAAGGTGTACCCCAAGCTGCAATGCAACCACTTTCTCAGTAATCTAACCCAAGTCTGTAATTAACAAGGTTGTCTTGGTCAAGAGATGGCTTTTTCAGAAGAACCCTCATCCCTGCATCCTTCAATGCAGCTGGGAAAATTACACAGACAATATCAGTGAACACTGGGCTCAGATGCTCAACACAGCCCACTAGTGACTGCATTGGGCCTGGATTCAGTTCGCAAAAAGTTGGTTGCAGCACACAAATCATCTCAGTCACCTCTTCTATTGTCACTGGTCTAAACTCACCCAGTGACAGTTGATCAAGTCTACAAAGTGTAGGCTCAACCCTGCTGGGTTGCCACAGCCCACTTGGTGAGATCCAGGGCCGAATAGAGGACACTGCGTTATCAAATTTAAACTGGTGCTCAGAGTAGAAAAGCTGCAGCCAAAACAAATACAGACCAATCAAAAGATACTCATATTGGAGCAGGTTTACTTAAAAAAGCAATGTCACCAGTAGGTAACTGCTGCACCATGCTATTTTATTGCTAGTATTTTAGAAAAGATGGGCTGACGAAACTCCCCAGTGCTTCAGATCCTCAGATCCTCCTGGGGGGGTGGGAGACAGCAAGGAACACATGACTTTTATAGTGCTTTGTTAATAATGCACATATGAATTACTAATGCTGCAGCTCTATTGAACATCGTAAAAGCTTTTTAAAAGGAAATACAATAAAAATATACATGAAAAAAACAAAATGAACACACCAGTGAAAAAGTGATTAATAAGGCATAAAAACATACAATTATAGTGGATATGTGCTAGCAGGTTCCTAAGCAGTCCAATGGTAAACAAATTGCTGTAATGTAAGGAACTTGAAGAGACTTAAAGATTGAACAGTAACATACTGTACAGTGTGGAGCTGTCTTGGCAGGAACCATTGTGAAGGCTGAAAATTGAAACTAAGGGACTTAAAGATTGAACAATAGTAATTTATTTATTTATTTAAACATTTGGTAACTGGAAAAGGCACACTGAGCCAAGGCTCATTTCCAGGTGTGACCAGGGGGAGTTTTGGTGAGTAGGAAACATACTGTATACAGAGAATATATGATATAGTATACTAAAAGATTATAGCAGTTTTAGAGCACACAGTGTAGATTATACAAACACACAATAATTGATAACATTTGTAGGAAGTAATGAAATATAAAATCTAAAAAGAGGTCTCAGCAGGAGCCATCATGGAGGCTGAAAATTGAAACAACACACATCTTAAAAATAAATAGAGAAAAGAGAAAAAAAACAAATTTCAGGAATCAAAGGCAGTTTAGCAGTAAACATACAATTACAAAACTGGGATAGCATCCCAGTCATCACTGAACCATAATGGTGACAAGGCTCCTGGTTCTAACATTAGTCTACTTTCCCTTTGAAGCATGGTATGAACCCCTGGCCAGGTTTTATTCATGTATTTATTTTGTTACTTGGATGCACACCTTTGAGCAAGATGCTCATTTGCAAAGGTTCCTGGTCAAAATAACAGCACAGTTCACAATAATTCTTGACACTTCACTAGACATAGGTGAGCAAAAGCATTGACAACACAAATTTGGTAACATAAATTCAATGTACCAGGTCAAAGTTACATTTCAATAGATGTAGTCATTTCTATAGTAAAAGTGCTGAAACAGGCAGCAGCCCTGTATGACCTTGCCTACTTATAGATCTATGCACTTTAACAGCATGAGCAGCTAGGAATCAGAGGAGTATCGATACATGAGCGGTCAGAGATGGGTATTGATAGTGGTGAGTAATGTTGTTGGCGTCTAGTGCCAGTGCATGGGCACCATGAGTAGCTGGTGCATTGATAGGAGTGGGTTGCGGTGAAGGCGGCTGGTGCCAGTGTGCGGGGGTTTCTTGATGGGTGGTGTATCCACAGTTTGTGCCAGGTAGGAGCACTTTTAGTAGCTCCCGTTTGAATCCTACACCACAGCTCCAGTTACAGACCGAAATTTCCACAGCTGCAAAGATTTGTATTTTCAGCCCTCACAGCTGTGGGAGATGTTACGCCTGGTCCCACTGGATGTAACATTTTTCCACAGCTACGGGGAAAGAAACAGCCACAAGCTGCCAGAAATTGTGGAGCTGGTCATAAACTGGCTCCACTTTTGAGAATACCATAGCTGTGAGAAAAAAACTGTGGCTTCACAAGTGGCAGCCCACCTGCACCGAGTTTTTCCCACAGCTACGGGATTTTCAGGGGCTTTGAAAATCCAGTCCCCTGTCTCCCACACTGGGATGTCCCGTGATGTGAAATCGACTGATTCCAGGACCATGTATGTAGTGACAGTGGGCACCCACATGGGAGTTGAATAGAGGACACCCTGTCAGAGAAAAATCAAGCAAACCCCTCAAACTTAGCAAGTGAAAAGATTCCAGAGAGATCAGACAAAGTAACACATCTACAGTATAGTCTGAAAAAACTGAGCTGGTCGATTCTTCCCAGCTGTAATCTCCCTTGACAGAAAACCTGCTTTCTTCTGGGTGATTAACCTTTGGTATTCACTGTAATGAATATCCAAAGCCAATTTGTTCTCCTGAGCCATGGATCTCTTCCAACAATGAATCAACCTCTTCCCCCTTGCCTTCACCTCCCTTAGCTTTCTGTCATACCACGGCAAGCCACGGCATAAGACAAGGGGGCATATATGGAGAGGTGACATGCTATCAAAGGTCAGAGTAATGGCCCTATTATAGGTCACCACAGCCTCCTCTGACCCTTCAGCACATGCCACTGCCACACCCAAGATGTTAGTACCAATTGAATTCCTTCTGGCTGTAGCCCTCTTAAAGGGCTGTACCAGACCATCTCCTAAAGAAGAAATAGATAGTGCAGTGATCTAGGCCAGGGAAAATACCAGGTCCCAGGTATGACCATGTTAATGAGTCACAGAAGTAACTACTTATGTGAGGCCCAGGGACTCCATCACCTGGAGGACATTTTGACCAAAATGTGAGAGTTTGTTACTGACCTAGCATTAAAATCACCCAGAATTAACTATCTGAGTGACTCCAGTAGCCAGTCATGATAAAGTTTGTGATTTCCTAAAGGAATGCCCTCTCCCACCCTGGAGGCTAGTACACAAAAAGGATCTTACAACCTGCATTTGGATCCCCACACAGCCACAAATTCAAATGTCGAGTTCAGCTTAGTTCTAAAACAGATGCCCCCCCCGTGATCCTTCCTCAGTCAATGAACTATGTAGAATCCAGCTGGTGCTGGCAGTCTCCAGCACAGGGCCTGCATCATCACCTAGCCACTTCTCTCTGATGCAAGCCAGATCAGCCGAGGAGTTCAATTAAAGAAATCTGCTACTATCGAGTCTAATTCCTCATCAATCTGGCATGCCATAAAACTTGCCAAAGAGGATGAGTAGAGGTGGCAAGCCAGTAAATTTGAATAATCTACAATGCGTCAGTTCAGTCCTCACCCTACAAAAGGAGTTGTGCCATGTCTTAGGGTTCAATTTGGTGAAACATGATAATTAAATCATATTTAAAACCTGAAAAAAGTCACGTTTTACAATTTGAGAAAGTTCCCAAGCAATTATGCAATTAACTTTTTCCACCCTTATTCCCACATGGCTATAATAAGCAAATGGAAAAGGCCTAACATTTCTGCTATGATTTTGCTCATTTTAAAATACACCATGATTCAAAATAGAAGCAATTCAGTTGCCCAATAATTTTAACCTTATCACATTAGCAGTAAGAATTAAGTCATAAAGTGGAAGAAAAAACTAAGCAAGTGCAAACAATTATAAAACTCTTGAAAATTCAGCAACTTATCCTACATTCTGATTGGTCCACTAGTGGTCCTCCTTCCACAGGTAATGGACCACTAAAATAAACAAACAGTGGGTCCCACTGTGCAGTGGGACCCACTGCACATACATGGCACTGCAACAATAAAAATAAGGCTTTCCTTGACAGTATTCTAATTCAAAAAAAACTGTTGGGAGTTCAGAATTGTAAGAAGGCCCTCTTTACTGAGCCATTCTAGTCAGATAATGCCCCACTTGAGTAATGAATCCTTGCTGTGCCCCAGGTGCTTCTTTTCCTGCCCAGGGCATTATCTAACTGGCAAGTCCCTCACCATTAGTCCTTACTGATTAAACAGGTAAAAATAAACAAAAATCACTCTTACAGCCTGGCATTCCTCTTTTGTGCCTTCCTTGTTGGATGGAAGGCACATTAATCCTTGCCTGTGAAGTGCTGCTCACCTCACAGAGCAGTATTTTGTAAATGCCTTTGGGACTGCTTTTAGGTCAAAAGGCATTACCTTTATTTGATACTGGGAAAGACTTACTCTGAATCTTAGGTATTTAGGGCTTGATTTGGAGGTTAACATATGCATCTTTGAGATCCAGCGCACACAGCAAATTCCCATTTTGAAGGGATACATAGAAACATAGAATCTGACAGCAGATAAGGATTGCATGGCCCACCTAGTCTGCCCATTCCCCTACCTAACGGATAAGCTGCAGATCCTAGTTAACCAACAGCCTACTTCCTCCTACCCCCCACTAGAACTGCCTTATGTCTGTCCCATGCATTCTTGAATTCCCCCACTGTTTTTGACTCTACAACCTCCTCAGGAAGTGCTATTCCATGAATCTACAACCCTCTCTGTGAAGAAATACTTCCTCACATTACCTCTGAGTCGTCCCCCCTCTATCTTCAAATTGTTCTCCATTGTTCTTGCACATCTCTTTTTTTGAAAGATGCTACCCTCTTGGACTTTGTTGATTCTCTTGAGGTATTTGAAAGTTTCTATCATGTCCCCTGTCTCCCTCCTTTCCTCAAGGCTATACATCAGATGGAACCACTGTGTGCAACAACACCATTCTGAACTTTTTCGGTGTCATTTGAGACATTAGAGATCCCAATTGCTCAGTATGCTCCATTTTGTCTTCAATAGATCCCTGGAGATGGGTGTCATGCCACTGGACTGGAGAATGGCACATGTGGTGCCCCTCCATATGAGCGGACCCAGGGACACCCGGGAAACCATAGGCCAGCCATTCTGACCTCAATAGTATGTAAACTTATGGAGATCGTTCTTAAGGAAAGGCTGGTGAGATGCATTGAAGAGAATGATCTACAGGAGTAGAGGCAGCATGTGTTCATTGCAGGCAGACTGTATCAAACAAACCTGATCAAATTCTTTGATTGGATCACAAGGGTGTTGGACAGCGGCCAGGTGATGGATATCGTATACTGTACCTGGACTTCAGCAAGACCTTCAGTTCTGTACCACACAGAAGGCTGATCTGGAAACTGACAGATCTAGAGATGGGGAGAAACTGGTAAGGTGGGTACACAACTGGCTGAGGGGCATAACCCAGAGAGTAGTTGTTGGGGAAAAGTCATCCAGCACCAACGAGGCCACAAGCAGGGTCTCACAAGGATTGGTGCAGGGCCACTGTTGTTTAATGTCTTTATAAGTGACATTGGGGAAATCATAAAAAGCAAGATGTGCCAGTTTGTGGATGGCACCAAACTCGGTGGGAGGATGGAAACTAAGGAAGGGATACAGGACCTGCAGGAGGACCTCAGTAAACCTGAGAGATGGTCAGGAATCTGGCAACTCAGCTTCAATGCCAAGAAGTGCAAAGAGATGATCATCAGGGCCAGGAATCCTAGAACATAGTATTACCTAGGGGTGGGTTCGGGTAGCTGCTTCAGATGATGAAAAAGGTCCAAGGGTGGTGATTACTAGAGACCTAAAACACACCACACAATGCAAAAAGGCAGCAGCAAAGGGTAACAGGATGCTGGGGTGTATAGCTTGGGGATTCAGTAGTAGGAGGACTGAGGTAAGTTTGACATTGTACAGGTCACTGGTAAGACCACATTTGGAATATGGGGTGAGGTATTGGCATCCATACCTTAAGAAAGACATCAGCATGCTGTAGAGGGTCCAAAGAAGAGCAGCCAAGATGATCCATGGTCAGCAGATCCTATGAGGAGAAGCTGGGAGCCCTAAGGGTGTACACTCTGGAGGAGAGGAGACCGAGGGGTGACATGATAGAGACCTTCAAATACTTAAGGGGGGAGTTAACAGAGTGGAAAGAGAAGGTCTCTTTACAATGAGTGACAACAGAACCACACTGGAGCATAACTTAAAGTTGAAGGGAAAGTTAGGAGGGATGTTAGGAAGCATTTTTTACAGAGAGGGTGGTGGCTGCAAGGAAAGCACTGTCAGAGGAGATAGTGTCAATAAAGATGATGGGGGCCTTTAAGAGTGCCTGGGACAAGCACAGAGGGAACCCATGGAACCAAGGAGGGGTAGAAGGGAGGGAGGGGGTGACGGGGGAAGGGCAGGGTCACTGGTGTAAGCTGAGAACACTGCATCAATTGCCAAGCAGACACAAAGACCTATAGGCCTTCTTCTGCTGGCTTTTCATATATTCGTATGTTCATACATTAGGAAGTATCAGACTTTATTGACAATTGTAGATACAACTTCGGATTGAGCTCCTTAAATCTGTATTTCTTTGAGTTTTCTAATTATTCAGTCATTGCTTTTGTAAAACAGCTAAGGTACTGATGAAAATGTAGGGTTCTGTAGTGATTTGCTAGCTATATGACAGTTCTACTGTATAACTACTGTGCATATACTATTAACACCAATATTTAAACATGAAGGCAGAACCAGGGGTTTGGTCACCATCAGTTAATCTAACTCGGGAGGGTTATAAGACAAGAGGTATAGCTGAGTGCCTTATACCTCTATGGTTATATAAACAAAGGTCACCTAATTCCGGGAGTACCTTAACACTATTCTAAAACTAAAAGAATTATTGTTATTTTTGTAAATTAATGTTCTTATAATTAGAAGTTCAATTCTTTTGTTGCACATAATGTTTTCCAGTAGTTGACCATACCCTTTAAAATGGATGTCGGCCTATGAGATAGCTCCATTTCCAGCCATTGTTTTATAACAGACCTGTGCAGGACACATTTTCAAGCTTATTCTCACATCAGAATGACTGAAACATCAGTCTTCTTATGACTATGTGCAGAACCAGACTCTGTTCTACCAGTTTGCTGAGCTGAGGATTTGAGACGAGACAGTGAGGACCAGCTGTTACAATAATTGTGTGCTCAGAATACTTGGAAATGAAATGCTGAGGCAAGATAAAAGAAATAACAGGCCTGACTAGTATCTATCTTTGTGCTGCCTAGGTCCATCGACAGGAGAACAGCTGAGTGTAGAGCAGATCCTGTGTTTTAGAAAATGAAACTTTAATGCAACAATATGAAAGAATAAGCTGTATCAATTTTAGCCATCACTGATGATTAAATCTTTTGTTTCAGGCTTCAAAGGTACTATACTCTTCCAAAATGGCTCTGTCATATGCCCCAGAGGAAATGGATGACACTGATGGCTCAAATTTTGCAGCTCACCTAAAGCTACTCTGGAACACACTGAGAGAGAACATCATGGCCAATTGGGCCACTTATACATCACGGTCAGATGTTAGTTCTGCAAAGGTGAGTGCAGGGTACAGAATTTTTTTCTTGCAGTTTAGTAATATGTAGTCATTTGTTTTATTTACTTAGAAGCTGGAGACCGGGGAAGGCACCCTGAACCAATGCTTGTTTTTTTGGTGCAACCCAGGGGAAGGGTACATGGAAAAATACATCATATAGGTAAAAACAAAATAACTTTATAAATACAGTACAGACAAATACAAGGAAGTGTAAGTAAAAAACATGTATTATTTATTATTCATTTGGTAATTCGGACACAACCTTTGAGTATACACTCTTTTACAAAGGTTCCAAGTCAGGATGTAAAACAGCAGAGACATAACAAAAACCTGACAGTTAACATAAAACATAAGATTGTTATGTAATACAGAATATAGATAAATAGTACATCTAAGTAACCTAGACAACGGAAATTAAACAGCAGGAGGAGATTCCCAATTAGCAACGTATGAGACAGCTGCCCCAGGGGGGCCTTTCAAGGTAGAGTATCAGAAAGGATAGGAGAAAGAAAGGGGGGAGAGTGCGAACAAGGTTTCCCAATTAGCAACATGTGGCATAGCTGCCCCAGGGGGCCTGTCAAGGTAGTGTATCAGAAAGGGTAGGAGAAAGAAAGTGGGGAGAGTGTGAACGAGGGGTAGATTAGAGAGAGAGAGAGAGAAGGAGGAGGAGAGAGAGAGAGAAAAGGGATTGGGAGAAAGAGAACATTTAGGGGAGAGGTGGAAAGGGAGGTGTTGGGGAGTATGGAGGGAGGGAGTTGGAGGGAGCTAGAAAGTGGGGTGGCAAGGGATGGCAGGTGGGGTCCAGGGTAGGTAAAACAGGAGGGAAGCTCAGCCGGGGGGGGGGACCTACAGTAAAAGATGAACAACAACAACAATGACAAGTAATGATAACTTACATGGTAAATAAGGCACAACATAACTATGGAGATGATTGTGCATGTAAACATGCTATATATTATTTGTGCTAATCTATTTGTGATAATTCTGTTTTGTGCTTTGCATGTGGGTCATCCCTGAAAATGGGCACTTGTGCTCAGTAGAGCTACTTAGTTAACAAAAATAAACAAACAATTATGCACTGCCAGAGAGGAGTAAGAAAACCTGCAGCCCCTAAAAAGAGTATATGGTTGTCAGAGAGGATCTAGAAGTAAGAACAGGGGACAGTGAAGTGGTATGTTAGGAGCTGTTTGAGTGAGTAGTAAAAGGGAGAGGAGCTGTGGAGCTAAGAGGGTAGACTACTCCAGAGAAGGAATCTGAAAGGAGAAGGCAGTCTTCCCCACAATAGTTTTGCAGCAAGGAAAAGCACAAGGTTGCAAGTTAGCCAATCTGGGTTTGTAGGTGGATGGGAGAGAAGGAAGCATAGGTACAGAGGAAGCAGATCCAGAATTTGGAGAGGAAAGAAGAGCATTGAGAGAGGCACATGGACAGAAGTGGAGGAAGGAAAAGATTAGCATAGAGTAAGCAGAGGTGGGTTAGGGAAGAGTTAGTAGCAAAACAGCAAAAAGCCTGGAAGGGAGTGTCCAGTCTGGCAAGGGAGAAATCTGAGGCATCACTGTAGACCCCATCAGCATAGTTCAATACCAGAAGGATCATTCTTTCTGAGGTGGACATTTTGAATAAAGTTTAAGCGATGAAATCTTTGGACTTCAAAAAGCTCTACTGGAGCCAGTTTATGGAGGATCTCATTGCAGACAGGGAGGGGTAGGCAAGACTTGATGTGATAAAGGGTGCCAAGTTTGGGGCAGTTTTTTATGGATGCTATCAGTGTGGAAAAAAGTCTAAGCATCAGTCCAGCCACACACCAAGATATTTGAAATGAGAAACCTCATCAAGTGGGGTACCATTCAGGGTTTTAAAATTAGAAACATAGAAACATAGAATTTGACGGCAGATAAGGACTGCTTGGCCCATCTAGTCTGCCCATATGGTGGAGCTGGATGGCCCAGTGGCATGACTGTAGTGCTACTGCCCACCATGCCAGCAACCCGAGGTCAGGAGTGATCTAGGTTTGCTGGGGGATGGCTGGACAGTAGAGGACCAAGCCTCCAGCAGACTGCTCTCTTCTCCTGGAGTGGGTGGATTGATGACTCTGCTGAATGACTGCTACTAGGTGGAGGCCTGGTGGTAGTGTGGGACTGAAGCGACAAGAGGGAAGGGAGCTGAGAGATTCTCCCGTGTGTGTGCCGCCACCTAATGTGCACACTGTAACATTGGGTGGCAGTGAGGTGGGCATGAATGGAGCCCTGCACACCATCCCTCACCCACTCCACCACCAGGACACTGCAAGATGACATTAGATTTGAACCTTTGGTTGGAGGATGGCCATCTCCCTCCTGATCCCGCCATGAGGGGACATTCCGTAGGGGTAACTGGACTCCAGGGAGGTGGTATGTGTTGGGGATGGTAGAAATAGGGCGAAAGAGAGCCTAGCCTGCCTCAGCTAGGGAGGATAAACACCCATACAAACAAAAATATGGGGGAGCTGAGCCTTTTAAGCTTTTGACTATTGATTGATTGATTTCAAAAGTTTTACCAGAAATGTCATACTGAGCAGGTATCAATTCATTTCCAGATGTGTCCTGGGGTAGCGGGAAGAAAACAGAAACAGATACAAAGTACAATGTTCAAAAACAGTAATGTAATAATGGAAAATAAGTATAACAAAATGTAGCATCAGTTGCATACAAATTACAAGAAATTGCTTCAAGAATAAAACTTACCACATCAAATATACAGTAAATTGCAGAACTGACAAAAGAGCATTAAGCAGTGAGCATCAAAACAATAAAATGAGGAAGAGGGAGAGTGACTGAACTGGGGGAGAGAGGCAGAGATAGTGTTAGAGTGGGTGGCAGGCAGGTGACAGAAGTCTACTCAAAATCAGAAGCAAATGCAGGAGTGAATAGAGAAATCATACAGGAGAGACATCAGAGCGAGAAAGGAAGGAGCAGAGTGAAGGGGTGGTGGTAGAGTGCTCCAGAGTTTAGGGAAGTGGAACAAGAAGGCAGCTTAACCAGCAGTAGATTTAATTGGTGGGTGAGCAAGACAGTGAAAGCAAGCATTGTGAAGGAGTAAGAATTAGAAAGGGGGTGGGAGAGGAGAGAAGTAAGAAATGAGGGAGGTAGCAAAACTAAAATTTGGAGATAAAGGAGACACAGTGGGTGAGGCACCTGGCATCAAGAGAGGAGAGAGAGAGAGAGGAGAGAGAGAGAGAGAGAGAGAGAGAGAGAGAGAGAGAGAGAGAGAGAGAGAGAGAGAGAGAGAGAGAGAGAGAGAGAGAGAGAGAGAGAGAGAGAGAGAGAGGGAGAGAGAGAGAGAGAGAGAGAGAGAGAGAGAGAGAGACAAAGAAGTCAGTGTCAGTGGCTCAGCAGGTAGCACCCTCACCTCTGGGGCCAGGAGATCAGCAGGCTGTGGGTTCTATCCCCACATCAGGCACTTGGGTTAATATCCCAATACTGACACTGCAGTGCAGCATGAGGGGGGTGCTGCACTCCTAGGGTGCCGTCTTTCAGATGAGACGTTAAACCGAGGTCCCATCTGCCTGTTCTGGTGGTAGTTCAGGTGGATGTTAAAGATCCCATGGCACTTCTTGAAAAAAGCAGGGGAATTTTCCCGGTGCAATGGCAAAATTTCCTCCATTCGCGAAAAACCCCACAACAGCTTCATCTGGTTCAAGGTCAGTTGGCATTCATCAGTATCCCCTTCCTCTGGGTCTTGCCTGAAAATAGGCAGGATTTGTCTAGTGCACTTACCTGGTCAACAAAAACTAAATAAATAAAATAAAATAAAAAGAACACTGGTGAGTATGCAGAAGTTTGTCAAGGGCAAAACAGCAGAAAGAGTGAAAGAGGTCTAGCTAAGGTGGACTTTGCAGCAACACTGTAAATAAAGTCTCCATAGTCAAATATGGGAACATTCATCTTAATGAGCATTTTTCTCAGTGTAGGAAGCAGAATGCTTATTTTATTTCTGTTAGATGCTCCAAGTTTGGGGTGGAGGTTCTTGTAGTTAGCATCCACATGAACAGAAAAATCAGGCTTGCAATCCTGCAGACACTGTAATTTGTAAGAGGAGATGTTTTACATTTTCATTAGCTGCACCATCAAGGGTATGAAAGGAAGGAAGGGGGAGACTCAGCAACACTTTGACTGGTGCCAAATGTCATAGAGGCCATTTTCTTAGCATTGAGAGGTAACTGATTCAGAACCAAGGATAGATATTGATATTGATAGATGTAGATAGCCCTGTTTGAGGGACTTATGTGATATGAGCACCCCCCCCACATGGCGCGACCCAAAATGGCGAAGGAAAAATGGTGACTGCCTCATAGGCAACAGGAAAACAGCACTGAATGGCGAAGTCAGTGACAGCAGTAGGAGGGGACTGGAATGGCGATGCACACACAGTGAGTGCAGTAGGGCAGAGGAGGCACCAGGCGATGCGACATGGGCAGTTAGGAAAGGACAACATGGACTGGGTGACAGCCAATGGCTGCATTCCACGCCACATGTGGACAGGGGCAGTGGGCATCTAGCACAGCCGGGAGGGCTATGGGCAGGGGCATGACACCAAGAGAGGTGTAGCATCAGTTGCATACAGCAGCAGTACAAAATGGAACAGTACAGAAGCAGCCGACTGGCCTGCGCATTATGCAGGAGTAGAAGGGGTTGCACATGTCAGGGCTCAGCTAGTGGGACTGTCCAGTGACATGTCATGTCCAGCATGCCTATGTGTGAGGCACTAGGTAGGCAGTGTCAGATGGGATGGTGCTGTGACACATACAGTAGTGACACAGCCATTGGGCAATGACCATTGCAGTGTAAACTGTGCCAGCAGGAGAGTGTAGAACATGCAATGCAGGTACAATGGACACTGAGAGAGGGTATGATATGGTGTCAGTCACAGGTAACAGGGCAGTACAGCACTGTCTGAGTGGGCTGCATAATAAGGAAGCCTGGTAGGGGGTGCATATAGTGCATACAACCTATCAGATGGATGTGCCGTGGCACTGCCTTGCATGCCAGAATCAGAAGGCCGACTGTAGGGGAAGCGGTGGAGGTGTGGGTGCCCATGGCAGGTGACACCATATAGGCAGGGAGGGAGGGACTGCCATCAGTGTCGTGGTGGTGCCGCACACGGCCAAGAGCCAGTGATGGCAAAGGGCCTACAGGGGCAGGGCATGCCAGGGGCCATGTAGCAGATGCTCACATGTGAAACATGAAGTTGTGAGCCAGTCCACGTAGGTAGTCATAGTGGCTCCTGGTGCTCTACTCAGGCACAACCACATGGATACGTACATCCAGGTCATGGTACTGACACTGGGGCTATGGTGCCTCTGCCCCTGACACCAGCATTTCTGCATGAATGGTGGTCAGACACTCCTCTCCCTGAGGCACTCCAGGAGGTGGCAGATGCTGGGGTGATGTGCACCAACCCAGGTGATGAAGGCCCTGTGCCACCCCTCCACTGCATTGTTCATATGTGCCAGGCCCTGGATGGTCGAATCATAGCAGTTCCACTTCTCGATAGGGGAGATGGCATGTCGGTGCCCTGACCGCCTTATGGGGCGACCGATCCAGGTGACCTCCACATAGTCCAGCATGGGCTGGAGGACCTCCTAATTCGTGGACATGTACTCCCACTCCTGCAGTTCATTGAACATGGCTGAAACATCCGCAGGTGGGAGGAATGCCAGTGCCAGCAGCATCTGCACATGCAGAGCAAAGTCAGGGTCTGTGGAGTACCATGACAGGATTTCCAGCAACTGTTACACCCTGTGCCACAGGGCCTGGGAGTAATGGAAAAAATAGCCCCGGATTCGGGCCTCTGGGAACACGGTGCCAACCCCGTACCAGCTAGCATGCTTGAAGTTGAGCAGGACTGTGGCAGGTACAAGGTCTGGGTTGTGTAGCTTCAGCTGGCCCAGTAGGAGGATGTAGATCTATGCCCACCTGGTACACATCAGGGCATAGACAGTGGATAGAACCACACTGCACTGGACAGCATGGATGGTGTACAGCTGGCTGAACAGGGTGGGGCATGTCCTGCATGTGCTGTCCATGAACCAATCCCTACAGCTCACCAGCTGCTGCAGACCATGGTCCATGGCATACACCATGATACGGTCCGCTCCTCGCTGTCATATAGGAGGCGTGTGCCATCGCTGGCAAGGTGAACTCCTCCAGGATGCTGAGGTCCTCTGACCAATAGGGGTGGTTGGCCAGCTCCATGCCATGTGCCACACTCGCTGTACTGTCTGCCGCAGCAGCTGCTGTCCCGGCAGTCGACCAGCCATGGCCGCAGGTATGCCTGACATACTGGCCATGACAACCTGTGATGCACTGTCCATCGTCTACCATGCCCTGTCCCACAGCGTTCCAAGGATGTGCCGCATGCCCACATCTGCAGCATCTGAGGCATGGTTGTGTTCCAAGATTGTGGAAACCACCGTGTCCTTCACAGTGTGCAGGCGGGCTAGGCAGTGGTACCTGTGTGCCTCTGCACATCTCCAGTAGACCTCCTCCAGACCTTCTTTCTCACATCTGTATATGTAGCTATTATGGACAGTCAATGGCTTGCCTTATTGGCTCGGAACATAGTGTACCTCCATGCTGAGTGCAGTGTTCCCTTCTGGACATGCTGCTGCCAGTAGCACTCTTATGGCCACTGTGGGCCCCACCCTGTGTGCTCCTGCCCATGCTCCCTTCCTCCCTGGGGACTATAGCTGACAGCACTGGGGTACCCCCCTTCCCCATATCCATGTGGCTTGCTGCCCATCCTCACTGTGATCCTGACTCGCTGTGCATTGTGCATCATCTGCCTGGGTGCTGCTCTGTGCTCCCTGACTGTTGTGAGCTGTCTTGCGTGGGTGAATGTTGCATTACTGCTGTATGCTGCTGCTGACGGGGGGTTCTGTCTCCTGTGTGGGTTGTGGTCTGATGTTGGCCATGGTCTCCGTGTGGTCTGTGGGGTGATGCTACTTCTCACCATCGCCCCTCTGTCCTTCCTCTCCCTGGCTCTGCTTCCCCTCGCCTGGTTTCCTCAGTGGCAACCCCACCTCACCTGGCTCCCCCTGGTGCTCGAGGCCTACGCTTGCTGCAGCCTTGTGTGCCCGACCTTGCCATTGCCGTTCTGGCTGTCCTGTGCATGCTCTGCCTGGCAGCTTGTGTCCTAGTCTCACCTCCCATGTACTTGGCCTGCTGAGGTTCATAGTCCTGCTGCTGGAGTGTGTGGGGCTTGCCCTTACAGTGCATCTGAGCTTTTTGCTCTTCCACTGTTATTCCGGATTTGTGTGCGCTCGCTCTTTCAGCTACAGCACTTTGGGGATCACCCTGGGAGTCAGAGCCATTGTTGAAGCGCTCATCTTGGCTGCTTTTCTGTTGCAGCTGACTTATGAGGTCAAGGGCAGAGGAGCCAGAAGTAAAGAGCACCATGTCATCTGCATGCTTATGAATGGACACAAAGGAGCAGGCAGCAGGGAGGTCATTTATCAAAACAGGGAAAAGAAGGACAGACCCTTGGGGAGATGCTTGAGCTGATTGGGGGTAGACTGACTAGTAGCAAAGGGCGCAGAGATTGTCTTCCTGGCATTAACCATTAGCCTATGTGATTGAAACCTGCAATAAGACATTAATGAAGTCAAGCTACAATGAGAATTCCAGATCTCTGCCAGATGCACCAAAGGCAAAGAGTATGGTGTCAGCAGTATACATATGGATGTTGGTTTTCTGCACAGATAGTGTGCAGGTCATTTTGGAAGATGGAGAAAAGGACAGAGCCCAAGATAGTGCTTTGGGGAACCACAGAGAGGATTTAGGGTGAAGCTTTCTGTAGCGTGAACTGACTACAGCTGGCCAAAGAGGTAGGAGTGGAACCCAACTACATGTTCTCCTCAACATGTCAAGGAGAAGTGGGTGAGTTTCCATGTCAAATGACTTTGCCACATCAAAGATGATGACAGCAGTGATGTGAGGAAGGGGCCTGTGTAATGCAGTTTCTATAATCCCGACTGGAAAGAGGAAAGGGGTTTGAGGTGGCCAAGCAAGTCAAGAGGTGTGTAAAAACAAGTTATTCTGGAAGTTTGGCCAGGGCAGTGTGTAAGAGTAACCATCTTTGTGGAGGTGAAGAACTTTGGCCTGTTTCTTCACTTGAGAGACAGCTCTGAGACTGAAAGAAATGTTAAGAAGAAATATAGGCACATATTGCAGGAGCAGAGAGGTACAGAAGTTTAGGTTTCAGTCCATCAGAGCAATATCCTCTGGATAGAGTAAGGAGAGTAGTGTAGAGAGAGTATCGTGAGGGATGATGGGTGAAAAAGAGAAAAGGGAGGTGGGAGAGAGAGCAGAAAGAGGAGGTGGGTTAAAAGGGAGATGAGCACAGGAAGTAGGGAGAAGCAAAATGGCAAGATAGTGAATTTATTGAAACAGAAGGCAGATTGGGAGGGTATAGCAATGAAAGTGCTTCCAAAAAGGAGTGCAGGGAAAGACACTAGGAAGGGTGCCAGAAAGGGACTGAATCACCTTTCTGTCATTTTCGGGGGCATAAGGATATTCTGGCGGTTTCATGCAAAATAATTTGAAATGGCCTCCTTGGGGGCCTTTGTGCAAGAATTTCAAACCTGCGTGTAACTGAACAAATCATCAAGAGAGCCCAATTCTTTGTAAAAGTACCAGGCAAAGTCACAGGCTTTACAAAAATCAGTCAGCTCTGCAGAAACCCAGGGACAGTGGCTTCTCAGACATGAGTCTTCCTACAAGTTATTGTTTGTTATGAGAAGTATATCTCAAAATCTAGTGAATTAAGAACCCAAAATGCTTACACTCTTTTCTTTACTGTTTTAAATACAGTGGTGATACCTGGCCCAGTGGTGTAAAAGGTTAAGGCTTACTTCTGGCCACACTAGCAACCCATGTTTGTGGTGTGAGAGGGTCAACGGGGGTCGACTGGGGTGGGAGAGGATCGAGCATCCATAGAACAGCTCTCCTTTCCCAGGGAGGGAGGGACGCAGGGGCCAGCATCAGTTTGACACCTAGCAGTGGCTGGGTGCCAGCACACAAGGTCCCTCAAGCAGTCAGGGGAGGTGGAGCAGTCAGCTGGTATGTTATGGGCGGATGTGCACACAGCATGACCATTACTGACATGGCACACTCCACCTATGGGGAACAAAGAAAAATTGTGGAGAAAAATGGTCGAGCATGTCAGATGACTGCTGACCCTCACAGGCGCCACCCTCAACAAGAGCAGCCCTCCTGGGAACTGAATCCTTAATTGGCAGGGATATGGGGGTTCCCGCCACCCTGCCATGGAGGGTACAACCATGGGGGAAGAAGGGAAAGATCCTGTTGTACTCCGGGCTTGGGGCTGGGGGGTCAGCAGGAATGTGGGCCAACCAGTCCGAGAAGGAGCATAACGAATGTAAGAAAAAAAAATACAGTTGTGATTCCAAACAGGTAATGTAGATATAAACAGATTTTTTTAATTTATATGTGACAAGCAAATGAGAAAATCAATGTCATAATTCTACAGAAATGAGCAACTGAATAATTACTTGCAGAATCATTCTTCACAACATCAAGTTTTACGATTTGTGGAGTTCAGCAAACACTAACATTAAAGACTGGGGTCAGCATGAAACTGTAGGGAGCTGCAGTTGCATCACAGGAAGATATCACATGTATGGACTGCATGGTCTTGTTCCCTATAAACATCTGGGTAACACTTTATTTTAAGTGCCCTTAACTACACTGTAACTACTGCATAATTATGCTATAACTGCACTGTAATAACTACTATGTGGTTGTTAATTAGTTTCACATTTGCATGTTGTATAGTTACACACAATTTGCATGAAGTAACTACACAGTAACTGTACTATAACTACTATGTGGCTGTTAACTAGTTTCACATGAGTGTGTTGCATAGTTACACAACTTGCATACATGTGCAACTACTACTACTATTTCCTTTTCAGCACAAATCAATTCATTCTGACAAGTGTAACTACACATGTAATTAATGTTGCAAAGTGTAATAGAAAATCTGTTGTGCAACTACCACTCTGCCTGTTCCGGCATTATGTTAGTTGTTCTTTTAAGGGCAACTACACATGTAATAGCTATTGCAAATTGCAACAGTAAATCTATTGTGTAACTACTATGTTACTACTTTTGGCATTATTAAATCTGTTCTTACAAGTGTAACTACATGTAAATGCAGGTTTTGTGGACTGATTCAATTATCAATGTCTATCTGACGTTCATTTAAAAGGTAATCATGCAGAAAAGTGTAATAAGAATGGTAACTAAAATATAAATAAAATGCAACTTCAATCTCCTACAGTTAAATGCACTGATCGGCAACTCTTTAAATAATTTTCCATGTCTATATTCCAGTTTTTCATGAACTTGTAGGTTAATAAACATGCAATCTAATATTGTGAATCGATATGTAACTGTACACAAAAATATTTCATTTGTATAATTACTAATTGACACTATAACAATATTGTGGCTAAGAAATAATGGTACTCTTTTCACAGTTAACACCTAGGTAACATGTATCTGCAGTTGCACACATTTACATTTATCAAATGTCAGTACTGTATTGGTGAAGTAAGTTCTCCTTTGGAAATCAGTCCCTCATGAACTTACTGCTTACTAAACATGCAATGTAATATTGGACCCTATTCACATAGGCGGCAGGGAATGTGGCAGATGTGCATTCCCAGGTCTGGTGATAAATAGCAGCCATCCAATCAGATGGACTGACCAGGAGCAGATTGGATCCTGCACTCTTTGTGAATAGGGGAATTGTGGCTTATGGGTGGTCTTCCCATTACTGCAGTTTTCCAGTAAGAGGACCTACTGGTCTGCCTATGTTTACCTCGTTGCCCCCAAGCACTCATGGTATAGTCAGAGGGCTGGGGTAGCTTAATGCGAAGGATGGTGCTATGGCAGCCACACGGTGTGTTCAGCCAGTGGGAAGGGCATGTAGTGGCTAAGGAAGGGTCCTGCCCGTGTATCCTGTGGCAACCACCACCACTGCACACAGCAGATCAGTGATAAAGCATGATATGTAGCCATGTCCCCCCCCCAGCTGCCCACCTGGGCAGTAGCAGGACAGGGGTATAGGTGTAGCAGAGGTGTGGATCAATGTCACAGAAGCAGCACATTTCTTAGTAACCACAGCAGTGTTACAAGCCAATAAGTAATTATGTAAATGATTTTTATTGTATAAATAAACAATGTAGTTGTATAGCAATTAACAATATTAGACTGCTTGTTTAATAAGCAGTAAATGCATGAGGGAATGATTTCTGAAGGAAAACATACATCAGTACTACAGCATTGACATTTAATGTAAGTGTATAGCAGTTACCCCCTTCTTATGCTTTTTTAAGTGTAAGTTTCTGCGTATTTACTTTACAAATATATGTTAGGAATTAATTGTGGAAGAAATGCCACAGAAGCAGGACATCCCTTAGTAACTATAGCACTGTTACACCCTTCTTCTTACACTTTAAGTCTCAGTTTCTGCATACTTACTTTGCAAATACATGTTAGTTAGTCATTAACTGTGGAAACAATGTCACAGAACCAGCACATTCCTTTGTAACTACAGTACTGTTTACACCCTTCTTCTTACACTTTAAGTGTCAGTTTCTGCGTACTTACTTTGTAAGTACATGTTAGTTAGGCATTACCTGGAAACAATGACACAGAAGGAGCACATTCTTTAGAAACAACAGCACTGTTAAAAGCTAATAAGTAATTATGTAAATAATGATTTTTTATTGTATAGCAATTTACAATATTAGGAGACATGTTTATTTTTAGTTCTTCTTTTTTTTGGGGGGGGGTCACACAGTATACAAGGGGTGGCTCTGGGATTCAAACCCAGTTCTCCAAGTTTGCAGGTCAGTGCTTTCAACCACTACACTATACTGCAGTAAGTTCATGAAGGAATGATTTCTGAAGGATAATTGTAAGTGTCACTTGTACACTGCAACTACTGTATAACTACATTGTAACTGCACTCCTATGTAGCTGTTAACTGGTTTCACAAAGTATGTTGTGTGCTTATATAACTTTAAATGTGCAGCTTCTGTGGGATTGACCCATATCTCTTTTGCACCCACACCCCTGTCCTGCTGCTGCCCAGGTGGGAGCTGGGAATGGGACATGGCTACCCTTGAATGAGAGTCCTAATTCTTCTGTACCTAAGACTAAACTGTCCCATTGTACAGTGCTGAACAGTCATAAGACTGGCTGATTGTACATCATGTATATTACACCCACACTTTAGTTGCTACTCTTTTATTTTTCAACTGTATTCTGGCACTTAATTGTACCTAGCTGTACTCAATATATTAAATTAATTCTATTTTCTGCACCTTTCTTTGTTAAAGTAAGTGTATTTTCTGTAGTACCTATGTGCCATCTTTTATGGCCTGGGTCGTTCCTGAAAAAGGTCCTCTGAAGCAGTGCACCTACCCAGTAAGCAAACAAACAAATAAATAAATAAATAGCACCAATCTGCTGTGTGGAGTGATGGTGGGTGGTGCCAGATACACATGCAGGGACTCTTCCTTAGCCATTACATGCATGTGTTCAACACCATGCCCCCCAAGCCCTCATAGTATAGTCAGAGGGTTGTGGTCAATTGGTGTAAAGGATGGTGCCATGGCTGCCACCTCATTCAGCTAGTGAGTAGGACATGTAATGGCTAAGGAAGAGTCCCTGCATGTGTATCTAACACCACCCACCATCACTCCACACAGCAGCTCATTGATATTTATTCATTTATCTGTTTGTTTGTTAACTAACATGTACTTACAAAGTAAGTATGCAGAAACTGACACTTAAAGTGTGCGAAGAAGGATGTAACAGTGCTGTAGAAACTCAGGAATGTGCTGGTCTGTGGCATTGTTTCCACAGTTAATAACTAACATGTATTTGCAAAGTAAGTACGCAAAAACTAACACTTAAAATAAAGTGTAACAAGAAGAGTGTGAAAGTGTTGTAGTTACTAGGGAATGTGCTACTTCTGTGGCATTGTTTCCACAGTTAATTCCTAACTAACATGTCTTTGCAAAGTAAGTATGCAGAAACTGAGATTTAAAGCATAAGTAGGGTGTAACTACTATACACTTACATTGAATGTCAGTGCTGTAGTTTTGATGTATGTTTTCCTTCGGAAATCATTCCCTTATGCACTAACTGCTTAATAAACATGCGATCTAATATAGTTAATTGCTATACAACTACACTGTTTACTTATACAATAAAAATCATTTACATAATTACTTATTGGCTTATAGCAGTGCTGTAGTTACTAAGAAATGTGCTGCTTCTGTGGCATTGGCCTGCATCTCTTCACCCACACCCTGTCCTGCTACTGCCCAGGTGGGTGGCTGGGGTTGGGGCATGGCTACATACCATACTTTATCACCAATTTCCTGTGTGGAGTGGTGGTCGGTGGTGCTGGATACTCAGGCAGGGAGCCTTCCTTAGCCATTACATGCCCTTCCCATTGGCTGAACGGTGTGTCTTCTATAGCACCATCCTTTACATCAAGCTACTCTACCCCTCTGACTATACCATGAGGGCTGGGGGCAAGGTGATAAACATAGGCAGATCATTAGGTCCGCTTATTGGAAAACAGCACTAATGGGAAGACCACAGTAACTCACAATTCCCCACTCCACACACAGTGCAGGATCCAGTCTGCTCCTGGTCAGTCCATCTGATTGGATAGCTGCTATTGATCACCAGGCCTGGGAATACACATTTGACATATTCCCTGCCCCCCACCCCCCCAAGTAAGTAGGGTCCGATATTAGATTGCATGTTTAGTAAGCAGTAAGTTCTTGAAGGACTGATTTCTAAATGAGAACTACAGTACTGACATTTGATAAATGTAAGTGTGTGTAGCTGCAAATACATGTTACCTAGGCATTAACTGTGAAAAGAGTACTATTATTACTTAGCCACAATATTGTTATAGTGCCAATTAGTAATTATGCAAATGAAATATTTTTGTGTACAGTTACATATCAATTCACAATCTTAGATTGCATGTTTACTAACCTGTAAGATCATGAAAAACTGGAATACAGACACGGAACATCATCTAAAGAGTTGCCAGTCAGTGCATTTAACTGTAGCAGACTTTTAGTTGCATTGTGTTCATATTTTAGTTGCCATTCTTATTACACTTTAATATTTTTGTATGTGACTACTTTTAAATAAATGTCAGATATATATAGACTGTTGAAACAGTGAACAAGACCTGCATTTACATGTAGTTACACTTGTAAGAACTGATTTAATAATGCCAAAGTAGTAACATAGTTGTTACACAGTAGATTAGCTGTTACAATTGGTAATAGCTATTACATGTGTAGTTGCCCTTCTAAGAACAAATAACATAATGTCAGAAGAGACAGAGTGGTACAGTACAACCTCAGAGATACGAACAGCATGGGAATGCATGGTGTTCATATCTCTGAAATTTTTGTAACTCTGAAACTGACAAAGAAAGACTACAACGCGACTTATTGCATTACCAAATCACTTTTTAATATAAATACAACGAAGATAAATAAGGTTAAGTTTCAGAATTTAAAAAAAAATTGCTTATTGCACTCTGTTTCAGTGAGCAGTGACGTTTTTGCAGCCAGTGCTGCAGCTCCCTTAGTAACATTAGGTTAATTGGACTCGCTTCTTGCTGCTGCTCCAGCCATTCAACACAAACGGAGAAACATTCTTCCGCTTTGCTGTGCGGAACATTCACAGTAGCTGCCTCATCCCCCTCATCTCCCTCACTGTCCATTTCATTTTCAGTACTCACTCTCGCAAGATTAATGATGTCTGTGTCCGTTAAAATCTGATGCCCTGTTTCTTCATTATCGGCACGAATCCACTTCTCCCGCTCCTCCGCGGTTACCTGAAGCACTTCACACTCCTTCCCAAAGTTAATCTGGGTGTCGGCAACTGTTATGTCATTCTCTTGTTCATTTGGATATGGCCACAGCTTATTCCAGGACCTACAGAGGGAGTCTGAGCTGATTTCACCCCATGCTTTTGCACTAAGGTAAACGGCATCTTTTACAGTCAGAGACTTACAAAACTCAGTGTAACTGCTGTAGTCATTCATTCTTAGCAGAAGGCGACGAAGCAGATCACACTTATAACAGCATTTCAAGTTCTCTAATATGCCCTGGTCCATGGGCTGCAGAATGCTTGTTACATTTGGGGGCCAAAAGAGGCACTTAATGCTGCCATCTCCTGCGGTAAGATCTTCGACTGCAGGGTGTGAGGGGGCATTATCCATAAGCAAGACTGACCTTGCTGCTAGAGATTTTGAATTAAGATATTCTTTAACCAGGGGGATGAAGTGTTTAAAAAAACAATCGCTGAAAATGCTTCAGTCCATCCAAGAACTACGCTGGCTATAATAATGCACGTGTTTGAGCAGACCCAGTATCTCGGGCTTGCTGGGCAAACTGTTTAATTTTATCCTGTGACTTTTTTAAATCAAACACAGTAGATTTGCCAATTCCGTACTCCTCAGCAACAGTGCTCAGACTTGCACCGCATTCTATTTTACTTATTATTTCAAGTTTTGTTTCAATACACAATGTTACCCGCTTTCGTTTGTTAGCCTGCTTTGCCATGCTGCTAGTGCTGACAGTGTTGAAGACAATTAATGGCTTTTGAGCATTCAAGAAAACGAGCTACAGGTGGCAATTACGGTGGCAATTACGATAATTGTTAACAGCGCTTAGCTCTTGGGGGGTTCGGTTAACCGGTCAGTCCGGTTCTTAGAGGTTTGGATCTTTGAGGTTATACTGTAATTGCACACTAGATTTTCTGTTACACTTTGCAACAACTATTACATGTGTAGTCTCACGTGTCAGAATGAACTGAGTTGTGCTGAAAGGGAGACAGTAGTAATTGCACACGTATGCAAGTTGTGCAACTACACAACAAGCTCATGTGAAACTAGTTAATACTACATAGTAGTTACATGTAACTACACAATAGTTACAGTGCAGTTACAGCATAGTTATACAGTAGTTACAGTATAGTTAAGAACACTTAGTGTTACCAACATCTGTTGGTAATAGAAACAGAGCAAATATTCTCCAGTTTTTCAAGGTACAGGACCAAGCTGTAAATATTTTCAAGTTAGGTGACAGAGACCCTTGCCACCAATTTCATGTGTTTCATGTTGCTGTACATGCAACAGGCCATGTCAGCGTGACATGATGCAGATAGTTATGGTATCCTATAAGAAAAACCTTGCAGTCCTTTTGAATACCAAATGTTATAATATGGCTATTGGTGTGTATTACTGTCACTTACTGTACTTTACCCTTGTTGTGTTCTTCCAGGATGTGCCTTGAAACAGGCAACTGTTTGTCTAGTGCACTTACTTGCTAAATAAAATCTAAATACATATGTTGTAAACAGAAAAAAACAAATTAAGGCCTTCTAATTTCTGTGTGGAAATGGTCATCGTTATGTGACTTCCATATCCCTGTTATGAAAATGTTTTATTTATTTTATTTTTAATTTGTAAAAAGGCATGCTGAGCCAGGGCTCATTTCCAGCTGCGACCATGTGGAAGGGATTGCAAGTAAGGGTGGTGAACACAGCAATATCAAAATATAGTAGCTAAGTAAAAACTGACTGTCAATGACTACAAAGCACCAAGTGTACTAAGTGGCATAAAACCATATATAGTAGTCTTCAGTTACAGAACAGTCATGTGCAATTCATCTTACAGAACAGATTTATGTACATACTGCCCTGGTATCTAAAGCTGAATGCCTGAGATCAAGCAGCACCCTTACTGACAGTATAGTCTAGAGGTTAGAGTTATAAGCTGTAAATGAGCTTGATACATCCCGAAGATTTGGGTTTGATTCCAACACCCTTAACATGCATATTGTGTGACTGAGCAACTCACTTATCCTCCCAGGTGCTCCTGGGCCACCCCTGAAAACAGGTACCTGTGCCTAGTGAGCCTTACCCAGTTAACAAAGACTGAAAAAAAAATCAAAAAGGTGGACAGAGTAGGTTTTGATAAATTTGTGTTATCTAGTTTTAAGATTGCATCCCTTTAAAATCTCAGAAGGGACATTTTAAGATTACCAAATTGATTTAGAAATCAATTCTTCATATAATTGTGAACATCTTCATTGCCATGTGGATACATGACAGCTGTTTAATGCTCAGTCCCCAACACCGTGGCTGTTAGGACCACCAGCAGAAACCCATGTGTTGGGTTTGGCAAAAGAGGGCCGTAATGAGGTGCAAGCCAAGGAGGGAGAGTATCAGTTTTTAGTCTGCCCTTTTCACCTGCCACTACAACATCAGCAGTGCATGTTTTGTATATAGCAGCCATCTTTACAACGCAACTTTACAGCCATCCAACGTATGGACACCTGGACATGAAGTGCTGCTACCACTTTAGCATAGACTGCAGGAGGACTGGAACCAGAACTGTCTGTGACTATAAAGATTAATGGTGACATTTCAGCAGGTGCCTGAAAAAACAAGGGTAAACAAGCAAACAAAAAGAAAACTGGGCTGGCAGTATAGCCTAGATGTTAGAGTAATGAGTTATGAATGAGCTTGGTACATCCAGCAAACCTAGGTTTGATTCTCACAACCTCCGCTTGCATATTGTGTGACCCTTAGCAAATAGAAACATAGAACTTGCCAGCAGATAAGGACCACTTGGCTCACCTAATCTGCCCATTTTTCCCTTTCTACTGTATCATTGCAGATCCTGCTTGATCTCTGGCCCATTTTACCTCCCCCTTCCTCTTCCCTATGATTCCCTTATACCTATCCCATGCATTCTTGAACCCCACCACTGTTTTCACATCCCACCTCTGCTTGTAGGCTGTTCCAGAAATCCACCACTCTTTTTGTGAAGAAGTAATTCCTCATATATCTCCTGAATCTATCCCGTCCAGCTTCATAGTATGTCCCTTTGTTCTTGTGCACATATTTTTCTAAAAAAAAATACTTCCTTCCTCTAACTTGTTTATCCCTGTGAGATATTAAAAGGTCTCTGTCATATCCCCACTGTCCCTCCTCTCTTCCAGGGTGTACATATTTAGGTGCTTAAATCTTTCTTCATAGGGCTTCTGATGCAGACCCTTTACCACTTTAGTTGCCCTCATCTGAACAACCTCCACTCTGTCTGTGTCCTTCCAGAGTTGTGGTCTCCAGAACTAGACACAGTACTCTAGGTGAGGTCTCATTAGTGATCTATACAGCGGTAACACCACTTCTCTCTTTCTGCATATGATACCCCTCTCTATGCAACCTAGCATCCCACTAGCTCTCCCCATTGCTTTGTCATGCTGCCTGGCTGCCTATTGGTCATCAGCTATGATTACCTCCAGGTCTCTTGCCTCATTGGGCTTCTGAGGCAGACCCTGCACCATTTTAGTTGCCTTCCTCTGAACAACCTCTACTCTGTCTATGTCCTTCCAGAGATGTGGTCTCCAGAACTGAACACAGTACTTTAGGTGGGGTCGTACTATGATCTATACAGAGGCAATACCACCTCCCTCTTTCTGCTGGTGATACCCCTCCCTGTGCACCCCAGCATCCCACTGGCTCTCCCAACTGCCTTGTTGCACTGCCTGGCCACCTTTAGGTCATCTGATATGATCACCCCCCAAGTCCCTTTCCTGCATGATGTTCATCAATACCACCCCTTCCATTTTGTACTCTACCCTTGGTTTCCTTTTTTTTTACATAGATTTTAATTGCAATATTTTATTCAATGTTACCTTGACAATAATACCCATTCAAAACAGTGTACATGTATACAATATACATATCTGTGACATTTAAACATAGGTGTCTAAGTCAATTATATCAGGTAATACATTTTCATTGGTTACATTTTCATTGTTTAAATTTCAGTTATCTAGGTATTCTGTAACATTTAAGTAATTTAGGAGGAAAGAAGGGGGCTAACACTTGGGTTGATCTAAGGGGAATAAGGTAGGGGGTGAATATATGTGGCAACCATCCATTATTTTTTATTTAAACTTTATGTGCATTTTGTCTTATCATCGTCTTTGTTTCCTTTACAGGGGAAGGAATATGCCTCGACTTCCTGATTTGTACTCGAGCTTAGTGTCTCAACAGTGGCCAACTCATGAAACAAAGTTTCTGTCAATTTCCATGATATAATGGATCCAGGGGATCCATCTGGAGATGAATAAATCTTGTTTAGCGTTTAGACTATGCGTGATTTGTTCCATATTGTATGTTTGGTTACTAGTGCTCTCCAGTCTGAAGCCATGGGTTGATTTTGACTTGACTGGGTTTTAGTGATGGCTTTATTCACCTTTGTGATCAGTATGCACAATAAACATTTTGTTTTAGGGTTTTTTATTGTGGTGGGTATTATGAGTAATGTATGTGAATACCTGGCATTCATATGCTTAGGTAATAGACAGGGTTTCAGTGATAGGCCTGTGCATTTCTGTCCAGTGTGGCTGAAGTACTGGACAGGATCAGAGTATGTTTGTGGTGGGCTTCTCAATTACCACATTGCTTCCAGTAGTTTGCCATATGCTGGGTCTAAGATTTTGCCTGGATGAGTGGGGTACAGAAGTATTGGATCTTCAGTTTCCAGGAGAATTCTCTAAGGGTAGGAAAGGACATCGATTTATGGGATTCAGCAGCAGCTGGCTCCCATTAGGATACACTATCTGTATCGGTGTGCTAGTTTCTTAAGCCCACTTGTTTTGTGTGGGGATGGTTGTGTCTGATTGTTATTCTTGGAGTGCTTGATCAATGGTTGAGATTAGATGGGGAGGAGGTGATTGTGTGTTGTAGTAGCAACATTAGCTGGGGTGGTCATTCTTGAGTGTGCAGTTGACTCATGTAGGTTTGGAGGTAGTGCCATACTTGTAAATATCTGAAGTGATCTGTGTCTTGTAAGCCATATCTATGCTTAAGGGTTGTTGACTCTAGTACGTGGTTCCTGTCTATGAACTAATGGAAGTAAATTAGTCTTAATCTATTCCAATTTTTGTAACTATTGTCCACTTTTGAGGGGCAGAATGATCCTGTGTGACCAATAACTAGAAAAAGGGAGAACTATTTTGTTTTAGATCCATTGCCGCGTATGCTTTGGGCCAGCATTCCAGTGTTGTTTGTGTATAAGGGAGTTGCTGTAGGCTAGAGGGCTTATAGTTTGGAAAGTTTTTATGCAGGGGATCTAGGCCTTCCTGAGTTAGCTCTAACTGCTTCCAGTTGCTGTCATAGTTTGGGGAAAGCCAGGAAAACATGATGTGTAGTTGAGCTGCTCAAAAGTACAATTTTAGGCTGGGTAGTGCAAGACCCTTTCTTTTTCACGGGAGCTGGAGTGTTTTATATTGCATTCTGGGGCGTTTGCCCTGCCTGATAAATCTGGAGATGGCTTTGTCCTACTTTGTAAAGTCTGTTGGCACTGCAATCAGTAAGGTTTGAAAGAGATAAAGCAATTTGGGCAGAACGTTCATTTGTATGATCTTTATTGTTTGTGTTAGTCTTATGGGGAAGGCGTCCCATGTGTGTAAGTCATGTAGTATTATTTGCATAGTGTGTGAGTAGTTCATTAAGTAAAGTTGCTATGGGTTTTCAGTGATTTTGACATCCAGATATTAAAAATGTTCTAAGTTCCACCAAAAAGGGAACGTAATTATAGTGTCAGGAGAAGATTGGCATTGTATGTATAATACTTCATTTTTTGATTGGTTAATCTTATATCATGCCATGTTGCTAAATTCTTCTAATGTTTCCCATTGTATAGATAATGATGTTTTGGGGTTAGCCAGGTATATTAATAAATCATCTTCATATAAGGCCAATTTATGTTGGGTGTGATCTGTTGTATAGCCAGGGATATTTAGTTGATCCTCAGTCCCTCTGCCAGTATTGCAAATAGCAGAGGAGATTGAGGAAATCCTTGTCTGGTAGCTAATGGAAAGGTTTGGGAGAAGTGTTCATTTGCTTGTACTAATGCCCTTGGTTTGGTGTAGATATTTTCCATTGATTGGCAGAATTTCAGGGGAAAGCTGAATTTGTAAAGGGTCTGATATAGGAATGGCCAAGCCACCCAATCAAATGCTTTTTCTACATCTAAACTTAGTATTAGTATGGTGTCTTCGTTGCTGCTTATCTAATGTAGGAGATGCAAG
The DNA here is from genome assembly GCA_016271365.2 of Neoceratodus forsteri. Classification (NCBI taxonomy): domain Eukaryota; kingdom Metazoa; phylum Chordata; order Ceratodontiformes; family Ceratodontidae; genus Neoceratodus; species Neoceratodus forsteri. The sequence continues at coordinate 1,555,959,441 of CM057449.1, read as the reverse complement.
TTATAGGAGTTGTCTTGTGTTGGCCTAGTACAGACAAACCCAGTCTGGTCACTGCTGATGAAGAAAGAGAGAACTTTGTCTAGCCTTTTGGCGAGGATAGAGGTAAATAATTTATAGTCTGTGTTTAAACTTAAGATTGATCTCTCTGAGTCACCTCTAGTTGGGTCTTTATTAGATTTAATAAGTGCCCAAGATTGTTGCATATCTCCAAGAGTCAGGTGCTTGGCCATGGGTTTATAGATGTTGATACATGTGTAGTGACTGTTTGAGGAGTTCTATTTTGAATGTTTTGTAAAATTCTGTGGGTTAATCATCTGGGCCTGGACATTTGTGGGTTTTCAATTATAACAGGGCTTCCTCTATCTCCTGGATCATGACTGGGGCAATGAGTCTCTGTGCATCTTCTTCAGTCACTTTGGGGAGTTTTATTTTGTGTAAAAATTGTGCTTTACCTTCCATCTGGAGATGGTAGTCTGTGGTGAAGCATAACTGTTCATGATAGTTTTTCAGTACTCTTATGTCCTTGGATGAGTGAACTAACTGGTGCTTGTTTAGGTCATTGAACTGTGAGATATGTGCGTGTGTAGGTCATTGAACTGTGAGATATGTGCTTGTGTGGGTCAGTGAACTGTGAGATATGTGCTTGTGTGGGTCAGTGAACTGTGAGATATGTGCTTGTGTGGGTCAGTGAACTGTGAGATATGGGCTTATGTGGGTCATTGAACTGTGAGATATGGGCTTGTGTGGGTCAGTGAACTGTGAGATGTGTGCTTGTGTGGGTCATTGAACTGTGAGATATGGGCTTGTGTGGGTCATTGAACTGTGAGATATGTGCTTGTGTGGGTCATTGAACTGTGAGATATGTGCTTGTGTGGGTCATTGAACTGTGAGATATGTGCTTGGGTGGGTCATTGAACTGTGAGATATGTGCTTGTGTGGGTCATTGAACTGTGAGATATGTGCTTGGGTGGGTCATTGAACTGTGAGATATGTGCTTGTGTGGGTCATTGAACTGTGAGATATGTGCTTGTGTGGGTCACTGAACTGTGAGATATGTGCTTGTGTGGGTCATTGAACTGTGAGATATGTGCTTGTGTGGGTCAGTGAACTGTGAAATATGTGCTTGTGTGGGTCATTGAACTGTGAGATATGTGCTTGTGTGGGTCAGTGAACTGTGAGATATGTGCTTGTGTGGGTCACTGAACTGTGAGATATGTGCTTGTGTGGGTCAGTGAACTGTGAGATATGTGCTTCTGTGGGTCACTGAACTGTGAGATATCTGCTTGTGTGGGTCATTGAACTGTGAAATATGTGCTTGTGTGGGTCATTGAACTGTGAAATATGTGCTTGTGGGTCATTGAACTGTAGAGATATGTGCTTGTGTGGGTCATTGAACTGTAAAATATGTGCTTGTGTGGGTCACTGAACTGTGAGATATGTGCTTGTGTGGGTCATTGAACTGTGAGATATGTGCTTGTGTGGGTCATTGAACTGTGAGATATGTGCTTGTGTGGGTCACTGAACTGTGAGATATGTGCTTGTGTGAGTCACTGAACTGTGAGATATGTGCTTGTGTGGGTCATTGAACTGTGAGATATGTGCTTGTGTGGGTCAGTGAACTGTGAAATATGTGCTTGTGTGGGTCATTGAACTGTGAGATATGTGCTTGTGTGGGTCATTGAACTGTGAGATATGTGCTTGTGTGGGTCAGTGAACTGTGAGATATGTGCTTGTGTGGGTCATTGAACTGTGAGATATGTGCTTGTGTGGGTCAGTGAACTGTGAGATATGTGCTTGTGTGGGTCATTGAACTGTGAGATATGTGCTTGTGTGGGTCAGTGAACTGTGAAATATGTGCTTGTGTGGGTCAGTGAACTGTGAAATATGTGCTTGTGTGGGTCATTGAACTGTGAAATATGTGCTTGTGTGGGTCATTGAACTGTGAAATATGTGCTTGTGTGGGTCATTGAGCTGTGAGATATGTGCTTGTGTGGGTCATTGAACTGTGAGATATGTGCTTGTGTGGGTCATTGAACTGTGAGATATGTGCTTGTGCTTGTTGTTTACAGAGTCTATGTGCTAGCAGCCTTATGGCTCACAGGCCTCCTTCATAGTATTTCTGTTTGAGATAGTAGAGAGCTACTTCTGTTTTCTGATTTTTACATGTCCTGTAATGTTTTGGTTGCCCAGTATAGGGCTGGGTATGGCCCTAGGTCTCCAGATTTGTGTTTATTATTGGAGATGCAGAGATTTAAACTCCGCCGGCAAAGTGAGCGCTTGAAGTGGGCACTGTGTTGCCACTCTGCTGCAGGTGGGCAATGAGTGCTCACTCCGCCTTATCATTACCATTTGCGTTAAGGTGGAATGGCAATGCGAAGTAAGGCGAAGTCATTGTTTTTAATGGACTTCACGTTCCTCATTATGATTCTAAGTGATCCACTTTGTGGTTCAGATTTGGCAGCCCCCCCACACACAGCACATGGCTTACAGTACTGTAAGTCACATGCTGTTTAGCTAGGCAGGAAGAAAGTGAATCATACAAGCAGACACTTTTACTTTCTCCTGTGCAGATGGAGAGAGACAGAGAGGAGTGTGTTTTGTGACTGCTGATAATTTGAGATCAGAACGAGGAGGAGATTTAAACTTTGATTTAGACCCAACAGCTTTTTAAAAGCTACATTTTTTTGTCTTTTCTGTCTGTACTCTTTTTTACTTAATTTGTTCTTTCTGTAAATTTTATTTTTCTTACATAGAGGGACATCAGTTGCAAATTATGTTCATGCTGGAACTGCTGCTGGATCACCATTGGATTCCACATTATTTTTTTTTCCTCACACCATGTGCCCCCCCCCCCACACCTTCCTTGCTGTGTTATAAAATGTATTCCTCCACCATCCCCGACTCTTGTATGTAATTATGCCCTTTTTTTGTTGTCTTCCGTATGTATTCTGAGCAGTGGAAGTATACTGTGCTAAACTGCATGGTTGCAGTTTTCTTTCCAGTCTGTGCATGAATTGCAGACACTGTTCAACTCCCTGACTTAAAAACACTTATTAATGAGTAGAATGGTGGGGTGGTGAAGCCTGGAGAGATACTACAAAACAGGCTTACAACGTCCAAGTAACTAGTAAAAATATTAATGTTGTGATTCGTGACATAATCGTAAATTGTGATTTGTGACTACATTTTGTGACCGTGATGATAAAGAAACTTAAATGCCTACGGCTGTACTTCCCCAGGCCCCGATGAGGAGTGGCACAAAACTCCCCTACTTAAAAACACTCATTAATGAGTACAATGGTGGGGTGGTGAAGCATGGAGAAATACTACAAAACAGGCTTACAATACATCCAAGTAACTAGCAAAAAAAATTACTGTTGTGATTCGTGACGTGATTGTAAATCGTAATTTGTGACTGCATTTGTGACCGTGATGATGAAGAACGTGATTTGTATCATGAGTGACTCCTGATGATGGTCCTGACTTAAAAATGCATATTAATGAGTACAATGTTCATGCTGAATTATGCACCACACCTGTCCAGTACTCTGAAGGGAAGCCAAAGAAACAACTGTGACTTAAGTTAGAGATGGAGATTAGGCCCCAAAGAGATGCAAATGTACAGACAGATTAAGATTGTGCTACACACTGAAGAGATGCAGATGCAAAGGCACAAAACCTAACCAGTGCTCACCATCATAAGTTCAAATCTGGAAAAGAATATCTTTGCCGGTTGGGGGCGGGCTGCGAGGGGGTGGCAGTGTACTGCACTGCTGCAGTACGAGTCACTAGTACGAGTACCAGTAAAGATACCACAAAAAGGTACAAAAAATTATACAGCTGCAGTGGATAACAGGTTCACATTGCTGAAATTATGTGGCACAATAAAAGGTGTCTGATTTGATGACACGAGTCACACACACTAAGTAATGCATAGCAAATTGAAAACTTCAGTAACATAACCACATATTTTAAACAAACTAAAATTATGCACTGCTGCACCACAACAATCAGCAAAAAAATGGCAAGAATTATTGAAAATATTACTGTGTGTACATTAACACAGTTATACAAGAAATATCACCAAAACAGAAAGCACTATCTTTTTCTCCAAGTTAATCTACCTACACCACAGATACGCCCCTCCTCCAAAGCCCACTTCCACTGTCTCTCAGTACACAGACTGAATGTTGTACATTAACATTCAAAGTACACACACAAACAATAAACGCTCGATGATTTGAGCACAGGAGGGTTTCCTATAATCGATGAACTAAAGTTTCAGCAAAAAAAAAGACTCAAAAAGGCTTTTTTAACAGCTTTTAGATGGTTTGAATCACAGAGAGCCCTCAGAGCAGATTGTCTCCTACAGCTTCCTACACACTACCCCCAAACTGAGGCTGTGCAGAACAATCTAGAAACCTATGACCTGAAATCCATGAATCACTGCAAAATTCGCCTTTGGAGCTTAAAACAAAGCGAAGTACATTATTTTCAATGCACTCGCCTTAAGAATTAGTGGAGTAGTGGTTTGGGAAGGTAGAGTAACGAAGTCATTATTTTCAATGAACTTGGCGTTACTCTACCTAATATAAAAGTACTTCACTTAGGCATTGCAGAGCACGCGCTAATTCACTTTCACTTCATGCTTCCACTGGAGTGACTTAAATACTCGCCCATCTCATTTATTATGCAGGTGTGTTAGTAACTGAGTCAGGTGGCTGTATCTTTCCTATCTGTTCTTTTTCTTCAGAGGAGTGTATGCTATTATGTCCCCTTTAAGCACCACTTTGAGTGTGTCCCATAATAAGAGTGGGGTGATGTTTTCAATGGTGTTTCCTCTAAGAATTTGGTGAATGTTGTCTTTTAGGAGTCATTAGAACTCAGAATCTTTTAAATGTATTGTGTTAAGGCACTAGTTTGTTTTCTTTCCTTGTTCCCTAATTGAATTTGTATAATAGGGGCATGGTCTGATAGTAGTATTGAGCCATGCATGCAGGTTTGAACCTTGCCTATCTGCTCGTCTTGTGTGTGAAATCATCTAGATAAGTGTAGGTACTGTGAGTGGGTGGGGTGGGGTGGAGTAGTCTGTGTAGTCTTTTTGGCAAGGAAGGATCACCATATGTCTGACCATCCTGAGTGGGTTGTCTGTCATTTTCAGAATTTGGTTATGGGAGGCAATCACTGGTGTGTATATTTAGTGGTGTCTAGCACTGGGTTAAGTAAAAGGTTGATGTCTCCTCCCATTTGGAGTATTTCCTGGATGTGGGTGAGAAATGCCTCGGTGAGTAGGCGTTGATCTGAGGCATCTGCTTGTGGGGGGTAGATAGACACTGGTCAGAGTCACCAAATGCTGAGAGTAACTAATAGGTAGCTACTTTGAGGAAAACCTGAAACCTGAACTTCTCAGCATATGGTACATAATAATAGGAGGCTGAGGTGTACTAGTTCATCTGTACCCTGGGTCATGCACCTTTGGATTCTGGGCTTAAAGTTTGCTACATGGAGGTGGTGGGGGAAGGGGAAGGAGTTGCCTAATAATAAGTCAGGGTAAAGTCAATTTAGTTTACTGTATGTCTAGTCCTTGCTTGGTGTTACTCAATTACAAGATACATGAAAATGAAAAATCCCAGGGTATACCTGGAATGGTTCTGTTTAGTGTCTTGCTCTTACTTATTATTGTCCAAAATCCCATTAGTGGTGCAGTTTCTAGGAGGGAAGAGGAACAGAATGAAATGTCCTCTGTGTACATGTTTATTTATGCATCATCCATGACATAGCGTAAGTCTTTGGGTTCCATGTCATAATAGTGACTGTGGAACAGCGATGTGTGATAACGGCACCGAACCCACATCATGACTACATCTGGGCAAAGTGTTTTCTTGAGGGGGAGCTTCACACACCCCCCCACACCCTCCCTTGTGGGAGACTTTGCCCCCACCCACCCTTATTATAGATATTAGCTCTGGGGGGGGGGCAAGGTTGGGAATGCGAGCGAACCGGTGGTCCCCCAGAAGTGTCAGCACTGTGTTTCAGTCGCCGTTTTCACACGTCACTATTCTGCAGTTGCCATCTTCACTGGATACCCTAAGGGTTAGTCAGTTGATAGATACAGGCTGAGGTCCAAATTGCTGGGCTCGGCATCTAGCTGGGACCAACCTAGAGCACTTAGTTTACTGGGACTGACCTTGGTGCTATGCAGTATGCCCAGCTGGGGGGGGGGGTTGATCTGGGGATATATTCTGGTCAGTGAATTGAGGATGTAGGTCCATGTATTTGTGTCACCCTTGCTTTGTTGCTGTACTGGTCCCCACTAGCCTGCTTATAGTTTTGTTCTGTTTTGGGATCTCGGCCTTTAACCCCCCCCTTTTTTAGGGGGGTACAGATTACATTCACAATTAGCCGGGGTGCACCCTCCTCTCTCCCTCTCTCCATGTCTTCTGCACATGAGCAGTCATGAACAGGGGGGGCAGGTAGATTTTGTTGATGCTAGGGTTGCATGGTGTGTACATTCTGGCACAGCCACAATACTGTCATGAGCCTTGCTCGATTCCACTTCACTCCTCAGGTATTCACACAGGAGCACAGGAGCAGTGAGCGACTGCACGAACCTGCAAGTGAGAGTCCAGATTAGAACAGTAACACTCACCTCTTGAAACCACTCTTCTGTGTCTGTTCCTACTGAAGCCCACCAATTCAGTTTGCAGCATACAAAATGACTGTTCATTTTTGCATCCTGCCTCCTGAAAAGGAGAAGATTATACAAAGATTAGTGCACAGGTTGGGAGCGTCCTTTGGGGAGGGGGAGTCTGGGGGAAAATGAGTGCCTATCCAATCATGCAGTTTAGGTATCAATTACTTTTGGGATTATTTAGTTAGTTACTTGGGGTTCGGCGGTAATCCTGGTTCACCTCCCTCCAGCCCAAAGCCCCACTTACTGCATCTTCTTTATAGTGGTGTGGGGTTTCACTTCTACTTGGCTTAGTGGTTGCATAGGATGTACCTGATTTCTTGCAGGGCAGTCAATGGATGGTTCTGTCTAGAATCTTCTATGGGTCGGAACTCTCAGCCTTGGTTTCTAGATCGCCACTGGGGCGGTGGGTATTGTGGATTCATAGGATGCACGTCTTTGCTTGCTAATGCTGCTTGTGCCTCCTCCAGCGTGTGGTATAGCTCTGATCCTTCCTGGAAGAACACCATTAATTTTGAGAGAAAGGGTTGTTTGAAATTTCAGTCCTTTCTCTCAGAGGGAATAGAAGAAGTTTTGATATTTTTTACGGCATGCTAGGCCTATTAGAGCATAGTCATTGTCCGTGAAGCACCAGTGTTCTTGATATTGTATGACTCCTTTCCTCCATGCTGTAGTAAGAAGGTATTCTTTAGTTTGGTATTTGAGGAATCATGCTACTGTGGATTGGGGGCAAATTTTAGAGTCCTTGGGCTTCAGCTCAAACTTCCAGTGTGCCCTTTCAATATTAAATGAAAAGTCAGGCAGGAGATTTAAAGTTTGCTGTAGCATTGTTTCTAGGAAGGGTGGAAGCTGGGGCCCCTCCATGCCTTCTGGTATTCCATGAATACACAGATTCTGTCTCCAACATCAATCTTCTTGGTCCTTCATTTTTTCTTGCAGTTTTGTTGTGGCTTTAGCTAGTTCTGCATTAGTTTTTGGTTTCATCAGCCCATGCATTCACTTCTGTAATTGCGAATTCACGATCAAGGGCATTTGTTTCCAGTCTTTGTGACTTTCTTGTAGTGTTATTATTATTTTGGTATTCTCTGCTCTGTATGCCCTGAGCTCTGCCAGGATCAGGTCTAGTTTGTTTGTTTTCCTTGGGCTTTGTTTGGAGGTGCCATCTTACTAGTTGGGTGAGCCATCTTCCTGTAATCGGTCCGCATCGGGGTAGGTGCTTCCAAAATTTTGCTGATTTCATCTCCTCAGTGCTGTCTAGACCTCTAGTAAAGTGTTTTCAGTTGGATTTGTGCAGTTCCCTTGTTGTGAAGTTATTTTACTTGCCACAGATCATTCAGAGTTTAAGGCTGCAGCAGCCATTACTCTGCTGATGTCACCAGAAGTTCTGCCTCTGGGTTTCTGTCCCCAAGTGCATTATTTAGCATTTTTTGCACTGAAACCCAGCTACCATAGCCTTGACCACTCCTCGAGTTTTTTCAGATCACTGCTTATCCTTTCCATCTCTCCTGGAGTGTCTACCCTGTTGCAGATTTTGGGGTCATCCACAAAGAGGCAGACCTTCCCTTTCAGCTCCTCTGCAATGTCACTTATAAAGACATTAAAGAGGACCAACCCCAACACTGATCCCTGAGGCACCCTGCTGGCTCCACCCTTCCTTGGAGTGCATCCCATTTACCACCACCATTTGCTATCCATCCTCTAACCAATTTCTTACCCAGTTTGTCACCTTTGGACCCACTCCTAAGCTACCCAGCTTGTTTATTATTCTTCTGTGTGCAACGGTATCAAACACCTTACTGAAATCTAGATACACAGGTCCACTACCTCCCCATCTAGTTCCTTGGTCACCAAATCAAAGAAATGTATCTGATTCGTTTGACATGACCTCCCCCCCCATTAATCCATGTTGCCTCATCTGCCCTCCTCCAGTCCTCCTGGACCATGCCTGTTTCGAAAGAGATGTAAAATAGGACCCGAAGAGATGCAGCCAGTACCTGCTGAGCTCCCTCAGTAACCTTGGGTAGACCCATCTGGTCCCATTGCTTTGTCCACTTTCACATTAGTGAATCGCTTCAGGACTGTATCCTCCAAAAATAGACTAGTGTCTCCCTCCCTTCCACCTTTGCTCCTTTTATCTTTTTGTAGTTCCTCCCATCTTTTTCCTCTGTGAACACTGAATAAAAGTATTTGTTCTGGATGTCTGCCTTTTCCTGTTTCCCCTCTGTACAGCCACCGCCCCTTCCCTTTTCAATCTTAAAATCCCACCCCTGGTCTTCATCTTTTTGCTTACATACCTGAAAAATGTCTTGTCCACTTTTGTTGCTGCCTTGGCTGTTCTCTCTTCAGTTTGTGCCTTCACACTCCTTACTGCTCTCCCTGCTTCCTTCTGTTTCCCCCTCATACATCTACCTATCCTCCTCCCTCTGCATCTCCTTGTACCTTCTGAATACTACCATTTTTGCTTTTCTGCCACTTCTTTTAAGAACCATAGTGGTCTCTTTCGCCTCTTGCTTGTGCTCACTTGCTTAATGCAGAGGTTTGTCACCTTCGCTATGGCCTTTTTTAATGTCCCCACTGCTCCTCCACCCCACTCAGGTCATCCCTCCTGCCAGGTCATCCCTGAGGTATTCACTCATCTTTTTAAAATCTGTCCTCCTGAATTCCATCACCCTCTCTTTGTGTGTTTCAATTCTGCAGCCATCATTATATTGAACCACAATGTACAGTGAACGCTGGTCCCCAGGTGGCTCCTCATCTTGACGTCTACAACACTGTCCCTGTTGGTGAGTGCCATGTGCAGTATTGCTCCATCAAGAGTGGGTTCACTGATTAGTTTCCTGAGGAATGCCCTCTGCAGGGAGTTTAGGATTTCCCTGCTCCTAGCTGAAGCCACAGCCGGGAGGTTCCAATCTACATCTGGCAAACTGAAGTTCCCCACCAACAGCACATCCCCCCTTTCTGCCATCTTGCCAAATCACTTAACTTCCCTAGTGCTCCCGATTCATACCTGAAAACAGGTATTGTGCCTAGCGGGCCTTACTCAGTTACCAAAGAATAAAAAATATGAAAGTATTTTTTAAATATAGCAATAACATTATAACTCTGTGAGACCTAAGCTAGTGTCCCATCAAGCCACCTCTCCTGCTGAGATTATCATTTCACAGATTATTTGTGATACATTTGCTTTTCTATCCCAGTTGTCACATTTTATCTTTTATGCCTTAAAACCCTTGTTGTGCTTTCTTTTCTTCTAGTTTTCTTATCCCCGCCATAGTCATCAATGAGTTTCCTAGCTATTATCTATGGCATGCACTATTTTCATTGAACACAAGAGTTATTCATATGAGTTTAATATTTTTGGTGAATTATTAAAAAAGGCAAGGCAAAACACCCAAACTTTAAATTGTATTTAACACTGATGGACTCAAATTTGCATTTAGTTGTTAAAATGGAAAAAAAAAATCCACAGCTAATTAGGAATATAATTATTTAATTATGGGAGCAGCTGCACCTTCACCTCCCTGACAAGCTGAAAGCACCATCACATATAGCTAACCATAGTGGCCCTCGTCCACTCTGACATAAACTGGTAACTCCCTCACCAGGTGGAGTCTGACAGTTCCACCGGACAAGCCACAGCTTTATAATTTAAGGATACAGAGATCATATCCCCATGGCCTGCACAATCTGTGCTTGACCTACCAGTGGTAGTCCTACCACCCAGACCAAGATCACAGACTGGAGGCTCACTCTTCTGGACCTATCTCAGCTTCCCCTGTGGTTTGGGGTTTGGATCCTCCCACAGTGTCATGCTCATCTCCTGGACTGCAAACTTTATACAGCCCAATTTGTGGAGTACAAATTTCAGCTCCTGTGCTGAATTCTGCTGGTTTGTGGGAATGAGTCTAACTCTTGGAACTTCAAAATAGGGATACAAAGAAACTTAGTCACTGGCAGGCAGTTAAATTCAATGCTGCCCTCATCTACCAGATCCCAGAACAGAGGATCTAACCTGCACACTACCCTTCATTTAATATCTTTCTATTGTCTCCCCCTATAACCAGCATGCAAATGTGCTGTACTATGTCCTCATTTTTAAAAGCACACTGTTAATCATAGACTTTGCTGGTTGTTTGCTTTCCCTCTTTGCATAGTCATAGATGCACAGTCCTATAGGAAAATCAATTCAAAGACTTTCTTTTCTACTTTCCACTTTTTTACTCCAGATCTTTCTTCATTCTCTGTTAATTCAGTTCTAATGGGAGAAGTGCTTTCTCGTCTCCGTATTTCCAGCATCCTCCCCATTGGCAAGTTATTGAACTTGTAGGTTCTGAATAAATCCACAGCTGTCAACAGCCATGTAGAACTGGCATGAAGCTTGAATTTCAGAAATAACCCAACACAGCCATTCTAATAACAAGTACGCCATACATACTGTATCAAATACATTCATGAATGCAGTACATTTAACAATGAAAATGCAAACAGAACAGAAAAGCAAAAGGAGCAGAATATCACTGCTAGAACAAATAAAATTACAAATACAACTAGGTAAAATAATTAGCGGACAATCCTACCCCCAACATATTAGCAAAATGTCAAGCTCTAAGCAAATACCAATTACTGAAACTCAATGAAACCTAGCATACTGCAATAAGTAACGGCCAACAGATCCCTACACCAATGCAAGTCCCTGCAAAGTCAGCGGTGCAAACCACATCAAATCTCATGACTGATTTACCACTGAGTCAGAGGACAATGTCTCACTTCTAACAAGCAATTGTCAATGCCGAATGTTGCTTGCTTGTATGTGCTGTGTAGGTATTTGGAAGTCAGTGGAGTGCAAATATTGAAAATTTGCAAACTTACAAAGGTGCGTAGGAACTGTGCAACGCACTTTCATGAACCAGTCATTTTTAGGAAGTTTGTGACCAAATTTTCAACATAGTCATTTTAAGACCTCTGCTCATGATCAGTGTCACTGTGATTTTCTTAATGTGTCCCATACATTGATTTCGCACACCGACTGTGCCATTGTGAGCTAGATGGGCGGAAACACATTGTGGGTGAGATGTGAAAAATGACAGCTGTACTGCTCATAAGGAGGTGTGGTGAAATGACAATGTTGAAAATTTGGAGTGAAAATATTGAAAATCCGCAAACTTACGAGCGTGCGTAGGAAGCGCGTAACGCAGGCTCGTAGAACAGTCATTTTTAGGAATTTTGTCACCAAATTTTCAAAATAGCCATTTTAAGACCTCTGCTCATGAACAGTGTCACTGTGATTTTCTTAATGTGTCCCATACATTGATTTTGCACACTGACTGTGCCATTGTGCGCTACATGGGCGGAAACACGTTTTGGGCGAGATGTGAAAAATGATAGCTGTACTGCTCATAAGGAGGTGTGGTGAAATGACAATGTTGAAAATCTGGAGTGAAAATATTGAAAATCCACAAATTTACGAGTGTGCGTAGGAAGTGCGCAATGCAGGCTCGTAAAACAGTCATTTTACGAACATACGAACATACGAAATTTGCCAGCAGATAAAGGCCTTGAGGTCTATCAAGTCTGCTCAAATGTGCAGCTAGCACCCCTTATTCTGCAGCTGCCTCTCCCTTCCACCCTTCCCCTTCATTAACCCTCCTCCTTGTCCTGTCCCATCCTCGTTTGAAGCAGTCCACTGTTCTACTGGATACCACTTCTGCAGGTAACGCATTCCACCCAGCCACCACCCTCTCTGTAAAAAAGTGTCTCCTCATCTCCCTCCTGAACCTTCCTCCTCCAGTCTCATATCATGGCCCCTGGTGGCCCTCCCCTCCCTTACTTTAAACAGCCCCTCTGTACCCGTCTTGTTTATTCCTTTCATGTATTTAAAGGTTTCAATCATGTCACCTATCCCTCCTCTCCTCCAGTGGTACATATTCAACTCCTTCAACCTCCTCTCGTATGATAAGTCCCCCAGCCCCTTGATCATCTTTGTCGTCCTGCTCTGCACCCCCTCCAGTAACTTAATGTCCCTTTTCAGATACGGGCGCCAGTACTGCATGCAGTACTCCAGGTGTGGTCTAACTAATGACCTATACAGTGGCAGAATCACCTCCTCCCTCCTTGAGGATATACCCCTTGCAATACAACCCAGCATTTTGTTGGCCTTTGCAGCTGCCTTCCTACATTGTGCCGAGTTGTTCATTGACCCTGTAATGAGCACACCCAGATCCTTCTCCTCCTCCTCCTCTGTCTGGGCTAGCTGCACTCCCCCAGCTGGTAACTCCTCCTTGGGTTCTTCATCCCAAAATGCAGCACCTTGCACTTTTTGGCATTAAACCCCAGTTGCCAGGTGTCTGACCAGGTTTCAAGCTTTGCCAGATCATCCTGCAACCCTGCCATCCCTCTAGGTCATCCACCACCGCGCCTACCTTGGTATCATCAGCAAACAGACTGATCTTGCTCTTGATGTCCCATGATATGTCTGCAATGAATATCCCAAACAACACTGGTCCCAACACCGAGCCCTGTGGAACACCGCTCGTCACTGCCCATGGGTGTGAGAGCTCCCCACCCACCACCACCCTCTGTTGCCTTCTCTGAAGCCAGTTTCCTACCCATCTCACCAGCTTTGCACCCGCCCCTGTGCCTACTAACTTCCTTCCCAGCCTTCCATGCGGCACCGAGTTGAATGCCTTACTGAAGTCCAGATACAGGACATCCACTGCATGGCCCCTGTCCAGTTGCCTTGTTACCCAGTCATAGAACTCCACCAGGTTGGTTTGGCAGGATCTGCCACATATGAAGCCATGCTGTCGGCTGTCCTGTAGTCCTTTGGCCTCTAGGAGGGCCACCAGCCTCTCCTTCAGGATAATCTCCATTAGCTTACCCACGATGGATGTGAGGCTCACTGGTCTGTAGTTTCCCGGTTCATCCTTGGGGCTACTCTTGTGGAGGGGCACCACATGAGCCATCCTCCAGTCCTGAGGTACACACCCCGAATGTAGTGAGGCATTAAATAGGTCTGCCAAATGTCCTGCAAGGACCTCTGCCAGCTCCTTCAGTACCCTGGGATGGATGCCATCTGGGCCTGGCGTCTTGTCCACCCTCAGTGCCTTCAAACCCTCTCGAACTCTGCCCTCCATGATTTCCCCATCTGTCACCCCTCCCCCTTCCCGTTTCTGCCATTTCTCCCACCTTGGGTGTCACCCCCCTCTTCTCTTTAGTAAATACTGAGCAGAAGTACTCATTTAGTGCTTCTGCCTTATCGCACCCTGCTTCCACCAAACCCCCCCTTCCTAATTTTTAGGAATTTTGTCACCAAATTTTCAACATAGCCATTTTAAGACCTCTGCTCATGAACAGTGTCACTGTGATTTTCTTAATGTGTCCCATACAGTGATTTTGCACACCAACTGTGTCATTGTGCGCTAGATGGGCGGAAACACGTTTTGGGCGAGATGTGAAAAATGACAGCTGTACTGCTCATAAGGAGGAGTGGTAAAATGACAATGTTGAAAATCTGGAGTGAAAATATTGAAAATTCGCAAACTTACAAGCGTGCGTAGGAACTGCGCAACGCAGGCTCGTAAAACAGTAATTTTTAGGAATTTTTACACCAAATTTTCAACATATGCTTTTTGAGAGCCTACCTTATGAATATTGGCAGTGTCATTTTGTTAATCAGTGCGGAAAGGTGATTTCGCGCAGTGACTGTGAAATCACCCTTCGGGCCCGAGTAACGCCATGACAGTGCAAGAATTCATGAGGAGGGGTCCCAAAAACCCCATGTTGAAAATTTGGTGCAAAAATTCCAAAAAATGGCTGAGATATGCAACAAAGTTGAAAAAACCCTATCTATCTCATTATACAGCTTACCGGCATTTCCTCAGTTCGCAGTCGGCTTTGAAGAGTGCAGGCGTGTTCCCGGTCCACGAAGATCATGCGCCAGACTCCAGAGGTAAGTATGGGGTGTGGGGGGTGTGGGAGGCAAGGTCACAGTGGGTGGAGTGTGGGTTATGGAGGCAGGGAGACTGCGAGGACCGTTTTTTCTTTACAGGGTTTTTGTTTTAAAACTGACGCAGGAATGTTGCCACGCTGGGGTGGGCTCCCAACGTGGCAGCTGGAAAAACTGTTTGGGGGCTGGAGCCGGCCGGAATTGGCACCCCATCAGCCATAACAAGCTTTTGCCATGCTGGGGTGGCTCTCCAGCGTGGCACCGTGTACTCGGGGGCAGTGGAGCGGCAGGGATTAGGCACCCGGTCAGGCTAATCGATGAGTTGCCACTTTGGGGTGGGCACCCAGCGTGGCATGTGCAACTCTGTTTGGGGGCGCAGCACAGCTGACGGGGGATTGGGCACCCCCGTCGGCTATACAGTGTGGGGGAGGCGAGCACAGCAGTGTGTGTGTGTGTGTGCATGTAGGGTGAGCACGCATGAGCAGACAATATCTTATCGCTGCTCACTGAAGCATAGCTCCCCCTTTCAACTGTACTCCACTGCATTTTGGAGCTGTCATAGACAGCTCCAGCAGGCATTGGAGAACTAGGGCCGCGCCTGCAAACACACTGACTGAATTGGAAGAGGGCTGCCACATCTCTGAAAACTCAGATGATGGCACTATGTTTCTTGCACATGCGTGAAAGCAACATAAAAAATGAGAAAAAATAGTCACACTGTTGATAAGAGACTCCAAACTTCATTTGGGACCTAAAAAAACAAATGCATAATTGTAAACTTGAAAACAAAGTCAAAATTTACAATAAAACATAATCGAACTGAAAGCTCTTATGGGATAAATAGGTAAGAAATGGAGGTGGAGTACTGGTTGAGAAAACAGATGAGGAAGCGAAGGCTGGAGGAGAGAGTAGTAGCTGCACTTAAGGGCTGTTGAAAGGGGGCTTGAAGTGGGGAGAGGGGCTAGTTGCAGAATCAAGTGTGTACAGAAAGGTCATATAAGAGGAAGGAAGGAGGAGGAGGGACGATGAGCAATGGGAGGTTATTCCAGGGGGTGGACCCCTGCTATTTCTTGAAAGGGTCAAATGAAATAATGACTAGCACTCTTGCTGTCTTTGTACAAAAGCAGATGAAACTAGAACCAAACTTTCAGAAAATGTGCAATACTGGTTTGTTATTGGTCCGTACAGTATATATGAACATTTTTTATTCGTAGTTTTTTTATTTATATCTTATAAACACATATGAATTGAAAGAGTGCATTGGCGTTGTATGCCTTAGTTGTTTTTATAACATTTTAATTTGTTTAATGAATTTTGTGCACCAGGTAGGCCCACTAAGACTAGAAGTCCATTTTCAGGGCAACCTGGGGGTGGGGGGATACAGATGATAACCAATTGAAATTGAACCAGATTAAGCTGTTGGTGGTATTTTTAGTGAACAGGGGAAATTTTCCCAGGACACTGTGGAAATTCTACTACACTTTTCGAGAAGTGCCATGAGATCTTTAACATCATCCACTTAACATCCACAGGCAGAGGGGACCTCAGTTTAATGTCTCATCTGAAAGACAGCACCTCAGATGTGCAGCATCCCCCTTATGACACACTACGGTGTCAATACTGGGATTTGCCCCAAGTGCCAGGTGCGGGGCTAGAACCCACAGCCTTTCGATCTTCCAGTCTCAGAGGCGAGTGTGCAACCTGCTGAGCCACTGACACTGATATATAGTGAGTGTGCATATATGAGTGCATGCTTGTGTGCCTGCATGCATGCGTGTAGCATGTCTGTTACATTTCCCTTTCTCATTTTGTACTGGTTTTAATTTAAATGTGAAAGGATGTAATAAACTGTGAATTCAATGGGAGGAAAGAGGTGAGAGAGGAAGATCGATTTTCCAGATATGGTTTGCATTTGGGGGCAAAGAAAGAGCTGGAATCAGAGTAGTGGTGGACACAGGAGGAGGGATGGAACGAGCGAGGAGAAAAGGTAACAGGGGAGGCAGTCAAACAAGAACTTGGATAAAAAGGAGGCACACTGAGGGAGGAGGTGAGGGAGAGGTTGTAATAGAAGGAGTAGTTATGAGTGAAATGCAGGAAGGGCAGTTTATGCCAAGATGATAGAAAGAGTGGAATTGGGTGTCCAGTCTGGCCAGGGCAGTTTTGGGATCAGCAGCATAATCCAAATATGTGTAGTCAAAGATCATGAGGATCATCTTAAGGATACTCTCATGGCAGACTGGGAATAGGAAGCAGATTTTGTTGCAGTACAGTGATTCTCCCCTGCATAAGCCTTAGTTAGACCACACTTGGAACATGGTACGTTCACTGCAGTACAGGAAGGATATTGAAGAGATTGAAGAGATTGAGAGAGACTAGTGGGACTACCAACCTGATTAGTAATTTATGGAACACGAGGAGAAAAGAGGAAACTGGATATACTTAAGGTTTTCAGCCTAGGAAAGTACATGATCATAGTGTTCCAAATACTGAAGGGGATGGACTGCATAGTGAGTATACAGATGTTTGAGCTGGTGAGTGCAGGAAGAACTAGAGGACATGCACTCAAACTGGTGGGCAGGGGTAGGATAAGGAGGAGCATTTGGAAGCATTACCTTACAGTAAGGCTGGTTGGTATGCAAAATAGCCATCTAGAACAGCTTGTCGAAGCTAGCACGTTTTAGGCTTTAGGCTGTTCAGGCTTTCAGAGCAGGACTAGACAGATTCCTGAGGGAGAACGGCATTGAGGGTTACACTGCAATAGTATTCTCACTGATAAGCTATGATGTGTACAGTATAGATACACAAATTGGATAAAATCAATACTATGTAGCAGGAGGCATGGATAAAATGGACCCTGCAGAAAGTGCCTTCAATTGGTACACTATTTAGAATAAAAATAAATGGCTACAGAATGTTCAAAAGTGTAATCTCAACATCTAAAGAAGGGGAATTGTGGCTGTTGGGGAACCAAACATGCTGCTGAATGTAGCATTTGAATGCTCAAACCATAAAATGGAAAGGAAAGGAAAGGAAAGGAAAGGAAAGGAAAGGAAAGGAAAGGAAAGGAAAGGAAAGGAAAGGAAAGGAAAGAATAGGATAGAATGGAATGGTACAGAATAGAATAAAACAGAACAGAATACCATGGAATGGAATAAAATGGGATAGAAACTGAAGTAATATACAATAGTGCCTTTTCTGCTCACTTTACCACAAAACAGGTTGTGCAGAGACTGTATGCAGCCAAATATGTTAGGTGTTGCGGAGGAGCTGCTTACTTGCTGCATCAGTGACCAAGGGGACTGAAGGAGCCATAGTCGGCAGCATCGGGGCAAGGGAGCATCAGAGAAGCTGCTGCACTAGCCATATCAGTGGCAGATGGGACTGGAAGAGCCGCAGACAGTGGCAGCTGAGTTGGAGAGCTGCATCAGCGGTAGTAACAGCGGAGGTTAGCTGCAGCAGCAGTGGAGGGGACCAGCAGAGCCGCAGTTGGCAGCAGAAACAGCACCAGGGCAGACAGAGGAGGCATGCCACAAATGGCAGCCCAGCAGTACAGCACAGCAAATGAGCTAATTTGTTCTGGAACTGTTTTGGGCTCTCTGCTTTTCAGCCAATCGGGGAGCCAGTAAAACAAAGGGGCCAAATTCAAAGTTGTGGCTGGCCCTTAAATAGCCAGCCACAGCATAAAGGGACAACTTTTGCAGAGGAGCTGCTCACTTGCCTCATTGGTGGCCAAGGGGACTGGGAGAGCCACAGTTGGTGGTATCTGAGTTGGAGAGCCACATCAGTAGCAGTAACGGCAGCAGCAGCAGAGGTTTGCCGCATTGGCAGTAGAGGGGACTGGTGGAGCTGCAGTCAGTGGCAGAAACAGCACCAGGGTGGACAAAGGAGGCAAGTGGCAAATGCCGGCCCAGCAATACAGCACAGCAGAGGAGCCAGTTTGTCTCGCCCACCCATCCCAACTCTGACCTCGACCTTCTGTTAAATGTTCAGGAAAGGAGATGGGGCTAACAACCAAGAGTCTTGTGGAATTCTGGACTTTACAGAAAAGGGCTATTCACTGAACTTGGCAAGCAGTAAAGGCTAATCATTCCTGTAAATTTTGAGCTAAGCACACTGGAAAGAGTGTTTAATGGGGTGTTTTTAAGGGCTTGATGGTGACTGTGAACTTGGGGAGCTGGTACAAGCTGGGCAATTGCACTCTTGTAAGAATCCGTCTTCAGACTGTGGGCCTCTTTCCTTCCAGATATGTATATCCTTAAGTTGTGGGTCTGTTTTTTTAAGCTTCTAATCCGGTGTCTATCCTTAAACTGTGGGTCTATTGGGTGTCTATCCTCAAACTGTGGCTTTATCACTAAACTGTGGATCTAGCTAAGTTTTTGGTTTAGGAGAAAGGGGAGAAGACCGGAAGGTAATCAGGAAAAGGGACAATATAGGCGGGTGTAGTGGATGTGGAACTGTGGTTTTCATGGCAACATTATGGAGGTTGAGGGGTTGCCCAACTTGTATTAAACTTGGACAGCAGGAATCGGAAATAAGCAGACTTAGGGGGCAACCGGCAGAAGTGTCAGGGAAGATAGGAGTGGGGGACACGTAAGGTACAGTTGCGGGATGTGGGGACATACTGAAGCATTTAGGGGGTGTGGTGGTGGTGGAGGTGGGGCAGAGTGGGACCTTTTTCTGAAGTGGCAGGTTAGGGGGGATTGAGGAAATGTGTGTCCATGCCAAAGTGGTGGTGATTGGGCTGGAGAGCTGATAGGGAGGATCTCGGGGGGTTAGGGGAATTTGGCACCAGTTCAGGGGTGGAGACAAAGAGCAGAAGCAAGGCCTGATACACAGGCACTTCATGGTGACAAGTCATATTCCGGGGGGAAGGCTCCATTGACCAAAGGGCAGGGTATGGGGCCTTGAGCTAGGGGCAATGCCTCAGTGGAAAGAGGAGTAAAGTCGGACTCTGGGGTGAGATGAAGGATGGGGCACCCGAGTATGTGGGACAAGTGTGGCAGGGAGGCAGGGGAGGGGTTCAGGGTAGATGGGGTGGGGGTGGAGGTGCTAATATTAATGCAAAAGGGGTAGCAACAAACAAAGGGAGAGGAGGAAGGTGGATGTGGGAGGGTTTGATGGATGAAATCAGGGTGGGAGGTGAGAATGTTAATGTAAGGGGGGGAGCAATGAGCACAGGGATGGCATCGGGTCCAAGGGGGGAGATTCTGACATTATGGGTCACAGCGATCAGAGTAGGCTTTTTGAGGTGGGAGGTGTGGGGAGTGAAGGGATGATGGGGAGCCTGGGGGAGAGGGTCGAGTGCATGGAGAAGGAGGGGGATGACCGGAGTGCTGTTGGAACAGTCCTGAGTGGTGTGGTGGTAGGGGGAGGAGCTGAGAGGGAACAGCCAGAAAGGGGAGATAGCTGGGACAGAGGGAAGGGGCAACTGCTGACAATATGTTTGATGATGCCATCAGTGAAAACAAGGGAGTAGGGGGAGTGGGACATGATACAGGAGAGAATTAGGCTCAGGGGTAAGGAGGATGTTAGAGTATGTCTGCTGGGGGACTCCATAATCAGGGACATAAAGTGGGAGAGGAAGAGATAGGGGACAGGCTGCACTGTCAGGGTCAAGAGCATATCTGGTTTGACTGTGCACAAGGTCAAGCACTAGGTGTATGCTTTGGTGAGGGACTGTGGAGGATCCCTCACATATTAGTGCACCTAGGCACAAATCACATAGAGGGAGGCAGTAGTGTGGAGGAGATACATTCAAGGTTCTGGGAGCTAGCCAGAGTGTGTCATGCTATGGGGTGTACAGTATCTTTCTCAGAAGTTCTTCCAGTGCCTAGAGCCAGCTTGGGGAATAAGCAGAAAATTATGGAGGTAAATGAATTGTTTAGAGTAGGTGTGTAGCTAGGGGGAGTGAGTTGGTTGGGACTGGGGTGCAACTTAGGAGGCTAAGGGGCTGTATGCTAGGGACAGGCTTCACTTAAATTTGAGGGGGTTGAAATAAAAACTCACCAAATTCATAGGAGCTAGGTGAGGTTTAAACTTGTGAAAGGCGGAGCTTGGGCTTGAAGCTGCTGTTGGCAGGCACATCAAGGAGGGACTTGGCCTTCTCCTGCAACAGAGGGGACGGGGTGTGTGAGGGAGCAGTTAACTGGTGAGTCTCAGGTTGGGTGGATGGGTAAGGGGAAGGGGAAGGGGAAGGGGAAGGGATGGAGGGTGGTCCTGATTAATGCCAGGAGTATGGGAAATAAGATGCCTGAGCTGCAGGCGATGCTGACTGAGGGGGTTGTGGATGTGGTGGCAGTCACTGAAACATGGGCCACTCATCATCATGATTGAGACCTGAACTTGCCAGAGTACACTGTGTTCAGGAAGGACAGAGCTGTGGGCAGGGGAGGGGGGTGGGGCTCATCATTAAGAGTGGCATTGATATATGCAGGGTGGAGGGGGCTGAGAGAAGCATACAGGCATTATGGGGTACTTTGCAGGCTCCGGGGGGAAGGAGGGCCAACCTGTGGGTGGTTTACAGACCGCCCTTACTGGCTGAGGATCTTGAGGAGGCCCTGGTGAAAAATCTAAGAGCCCATTGCGGTCAGGGTGGGGGTAGAACCATGGTGCTGAGAGACCTTAACATGCCGGGGGTGGATTGGGGCACTTTTGAATCTTGATCAACTATGGAGCAGCGCTTGCTGGATGTTTCCCATGATGCATTCCTATCGCAGCTGGTGGCTGACCTGACAAAGGATGGATGCATCCTGGATGTGGTTCTGTCTGATAGTGACCTAGTTAGGAACCTAGTTGTAGGGGACCCACTGGCAGGGAGTGACCATGCCACAGTTTGGTTCTCCTTGCAGCTGGGAGGGGTGGAGAACCACACAAAAATGTTAGTCTGGACTTCATGGAAGCAGACTTTGAGGGTGTGATGGGTGTTCTCAGAATGCATTTGGAGGGGATCAGCCAGGACATGACCACAGAGTGCAGATGGGAGATTATTAAAAGATGGCTCCTTGAAGCCACTAAGGCCTGTAGAAAGGTCAGGAACAAGTTTGGTAGGGCCAGAAAGCTGACCTGGTGGACCAGAGAGGTTCAGGAGATGGTGTGGGAGAAAAGGGTGGCTTAGAGGAAATATAAGCACTCACGTGGGGACATGGACAGAGAGGAGTACAATAGGATATCCAAAGAGATAACCAGGGTGGTGAGATCGGCCAAGGCAAAGACTGAGCAGAGGTTGGCACAGGGGATCAGGAAGGGGGAAAAGGGTTATTTAGGTATATTAGGGAAAGTTGGAAAGTGAAGGGGCAGATAAGCAGACTGAGGTCAGAGAGTGGATGGACTGAGGAGGCCAGAGAGCAGGCAGAGGTACTCAATGAATATTTTGCCTCGATCTTCACAAGGGATGATGGAGGACCAACTCCACATGGGGGGAGGAGATCTGGAACTGTAGAATGGGGAGAACTCTGTGACATTGAAATTCCAGTAGGAAGGGTGAGGGAGGCTCTTAAGTCCCTGAGAACGGATAAGCGCCGGGTCTGGATGGGATTCATCCCAGGGTACTGAAGGATATGGCAGATGTCATTGCTGCACCACTGGTGGACTTTTTTAACTCCTGCCTTCAGATGGGTTGGGTGCCTCAGGACTGGAGGATGGCTCATGTTGTGCCTATCCATAAAAGCTGCTCACGGGAGGAGCTGGGTAACTACAGGCCAGTCAGTCTGACATCAGTGGTGGGCAAGATGATGGAGGCCACCTTGAAAGAAAGACTGGATGGGTTCCTGGGGACACAGGACCATCTGGATGACCATCAACATGGCTTTGTTCAGGGCAAATTGTGTCAGACAAACCTTGTGGAGTTCTATGATTGGGTGACAAAACCACTGGACCAGGGAAGGCCAGTGGATGTACTCTTTCTAAACTTTAGCAAGGCGTTTGACTCGGTGCCACACTCAGGGATACTGGACAAGCTGAGGGCAATTGTGGGTGGGAGAAAAGATGGTGGGAGCTGGCTAACTGAACAGTTTCAGATGGTAGTGGTCGGGGGTGAGGTATCATCTCCTAGAAGGGATATTAGCGGGGTACCACAGGGACTGGTGTTTTACCCACTCCTGTTTGATGCTTACATCTTGGACATCAGGGACGGTATCAGGAGTGAAATGAGCCTCTTCGCTGATGACTCAAAGCTAGGGTGGTGGTGGATGGGGAGTAGGGTAGAAGAGCCCTGCAGGGGGACCTAGAAGCTCTTGAGAGGTGGTCATGCACTTGGACACTGAGGTTTAATTCCAAGAAATGCAGTATTCTCCACTTGGAGCTTAGGAACCCTGATCATGAGTACTTTTGGAATGGGGAGAAACTCCAAGTTTCGAGGTGGGAAAAGGATCTTGGAGTGTTCGTGGACACCAGAATGAATAACACTGAGCAGTTTAGGAGGGTGGTGGCTAAAGCAAATAAAATGCTCGGGTGTATTATCAGGGGGATAACCTCGAGGAGGCAGGCGATACTTCTTCCTCTGTATAACTGCCTGGTCAGACTGCAACTGGAGTACTGTGTGCAGTTTGGGTGCCTGTACTTAAAAAGGACATTGCCCTCCTAGAAAGGGTCCAGAGGAGGGCAAGCAGGATGATTCAGGGGCTGGGGGACAGATCCTATGAGGACAGACTTGAGGAACTGAACATGTACTCCCTGGAGGAGAGGAGAGAGAGGGGGATATGATCAAGGTCTTTAAATATCCAAAGGGAGTGAACAGGGTCAGCCTTAACAGTGTGCCAGCTAAGGGAGGAAGGGACCACCATGGGGCATTCCACTGAGCTAGTTGGTGGGAGACTCAAGGGTAAGACTAGGAGACGTTACTTTACAGAGATGGTGGTTGCCCCATGGAATGCACTGCCTGCAGTACTGGTGGCTGTTGATACAGTGTTGGGGAGGGTTTCAAGAAGGGTTGGGACAGATATAGTGGAAGGGTAAAGTTGAGGAATGCCAGAAATGGAGGAGTAACTCTGGATAGGGATGGGGTCAGGGTGGGAGGTTACGGGAAGTGGACAACAAGGTCTTCATCATGTGCTGCTATTTGGGCAGATTTGATAGACCTTTGGCCTACTCTGCTGGCACCTTAGTATGTTAGTATGAATTAAGGTGCTTAGCAACACCCACACACAGTCATAGATAATCATAAAGTCTAACGTATCAAGGTGTGTGCTGTTACCCAACACACTGAGAATATTGGCTACTCTTCTGAAAGTGCTTTAGGGTCTTTGAAAATCATTGGAAATATAATGTTTTGTATGCTATTTTACTGCTGAGGTGTATCTAATCCATAACAAAATACTCATTATTTTGGAAACCTAATATTGAAATATACCACTGAATTATGTTTATGACACTGCTGTCTCTGCCCATAGCTCTCCGAGACACAACATTACATTGGAAACAGAATGAAGTCATTTTAATCTTAGCCCAGTGTTTTCGTTTGTTTTTTTCAATTTTTGGCAAGGAAAGGCATACTTGGCTATAACAGCTCATTTCATGGTATGTCCTAGAAGTGAGTTACATGGACCTGTTTCATTGACCCGAAGAATGTTGGCTAGGACATCAGGTAAAATACATTACCCTTATGACAAGAGCTATGAAATCTTTAACTTCCTATTGGAGAATGACCAGAGACGGGCAGAACAGACCTTGATTTACTGTCATATCAGAAAGATAGCCCCTGAACAGTGCAGCACCCCCCCATCCAGTGCTACACTAAAGTACAGTATTAATATTGGACCTTACATTGAGCATCTTTGTAGTTAGAAATTAATCAAAACACAATAAATTGATATCTTACTTTTTTAAATAGCCACTTTTTATAAAGAACTGAGGCAGCAATAGAGACTAAGGACTAAATTATACCATCACAGTACAGTATGGTGGGCCTGATAAATTGGAAAACGAGCAGCAGTGAAAAAAAGCACATTGTCACAAACCTAGGGTAAATCTGAGGAACATTTCAGTTTACTTAAGACAGTTGTCTCCCATGTGTGACACCCATATTTATTGAATTTTGTTGACCGGGTAGGCCCACTAAGTCTAGAAGTCCCTTTTTCAGGGGCAACACAGAAGAGGGCATACAGATGGTAACCAACCAAACTTGAACCAGATAAGCTGTTGGTGATATTTTTAGTGAATGGTGGAAATTTGGACAAGGACAGCAGGGAAATTCCCCTACTCTTTGCTGGGGACGCAGTCCATTTCCTGTTGAGGGAGCTAGTGTCTTGGATGGAGAGATGACATCCTGGGTGGAAGAGATTGCTTCCCTCCCCATCCAGTCCTCTTAGGAGGCAATGGAGGTTGTTACCATGGCTTTGTAAAAGTTCCATAGCTCTCCAGTGCCTATGGCTGGGTCAGGCATCGAACCTGCGACTACAGAGATACTGGATGGGCTTTCACCTGAGGCTGTTTATTTGAGGAGAAGAAATTACCTTTTGGGTTTTTTGGCAGCTGAGGACTAGAACTCCCACACTAGTTTACAGAGTACACAGAGCAGAGTGCTTCATGCTGATCGGCAGTGGACAATGATCAATCAGCAGGTACTGAGATCTGCATTGTGGAACAACAAGCTGCTGGTATCACAGCAAATGTTTCAGGTACTGCTTCTTTTTCTACCAGTGAGCAAGCCTTCGTTTTGCATTCTACTCAGACTGCACTACTCATTTTGGGCCCCAGAGGCCTCTCTATGAAGCCTATACTTAGTTTGACTCCTGGGGATGTTCTTGGGTGCAATGCTCAATTGCAATTGGCCTCACTTACAGGTATCTACTGAACTTTTTGGAGATCCCGGTGCTGCTCTGCCTTGGGTGTCCCAGAAACCCCAAATAAAAGTTTCTTTTTCTTTTAACTTCACTGTGGCTGTGTGTATAGGGCAAGGGCAGGCTGGCAAAACAAATCTTTGACTTGTGCCATCCAGAGGAGAGAAGAACAGAGAGATTGCGGAGGCCACAGAAACATTCCCAGTCCCACAAATCCCAAATACCATTTTGTTTCTCTTCCTGGCTTCAGTGTGACTCTGTGTACAGGGTAAGGACAGGCTGGCAAAATAAATCTTTGAATTATGCCATCCAGAGGAGAACGAGAGATTTCACAGTGTGGCTGTGTGTACAGGGCATGGGCAGGCTGGCAAAATAAATCTTTGACTTGTGCCATCTAGAGGAGAGAGAGAGAGAGATAGAGAGATTGCGGAGGCCCAAGAAACAATTCCCAGTCTCACAAATCCCAAATGCAATGTTCTTTCTCTTTCTGGCTTCAGTATGGCTCTGTGTACAGGGCATGGGCAGGCTGGCAAAATAAATCTTTGACTTGTGCCATCCAGAGGGGGGAGAGTCACACTACAAGGGGGCCCATGAGAAATGTAACAGTTCCAGAAATCCCAAATAAAATGTTCTTTGTTTTCCTGGCTTCAGTGTGGCAAGGGCAGGCTGGCAAAATAAATCTTTGACGTGTGCCATCCAGAGAAGAGAGACAGAGCAATTGCAGGGGAGGGGGGCAACAGAAATGTAACAGTCCCAGAAATCCCAAATAAAATGTTCTTTTTCTTCCTGGCTTCAGTGTGGCTCTGTGTACAGGGCAAGAGCAGGCTGGAAAAATAAATCTTTACCTTGTGCCATCCAGGGGAGAAAGAGAGAGAGATTGCACAGGGTGGCTGTGTGTACAGGGTAAGGGCAGGCTGGCAAAATACAGAGACATTTAACAGTCCCAGAAATCCAAAATCAAAGTTTCTTTTTTTCCCTGGCCTCAGTCTGGCTGTGTGATTCTTGTTGTGCTGTCTGTGGTCAATCTATACTGTAGGCCTACTCAATTGGAATTGAAATGCTTCCTGATTGTAGTCCCAGAGAATTAGGGAGTGCTGCTCTACAGAGTAAATTACAACATTAGTGTATGAAACTGAAACCCAGCACTGCAAGTCTAGAAGACAAGATGACAGCAAATACTTGCAGAAGACAGCTTACACACCAACTGTTTTAGAAAATCTACTTCTATAAAACATCTTTTTAATGAGTTTGTGAAATGCAAAAATTACTAAACTATATAGTGATACTCTAATCAGTATTTGTCAGTTCTTCAGGTACTGAAAAATAAGGACAAGATGTTTTTGATCTTATCACTTCATCTTGTATACCCTTTGCAAAAAATGTATTCAGGTATAAATTGTGTAAAACAAGACACGTGGTAAGCTGTAGAGGTAAGATGACAGCTTGTCAAAACATAGTTTGGGCAAGTTTTTCCTCCCACCACAAGTTCAACTAATACAATACACCCCTGCCACATAAGCCATGCAAGGAAACATTCAGCATTGAATGTTTGTATTTGTGTCTCCTTATGCTTTTATTCTTAGTGCATTTTGTGTATGGAAACAGGATCTTTGCATCTCAGACTTCATCTCTTCCTTCTGAATATAACATGGGAAAGGAAATCCCTGTGTTTGAGACTTGGATCTAGCCATGGCAGTTAGAGAGCACCAGCAATGGCTAAAAACAAGTCCCTGCCAACCATAGCAACTCCCAGAATTCATAAGCCACTTACTTCCTAATTTCCATTACAAACATGGCTGCCACCTTTATTCATATATGAAAACCTTCAACTAGGCTCTAAAAATAAATTAAATAAATTAAGTAAATAATTCAATGTTATTTTCACTCAAAAGCCCCTTCTTACACACATACACAAATTAAAAAAATGAAGTACTATTCAGAGTTTCCATTCCTGGTGTTTCTTTGATGACCATGACCACACACCCCCATCCCTACCAGTTTGCCAGAGAACTCATAGATACATAGAAATTGTTGGCAGAGAAGGACCGCTAGGCCCATCTAGTCTGCCCATAAGCTGTAATGGGTGTTTACTCACCTGGTAAAGGTGATTGTGTTGGTTGGCATCCATGGCACTCCAGACATTACCTCATGGGTTTCAGCCCACCTGATAGCTAGTGATGCACTGACCCAGATCAAATTTCCAACATACCCAGGTCCCAGAAACCCCTGCTCTCCAGTTCGAATCTTCCATAGCTGAAATAAGGTTAATTAGTATAAAGAGAAAAGACATACAATGTATAATGTTAGCATAGATACCAGAAGCTTGAAACAGGATACAAAGAGTCGGACTACTGACGTGACAGAAAGGAGGCCCTGGGGCCGATCTTTATTCCCTATTTTAACAATCTAACTTTCGAACCGGAAGTTCGACAGGTCATTATGTCATCGTTCATTGTCTGTCCCCCAAGAAAACTGGATACTAGGTACCCCTTTTTGGCTCGGAGCCAGTCATTCTAGCCGCTCTGAGGGAGGGCCTTGGAGTGCCATGGATGCCAACCAACACAATCACCTTTACCAGGTGAGTAAACACCCATTGTGATTGGTTGGCATCCATGGCACTCCAGACATTACCTCATGGGTAGATAAGAAGCAGTTAGTCCTCCGGGAGGGGAAGAGCGACTAAGAGTGACCGGCTGAGGAAGCTGCAGTTAGGACCTGGGCCGCGAAGGAGGGATGAACGGCCCGGAGCTGCTCCAGCCTGTAGTGTCTGGCGAAGGTGTGTATGGAGGACCAAGTGGCCGCTCTGCAAATGTCCTCCGTGGACACACTGGCTCTCTCCGCCCAGGAAGTGGCCACCGCTCTGGTGGAATGGGCCTTGATCCCCTGTGGTGGAATCAGTTGGTTGGCTGTGTATGCGTTCTGGATGACTCGTCTTAGCCATCCAGCTATGGTAGACTTGGAAGCGGCGTGCCCCTTTCTCTGGCCCTTTGAGATGATGAACAGCCTCTCTGTCTTGCGGATGGGGTGTGTTCTGGTCAGGTATACCGCGAGGACAGATCCCACGTCGAGGTGGTGAGGGGTCCTGCCGTGACTCTGAGTAGGATCATCTGGGAACGTGGGTAGTTCGATAGGCTGCTCCCTGTGGAAGTTGGTAGGGACATTTGGTTGGAATGCTGGGACTGTCCTCAGGCTGACCCCCAGTGGTGTGAACACTGTGTAGGGTTCCGCACAGGACAGTGCGCTAAGCTCCCTAACCCTCCTGGCCGAGCAGATGGCCACCAGGAAGCATGCCTTGAGGCCGACCCAAAAGAGATCCGTCTCTTGGAGGGGCTTGTAGGGCGCCGATTTGAGAGATTCCAGAACCATAGGGAGATCCCACGGGGTGATCACCGGCCTGGTTCTCGGACACATGATCTCCACCACCCTCAAGAAGCGTATGGAGTCGGGGTGCGTGCCCGGGGGGTACCCCTCCATGAGGCCTATGGTCGTTCCTATGGCCAACAGTTGTACCCTGAGGGAGGAGTGTGCCAGGCCCTTGTCCACTCCCTGTTGGAGGAATAGTAGGATTTTGGCCAGATTGGTCTGTTCGGGCACCGTCCCCCGTTCTCGACACCACCGCGTGAAGATGGCCCATTGCCTCTTGTATGTAGATGTGGTGGAGGCCCGCCTGGACCGGAGTAGGGTACTGATTACCAATTCATGGTACCCTGTTGCTTTCAGTCTCCTCCTTTCAGGAGCCAGGCCGTGAGCTTCAGGGTCCGAGGTGCTGGGTGTAGCACTGGCCCCTGTGAAAGCATGTCCGGCCAGTAGGGTATCTGGAAGTTGTCCACGGTCATTTCTCATGCAGCAGCAAACCAGGCTCTGCGTGGCCAATATGGGGCCACTAGGATGACCGTGAGGCCTGTTTTCCGGATCTTGGCAAGGACCTGGGGGATCAGGGGGAGAGGTGGGAAGACGTAGGCATTCCTCCTCCTCCAGGTCTGTGATAGGGCATCCGTCCCTTGGGAGAGACCGTCCTTGAAGCACGAGTAGTACTTGCTGACCTGGGCATTCTCCCGAGATGCCATGAGATCCATGGAGATGGGCCCCCATGCCGCCTGAATCTCCTGGAATAGCGCTGGGTGTAAGTGCCATTCCCCCGGGTGCACTTGTTGTCTGCTGAGCCAGTCTGCCCTGACATTCAGTTTCCCTGCGAGGTGGACTGCGCTCAGGTGGATGAGGTGAGTCTGGGCCCAGTTGAGGACCGCCGTTGTCTCCCTCATCATGGCTCTGCTCCTGGTCCCGCCCTGTTTCGTTATATAGGCTACTGTCATGCGATTGTCGGAACGGATTAGGACCGCCCAACCGGTTATTAGGTGCCTGAATGCCCTCAGCTCATGGAACACGGCCCTCATCTCCAGAATGTTGATGGAGAGTCTCATCTCCGCTGGTGACCATCGGCCCTGTGCCGTTGACTCTCCTAGACAGGCTCCCCATCCTGAAAGGCTCACGTCCGCCTCTATGGCGACTGGGAGGGGGGGTTCGAGGGGAACTCCCCTGGATAGGTTCCTTTCCAGCATCCACCAAGTTAGGGAGGATCTTACTGCCTGGGGTAGAGGTACCACGCAGTGGAGGTTGTGCTCGCTCGGTGCTCCCCGGGACAAGACGTGGTTTTGGAGCGGGCGCATGTGCCACCTGGCCCAAGGCACGAGGTCTATGCAGGAGGCCATACAGCCCAGCAATTGGGCGATCTTTCCCATTGTGGAGTGTGGGCTGGCCCTCATCTTCTTACGCCAGCTCCCTGAGGTTGTGGACTCGCTGGGGCCGGTTTTGGCCACCCTTCGGCCGAGTTGATGATCGCCCCCAGGTGTTCGATCTGTTGCGTGGGGCTGAGATGGCTCTTTTCTAGATTTACCACCCAGCCGTGGTCCTCAAGTGCCTGGATGGTGATTTCCGTGTGCGTCTGAGCCTGGACCTCGGATTGGGCATGAATGAGCCAGTCGTCTAGGTGCAGGATGATGTCAGTCCTTGTTCCTGAGTCTGGCCACTAGGGTTATCGAGGAGCTTGGTGAAGACTCTCGGGGCTGGCTGACAGTCCGAAGGGTAGCGCCTTGTACTGGAAGTGATGGCCCAGTATGTGGAAATGGAGGAATTGCCTGTGCCTCGGATGATGGGAATGTGTGATATGGCGTCCTTTAAATCGATAGGCGTCAGGAAGTCGCCTACCGGATACAACGGAGTGGACGTATGGTGTCCATCTTGAACCGGTGTGGGACTACGTGCTGGTTTAGAAACTTTAGGTCTAGGATTGGCCTGAGCTCCCCCATCTTTTTGGGTACGAGGAAAAAGATGGAGTAGATTCCTTCTCCCTGCTCCGGAATCAGTACGGGTTGGATGGCCCGGTTCTGGATCAGCTCTGATAAGAGTTGTTGGACCTGGTGGGGGGACGCCTTCCTCCTGGTTATGGGGGATGAGACGAACCTGTGAGGAATATGGGCGTGGGTTAACTCTATGGAGTACCCCTTTGACACTACGTCTCGAACCCATCTGTCCGACGTTGTGGTCATCCATCGGTGGGCGAAGAGGGCCAGTCTTTGCCCCACCGGTGGGTAGGGATCCTGGCCCTGTGCCGGAGGTGGGAAGCAGTCACTGCTGTTTCCCCCTGAATCCTCTACCTCGCCCTCCTGGTCTTTGGCCCCGTGCTCTGAACGCTGAGGGCTGATAGTTCTGAGTGTAAGGGCCACGGAAGCCGGTGGATGAACTTCTTCCTCGAAAGGAGTGAGACCGCTGAGTTGCGTCTCGGTGGGATTGGTAAGGTTTGCTCCCCCCTCGAAATCTCCGCCTAGAAGAGGCTAGGCAAGAAGGCCTGTACCTATTCTTGAGGAGGTCCCTACCCTCCTCTTTTTGCTTTAAATAGTCTTGCAGCCCCTTCCCGAACACATGCTTCCCCCGCAGAGGCAGGCTCTGCAACAAAGATTTAGATTCATGGTCTCGTCCCAAAGCTTCAGCCACAGAGCCCTCTATGGCCCGGCTGGTGATAGCGGTGGATCTTGCTTGGAGACGCAGAGTGTCTACCGCCATATCGGCCAGATACCTGGCTGCATCCAGGGTGCACTCCAATAGCTCTGCCTCCCTGGACTTAGGGGTAGCCTGCTCCTGGAGTTCTTCGAGCCAACGGATCTGTGCCCGAGTAGTGTAAATGGCTGTGGTAGCTGCCTTAGCAGCGATGCCCCCAATCTCAAACGCCTTCTTTAACATGTCCTCAACCTTTTTATCTGCAGGGTCTTTGAGAGCTATCGTGCCGCAAGGGAGCACGGTCTTCTTGCTGAGTGCTGCCACCTGAGGGTCGATGGTGGGGGCCCTGCACCAAGCGTTCGATTTTACCCTTGCACGGATACATCCTGTCCAGGTTCTTGCGGTTTGGCATCCTGCCTGGGTCGAGGATTGCCACTCCGTGTTGAAAATGTCCTCAATAGCTGGACAGACAGGAAAGTCTCTGTGGTGGCGGCCTTAGCTGGATCATCGGGTCGAGTTCGATTCAGGTCCACCTTCTGAGTCTTTGGTGTGAACCCCATTGTGGCCTTGATCACCTTCATGAGCCCTGGGATGGTGTCAAGGAACATAACTTCAGAAGTAAGCGAAGGAGCCATCTGTAGCTCGATATCCTCTGTGTCCGACTCGCGATCATCCTCGCCCCGGCGCCTCTCTCTCTCCGTCCTCATGCATGTTGTCGATAGGATGGTCGGAGGGGTCCTCAGGAATTGGGAGTCTCCGGCTGGCCCCCAGTCTTTTCGGGTTCTGAGTTGGATGGTCTTGTCCTATTTTGGGTAAGGGACTCCAGCTTCTCCATGATCTTGAGCATAAAGTTCTGCTGGCTCTCCATCATGGCCACGAGCCTGTTGATTCTGGATCAGAAGGAACCCGGATCCATCACGTAGGGTTGCTGGGTCCAGGGTTACTGGGGACCAGTGGCAGGTCCACTCTAAGGAGGAGTCGTCGTCGTCGTCTAGAAGGCAGGCCGCACAGTGGGGGCCCGGGGTTTGGGGGAGGAGGATGACGCTGCACGTGGAGCATTTCTTTGCTTTCACCATCTGGAATAGAGAGAGGCATGCTTTTTCTCCCTTTGTTTTTTTTTTTTTTATGTGCTGAGGGAGCCCTGAATCACAGAGGCTGCAGATGGTATGCCCGAGGTTGGGGGGGGTGCTATGTGAGGACCCCTGCAACGTCTGGTGGTGGTCTGGTGCCAGGGCCCGCTATGGGAGGTGGCCGAGGCACTGAATGAGGACCAGACGAAGAAAGACACCTGCCAGGGTCACTGTGTGAGGGACCCGGGTGGTGGAATGGAACCCTGGCATGAAAAAGGGTTGTAGGGCCCCCGACCCTTCTCTGCTAGCTTCTCCAGGTGCCAGGTTCCAGCTTTGTCTCACCCTTTTAACATCAGGTACACAATCTTCTAATTACCCAAAGGGAAAAGAAACTGTACCTCAGATATAAAAGGTAACAGTTGACTGCTTTTAAACTTCTGCTTCTACTGTTAGTTTTAGGCAGTACACTAGCTCATTAAAGTCACTCCCAGAAAAGATCCTTGTATTTGTATGTAAGAAAGGTTGGATTTTCTTGAACAGATCTACTCTTGTGGATATAACTTAAGGGGTATAGATTTTAATTAAAGCGATACTTCAAATCACTGCAGGTGGGGGTCTACCAACAATGCTCTCCCAGGGTGAATTTCTACTGACCCTTTCATATTAAAACAAGTACCCTTTAGCAAGACAGACACCCCAAGACAAATGAGCAACCCTTAACACACAACTTTTAGCCTGAAATATTTCATGGAACAATATTTCCAGGCAAGGTATCAATAGGTTTCATAGCTGTGAGCCATTCTTTATTATCTTTAACGCTACTCACATATGAGTATGCCAGCAGATAAAGGATTTACGGCTACTTAGTCTGCTTGAGTGTGCAGGTCCCCACTGTGTCTTTAGAGGGACCTGCCCTTCACCACCCGACCCCCAAAGGCCGTGCCCCTGCCTAGGCGAGTTGAGGGCTTTCTTTTCTCGCTCCCCGGATCTCTATCCCTCCTCTCTCTCTCTCTCTCTCCGAGAGAAACACGCCGTGATGTGCGAGGAGCAATCCGGGGCGGGGAGAGGAAGGCTTAATTCTCCTCACTACAATGATGGAGCAATGTGCGGCTGGCACGCGGAGGCTAAGCGAGCCTAGGTGGGCATGCTAATGCGAGAGGCGAGGCCCCAAATGAGGACTAGTGGCTCCCTGCTCCACCTAAGCGAAGAAGACCGCATGCGCATCGGGCCGAGCGGAGGACACGGGCTAACGGGCACCAGTGGAAAAGAGCGCTACAGTGGGCGTGGAAACGGAGTGGAAGGGAGGGAGGGGAGGGTGAGTGAGCATAGCGACAGTCAGGGGCCGAGGGCGGCCACGCCGCCTGTCTGGCGTGCCTAGTGGAACGCCTGGAAGGCCGAGGACACGGAAACAAACACAAGCATTGCAAAAAAAAAAAGATGAATTTACAATTTAAAAAGGTCCCACTGCGGGCGGGTTAGCTAAGTCTCCCTTAACGCTGGGTTAGGGGAGCCAGCAAGAGGCACTTTACCACAAGCCTTCCCACCACGCTGAGCAGAACCAAAAACAAAGAAAACAGAGAATAACTGCACTTGTTTTCAGAAATAACTATAACTATGGCAATATGGCAGCTGTAGGTTCTAAGCCAGAAAGATATAGCTCTTTTTAAATGGTTCTTACCTTGAAGAGCAGACAGGGGTTCCCGGTGTGCTACTGCCTTGTTCAGATGCACGATTCAAAACTGGAGAGCAGGGGTTTCTGGGACCTGGGTATGTTGGAAATTTGATCTGGGTCAGTGCATCACTAGCCTATCAGGTGGGCTGAAACCCATGAGGTAATGTCTGGAGTGCCATGGATGCCAACCAATCACAAACATGTATGCAGTCACTGACCTTAAGTGATCAGTGGCTTTTCATCACTCCCTCCCCACCCAGTGTTCTCTTGTGCCTGTCCCAGGCATGTTTAAACCCCTCCACTGTGCTTGTCCCCACCACCTCTTGTGGCAGTCTGTTCCAAGCATCCACCACCCTCTCTGTGTAGAAAAACTTCATCACGTTACCTCTTAATCTACCCCCCTCCAATTTCATATTCTGTCCCCTCATTCTGATATCTTTTCTACATTGGAAAAGAACCCTCTACCTGCACATTGTTTATGCTCTTGAGGTACTTGAAAGTCTCTGTCATGTCCCCCCTTTCTCTCCTCTCCTCTCCTCCAGTGAGTACATATTGAGGACTCTTAGTCTCTCCTCATATGTTTTGTGATGCAAGCCATGCACCATTGTTGTCACTCTTCTCTGGATAGCCTCCACCATGTATATGTCCTTATACCCCTAACTCCCTGCCCCATTACCTGGCAACAGATAAAATTGAGATTCTGGCTTCACTTGAAGCACGGGCATGTAAGTGTATGTGTGTGTGTGTGTGTGTGTGTGAGTGTGTACGCACACGCATGTCTGTGTGTGTATGCCAGCAGAACTCTGAAGAATTTTGAATTCATTGTGTGTGTGTGCCAGTGGGGGACATTCTACTACTGGAATAATGCAGAGCTTTGAATTCATCTATTCCATGGTAAACAATCACACAATGTATTGAATGTGAAGAAAGACAGATGACTGACAGGTGAAAAATATCTGTGGAGGGACTATTTGACAATATTTAGCAATATTTTATAATATTTTTTGTGGTTTTGAAACCTTTTAGTGTTTGTTTTTTAAAAGTTACCTCTGGGCCCATTTTATATAAGCAATAAAGCACTCTGGGTACATTGGTGGTATTAAGTTTACCCCGTGGTCTGGGGGCTGAAGGCACTAAATTTCGCCTTGTGCTTACTACGCCCATGACTGTGGGGTAAATCTAGTACCACCAATGCCCCATCATGCCTTATTGCTTTATTCTTCCCCCAAATACATTCATTTCCATAGTAGTAAATTGTGATGTCACTAACAGTGGATTATGACTTCAGCAGGGGAAGAAGCAGGAGGATGAGATGTAGTAGGGGACAAACACAATATTTTCATACAACGCATGCCATTAGTGTTAAGGAATGAAAGGACAAAGATACAGAAAAAAAACTGTAAGTTGGAATAGTGTATGACACTAAACATTTGAAAGCTTCCCTGAATGCAGAAAAATTGCTTTATCTTCAATCTGAACAGAGGAAGAATCCAATTTAAATATCCCCTTCCTGTGCTGGGACTCCCAACCCTGTGACTCCTAAGACTAGGGGATTTGAACTCTATTCAGTCCATAACCTGGCACTCCAGTGTCTAAATACTCTATAGCAAGAGCCCTCAGCTAAGCTATGTGCCCCGCTAAGTCACAGTCTCCAGACTCTATGCATCCCTTAGTAAGAGCCCCACCTTCTGAGCTCTCCATTGTCAGAGCATCCAGTCTTTATTTGCCCCATGGTTAGAGTCTCCAACCTCCATTCTCCACAAAGGCATGACCTCTAATATGTATTTACACCAAGGAAAGGATTTCCAGCTTTTATTTACACCAAGTACAGGTCCTCCAACAATTATTCCTCCATGGTGAAAGCCTCCAACCTTTGTTCTCCCCATTACGAGAACTTCTATCCTTTATGTGCCCTTATGGCAGGGCCTCAAACCTCCATTTACCCCAAGGTCAGTACCTCCCACCTCTGTTCACCCCAAGGTCAGAGCCTCCAATGCCCATTCACTCCAAGTTCAGAGTTTCTTAGCTCTTTGCTTCCTAAAGTCAGGGTCTCCAACCTGTATTCCTCCTAAAGTCAGAACTCCAACCTCTTTGTACACCATAGTTAGAACCTTCAATCTCTATTGTCACCAATGTTATTGCTTCCTACCTCTGTTCGCCCCAAACTACTGGCCTTCTACCTCTACTCACTCTAAGGTCAGGGTCTCCATCCTCTTTGCACCCCCAGGCCAGCACCTCCAGTCTATTTTCATCCAAAGGTCCATGCACCTAAACTCTGAATACCATAACATTAGAATCTCAAAATTTGGAGCACCTCTGGATCAGGGCCTCCAACCGTTGTGCACCCAAATGTCAGGGTCTCCATCCTCTTTGTACGTCAAGGTTAGTAACTTAAGCTCTATGTACCCCGAGGCCAGGGATTTAAAACTTTATAACTTCCTTCAGTTTCAATAATCCTCACTTGGAGGTTGCTACTTTAATCCTGACTAAACACCTCTGCCCTGTTGTTCACTCCTGCACCCAACCCCTCTCTAACTACTTGTATCTTCTGCTGCCCTGCCCCCTCCCGAGGCATCTAATTCTTCTGGTTCCAAGATGCAAAACACATCTTCAACTTGCTGAGCATTTATTAGTGATACTGCTCTTTGCAGTCTGTTACTACTAGCGCAAAACTCAATTACCATAGTCGTCAATTACATATTGTGTGTGCGTATGTGTATGTGTGTGTGTGTAGATAGATGGACAGACAGACAGGCAGACAGCAAGATAGAAAAATACTCGTGTGACACATTACTTATCAGTCTCAGACTGCTGTACTTATGACCATTTTTAGCATCTATACTCCTTACATGCCCTGGGAAATTTGTTTTTATCTGGCAGACATAAACAGTCTCATAATAGGATGTGACAAGTGCTAAAATGATACAGCTGGAAGGGATGGGGAATGTTAACTGTGTAATAAACCTATCCTATTACTGAAACTAGACAGCAACTTGGAAATGCAAATAGCCTGTTTATCTTTGCATTAATAAATGGTGGCTACCTAAGATCATATATTCACAAGAGTGTATTTATTTAATTACCTCATAAACATAAGTATCTCCATAAAGAAGATCAATTTAAATATCATGATCTTCTCTATGTGTGTATGGTTGCTTGAATATGATTGTGTACTACATGGATAGATGAAAGACAGACAGACACCTGTAACTATATAGCTAGAGATATCAACCCCATGGTTCACTGAATCTGAAGGTAAACTGACTAAGTTATGTGGACTCCATATATATGTGTGTTGTATTTTTGTCTAAAATCACTCCATCATATGGTCAACACCAGAGAAGAAGGGCCAAAAGAGAGCCCCAGCATGGTGTTCATCTTATGGGCTGAATTAATGGATACCAGGAAAACAACTACCAGAGGTTTGATTGGCTTCAGCTGGAGCTAAACGAGGACCAGGTGTCCAATCTAATGGGAAGATGCTTGGGCAGAGGGATACTATGTGGCCCAGTCAATTGAAAATACAACTGATGGCCCTTTCGGAAGCAGCCTTCTGAAACCCTGCTTTCACTCAGTAGGTTGAGACAGCAGCCTAATGCACCTTGAGAGGAGTGGGCTTGATCCCCAAAGAAGCCAAGGACCACAAAAATCTACAATCAATAATATGACCCCTCTTCGTGTGTGATAGGATGTGCTCCTGCCACTAGTGTGATAATCTCTTCCACTTAAATTAAGAATGTCTATGAAGACTCCTGTACAACAGACTCTCCTCATAGATGCTAGAGGTTGCAAACTCTAGCCTCTCAGGAACAATAATATCATGTGTTAGGATGCCTGGTTCAGGTGCTGGGTCATCCTCCAAGTAGAAGCACTTTTATTAGAGACCTCAATGGTAATACTGACATGGTCATGCTGGCACAATTTGTATCAGCTGAATTTGCTTAAAGTGGATCTTTACTAGGACCTTGTGCATCAGGGGAAAAGGAGAGATGGCACCAAGGAGCTCCCTAGTCTGATTCAGGACAAAGGCTTCATCCAAGGCTATGCCCATCATGTGAAGTCAGGCATAGAAGAGTGGTACTGGATTAAAAAAGGGCTGCATCCAAGGTATGGAGATGTATAAGTAAGATGAGAACAGTCACAACAGACATGTAACACTAACCTCCTCCACATAGAACTTAAGACCTTACATATGATCCAACATCAATTTATTTAAGTGTTCCAACAGTGTGAACAGTGCTAACAAGCAGCAGTGACCCCACAGGTCTATCCTGATGTTTTACATCTTAACAACCACTTAATAAAAAGTGCCACATCACTTCACAAGGACCCCTTAAATACAGTCCTCTTAAAGGGTGCCCACCAGCTGTTTATGAACACAAACCTGGTGTAAGCAGAAACAGAATCCACAATCTTGATCAAGTGTGTTAGTGAAATAAACAGCTATAACAGATATAAAAGCAATGTAGAAGCATTTACAAACATTAAAAAGGAGAGGTTACCCTTCACACT
The DNA here is from genome assembly GCA_016271365.2 of Neoceratodus forsteri. Classification (NCBI taxonomy): domain Eukaryota; kingdom Metazoa; phylum Chordata; order Ceratodontiformes; family Ceratodontidae; genus Neoceratodus; species Neoceratodus forsteri. The sequence goes on along the minus strand of CM057449.1, from coordinate 1,555,920,782 downwards.
GTGTGTGGGCTGGATTTTCAAAATCTATTGGAACGCCACAAGGGACTTGCAGCCAGGAGTTTGACACAAGTGGTGACTTGCATCAAACATCGGGGATTTTGCAATTTTAGAACATCAGCAGCCGCAGCTCCCACATGCAAGCCCCATGCAGCAGCTCCCCCTGCTGTACTTTTGCATCCCAGGGCAACCACTTCTATGGGACTTGTGGCACAGATCAGGTGAAATGCACTGTAAAAAGGGTCAGCTGTTGCAAACTGTGCCAAACATTGTGAAGTTGGACTGCACTGCATCCAAGGTGTTTGGCGCAGTTGTGTCCAACATCAGGGTGGACGCAGGGCTGGATGCAAGCCTTGCATCCACCTTTGAAAATCAGGCCCGCAGTGTCTCTACAGATGAAAAACTGCATTTTGGAGGATGCTAAAGAGATTGAGGAACAAATGGTGGCAGAACTGGTAGCCATTGATAGAAACTCACACCTCTTAAGGAGTCATCAGAGTTTACAGTAAGGAGTGTTAACCTTAAACTAATTGTAGAGAAGTACAATATCTAATTGAAAAAAAAAAAACACTCTAATTTTAGGAGAGATGAAGCAGATTATCGAAAAAAACAGATCCTCAGCTGGAAGAAAACACATTTATTTATTAATTTTTATTTAGTTTTTGTTTACCGGGTAGGTACACTAGCCAGAAAGACTATTTTCAGACATGACCCGAGAGATTACAGAGACAAACTTCTATAGAAACAAATAAGAATACATAACACAAGTTACATGCAGATATTTGAGTATAACAATGGTAATTAAGACAAGGATTTTAGGTAGCAGGACCAGATACACTAAAATACAATATTCAGGTTGTACAAGACAATACAATCAGGCAAAATTAAAGCCTCCAGACACTGATTTTACAATAACGGATAAAGTTTTAAAAGAGTGAGACAAGTCAGGCAGAAATAGATGAAAGGGAAGCTGGAGGGAAGGTGAGAGGAGTATAGAGGCAGTAGTGTAAAGGGTATAAGAGATGGAAGATATAGAGTTAGAGAGAAGGAGGTACCTATGTTTATGCAGGAAAGAGAAGAGGGAAAATAGAGGATGAGAAGGTTAGAGATGAAGAAGTGAAACTGAGAGGAAGTGCACCATGTGGGGTGGACCCCAGTACCCAAGGTGATAAATGAGAATGGGGTGGAGTTAGAGAGTAAAGGCTAGGGTGGTTTAAAGCAGGAGCATCTGTGGGAGGAGATGAGATAATGCTTGTAAATGTAATCAGCCACTGAGGGAGTGTAGTGATTTTGAATACTGCAGAGCAGACTATGTTGCAGAGGTAAACAGACAGCTGTAGGATGGGTCTTTTTACAGAAAATATCTGCTGATGCAGCAGTTGAATTTTAAAATACTCATGGAGAAATTCAACAAGCCTGTGAGGATGTTTTCATTAATTTGGTTACTAATTTTCTAGTAAAACTGGTAATGTGTATCCTCCCATTTCTTTCTTTTATTTTATTTTTGTTAACCAGGTAAGCACACTATACAAGGAAATGTCTACCATCAGGCATGACCGGGGAGATTACAATTTGCCAAATAATAGCTTGCCGACAGACCACAATAAGACCAAGTGAGGTATAAGCAGAGATACATAGATACACTACAGACTGCAAAAACATAAATTCGTCAGAATAATAATCCACAGAGATATGTGGATAATCGTACATTACACAAAAATACTAACTATAAATAATATCAAATATACAGGGTTTAGAATCTGCTTTAACAAATCAGCTTAGTTACAGAGGCCAAGTCATCATAGATTTGAATAAGTCACATAGACAGTAATTTTCAAGTGTTAAATAGTTTCTTAACTCGGCTTTAGACAGTTGTTGAATAGGGGTGTAGTACATTCTGATCATGAGGAAGTTCCAAAATTGGGATCAAAATATGAAAATGCAAGCTCCTCCATTTTTCTGTGTCATTTTGGGATTCATAATAATGCCTGATCTCTAGAACTTAGGGTATAGGTACAGGCAAGTTTTGCAAGATAAGTGGCTAAAGATGAGGCAATAGTCTCAGGTTTCAGATTTTATTATCAGGGGAGACAGAGTCAACAACGGAGTCAAAACTTATTTCCAGTGGTGCCCTGTATTAGTGCACTTAACATCATATTGCAGTAGTTCAATACAGAATATCATTTCACATTAAACAATTTAAGATAAACTTACACATTTGAAACCTTTAAGTAACAGAAGTATTTAGACATTTCCCACAGCCCCCTTTGTCCTAATCCATCTCTCTAATGTACCTCAAGTTGAAACAGGTACAACTTGTGATTTCTTAGAGAGATGGATTAAGGCAAAAAGGTGTTGAAGTACTTTGTCAATGAGATATCCAAGGTTAAAGGTGCATATACAGTAGCAGCAGAGGGAAGCCAACCACAGCTAGAATAAACAATGATCCATTTGGCAGGAGTTACTGACTGTAGCCAAGGTAAAATGGCATATATTGTTACAGGTTACATCCCACCTTCTCAAAGTGGATTTGAGAGTGTTGAAATAAGATAAGACACAATAGATTAATTTGGGCAGTAGGGTACCTTGAGCTATCACCATGCTACCTTTACACTTTAGAAATCATTTAAGTCTGTATGCAGGTCCTAACTTAGAGTTTACAGACTGCTTTTATGTGTAGTGAGAATTTAGCAACAGTATTATGAGACGTGTCTCCTACATATTTAAAAGAGTCAGACATCTTTCTTATGCAAGTAACCGTCAAGATATGTTATTTGTCTTGTGGTAGATCCATCGTGTAGTTTTTGTGGCGAGTAAAAGAGCATGACCTGTATTATGTTTACATTTAAAATCAGCTTATGTTGTAAAAGCCTGTTCTGAAGTAAGGTCATCACTCAGTATAGTTTGAGTTATAAAGGAGGGCACAACTGGATGCTAAGTGGTAGATTGTTATGTGTGTAATGTGTAGTGCGAATAGCAAGGGACCTAATATGGATCCATGTGGAACACCCACTAGGGTACAAATGCCATTGGAAGTAACCTTTCCAAATTTCACAGGCTGCTTTCTGTGGCTAAAGTAGCTTCTAAACCAGGTTTATTCAGTACAGCAGTTTAGTGCAGTACAATGGCAGGCCCACAAGGTCGAACGCCTTAGTCAAATCCACAGTAACAGCCACTTTTTTTTTATTTATTTAAAAGTTTGGTAACTGGGAAAGGCGTGTGAGCTGAGGCTCATTTCCAGGTGTGAACTGGAGGAAGGGGAAAGGGGAACAGAATAAGCAGCAGTTACAATCAACAGAAGTGCAAGAAATAGCATCATTAAAGTGCAATACAGTGGCAGCAAAAAATCATGGTAGGAATACATAGAGGTAACAAAATGCAAAATTATTGTACATTAGTGTCATTTAAAGATATGCAGAGGTGTGCAGGGGGATCAGACAGTTATAAATTCAAGTGAGGCAAAGCCCTCAGATGAGAGAGAGAGAGAGAGAGAGAGAGAGGAGGAGGGCACATAGGTATAGGATAGGGTGGCCAAGGGGGGAGAAGGGGGAGAGTTAGAGGGGGAGAGACAGGAGTAAGTGGGGGGAGGTTGGCTTTAGCAACTGTTTTAGGGATAGTAGAGATGAAGTATGGAGAAGAAGAGGAAGGAGTCGGTTCTATAGGGAGGGGAGATGGTAAGAGAAGGCAGCCAGACCAGTGCTAGAATGGGGTTGATGGATTGAGAAAGAATAGGAGCCTCTAGAGAAGGGGATAGGAGGAGATAGCAGAAGGGGAGAGTAGTGAGGTAGACAGGAGGGGAAGGAGGTGAACCATTATTTTCCAGTAAGGGGGGAGCAGTGGGAAAGGTGGCAAGAGGGTAGGGGGGTGATAGAAATAGTGGAGTAAAGGAAGCAGTGATGCATGCAGGGAGGAGAGTTAGTAGCAAAATGACAGAAGACATTAAAGAGGGTGTCAAGCCTAACGAGAGTGGAGGGAGAGGCTACACTGTAGACTACATTTGCATTGTCAAAACTTAGGAAGATCATTTTGACAAGCAAGTCCTTGCTGACTTCAGAGGGGAGACAATCCTTGTTATGGTGAAGGATGCCTAGTTTGGGACAAAGTTTTGAATGTATAGCATTGATGTGTGCTGAGAAGTCTAGATTACTGTTGAGCCACACACCGAGGTATTTGTAATTGAGGACTACCTCCAGTTGGGTAACATCAAGGGTGGAGAAGATGGGAAAAGGGGATAGCCTTGCTAGCTTTTGGCTAGTGACAAAGGTCATGGACACCATCTTCTTGGTATTTTCTTTGACCTGGTTGGCTTGAAACCAGCGTAGTACATTACGGAAATCATGTTGGAGTGAGGATGCAACCGCAGATGTGGAGGAGCCAGATGCATAGATGACAGTGTCGTCGGCATACATATGAATAAGGGAGGAGACACAGCTGGAAGGGAGGTCATTTAGAAAGACAGAGAAAAGTATGGGACCCAGGATGTAGCCCTCAGGGACTCCTGTGAGAATGGAGGGGGGTATAAGGCACTACTCACCTGCATAGATTGCTGGCAGTTAGACAGGTAGGAGTGGAACCACTGAACTGCAGGAGTGGAGAGACCAGCTGAGGCCAGTTTGTTTAAAAGGAAAGGGTGGGATACTGAATTGAACACCTTAGCAAGATCAATAAAAATAGCCACAGTGATGAGACCCTGGTCCATCCCTGTAAAGATAGAGGCAGTAACACGGAGAAGGGAGGTGATTGTGGAGTCCTTTTTTCTGAAACCAAACTTGAAAGGGGATAGGAAGGAAGGGATGGTCAAGGAAGTTGACTAATCTGAAGTGGATTAGTGATTCCTGCAGTTTAGCAATGGAAGGAAGGAGAGAGAGATAGGTTATAGTTTCCAGGGGAAGATGGATCACCCCCTTTGTGGAGTATCTTGGTGGTTTTCCAAGTAAGGGGGTTGACACAGAGAGAAAGATATGTTCAAATGGTGGGTGAGTGGGAGGAGAAAAGCGGGGGCTGATATGTGGAGAAGTTTAGGATCTAAGTCATCAGGGCTGTATTTTGAGGGACAGAGTTTTGAGGGTGAGGAGAACTCCCTTAGGGGAGACAGGAGGGAAGTGAAATCCAGCAGATGAGGAGGGTTGTTGTGGGGGGAGGGAGTGATTGAGGACTATGAGGGAGCATCACATATTGTGAAGAATTTTTGAAAAGGGGGCGATAGCAAGGTGGTTGGACATGAGTGAGACATCTACTTGGAGGGGAGGGGCTGCTTGGGGTGGAAGGTCAAAGAGAGAGTGGATTACCTTGCAGAAGTTGGAAGGGGAGTTTAGGTAGGATTGTAGGTTTGAGATGTAGTGAGACTTAGCTGTATGAATAGCTTTGGTGCAGGAGTTTCTAAGAAACTTGTAGTGCTAGTGGTCAGAGTCAGACTGGGAGGCCTTAAAGCAGGCACAAGCAAAGTCCCTAGTTTTGCATACCTCTAGGATGTCATTGTAATCAAGGGGTGATGGGAGCGTTTCACTCTAGTTCTTTTGAGGGGGCATAGGTGTCCCAGGAGCGAGTGAGGACAGCAGTGAAGTATGTTAGGTCTGTGTTGACATCTTGAGCAGAGTACACCAGGAACCAATCTCTGGAGGCTAGGTCACTCAAAAGAGCATTAGTGTTGATGGACCTTAGAGGTCGGTGGCAAATGTATTTTGGGGAGGATTTTGGTGGGTGGGATTTCCTAAGACAATAGGGAAGACAGTGATTACTGAATACATTAGGGAGCACACCAGCTGATGCGGCTTGATGGGGGTGAGAACACAGTACCCAGTTCATGAGGGCAGTTGTTTGATGAGTGGGGGTTAAGCCTGGTGGGTTCAGGGTTTAGTTGGGAAAGGTTCAAAGATTTGATGATATGCTGGATACGCTTAGAGTATGGGGGAGCCAGTTTAGGTTAAAAACACTGAGAATTATAAGTTTAGCAAAGGCAGAGAGGGAGACAAGGATGGAGAAAGAGTTAAGGAGAGAAAGAAGGGGGATCTTTAGGGATAAATAAAGGACACCTACAAAGATAGGGAGGGTGGAGGGAAGAGAGAGCTTGAGCAGTAAGAACTCGTAAGAGTTGGGGCTGGCCTCTTTGAGGGTGACAGCAGGAAATGTTGTGGCAGGTATAAATAGTCACACCACCACATTTACCTTTGTCCTGGTGGAAAAGGTGAGATTCAGGGAGGGTGAGAAGTGCCAGGTTTCAGAAATACAAAGGATTTCTGGGGAGTGTTGAGAGGTACATACCTTGAGGGAGTCTAACTTAGGGAGGAGGCTACTTGTGTTGAAATGGAAAAAACTAAGGCCTATGGGACAGAGAAGGGTGGAGGGTGGGAGGGAACCAGAATTAGGCTCCACATCACAAGCCAGGAGGAGTAAGGGGAGGGCTAGGCGGGAAGGTGGTTTGCACCTTTTGTGGTCTGGGGGGAGAGGGCAGGGGAGTAGCAGTTGTTGGAGTCGATGGAGTGGTGGAGGAATTCAAGGTGAGACGAGGGGGTAGGAAGGAGGCCTGTGTGGATAGTTTAAGTGGTAGGGTAGGGAGATAGGGCAGCAGGTAGTGGTGGGAGAGCAGACAGTATGGGAAAGAAGGAGAAGGGAGGAGGGGGGAGGGGGAAGAAAAGGAGATTGGAGAGGACAAGGGGATATGGGGGTTGAGTAAGGGAGGAGGGGGTTGGGGAGAGTAAGAGAAGGTAGATGAGGAAAGTAGGTAGCCAAAGGAGTATAACTGCAGAGGAAACAGGATGCAGGAGAGAGAGGGAAGAGGAGAGTAAGAGGACAGAGGGAGAGTTGGTTAGAGTTAGATAGTCTGAGGAGCAGGCAGAGCATCCGGTGGTGTAAAAAAGGGGGGGCAGAGAGATGTGAGGGGGTAGGGAGCAATGGACAACTACTGGAGGGAAGGGGAGGATTAATAGAAACTATTGATTAGGAATAGCAGGGACGAGAGCTGTGGTAAGAGAACAGTTATAGCAGGTTAGAGATGTGAGTAGAACAGATGAGAGAGCTCAGCAACAGGAGTAGGGGGTAAGCATGCCCAGTAGATACAGGTAGGCGAGGGATGGGAACAGCAGTTTGGCAATTAGAAAAATACAGACAATAACTATGACATATGGTTAAGTGGCAGAAATGCAGACTAATACAAAATAACTATTAACATGAAACAAGCAAGCAAACCTGGTTTAAAAATAACTAACATGTAGCTGGTTCCATGGTGCTGAGTGATGGGCGTTCACCTGTCATACTGGCAACCTGGGTTCACACCCTGAACCCAGATATCAAGAGCGGAGACTGGTGGGGAGGGAGTTAAGAGCATCCTTTGGATGCTTACCTCCAGGGGGTGAGATGGTACCAAACCGCTTGCTAGGTGGCTCCTGGCAGTGGCTTGTGGTAAGCCATTCTTGACGGCATGAACCTTGACATGCTGCTGAATGCTCCTGCCCCAGGATGCCACTGTGGCCAGGCCAAAATGTGGGAATTGGGTGAGCTATGGAGAAAAATAGAAAATCGACGCTCGGCTGAATAGATATCAGTTGCCTGGATACTCTCATGCCACAAAGCCCTAGGAGTAGCCTCCAGAACCAATCCTCACTTGCATGCCTCGTATGGATTTGGAACTCCATCTCCTCTCTCATGGGCCAAGGGAGGGGGCCCCCCAGTGAAGAGATACATCAGGTTGACCGAGGTGTGACATGAGGGGGTGAGAGGGGACAATGGATGGCAATGAGGGAAGATGCAGTGGGACAGGGTCCATTGGGGGACTTAGGGAGTGGCCGGCCGAGGGCGCAGATGACGCAAAAAAAAAGTAGCTAACATGTTATAGCAAGCTAAAAACTAAGTTGAAACTTATCAGATCTGGCTGACACAGGTAAATACAGGTTGCAAAGGCAGCTAAGAAAAAAGAAGTACAGTGCAAACAAGCCTAAATGTAAAACAGCATAACTACAAGTAGCAACAACCTGGACCAAATGGAGCATGGAACAAAATCAACTGGAAACAGCTGGTAAGACCTAACACAAAGCAGGAAGGCAAGAGTCAGCCAAGTAGGTGCAGAGGGGTGTGCAATGGTAGAGGCTGAAGCAGAGGACTGCTGGAGGGGTCTATTTTGGGCAGCATGGCCGGCTGACTGGCTGACTCACAGCTGACTCCAGGCAGACTCCTTCTTAGCACAGAATCTTTTGCACAGAGGGGCCACTGTTCATACTGGCCGCTTGGACCGATGGCAGTAAAGTACAGTGAGTAGCCCTCCGATTCACTGAGATGTGTGCTGGGGCAGGGTTCCAAGTCAGCTTTTAACGGTTGTGGTCCCCCAAGGTCTTGGAGGTGATTGATGGGGGAAGGGTGTTTGGCAGGCAGGGGAGCCCCCCTCACAACCCCTGAAGTGGCATCCAGCATGTGCCGCTGATCTCTTGGAGGCCGCAATCTTTATTGTGAAGCAGAGCCCGAGGAAAGCAAAAGGCTTCAGAGTCCTGCCTCCTCAGCCCTCCAACTGGCTGAGAGGTGTGCTGGGGCAGATTTAGAGGAGACTCTTAATGGAGTGGTCCCGCAAGGTCCTAGAGGCAATTGTTTGGGGGAGGGGGGTTGGCAGGCAGAGGAGCTCTCTCGCAACCCCTGAAGTGGCATCCGGCATGTGCTGCTGGTCTCAACATAGCCAATATCTTTGTTGTAGAGCAAAGCCCGGGAAAAGCAAAAGGCTTCAGAGTCCCAGCTCCTCAGACCTCTGATTGACTGAGAGGTGTGCTGGGCCAGGGTTCAGAGTTGGCTCCCAATTGAGCAGTCCCACAAGGTCCTGGTGATGATCGGTGGGGGGAAGGGAGTTTGGCAGGCAGAAGAGCCCGCTCATGACCTCTGAAGTGGTGTTCGGCGTGTGCCACTAATCTCAGCATGGCCAAGGTTTTTGTTGCAGGGCCGAGCCTGGGAAAAGCAAAGGTATTTAGAGTCCTGCCTCCTCTGCCTTCTGAATGGCTGAGAGGCATGTTGGGGTAGGGTTCAAAGTAATTTCCCAGTGGAGCTGTCCATAACATGCTGGAGGCAATCGTAGGGGGGAGGAGGGGTTTGGCAAGCAGAGGAGCCCTTTCATGACCCCTGAAGTGGTGTCCTGCATGTGCCTCTGGTCTCAGCATGGCTGAGGTCTTTGTTACATAGTAGAGCTGGGAAAAGCAAAGGGCTTCAGAGTCCTGCCTCCTCAGCCCTCCAATTGGCTGAGAGGAGTGCTGGGGTTCAGAGTCAGCTTCCAGTGGAGCAGTCTCTCAAGGTCCTGGAGGTGATCAGTGGTGGGGAAGGGGGCGGTTTGGCAGGCAGAGGAGCCATTTGTGACCCCTGAAGTGCCATTCGGTGTGCGCTGCTGGTCTCAGCATGGCCAAGATCTCTGTTGCTGAGCAGAGCCCGGGAAAAGCAAAGGGCTTCATAGTCTTGCCTCCTCAGCCCTCTGACTGGCTAAGAGGCATGCTGGGGAAGGGTCTAGAGTGAGCTCCCACAGAAGCGGTAACACAAGGTCCTGGAGGTGATCAGTGGGGGAGGGGGGATTGGCAGATAGAGGAGCCCACTTTTGACCCCTTAAGTGGCATGTAACGTGTACTGCTGGTCTCAGCACAGCTGAGGTCTTTGTTGCAGAGCAGAGACCAGGAAAAGCAAAGGGCTTCAGAGTCCCACCTCCTCAGCCCTCCTTTTGGCTGAGAGGCGTGCTGGGGAAGGGTTCAAAGTGGGCTCCCAAAGAAGTGGTCCCACAAAGTCCTAGAGGCAATTGTTGGGGGGAAGGGGGATTTGGCAGGCAGAGGATCCCCTTCGCGACCTCTGAAGTGACATCTAGCATGTGCCAATTCAGTTTGCTTTTATTCATGGGTAATGATGGTCAAAGAAAAATCATCGGCAAGCTTGACTATGTTGGAAGAGGTACTGTGCCTAAAGCCATGCTGAACTGAAGATAGGAGATGTTTGTATAGGTAATCAGTGAGTTGGGCAAATGCAACTTTCTCCAGCAATGTATTTAAAGGGGAACAGCACCTAGAACTTCACACCCAGATGTGGAACTGGTTCCAATTTGCACTCTATGTGCAAAAACATTTTTTCTTACTGTTTACTGCAGTATTGTACATTGCATTAGGCCAATTTTTCTGAGTTCTAAGCTGACATTTCCTGTAAACAGAAATCCCAGAATCCTGGCAGCTGACATCAGAGGAGGGCTGCAGCAGTGGGAAATTTAATAGCCTGCAGTGCATGTTACAGTTTTTATAAAATCTGATTTGTTTGTTGGTCCCACTGTCCTGCTGGGGCTAAGTACAGTTACAGAGGACTGTACATAGCCCCATGAGCACAATGGGACCAGCAAACTTTCAATCTGAGCTTATAAAACCTTTATTATGAACTGGTTCCTGAAAATCCAGCAACTTAACTGGCAGAGCCCTTGTCTTACTCGTGATTAAAATCCATAACATAATTACAGGTAAGAAAGGTGCCACCCAACAGGTTGCCATACCTCATCCCGATCCATGCACCTGCACCCACACATCAGCGCTAAAGTTGCAGTTTTGGCAGCAGCCTGTAGCAGCAGCATGCAAGTGGAAGCAATGGTTGAGTCACTTTTATCCCTAAGAAAAAGAAAAACACCAGCCACCCTCAGTCATGGCCCTGATCGAACCAATTTAGGGCAAAACTAAGCATCGCCTAGCACCAACGGCCAACCACATGTGTTCAACACCCCCACCTCATCAGCAATGGCAAGCTTACCTTTTGAGACCCCCCCCAACTGGAACAACACAAAGGCCAATCACCGCCAAACTTCAGCACTACCACCAGCTCAAATAACTGCACTGCCAAACAGCAACAACAAAAAAGCAGCATAACACTTACTTAATTTACATCAAATGACAACAAAGGTAGAGAGAACACAGTTCACATCCAGGAGTGCTGCTTGGAGAGTGAGACAGCATTCACTCCATGACAAGAGCTCCACCTCTTCTATGAACTCCAATTACAACAGCGCCGCCTACTGGTCATAGCCCTCCAAGAACTATTTTCTTAAAAGGTACTCCCCCAATACCCAAAAAAAACTCATTTTCAAAAGGTTTTTAAAGTTTTTTTATAATTACTTTTCATTGGTGACATTTTTGATCCAGTTCATAATAATAATAATATACTCCAGGGTGTGGTATATCATAGGATATTGTCACTTCTTGGGTGCCTGAGACACTTAGCCTGCAGCCTCATGCCTCACAGCATATGCCTTAACCGCCCCCCTCACCCACCTCTTCAATCTATCACTTGTCACTGGTACTATCCCCTCAATATGGAAAACAGCTCAAATGTTTCCATTACTTAAGGCAGGTGATCCCATGGACCTCAATAATTATAGGCCCATCTCCATCTTACCAATACTATCCAAGATGCTTGAGAAGCTGGTAAACTCTCAGTTAACTGCCTACCTTGATACCAACAATCTTCTAAATCCAGCTCAATCTGGGTTTAGATCTATGCATAGCACCATCTCTGCACTAGCAAAAGTCACAAATGACTGGCAGACTGCCCTAGACAAAAAGAATAATACCTGTGCTGTGTTTCTGGATCTAAGCAAAGCCTTTGACACTGTGGATCATGATCTTCTAATCACCTCACTAAACTCCATAGGCCTTGACTCACTCTCTATTAAATGGTTCAGATGCTATCTCTCTGGAAGGCTACAACTGGTAAAGAATGATGGTGATCTATCTACCCCTAAGCCACTCCTAAGGTGTACCCAAGGCTCCATCCTGGGTCCCATCCTTTTGCCATTTACATCAACAATATTGACTCCAATCTCTCTTTCTAATATCCACCTTTTGCAGATGACACTGTACTTTATGTGAGCGATCCTCACCATCAAAAGCCTGTGAGCTCCTACAGTCTCAATTCTCCCTCCTCCAGCATAACCTATTAAAAAAATTATTACTAAATGCTAAGAAACCAAAGCTATGTTCTTTGCCCCCAAGAACTGTTCTTCCACTATCCCATCATTCACCCTCCCACAACTCTCTACCATCCTTGGTGAAAATCTGAATATGTTGACAAATTCAAATACCTAGGAGTATGGATAGACAATAAACTAGACTATACTACCCACGTTGAAGAGCTCCTGAAAAAGCTAAGACAAAGACTTGGTCTATTCTATAGAATCAAACACTACCTGACCAAAGATTCCAAACAAAGATTAATCCTTGCATCATTCATGTCCCTCATTGATTATGCTGACTTCCTCTATGGTCATTGCTCCCTCTCCCATCTAAACAAACTAGACACCCTGTATCATAGAGCTATTAGATTCATTACTGACCTTCCCTCTAGCACCCATCATTGCTCTCTCTACAATGCAGTCAGCTGGACATCCCTGCAACATAGAAGAAGAAAAATGCTGCTACCTGGATCTACAAAGCTCTGACAAACAAACTCCTTCCTACATCTCAGACTGCTTCAACCAGATCACATCCAGGCCCTACACCTTGAGGATCAACAAACTGATCCTGCTGAAGATTCCTATCACCTGCACCCGGTATGGAAGAGCTGCAATCAGTTATTCCTGGCACTTATCTGGAATTCTATCCAAAGACATTGAAAATGGAAACACTGATCCCCTTACATCCTTCAAAAAGCTGTACACCAGCCTAATCCCAGATTCATGCAATTGCTTCCACAAGGCCTAGTCCTCCCACACCCCACACCCCACTCCCCTCCCACCCCCTTCTAAAGCTCCTCCCTATTCTTCTATCATTCCTCTGGTCCTTTCCACATCAAACCTCAAACATATATGCCCACCCATGTACCATTATCCAAGCCTTATCCCTACCAGACTGTTTCTCACCTTTAATAGGTTTTTGGTTTACTGTCCTTTGCCTTGTATATATGTAAATAATTGTACATCTATCTCACTCATAAATGTTTGTATTTGTGCTATTTCAATATCATGTTTTTGTATACACTCTGTAACCTTTTTTGTTATGACCACTCAGGTCCATCTTGTAAATGAGCTATGCTCAATGATGTTCGCCTGAATAAATAAAGATTTTGATTGATTGATTGATTGATTGATATCCGAGGCGTGAAGATATCCCATGATACATCACACCTTGTCATGTATTATTGCTTAAACATGCACTGCAGGTTATTTAATCTCCCAGTGCTGCAGCCCTCCTCTGATATCAGCTGTAGGGGATTCTGGGATTTCTGGTTAAAGGAAATGCCAGCTTAGAACTCAGCAAAATCACTCTAATGCAATGTACTATACTGCAGTAAGCAGTAAGTAAACAAAAAAAAAATGTTTTTGTCACAAAGCGTAAAGTGAGGCCAGCCCAACACTTGGGAATGAAGTTCTTATTGCTGACTGGCCCTCTTTAACATAGGCAATATGGAGATAGGCTGGCAGTTATTACTGGGAATTCAACTTGCATGCAGACTTTGATTACATGCACCCAAATGGCATGTCCCAGTCCTAAAGCTATGTACTTAATGATAAAAAATGTGCTCATATGCACAAACAATTTTTGGTTGAATGAACACCTTTTCCTCCAGACAGTGGCTCCATTTACATTAATACTGTCAATCACATATGTTAAACAGGGGCTAACTGTGCCAACAGAGGTTAAATATATGTCATTTTTAGACTGTTTTGGCCTGTCTATTTGCCAGAGCCTATAGTCATAGAGAAAACAAAGTGCTTAAATTACTGAGTGTGCAGCGTTTGATGAACTAGTATGTTTTCAATGAGTCTGATACATTCAATAAAGGTAAAAGTGAGTAGTTAGGGAGAAAGTGTGTGTGTTTTTTTGTCTCATATGATTATTAGACTTTGCAAAATTGCGAACAACATACAAGTCACCATAAAGACATTAAAATTTTATAGACTATACCGCACTTAATAAATGGAAGTAAAATTAAAAGACCTGTTTCACATGCCAAGACAGCTAATCATTGACACCCTGTAAAGCCTACTGTATGTAACTAAATAGGTTAAATAAACTCAGTAAGACTTAATCCTTTAAGACAAATACTGCCCAATGTCCCCTTATCTTCCAGTTTCTCAAATTTTACACTATATTAAGAATTCCATACTATACTGATGTGGAGGGACTTTTCCTCCTTACCCATGTCTTGGGTCACATGGGAGCTACAGATGCCCAACTGCTCCAGAGGGAGCCAACTCCTCCTAGATGATGGCCTCTCTCAACAAAGCCGGCTCCATGATCTGGATGGGAATCAGTATATTTCCCCCAGCCCCAGAGGAAAAGCTCCTATCTATCATGCAGTGCATATGTTAACTTCTTCAAGGCTGATGTTTTATTTCATTTCATTTTTATGTTTGCTTGCACACATGTGCAAAAAACATAGTGCCACCATATGAATTTTCATAGGTGTGCCACTCAGCTTCCAATGCCCTGCTCCTTCTTACAGGCGCTGCCTCACCACACCAATAAATGTCCGAGCTGTCTATGACAGCAGTTCAGATGCAGTGGTGTACAGTTGAAAGCAAAAGACTGCTACAATCAGCGGTGGTAACATGTAGGCAATTTACATACTGCCATCAGCAGTATGCAAAGTGCCTACACTCAGCACACTGCATCTGAACACTGCTGTCATAGACAGCTCCCTTGTTTTCTAGTTCCCCCTCCCCAAACACCCAAGTAGCACATTGGGAGCCCACCCCAGCATGCTCATGTGCACACCGTATGGCCGACAGGGGTGCCCAATCCCCTGTCTGCTCTGCTGCTCCCCCCAAACAGACTTTCAGGTGCCACACTGGGAGCCCACTCCAGCATGGCAAAAGTCTGTATGGCGACAGAGGTGCCCAATCCCCCGTCAGCTCCACTGTACCCCCCCCAAAAAAACAGACTTCCAGTTGCCATGCTGGGAGCCCACCCCAGCGTGGCAAACATCTGTATGGCTGACGTGGGTGCTCAATCCCCCATTGGCTCCACTGCCCCCCCAAACAATTCCAGCTGCCATGCTGGGAGCCCACCCCATCATGGTAAACGTCCCACGTTGTCTTCTAAAAAGGAAAAAAAACACCTGAAAACAAAAAATTGTCCCTCTTTGACTGTCTTGCCCCCCCAACCCGCACCCACACTCTGTGCACCCACCTCCCTACACTCCCCACCAACCCCATACTTACCTCCGGAGCCCAGTGTGATGATCTTCGGTGGACTGGGAACACGTCTGCACTCTTCAAAGCCGACCACAAACTGAAGAAATGTCGGTAAGCTGTATAATGGCATAAATGGGTTTTTTTCAACATTAGTGCATATCTTGGCCATTTTTGGAAATTTCTCCACCAAATTTTCAACATGGGGTTCTTGGGGCCCCACCTCATGAACTCAGTCACTGTCATTTTGTTATTCGGTCTCAAAAGGTGATTTTGCGGTCATTGCATGGAACTACCTTTCGGACTGAGTAACAAAATGACAATGTCACAGTTCATGAGGTAGACCCCAAAAACCCTACTGTTGAAAATTTGGTGAAAATAATCCCAAAAATGACTGTTTTACGAGAGTGTGTTGTGCAGTTCCTATGCATGCTCATATCTTTGAGAATTTTTAATATTTTCACTCCAGATTTTCAACATTGTCATTTTACCACACCTCCTTATGAAAAGTACAGCTGTCATTTTTCATCTCACCCAAAATGTGTTTTTGCACATGTAGCGCACATTGGCACGGTTGGTGTGCGAAATCAATGTTCGAGACACAATAAGAAAATTATATTGACACTGTTTATGAGCAGAGGTGTTAAAATGGTTATGTTGAAAATTTGGTGACAAAAGTCCATAAAATGACTTTATCATGAGTGTGCATTGCACAATTTGCACACATCCTAGTAAGTTCACGAATTTGTAATATTTGCAGTCCAGATTTTCAACATTGACATTTTTCCACACCTCCTTATGAGCAGTACAGCTGCCAATTTTCAGACCCTGGCCGAAATGTGTTTTTGCACTTCTGGCGTAGACAAGCGGTCACTGTGGGAAATTAGTGTTCAGGACAGATTATGAAAATCACAGTGACACTGTTCATGAGCAGAGGTCCCAAAATGCCTATGTTGAAAATCTGCTGTAAAAAATTGCATAACTAATTACATTACGGGTGTACGTTGAGCAGTTTCTACGCACGTTTGTGACTTCACCAGTTTTTGTATATTTTCATTCCAGATTTTCAACAATGCCATTTTTTTACACCTCCTCATGAACAGTACACCTGTCACTTTTCACATCCTGTTCTAAATGTGTTTTCACACCTGTGGTGCCAAATGGCACAGTCGCTGTGCAAAATCACCTTTCACCTAACGAACTGATAGTGTCACTGTTCATGCGGTGGGGTCACAAACAGCCCATGTGGAAAACTTGGAGTAAAAATACCAAGAAACACCCAGGGCATTAGGGTTTTTGATGGTAATGCCCTATCCTGTAGGGACTGACAGGCATCAGGGGTGCGAGTTGGGATTGTCGACAGTAATGCTCATGCCATTCCACCCCCACCCCCACCCTGCAGCCAGTGACAGGTATCGAGGTGCGCCTTGGACCCTTTGCCCACAGAGTTCACCCCATTCTCCTATACTGCACCCATTTCAGTGTATTTCCTTATGGAATGAGGTGAATGTAAAGCCCAAACACCCCAAGGCACATCTCAACACTTGTTAGTGTCTGAAGGGTAGGGTGAGGTGAAATATCATGACCGTCATTGGGGACGACCCAAAGGCACACCCCAATACCTGTCCAGCTCTGCAGAGTGAGGGTGGAGTTGGCGTCAGTTCAATACTTCAATGCCATTCCTATACGGCATCTGTCTAACTCCTGCACTTCCACTGCTAATGCCAAAAGCAAACATTCGGCATCAACAAATGCTTGTTATTTTATACTGAAAGGTCTGTGGGCTCAGGAACCCATTTTCACAGATGTCCAGTGTTTACAATATACAAAAACATGTAATATAAGTATCACAACACATATATACAAAAAATAACATGGGTTATTTAAAACACTTACAAGCAGAGTTTTTCAACAAATTACTCCTTCGTGATGTTTTAAAGGTGGACATCATGATGAATTTAGTACAAGTGTTTTCTGTTGGCTCATCATAGGCTTGGCATGGGAAACCCATGTATTCTGTATACTGTACATTGATGGGCTAACACTAACATAACCCTGATAGATCTGGGGTATGGTTCCCATCCCTCCTCACCCACGTTTTCCATCCTAAAAAGCATAGAAAGTGGTGTATCTGCTATCTGTATAGCAAAGATTTGGGAGAGCTCCTGCACAACCTGGACCCAAAATGTCCTCAGATCATGACATTCCCAAAAGCAGTGGATATAGATGTCAAGCACTCTGTCGCAGCACCCACAGATGGGGGATATTACAGGATTAAATTTATGCACTGTGGCTGGTGGGCAGTAGGAATTTAAATTGTGTTTCCTTATATTTATTGCAAATTAAGAGTCCTATGTGTGATTTAAGCACTGTGCTCCTATTCTCATCTGTAATTGCTACCCCCAGGTCCCTCTCCCACCTTTGACTTTTGATGAAAGGTTTGGGAATGCATCCCTATCTTGCATCACCATCTACCCTAGTAACCCTTTTGGGTATGTACGGATGCAAAAGAAAGACTGCTTTACTGGGTAAAGTGGAGACAATTCAACTGGGTCTCTATTCCTACTTCTGCCAAAAGCCCATATCTCAAAGTACTTATATTGATGAGCCAGTGGGAGCCCAAATTGCTCCCTAAGTGCATCTAAGGATATGATTACCTCACTTGTATAGAGATCGCCCACACACTGAACCCCCAGTTCATTCCAGAGCTGAAAATCAGTGTCCTGCAGTTCTGGTAGAAATGAAGGGCTATCTGTGACAGGGACCAGGCTTCCTAGGTCCTGCCCACCATTGTATTCTTGTGTGTAGTCTGGTTATACACCCGTTGTCACCCGGGATCTAAGCAGGCTGCTAATTTAGCTGGGGTGCCCTCCTCTTCCAAATCCATCCAACTAGCCACTTCCCCCTGGTTAACCCAGTTCTGAATTTATCTCTGCTGTATGGATAAGAAGTAGCCCTTTAAGTCAGGGAACTTCAATCCACCCTTCCATGTTTCCCTTTAGTCTCTGCAGGCTCCTCCTGTGTCATTTATTTTGCCAAATAAACTGGGTGAATTCCCATTCCAGCTTTTTCATATCCTATACTGTAAATCCCATTGGAAGCATCTACATAACAAACAAGATGCAAGGCAGCACATTCATTTTTATAAGGCTGATCCAGCCAAGAAATGGGGTAGGGCCCTCTAATGCTCAAGATCTACAGAACTGGCTGGCACCAGAGGTCTATAATTCAAATTATATAGACCATCCAAGTCTTTCCCTACTTTAATACCAAGATATGTGAACCATCTCCCCACTTCCTTAAACCCCTACATGGCCTTAGACCCCATTCCCTCCTCTTTTGATACTCTGAGCAATTCAGATTTAAATACATTCAATTTATATTCTGAGAAGGCTGCAAAATATCCCACTACATTTAATAATACCAGGATAGTCTCCTCAGATTCCATGACAAATAACAGAAGATCGTCAGCATACAAAGTTATTTTATGCCCACAACCTGATCTGCCATCCACCCCCCTTGATTCCCTGCTCTTCCATAATTTGAATAGTCAATGGCTTAATGGCTAGGGCAAACAGCAATGGGGAGAGGGGGCCTCCCAGCCTCATCCCCCTCTGCAAATCCTGTTCCTTCGATGGTTCCCCATTCACCACAATCTGTGCATGAGGGTTCCAATGAAGGAGCTTCAGCATGTCTATGTATGCGTCACTCAGTCCAAATCTGCACAAGGTCTCATAAAAGTATTGCCACTCCATGCCATCCAATGATTTCTTGGCATCCATGGACAGCACCCTTTCTTGCCTCAGATGCCAAGAATCCAGATGGATCACATTCAGTAACCATCACATATTGTGGTAAGAAAAAATGTGCTTTAACAAAACTGGCTTGATTCAGGTGAACTATTAAGTGGAGGAAGTCCTCCAACCTCTTGCCTAGTACATTTTCATAAACATTCAGATCACAATTCAGAAGCAAAATGGGCAGTTGCAATGCACACTCCAGATGGTCCTTGCCTGGTTTTGGCAAAACACAGACCAGGACTTTGAGACATGAGACAGGTATCACCTCTCCTCGACCACCTCCTCTAACACTGCAACTGTGAAGCCCACCAGGTCCCCACAGATTTCCTTGTAATATTCCATGACAGACCCATCTGGGCCTCCATCCTTCCTTTTCTTCATTGCCCCAATGGCTCTCCCTAAGTCTTCTGGTGTGACCTTTGCCCCTAAAATGGCTTGCTGGCATTCAGTACCGGGATCTGTATCCCATCCAGGGAGGTAGTAGCCTGCTGTTTCATTCCTTTACATTCTGCCTGATATAATTTCTGACAAAATGAGCAAAACATTTCCCTTATCACCTCCCCTTTAGTTTCCACATTGCCATTATCCCCTCTCACAGCTGGAATTGTAGAGGATCCATTTCCGCCTTGCAAGAGCCTCACCAACACCCCCCCCCAGTTTGTTTCTCCACTCATAAACTCGCTGTCTTGCATAGAACAGCAAAGTACTAGCCTCCCTTGTGAGCAGTAAATTAAGGACTCCACATGCTGCTAGCATCTCTCCCTGTAAAGCCTCAGAAGGGTCACCCAGGACCCTTCAATTCCTTTAGTCTCATCTCAAAACCATGTTGCCTCTCCCTCCTCTCTTTTTTAGCTGACTTCTTAGCTCACAATCATGCCCCACATATATGCCTTGCCCGCTTCCCATTAAATTGCCTTTGATGATGCTGTATCCTAGTTGGTACCACAATATATGTCCCAGTGTTCTTTTAACTATGTCTTGAAGTGCTCACAAATCATAAGATAGGGAACCTCCACCCTGTCTTCGGTTAGTTCTCCCCTCTTGAAGGAATGTAAGGATGAGCATAGCATGATAAGACATGTGGATAGGACTATGCAAAAACATCATGGACCTGGGCATATTGCTTCCAGGGCACATAAATATAGTCCTGGATGGATCACGTCTTGTGGGGACTGGAATTCAAAGTAAACTCCTTGGCTCCTGGATTAGCGTCTCTCCAGGCATCTAAAAGGTCCATGTCCAACCTTCCTAGAAAGTATGTTTTAGTGACTGGCTCCATTGGTTTCAATACAATTTCATTTGTATGCGATTTCAGATGTATGCCCAAAAATAAGATGTCCCAAGCATGTGCATACAACAGGAACTGACTGTCTTTTGGATAATCCTTTTTATAGACAGGCACTAAATGAGCTAGTTTCCATAAATCAGGAACTATACCTGTAGTGACCAATAGATTGAAGAGCTTAGTTCTATGGGCAGATAAGCTGTATGCAGCAAGTTTTAGGAGCCTAGACTTGATCCTGTCATGTCCTTCACTTTTATCTGCAGACACTGTACACAGTGTGTTGTAGTAATTTACAGACCTCAGCTGCCCTGGCCACCCACAGGTGGAATGGAGGCAGTCTAGGATAGACAGAGCCACCTTTTAGGACTGGTCCAGTGGAAAAGGGGCTCCTAATCATTATGTTACTAGTGGATATTGGGACGTTCAAGTTCAAGTTCAAGTTCAAGTTTATTGCAGGAAAACTCCATTGAGCAAGCTCATTCACAAGGAGGTCCTGTGACATATAGACTTACACAGCATACATACATAAATAGTTAATAAACAATATATACATAAATGCAAGCGTCACATAATACAGGCAAGATATACATACAAGGACACCACATGGGATGACCGCAGGTGGTAATCAGCTAATGTAACACAGGGAAGCGACTTATAGATAGCATACTGATAATTGAAACGTGGTAACTGGTGTTTGCAATACATACATTTTGGCAGATGGGACAAACAACAGAATAAAATGGATAAGGAAGGTAGGAATGGCTTGATAGTGTAATCAGCGAAGTGTATACGTAGACAAAGCCAAGAGTAGGAGGGGAAGGGATAGCAGGAGTTGGATTGCTGTAGCAAGGTAGCAGATATAAGTCAGGAGCCGGATAGTGGAATAGTATCTTAATATAAATGAAAGTGCAAGCAATAAGTAGTTAAAATGAACAAAGCAATTATGTCTTACCAAAGGATGCACATGGCACACATAGGGATAAGAAGAGGCTTAATGACAGTTGCATGTATCTTTTATTTTAGCTGAGCTTAGCACTTTGTAAGAGTTAATTGAAACTGTGCTAGTTAGTTTCAGTACGGTCTGTAATTGGTTCCAAATAGAGGGAAGGACATGTGCAATAGCACGTTTACCAAAGGAGGTCCACATCCTCAGTATATTAAGCATAATAAAGTCAGATTTTCTTAGCGAGTATGCACTATGTGAAATACTAATGAGAGATGAGAGATAACTCTGTAATTTCTGCAGGAGCAGTTTAACAGTCCATAGACCAGCATGGAGCAGGCATCTAGTAGTGAGGGATGTCCATCCAACAGCTGCATATAAGTCACAATGATGCGAACGGTAAGGGGAGTTGGTAATGAACCATAACACATGGTGATAAAGGATGTCCAGTTTACTTAGATTTGCAAGAGTGGTAGAGGAATAGATTACATCACCATAGTTGAGAAGGGGGAGAAAAGTGGCCTGGACGAGCTTATTTCGAGTTTCAAGGGGGAAGAGGGGCCTATTTCTAAAGAAGAAACCTAGCCTGGCTTTTAGCCTTCTAGAGACATCTTCGATATGGTCATTGAAAGAGAGTTTGTTGTCAATCTAGATACCCAGGTATTTAAATTTGGTGACAACTTCCAGAGGTTCATTTAGCGTGGTAACAATGAAATCTTGGGCACAGTATTGGGGGTACCTGTGACAGCACTACAGGAGAATATCATCACTTTAGTCTTCTTGGTATTAAGCAGAAGCTTTTCCTTTATTAGATTAAGCTCAAGTTGTGCAAAGTCCATTTGGAGCACTCCCTTGACTTCAGATAGCGATGAGTCAGAAGTATACAACACAGTATCATCCACGAAAAAGTGCAGATTGTATGTAGATATGTTGGAATCAAGATCATTAATGTATAATGAAAACAAGATAGGGCCTAAGATGGATCCTTGGGGGACATCTCTAACAACCGGCAAGGCAGCAGAAAAACAGCCTTCTGCTTTTACTTTTTGGGATCTTCCAGTTAAGTAACTAGAGAACCACTGGGTAGTACTGTATGGTATGTGGCACCTAACTTTGCAAGGTAATTGACTAATAGTTTGTGGTCAACAGTATCAAAAGCTTTGCTTAGATCCAAAAAGACTGCTCCAGTTACCTTCTTTGCATCTATAGCAGAGATCCAGTCGTTGGTTACTTTTGCTAGCGCAGAGATTGCGCTATGATTTGCCCGGAAGCCAGATTGGGCTGGATTGATGAGAGAGAAGGTTTCCAAATGAGATTTTAACTGAATGTGGATCAGTTTTTTGAGAACTTTAGAAAGGATAGGCAATATGCAGATAGGCCTGTAGTTATTTACATCGCACTGGTCGCCAGATTTAAACAGAGGGAGGTTATGTGCTGATTTCCAGCAGGATGGCACAGTAGCAGATGTAATGGAAAGATTGAAGATGTGGAGAATTGGGGCAGCGAGATGGGCATATCCTAACCTTAGGAAAAAGGGTTCCAAGCCATCGTCCCCTGTGTTTTTTTTGGTGTCTAAATTAAGGACAGAATATTTTGCTTCTTTATAAGTTATCTCACACAGTTGGAAAGGGCTAGGTGTGGGGCTAGATATGGGGGGGGTATGCTGGTTCTGCAGTGAGCCAGCATAAGGTGAAGAGTCAAAAGCTAATCCAGCTGTGGCAAAGTGGGAGTTAAGTTCCTCAAGGATTAGGGACTTGTTTTCCACAATCTTGCCACTTGCAACTATCTTTGTTGGGACGGAAGGGGCCGTGGGCCACCCTTCTATAGACTTAATTGTCTTCCATATTTTATGAGGGTTACCGTTAGCTTGTTCTAGGGTAGAGATATAATAGTTAGCTTTAGCAGAACGTATACTTTTCACACAGGTATTCCTGGCTGTTCTAAAAGCCTGCCAATCCGAAGATTTTTTGGAATGTCTAGCTTTTGCCCAGAGCTTATCTCGGGCTATATGGGCTGCTTTAAGATCTGAGGTGAACCAGGGGTTAAAGTTGTTCCATACCCTTACTTTGATGAATGGGGCATGCTTATTTATTATTCTAGTAAGATTGTCATTAAGGGTGTAAGCTGCCTCATTGACATCTTTGGCTAGGTAGAGGTCTTGCCAACTGATCATGCCCAGGTCAGAAAGGAAGTTTACTACACTGAACTTGCCAAAGGACCATTTTTGTTATAAAGATGGGCTGTGGTCGGGCCTTAATTTGAGATCTTATGCAAGCAACAATCCCATGATCACTCATGTCATTGTGAAACACTGCTGAGTGAAATATTTTATGTGGGTTGGTGATTAGTACCACATCTAGGATGGAGCTATTGGCAGTATTTAGAATGTTATTCCTAGTAGGTTCGTTGATTAATTGCCCAAGACCTAGCTCGTTGCAAAGGGATTTGAGGCAGTGTGATTTAGGTGTTAGCCAATCCATATTTAGATTCCCTAGAAATATTGTTTCAGTTTTTGCATCTGCGAACATGGATTTCAGAAGATTAAGGACTTCATTGCCACCAGACGGAGGTCTATAGCCACCTATAATAGTGATACATTCCGAAGAGGGGAGATGACGGTTCAGAGAGACAATCTCTAATTACTTGGCTAAAGATTTGCAACTAATATTGGTAACCGAGTACTTAGATTTGGCATAAATAACCACACCCCCCGCCTCTAGAATCTCTGTCCGCTCTAAATAGTTTATAGCCCTGTAGTGAAATTTGTTGATCAATATTTGTCTTTTTTAACCATGACTCAGTAATTATGATGAGGTCAGGGTTGATATGTGTGGCCCAGGCTTGCAATTGTACAAGTTTTCTAGGCAGGCTTAGAATATTGACCATCATCATTTTGAGACCTGTGGCCTCAGCAAAGTCAATAGGCGAGGTAAGTCGTGGGGGGGGGCAGGGTTTAGTTCCACATTTCCTGAGCAGAGGAGAAGCAGTAATATAATTTTCTTTAAGGAGCTTATAAAGATGGAGACTGCTTTTTTATTTCTTCGAGGTTGCCCATAACATACTGCACAGGAGGTAGCACCACTGTAATGACAGTTTATCGTGATCAATGTGAGTGCTCGAATAGACATAGGCGAGCGCAGCAGTGAGGGGAGGGTGGTAAACCGGGGGAATAGGCTAGAAGGGGGGAGGAGGATTAAGTAGTAGCTGCACAGCAGACCATTATAACATAAGGTATTGATAAAGTGCATTGGAGAACTGATTTGCATTGAGGTACTTCGGGTTGCACTGTATTGTTGGGTACTCTGTGCATTAGGAATAATAATAGCACAGTAAGGAAAGCCAAAGTACCAGGATGGGTGATCTTATGATTGGTATTAGTGCAGTGTTTTTCTGGGCAAGTAGTTGACCCACCTAGGTACTCACTTAAAACCTAAGTGAGATATACAACAGAAAGGGGAACAAGAAGAGCAGGAGCAGATCAGTTTAGTGGCTAGGGCTCTGAAGATATTCGCACAGGGGCAGGCTTATTGGCCACACTCAGCTACCAGTCATAGGTTGGCAGCAGACAATACTAGGCCAATGAAACAGCAAAGAGTTAGGGAAGGCAGAGCATAAGTGTATTTAAAGGAGGCCTGGGAGGGGGGTGTGGGAGTGGGAGAAAATTTCAAGCAAGAGCAAGAGCTCAGAAGTCGAGATTAAAGCAGGGAACACTGTAAAAGTCTATAGAAAAGGCGCTCCAATCAGAGCGAAGCAGGCAAGCGGGCATACCAATCATGATCCCCTTAGGGCAGCACCACACCAATCAATGGTGCCCAGGTGTGCTGGCTCTCTGAGAGGGATTTTAGCGGTTAGTACCTGAGCTGCGATCCGTGCCCCGATGCCCTTACGCTGGTAAGGGCTGCTGGAGGGAGACGGTGGCAGCGGCAGCTGTAGGAGTGGCTGTTGCTGGCCGCATTTTCACCGGCGCGCCTTCAGGCTCAAATCCTATGGACAGAAAGAGAGCTGGATCACTTATTTATAAGGGCAGACAGTGTTTCAGGGGTGGGAAGGCAGGGAAGCTGGCGGCAGTTCATCAGCAGGGGGTCGGGGTGATAGCGGAGACAAAGGAAATGATTACAGGGTCTGGGCAGGCAGGACAAAGTAAATGGCTGGATGATAGGAGATGAAGCTGGGGGGGAGGGTGTACTGTCTCAAGGAGAGAGAGGCAGCCACCAAAAACACACAAATTACAATTAGTTTAAGGGAGTGTACAGCAGGTCAGCGCTAGGTACTGGGGAAAAGATGAGAAAAAAGCAACAGTGGACAGAGCAAGAGTTTAACACAGTAAAATGCAAACAGACAAGTTCAGAGGACAGAGCAATAGCTTATACTGTAGGATAGCAGAAGGGGAGAGTACAGCTTAACTCACTAACCATACACTGCCTAAGTTTACAGTTTGGTAGCAGTCTATGCTAGGCAGGACACAGTAGTATCTTGCAGTCTTAATTTAACCCAACTTTACATTCACTGTCACATTTTTTGTACAAATTTCAAGCAAGAGCAAGAGCTCAGAAGTCGAGATTAAAACAGGGAACACTGTAAAAGTCTATAGAAAAGGCGCTCCAATCACAGCGAAGCAGGCAAGCGGGCAGACCAATCACGATCCCCCTAGGGCAGTGCCACACCAATCAAGAGTGCCCAGGCATGCTGGCTCTCTGAGAGGGATTTTAGCGGTTAGTACCTGAGCTGCAATCCATGTCCCGATGTCCTTAGGGCTGCTGGAGGGAGTCAGTGGTGGCAGCAGCTGTAGGATCGGCTGTTGCTGGCCACTTTTTCACCAGCGTGCCTTCAGGCGTGAATCCTGAGCTGCAATCCATGCTCCGATGCCCTTACACCGGTAAGGGCTGCTGGAAGGATTCGGTGGCTGCGGCAGCCATAGGAGCGTCTGTTGCTGGCCGCTTTTTCACCAGCGCACCTTCAGGCGTGAATCCTGAGCTGCGATCCATGCCTCGATGCCCTTACGCTGGTAAGGGCTGCTGGAGGGAGTCAGTGGTGGCGGCAGCCATAGGAGCAGCTGTTGCTGGCCGTTTTTTCATCGGCGCGCCTTCAGGCGCAAATCCTGAGCTGCGATCCATGCCTCAATGCCCTTACACCGGTAAGGGCTTCTGAAGAGAGTTGGTGGCAGCAGAGGCCTTAGAAGCAGCTGTTGCTGGCCACTTTTTCACCGGTGCGCCTTCAGGCACAAATCCTATGGCATGTACTGAAGGCAGACAGGTCAGAAAAGTGAATGTTAAAGACATTAGCAATAGTGTCAGTGTTATTACAGTTTATATGGTTCAATTCCACAGCATGAATAGAACCAAACTGACACAAAAGTGAAAAAATGGGGATACACTGCCCATAGAAGGTCTTACCTTGGCCATGACAATGTTTTAAACCAGTGCCAAATGCCAGGGAAGTCAATCAGTCTACAGTGTGATCAGAGTGAGCAGGTGTGCAGTGGCACTTGAACGACACAGAAACAATTAATTATCCAGTCAGCATTTACATTTCCCTTAAACCAGACATTAATGGTGCATCAGTTTCAAAGTACTGAAGACTTGAAACAGGCTGCACACTTATCTTACAAGTCTTTATAAGTTGTATCACAGGCCCACACTCCTCCTTAGCCCCCAATCAGTGGATTTCAATTGGAGCCGAACAGGTGGGACACAAGGGGCGTGCACAAAAACATGCAAGCATGCACTAGCTGACATTTTAACATCTAAGCATGATGCCTTCCTTAGAGCTAAGGTGTGTGGGGACCCATTAACTACTTAAATCTTTTGTCCAAGAGTTCCTGTTCCTTTTGAAATGGTAGACAATCACAGCTATACACTTACTTACATACCTACACCTCAGACTTACTGATAGAACTGGCACACAAGTGAACATATTAGGCATGCACACATCTCCCATCAGTAATAAAACAACATAATAAATATGTTAAAATGGATATGTGAGCCAGTTTCATGGCAACAAGATATGGGGGATTGCTCTAGCATGCTGGTAACCCGGGTTCGTGCCCTGCACCAGAGGTATCAGGAGCAGAGATCAGCAGGGAGGATGACAAAGAGTACTTCAGATGCTGTCCTCCAGAGGTGGAGGGAGCTTGCAGTAGTGCTCTGTACTGTCTCCTGGTGATGATGGGTGGAGGGGTCAAAGATGACACTGATGGCCATGCCATGTCAGGCACCCACCAAGCCAGCTGTGCATGTGCACAAGTGGTTGGGGTAGAGGGCAGATGGGATACAGAAAAGAGAAAATGCCATGGCATCACTCTGAATGACAGCCTCTCCACCAATTCCCATACCTGAACCCTCCTTGGCAATGTACCCGATGGTCACACCCCCTCTGGATGCCATATATATGCTCCTCTACAGGGCTACGGTGTGGCTGCCAGTAGGGACAAGCTGCCCAATGGAGAGGGAAGTAAGATGCTCTCAGGCACATCCCCAGTGATGATGACCAGCAGAGTCCCCTGACAGGGACAAGCCAGGCCGAGAAGGCATCTGGTGGTCTGGATTGGAAGTGTGACTAAGCAGGGTGCAAGATGAGGGAGGAGTCTGGTGGGAGAAAGAAGTGACAGTGTGGGGGTTTGAAGGAGAGTGGTCTTGGGAGACACAATAGGAGCTATATATATATATATATATATATATATATTCTTTGGAAAAAAACTTCATTAATGCATCAGTTAGGGTTGTTTCCACAGCAACAAAATTGTGGAAATTCAACATTAGAGTTACCAACCCTAACACCCCCTACCCTACCCCCACCACCCTCCACACAACAACAGGCATTGGGGTGTTTGTTGGGGTCGTCGGCCTAACTTTCACCCCATTCCATTTGTAAGTAAGCTGAGGTGTTGAAGTATAGGAGAATGGGGTGATAGGCATGATGACTCCAACGAACACCCCAATGTCTGTTGTGTGGGGTAAGGTAGGGGGTGTTAGGGTTGGTAACGCTAACATTGAATTTCCACACTTTTGCTACTGTGGAAACAACCCTAACTGATGCATTAACAAAGTTTTTTGCAAAGAATGTCCTTGCTTTTTGAAAAAGTGTAATATAACTATTAAATAACATGTGTTTGTGGACCCCACGCTCCCACCAAGCTGCCCATTTGTGCATAATGTAAGTGGCCCTGCGCTCCCACTTACAAATAACTACAGAGCCATACAGCAGCCCTATAGGGCTTTAAAGTAGTAGTAGACCAGGGAGGGGCTGTGGACATGGCCTACCTAGAAGTAGTAGACCAGGGAGGGGCTGTGGACATGGCCTACCTAGATTTTAGCAAGGCATTTGACACAGTCCCACACAAAAGATTAATAGTCAAATTAACCAGCCTGGGAGTGGGTCCCAGGGTGGTAGCCTGGGTAAAACATTAGCTGCACAACAGAACACAGAAGGTAATTGTAAATGGAGTCCACTCTGAAGAAAAAGGGGTTACTAGTTGGGTACCGCAGGGTTCAGTATTGGGTCCAGTCCTTTTTAATGTCTTCATCAGTGACATTGCAGAGGAACTGAAAGGAAAAGTATGCCTTTCTGCAGATGACACAAAGATCTGCAACAGGGTTGATACACAAGGAGGCATGGAAAGGTTGGAGGAATGGTCAGAAGTATGGCAGCTAGGATTCAATGCAAAGAAGTGCAAAATAATGCACCTGGGAAACAAGAACCCAGGGGAAGAATACACAATGGGGGGAGGTAGTAACAACAGCAAAAAAAGAAAGGGACCTGGGGGTAATCATATCAGATGACCTTAAGGTTAGCAAGCAATGTGAGAAGGCAGTAGGGAGGGTTGGGGGTATACTGGGATGCTTAGGGAGAGACATCAGCAGCAGAAAACAGGAAGTTGTTATCCCTCTGTACAGACAGTTGGTGAGACCCCATCTGGAGTACTGCATCCAGTTCTGGAGACCCCATCTCCACAAGGACATAGACAGGATAGAGGCAGTCCAGAGGAGGGCAACTAAAATGGTGCAGGGTCTGCAAGAGAAGCCGTATGAGGAGAGACTAAGGGCTTAATATGTATACCATTGAGGAAAGAAGAGAGAGGGGACATGATAGAAACTTTTAAGTACCTCAGTGGAATCAACAAAGTCCAAGAGGGTAGCATCTTTTAGAAAAAGAGACGTGCAAGAACAAGGGACACAATTTAAAAGATAGAAGAAGGGGTTCAGGGCAATGTGAGGAAGTATTATTTCACAGAGAGGGTAGTGGATGCATGGAACAGCCTTCCTGAGGAAGTTGTGGGGTCTAAAACTGTGGGAGAATTCAAGAATACATGGGACAGACATAAGGCAATTCTTGTGGGGGGTAGGAAGAAATAGGCTGTTGGTTAACTAGGATCTGCGGCCTATCCTGTAGGTAGGGAAATGGGCAGACTAGATGGGCCAAGCAGACCTTATCTGCCGTCAAGTCTATGTTTCTAAAGGAACCCTTGTAACACTAATTTGCCTATATCCCAGCAACCATAGCAGCTATGAAAAAAATTCCACTGCTGTTGTAATCATAAAAACCCAGACTGAAAAATGAAATAAAAAAAGACTTTCACTGTAATCAAACCCTGTACCCTGCTGCCTCCACTATCCATTCCACTGAGCCACTGAGGCTATGTAATAAAGGGCAGCACTTTGTAATTACATCTCCAATTTGCAACTAGAACAGTTGCAAAAGCCACATTTTTGCATGTTGTCTACTTTGCGAAAATCATACTTTCGCACTACACAGAAAGTTATAGTTGTGAAACACATATTGCTGCACCTTTGCAAAAGTAAAAGTTGTGCACACTAACCCACATTTTCGAAAGACATATTTTCATACGTTCACAATGGCTTAATGTGTGAAAACAGCACTTCCGAAGAACAGATTTTTGCAGAATGCCCAGACATCCGTACAAATATGTATTCTTTCGAAAATTCAAAATGCTTCAGAAAGAAACATTTTCGTACATGTACCCACATGTCCAAAAGTTTTACTTTTGTTCGAAAACGGCTCTTGCAACATACATATTTTTTCTCCATGTCCAGATATCTGTACAAATATGTATTCTTTCGAAAATTCAAAATGCTTCTGAAAGTAACATTTTTGAACGTGTACCCAAATGTCCAAAAATGTTACTTTTGTTCGAAAACAGCTCTTGCAAAGTACATATTTTCACACCATGACCAGATGTCCATACAGATATGCATTCTTTCAAAAAATAAAAAATGTTTCCAAAAGTAACATTTTCACACATGTACCCACATGTCCGAAAATGTTACTTTTGATCAAAAACAGCTCTTGCAAAGTACGTATTTTTGCACCATACCAGATATCAATACAAATATGTATTCTTTTGAAAATTCAAAATGCTTCTGAAAGTAACATTTTGCACAGGTATACACATTTGCAAAAATTTTGCTTCTCACCGTTATACTGATGATTTTTTTGTATTTAACACTTTATATCTCCAAAACTACTCAACAGATTCCCTTGAACTTTGGTGGGTCCAGAGTGCTATACTTAGAAAATATGCTTGCTAAATTTCATGTAATTCTTTATAACCACTCTAAAGTTATTACCCTTCAAAGTGAACTGTACCATAGATGTGCACTTTAACTACACTGATGCATTTTCTGTTTTTCAGCACTTTATACCTCTAAAATCACTACTCTAACTACTACCAGACTTCGCAGATTAAGAGGCCTACATCTTGAAATTATGCTTGCCAAACATCTTTCAAATCCATTAAATGGCTCCAAAGTTATTAACCCTCAAATTGTGCAAATATCTAGCACATTTGTAAAAAATCTCACTTTATACTGATGATTTTTGTGTTTTTTCAACACTTTATATTTCATAAACCACACAACAGATTCCCACCAAATTTGTTTCACCTTAACTATACTGGTGCGACCATGGCAGTATAATATATATGTGACAAGTAAACAAAAAAATTTCACAGCTGTACGCAAATCAATTTACAAAGAACCTCATACCTTCCTGATACGTTCATAGCTATATAAACTTGGCATAATGATACTTTGGCAGTAACTAGATCACTTTTCAGTATTATGTATATAATTTATCACTTGATCTCTTTATAATGACAAATTCAAATTAGCATTTTTTACATTTTTTAGTCCTTTCAGTAAAACTAATTTTGAACCACAAGAATGGTGCTTATTAAATCAGTGTCAGTGGCTCAGTAGGTAGCCCACTCACCTCTGAGGCTGGGAGATTGGAAGGCCATGGGTTCAGTTCCCACATCTGGCACTTGAGTTAATATCCCAGTATTGACACTGTAGTGCAGCATGAGAGGGGTACTGCACTTCTGAGGTGCCGTCTTTTGGATGAGATGTTAAACCGAGGTCCCATCTGCCTGGATTGGTGATAGTTCAGGTGGGTGTTAAAGATCCCATGGCACTTCTCAAAAAGTGTAGGGGAATTTCCCCGGTGTCCTGGCCAAATTTCCCTCATTCACTAAAAATACCACCAACAGCTTAATCTGGTTCAAGGTCAGTTGGCATTCATCTGTATCCCTCCTCCCCCGGGTCATGCCTGAAAATAGGCAGGATTTGTCTAGTGTACTTACCCGGTCAACAAAAAATAAATAAATAAAATCCAATCTTAGTATGTGCAAAGAAATTGAAGTCCAAAAAATGTCATGCATACTACCTACCAAAACAATGAAAAAATTAGAACCCAAAAGTGTGCCAGTAAAATTACTGCATCTGAAGCTAATACAAATGTGGCAATCAAGATAAAACCTAAAAAACACCCCCAGTATTGGATGTTTAACAGCAACAGACCATGCCAAACAGAGCTACAGTATTCAACATTTTTAACCAGACAGGTGGGGATTGGGGGACGTTTCAAAAATAAGTGAAAGAGAAAAAAAGGGATTCAAAAGGGTCTCTCTGGATGTCGAGATGAGACAATAACATCAGCACATTTGCCTATAAAGTAATATTGAAAAGGAAAATCATGAAAACATGAGTGGAGCAAAATGTGGAGATGGGGAGAAGGTTATAGGAAACAGTCTATAGACAAGCAGAAACACATTAATCAGAATGTGGATCATCTAGATAAAAAGAACTGTAATCCAAGATCTTTGCTTACTCCTTTCAGTTGCAAAGCACCTAGCTTGTAAATCCAAAATGACTCTTTTTGGAGCAATTTTCATATGACATCTCCACAAACTGTTTCCACTTTTTTTTAGCCCATAAAAATGGAGGCTGGCTGTTGAGGCACGCTTAGGCTCCATGCTGTATGTTGCTTTGCCTTGGCATGTTATGAATTTTCTGAATGTATAGCAGTCTTGTGTTCACCAATGTGAACTTTCAAGAGTCTTTTCATCTGATCCACATCTGGTATTCCACTGTTAGGAGACTTGCACGTACATAATATGTTTACCTATGTGCTAGTGCTATTGATAAGTCGGAGGTGCCAGTATGTAAGTAAATGTACGGCTGTGATTGGATACCATTTCAAAAGAAGTGGGGAACCTTGCATAAAAGATACAAATAGCACACTGGTCCCTATGCGAATTAATTTGAAGGAAGGTGTCATGTTGAGGCATTGAAACAATGGCTAGTGCATGTATGTACTTTTTCATACATACCTGTTGTTTACTGATAGTGTCTCTCACTCTGCTTTTGATGATAGGTAGGTCTGTTTTGAAGTTCCATGAACTTTGGAAGTGAATTAGGGCAGGGCTGTATTTATGCTAATTGCATTGCAGAGGTCTGAGCAGTTAATTTGGGGCAAGCCATTCAGAAAACAACATAGTTTAAACTTTGTAACCCCTGAACTCTATAATTCTTGTAGGATTCTTAAAAGAGGGAGCCCTATATTCACAATGGATGGGAGAATACTCAGTGAAGAATCTGAGAGGGTACCTGCTCAAAGAATGTTATCCTTTCTGTTAGTTATTATACAATGGCAAGAAAGAATGCTGGCCTCTGATTGGTCAGACTGGGACCAGACCCGTGATGTTATCCCAGCACAACATCACAGCTCTAGTCCCATCACACAGAAGACCACAGCAACTGTAATGGTAATCGCTTCATGCACCCGATCCGGCTCGGCAGCCTGCTTCAGTAACTCCCACTCCGTAGCCGCCCTCAGTGATCCTGACTCGCTTGCCCCGAGCTGTCAGCAGATAGAAGCACATACTGTAGCAACAAATTCTACTCCTCAGTCCCACATTATACCCCCAAACAGAAAAATCATTTAAATAAAAAAAGCCATCATGTGAGAGGGAATTTCAATTCACCCATGACAGTGGCAAGAGCACTTTGAAACTGCCATGCTCGTCGCTCGCTGGAGAAACCGCTTGCTTCCCAGTACATCTTTCTGCATCAAAAAAAAAAAATTTAAACACATTTTACCTGTCCCAGGGTAGGGAATGGGACCGGAGCAACCAGCATCATTCTGTGAGCTATACCCCATCTGCTTCACAGCCTTGCAGTCCCTCCCACTCAGAAATGTAACTGCCTTCACGGCAGTCCCTCCTCGTCTGCGCACAACCTGCCACACTAAGCACATGTTTTCCTTACCAGATATATATCGCCAGCCACGAGACAGCAGAGCGGCAGGCAATCATGCTGATCAAACACAGAATGACTAGCAGTAAATGTCCTCCCCCCCCCCCTTACCAACAACTGCCAGTTGTACTCAGGGAAAGCAAATATATAGACATAGTCAGCAGGGGGAGGGGGGAGCATGCCACAGTTCACTGAGATGTCTATACTGAATCTGCAGCTTCAAAGCTGCATAGACAGAAACAGTAAGAGATGATTTACAAATGTGGAGGACGAGATTGGAAACCATAGCAGCTCTAGTGGCCAAAACAAACAGCACTACTTTTCTTCTAAGTATTCCTACACATTAAAAAAATATGAAAAAATTAAAAATAATAATTTTAAAGTACTTTTTTTTTTGACACAGGAGCCATTGTATAATAGAAATAATATATTCCAGGGTGTGCATTGTGCTGGGATAACACCACACTTGGGGTATTGGATGCACTTGGCCTGCGGCCTCATGTCCAGTCACCCCAGGCATGACGTTATCCCAGCACAACACATACCCTGTTGTGCATTATTGCTTAATTAACCAATCAATTAAGGTGGAGCAGGTTCCTTTATTGGACAACCTAGAGGGCTCAGTTATTCTTTTTGTTAGGTTGATCTTACTTAGGAGTGACTCTTAGCTCTTTTTACCTCCAGTCCAGGCTAGGTTTACATCTCCTGAAGCAATTAGCTCATGGTTTCTAACGTAAGTACTCTTTACGTTCAGTAAGGGAGAAAAAGTCAGTTTGTTCTTGCACCTATGGGGGGTTGTAAGTGCAAACCAGATTTAGCTTTTTGTGTTTCCCAGCAATCACACAGCATGACTCTATTCTATAAGAGAGTCAGGAGATGTAGTAGAAGTAGTAGTAAAACTTTTATTTTTAGACAGAATATAAAATGACAACTCATTTCAATCACCATTAGGACAAGTCCTATTTTACAAGGTGTTCCTGTATTAGATCTTTAAAAGTGTTTAACCATACAGTTATATAAGATAAAATATAAACAAACAAACATTCATTTAATGCAATTATACCTTAAACAATCAATCAATCAGGAGATATAAAATGGCCTACCTCCTTTAGGTTCAGGTCAGACTAGTAATATATTAATATACCCTACCATCTTTTTGTGAGAATGGTGATTGCACCTTATGATGTTAAATCCAGACAAGTGGCATGCTGAGTCTGGAGTAGAAGGCTGTGTCCAGGACTCCATGATTCCTATTATATCAGTACTATAGAAGATAGCCCAAGACTCCAATTCTGTTTTATTAGCCAGGAAACTACACATGTCAACGTGTGCATTTGTGGGCCCCTGTATTATTATGTCATTGGGTATAGTAGAGTAAGATGTGAAGGCCAGACCAGAATTTTTCTAAATAACCCCTATAAAAGGAGAAGGAGAGAGGCCAAGCTGAAGTGGAATACACTTGTACCTCTAGCAATTAAGAAGAAGAGTTGCATGCCAAGCAAAGCATTTAATGTAATCAACAATATACAGAGTATTATCAGATGCAAATGCTACAAATTGGGAACACACCACTGCAATGAAAAAATGGCCACTCTGACCATAATGCAGTGAAAGAACCTTTGATAAAGGATTGTTTGGAATCCAAAACACGGCAGGTTTTTATCTATGCGGCACTTCAATAAAATGTATTGTTTTTCACTGCATTCTAGTTGGAGTGGCCATTTTTTCATTGAGGTGCAGTCTGCCCGATTTGTAGCATTTGCATCTGTTTTGATTATTATTGTGAACACCACTTGCCTAGTGTGGACATTTTTGTGTTGGGACAGTATAGTATCACTTTTGAGTGATGTAGCCATGTAAGGTCTATTGTGGTATTTTTTAATTTTTTTTGTCAGGAAGACATGAGGCATAGAACAGTCTTGTGGTGGGTATATTTTGTAGCTCCTTGATTTACAGAAATGGAGTTAGCCAGCAGGAAGAGACACAGATTGAGGAACCTCACACAGTAATTCATAAATCAGCCATAATTACATTAACATAGGAAATTCAGATAAATATTTGATAGACTGCAGCCTGCAGGTAGTGCTATTAATGAGAGTAAATACTCAAGGATAAGGTGAGGTGGACTGCCACAGTAGTATACAAAGCTAAGTAAGCAATAATACCCGACAGGGTGGGCAGTATTGGGCTATACCTGCCTGCCCAGGGGTGTAATGAGGCCCAACACCGCAGGCGGAGGGCCTTATAGTCCCTGGAAGGGCAGGTATAGCCCATACCGCCCACCCTGGAGGGTATTATTGCACTTAGAAAATGAATTAACTGTGTCATTTGTATAGGGTTACAAAGAAAATGTGAGTTCATTCTACAATAATGACTACAGGTGCTTTTTTTTCTTCCTTGGGGGTAAAGTAGTCCCTGTGGTAGAATGTTGTTTCATCCCCCACCATTACCTCAGTGTTTTATTTGTTTAATTTGTGGCACCCCATTCGTGAACATGTAGTATTTTTAAAGTTCTGTTAGTCGAACTGAGAGGGGAATGTAGGAAAGAGAAAGGAAAGGTGTGAAGCTACTGTATACTTGTCAGTGCTCCCATCGCGGTAAAATGTTTACTGCATTTAACGAGGGACATCCCTCATAATCGGGGACAGTTAAAAGGTATGGCTGTTTAGTCAGTGAGGAGGGGGAGGAGGAGGAGAGGTTCTGTAGCTGCTGTTTCCAGGGGAAGGCAAAAAGGCATTATTTTGAAAAGATCCTTTGCAAAAATGTTCAGATCTCAGAATCCTGTGGAAACAATTCAGTCTCAGGACAACATGAGCACGTCACTACGCCTCTTCACACTGGCTGTTTTAAACAGTTGCTTCATCCAAGCATATGAAGGTAGAGGGGAAGGTAGGAACTTTGAATGTCGGCCTTCTGTCAAGCAATCCTAGTCTCGGGTTCTCCTCGCAGCTGCAGCCTGCAGATGTGTAGTTGTCTAGCAACTGGGAGAGAGGGAGCGCAGCACCTCACTAGCTGTACACATTGCAATTTTGTTAGCTGCAGGGTACAGTGCAGGTGCGATGCGTCCTCCTTGCTACTCACCTAAAGTTCGAGTGTGAAGGGGGTCACGCAGAGGATTGATCATTTGCAAATTGCAATCTGTCTCAAACAGAAATTTGTCAATGAGTGAATGAATGGGGGGGGGTGTGGACGGGACTCGCTAATTCTCTCACTAAGCTAGGGGAAAAAAATGGAGGACATTTGAAAATAAAATGAGGGGGATTTAGCCAATTGCAGACCAGGCTGGGCAACAGGATTGTGGTGATGGGTTTGACTGGGCTGGTACTTTTAATTGCCGGGCATCTGTTGTCCAATAGATACCCAGCTACAGAAGTCCCTTAGCCAATCAGAGGGCTGAAATACTTTTATCAATTTTCTAATACAGTATAAGCTATGCATGTGGTCTAAATGCATTCATAAGGCACGCTTACTCCTTTGTTGGCAATCCTTTGAGGCCTGCCTGAGTGTTGGTCACCACTGCCCAACTGGTGGTGGTGGGGTAATTTGACTGGTTCCTGCTGATCCAGCCACCAGAAGAAGAAGAAAGTGAACAGTGATAGGGAAGGAGTGAGCAGAACAGCAAGCTCCCACCCCTGATGATCCTTTTGCAGCTTAGAGATGCTCCAGTGAGTGAAATGGTATGAATGTCACCTCAGCTGGTTTAATCCTTTGTCATTAACACTCCAATGGAATGCTTGCCTGACTGTAAGCTTCACTGTCTGATTGGCAGGTGGGTTCATGTGACTTGGGCCTCCTGGTCCAGCTAACAGAAGAAGAGAGCAATCAGAGACGTGGGATGGGGAACAACTGTATGTTCCCACCCCTCATGATCACCTTGCTGTTGGAGAAGCTCAGGTGGCTGAAATGACACCAACTGTACCTCAACTGACTTAGTTCTTTATCAGTGGCCCTCCAAGTGAGGGCCTGCCTGAGTGTCAGCACCTGTGACCATGATTTGATTGGCAAGTAGTGATGTGGTGTGCAGTGATGCCATGATGTGTGCCATGTGCTCCTGCATGCTGCACATCAGCATCTTCCCCAACCCACCACCTTCTGGGCAATCCCACATGCTGTTCCCCCAGCTGCAGCTAGGAGACAGGCAGATCCCTGGCTCTGCAAACTCTCTCCCCTGGAAGAAGAGAGTAGTCCTCTGGATATTTGATCCTCCTTCCTCTGGCTGGCCTGCTGATGCCCCAAGCTCAGTTCTGAATTTGGGCTGCCAGTGTCATGAGTGGTAGTACTACCGCTGCACCGACGGGCCAGCACCAGGCAGTTTTGAGTATTCCAATGTAATGACTATTCATGCTAGTGATGCAAAAGTTCTCTGAAAGTCACTGTACTGAATTTCCTGAATAGTAGCTTTTCTTCATCTGGTTTGAAATTATTGCTTTCCAGAAGATTGAGTTAAATGAAAAATGTTGCTACCTGGTAGCTATGTTGTGCAGGAATTTTGTCCAGGAGATTTTTATGGATAACGTGTTAAAAATGGTGTTGGTAGTCCAAGCAGAAAAATATGGAAATCCCCCCAAAATAATCTACAGACACAAAAAAGCATAAACAACCACCCACATTAGGCCTGAGGGGCTGGCCTCATAATCACCCTAAGGTATACAGCTCCTTGATGAACCATCAGGAAGACATCATTCGTGGTACTGGATCCTTTCCCAAACTTCTTTCATAGTAAGAAGATAGTTTCCTGAATTTGTCAGTGGTCATTGTTCCTATGTTAGGGATACAAAAGACTTATTATGGACCCTCTATGACCTCTACATAGATAAATGCTCCTAGGTAGTTACAATAGACAACAAATCATTATATGTTGAATATTGCACATTAAGAGGTGCTGGAAGCATTAGAACATTTTTTTGGAAATGGTGGAGAATAACACACAGCCCCCTACTTGTTTTTCCAATGGGAATTGTTGACATTGTTCTGAAGTTTAATGTTTTCTTTTACATAACAACAGTTTCTCTAGACAAAGGGCAATCTTTATCTGAGGAAATGGGAAAAAGAGGTCATCATAAATCTTGATGCAAATCCTTACTTTCCTAAATTGAACCTTGAATGCTGTTATATGGATGATGTTTTTGCCATGTGTCATGAGTACAAAACATAATTAGAGGATGTTGTTAATTATTTGTGTTCCAGCAATTCAAAATGAAATTTACTGTGCACAGGAATAGGGACTGTGTCCGATTTTGGAATTTAGAGAACAAAAAAAATAGATCAAAAGGAGTAGATACTAAATTGTATAGGAAACCAGCATTTGTCAATGCCAAATGTTTGCTTGCTGGCATTAGCAGTAGAAGTGCAGGAGTTAGACAGATGCAGTATAGGAATGGCAGTGATGTATTGAACTGACGACAACTCCACTCCCACCTTGCAGAGATGGACAGGCATTGGGGTATGGCTTTGGGTTGTCACCCATAACGGTCATGACATTTCACTTCATCCTACCCTGCACACACTGACAAGTGTTGAGGTGTGCCTTGGGGTGTTCGGACTTTACACTCACCTCATTCCATAAAAAAATATGCTGAAATGGGTGCAGTATAGGAGAATGGTGTGAACTCTGGGGCCAAAGAGTCCAAGGTGCACCTTGATGCCTGTCACTGGCTGCAGGGTGGGGGTGGGGGTGGAATGGCATGAGCATTACTGTCACACCCCTGATGCCTGTCAGTCCCTACAGGGTAGGGTGGACACCTGTCAGACCCTAAAGAGTAGGGCGTTATGGTCGGAAACCCTAAGGCCTTGGGCGTGTCTTGGCATTTTTACTCTAAGTTTTCAAAATGCGTTTTTGTGACCCCACTGCATGAACAGTGACACTATTAGTTTGTTAGCCGGAAGGTGATTTTGCACAGTGACCGTGCCATTTAGTGCCACAGGTGTGAAAACACATTTCCAACATGATGTGAAAAATGACAGCTGTACTGTTCATGATGAGGTGTAAAAAAATGGTAATGTTGAAAATCTGGAGCGAAAATATAAAAAACAATTGTGAAGTCACGAGCTTACACAGAAACTGCACAATGCACAGCCATAATGCAATTATTTGGGTGATTTTTTGCACCTGATTTTCAATATAGGCATTTGGGATCTCTTATCATGAACAGTGTTACTGTAATTTTCTTAATCTGTCCTGAGTACTGATTTCCCACAGTGACTGCACTATTCTGCGCTGGATGTGCAAAAACACATTTTGGCCAGGATGTGAAAAATTACAGCTGTACTGTTCATAAGGATGTGTGGAAAAATGCCAATTTTGAAAATCTGGAGTGAAAATATTACAAATCTGTGAAGTTACGAGGGTGCATAAAAACTGCACAATGCACACTCGTAACACAGTCATTTTATGGACATTTGTGACCAAATTTTCAACATAGGCATTTTAGAACCTCTGCTCATGAACAGTGTCACTGTGATTTTCTTAATCTGTCCCAGACACTGATTTCCCACAGTGACCGTGCTATTCTGCGCCGGAAGTGCGAAAAACTCATTTCAGCCAGGATGTGAAAAATGACAGCTGTACTGTTCATAAGGAGGTGTGAAAAAATGCCAATGTTAAAAATCTGGAGTGAAAATATTACAAATTCACGAATTTGCGAGTGTGCATGGAAACTGCGCAATACACGGTCGTATACAGTCATTTTTGGGAATTGTTTCACCAGATTTGTAACATAGGCTTTTTGAGAGCCCACCTCATGAACAGTGACACTGCCATTTTGTTAATCAGTCCCAAAAGGTGATTCCACGCAGTGACCACAAAATCACCTTTCAGGACCTAATAACCAAATGACAGTCACTGAATTCATGAGGTGGGATCCCATGAACCCCATGTTGAAAATTTGGTGCAAAAACTCAAAAAAATGACAGAGATATGCACCAAAGTTGAAAAAACCCTATTTATGCCATTATACAGATTACCAGCATTTCTTTAGTTCGCGGTCAGCTTTGAAGAATGCAGACGTGTTCCCAGTCCACCGAAGATCATCGTGCCAGCCTCCAGAGGTAAGTATGGAGTGAGGGGAGGTGGGGTACATAGATAGTGGGTGCAGGTTGGGGGGACAAGAGAGTCAACGAGGGAACGTTTTCTTTTGTTGCAGTGTTTTTTTTTTAATTTTACATAGACGACATGGGACTTTTGCCATGCTGGGGTGGGCTCCCAGTGTGGCACCTGAAAGTTTTGGGGGGCAGTGGAGCCAACGGGGGATTGGGCACCCTCATTGGCCATACAGTGTTGGGGGGGACCATGAGGATGCTGGGCTTATGCCATGCTGGGGTGGGCTCCCAGCATTGCACCTGGAAGTTTGTGTTTTTTGGGGGGCACTGGAGCCAACAGGGATTGGGTACCCCCATCAGAGATACAGTGTGCTTGGGAGGGAAGTGTGCATGATCTGAGGGGGATTGGGCACCCCCTCGGCACACAACAAATGGTGGTGGGTGCGTGCATACAACCACCACTACAATCAGTGGTGGTGACATGTGGGTCAATTTGCATACTGCTGATGGCACGGCAGTATGCTAATTGCCTACAAGTTACCACCACTAATTGTAGCAGTCGTTTGCTTTGAACTGTATGCCGCTGCATTTGAACTGCTGTCATAGACAGCTGGAACATTCATTGGTGCGGTGGGGCCATGCCTGCAAAAACCCTCAGGGCACTGGAAGCGGGGGTGCCACACCTACGAAAACTCGTATGGTGGCACTATGGTTCTTGCACATGCATGCAAGCAAACATAACAACTAATAGTAACTGTCTGCTGCTGTCCAATATCTATCACCCATGCCACAGAGTAAATAACATCCCCAAAGTTCCATTTGTTCATGGCAAATGCAGTTGTGTCACTTTACAGCACTTCAGTAAGCAGTGTAGAGACCTCAGTCAGAGATTTCTATGGTATTCTATGCTACAAGAAGAAATGGAATTTGCAGGGTGACTTATAAGGGAGGATTTTATTTGGCAGAATAGTTTCTTTATATCTGATACCCCTTCCTTTAGCTTCACCTTAACTTACAGTAGAGAGGTTGCTATCAAAAGAATAGTCTACAATAACTGGGACATTTTGAAGGCAGAAGAATATTTGGAGGAAGTAGTTTAGGAACCACTGAGAGTGGTGTACCAGAGAGCCTGGAATGTTAGAGACCCACTTCTTGAGGAAGTCTTACAAATATCCCTCTCCTGTACAGAACATTTAGATGTGGTAATTGTAAATTTTGTAACACATTGTGCCCACCAAAACCTTCATTAACTCTAGTATAAGCAGACTGATGGAAATCAATGGTTTTGTAAGTTGTGACTCCTCAGGGATCATCTATCTATCTATCTATCTATCTATCTATCTATCTATTTATCTGTCTATCGATCGATCTATCTATCCTCATTTAAAAAATGGCATTAATTTGCCAATAAGAGTTCAACTTAACACAACAAAAGTAGGAAGATGTGGCATTAGGGTTTCCAAGCAGTAAAAGGACCTGACCACACAAGCAACCACAGACAGCCATCATCAGATAAGACAAACATGCAACTGTTTCCAGATGACAAAAATACAGTAGCACTAAATTGCAGCCTTCATGGATTTGTGTCTGTGGTACGCACAGTGCATGACGTACACACTCACTTTTGCCTGCAAATAGAAATCTACTATACACAAGTCACAGCGCTACTTCTGTGCATAGAAGCTCAGGCCTCTGCAGCCACAGATACAAATCTATGATACCCAAATTACAAGAGTTGTTTTGTCTGCAAAGTGCAGGCCCCTTTAGGGCCAGCTCTTCTGTAGCCACAGATACCTATGCACATTATAAGGCATACACACAGTTCTGGCTGCAGAAGTGCAGGCCCCACAAAATTCATGATACCCAAATTGCAACATTACTTTGGTCTGCAGAAGCATAGGCCCCTGAGGGAGCAGTGCCTCAGCAGCCACAGGTATAAGACATACACAGTGACTTCTGTCTTCAGAAGTACAGGTCCCTGCTGCTACCTATAGAAATCCATAATACCTAAATTGCAACAGCATTCTGTCTATAGAGGCACAGGCCCCTGTGGGGCCTCTGCTTCTGCAGCCACAGATGCAAATCCACAAAGGTCACTGATACTGCATTTGTGTAATCTGGAAATAGTTGTATGTTGTTTGTCTTACCTGATGATGGCTGCCTGTGGTTGCTTGTGTGTAATCTTGTCCTTTTGCTGCTTGGGGATGGAGTTTGGATTGGAAACCCTAACACCACATTTCCATACTTTTGTTGCATTATGTTGAACCCTAACTACTGCACTGACACAGTTTTAAGCAATGAATTTCATTTATTTTTGAGATAGGAGAATCATATCCTCATTAATGCAGGTCCCTTTGGGACCTACATGAACAGATGCAGATACACAGGGTCATCTGGGGCCAGTGTCATGGGAAAAAGCTTGTCTGCACTACAGATGCAAAGAATTCAGAGAGCTATCTGGCAGCCTGTAGAAATTCAGGGCCGTCTGACTCCTGTGCATCCATGTGGCTACAGATACAGATGCACAGCACAGGGAGTCTTTCCATCATCCAAAGCACAGGGCCATCTAGCTGACTCAGGTTCAGAGGTGCAGGGCCCTATGCCAACAGAAAATTTATCTTCCTTATATGGAACTTGGGCCAGTACGGTCAACCCTGCACCTTCTGTTCCCAGGCTGGAGGTGATATTGCATGGCAGTGCCATCTCCCCAGCCTTGGCCTATCCAATT
This sequence comes from Neoceratodus forsteri, assembly GCA_016271365.2. NCBI lineage: Eukaryota > Metazoa > Chordata > Ceratodontiformes > Ceratodontidae > Neoceratodus > Neoceratodus forsteri. The sequence goes on along the minus strand of CM057449.1, from coordinate 1,555,877,328 downwards.
GGCTTACTGAGCTTGCCCCTGAACTCAGGTCATCAGCATGGGATCACAAAGCACAACAAGCTGGGCCAAAGATTCACTGTGCACACATTTCTCAATAACTTTTTTTATTATTATTTTGACCCCACATTTTCATCATAACCTTTTAATGACCCCGGCCCTTTATAGAATACTGACCAAAATGTAATTTCATACCACAAGTGCAAAAACATGTTTCAGCCAGGATTTGAAAAATTACACCTGTTGCATGATGAGGTTCTGTGAAAAAATGGCTATGCTGCATGTTTAGAGTCAAGATATTAAAAATGACCACGGTTATGAGTGAGCATGGAAAAATTTCAATGTACACTCATAACGTTGCTGTTGTTTAATATTTTGACACCACATTTTGAACATAATCTTCTTATGACCCTATCTCATGAACCTGGTAGGTGACAATTTTCAAATCCCAACGGAAAGGTTATTTTACAGTGTGAACCTGAGTAGGTAAAAATTTACAGATCCTGCTTGAAAGGTAATTTTATGGAGTGACTTCCAAATCACGTTTTGGCCCGAATTTGAACAAAAATGACCTGCCTTGCTATTGAGATGAAGACTCAAAAAGAGCGTGTTGGAAGTGTGGTGAAAAAATATTGAAAATTAATGAAGTTAAGCTGGCCAGGTGGCACTGAGCATTGATGCACTGGATGCCACACCTTGTGCTATGCTGGCAACTCGGGTTCAGGCCGTCATGGGTCAGCGGGGAGGAAGAGGACTGAGCATCTGGAGGATAGCTCTCCTCTCCCAGGAGGGGAGGAGTTGCACTCCTGCTGAATGACTGCCCCCAGGAGGAGGCCTGGGAGAAGTGCAGGTCTGTAGGGGCACAAAAGGGGTGGGTGCTGTGGGACTTCTGCGGATGTGCAAGTGCCTCCACACATGAATGTCTGGCGTGTGTGCCCCAGCAATGAGGAAGAAGGGAGAAAATGGAGGAGAAAACTAATCCTCCAGCCTCAGGATGAAGCCCAACTCTCTGCAAGCTCCAATTCCAGGCCAGGCAGAAGGTAAGCCCCAGTAATTCTGGGATGTCGGGGCTGGAAGGATCAGTCAGAAGGGGGCATGGTGGCTAGGAGCACAAACAGAATATGAAAAAAAAAAAGAAAATTAGTGAAGTTATGAGTGAACATTTAAATATTTTAACACTCATAACTTGGTCATTTTATTTCCCCACCAAATTGTCGACACAGTTTTCTTATGACTCCACCTCATGAACCCAGTAGGTGAAAATGTTCAAATTCGACCTGAAAGATGATTTAATGGCTTTACTACAAATTCAGCTTTTGGACTGGACTTGAAAAATTTCACCTACCTTGTTAATGAAGTGAGAGCCTAAAAAGCCATATTGAAAATATGGTTGAAAAAAATATTTAACAAGCATTCGTCAATGCCGAATGTTTGCTTGCTGGCATTGACATTGGTAGTGTAGGAGTTAGAGAGCTGCATACTAGGAATGGCAGTGAAGTATTTAGTGAAGCCAACCCCACCACCACCCTGCAGAGACTGACAGGCATTGGGTGTGCCTTTGGGTCATCAGTAATAACGACCACGCCATTTCACCTCACCTTACCCTGCAGACACTGACAAGTGTTATGGTGTGCCTTGGGGTCTTTTGCCCTTGTGCTCACCCCATACCATCAGGAAATATGGTGAGATGGGTCCTGTATAGGAGAGTGGGGTGAACTTTGGGGCTGAAGATTCCAAGACACACCTCAATGCCTCTCACTGGCTGCAGGGTGTGGAATGGTATGAGCATTACAGGCAAGAATCCCTATTCACACCCCTGATGCCTCTCAGTCTCTACAGGCTGGGGCATTATGGTCAGAAACCCTAACACCTCAGGCGTTCGTTGGCATTTTCACTCCAAATTTTCAACATGTTTTTTTTTGTGACCCCTACCTTATGAACAGTGGCAATATCAGTTTGTTAGCCGAAATCTGATTTTGCATAGCAACTATGCCATTTGGCACCACAGGTGCTAAAACACATTTCGAACAGGATGTGAAAAATGACAGCTGTATTGTTCATGGGGAGGTGCAAAAAATGGCAATGTTGAAATTCTGCAGTGAAAATGTAAAATAAAACTGGTGAAGTCATGAGTGTGTGTAGAAAATGTGCAATGCACACCCATAATGCAATTAGTTTGGGGATTTTTTACAACAGATTGTCAACACAGGGATTGTGTAACCTCCGCTCATGAACAGTGTCACTGTGATTTTCTTTATCTGTCCCGAACAATGATTTCCCACAGCGACCAGTATTTCTGTGCTGAAAGTGTGAAAACACATTTCAGCCATGTTGTGAAAAATGACAGCTGTACTGTTCATAAGGAAGTGTGGAAAAATGCCAGTGGTGAAAATCTGGACTGAAAATATTAGAAATCCATGAAGTTACGAGGGTGCGTGGAAACTGCGAAATGGTCGCATGTAACACAGTCATTTTATGGACTTATTTCACCAAATTTTTAACATAGCCATTTTAACACCTCTGCTCATGAACAGTGTCACTGTGATTTTTCTTAATCTGTTCTGAACATTGATTTCACACACTGACTGCACCATTGTATGCTACATGGGCAGAAACACGTTTTAGCTGAGATGTGAAAATGACAGCTGTACTGCTCTTAAGGAGGTGTGGTAAAATGGCAATGCTGAAAATCTGGAGTGAAAATATTGAAAATTCACGAACTTACGAGTGTGCATAGGAACAGCACAACGTATGCTCGTAAAACAGTAATTTTTGGGAATTTTTTCACCAAATTTTTAACATAGCCATTTTAACACCTCTGCTCATGAAGAGTGTCAATGCTATTTTCTTAATCTGTCCCAAACATTGATTTTGCACACCGACTGCGCCGTTGAGTGCTACATGCATGGAAACACATTTTGGGTGAGGTGTGAGAAATGACAGCTGTATTGCTTATAAGGAGGTATGGTAAAATGGAAATGTTGAAAATCTGGAGTGAACATGATGAAAATTCACGAACTTACGAGCGTGCATAGGAACAGCGCAATGCATGCTAGTAAAACAGTAATTTCTGGGAATTTTTTCACCAAATTTTCAACATAGGGTTTTTGGAGGCCTACCTCATGAACTGTGACACTGTCATTTCATAAATCAGTCCCAAAAGGTGGTTCCACGCAGTGACCACGAAATCACCTTCGGGGCTGATTAACGCCATAGACAGTAACAGAATTCATGTTAGGGGTCCCAAAACCCATGTTGAAAAATGTGGTGAAACAATTCCCCAAAATGCCGAGATATACACTAAAGTTGAAAAAACCCTATTTATTACATTATACAGCTTACCAGCATTTCCTCAGTTCTTGGTCAGCTTTGAAGAGTGCAGACATTTTCCCAGTCCACCAAGATCATTGTGCCGAGCTCCGGAGGTAAGTATGGGGTGAGGCGGGGTGTGGGGAGGCAGGGTGTGCAGAAGGTGGGCATGGGTGGGGGAGATTGGGTCAGGACAGTCAGCAAAGGAAGTTTTTTTCTTTCAGTTTTTTTTTTTAACTTAGTCGACGCAGGACTTGTGTTATGCTGGGGTGGGCTCCCAGTGTGGCAGCTAGAAGGCTATTTGGGAGCTGCTGTGGAGCTGAAGGGGGAATGGGCACCCCCATTGGCCATATGATCTGTTGCCATGCAGGGGTGGGCTCCCAGCGTGGCACCCTGTAGTCTCTTGCGGGGGCAGTGGAGCCAATGGGGGATTGGACACCCCCATCAGCCATACAATCTGTTGCCACACTAGGGTGGGCTCCCAGCATGGCACCTGGAACTCTATTGGGGGGGAGCATAGCACAGCTGATGGGGGATTGGGCATCCCTGTTGGCTATACAGTGTGTGCATGGGGGGGAGCACAAGCATGCAGTATGCATGCTTGTGTGTGTGTGTGTAGAGGGAGCATGCATGAGCACACAATATCTTATCTCCCTTTCAACTGTATGGCCACTGCATTTTCAGCTGCTGTCATAGACAGCTGCAGCATTCATTGGAGAACTGTGGCCATGCCTGCAAACACACTGACTGAATTGGAAGACGGGTGCCGCACCTCCGAAAACTCGGACGATGGCACTGTGTTTCTTGTACATGCGTGCAAGCAAACATAAAAATGACAATGTTATGAGTAGTGGTTCAGGTGAGTGAGCATGTAAGAGGGGTGTGGGGTGGTGAGTGCAGAGCAGAGGTCAGGATGATGAGAGTGGGGGCATGGGGAATGATCATCAATGGAACATTTTCTTATTTACATGGATAGTAATAAATCAGCAAAAGATATTTGGGGACTGTTTTCTTTCTACAGGTTTATTACCACTATATTAGATCCGACACTGGTGATTGGGTATTCAGCATCAACTTTCAATCTACCATGGCACCAGGGTGGGCACTCCAGTGTCACCACCTATGAATAAGTGGTGGGGTCATGTGACCTGGAGGGGAGGAGAATGGTTAAGCAGTACTGTAGGTGGGCACCCTGATCCGCTTTTCATTTGTATCACAATGAGAGATCACTTTCTCTTTCCCATCTTCATAAGTGACACACTGACTCAGGGATCTAAAGTAAAACAAAGCTTTCCTCTCACACAATTGTAAGCTGACACATAGAATAGGGATCAGGGCCTTGAGCAGGGCTGACATGCAACAGGCTTGAGAGAGGCTGAATTGGGGAGCTTGAGCTTCAACAAGCCAAAGTAAGTTTACAGTAACACTGTTTCATGGCTGTCAATAGGGATCAGTGGCTTGAACAGGATCTGGCATGCCAAATCAGAGCTTTCTGACATGTGGGATTTAGAGAGGCTACATTGGGGAGCTTGAGCAAGTTAACATAAGTTTAATGTTGTTTCACAGGCTGTCAATAGGGTTCAGTGCTTGAGCAGGATCTGACACATTGAACTGTGCTTGCTGACACACCGAGTAGGGTCTTGCTGACACAACAAATTGGACATGCTGACATGCCAGAAACAGAATGTCTACACAATGGATCTGAATCTGTCAAAGTCAGGAAACACAATGAAGGGCTAGCTGAGATTGGAGGGAGTAAAAAAAATAAAAAATAAAGAGAGGGAGTGAGATAGAGATCGCCAGCTCACTGCTGGCACACAAGGCGGTAGCATGTCTCCATCTGCAGCTGAAAATGTCAAGAAAGTCCCATTGTTTTCATACAGAGAATGCAGGTGAATGACTCCTCTCACTAAGCTGGGCACCTCGGAATTTGAAGTGCCTAGGAAAGGCTATTTGAGGAGGTTTAAAAAAAAAGAATCTAGCTAACTGGTTCTGTTTAGCTGAGTTCAGGTGTTTGTTAAAAATATACCATTGTAATGTAGTTTCTATGATTTTTAGTTTGGGGGAAGAAAACAAGATGGCATCTGTCATGACACAAAAAACTTTTTTTGTGAAGCAAGTGGTAAGAAACTAAAAATGGTCTTGCGACAGGACACTTTTCATGTCATATCAAAGAGTCATCCAAAAAACACTACTGAACATACTCAGAACAGCTCAAAACACAAACCTGAAATCCTTATAACTCGAGAACCACTTAATATTTTTTTTCACAAAGCCTTCTAAAGGCATTACCTTGGCACAAGCTGCATATTCCCTGAAAGTTTCAGAAAAAATTCTATTCCATCTATTCTAGGCTGTAGGTGAGAGCAAAACAAAAAAAAAAAACATGTTAAGTATAGGGGAAAGAAAAGACCTCTATAGGAAAACAACATATGCAGAACTCTGAAACTGCAAAAGCTGCCATCATCAAACTTTTCAAATACTTAGACCCTGCCTCCTAGACAATTTGTGTCAAACTTGAGCCAATTTCATTGAGCAGTGCCAAAGCTATTAAGATGCAAAGTTAAAGGTGCAACATAGAACCTATCAGAAACCCTAACTATACTGGCACTACTGCACCAGTTTAATACATATATATATATATATATATATATATATATATATATAAAATACAAATCACACATGCCCCACAATGCAAAGCATCATAGGCTACATATGCAAATCACCACAGAATGTTATGCTGGTCAACTTTAAGCAGAATTGCATGGTGCCAAAGGCCTCTCACACAGTTTGCAAAGGGTGCTAACAGAAGACATAGACACGTGTTTAGTCCTACCAGGACTCATCAGTATGCCTCGTCTGTTTGACACCCCAGTGGAATGGACCAGCTACCCTAGAGGCAGTGTGCCTTGGATATATTGTGGTGAACCCATTAAAATAAAAAACCATTTAAAAGACAAAGAACCTCTGTGCGCAAACACCGAGGCAAGGCACCATGCAATTCTGCTTAAAGTTGGACCAGCATAATATTCTGTGGTGATTTGCATATGTAGCCCATGATGCTTTGCATTGTGGGGGCATGTGTGATTTTGTATTTTCTTGAAACTTGGCTTCCCAGCCAAATGCCCTTTAGGGTAACCCTTGCCTCGGTGTTTGCGCACAGAGGTTCTTTGTCTTTAAATGTTTTTTATTTTATTGGGTTCACCACAATATATCAAAGCACGCTGCCTCTAGGGTAGCTAGTCCATTCACTGGGGTGTTAAACAGATGAGGCATACTGATGAGTCCTGGTAGGATGAAACACGTGTCTATGTCTTCTGTTAGCACCTTTGCAAACTGTGTGAGAGGCCTTCGGCACCATGCAATTCTGCTTAAAGTTGGACCAGCATAACATTCTGTGGTGATTTGCATATAGTAGCCCATGATGCTTTGCATTGTGGGGGCATGTGTGATTTTGTATTTTTCTTGAAACTTGGCTTTAACCAAATGCCCTTTAGGGTAACCCTTGCCTCGGTGTTTGCGCTTTGAGGTTCTTTGTCTTATATATATATATATATATATACATATATATATATATATATATATATATACATACACACACACATACACAGTGGGGTTCCCCAGGATGAAACACAATTCTGCAGCATTTTGCAGCATTCTGCAGAATGCTGCAGAAGACCTACTGAATAAAGCAATGTAATTTCAATGGTAATTAGTCCCTTTGTCATTAAGGAAAATGTGACACTTCAGGATGAAGTGAATGCCACAGTTTCCTGCATGACAAAGGGGACTAATTGCCATTGAAATTATGTTGCATTATTCAGTAGGTCTGCTGCAGTATACTGCAGAGTGCGTTAAAAGTGTGTCTTATCCTGGGGGATGCCACTGGGTGTATATATACATATATTATATATATAGATATACATGCATATCTTGATTCAGATATGCATATATGTCTATACACACGTGAACATAAATAATTATTTAGCAATAAGATTCAGACTTTGAAAGTGTTAAATGAATTGACCTCATTATTGTAGAATTTAGATTCTTTCTTAGAACTCTACTGCAAAGTGTTATCTATGAACATCTCATTTGAGATTATTATATAGTATATGGTTACCCTTTGTTATGTATAAAAATCAGCCTGCTCAAATTCCTTGTTAAGCACATTCTAAACCGTTATGCGCATTCTAAAGTATTGTTATGCACATTCCGAACAGTTGTTATGTACAGTTCAAAGGTCATACAATTTAAAATTTTGCATTTATTCTACACCTAGCTACTTACTAACCACCCAGTGCCCTGTCATACCTTTTACAGTTCAAAAGTCTAGAAATTAGATTTTTATATGTCAGTAGAACAAAAAAATGACAAGATTTGTTGTTTTCACTTCAGTGGGAGTCTGTCTCTGTAGTGTAAAAACCATATACCATAAAAAATAAAATATGATCAACCGCACACAACTCAGCATGTATTTCCATCTTGGGGTTGAAATGACAGCATTGACCTCTTGAGCTTCGCTCTCGAGGTTCATATGCTGTCATCTCAACCCCTCGATGGAAACACAGCCTTATTGTGTATGGTTGCCCATACATTATTCTCTGTGTAATCTGTTAAGAATGGAAAAGTCACTGGGCCATCAGTGCAGCAGTTGGGCTATCTCTCAGGATGCTGGTGTGCCAGATTCAGAAATGAGCTTGGGATGTACGGGGCTGATTTGGGGGAGGAGGATCAGATGTCCCTCATGATACTCTCTTCCAGGGCAAGAGGACTAAAGGTTCTGCTGCAATATTACGAGCTTGGAGACCACAGGCAATGGAGCAGTCAGAGCAACAGAAGGGTGGGAGACTGCTGGCCACTTCAGAGTGTGAACATGTACAGCATGTGTGTCTGCTCCCTGATGCATTTGATGCCAACGTCCTATGTGGGAAGCAAAATAACAGATGAAAAGCCCTGGTGTGAGTAGCATAAAGCTGGTGACCTTGGGCCCCACTGACCCAACTAGCCTCTCAGTCACCACACACTAGAAGGGCTCAATGGTGGGAAGTCAAGCCCAAGTTGCCCCTCAGACAGAACCCACCGTGGATGTAGGAGCCACACTGTGGACCCCCAGGAGTCAAGGTAAGTTAACAGAGAATGGATAACTGGTGGTAAACAAGGCAGAGAAGGTCCACACCAACAACAAAGACTATCAGCAATATAAAAAAAATGGAAAGGAACTGCCAGAGCACAGTACATCACACCACCACCTGGGAGACAGATGTTCCCATTCAAGCCTCAGAACCCCCCCACCCACTGGTGGAGTCAGCTGGGGTCAATTGTCCTATGCAGGTGAGGTTCTCATGTCCCAGGGAGGGAAAGCATGCTTCACTCGGCATTCATAGACCCCCCCCCAGCCAACTAAGGAGTGATATTGGGGTTGGCTGTGAAACTCACATGCACTTCTGGCAGAAAGAAGAGTGGGAACCATGGTGATCCCAATATCAGGCAGGGAAAGGGGAATCCATACAGTTACAAAATGGAAAAAAGAAAATAAAAAAATGGAAAGGAATCAATAGCTGTTGGAAACTAATAAGCCATTCCCCATTCTCTCGTCCCCAAAGGTACAGTATCTAGACCCCATCGTAAGGAGATACTTAAGGGAACAGTTTCAAATACATTCTGATCAGAGTGCCCCAGAACATTTTGATGTGAAGAAGGACCTTGGAGTCTTCACAAAGTCTGAGCATTCCAGCACTCAGGATCTGCTTCAAGTTGTGACCCGGGATCTGAGGAAGCTGTACATGCTCAGGGAAATGATGGACACTTACGACAGGCTGGTCCGTGACCAATGAAGAATGTAAGAAAAGGAAAACTCTGCTTACCTATAGATTCATGTATTTTATTTTGCTTACTGCTTACTACTGTGTATTAGTGTGAGCTCCTGTTTGCATCCACATCCTGGTCAAAGAGGGCAACAGGTGAAATTAAAGCCAGTACAGAAACAACAAGTAATTCTGATGCAATATTCATCACAAACAAACCACATTTAGGCATCAGTAAGGGTTGAAGAATGATGCCTAAGAAGTTGAGAAATGTAATATGGGGCAAGCAAGCACTCTGATTTTTAGTGAATGTGTGGTGTGTTCCTCGGGGCTTGAATGGCTGCTCAGTGCAGCGCTGGTGTTACTCTAACTTCAGTACTGTCTTACAAGGCATACCAATTCATTTACATATCAGTGTTTAGAGAGACAGGTGCTGAAGTTAGGGCAATGCCTGTGCTGCATCTAGGAATCATTTTATCTGCAAGGAACACTATGCCAGGCTTTCATCAAGAGCCAGATGACTTTTTTAACATAACATCACAATGTCCCACTTTTAAAGGCTTTGTGTTTCAACCCTAACCAGTGCCTAAATGCACTCCTTTGCAATTAATTTCTTTCCTTTTTCATAAGGATATCTAATAAAAGAGTTACATTAATTTGTATTGACAAGGCCTAGCAAAGGACAGCATGGTCAATAGTTTGTCAGGTTTTAATTCTTTACCTTTTTCTATTTTAGGAAAGTAAAAAAAGTCTACAAAACTTTTAAGTTTTGGACACCATGGACTTGATCCTCAAAAGACAGTGTAAGCCATGCCAAAGGTGGCTTGCGCCAATTGCCAGTGTGCCAGGAACCCTGCATCTGATTCCCATTGGGTAGGGTCCTGCCAGCAAAGTTCCTCAGCTTGTGGCAACCATAGCGGCATGCCAAACAGATAGCGCACCTGAACAGGCTGCCACAAGACGTGGGTATCCATGTGGCAATGTTCCCTAATATTCCCTGGTGATCTAGCAGACCACCCTCCCACTCTGATCACAAATTATATTTCCCCACTCTCCTTATGTGTATTAAAAACCCTCTGGTAGTCTAGTGCCCCCCCAAGCCCCAATGCACTGTTATATTTCCTGATCCCTCTTTATGTGTATTGCACAGTTCCCTGTTAGTAGAACAATCCCTGGTAGTATAGCCCCCCCAGCCCTGATTGCCCCATTTAAAAATTAAAATACCCCTGGTGATCTAGTGCACCCTTGACCCTGCAGTGCCCTACCACCTGTCACCGGGAGTGCGTTCAGGATACATAATTTCAGGCAGACCATAAGTCAGGTGCATAAAAAACACATGGTTGCATTTATCATTTTATTTTCATCAAGTAAAAATTACAGAAAATAAGGAAAATTGGTTAGACAAAATAAATCAAATGACAACTGCTTTGCTTCAGCAGTGTTCAAGGCTCTTTCTTCAGCATAACAGTGTAATAACACACACTACCAGGAGGTCTTTCACCTTCCTCAGTCTCAGTCTAAAAGAACACTAACCCCTTTCAGCTTTTTATAGTCTCTTTGGGAATTAGGAAAATTCCATTCATCAGATAACATAAAATTAGCCACTAGAGGCCACTGTTGCTCCATAGAGAACAGTTCAAATGCAGCTGCAGGCTTATTTACAGCACTGGGAAAGACAAGACTTGAGGTCAGAACATTCTGTACTCTCCTGCAGGGACATTCTGTCTGCTGTAAAAGACATCCTAGCTGTTTTTTACATAATAATATGGGGCAGTAGGAAAACTTCTTAAAAACACAGACACTAGCTTTTGCTATTCCCATATCAAAACAGTTTTGTTTCAGCCAGCCAAGCAGCATATTGGACATTATATAAAACATATTAACTGCTTGGGACATGATTCCAACTTATCTCAGGTGTGTCCACTATGTCAAGGGTCAGCCTATCACACCACCCCCTCCCCCAACCCCTAAACAAGCGAGTGGCTGGCACAGACCACCTCTCACCACCATGGCCAACCACCACCTGAGCTCTGAATAAGCACACACTGACTGAGGTTTCTGTGGTGGTGAGGGGTAGGCTTTGCCAGTCACCAGCTTGGTTGGAGGTGGGGGAGAGCATGGTGGTAGGGCACTGTGGAGTGGGGGGGTCCTCTAGACCACATGGGGTATTCTAATTTTTAAAACAGTCAATTGGGGCTGGGGGGGCACTAGACTACCAGGGATTGTTTGACTACCAAGGAGTTGTTCAATAAACAGAAGGGGAGATCAGGGAAATGTAACAGGTGAACGGGGCTTGGTGGGGGGGCCACTATACCACCAACAATGACATATTATGGCATAACAGGGATCAGAGCTTTGGGTGTGGTGGTATGCTAGATCACCAGGGATATTGTACAGGTGATTACATCAAGGGGACATTGGGGATCTGGGAGGGGGGACCACAGCACATTGCCACTACTAGTCAACTCTCCCAGTGGGCACATTTCTAAGTACCATTAGACCAGCCCTGGCTCGTCTTATGGTACTTAGAAATTTGCCTACAGGGGAGTTTTGTGAATTCCATTTCAGGGCATTTGCACCCTGAATTTGCCACAACCCCCTGGCACCATGCTGTAGCCATGTGTGTGGAGCATGGGTCGCGCAAGCCCCATTTGGTGCAGGCTGCCTACGGTAGACATCAGCTGACTTTGTGAATTGCTCACAGGGCATCGTTGGGTGCAAGGGGCACTTTGCACCAATCATTGGGATGCAAGCCCCTTGTGCCACCCTAGGAGCTTTGAGAATCGGGCCCCGTTTTTTCAAGCCTTATATTCAAAACCACATTGTCTGATTGCCCTGCAGGAGGGCAACCACATTTTTTAAAGTCTTGGATTTTAGATGGTGTCACACTTTTGAAAATAAACATTACTTCAAAAAATTAAATGTCTTTGTTTAAGAACTGCTAGAAGCACCACCTCTGTGAGAAATTTTCATCAACCTGAAAAAGTCAGGTTTCAGTTTTCTTCTTTATGAGGGCAAAACAAAATCATCTTAAAAATGTTAGAGTTCTGCAAACATAATTTTTGTAAGCCTAATGGGGCCTATGCACTAATGTGCTGCTGCCAATGTGCAGTGAGCAACAGGCACACGTATGTGCAGTTGCAGATATGCACAGGGCAAGGCCAAGTGGCATGCACATAAGGTACATAGAGCTGCGCGAATGCTGGCTGTGTATGCCAGGGTGCATAGCCATGTAAAGGCATGTGCTCACCTCATGCATGAAGCCCAATATGTTGCCCATGTGCATGGGACTAAGGACACAGTACTACACCAGGTGCAGGGCTTCTGTAAATTGCCTGCATGCAGGTCCTCCGCCAGGTCACAAGACTGGTCAGGACAAACAATAGTAACAGTAATGTGCATGGACAGGGTCGTAATGGAACTCTGCTGCCTATGACCTGCAGTGCCATGGATGGCCAAAAATGGCACTGCATAGTCTGATTAGACTGTGTGGGACAGCCATGAAAACAACAACCACACAGACACACCTGTGACCTGGACAAGACATGGGAACAGGCACCCCTCCCTGGACACAGGTGGACAATGCCACCCCAGGCACTGCACAGATGCAGTGTTCACATGACAGGTCCCACATGCACCCATCTGCCCCATAACAGTACCTGATGCACCCTCTCCCTGATCCAAGGCCACTGTAGTCGCAGAAAGTGGCATGCACCTGCTGACCAGAATAATGACACATACATGGGACACATGTCATAACAGTTACTAAAGGCACAGCATTATAGAACAAGACACAAATACCTGTCACCTGACAAGACACATGCAAATATGCATTTGGCAAAAACTAGCCCCACAGGAAATGTGTTGGCCATATTGGTAGACAGGGGCATTGACGTCCATCAGTTGTTGTCCTCCTGGGAGTTCTTACTCAGCCCCATGGGTTTTGTGCACATGTATCTTTGCTCGATGAGCACCAGGTGATGTAGTGGACCAAGATAACCCTTGAAAGAGAGGAACACAGGGGATAGTCATGAATGGGATGCACATGCATTGTGGCCTCTACACTCAGTGGACACACAGGCCTCTACCGTGCCCCCACACACACACATATACTTTGGATGGCTCAGCAAGAGCCCAGTATCCCCCAGTGTCATCCCTGTAGTATGCATGTTGCATGCCCACCCACCAGGACAAGCAGTATGGGATATGCAGCTCCCACTGATACCATTGTGCCACCACTTGTGCTGTTGCACCATTAGGTTGGTCCAGGCACTCAAGGGCTATTCTGTCCAGCCTTCCACAGTAGTTCTATGGAAACACAGGAACATGGTCAGTTACACAGTACATCCTAGTCCAAAGGGGGTTGCTGCGATACAGCAGTGCAGGGCAGGTGCTGGTAACGGACAACCAGCCCAACACACAACAAAAAAGTTCCAGATGACCAGCATTCACAGCACAAAAAGCACAAAAGGAGAATTCAAAATATAGGTGAATACCAGAATTTTTATTGAGCTTTTGTTCAGCTCGAACACCACCAATACCCAAGCGTTTTGGCACTAAGTCTTCGTCAGGGGGTGGATTTTCCTTTTGTGCTTTTTGTGGTGTGAATCCTGGTCATCTGGAACTTTTCAGTTACACAGTACATTGCACACAAAGTATACATGTCCCCGTGCCTCTTACCTGCTGCATAAATACCTCACCTGGCTGCTTTACCTCACAGATTGGTCCATTCTCCAGCAACTCTTGATAGCAGAGTCAAGATACCCACCACAGCTTCCATGGGTACACACCCATTTTCCATACTGTGCCCACTGTAGTCACTATTGTTTCATCCAGGTATAGCCTGGTGATGCCTTGGCATGGTGCATCACCCCATAGACATGCCTCATACACGCCCCTTTAAAAAGCTAGTAGAACCAAAACAAACAGACAGAAAAATGACATAAATTTTAAGAAGTAGTTAGCTGAAACTTTTTACATCTGAGGTACGTCGTTTTATGTCTGAAGTATTTTTCTTTTTCCTTTTGATCATTAGAAAGTTTTCCATGAGATAATATTGTGTTGGATATGTGGAACAACTCTCAGCCTGGCAGCTGACATATTTATCTCTACTCCCCCCACTACATCATCAGCATTGTGATCTTACTGACAGTGACATCACAGACAACTGACCTGGCAGCTACTGAGTGGCTGTTTCTAAGCAGCAGTGATGTCATAGTCAGTGAGGTCACAATTCTGAATATATAGTTGGGGGAACAGAGCTAGATATATCAGCTGCCAAGCAGAGTGCTGTTCCACACATCACACACACACTAACATCAGGTAAACAATCTTCTAATTAACCAAAGGGAAAAGTAAAGGTACCTCAGATTTGAAAGACGATAGCTGACTGCTTTTAAAAGCTAATATTAATTTTAGGCAGTACACTAGCTCTTTAAAAGTGAGCAGGTATGAAGGGAATGGCCATGCAGAAGCCCTGTATGTCACGGGAGTGGGGAGCAGCACACACTGGTGTGAGCAACCTGACTCTGTGACACTAACAAGGGTCATAAGACTGGAGAACTTAGAATGTGCCCAGGTATATTACCGAATTTTCTCCTGATGGATGGGGAGAAGGGGCACAAGCAGGCAATGAGGGTAAGGCCGTGGCCATGTGTCTTTCGCCCATGGTTGGGTGCCAATACTCTGCGGGACACACACTGTGTTCAGCACTTTAGGCTGCACCATGCCACAATTGCAGGGCTGAGTGACGTAGTCCAGCCCCATGTGGCCCTGTTGACACAATGGTCATGGGCGATGTCCATGGAGATAGAGGTGCAATATGCCCTGGTGTACTGTGCCACAGGGTCATTTCAGAGGGTGACAGAGGATGTCATGGGTGTCAACCAGTTGTCCATGAGAAGGGCACTGCATCAGGTCACCAACACCCTGGTACTGTATGTATAGGACTACATAGCATTCCCCACAGTAGTATTAATTGCCAAATAGTACTGATCCATTGGGTATCATCACTAAAACATCTGCCAGATACCTAGGATCCTGTCATGATGCCTACATATTTCAGAACTCATTGCTTGGTGCCCTATTTGCTGCACTCAGTGCCAGGGATGAATGGCTGTTAGCTGTGTACAGGTACTCCACACAGGTGCCCTGCTGTGGTTGCAGATACCCTGTGATGTACTAATGCCATCATTCTTCCATTGCACAGGTGACAGCGGATATCCACTATGACCATACCTAATGACACCCTTCTTGGAGGCTCAGGGCACAAAGGAGGAGGTATATGATGAGGCCTACAAGAAGGCATGGTCAGTGATCAAATGGACAATAGTTCAGCTGAAAATAAGGTGGATCTGACTGGTGACATGATGATGCTTGCCACTGGGATGGCGCACAGAGTGTTGACCACATGTGGTTCACTGCATGTACCATGCTGCACTACATGGCTGTGTGACATTGGCTACCGCTGCTACAGGACATACAGGGGTAAGTCCAGCCAGGTGATGGGGTAGGGGGAACACTGTTGGAGGGGAGGCTCATGCAGTAGTCATTCAGCCATTACAGGGCAGCATGTTGATGTGGCATTGTAATGATGACATATTGTACTTGGCAGTAGCTGAGTCTGGGCAATTAGGTACATGACTGACACTATATGTGGATATCTGTTATGTGTTATGGTAATGGGGGGCATACTGTTGGTGGTATATGTTATAGGGGTTATGCTTGGTCAATACTAGTGTAAGTGCTTGTGTTCCACAGTGATTCAGGTGTTGTGGAATGGGTGCATAACTTTCTCCTGCCTGCTGCTGTCCAAGCCATGTTGAGGACCATGTCCCTAGGTGATGTGTCTTGGCTTTCACCTTGCCACTACCACTGGGCCACCTCTCAGCCTGTGTGACAGGTGCCAGTTGTGGTTGACTGTTCCCCATATCCTCAGTGACACAGGGGGAGCTCGATGTGTGGTGTGTCAGGGATACTTGTGTGGCCTTGGTGACTGTTGTGGAGTGCAAGCCTGCACCTGCCACTATGTGGTCTGTCAGCCTCTCCAGCAGGTCCCTTATCCTGTCCATCCCCCTGCACATTGACTGCACCTCCACTGTGTGCCCCTTTACTGCCTCGATTTTCTCCCTCTATGCCTGGAGGCAATCGCGCTCCAGCTGCTGTACCTCAGGGTTAGAGATGCAATAAAGTTTGACTTCACTGGTGAACTTTGGACGAACTGGTCAAGTTCGCCTATGTGAGTCATTTCACGAAACTGACCCACTTAACAAAAAATTAGTCATTTGTAGCTTCACCTTGCTTTTGAGATTTTTTTAAGTGAAAATTGCACTTAAAAAAAAAAAAAAGGGGAAGTTAGAAATGGCAATCCCAGTACCCCCCAACTCGTCAGCCCCCCAACCAATCATGGCCCAAGTAAAATTAATTGTTTAAATCCTGGTGTCTAGTGGTCCCCCTCGCTGATGGCCAGCACCAATCATTGTCTCATTACTAATGTTTTTAAATAAATCCCTGGTTTCTAGTGGACCCCCCACCTGCTGATCCTCAGCCCCAGTAAAATTAATTTAATGTGTAAATTCTTAGTGTCTAGTCCCCTCCAACCAACCACCACTGATTGCTGCCACCAGTCAGTGTAATACTAAGAATGTTTTTAAATAAATTCCTGGTGTCTAATGGACCCCCTGCCACCCTACCCTGTCAGGTTGCGCCCCACCATCCCTCTCCCCACCACTCCGACCACAAGTGGGTGACCAGCACAGCCCTGCACTCTCTACCATGGCTGGCCACTCAACTGAGCAGAAATGAATGAATGCGTACTTGTACAAGAAGGTGCTAATTAATTTCTACTTAGTCAGGTGGCCAGCCGTGCAGCTGTGATGAAGAGTGGAAGGCTCTGTTGGTCGCCTGCACTCAGGGTTGGTGTGGGGGAAGTGGGGTTGGGGGAACTATCTGACAAGGTTGGGGGTTCACTAGCTCAGTGGATTTATTTTAAAACATTAGTAATGTTTCACTGACTCATGCCGGCAATCAGCAATGGCAGGTTGGTGGCGTGGGAACCACTAGACACCAGGGATGAACACATTAAATTAATTTTACTAGTGCCAATGATCAGTGGCTGGGGTGGGGGGTCCATTAGACACCATGGATTTATTTAAAAAAAAATAAGTAATGTGACAATCGATGATGGCAGGTTGGGGTGGACCACTAGACACTGGGGATGTAATTAAAAAAATATGTATATGTAGTTTTACTTTGTAGCTGACTGGCTGGCAATCAGTGTGGGAGGGGACTACTAGACACCAGGGATTTATACAGTATATACTCTTTTCACATTATGGCCAAAGTTAGTGTGTGAAGTGTAGAGTTTTGCCCGCTAAATTTCACACTTCACATTCGATCTGGTGCTCTGCAAATTGGCGAATTTTGAGAATTGAGCTTTTTGAATTGAGCACAATCCGCAAAATATTTCAGAGTGAAATTTGTAGATTTGCACATCACTACATGGGGTATCATATGTGCAGTATATGCCTGGAGGCCACCCTCCTTATCCTGCATGGTCTGTGGCCCAATGGGCCTTCACCCCCATTGATGGTGTATCTTTGTGTGTTCCCCCTCCTATCCTCTCCTCTCCTCTAGGCTGACCACCAAAGCTGCGTAGGCCACCTGTGTCCTGTGTGTGGCTGGTGTTGCCAAAGGGCCACTAAGTGTGCCCCACTGCATGTGGTCAGTCAAGTGTGTCAGCTGTGGCATGTGGGGCATCCCCGGGTAGTTGTCCAGTGTAGGACTGCATCAGGGCATTCACACAGGGGAGGTGGCTGGTTGTGGGTTGTTGGTTGTCAGTGGGGGTGTTCCTCCTCTCCTCGTCCACTTGGCTGTCCTCCACTGTGTCAAGGAGGGGGGTGTGACCTTCAATGACTGCCCCTCCTCTGGTGTGCATACAGGCACCAGCACTGTATCTGGGATGAGAGGAAAGAAGTTTGTTATGTGCTGTGCCACTGCTGTGTATTGCTAGGGGTGTACAGCTAGTCACCTGTGGTGGCACATACCTGCAACATCCTCCAGCCGCAGGCTCTCTATTTCACTCTCCTGCCACATGGCATCCTCAGTATTGGTTGCATCCTTCACATCTAGGGTGTGAACAGTCTGTGCATCTGTAGTATGAAACACAGGGTGGTTAGCATGTCTGTGGTGTCTACCCCCTCCCACGTATTACCTTGTATACCTGGCAGGGTGTCCATGTCCTCCTTCTTCTCCCCTTGAAGGATCACCTTGGCAAGTGTGTCTGCCACCATCCTCTCAATGGGTGTCAGGTAGTACCCCTCCATGGGTGGCCCTCCCCCTGTGTTGGTCCATTGGTGTTTGGTGGATGCCAGCATCCGCTTGACAGCTGAATGCATGTCACCACATTTAAGACCGATGGTAGCCAGTGTGCATGCTCTGGCCAAGCTATGTTGATGGCTGCCTACAAGTCCATCACAGCTGTGCCTTGGTCTCACTGAGCACCTTTAGAGACTGTGTTCCATACAGGATGGCGTAGTGCTTCCGAATGTCAGGGGCCGTGGTGGCCACCTGTGCACCTGTGAAATTCAGGGGCCAAATTTGGCCTCAGTCATGTGTCCAGCCTGGTCCATGCATCATGGGACAACCATGCTTGGTCCCATCAAACACTAGTGGTGGCCTGGGAGCCATGGGCACATCTGTCCCCCCCCCCCAAGTTGAGGAATTCTCCACATTCTCCGTTGCATTATTCACTTCCATATTTTTTGCAGTGCAGGGTAATGCCCATACATTGCAAGTTTATGGCACATGGGCGGGTTCTGCTGGCCCACCCACTGCCTGCTCCACATGGCCCTGAGCACCTCAGATGATCAAGCTCCTGCATCCGTGTGTCTGTGTGCTTGTTAATGCATTGTGTATAACTATCTAGGCCTCATGGTACATGGCTGTGCACTGCTGCTATGGCACTTATTGGCACCGTCTACATGCATAGGCCCCATTATTTGTGAATACAGAGCTAAAGAGGTGTGCCCACATTTGTCACTTCGTGGTTTCTTGTGCAAATACTATTTTAAACTGACATGTGAAAACACTTTCTAAAAAATTTGTCTTGCCTGCTGCATATACACAGACAGCTCACATTACTGTATAGCAGGTTATATTCATGTTCAGTTTATTTTCACTCTATTCACGAACTGGATTTTTCAGTAAAAATAACATGACTCTGAACTGTACCACAATATGAGGAACGTTCCTCATTTTACTTCACAAAAGCTCCTTGTTCCACATTGTGAGGACTTGTACCACATTCAGTGCCAACATTTTAAAGCAAAAATCTTTAGTAAATAATGCAAAAAAAATTATTCATTTAATAACACATTTTCTGAACTTAAATGCAAACCTTTTACCAGTGTTCTGAGCTTCTTAGGTAAAGATCTTATTAAGTGTTCCACATTTTGCTCATTTGTTCCACATTTTGAGAGGCAGTGTTCCACATTTGGGAGACAAAAGGTTGCGAGATATGCATGAATATGAATATTTAAGAATACATATACTTGGCGTGTGTGTCCATTACCTATTTTAACAGGTGGTGCCTCCCAACCCCAGCCCTTACTGTCCTTGACTGAAAATGTATACCACACTGCAAATGTGATGTAATACCAAAAGAAAGCAAAGAAAAGTTAATGCAAACACTAAACTTTACTCATACAGCAAAGATTACTGCTGCTGGAAGCCCTTCATAAAACCCTCTCTCTGCCATACCTGAACTGCTTCAACTGCCAGCAACTATCCACTTCTTTACTTATTCAACAAAAAAAATGATGAAATAAAGTAAGCCTAGTGAGTTCATGCAAATGAGGCTTGAAGTGGAAGTAAAATGATAACTGCTGTTGGCCAGCGTCTGAAACAATTTGGTGTTCAACTTTCACTTTGAGCTACAAGAAATTCTTCTCAGTGACTCTTGCTGCCTCACTGCTCATATCTTTTTCTCTTTCTAACTTTATACCTTCTGTATCTTGCTTGTATGCCTTTTTAATCCTTGCCAAGCCACTGAAACAATGTGGTACTGTCTGCTGCCCCCAATTCCATGACACAAGCTCCTGACGGTAAATTTACTGAAGCCAAGTGCCAAACAACATGGTGCTGTCTCCCATCCTACTTCACTCAAAGCTCATGTCTCATGGTAGACAATGCAGTGAGAGTCGATGTTTGAGTGTAGTGGTTACTGTCATTCAGTAGCTTACATACCTACGTGGTCCTAACATTGCAAATTCTACCCAACGCAAACATGTACAGCAGGTTGAGTTGTGCTAAATATAACAGACACAAATTCAACCTGCTATACAGCACTTTGTTTATAACTTTTTTAAATGTTTTATTCCCAAAATACCAAAACTACCATTTTTGGTCAAGATCAAATGATCCTGAAAGTTTCATGTTTCATATTTCTGGTGATTTTTAGCTATAGGTGAGCAAAAAAAATTCTAAAATATACATTTTGGGGGGAGAGAGTTTACCCCTCCTAAGTTTAAAAACTCCTGACTTAGCTGATAGATGTGGGGGCATCTGAGACCCTGTCACATAGGGCATGTATGCTGATTTGCAGATCAACAGGCTAAAAGACTGCTGAGTTATAAGCAGCCAGAAACCATGATTTAACAGTAAAGTGCCTGCTTAAGCCTAGCTATAGTGGCGTTACCATGTCAATATAATACATCACATAATTGCCTACTGTAGATAAATGCAGGGATATTTTAAACTGCCTAGCAATAATTCTTTAAGCCCTTTTTTTCAAGTGAAATACTGCTGGCATATGTTCCAGGTACTGCAGTACTTTGTTTCTGACTAAAAAGCCATACAGTATATGAAAAAGTCCTTTCACCTGCCTTATACTCCAATTTATAAACTTTGCAGCCACTTCATATACAGAATGAAAGGTCTGTATTATGTCAAGATTTAATGTTTGGAAGTGCAGTAGACTGTTCAACATGCTGTTGGTAACTGGATCTTTCAAATGCACATTTGGGTGTAGAGCTCAAGCTGCTGATTATTCGCCTTTAAGACGTGAAAAATATTGCACTTGATCATTGAACTAGGCTGAGCCACAGGCCACTATCATTGATCCATCAATGTTAAACTTATTTTTGCACAGGAAAATTGTCTGGAGAAAACCATTCTAAGATAACACAAAAGCTGCAGCACAAATCTTCAAAATTAGAGGTTCAGTCATGATTATGGAAGTACGACTGTAGGTTTGGCATGCTCACTCATGGCATATACTGTACATTTAAACAAATGCCATGAAACCTGCCCCATACTAGGAGTCAGTGAGACCAAGATAGCATTACATTTCCTGATTTTGCAATGGCATTACCTCCAGAAACAGTATAATACACTCAGCAGAGTACTGCTACATTTTCAACCCTAATGTTTAATGCCCATGTACTTATATCCCAATCAATACTACTGAATCTTCATCTTAATGTTAAGAAAATGTAGTTTTTGGCAATTAAAAATCCAGATTGTCTGTATTTGATTATTTTGAACAAAAACAAAACCACCTTGTTTTCGACATGCTAGGAAGATCATACTCATGGTAAAGAACGTTTGGTGACAGATTCAGCAGCCTTGATGGGAATTTCTTACAACATGTTTTGAGTTAATAGTGAATAGATCAAAATTGGAAGAAACAGTATGTTCATTTCACGTTGCTGAGAACCAGACACAGAATACAGTATCTCAATATAAATCCAAATAAGCAAATGTATCACAGTAATACTGTAAACTGTGTTGTACTGATCATCATTTTCATGACTTTGTCTTTCTCTTTGCAGGATTAAAGGCTAATAAACTATTGTGATTGTACTGAAGTGAGTGGCCTTCTCTGACGCTCTGTAAAGCTGAAATTTGAAATAAAGTTTGAGTTAGCTTCTATATAAGTGTAGTGTGTTTTGTTATCTATTTTAGAGTTATTTATCCATATTCTATAGTGCATCAGTTTCAAAGAGTGCACTTAAAATAGCAGCTTAATAACATTTGCTGCATTTAGCATGGTAGCCTTCTAACTTCCAAAAGTTAGCATAAAGAGCCCACATTTATTTTTGCACCCATATTGTGTATCAACATAAGACCAAATACACCCATGTAAAATTATAGATGATCAAGGTTTTTTTAGTGCCAAATGGAGAAGACAGTCCCAGATTTTCTTGGACGGAAGCAACAAGTTTTCCCGTCAACGAGAATGCCGACCTCCCCCACAGTGACAGCACAATACCAACGCAGGTATTGTGCTGCCTCTTGACTTGGTGTTTTCTGTGGGAGGCCTGGCCCCCCACATCCCCTGGACTCTAGGATTCCAACTCCAGGTCGGAGTTGGTCCGAGGAGGGGGTGGAACACTAGGGGAAGGTGAAACACGTAAAAAGGACCATTACCACAAATATCACCGTAATGGTCTTTTTCCGTGTTTCACCATTGGGGTGTCAATGAAAAGGGGTGATACAGTCTTGGGCATGTACTGTACATGGTAAATGTCAATTAGCCACATCTTACCATTTTCATGCTGTCAAACTACATAGAACTAGTCTTAAATATGGTGATGCAGTCCCAGTTCTGATGTATCCCAATATAAAATAAAATGTATTATTCAAATCATTCCAGCAATTAACTTTTTTCATATTTTTATTGTATTAAGTTGTTTCAGATTCTCAGGCCATAACCCCATTCTGGTCAGCCAGTCCATCTTGTGAGATATTCCACCCATCTCAAACCTTCATGGAAATCCCCCATGGAGGGGTTCCTCTACATATCATTAGGGAAGAGAGCACATCCTGTTGCTGGGGTCAGGTCTAGGGACTAGATGGCAACTGTGATGCTGTCCTCAGCCTCTTCATTGTCCCATTTTCCTGGTCCTAGGGATGATTCTTGATGCAGTGTGGTCAAGTGGTTAAAGCACTTGATTGGAAGTGAGATCAGAAGCTCAAATACCACTAAGGCCAAATACTTTCTGTGTGGCCCTGGAAAATTAATTTAGTCTACCAATGTTCCAGTCCTGTCAGCTGCCAAAATGGGTAGAAGCAGAATCCCACTGAAGATAAGTTGTTGCATCTCAAAAAGCTATCCTTGGAAAATACTTTAAATTGCAAAAACCAAAAATCAATACAAACAGAAGACAGAGAAATACGTAAGTGCCTTGGCTTGGGTTTGAACCCAAGCTGCCTGGAATACTGTTCAGGCATGTATTTCCAACTCTCTTCTGTTTGTTTTGGGTTGCATATATGTGTACACTGCACCCTTGTAATTGTAAAAGTAAAAATCAGCATTGCATGGTCATTCACAATGCTGGCAAACATACTTTCTTCTTCCCTCATTTCCCATCCACGAGCACTTCAGTCCACCAATCTGTTGGGTAATATGAACTGAGTGCATCAAATCTTGCTTGGCCTGCCACTGGGATTTCTGTGGGAATGGCATGGTGGTTCACTCCTCCCCAAAGCAAGGAGTGCATCCAATGGCTAATGCTGCTAGCTCTCCCAAACCAACGCCACCCGCATAACAATGTGATACCCCACCAGTGTCCTGTTGGTATGATTAAGCAGGGCTTAAATAGTAAAGAAAACACTGCAGAATATAAAGGGACCACAGTTTAAGGGAAAATGGATAGAATCCATTTGTTAATGCCCTTTTTCTTCAAAGTGGAGAGTTTGCCTGTTCAAATCCTTAAACATAAGGAGACAGACACATTTTGATTAAAATACAGACTCGGGCAGAACACATGAGGACACTGTGTGATCATGAGGTACCAAGAAATAGCCATGCTAAAGAGGAAATGTGTTTAAAACATGAAACTATTGGCACTCTGCACCTATGTGTACTGATCTACTTGGAGTCTTGGTTAGAGACAAACAAACATGGAGTGTTGTCAAGTGTGTGGAGGCTGACAAAGTCCCTTTTAGTCAAAGCATGGGGGCAGCTGACATGCTCTCTGCTTTAGTGCACTGCTGGGGATTATATATCTATTTCTGTGATTGTGCTGATATACTGCAACTTTTAATAACATTTTTAGCACATTTGAGCTGATAGCAGCACAACGCTGAAAGGATTACTTTGATTTCCTGAAGTGCGCCTTCTCTGTTTTTCAAACGGAGGGAAAACCTCTTCTTCACTGTTGTACCAACACCCCCTCCCCCCCCCACAGGCCCATGCAAAACTGATATGACAATCCACCCACTACTATTGTGGTCCTAGGTAAGTAGTAGATAACTAGCAAGCCCATAATAAGATCAGTGACAGGACTGGTGGGTGCTGTCAGGTGAAGTGGGGACAAAATGAAAGCTGAATTAAAGAAAATAAAAACTCAGGTTCATAAACAACCTCAAAATTACACACACTGTATCTGGCTGGTGGCTGATCTCATGGAAGCAAAGCATTTGGCTCCTTGGGGAGGATGAGTATGGACCTCAGATAAAATCTTCCTTTGACCTGGTCATGGGCTTCTTCCTTGAGAAACAGATGACCTTTGACCAGGTAGTAGAGGCCTCTTACATACCCTTTGGAGATTTAGCTTGAAAGACAATTGGGACAAATCCATCAAGCTGTTTTATATCAACTAGATGGCATCTCTCCTTACTAATTGGAATGGCATTTGCCTCATATAGGGGCATGAGGCAAGTATCTATATGCAGCTGCTGACAGACATGACAAATGAGCCCCTCGGGAATCGTATGGTGACATCCCCAGATCTATGGTATGAGGGTAGGGAACTCACAGCACAGGCTGCTTCTATAGGTTAATGTTATTATTCTTGTGGTCTCACAGTTTGAAATAACTTCCTTCAGTATAATGAACATCATAGATCAATCTTCACACCTATAATAAATAACTCAATATATTGGCATTACTCCTTTCATGTAAAATAGTATAAAACAGATTGCAAAGTATATCTATAGGTAATGGTGAAATATTTGACTTGAATGCAAGTAATGAGTCTGAGTCAGGATCAGGAATAGCCTTAGCCAACATACGCCATAAATCAGGAGCTCTTTAACTGAAGGCACAGACTCGCATGGATTTAGGGCAAAGCACAGAGGCATGAAGGAGGCTGGTATCAGAGGAGAAATTTGGCTATGAAAAATTAGAAACATAGAACATAGACAATGATGGCAGAAAAAGACCAAAGGCCCATCCAATCTGCCCAAGTTCCCTATTTAGCCCTGGGTCCTACTATTCCTTCAAGGCCCTAGCTCTCACCCCTCCTCTTTCCCTCCTCTCCACCCTGTGCAACCACTATACACTTCATTCTGTCCCTGCCATGCTTAAAAACACTAATAGTTTTTGCACCCACCTCCTTAGCTGGCAGCCTGTTCCATGGCTCCACCACCTTTTCTGTACAGTAGTATTTCCTCACATCCCTCTTGGACCTCCCTCCTGCTACACTCATGACCACATGACCGCTAGCTGGTATTCAAGTTAAATAGTTCCCCATGGTTCATACTGTTAATTCCTTTCAGGAATGTGAAGGTCTCTAGCATATCTACCCTTTCTCTTCTGGTCTCCATCAAGCACATGTTCAGTGCCTTGGAATGCTCCTCATAGGACATGCATTGCTGGCCCTAAATAATTTTTATTACCCTGCACTGCATCATCTCAAGCCTATCACTATCCTTCTTGAGGTGAAAACCCCAGAAGGAAAACCAACGGAGGGATAGTAAGGCTTAATAAAGGGGAGGGGGTGGGCAGAGGGTGACTGTGAAAAGGCAGAGATACTAAACAAATATTTTTGCTTAGTATTTACAAATGAAGAGGGGGAGGTACCTAAAACAAACAACAGAAATACTCTGGATACAGAAGTTGATACCAGCCTATTTACAGAAGAAAGGGTTCTAAAAGAACTCTTAAAACTGAAGGTGGACAAAGCAATGGGGCCAAATGGGATTCATCCCAGAATTCCAAAAAAACTAAGGGTAGAACTAGTGACACCACTGACTACCCTCTTTAACAAATCATGGGAGGACGGGGTGGTGCCTGAGGACTGGAGGAGGGCAGATGTGATTCCCCTTCACAAAAGTGGAAGCAGGGCAGAAGCAGGAAACTACATACCTGTTAGTTTAACCTCAGTGATAGGGAAAATGATGGAATCACTTCTGAAGGAAAGAATTGTTGAGTACCTAGAGGCCAGAGGGGCACAGGACCCAAGGCAGCATGGATTCACAGTGGGAAGGTCATGCCAGATGAATCTAATAGATTTCTTTGACTGGGTGACCAAAGTAGTAGATCAGGAAGGGGCTGTGGACATGGCCTACCTAGACTTTAGCAAGGCATTTGACACAGTCCCACACAAAAGATTAATATACAAGTTAGCCAGCCTGGGAGTGGGTCCCAAGATGACAGCCTGGGTAAAGAATTGGCTGGAGAATAGGACACAGAGGGTAATAGTAAATAGAGTTAACTCTGAAGAAAGGGGGGTTACTAGTGGGGTACCGCAGGGTTCAATATTAGGACCGGTACTCTTCAATGTCTTTATAAGCAACATTGCAGAGAGATTAGAAGGAAAAGTATGTCTCTCTGCAGATGACACAAAGATCTGCAACAGAGTTGATGCACAAGGTGGGATGGAAAGGATGAGAAGGGACTTGGCAAGGTTAGAGGAATGGTCAAATGTGTGGCAGCTTAGATTCAGTGCTAAGAAGTGCAAGGTAATGCACCTGGGAAACAAAAACCCAGGGGAAGAGTACACAATGGGGGGTGAGATACTAACAACAGCAAAATGGAAAGGGACCTGGGGGTAGTCATATCAGATGACTTAAAGGTGGGCAAGCAATGTAGAGGGCAGTAAGAGGAGGGCTGAGGAATACTGGAATGCATAGGGAAGGCATCACCGGTAAAAACAGGAAGTTGTTATCCCTCTGTACAGACAGCTGGTGAGACCCCATCTGGAGTACTGCATGCAATTCTGGAGACCCAATCTCCAGAAGGACATAGACAGGATGGAAGCTGTCCAGAGGAGGAGCAACTAAAATGGTGCAGGGTCTGCACGGAAGACATATGAAGAGAGACTAAAGGAGCTTATATGTGTAGCCTCGAGGAAAGGAGGGAGAGGGGGACATGATAGAAACTTTCAAGTACCTCAAGGAATCAGCAAAGTCCAAGAGGTAGCACCTTTCAAAAGAAAGGGTGTGCAGAACAAGGGCACAGTGCACAATTTGAAGATGGGGGTGGCTCAGAGGTAATGTAAGGAAGTATTTTTCACAGAGAGGGTTGTGGATGCATGGAGCGGCCTTCGGAGGAGGTTGTGGAGTCAAAAACAGTGGTTGAATTCAAGCATGCATGGGACAGTCATAAGGCAGTTCTAGGGGGTGGGGGTATAAAGAAGTAGGCTGCTGGTTAACTAGGATCTGCAGCTTATCCATTAGGTAGGGGAAATGGGCAGACTGGGTGGGCCAAGTGGTCATTATCTGCCATCAAATTCTATGTTTCTATGTAACTGGGTGCAGTACTTCAGGTGTGGCCTCACTAATGATCTATACAGGGGAAGTATTATCTCCTTTTTCTGCTATCAATTCCCCTCTTGACATATCCAAGCATTCTCTTTGCCTTGCTATAAACCTTATAAGGCTTGTTGGTATCATATCTGTAATGTAGTAGTAGTAGTAAAAAGATTTATTTTTAGACAGGTTAATACTTTAGGTCCGAGGACCTATTTTCAAAGTAGTCCTGTTTCATATTCATACAGGTTACAAAGCATATATAGTTTTACAGAGAACACAAACAGATATAATAACATTTTCCTGAAACTTCCCATTTTAGCCATAACAAAAGCATCAACATTACAGTTCATTAATCATAACCATTATACAAGGATAGACAAACAGGGTTAAAATATTAAATACATTTACCTAAGAAGGGGAAACAACAGATTATAATCCCGCCCCAACATATAAATACTATTTGCTGGTAAATTCTGCAATATAATTTTCATTCAGTGTGGATTTAAATAAGGATAGTTTTACAAGGTTTCTTATAAGTGATGAAATCACGTTCCGTATTTGAGCAGCTCAGGCTTGTAATTTCATACTTCCATATCTAGTTTTTATTTTTGGAAAATTTATACCCCTGAATTTAACTTCCCTAAGAACATGTTAATTTAACTAGCAACTGAAATTGATGTCCATGTTTCCCCTAATTAATCCATTTTTAACCTTGAATAAAAAGATAGAAAATTTTTTTTTTAAATTGGATATTTAAACTATCCCATTTCAACTCTCTATACATAGAACAATGATGAGTATTATAATTACAGTTTAGAGTAAACCTTGCCAACCTGTTATATGATTTAACTACTTTGTCCAGGTGAATTTGCTCAGCAAGGTTAGAGACCAAATTACCGTATTCCAACATGGGCAAAATAAGTTGGGTAGCAATTTTTTTCCACAGCTGAATGTTTATTATTTGGAAAGACCTTCGCAATGCTACAATCCTGTTGTTTACCTTCTTAGACACACTGTTTATGTGGTCAGAAAAGGTCAGGGAGCTATCTATTAATACTCCCAAGTATTCAAATGATTTTGTGATAACTAATTGTTTCCCACTTCTTGTTAATATTCCCTTTTCAATTTTCATTTTATTGCTAACCCTGTTTTGTTTTTTACTAAAGTACACTACTTGTGTTTTCTTTTCACTCAGTACTAATTTGGAAACCAAAAACCATTCTTGGAGGACATCAAAGTTTGCAGTCTCACCAACATTTCTTCTTGAGTGTTTGCTGATGACAATAATACAGTATCGTATGCATAGAGATGAATATAAGTATTTTTTATAACAAGTGGCAGGTCATTTACATACATCAAAAACATCAGTGGCCCCAGGATTGATCCCTGGGGCACACCTCTCATTATTTTACCAGTTTCTGAATAATGATTATCTATTTCAACTAACTGCTACCTGTTTCCTAAATAAGATTCAAACCATTTCAGGGTCTTAGGAGCAATCCTGATCCTCCCCATCCTCTCACACAGCAACTGGTGATCCACTGGATTGAAGGCTTTGGACAGGTTGACGAAAACCGTGCCCATGGACTCCCCCCATCTAAGGCTGTAGCCACTTCATCTACAAAGTCCACGAGCACGGTGCCCATCAAATAACCAGCCCTAAAGCCATATTGGAATTTGGTGAGTTTGGACTATTTTTTCCAAATACTCATACAGTTGTATATATACCATTCATTCCATTATTTTTGAGAGGATGGGGAGGACCGCTATCGGCCTATAGTTAGAGGGATCATTTACATTTCCATCTTTAAAAAGGGGTACAGTTTTAGCTATGTTCCAAATTTCTGGAAATGTGCACTCCATTAAACTCTGATTTAATAACTTTGTAATTATTGGAGTCAGTAAATCTACTGCATCTTTTATGAATTTTGAGTAAATTTTGTCCAAATCTCATGACTTTCTAATATTCAATCTTTTAATTTCACTCTCGACTTCATTTACAAAAATTTTTCTAAAATAAAACTGGGGAGAACATTCCACAAAATCCTCTGATCTAAAAAGATATTTTGGAACATTAACTGGGATGTCTATATCTGGTAAGGTAACAAAATAGCAGTTTAGTACCTGCGCTGTTGCTCTTTTATCTAGTAGTTTACCTCCTTCATTTACCATTTGTATTGTCTGTGTATTTCTTAATGGATTATCCATGTCTTTTTATAATTTACCAATATTGCCTTGAATCTTTCATATTTTAAATTTTGTTGTTATAATTTTTTTTCCTAGCCTGCTTTATTAGTCACTGGCATTCATTTTGGTGCTGTTTATAATTATCCCAGTCCGCCTTGTTTTTTGTTTTATGGGCTTACTTCCAAATCCTATCCCTAATATGGATCTTTTTCTTTAAGTGCTCATCTACCCAGGGGAGATGCTTTTTTTTTTGCAATTTTTTAGTCTTAAAAGGAGCGTGTCTGTCACAAATACTTGTAAAAGTTCTTGTAAACTCTACAACCCCCAGATGCATATCGGGTATTAAGCTCAACCTTTCCAATTTTGCATTTCCGAGGTCTCTAACTAAATGTTCCTGGTGGTAATTTGTAAGGTCCCTCCTAACTATGACCTTCCCCCACTCTTTAATAGGTTGGTCGAGAGTCATCTTACATAGTACTGAATTATGGTCACCTAAATTTGGAGGCAGAACTTGACAACATTTTGCATGAAGTCCTTTCAACAGGAATACCAAATCAAGAATACTACCCTGACTTTTTATCCTGTTTTTTCTTGTAACTTGGGTTGGCATCTGTTTTACATTTAAAATTTCAAAACTTTTCTCTAATTTTAAACCCCTAGGCTGACCCCAGGCTGCATTAAAATCTACAATAAGGACAATGTTTTTCCCTCTGCCAGGGAGGCTAATTTTGTCGGCAAAATTTCAAATTTGTTAACATGTGCTTTTGGAGGGGAATAAACTACACCTATAAAAAGTTTTAATTGATGAGATTCAACACAAGGACATTCAATGTCTTCTATATTTTCCTGGAATACAGACTTAAATAATTCTATGTTATTTTTAATATAGAAAAGGACCCCACCCCCGTTTTCCTCTGTTGTGCCTAAAAAGTGCATACTCGTCGATGACAGCTTCACTATCCTGTACTTTTTGGGTTAACCAGGACTCAGTTATGCCTATTATATCAGGCTTTAAGTCCTGTACCCACATCCTGAATTCCTGCACTTTATTTATTATGCTTCGTACATTATTTAAAACTATTTTAAATCTGACTCTGACTCAGTGCAGGGGTCTGGATTTATTTCTGTATCTTCTACTAAAAGCAAAGCAAAATACCAAACATTTGAATTGACTGAACTACGATTTGTCAAATTCAGACCCCTATCTTTAAAAGAACAACATTTACATCGATTAAACAAATTCCAATTGTGCATAAAAACATTACGTCTAATTTTATGTGCAGTTACAAGATCTGGAGGGGCTGATATCAACCACTCTGTGACCCTGCACTGCAGCTTTTTGGGAGACAGATCAATCTTGCTTGATAAACTTTCAGTTAACTGTAGTTGGCATAACATGCTGAGCAGTACACATTTCAGTAAACATTTCAACATTATTAAGAAGTGCTAAAACTGTATTTCAGTCTATAAATGATCTCAAATAAGTATTCTATCAAGTTCTAATACACAAATACTGATTTTATCCCAGGTTTATCCCTCATTAAAACACAAACTTATCCTAAGTAAGCCAAGTCTCAGTGAGCAGATTTTCCTATGCTAATCATTTATATTACTGCTACTGTTCTATTTATATGGGGTATTGTTATGCTTTGTTAAAGTACCTTGGTTTTGGAAAGGCACTATATAAACAAGGTTTTACTTTACTTTGGCAGAATGACATGTCTCAGAGCTAGTGAGGAGCTAACATTAGGTCAACAACAATACTGTAAACTCAGTTTTAGACCAGATCACAAGCAAAGAGATTGAAGAGTTCACAAAATGGAAGAAATATGATCTTGGGACACTGCATAGCTAACCATGAAGGATTCCCCTAAATAGCGAGGCTGGGTCAGCCAGAGTTCATGCCACAGACAGTGGAACACAAGATGGTGGGAGGAGACACTTAAACTTTGGAAACAAGAGAGAGAGTCCTTTTCATTAATGCTGATATCCAAACACTGAGCTGAGTCAAACACTACAAAGTTTTTTTATTAAGCAGTATGCATGGTCAGCTAGCCCCCTGCAGTGGGGCACAGTAGATAGGAGACTTAATGGCAGGTGCAACTCAGAATTACAGCTAGTCATTCTTGAGGTAGAAACTAAAGTCTGAGGGCACACTTTACACAAATTCATTGTTTTTCT
This sequence comes from Neoceratodus forsteri, assembly GCA_016271365.2. NCBI lineage: Eukaryota > Metazoa > Chordata > Ceratodontiformes > Ceratodontidae > Neoceratodus > Neoceratodus forsteri. Next base: position 1,555,845,367 of record CM057449.1, on the reverse strand, counting down.
ATGCTGCTGTACCTTTCTGTTTCTGCCTTTCGCTTTAGTATTCCATACTTTTTTGCCTTTCACTAGTGGCATTGTTTCACCTTTGAACATCTGCTTGCTAAAGAGACCACCTGGGGCAGCAGCCAGCCATCTGAGTGACCATGAGAATGCAATCTAAGCAAGATCATACTCACTGGACAAGAGACAGACATATGCCAGCATGTGGAACCTATTTCTCCATTCCTGCTTATTTTACGGCTTCTGTAACTTCCTGCAGCTGTCACCAAAAGCTGGGGGCCCAGTTTACATGACTGTCTCACATTCCTAATACCCTAGTTCTCCATCTCTGAGGACATTTCAGCTCCAGCAGGCCCTTTGGGCCAGTCCACCCACACGCACTGTCTTCACTTCTCCATATATTTGTGTCAACATGAGGCTCAAATGATCTTTCTTGCTCATTAGAGACATGGTTCCTCACTGTACCAGCCCTATTGCTGCACTTACTTTCTGGCTCACTCTCCTGGCTCCAGTCATCATGGAATGTCACTGTGATGTACAGCCTCTGCCATGTTGCTGCAGGCTGAGGATGGTACACCTTATGGCTGAAACAGGCCCAATATATCGTAGTTGCCAAACAATCTTCTGCTCTTGGGCAGAAAAAACTCTCTCCTCCTCTATACTTGCACCCCAAGTACCCAATAGGCTTACCTTATGCATCACTTTCCTCTGGATCCTGCTGAGGGCTGACCACCAAGAGCATGTAATTTGGGCAAAGGTTTACTAGAAAGCTCCTTTGATGAGAATACTCCCGCTCTTTCCTGCTCAGTTGCAGACTGCCAGCTGAATTTCAGTCCCCCCCATCTCTTTGCATAACATTCTACACCTGGACAAATCCACAGCAGTGCAAAACAGGGGTACACTGGGCATACCATAACACACACATTGTGGGGGGAGGGTTACTTGTATGTCAAAAAGGAGTCATAGAGCTCTGGACCATTTGCGATCAATTAATGGTTACTTAAAAGGTCATAACTGGAGAGAAATGTAGCAATCTTTTCACCTGAAAATTATGATGGTATGAAATAAAGATTCTGCTCCTAAATAGTTCAGATACTGCATGGATATAGTGTTTCAAAGATGATGAAAAGCTAATTATTAGGCAAGTTAATGTGATTATAAAAATAACATATCAAGATTTTGGATAGATGGTTAGTTAATGCAAAACCATCCAAATTAAGTGGCCTTTGAGTCAAACAGATAACCAGTGTCAGAAAAAAGATAACAGTTTTTGCGTCTTTGGGCTTGAGACTATTGTTGCACAGAAAGTATTTCACATCACAAAGACAGGGTCCCAGCATGGAGACAGCCACAAACTAAGTTTGAAACAAGGGATGCAGCCGTCAATCGTTAGCATAAAAGCAAACATCAAAATGTGACTACTATATAATACCACATTCAGGCACCATACAGTAAAATTGTCAAAAAATGCAGGGCAAGAATAGGCTCTTGCAGAACCCTAACAGTCAATGGATGTTGTTTTGAAAACCAGTAAATCATACATCAAGTTGTTAATGTGCAAAAAACATTGTTCAAGGCATCCAGTAGGTAAGTATGTCATAAAAACATGTCAGGTAAATTATTCAGTATTATACTTGGCCACTAGTGTTGAAAGCTGTGGCAATATCCTGTCAGCTCAATAGAGTTAAAATTCCTAATTCATAAAATCTCAAAACAAAACAAGCATTTGTCAATGCTGAATGTTGTCTTGCTGGCATTGGCATTGGTAGTGCAGGAGTTAGAGATGCATAACAGGAATGGCAGTGAAGTACGGAACTGACACCAAACCCACGCCCACCCTGTAGAGACTGACAGGTGCTGGATGTGCCTTTGGGGTGTCAACTATAATGCCCATGACATTTTACCTCACCCTACCTGTAGACACTAACAAGTGTTGTGGTGTGCTTTGGGGTCTTTGGGCCTTATACTTACCCCCATTCCATAAGGACATATGTTGAGACTGGTGCAGTATCGGAGAATGGGGAGAACTTTAGGGCTGAACACTGCAAGGCACACCTCGATGCCTGTCACTGGCTGCAGGGTGGGGGTGGGGTTGGAACGGCATGAGCATTACAGCCAATGATCCCAAGTCACACCCCTGATGCCTGGCAGTCTCTACAGGGTGGGGTGTTACAGTTGGAAACCCTAACGTTGTTGGCGTTTGTTGGTATTTTCACTCCGAATTTTCAACATAGGCTTTTTGTGACTCCACCTCATGAAGAGCGGCACAATCAGTTTGTTAGCTGAAAGGTGGTTTGCACAGGGGATATGCCATTTGGCGACACAGGGATGAAAACACATTTTGGGCAGGGCATGGAAAATGACAACTGTGTTGTTCATGAGGAGGCATAAAAAATGGCAACGTTCAAAATCTGGAGTGAAAATATGAAAAATTGGTGAAATCATGAGCATGCAAAGAAACTGCACAACACACATCCGTAACCCAATTATTTTTTGGATTTTTTAGCCACATTTTCAACATAGGCATTTTGGGACCTCCCCTCATAAACAGTGGTGCTGTGATTTTGTTAATCTGTCCCAAAAGTTGGTTTTCCACAGCGACCATGCCATTGTGCGCCACAGGTGTGGAAACACATTTTGGGCAGGCTGTGAAAAATGACAGCTGCACTGTTCATAAGGAGGTGTGAAAAAATGCCAGTGTTGAAAATCTGGCATTAGAATATTGCAAATTTGCGAAGTTACAAGGGTGCGTGGAAACTGCGCAACACACGCTTATAACATAGTCATTTTATGGACTTTCATCACCAAATTTTCAACATAGGCATTTTAATACCTCTGCTCATGAACAGTGTCACCATCATTTTCTCAAACTGTCTCAAAACTGATTTCGCTTAGCTACCGCGCTATTCTGCGCTGGATGTGCGAAGGCCAGGATATGTGAAATGACAGCTGTACTGTTCATAAGGAGGTATGTAAAAATGCCAATTTTGAAAATCTGGAGTGAAAATATTACAAATTCATGAAATTATGAGCTGCATGGAAACAGCGCAATGCACACTCATAAAACAGCCATTTTTTGGATTTATTTCACCAAATTTGCAACATAGGCTTTTTGAGAGCCCCCCCTCATGAACAGTGGCACTGTTATTTTGTTACTCCATCCAGAAAGGTGATTCTGTGCAGTGACTGCGAAATCACCTTTTGGGACTGAATAAAGCCATGACAGTGACTGAATTCATGATGAGGGGCCCCAATAACCCCATGTTAAAAATTTGGTGCAAAACTTCCAAAAAATGCCCAAGATATGCACCACAGTTGAAAAAATCATATTTTTGTCATTAGACAGCTTACCGGTATTTCTTTAGATCATGGTTGGATTTGAAGAGTGCAGACATGTTCCCAGTCCACTGAAGATCATCAAGCCAGACTCTGGAGGTAAGTATGGGGTGAGGAGGTGAGGAGGCAGGTGCGCAGAGGGTGGGTGTGGGTTGGGGCAGGGAGCTGGACAGACCACGAGGGACTGTTTTCTTCTTTTACAGGTTAACAAAAATGAAAACATCACAGAATTTTTTTTTACAGGGGCATTTGGCATGCTGGGGTGGGCTCCCAGCATGCCATCTGAGTGTTTGGGGTGGCAAGTCGATGTGGGATTGGGCACCTCCCATCGGCACATACCAAAGGGGGGGCAAGAGCCAAGGAGATTGGGCACCCCCCTCGGTACATAACAAATGGGGGGTGCATTATGAAGATGGGGAGTGGGCTCCCCCATTGGCACATAAACTGGGTCAGGGCATGCCGACAGGTGGACTGAGCACCCCTGAAGTTGGCATTGTGGCAGGCAGTGTGCCGCCATATTTACTCTAATGTTTCACCAAGGAAGGCACGTCGGGAGGTGCCGCTGCGTATGACAAGCTTTGCTGTCATTGCAGCGAACCTTTCCTTAGATGTGCTCATCACATTATGTATTCCTGGTGTGGCACCTGCATGCTGGCTTATTGGGGAATGAGGGATGCACCTACTGATGCGTGCCCTGCATTCGCCCAACAGTGACCGCACTTCCAAGTCTGCTACTAATGCAATATGTAGGCTGGTGCGCAAGTGCGAGCCAACATAAAAATGGGAAGTCTGAAAGGTTAATACAACTCTCTGAACAACTTCTACAAAGACAAGAAAGATTGCAGGTAGGACAAAATGTATTCGGCTGGATTCAGAAATCATTTTGGGACTAAGTTCCATTCCGCAATTTCAGTTACAGAAAATCTCCACAGTTGCAGAGACTGCTCTTCTCATCCACAGCATTAGCAGAAGATATTACAGCTGGTCCCACTGGCCATAACAGTTTTCTGCAGCTGTAGGGATTTCTATAGCAACATCACCTACAAGCCACCATAAATCGTGGCACCGGTTATAAACCAGCTCCACTTTTGAGAATACTGTATCTGTGGGAGAAACTGCAGTTCCACAAGTGGCAACCCGGTTGCACTGAGTTTTTCCTGTAGCTGTTGGATTTTACAGAGTTTTGAGAATCCAGCCCAATATGTTGGGATCTAATGAGGAAATCTATAAGGATCTCAGTTAGATTAACGAAGTTAAGTCCGAAGCAGTCATGGGCTCAATTCAGAAAGGTTAATGCAGGGCTTGCATCAAGTCCTGTGTCAAACCCAATGTTTGTCGCAGCTGCACCAAACACATTGCCACAACTTGTGCCCAATTCAAGAAGATCACGCCCATTTGCAACACTTTTCCCACTTTATGGCAGCTTGCACCAAATAATTGGCACAAACCCTGTAAAAAGGTCTCACGATTGCCGCAAAGTTAGACCTGAAAAAACCTGGTCTAACTCATGGCAAGTGTTGCATAGCATCATGAACCCCGATTGCTGGCCAGGAATGCCACAAGTCCCATGCGCCATATGTTCAGTACAGCCAGGGCTTGCAGCATTCATGACATGTTTCTGAATCAAGCCTGCTGTGTTAAATTCTTATCTCAGAACTATTATTAGCATTAATAGTGTAATATAATCAAGTCACTTCATAACAATACCAGGACCAGAGTTAAGGATTCTCTAGATGGACAATTAACTGATCCTTTACCTTCAAACAGAGGTGTAAGGCAAGGGTGCCTACTGGACCCTCTCCTGTGTAATCTATATTTGAATGATTGTCTTTTTGCTTCCTTGAATGTTTTTGTATATAAATTCAGAAGCATACTCAGGTAGTATGGCTTTCTAACACCTACAATAAAAAGCAGAAAACCAGGATGGATCTGCTTCACAATACATCATGCCAACATGTTCCACACAGTGGAGAGTAATGATTCCCTCATCGGTTGGTTTGCTAAGGATTTCATTATTTAAACCACTAGTCATAAAACCACTCATGATATCATGCTCAGCATACTTATAGTCGACATTTTGAGGCTTGCCTGACCACTTCATAAGGTAAAATGCTAACAATTACTCAATTATAGACTATTCATACTAATATAAATATTAATTTAAAACACTTAAATAAAAAAGCTTTTTAGAAACTATAATGTTATCTGTGCATTTCTTTTTCGTAGGTAGGTATTATGTTGTTATATTGTTTGTCTGAACCTTATGACAGTATCACTCCATAATATTATCTGTGATTTCTTTTTTGTACATAAGTATTAAGTTATTATATTGTTTCTTTGAACTCTAAAACAGTATCACACCCAATGCTTATTTTCAATTTAATTTAAACTCAGATTTCACATTACACAGCTGTTGAAATACAGAGCAGTCTCTACACTCTGGTTGTATTCCTCTGACCAGTCCGTTAAATCTCTGTGTACCCTTTGATCACATGATTTCTTCCATTAGTACAATTCTAATTTTAATCAGTTTAGTTTTGATAAGTTTCTATTTATATCTCTTTATATGTTACACCACATACCCCGCCTATAGTGCAGCAACTTTGTCTTTTATGCCGTATATTTATCTTCATCAGAAAATCAGGTGAAACATTTTCATTAGATTAATTCTAAGCCTCCTACTTATTTCCTAGCACCATGTTTATTTTTTCACTATTTCTTTTGACTCAGCTACTGCTATCTCTATTTTCTTAAATTCTTATCCCACTCTTAAACTGTAAAAATAACAGTAAGATACATTACTAGATGTCTTGGATTCCTTTTGGTAATTCAGTTCCATTTCTTTGCAGTGTTTCTTGCTCTTACTTGACTCCTGGCATTTTCTTTTTTAATCATGTATTGGGAGCTAACTTCACCAAGTACCATTCCTTAATAGTACAAAGTTGCTAGGGCAACCACTGATGTACGCCAGTGCTGCACACATGCTCAGAGGACATAACCTGGCTCTGTAACATTTGCTCATTTTTTTTCTTCTGCCGTAACTTGTGCCTGTGCAGTATTGCTAATGGCACACTTTTAAACTTTCTACCTCCTTCCTTTCAGATCAGCTCTCCATTTTGAGTCCTGCTTGGCTTAAAAGTAAAGGAGTACTAAAGAGTTCAGAGCACTCAGTTTAAGTTATTGTATACATTTAAACTGAGAACTTTGTCATATTTTTATCTTTCTTTCTATTCAACCTGTTTTCTTAGAGAGTGAGTCTTTTTTGATGCCCTGTACATTTGTCTGCTTGCACTGTTGCCACTTCCTCATTTTGTTCTGTTAGTGTGTCTAGCATACATTCACACCTGTGGTTTTAATCCATCAGTATAACTCCTACAAATCTTCTATGGGGCTTTCTTGCTGGTTAGGTGGTGGGTGAGTTTGTTTAGCATATATAATCACATCCTTTCCATTTTTGGTACGGAACCTTTACTTACTGATTGCAGTAGCCCCCATGAATGCTTTTCAATCACTCTACTATGTCCCATCTACTTTATGCACTTTACTGGACTGCAGAATTGGGAACCAGATGATAGATTAGATACTTGTATAACCACGGGTTATGACCCACAATAAATCATTCCAAGGATGGAATAATAGCTTAAAGTGACCACTGAGACAAACTCTCAGTGGTCGGCTGGGATACCGATGGGCCAAGTCCCCAGTACAGCATCTTCTGATTCTACTTAAATTTCCTACTAGGTGTACAGTATACTAATTCACATAATCAGCAAATGGGCTCTATCAATCATTTTGTGTTAATGTTCCCTACTTCAAAATTATAGGAATGCCACATAATTGATTTCATCGTTAAGACCATATTTTTGGTCTAATGTGCCGGTTCCATGTCATAACGGTGATTGCAAAACAACGATAGCCATTATAATAAGTGTACGTCACCAAAAATCACAATGGTGATGCACACTTGTTGGTGACAAAACATCTGGCAACTGAAATAGGACTTATGCAGGGGGGCTACACCCCTGCACCCCCCTGATTTTATATAACCAACTCCAGGGCATGCATTGCAGGGAGGGGGAGAAAGTACCCCCAAAAAATCAAGCAGCAGCAACAGAATGCTTCCTGGCCCCCAGCCTTGAACCCAGCACCTGCTGCACTGAAGCTAGCCACCCTCACCACCACACCACATGAATAGCTCAGCAGCAGCAGGCTACATTACCCCACACAAACCCTTCTCCCTATACCTCCCCTTCCGGTCGCCCTCGTAACCTTCCCTTGCTCATCTCTACCCTCCCCTTTGCATTCTGTCACTACACTGTAAGGCAGCTCACATGTGTAGTGCTGTAAATGAGTCGCTCTTTTGAGAGTAGCTCATTTACAGTCACTGTCATCACTGGATACCAATGTGCCAAACCTTGTTATTAAGTAAGCCTACCTCTTAAAACAAAATCTTGTTCATGTCGCTACCCCCCACCCCTACCCCCAGGATTGTCTACCCTTTCTAAACTTGCAAAGCATAACATTGCAATATTGTGTTTAGCTGTCTTAAAGTGATGGACCAGTGCTGAATTCTCATCCTCACTTCTTAACAGGTTCTTGTGTCCACTTATTCTCTGCCTGACTAAACTTAATGGTGTTTCCCATGCACGCGCTATCACATGGGCATTTAATCCTATAAATGACTTATTCAGTTCGACAGGTCATAAATTGTTGGATTGCAATCTCTTCATTTTTAAAAGGGTTAAACACACTTTTTGTCCTTTGGGTATTGTGGCAGTTTTGACAATTGCCACAGGGGGTAGAATCCTATGATCAGACTGCTGTCCAGGAAAAAGGCTGGTTTCTGCATTGGAGGTGAATGCATGTGCCTGGTTATGCTACTACTTAGTTTTTTTTACTCCTTTGGCAATAACTGGTGGCCTTTCTTGAAAAGGTACTGCCCACCATTGCTTTGCTTATAGTATAGGCTAGTGTTCAAAAACAATGTTGTTTATTTTTCCAAAACTGTTACTATAGTCCACAAGTAATGTCACTTGATCACCCTCCTTCTGTTCCTTATTCCTAGTCAGCAATATTTGTCCTCTATATCATATCTCTCTCTGACTTTTCTTATATTGTAATAGCCCCTTTCTTGAACTCTCCTTTCCCAAGTCTTGTGCTACTGTGTTATAGTTCTAATCTCTGAGGCAGTTCCTTGTCACACATACCATTTGTCTGCGAGGGATGTTTCCAATAGTTTATTTTTTTGTGAAACTGCACTAGCACCTTTTTGTCTATAGTTTTTCAGTGCACAGTAATAACAAACTATGTACAAGTCTGTACAAAAAACAGCAGCAGGAGAATCGGAAAGGAGAATTTCAAGAGGAGGATATGTGACGACAATTATAACAAAAGCCAGAGAGGGATGTGATATGGAGCACATACAAATATTGCTGACTAGGAATAAGGAACAGAAGAAGAATGATTGAGTGACATTACCTGTGGACTATTGTATAGCATCAGTTTTGGAAAAATAAAAGATGTGGGAGTAAGTGATACTGGTATAGGGTTCAAAGAAAGAATATAATAACTAAATATGTATGTAGAAAAAAAGAGGCACACAGAGAACATGATGGTTTCTAAAAAAGTGTGTTTAATATTTATGTAAATATGACAAGTCATTAAGTTACTAAATTCTGGAACCAGATTATGGGTCTCTCTCAAAGCATTACTGTGTGTGCAGTCAGAACAGAGCTGGGACAACCTGTGGTGGAAGCAGTAACCATGACTAGAATAGCGTAATACTTGATATGTCTGTCGAAAATGGATAACTTGAGATGTCCTAGATTAGTTTATAATGAAATGCTAGAATTTTAAAAACTTAATATATGTACTGGATGATTAGCAAACCTGGAACTTATATTGGAGCATACTACGATGCAGACTTCGATGAATCTAAATGGGCTAGCGAGGTAATTATGATCAACTCTTCTTATACTCAGGTGATTTTAGTATGCAATAAGATACAACAGGGTGTGTGATTATGGGTCAGTAATCACCCAACTCAAAGTATTGTTAGGCATGAGGCATTTACACCATGTGCTTTTAAACACATGAGGAAAGTGTGATCATTGACCATAATTACTCATCCCTGAAGTGTGCTATTGCACTTTTATAAAATGGGCAAAGGTTTTTGAGCATTTTGATTGGTTGCTATCTCTGTGTTAGAAATGTCTAATGCATGGCTAAAAACTAGTCCCACCAACCAACACGCAGTACATACTTCAAATCCTTGAGCCGTAGAATTAAAAAAAAAACAAATAGCCACCATTTTTCCTCCTCCTTACCAAGAAAAACATCAGCATACTGTAATATAAATAAAGGGACCATGCCACTTGAAACCAATGTTAATAATTGCAAAATGTCACAAAACCCTGCATTATCCTACAATAAAATCACATTTTCTTCAGTCCCGTTGTTTTGGCTTCTAACTGCCTGATCGCTCGGATGCTCACAGTCCCTGCTTTGACCACTCTTCCGCTCACTCCCTCTTCCTTCCCCCACCATTACACACACTGCAGTGACTTTTTAAAAACAATCAAGCTGCTGCAGGTAATACACATGCTGCAGCAATGGAAGCTGGTTACATTTTTGTTGTTTGTTTATTTTAGATTCTCATTCTGTTAAAATCACTTACCAACATTCAGTGCTGTGATATGCTCGCTCCCATCTTCAGCTTCAACCAAAAAAGTATGCACAGTAACTCACTCCTTATGGCTCCAGCCTCATAGGAGCTTAACTCACAACTAAGTACATGTCCAAAAATGCATAAATAAAATAAAAGTAAATGTTTCTGTAGATGAGGATGTGCCAGTGTGGGCAGGCGGAATCAAGAGAGTGTAGGTGAAAGTCATCTAGTAACCACAGCAATCAGCTTTAACTACACTGGCTACAGTGAGACAAAAGTCAGAGTGGCAAAAATAAAAGACAACAGTGAATTATGGGCAGAGGAACTATTTTACATCAAAACACATTAAAGGTTTCAATTTTTTTCTATTTTAGCATTAACGTTTTTGATTTTTACATGCATGCTATATAAAAGGCCCATTTTGTAAGTGTAATAAGCCACTCTGGGGTGTGAGTTAGACAGTTCTTTTGCACAGCTGGGGGGTTGGATGCACTCAGCCTTTGGTCTTGTGCCTCACTATGCCCCCTAGCCATGCATGAGAACTGTCTAACACACACCCCATTGTGTCTTATTGCTTACGTAACCTAGGCCCTACTTAAAAATGTTTTAAAACTGTTTTATGATTTTTAATAAGAAAATATTATTTTCTATGTGAAACAGAAGATAAAAGCACAGTTCCAGTTTAGGCATACTGATATTGTAGCAGAACCTGGTGCACAGGCTAAACAAGTACAGGGGTGTAATTAAGGGTAGATAATTATACTCTTTTACATGACTTTTAGCCAATCATGTGGATAGAATGTTCTTACCCATGTTATAATGTACTGTAAAATGGAAGATATTGTAAAACAGCAGGATTTAGCTAGGATAGCTGCTATAACATTTAGTAAATGGTACAGTATGTTGAATATAAGAAAACTTACAAATCAGAAAATGACTTAGGGGGGGATTTTCAAAGAGCTACATTCTGCCACAGTCTATTGCAGTTTTCTATGGCTGACCTATGTGGATGCAGTGGCAATCTGCATCCAATCCATATTTTTATAACTTGGCAAGATGCATATATGGGAGTGATACCATGCCTGTGGTGCACATACACCCTGCAGTGGTATGAAAGGCATGTCTGGATGGTGTCATGGATATCTGGTGCTGTGCTGTGCTGTGCCGTGCTGTGCTGCACTGCAACACAACCTCCATCAATGGTGCCTACCTGAACCAGATATGACAGCAGGTGGTCAGTACCTATCAGACAAAGCCAGCACAGGGCAGCACAATGATAGTACATGGATGTGCATGCTGCCATGCTGACACCCACAACATGGCAATAGGATATGATGGAGAGCAATGGACAGAGGCAGCATCAGACACATTGAGAACTGCCAGTGGGAGGGGGGAATGAAGTACTTGGGATGGTCACTTTTCACGCCATCACTACTGGCATGCCCTACCAAGCTCAGCACGTGTGCATGCTACCTGACAGCACTACAATTGTACCAACAGTGGTGATCCTTGGTTGCTGGGTATGTCCTCTCCACCTGTTACCTGTAGTTAACAGATTCACTGACTGCCACACCGAATGTGGGTACTGTACCCATGTAAGTGCTAGACCACCATAATTGCTAGACCATCTGTTGAGTGGTCTAGCACTTACACACTAACAGCTGGCATTTTTGGATGTGCCTGTTAGTTGTATCTAAAATGTTCCATAAAGTACACTCAGCAGTCATAAATAGACCACCCTTTTGAAAAATCAGACGGTGATACAAAGGGTGCATTCAGGATGCTGCAGGCACAGGTGGGTCACACAATTGCATGTCTGCAGAAAAAAAAGTTTTACTGTGCACTCGCAACTATTCCTATGCACTGGTTAATTTCCTGAAACATATATAAAGCACCTGACTGCAAGCATGAATAATCACTGTGCCTCAATAAATAGTTATGTTGCCTTGCTGATTTTTATTGTTTGTGGGAAAAGTCAGCACATACCACAAAATGTGCAAAAAAATGCAGTTGTTTTTAAGATTAGCTGCTCCAAACTACACAGTTCACAAATATACCATTGTATCATGTCACATTTTATGAAATAGGCATCAAAATATAAGCAATCTGATTGGCCACTGACCATGTGCTAAAGTGTCTAATGCACAGCAAAAAGGTCCAGCAGTGCCCAGTGGGCATTGATATGGGTGATGTTGCCCACATATAAGCTTAAGAAAACAGATAGCAGCCATCTTGTTTCTGCAACAGTGGTACCAGCCTAACTGTCAAAAGAAATTAATTACTCATCACTGGGTAACATGACATCTGCTCCCCCACATCTCAACCAATCAGATCCCACAAACAACACAAAACTCCATTTTATTCTGTTTGTTTTTTAAATACTTTCATACAGACTGCTCAGCCCCAGCTCAGGCATTCACTGCCCCTCCCCACCAAGACTCTTATTCAGTTCGCTCCTCAGCCATTCACTGCCCCTCCTCCACCAACACCCATCTTCCACTTCCTCCTCCTCAGTGCGACATTAAACATCTTCTACTCATTTTTTTCTATTTACTTTCAGCCTTCGTAAGTTTCTTCAGTCCTCACTGCAGCACTGCACTCCCACCCCCTCCTTCACCAGACCACACATGCCTGATAACACACTGCTTACCAGCTCATCGACAGAGATAACAGAACTGAGCAAAAGTAAAAATAAATAAAATAAAAGAAATAATGCTCACACACATCTGCTTTGTTTGTCCAAATAAGGTTGTGTGTTTTTTTGCACGCAAACATAAATGCCATGGGGGGGGGGGGACTTTTTCACAACAGCAACCACCTCCAAGTACAGTAGCCGCACTGGGATAAAAGTCCCAGGTGCAAAAAAAAAGTGTAACAGGCTTAGAAACTATTTTACATCAAAACACAGTAAACAGTTTTAATTTTTTTCTATTTAAACATAAAAATTATGCCCATTACATTGATGTAATATAGAAAGGACCATTTCATGAGCACAATAAGTCACTCTGGGGTGTGCATTAGACAGTTCTAATGCATGTCTAGGGGGCTGGATGCACTCAGCCTGCAACCTCATGCCTCACAATGCCCCCAGCCATGCATTAGAACTGTCTACTGCACACCCCATCATGTATTATTGCTTACATATTGCACATAATATGAAACAATTTTGTAGATGCTGGCTGTAAATTCTTATGCAAATATTGTGGCAGAGAAAATGGCTAACTACACAGCCTGTGGTATTCAACCCTGATTACTCTGGTGCTTCACTCATCCTGAGCTTTGTCTGGAGTCAGATATAGATGGGGAGCATAGCATTTAAATGCTCATTTCATAACCACTGTTACCATTAAATACAAGTGGCTCTTAAAGAAGCCGTTTCAATATTGAGTACTCGTGCTACAAATCCCATAATAGTGATTCTAAAAAGTCCCACCTAAACAAACCAAATGTAACCTAAGTGATAACAGATCTTATTTAAAGAACTATATACTCTCTAAAATAATCTTATTGAAAATTCCAAACAATTCTTGTACATTTAAAGGGGAAAAAAAAAGACTAACTTGAAAGTCACCATGGAAAGAATGTCCAAATAGATCTCAATTAATTAGTACTAGTATATCTGGTTCAAGTCATGGTAACAATGCAGATTGCTCGGAGGTGTCAGTCTGAGGAGAAGATCTCTACTTTAGTTTGTAATATCCATAATGTTGTATCTCATAGACCATCTTTATCTTGTTATTTAACACTGCATCCGAGATTTCTGCAACATTGGCAGCCTTGTTCAGTTTCCATCAAAATTAAATCATGCTTGCAATTGTACCTCAGAAGCAGCAGATCAGTGGGGTATTTATTAATACACATTGTTTACAATAAAAATACAAAACGACACTATATTCGGTTAACTAAGCCGTTATCATTTCAGTTGATACAAGGTAAATATTTAAATGCTTGTATACCGATTACACTCACACTGAACAGAGAATAATTAATACCAGGAGAGACAGTCAAGAGTAAATAGAGGTCTAAGTGAGATGATTGTGCAATATTTTTGGATACCAATTACTTCCCTCACAGTGTATGTCATACGCTAGATGCTGAAATAAAGAGAAAAAGAAATTGCAGAGGAGTCAAAGGATAAAAATGAGTAAGAAAGTAAAATGAGGGAAGTGTTGTACTCAACAGAGGGGAAGAATTTAGGGAAAAAGAAATAGAAAGTAGAAGAGGGACACAAAATACTGTGACATCAAGATAGAGAATGGGAGAAAAAAAACAAGAATGGTATGAAAGAATTGAAAGTATACTGAGAAATATTTATGTAACAGATCAAGATTTTCTTAACCATCATGAACTGCAGTGTGATTTATAGTAAAAGCTAATTCTTTGTCTAAATGTAGTACAGTATTTACTACAACTCCTTAAAAATATGCAGTAAAATACATATTATTCCCAATGATGTCTCATTATGTTAACAGTCAGAACAACCAAAGTCAGAACATCCAGAAAAGGTTTGAAGTCAAGCTCATCATTGAGCCCCCCCCCCCGGATTTTTGGTAATCCATATGATATGTGCACTCTGATTCCATCTGTAGCAAAGCTTTCAGATGATGACCACCCCTTGGATTCACCCTAACATGTTCTATGTCCACTGCTCTCAAAATGATTATGGTCTGATGGGGCAATATATGGTCACATATTTTCAGGTAAGGTTTGAACTTAAATTATGGGCCTGGTTCATTATTTCTGCTAAAAAACATTCAGTCATTTCTGTAGGTTAGAAATTCCTGTTTAGTTTTCCTGCAAGAATTTTCATATAATTTCTACTGGGGTTCAAGGATACATAGAGATATGCTTGTTTTTCTGAAGTCTAGTACTAGGATACAATGTCATTTTAAATTTTGTTTAGGAATAGACCAGAAACATGGTGTTGAAATGTGTTAACAAGCCATAGATATTTTCAATTTTGCTCAGTGGAGGAATTTGAAACACTAGTGGCCCCTAGTGTTCCTCGATACACAATGAATGTGTGTTGAAATGTAAAGAATAAGGACAAGGTCCAAACTGTTTTACTGACTGAGGCAAAAACATGATTTTCAAATGTTACTGGCTGAAGTATAAGCAAAATTCATTTTAGCTGTCTTAATATCTAATGACAGGATATGTAAAACATTTGCTCTGCAAAATTTACTGTAAAATGACCATTTTTGAGAGAGAGATTATGATATGTCTGAACAACAATATCATCTATATGGTGTTGCTTGAAATCTAATGGCATTGAGATGTGGTATTTGTTTACATATAATGCCATCAAGTATGGTGTTTTGAACATCCAACACCTTCAAGATGGTATTCTCAACATCTGATACCATCATCATGTCATCTGTGAGCATCACATCTTTCTGCAACAAGTCAGCACTGCAAGACCTCAAGAGAAAGACAACAACATGTAGAATCCTGTGCCATCTACCATGCTTCAAAATCACTATGCAGCAAATCACTCAGGAATAGGATCTGCACCAACTTCAAACATCTACACCGGATTGGACCATTGAAGAAGAGAATGCCAGCAAGCTCCCCCAGTGGATCAGGTAAAAACAAGTGTCAATGACTACATGACCTTGCAAAATAAGCTCACTA
The DNA here is from genome assembly GCA_016271365.2 of Neoceratodus forsteri. NCBI lineage: Eukaryota > Metazoa > Chordata > Ceratodontiformes > Ceratodontidae > Neoceratodus > Neoceratodus forsteri. Next base: position 1,555,829,733 of record CM057449.1, on the reverse strand, counting down.
GCTAATGACTCATCTTTGGCAAGAGACTAAAAGGGCTGGGAGTGACATTTTACCTGAAGGGCAGCAGGTTCATCGAGTGGCTAAGGTGTATACATGTTTTACTAAGAACTGTATAAACTGTTGTAATCTGGACTGGTTATATGCCAAACTGAAATTGGGTGTGTTGCACTAATGATATCAACTAAGAAATAACCATTCAAAGAGCATACCTTTCCAGTAACCCTTCCCTCCCACTTCCAGGGGAAAGCCAAAGTCTTTAAGCAATTTTATGTTCTTCTAAAGAGAGTGCACTGGTACAAATGAATCTCAATGAGAGTTGCTTAATTACTTGCTATTTTCATGGTGTATTTTTCTTTTGAAGCCTGTTGTTTAAAATGAAACCTATTGAATAGTATAGTATAGATTTCTTGTCATCTAATTGCCCTGTGAAACTGACAGCATTGTGGGATTTGTGTGAGGTCCACTACACTGGGATTAAGATTTCCTCATGGGCTAGTTTAATGTAAATCATGTTGCCTCCAACACATTTGACTTCCAAGTTTGGGTTTGGGTAACTAAAACTGGGTCACAGCACTCACACTGACCCATGTCTTCCTTAAAATGGTTCCCCAAGGTGTCTTCTCTCTTCTTCTGACAGTGTCCTTGATGTGCTCCTACAACATTTTCTTTAAAGGTCTAATAGTTCGGCCTACATATATTTTGTTGCAGAAACACATTAGGGCATATACTACAAACTCTGTATCACAGTTGATAAACTGTCTTATTTGATATACTGTGTATGTAGTTGGATATTTGAACTGTGCCATTTGTCAAAAATATTTGCAAATATTACAGTGTTTGCAGCAGAATAATACCTTTGGTACAGCTGAAAGCCACATTTGAGCAGTATATGTATCTGGTGGTACAAACCTGCTATGTACCAACTTATCCTTCAAAATGGCAGCCAGTCTGAATAAAATACATGTTTTTCTCCCAGCTCTCACTGAAGAACAAGAAACATGGAAACAGAAATTGTCGGCAGATAAGCACCACCAGGCCTATCCAGTCTGCTTGTAACTGACCCTATGTGATCAATGGCTTTTCATCACACCCTCCTCTCTCAAGGCTCCCTTGTACCTGTCCCAGACATGCTTAAACCCCTCCACTGTGCTTGCCCCCACTTCCTCCTGTGGCAGACTATTCCAAGCATCAACTACCCTTTCTGTGTAGAAAAACTTCCTCACATTACCTCTTAATCTAGCCCCCTCCAATTTCATATCATGCCCCCTTGTTCTAGTATTTTTTCTACACTGGAAAAGGTCTGCTACCTGTACCTTGTTTATGTCATTGAGGAACTTGAAAGTTTAAATCATGTCCCCCTGCTCTCTTCTCCAGTGAGTACATATTGAGGTCCCTTAGTCTCTTCTCATATGTTTTGTGGTGCAAGCCCTGCACCATCTTTGTCACCCTTCTCTGGATAGTTGCCACCTTTGTTTTTGTCCTTGTGCAGGTGTGGCCACCAGAACTACATGCAGTACTCTAGGTGAGGCCTTACCAGTGTTTTATACAATGGCATCACCACCTCCTGTCTCCTGCTAGTGATACCCCAGTGTACCACTGGCCCTCCATAATGTGCACTACTTTGATACCTTAAGATCATCAGAGATGATAACCCCTAGGTCCCTTTCCTCCTTAGTAACAGCAAGCTCCCACACTCCTAACCTGTAGCTATCTAGCTATCTCCAAGTTCCACTCTATCCAGGTGCATTATTTTGCACTTTTTTGCATTGAACCTCAGTTGCCACATCCCCGAACATCTTGTAAGCCTCTCCAGATCCTTCTTCATCTTCTGCACCCCTTCTGGAGTATCCACCTTGTTGCATATCTTGGTGAGATCTGCAAACAAACAGACCTTTCCTTCCAGCCCCTCTGCAATGTCACTAATGAAGACACTGAACAGGACTGGTCCCAGTACTGATCCCTGCAGTACCCCACTGGTCACCCCTCTATCCCCAGATTGTACCCCATTTACCACCACCCTCTGTCTCCTGTCTGTTAACCAGTTCCTAACACAGTTCACCATCTTGTCTCCCATGCCCAGACTACCCATCTTCTTAACCATCCTTCTATGTGGGAACAGGGTCTGACATGAGAATACCCAAATACTTATGTATCACAGACTTTACTTTTCCTGACATCTTCTTGAACTCAATAGAGAGTGCAACAGGTTGTTGTGCTGTTGTTTCTCTGTCTTTCAGTCTCAAGATCTCTTATCATTTAAATGTGCCACTTCTTCTCTGGCTTTCTGTAATAGACTCCTACTGTAATCCCTCCAGCAAAATCTATCCTGTAAATCATCTGCCTGTTTGTTGTAACCTGTGCTGCCAATATGGTTCTGCCTGACACTCAAAAAGAGTTTTGCAAACTCACCGGGTGGGTGCTAGTGCTTACAGGAGGGCATTAGCTGTGGTTGGTTTTCTAAATCTACTTGTAATGATCATGGAGCCTGGTTCCCCTCATAATGTCATGTCTAGAAAGTTTCCTTCTTAGTTATTTTTGATGTGAATTTAAGGTTCATGAAGTTATTGTTCAACCAGCTTACAAAATCATGAGCCCCATTTTCATCACCTTTCTATATGCAGTAAAGTTGTCTATAAAATGGTACCACAAGATGACATTGTCTGCATATGGAAAGTTAGCTCCAAGGATGGTTCCATTCTCCCAAAGCCCCATTGTAAGATTTATGTAAAATAGGGCCATACAGGTCCCCACCGCTGTTCTCAACAATTGTAGATAATGCTTGTCACTGTATTCAAAGGTATTATGTGTCAATATGATGCTAACTGCATCAACCAAAATTCCCTTCTGGGCCTGGGTGAGACTTCTGTCCAGAAAGAATTTGACCTCAGCTAGGCCATCTTCTTGTCTTATAGATGAATAAAGGGACTCAACATCTACAGAGACCCACATGTGATTATACTGCCAAACAAAATCTTCCAACTTGAGGAGGAAGTCACCTGTGTTTCTGAGGTGGAACCTCAACTTGAATACCTCTGTCTGAAGGAAGTGGTGGACAAATTTAGACAAATTGTCTGTGAGGGATTCACCCCCAGAGACAATCAAGCAACCAGGTAGTTGAACTAGCTCTTTATGCACTTTAGAAAGTACATAAAATATAGCTGTGACAGGTTTGATATCTATATCGTATTTAAATTTATCTTCAGTAATATATGTATATTGAAAGGCTCCTTCCAGCAACTGTTTTAATTCATTTTTAAAAAACATTTGTCCAGTTATTTGGTAGCAGTCTATATCTTGTCTGATTACTAATAAAATCAAGTGCCATTTTGCCTTATTGTTGTACATCCATAAGTACAATGTTGCTGCCCTTCTCTGTTGGTTTACATAACATGTTGATGTTATTACAAAGGTTGAATAATGCTGACTTTGCATTCTTTGTTAAATTAGCATACATTCCTATATAACATTTTTCTGTAGAAAGTCAATCTTCTGTTGTACATGCTTTTCAAATATCATTATACTCATGTTCATAGTGGGAAGGTTGAAGATTCATTTCTTCTTGAACTTCTCTTTTCTTTCAGACAAGATATCATCAGGCTCTGTCAACATGGGTCATTCACCCTGTACTGCACATACAGTACATCTGCTGCAAATGCATTCTCAAAGTTAATCATGTTAGTGTTTTCATTCACATCGCTTAGACTCATTATGGCTTCCAAGTTCTGTATCTCATCTAGTTCCAGCTCATTTAACTCTAATAGTGACTCTGCACTCTTCTCTGGTTCCACATCCATCTCAGCAAACTGATATTGCAGCCAATCCTTTAGAAAAAAGCAGATCCACTGTTATATCAGACTCATTAACGGAGGCTGTAGACAAATGACAAACACTACACAACGAAATGTGATGGTCATTCAACTCAAAGGATGACAGATTTATTATAAAGCTTGCATCTTCCACCTCTCCATTCTTCTTAGAGGTTTGTTTGTTGTTTCTCACACAACTGTGCGTGTGACCAGTCCTTTGCAAATCCCACCCTTGGAATTTATGACAGATCCTCAACTGAGGTTAGCATTCACAAAGTTTCAGTTCCAGACCTTTGACTTAACTATTTTAAAAGCTAAATTCATTGGTGAATCAAATAATTTTGAAAAGACTACTGTATCTATGGATGTAGACTTGGAGTCCCAGGGGACAATGTGCATGTTATTCTCTTTTGCCAAAGTTATCAAAAAAACAAGAAAAAAGTGGTTGGGGAGTTTAAATCACTTGATCCACTAAACAATTGAAAAAGCTGCTATTTTTGGATCTGATTATGAATTAATGCAGAGATGTGCAAACATTTTTAAATGTGTAATTATACCTTAAAAGAAGATTTTATGAGATGTGAAACCCATTAGTTGTTTTTTTGTGAGCTTTCAATTTAAATATTTATATGGTAGTGATGTAATGGTTGTAATGGTTTAGTGCTGATCAATAAAAAAATATATTTGTGTGTGTGTATATATACATGTGTGTATATATGTGTGTGTATATATATATATACACACACATATATATGCACCCACAATATTGCACCTTAATAACATTGCAATGGTTCAACAGATTTGAATAAAATTTTGCATGCATAATCCCTTTAAGAAGGACTCTTGACATGGCAAATGTCGTTTGAATATATTTTGTGGTTTCTGAGTGTGAAAAATCCAGAAATGTATGTTTTATGCTGTTTCTTTGTCCATCTGTGTCTCAGAAACTGTTTTGAACTGTGATCTGCAATTTTCAGAGTAGAAAGCCTTTGCTTCACAGATGTGCCTTTTGAAGGTTTGGTGGAAAAAAAAATTAATCCATTCCAAAGTTATTAAATGTTGAAGTTCCCATTATTTTCAATGGGAAATTTTAGATGTCCAGCATGAAAATGAATTCTGTGTCACAGGAGCTAATCAATTTTCACAGACAGGTCATCCTGTGTCACAGGAGCCTAATCGCTTTGCGCAGATGGGTCATCCTGTGTTGCAGGTGTGAAATTCTTTTCCATGGGTTCGCTATTTTGATTTTTACTTAGCAAGAGAAAGAAAATAAAAAAATAAATAAATAAATGAATGGAATTGAAAAAACAAGCAAATTATGGCAACAAACACATTTTCTGGGCACCCCAAATCCCGGATGCCCAGTTTAGTGAGAGGAGCGGTCCCCCTACATTCTCTGTATGGAAACAGTGGGATTTTCTTGACTTCTGCAGCTGCAGCTAGAACGCATGCTGCCATCTGCAGTTTCAGCTGTGAGCCACTGTTTCCCTGGTGTCTAACGGCACCTTTACCCTCTGAGCCTCACATTTTATTTAATAAATTTCTCATTGGTGTTAGTGATTCCCCCCCACCCTCATTTATGTATCTCTGGTGTCCAGTGGCACTCTCCCAACCTCTGATCCCCATATTAAATGTTATTGTATTTCTTTCTTGGTGTTAGTGATACCCTCCACCCTCCCATATCTTTCCCTTGTGTCACAAGGCACCCTCCACACTCCAGTCCCCATATTTGATTGTTTTCTTTCATTTGTGATTAGTGGCTCCCACCTTCTATGTTTTTATGTCCTGCAAAAAATAAACCCATCCCTCAGTTTCTTTTTTTAAACCTGTAAAAAAAAGAGTCCACCGGCGATCAGACCCGCACCACCCACCTGACCTCTCACTGTGCAATCACCTCCTCACACCCTCCTTGACACCCCCATGCACCCTCACTCACCTAAACAGGTCCCAGCTTTGAGATCCACTCTGTGGTTGAAGACATGTCTTACTGCTAGAACCAACGACTGCGAAATGAAAAACTAAGGTAAATGCAGTTTAACATATTTTAATGGGGGCGGGTCAAATTTTATGCCTAACTCAGCCATTGTTTGGGATTTTGACCCCAAATTTTCAACATGGAGTTTTGGTGATCCCACCTCATAAACTCTGGCACTGTCATTTTGTTAATCAGGACCTGGAAGGTGACTTTGCAGTTACAGTGTGAAATCACCTTTAAGGATGGCATAATGAAATTCCACCACCAGTGCTCATGAGGTGGGGTCCCAAAAATGCCATGTTAAAAATTTGGTTACAAAAATCTCTAAAAATTGCAGAGTTATGAATGTTCATTGAAATTTTTCTGTGCATGTACATAACTTTGGTAATTTTCAATATTTTGACTACAAATTTTCAACATAGCCATTTTTTTCAAACCACCTTATAAACAATACAGCTGTCATTTTTCACATCCTGTCTGAAATGTGTCTTTGCATCTCTGGAGCAGAATGGCATTTTGGCACAGATTTGAACATTTTCGCCTACAGAGTTTATTAGGAGGGGCCGTAAAAAGACTATGTTCAAAACTTGGGGTCCTCAAAGGCAGAACCCAGAGGGTGGTGTCAGAGATTAATTCCTCCCACCCAGTCTCTCTGTCTTGTGGGGTTCCTCGGGGCTCGTGTTATTCCCCCATGTTGTTCTCAGAGTACATTCTACCCCTCGGAGACATTGTAAGAAGGCATGGGCTGAGGTTTCTCTGCTATGCTGATGATACCCAGCTCTACCTATCTTTTGTACCTGACCAGGATAGAGCTCTCTCAGTATTTAACAACTGCCTTACTGAAATCCAGCACTGGATGGATTCAAGTTGGCTGAGGTTGAACTTGGAGATGATGGCGGTAATGGTGGTGGACCTGGGTAACCGGATAGATGGGACAGGTGCTGGTCTACCCTCAGGACTTTTCCTGGGAGGTGTCCAGCTCCCTACCTCTGAATGGGTGCAGAACCTGGGGGTGATATTTGACGACAAGCTGACACTATGATCACAGGTGTCAGCAGTCATCAAGTCATCCTTTTACCACCTGAGGAACATCTCCAGGATTAAGCAGCTAGTTCCATCCAGTGATCTATCTACCTTGGTCCATGCCTTTGTGACCTCCTGTCTTGATTACTGCAACTTCCTTTATCTAGGGCTTCCTGGGGTTGATATCTGCCACATGCAGCTCATGCAGAACTCTGCAGCCCAGTTATTGATGGGTATTCCCCGTACCTGTCATATTTCTCTGGTTCAGTGTGATCTGCTCTGGCTGCCAATACAGTGGTGGATCACCTTTAAAGTTGGCCTTCTGACCTACAAAGCCCTACATGGACTGGGCCCAGACTACTTGAAAGAGCTTCTGGTACCTTACTGCCCTAGTCGATCACTCTGCTCAGCAGATGAGGGGTTGCTAGAGATTCTGAGGTTTTCTTAAAAATCATCTGGGGCCCTGCTTTTATGTACGCAGCCCCTGCCCTCTAGAATTCTCTACCCTGTCTGCTTCAGCAGTCTGCATCTGTGGAGGAATTTAAAAAGGCCCTAAAGACCTATTTATGGTCTAAGATATATACGTGACGATGATATTTTATTGTATTTTTATGAATGCAGTTGTTTTAGATTTGTGTTTATTTTTACTTCATGTGTAATTTTTGTAAGGCGCCTTGGTTATAAGAAAGGTGCGGTATAAATAAAGATTCATTATTTATTATTATCATTATAAAATATGAAAACATGCCAAAGTTATGACCATTCATTGCAATTTCACTACACCCACTTATAACTTTGGAAATTTTGACCCTAGAGTTTAAAAATAGCCTTCTTATTACTCCCATATCATGTATGTCACAGCTGTCACTTTTCAAATCTTGCCCAAAATGTGTTTTCAAGCCTGTGGCATGGAATGGCATTGCAGTTGCACAAAATTATATTTTGGTGGGGAATTGACAATTTTTCAGTACTGGGTACATGAGGTGGGGTAATAAGAAGGCTATGCTGACATTTTGGTCACTGTTGTCCTATAAATGGGAACATTGTTTAACCAGGAGTAGCACACTAAGCCAAAGTTTGTTTCTAGTTGTGACCTGGGAGCACAAGGAAGTTAAGTGACTTGCTCAGGATCACACAGTATACACCTAGACGGCTGTGGGATTCAAACCCAGGTCTCCCAGAGCTGCAGCTCAGAGACTTAACCCACTGTGCTATACTGCCTCCATGTAGCTGGAGGGCCCTGTGCTTTCACAACTACATACATATGCACATCTAAGGAGGAATGGGAGCACAGGTCCCAGGGGGCCCTGCGCGCCCACAGTCAAATAAGGTTATGATTATAATATCTGCAAAAAAAGATAAGTAATCAAAAGCAAATGTCCCTACACTGACAGAAAGCATTCCTATTGCATAAAAGAAATATACAATGCTGAGTTGTCAGATAAATGATTTATCTACACTTGTGCTGTTTGACTTCAGACACCTTGCTCATGGCATATGCCACTTGTGAGGTTACCCAAGGTCAAACAGCACTTGTGTAGATAAATCATTTATCTGACAGCTCTCCATGTATATCCCATATATATATATATATATATATATATATTATAAAATGGGTAGGAAAATTGTTGTTGTTTTATTGGCTGATGAGCATCACATGACTGTGCATATATCAGAGCGCAACCACACACCTGCACTTTTACCCCCCTCAAAACAATTTTGACATTTTATGAGATAGATAAACCACTCTGAGGCCTGCGGCCTCGTGCGTACAATGCACACCAAGGCGTGCGTATATCAGAGCGACTGCACACCTCAGAGTGGTATATCTATTACATATATATATATATATATAGATATATATACAAACACACATATATACACACACACACACACACTCACTCTCCATTATTAACAAATGGAACATTACATGGAAACTGGATAAAATTCCTTATTTAAGTAGTCTTTGTTCATTCTGTATTTGGGGCATAGTGAATCTCAATCTGACCCCTTTACTAGTCACTCTCAAAACTTACTTTAATATATGAGGTGAATGCTCAACCTAATCCCATCCTTTGGGGAATAGTTAACAGCATTACTTTTGTATATGTTATAATTTAATTGCAAAAAACTACATTCAGGTACCAGTTGGGGTTGAAACACAAATCCACAAAAATAAGAAAATGTGGCATTAGGGTAAACATTTTCCTGAAGCTTCATGCTTGTGTGGTGTGGTGTTCCTTGAGGTTTGAAAATTTGTTGGAATCAGCCTAAGCATTCCTTTAATTTTGGCACTGTATTTCATGGCATGGAAACATATTGATGCACAAATGAACCATTTTGCTAAGCATTTGAAACACAAATTGTAATGAAAACACTATTATGATCAAATGATAATTGAACCTAAACCCCAGGAATACTATACCATGCTCTGCCAGCTGAGACCTCAGGACCACTGCATAGCCTGTGATTTCCTCAATTATGTTCATTCTCAGTCTATAAGTCCTGCAGCTAGTAGCACTTGAGATGGCAATTATTTGTGCAGTATTTGCCACAAAGCATTTGAAACATAAATTGTAATGAGGAAAATATAAAGGTGAGCTAACTGTAATTGAACCTATGTCTCCAAAAAAGAAAAACATTTTAAAAGGAAAATACAAGAAATTGTGGGCCAGCTCAGGCAGGAAGCAGAGGATAGTGGAGTTTAATGCATGGCTAGGGGAATGGTGCCAGTCCAGGTGGTACAGTCTGGTGGGGAGCGGGGGGGAGGAACAAGTGAAAACAAGAACCTGTATGTCCCAGACAGACTTCATCTGAGTAGAGAAGGCACAGAAGTCCTGAAGCAGAGGCTTGGGAAGTATATGGCAACTAAGGTTCAGTTAAACTAGGTGGGCAGGCAGAAGTTTGGGTGACAAGTCATGTCTCAAGATCAGGGAGGCCAATGGGTCTCCCCAAGCCAGTAGGAATGGGACAGCAGGGAATTCAAATAGAGGGGACATTAAGAATGGTATAAAGATGGGCAGGGAGGGAGACATACTATAGGGTGGTTTCCTTGAATGAGAGAAGCCTGGGAAACAAGGCTGCCAAGTTGCAGGCACTGATTGCAGAAGGGGAGGTGGACATAGCTGCATCACTAAAACATGGGCTACTCATTACCAGGACCAGGACCTGGTGATCCCAGGGTACAAGCTGTACCTGAAGGATGGGGAAAGGGGACAGGAGGGGGTGGCTATTTATGTAAAGGAGGGAATACCATGTATCAGGGAAGAAGTGGAGGATGGCAGGGCAAAGGCCTTATGGGTTCAGATCAAGGACACCAAAGGCAAGTAGATGAGGTTGGGGGGGTGGTATATAGTCCACCAACTCAAAATGAGGAGATTGATAGGGAGCTGGGGAGCAGATAAGGAGGGTCAGTGCAAAAGGTCACACAGTGATAGTGGGGGACTTCAATATGCTTGGGGTGGAGTGGGGCACCTCTGCCAACTTGAGCATCAGGGAACAGGTCCTCCTGGAGGCTTTCCTGGATACCTTCCTGGTGCTGATGGTAAGAGAGCCAACCAGGGAAAGAAACATATTGAACCTTGTGCTGACAAATGGAGAGAATGTTCAGGAGTTGGGAGTGGAGGATCCCCTGGCAGGGAGCGACCACCTTATAGTGTGGTTCTCACTTAGTAAGGGCAAGAAGACAGCCAGAGCCAGAACAAAGGTGATAGACTTCAGGCGGGTGGACTTTGGAAGGATGAGGGACATACTGGAGGGGCAACTCACCAGTATCCACCCACACACGGATGCTAATCAGAAATGGGAAATTATCAAACTTGGGTTAGCAGAGGCTACCAACTTGTGTTCAAGCTCCAAAGCAAAAAGGCTAGGTCTAAGAGGCCAAGCTGGTTTAGCAGGGAGGAGCTAGGGAGGGTTAAGGAAAATAGGGCTACCTTCAGGAAATACATTTTATTTATTTATTTATTTATTGGAGATTCGGATGTACCTTTGAGTCAAGAACTCATTTATAAAGGTTCCACGTCACAGGTATTACATACAAGGAGAGAGGTTACATAGCAGTACAGTAGTACATAGTCAGGTATTATGTAAGCAGTAGTTACAGAGGCATTTATGGGGCTCTCAGAGGAGACATAGGTCAGGCTTAGGCAGACAGGCAACAAGACATAGCAGTGCAGGGCAACAGGCAACAAAAAATGCTGTATAACTGAGCAGAGCTATGCAAAAGGGCACTGCACAAGGTAGGGTTAAGCAGAGGGGGAGCCAGCCATAGCTTGGGTCTGTTGTTGGATGAGGTATTAGTCAAGGACAGTTACAAAGGTTTAAGGCCTGTAGGTGGGATCTAAGAGCGGTTTTGAAGGATCCTAGTCTGTTTTCATTTGCAATCGGTGGGGGCAGACTATTCATCCAAGATGGGGCTCTGCCACTGAAGGACCTCTGGTAAAGGGAGGTACGGCAGTGGGGGACAGACAGTAGATGTTTTCCATAACTCCGAGTGTGCTTTAGCGATTGGGCTGGTCTTATTAGTGGAGCAAGGCCTGAGGGGCAGGGTCCAAGGGCAAATTTTTTTGCCAAGAGGCAAGTGTGGAACTTCAGCCTATTGTCTAGGTTAAGCCAGTTGGTTGCATTGTACGGTGTGCATGTATGGGTTAGCCGGTCACAGCCTAAAGTGAGGTGGCAAGCTTTATTTAGGGAGACACGTAGTCTGTTGAGTGTCGAGGAGTTAGCCGCCCCATAGATGACTAGGCCATAGTCTAGTAGGGAGAGGACTGAGGAGGAGGAGACAGCTAGCCTTAGGGCATTGAGGGTAAAGCAGTGCTTGAGGCGATACAGGAGCCCTAACCGCACATTGAGGGAAGTCGAGAGGAGGTGGACATGCTGTTGGAATGTGAGTGCAGTGTCAAGTGTTAGGCCTAAATATTTGAAGGAGTCTACCTGGTCAAGGGTGGTTTGGTTGGCAGTCCTAAGATGAGGGCATAGTGCCTTTTTTGAGTTAGATGGATGGGAGAAGTACATAACCTTAGTCTTGGAATAGTTCAGGACAAGGCAATGGGATGCAAACCATAGCTCTGCAGTGCTGAAGGAGGACTGGAGGGATAGGTGGAGCTGTAGCGGGTCCGTGTTGGATGTGTAGAGGACGGCATCATCTGCATATAGAAGAAGATTCCCAGGGCAGGTCTTAGGGAGGGAATTTAGAAAGAGGCTGAAGAGTAAAGGACCCAGGACAGATCCTTGCGGGACACCTGAGAGGACAGGTAGACCACTGGAGATAGTGTCACCAATCCTTACCTGCTGAGAGCGGTTTGACAAGTAGTCGAAGAACCATCCCAGGGCATCCGGGGAGAAACCCGTACTAGCCAGAGTGGACAGCAGGAGTGGATGACTGACGGTGTCGAACGCCTTGGTAAGATCTATGAAGCCAGCCCCTGCGATATATCCTCTATTTAGTGCCGAGTGGAGGTATGAGGCGAGTTCCAGAAGGGCAATGGTGGTGTTGTGGCCCTTCCGGAAGCCATGTTGTTGCGGGCTAAGCAGGTTGTATTTGTCTAGGTGGGCCGTTAGCTGGTCTGAGACTATCCTCTCAAGGGCTTTGGCTAGGGGAAGGAGAATGGAAATGGGTCGGTAGTTGTTGGTAAGGGCATGGTCACCACTTTTGAAGATGGGTGTGATATGGGCAGATTTCCAGCGGGAGGGGAATTTCCCTTGGCATAAGGAGCGATTTAAAATATGGGTGAGGGGGTCAAGCACTTCGGTGAGTGAGAGTCAAAGCAATTTTAGGTCTAGGGTGTCACTGCTATATCTGGAATGACTTAGAGCCCACCTGAGGTAAGGTCAGCATCCTTGGGAGAGATGACACGCAGGCAAAGGGTGGTGTAGATGGGTGGGGGGGTGCCAGGGGTAGGGTCAAAGAAGTTTGGTGGGAGAACCCGGCTAAGATTAGAGAAGGCGTCGTTAAAGGCATCGGCCATACGGGCTGGGTCAGAGGTAAGGCACCCATCAACCCTGAGTTGGCTGGGGGCGGAGTTGGTAGCTTTGCCACGCATGTCTTTGGTGTTGTTCCAGAACTTTCGTCCTGAGCCTCAGGAGTTAGTGAGTGAGGTCTGGTAATGCTCCATTTTTGCTCTGCGTAGGGCCCATGTACATTTATTCCTAGCTTCTCTATACTTCTGTCTGTCAGCTGGCCAGCCAGTCTCATTGGAGAGGTGCCATAGGGAGTCTCTATTACGCATGAGATCCAGGAGGTGGTCATTGACCCATGGTACTGGGTTACCTTTGGCCACTCTTTTGGTGATAGGGGCGACTTTGTCACAGGTGTTGTTAAAGGCAAGGAAGAAGTGGTTTAGGGCTAGGTCAGTGTCCAAGGTGTTCGTGACAATGGATCAGTCCATCGACCTGAGACAGGTCTTTAGTTTGGCAAGTTTTCCTGGGACAAGTTTGCGCTGGTAGAGTAGTCTTGGGGAGGGTTTGGGGGTTTTTCCCGACCAACGGCAGAGAACCGGGGAGTGGTCACTAATGGCATCTGGGAGTACAGTTGTACTGACAATTTTCTTGGGGCAGTTGGTGAACACTAGGTCCAGTAATGAAGAGGACCCAGTGTGCAGGTTTAGTCTGGTGGGGGATGCGACGAGCTGGGTAAAGTCCTGGGCAGTAACAGCATCTATGAGAGGTGCAGAAGCTTTGTCTATCCAATTGATGTTAAAATCCCCTAATACGATTTTCTCAGCTGGAGGCGGGAGAGTAGCCAGGTAGGACAGAACAGAGTGGAAGGCACGTGGCTGATCCCTGGGGGATATAGACTGTGGTGATGAGGAGTGGGGGGATTTTGATGTGCCTGGTGACTTTTACTGTGATAGCCTGAGGTCCAGGATGGAGTTCAGGGTTGGCAAGTAATTGGCCTGAGGCCTCTCTAGCATACAGTGCAGCTCTCCTTACCTTGCCGATCCGCCTGAAAAGGTTGTACCCTGGGAGGTTTATATCTAGTCAGGGGTCAAGGGGAGAGCCAGGTTTCTGTGAGGGCAATAATGTCCGGTTGGTGTAGGTAGACCCAACCCTGGAAGGCGTCCCATTTTTTTAGAAGGCTGCAGACGTTAAGGGCAGTAATACATAGTCCAGTGGATGAGAGGAGGGTAGGTGTGTTCGCTGGAGCTGGGCCAGGGTTAGGGTGAACATTACCAGATGTGAGCAGGAGGAGGAGCAAGAATATCCTGCGAATGGGGTGCCATTTGCATGCCTTGCGTGGCTGCGAGCTGCCACCCGGGGGCCCTGTATGGGTGGGGAATGAGGGGATGGGGAGGTTGGAAAGGAAGGGTGAGGCCAATAAGAATGGGCAAGGCAAGCGGTCTGAGAATAGGGGTTGGGGACATGAGGAGGGCTTAAGTGCTGATCTGGGAAGAGACTCACAGGCAGGCTCCCATGGGTGGGGTAGAAGAGGTGTGGGGCCTTGCAGCGTGGAGAGTACTGATGCCTGGCAGGGTATCTGGAGGTAGATCAGAAGAAGAGTTAACAAGGTATGCATTGCAAGATTCATTGTCTTGTGAAGCCTGCTGAAAGTAGCAGTGAGAGCAGTTTATGTCCCTAGTGGTGGAACAGTATAAGCTGCAAATGAGGAAATGGGCTGATTGGTTGCTGAGCCCTTATAAAAGGGAGTGCTCACCAAGGGTGGTGGCGGGGGTGATGGGGAGCCGACGCTCGGATCGGCTGGGCCTCTCAAGCTCTCCTGAGTCCCGCGTGGTGGGGAGCTGTGTCTGGCGCATCTGTGTAGTCAACAATGGGGGGTGGGGGGAGGGCAAGTCCAGGGCCTCACGACTTCCAGCTGCTCGTCAGAGCAGAAATAAGGACCTGAGGAGAGATGGAAAAGGTACAGCAATTTAAATACTTATTGGGTGTTTAGGGGTGGGGATACTGTGAGCAAGTGGTGATTACAATTACAGCTCAGTTCCGAACTGCAAGTGAAGTGAATACTGGCAAAAAATCCTTATGGCACAACTCGAGTACAGCAGAGCTCTGAAGGGGGAGATGAAGCCTTTTTTTTTTTTTTTTTTTTTTTTAGCAGAGACTCGAGTAAAGCTCAGTTCCGAACTACTAGGGGACAGATAAGATGCATTAAAGCAGTCACAGTTCTAGTAGCACACCCGATTTGCCTAAAGGTGCAGCGAGGCTTTTGAATACCACTAGCTGATTTACAGACAGAGAGCCAAAACACAATACCACAATGCCTTAAGACTAGTAATCCGACCTAAAGCTGAGATATGTAGCAGGGACTCTATACAGGGAGACACAATTAGCATAAAGGTATAGCAAGACTTTGCTCCCAGGAGTGGATTTTTACAAACAGAGAGCCCAAAAAAACAGTCTTCACTTCTATGCCGACTGGAAATGCATTTCTTTAAAAATGGCACCAAGTTCCACAAGCTCTCCTGAGTTCCGCGTGTGGGGAGCTGTGTCTGCGTACCTGTGTAGTCAGCAATGGGGGGTTGGGGAGGGTAAGTCCATGGCCCTCACGACCTCCAGTGTGGCTCGTCGGAGCAGAAATCAGGACCTGTGTAGTCAGCAATGGGAGATGGGGGAGGGCAAGTCCAGGGCCCTCACGACCTCCAACGCGGCTTGTCAGAGCAGAAATCAAGATGAGATCCAAATGGGAGGAGGAGGAGAGGGAAGAGTACATGAAGAAATGAAAAGAGGTGACCAGATTGGTTAGGGCAGGCAAGGCAGAAATGGAGCTTAGGCTGGCAGAGGGGAACAGAGAAGGGGAAAATTATGTCTTCAAGTACATAAGGGAAAGAAGAAGCTGTAAGGATCAGATTGTTAGGATCAAGGTAGGTGGGGGGTGGGTGGAGAAGGTGATGGAGGAGGCAGAAGCACTCAATGACTACTTCTGTTCTGTGTTTACCAGGGGGAAGCTAGGGCCAACGCCACAGGGGAAGGGAGGGGTGGGGATGAGGGGGTTAATGGAAGGGTTAATCTCAGTTAGCAGAGTGCTGGAAGACCTTAAGGCCCTGTAGGTGAATAAGGCACCAGAGCCAGACAGCATACACCCCAGGGTGCTGAGGGAAATAGCAGAGGTCCTGGCAAGACCACTGGCAGGCACCTCCCTGGAGACTGGTTGTGTGCCCCAGTACTGGAGGATGGCACATGTGGTGCCCATCCATAAAAGTGGACCCAAGGACAAGCCAGGGAACTATAGGCCAGGCAGCCTCACCTCCATTGTGAGGAAGCTTATGGAGACCATCCTCAAGGAGAGGCTGGTAGCCTTCCTGGAGGAAAATGGTCTCCAGGACAGCAGGCAACATGGGTTTGTCTCTGGTAGATCATACCAGACAAACATGGTTGACTTCTATGACTGGGTAACTAGGGCAATCAACATGGGCCAGGCAGTGGATGTCCTGTATTTTGACTTCAGCAAGGCCTTTGATTTGGTGCCACATAGGAGACTGATTAGCAAACTGGGATACCTGGAGGCAGGGGAGAAGCTGGTGGATTGGGTCAAAACCTGACTGCGGGATAGGCAGCAGGGGGTTGTAGTAGGGAGGAACTCTCAGCTCCAAGGGCTGTAACCAACAGGGTTCCACAAGGCTCAGTACTGGGTCCGGTGTTGTTTGGCATCTTTATACCTGACATCGCAGATGGGATTAAGAATAAGATCAGCGTATTTGCAGATGACACAAAGATTGGTGTGGTGGTAGATGACACAGAGGGGTGACTAGGACTAAGGAGGAACTGGCTAAACTTGAGCACTAGTCGGACACATGGCAGCTGGGTTTCAATGCTAAAAAGTTCAAAGTCCGGCACTTGGGAGTCAGAAACCAAGGGTTTTGCTACAGGCTGGGAGGGGTACAGTTATCCACTACAGAGGAAGAGCAGGATCTTGGGGTGCTAATCACAGGGCAAATGAACAATTCAGCACAGTGTAGGAAGGTAGCTGCTAAAGTTAATAAAATGTTGGGCTGTATTGCCAGGGGACTCACCTCTAGGAGCGAGTGGTTATCCTACCACTGTGCAGGTCGTTAATTAGACCGAACCTGGAGTACTGCATACAGTTCTGGTGGCCCTACTTAAAGAAGGATGTCAAGCTGCTGGAGAGGGTCCAATGTACAGTAACCAAGATGATCATGGGAATGGAGGCAAACCCTATGAGGAGAGACTGAGAGAGCTCAACATATACTCCCTGGGGGATAGGAGGGATGGGGAGATATGATCGAAACCTTCAAATATATGAAGGGCATAAATAGGATTAGTACAGAGGGGATCTTTAGATTAATGGGAGAGAGCAACACTAGGGGACACTGTCTGAAACTGGAAGGGGGGAAATTCAAGAGGGAAATGAGAAGGCACTACTTCACAGAAAGGATGGTGGCTGGGTGGAATACCCTGCCAGAGGAGGTGATAACCTTAAAGTCTGTGAGCAGTTTTAAGAGGGAGGTCTGACAGGGTCAAGAGGAAGGTCACAACTGTACAGGGAGGTGTGCCAGCTGCAGAGTAATTAACTGGTAGCTGCACATTCGAGCAGACTCGATAGATCCTAGGACCTGTATCTGCTGGTATTTTTCATATGTTTGTATGTTTTCTTTTTAAGTGCTAAGGGGTAACAGTTAAAATCATTCTGCTAAAAATGATTGCTCCAGAATAATACTAAAGTTTCTTAAAGGCTCCATGATGCAGCCCAGAATAGTTTTCAAAGGCCAAATTGGGGGGAAAATCATACAAAAGCCACTGAAGTATTAAGTGGCTATTTAAATATCCAATCTGTGCCATGACCAGATGCCACAATGAGTGATACTTCAAAGGCCCAATTGTGGTCACACTCCAGCACCTCTGGGAATGACTCTCCAACTGCCCAGTTGTGGTTTCACTCCCACACTACTGGAAACAGCTCTTCAAAGGCCCAGTTGTAACTGCACTCCAGTACCATTGGGAATGGTCACATGCCAACACCACTGGGAATGTCTCTTTAAAGGCCCAATTGTTGTCACGCTCCAACACCACTGGGAATGACTCTCAAAGGCCTAATTGTGGTTGCACTCCAATACCACTAGGAATGATCTTCAAAGGCCCAATTGTGACTTCACTTCAATACCACTGGGAATGGCTCTTCAAAGCCCAATTGTGGCTTTACTCCAGTACCACTGGGAATGGCTCTCCAAACACCCAACTCTGGTCACACTCCAACACCCAAAATTTGTGGACAACAGAATTTTCTTGGACCAGACTATACCACCAGCATGCAGCGGCAATGAAGGGAGGCCTGAGTAGTCCTTAACTCATTATTACCTGGGTGGCCATTTTGTGTCAGGTATACAATGGTTAGTTTGGACTTTATCTGAAGCTATTAGAAGTAATGAGTTAAGCTGCTGAATGACAAAGGTATCTCTGCCCATATCCTCTATCAGCCTGAACTGTGATTAAAACTAAGCAAGGGTAAAAAGAGTTCCCAGATCTGGCAGCTGTGGTTCTGATAACTAAAGATTTTGAGGGTCTGTTCTGGATGAGTTAGCTGCAGCGCTAGAGAATTAGCTAATTTGCGATGCCTGGCAGACTGAATCCGGGAACAGGAACAGGCTGGGTAGGCCTCAATCACAATAGGACTGGTGGATGGAAGATGTGAACAGGCCCCTGCAGACCCCTGTGACATGCCACTCACTTCCCTTGCTAAACCAGCAAGACGCATCTTAGTTTCTCTATTAAGGCCTGTCTCAGGACATTCAGGTACTGGCTCGGACCTAAGTCTTGGATTCGGGTCACCATTCTCTTATTGACTTTGCTTACTATCCCAACTACAGTGTGTTGGACTCTGGGTTGGTGGTGCAATGTTATGTGGGACTTTACTAATTGAACAGTGTTTTAAAATGTTTGCCTATGCACTGAGTCCTGTTTACCTGATGATTCGTAGTTGATTATGCACAATCAAGTATGCAATGTGCAAGGCATGAAACATAGGTACACTCTGTATCACTGACGGCCTTAATGATGTTTGTGGTGTTATTGGTCACAATACAGTCAGTCTCCATACCATCCTTTCTCAGCAATGAATCAAATATGTCCACCGGCTTTTCATGCAGATGGTTGGATGAGTGTTAAGATGGGAATCCCACAAAACACAGAGCTGCATATCATTGATAACATGTGTGCTCTTCAGTACCACCCAAACCAGCACCACCCACTGGCTGCCTTTCTTCATTAAAGCACACCCAGTAGCCGGCACATCAGCACAGCAGTTGGATTTCCATCTGCGATGCCGGTGACCCAGGTTCGGGAATGGACTCAGGTCGCCGGAGGGCCGGTGAGGGAGGAGAAGGATGGAGCATCTGGGGACAGCTCTCCTTCTCCGGGGGGAGGGTGGGGATGCGCACCGGCGCATGCTGGCACCTGGCGGAGGCTGGGAGCATAGCAGTGATGGCTGGGCTCGATGATCAAAGGAAGTCACAGACGTCGGCGTACGTCTTGATGTCAGGGCGTCACTCCCACAGAAAACCTGGAAACGCTTCCTGGCTGGCTGGATGACGGTCTCTCTGTCCTCCGCTGCCGCCGATCCCATGACCGACACACCTCAGCGGTACCCCAGGCCAATGAAGTAGCACTGTTTTCCCCCACTGGTGCCTTCCCCCTCGGAGGAGGGGGACCCATCTGGTGAAGGGATATGTCGGGTTACCCGGGGGGGACTGCCATATGAGGTTGGTAGCCGGTGTGGGAGTTGGGGCATTCAGTCAGGAGGGGCAATGGAGACCTGAAGGAGTGGGCAGCCGGGAAGAAGGGGAGGTGCAAAAAACACACACAGTGTGCCCTGACTGACATATAGTCTAGCACTTGGCTATTAATCCACATGTCTGTGGTGACATGGACATTTGGGCAGGAAGATTGTTTTAGGCAATGATGGACTGCATGCCTTACCTTATGGTACAACTCAGGTAGTGCAACTCTTGTAAAGAAATGCCTAGATGGCATACAGTAATGCAGCTCCACTGTCTGCATCAAATAGTAAAACAAGCACTGCTAGAAACAAAGGAGAAAGGCAAAATATTTTCTACTAATAACTCCACAATTGTCCAAATGATCTCCTTTGATTTTGAGTGTCCAGAAGAAAACCTGGCAGAAAACTCAGCACACTGATGCAGTCAACTGCCACCAAGGTGTGGAGGGAACAACAGAAGATAGGGTTGGTTTGGCAAACACAGAAGGCAATTCTTCAAAATCAGCATCAGTATTTGGTGCCAGTGGTGTGGGATGTACTGGCAATATGTAGTAGTAAAACATTTTATTTACACATGCTTAGTTTGACAACAAATACACCATTAGAGCTATGTATACCCTGTTTACAAGGTGTTCCGGTAGACATTTCAGAAGTTACACAATAAACAATTAGGATACATGGAACTAAAAGGAGTTAGAGACATGTCTATAAAAATACTCAGTCAACATAGACACAACATTTAAAGTTATTGTTTTAGCAGCAGAGAAGTTATCCATAGAAGGTGCAAATATGATTCTGATCCTGTTTCAGTAGTGACTTAAATGCATCACCAGTCATGTCTGGGTCTGCAAATTGTTACAGGTATTTGCTGATTTATATTTGACGGTCATTTTTCCAAAAATATTTGTTATTTTTGGGACCACCAGACTCCTTGAGTTGTTTCTGAAATGAAAACTGTGATTTGTCCAGTCAAGAGTAGCTACAATTCTAGTTGGTTTACCAGTTTTTAGGATTCTAAACAGTAAAATTGTCCAGATTTTATTTCTTTTATTTTCCAATGAATTCCATCTTAATCTCTGGGATAGGTAACAATGATGTATGTGTATTGTATTCACATTTCAGTACAAATCTGGCTAATCTATGATATGTAATATCTAATTTTTGTAGTGTTTTTTATTAGCATGGATAAAAATATGGCTTCCAAGTCAACTGATTATGTGATTTTTTTATGTTGGCTTGAGCATGCGTAGCCAACATATTGTGGTAGTAGCAGATTTGGAGGCACGGTCACTGTTGGGTGAATGCAGGGCACGCATCAGTAGGTGCGTCCCTCATTCCCCAATCAGCCAGCAGCAGGTGCTGACATCACACATCCCTAATGTGGCCACCAGATCTAAGAAAAAGTCAGCTGCAATGAGAGTGAAGCTCTCATGCAGCAGGACCATAACACACCTCCCGACGTGCACGCAGCATGGCAGCAGTGACTGCCACCAACTCCTGTCACAATGCCAATGGGGAGCCCACTCCCCATCAGCATAATGACCCACCTCCCATTTAAAATGTATGCCGAGGGAGTGCCCAATCCCCCTCAGCATCATTTTCCCCCCCAACGTTTTTTCTTTGCTGATGGGGGGCCCAATCCCCATTGGTGTTTATCCGCATCCCCGTTTATTTTTCTGACAGGGGAGCCTACTCCCCACCGGCATAATGTCTCCACCCCAGCTTTTGTTGTGTGCCGAAGGGGGTGCCAAATCTCCCTCAACTTGTGTCTCCCCCCTTCAGAATGGGTCAATGGGGCTGCCCAATCCCCCGTCTGCTACAACATCCCCCCAAACACTTAGGTGGCATGCTGGGAGCCCACCCCAGTGTGCCAAATCCCCTGAAAAAAAGAACTGTCCTGCAATGTTTTTTGTTTTTTTTTTAAACCTGTAAAAAAAAAAAATAGTCCCTCATGGTCTCCCTGCCCCCTCCCACAACCCGTGCCCACCCTCTGTGCACTCTGCCTCCCCACACCCACCCTCATGCCATACTTACATCTGGAGTTCGGTGCGATGACCTTCGGTGGACCGTGAACATGTCTGCACTCTTCAAAGCCGATCGCAAACTGGAGAAATGCTGGTAAGCTGTATAATGGCATAAATAGGGTTTTTTCAACTTTGGTGCATATCTCAGCCATGTTTGGAAACTGTGGAACCAAATTTTCAACATGGGGTTATTGGGACCCCTCCTCATGAATTCAGGCACTGTCATGGCGTTATTCAGTCCCGAAAGGTGATTTCACAGCCAATGCATGGAATCACCTTTCCGGACAGATTAACAAAATGACAGTGCCACTGTTCATGAGGGGGTCTCTCAAAAAGCCTATGTTGCAAATTTTGTGGGAAAAATCCAAAAAATAGCTATTTTACAAGTGTGCATTGCGCAGTTTTCACGCACACTCGCAGCTTTGTGAATTTGGAATATTTTCACTCCAGATTTTCAAAATTGCCATTTTTCCACACCTCCTTATGAGCAGTACAGCTATCATTTTACATATCCTGACTGAAATGTGTTTTCGCACGTCCGGTGCAGAATAGCGCAATCACTGTCCAAAATCAGTTTTTGGAACAGTTTGAGGAAATGACGGTGACACTGTTCATGAGCAGAAGTCCTAAAATGCCTATGTTGAAAATTTGGTAACAAAATTCCATAAAATGACTGTGTTACAAGTGTGCATTGTGCAGTTTCCACGCACCCTTGTAACTTCGCAACTCTGCAATATTTTCATGCCAGATTTGCAACACTGGCATTTTTTCACACCTCCTTATGAACAGTACAGCTGTCATTTTTGACATCCTGCCCTAAATGTGTTTTCACACCTGTGGTGCACAATGGCGTGGTCACTGTGCGAAATCAACATTTCGGACAAATTAACAAAATCACAGTGCCACTGTTCATGAGGGGAGGTCCCAAAATGCCTACTTTAAACATGTGGTTAAAAAAATCCCCAAAATAATTGAGTTACGGATGTGTGTTACACAGTTTCTATGCATGCTCATAACTTCACCAATTTTCCAGATTTTCACTCCAGATTTTCAACGTTGCCAGTTTTTTACATCTCCTCATGAACAATGCAGTTGTAATTTTCCACATACTACCCAAAATATGTTTTCATCCCTGTGTCACCAAATGGCATAGCCACTGTGCAAAACCACCTTTCAGCTAACAAACTGATAGTGCCGCTTTTCATGAGTTGGGCTCACAAACAGCCCATGTTGAAAATTTGGAGTGAAAATACCAACACACGCCTACGGTGTTAGGGTTTACAACTGTAGCACCCCACCCTGTAGAGACTGACAGGCATCAGGGGTGTGACTTGGGATCATCGGCTGTAATGCTCATGCCATTCCACCTTCACCCTCACCCTGCAGCCAGTGACAGGCATTGTGGTGTGTCTTGTACTGTTTTGCCACAAAGTTCACCCCATTCTCCTATACTGCATCCACCTCAGTGTATTTCCTTATGGAATGGGGTAAGTGTAATGCCCCAAAGACCCCAAAGCACACCACAACACTTGTCAGTGTCTACAGAGTAGGGTGAGGTACAATGGCATAAGCATTATAGCTGATGACCCAAAGGCACACCCCAATGCCTGTCAGTCTCTACAGGGTTGGGGGTGGTGTTGGCATCACTTCAATACTTCACTGCCATTCCTATTATACGTCTCTAGCTCCGGCACTACCAATGCCAATGCCAGTGAAACAACATTCAGCATTGACAAATGCTTGTTTTTAAATGAAACTGTGCATGCATGGAAAAATTGTATGAGAAACAGTTGTATATTTTGTGTGTGTTGTTGTTGTGTGTTTGTGGTTGTAAAAATACAAGACTTTTAGTAAACAGATTATACAAAAAAAAACAAGGTTTCCATAATCCAACATGGGGGATAATCAGTTGGTTTGCTACTATTAGACAGTCTTTTTTAAGTCAGACATTTGGATACATGTCTCATGGCTCCTATTCTCATATTTATTTTCTTAGTTAATTTACCAATGTGATGTTCAAAAGTAAGACATTGATCACTCTCCGGCCGTAAATATTTATAAGTTGGAACCTGAGTAAGGACCAGACCACTAAAGGTCCTTATTTCGAGTGTATTTGTTTTCCTAAGTGTATTGTTTTGTGGTGAACTAAAAAATATTGATTTCTTTTTTTTCAGAATTAAGGGTTGGGTTTGATAATAAAAAACACTCTTGTAATTTATTGAAGTCATGTTGGAGTTTATTTTCAACTTCTTTGAGTTCAGTTCCCTCTGCCACCAATACTATGTCATCTTCTGTATAATTTTATACTAGTTTGATGTATGTAATTTGGGAGTTTATTAAAGTAAATTAGAAACACTAAGGGTCCTAAAATAGACCCTTGAAGAACTCCTCATGTTACTGAGACTGATTTTGAGTTACTGCCTCCCACTGTTACTAACTGAAAATGATTTACCAGGTAAGAATGGAACCATCTGAGAGGTTCTTCCATTACACCTATTTCACTTAGTCTATCTAGCAGGATTTTGTGATCCACTAAATCAAATGCTTTGGACAAGTCCATGAACACCGCACCCATGGCCCAGCCCTCCCCAAGTTGAGAAGCCACTTGCTCTATAAAGTCCGTGAGCTCAGTGTCCATGGACTGTCCCTTCCTAAAACCAAACTGCACAACAGTGAGTTTATTGTATTTTCCTAGATACTCTATTAGTTGAGTGTGAACAAGTCTTTCCATGATTTTTGATACTATGTAAAGTAAGGCAACTGACCTACAGTTGAAGGGATTGGAGGTATCACCTCCTTGAAAGATTGGTACAATATTTGACTGTTTCCATGTACTTAGAAAAATACCTTGTGTTAGGCTCCAATTATTTTATTAATTTATTTATTTAAACTTTTGTTTACCGGGTAAACACAATGAGCCAATGGCCCTTTTTCCTGTGTGACCTAGGGCCATTATAAAACAGTCTTGATGTTACATAAATAGCAATACACAATACATTGTACAAACATGATATATACAAGACAATATGTATGAATTATATACTAGGACAATTTTAAAATAACTTTAATTTAATTTGATTTAATTAAATAGAGCTGGAAAATCTCATTTGCAGAATCTTTTATAAATCTAACTTTGATATTATCTAATCCACATGCCTTGTTATTTTTTAGCTTTTTATTGCTACAATAACTTCCCTCCTATTTATTTTTCCAAATCTAAATTGTGGTATGTTGTTGGCTCCTGTGTTTTCATTAAACATCCTAAGGGCATTTAAGTTTGAGTTGGTTTTAGATAAACCCTATAAGTCCAGAAGATTTATAAAATATTCATTTAAAATATCTGCTGCCTTTGCCAGGGGAACACATTTACTATTTTCCACAAAGTTTATTTCTGTTGAGCTTTTCTTAGGATTAGTTAAAGTTTTTAAGTTCCAGTAAAGTTTAGGGTCAGTGGTGTTTCTTACTTTTGCTTATAATAATGTCCCTTAAGTTTTCTGACTTCTTGTGTGACCTTATTTCTTACCTTTTTAACTTTATCCCAAACTTCTTATTTCAATGTTTTATTAGCAGTTTTCCATAATTGGTTCATTTCTTTAATTCATTTTTTAATTTTGTCATTTAACCTAGGAAATGCTACCAGGTCTAAGTCTGGAATAAGTGCTAGTCTATACCATATTAAACTTTGCATTTTATTTTGAAAGTCTTGATTACTATAGGTTTTAAAACGTCTCCTCATGATGTTGGGTGGGATTGTCTGTTTATTTGATGTATCTACTCTGATTTTTATAATAAAACAAATGACATTGTGGTCTGCCAGATTTGGTGGGTTTATACCCTTTTCCATCACCAATAGATCAGGGATCACAAACATTAAGTTTAAGACATTTCCTAGGCCATCAAACCTTCCCCTTCTGGAGGGGGTATTTATCATTTGCGTCAGATGTAAACTTTGTAATGAATCATCTAATTTGTATCCTCTTTGGCCTCCCCAAGCAGCATTAAAATCTCCAACCAGGATCACGTTTTTATCTCTTACATAATCTATCATTAATTGAGCAAAGGTTTCAAATAAATTAGTTTTTTTTGGGTGGGTATACTACCCCAATTGCCAGATGCAATAGTTGTAAATATACTAATACACATTTTATACCCTCCACACTCCCAGAATAGAGTAGTCTTGATTGACCCAGGCAATGTTACAGATACAGCAGTAACCCCCCACCCATGTGTCCATCTGTCTAATCTGTAGCTGTAGTAGTCACTCAGCTCTACTTCTTTTGAAGCAGTTTTCTTATTTAGCCATGTCTCAGTCAAGGTATCAATATCGGGGTTCTCTAGCTCTACCCAGGCCCTAAACAGATACATTTTTTTAATTAAGCTTCTTGCATTATCATGTATTATCTTTAAAGGTCTGTCCTTAGGGCCAGGATTGGTGTCTATATCCCCACTGAGAATTAGAGATACTTACAGCACTTTGCTTTTTTGATTTATTTGAAATAAATACATTTTTATTGGCTTTTTTCAAATTGAATTCTTATTTTTACAAAATAGTTTCTTCTCTTTATAATTCCAGGTTCTTTCTGATGTAATTTATATTGGAGGCCAGTGCATTCAGATTTCTGCATTCTCAGAGAGGAGAAATATGAACTTGTTGGTACACATATTTGTAACAGACATACTAATCCTATGAGGATTCCCAAAACACCTAGAGAAACATTTTCATGTTGACTGATTGGTGAACCGAGAACTACAGCAAGAATTTCTAGAGAAGGCATGTGTCTGATTTATCTAAACTATGACCCAACCCTAGATGAAAATACTTTTCTATCTAAACTACTATTTATTGCCTGGCATTAGTGGTATACAACTTTTCAAGGCAGCGTTTGGTTTGATTATTATCCTGAATAAAAACATAAAGTTAAAAACCACTGGTCAAAAACACAGCTGTGTGGCACTCCAGGAAAATCCAAACATCAAATTTATCCAAACAAATTATAAATTTAAAAAGAACCCTAAATATATATAATCCTGTTTGGACTTACTGGTTGTGTCAGGCTGCTGAGGTTCTAAAATATTGAACAAATATTTTAAAGTGCAAAGCCTATTTCTTATCTTTTTTATCTAGGAGTGGTACTTGTAATCACTTTCAGCAAGTGGCACAGGCTTTTATGTAGTTCAGCCCTGCCTCCACAGTGATCTAACTGGCTGCTGGCTCTCCTGAACCCTCACACACCAGTACACACTGAAAAGTTGTTCAAGTTATAACAGAAAGCTCAATTGAAAAATGCAGCTGATGCAGCATCTGTAGGCAGAAATGATATTTTATGCTGGGTCTGCAGTGACTGATGATCTTGTAGTGACTTGAGCCAGCATTCTTTCCATGCCGTAAGCAGCACAGGCTTTTATGTAGCTCAGCCCTGCCTCCACAGTGATCTAACTGGCTGCTGGCCCAATCTGCTTCACTCTAGCCACCTAACATCAAAACCCAATTATGACAATGGGGTGTGTGCAAGGTGGTATGCATGTCTGAGGTGCCAAGTGACATAAGACACCTCCCAGTGATCTTCACAAGGCAGATCAGACATCTTGTATAGATGCGTTTGGGGTTGCAAACCTTAAAGTACATCCACACACCAGAACCCTTCTTGCTCTTGTGAGAAATTGGTTCTGTAGAACCACAAAGTCCCACAGGCTCACCCCACTCAATTGTACACCACCAGCACCACCTTTCTTCTTGGCAGCAGTTGACTTACCTTGAGTCGCCTCCCAGATGACTGTGCAGATACTGACTGTTTCTTTTTGGAATCCTGTTTTCTCCCAGGTACTTCAAGTGCAGGACAACAATGATTGCCTTCTTCTTCTTCTTCTTCTTCTTCTTCTTGTTCTCCTTCTCCACTGCTTCTGACACCCGAGAAGCTTGACAAGACCCAGAACATGAACCACAACCTGAACCAGAACCAAACCCCCAGAACCAGACCCAAATCCAGAACCAGACCTTCCAGGTTAAGAAATCACAGGACATTCCATCTAAAAATAAATACAGGCACAGACATTCCCCCTTCCCCACCGATGACATCCTCATCACAGTAGTTCCCAGTTCCAATCCAGTTACACTGCCCTTGCTGTCAATGGGCACAATCACATTCTGCTTTAAACCACAATGCTTTTTATCATATTTCACCAAGTTACTGAAGCATTGTGCCCCAACCAACAGTAGCATCACCAATGCCATTACTACCAGGGCCACCTTGGCTAATGGTGGACTTGTACCCAGCCTAGGGACACTTTTCAGTGACTGGCTTAATCAACACTTTCCTAGTCAAAACTGTAGTATATGATTTTTTTTACCATCACCATGACCAGACATCTTAATTTTTTTTTGTGACAATAACCACTTGCCAGAAAAAAAAATCAGAGAAAATGACAGCCAGACATTAGCTGAAATGAGAGAATTAGAAGGGCAGAATGACCAAAAATGTGGCCTAGACACACCAGAGAGTCCCTAGTGACACTGTAACCTCACACTAGCAAAGCAATAAAATTGTACAACAATAACCTTTTCTGCAATAACAATCACTTATCTGTACTAGCAGGGAAGACAGAACACGGAAAGTTTTTTTGGAAAGGCACAATTACCACCCAGACCCACAATCTGAAGGTCAGAGTAGGCAGGGCAGCAATTCTCACACTCCACGCATTATGGAAATAGCAGACAGGCAGTGAAGGCAGCCATTTCCTGTTTCAAGCTTGAAATGTATTTTGGAATCAGAATCAGATTTTGATTCCAATTACATTGGCCAGGATGATTCAGGGCCAGCAGGACAGAGCTTATGAAAATCAACTCAAGGCACTGAACATGTATTGTACTTGCTGGAGACCAGACGAGAAGATGATATACACAGTGGCACAAGTAGAAACTGATTGGGGGAGGTTCAAAATGGATATGAGAAAGTTTTATTTTACAGAAAGGGTGGTGGAACCATAGAACAATCTGCCAGCGAAGGTAGTGTGCACCAACACCATAAATGGTTTCAAGCATGGCTGGCACAGAGTGAAGGTTACAGTGGTTACTCAGGGCAGTAGTAAGTAGGGAGGAAAACAGGGGGATGGATAGTGTGGGCTAGGATCCTGTATGAACAATAGGTCCCAAGGCTTGATAGGGAATAACGGGCAGACTGAATGGACCATTGGTGTTTTGCCATCATTGTCTGTGTTTCTAAAAGACAAGTTAGAATTTAGGATTTTAGGTTCAGATTCTGAATCTGTGGTACCGAGCAACTCTACCCAGAATATTAACAAATAGGCCAGCCCACCAGCACAGGGGCAAGGTGCCGACCTGCGATGCCAGTGACCCGGGTTCAGTAACGGACCCGGGTTGCCAGAGGGCTGGCCAGGGGAGGAGGGATTGAGCTTCCCATGACTGCTCTACCTCTCTTGGGGGAGGGTGGGGAGTCCATTCAGTGCACTAGGGACACCTGACAGAGGCCGGGTGCACCACAGCACCAACACCAGCATGTCGGGGCAGGGCAGACACTGGTGGCCATTGCATGTCCCCGCCCCTATATACCAGGGAAAAAAATCTTGCAGTTGGCCACCTCTGTGAAGCCAGCTCCTGGCTTCAATTAGCTTCCGAGCCAGCTCCCCCAGTCAGTTACTGGTTTCGAGGCACTATAGGGCTAGTGCCATGACCCCACCCCCTTGGGAGTAATCCAGGGGCTTCAGGGGAAGGGTGCGACAATGGAGGTGGGAGTGTGGAAGTGCTTAGTCGGGCGGATGATCAGCAGCCAACTGTGGGTCAAAAAGAAGAAAAAAAAATATTTATATATATTAACAAATGATTATGTATAGAATAACTTTTTGTGCAAAAATGATCAACAGCAAAAATGAGGATTTTGTTTTTCAGGAAACTTCTTTGTATGTATTTAACGAGTAAGTGCTTAGTAAGGGTGTACATCTTAAAGAATGAAGAATTGTGGGCTTTAGATGCCTCT
The DNA here is from genome assembly GCA_016271365.2 of Neoceratodus forsteri. Classification (NCBI taxonomy): domain Eukaryota; kingdom Metazoa; phylum Chordata; order Ceratodontiformes; family Ceratodontidae; genus Neoceratodus; species Neoceratodus forsteri. The sequence goes on along the minus strand of CM057449.1, from coordinate 1,555,800,229 downwards.
GCAATCATTTGTTTTGCTTTTATTTGTTTCTTTACTTACTTTTTTATATAATTTTATTTGCATTTAACCAACTGCTAGTGAAAAAAGAATTCAATAGAATCCTTTCATTATGATGTCAGAAACTCTTTACTGGCAAGGCTTTCAGTGTATTTCAATGGGAAGCTGCAAATCTGTTTTCAGATTTTTATAAAGAAATAACCCTTCCTGCCACCACAATATTATATATTTAATAGAAATATATGATTTTTGATAACGTGATTTTTTGTTCTAATTTAGCAGGTGACATTTTCTTCATAACCATATTTTACTTGGAAAGAAGAAAATGTAAAATCATACAGATGGAGTACAACAGTGCAAATGCTGTTGATGAAATAAGTATCAATGTGTTTTGAAAAATATATGTAGTTTCTAACTGAAATATATTGAGCTCTTGAGTGGCTTGCAGTTTCTGACATTACAATGCCAGAATTCTACTGAATTCCTTTTTACTAGCAGTGTGAAAAGCAAAGGTGAAAATCCACTTGTTTCACTACACTAACAAATATTTTATTATAAAAGTAGAAAGTAATTACTAACACATCAAAATATAACAAATAAAATAATCAGTTTTCTATCTAGTAGACATAAACACCTGGGCCCAGATATTCAAACTGCGCCATTCTGTGGCGCAAGCCCCTGTGCTGCTCAAAAAAGTTGTGCAGGGGTGTGGCCAGGGCGATATTCAACGGAGTTGCGCTATTGAGCAACTTCTTTGAATATCTGCCACACCCACTGCATGGCACAGGAACTGGCGCCACCGCTAAAGGGTCAGAGTGAGCACTCAGATGCGGTGGCGCAGTTCCATTACGCCATGCGCAGCACCTGCGATATTCAAAAGGTGACATGCAAATGAGGCCATAATTTATGCAAGGCACATGGGGGTCCATTTGCATCTAATTATGGCCCATTTGCATGCCATTAGCATGCAGGTGTGCTGACCCCCGACGACTTGTGCCTGGCGTCCTGCCAGGCAGCAGCCATCAGGGACCGACGCCCCCTGCAGCCCGATCGCAGGCATAATACTATTCCCCGTAGCCTGATCAGGGCAGCACAGTAGTCTTCCCCAGCAGCCCGATCACGGGCATAGCGAGTCTCAACCTCCCGGTAGCGATCGTGGGCATGAATGCACCCCTCACCCCCAGAGTAGCCCGATCACGGGCATCAGACCTCCCTTCCCCAATGTCCAATATCCCTGGTGGTCCAGTGGACCTAGAGTAGCCGATCAAGGGTGGCATCCTTATCCCACCCAAGTATGTTTTCCTGGTGATCTAGTAGTCCCACCCCACCCGCCACGGGCCCCACCACCCCTCCCCGTCAGCTGGCGGGCAGCAGCACCACCCACCTGCCACCCACCGCCCACCAACTGACAGCTCAGTAGGGCTGCACGCCCATTGGTTCAGAGCATAAGCCACTGGGCGTGTAGCCCATACCATACAAGGTAGTCCAGATATGTGAATGAATTAAATATCGCACCGGGGTGCATCAGTGGGTTGTGCATGGTGCAACACTGTTGCGCCATGCGCAACCCTTTTGAATATCTGGGCCCTGTTCTTCAAGTCCAAATTGCTAATGTTGCCTTGCTTTAAAAATATCATGGCAACAGGAAATAAGCAGATTGCTACAAACGAAAGAAAAGAACATCTTAAACCATTTGACTGTTAATCTTCATAAAAAATAAGTCTATGAAAGACAAAGAGCCTCTCCACTCTATCCAGGGTGCTTGATATCCACTATTACTTCAAGGCTGCAGGAAGTTTGTTACCCTGATGACTGGTCAGAGACCAGTTTCCGTGCAACCTGGTCAGAGACCAGTCTGGTCTGGGAATGTTTCCAAACCACTTGGTGTGGGGCCAGTTTCACTGCTGTACAGGAGCTTTCTTTGTTGCACTTTGTTCTTTTTACTCCACCAACTCACTTTAGTGTAGATTTACTATTACCAACTCCATGCCCCCATGGATCACAACACCATGAAATTTTGGATCAAAAGAATTTTAGGGGAAAGTGAGATTCAAACCCAGACTTTTAGGATCACAGCTAAGCACACTAACTACTACACTATGCTGGCTGCTGCTTAACAAGTCTGTGGTTAGACACATATGTGACAATAACTAATCCCAGACCAGTTCAGCTGGAAGGAGAAACTGGTCTCAGACCAGGCTGGTCTCAGACCAGGTTGCTCTGAAACTGGTCTCAGACCAAGCTGGTCCCAGATCAGTCACCAGGGGAATAATCTTCCTACACCTACTTGAAGAAACCAAAGAAAGAAGATGGCACTTACCTGAGGAAAGAAAAACAATGTACTCACCAGTTCTTTGTGCAGACCTCCTTTATTGAAAAATGGTGAAAGTAAAAAAGTTCCTGGAGTAAAAGCATGCTGCTTAGCGAGGTTACCAGGAGTACCACAAGATGACCTGTCATTTCAGTATTCAGCTTCATCAGAGGGGACACCATTCAAAACTGAAAATCTTTATATAGTTTTCTGGAAGATGTTATATTAATATGAGGCAGCAGTTGGCACCAAGGAAATGTGGCAAGCATAAAGCATTAAGACAGCTGTCTGTGAAACTATGGACATCACTATCATCAGTCCAAGGTGGAAGATCAAAGTACCATTATTACTCAGTAAAACACAGCAAAACCCATAAGTGAGAAACATATGCACACTATCTTTTTTATAGTTGCATGCATATTGATGCAACTGTAAAGAAGGTTGGGAAATACTTGGGAACCTTATATAGAGCATGGAATTGTATGTCAGTGGAAATTAGGAAGCATATTGTAAATGTTGTGGTAAAATCAATGTTAGAATATGGTGATATAGTATATGCTGGTGCATCAAAACTACAGTTGAATAAATTAGATATCATGTATAATAAGTTAACTAGATTTATCTTGAATGTACCTAACAGAACTCCCACAATGGAAATGTATAGGGAACTAAGTTGGTCACCCCTGCAAAAAAGAAGAACTATACACGCCCTAACATTTATAACAAAGTGTATACAGGGAAAGGCTCCTGATTATATATTAGAAAGTATACAATTTAAAATATCAAGGATGGGATTAAGATCAGCAGATGGCCTGTAATGCCTTATACCCAAATGTAGAACAGAAGTGGGTAGGGCTCATATTATGCATAATGGTCCAGTGCTATGGAATAATTTATCAATATACTTGCTTCCCTTCGATAGAAAACAGCAGGTAGGAAAAATAAAAGCATGGCAGTTAGCCCATTTGAAACAACACAGAAATGTGGGTTACAAAGATAGATGATAGGAAGTAAGAGAGAGTAATATGTCTAATTTATTGTGACCAGTAGTAGTGAATTTATTGTATATTTTATGGATATACATTGGAATCTGTGTATTTATCTTGTCTTGATGTATATGTTTTTGTATGTATTTTTGATATTGAGGTTTGTTATATGTAAGAGTAACTGATACATTAGCACTTGGGCCTCACTGGAAATGAGCCCCGGCTCAGTGGAGATATCCCATTCATTTTTGTACACAAATTAAAAAAAGTTTTACGACTACTACAACTATGACTACTACTACAAAATAACTACATTATGCATAAAACATAAGCCAGCATGTGACTGTTAAAATAGGGGAAAACATACATGTTCCCTTCAGTGTTACTACTGTATTTACAGAGAACTGGTGGGATACCACATATCATGCAAAGGGTTATTTGCTTTAGTTTTTAGTATTCCCGTAGAAACATTAAGACATTTCTAGATAGATGAGTGATCCCTATGCCACCAGAAATACAACAATACTATTTCAATGAGACATCTTAAGGTACAGAGGCTTCTACACTGTAATTCCAATTTTGAAGTTCATATTGCTTCACAAAATTCAGCTGTCTATAAAACAAAACCTGCAGAACATACATTTTATTACAAGAAAGGTCTAATGTAGTTTGTGATTCAGACTCAGGGGGCTCGACTTTCAAAGAACACTTAGATTGCCGAAAGTTGTGATGCTCTAGGGCTGCAGCGAACACTGTGTGTGTCAGGAAACCTGTGCCCAATTTTGTAAAAACAGGAATCCCTGCGCCAAAACCCCAGGTGTTGCCACAGCTGCAGGCTATCACCAAACACTTAGCGTACCTGTGGGAACTGCCACAGGGATCCAGCCCCCCCCCACCTGGCACAGCACTAGAGGGGCTGGGATGGTTGAGGGGGTTTGAAACATGCCTGCCAGGAGGAGGCCAGCAGCCGAAGGGGCATGCGGGGTGCCATAGGGGGAGATGGGGAGGCAATGAGCATGTGATGGAGTGATGTGGCACCCAGCAGGGGTGCCATTTATATAGCTATAAAGCCAATGGAGTGGTACCACTGTGGGGTTCCAGAGACAAACAGCGCAATGACCCTAGTAGGCATAGCCCTGGCAGCAGCCTGGGCTGCTGTGCCCACCCAGACCATGCCCTATTCCTGTTCTGCCCCCAGATCCACTTTCAATGCCCCCACAGTTCACCACATTGTGTGGCACTGGTGCAAGGCACTTAGACCACCTCATGGCTGGTCAAAGTCATGCCCCTTGCTTTGCCATTGGCGGGACTTCCAAAATACAAAAAAGGGGAATGGTACAGCCCCACCGTGAAGCAAGCCCCCTTGCAACTTGGCATAGCCTGCTGTATGTCACAAGGGCAGTGCAGTGCCACTTTGGTGCAGCAACTTCCCTTTTTGATGCAAATCATGTTCAAAAATTGGGAATGCCACATCTTTTGACACAATGTGCCACTTGTATCATTTATATTTGATGCAGGCACCTTGCGTCATTCCTCGGACTTTGAAAATCAAGCCCAAGAAATCCAGTGCACCCAGGGTATAAATCCAGTACTGTTCCCTCATAGTAAGGTTGGATCTGAAGTCACCTTCCCTTCAGATTCCACCAAACTTTCAATCCCAATAGCTATAACCACATGTAGGCATTTGTCTCCAGACTCGTTAACATGTCTTGCCATTGCATATTCTCTATTACCCATTCTGATGGCTCCATAGTGTTCTTCCACCCTCTTCTGCAACTTTCTCTTAGTCCTCTCTATGGAAAATGCCCCAAATGTACAAAATAAGAAATAAACCACACCCTAAATATCATAATCTATGAATGAGTTCAAATGTATATGCCTCCCTGTTTTCAGGTTACAAAAGGCGATATTTCTAATTATGTTGGTGGATATGTGAAATTTACCATATCTATAGCTACCCTTAAGGGGTCCTGGTAGCCAGTTTCTAAAGCTAATAGCTGGCTGTAGTCTCCTAACAACATCATCTTGTCAACTGCATGCTCTTCTATAAGGCATTCTAACTTTTTCCACTGATGGAGCCAAGGCAGACTTCCCACTCTATATCCCATGCTTTTTTTTTTGATAAAGCCAGCCAATTGATATACTTGGGCACTGAAAGTTGACACAAAAGTCAGTTGCTCCTCACATGTTTCTCTTATTCAATTGTTCTGTTTCTAAAGCCAATATGTTCCCTCCACTTTTCTCTCACTTTCCTACAGGCTGACACCAGGGTATTTTCTTTATACCCTCTCTGTTTCAAATGAGTAGCGAGTGCAGTTGCCCTTTCTTCATATTTAATATCATCACTGCGGTTTTTCCTTATTCTTATAAACTGCTCCTTTGGGATATTATCGATTGTGTAGCAGGGGTGACAGCTGGATGCTAGGAGGAGGCTGTTCCTATTCATTGGTTTACAATAAAGGTCAGTTGCAGCTGCATACTCCGCCATCTTTTCTATCATAAGGTTGAAAAACAAATACTTCCTTGGTATCCAAATTTACCTTGAACCTTAAATTTGGGTTTCTATATTCCAAAACCTGGATGAAATTATCTAGCTTATCACCTAAACCCTACCACAATTAAAACATCAATAAAGCACTTCCATAGGTCTAAGTGCTGAAAGAAGAGCATAATGTCTGAGTCAAACATCAGTTCGTTCAATCGCTTTTCTAAATAGACAGTGGCATAATTGGATGCAAACGTTACACCTGTAGCTGTCCCTTTTATCTGGAGATAGTGGTTGTTCAAGAAAGGGAAGCTATTACATTCAAGCACCATATGGATAACTCCACAAAAATTCCCTCTTATCATCTGTGTTTGGTCTAAGCACAGACAGTAGTGAAGGGTTTCTAAGCCATCTTGATGTGGCACATTGGTGTACAAGGAATCAATGACCAATGTTACCTGGAGCCAATCTGGATCAAGCTGTATGTCTTTAATGTATGATCTGTATTCTAGGACCGGATCTCAAATATGAGCATCTACATACCTGAATAAAGACTCTGTAATAGATCCAATACCTGATATTATCAGCCTTCCTGGTGGATTCCAGTAGTCCTTGTGAATCTTTGGTAGGATGTAAATAATAGCTTTTACAGGATGTTTGTTGTGTAAATACTTATATTCCTGCAAAGAAATGATATTATTAGTTAGTGCATTTTTTAAACAATTGTCAATTCTCTTTTTAAAAATTTCTATAGGATGATGGTCTAATTTTCTACAGAAAATAAAGTCCCTCAACTGATGTTCAATTTCACTAACATATTGTATGGTGTCCAAAATGTCTATAGTACCACCTTTATCTGTTTGTCTGATTGTTTGGCAAGTTTACTCTTTAATCCATCCAAAGTCATTCTCTCCTAACTTGTCAAACTGCAATATCTGATCTTCTATTTCTTTACAAACAGTTCCTGTAAATCCCTCTCACACACCTTGACAAAAGTGTCTATTGGTGTGGTCCATGGCAGCAAAAAAGTGACATTAGTTTAAAACCCCTTTGATATTCACTTCTTACTAGATCAGTGTGTTCCCCCTATTTCATGTGTTGGATGCAGGTATCTCAATTGCACTGCAGTCCCAGCTAGTTGCAGAAGTCTCATTTGCACTATAGTTCCAACTGACAACAGAAAGTTCAATCTGTGTAATACCAGTGTTCATTTGTAAAGTCCATATTATTTGATCTCTGGAACTGCCTTAGCATGATATACAATTAGGCTGAGATTTCATGGAAATTCAAGCATATTTATGATCATCTGAAATTCATCTATGAAGGCTGTGGGGGCAAAGGTCAGACCTTTTTAGAGAACTGACATTTTTGCTGCAGATAGTTGATACTGAGAGATGTTAATAATTTTGAAAACCTCACTTGGTTCTCTGGCCCTTTCTGTCCTTTTGGATGATTTCTCTGTTGCCTCCTCCAGCACCCCCTCCTACTATTCCTTGTTCTTTTCTTTTCCTGTAATACCCCCAGATGACATTACAGATTGCTTGACTGTATTTTGAAAATTTATGTAATAAATGATATTTACAAAAAAAAAGTTCAGTGTCACCTGGAGGTTCCTTCCCCTAAACAAATCCTCCCCAGTGGAATCACAGTCTGCCTCACTAACATATGTGCTGTAGTTAAAGGATGTGCTGTTTGTGTTTCTGAGGCTTGATTTTGGATGATCTTCTCAGTCTTTTCTACTTCCATTTTAATCTCTAATCCAATCAAAACACAGCCCAGTTCATAAACGTTTTAATCTCTTTTAAATTTGTTATGATTAATAGCACTTATGTTCTGATAAAACTTTGTAAAGGTTTCTTTTAATTCATTATTAAAATGATTGAATTAAGCAGATCTCTCAAAGATTAATAAATAGTTTTCTTTTTCTTGTACCTACAGTATGTGTCTTGCTCTTAAATTTCTTTCACGTCTTCCAATATTAATTTTATCAATTTCAAAGACTCCTCTTGTAATACCTCACAACATTTTTGTATAGCAATTGTCCTTCTTGTCCTGATGCTGGCCATTTAACATTTTTCACCTCTAGGCTCTAGTGTAAACACCAAATGCACTTCCAGACTGACTTTCTACCAGTACAAATGCCATGCTTTAATTGCAACTTTCTCAAGTCAAGTGAAAGCTGCTTGTAGTGTTGCTGTTGCAGTTTCTGATGACGTGCTTTCAGCAGTACTTGTTTCTTTAAAAAGAAAAACAATTAAGGATCGGTAGTTTTGAATGGCATCCCCTCTGGTGTAGCTGATTAGGGAAATGTTAGGTCATCCTGTGGGGCTCCTGCCAGCTATGCTGAGCAGAGTATTTTTTACCTAGAAACATTTGCACATTCACCATTTTTCCATAAAGGTCTGCACAAAATTCTGATATGTGCAATTGTTTTCTTTGTTTGGGTCAAGTGCTATCTCCTTCCTTTGATTTCTATAAAAATAAGCTGATTTCTAATTCTGTATATAGACCATTTGGCTGCATTGAATTCAATGTTGATAACCAATGTACCATTCTGTATAAGAGACAAGCATTTTGTCACCTACACTTGGTTTTGCACTAATATGTTCTATACCACAGAACCATGTATTGCACCAATGTTTACATTTAAAATGAGCACTCAAAGCTGAGTTCAATCTTTTGTTACTTATGGCCCCCATATTCAAATGGTTAGTGCGGCACTAACTGGTTTGGCACCTTGCTAACTGTGAAGAGTGCTAACCAGGAGGGCAGGGTCAGAATATACCATTGCAACTGGCCTGGTGGCACTCAGGGTTGAGGCATTGGACACTACACCTCATGCCACACCGGTAACCTGGGTTCGGGAATGAGTCCAGGCCATTGGGGGTTGGCAGGGGAAGGAGAGGATCAAGCATCTGGAGAATGGCTCTCCTGTTCCAGGAGGGAAGGGGCACTAGCTCAGCACTTGACAGCAAGTGCAGAGCACACAATGAGAGGGTTGGGGAGTGGTGGACATCTGCAGAAACACCTTGATGTCGGGTGCTTGCCACTCCCTCAGAACAGGGGAAAACAATGCCAGAGCACAGAGGGGAAGGAGCACCAGCACAGGCCCTAATTGCTTCTGCTTTCCTGACCACCGGAGGGGACCCGACAAAACAAGAATTGTCTCAGGGTGTACGGGCTCCACCTCATACCCACCTGGGGGGTACAGCCACAGCTCCACGGGTGTCCACCGGGGAATCAGGTAAGGCAGTGAAGTGGGGCTGGTGCTTAGGCATCTCCCAACAGAGCAGGGTTCTGGCATGTAGGGGTGATAAAAAGAGATTTAAAAAAAAAGAATGTACCATTGCACCCATGCAAATGAGGGATCGCCCATGCCTACTGGGTGCAGCAGGATATTCAGTGGTTTCAGCAGTACTAAACAGCCTCTTTCACAGCACTGTTTAATGATGCCACAATGCTGTCCTTACCCAAGTGCAATGGTGATGACCCCACCACTCCCTAATTGCCAGTCCTGGGCTGTCACATAGTTTCTGGTGGTCTAGCAGTCTCCTAATCCCCCCCATCACCTGGTCTGGGCACAGTTGCAAGGGCCTAGTGGTCTAGTGGACCCCCACCACCCAATCACTTTCCTGGGCTGACAATAATAGTTCCTGGAGGTCTAGTGGACCCCCATACCCTGATTGTAGTTCTGGGCACAGTTGCAAGGGCTTGCTGTTCTATTGGCCCTCTGCAATCTAAATGTGACACTGATCCCTCTGCTGACCCATCGGCTCTGAACTCACCTCCCCACACCCAACCCCCACCCTGGTCACCAAAGCTGTAATACAGCACTAATGATGGCAGCTGGCACAGCCCCTCCAGTCTGCATCTCAGCTAGCTACCATCTGACTGCCAGTGAGTGAGCATGAATACTGTAGAAACAGCTGTTTCTACAGTACTTGGCAATGACCTTAGCCTTATTAAGATGTATAGGGTGCTGTACCATAAAGAGCCCTGGACCTTAGAGCTGCCATTTTGTCCAAGAGTGATAGAGAAAAACACCACACCACTGCTAATGCTCCCCCTATGCCAGAGCAGCCAAACTACAGAAATGTCAGGACAGAAATCCCCTACCACTCCACCCTATATTAACCCCCCAAAAGATAAAGGTGACATTGGCGATATAGTAACAACATACTGAAGATCCCTACATGTGTGGGAGGAAGAAACAAATCAGAAAACTCTGCCAACCCTTGCTGAGGCCCCTATGCTTGATACAAAAGCTGTGAATTACATCCCCTCACCAAACAGTCATCCCCCAATCAACGCTGTGTTGGCACCAAAGAATGACATAGCATGTAGAGCTGCTTGCGTTGAGAGGTCCAGAAGGTGGAGAGGAACCATGGGGGAAAAGGAGAAAGAAAAAAGACAGCTAAGACAAACATTCATGTGATGGACTCTGCATTCATTGCCCTCGGCCTTGAGTCACGAATGTAAACATGCAGCAACTCACTCTGAAGTATGGACTAAACAGGTTTCAATAAAGTGTACACCTGAGGCCTGAAAAACATAACATAAGGGATATGCAAAAAAAAAAAAACAGTCCCCCTACCCATATAGGTAACAAAAGAAACCATGGCTCAAGTCTATACAAGTAAATATGACTGGCGCTTCACCCACAGAGCCAGTACATATACAGTGCTGCATAAACTGGGGATGTGGGAGGAAAGTAAATTAGAGAAATAATGCCACGCCCCAGTCCTCCTAGGGTAGCACTCTGCCCTGCTCACACCACAGATCATTCACTAGGCTTCTAAGTAAAGTTTAGAGCCCTGACTGTTGTGGGACCAGAAACTGTACGCAGATTGCCAAGCCACTTTCTCTCCACATCTGGCCCAAAATGTGGCAAACAGAAATCAAGTACAGGCAGTTTTAAACAATGGGGGATACAGAACAGTATGACGAGTCACCTTAGTGGTTCAGATCACACAGTCTCACTGGTGTCTTGCCCTGAAGTCAATTAGCATATTGCCAACTGGGGCTCCTACTTTTTGGAGCCTAATATTGAAGTGTTGTTGCCCCCTGATGAATGGCCATGAGGCAAGAAGATAGTTGCAGTGACAGAGGCCCAATAAACTGTGGGGGAGGGGCAACATAGTCCAGGAGTTCTTCACTAGTCCTGCATCTGTTGGGGGTGTCCTCTGAGTGTACCTCAGTCCCTGGGAGGAAGCAGATCTCAGGGTGGTACATTTGTTTCTGTCCACAATGCATGGGGATCCACCTGAGGATTTCAATGATCCACTACTATGTCTTTGGTTGTGGGATCTTTGGCTTTGCGATGGGCCACTTCTTTTTTGCCAACCTTTATTACACTGTCATTGGCAACTCCTATGGGCTGGCTGCCAGAGATGCTTCTCCACTTGCTCTGAAGAGCGCAGGTCATGGCCTCAAAGAAGGCCTTCCATTTCTGTGACAGTTAACTGGAATAGTTGTGAAAATAGGGATGGCATGGCTCTGCACTTGAAGTGGTCCACTTTCTCTGGCCATTTCAATGGTATTCTCCTTTTCTTGAAAAAGCAGTAATTTTAGTAGGATCAGTTGGGGTCTTTTGCCATACATCAGGGCTGGGGCCAGAGAATGATGAGCCCACTCACTCTCTATAGGACCATCGCCCCGAGACCAGAGAAGGATCAGGATCACCCACTGTGGAAACCCCATAATGTCATGGACTTCAACTGTCTCCAGGAATCCTACAATCTAACAATTGTTGCAGCAACTCCAATTCTCCAAGTCATCCACCTTATCTTTTTTATAAGAGATCTCCTACACTTGATCTTGTAGTTGGACCATAAGAGCACTGTTGGTGTTCTCCACAGCCATGATCCTCCATTTGGCTGCATCAAGGCACATTCCCATGCCCACAATATCTGATTTTATTTGCCTAGAGGCCAGTTTGAGCTCTGCCATGTCCTAATGGAGCTGGATGAAGATATTAATAATCATCCCAGTTCACAGCACTGTTTCAGTTTTATTACTGATGCCATGACTCAGGTGTAGACTGCGGAGGGAGTGGCCTGTCTCATGCTGCCTAATGAAATTGGCTTAGTACACCACCAGCACTGGACTAATCTCTACCAAACAGGTACTGATAAAGAGCAGAGGATAAGGCAACTCTCATTATTACATTAAAAATAAAAAATATTGTGAGGTATAGGTATCAGTTGTGGAAGACTGTACTTGTGGGAGGGAAGAAACAGAGAGTCAAGTGTCCATCGTAAACTGCGATTAGACCGTGTCTCCTCTATTATATATTTTTTTTCCAAAGTATGGAAATGAGTTGCAAAAAAATACATTACGGCAGCAGTGAAATGAAATTGTGCAACAAAATGGCACTACCTTTCTTCATAGTATCATAGTAATGTGTCAGCAGAAACTGACTATCCTGGTCCATCTACTCTGCCCATTTCTCACCCACCCCTACTTATCTCCACTTCCCAAGGATATTTTTCTCTGCCCACCAGTAAGCCCCTTGTGTCTGTCACATACCATCTTGAATTTTTCCACTGTTTCTGCACACACCACCTCATTAGGTAATCTGTTCCAGGGTTCCACCATCCTGTCAGTGAAATAACACCTCCTTACATTGCTCTTAAATCTTTCCCCTTCCAATCTTAAATTATTACCGCTTGTTTTAACTCCTACTTTCCTTTTGAATAATCTGTCTTCATTCACTTTATTTATTCCCTTCATATACATAAAAGTCTCTATTATGAGACCTCTATCTCTATTAACCTCCAGTGGGTATAGATTTAATTCTCTCCATCTAGTCTCGTATGGCTTCTTTTGCATACCTTGCACCATCTTTGTTGCCCTTCTCTGAACCTCTCCAACCCACCTATATCCTTTCTTAAATGAGGCCTCCAGAACTGTACCCTATACTCCAGGTGTGGTGTGACCATGGTCTTATATAAAGGCATCAACACCTCCCTCTTCTTACTTGTTATACCCCTTCCTATGCATGCCATCATTCTACTAGATTTACCTACTGCCTTACTGCATTGGTCTCCTACCATAAGGTTGTTTAAGATTATAATCCCCAAGTCCCTTTCCTGTTCTGTTTGCTTCAACAGTTCTCCCCCCAGTGAGTACTCAGTATCTTACACTATAAAAGATTCCAGGCATCATCCAATTTTAATTGGTGCTAATATTTTCTATTTCCACCCAAATTTGTGTATTTTATAAATGTTTTAATGTAGTGTTTTCTCAACAGAAAAAGATGGCCGACACATTTGGCTTAATAATAGTATTGTAGACACTGGCATGAGTTAGGATCTTAAAAATGAAAAAAAAACAACTTATGTTGGTCAGCAAAGGAGACAATTACAAATTCAGTTTGAAGGGAATGCTATTTTCATGATATGTAGCTGAAACTAGCTTTGTGCTGCACTGCTGCTTTAATGCATGCAAACACTAACTCAGCCATATCATATGGATGCTAACAAACCTCTATAATAAATATAATATATATATAAAAAAGAGATACTGCAAAAAGACTATGTTAATGCATCTACCAGGGTTGAAACACAAAGTGTACAAAGTAAAGGAATAACAAATTAGGGTTCACAGACTCTGGAACCTTGTCAAATCAGTAGAGTGGTGTTCCTCAGGGTTTGAACGATCATGCAGTGATGGGTTGGTATTACCCTAATATTGACATGCACTATGAAAACAGTGATGTGGCATTTATTTTCTGTGGACAAGACAGTGCTGATATTAGTGTAATGTCAATCCTACATCGTATAATCGAATACCACACTGCTGATTTGACTTCAGAAGCTGATGTAGCTGATGTAGCATTTGAACTCACAATTATTTGTCCCACAGGAGAAAGTGATATCAAATAAGCCAGACTTACAACAATTTAGTATATAACAATGACATTTTAAAGTGATCATAATTATAAAAATGGTTGTAAGTTTCCTGGTTCCTAACAGGCTAAACAAGTTCTGAGACTCATATCTTAATTCACCACAGTTGCATAGGTTTGAACAAGTGCTGGCAGTGGGATTTGGAATTTGGGCAACTCGCATACCAAATTTATGAGCCATTTCACTAATTCCTGATTTCCATCACAAACATGGCTGCCACCTTTACTCACATTTTAAAACCTTCAACTAGGCGCTAAAAATATCAGTCCATTAAATTAAAGAGCTGGTGACACATTCAGGAGAACTTTAACAAAACCTAACATTTAGACACAGTCCAGCTTGTATGTCCCATTAGTGCTGTATTCTTCCTCCCCATTATTTATCGCTGAGGTCATCTTTATGAAAACAAGGTATTTTCTCTTAAAGAGTTTGTCTGTTCCCGCTGCTTTCTCCCTACTTGAAATCACAAAGCACTGCTTGTGATGTCACAGTTACTCCCATGGCAACAGATTGTGCTGTCACAACAGAGGATTATGACTTGAAGTAGGGAGTAAGCTATAGAGGCAGATGGACTCTAAAGAAACTCTAAGGGATAAATATCATATATTCATGCAAATTTCCTTAGTAATAAATAATGGAGAGGAGAAATATATAAAATATAAATGGAATGCAGTCAGAATTGTACCTACTTATTAAGTTTTCTAAAGTTTTCTCTAAGGTGTCAGTAGCTCTTTAAATAAAATTAGTAAACAACTGAATGTTCTTTACAGACATGAACCACTCCTTACACACAAAAATAAATTTAGTGGCAATGCAGTATGTTGGGCACTACGCTGCCACTTAAACTCTGTGCACTATAATTGTTTGCACTGTTGTCACTTTATACCCAGTTTTGCTCAATTGTGTACCATTTGTTTCATATCACGTAATGTTTCACTTGTGTATTGCAACTACTCGCTCTTCCTTGTATCTTTTTTACCTGTTTTTCTATTTACCTTGTGTGTGCTATCTTTATGGCCCAGGTCATACTTGAAAATGGTTCCTGGGATCAGTGCACCCACCAAATTAACAAATAAATACAAATAATTAAATAGAAATTCAAGTACTATTCAGAGTTTCCATTGCTGGTATTTCTTTTGTGACCATGAAAATTCTCCCCTCCTATCCTTACCAGTTTGCCAGAGAACTCCCTGCTTCTTATCTTGCAACAGATGACATTAAGGTTCTGGCTCCAACTGAGGCCTGTGTGTCTGTCTGTGTGTATGCCAGTGGAATTCTGCAGAATTTTGAAATAATGTATTCTATGTTACCATTTCATTTGTGTGCGTGGGCAGGAAGCATTCTGCTACTGGAATACTGCAGAGTTTTGAATGCCTGTATTCCATGGTAAGCCATCACACAATGCATTTAATGTTTAGAAAGATAGATCTGACTGGTGAAAAAAATCTGTAGGGGGACTATTTTACATTTTTATCAATATTTTATTGTATTTTTGGTGACTTTAAAAACTTTTAGAATTTTCATTTTTTTTAAAGTTGCCTATGGACCCACTTAATAAGCAAATAAAGACACTTTAGTGCATTGGTTGTGCTGATTTTACCACATTTCCAGGGACTGAAGACACTCGTTCTCTGGTGCCTTACAAAGCCCCTAAGCATGAAGTACAACCAACACAATCAATGCCCCTTTGCATCTTATTGCTTACTTATATGATACAAAACTGCATAATGTGTTATATAATAACTGAGTCTCATTTTTTCACTAAGGAAACCTGTGGTATAATTTGCTGTTATAAAGGAGTGTTTCTAATGGCAAACTCGTGCCAGGTTTCTCCTTCTCTGTGCATGCACCAGCCACCACTGTCCACTTTCTCATGGCCAATGCCAGGACTTACCGCCAGATGCTTCACCACCACTCCAACTAGGTGATAAATCATTTTAAAATAACAAAAGAATCTCCTGGCTAAAAATATTTAAATTGGACTAATTTAAAAAAAAGGAAAAAAGGGAAACTTCTTTTCTTTGAAGTGGTGCATCCAATTGTAGACCTCGAGGAAACATGATCGGACTGCAGCTAAACCAAGATGTCCTATTTTTTATAATTGCTGAGGCAAAAAAAAATGATACCCAGCAATTATATGAAGTAAAATATGGGTTGGTGTGTTTAAACTCAAAGTTTTCACACACCCTTGGTGTTAGATGCTTTCACAAAACCCTCGAACTTTGCTCTCTGGGTTTATGTAGCATCTAGCTCTTCTCGTTACACACACCATCCCATACTTTATTCTATATGTAATATACTATAGTAACATAGTAATTTAAGTTAAGAAGGGATTCTAGGGTTATCATGTCCACCCCTCAACACAGTTTACATGTATAGATGAAATAAGTATGCTCAGGGTAGCCCAGTAGCATGGCTGTAGCACTACTGTTTTCCATGCCACCCACCTGCATTTGGGAATGAGTGCAGATCATCGTGGGATGGCAGAGGATGAAGGACTGTCCTTCCACATGGAGGGAGGGACACTTCTCATGCTACTTGACTAACAACTGTTGGGTATCAGTTAGTAGCGCAGCTGGAAGCACCAGTGGAGAGGGGTTATTGCTAAACATTTGTCATGCATGTATGTCCATCTGCATCATTACATGCCAACACCCCAGGGAGAAAAATGGATGTTGGAGGAAAAAGCCAGGCTGTCCAAGCTGGCAGCCCTGCAGGCTTTTGCATGACTAACACAGGTGGCCACCCAACAGTAATATGGTCCTGCACAAGTGGTAGATAACTAGTAAGTCCATCAGAACATTGTTGATGGGGCTAGGATGTGCCAGTAGACAGATTCCATACCGAGAAAGAACACAATTGAAAAAATAATTAAGTATACTGTGGTTACATAGCTACAATAAAATGAAGATTTGACATATTATTTTAATTTAAAAGTGTCAGAAGCAGGCCAACAGAAAGTTATCACTGGGGGAAAACAACCCTGTAGGATCTGTACAGTTAACATGAACAAATGTGCAGTTGTTTTGCAATATAAAAACAAGCCCTGAAATTCACATTCAGTGTTACATCAATGTTGATATTACAAGGAACTTTGCAGAGTTCAATAAGATATGTGGGCTGACCCAGATATAATTTCCCATCCACTAGCCAGTTGGGTATCATGGGTCAATAAGCTTTCATTTGCTGTAGTGCTTTTCTGATGAAGCTCTGAGATGAACAGTGTCCATAATGATGGGTCCAGAGGTCGAACATTCCAAGACTGTCCTGGATTCAAGCCAGGAGAAGATGAATGGGGTCTTTGTGTACAAACCTCTGAAAGGCCAGACATAAACGTGTTAGCTGATACTTAACACCCAAAGCCACTGCCAGAACCGTTAAGCACACTGAATAACCTCCAGGGCCTCCTTTTGATTTAAAACTGCCCACTAAATAGTGATGCCATCTAAAATTATAATCTTCTTCCTTAAGCACTCTCCACAGGAAGCCGGGAGATAGCAAATGGTAAATGGGCTTTAAAAGGAAGCAGCTCTCAGGACCTCTGAAAACACTGTTAGACTTTATCATAGCCTAAACAAATCATTTGCATGTCTTCATTCAGGGAATCTCTCAAAGGAGGTTTTGTGATCTTCAGGATTATTTTAGCACTCAGTAATTAACCCTGTATGTTTATGGGGCATGATTCTGTTATGCACTGAGAAATAAGATGACTGCAGCTTGAAGAAATGAAGTTGTGCTACAAGAAGCACAGCAACAGCAGTGTGCTTCTATATGCCAATGTGATATTTTTATGCAGGAAATTTATCAAGAAGTGGTAAATGAAAAGAACAAGCTACAGGTAAAGTTGTGAAGTGCCTTGATGAATTTAATTTTTATGATGTAGCAAACCAGATGGCTATACTACTAGTCATCCAGATGTATATGGTATATTTTGCTATGACCAAAACTACAAATGCATTAACATGTGGCCATGCCCTACAATATGTTACATTAGATTAACAATTCCCCTTCCTCTTAAGATATGCATGGGAAAGGTCAATATAAGGGAATATATTCATCACACATTATGAGTTTAATTTACCCTGCCATTCATAAATAATTTTTTTCAGATTTCACTTTTTGTTCATTCGTTTTTCATTTTGCATTTTTTATTTTGTAGTTTGATTCCACTCTTATATCTGCATTACACTTTAGAAGCTGAGTAAAACAGCAACAATAAACCAAAATCTAAGAAAACAAAAGTAGCACTGTATAGTTGCTTCATAAACAAGCCAGGTAAACTAAATTAAAAAGTACCACGTGTTTCATGAATGCAATGGTTCACGAATAAAGGACAAGTTGTATGTAAAGCTGCTGGTTAGAGCTACATGCATTTCAATCTTAACTTTTTATAATGGAAAGTGACCATGTCTACCACAGAGAGACGTTATTTCTCAGACTAGTTTCCAAAGCAGCTCACTGTATTTTAGCAAAGTATATTTCTACTTTCTTAATTAGCCTCAAAATAATGAAAGGTGTTGGTAGAACAACTGTTACAAACTTCTGGGAAACTTTTTAAAAATATATATTCTGTTTGTTGGAAAAAAAACATTAATAAAACAACTGAACATAGGAATCAATTCAGCATTCTGTCCAAATTACTAAATAACATTTTCTTTAATACAATTATTGCTCAGTGTGACCAGACTACATCTTTGTGCAGTACAATATTTATTAGCAAGAAACTGCTATGTTCTGCAGATGCAACACTCCAGCCATAAAGCTCTGAGTTACACAAAAGAATCACAGTCATAAAGGAACCAAATAATTATTATACTTATTGCTTTCTGCATATCTTTCACACTGATTCCCAATTGTTTTCATGTGAAAGAATAAAAGCAGTGGTGTCATTCCACCAGAATTTTACTGGTTGTAAATGATCAACACCCCTCCATCTCACTCCCCCAAACACAAACAAAAAAAATTGTACAATCAAATCCTGAAGAAACTATTTGTAATAATTTAAAGGGGTGCAAAATAATTTCATAAACATTGTAATGTAAGTCATGGGGAGGTTTCAAGAAATTCTACCCCTAGGAACTCCTAAAGGAAAATCACAAAGAAACAGAGCAAAAGGTTCATACCAGGCAGGGAGTTGGGAATAAGCACTGAAATAAACAATAAGCATGTGTCCTTTACTTTCTTCACACTTGACACAGGCAAGGGAAGCCATTTCAGAAAAGTTGCTCTCACTTTTAGTATACAAAACACCTATTCAGAGGGGATCTCCCGGAGAAAAAACTTCCCTGAAGCAGAAGCTCCTTTTCCAGTTGCTCAAAGAAAGGAAATACCACTGCATGAAGTACAACTGTGCATACATTTAAGGGCGATTTTGTAAAGGTGAAAGCAGATACTACAAGTTTAACAAGCCTTTTGTGTGAACTAATCACATTAGAATACATTAGTGAGAGTTCATGTTCTAGGTTTTATGTTTCATTGGAAAGGTCATCCTAGATTCAGTTTGAATAACTAAAGAGGGGAGACCATACTGGCATGGCATCCTCCAAGTGAGTTGGGATGAATTTACTACTGTGCTGTGCATTATCTGATTGTAACTGTATCGTTCTTCCACTGCTGATCTTGGGCTGAAGGACTTGCCAAGACAATACGATGCAAACAATTATTAGTTATGTAGCCTTTCTGGAATTTATTGTGAGAGATGACTTGTCAGAAACATGTGATCTTCCTTTTCATGATTGAATGCTGATGCAACCATATAGTGCAATTAACATCAACAGATGACAAGGCTCTCAATTTTAAGGTTGCAAAAGTTTTGGTAAATGTAACTCTTCATGAACAGTGACTCTGAACAGATGAAGAATAAGCACAGTAGTGCTACATGTTGTGCAACAGGACTAAAATTTCCCCATAGCCCATGATAAGGAAAGGATAGGAATTTAGTGTTATATAGCACCTATCATGCAAACTGCATCCCAAAGTGATTTACAGTCCAGGAGAGGGTGGCGAGAGAATCCTACTGCTATTTTTAGTGCATAAGGAACAGGAAATATTGCAGAGAGAGAGAGAGAGAGAGAGAGAGAGAAAGATTTACAGACAGGCTGAGGGACTTGCTCAGGGTTAGTCTGTGAATAGTTAGTGGTGACAGAGGGATTGAAACCTGGGCTTCCAGGTTCTTAACCTGCCATTTTAACCACCAGATTGCACTTCCTAGTAGTGAAAACACAGGTTCGGAAATGTTTCCTTTGTTTCACTTAGAAAGATAATGACAGTTATACGATGTTCTGGACTGAATGGGAAAGTGGACTAGTAGTGCAAGGTAATGCACCTGGGAAACAAAAACCCAGGGGAAGAGTACGCAATGGGGGGTGAGATACTAACAACAACAAAAATGGAAAGGGACCTGGGGTAGTCATATCAGATGACCTAAAGGTGGGCAAGCAATGTGAGAGGGCAGCAAGGAGGGCTGGGGGGATACTGGGATGCATAGGGAGAGGCATCACCAGTAGAAAACAGGAAGTTATTATCCTTCTGTACAGACAGCTGGTGAGACCCCATCTGGAGTACTGCGTGCAGTTCTGGAGACCCAATCTCCACAAAGACATAGACAGGATGGAAGCTGTCCAGAGGAGGGCAACTAAAATGGTGCAGGGTCTGCACCGGAAGACATATGAAGAGAGACTTAAGGAGCTTAATATGTATAGCCTCGAGGAAAGGAGGGAGAGGGGGACATGATAGAAACTTTCAAGTACCTCAAGGGAATCAACAAAGTCCAAGAGGTAGCATCTTTCAAAAAGAGGTGTGCAAGAACAAGGGGCACAATTTGAAGATAGAGGGGTGGCTCAGAGGTAATTTAAGGAAGTATTTTTCACAGAGGGTTGTGGATACATGGAATGGCCTTCGGAGGAGGTTGTGGAGTCAAAACAGTGGTGGAATTCAAGCATGCATGGGACAGTCATAAGGCAATTCTAGGGGGTGGGAGTAGGAAGAAGTAGGCTGCTGGTTAACTAGGATCTGCAGCTTATCCATTAGGTAGGGAAATGGGCAGACTGGGTGGGCCAAGCAGTCCTTATCTGCCGTCAAATTCTATGTTTTTATGTTAGTAGTGGGTTATGCAGCTCTTCCTGCCTAGGTCACTGGTTAGAACCCATGCCAATGCTGTTCACATACCTACATTATGTGAAACATATTTGTGGTAGTCTCAGTTCAGTCTCTAGCAGACCTTTGTCCACATCATAGAGCCACCAGCACAACTTGCACTTTATGATACCTTTGTTGTCAGTGTTACAGGAGAAGACAATGACTGAATGGGTGTAGAGTCTAAACTACCCCCCAACCTTCTGACAGATGGTCATGCAGGGCAGGAGTGAGGTATATTAATGGGCCAGTATAGGGACGCATATCCAGATGCTCTGTGCTCATCACCTGGACATGTCAATCTGACACATTTCATATGTGCTTAAAATGGCTTTAAACTGGCACCAGATTAAAACTGATTCACTTGCGGACACTGGCAGTTTTATACTTGGCATATACTGAATCATAGTGTCATTTGCATAGAGGTGGATTCTGGCACCTGTCTTGGCACAGATCAATGTGAGGAGTGATTATAGGTAGGTATGGCTATTTGCTTTTGCGATACTGAACTATTTAGCCACATTTCAGTAATAGTGAACACATCTGGATTTGTATGGGCAACCCCAGTCTTTACCCCATCTGGTTTTTTAAACAGGCTACATACATTTAATAATAAGATTTGTTGGCCTTTTTGAGAAGTGAACTCTGTGGGCGAATAGTTTACAGAGAGTGGGCCAGGGTTAACCTCAACACTACCTGAGCAAATTAATAGTAGTAGGATCAGCATTTTGCACATATTGGTCCTAACACATAGATTATGCTTCTTATGATCAGCTTTCCAAGGAACACCCAAAATATGATAGGGTGTCTTTTTGAGATTATAATCTACAGTATATGATAGTTGAAGGTAAGCAGTAGCGAGCATAGATGAAAAGGTTCTTTTGCAGTTAAACAAATCACTAATTAAGTTCTATCCCAATCCCAGAAGGTGCCAAGTACCAATATGAAAACATTTTTTTCACTAGTTGTGTTAGTAGCCACACTGGTCTGTTTGCCTGTTTGCAAAGAAAGCAGGACATTATCCCATGCAGGAAGGGAGAAAATATAATAAAGGAACAGGCATACTCCAATTAGTGACCTATTCATTGATTCTGCTAGAATTAGATATGAAGATATTGCTTACATTTCTCTAGGTATGCTGTAAAGTGATGTTTACTCTAATTAACCCCAAATAGTTTCTCTGTACATCAAACAATTTACTAGTGATTAACCACTTATAATCACAATACAGTTCCCTGTATAACAAACAGTTCTAAAACCCCCAAACCAGGGAAAAATGAAGAATCTATTAAATATGTTGGATTGCTCTTAGATGAACAGGAAGGTAGCTTCTTATAGAAGGTAGTACTTGACAGCTTGACCAGATATAGTAAGCTAAATACAGTCAGTTAAGATAAGCCTAACTTATACAGTATTATAATCAGTTATTAATCATATGGAGTTCTATCTAAACAATATATAAATCGACTTCTGATACCATGTAAACTTAATTAAAATTTAGCAAATGAACATGCTCTTTAATTTGCAATCAGGGTATATGATCCAGGTCATCTTCAGTTCTGCTAATTTATAAAGAAGATGCTGTATTAACCATTCAGGGAAATATAGTAAGTGTAACGGTTAATTTATGGTATGCTCCTGACTGTTAGGTGTGATTGCTTTTGCAATAGAATATTATATAGTAGATTTTTCTTTTATAAAACCTGTCTAACTTTCAGAAGGCTTATAGTTGCAGTAGAAGGCACACAATGTCACATCCTCTGATGTCTTCCCCTCTGATACCAGTTTCCACCTTCTCAATATCAAAACATTTAAAACATGAAACAGAATTATGGCCAACTGCTTTGAAATGCCTGCCCATAGCATTCTGTTCATTTTCTGACTTTATTGCTATTTTGTGTTCCTAAATTCTCTAAGTTCTCTTTGAGTTTGTCCTACATAAAATTATCCACATGGGCAGCTTAAAATATAAATAACTCATTGTGTACTGCAGTTTGTAAATTGTTTGATATAATAAAACAAAGCTGTTCATCAATGAGCACATACTGTATACAGTATGTGCACCTTGCAGTTTAGTCAGCAGCTGGCTGTGGTGGTGAATGGTAAGCTGTGCCAGTTGCCAGTTCAGCAATATAAGACAGGGAGTGGGGTGGTGTGCCACTGCCTGCCAGGGTGAGGGGTTCCACTATACCACCAGAGAAAAATATATATATATTATATGGGCTGATCAGGAATAGGGAGGGGGGGTCTGCTAGGCAACCAGGGAATAAATATTCCATTATTCAAGCAGATCATGGTGGAGGGATCCACTAGATGAACAGGGACCTGATTATTTTAATGATAAGTCGATCAGGCTCAGAGGGGTCTGCTAGACCACCAGGGACCTGATTATTTTACTAAAAAGGGGATTGGGGCTGGGGAGGGGGGACCATGGTACATTGGTGCAGGTTGTTAAATCCACCCAGAAGGCACATTTCTAAGTACCCCTGGCTGGTCTAAAGGTACTTAAAAATGTGCCCTTTGTGAGAGTTTGGAGAATACCAATTAGGGGATTTGGCAGCCTGCATCTACTGCAAGCCCCCTAGTGCCATCCCATAGCCCATTTTGTGCCACAAGGACAGCGCAAACCCTCTTTGGTACACACAGCCTGTGGTTGATGCAGGCTGCATTTATGAATCACTCCCAGTGCATCTTTTGCTGCAAGTGGCACTTTGTGCCATTCCTTATGGCACAAGCCCCTTGTGCCATTCTGGAAACATTGAGAATTGGGCCCCAAAAAGTATACAAGCATAGTACTTAACTATTGGAATCTGAAATATATTCCTTCAAAGATGCTGCTGAGCCCCACAATGATTCTTTTATGCTGTGGAAGCTTGGTCACAGGAGGAGTCAGAGGGAGGAATTGGGGACAAGATTTCCTATAAATTTGTTATAAGTTGTTAAGAGGAAATCTTGCCCCCAGATCCTCTCTCTGACTCATTGTGGGGCTCAGCAGATTCTTTGAAGGATTATATTTCAGATTCCAACAGGTGAGTACCATTGAAAATGATGCCTTTGCTCCTCATGAGTTATGGTCCTATAATCGAACACACAAAGATAAATTGCATATTTTCAGGCAGCCTTCTGCATATCCTATATATTGTAAATAAAACCTACTTTGATGCATAAATTAAGGTTAAAGCACAAAATATGCAAAGTACAGAAACGAAAACATTAGGGTTAAAATTATCAGGAACCTTGGTGAAAAAAGAGTTCCTTTATTAGGGTAAAACCAACACTAACCAGATCAAGCTCCACTACTATTCTCATCCCACCTCTCCAACTATAGCTAATTCAGGACTGAATTAAAAATAGACAGACTTACAAAGGAACACCAACAAAGAATCTGCCTTACTTAATGTGTCAGTCATGGAGTGGGATGTACAGCAGGGAAAACTTTTTATGGTTCTTCCAATCACTGTTAAACATCAGGATATACCCTCATGATCTAAGGGAGGGTATCTTTGTGGCAGACAGTGACTGTAACATGCTGGATGTAATGCATGATGGTGACTTTCCTCATGCACCTGTTTTGCACGTGCATTAAATCTAATGGTGAGTCATGTGCTTGAGAAATCTGCTCCATTGAAAAAAATACTTGACACTGTACAGGAAATCACTGATACATCCATCACAAGCCCAAATGCACTGGGCACCTTTGCCATTTCCAGCTGAAGTGCAATGTTCCTCATCATTGCTTAATTAAAGACATTTGCACAGGACGGACATTTTATTGTATATGGTGGAAAGGCTTATGGAACAGAAATTTGCATGCTGGGCAATTGACTTTGATCATGTGGACTGTGGGGAATATCTGTCATGGGTGTAGTGCTGTGTTCTGCAAAACCTAGTTACACTTCTGAGACCATATGAACAGGCCACTAAAGATTTCAGTGCTGAATCAACAACCCTGCACATGGTCATTCCCATGGTGAGTCTACTTGGATGACACAGATGTTGTTATTTTAGATCTTCTACAGTAATCCAACAAAGCAAGGCTGCTGGTGGTGGCAGCCACAGCAGTACTGGTAGTAGAGGCAAGAATGACAGCAGTGATAGTGGTGGAGGAGGAGCAGATGGTGACACCATTAGTTTGTCTGAGTCCCCTCAGCAGCAACATATTGCAATACTCATTTAAGAAGTGGTAGAGATGTTTCTGGCACATATTGTAGATAGGTTTGATAGCATTAAACTGCACACACTATGTGGCATGGCAACACTACAGTATTCCAAATATGAAGACATGTTTATTCCCCCCACTAAACAAATAGAGTGTATCAAACAGAAAGTGTTGCAGACATTTATACTTAAGCATCACAGACAGCTAGAGGAAACTGGCAATAATTTGCATACCAACCACCTGGTTGTACTGCTCTACAGCTGACTACACCTGGCCAGTTCCAGGTGTCAGCAGAACAGGGAAAGAGACTTAGAAAGTGATGATCTTAAAACAACTAAGGACATTTGGGAACTTTTCAATACTGAACTCTGACATTCTAGAAGAAGATTTGGACCTCTTACCAGAGTACATGAAGTTGGCTTATCTTGCAGATATACTAACTAGCAGAAATAGTTGAACCAATTAAATTCTGGCAAAGCAGGCAAGTCATATGGCATGCATTGGCTAAAGTGTCTTTGTGTTTTCTTAGATGCCCTGCAATACTGGTCACTGCAAAATCATGCTTCAGTACAACTGGTTTCCTCACTACGTCATTTAATGTTAGCTAGACTCCTGTATTCTTAACCTATCTCAGGCTCATCGTACAATGATCAGTTTTGACTATCCATTCAATTATTCACATGTTCAACAAGAGACATCTACTGCTATTGCCCCCTACACCTCCTGGTGGCAAATATCCCCTGGACTCCCTCCACTGTCACTGCCAGCACAATCTGGCTCCCCTCTCCCATCCATTGCAGCACAACTGAAGATACTACAACAAGTTGCACATTCTTTTCACCAATAAAAAGCTCAGTATGATCAGGTGTGTCACTGAGAACATACAATAAGTATTAGTTAAGTCCTGTCATCTGCCCCAACATAAATGGGATGGCAGTGGAATGAGAGACCTGACTTGCTGTGCATAGGTGTGTGTGCAGTTCTCCAGCCTGATCTCTGTTCAGTAGTTACCTACTACAGCTTTAGCTACCAGTGGGCATTGTCTGTTTTCAAACTACAGTAAGTTGCATTAATGTAAAAATAACAAAACAAAAATGTGAAATGTAAAATATAAAAATAGAAAAATCAAAGAAAAAAACATATCCATTAATGGATGGAAAATATTGTGAAGGGCAATGCAATGCCCTCATTTTAATTTTCGTGGGGTTTTTTTTCCATTTCTTTTTATTTTGCTATGTTTTTGATGCATAACTTGTTTATTTTTTTTTTTTGGGGGAGAGGATATATATAACTTAGAGATCAATAGAGCCAGAAAGAATATAATAACTGACATGGTGGTAAAGCAGAGCCTACAGGGGGTATATGCCTTGAGGTCAGCAATGATTAGTAACTATTACTGTAACTCTCACTGGGACATGGCAGTCTTAGTGAATTTTGCAGATTCTGTCACAGTACAACAAAAAATAATCCACATCAGATACATGCCAACAGCATCTGCTACAGTTAAGCTACAGAAATTAAAGGGGACTGGAATTTTGTTTGAGAAGCATAGCATTCTAAACGAAAGTGCCTCTCCATGTCAGAAAATGTTCTTCTTATTAGCCAAATATTTGTCTGGTTTTAAAGTTTTTAATGCCATAATTAGGTTTAATGGGTCTATTCCAAACATGTTGGCTGCTATGAGTCGGACACTCCTATATTCTGTGCTGTAGTTCATAGTGTATTATCACATGTAGTACATCTGACGTAAGTTCATGGTTGGCGTCAGAAGCTGTTAACTGAGAAATCAGACACTATATCAGTTGTTTGGAAGTAAGAACAGTGTATTTTCTGATCAGTTCATGTGTTAGGAAACTAAGGTTGTGTGACAGATGTTTATAGAAAAAGACATGTTCCTGCCAGCACATTGGTGAGGAGGGCTGAGGTGCTGAGTACCTTACCTCCTGCCACACCAGTGACCCAGCTTCAGAAACAAACCCGAGCTGATGGGGGTCAGCTGGGGGGAGGGGCTGGGAGAGGATTGAGCAGCCATCAGGCAGCTCTACTATTCCAAATCAGGGAGGTTGACCTCACCAGCTCTTGGCTGCCATCAGGAGGCAGATGTTTGGCAGAGGAAAGGGGAGGGAACCATGGTCTTGGGACTCATGCATACCTCCACACACATGCACTCAATAAATGCCATGGATGGGGATGGGGAGGGCAGAAAACCAGGAGGGAGATGGAAGGCACAACAGGGTGTATGATGCCCAGCCACCATACCCACACCTGCCTAGACACCTGGACAACTTGTGATGAAAGACTGGATTTCAGGCATCAGGTGGGAGGATGCCCCTTCCCCTTCTGACCCCATCATGGGAGGCAATCCAAGGGACCCCAAGCCGCAAGATAAGTCCCTGGGAGACCATGGACAGTGGAGGGAAGACTTGAGGTCAGAATAAGAGAGCCTCCCTGTCATGGCCTAAACGATAAAAATCTATATGGAAAAAAGGGGAAAAAAAGGCATGTTCCTTTTGTCCAGACTTCTGTCTTTTTTTGGAAAACATGTGCATCATGATTACTTCTGCAGAACCAAAGTGTAAAGGGGGGTGGTCAGTCATGTAAACACCATGGTAGGAAGAGGATGCACTCAAACAGCTGCCACATCTTTTGGCGTACTGAATTTAGGTTTTCATATCAATTCATATTCCGTAATTGAGATTTTAATGTAAGTTCTTTAACAACCACAATCTGAAGTAGTATTCGTGGCAGGCATAGACAGTGATAAGATTCTTGATTGTATTCTTTATGTGCTGCCGATGTTGCCTAATGGTGATCCAGTGTTTGTTGTGTAAAATCTGCTTTATCTGGTGCATACAGTTATAGCCTTCATAGGTTATTCAGGATGATAAAATACAAAATTGCTGGAACAAATGTAGTTTTTTATGTAGTAGTCCCAATCAGATCTGTGGTTCTTTAGTCAGAATATCAAAGCAGAATGTATTTATTGATATTTGTCGCTGCATCTAATTGTCAGCTCTTTCCCTACTTCTTGCAATTCAGTATCACTAGCAAGTTTACTGTTGTAGTTATGCATGATCATTTCCATGAATTGCAGTGTCTGACCTAAAACCGAGCATTATTTTTTGATAAGCAGCCAAAAATTCCTATTCTTTCTTGCTCATGCATTATTCTGTGACTGGGAGAATAGAACATTTTGCTGTTACAGACTCGCATTAAAAAGCATGAATGTAGTGCATAACTGAATAACAATGTGAGAAAACACATTGTGATCTGCAAAGCAACAATGCAATAACTCAGTCGTCTGACTTTTGGGGCAAAGTTTTGTACACAATGAGGTCTATTCACTAACGGGCAGGAAGTACACACCAGAGGCACGTATCCCACCAGGGTAGCTCCGCACCTGTGTACATGTGCATGCAGACCCTATTCACCAATGGCCACCACCTGTCCGTGGCACTGCCCACCAGCGTGCAGGACTCCACAGGGTGGTTGGCGTGGAGATGCAGATCTTGCTGGGCATCCAATCGGATACTCAGCATGGGTCCCATAGTTGATACCTTGCACAGCACAGCATGGGTCTTGGTGCATGAATAGCACCTGCTGGCACCTGGACCTGTGCTATCATGCACTGCTGAGGAGTGGTCCCCTTCCCCACCAGAAACATGCCCCCTTGTCCGTGCCCGCATAGCGCACAGATGTTCTTCCCTCCCACTGGGTCATGGCACCATTGCAGGATTCCTCCCACCCCACCCCACTTAACTGACCTGGCCATGTATCATGCAAGGCCCCCCATCACATGCCAGCCTGACCTCAGTAGGACAACACAACCCCCCCCAGAACATGCCATAGTGGTATGGCATGTCATAACCCCGATGCAGCAGGAGTCTCAACCACAGTGTAGTACCCCCAACACACAGTGCAGCACCACCAAGAAGATCTGTCTGACCCCTGACCCCAACACTACAGGGGGATCCTTGGTGGCCTTTGCCCCCCCATTCTCATATTGTCCTGTCAGTGCCACTCAGAATGACCAGCAGCATAGCCCTCTGCACACCTCCTCTGCTGCTGGCCATCCAAGTGATGCTGGGACTGCCCCTATAAATAGGTGATGTGCTCCCAGCCTCACTTGGATGGCCAGCAGCTGAGGAGGTGTAAGGAGAGCTGTGCTGCAGGTCGTTCAGGGCCACGGCACCATCTGGATAGTATGGGCTTGCGAGGAGGAGGAGTGGTTGTTGGTAGTGCGGGCGGGTGGGTGGGGTCCACAGGGCACAGCTGTTGCAGCAGGGGTACTGAGCGGAGGTGCAATGTATGGCAAGCACACCTCTGTTTATGGGGGGTGCAGTCAGGTACCACTCTGGGGACGGGGCTGTAATGTGGGGGGTCCACCCATATCTCAGGTCCTCTGAGGGCTGGTGCATATGGCTTGGGGGTGCCCAATGTACATCTGGGTGGTGCAGCCATGTATGGGGGGGCTTTGCACACAGTACAATGGAGTTAGGGCAGCCGTGTGCAGTGGGGGCGATGCCTCAGCTGGGGACAGAGGACTGCCGTGTGTGTGGGGGGCTGACATCTGTAACTGGGGAGGGGTTGCTGTTGGGGCATGGGGTCCATCACTGGCAGCCTGGGCTTGGTGGGGGTCTGGGTGTACACCAGCATGCACAGCAGTTATGGCAGGGTTCTCCCTGGTGTGTCTCATGCCCTCTTCTGCATCCCTGTGGGTAGCACTATACACCATTGTGCATAGCGTGTAGTGCTGGCACACACCCCACCCACCCCTTATGCATTGCAGTCCATGCGGTTGGGGGATCAGGTGCATAGATGCTGTGTGACCCATATCATGCATCCCATGTGGGGGCACAATGGGTGTGGAGTGTCTCCGCACCAGAGGCACTTTGCACCTTCATGCATCGGCTCCAATGTGAATTAATTTGATTGAATGTCAGGTAGCAGCATGGAAAGTGAAATGTACAGAAGTGCAGTACAACTTGCTACTCTGCCAATATGTAGGAAATGCATCAATTAATATGGCTGTATGGCAGGCATCCTCTTTTATGTCATGCTGCCCCCCACCCGTTCCCTTGTGAATAAGTACTCATTGGTGCTGTAGCTGTTCCCTCATCAATTGATTGCCTGTTACCTTATCATAAAAGTATTACATGGTGATCCAATGCTTCCTCACCCCCTCCTTCTCTTGCTAAATGGACAGAACTGAAGAAAATTAATTGGTCAAAATGTTGTTAATTTATTTGGTATTTATGATTAGAGACGTAGAGAATATCACAAAATATCTCAGAAACCCTCATTTAACTGAGGATGACAACAATTTCAGTCTTTGTGAACCATTGCTTCAATTACTGTGGAGAGAGAGTAGCCTTTTTTCATATTTACCATTGCATGTAATGATCTTTTAACAGTTGCCCAAGAAGGTACCTTATGAATAAAGTAACAGACATGCTTCAGTCTTGTCA
The DNA here is from genome assembly GCA_016271365.2 of Neoceratodus forsteri. NCBI lineage: Eukaryota > Metazoa > Chordata > Ceratodontiformes > Ceratodontidae > Neoceratodus > Neoceratodus forsteri. The sequence goes on along the minus strand of CM057449.1, from coordinate 1,555,769,779 downwards.
ATTGTAAGAAAAATGTTATTTTCCTATGTATAGAGGTATGGCTTGCCATGCATTGTTTTTAAACATGCTACATGCCTTTACAACAAGAAGAAGAAAGTAAACAAAGTTTGTATGTAGCTCATAATAATTTAAAGTGGGGAAAATAAAGGCTGTCTAGATTCAATATTAACTTTGGTATGCACAACAATCTGTCTTTAAAAACCCATAATTAAGAAGACTGTTGATAAGGAGTTGCTGGCAACAGACAGAATAGATTCCTGATGGTATTTTAAAACAACATTTGCAGAGCATGTCATAAAAACCTTATAAAATGTAACAACACATAGTACCATGATATTGGTTTAAAAATATGTTAGGTTACATTCATAACTGTCTATGAAGCATACTATAAAACATCTGCTTGTGACTACAAAGCAGACTGGCTAATTCTCATACAGTAGAACAAGTGGACTCAAAACAACGGACCATGACAATGCGTCACATAAAATGCACTTCTTGGTTCTTGTGCTTGAATGATTAAAACAGCACACACAAAAAAACACAGTGCAACATGCATGTCTTGTGCAAAACATCTTATTTCTGTTGTACAAACATAAGAACTTTACATGTTCAGTTGACACTATCTTTCACAAGTGATCCAACTTATCCGTAATGCTAGAAAGCCAAATTCCAGTCCCCCCTAATATTTATTGCTGACTTCAAATCCTTTTTACCCCCATTTGTATTCTGCTTTACCCTATGCAAATTACTGGAAACACACAAGTAGCAGGCCACACCATTTGTCAATGCTGAATGTTTACTGCTAGTACAGTATTGCTGCTGTACCGGGTCTTTCTTGTACACATTTTACTATATATTTACCCAGGATAGAGCAGATGAGATGCAATATCTCATTTTCAGTGGTGTCCTGCCTTGACATGTTGTAAAATTGCAATTACCCAGGATAGGGCAGCAGAGCGGTAATGTCTGCTTTTAAGGGGGCTCCCACATTTTGTCTCCAAATGTCCAACAGTCTTTTTATGACCTGATGTTATGATCAACACCAGTGGAATTTATTAAATTCCATCTGCAAGGTGATTTTGCTGTCCAACTGTGGAAACAAGTTTCGAGGGGATTTGAAAAATTATGTCTGCCATGTTTAGGAGGTGTGGTAACACAAGGGATATTTTAAACATTAGGGGGCCAAAATCTGCAAAAAATTAAATTTGTGTAAATGTTGGAACAATTCATTTCCTCATAACTTAGTTGTTTTTTTATATTTTTACCACACACATTTTCAACATAATCTTTTTATGGCCACTCCTTCTGAGCATAACAGGTGTCATTTATAAAATAATGGTTGAAACGTCATTTTGCTCCATAAGTGTTAAAACACATTTTGAGTAGGATTTGAGAAATGACAGCTGTCACATTCATGATATGGTGTGAAAAAATGGCTCTGTTAAAAAGTTGGGGTTACAATATTGAAAATCACCACAGTTATGAGCATGTATTGAAAATTGCAACATAGACTCATAACTTTGTTGTTTTCTCTTATTTTTACTCCACAGTTTCAACATCCTGTAGCCTTCTTTTGACCCCATGTAGCCTTCTTATGAGCCCATCTCATGAACAAGGGCAGAGAATACATTCAAATCCCGCCCAAAGGTGAATTCATGCCACAAGTGCAAACATATTTTGGCCAGGATTTGAAAAATGACAGCTGTCACATTCATGAGGTGCTGTGAAGAAATGACTATGTTGAAAATTTGGGGGTCAAAATATTGAAAATCACCAAAGTTACAAGCTTGCATCCATAAATTTCAAAGTAGGTTCATAACTTTCTTTTTGTTTTTTATATATATTTTTACCCCAAATTTTCAACATAGGCTTCTTATGACCCCACCCCATGAACAAAGGTGGAGAAAATGTTTAACTCCTACCCAAAAGGTGATTTCACGCAGCAACTGTGAAATCACCTTTCAGGACACAAAATCACTTTTTGGCCAGGATTTGAGAAATGATAGCTGTCACATTTATGAGGTGCTATGAAGACTTTAATATAAACTGGTCTGCTCCCTCAGCTGCACCTCATAGGAGTGCAGCTGTAGCCAGCAACCTTACTCAGGTTGTGTCGTCTCCCACAAGGATCAACTACAGGATGAGTACCAGTACCCTGATAATCTCGTCCTTTCAAATCACCCAGAGTGACTCCAAAACACCACAGTACTACCTGATTCACTAAGCAACCACTTCCCTACTCTTTTCAGTTGGTCAAACCAGTCCCCAAAACCCCCTCCAGATTTCTCATCAATGCACCCTTAAAAAAGGTTCACTGAGGCAACTCAAGACTTACCTCCTTAACTGTGATTGGTCCCCTGCTAGACTCTGCCTGTAATGTAGACAGTGTATTGGCCCTCTTCATCTCCACCTTTAACTCAGCCTGTGACATCTTCACCCCATATAATAAGCATATAATGAAAGGCCCAGAAACTCCTTGGGTTACACTGTCTCTTCTTGACCTTATGCAAGCCCATGACAATCTCTGTCAGATAACCTGGGCAACTTTACTACTGGCAGATTGGCAGCACTATAGCAACCTTGACACTGGTAGGTTGGCAGACAACTGGGCAGCCTGCCGAGGAGGATAAATACAATTCGAAAAAAAAGGCTGCTCACTTCCAAACTAGCCTCTTGTCAACTTGGAGTTCAGGGAAGAAGTTTTGTGACAACATAAAGGACCTGACCAGTAAACCTTACACATCCCCCCGCCCACTGAATGTCAATGGTGTCATCTCACAGTACCTGCAGCTCATTGCAAATACCTTCAATGCAGCTTTCACTGATCTTAGAGGGGTTCTCCTCCCTGATTTTTTCAAATACACCTCCAGTTCCCCCCCCCACCTCCCCTCCCCTAGGTATCTCCTCTTTCTGCTTCTGTATGGTCTCCCCTCATGAAGCTAAAATCTACCTTACCAAGGTCCTGGGTAAATCCAGATTTAGTGGAGATTCCCTTGACTTAAAGATTCTGTGACTGGCCCTAGACACCGTTCTATCCCCTCTAACAAAAATTCTTAATCTCTCCCTCTGCCTATGCCAATTCCCCTCTCAATGGAAAGCAGTTGTGGTTACACCAATGATAAAGAGTGGTGACAGAACTTCCCATAGCAACTATCACCCCATCTCTATCCTCCCCCCATCTCCAAAGCCCTTGAAAGAATAGTTTCCAATCAACTCTCTGACTTCCTCTCAAAACACAACCTCTTTTGTCATCAGTAACACAGGTTTAGGAAGGGCCACAGTACTACCACTGCCCTCCAGGAATACTCTGACTACATCCATAAAGCCCTTGACTGTGGCCACTTAGTTGGGTCTGTGTACATAGACCTAACAAAATCCTTTGACACGGTCAATCATGTACTCCTCATTGATTCTCTTCCATCCTTGGGCCTCTCATAAGATGCCATATCCTGGTTCACCAACTACCTTAATGGAAGATCTCAGTAGGTGAAAATCAATGACACCCTCTTCTCCAGTCTATCAGTTCAATCAGGGGTCTCCCAGGGCTCAATTCTTGGCCAGGTCTTGTTCAGTCTTTTCCTTAACACCCTCCCCCTCACCCACTCTGGACAGATGCAACTGTACGTGGATGATGTCATTATTTTTTGCAGCCACCCTGATCTCGCCCCACTGCAAAGTGATCTTCAAGTGTTCTTCTCAGAAGCTGAATCATAGTTTTCCATCACAAACTTATTTTAAACTACAAGAAAACTAAAGTGATGGTGTTTGCCAACCCACAAAACAAACATAAAGACTCTCCCTTACATATTCTTAATAGTCACCTTGAACCTCTGGAACAAGTACATAGCTTTAAATACATCAGCATCACCCTCAACTCCACACGCTCATTCCATGAGCACATTAACCTGGTCTGTAAAGCAATAAACATCAGGACTGGCCTTCTCTTCAGACACAGGTCATGCTTGCCTACTGATGCCCTTCGTCTGGCCATGACCAGTTCAGTCCTATCCATAGTTGACTGTGGAATTGTAATCTATGGATTGGCTGCTGACATAGATTTAAGCAGAATTAAGGTCGCCTTGAACAAAGCATGTTGGCTTGTGATTGGTTTGATCACGTCACACACTCCTGTGACTTGTATAAATAAGCTAAATGGCTAAACTTCAAAGGAAGGCTTGACTACCAGACCACCCTGTTAGCTAAAAAGATAGCCACTGGTATCTCTCCTCCTACTGCCAATCATCTTCTAACTCCTGCCCCAATTACTCGGGCTACCTGAAGCTCCTCTAAAGCTAGCTTCCTTATCCCATTTTGTAGGACTTCCATGAGTCAGAGGGCTTTCATGTATAGCACCCCTCTCTGGCTAAATGGCCTGCCCTCCGATGTGTCCTCTGTAAGTAAATTAGGCCCCTTCAAATCCAAACTATGGCAGCATCTCCTTGACTCTTACCACTGTGATTGTTACTAGCCCTTCCATCTCTGCTCCCTCCTCTCCTCACCCCTACCCCTGATCCTCTGACTATATTGACAATATCACTTCCAAATACACTAAGTTCTATTCTTCCCCTCTTCTCTTCATTCCTCTCTCCTTCCTCATCTGTTCCCTTCCCTTTCTCCTCTGTCTTATATATTGCCCCATACCCTCCCCAGCCTGCATGTCCTACCCTTCTTTGTGCTTGCAGTGTAATGCATGTTCAACTTATTTTGCTACATTGTATATATTCTGTATACTGATGCTGCACTTTATATATTGTCTTTTTGCAACATTGTATTTTCTTTTATTCCATCTGATGTGGAGCCTTTGTAAAGGAGTCTTTGACTCAAAGGTTTGTAATTCTGAAACTTCAATAAATAGAATAAATACATAAATTAATTAATAAATAAACACATTAAAATAAAGAAATGGCTATGTTGAAAAATTGGGGTCAAAATATTGAAAATTGCCAAAGTTATGAGCCTGCATCCACAAATTTTAGTGTAGGCTTACAACATTGTTGATTTTCAACAGAGCCTTCTTATGACCCCATCTTATGAACAAGGTAAGAGAAAACTTTCAGCTCCTGCCCAAATAGTGATTTTGTGCAGTGAGCAAGAAATCACCTTTTGGGACAGATTTGCCTAATTTCACTGTCATGGTTCATGAAGTGGGTTCCCAAAAAAAGCATATTGAAAATGTGGGGCAAAAATATTCAAAAATGACCAAGTTATGCCACAAAGCACAAAACCCCATTGAAATACATTGAACCACATACCTCATTTCCTCAGTTTGCGGTCCTTTGTTGAAGAGTGAAGGCACGCTTGCAGTTCAGAGAGGATTATGGCATTGGACCCCCAGTGGGTAAGTAAGGGCTTGGGTGATGTGGGGTGGTGGGTGCTAAGTGGGATGGTTTGGTGGGGGGACTAACAGCAGCGACAGCAAAAGACATCAATAGAGCAGTTTTCTTATTTATTTATTTAAAAGTTGAAAACCAGGAAAGGCACACTGAGACGGGTCTTGTTTCCAGCTGTGACCCTGGAGAGCTGGGTACAGGAGAATAAATACAGACAATAAACAATCATACAAGAAAAGTGGTGACAATAGCGGTAGCACTACTTTAGATGTAACTAGAACAATACAAGATACATCATATATACAATAAAGGATATACGTGTAGTTAAAGCTATACAAACATTGCTATATATACAATGCAGTTGGACTGTACAGGAACAGTTTAGAACTGTGTAGAGAACCATAGTATGATTAGAAATGGGAGAAACATTTAAGGGTGAGTGTGGATTCAAAGTTGGGGCAGGAAGGTGGTTGTCTGAGGGAGCAAACCAGGAGAGGCACATTACTGGAAGGGGTCAGCTTGAGGAGTGGGAGGGGACCAAAGGAGGAGGGGAGTGGAGGGGTTAGGGAGAGGAGGAAGTGGTGAAGGTGCAGGGGGGTTGGGAGGTAGGTGCAGGGTGGGGGACGGATGAGTTTTATTAGATGCTTGAGGGCAGGGAAAGAGGGAGGGTCACAAAGAATAGGAGGTAGCTGGCTCCACAAGTGGGGGAGATGGGATGAGAAGGTGGAGAGGCCTGATGAGGACCAGTTGTAAGGGACAGAGAAGGTGCGGTGGTAATAGAAGCACAGGGAGTAGGATGGTGATGGTGCAGGGGGGAGGATGGAGGTGGGAAAAGGGGGGAGGTGGTTGAACCAGTACTTAGCAATGAAGATAAGGGAGTGGATGTGTTTTCTGTGAGAGAGTGGGTGAAGGTTTAAGGAGGAGAGAAGAGAGCAGTGGTGAGTCCAAAATGGGGAGTTGGTAGTGAAGCGGTAGAAGACATGGAGAAGGGTGTCTAGATGGGAGAGAGTGGTGGAGGGGGCTGAAGCATAGATGATATTGCCATAGTTGAACAGAGGGAGGATGGTCTTAGAGAGCAGAATGTGGCAGAGGGGAGGGGGATGGAGTCTTTATTCTGATGGAGCACTTCCAGTTTGGGGTGAAGCTTTGTACGCATTGAGTCGATATGGATGGAGTAGTTGAGGTGCTTGTCAAGCCAAAAGCAGAGGTATTTATAGGAGGAAACGGAGATAGGGGTGGAACCATCCAAGGTGGAGAAGGGGGAGCTGGGGTGTAGCTTAGCCAGGTAGTGGGGGGTTCCAAAGCCATGGAGACTGTTTTCTTGGTGTTGACTTATAGACTGTTGTCTTGGAACCAGCAGAGGACATAGTTGAAGTCAGATTGAAGGGTAGGGTAGACAGCATCAGGCGTAGGATCAGAGGTGTAGAGGATGGTACTGTCTGCATAGAGGTGTATACTAGAGTGTAGGCAGATATAGGAAGGTCATTAATAAAAAGTAAAAAATGAATTGGACCAAGAATAGACCCTTGGGGTAATCCAGAGAGGATGGGGAGGGGAGAAAAGACAGAGTTGCCTACTGAGACTGACTGCATCCTACCGCAGAGATAGGAACTGAGCCACTTTACAGCGGAGGAGAACAAACCAGCTCTGTGGAGTTTATGTAAGAAGAGTGAGTAAGAGATGGAGTCAAAGGCTTTAGCTTGGTCTATAAAAATCTCCACTGTAATGTGCCTGCAGTCCATGGCAGAAAGGATGGAGTTAGAGACTGAGGATGGAGGAGATAGTGGAGTGGTGTCTGAGGAAGCCAGATTGGTAGTCAGAGAAGAATCACAGACTCTTGGAGTTTGGCAAGTAAGGGGAGGATGGAGATAAGATGGTAGTTGTTCAGAAGGGAGAGATCACCACCCATAGGAAGGGGATTACCTTGGCAAGTTTCCATGGTGTGGGGACTGAGTTGGTGGATAAGGAGAGAGTGAGGATATGGGTGAGAGTATTGGTGATGGCAGGGGCAGAGAGGCATAGGAGTATGCGGTGGAGGCCATCAGGGCTAGCTTTGGCAGTATTTAAGGAGGTTAGGGTGTGACAGACCTCTGAAGTGGAGATGGGGGGGAGTTGAAGCCTGGATGGGGAGTGGGGTGGGAGGGCAAATCAGATAGCATGCATGATGTGAATTATTTGTTGAAAATGGATGCCACTGTTGAGGGGTCAGAGATTTGTGTTTAAATTTCAGTGAGGGTAGGGGAGGTGGCAGGGGGTGGAGGATGAGGAGGGACTTGATGGTTGACCAGAAGGAGGATGGGTTGGGGTTACAGGAGAGGTGAGATTTAAAGTGGTTTGATTTGGCTTGGTGAATCGCTTTGGTGCACGTGTTCCTGCCTGTTTTACAGGGTATGTGAAAATAAGAAAAACTACTAGGGATGGTTTTCTTTATTTCAGATGGTGACACTGGCAGATTGGGCATGCCCTGTGTCAGTGTTATGTTTGTGGGGGGGTTTGGTGGGTGGACTAATGGCACCGGCAGCAACAGACATCGATGGATGGTTTCTTTTTTTGTTGCTGTTGAACTTCTTGGAGTTGCACCAACTTCTCCTGCTCTTAGTGCATGCAGCCTGTGTGAATCTGCGACAATTTTCCACAGGTATTTATTTGCATCTGGGATCCATGTGTCTCCCATTGCATGATACTGGCCTTATGTGTGTGAGGGTTAAAGAGCTTTATCAAAGTTTTGGAAAAGTTTAGTTTGTACTACAACAATGCTCCAAATTTGTGCAGAATGTCCAGGGAAGCAGTAATGGACTGTTCTGGATTCTTGAGGTGCAGCATTATGTTGTTTGCATAAATGGAGATTTCCTATCTCTGAATACCCACTTGGATTCTTTTAGTCTTGTCATATGCAAGAAGCATTCTGTCAGAGGTTTGAGGTACAGAGTAAAAAGATAGGATGAGAGAAAAACTCTGTCTCATCCCAAAGGTTATCTTTATTACAGGTGGTGAATCGGTGTTATGATCATGGGGGGTGCTGAGAGGGAGTGTCAGGTGAGAGGACAGTTACAGCGGGGCAGCAACATACAGGGTATATATATATATATATATATATTTATTTATATTTATATATATATATATATATATATATATATATATATATAAAATGGAGATAATATCCTCCAAATCCAAACTTCTGATTGTATAAAACACATCACATGACCACGCATATATCAGAGCGTGACTGCACACCTCCACTTGTAACCCCCTCCAAAACAATTCTGACATTTTATAAGATAGATAAATCACTCTGAGGTGTGCAGTTGTGCTCTGATATACGCACGCCTTGGGTGGTTGATGCACTCGGCTTGTGGCCTCATGCATAGCAATGCACACCATGGCATGCATATATCAGGGAGCGACCCCACACCTCAGAGTGGTTTATCTAATATATATATATATATATATATATATATATATATTCATGCAAAAAACTCTGTTAATGCATCAATTGAGTTGTTTCCACAGTGACAAAATTAAGGAAATTGATGGTGTTAGGAGTTACCATCACTCCACCCCACCACCATCCACCACTCCAGACACCAGCAAGCATCGGGTGTGCATTGGAGTGGTCGTGCCTAACTCTCACCCCATTCCATGTGTAAAGAATCTGTGGTGGTGTAGCACAGGAGAATGAGGTGAGAGTTAAGCACAACCATTCCAACGCACACCTCGATGCCTGGTGGTGTCTGGAGGGTCGGTGGTGGGGTGAAGTATTGGTAACCCTAACACCAAATTTCCACACTTTTGTCACTGTGGAAACAATCCTAACTGATGCATTAATGGAGTTTTTTGCAATGAATTTCCCATCTTTTTGAGAAAGTGTAATGTAAACGGTAAATGGTATGTGTTAGTGGGAGAACGGGCCCTCCGGGCCTTGCACTCCCTTCACATTGTCCATTTTTTGCATAATGAGATGCATGCATGTGATCGTGGGCACTCTGGGCCCTCCGCTCCTGCTCACACTTCACAACGGAGCCATGCAACAGCCATATAGGTCAAGGAACCCTTGTAACATGAAGTTGCTGATATCTCAGGAACCATAGGAGCTACCAAACAAATTCAAAAGTCCCCATAATCATGACAACCAGCACTTCTCATGACCATAATTGACTGAACCCATATCTCACAATGTTTATGAGCTACGGGCACCGGAAAGCACTGGAAAGCCACCCTTGGAACCCTTGGAACATGTTTTTGCCAGTATCTCTGTAACCTTAGCAAGTAGGAAAAAAATTCCACTGTAGGTGTCATCTATTATTTCCAAGCTTGTTTCAATAGGTTGGTTCACCTAAAGGTGAACCAATCTGTCAGTAGCGAAAACTTCGTATCTCAGTTTGTTTTCGAGATACGGGCACCGAAAGGTGTGGCAGGCACCACAATGTTATCCTATGGGAAATTGCTCAACTTTGGAGCACTGTAACTTTGGGTCCCTTGAATGTTTTTGCACCAAAAGGCACATATGTGGGACCAGAGCTTGCTGCCCTGCAAATTTGAGCCCAAAAGACCCAACCATTGGATTGCAGGAGGCTGGGAAAGATTTGCAGTTATTTTGAGCATACTTTCGCAAAATACTTTTCCAAATCATGAAGGTTTTCCAAAATAAATCACAAAACTTTCACATTTGCAAAAGTATTTTGTGAAAGTATTTTTGAAAAAGTTTAAAACGTATTTCAGGAGGTTTAACCCCAAAAAAAAAATATGGCTAGCATCCTCAGGACCGACTAGGTAAACACAGCAATCAGTGTTTACTTAGTGGGTCCCAATTTTAAATGGCAGGCATTTTTCTGTGTCATTAACTGCAAACAAGATGGCTGACTCACAAAAGTAAAAGGGCCATTTGCGACAGTGAAAAGAGACTCTCAACAAAATGTTGTGATTTTTGCTAACTTTTCCCATTAACTATAATGGGAAATTTGTTTTTTGAATAACTTTTAAACAGTTTAATATTTTTTCACCAAATCTTTGACCAAGGCTGTATCTTCCCTGAAGTTTTCAGACTGAATGGACAAACCTTGCATGCTGTGGGCACGAGCAAAGAAACACACAAAAAGTCAGTTTTTTGCATTTTTTCCCCTGCTTTTGTCGCTGTGGAATGACCCTAACTGATGCATTAATGGAGTTCTTTGCCATGAAGATAGATAGATAGATAGATAGATAGATAGATAGATAGATAGATAGATAGATAGATAGATAGATAGATAGATAGAGTGGCTCAGTAGGTAGCACACTCGCCTCTGAGGCCGGAAGATCAGTGGGCTGTGGGTTCAGTTCCCACATCTAGCACATGGTTAATATCCCAGTACTTGCACTGTAGTGCAACATGAGAGGGGCGCTGCACTTCTGAGGTGCCGTCTTTCGGATGAGACGTTAAACCGAGGTCCCATCTGCCTGGATTGGTGGTAGTTCAGGTGGATGTTAAAGATCCCATGGCACTTATAGAAAAAAGTAAGGGAATTTCCCAGGTGTCCTGGACAAATTTCTCTCATTCACTAAAAAAAAATACCACCAACAGCTTAATCTGGTTCAAGGTCAGTTGCCATTCATCTGTATCCCCTCCACCGGGTCGTGCCTGAAAATAGGCAGGATTTGTCTAGTGCACTTACCAGGTCAACAAAAAATGAATAGATAGATAGATAGATAGATAGATAGATAGATAGATAGATAGATAGATAGATAGATATTACAGTGGCACAGTAGTGCCACTACAGTTAGGGTTGCATGGCCACTGCTATGTTAAGCTCAACATTTTGCACTTTAATAACTTTGCAACTGTTCTTCCAATTTGCCCGAACTTTAGCATACACATTCTTGTACCATAGATCTCAGGATCTGGAAAGTTTTGCTCCAGTCAGATGTGCAGTTGCAAAGCTGCGAAGTGCCAAAGTCCAAAACAACACTTTTTTGGCCATTTTTGGCAAATTCCTTGCTCATCTCCACAGCCCGCAAGGTTTGTCCTTCTGGTCTGACATTTTCAGCACATACTGAATGGGGAGTGAGTCAGGGAAGTGCCTTTTGAAGGTTTGGTGAAAAAATATTAATCTGTTCAAAAGTTATTAAAGTTTCCCATTATAGCCTATGGGAAAAAAAAAAACATATGTTCACCTCGAAAGTACTTTTAACTTGCACAAAAGCACTGTTTAGTGTCATGCTTGGGCTTTTTACTTTCTTGCTACCGCCATCTTGTTTTCAGTTAGCTAGCAAGGCACAAAAACGTTGTAATTCAAAAAATACTACCCCCAGGTAAACACCAACACGTGGGTTTACCTAAACCGGCCCTAGGAACATGACCATGGCATTAGTTTTTCACCAGGATGCCCAGAAATATGGTTTTAAAGTATTCATGCCATCTTACCCGTGGAACTTTTGTGAAAGTTCCACAGACTTTCGTGAAAGATCCGCTGGTGCTTGCACGAATGTCCCGCATCTATAATGGTAGGACTTTGTGAAAGTTCGACAGTACTTACATGTAACCTCCCCCATGTAAACCAATGGGACTTTCACAAAATTTTGTGGAACTTAAGTGGATGTTCCACGGTTCAACAACACCAAAACACCAGTTTCTTTGCCACGTCATAGCAAAACAATGGTCAGGACCTTTAGGCTGAAATTTGCAGGGTGTCAAGTACTTGCCCCACAGATGTGCCTTTTGGTGAAAATATTTTCATAAGTTCCAGAGATACAGCAGTCCAAAATTATACATTTTCCCATAGGATAACATTGTGGCAGTTGCGGCATCATTCTGTGCCTATATCTTGAAAATGGTTAGAGATAAGGATTTTTTGCTAAGCATGCATGGAGGTGGATCAGTCATAAATACAAATGTGAAAGAATTTTTTCTGCAGTTGCTATGGTTACTGAAATATTGCCAAATAAGTGTTGCAAGGGTTACTTGGAATGCCTCTAGGCCTGTGCTATGAGTCTGTAGTTATGGGTAGGTGGGAGCGCAGGGCCCAGAAGGCATGCACTCCCACCTATGCATGCTATTTATGCTAAACTGGGAGCACTGGGCCTTCCTACACTATGCCTGTGCACTCATGGGTGGGTCGGAGCACAGGGCCCTGAGGGACCATGCTCACACCTATGGATATAATTATGCAAAACTAAAAGCACAGGGTCCTCCTGTTCTATGTTTCTATACTTACTGGTAGGTGGGAGTGCATGGCCCAGAGGGCCATGCCTCCCACCTATGTATACCATCTTAAAATAGTGGGAGCACAGGGTACTCAGGCACTATGTCTCTACACTTATGGGTGGGTGGGAGCACAGGTCCCAGAGGGCCTGTACTCCCACATATGCATCACATTGTTCAAAACTGGGAGCACAGTGTCCTCCTGTGCTATGCCTCTAAACTGATGGATGGATGGGTGCAAGTACAGGGCCCAGAGGGCTCACACTCCTACCTATGGATACCATATGAGTAACATTTCACTTTCTCAGAAAGAAGGGAAATTGCCAAAAACTATGTTAATGCATCAATTAGGGTTGATTCCACACCAACAAAAGTCTGGAACTTTGATGTTAGGGTTACCAACCCTACCCCCCACACTCCCACCTTCCACAGACCAACAGGTGTCGGGGTGTGCTTTGGAGCCATCGGGCCTAACTGTCTCCCCATTCTCCTATACTGTACCATCTCAGCTTCTTTACACATGGAATTGGATGAGAGTTAGGATCCAGTAAGGTTACTACAATTACGGTTCAGTAGGTACAGTACTTTAATGTTAAATTCAAAAGTGTGCATTATAATACCTTTGCAAGTGTTCATCCATTTCCCTGAACTTTTGCATGAGTGGTGTGGTGGCATAGATCTCTGGATCTGGAAAGTTTAGTTCCAGTTGGATTTGTGGTTGCAGAGCTGAGGAATGTGAAAAAGTGTGAAAAAATCCTCAATTTAGTGGCATTCTTTGCTTGTCTCCACAGTGGTTTGTCCGCTTGGTACGCAATTTTCGGGGTATATGGGGACTGGTTCATGGAAAAGCCTTTGGAAAGTTTGGTGAAAAAATATGAATCTGTTCAAAAGTTCTTAAACATTTTCTTTTCCCATTATAGCCTATGGAAAAAATCACGTGTATAATGCAAGATTTCATGAACATACTGTGGAACTTTCGTGAAAGTACTGTTGGTTAACATGAGGGGCTTTTGCAAAATTCTGCATTGCTTTTGTAAAAGCACCATGTACTTTCAGAAAAGCGCCATTGGTTTACATGGGGGACTTTTGGCAAATTCCGCATTACTTTCGCAAAAGTATTGCAGTGCCTTCGCAACAGCTGTGCCATGTAAACCAAAGGTACTTCCGTGAAAGTCCTGTACTCCCACCTATGGATATGATTATACAGAATTGGGAGCACAGGGCACTCCTGTGCAATGTCTCTTTACTTATAGGTGGGTGGGAGTGCAGGGCCCTGTGCTCCCACCCATGGATACCATCTTGCAATACTGGGAGCACAGGCACTACATCTGTACTCTTATGGCTGGGTTGAGCACCGGGCACAGATGGCCCATGCTCCCAAATATGCATCCCATTATGCAAAACTGGGAGCACAGGGCCCTCCTGCACTATGCCTTTACACTCATGGAAGGGTGGGAGCACAGGGCCCAGAGGACCCATGCGCCCACCTGTGTATACCATATGACTAACATTTCACTTCCTCAAAAAGAAGGGAAATTCATTGCATGCATCAGTTAGTGGTGATTCCATACTAACAAAAGTCTGGAAATTCAATGTTAGGGTTATCAACCCTACCTCCTCACACCCTCACCATCCACAGATCAACAGACACAGGGTGTGCTTTGGGGTCATTGTACCTAACTCTCACCCCATTCTCCTGTACTGTACCACCTCAGCTTGTTTACACATGGAATGGGGTGAGAGTTAGGGCTGATGATCCCAAGGCACACCCTGGCAGCACACCCTGGCACCTGTTGGTCTGTGGATGGTGGGGTGTGGGGGGATAGGGTTGGTAACTCTAACATCAAATTTCCAGACTTTTATTGGTGTGGAATCAACCATAACTGATGCATTAACTGAGTTTTATGCAAATATATACTGTATATATAAAACTAGGAGGGCAAATTTTCTTTATTTCAGTTGGCAACACCAGGGATTGGGTACCACCAGTGTTGGTGTTATATTTGTCAGGGGGTGTGGGTGGTGGCTGCTGAGTGGGAGGGTCAGGTGGGGGGACAGTAATGACAGTGGCAGCAACAGACCTTGATGGACAATTTTCTTTCTTACAGAGTGTACTTCAACCACAGCAAGCTGATCATGATAGATCAGCTGTGCTTGCTAGGCAGAGTAGATCAAAGGGAAGAGCTGACCCATCTTTCCTTTGAAATACATGAAGTTTCTGCCCAGCAAGCCAGAACACTGTCATGACTGGCCTGGCTGCTGATTGTTGTGAAACTGATGAGCCCCGTGCAGATCACTCTGCATTGGACTGACAGTGTCACACCCCTCAAAAGCCACTCTCCTAACAAAATGTTCACTGCACATGTGGGCAGAATAAAAATAAAAAGGGGTCTGTTCAACAAAACAAATTTTGCTATTAGCTTGTCTTTATTTTGTGAAAATAAACTAGCCCAAAAGTGCAAGTGCAATTACCACATACAGGTAAACTTACCTCAGGGAAATCTGGTAAGTATTCTTCAGCACTTCATCTGATGCATTTGGTGAAGACCTGTTGTGCTGAGAACAAGTGAAAGGGGAAGACACAAAATTGGTATTGCTGGCCACAAGGAAGTGCATTTATTGATGAGAAACTTCTGGATTCTGTTGGGGAGGAGGAGCTATGCACATAGCATGCACAAGGGTTAGCAGCTAGCATGACTGACAGCATCTCTCCTCAGCATTGCACAAGGAACCATACTGTGGGACCGCTGATATGCAGACAGTGTTTGTTCTATTTTTCTTTTCTTTTTTATACCTGCTTCTTCTCCGGCCTCAGAGACTTTGTCACTGAAAGTAGTGGTTGGGCTGCGTATTCTTATTTAATTTTCTCCATGGAGGATAAACTGTTGTCACTTCTTAGTATGCTCAGTTATAAAATGTAAGAAACTGTGGATGCAACCAAGAGAACACCATTTTTGTTTTGGCTTTTTATTTTCTCACTCTTTCAATTCAAGAACATGGCTATTCTCTATAGTTATCCAGATCTTGTTTTATACTGGATTCCTGACTTTGCAGCTAATGGTGAACTGCAGCAGCTTCATTGGTGAAAACCCTAATAAGTATACAATACCAGTTCACTAAACACTGGCATCTGAACTTGAGCTTGCTCCCAACCTTGAATGTTTAATATTTACTATATTTATGCAGTGCATAAATAGCAACCTGCCAACCTTGATGCTATTTGCTATTTCTTGTACCATAATAACTCAAAAGCAATACAAAGAATACTCAAGCTTTTACAACTTCTGATTAATGCAGAACATTGATTGTAAAGAGTCTGCCAAAGGAATTCACATCAAAAGGTCCCCTCAAATAAAATGTCCTTCTAATATTGAATCCAAAAGGCTAAATAAAATAATAAGATCTTCAGAAAGAAAAGTGGCTAAACCGGTAACACAAGATATTAGCGTCAGCGATTGGGTGCCTACAATAATGGTGACCCAATCTCCGGCACATGTCTGCAGGGCTATGGTAGGGTAGGGTGGCTGGATGGGGGGTTGGCAAATATAGTGATGGGATGTCACTATACGTACACGCATGGGGAGACAGCGAGAATGCACAGCGAGGGGTTGGAGGGTATGTGAGTGGTGGTGCTGTGGTGGGTTGCTGAGCCAACCTTGTGGCATGGTGGGTGGGTTGGTGGCATTGGTGGGCAGGGTACTGGGTCCAGGTCTGGGTGCTGGTGCATTTTTGTTGCACCCAGCCTGAACCTTTTTTAAATGTTTTCCACCCCCCCTGACATGCACCCCTCCTGGAGTTGAGAATCTTTAAGTAGGGGGTGAGGGGTAAACCCCTAGGGGTGCAGGGGGCAGAGCCCCTCCATAAAACATTAAAAAAGTAAGTCCCTGTCACTGTTTTGCTGTGTGCTGGGGTGTCAGAGTGCTGAAATAAATTTTCAGCACTCTGACTTCGCGATAATGGTGATTGCCTTTAGGCTTTCACCGTTATCACATAAACCTGACTAAACCATATGAGCCTTTGAAATCTTTGGGCTCTTTAAAACATAAGTCTATTCAGGAAGCTACTGATAAGACAGATAAGACCTGTTTGGTACAGACATTATTACCATTTACTCACCTGGAAGCAAATACTAATACAACAACTGGTATGGCTCCAAAACATCAAAGTGGCCCAGAAAAAAAGAATAAAGAAGAGAAAAAAGTAAGTTGGAGTCCTTAAACTATTCTGAGCAAGATACAGAAAGAGCTAATAACTCAGGAACCTTAGAGGAATCTCAGCCTTCCCAGATCCAGACCCACAATATTTTTCAGCCCTTATAAAATGCTAAAAATATACATAAAGCATCTAAGGGGGATGAAACTCCCCCCAAACAGGCTTTGCAATTAATAGACAGTATTAACAGTATGCAACATTACATAGAGATTCTAAAGCATCTTCCAGAAAGCATACAAGAGTACAAATTAGCTTTTGGCAATATGAAATCTAATTTGGAAATACACACTACAAAGCTCACAGAACTAGAAAAATAGCAATCAGATGTGGAGGACTTACTGTACTTAACCCTCTTAAAAATGAGGTTGAAGGCTGCAAAAAAATGCAACAAAAATCTTACAATGAAAATGGATCATTTTGAAAACAGATCATAAAGAAAAAATATATGGTTATTTGGTACATGTATGTCCCCTAAATGGGAGAAGAAATCTTCTATCCCTAACATTTTACAACAAATGTTTCAAGAACTCATTAATTCAGAAAATGACCTCCCAATAGTTGATTAGGTGCACTGGCTGGGTGATAGAAAATGTTTTGCTGTGGCTGATTCTTCTAGGCCTATGATTATAACATTTCTTAAATATGAAGATGAGCAGTGAGTACTTAAAGCCTTTCAAGAGAAAAATAACTTTAAATGCAAAGGTAATTAATTCACTGTGAAGCAAGCTTTCTCAAAGGATCTTTGGATAAAAAAGAAATACAACTATGTACAAGTACTATGCAAGGAAACCATCAAAGCATTTGTAATTTATCCATCAAGGTTGAAAGTGTTCTTAAATCATCAGACTTTAATTTATAACAATAAAGAAGAAGCCCTAAGATACTTAAAAATCCATTTCACAAATATATTTTCACCAACATAGATCATGATTTATTGGCATATACCCAGAAGATAAGACTGGAGGAGAAAATGGACTGATTAATAATTTCTGTTATATCTCTTTAAAAAAAGGAAGGGAAGAAAAAGAAAAAAAGGAAGAAATCAAAAATGTTTTCTTTCTCATTTTATTTTTTCTTTCTCTTTTTTTCTTCCTTTTCTTTTTTTCTATTATACTTCCACATTCTTCTGGAATATATTACAATAGGAGCAAAAAAAAAATTCCTCTTTAATGCTTGTGCTCCAAGTAAGGTCTGGCAGTATTTCCAGTATGGGCAACCTTGGCAAAAAAAATCCCTCTTTAATGCTTGTGCTCCAAGTAAGGTCTGGCAGTATTTCCAGTATGGGCAAGCTTGGCAATCAATGGGGGGGGGGGAGCAGGAATGGGGACCTTATTTATTTTTTTTTTGCTTATTCCTTTATTCATTGTGAGGATCACCAGTTGTATTTACAACATGTGATTTGTTCAAAGACAGTACTTTCTGATGGCATGGAGGCAATCACAGATCTTATCCTTTCTAAATCAAAATGAGGTATTTTACCCTTTGAGAACTGAATATGTGTGAATGTATATAGATTCTGGATGTATATATAAGTCCACAGTCTTCTAGGTGTGTCTTGGAATGTGAATGAAATAATTTACCCTATAAAAATATATTCAATTCTCAATAAGCTCATGAAAATAGAGATAGACATCACATTACTTCAAGAAACCTTATTCAATTAGACAAAATCTGATAAACTTAAAAAAGGTTGGGTGGGACAAATATTTTCTTCCCACCCCACATCTAGAAAAAGAAGAGGTGTTGCAAGTCTAGTTAGTAAAAAATGTAAGGGGTCAATAGTCAATGTTCAGTCTGATACCGAAGGGAGAATAGTGATGATTAAAATACAGTTTTTTTTATAATGGAGGTTATCATAGGCTCTGTGTATGCTCCCTTTCAAGGTTTCTCTTTTTTCTGCAGAAATTAATAGGATGATATGTTACTTGGGCTGTGACAATATTATAATAGGTGGAAATATGAACTGTTTGTTTGATGGTCTCAAAGATAAATCTATCCCTCATAGAAATTGGGATAAATATAAAACTAGATTTTTTAAGAATGTCATTTCTAGTAATAACTTAATAGACCTGTGGAGAGAGACCTATGACTTAGAAAGGCAAGATGCATTCCAATCAGCCAGATTTAACATGCAGTCAAGAATAGATTATGTTCTAATACCCAAATATTTATTAATATTGTGTAACCTATTTTATTCTAACATTGAGCCTATGGCTATATCCAATCACAATCCTGTTTCATATACACTTTATATTAAAGGTGTTAATAAGGGACACCCTACATGGCAGTTTAACAGTAATCTGTTGAAAGATACAGCCTTTGTAAGAAAGACAGATCTAAGCATCGGGAACTTCTTATCTGATAATGATATAAGCCCAAATAACATTATTTATTCTTGGGATGCACTAAAAGCAACAATAAGGTGTACAATCATATAAGATGCCTCTTGGGGGCATAAAGAAAAGAAAAGAAATAACATGAACAGGAAAAGAAGTTAACATAGTGAGAATTAGAAGTTAGAAGTAGGAAGGAGGACAAAAAGGAAGAATACACCGATGTACAAAACTAATAGAAAACACAGAAATATTTCACATAAAGAATAGCTGGGTGAAGAGTAAAAAGAATTGGCATGCATGGAGTGAGTAGGCAGGCAAAGTACTGGCTGAGTGTCACTTACTGGAGCTGTGGTGTCTTCCCATTGGTGTTTGGCAGGGGGATCAGCTCTATTCCCGGAATGGCGGTTGCGCTAACAACGGGGAGCTCTCTTCATCTTTGTTTACTTGGCAGTCAGTCAATGGCCTGGGAGCTGGAGGATGGACTGTTTTTTCAAGGGAATTGTTCCCCCACTCTGAGGGATTTGTTTTCTCGAACTGGTGCATGGTGGACTGTTTTTTCATTGTGTTCTGGTTTTTGGTAAAAGGAAAACTGTACCTCTGGATGTGTGGCCCTACAAATTTTTATTAGGCTTTCGGTCTTTATGAATTTATCACTCCCTACTTGAATCAGTGGATATACTTTTCCTGTGACTGATAAAGAACCTGGTCTGGGACTCTTTATTGCAACTTAATGCTGGAACTCAGCTGAATGGATTGCCTGTGGTGTTTGGAGCACTGTGAGTGGGGGCCTGATTCATTTATATTTTTCTTAGTCCAGAAGCAGGGCCATAATAGTGGTCTGGTTGTGGATGGCTTTGTCCCCCCCATAGTCTTGCCTGCATAATCTTGGGTGCCAACTGGGACTGAGCAGGAACTGCCTCACTCTTTCCCATGGAGCTGGGAATCAGTGGGGGGCTCCTAATTTATCCCTGGGTTGGTCCTGTTGGTGCGGCCTAGGGGTATTTGTAGCTGCAGGTCCTGGGGGTATAATTGGACCTGATAAGGTAGATTTAGGGGGTGAGTTGGGGGAGCCCCCACTCTTCAGTGACTTGGCCCATATATACTTCTGGCTTTTTCTGAAGATTTTCTCTGGATATTTACTGAGACTGTGCAGTATTGCATATTGGAAAAATATCTATCTGAAGCTGATGGAATAGCTGTTGCTCTGGTTCATCGGACTTGACATTTGGTCTTATTTCACATTGGATTATGTTGGATTATCTGGCTCCTCCTACTATTTGATGACTTTTTTCCCTGACATTTTTAGTATTTTGGTTTCCCGGTTGTGAGAGAACCAAAGTGCCTATATTTAATTTTATTATTCTATTGTTTTTTGTTTATTTTAAATTTTTTTTTTGATTATATTCCTTCTTTCCTCGGCTGTGTGAGGGCTGTGGGATGGGAGTATTTTATATTATTGTTTGTTTTTAAACATCCTGTGAGAGGGGATTGTCTTATTATTTATTATTTTCCCCCTCCTTGGCTGTGAGAGGAC
Source organism: Neoceratodus forsteri (assembly GCA_016271365.2). Classification (NCBI taxonomy): domain Eukaryota; kingdom Metazoa; phylum Chordata; order Ceratodontiformes; family Ceratodontidae; genus Neoceratodus; species Neoceratodus forsteri. Next base: position 1,555,749,193 of record CM057449.1, on the reverse strand, counting down.
TGTGGGAGAGGGAGCATTTTATATTAGTGTGTTTATCTTTTTTCCTGTGAGATTGGATTATATTATTGTATTACCTTATTATTTTATTTCTAGAGGTTTGAAGCCATATTATAGTGGGAGGGGGTTGTTCGTATGTTTTATCAGGGTAAGGATTGCTGTTAAAAGTTATTTTGTTTTGGGGGCCTTTACTTGTTCTGCTGTATTGCCTTGTGATTTTGGAAACTTGGTGTCTTATGTGCTTTCCCCATTGCTTTAATATTGTTAGTGAAATGTGCCTGCCTGCGCTCCTGTCCTGTGCTATTGGCTCCTCTCCATGCCCTCAACCTTTCTCTCCACCCCGCCTTGCTTTTATCTACCACAAGACTGTAGAGCTCTGGGGATTGCTCGTGGGGGGGAAGTCGGGGTGAGTGCGGGGGTCACGGACAGAGGAGCCCAAATGAGTGGTGCTCTCCCATGGGGTGGTTAAGACCAGAAGATGCCCTAGGGTGAAATAGTATCTGGAAGATGGCAATTCTGTTCTAGTTCCCATACCCAAGGGCACCTCCATTTCTGGAGGGCAAGTAGTTGGGACAGCTCAACAACCCCATCCAACTCGGGCGCTGTTATGCAATGCCAGATCTGTCTGCTACAAGACTGGTCTCATCGCAAACTTTGTTGCTAGGACAGATCTGGCTTGCATTACCGAGACCTGGTTGGATGGGAATGCTGCCCCTTTTTTAGAGGCGGCTGTTCCCATCGGGTACTCGGTTGTACATCACCCAAGATTGGACTGCGGGGGTGGTTGTGGTCTGTTTTAAGACCGAATTGGGCCTAACTAGTGTACCAGTTGAGGAGGCTGGGTCATTTGAGTGTACCATGGTAGCTGGTGTGGGGTGTAGGATACTTCTCATTTATCATCCACCAGGTGATGAGAAGCTGTTCCTGCAGGAAATAGCAGACTTCGCCACCAACATGGCTTTGGAGTCGTCCAGACTGATGGTTCTGGGTGACTTCAATGCCTGGGTCGACGACGAATCCTCGCTTTTTGGTCAACATTTCCTCCAGGTGATGACATCTCTGGGCTTCACACAGGTTGTTTCCTCAGCTACTCACAAGGGTAGTCACTCTCTTGATTTGGTTTTCCTCTTGGGGTTCGAGGCCTCCAACTTGGTGGTGGAACCAGCAGGTTGGTCCGACCACTACTCAGTTGGGTTCAATTTTTTGGCCCCCCTGGGTAGGTCAGCCCCTGTGGAGTTGGCCAGGTACTGCCCTTTGTGGGATGTGGTCCCTGAAGACCTGATGGTGGTAATTGACCTCTCACTGTTGGATGAGATTTGCACAGACACCTGAGCAGTTGGCTGCAGCCTATAATGGGGCCGTATCCTCAGCTCTTGATCTGATTGCTCCTAGCCATGTTCTCCCCCTCCCACCTCACCCCAGGGCCCCTTGGTTTGATGGGGCTCTCAGGGAGTTGCGGAGATTGTAGGTTAGAGCATCGCTGAAGGAAGACTGCCTCTGATGCCGACCATCTTATTTTGTTAGAACATTATAAATTCTACCAAACAGAAATTTCCCATACGAAGGCAGAATTCCTGTCCAGGGAAATCGCTGTCGCACGGAATCGACCAGCTCAGCTCTTCAGAACTGTTGACAGGCTGTGTAGCCCAGCCTGTCAGCAGTTCCCTTGAGCTTTTTCACAAAATGATTGTGACAAGATCACTCGCTTCTTTGCGAATAAAGTGACTGACATCATTTGGGAGTGCCACCAACTTCATTCTAACGGGGTTGTTGTTGAACAGTGCTTTGTCGCAGTGCTTGGAGTTTCCTGGAGTACCTTTGACCTGCCGGATTTCGTAGATATTATGCTGATTGTCCAGGAGATGCATCCCATGTGCTGTAGTTTAGACCCTGGCCTTACTTCCCTGATTTTGGGTTGTAGCGATATTATCAGCCTTGTCTCAGCTCGGATTGTCCAGTGCTCTTTGGATTTGGGTGAGTTTCCTAGCTCCCTGAAGGAGGGGGTGGAGACCCCCCTTCTGAAGAAAGCTTCTTTAGACCTGGAGAACCTAGCAAACTACAGACCTATCATTAACCTCTCTTTTGTGGGGAAGGTTATTGAGAAAGTTGTGGCTGCTCAACTGGATAACCATTTAACCATCCATAGTTTATACGAACCTTTCCAATTGGATTTTTGTAAGAAGCATAGTACTGAGATCGGTCTGGTTTGGATGCTTAATGATCTCCTGATGGTGAGAGATCGAAGACACCATTCTATCTTGGTTCTCCTGGATTTATCATCAGCTTTTGATACTGTGGATCATGGGATTCTGCTCGAACATCTGAGGTTCATCTGCAGGCTGTCCAGTACAGTCCTCAGATGGTTTTCATCCTTCCTCGCTGGTAGAACCAGGGAGTGGTCTCGGGTTTATTTTCTTCTGGGGCTTTCTCACTGCCCTGTGGGGTTCCTCAGGGTTCAGTGCTGTCTCCCACGTTATTTACAGTATACATGCTACCCCTCACAGACATTGTAAGATGGTATGGGCTGAGGTTTCATTACAATGCTGATGATACCCAGCTCTACCTGTCTTTTGCTCCTGACCAGGTTAGTGCTATCTCAGTACTGAACAGCTGCCTCATATAAATCCAAGATTGGATGAACATCAGCAGTCTAAAGTTGAACCCAGGAAAGACTGAGATTTTGGTTGTGGACCCAGGTCATAGGCAGAGGGGTTGAGAACTGGGCTTCCCTCCGGTTTAGTCCTGGGGAAGACCCAGATTCTCACCTCTGAATGGGTGCATAACCTAGGGGTGGTGCTTGACGGCGGTCTGTCTCTTCGTCATCAGGTCTCGGCAGTCATCAAGCTGACCTTTTACCATCTTAGGAACATCGCTAGGATTAGGCACCTTTTTCCATCCAGTGACCTACCTGTCTTGGTCCATGCCTTTGTGACATCGCACCTTGATTACTGCAACTCCCTTTACCTAGGGCTTCCTGGGATTGATATCTGCCACTTGCAGCTAGTGCAGAATGCGGCAGCACATTTGTTGATGGGGCATCCAGAAGATCTCATATTACCCCTGTGCTGCGTGATCTGCACTGGCTGCCTATTCAGTGGCGGATCACCTTTAAGGTAGGTCTTTTGACTTACAAAGCCCTACATGGTTTGGGTCCCGATTACTTGAAAGAGCTCCTGGTTCCTTACATCCCTTTGTGACAGCTCCGCTTGGCTGATGAGGGATTGCAGGAGATTCCGAGGGTTACTCTGAAGTCATCTGGTGCACTTGCCTTTGGATTTGCGGTACCTGCCCTCTGGAATTCTCTGCCCTGTCAGCTCCGGAAGTGCAGAACGGTGGGGAGTTTTAAGCAGGCACTTAAGACTTTTATATGGGGGAAAGCATTTCCAGTATTTTCTTGATTTTATCCTGTGTTTATTGTACTTTGTTTTATGTGAATTGTATAGTGCCTTGAAATTTGAAAGGCACTTAACAAATAAAGGTTATTATTATTATTATAAACATTATAAAATGTAAAAAAAAATATATGGTGGCTATACAAGATGAACAAGGAATTACTCATACAGATACACATAGAATAATAGATTCATTTTTAAAATATGACAGAAATATGTAAAAAAATGAATATAATCCATCCATACAAGAACTAATTTACTTTGGCAATATATTATCAGTGAAAACCCTATCTGAGAATGACAAAATTAATTTAGGTAGGCCCATTTCTAAAGAAGAAATTGACCACACCTTATATTCCAAGTCCAAAAACAAGTGTCCTTGTTTGGATGGATACACATTAGAATTTTACATTACATTCTGCGAACAACTACTTCCACTGTTAGAATTATTGTTTGAACAAATCTAATAATAACACCAACAACAAAAATACCCAACTTATTTAGTGAGGCTACATATCTCTTCTTCCAAAAACAGGGAAAGATTGCAAACAGGTATCTAATTATAGACCCATGGCTACCCTAAACACAGATTATAAAATCATAACTAAATTACCAAATAACCGTTTAATTCAATTCTTCTCTAACATGATTTATCTGGACCAAACAGGTTTCATACCTTCATGGTCAATACATACAGGTTTATATCAAATCTAACTTTTATTGGAGTACCTAGAGAGAAATATTTCTATTGGTACAGCTTTTCATTTTCCCTCAGTGCCACCAAGACCTTTTATATGCTTGAATGGGACTTTCTATTTTTTTTTTTATTTTAGAGTGTTGGGGTCTCCCAATGGATATGATTATTTTGATTCAAACATTATACAAAAATCTAAAAGCAAAATTGCAAATCAATAACAAACTCTAAGAAAGTTTCTGCTTGCAGGGCGTGATTAGGCAGAGTTACCAACTTTCTTCCACCCTCTTTATTCTAGCTATTGAAGTGTTATTAATAGGGTTATGAGAGAATAAAAATATTTATTGAATTGTCACCCACAAAATTGAAATAAAGGTTAAAGCCTAGGCAAATTATCTTCTTTTTGCTGACCTCTCTGTATGACAGCTTATTAAAGTTAAAAACAACAACAACAACAAAAGAATGCTCTCATGTCACAGGATATAAATGTAATGAGTCAAAATCAGAGATGACTACAGTTAACCTAAATCCAGAACAAATTACAGATGTACAACAAATCTGTCAGGCAAAAATAAACAATGATGGTATGGATTACCTAGGTATAATTTTATCCCCAAAATTACAGTGTTACAGGATAAAAAGTCATCTATCCCTATAGGGTAAGATACAGATATTAAAAATGTTAGTTGTTCCCTACTTTTCTTATTTATTTCAGATTATTATAACTGAAGTTCCCCTTGCATACCTAAAAATACTAATAATATTATAATGAGATAATATATTTGGAGCAACAAACAGTCAAGAATTGCCTGGTTCAGTCTTTGTCTACCAAAGGACTTGAGAGGACTTGCTTGCCTGGGTGCAATATCATACCATTTGGCTTATCTAGTGAACAATTACCATGGCATGGCATATTCTGACAGGAATAAATTTACTGTAGAAAATAGTATTTATCATGATTGTCAAAAGGACTCTTGCGACATTAAGAACATATGATTTGCTCCAAATCTTTTCACAAAAAGTACCAGTAAGGTGATCAAAAATATAAATAATGAGGTAAAGAATTATTAGAATAAATTACAAAGGAACCCTGATCTTTCTTTAAATTCTACTCTATGGGGGGATCTTCTATTTACAATTGCTGTAAAATCTTTACAAAGTAAAGATGTGGGAAAATAAAGGCATACTAAGATAAAAACACATTATAAGTAATGGAAGGATCAAGAAATGGATCCAATTTAAAATTTAATTTGAGCTAGAACATTCAGACTGCTTCTGTTAAGAAAATTATGCAATATTCTCAAAAAAAAGACCTTTCTCAATGGGAAATAGTGCCTTATTTGGTCACCATAGAAAATGAAGTTACTATATTATTAAAACATAATTTTGAATTAGTATTTGCATGGATAAAAGAAAAATGACATATTAATTTTGAACCACTGTGTAACAATATTTTTTTCAAAATAGGTTATGGAAACAAACATAAACATAAGTAATACCCAATGAGAAACTCCTTTAATTGCTAGCAATGATCATAAATTTTTATGAGATACAACTATACAATATAAAATCATCAACCAAGCACAGTACACTCCATACAGATGATAGAGAATGGGATTCATTTCCACTTATGAATGCTGGCACTGTTATGCCCAAGACACTAATATGAAACATACTTTTGGGGATTTAGTTACATAAATCAATGGCAGTACCACTCCTTTGCCCTTTTCAAAACAATTGGCATTAACTTACATCAATAAGACAATATCCAAACCAATATACTAGAACATTTTAACAAGAAAAGAATGTAATACTCAGACTGGATCTTAATAAAAGCAAATGCTATTGAAATTAAAAAGAATTATTCTTAAAAATTGGAAGGGTGGAATTGGGAATATAAACTTTCTGATAGAAAACTGGAAATAACTTTTTTTATCCTACCTTTACAGAGGATAAATGTTGGCCTCTGATAACCAGTTCTGACAAATATGTAATACCTCTATATCTCAGTGGGATAAACGTGTATGGTCCACTATATCTTCTAATTGAGATATATGATGCCTCATGCCTTGTGAACAAATAGACTGTTGATATATATGTGTGTGTGTGTGTGTGTGTGTGTGTGTGTGTGTGTGTGTGTGTCTATATATATATATATATATACATACAAAAAACAATATGAAAGACAAAGAACCTTAATGTGAAAACACTAACATTAAGGTTCTTTGTCTTTTGTCTTGTTTTTTTGGTTTTTATTGGGCTCACCACAACCTATCCCAGACAGATCAACTTAGGGTAGCTGGTTCATTCCACTGGGGTGGCATACAGATGAGGCACACTGATGAGTCCTGGTGGGATGAAACACATGTCTTTATTTTCTGTTGGCACCCTTTGAATACTTCATGAGAGGTCTTTCGGCACCATGCAGTTCTACTTAAAGTTGAACCAGCATAATATTTTGTGATGATTTTCATATATAGCCCATGATGCTTTGCATTATGGGCATATGTGTGACTGTATAAATACATATATATATATATATATATATATATATATATATATATCTCAACAGATGCATAGGTAGATACTCATTGCAAATAAATTTATTAATGCACTAGTTAGGGTTAAACTGACAAAAGCATGCAAATGTGGTGTTAGGGTTGCCAACCCTAACAACCCATCCTCACCCTGAAGGCAGAAACAGGAAATACCATTACAGTTTGAACTCTCTTGCATCTTTATAAATCAGGTGCGTCATGTGCCATGGGGTTGCCAACCCTAATGCTCACCCCATTCAATCAGTAAATAAGCTGAGATGTATATAGTGTATGAGAATGGGGTGAGCATTAGGACTGACATACCCATGGCACATGCCACACCTGATTTATCAAGACAGAGAAGAGGTCAAACCATAATATTTTTTTCCTATTGCTGCCTGCAGGGTGGGGGTTGGGCGTTAGAGTTGGCAACCCTAACACCACATTTCCCTACTAGTGTCAGTTTAACACTAACTAGTGCATTAACAAAGTTTTTTGCAATTAATTTCTTTACTTTCTGAGATAGTATAATCGTATTCTCATTTGCCTGTGGGAGCACAGGGCCCATGTATGTTGCTGTGGAAGTGCAGTCCCAGAGGGCCCTGTGCTTCTGTTTCTGCCAAAACTGCAATGTCTTTCCTTCATTTTATGGCTTTTTAAAGCTCCAGTGTTAACTTATGAGAATTTGCATTTTTTTAATTTTATGCTTTTTTATAGTGCCCCTAAATGCTTACATATATATATATATATATTAGAGGCAAAAAACTCCATTTAATGCACTAGTTAGGGTTGTTCCACAGCGACAAAAGTGAGAAATTCGATTGTTGAGGTTGAAAGAAAGCCCTCCTTGGACCCCCCGCCCACACCCCCAACCGGCATCGGGGTGCACGTTGGAGTTGTGGGTCCTAACTATTTTTTCACAAAACCACTAAAAGGCACATCTGTAGGATGCTGGCTTTCTTCCCTCCATATTTCAGCCCAAAAGACCAAACCATTATTTTGCAGCAGGCTGGCAAAGGATTCCTGTAATGCGGCAGATGCTGTAATGTTATCCTAAGGGAAAAAGTGTCAGCTTTGGAGTGCTGTAACTTTGCCGAACTGTAATATTTTTTCACTGAAACACTGAAAGGCACATCTGTGAGATGTTGGCTGCGTTCCCTCCAAATTTCAGCCCAAAATACCAAACCATTCTTTTGCAGTAGGGTGGCAAAGAATTGCTGTCATTTTCCCACAGCCTGGAAAAGTACTGTCGAACTTTGCAAAAGCTTTCGCAAAGTCATGAGACAGTGTTGCAAATGCAAAAGTACTTTGCGAAAGTATTTTTTCCAGAAATTTGAAAAACATATTTCTGGGCTGTTTTACCCCAAAATAAAGACATGCCTAGCATCCTCAGGGTCCGACTAGGTGAATACAAAAATAATTAGGTTGCTAGCCCCCCTACTGCCTTCTCACATTGCTTGCTTACCTTAAGGTCATCTGATATGATTACCCCCAGGTCCCTTTCCTTTTTTGTTGTTGCTACTACCTCTCCCCCATTGTGTAATCTTCCCCTGGGTTCTTGTTTCTCAGGTGCATTATTTTGCACTTCTTTGCTTTGAATTCTAGCTGCCATACTTCTGACCATTCCTCCAACCTTGCCAAGTCTATTCTCATTCTTTCCATGCCTCCTTGTGTATCAACCGTATTGCAGATCTTTGTGTCATCTGCAAAGAGGCATACTTTTCCTTCCAGTCCCTCTGCAATGTCACTTATAAAGACATTAAAAAGGACTGGACCCAGTACTGAACCCTGCGGTACCCCACTAGTAACCCCTCTTTCTTCAGAGTGGACTCCATTTACAATTACCTTCTGTGTCCTGTTGTCCAGTCAATGTTTTACTCAGGCTACCACCCTGAGACCCACTCCCAGGCTGGTTAATTTGACTATTAATCTTTTGTGTGGGACTGTGTCAAATGCCTTGCTAAAGTCTAGGTAGGCCATGTCCACAGCCCCTCCCTGGTCTACTACTTTGGTCACCCAGTCAAAGAAATCTGTTAGATTCATCTGACATGACCTTCCCACTGTGAACCCATGCTGCCTTGGGTCCTGGTCCCCGCTGGCCTCTAGTGACTCCATCACTTTCCCTACCACAGAGGTCAAACTGACAGGTCTGTAGTTTCCTGCCTCTGTCGTGGTCCCACTTTTGTGAAGGGGAATCACATCCGCCTTCCTCCAGTCCTCTGGTACCACACCATCCTCCCATGATTTATTAAAAAGAGTAGCCAGTAGTTTCAGTAGTTACCCCCTTAATTCTTTTAGAATTCTGGGGTGAATTCCATCAGGCCCCATTGCTTTGTCCACCTTCAGTTTTAGGAGTTTTTGCAGAACCCTTTCTTCTGTGAAAGGGCTGGGATCGACCCCCCTATCAAGGGTGCTTCTGTTAATTGGATTAGGCACTTCCTCCTCCTGTTTTGTGAATACTGAGCAGAAATATTCATTCAGTATCCCTGCCTTTTCACTGTCCCCCTCTGCCCACCCACCCACCATTCATTCTATTCAGCCTCACTATCCCTCCCTTTGTCTTTCTACGCTCTCTGATGTACCTATAAAAGGTTTTATCCCCCTTCTTAACCGAGTTGGCTATCTTTTCCTCAGTTTGGGCCTTTGCTATTCTGACTTTCTCCCTGCTTCCTTCTGCCTTAACTGGTACAGCTCTCTGTCCTGTTCCTTCTGTGTTTCCTTATACTTCCTGAATGCTATCTTTTTCTCCCTGATTTTCCCAGCCACCTCTTTTGAGAACCATAGTGGCATTTTCTTTCATTTTGATTTGTTTATTTGCATCACACAAAGGCTTGTTACCTCTGTGATGGCAGTTTTGATGATTCCCCATTGTTGCTCCACCCCTCCTTCTAGCCTGTTTGCTAGTGCTTTTCTGAGGCACTCTCCCATCTTACCAAAGTCAGCCCTCCTGAAGTCTAGTACCTTCACTTTTGTATGGCTTGACTCTGTAGCTGAGTTTAGCATGAACCACACTGTTTGATGGTCACTTGTTCCCAGATGGCAACCCACTTCTAGATCTGAGATCCTCTCACTGCCCCATTTGAGAGTACGAGGTCTAAGATTGCTCCCTCATGAGTGGGTTCTGAAAATAGCTGTCTGAGGCCTGCCACCGTAGGGCATCAAGAATGGCCCTGCTCTTGGATGTGGCTGCAGCAAATGTGCTCCAGCTAACATCTGGCATATTCAGGTCTCCCATCAACAGTATCTCCCCTTTCTCTGCGATCCTAAGAATGCCTTCTATCATATCCTTGTCCATTCCCTCCCCCTGACATAAGGGTCTGTACACAACCCCTGTGTGGATTGTGGTGCCCTTTCCAGTCTCCAAGGTGACCCACAGTGACTTATCTCCTTCCTGTTTACTCTTTTGTTCAGTTGCTTTTATCCCTTCCTTTACATAGAGAGCTACTCCTCTCCTCTCTCTCCCTGTCTTCTCTCCTGTAGGTATGTACCTATTATGTTAACATCCCAGTCATGGTTCTCTAGTACCATGTTTCTGTGACTGCTACGATATCCAGGCATCCCTCTTCCATCAAGGCCACCAGCTCAGGGAGCTTGTTGCCCAGACTATGGGCATTGGTACTCATTACCCTCCATTTCCTGAAGGCCTTACTCCTTTTTGCCCCATCCCTCTCCTTCTTGCCTTTGTCACTTTCCCTATTTACCCCTACCCTTCTCCCTATCACCACCTCTATTTTGGTGTTTACTGCACTTACTACTGTGATTTTTTTGAGGGGGCTAGGATTTCCTGCTCCTCTTTCCAGTGCCTCCCCTTGGTTAGTTTAAATGCTTACAATGAAGCATTTAAACCTATCACCCTAGGATCCTGGTTCCCCTCCTGGACAGATGCAGCCCATCATGCCAGTATAGGCTTGCATCACTCCAGGTGGACCCCCAGTCCCCAATGAAGCCAAATCCCTGAGCTCTGCACCAGTTTTTCAACCACTGATTGAATCCCATGGTGTGGAACACCCTAGCCTCTCCTACACCATAGATGGGCAGCACCTCTGAGAAGGTTACCGTGCATGCTACTTGTCTAAGGCCCCTCCCCAATTCCACAAACTCTTCCTGCACTGCTCTAATCCCTTTCTTAGCCAGGTCATTTGTCCCTAGGTGGACAATGACATCCAGCTCCCTTCCCTGTGCAGCTGCTCTGGCAATCCTGAGGATTGCTCCCTGTCCCTCCAAGCCATGGCGCCAGACAGGCACCTTACCTCCCGCTCCACTTCCTCCCCCAGTTCTACCTTCCTAACAATGAAGTCCCCCACCAGGAGTTGTTTTCTTCCCCACTGGGGTCTCATGCCACCCTCCTGTGGGTCTCCTTTGTGGAGGTTCCCAGCATCCTCCTTGGTCTCCACTGCAGGTGCCTCCATAGAGGAACCACACTTTGCCAGAATGGCATAGGAATTGTGGAGAGGTACAACTGGAGGGATGCACCTCTGTTCCACCACCCTCACCCTCCCTGAGCCCACTGTTGTCCAACTGCTCCTCTTTCTTGGCAACCTCTGAGGCAACAGCAGTGGCACTGGTGGTCCCTGGATGGAAGAGGAGGTCCCACAAATCCTGGCCAACTCAGCCTGGAGATGAGCAACCTCCTCCCTCAGCCCAGAGAGGTGCCTGCAAATGGGACAACACTGCATCCTCCAGAATGTCTCCCAGAAGACTGCTGCTGCACAGCCACTGCACTGCTCTGCCCCTCTCCCATCATGTCTTATTTCTGGCCCCTTAACTGTTGTTTGGAATCCTTACTCTTTCCTCTTTTTTCTTTCTCTTCTCTCTCTACTTACTTTCTGCCTCTGTGCCCTTTAAGCTCCTGATTGTCCTGTTCTGAGACAAGAATATCATATATTTCCTCAGAAGACCCCTTACTTGCTCAGAGGCAGACCTCCAGCAACTAGAGGGGGCCAGAGAGCTACTCTTGCCCTTCTAGGATGGTGGGTCTTTGGTGGCTCTGTGATCACTCACTTCCTGCTCCCAAACAGGAAGTTCCTGTTGTCAGTCAATTCCTGTGCCTATAAAAGTAGAACTAGTTTTGGGTGGGAGGGTGGAGGGGAGAGAAGGAGGGCAATATAGTCACAGTAGAGAAGTCCAGTCACACAGCACTCCTTCCTCCTGGTGTCTTCTGCCAAGCAACTAACAGAATCTTTCTAAGGCAGTCTTTAAATTTAGCTTCCTTCTAGCTAAGCCACTCCCCCTACTTACTAGATCTTTCTACAAGTAATTTAAACTGCGAAGCTATCAAGCCTTTTCAATCACCTGAGACTTACACCTAGATAAATTTTCAGATAACCATTCAGTTCAGTTAACTCAGCCAAACACACTATTTTTTTTTGTTTTGTTTGTTAGTTTGTTTTTTTTACCCTAAATTAAAGGTCCAAGTACAAGAGTTCTACGTCTTTAGTCCCAGTAGAGAAGTCCAGTCACACAGCACTCCTTCCTCCTGGTGTCTTCTGCCAAGCTACTATATTATTCTTGTAGTACTCAGCAAGACCTTTATTTTGATATATATATTGTCCCATAAGTCATAATATTGAGGGAGTTATGGCTTGTTGAAGTTCTAATGTTATACTATGGAAATTTGTATTTGCACTAAATGCTTAGTTACAGAAGAAATATGTGTTATTCTTGTAGTACTTATGATAACCTTTGTTTTGATATATATATATATATATATATATATATATATATATATATACAGTATATATATATTCCCTTAAGTCCAAACATTGAGGGAGTTATGGCTTGTTGAATTTCCAATGTTATCCTTGGGAATTTCCATTTTTTGCTGTTTTTTTATATTGCCCCAAATGTTTAAGGGGGGAGCATATGTTATTTTGTAGTGCTGATTAACACCTTTGCTGTGATATATGCATTCTTCCTTAAGTCCAAATATTGAGGGGGTTATGGCTTGTTGAAGTTCCAATGTCATCCTATGGGAATTTTCATTTTTTATGTATTTATTTATTTAATTTTTATTTGTTTTGTATTGCCCCTAATTGTTGTGATATATTTATTTTCCCTTAAGTCCAAATATTGAGGTACTTATGGCTTATTGAAGGTCCAATATTATCCTATGGAAATGTGTAGTTTTTATTGTTTATTTTTTATATTGCCTGTAATTATTTAGGGGGATAACTGTTGTTCTTGCAGTACTCATTAAGACTTTTGTTTTGATATATATATATATATATATATATATATATATATATATAATTGTCTCTTAAGTACAAATATTGGGGGAGTGATGGCTTGTTGAAGTTCCAATGTTCTCATATGGGAAATTTTCATTTTTTTTAATTTTTATAAAGTTCACAAATGTGTAGTGGGGGAATATGTGTTATTCTTGCAATACTCATTATAACCTTTGTGTCGATATATAGATTGTCTCTTAAGTCCAAATATTGAGGAAACTATGGCTTATTGAAGTTCCAATGTTATCCTAGCAGAATTTGCATTTTTTATTGTTTATTTTTATACTGCACAGAAATGTTTAGTGTGGGAAAATGGGTTATTCTCATAGTACACATTAAGACCTTTGTTTTAATATATATATTGTTGGGCCAGATATTCAAAACTTTGCACCGGACAAAAACTGATTGCGCAGGTTTAGCGTGGGATTAGCATGGGTCAGCTATATTCAAAAGGCCAAATAGCGCAGGCAAACTGCATTAGCGCCGGGCAAAATCATAATGTATGCAGGGGGCAAACTGACATGAATACAGGTGCAATGCTATATTCAGTGACTAGCGCCGTGCAAAGTGGTTTTGTGTGACTTAGCATGACATTTAGTGTGGTGCCCATTACCGCCCAGGAAAAGCTTGTCTTAACCCTGGGCAATCAGCTTTGCATGACGCTATGGCTTTGTGCAGTATTTGCGTAGGTTTTGGTTGTGGGTTTTGCATGACCCTAACAAATAAATATGACAGATAGACAAAGCCAAACATAGAGGAAGCATGCTGCTAACTGATGGCATCACAATGATGCCATCATCTGCCACCAGTCCCAGCCATGCCGGGCAGTAAGTGGTGACCCTGCCACCAGTGGACAGCATGGCAGTGTGGCCATACAGCACACCCCTGTGGACCACACTTCTGTGGACACCAACAAATGCCAGCACACACATGCAGCACTGTGGGCATGGAAGATGCTGAGGGGAGAGTGTATGGGTGGCCAGGCTGTGACACAGAGCAGGTGTGGCCACAAGGCTGGGACACATCATGCAGTGCACATAGGCCAGTATTGGGAATACCTCAACACCAGTGTGCCTTTCGGATAATATATGCCCCCCCCGACCACATACCGCACAGCTGTACAAATGCCACAGCACACAATTCCGGACATGTATATGTCTCTGTGAGCATCCCATGCCAGAGGTGCAGCATCTGTGGGTCACACAACAGTGTAACAGTAATGTCCACTGTCAGTAAACACCTGCAGGTTGGGCCTCTCACTGTGTATAGTGCAGTCATCATCACTGCCCTACACACCATAGGCATTGTTGTGTCCACACACTACTGGCCCACTTGCTACTGCAGTGTCTGCTGTGCACTGTAGCATGACCTACAGTGTGACAGTTGCATGCAGCACCACCACCATCTGTGCTTATGCTGTGTTGTCCCAGTATAGCTGCAGACAGATGCGCATGTGGAAGTAGTGTTCAAAACTGTATAATATTCCCCAAGTTGTTTGAGCAGCACTAACATGTTTGTGTGGGTTTAGCGCAGGGATAAACAGTTATCTCAGTGTAAACTGCATGCAAATCAGGGAATAATGAGATGCTAATCTGGATGTTTGCCCACAGACTACCTAAGTAGGCTCATTTGCATGTCACTTTTGAATATGGCAAAGTTTAGCACTGGGCAAACGTGTTTGCACCGGGCTAATGGTTTAGCCCTGCTCTAAACCCGTGCAAATGTGTTAGTGCTGCACAAACAGTTCAGGGAATATTTTACAGTTTTGCACGCTGTACTTTCACTTACGCTGCTGCCTGCAGCTGTACTGGGTCTACGCATTTTCTGGCACACACATTGGCCACATAGTTCACCTCTTCCTACCTTCACATCACTGTGCACTGTGTTGCTGTTGTGGTTTGCACTTCCTGCTTGCCATATTCAGAGCTGTCTTATTCCAGGGCTAAGTTTGCCCTGCACTCCCAGCCCAGTTTGCCCGGCCTCATTCCCATGCTATATTCAGAAGCTATTTGCCCCTGGCTATTCCTTTTGAATATGGCTTGCTTTGTGCTCCGGGATAAGTTTGCTTGCCTGCACTGCTAATTTAGCCCCGGGGCAAAGTTTTGAATATCTGGCCTATTGTCTCTTAAGTCCAAATATTGAGGGAGTTATGGCTTATTAAAATTCCATTGTTATCCTATGAGACTTTTCATTTTTTATTATTTTTTTGTTCATTTGTTTGTTTATGTAGGCCCTATTTTTTAAGGTGGATTATGTATTATTCATGTAGTATTCAACATGACCTTTGTTTTGATACAGAGATTGTCCCTTAAGTCCAAATATTCAAGGTGTTATGGCTTATTGAAGTTCAAATGTGGGAAAAAAACTAAGTCTAATTTTTTTTTTTCATATGAGGGAATTCTTGTTTCGTATGAACAAAAAAGCATACAAAAAAGGATACCTTCATATTAAAAAAGAATGCATTCTTTTTTTATATGAATGAAAAAAAGCATACAATAAAGGATTCCTTCATATGAAGAAAGAATGGGAAGAAACTAAGTCCAAAATTCTTTTTTCATAATGGGGGCATTCTTTTTTCATATTGACAAAAAAAGCATACAAAAAAAAGAAAATCAGCTCAAGAAAAATAATTTTTAAATATTAAAAAAATACATTTCTGGGTCATTTTTCCAGAAACTAAGTGCAGAATCCACCTAACGGGGTCCTGATGAGCAATATATATGTACTATTGTGTGTGCAGGATGTCATTTTTGTCTGAAATTTTGTTTTGAAAAAATGGAAAACTGATGGCAGCCATATGAAAAGATATTTTTTCCTTACGAAAAAGGATTACCCCCATACGTAAAAGGATTCTTTTTCATATGGACCCAATTTTTTTTTTGTTCCAAGCAGCTATCCAAAAGACTGTACTGAGCATGCTCACAACCACAATTTTAAAAACTAATAGCTTTGGAACAGATTAATATTTTTTCACCAAACCAACAAAAGGCAAATCTGAGGGCCAAGCTCTTTCTACCCTGAAAACTTCAGACCAATATTCCAAACTGTCTGTGTGCTAGACAGTGACAAAAAAACAGCAAAAAACAGTGATTTTATAAAAACACTTTTTACAATCTGCAGCTCAGAATTCACACATATGACCAGAATGTTATACAAATCTGTTGAACGGTGACAAATATATTAAACTGCAAAGTTTGAGGTTTAACCTAGAAACCCCTGCTCAGCCCTAACTATAGTGGTGTTAACTACTACATTATGATATATATATATATATATATATATATATATATATATATATATATATATATATATAGATAGATAGATAGATAGATAGATAGATAGATAGATAGATAGATAGATAGATATATATACATACATATATATGTGAGTATATATATGTATCTTTTTCTAAGAAAGGAATAAAGATGCTTGTTAAATAATAAAAAAGCTAAGCACTCTGCCACTTTGTGGTTTGCCTTACAAACATCTATAATTGAGAAAGATTCCAAATCATTTTGGAATCTGGTAGCTTATGGCACTCATAATATTAGATTTAATATGGAAGCCCATATTATGGCAGATAAATGGATAGCACACTTTTAAAATGTTTATAGGTGTGAGAGTGAACCTAATGCCCCGGTAGAGAATATTACCAGGGAAACTACAAATTGTAGACCAAAAGAGAAACATAGAAACATAGACTTTGATGGCAGATAAGGACCACTTATCCCATCTAGTCTGCCCATTCCCCTACCTACAGGATAGGCTGGAGATCCTAGTTAACCAACAGCCTATTTCTTCCTACCCCCCCCACAAGAATTGCCTTATGTCTGTCACATGCATTCTTGAATTCTCCCACAGTTTTAGACCCCACAACCTCCTCAGGAAGGCTGTTCCATGCATCCACTACCCTCTTTGTGAAAAAATACTTCCTCACATTGCCCCTGAACTACCCCCTCTCTGTCTTTAAATTGTGTCCCTTGTTCTTGCAACGCTCTTTTTCTGAATGATGCTACCCTCTTGGACTTTGCTGATTCCACTGAGGTACTTAAAAGTTTCTATCATGTCCCCCTTCTTTCCTCAAGGGTGTATATATATATATATATATATATATATATATATATATATATATATATATTAAGCTCCTTTAGTCTCTCCTCATATGGCTTCTCTTGCAGACCCTGCACCATTTTAGTTGCCCTCCTCTGGACTGCCTCTATCCTGCCTATGTCCTTGCAGAGATGGGGTCTCCAGAACTGGACGCAGTACTCCAGATGGGGTCTCACCAACTGTCTGTGCAGAGGGATAAAAACTTCCTGTTTTCTGCTGGTGATGCCTTTCCCTATGCACCCCAGTATAACCCCAGCCCTCCCTACTGCCTTCTCACATTGCTTGCTAACCTTAAGGTAATCTGATATGATTACCCCCAGGTCCCTTTCCTGTTTTGTTGTTGTTACTACCTCCCCCCCATTGTGTAATCTTCTCCTGGGTTCTTACTTCCCAGGTGCATATTTTGCACTTCTTTGCATTGAATCCTAGCTGCCATACTTCTGACTATTCCTCCAACCTTGCCAAGTCCCTTCTCATCCTTTCCATGCCTCCTTGTGTATCAACCCTGTTGCAGATCTTTGTGTCATCTGCAAAGAGGCATACTTTTCCTTCCAGTCCCTCTGCAATGTCACTTATAAAGACATTAAAAAGGACTGGACCCAGTACTGAACCCTGCAGTACCCCACTAGTAACCCCTCTTTCTTCAGAGTGGACTCCATTTACAATTACTGTCTGTGTCCTGTTGTCCAGCCAATGTTTTACCCAGGCTACCACCCTGAGACCCACTCCCAGGCTGGTTAATTTGACTATTAATCTTTTGTGTGGGACTGTGTCAAATGCCTTGCTAAAGTCTAGATAGACCATGTCCACAGCCCCTCCCTGGTCTACTACTTCAGTCACCCAGTCAAAGAAATCTATTAGATTCATCTGACATGACCTTCCCACTGTGAACCCATGCTGCCTTGGGTCCTGAGGCCCCACTGGCCTCTAGGTACTCAACAATTCTTTCCTCCAGAAGTGACTCCATCACTTTCCCTACCACAGAGGTCAAACTGACAGGTCTATAGTTTCCTTCCTCTGTCTTGGTCCCACTTTTGTGAAGGGGAATCACATCTGCCTTCTTCCAGTCCTTGGGTACCACACCATCCTCCCATGATTTATTAAAAAGAGTAGTTAGTAGTTTCACTAGTTTCTCCCTTACTTCTTTTAGAATTCTGGGGTGAATTCTATCAGGCCCCATTGCTTTGTCCACCTTCAGTTTTAGGAGTTCTTGCAGAATCCTTTCTTCTGTGAAAGAACTGGGATTGACCCCCCTATCAAGAGTGCTTCTGTTAATTGGATTTTAAAGTAGAAGAAGTGGTTCGGGCCATTAAAGCCCAGAAAAATAATAAAGCCTCAGGGATCAATGAGGTTGAGGCAGAAATTTATCGCTCTGATCCAGAGTGGTGGGGGAAGATACTAACTCCCATGTTTAACTATCTGGTGAAGGTGGAGAAATTGCCCCTTAGCTGATCCATGGGGGTAGTTGTGCCAATACACAAAAAGGGCTCTCTGGATGATCCTAGTAATTATCACCCAATTACACTTTTGAGCATTATCTCAAAGATTTTTACAAGACTTTTATTAACCAGGCTGGGACAATTGTTGGAGGAATATAATATTCTTTCCACTTTCCAATTTGGTTTTAGGCAGCAAAGATCTACCCTGGACCCTATTTTTGTCCTTTGTCATCTGGTCAATAAATATGTAAAGAGAAATAAAAAGAAGCCATATGTTGCTCTCATAGATATAAGATCTGCCTTTGATAGTATTAACAGAAATTATTTATGGGAAATGATAAGGATAAGAAGGTAAATGACAAATTATTAGTATTGATCAAGTTATTGTATACAAATACCAAGATAAAAATTAAATATAGCAAAGATGGGGCAAATACAAAACTGCTAGAAATTAAATATGGGGTCAGACAGGGTTGCATCCTGGCCCCCACCCTTTTCAATATATATATTGAAAAATGGTGGAGGATATACAACTGGTGGATGCTTTCCCCACTAGGATAGGTGAATTTCCAATAAAAATCATGCTTTACACAGACTATGTGATTATTTTCTCACAGACCCCACTAGGTTTAAAGTGTGCCATTAATTCAGTTATAAATACACTTACAAAAATTGACCTAGAACTTGATGTACACAAGGCAAAGATTCTTGTCTTTGAGAATGGGTATTCGGCTCAAAAAACAAGGGTAGTAGGTAATCAAAAATTCAAAGAAGTTAACTCATTTTGTTACCTTGGAGTGTGGTTTACAAAAAAACTAACCTGGTCACTACATGTGCAGAAAATGAAGGAAAAGGTCAATAAGTCCTTGATGGCTATAAATCGATTTGGAAATACTTTTGTCCAGAACTCATATATAGCCTAGTTAAAATGTTATGAGGTGAAGATCTCATCTCAAATGTTATATGTCTCTGAGATTTGGGGTATTCTGGGCAACACAGTTGAAATAGTACAAAATAGGTACCCTAAAACCCTACTGGGGGTATCTGCGTTCACTCACACTGCAATGATTTGTGCAGAAACATGGGTTTATTCCATTATGGTAAGGGCACAGAAAAGAACAATTAATCTCTGGCATGGGTCCTTATCTTATCATACCCAAATTATTATCTAAGATGTGTATGGGAAGAAATTGTTGACAAGGGTGGAAATTTATATTACTGGTGCATTAAGCTGAATCCGCTCTTAAATAAAATGTGTCTAGAGAAAGACTATCTGCTAAATACAGACAGAAATATGCATAAATTTAGATCCTTGGCCATACAGAGACTTCTGGATGTAGCTGCATCTCAAGATCTTGCAACCATTCAGGAGTTTTGGGATTTGAAACTGTGTAAAAACATAAAAAAGTCTTTTGCTGCTGAAAAATATCTCTTTTTCTGTGATAATGGGGTGCAAAGAAAAGCAGTTTATAAGTTACAAATGGAGTAAGTAGGGCTACTCACTCCATATATGGGCGGGGGGGGTTCTCTGGTTGCTCCATGCTATTGTGATGAGAATATAAAATGTGAATTGCCACACTTAATATTGGAATGCCCACTGTTGAACACAGTGAGGAATAGATGGATTTCTCCATTTGATGAGAGATTGGAAGGGGATAATTTGTAGCAAAAGACTATTGGTATTCTTAATACACAATATGAACCATTAATATATGCACTTGCCAGATTTGCACAGCATGTGATGTACTATTTTTCTAACAAAATATGTTTGTAATATGGGAATATTAAAATTTAAAATCTATTTGTGCCACTCAGGGTTGAGGGCATGTGGAATGGCTTGTTTCTACAATTATGCACTATTAGATAGGTTTTATTATATACTGTACTGTTGATTAATTATAATCCTTTGCACTGTCTGATATGGAGAATTGAACATTTTTAACATGTCAAAATATTTGTATATACATGTCTTAAATAAACTTGACTTGACTTGACTATATATATATATCTTTTTCTATTTGTAATATTGTTCTTTTATGGTATCTCCCCACATGTATTATTTTCTTTCTTCTCTCATGTGGTTTATTTCAGATGAGATGTTAAACCGAGGTCCCATCTGCCTGGATTGGTGGCAGTTCAGGTGGATGTGTGGATGTTAAAGATCCCATGGCACCTATCGAAAAGAGTAGGGGAATTTTTTATTTTAATAGCATCAAGAAAAAACACAAGAAGTACAAATGAAACAATAAGGTAAAAAAAACTTACAAATCAGAAATACAGGGGAAACAGTCAAATCTGCCCAAACAGTATTATTTACAGAATTTATATAACCCATCACCCATCCTTAGAAAAAAGGAAAAAACTGCTTTCTTTCCCCTTGTCTGTATTGTTAGAAAGTAAGCTCTAAACCCCCCATTAACACTCATAATCTATTTATCTAATAAACAATGTAAACCCTTTCCACCAATTAGTCACCTTTCGTGCTGTACCAAATTGTAAATATTTTAAATAAACCTTCTCCATAGCCCCTTTAATCAGCAAACTGATTGTCTCATAAGACATCACCCTTTGATAGAGGCCCCATTGGCATCTAGCCTGCCATAAATAGTATTTTAAACAACAGCAAAAAATTTGTAAAGTTTCTATACTGTAACGGTTCCCAAGCTGAGGAAAATAACCCAAAACCAGGATATCATAATTTAGATATAACAGCCATTTCATATGCCATTTTAAAGCCAGGAATTTCCAAATGGAACTAGCACAGTAATAATGAAAGAAAAAATGCTCAACTGTTTCTTCCTGGTTTATAGAACCAGAAAAAGGACACACCCTTTCCTCTTTAGTCTTGTGTTTAGCATTTCCCTTTACCCCAACCTTGCCATATACGGTCAACCATAAAAATTCCCACATATAGCCCATCAATCTGGGATTGTTTAGTTGAGAAAGTACTCCTGGGATTAGAGTACAAGGACAATTTTTTAAAGCTAGCACTGAAGGATATAATAACAACATAACAGTGTCATATAATTTAGGCTCTTTATTTTCTTTGATAGTTTGTTTAGAAAGACCCCATTTGTAAAGTTTTTTTTACTACTGGTTTAAAAAATTGTGGAACCTGCAAAAATTGTGATAGTTTTGGGGGAGTTGTATGCCAGACCAAAAAATAATGACTGAGAACACATTTTAATAAAGAACTACACAAGATGCTGATGGTAATAATCCCACCATAACATTTTGTGAAATAAAGTAATACAAAATGTGATCGGATCCACCATTCCTAATCCCCCTTTACTTTTTGCCAAATAGGTATATTGCCTTTTTATGGGATTAAGTCTATTACCCCAAAGCATCTGAAAAAATAGACCATATAGTCTGGTTTCAAATTCTTGAGAGAGCGGAAATATCATTGCAAAGTATAATAATTTGGAAATTAAAAACTGTCTAATTACCTGCACCCTTTTGAGTTTAGCCAATCTCCAGTGTTTCCAAACTTGCACTTTATTATTAGCTGAGGGTAATGCATGCTCTCAATTTAAATTTAGAAGGTTCCAAGGCCCAAAAAATAATCCCAAAATCTTAACCGGAGCTGAGGAAATATGAAAACCTTGAATGGAAATCTCGGCAGGAACGTTAACTGCAATAAATACACCTTGACTTTTTGTTTTGTTAATTTTTGAATCAGAAACATGACAGTAAACAACCCAAAAATCCAAAAAAAAGAGGAATTTGAGTATAATCAGAAAAAAAAACCCTCAAATGTCGTCTGCATATGCTTGCTAATATAGTTCATCCAAAGCAGGGGATCCCAATACCCCTTTCCACTTTGGATGTTGCGTTAATGATTGTATTAATGCATTTATTGTAAATAAATATAATAGTGGATTTAATGGACACCCCTGATGAACCCCTGTGGCTATATGAAAGCCTTCCATAATGCAGTTATGAATAACTGGATGAATGATAGCAGTATCATAAAGTGTTTTTATCCACTGTACAAAGAAAGGTGGAACCCCATAATGTTGTAAGGTTAAAAACAAAAAAGGGTGATACACCCGATTGAAGGCCTTCATTTGGTCTAGTGAAAAAATACACCCTGATTGCTTGTGTGATGAAAAATGCTGAATTAGATCCCTGATAATCATAAGAGCCTGCTGTATCTTTCTTCCTGGGAGACAACAATATTGAGATGGTGATATAACCATGTTTGCAAAGGTCCTAAGTCGTGAATTTAAGAGTCCAGTCAATAATTTATAATCCCAGTTTAGGATTGTAATAGGTCTCCAATTTTCCAGGTTCTCTCTATCCCCAGTTTAAACAGAAAAATCAGCAAACCTTCTGAAAACCAAAGGGGAAATTTAGGGGTTGAGAGGAAAAAATTAAATACCAAAGCCAAACATTTTGAAAATTCAGAGGGAAATGTTTTATATAATGCTTATGTTATTCCATCAATCCCTGGGGAGATCCCATTCTTTTGGGATTTAATAGCAGCCTCAATTTCTGCAGCGGTTATTGGAGCAGTTAAACTAGACATGTCAAACTTGGTTTTAGGAAGTGTTATCATTTTTAAAAAGTTCTCCATCTCCTCTACACTAGGGGGATCCACTGGGTTGTGTAATTCCAAAAATTGTCTGATTGTATCATGAATCCTGGTTATATCCTGAACCTGGCACCCATCCTGTGTTAACAAAGAGGACATTGTAATTTTAGATTTATATTGTTTAAAAGCCTCATAGGGATCCCCATAAGTCTGCTTTTGAGTACCTTCTTGAAAAAGTACTTTCATAGTACTAGCCC
Source organism: Neoceratodus forsteri (assembly GCA_016271365.2). Lineage (NCBI taxonomy): Eukaryota > Metazoa > Chordata > Ceratodontiformes > Ceratodontidae > Neoceratodus > Neoceratodus forsteri. The sequence continues at coordinate 1,555,726,003 of CM057449.1, read as the reverse complement.
TATTATATTGTACCTCCTGTAATTGTTGTCTTATGTTTGTTATTTGGGAAGAATAATCAAAGTTGGAGGTGTTTGCCATTGAAAATAAATAATACGGCTGCTGACGTAGTTTTAAATAATGCAGAAATTTCAAATTTTCACTAGCTCTTCCAAGGTTTAGTAACGGTATTTTTAAGTCCTCTTTTGACTCCCTCCACCAGTCACCTAAATCTTCATAAAGAATAGTGACAGAGAGCAGTGCACTGATCAATGATTTAATAGAATTTAGTACAAGTGGACTTCTTAACAGAGGAGAACTCAATTGCCACCTCAGTTTTTGGGGAGATGTTACCGTACTGGATGAAAAAACACACTGAAGGAGTAAATTATCTGAAAAAGCCATAGGGTAAGTATAAAATTTACATGGGAGAAGGTTTTTAGACAGAAATATATAATCAATTGTAGAAGTAAGGGTGCTCCTTTTAAAGGTAAAGTTGGGACCCCCTTGTTGAAACTGTTTACTCTCTACCAAGCCAGATGTGTCTAATAGTTGAAATAAAGCTTTGGAATCACAATAAATCTTTTTCCCTTTATCCATAAGTCCACCTTTTGCTTTCTGTAACTCACAGTTAAAGTCACCACATAAAAAAATATGAAAAGAAGTAACTAAAAAGGGTTGAATCATTGAAAAAAGAGCAACCCTATCCATCTTTATCTGAGAGCAATAAACATTAATAAATCTGCATACCATGAAGTTCCATTTTCCATCCAGATTCATCAGTCTTCCTGGAATTAAATCAATGATTTTTATAAGAGAAAAATCATATGAATTAAAAAGAAAACCTTTATCATCAGCAGTCTGTTGACCGAAAGACCAGTAGGAAGGGCTCCAACACCATTCCCTTTGAAAAAACTGGCTTGATCCAGTGTAAACATCCATGTTTCTTGAATAAGACATATATTAATAGAGGAACTATGAATATAGCCATAAACTGTCTGACGTCTACTTGGATTTAATAAACTGCGAATGTTTAAGGATCCAATTGTAAATCCCATTTAATAGAAAAAAGTTCAACCATCCTGTTTCCTTCATTTTTTCTTTTTCCCTTTATACCCTTCCTGTGAGTGAAAAGGGGAAGGGGACTATCCTGTAGTGCCTGAGACTCAGGTTCACCACAATCCATGTCAGTATCACCCCACTGTGTGAATAAAACAGCGAAAGGATTGCTGGATTCAATCTCCACCTGGGGGGAAGGGGTTTTAGGTTCCTTGAGGACCTCCGAACTGCTACTACTGGAGAAGGAACCGGAGGATCTGGGGCTGGATTCACCTTCTGAGACCTATAACAAACAGGATAAAGAAGGGGAGGAAGGGTGGAGGTGGGGGGAGGTCAGAAGGGCAGGGAAGAGGCTGTTCTATTGACTGTCTCATAGTCTGGAATGGGTCTAGAGGTGGGTTAGCATCATCCACAGAGGTGGAAGCTGCTGTCTGAAGAGGACCAGCTGCTAAATCCTGAGCCTTCTGAATAAAAAGATCAGGGCTACCACAACAGGCTTTATTTTTTGCTGCCGATATACATTCTGAGAAGACATGTCCAGTGTCTTCACATAGGTCACATTTGGTAAGATTGGCACATTGAAAGGCAATGTGACCTATTTCTCCATAATTATCACAGTGGGGCCTGTCACAGGAACTAGACAAGTGGGTATGAGACCCACATTTATAACAGGCCCTAGGCTGCCCAGCATAAAAACAAACCCCCCTGTCTCTCCCCAATAGAAAAGCATTGGGAATATGTTCTATACCACTATCTGTTTGTCGTAATTTTACCTTGAACCCCCATCCTCCAGTCCAAAACTGCTCAGAGTCAAGAATGGCTTCTGGAGGACTTAAAACTTCACTTTTTTGGGACAACCAATAGGCAGTATCATCCACATGAACCCCCTCATTTCTAAACATTATCGTTACATATTTTATTAAAGGTTTAGACAATGGAATAACGAGAAAAGGGGTCCATATGGGTGAAAATTTTACCTGGTTATACCACTCCCAAAACAAATCCAAAGCATAGGCAGAACAAAAACTAATGTCAAATTTGTCTTCACCTGAAATGTTAATAAAAGCAAAGACCTCTCTAGGTGAAAAATGCAGAAAATCTTTTAATAGACTTTTCCCCACATAAAGTCTATCCAGTCTCACCTCCAGCCCCCCAATATAATGAAGCCTGACTGCATTTCTATGAGGTGCAGCTTCCTTCTTAATTTTAGAAAATAAGTCAGACATTAATGGCTTCTCCAAATCAGGTTTATGTTGTGACATAGTAGAAAGATGTTCAGTTCCTGAAATTAAAGCAGAGTCAGAAAGTTCAGTAGTCACAGAAGTAGTGGTCTGGAAGGCTGCAGCAGAGGGCCCTATGAGGGGTAAAGTGTCTGAACAAGCAGCAGATAACAGAAGATCAGTAGATGACTGAGGTTTCCAGGCCAGCTCATTTTGGGAAAAGTTTGATTTTGGGCCCCGACCAGGTGTAGGAAACCAGGTACCCTTTTTCAAGGTCCATCCTGCTTTGCTTAGAGCTTTTTGTGGAGACCATAAATCTACTGCCAGGGGTTGTGAGGGAGGATCAGGTGGAAGTGACCCCGAGGGAAGTTCTGAAGGCCCTTGAGGTGTAGAAGTATTCAAAGTGTTTATTGTTCCCAAATTGCACTTAGAAAAAATAAGAGCAGCCCGTTTGTCCTTACTATCATCCCCGACTTGTCTTGTGGCAACTGATGTCATTTTGAGAAAAAAAATTCTGAAACCCCATCTTAGTTTAAGGGGGTCATTTGAAATACACAGGGAGATGCAGAATTAGGGTTATCAGCTGAGGAAACAGGTAATGAGCTCTGGAACACAAACCCTGCAGTTTTCGAAAGCGTGGTAGAGCAAGACTCAGAAGCGGAGCTATCGCTGTCTAAGGTAGACTTATCTGGGTCTTTAGGGTGTGCAAGATCAGCAGGCAGCAAGTTTAAACCAGGTTGCAGTTCTCTTAACTCCGGTGAGGGCTCTAGGCACGGAATCATTACGGATTCTATACTGCCAGCCGACACAGGATCAGTTTCTAAAGAAATCACAGCATTCAAAACTTGTGCAGACTCACCACGCTGGTCGGAATCAGCAATATCTCTGCAAGCCTCAGCATCACAGCAAATGACAGCCTGTTCGGAAATACTGACAGGCGTAGCTGAGGAATGCATTGCACACAGCTGTTGCTGGAGTCGGTCTTGCTCTTTTGCCAAAGCAGCAAGCTGAAGCCTGAGCTGCTGCTGAAGAGCTTCTTGATTAGGAGTCTCAGTAGACACTGTACCAATCATCGGTTGAATCACTGGCTGAACCAAATCCATCATAGAAACAGGTGTCTTTGTGTCTTGCAACACAATATATATTAAAGACCCACTAATCTGACATGATCCACAGCCATTCTGTCAGAAACAGAAATATACTGCCCACTACCTGCATCCCTGAGAGAGGGGTGAGGGGAGAAGAGAATTAGAAGGTGGAGGGATGGTAGGACACCTCTGGCAGCAAGATATTTAGGGGTCTTAAAAGAGGCACCTGAGGTTTGAGGACTAAGGGCAGGAGCCCCAGCAGCAGGCCTATCAGGACCCCATGCATAGGAGGAGTAGAAGTCCCTTTGAAATGAACCACCGCTATACCCCCATGAAGACTGGGGAGTTAGAGCCTTCAAAGAGTGAAGAGTCATTTTTAATAACTAAGTCCTTCCATGTGAGCTCCACAATGAGGGCAAATATTTTCTGGCCACAAAAAAAAAAGAGTTAAGAAACAATTGTTGAACACTGGAAGCAAACCCAACCACACACAGCCATGAAAAGCAGTGAAGACAGTAGCCAAAATCAATTGCATGCACAGAGGCATCAGAGGTGTTGCATACAAAATGTAGTAAATGCCTACCAACCTCCAAGCCATGTGCAACCCACACCTGCATGGTAGCCAGTGATGATAGTGATTATAAATGAGTAACTGTAAAAACAGTCACTCATTTATAGTGATATTGTCATCAGGTTCTCTGCAAGTGTAGTGTTGCTATAGCAAGGAAAGTGACCAGAAGGGGATGGTAAGGGAGGTGTAGAGGAGGGAATTAGGAGGGAGGGTTTGTGTGGATAGGGGATCCTGCTGCAGTTGAGCCAGCCCTGTGGTGTGGTGGTAAGGTTGGCTGGCTATGGTGCAGCAGGCACTGGGTTTGGGTACCTGCTGGGGGGTGATTGTTTTACTGCTGCTTGTGGCTCTGTCTTTTTTGTTTATTTTACATCTGTGTTTTGCCCCCTCCTTGACTTGCACCCCCCTGGAGTTAGCAATCCTTATTTAGAAGGGTGCGGAAGGCAAAGCCCCCTGTGAGGGGGATATAGGAGGCACAGATCCTCCACAAAAACACTTAAAATAGCTGGAAGTTGGATCACTTGGGTTTGTATAACACTGAAATGCTTTTCAGTGATATATGTCCACTATGATATCAATCGCTATCATGACATGGAACCCTGCTGCACTTCAGTTTTAGCAGAGCTACTGGGCAATTTATCTACCGCAGTAGACAAAGACTTCAACAAGCTATTGTAATAGTTAACCATGTACACCTGGTAATTGTCAATATGGCAAGGCAAGGCAATTTTATTTATACGGCGCCCAATCCCTGGTGCTCTGGGCACCTTACATAAAAAAAAGGTAAGGTTATGACAAACAATAAAACACATGCAGATCTATAAATAATACATACAAGCTTGAAGCACTACACTAATTGATACATTTTAAAGGCCTGGTCTCTGTCAATATTAAACCTTGCATAATTTCCATTGAGGTCATACATTTGTCATCTTTGAGGAAGTCTCTTAGTCTAGAACCCATGATTTGGGGTATCCAGCTCCCAGGGATACATTTCCCTCCAATCTTGAGGCTGGGATTCCCCATCACTGGTTGGTACACACTCTTGATGTTTTTGAGCCCCAGGAAGGAACACAGCTGAGTATGAATTCTTACTAAAATGGTAAAAGGGGAGGAGACCAAGCCTTTCCGCAAGACCTTGGGAGATATGTATAACATTGTCCCGAGCAATAACCCCGCTTTTAAAATCTGTTCCCTCTCCACTAGTACCCATGCTGGAATATACGGGTCTAATAATTCCCTTTCTCTGGGCACACACCATTTCAGGTACTTATTCAATAGACTTGTCCAAAAGTAGATCCCGAAGTGAGATAATTTCAAACCCCCAAAACTTTTGGACACAGCCATTTTGCTGTAGGCCCTACAAGGAATTGTTCCTTTCCAGATGAATGAGGAAATTATGGAGTGGACTTGGGAGCACAAGAATTGACTTGTTTCCCCTATCTCTGGCACTGAGGAGGTCACTATGCACCCTAAATAACATCATTTCAGTGCTATGCCTGGCCCTGAAACCAGACTGGAATGGTTCATAGACATCAAAGGACATGAGGTGCTCTTCAAACTGTTGCACCACTACTTTCTCAACAACCTTGCCCAGAAATGGCAGGTTGGAGGTAGGATGGTAATTTGCCAGGATGTCAGGGTTGAGAGATGATTTCTTCTAGAGTGGTCTCACCAGAGCCTCTTTCAAGGCATCTGGAAAGATTCCCTCTGACTTTAAACAGCAGACAATCCCAGTGATCACTGGGCCAATGGTCCTGACACATCTCATCAAGAAACGAGTTGGGTCCGGGTCCAGTTCACAATAAGTGTACTTGAGCTTCGAGATCACCTCAATGACCTCGGCCACCCCCACTGGTTAAACTCATCCCAGACACACAGAGCACCTCTACTCACCCCAGGCCGGCCAATCTCCATGAGGCAAGACTTGCCTTACTGATGGGATCTCCAACCAGATGGAGGATACCCTGTCAGAGAAGAACAAAGCAAACTCCTCACACAAGGTGACTAAAAAAGCTTTTTTCAAACTGTAGACAGACTGTGTGTGACAGTCTGTCCACAGTCCAAAAAAGCTGAGATGGCCTCTTCTTCCCTCTGCCTTCTTATGGTTGCTTGCCCCTTGATACTCATAATAATGAGCATGCAAGGCCATTCTGTCCTCCTCCAACAGGGTCCTCCCCCAGCAATGTTCCAACCTTCAACCCCTAATCTTCATCGCCTTGAGATCCCAGTCAAACCAAGGGATCTCAAGTGAGAAGATCTGGGTCATATACGGACCAGTGTGATGGCATCAAGTGCTTCAGAAATCACCTTATTATAGGTGGCCAAAGCCTCACTCATGCCAACCCACGTGCAGCATCCACTCTAGATAAGTCAGCTACCTGCAGCAGTCCCCCTGGGGACAGTCCCCTCAAAGGGTGATAGCTGGCTATCTCAACAGGGGAGGGACTTTCAGAGGGGACCCCATACAAGAACTTCACTGTGCATTGATTAGACCAAATGAGCTGATCATTCTTGAGGTTTTTTAACGCAAGCCCCAGTGAGAACACCAGGTCAAGCATGTGGCCATGGTGATGGGTCACAGAAGTAACTACTTGTGTCAGGCCCAGTGATGACATCAACAGGAGGAGGTTATAACCAAATTATGAGGATTTTTCATCGACCCAGGCATTGGAGTTTCCCAGAATCAAACATTTGGGGGGGATTCCAACACCTTGTTGACAGCGAAGTCCACAACTTCCTGCAGGAAATCCCCTTCTGACCCCAGAAGGTGGTAAATGAGGAGAATCCTGCAGTCTGCACCTAGACCCCAATGCACTGCCACACTCTCAAAAGACCTGGAAGATCCCACTGGGTGCACGGCGAAGCCAAGATGGATCTAAAGCAGATGGCCACACCACCACCCCTGTATTCCCTCCTTGGACAATGCACCATGGAGTGCCCAGATGGGATGGCTGCCTCCAAAACTGGCACAGCATGGTCAGCCAACCAGGTCTCCATAATGCAAACCAGGTTGACCAATGAAATCAAGTTTGCCATAATTGCGATCTTGTTCCTCATTAGTTCCACCTATACAGGGCACCAGAGGCAGTGCACCCAGTCATTAGGGTGCCACATCCTTATGTCACTATCCCCTCTTTTTGCAGGGGGCTGCACCCCACACCCCCCCTTTCTAAACATTCTAACTCCAATGGGGCAGACCTCAGGAGAGAGCGGCGAAGTCCACAATGTGGCACCCTAATGATGGGCACACTGCCACTGGCACACAAATGGTCAGAAGGGTTCCTCATCAACCTGGCATTGCACAGCACAGCCTGATGGGGACTGGTGGATGTTGCCAGCCCTCTGACTGCCTGCCCACTCAGACTGGTGGGAACCCTGGGGATGGGGACTAAACATACCTGGCCTCTCTCTAAGCTCCATCTAATCACAGGGTGTCTTCTGCTTCTAACCACCCCAATGCCACTCACCTCCACCAAGCCCACTGCACCCTGCTGCCACCAACCTACTCATTCTCTCATAATGCCGACCTCCCAGCAGTGCATAGCTACAGTAGCTGAGACTGGGAGGTCAGAAAAGGGACAGAGGTCATGCAACTGGGAAGCAGAGTATGCTATATGCAGGGGTCCAAGGCTCTGGCACATCCCAACGCAGACCAGCACACCCTAAGTATCATGTATTATAGGTTCCCAGCTTTCCCTGACTTAGTAGGGATAGTTCTATTCTACTGGGCTATCCAAACTCTAAAAGCAAACACTCCTCACATCCACCTTTACACAAAACATAAACTAACCACACACACACACACACACACACACACACGCCACACTCAACACAAACTCTACCCCTACCCAATACCAAAACAATTCCCACCCACAAAACCCCAACCCTTCAAGTAATAAATTAAGTAATAAAATAGAACTATAATTTAGTTCTCTGGAGAGACCAAAAGAAACCATGCTATGAAAATGAGTGATAAATGATTGCAGCTCCTTCTCATAAAGGGCCTACAGAGCACTTAAAAGAGATAACAATGATTATAATAAGCACAAGTATAGGGAGTCACTTAGGATTTGTAAATCAAATATCAAGAAAGAAAAACACAAAACTGAATTTAAATTTGCTCACGGTGGTAAAAGTTTTTATTCATGCATAAACAACAAGAAATGTTCTTCAGAGAAAATAGGCCCAGTCAGAGGTGACATGGACATAATCACTGGCCCTAAGGAAATGGTTTGTCTATTTAATAATTGTTTTTGCTCTACCTTTACTCCTAAACAAACCTCCAATAAATCTCCATTACATGGATTAATAAATGCCCCCCAAAAAAAAGATCCACCTGTAAAGGTTACTCGAGAGGAGATGATTTCCAAATTAAAAAATATTAAAATGAATACATCTCCTGGACCAGATGATATCCACCCAAGAATCTTGAAAGCAATTGAACCCTGGCTGATAGATCCTTTGTATATCTTTTTTAATATGTCTATAGAGTCCAGCGAAGCCCCCAAGGAGTGGCGCCAAGCTGTTGTGGTACTTATTTATAAAAAAGGCCATCATAGTAATACCATCAACTATCGATCAATAAGTCTAACTTGCATTTTGGGAAAGGTTTTAGAGTCAATAATTAAAGATAGGCTCGAAGACAAAATAGTTTAAAAAAATATCATGGATGACTCACAACATGGTTTCAAAGCAAAGAGGCCTTGTTTAACTGCTAACCTAGTTTTCTATGAAAAAGTCATTGCTTTGCTTGAGAATGAGAATTCTGTGGATATTGTCTGTCTTGACCTCTGCAAGGCATTTGATAAGGCTCCCTATATCATATTTTAATAGACAGCATGAAAAGGTTAGAATTAAACAGGTCACTTATTACCTGGATTGACGCATGGTTGGGAGATAGGGACAAGGCAGTTAGGATAAGAAGTCACTACTTTAATAAGGGATATGTCACTAGCAGAGCTTCCCAGGGCTCAGTCTTGGGTCCATCCCTATTCTCTATCTTCATTTCAGACCTTAATACTAATTTAAACAATTTTGCAATTAAGTTCACTGATGACACCAAACTAGCAGCCGATGTCAGTACTATAGATGGGTACCATAAACTGAGAGAGGATCTCCTAAAATTGGAAAACTGGGCCAGGTTACACAGCATGATGTTTAACCCTGACAAGTGTGTTGTTATGCACCTGGGCAAAACCAACCCATGCAATGATTACTTTATGGATGGTAAATGCCTAAAAAGTGTTAGCAATGAAAAAGCCATTGGGGTCCTTATTAGCAACGATCTTAAGTTTAGTAATCATTGCACTGAAGTAGTTAAAAAATCTACCAAACTTATATGCTGTATCAGGAGATTGATTACTTCAAGCAGTAGAGCATGTATTATACCCCTATACCAAGCACAAGTTCACCCAATACTCGATTATGGTTCACCATTATGGAGCCCTTATTTATGTATCAATAGATTGGAGAGTGTGCAAAGGAGACTCACACAAATAGTGGATGGTATCCAACATGTACCATACGATTGTAGATTAAGGGTATTAAAACTTCATACCTTGGAACTCAGAAGGCTGAGAGGGGCTCTTCTGTTAATGTTTAAAATAATTAGGGATAATTCAATCTTGACAGAATTGAGACTTAGTATTAATTACAGAGAAACCAGCCTTAGAAGTCATAAACTACCTCTTATGTTCACTAACCCTAAAGGACTAGTAAAATGAAGCTTCTTTACCCAACGGAGTATTCCCCTGTGGAATTCTTTTCCAAGAGATATTGTTGAAGTGGGTACTTTTGATTCATTTAAACTTAAATTAGACAGGTATTTGACAAAAGACTTATTATGGGACCATTAACCTGCATGCAGGAGAAGTGCTTTATGGGCCAAAAGCCTTCTGCACTTCTTAACACTCCTAGTATGAATCCTAGTAATGTCCAAAGTCAATTTACAGAGTTTGAGTTGTATCTAAAATCAGACACTGCCAATGTAGTATTGTCACAGTACACTCTCACCAGACTGCAAACAATCCCACACAGGAACTGTGCTCTCACCACCAACGTTCCATAATGTTAGATTTTAGGCAGGTCCTGTGCTGCTGCAGGATTATCTACAGTAGGAGGAAACATTCTGAAGGTGACAATCCTCAGAGCAATAATTATCCCAGGGGCTGCTCTCACCAGTACCAAGAATAAAATCACCTGGGGCATAGATCAAAGAGATAAACCTGGAGGGCTGTACTCACCGGAACCAAGTCCCCAAACACAACACTCAGCACCCCTCTCACTGGCACTCAGCTAAGTCCAGAAAGGGCAGAACTTCCACAAAGAAGAACACTCCTCACACAAGGACAGGCAGGTATAAGTTCCCAACAGCAGAGCAATCAACAGTTCTGAAATGGTAGACTGTACCAGCTAATTCCCTACTGTGGCTCTCCCACCAGGACTGGCAATGAACCTGCACAGCAGATAGACTAGGGAACCCAAGTCACCGTCCATACCAATTAGCCACACCATTAACCTGCCGGAGGTAAACACTCTGAGAATACAGATGTTATAGACATAAAACATTCACAGTAGCTGAACCTAAAGATATAGGCTTCAACATGCAAAAGGCAGTTTGTAATGGAGGTGAGATCTCAGTATTACCCCCGTCCACAACCAGCCTCCTTAGTAAAACCTGATGACATGCAGGGGAGACCTTTCAGGTATCATCCTCCTCAAAACAGTGCCTCTGGTCAAAAGCTCACTTTCAGACAACAGCATTCAACTGTGGTCACTATCGACGCTCCTCCGGTTTCACTCCTCCAGAAGTTCCTCCAACATATTCCGTGGCACTGGATTTTGATCTAAGCTGAAAACAAAAAAGCTTGCTCCTCACACTACACCCACTCACCCGACCCTACCTAACACTTTGATCTGACATCTGATCTTAAAACCTAGTGATAAAATAAAATTAAAATTTAGGATTCTGGACACAATAAGTGATCACGGGTCACAGCGTCATAAAATTGCTTTGTCTCTCTGAAAATAACACAAATAAATGTAGATAGGGAGGAGAAATTTGAGCTAATTCAGAGACCTTACAGGCAGCAGCCCAGCATGGCCACCATCTTGTTCTTCAGCTCCCAAAGCCAAGTGTAGCACAGGTATAAGTGTGCTTACCCATAGCATCCAACTTTTTGGATTCTTTGTCAGGGGCATAGCTCATACGATGGGAAGGTTGAGACCCATCATGACCAGCCTAATAGTCACTGAGTCACTGTTTAGCTAAGTGTTATGGATAAGATAAAAGGGCAGGATACTGTTTATCCAACTTGCAAGGGACAGCAGGCAATGTACTGGGCCTGTGCCTGGCAGCCATGGTAGCCTCCTCTAAAGCAGGGTAAATGACAAGAATGGTCATGTAAGTGGATGTGGGGAGCTCCAGAAATTACTACAGATTCAATTTAAAAGAGTTCTCTTCTTCAGCAACAAAGCCATGTGTGCCATGCATGAGAAATAGTAAAGCCAAAAAGGAGGTACCGTTGACTGGACCTTGGAGTCTACATTTTTTTTTGGGGGGGACAGCAAGACTACACAGAGTCAGCAGTTCTCTCAGCACAGACTGGGTGCTTGGTAAATAGGAGTCCAACAAAAGCACAGAGACCAAGCAGTACCCCCATCTAGACTGCATTTATTTGCTGAAGTGCATAGTGCATCACATCACAGAAAAATAATAATATCAAAATTAAGCTGTAAATGACAGACCATCAACTCAATGAGCACTGGTACCTCAAGGTGTATACCTCTTCTTAAGGGGGTGGCTACCAACCATTGGAAATGGCTATAAGAGATCCAAGGTACCGAAGTCAATATGAGTAATTAAATAAGAGACCTAATGCTCAGCTAATAGCAAAGTGCATAAATATATGATTCCTCTTAATTGCTAGCAAATCATTTGGTAAGTACTATACTGTATATACTGTATAACATCAGTCAAGGAGAATACCTATCATAAAAAATATATTTGTAATGGAAATACAGTACATGGGTGACAGACAGCCAAGGTGCTGCACAATGGTGCTCACTCAGAACGTACATAAAAAAACATATGGAACTACGTTACCACATACCTGTAAGTCAATTTCACAATTTTAATAAAAGTTGCTTTGTGAATTATAGCAGTGTTGTAAGATGAAATCAATAAAGAGAACCAGAAATACCTTTACAAATATGCAATACTTAATTTATATTAAATTGCATAAAATGATAATGCCTTTCAAACACTAGCAAGCTGAATTATACACACTACACCATGAAATAGACACTTGCTAAAAGTACCAACAAGTGGGCAAGCATAACATACAAAAATTCAACTGAGGATGGAAATAAGCTGAGGTGCTACACAGTAGTGCTCATGCCGGTTGGCGAAACCAGCCAAAAGGCCTATGCCCTCTCAAAGTATGATTTAGATACTAAAGGTAAGAGAATTGGCATGGTGAAACATAACAATGGTGTGGTGTACCAATTATTAGTTGACAAAGACAATAGTAACATTGTAACATATACAGTACATACCAAAACCATAAATACAATGTGCAAAGGTGAAAATGATAGCCAAAAACAACATATATATATATACATATAGTATACATACATACATATATATATATATATATATATATATATATATATGTATGTATATATATAAATGCATCAGTTAGGGTTGTTCCACAGCGACAAAAGTGAGGAAATTCAATGTTAGGGTTGAAAACCTTAACTGCACATCCCCCCCACTACCACCACACACACACACATACATGCAAGTAGGGGAAGGACCAAGGCAAGTGGGCAACAGAACCAATCACACACATCCAGCAGGAGGTGTATACCTGTGTTACTGTAGGAAGTGAAGAAATCCAACTTAAGATACAGTATCATACATTATTTACAAAGTTGTTCTTCGAGGTTAGTTCACATAAAGGTGAACCAAGCTGGCAGTAGCGAAAATGGTGTACCTCACTTTGTTTTCAACATATGGGTGGCAAAAGGTGTCATGGGCACCGCAATGTTAGTCTATGGCAAATTGCTCAATTTTGGAACAGTGTAACTTTATAATCCTTAAGTGTTTAAGCACAATAGCAGGAAAAAGCACATCTGTGGGACCAGGTCTTGCCACCCTGCAAACTTCAGCCCAAAGGACCTAACCGTTTGCTTGCAGGTTAATGGCAAATATGTGCAGTCATTAGGAGCATACTTTCACAAAATACTTTCACAAACACGAAAGTGTCATAGCATGACACTTTCACATTTGCGAAAGATTTTCGAAAGTATTTCAGGGAATGTGCAAAATCCTGTTTTGGATCTTGTGAACCCCAAAATACCATATGTGTAGTCTGTGTTAAGTGTTGGTGGCAGTGTGTGGCCTAAGATGTTCAGTTGTCTGGACTGATATGCGTTTAGCAGTGTGTGGAATGTCTGGGATGAGAGTTAGCAGGAATAGCATACAACTACCTAAACCATGAAACCACACACATGCCACAGCTCGATGGGAGCATGGGTGTGTGGTTTCATGGTTTACATAGTTGTATGTTATTCCTGTTACCTGTTGCTGGTTGTGTGTGATTGGTTGTGCTGCCTTGGTCCTTCCCCTACTTGCATGTATATGTGTGTGTGTGTGGTTGTGGTGGTGGTGGAATGTACAGTTAGGGTTTCTAACCCTAACACTGAATTTCCTTGCTTTTGTCGCTGTGGAACAACCGTAACTGATGCATTAAACAGAGTTTTTGACATGAATTTCCCTTCTTTTTAAGAATGTGCACTATAAATAGTGAATGGAATGTGGTGGTGGGAGCGCAGGGCCCACCATGTGATTTTTTGCGACTTTGCTGTGCAAAAACTGTATAACCAACTGAAATGAAAATTGGTAAATAAAGACATGTACCATGGTACACTCTGTGTGCAGAATTGTGTGTATCTCCATTCAATGGTCAGACAGCGCCAACAAGGCAACATATACAATTCAGCAACCGTAAGTGCCAGTGACCCAAAAATTGGCACATTGAAAGATAAATTATAAATCTTTGTACATTACAAATGTCAGGCAAATTGTACAGATGGTTCAGAAGTTATTGAAGTGTAATGAACCAAATTTTCATTCGTCAGAGTGGCAGAATTCCGCACCTGTAAATGTTTTACACATGAAACCACTGCAAGGCACTTCCAAGCCACTAGGGCTACCTATGCTATAAATTTAAAGGCAGAAGCACAATGCAGAATGCTATGCACAAAACATTAAGTGTGTCACGCAGTATCTCCACAGTGAATTATTTTTAAAACATGTAAACAGTGGGCCTGCCCGTCGGCGCAGCGGTAGTGCTACCGCTTGCGATGCCAGTGACCCGGGTTTGGGAATGAGCCTGGGGAGCTGGAGGGCCAGCCGAGGGAGAGAAGGCTGAGCATCTGTGGACCGCTCACCTTCTCCAGGGAGGGAGGGGGGACAAGGCTCGGTGCTTGACCGACCCCAGGCGGAGGCCTGGGGCACAGCGAGCACTTAGCCATTCCAGGAGGGTCGGGCATGCCAGACATCAGCGGAGCACTGCCTTGATGTCAGGGCACATGGCACACCCAGGAAATAGGAAAAAATACCTCCTTCGCTCCTGGTAGATGGAACGCCAGCACAGACCTCAATGGTCTCCTGTCTGTACCACACGGCGGCTCCAACGAAGTGACATTAGTTTGGGGTGTAAGGACCCCACCTCATCCCCACCTGGGAGGAAATCCAAGGCTACATGGGGGTACCGCCGGGGGGCTCCAGGCATGGAAGGAACCGAGGCAAATGCCAGGCGCTCCCAAAGAAGCAGAGTGCAGGGGGCAGAGGTAGGTGGAGAAAAATAGAAAGAACACAAAAAAACAACAACATGTAAACAGCATAATTAACATATCCAGGACATCCACTCTACACCCTCCAAATCTCATATGAAAAGATCAAACCATTCCAGATATATTACATTTTTATGTTTCTGTACCTTTAAGAAGTCTTCCACCACAAAATGGCGGAAATCAAGGCAGAAAATGCACTAAAATGGTGGACTGTGAAGCGGGCCAACTTCAAATGACTATAACTGTGGAACAGAAGAAAAAATTACCCACTTTAGTAATTATGTTTCTTCTAATGGAGTCTTGCTGTATTCTGACTATAGCAGTTAGCCCCAGCACTCAAGGAGAGAAGAGGGTTAATTTTCTATGCAGAACATAGAATGTTGAGCTCAAGCTCAGTTCAAACCTCTGTCTGCTGCACTTAGAAGCACAGCTGTCAGATTCTTACGAGCTAATACTAACTACTATGTGGAAATTGTAAAATTTTTACTAGCCAAATGGCAACCAAATATTTTGGATCCCCAAAAGACTCAAGTCAAGAAATCCAAAATCAAAAACCAGGTAGTGAACAACTTAAGACTGTTAAATTAATAATATAACCCACTTCCCCTCTCTGAAAGGAGGGAGTGCCCAAATGCACCCCTGGGGTGCAACACTGCAAATGCCAGCCTACTTCCCAAAAACAGGTTCTGAGAGGGGAGGCAGGGAGGGAGGTCAGAATACAGCAAGACTCCATTAGAAGAAACATAATTACTAAGGTGAGTAACTTTTTCTTCAAACCACATGAAGTCTTGCTGTATTCTGACTATTGCAGACTACCAAGCAGTACCTCCATGGAGGAGGGAATCAAACCTACCTTGGGAATAGGCTCTGCAGTATTGCCGTACCAAACTGAGCATCACTCCTAGCCTGGATGTCCAGGGAGTAATGTTTGGCAAATGTATGGACTGTTTTCCAGGTGGCTGCTTTACATATTTCTAGCAAATGAATATTCCTGGCCACAGCCAGGGAAGCAGCTGTACCTTTATTCGAATGAACCCTCAGACTTGAGGGAGATATTTTGCCTAGCTTCTCATAGCAGAATTTAATACAAGACACAATCCACCTGGCAATAGTTCTCTTAGTGGTAGGTTTTCCCTTCCCCACTTCCCAATAAGTGAGAAACAACTGGAGGGAGTCAAACCTGTGAGCCTTAGTACGCTCAGTGTAGTAACTAAGGGCTCTTTTAACATCCAAACTGTGTAAACTTCTTTCTCCTGAAGAAGAGTTATCAGTGAAGAACACAGGGAGAGACATAGATTGGTTCAGATGAAAATCTGAAACCACTTTAGGTAAAAACCTCCTGTTAGTTCTAAGGACCACCTTATCTGTATGGAATGAGATAAAATCAGGCTCCACTGACAGAGCTTGCAATTCACTGATACACCTGGCAGAGGTAATAGATACCAGGAACACAGTTTTCCAAGTCGAGTACTTAAGCTTTGCTGAAGACAAAGGCTCAAAAGGGGGTTGCATAAGCTGAGCAATGCAAACATTAAGATCCCAAGCAGGGGTAGGATCCCTAAAAGGGGATTGGTATGAAGCAATCCCTTGTAAAATTTACAGAATACAGGGTGAGATGACAGTGAGGAAAGCTTTCCCACTGACAGAAAAGCAGAAATAGCTGACAAATATACTTTGAGAGTAGCTGGTCTGAGGCCTAGGCCATTAAGATGAACTATATAATCCAGAACTGTAGACAATTCAGCAGTGTCTGGGGATATATGTTTCTTGGAACACCAAATGCTGAATCTTTTCCATTTGGAGTTATATGTTTTTCTGGTGGTAGGCTTTCGAGAGGCTCTGAGAATATCCAGAACCCCTTGGGACAGATGCAAATCTGCATACTCTAACTCTTCAAGGGCCATGTCTTGAGATTGAGAGACCAAAGACTGGGGTACCAAATCTTCCCCTGAGAAGAGGTTAACAGGTTGTAATTCCTGGGAAGAGACAGGGGAAGATGGACTGCTAGGGACAGCAACAGGGAGTACCAAGGCTGCCTGGCCAAGTCTGGAGCAATCAGAATCACTTTTCAGGGTTGTGACCTTATCTTGACCAGAACCTTGAACAGTAGAGGAAAAGGAGGGAAGGCATATAGAAATTTCCCCTCCCAGTTCAAGATCAGAGTATCCAGAGGGACTGAGCCCAAGACTGGGGGTCTGCAACAACACATAGGAAGTTGGTGATTGTCTGGGGCTGCAAAGAGATCTATCTCTGGAGTGCCACACCTTGAAAAAATCACTTTCAACACCGGAAGGTCCAGGGACCAAATTTTGATGGCCCTGGGAGATCCTGCTCAATGCATCTGCTAGCACATTGTCCTTCCCTGGAAGGTGGACTGCTATCAGAGAGGTCTGCCGAGAATAAGTTAGGGACCAAAATTTCATGACTTCCATGCACAAGGCTGTGGACTGAGTGCCTCCATGCTTGTAGATGTACTGCATGGTGGTGGTGTTCTCTGTCCTGACCTGAACCACCTTTTTCTGCACTGACTGAGAGTAAGCTTGCAAGACCAGAAAGACTGCCCTGAGTTCCAAGAGATTGATATGAAAAAGGGATTCCTGAGGGGACCACAGTCCCTGGGTTGTGAGAGCCCCCAGATGGGCTCCCCAACCCAATAGAGAAGCATCCTTGGTTAAGACCACAGAGTGAGACTGAGTGATGAATGGAACTCCTTGTCTGAGGTTGCCCTGATCCTGCCACCATTGGAGAGCCTGGATCAGAGTCTGAGTCACTGGAACTAGTTTGGTTAGAGAATCTTTCTTCTGAGACCAAAAGGCCCTCAGGTGAAACTGAATGTCCTCATCTGAAATCTGGCCCCTTGGACCACTGCTGCAGAAGCTGCCATGTGGCCCAGAAGCTGAAGGAAGTGTCTTGCTGGCCAAGAGACCAGAAGGTGGAATGAGAAGCCAGCTCTACAACAGCCCTTGCCCTTTCCAGGGGAAGAAAAGCTCTTGCTTTGACTGTATCCAGCTCTGCACCTATGAAAGTGAGGAGCTGTACAGGCTTGAGAACTGACTTGGGAAGATTGAGAAGGAATCCTAGGGAAGTGATCACTTGCTGAGTCAATAGCAGGTCTGACTTTACTTGGTCTGGGGACTGACCCACAATAAGCCAGTCATCCAGGTATGAAAATATGGAAATATTCTTACTTCTTAAAAAGGCCACTACTACTGCTAGGCATTTTTTGAATACCCTTGGAGCTGATGTCAAGCCGAAGGGCATTGCTTTGAACTGATAATGGCCTGAAGGCAATTCGAACCTGAGGTCATTTCTGTGGGAGCACCTGATGGGAATGTGAAAGTAGGCATCTTTTAAGTCCAGGGAGGCTAGCCAGTCCCCTGGCCTTAGAAAGGGAAGGATTATTCCCAGAGTCACCATTTTGAATTTTGGTTTTAAAAGATGTTTGTTCAGGTATCTTAAGTCTAGGATGGGTCACCACTCTCCTGTCTTTTTTGGGGTAAGGAAGTACCTGGAGTACAGACCTTTGACCCTGTGCAATATAGGAAATCTCTCTACAGCCTTTAGAGCCAGTAGAGATGAAACCTCTGCCTCTTAGGCAATGGATTCGGAGATGTTTGCAGGTAGAAAAGATCTGGCACTTAGCTTTGGAAATTTCTTGAAGCTGAGAACCAGCCCCTGGCTTACCACCTCCAGGACCCACTTGTCTGAGGTAACAGACTTCCAGTCCTGGATGAAGTAAGCCAGCCTGCCTCCTACAGCAATGGGGGAGTCAACCCGGGCTGACACATCAGGGTGTCTGCTTGGCAGGAGCCCTAGGTTAAGGGGTGGATGCAACACTGCTCATCCCCCTTCTGCCTCTCCCTCTGAAGGACCTTCTCTGAGGAAAAGGAGAAGAGGCCTCTTTTTCATGTAATTCTCTGTCTGCTCCCCAAACAGAGAATTACCCACCACAGGGAAATCCATGGCCTTAGCCTAGGTGTCCTGTGAGAGACTAGTACATCTGAGCCAAGCCATTCTCCAAAGGGCCACAGATGTAGCCATGACTCTAGATGACACATCATTGGAGTCCACAGTAGCATGGAACTGTACCTTAGATGCCTTAATCCCATCAGCAACCACCCCCTCCAGCTCTGAGGCTAGCTGGGGGAGGCCTGCTTAGCCTGTGCCAGTACAGTGTCCCACCTGGACTTCTGGTACCTGGCTGCATAGGCCATATAATTAGCCTGCCTGAGTCCCAAGGCAGATGCCATGTACTGTTTCTTTGCCATGGCATCCAGCTTCCTAGAGTCTTTATCTGGGGGTTGTGAAGCCAAGGGTATATTAGCCTTATCACAGGCTGCAGCCTGCACAACCCCAGCATGACTGCATTGTTGATACAAGTACTCTGTACCTGAACCTGATAAGGTGTACCTTTTGTCCATCCTTCTGTCAACAGGAGGTACAGAATTTGGAGTTTTTAAAATCTTTTGTGTCTGTCTCCAAAAAGACTTATGAAGGGGAATAGACAGTCTCTTGGACTCTGGGATGTCCATCATCTCCATATAATCAGGTTCCTCTTGTTCATCCATGGCTTCCTCCACAGGGAGCCGGAGGGTTTCTTCCACTTTCCTGTAAAACATGTAGTGGGAAGGGGACTCAGAAAGCCTAGGAGGGGAAACACCAAAAGGCCTGTCTGGGGAGATGTCCGGTTCAGTGGGCTCATCCAGACCTTCCCCACCATCGTCATCATCATCATCATCATAATCTTCATCCCCCTCCAAATCCAGTTCATAAAAATCTTCAGAGGGATAACCTTGAACCGGAGGGACTGACCGAACTGAGCACCTGCCAGAAGGTGCCGGATCAGATGGAACTGGGTGAAGCAATTCTACAATCCTTATCACTTTGGCAATCTCTTCAACGGTCAGAAAATGGGTCTTTGGATCTGAACCGGCTGATTTTTCTTTTCTTTGTCTTTTTGTAGGAACTGATCCCTCAGGATCAGCTTTCCTCTTGCCCAAAGAAGTATTGCCCTGGTCAGAGGGCGCTCCCTCAAGTTTGGTCGGAACCGAACCAAGCTGGCCATCCGAGTCAGCGGACTTCACAGCCTCCTTATCCCTAAGCCTACCTAATCTTTTTTCCAGGGTAGACTTAGGGACATATTTACAGATTTGGCAGTCTGAATCGAGGTGGTCAAACCCCAGACAATAAACACAGGTGGTCTAGGGATCAGCTTTAGCAAAGACCTCCCCACACACACTGCAGTGTTGAAACCCAGTGGGCCCAGTTTTTCTTTTGGGTTTCTCAGACATAGCCATCCTAACCACAAACTTACCCTTTTTATGGCAAACAACCAGGCAAGACACCCTTATTGGTTTCTAACTGTGTCATGGGTATTGGAAAAAACCACAAGAAAATGCATTTTTTTAAAAACCGATATGGACCAGTAACCACACTCTAAGTTTAGAAACAAAGACAGAATATGTAATTCACTAAATGGCAGGTTCAGCTGAACCATTCGAAAATCTATTTTACAATTTCCACAAGTTTACTATGTCTACTTCACTACCTAGTACTTACTGTACCACAGATAGAGATCTGAATCGAAACTTGCAAAAAAATAATCTGTAAAACCCAAGACTTTAACTGACTTTCGAACTGCGAGCAAAGGAGAAATCTCCAGAGCGACCATTCAGTTAGGCGGAGTAAAGAATCTGATGGTTGTGCTTCTAAGTGCAGCAGACAGAGGTTTGAACTGAGCTTGAGCTCAACGTGCTATGCTTTGCATAGAAAATTAACCCTCTTCTCTCCAGGGCAGTTTGAGTGCTGGGGCTAACTGCAATAGTCAGAATACAGCAAGACTTCATGTGGTTTGAACAACATTTTTTCACCAAACAAAAACTGCCATGTTCCTTGAAGAAAGGTATTTCTACCTGCCAACTTTCAGACCAATCAACCACACACTCCTGTGCTATGTGTCACAGAAGACAGTGCAGAAAAATAGGTGAAACATAATATTTTGGACTGCACTATGCAAACGCAAAACACAAGCAGTAATGGTAATGCAAACGGTGATGAAAACAGTGAGGTTAAATAAAATAGTAACGCTAACTGTAATGCAAATGCAAGCCCAAATGGTAATGCACATGGTGACGCAAACGTAAATGATAACACAAATGGTAAGAGAAACACAAACGTTAATGAAGACAGAAATGGTAATGCAAATACTGTAGTAACACAAATGCTCACGGCAACAGAAATGCAAACGTTAATGAAAACAGTAATGCAAATCCTAATGGAAAAGCAAATGCAAATAGTAACGAACATGGAAACGGTAACACAAACACAAACAGAAATGCAAACAGTAATGGCAATGGCAACGCAGAAGGAAACAGTAATGAAACTGACATCATAAACGCTACCGAAAACGCAAACGGTAAGACCAACAGAAATGCAAATGGTGACAAACATTCAAACAGTAACAGTAATGCAATTGGAAATGCAAACGGTTATGGTAACACCAATGATGACACCAAAGGGAACAGTAACAGAAATGGAAATGCAAATGCAAGAGCGTATGCAAATGTGAATCATAACACACACAGTCACGGTAATGCAATAGGAAATGCAAACACTTACAGTAACACCAACGATGCCGCCAAATGAAACACAAACACAAATGGAAAGGCAAACGGAAGAGCATATGCAAATGCAAATGGTAATGCACATGGTGACGCAAAAGGAAACACTAACAAAAACAGTAATGGAAATGCAAATGTTAACAGTAATGCAAACGCAAGCGCTAATGCAAAGGGTAATGCATATGGTGATGTAAACAGGAACGCAAATGAAAATGGTTACGGAAACGCAAGTGTAAATGCTAACTGTAACAGTAATGGAAACGCACACACTTTTTTTTCCCAAAAGGTACTCTCAGAAGCACAGTGAATACAAAGAATGTATACATAATAATGGGCCTCAGAGCAGAAAATGAACACTTTGAATACTAAATTGCTTATTTCTCAGAACCGTACGACGTAGAAAGAAAAATTTAAATCTCAAATTATTTATGACTTTCCTGGCTAGTTTTGCATTTAGCCCCCTAGCAGGGTGCTAAGCATTTTTCCAACAAAAAGTCCGTATCTCAACCCCAAAAGATTGTCAACTTCTGAGTGCCATAACTTTGTAGCTGTCTAATATTTTGCCACCAAAAGGCACTTCTGTGAGATCTTGACTTTCTTCCCTCCAAATTTCAGCCCAAAAGACCAAACCGTTCTTTTGCAGCAGGGTGGCAAACATTCCCTATTGCTTTGGGCATAGTGTCACAAAGTAGTGTCATGATTTGTGACACTTTCGCAAAAAAAAAATCATGAAAGTGTTGAATGTGTGACACTACTTTGTGACATTACTGTTTACAAAAATTTGAAAAACATATTTCTAGGGTGACATAGCTAGCATCCTCAGGACTCGTCTAGGTGAACGCAGCAAGAATTGTGTCCCTAGAGGGTCCCAAATTTAAATGCCAAACATTTCTGTGACCACCAACTGAAAACAAAATGGTGGATTTGTGATACTAGATGGGTAATTTGCGACACTAAAAACTATTTAATATTTTTTCACGAAATCTTTGAAACACACATCAGGGACCCCTGCTGCATGTTCCCTGAAGGTTTTGAACTGGTTATGCAGACTGTGCGACCTGTAGGTGTGAGCAAAGAATGCACAAACATGCATAATTTGTGTACTGTTTGGCACTCTGTAGCTCCCCAACCATATATCTGACCATTACGAAACTTGGCACATCCAGAGATCTATGGTACCAGACTATGCATTCCAGATTTCAGGAAACTCCATCATACGGTGGCAAAGTTATTAAGCTGTTAAATTTCAGATTTAACCATAAATGGGGTACTCAACCCTAACTATAATGGCTATCATCTTTATTGGCATAAAATAAAAAATAATATTTATTTAATCAATTAATCAGCTACAACAAACTACAGCACTGTTCAGTACAGTACTTTAAACTGTTTGAAGTAGTCTGTCACACCCCTTTGTTTTCGGTTATCAAGTGACTTTCCCCATACTTGTTGCTTCATCGCTCATAGAAGCATAACTTGTACTGGATCCAAGTCAGGCTGGCTCTCCAAGTACTGGACACACTGTGTAAAATGTTCTACAGCCTCTGAATGATTAGGCACAATGGGGCTGTCCAAGTTATCGGGGTGTGCATTGGTGTGTTAGAAGGGACAACCCCAATGCACACCCTGATACCTGTTAGTGGGGATGGGGTGGGCATGGGGTGCAAGGGGTTGGAACCCTAACATCAAATTTCCTCGCTTTTGTCACTGTGGAACAACCCTAACTGATGCATTAAACAGAGGTTTTTTGCCATGAATTTCCCTTCTTTTTGAGAATGTGCATCATAAATAGTGAAATAACGGTAACGCAAATGCAAGCACAAACGGTAATGAACATGGTGATGCAAACATAAATGATAATGCAAACGGTAATAGAAACAAAAGGGCAAACATTAATGAAAACATAAATGCAAATGTAAGGGCGTATGGAAACACAAATCATAATGCACATGGTCATGGTAACGCAATTGGAAATGCTAACACTTATGGGAACAGCAACGATGATGCCAAAGGATACAGAAACACAAATGCAAATGGAAGCGCATACGGAAATGGAAATGGAAATGCAGACAGTGACGCAAAAGGAAAAGCAAACAAAAACAGTAATGGAAACACAAATGTTAACAGTAACACAAAAATGCAAGCACAAATGAAAATGCAAAGAGTAACGCACACTGTGGCATAGACAGGAACGGTAATGCAAATGATTACGGAAATGCAAGTGGAAACGCTAACTGTAACAGTAATGAAAATTTCCCCCCCAAAAGCTGCATTGAGAAACATAGTGAAGAATGTAAGGATAATAATGGGCCTCGGAGCAGAAAATGAACATTTGGAATACTAAATGGCTATATCACAGGAACCGTACGACATAGAAAAAAAAAATTTTATATAATTTATTACTTTCCTGGCTGGTTTTGCACTTAGCCCCCTAGTAGGGGCTAAACATTTTTCTGACAAAAAGTCTGTATCTCGAAGCGTTTCCGAGATATGGGCCCCGAAAGGCACGGCAGACGCCGTAATGTTAGTCTATGGGAAAATGTGTCAACTTTGGAGTACTATAACTTTGTAGCCCTCTAACATTTTGTCACCAAAATACCAAAAGGCACATCTGTGGGATCTTGGCTTTCTTTCCTCCAAATTTCAGCCCAAAAGACCAAACCATTCTTTTGCAGCAGGGTGGCAAAGATTTCCTAATCTTTTGTTCATAGTGTCGCAAAGTAGTGTCGTGATTTGCAACACTTTAGCAAAAAAAAGCACAAAAGTGTTGAATGCATGATACTACTTTGCAACACTACAGTTTGCAAAAATTTTAAAAACATATTTCTGGGGTGTTTAACCCCCCAAAATAGACATGGCCAGCATCCTCAGGGCTCGACTAGGTGAACACAAAAAGAATTGTGTCCGTAGAGGGTCCCAATTTTAAATGCCAAACATTTCTGTGACCACCAACTGAAAATAAATTGGTGGATTTGCAACACTACAAGGGTCATTTGCAACAATAAAAACTGCATTTGCGACACTGTCGAACTTTTTGTTAACTTTCCCATTGACTATAATGGGAAACTTGTTGTTTGAATAACTTTTGAACTGCTCAGTATTTTTTCACGAAATCTTCGAAAGGCACATCGGGTACCCTGGTCGCATGTTCCCTGAAGGTTTAAGATCAGTCATGCAGACTGTGTGACCTGTAAGTGCGAGCAAAGAATGCACAAAAGGCATAAATATGACTTTCTATAGTGCTATGTAGCTCCACAACTGTATATCAACCATTACAAAACTTGGCAGATCCAGAGATCTATGGTACTGCTCCATGCATGCCAGGCTTCAGGCAAATCCATCGACAGTTATATATATATATATATATTTATATATATATATATATATATATATATATATGTTATAGTAGCACGGTAGTGCCACTATGAATAATTGAGGAGCCATTTACATGTTAAACCCAAAATTTTGCACCTTAATAACTTTGCAACTGTTCTACAGATTTGTCTGAAATTTGGAATACATGATCAAGACCCATACGCATGTAGGATCTGCCAAGTTTTGTACCGGTCACATATCGACTGTGGAGTTATTGTGATCTGCACAGACGCTTTATGCTTTTCTGAATGTTACCGTCGCCTCACAGGTTGCACGGTTTGCGCGACTGGTCCAAAATCTTCAGGAACGGCTGGCGGGTTCCCCGATGTGCTTTTGAAATTTAATGAAAAATATTAAACGTTCAATTATTCAAAAATAAGTTCCCAATATAAGTCAAAGGAAAAGTTAAAAGTTCGACAGTGTCGTAAATGCAGTTTTACTTTTGCAATGGCCTTTTACGTCGCAGATCCGCCATTTTTTTTTCAGTTAGTGATCAGAAAATGCTTGGCATTTAAAATTGGGACCCTCTAGCAACCTAATTAGTTTTGTATTCACCAAGTCGGACCCTGGGATGCTGCCATGCCTTTGTTTCTGAGGTAAAACACCCAGAAATATATTTTCAAATTTCTGGAAAAAGTGATACTTCATAGAAGTACAACCAGCACTTGCGACACTGTAGAATGAATTTGCAAGCTTCATAAACTTCGACAGTACTTTTCTAGGCTGTGGGAAAATGACAGCAATGCGTTGGCGTCCTGCTGCAAAAGAATGGTCTGGTGTTTTGGCCTGAAATTTGGAGGAAACGTAGCCGACAGCTCACAGATGTGCCTTTCAGTGTTTCATTGAAAAAATATTACATGGCAGCAAAGTTACAGCACTCCAAAGTTGACACTTTTTCCCATAGGATAACATTACGGCGTTCAATGCATTACAGGAATCCTTTGGTGCCCTGCTGCAAAATAACGATTTGGTCTTTTCGGCTGAAATTAGAAGGGAACACAGCCAACATCCCACAGATGTGTCTTTTTGTGGTTTGGTGAACAAATATTACAGGGAGCCAAAGTTATGGCACTCTGAACTTCTCTTTTTTCCCATAGGATAACATTACGGCATTCACCGCGCCTTTCAGGGCCCGTATCTCAGAAACGGTGTGAGATACGGACTTTTTGTCAGAAAAATGCTTAGCCCCCTGCCAGGGGCTAAGTATGAAACTAGCCAGGAAAGTCATAAATCATATGAATTTTAAATTTTTTTCCTATGTCGTACGGTTCCTGAGATATAAGCAATTTAGTATTCCAACTCCTCATTTGCTGCTTCGAGAACCATTATTATGCATACATTCTTTGTACTCACTGTCTTTCTTTATGCAGCTTTTGGGGAAAACCAGCCTGTGCACTTACATTACTGTTACCATTACCATTTTAGCTTGCTGTTCCGTTCCTGTTTCACTTACCGTTCACGTCTACACCACCATGTGCTTTACCCTTTGCATTTTCATTTGCGCTTGCTTTTCTTTGTTTTTAACATTTCTGTCTACACTACTGTTTCTCTTTCTGTTTTGCTTTGCATTACCATGCGCATTACTGTTTACATTTGCGGGCACAATGTTACTATGTGACAAGATCTGGGCCCCGCGCTCCTGCTGCCACATTACATTCACTATTTCTCATTATCATTCTCAAAAAGAAGGGAAATTAGAGGCAAAAAACTCTGTTTAATGCATTAGTTAGGGTTGTTCCACACTGATAAATGATGACCCTGGGAACTACAGGCTGGTCAGTCTGACCTCTAGCATTGGTAAACTGGAAACAGTTCTGAAGGAGAGACTAGATAAGTTCCTTGAAGCCAACAGGCTACAGGATGAGAGGCAGCATAGGTTCATGTCAGGAGGTCCTGTAAAACCAACCCAATTAAATTATTTGATTGGGAAATGAAGGCAGTAGACAAGGGTCAGGCAGTTGGCATTCTATATTTGTAATACAAAGACCTTTGACTCAGTGCACCATAAGAGTTTGATCAAAGTTGGGGACCTGGGGCAGGGAGCAAACTAACCTGGTGGTGACAAACTGTCTCATCGGTAGGACCAAGAGGGTTGTGGGTGGGGTGGGGTCTCAGGAACAAGGAAGTTATAAATGGTGTCCTGCAGCGATCTGTGCTTAGCCCAGTGCAATTCAACATTTTCATGAATGACACTGAGGACAGAGTTAAAGGCAAGATCTACCTCTTTGCAAACAACACCAAGCTATGTATGAGGGTGGACAACAAAAAGAATGTGCAAGGCTTAAAGGAGGGTTTGGCAAAGCCAGAGTGGTGGTCAGGTATCTGGCAGCAGGGGTTCAAAATGAAGAACTGCAAGGTCATTCACATAGGAAGGAAGCACCTATGGCCAAGTATAGTCTGGGGGGGTCAAGGTCACTAAATCAGAGGAGGAAAAGGAGTTGAGGATAGCCATCACCAGCAACCATAAACAGACTACTCAGTGTAGAAGGTGGCCAAGGCAAACAAAAGAGGGTTCACAAGCAGAATTGAGGTGGTTATATTGCTGCTGTATAATTCTTAGTGCAACTGCACCTAAAGTATGGCATACAGTACTGGAACCCCTACCTGAAAAGTGATATCAACCAGCTAGATGCAGTTCAGAGGAGGGTGACAAAGATTATTCAGGGACAGCAGGTCAAGGCATATGAGGACAGGCTGAAAGAACTCAACATGTACTCACTTGAGGAGACAAGGGTGAGAGAGGGGACATGATTCAAACCTTCAGGTATCTGAAAGGTATAAACAAAGTGGATATCTGGGAACTTTCCTGTCTCAGTGAAAACAAGACCACAAGAGGACACAGTTACAAGCTGGTGGGAGGAATGTTAAAGAAGGAGGTCATGAAACACTTCTTTATAGACTGTGTAGTGTCAGGGTGGAAGGAACTCCCATTTGAGGTCATCACTCAAAAGATGATGAGAAGGGGTTCAACAGAGCATGTGACAGGTTGAAGGGGAAGGTCAGGGGTAGCAAGGAAGGGCAGGACCCACTGTAATCTCTGGATCAGGAGTACCACATTTGGGCAGGCTTGATAGACCATAAGGCCTTTTTCTGCTGGCTAGTTTGTATGTTTGTTACACTCTGCACACTTGATGTTATGTAGGGGTCAGCGTTCCTCTCATTTCTTGCTTTAATCCTCTCACAGATTACCTATTTACCTCCCTGTAGTTGGCTGGTATTATGTGTATTATCCTACACCTACCACTACCAACACTTGTCCTTGTTTAAAATCTCTTCCATCACTATTCTGTGTGAAAGCATTCTGACTCCTTCTCGGTTCAGGTGAAGCTTGTTTGCAGTGTACAGTCTTCTTTTCCCCCAGAATTCCTATCAATGCATGCAGCATCTAAATCCTTACCTCCTACATCAAACCTTAGCCTTTCATTCAAGTGTCAAACCTTCTGACACCTTGTTGGCCTAGTACTCAACACTAGTAGTATTGCAAAGAATATTACCTTGGAGGTCCTGCTCCTAAGACTACAGCCTATTTCCCTAAATTTGTGTTGCAGGACCTCTGGTCTGTCTCTGTCTACATTATTGGTGCCAACATATGCCACATATTTTGGTTCCTCTCCCACCTCCTGCACAAGCTGGCCCACCCCCACCATGATGTCTGCAATCCATGCACCAGGTAGGCAAAGGACTGAACAGTCCATATGACTCCAGTATCCCAGCATTCCTGAATCCTTGCTAGCATACCTTCCTTAATGATCTCACCTTGGCCTGTACCAACTCACAAATTCACATGTATGCAGATGACACAGTGATCTACACCTCTGGTCACTTCACTACAGCTGAAGAAGGTCTGCTCCAGCAAGACTTCCACAATGTTCTGAGCTGGTTCCAAACAAACAAGCTCTGGGTCAACACACAAAAAAACTGTGTCCATGACCTTTGGCATCAGCCAGAAACTAGCAGCCAAACTTCCAACTGTTCCCATTTTCTCCATCTTGGTTGGTACCCTTCTAGAACTAGTTCAGTCATTCAAGTACCATAATATGTGGCAAGACAGCAAGATTGGCTTTTCTGCCACATTGATGCCATCCATGCAAGCTCCACCTAAAACTTGGTGACTTGTATCACAATAAAGGTTGATTGTCACACAGGTCTGCTGAGCAACATTCTCAGGAGAATGTTGCTCCTGGTCTTTGACTGAGCAGACATGATGCCATAGTCCTGAACTAATTCTTCTCTGGTCTATGGCAGCTCCATGATCATCATATGGTGCTGTCGCCCCTCCTGGATACTCTGTAGTGCACTGCCCCAGAGTGGAACACAGGGGTAGGGGTGGGGTGTGGCCATCTGCTTTAGATCTGAACTGGGCTTCACCATGCACCCAGTGGGAAGGCTGGGTTCTTTGAATGTGTGGCTGTCCATGGGAGTCCGGGTGCAGGCTGAAGGATTCTCCTGATTTAGCACCCCCCTGAGGCAACTGGGGAATTCCTGCAGGAGGTGGCCAATTTCATCATCGGTGAAACTCTGGATGCCCCCAGATGTTTAATTCAGGGGGATTTCAACATTTGGGCCAATGACAAAACATCTAGGCTTGCTTACAACCTCCTCCAGATGATGTCATCACTGGGCCTGTCTCAAGATGATTCTTCTGTGACCCATCAGAGTGGCCACATGTTGGACCTGGTCTTCTCACTGGGGATTGAGATAAATGATCTCAAGACTGATCGGGTCATTAGGTTCGATCATTGCACGGTGGAGTTCTTGTTCAGGGCCTCAGAGCCCTCCCTGCTGAGATGATAAGCTACTGCCCTTTGAGGGTTTGACCACAGAGGGTTTTCTGGTGGTGGCTGATCTATCTAGTGTGGGCGGTGCATGTGTGGGGGGTGTCTGCAGTGGTTGCTGCATATAATCAGGTGATGTCTGCCACTCTCAACTCCCTTGCATGAATCCGTGTATGACCGAGGTTTTCTCACTTGAGATTCCCCTGGTTTGATGGAAGTTCAAGGTGATGAATACTGTGGGTAGGAGGTTAAAGTACTGCTGGCGGAAGACCAGGCTGGAGGCAGACAAACTGGCCCTGCGTGCTCACTATTGTGAGTACCAGAGGGCAATCAACTGCAGAAGGCAATTCCTGTCCAGGAGACTGCTGCTGGGAGGAGCTGACCAACTGTGCTTTTCAGACTGTAGACAGGCTGCTAAACCTAGCCTGTCTGCAGCTGAAAAATACTTTTTCAAATGAGTTATGTGAGGAGTTTGCTCAGTTTTTCTGAGACAGAGTGTCCAATATCCAGCTTGGAATACTGCCAGTGAACCGTGTCATGGCCGACATGGATCGCCTTAGTTGTTCGGAGAGCACTCCATCTGGTTGGGGCAAGTTTAGACCAGTGGAGGTGGCCGAGGTCATTGAGGTTGCTTCCAAGCTGAGGCACACATATTGTGAACTGGACATGGTGCCGATGTGTTTCTTGATGGGATGCATTGACTCTTTTGGCCTGGTGTTTGCTTTGATTGTCTAGTGTTCCTTGTCAGAGGGGGTTTTTCTGAATGTCTTGAAGGAGGCATTCGTGAGACCCCTTCTGAAAAAACTATCATTGGACCCTGACTTCATGGCAAATTACCGTCCTATCTCCAACCTCCCATTTGTAGGGAAGGATGTGGAAAAGATTGTGGCGCTTCAGCTTGAGGAGCACCTTTTGGCCTATGATCCTTATGAGTCTTTTCAGTCAGGATTTTGGGTAAGGCACAGCACTGAAACTGTGCTAGTTTGGGTGCATAATGACCTCCTCAGGGTGAGAGATTGAGGAGAGGGGACAATTCTCATTCTCCTTGATCTCTCCTCAGCTTTTGACATGGTGGACCATTGTGTGTTACTTGATGGCCTGAGGGTCTTTTGTGGACTCACCGGTATGGTCATCTGCTGGTTTGAGTCCTATCTCACTAACATGAGGTAAAGGGTAGTGATGGGGAATTTCTCCTCCTCCTCTAGCCTCCTGTGTTGTGAAGTACCTCAGGGATTGGTCTTGTCACCAATGTTGTTCGCCATGTACATGCTACCTCTGGGAAGGATCACTAGGAAGTATGGCTTGAGTTTTCATTGCTATGCCAATGATACCCAGCTATACCTCTCCTTTATCCCTGGAACACCTGACATAGTGAACATGCTAAATAATTTCCTCACTGAAATAAATGATTGGATGGCTTCCAGCTGGTTGTGACTGAACCCCGATAAGACAGAGGTACTAGTTGTGAAGTCAAACAGAGAGCATGCTTAGGTGGCCTCAGGTGCAGAGACTGGATTGTTCCTGGGATCTGTACCCTTGAAGGCCACCTCTAAGGTGTGAAACCTGGGTGTTATTCTGGATAGCGGCATGATGCTTGAGGCTCAGGTACCGGCTGCTGTCCATGTCAGTTTCTATCATCTGAGGAATATTGCTAGGGTTAGGCCCCTAGTTCCACCTCTGGACCTCCCAACTTTGGTGCATGACTTTGATGACAGGCTCAATTACTGTAATGGACTCTACCTCAGGGTCTCTGGAGTCACCCTCCACCAACTGCAGCTGGTGCAAAATGCAGCTGCCAGGCTGTTGATGGGGCAGTCTAAATACTGTCACATCACCCCAGTGCTGTGGGAATTGCACTGGCTGCCAGTCAGGTGGAGGGTCCTCTTTAAGGTGGGCTTGCTCACCTATAAGGCCCTACATGGATTGGGCCCTGGCTACCTGGCTGACCTTACACTGGCCATTTCAGTCCGCTCCCTACATTCTTCCTCTAGGGGCCTCCTAGCGATTCCCAGGATGAGGCTAAAAACAGCTGGTGACAGAACTTTTAGTGTCACTGGCCCCGTCCTGTGGAATTTGATCCCATAATCTATAAGGGAGGCCCCTTCAGTTGAGGTATTTAAGGCCCACCTCAAGGTCTTCCTGTTTAAGCAGGCTTTCCCTGATTTTGCTGTGTAACATCCTGTGCCTGACTGTTATACAGGTTGTTCCTGACTTGTGTTCTTTTTAGTTAACTGTAATATAATTGATTTGTTATTTTGATATTTATGATTGGTTATTTATGTTGTATTATTGTATTCCAATTGATGCTGTGTTTTATTATTGTATAGCTCCCAGAGCCTTCAAGATTGTGCATCTTTTAAAAAACTTTGCCTTGCCTTACCTTGCGGTTCAATGTGAGAACAGTGGAGGAGTCAACCACTTGAAAACTAGGGTCCTAGATTTCAGACAGCTTGACTTTGCAAAAATGGGGGAATGTCTCAAGGAAGCCATGGCAGGGGAAGAAGAAGGGGGAATGCAGGGAAACAATGGACTAACCTTAAGGGAGCCATAGCAGAGTCAACAAGCTTTTGTGTTAGGCGACTATAAAAATTAAGAGAAAGAAAAAACACTATAGTTCTCAAAACATGTGGCTGGGAAGATAAGCAAGAAAAGGCTAACTTTCAGGAGGTGCAGTACAAGAAAACACAGAGGGGGAAGACAAGGAACTGTATCTGGAAATGTAGGGAGGCAGGAAAGCAGTCAGGAGTGCAAAGGCACAAGCGGAGAAAATATAGCACAGGCAATTAAGAAAGAGACAAGATCTTTTCAGGTACATTAGTGAAAGAAAAAAAAGACCAGGGGTGGGATTATGAGGTTAGAAAAGGAGGGGTGTCTGGAGGGGACCTAGAAAAAGCAACAATCCTGAACAAATATTTTTGTTCAGTATTCACAGAACATAGGGAAGAGAAAGGAGAAGGACCACTTTTGGATGATAGGAGCACCAATAGGAGAGAGGTGGACTCCAGCCCATTTACAGAGGAAAGAGTCCTAAAGGAACTTGAGAATCTGAAAGCAGACAAGGCAATGAGACTGGATGGGATGCATCCCAGAATATTAAAAGAACTTAGAGAGGTGCTGGCAGCAGCACTAACAGTCCTATTCAACAAATCGATAGAGAGAGGGATGGTTCCAGGGGAATGGAGGAGGGCAAATGTGTCCCTCCCCACAAAAGTGGGAACAGGGAAGAGGCTGGCAACTACA
Organism: Neoceratodus forsteri; assembly: GCA_016271365.2. NCBI lineage: Eukaryota > Metazoa > Chordata > Ceratodontiformes > Ceratodontidae > Neoceratodus > Neoceratodus forsteri. The sequence goes on along the minus strand of CM057449.1, from coordinate 1,555,693,218 downwards.
GTCCAGTCTGCCTAACCTCAGTGCTGGGAAATTAATGGAGTCACTGCTAAAGTAAAGAATTGTGATATTTCTTAGATCCAGCAGAGCACAGGATCTAAGGCAGTGTGGATTCACAGCAGGAAGGTTTTGTCAAACAAATCTGATAGATTTCTTTGACTGGGGACACAGGGAGGTAGATCAGGGAGGGGCAGTGGATGTGGCTTGCCTAGATTTCAGCAAGGCCTTCAACACTGTCCCAGATAGGAGATTGGCACATAAGCTGGGCAGCCAGGGAGTGGGCCCTATTGTGGTAAACTGGGTCAGAAACTGGTTGAGTGACAGGACACTGAAGGTGGTGGTAAATGGCATTCAATCTGAGGAGGGGGGTGATCTGTGGGGTGTCACAGGCATCTGTGATGGGGCCAGTCCTCTTCAATGTCTTCATAAGTGATATTGTAGTAGGGCCAGAGGGAAAAGCATGCCACTTTGTGGATGACACTAAGATCTGCAACAGGGTCAACATTCTGGGGAGGTGGAAAAAATGAGAAGGGACCTAAACATGTTTGAGGAGTGGTCAAGAGTGTGGCAGCTGAGTTCAATGCAAAGAATTACAAAGTCATGCATTTGGGCACAGCAATCCGAGGAGGACTACAAGATGGGAGAGTTACTGACAGGCACCAATCAAGAAAGAGACCTGGGGTAATCATATCTGATGACCTAAAGATAACCAAACAATGTGAGAAGGCTGTGGGGAGAGCCAGTTGGATGTTAGGGTGGATAGGAGAGGTAGTACCAGTAGAAAAAAGGAGGTGGTTATGCCACTGTACAGATCAGTAGTGAGATCTCATCTGAGTGCAGTGTCCAGTTCTGGGAGGCTATATTTCTGGAAGGACATAGACAAAATAGAGGCAGTCAGAGAACAGCAACAAAAATGGTGCCAGGACTGCACCAAAAGTCATATGAGGAAAGTGAGGACCTCAATATGTATTCCTGGAGGAGGAGGAGATGGAGATGTAGACAGAGACATTCAAAGTACCTCAGGGTGTAAACAAGGTACAGGAGGGTAACATTTTCAGAAAAGAAGATGTACAAGAGCAAGGGGGCATGATATGAGGCTACAGAGGGTAAGCTGAGGGGCAGCATGAGGAAGTACTTTTTCACATAAAGAGTATTGTGTGCTTGGAACAGCCTCCCTGCAGAGGTGGTCGGGGCAAAAATGGCAGGAAATTCAAAAATACATGGGATAAACATAAGAGTAATCTTGCAATAGGGAAGAGAGGGTAAGCTGCATATCAGCTATGGTCTGGGGTAATTGCATTGGGTAGGAAAAGGGCAGACCAGGTGGGCCACACGGTCCTTATTTGCCATCATACTATGGTTTCTATGTTTCTTTCTTCACCTTCCTGGCCAAGCTGGACACCCTGCAACACCTTCTGTCACTTTACTACCAAACTTCCCTATTGTACACATCACTGCTCATTTCTCCTCCTTATCCATTCTCCTCTACCCTCATATTGTCAGATCCACTGTGCCTCCTTTATATCCAAAAACTGGTTTTGTGTCCCTTCTTTCTTATGTTTCATCTTTCCTCTCCCTCATTCCCACTGCCATCTGCTCCCTCCACTCCAGGGATCCTCACACTTTTGTCATTCCTCATCCCCGCTCTTTGTCTGGACAATGAGCCTTTTCATTTCATCGCTCTTCAGTTTGAGCTAGCTCCCTCATCCCTCCACTTCACTGCATCCCCTGGATCCCTCAAGTATCAACTAAAACTCCTTCCCTCCCACCAATTGTTCCTGTGTTCCCTGTCCCTGACTGTTTCCATTGCAACTGCCATCCCAACCCAGCGTAGGTGTGGCCAAAATGCATAATTGTTTTTTTTTTTTCCCTATTTGTTCATTTATTTTGCACTTTCTCTTGTATTAATCACGTCCTCTGACTGCACTTTACTGTAACTGCTAACTGTGCCTGTGCTATATATTTTGTATTCATATTCCCTTCTACCAGATCACACCTGGAAACAAGCCATGGCTCAGTGTGCCTGTCAACAATTTTAAAATAAAATAAGTAAATACCTCACTATATCCTCCCCTATCACCACAACTTGACTGCTACTCAGACTTACTGCCCTCCCCAGACCCTTTCATACTGTAGGACCCTTATGCTTAGGCCCCATTATCAGCCACTGCCACCCTGTGGTTACCCTCCACCTTCTCATACAGTGTCAGCAATTGGTATTGGATGGCCACTTTTGGCAGCCTCTACCTCACCTCGTGATTCTATTCCTGTCTTCTCCTGCCTACCCTAATGCAGTCTTCATCCCTAGCATGCATACCTATCTTCGTAGTCTCTATCATCAGTGGCCCAGCCCATGAAACTTCCAACCCTGCATCCAAAATGTAGTGCTGCAACCAGCTTACAGTGGTCACAGAAGCACCCATCTACAGACAAAGCTGAAAACATACAATCAGTAACCTTACAATACACTGGATGCAGTGCCATAGTCCTGGACTAATTCTTCTCTGTCTTGTTTTATAAGACAACTCCTATAGAAACACTGGAAAAGGCACAGCTTTACCCAGGTGCTATAAAAATGCTTGAATAGTGCTTTCAGACAGTGATTTTTTTAAAAAAATTCCCTCTAATTGCTTTTTTAGTGATTTTAAACAGTGGCCTTCAACTTTCACTTTCTATTGCTGGCAGCCACCATTTCATGAGCAGCATTGAGCTTCCTGAGCTCACTTTATGCTAATATGTCCTGCCAACTAATAGCAGAGGTCAAACAGGCATATTAGCATAAAGTGAGCTCAGGAAGCTTACTGCTGCTCATGAGATGGTGGCTGCCAGCAACAGAAAGTGGAAGTTGTGGGTAGCTGGTTTAAATCATTAAAAAAAGTTGTTACAGTTTGATAGCACTAATTGAAAGTTTCTGTAGTATCTGAGGAAAGCTGTGTCTTTTCCAGTGTTTTCCTTTAACCCCCTGGCTCACTCCAACTCAGCTAAACTCTCTTTGCCGAGTCATGCCCATTTACTGATGTGACTATTCTGCTGGTCACCATTTCCTTAACTTAAAAAGTATGGTATGCCTCTGTTCTGTGATGTAAATAACCAGTTTCAGGTGATTCCTTAATCCCAGACTATTTTATAGACAAGTGACCTTCTGCCCCTCGAGTGACTTTAAATTTCTTGGTCCCTTAAATTTAAAATTAATTGTCTACCCCCAAAAAGATCAAATTAAGTATTTTTCAGTCACTAAGCTCAATCATTTAGCTTGGTCCCAAGTATTACACCAATCACAGAACCATTTCTGGCCCAATTTAAGCAACCACACTTGTCCTCAAACCACTCACCATTCATTTGCACAAATTCATGTGTCTCTTGAACTCTGCAATTCACTGCAGGATAAAAAATAACAACCTATTGTTGTTTTGTTTTATATATAAATTTGTTTACATTTTAATATGTTACAATAGTATTTTAGTTTTATTTATGCCTTGCAAATAGACTCAAATGTGTGTGTCAAATTCAAATTTTGAAAAAATACGTTGCAAATAATAACAACCACATTTATACAGTATGTCTTAAATGCATGAGATGACTCATTAATTAAATCTCAAATGATGTGGCTATTAATTTGCTAGAAATAAATTGAACAACTATAATAACGTTGTATGCAGTATTTATAAACATTTTCTTTTGGTTCATTAATACTGACTTAAATTATATGAATATGGTAAATGACTGTAATCATAATTATATGCCTGCTGTAATTCTGCTGTAATTCTTTGCCAGTATGTTACAAGAGAGTTTGTTCCCTGTTAAGAATGTAACTAATGCTATGCATTAGTGGAATTGGCCACCCATGATTACAAGAATCTATTGGTGTATTGTAATACAATTATCTGACTATGAACTAGCGCATCAAATTAAAGGGAGAAGTTGTTGATATTCAGTTAATGAATTTTTAATAGCTTCTAGCTACCCGCTCATGTAAATTCCATTTTAGGATCATACCCTTCATGTTATCAGTCACTTTTGCTTATTCCCATACTTTTTGCGTGCTTATAAGTTATATATCATTTTAATGGCATATTAACATATTAATTACAAATCAATAAACACATAATTTAAGCCATTATTGAGTTACTGGCATGTATCTGAAGCAGCAAAATAGGGTTTCAAAACTGATTAGTAAATGTAATTTTACTAAGTGACTGCATAAATAAAATGGGTGACTATTTAAAAATTAATACTGCTCACGTTTTCAGAAGTTAATCACCGCCCTGGGCCAGATAGTTCTTTGCTTTGGTATTTACAAAGCATTCAGATATGTGCATTAACACTTACAATCTTTTAATAAAATGTTAAGTAGATAGTTACATGTATTGATAGTTGCCAAGTTAATCAATGTAGGGTGATGTCTTCAGTTTCTGCCATAATTAAATATCTGTCTTTTGTAGTTAAGGGCTAAGCATATAGAAGTCTCACTTTCAAAAGGTAAGTTGTACATGTGAGCCTAGTAATAAATAATTACAGTAGCAATAAAAACAGTTTTATGTAAATAAAGATTTTGGTAGAAATGTTAATTTGTGATCAGGTTTAAAATATGATATTACTATTATTCAAGGGCAGCAATTGTCCAGCACTAGACTATTTTGTTAACATGTGTAAACCTTTGACCATGGTCTCTAATTCAAGATTTCAAATTGGAGCTTCTTAAAGAAGCCATTAGAGAGGAGAAAAATGTGTGAGAAGGCATTTCAGTACTTAGCTCCAACATTTTTTTACAATGTCTTTACACAAAACAACCCAACTGAGATGCAGTATCTCCTTTTCAGTGTGGTCCTGCTTTACCCTCATTTTTTTTTTATAACTTGGTAGATTAATGCGCTGTGATTACTGGAAGGATGTACCACAACAAATGAAATTAAAATCCAGTTTGCCTTTGTTCAAAAGAAAAAAAGAAAATACTGCTTTCTTTAAAGGTTGATACAGTATTTGAATTGTGTGGACATTGTAACTTATTTGTTCACAGACCTTTTGGACTTGCTGCCCCTGCCCCATCCCTTTAAAAAAATATTTGTTTGCCTCAACTAAGGTCTTTATAGTGGCTGGTAAAAGTTTAAACAAACAAATAAAATTGTACAACAGGACTTGTCAAATTTCCAGTCTGATACACCTACATGGTGATGCAAAGTAAACATTTCCTTACAAAACTGAAAACCTAATATAACAAAATGCTGCAAAAGTACTTTCATAACAATAATTGCCTGATGTTCAATGGGTCACCTGATTGCCCCACCTACTGTCCCTCCTATTTAAGCTTCACTTCTAGGTCTCTTGGGGTGTAGTAATGAAATCTGTGTCTGGGTCCTCGCTCAGCCATGTACTCTGTGTATCTTTTAGCCTTCTGGCCCAAGTTATCATGTTCTAGCTTATTTTGTAGTGTTGTATATACAGGTCTAACCTAAATACCCAGCATTTTGTTTTCTCACATACACAAGATCCTTCTTGCAGTTGTTAAGCTAGATCTATCTGTCTGTATGTCTGTCTGTCCTTCTGTCAGTATTTCGGTCTGTCTCTCAAGCTATCTAGCTATCCATCTATATGGATAGAAAAAAATCCATGAAAATCAGGGTCCCTGATTGTCTAAAACATACCACATAACCATGCATTGCAATTAATGTAGTTTTTTGCAAAGAATTTCCTGACTTTTTGAGAAAGAAATAAAAATGAGATGTTCTCTTACCACACTACATCTAAACAAGTTTATCTAAGCATTATACAAGAGACATTCAGAACAATGCCTCACCCAAGTTATCACCCCACCCCTGCATAACAGCTACTGCATCCTGAGTCAAGAGTCATAGCCCAACCAAGACCATGAATATCAACAGTATGTCTGTCTGATACCAACTGTTCAGTAGGTGTTACATTCATGAGTTGCATGTCACCAGCCATGCAATGCCCTCATCCCCTCAAATCAGTAATTGCATGCTGGTGAACACTAACAGCCAAACTAAGGCCATACACATTAACGGTATACCTTCATCATGGGACCTGTATACAATTCAGAACAGTGAGTACTTGCATGACCTGGAGGCAGGCAATGTCTCCGCCCCCCCCAAAAAATGTAGTACATGCTTAGTACAAAATCACAGCCGAACTAAAGGCATGTACATTAATGTCACATGCCTGTTATACCAACTGTGAGTAGTCCTGACTGTCATGACTTGCATAGCCTCAACCTAGCAATGCCACCAGCCCTGACAGACCACTAATTGCAAGTTGAGTAGAGACATACAGGCCAACTAAAGGGATGTACATCAATGGTATGCCTCCCTCATAGCATCGGCTGGAAAGTTAGAACACTGACGAGTTGTGTGGTGTCAGCCAGACAATGCCCCCCCCCTGCAAAGAGGCACTGTATATTCAGTGCAGAGCCATACCTCAACTAAGTACATGAACATCTATGTTGTACCTCTGTAATACCAATTGTACACTAGTTATGACACTCATTGGTTGCACGACCTCAGACAGGCAATGCCCCCCAAAACAGGTTCTGTATCCTGAGTGTACAGCCACAGAGCAACTAACAACATGAACATCAGTAGTATACCTCTGTGATACCAACTGCACACTAGTTATGCCATTCATGAGTTGCATAGCCTCAGGCAAGCAATACCACCCACCCCCAAACACATTCTGGATCCTGAATCTAGAGCCACAGCCTAACTAAGGCCATGAACATCAACAGAATACCTCTGTGATAGCAGCTGCACACAATTTATGACACTCATGACTTGCATGGCCTCAGCCAGGCAACCTCTCCACCCAAAAGAGGTACCGCATGGTGAATGTAGAGCCACACCCAACTAAACCCATGGACATGAATGGCATACCTTTCTGATACCAAGTCCAGCTTAGTAACGACAGTCATCTGTTGCACAGCCTGACCCAGGCAATGTCCCAACCACCCCCAGACCATGTACTGGATGTTGAGTACACAGACATAGCTCAAGTAAGCCCTTTACAGATGCACTAGTTGCAAACTGCAGACTAGTTGTAACACTCATGAGGTAAATTGTATTAGCCAGGCAATACTCCCCCAAAAAGAGGTACTCAAGCATAAGTGGAGAGCAACAGACCAAGTATACCCATGAACATCAATGATATAGCAGTGTGATTGCACCTATACACCTGTTAAAACACACAGGAGTTAGATGGTCTCAGCCACAATGCCCCACCCTCCGAAAACTAGGTACTTAATGTTCACTACAGAGCGACAAGTAAACTGAGGCTCTGAACATCAATTCTATATATGATCGGTATCAGCTGCACACATGGTAGAACACTCAGTAGGTGTATGGCACCAATCAATGACTGCCCCCATACATGTGCAGATGACTTAGTGTATCTTGACTACACAGGTAAAGTCAACAAAGTTGTTGACATATACAAGCTACATTACTGATACCAGTTGAACTCATTAGCACAGTGGCAAGTTGCATAGGCTGACCCAAGCAATATGCCAAGCCCGATAAATCAGGTACAAGATCATAGGTGTAGAGAAAGATACCAACTAAACTGCACTGTCTTACAGCAGTAGCACACATATAGTTTTAAAAGGGAGTCAAACACGTCATTGTAAAAGAAATAATATTTAATAAAATAATTACTGTATAAAAATACATAAAATAATCTCTTCATTTTGTTATATAAAATACAAAAAAATGTTTTTCACATGGGGTAAGGGAAGGAATAATTAATAAAATGTAAATAAAATAAAAGTAGTGAAATAAAAAGAAAAGTGTTCTTTCACACTTGTAGTGGGAGGGGAGACATAGAGTAAAAAAATAATTAAATTGTAAAATATTTATTTACAATGGCCAGGAGTGACAGGGAGGTGCTGGCTGTTCAGGCTGTTGGGCCTTGGGGAGAGGATAAGGAGGAGGAAGAGGAAGACTGTGCAGGAGTGGGTGCGGTTTGGTGCCCTTCATCTGTAGGTGGTAGTGTTGTTGTGACGGGGGCACCTTCAAGGGGCTCTTGCTGAGGAGATATGGAGTCATCCTGTAGATGTTGCAGGTCCTGATGGAGTAGGTGATGTATTGTTTCTGTGACCTCCAGCTGATTCTCAGTCAGCCGCACCATGAGACCGTGTATGGTCTTGAGGAAGCAACAGAGCCTCCTCCAGCTCCCTGAGTGAACAAATCACTTGGGTGAGGCCCCTGTTGCTCTGCTCGAGCCCACGGGTGGCTACTAAGGCCGTATGCCCCACACGCCCATGAAGCTGCAGCAAATCAATTATTTTGCCTCCTTGCCCAATGATGTAATTAAGTTTTGCTCCAGTGTCATGGGCATATTGGGCTGCAGCCCTGTTGCCACCCTGCACGGCCTCCAGCAGCTGGCTGAGAGTGTCACTTATTTTATTAAGAATGGCTATCTGCCCTGTGGAGACAAAAATGACAAGAAGAGATATGTCAGTAAAATAAGATGTTCTGTAGTGTTGTGGTAATATACTACAGTGAAGTGTGTTAATTTTTTTATTAATGATAGACAAGATGTATTAACATCTATGTTACATCAGTAAACCTGTGTTTACTTTATTATACTGTCATTTGAGTCTGTTGGTCACACACTTGGCCCCACCCTTTCAGGTACTATAATGTCCCACTTCTTGCAGCAGAATGTGGTAGTGCAAACCCCACAAAAGCTGACAATAAATGTTGTTTCTTGAAAGACCTCAAGACCCTCTGTATGCTAGCATGTGCAACAGTTGTATAATGACGAAACCTCAGCATGTTCCAACAAGCTGCAGAGATCAGAAATAAATAGCAGAACTCAAGTGTAAAACTGTAGTCACAGAAACTACATATGCATGCTAGAGTAGTCTTATAACAAAGTTATTTGCACAGTACTCTGTGATCTGTTCCCAACTCATCAGGTTTCTCAAGGTCAGAGAGTACAGTTCAAATAAATCGATTGTAACAAGTGTACCACACATATTCCTGATCTACATGCAGTAACTCCGCTGCAACAGTGAATTTGACATCAAGCCACATGAACACTAGTATAATAGACTGTCATTATCTGCATAACTACTAGCTGACATACCTGTTAAAAAGTACAGCAAAATAAAACAAAGTACATGTTGTTAGATTTGTTTTATATAATACAACATCAAAATATTGTAGATTTATTGCTCAAACCAGATAACAAGAGTTTTATTAATCGTTCAGTATATCCACAAAGGTAAAAATAGTATATAAGCTAACAAATGGTTTGAAAATTGAACAACAGTAAAATGCTCAGATACTCCCTTCCACCCACATACCAAGATAGTTTGAGTGAAACTAGATTTTCCTACACAGTGCACATCAGTGGGTAAACCTTTCTCACATAGTAATCTTCCAGAGAACTCCTATTAAGCACAGTATATCTGTTCAATATGGTGGTGCAACTGTTCATCTCTCTGAATTGGAGGTCTCAAATATCAGATATTGCAGAATATCATTAACATCTGATCACCAAAAGGTGGGCTGCAGTATTACAGAATGTAATGTAGCAATCCAGCTGTGAGTTGGCATCTGCCCATCAAGAACTTCATTCACAAGCACACATTTGGCCTTGATCCCCACCCACCCATACTCAATAATATGCACCATATATTATTGCAACTGACAAAAGGTAGCAGAAATAACATTTAACTTCTACTTTTCACAGAGATATGCACAAAACACAAGCAATTGATAGAAGGTACAGGGTCACAGGGGTCAGGCGTAGGAGGATGATTGACCGTTCCAACAGATGCTCTGCTCCTCCTAGCATGGGTTCCTGGGATGGCTTGAGCACCCGACATGCCAGCACCAGTGGAAACACAGCCATCAGGGCAGTAGATGGCTCTCTGGAGTTGTGGTGGCAACCACGTTATGGGCATTTGACGACGTTGTGTGTCAGCATGCCACCTGTTTGGACGTCAGCCCTGTTATAATCTAATAATGTAGCTTTAGGGTTATGAAGCCACCTCTATGTTAAACTCAAAAGTTTGCACATTTATAACTTTGGACCCGTTCAATGGCTCAGCATTTGTACTGAAAAATCTAATTCTTGGTCTGCAATAGTTGGGGCCTAGCTTGTGTACAGCAGGTATCAGTTAAGTATACCAATGATGTTCATGGTTTAGTTGGCTGTGTCTCTCAGTCATGATGCAGTACCTGGTCTGGACGGGGGTGGGGGGGGCATTACCTGTCTGACGCCTTGCAACTGCTCAGTGTCTTAACTTCTGTGCAGCTGATATCAATGAAGTACACTGATGATGTCCATAGCTTTACTTGGACTGTGGCTCTGCACTTAGGATGCAGTACCTGGTGTGTGTGTGGGGGGCACATTGCCTGGATGAGTCCATGCAACTGCTCAGTGTCATAACTTGTGTGCAGGTGGTATCAATAACATATAATAATGATGTTCATGATTTACTTGTGTTGTTCCTCTGCACTCAGGATGCAGAACCTGATCTGGGGGCATTGCCTGGCTGAGGCCGTGCAACTGCTCAGTGTGCTAACTTGTGTCCTGCTGGTATTACTGAGATATACCGATGATGTCCATGTCTTTAGTTAGGCTGTACCTCTGCACTCAGGATGCAGTACCTAGTCTGCAGGTGGGGGGGCATTGCCTGGCTTAAGTTGTGCAACTGCACTGTATTCTAACTTCTGTCAGCTGCTATCAGTGGTATATGTCCACTGCTTTATTTGGGCTGTGGCTGTAGCTCAGCACTCAGGATCCAGTACCTGGTCTGGGGGGGACATTGCCTTGCTGAGGTCATGCAACTGCTCAATATTGTAACTTGTGTCCACCTGGAATCAGGGTGGCATATCGATGATGTACATGGCTTTAGTTGATGACGTTGTGTGTCAGCACGCCACCTGTTCAGACTCTTGGGCCAGAATCAACAGCATGGATTCAGAAAGGGACACAGTACCTCCACTGCCCATCTTGAATTCACTGGTGCTGTACATAGTTCCCTAGACAAGGGCCTTCTTACTGGCACAGTTTACGTCGACCTCTCCAAGGCTTTTGATACTGTTCACCATTGGCTACTGGTCAACCAACTTCTAAATATTGGACTCTCTCTGGACTCAGCATAGTGGTTAAAAAGCTACCTGGAAAACTGCACGCAAAGGGTAAAAATTGCCAATACTCTTTCTGATGCCTTACCAGTTCACTCTGGTGTTCCCCAAGGTTCTATACTTGGACCACTACTTTTCAGCCTATTTCTAAATTACTTACCACAATCTTCCATGGAGAAAATCACCCTCTATGCTGACGATGCAGTCATCTTCTCATCCCACAGAAACCCCTTGGCATTACAACAAAATCTCCAGTTTGGCTTTAGTGCCATTGAGATGTGGTTCACTAATCACAAGCTCATTGTTAACCAAAAGAAAACAAAGTCTATGCTCTTCTGCAGCTTTCAAAATAGACACAAGCTTCACCGCCTAACTATCTCCACCGCACAAGGCAATATCCTCAAACAGGTCCATTCCTTCAAATACCTTAGGATACTGCTTGACACCAACCTCTCATACCAGGCACATGTCGATAGCATAGCTAAAGCAGCAAATACCCGCCTTGGCCTCCTCTACAGGCACAGACAGCATCTCACACCCCAAGCTCTGAAGCTTGCCGTTTAGAGTTCTGTGGTGTCGATTATTGATTATGGCCTTCTCATCTATGGCTCTGCCACTAGGTCTACCCTCAGACGCGTCACAACAGCCCTCCATAAGTCATGTTGGCTAGTTACTGGGGCACACCGACTTACACATATCTGTGACCTGTATGCACAAACCCGCTGGCTCCAACTCTCTGATCACATAAAGTTCCTGACCTGCATAATGGCAAGGAAAAACAGCCTTGGCCTTGCACCACCGGGAGTCACTGCCTTGCTCCACAACAGCAGAAACAACCTGCAGATCACCAGGCGGTCTAAAACTCAACTCCTTCAAATCCCCTGCTGCCACACTGCTCAGGGTCAATGTGCATTCGCCTATATGGCTCCACTTTGTCTGAATAACCTCAACCCTGACATCTCCTCAGCCCCTACTCTTGGTACCTTTAAAACTCATCTACGGCTTCATCTTATTGCCTCGAGCTCCTGCGACTGCTACACTTATGCCTGAGCTGACATGTCCAGCCGCTGATACCTCCACATCTTCCCCCCTCCCTGCTGCTCGTACCCCACTAGTGCTTATTATACCTATCTACCCCCTCCACCTACCCTCCCCTCCCTCCTCTATCACCATCCCTCACCCCTCCTTCCCTTTCACCCATGTTTTCTTTACCCCGTACCCCCTCTTCTGACAACTGCCTCTGGCTGCATCTTTGTGTCCCTCCTTCATTTCCTCCTTGATCTCTGTTCTGTCTGCCTCCTTACCGAGGCCTCACTGTTCTTCCATTGGTCCCCTACTTGGCTCCGAACGTGAGCGTGCCCATGAACCTATCTCCAATTGAAATGTTGTTTTACCATGTCTTTTTGATCCTGCCTTTAATCACCATATAATGTTGTACCATGACTATTGTTCTATTTTGTTGTGTGTCAACCCAGTTTTGTATTTGCCTCTGACATGGAACTTTTGTAAGAGAGCCTTGGCTCAAAAGTCTTTGTAATCCTAGATTTCAATAAATAAATAAATAAAGTTGCTGTATAGCTCTGCACTCAGGATGCAATACCTGGTCTGGGGCAGGGGGACATTCCCTGTCTGAGGCCGTGCAACTGCTCAGTGCCATAAGTTGTGTGCAGGTGGTATCAGTAAGGTATACTGATGATGTTCACGGCTTTAGTTGAGCTCTGGCTGTGTGCTCAGGATGCAGTACCTCACCTGGGGAGGGGGTCGGCATTGCCTAGCTGAGGCCATGCAACTACTCAGTGCCCTAACTTGTGTACAGGTGGCATCAGTGAAGTATACCAATGATGTCCATGCCTTTAGTTAGGTGAACATCTGCATTCAAGATGCAGTACCTAGTCTGCAGGGAGTGGGGCATTGCCTGGCTGAGGCCGTGCAACTGCACTGTATCCTAACTAGTGTACACCTGGTATCAGTGAGATATACCGATCCTGTCCATGTCTTTATTTGGGCTGTGTCTCTGCATTCAGGGTCCACTACCTGTTCTGGACGGGATTGGGCATTGCCTTGCTGATGCCATACAACTGCTCAGTGTCCTAACTTGTGTACAGCTCCTATAACTGAGGCATACCAATCATGTCTATGGCTTTAGTTTGGCTGTGGCACTTTACTCAGGAAGCAGTACCTGGTTTTGGGGAGGTGGGGCATTGCATTGCTGAGGCCATGCAACTGCTCAGTGTCATAAATTGTGTACAGCTGGTATCAGTGAAGAATACCGATGATGTCCATGCCGTTAGTTGGGCTGTACCTCTGCATTCAGGATGCAGTACCTACTCTGCAGGTGGGGGGGATTCCTGGCTTAGGCCATGCAACTGCACTGTATCCTAAATTGTGTCCAGCTGGTATCAGTGAGGTATATGTCCATGGCTTTATTTGCGCTGTGGCTGTGTCTGGACATCAATCCTCTGTCCTGGCGCCCTCAGCAGAGGAGGGAGCAAGGGGAAGAGAACAGAAGAATACCACTCTTGGGCCAGGATGACAACCGACCCCAGCCCCAATCACCAACCTACTTGCAGATCCTGCTGTGCAAGCTCTCTGGAGGAAGAGGAGCAAGTTAGAAGACAATGAAGCATGCCTGGCACTCTAGGGGCAGGCGCTGTGCAGCCATTATGGGATTGGTCAGTCTGAAGGGTGGACTGTGTGGGCAGTAATGAGGGATAAAAAGAAAGAACAAAAACATGCTTGAAGCTACCGTTCCTCAGCTGGAGACCCAGCTGTACCTGTAACACCAGTGGATGACCCGCTGCTGGAGAGTCTGCTGTCTCCTCCACAGAGGGGTCGATCTTGACAATATCAATCACTTCTGTGGGTTTTGCTCCTCCAGCAGCCCCCTACATTGATGGTTTGTCCTCTGTAAAAAACATAGTAAAAGACAAAACATTAGTTGTCTGTGAATGTTAGTATGAGTATCTATACCTCTGTACTACCAGTTGTACTTAATTGTTTATTTTGAGGAGTCCAATAGCATCTACCAGGGAATTCCCAAACCCACCATACCTATTCTCCCTGAATCAGAAGAGTTACTGGATCCTGAGTTGACAGACAGAGCTTAAATAAAGATGTATACATCAAGGGTATTCCTGCCCTGTTAGTAGCTGTACACAGGGTAAGATGATGAGGAATTTGAAGGCCTCATCGAGACAATGTGTCATCCATTCTCCCCATTGGACCAACTAGTTTTAAAGGATCAACCACAGAATACTACCTGTGGACCCCCACACAACCTCCTTGGATTAATTATTGTATCACCAGTACAGAGCTACATGGAAACTAAGGCTATGGACATCAGCAGCATCCTTTCCTGATTGCATCTTTACAGTAAGCATAACACTCAGGGGTGCATGCTGAGCTCAGAAACACACCATAACTAACTGTGTGGATAGACATGTAATAGCTTGTTGATGCAGGTTGCACATATACTATTACAGTGACAACTTGCACTGTGTCAGGCACAGCGATATGGTGTCCAGCAAACGCAGGCTTCTGAGGGTCACGAGGGTCGAGGAAGCTGCCCGCCCTCCCACAACCAGGATACCAGCGGGACTCGCCGCGCCTCCGGACTTCAGCAAACACAGGCTTCAGAGGTCGCGAGGTCGGAGGAAGCTGCCTGCCTCCCACAACCAGGATACCAGCAGGACTCGCCGTCGCGCCCTGGACTTCAGGTACGTGGCTGTTGAAGGAGCAAGCAGGACATTTGCAGGCGCGTTGTTTTAATTTTGGCGCCAATGGACTAACTGCCAATTTAAAAACTGACTGTGCTGCACTACTGTTATTTCACCTGTGGCTATGGACAATATCAATGATAAAGATTACGATTAGTTAGCCAACGTATTTAAGTTCTAGGAAAGCCATTTCTCTTGTTGCTAAAGATTCCTGTTTAGTCAGCCAAATGTATTAAGTAGTAGGAAAGCATTTACTTATCGCGACTGCCACAAAAAACGTTTCTTGTCTTACCTGCCCCGCCTCCTACTACAGCAAGGTACTTATAAGTTCTCACCTCTCTCCCTAGCAAACACTGGCTTCTGAGGGTCATGAGGGTCGGAGGAAGCTGCCTGCCTTCCCCACAACCAGGATACCAGTGGGACTCGCCGCCATGCCCCCCCCAGACTTCAGGTACGCGGCTGTTGAAGGAGCAAGCAGGACATTTGCAGGTGCATTGTTTTGACCCCGCCGCCCCCACCACCACCCTTGGTCGGCTCTTTCTTTTATAGGCAGTGTCACGTGAGGCTGCAGAACCAATCAGCCCACTTTTCCAACTGCAGGTTATACCCGCTGAACACTAGGGGGATCCTGCTTGCCTAAACCATCATCTATCTCATATAGAAATACAGCAATATGCCTCCTTCAAGTCTTGGAATACTCACATTGCTCCTTACTGTCCCATTCCCCCCAAAAAAATCACTGCCAAAAATCTCTCTAACACCCCTTTATATGTACATGTGCCAGCATCTCATCCCCCCCTGCCTCGAACCCCCCCATCTACCCTCCGTTCTCCATCAGCACTCCACACACACTGGATCACCCAACTGCCCCATCTCACCCCCCCGGTGCCCATACCCCCCACAGCCCACAGTGGCAGGTGGTATCCCTCTGTTCTAGCTCTACCCATCCTTAACTCCCTACCCATCCCCTGCACTGCTCCCCCAGATCCTCGCATCTGCCCAGGCATCCCTACCACTACCGCTGTAGTCCCTTTTTCCGGCTCATTATCCTACTCCTCCTGCTCTCTGGGAATGTCCACCCCAAGCCCAGTCCAGGACCTGCTACATCACCCCCCACAGGACATGGACTCCGCATTGCCTCCATGAATATCTGCAGTCTCCCAAGGAAGACTGCTGCACTCCAATGTTGGGTCTCCCAACATAAGCCTGACATTCTTGCCATAGTGGAGACCTGGCTCTCACCTTCGACCCCAGACTCGACTGTCTCCCTCCCTGGCTTCACCCTCTTTAGAGAAGATTGCGTGGGTAAGCGTGGCGGTGGATGTGCTGTCTACCTAACTAACTCCCTCCTGGGTCATGCTCTACCCACCCCCAAACTCGACCATGGGGCACAAGCCTTCACCTTAAAAATTACCCCTGACCCAGGCTGTGGCCCTCTTTACCTCACAACTACCTATGTACCCCCATGAGAACAAAGCCAAGCTATCCGCTCCCTCACCGACTATCTCACTACCTTGCCACACAAGGCTGAACAGCTCGTCCTAGGAGACCTCAACATCAACTGGCTTAGCTCCACCTCAACACAAATTAAGGACAACTTCACAGCTCTTGACCTATCCCAACTAGGGACTCGACCCACCAGATTTAACCAATCAAGTGGGACTAGCTCACTACTAGACATTGTGCTCTCTAACCGCCCACACAAAATAAAGGATGTTAATGTCCCTAGCCAATTCCCTCAGTGACCACTCACCTATTCTCTGCTTCTGGTCCTCCCCCACACTCAAACCTGTGCACCAAGCCACACCCCATCGACGTTTCCACCCCAGAGGACTAAACAAGCTTTAGCAGCACCTTGCCCAGCTCGATTGGTCCCCGATCTCCCTCGCCGCAACAGATATAGACATTGGCCTAGCCTTTCTCACCAGTGCCTTCTGCAAGGCCCGCGACGTCTTCGCTCCTGTCACCAACACCCATACTAAGAGACGCACTGCTGTCTGGATTTCCTCTTCCCTGATCCAACAACTAAAGCAGCGTGATAACCTTTGGCACATTGCTGTTGAAACTGGCAGGCTAGCAGACAGGCAAGCTTTTAATACAGCTCGCAACCAGTGCACCTGGGCCATAAGGCAAGCCAAAGCCAACTACTACCAATCCACCTTGACCTCCTCCTGGGGCACTGCCCGAACTTCTGGGATAATATGAAGGAGTTAAATGGGATGACCTGCTTCCCTCCTCCTTCTCAGATGGTCATAAATGGCAATATTATACAGATCCATCTCGTGTTGCCGACTGCCTTAACACAACTTTTCTGATCTAAGTACAATCCTTCTGGCCACTTCTTTGACCCCATCCGGTAACCAACTGCCCAGCTATTTCTCACCCCTTTCTCTTAGGACTATCTCCCCACAGGATGCAAATCCGATCCTCTAAAAGCTCTCTCCTCCCATAACCAGAGCTGTGACCTCCTCTACTACAGGATGCTCCACCTAACAATGGATGTCATGCTAGCCCCCTCACGGACCTTCTTAACCATTCCCTGTGCCTTGGCCAATTCCGAATGCATGGAAACAGTGCAAATCACCCCTATACATAAAAATGAAGACCGCACGGTACCAAGCAATTACAGACCTATCTCCATCCCCCCCAAGGCTCTGGAGAAAATAGTATCCACGCAACTCATGGATTATCTATCCAACTACAACAATCTGTGCCCAGAACAGCATGGCTTCTGCCCTGGTCACAGCACCACCACAGCTCTGCTGGAGTTTTCCCACCATATACACTCGGCACTAGACACCAGGGAGATGGCTGGGGCAGTGTTCATTGACCTATCCAAGGTCTTCAACACTGTGAGTCACCCATTAATGCTTGACACCCTCTGTAAGCTGGAACTCTCATCCAGTTCTTTGGCCTGGTTCTCCAGCTACCTCTGTGATAGATCCCAATTTGTCAAGTTAAATGGTAGCCTATCTACTGCACTGTCTGTATGCTCCGGAGTCCCACAAGGCTCCATTCTGGGCCCCACATTGTTCAGTCTCTTCTTAAACACCCTTCCCAGCTTTTGCTCAGGCAAGCTGCTATTATATGCCGGCGATGCAGTCCTAGTCACCTCACACCCCAACCCACTCACTCTCCAGAGCTCCCTGCAACTCTCCTTCAGCCAAGCCGGAAAATGGTTTCTCGACCATCGCCTGGTTCTGAACCTCAAGAAAACAAAATCTATGATCTTTGCACACCGACAAAGTAACTCCAAAAATGCTCCCCTTTGCATCCTTCCCAGTACCCTCCACCCCCCTTGAGCAGGTATCCACATACAAATACCTGGGCATCACCTTCGACTCGGCTTTCTCCTTCCATGCCCATGTCAGTGCCTTATCCTCTGCCGTGAATGCCCGGATTGGACTCCTCTATCATCACAAAGACTGCCTCCCCAAATTCGCCCTATGGCTGGCTATCACTTCCTCCATCCTGTCATTGGTTGACTATGGACTCCCCACCTATGCAGTCACTGACCCCACTGCCCTCACCAAAATCCAGACCTCTATCAACAAAGCCCGCAGGATCCTGACCAGTGCCCCAAGCAGAAATCACACGTGCCAACTCTACTTCACCTCAAACATACTCAATCTCAAAGAACGTCTGCAATATCACACCTGCATACTAGCTAAAAAGGCTCTACTTGGACTATGTCTCCCAGGTGTCACCGCACCGCTTCTACGGGCCTCGCACTCGGTCACCACCCATAGCACTACCAAAGCCACCTTCCAGGTGCCTAGAGCCAGGACCTCACTCGCCCAAAGATCCTTTCATCACAGAGCACCGTCCTGGTATAACTCCCTCCCCATGCACATCACAAACACCTCTAAAATTGGCCAATTCAAAACCGCCCTATGCAAACACCTCATTAGCACTCAGAGATGTATGTGCCTATTATAGGGCTTGCCATGAGTGCCTTTCAAACCAACCAGCTCCTACAGGATTACGTATACAATAGTTCTCTCGATTAGCCTGTTTTCAGTCTGTATACCACATGCTGTATCCTGCATGACCCTCTGGGACCCCCAATGACTTAGTGCTGTGTGCTCTTCTGCAAATTGCCTATGTTTATTTGCACTTTGAAAATTCTGTTTTGTATGCTGCATGTATCTCACCTGTACTGTTCCCCACTGTCTTGTCTCACAAGTTGATTGTTCCCCTCCCTGCGACGAGGTGCCTTTGTAAATGAGTCTTTGACTCAAAGGTTGTAAATCCGATATATGAATTAAAATAAAAATAAAAATAAATAAAATAAAGAATACTGTATCTTGACTGTACAGCCACAGGCTACATAAACATGTGGCGATCAATAGTACAAGTATATGATACCTCATGCACACAGGTTGTGACACTTAGTGGTTTTGGGGACTCAAACAGATAACAGCCCTCCCCCCCATCAGAGGGAGGGGGGGAACAGATCATTATTGCAGAGTAACAGCTAAGTAAACCAGCATATATCAATCTCTAAGGTTACTGATAACAGGCACAGACAGATTTAGACAGTGAACACTTTGGCACATTTAACAAGGCAATCATCTGACATGGAAACAAGAGACGCTGCGTACTGAGTTCTGAGTCACTCAGTAAGTTAATATCTTGATAAAAATATGACAGTGTGACAAACTGTACAGATATGTAATATTGTGACTACCTGAAGTGGCTCACACAGGGACTGCTTTCACCCCCCCACACACACAGAATCTTACTGATACCGCTTACACATAAGTCGTGATAGTAAAGATTTCCCTGTCATTTGTCCCATCTTCTGACAGGACACACTGAATCCTGATTGCAAAGTCAGACAGTAAATAAAGGTATGAATATTGCTAGTACAATTCTGTAATATCAGTTGCACATGTTATACAACTGTGTGAAGTGAAACTGCGTCATACTAGCAATGCCTGTAACCAATTATCTACTCTCTCTAGAACACATACTACATACTAAGTACGCAGCCACAGGCTAGCTAAAGATCTGTACATGAATGGAATACACCCGTGATAGGGCTGCATACAATGTACAGGGGTAAGTAATGTAAAAGACTCACTGAGACAATGCCCCCCACCTCCCACTCAGGCCAATGAAAACCATGACAATGAATACAGCAGCTCTGTTACAGCAAGTCCACACAACTTGTATGCTGTCACCCTTCAATGGTGTCACATCCGTAGAATAGCTACTAGATCCTGAATGCACAGCCGCAGACTAAGTAAAACTGTACACATTGAATAAATACCTCTTTCAGGTCAGCTGTAGCATATCAGGTAAGTAACAAGTTGTACTGTCTCACTGAGACAATGTGCCCCTCCCAGAGCAGTTCATCGGTGTTCAATATACTGAAGAGTTTCATAGTGTGACCCAGGCAATATACCCCACTCCCATGCAAAATTTACTATATCATTACTTTATTCCTACAGCTCACATTAAACTATGGATGGGTTCAGTGGACAGTGGCTGCTAGACCCAGAGGATTGGACATAACATGTAGGTACAGACCCATATCAAAATAAAACTCTTAACAATAAGATAATGTTTTGAATAACATGAGGTGCCACAAGTAACAGAATAAATTACCTGTACAGTCTGTGCCACACAGCATCATTACTGCATGTAACACTACATACTGGACATTTACTTAAAAGACAGTTATCAGTACATCATTGTAACTCACCAGCAGAGTCAAGCACCAGGAGCTGCTCGACTGGAGCCCCTCGTACCGCACCTTCCAGGAGTGGCATTAGCTGCACACATTGGGAGGATGCAGGGGCACTTGGTGTAGTGGCTGAGTGAGGAAAAAAGAAACAGTCAATGTTGTACCAATCATTTCATTGTACTCAGTGTTATCTTAGTACTTCTTGAAGCTGTGATGGACTATATTGTCATTTGTAACATGACAATGTCTGACTTGCATCACAAAGACACTGGTCTTCATATGTGACAAACAATGCCTGTCACGATAGACAGCATTTGGTTATACTGCACAGCCCAGAGTCAAAATGAGGCACAACAACAGAGATGTAAGACCCCGTAGACACTGTAATGAATGGCATACCCAATACTACCCACCCTCCACAGTACAATTTTCAGGTACTGAATCAGCAGTGTAACAAAAAAAAGGAAACAAAATTAAAAATAATGAAGGATAATTTCCCTCAATATCAGTTTTCGAATGCAATAGTTCATCCACCTGCATGACCTATTCAGCTCAGTAGCTCTAGTGACTACGTAGACTAAACTGCTAAATTTGTAAAAAACAGATCAAATGCAGTAATATCACTCAATTGTACACTATTTAGTGTGTTTTTCTAACAAAAATAAATAAGTACAACAACCACTGTCTGCTAGTAATGAATACAACATGTAGCAAGACACTTGATGGTGTAGATGACTCCCGGATGTAGCCATACTTCCTGTGTTCATAGAACCTCAGGCGTATGCTGGTGCCAAAAAACACACCAGGGATGGCTAAATCTTGACATCAGACATACCCTTTCTTGATGCAGACTACCTGTTCCTATGTGTTGACAATCAATTTAATAGACTAAAACAATAACCATTAACAAATCATGTGGCAAAGTTTCAAAATCTGTAAGTACTAACTGGCTTAATATACGGTATTTAGATATTGCTATACATAATAGTCCCAGTATGTTTAAATCTC
Organism: Neoceratodus forsteri; assembly: GCA_016271365.2. NCBI lineage: Eukaryota > Metazoa > Chordata > Ceratodontiformes > Ceratodontidae > Neoceratodus > Neoceratodus forsteri. The sequence goes on along the minus strand of CM057449.1, from coordinate 1,555,671,697 downwards.
ATAACATCGTTACCTTGTCATGGAACAATCTCTGTTCTCTCTGCTAATGGGATGCTGAGTTGCATATTATACAATGGTGTATAATAATTCTATAACCTCATTGGTCAAAACATGTTACAAGACCGTGGGTAAATCCTGCATTACCCACGGCTGAGGAAATGCATTTATGAAACAACATAATTTAACACATTGAATAGATGGGTCCATTGTATAATCGCAATAAAGCACTCCAGGGTGTGTGTTATTCGGGGTTTACCCACTTCTTGTGTGGTCAAGCCACTCGGCTGTACCTCATGACACACCACACAAGGTGTGGGTGAATGACCAATAACCCACACCCTGTTGTGCCCAATTGCTTAAATAATTGTAGCATACTAATCTTTCAGTGTGTGAAATATCGTATCACCTAATATAATATTTACAATCGTTTTTCAACATAGTGAGATTGTTACTTGATATATTGAACTGCTGTACCAGATTACTTGTACAAGGAACTGCATGACGGGTAGTGTAGTTATTGTAGGGGACTTCAACACGGCAGGAGTGGACTGGAGTACCCTAACAACCAGCGATAGTAGTTAGCACTTCCTCCTGGATGCCTTGTAGGACAGCTTCCTGTTGCAAATGGTCAGTGAACCAACTAGGTTAGTGTACCCTAGACCTTCTGCTGTGAAAAGAGTCATTTGAGACACAACTTACCATCTAAGAGCCACTGTCAGGAGTGACTACCACTCACTATAGCTCATATTGCATATGGAGATGGAAGCAGTGGACTGTGGCACAAGGGTGCTCCTCTTCAGGAGGCAGAATTTTGCAAACATAGAGGAACTGGTGAAAGGGTATCTGACAAAAATGCAACCCAGTATGTACACTAACCAGAAGTGAAAGTTCATAAAGCTGTGCATAGGAGAGGCAAGCAGATCCTGCAGGAAGACCCAGAGGGGAAGTGTGCGACAGATTAGCAGCTGCAACATAACGACTGCTAGCTGTAAATTCAACCAGGCTTGATAGACCTCTAATGCCTTATCTGCTGTCAAATTTTATATGTTCATATGTTTTGTATATATAACATTGAAAACATTTTAATGTAACCTAACGTCATGTCTTCTAAATGTTATCTGTTTCCATAGGAGTACACAAATCTTTTAATGTAGCTTTTAAGGATGTAAACAAATGTTTAAGTCTGACTGCCAGTTCAAAATAATCCCTGTCACTGCACTGCCAGTCTCCATTTGATGGCAGTTGAAACTGCATTGTCACCGAGAGCTAGATCACCATATGAGAGCTCCCAGGATAATCACAGAGGCTACGATGAACTGGAAAATGAGACTAAAACATTTGTATACATCATTAACAGATACATATAAAGAGATGTCTACTGACATGTCAACAAATACCATTTAGAAGATTTGAGGGTCTACATTTTGTTTAGCACCATTAGTAAAATATACTTACAAGTATGATGACGATCACCAAAGTCTGACTTCCCTGCCTCCTCCCACATAGTGTGAGCTATGTCATACCACTCCCACACACTCCTGCGCATATCACCTGCCACAGCCTTAGATTTAAAAAAGGTCTGGCGGGTGATCTTCCACTTCCCCCTGCATTCATCTGGAGATCGTGTGATGTTCTCTCTCCCCAAGGCATGCCTAACCTGCATAAAAACATCGAAAAGAAAGTACAGTTAATTATTTTGTAATAGTTAAACATGTAGATTCAGGAATATACAACAACAGCTGTTAATAACAAAGTGTTACAGAATGTCTTTCACATGTGTAGATTATAAAATATCCACACACAAGGTTTGTCACCAGTTTAATTTTTTGATGTCTATTAACTCTGCTTGCATGTGCAAGTACAACCAGCTTTCTACACCGGAACATCACCTATATGTTTCTATTCTGTTGACCCTACCTGTTTCCTGTGCAATTCAGTATTTGACCAAATAAACATTTCTAGTGGGTACCACCTCTGCAGTTAACACATAACACTGACATGGTATAAGGTTCCATATATTAAATGTCTGTTATGTATATGCCCTATCTTACAATAGTGAGTGTGACTGCATGCAACCCACTCTCCCTCCACCTCATAATTGCAAACACCACATCTGTACCTGACTTGTTTGATGTCTTAAAGAGAGAAAGTGCTACACAATCATGCATCTAACAACAAAGCCTCCAGTGAGCACAAGTGGTCAGAATTATCATACGCAACAGCTACCAACTGACAGCAAACGTGTGCCACTGTCATAGCATAGTTCTTGTATTTGTAACACTCTTAATAGTAGTGCACTGCACTAAGTGAAACATGTGTCTGTGGCTTCTCATGCGCCTTAAAAAGAACTATATATATTCATGACATACATTAATACAACATTTTACTGCTGTTTAACTCCTTCTCTTTGCACGTTTTAACATTATGAGATCTACTACCTGTGTCCTATGTCTTACTAAACTGTACTGCAATGAAATATTCCCACAGGTATCATCATTGTACCATGCTTAACACTAAAAAAAGAAAAGCATTCTCTCAATTTAAATCAATGACTTACCTTACCCCAGGTGCGTATGAGACTAAGGTCTGTTGCCCTCATAACAAACCTGGGGTTGGCATGGTCTTTAACAGCCTGAACCAAGGCCAGCACCTCTCTGTCACTCCAGGACGTAGGCATTTTGCAGTCTGTGTAAAAAAATGCCTCCCCACCTCCCTGAGTGGCACACACAGAACACATGTAAGACACAAAGTTTCTTAATATATATATATGTTAATGCTGTATCCATGTTTGTGACACAGTATAAAATCAATGGGTTAAGTATTCAGTGAGTTGCCCTGGCTGAGAAGGATTTGTTTTAGGTAGTGGCAACTGTCTCTAAATCAAATGTATACAACCAACTGTCATCTTATCAGGGCACAGGGATTTCTTCCTCCACCTCACACAGATGTACCAATCAATGGAACAACTGTTGCCTGATTCATGTACAGTGGTATTGAAGAGGATGTTGTATTGATACCTGGTGCAGTGTCATTTAAAAAAGCAAGAAAAAGGTCTATCACCAATGTAGTGAATATGTGCTTCCAAAACATAAGTACAGTGCGTCCAGAGTTATCTATCTCCTGTGCCACAAGCATGCAATCTCAGTGTGCATACCAAGATGAGAGTATGCATTCTCTTCAAGTCTATGAACGTTCATCATATAGCCAACAGTACTATAGTTGCTGCCACTCACTGTGGCGCCATGTGATTACTTTCTTTTGCTTTCTTCATAACTAGCTTGACCACAAGACACAATTGAACAAACCTGTGTTGTTAATAGTAGTGGTTGATGTTTCTGTTGTGCCCACAACTGCTAAAATATTTTAAACATTAGTGTTTTAATAGAATTGCATCACCCACCACCTCACACTGTTGTCTCTAGCTGAGACAGCATACCTCTAAAAAAACAGTGTGACAATTATACAGTTGTTATAGTACTTAAATCATCATTCAATGTAGCATCATTGTGTACTGTTGTTGATAATGCAAACAACACTAAAAACATGATTACTTACTTTTGAGTTGTTAGAAGACAAAAAAGAATCTCTTTATAATTGTTTGCAATCTGTTGAAACAAATAGACATAAACTATTAGAAAACTGTCAATAGCCAAATAAAGCTATCAATATCTGTACATATCTCACTGATATAAACTCCACATATGTTAGGACACTCATGAGTCATACAGTGACAGCCAGATAATCCCCCCCAATGTAACAGTTATTGGACTGTGAATTGAAACCCAGAGCCCGAGTAGAGTCTTGCATATCAGCAGTATACCTCCATGATGGCAACTGTGCACATCTTGGAACACTTGTACCTGCATAGCATTAGTCACACTACAGCTCCCTCCCTAGAACAGGTAATACATGCAAATGCAGAACCACACATGAACAACAGTAATGTAGAAATATAGAACAGTTACCTCATTCATGTTGCATGCGATTTAGAAGAGTGAGCAGTTGCACAGCTTCAAGCAGCCAACAGCCCACCACCACCCCAGACTAGCCACTGTATCCTCAGTATAGACCCACACCATGATCAAAGCTGTAGAAATGAATGGTATACCGCCTTACAAGAACCTGCACACATACCACAGCACTTAGTAGTTACACACCAGTATTGACGAACACCCCCATCACCCAAATAAACACATTCTACATCCTGAGTGCAGACCAGAGTACAAGTAAACCCATAGACATTAACATAACTCCTTCATACCACCTGTACACAAGGTAGAATACTGAGGAGTTAGTAGTCGCACAGTAGCATCCAGGCAATGCCCCACCACATGTACTAGATCCTGACTGCAGACAGCAAGCTAACTGAACCCATTGACATAAATAGTATAACTGTATCACTTTTTTTTATCACAGTTCTGTTTGTTCACTACTGTAGTGCTTTACCAATGCAGGCATCCACACACCTGCCCTGCGCAAAGGCAGAGATGCAGGCTCACTCACATGATGGGTGTTGGGGGGTCTGGCACAGCCATAACCAATATGCTGAAGGGCTCCTCTGTCCCTAACAGCTGGACTGGCGCCGACCCCCCTCCACCACAATTCCATAACAGTCCTCCCTGCATGGCAGGGCACAGCCATAAACCTGCTCGGTTCCTCCCAGCCTTTTTCCATTTTCTCCCCAATAGGAGAAAGGATGTGCAATGGCATCCATGCATGAACATGCAGACATCCACTGTGCTCTGCCCCCTTTCCAGACACTCACATGTCCACAGTACCCCCAAGTGTCCCCAGAGACTGCCAAACAGGTCTGTATCCCACCCTTTCCCCTAGTAATGGTACAGCAGTTGTCGTCTGGTCAATCTCAGTCCTCCCCTACCAACCCCAAATGGTATGGGCTCATTCCCAAACCAGGTCGCTGGTGTGTATCGAGCTGTGGCACCCACCGAGTCAACCCTCAGTGCCACTAGGCCAGCATAACTGCATCATAGCAACTCCACAGGAGTTAGAACACTGAGGAGTTGCATGTCCTTAGTCAAAGAATGTCACCCCCTCCCCCCCAGAATCAACCTGTAGTGCATCCTCAGTAGAGACTCATGGGTCAACAAAAGCTGTGAGCTGTAACAGTACACATGTCTTAAACCAGGTGAACACATGTAACAAAATCGAGCAGTTGCACAGTCACAGCCAACCAATTCCTCCTCCCCTCCGAACAGGTATTACATCCTGAGTGCAGACCAACATCCCAAGCAACTCATAAACATCAATGTTATACCTCCCTGATAGCTATAGCAGGTATTGGATGTTCACTGAACACTCAGACTCTAAGCTATAGACAATGCATGTGTGTATTGTGAGTACGTTGTTCTACTTTTTGACCAGTTAAAATTGGCTCTTAAAAGAGCCATTTTTGTCACTGCCTATGACATGTGCTTGACAGATATTGTAGTGCAGGAACACAATCACAGAAGTGCAAAGTTGCCATTTCAAAGGTCCCCAACAAAAATATTGTTACCTGTGCTTGAGAGATGCACATCATCTTTTAGATACAGCCAATGTTTGCCATATGTAATTTGGGAGTGACAAATAGTGTGCATTCCCATAGCACGGAGGAATCCAGATATTTGTATTTTTACCTTTCTCCATGATCTTTCAAGTGCAAGACAGTAATCCTTACCATTCCATACCATTCGCTGTGTAATGTCTGAATACAGAACTTTACAACCTGGTAACATAACAGGTCAGTTGCTGCAAGTCAGACTGTGCAGCTTCTATTAAATCAATCACCCTTTTTTCCCAAATCATTACTTCGAGATGGATAAGGATAATGTCTGGTTATGGGTGTGTTTCCAGCAAGTGGTACATGGTTGGCAAGAGCTGATCCCATTTCATGCCACCCTTCCCAAACCAAAACCTGAGCAGTCAGTAGGTGCAAGTCATTGCCAAAATGACTACCTCTACTAAAAACTGCTGTCCTTCTCACCAGACTCTGATCCCACAATCCATATACTCACTCTTGAATTTTCTGCCATGCTAAGTAAGAAACCTGTAAAAACTCAGATGAAGAAATATCAGAAATGTGTCTGTCTGACTACCAAGCACTAACAAACCTAATCAGCAGAATGAGTAGTGATGAGTTCTATCTGTAAGATAAATGCAGTGAGAAACAATCACAACTAATATTCTGATCCCAGATTGGCTAATACAGGCAAAAAGATTTAGTTATGTCTGTAAAGGTTGTTTCTATTGGTATTTTGTTTATTAAACATTCTTTTTGTTTTGGTGGGAGAATACTGCCTGGTCATTGGCACACTTAATCACTTGCCAACAATAACCATTTCCATTGGTTGAAGTTAGTAGTCATTTTGGTCAATGAAGCTCAACTCCTCTCTTTGAGTGGTGAGTGGAAGCATAGCTATGTACTCACAGACACAGTTTTCAACAGTTTAAAAATTAACTATTTGTTTTAATTCTGTTACTGTACTATTATTACAGCTGTAATTATTCAGTGGTTAGTATGTTTTCTGAAAATTAGTGATATTCTCTGTTTGACCTACTACTAAGTTTAAAACTGTCTCTGATTCAGTTACACAATTAATACCATCTTAGCATAGCAAGCAGAGAATGTAACTCACAGTTAGCATTGTACATAGAGTCAAAAAAGAACTTCTTAAAACAATTTGTTGTGCTGGTCTCACAGAACAATTCACCTACTGGAACAAAGTGTAGTAGAAACAAAATGCACTACATTTGCTCTTTCTGCAAGAAGACTTAAGGGTTGGCAAATGTCTTATTTTAATGGCAAACTGTTACAAGCAGTGGTTAATTTGGGGTAGTATGACCATGGTGACATTATTATTTGCTCTGGGACACTTTTTATATAAGTAGCAGAAACAGTCAAACAGAATAACAGTAAAACCTTTAAATTTAACTTCTTCCAGCAAGAGATAGCTAAACATTGGTAAAACAGCACCAATCATGGCACAGTGCTTGCAATGCTGTTAAAACCTTCATAGATAGTTTCCATGTAGCTTATTAGTAAATTGGCATGTTTTAAAATTAGGGATTGATCAGTTCTTACAATTCTACCCATGGAGCTGCTGCTGGTTGTCTCACAGTGTCAAAATGGCAGCTGAACTGTTATTATTTGATTGTATTGGTTGAGAGAAGTCACATGGTGAAGTTAGCCATTTCTTTGTTCGCAAGACTGCAAAATCTTTGATCGCGATTTGCATTGTTCGCAAGGATCGACTGTGAGCGTGCAAAATCTTTGATCGTGAGAATAACGTGAGATTTCCATACTGTACCCTGTGCAGTTTAAAAACTGGAATTATTCTAATTGTTTTTAACAGAGTGAGCAGTCATGAATGTCTCTATTACTTATCAGACATCAATATGACAATAAAAACATTTTTAAAAAGTTTTAAACAATTTTACAATAATCTAGATATCTTTGATCGTGGGTGTGCAAATTCTTTGATCGCATCTCAGTTTGACCGCAAGGATCATCCATGACCATGCAAATTCTTTGATCGAAAGAATAATGCAAGATTTGAATTGCCAAAGAGAATAAATTGAAAACTAACATGTTTTTTGACTAGTTTTGAATGCACTGTGTAGCCATATGTGTTTGTATTACTCAGAACACCTGGATGTGGCAGTAAAAATTAGTCTCCAATGTTTTTTAACATTCATGTAGTAGTTTTTATTCTTTGATCGTGAGCAAGCAAAATCTTTGATCGTGGCTCGGATTGACCATGAGGATCGTTTGCAACCTTGCAAATTCTTTGATTGTGAGAATATTGCCAGATTTGAATTGGGGAAGAAGAGTAGTTTAAAAGAAACATGTTTTAACTAGTATTTAATGCAGCATGTACCCATATGTGTTTTTATTACTTAGAACACATGGATGTGACAGAAATAATTATTTTTCAGCATTTTTTAAAATGTAACAGTAGTTTTAATTCTCTGATCTTGAGCAAGCAAAATCTTTGATAGCGACTCGGACTGATTGCGAGGATCGTTCGCAAGCTTGCAGATTCTTTGATCGTGAGAATAACGTGAGATTTGAACTGCTGGAGATGAGCACTTAAAAAAAATCTAGGGTTTTTTTCATCAATTTTCAACACACCATGTAGCCATATATATTTTTACTGCTTAGAAGAACTGTCTACCACAGTAACTATAATTAGTAAATGTTTTTTTTTTTTTTATTTTAGCTTTTGTTGACCGGGTAAGTGCACTACACAAATCCTGCCTATTTTCAGGCACGACCGGGGAAAGGGATACCGATGATTGCCAATGACCTTGAACCAGATTAAGCTGTTGGTGATATTTTTAGTGAATGAGGAAATTTGGCCAGGACACCGGAAATTCCCTACTCTTTCGATAAGTGCCATGGGATCTTTAACATCCACCTGAACTACCACCAATCCAGGCAGATGGGACCTCGGTTTAATGTCTCATCCGAAAGACGGCACCTCAGAAATGCAGCACCCCTCTCATGCTGCATTACAGTGTCAGTACTGGGATATTAACCCAAGTGCCAGATGTGGGAACTGAACCCACAGCCCTCTGATCTCCCGGCCTCAGAGGCAAGTGTGCTACCTACTGAGCCACTGACACTGCGTTAACTACCATTTTATTGTATTTTCACGATCTTTGATCATGAGTGCACAAATTCTTTGATGGTGACCCGATTTGATCATGAAGATCATTTGTGAGCCAGCAAATTCTTTGGTCATGCCAAAAAATGTAAAATTTGGCACATAGAACTCATGTAGCTTTGCAAGACTTGAGTTTCTTAATCAGTTCAACATCTCCTTTATGGTAATACCTACTTAAATTGGTCAACATTGGTAATATAATGCCTTCCAGATGCTATAAAGAGCTCCAGCTGCACTGTCGTGCATAATTAAACCCCTGTGCATTATGTTCATTGGGCAATGGTACCCACCCTATCATGCTATAATTACTTCCTTAGCTATCTTATGTTTTCTAAAGTGTTGGCTTGCAAATTGCACACCATGGCTCCAATTCTAGAACATTTTGCAAGTTGCTGGCAAAGACAAATGGTGCTAAACATTGTTGTGACATACACCCTGCAGCCTATTCTGGAAGGGGTAGGGTCTGCACAGCTAACTCCTCTAACTTGTGACATGTGTAAAGGCACACCAACTGACAACCATACCTGAGAAGCATGTCACAAGTTGCAGCCCCACACCAAGTATAAGTCACCCCTCAAAACTCTGCAAGGCAGCTGTGTCCCCACCCCACCAGCCAGTCCCTCACTCTAAGTAAATGCCAAAAATGACTAATTATTCAATAACCCCAAGATGCCTGGCACTCTAGTAGCCCTTGCCCAGGGTGCAAATTAAAGAGAAATCACACTAAGACTCCACAGTCATCACCTCGCCTTTCTATTAGTAACCAGTCTCTCCATCAACAACTCGTATCTCCACCTGTGAAGAGATGTATCGGGGTTCACACACTGCCAATATTTGACAACAGCACATGAGTAAACTGCTATGCCAATGCTACAATGCAGGCACTTCTCCACATCCCTGAGTTTGCTGATGTCTAGAACTCAAGTCAGTCGACACCTCTCTCTGAAACATTAAAGAAAGTAATTAGAGGTAGTCAAGAGCAGTTGCCCAGTTTACAAAGCTTGACTCCTCTATGACTAACTCTTGATAAATATGCAGGACAATCAATGTTTGCTGACAATGCACAACAAGATGCCACAGAGTTCATGATGGAAATGATAAATAGTTTAGCAGATGATGGTATTGATCTACGTCAACACTTTAAAAGTTGACTATGTGTGCAAAAAGTACATGTTTGTCATGTGGCGCAAAGAATCACAAGCAACTCAGGACATCCTGTGGTGCTCTGTCTATGTCCCTGAAAAGAGATCCGTGAAGCTTCATAAGTTGTTTGCAAATGCAGAAACTGGTTGGCTGCGCCAAGATGTGGTCATTCTTGTGTTTGCTGTCTGAGAGTTACATCTTCCTGTTCATACAAAATGATTGTATTACAATGTTTTAACTCTCAAAGCATGACCATCACAACACCAATTTCTCACTTCATTGCTGGAAGAACTATGTTCTCAGGAAGTCAATTTGACACTCATGCAATTATCTTCCATCATGGCCTATCCATTCACTCTGGCCACTATGTCACTTGGCAAAGGTTCAGAAAGGGATGGGTGGAGTGCAATGATACAGTATGCATTATGAAAGAAAGGTTACCAAGGAAACTGAAAGATGCATACGTCATTATTCTCCTTGCACCAATGTTGCACAATATGTGGAGGAGTGATGCTATCTGATCACAGCAGCTATTTAACCAGCATCTTTGCAACAATAACATTCCATGTGTATATTCCAGCTAGTTGGCATTTTCTTTCCACCAGTTTACATATTTATTTTCATTTCATAGAAGAAGTAACACCTTTCATCTAAAACTAATACTGTGCAAAACTACTCATGGTGATCTATGTGTTTTACTTCTTGTGCACTATGGTACAGTCCATGTAATTACTTTGATTTCCTGCCATTGCACAAGAGAACCACAACAGTACACCAATGTAACAGACTGTGGTAGGCAATGACTTGTTTATCTCACTGTTATTCTGATATGTTGGATGCAAAACAACATTGTTTTCATCATTTATTGCAATACAATTTCTAGAAACATTTGTATTGTAATATTGAGCATTTGCAACTTTGATGTACTTACTACAATGACTGCCGTGTTACTGCTCAAGTAGACTTGAGGGTATTGAGCTGTAATCATTAGAAAGCCAGTGAGTCATATCTTTTTGCAGGTGTCTCAGTTAATCTTGTATGTTTTTGCACTTGTCACTGTGTATTCATTTGTTTCACAGTGCCATTTTACATGGTTATGACAAAATCAGTAATATAGTAACATGCTTATCAGAGTTGCAAGCACTGTTCTCCACGTATTGTGTGAAGAACTATACTTCTTTGAACAATACACATTAGGTTAAGTTCTGACTCCTTTTCCTGTTGTTGTCTACATTCTTGACCTTGACTATGATACTTACTGAATTGATTTCCACCAAATCCAAGCAGACTCGAGGGTGCTGGATATTACACACATCAGTTAGTGAGTTATGTTTTGGCAGATGTAGTTATTTGACTCACGTTGACAGCATGACTTTCTACATGATAATGTCCTCTGTTAGCACTGCACTGCATTTGTTGAACAGTATCTGACAGGATTATCTGTCACTGTTCTTGGAGTATACTGCCAACACTGGATATGACAAAATCTACCAACACAATCGACTCAGATTTGTAGATATGTACTGTATAAGTGCTGAATTTCAGATTGAACCTATGTTTCTTACATAGATTCTCAGCTAGTTTTTTGTTGACAAAAAAATAAAAAAATTGCATGCATTCATTTATTAACTGTCCCAAAACTGTTGTATCCATGCATTTAATGTTATTGCATTGCATTAAGTGCTACTGTTGATGTTGTTCATAGCTGAACATAGAGATGTATACATGTGGTTATCTGGCCTATTTCCAGTGTATGTATGCATTTCTATATATCTGTGCAAATGTGCAACTGATAATTCGACAGATAATGTCAAAAATAATTGTGTACTTCTGCTCCACAATGCAAACTATTAGTATGCTCCTGCTTTTATAGGATCATCCAAATTTTGGAGGTCAGATGAGGAATTTTTCCCGGTTCCACAAATGATAAACAGTTCAAAAACACATTGATTTGGAGATGAACCAACCTTTTCAGCATGAGTGAGAAAAATAGCTGAGATATGTGCTAGCTTCACCATAGCATGATATTAGCAATAATTTCTCAAATTATTTTACTAGCTTACTAATCTAGTAACACTACAACCAATGGCTATATATGTATATATGTTCGCCATTGTATGATATAACATAAACTTGCTCTTTCTATATCTATCTATCTATATGCTACCATAGTTAGGGTTGAGGAGCCATTTACGTGTTAAACCTAAAATTTTGCACCATAATAACTTTGCAACTGTTCAATGGATTTGCCTGAAATTTGGAATATATAATCAAGAACCATACATCTTGGGAGCTGCCAACTTTTGTACTGTTCAGATATATGGCTGCAGAGTTATTAAGTGTGATCTGCGTGCGCATTTACGCTTTTTTGCAATTCTTTGGTCATCTCTACATGTCCCATGGTTTGTGCGACCAGTCCGAAATCTTCAGGGAACATGCGGCCAGGGTCCCTGATGTGCCTTTTGAAGATTTTGTGAAAAAATATTAAACGGTTCAAAAGTTATTCAAAAAACAGTTTCCCATTATAAGTCAATGGGAAAAGTTAACAAAAAGTTCAACACGTTCACAAATGCAGTTTTTACTTTCGCAAATGGCCCTTTTACTTTCACAAATCCACCATTTTGTTTTCAGTTGGTGATCAGAAAAATGCTTGGCATTTAAATTTGGGACCCTCTAGCAACACAATTCTTTTTGCATTTACCTAGTCAGACCCTGAGGATGCTAGGCATGTCTTTATTTTGAGGTTAAACACCCTAGAAATATGTTTTTCAAGTTTCTGGAAAAAGTACTTTCACAAAGTAATTAATAGCACTCATGAAAGTGTCACAAATTTTTGCAAAGTTTTCATGAATTGATACACTACTTTTCCAGGCTATGGCAAATGACAGCAATTCTTTGCCACCCTGCTGCAAAGAACGGTTTGGTCCTTTGGACTGAAATTTGGAGGAACGCAGCAAAATCTCACATATGTGCCTTTCAGTGTTTCAGTGAAAACATATTACAGGGTGGCAAAGTTACGATACTCCAAAGTTGACACTTTTTCCCACAGGATAACATTTCGGCGTCCGCCACATTACAGGAATCCTTTGCCACCCTGCTGCAAAATAACGGTTTGGTCTTTTGGGCTGAAATTTGGAGGGAAGAAAGCCAACATACCACAGATGTGCCTTTAAGTGGTTTGTTGAAAAAATATTACAGGGAGCCAAAGTTATCACACTCCAAACTTCTCTTTTTTTCCCATAGGATAACATTACGGCGTTTGCCGTGACTTTGAGGGCCCGTATCTCGGAAACGGTACAAGATACAGACTTTTCATCAGAAAAATGCTTAGCCCAATACCAGGGTCTAAGTACAAAACTATCCAGGAAAGTCATACATCATATGACTTTTAAATTTTTTTTCTACCTCGTACGGTTCCTGAGACATAAGCAGTTTAGTATTCCAACTCCTCATTTTCTTCTCTGAGACCCATTATTATGCATACATTCTTTGTACTCACTGTCTTTCTCTATGCAGCTTTTGGGGAAAACCAGCCTGTGCACTTACATTACTGTTACCCTTCCCTTCGCTTGTGGTTCCGTACCTGTTTCACTTACCTTTCCATCTCACGGCACCATGTGAGTTACCTTTTGCTTTGCGTCACCATCGCATTACCATTTGCATTTGTGGGCACCATGTTATTATGTGACAAGACATCACGTGGCGGAGGGCAGGACCTGAAGGGCCCTGTGCTCCGCTGCCACATTACATTCACTATTTCTCATTATCATTCTCAAAAGAAGGAATTAGAGGCAAAAATCCATTTAATGCATTAGTTAAGGGTTGTTCACAGCGACAAAGCAAGTGAAATTGCACATAGCCCTCGACCCCCCATCCACACCCACACTGGCATCAGGGTGCGCTTTGGGGCTGTCGGGTCCCAACTCTCACCCCATTCTCCTATACCTCTGCTTCTTCACACATCTCATGGGGTGAGAGTTGGACGACAAACCCCAATGCTCACCCTGATGCTGGTTGGGGTGTGGACGGGGTCAAAGGGGCTTTCAACCCTAACACTGAATTCCTTTGCTTTTGTCACTGTGGAACAACCCTAACTAATGCATTAAACTGAGTTTTTGCTCTACTATATATATATATATATATATATATATATATTTTTATATATATATATATATATATATACTGCTAATATTATCAGTGTCTCTTCCCATTTCAAAACCAGAAGAACACATTGGTGTGTACTATACAATCTTTCTGACACAGACATACTGTGCTACTTACCTCTCTTCATTTTTCTGTTTTTCACTTCTTGATATTGGTTGGTCCACTTTCAAATAAATAACCACTAACAAACTAAAAACAGTCTTTTAAGATATCAACAGATGACTTAAAAAGTACAAAGATGTTCAAAAAGAATATGGAAAATTTTCTTCTAGATTACTAATATACAATAAATACATAAAAAATAAAACTTCATAATGTCTCTATTGACATGCAAGTAAAACTGTCTAATCATATGTACAATATTGCTACTTAAACACTGCTGACATAATCTACACATGTGGCTTTTCTATAAAATAATGTATTTATGTGCTTATGAGAACTACTAAATGTTTCTTACTGTATCATGTGCGTATACAGTGAATAACTAAATGTAATAAGATTGTAAATTTTTTAAAATTCTAATTTTGTTCTAATAACTTGTCCTAAATAGGTGTTAAATGGTGATACCCACATGTGCAATAATTTATTGTAAGTCTTGATTATTTAAACGTGTAACTGTGTAGTCTACTTAATTAATGCAAAAGTGTCAATGGACACATTATCAATACTTCTTAGCAAAAGATGTAAGCAAAATTAGAAGTCATTCACTACATCTTCTGTTACATAAACGTGCATATGTTATCACTTGCTCATTCTATATAAAACCTTAATTGAATACGTAATATGCATCAAAATGTAACAGTGTAGATTTACTTTGTGAAATACCAAAAATCACAAAACACACAAAATGATTAAGAATATATATGAATAACTGTTTTTTGTCCATCCCAGGAGCAACCAAAGAATTCAGCCTAAAGATATTTAAATAATTAAATAATAAAAGTAATGTAAAACCTTATGCTATGTCTATTGAGTATTATTTAAATACAATTGGTGTGACAGAGGTATAGTATTGATCTCCATGTCTTTCATTGGGCTGTGACTGTGCACTAAGAACCCACTACCTGCTCGAGGTGGTGCCACAAGCATCACCTGCCTCAGCCTGTGCAACCCTTCACTTTAATAACCACTCTGTATTTGGTATGTACATGTATACCATTGAAGATCATCCGGCCACTTCAGCTGTAGCTCTGCAGTCAGTATCCACTGCCTGGTCTGGGGATGGGGGGAGAGACTGTGCTGGGGGGCTTGCTAGGCTGAGGCTGTGGAACTCCTCAGAGTTCTAACTTGTGTGCAGCTGACATGAAGTAGGATTAGTGTTCTTGTCCATGCCTTTAGTTGGGCTGTGCATTTGTACTCAAAATCCAGTTCTTGGTCTGCAAGGGTTTGGACACTGGCTGGTTGAGGTTGTGCAAATGATCACTGATCTATCTTCTCCACATCTGGTATGAGGCAGGTATACCGTTCATGTCCATCTCTTTATTTGGGCAGTAGGTCTGCACTCAGCATGCAATTCATGCTCTGTGGGTGGGAGATACAGTACGGGCATTGCTTGGTTCACTCCATGCAACTCATGAGTCTAGTAAATACCATGCACATAGCTTCACATAGGCATACCATTGATGTTCATAGACTGACTTAGGTTGTGGCTCTACACTCAGCATCCAGTACCTCTTTGTGGCAGTGGCTACAGTGCAGGGGCTATTGCCTGGCCAGCCCATGCAACTCTTCACTGTTCTAAGTTGTATACAACTCATAAAAGGTAACCATACTATTTATGTATATGGCTTTATTTGGGCTGTGCCTCTGCACTCAGCATCCAATTCCTGGTCTGGGTCTGTGGGGCAAACATAGAAAAGAAAGTACAGTGAATCATTTTGTAACAGTTACATATGTAGATTCAGGAATGCACAACAACAGCTGTTAATAACAAAGTGTTACAGAATGTCTTTCACATGTGTAGATCATAAAATATCCACACACAAGGTTTGTCACTAGTTTAATTTTTTGATGTCTATTAACTTTGCTTGCATGTGCAAGTACAAGCAGTTTTCTACACCGGCACATCACCTATATGTTTCTATTCTGTTTACCCTACCAGTTTCCTGTGCAATTCTGTATTTGACCAAATAAACATTTGTAGTAGGTACCACCTCTGCAGTTAACACATAACACTGACGTGGTATGAAGTTCCATATATTAAATGTCCATTATGTATATGTTCTATCTTACAATAGTGATGTGACTGCATACAACCCAGTCTCCCTCCACCTCATAATTGAAAACACCACATCTGTACCTGACTTGTTAGATGTCTTCAAGAGAGAAAGTGCCACACCATCATGCATCTAACAACAAAGCTTCCAGTGAGCACAAGTGGTCAAAATTGTTATACGCATTAGCTACTAACCGACAGCAAACGTGTGCCACTATCATAGCATAGTTCTTGTACTTGTAACACTCTTAATAGTAGCACACTGTACCGTTCTAAGTGAAACATGTGTCTGTGGCTTCTCATGAGCCTTAAAAAGAGCTATATATATTCATGACATACATTAATACAACATTTTACTGCTGTTTAACTTCTTCTCTTTGCACGTCTTAACATTATGAGTTCTACTACCAGTCTCCTATGTCTTACTAAACTGTACTGCAATGCCATATTCTCACAGGTATCATCATTGTACCATGCTTAAAACTGAAAAAAGAAAAGTATTCTCTCAATTTAAATCAATGACTTACCTTACCCCAGGTGTGTATGAGACTAAGGTTTGTTGCTCTCATAACAAACCTGGGGTTGGCGTCATCTTTAACAGCCTGAACCAAGGCCAGCAGCTCTCTGTCACTCCGGGACTTAGGCATTTTTCAGTCTGTGTAAAAAAAAGTATTTCTTTAGAAACATGTAATATAAGATATATTGTGATTACAGTATCCGACATCCATTTGTCTCTCTTTACACTTAATACAGTATGTAATTGTCAGCCATTGAATTGGCAAATTAAAACCTCTGTATTACTCAAACAATGCAATGCCTCCCCACCTCCCCCGAGTGGCACAAACAGAATAGCAACATGTAAGACACAAAGTTTCTTAATATATATATGTTAACGGTGTATCCATGTTTGTAACACAGTAGGAAATCAATAGGTTAAGTATTCAGTGAGTGGCCCTGGCTGAGAAGGATTTGTTTTAGGTAGTGGCAACCATCTCTAAATCAAATATATACAACCAAGTGTCATCTTATCAGGGCACAGGGATTTCTTCCTCCACCTCATAAATATGTACCAATCAATGGCACAACTGTTGCCTGATTCATGTACAGTGGTAGTGAAGAGGATGTTGTATTGATACCTGGTGCAGTGTCATTTAAAAAGCAAGAAAAAAGGTCTATCACCAATGTAGTGCATATGTGCTTCCAAAACATAAGTGCAGTGCCTCCAAAGTTATCTATCCCCTGTGTCACAAGCATGTAATTCCAATGCGCATTCCAAGATGAGATCATGCATTCTCTTCAGGTCTATGAACTTTCATCATATAGCCAGCAGTACTATAGTGGCTGCCATTCACTGTGGCGCCATGTGATTATTTTCTTTTGCTTTCTTCATAACTAGCTTGACCACAAGACATAATTGAACAAACCTGTGTTGTAATAGTAGTGGTCGATGTTCCTGTTGTGCCCACAACTGCTAAGATATTTTAAACATTAGTGTTTTAATAGAATTGCATCACCCACCACCTCACACTGTTGTCTCTTGCTGAGACAGCATTACCTCTAAAAAACCAGTGTGACAATTATACAATTGTTACAGTACTTAAATCATCATTCAATGTAGCATCATTGTGTACTGTTGTTGATTATGTAAACAACACTAAAAACATGATTACTTACTTTTGAGTTGTTAGAAGACAAAAAAGACAGAATCACTTTATAATTGTTCACAATCTGTTGAAACAAATAGACATGAACTATTAGAAAACTGTCAATAGCCAAAGAAAGCTATCAATATCTGTACATATCTCACTGATATAAACTCCACATATGTTAGGACACTCATGAGTCATACAGTGACAGTCAGGTAATCCCCCCAATGTAACATTTATTGGACTGTGAATTGAAACCCAGAGCCCGAGTAGAGTCTTGCACATCAGCAGTATACCTCCATGATGGCAACTGTACACATCTTGGAACACTTAGTACCTGCATAACATTAGTCACACTATAGTTCCCTTCCCTAGAACAGGTAATACATGCCAAATGCAGAACCACACATGAACAACAGTAATGTAGAAATATAGAACAGTTACCTCATTCCCATTGCATGCGATTTAGAACAGTGAGCAGTTGCACAGCTTCAAGCAGCCAACAGCCCACCACCCCCCAGACTAGCCACTGTATCCTCAGTATAGACCCACACTACAAACAAAGCTGTAGACATGAATGGTATACCTCCTTACAAGCACCTGCACACATACCACAACACTTAGTAGTTACACACCAGTATTGATGAATACCCCCATTACCCAAATAAACACATTCTACATCTTGAGTGCAGACCAGAGTACAAATAAACCCATAGACATTAACATAATAACTCCTTCATACCACCTGCACACAAGGTAGAATACTGAGGAGTTAGTAGATGCACAGTAGCATCCAGGCAATACCACCCCCATATGTACTAGATCCTGACTGCAGACAGCAAGCTAACAGAACCCATTGACATAAATAGTATAACTGCATCATTTTTTTTATTGCAGTTCTGTTTGTCCACTACTGCAGTGCTTTACCAATGCAGGCATCCACCCACCTGCTCTGCGCAAGGCAGAGATGCAGGCTCACTCACATGATGGGTGTTGGGGGTCTGGCACAGCCATAACCAATATGCTGAAGGGCTTCTCTGTCCCTAACAGCTGGACGGTGACCCACTTCCACCACTGTTCCACAACAGTCCTCCCGCATGGCAGGGCGTAGCCATAAACCTGTTCGGTTCCTCCCAGCCTTTTTCTATTTTCTCCCCAATAAGAGCATGGATGTGCAATGGCATCCATGCACGAACATGCAGACATCCACTGTGCTGCCCCTTCCAGACACTCACACATCCACAGTACCACCATACAACCCCAGAGACTGCCAAACCAAGATCTGTATCCCACCCTTTCCCCCAGTAGTGGTACAGCAGTCATCATCTGGTCAATCCCAGTCCTCCCCTACCAACTCCAAATGGTATGTGCCCATTCCCAAACCCAGATCACTGGTGTGTATCGAGCTGTGGCACCCACTGAGTCAACTCTTGGTGCCACTAGGCCAGCATAACTGCATCATAGCAACTCCACAGGAGTTAGAACACTGAGGAGTTGCATGTCCTTAGCCAAGGAATGTCACCCCCTCTCCCCCCCCCCAGAATCAACCCATACTGCATCCTCAGTAGAGACTCATGGGCAAACAAAAGCTGTGAGTTGTAACAGTACACATATCTTAAACCAGGTGAACACATGTAACAAAATCGAGCAGTTGCACAGCCACAGTCAACCAATCTTCCCCTCCAGAACAGGTATTACATCCTGAGTGCAGACCAATATCCCAAGCAACTCATAAACATCAATGTCATACCTCCTGATAGCTATAGCAGGTATTGATGTTCACTGAACACTCAGACTCTAAGCTATAGACAATGCATGTGTGTATTGTGAGTAAGTTGTTCTACTTTTGACCAGTTAAATTGGCTCTTAAAGAGCCATTTTGTCTACCTATGACATGTGCTTGACAGATATTGTGGTGCAGGAAACATCACAGAAGTGTAAAGATGCCATTTCAAAGGTCCCCAACAAAATATTGTTACCTGTGCTCGAGAGATGCACACCATCTTTTAGATACAGCCAATGTTTGTCATATGCAATTTGGGGTGATGAATAGTGTGCATTCCCATAGCATGGAGGAATCCAGATATTTGTATTTTTATTTCTCCATGATCTTTCAAGTGCAGAACAGTAATCCCTCACCTTTCCAGATCATTTGCTGTGTAATGTCTGAATACAGAATTTTACAACCTAGTAACATACAGAAAAGTTGCAGCAAGTCAGACTGTGCAGCTTCTATTATATCAATCGCCTTTTGTTCCCCAAATCATTACCTCCAAGATGGATAAGGATAATGTCTGGTTATGGGTGAGTTTCCAGCAAGTGGTACATGGTTGGCAGAGCTGCACCCATTTCATCCACCCTTCCCAAATCAAGACACTGAGCAGTCAGGTAGGTGCAAGTCATTGCCAAAATGACTACTAAAAACTGCTGCCTTTCCCACCAGACTTGATCCCACAATCCATATACTCACTCTTGATTTTTCTGCCATGCTGAGTAAGAAACCTGTAAAAACTCAGATGAAGAAATATCAGAAATGTGTCTGTCTGACTACTAAGCACTACCAAGCCTAATCAGCAGACTGAGTTGTGATGAGTTCTATCTGTAAGATAGATGCAGTGAGAAACAATCACAATTAATATTCTGATCCCAGATTGGCTAATACAGGCAAAAAGATTTAGTTATGTCTGTAAAGGCTGTTTCTATTGGTATTTTGTTTATTAAACATTTTTTTTTATTTTGATGGAAGAATACTGCCTGGTCATTGGCCACACTTAATCACTTGCCAACAATAACCATTTCCATTGGATGAAGTTAGTAGTCATTTTGGTCAATGAAGCTCAACTCCCTCTCGTTCTCAGCTAGCAGCTTGAGTGGTGAGTGGAAGCATAGCTATGTACCTCACAGACACAGTTTTCAACAGTTTAATAATCAACTATTTGTTTTAATTCTGTTACTGTACTATACTGCACTTGATACGTGCCTACAACCCACCTAAAAATAGCCTGCCCAGACTCTCCTCCCTGCTCGACTGTATCAGTAATACAGTGGGTCTCAATGAAACTCTCGTGCTAGGTGACTTCAACCTCCAATTGGATGGGGGCTCATCGCAGAATTGTACGAACCCCTGCTCGGGCCTCACACTTAGCCAAGTCATTACGAACCCACCCGGCTCTCCTCTAGGGGTGCTTGGGAACCCTTATCGATTGGCTCCTGTCGAACAGGCCTGCAAACATCCTATCCTCAGGCACTCTCTGATGCCATCTCTGATCATTCCCTATCTACTGTGTGGGGCATCTCCCACCCAAGATCCCTAGCAAAATCATCGAACTGAGGACTATTCCAGTTTAATCCCCCACTTCCTGGACGACCTCCTAGCTGTTGACTGGACTGGTGTCACCAGCTCCACTGACCCCTCATGAGCTCTGGACCTATTTTTAGCCAAGCTAGTCCCTCTTCAGAACAAACATGCCCCCTTACTAGGAAGAGGGTGAGGCACCGTCACAAATGGCTAAACAGAGACCTACTCTCCCTTATGAAAGCCAGGGATAAATGCTGGGCATCCTACAAGGCCTCCTTTAGCATCCACGACCTGATGGCCTATAGACACCTCAGAACACCTGCAAAGGGCCATCCGCTCAGCAAAGTGACTTCTGCAAGATGGAATTACTCTCTCCAGCTGTAACCGAGGAGCTTCTGGCAACATATTAAAAATGCCATTGGGGGATCGGCTAAAGCACAGGTCACTGACCTACTTATCGGTGGGATCAGCTGTAATAACCCCAAACCATCGCCAATGCCTTCAACTCTCCAGTTTTCCGAACTGCCCCACCTCCCTCCTGCCCCTCTCGTCCCGCCTCCCAGGTGCCCCTCCTCCCGGTCTTCACCCGGCCCCTTCCAACTGAGGTCAGTAACTCCCAATGAGACCCATAAGCTGCTCTCCAGCCTCTCCCCCATAGCGGTGCAAGTCATGGCACTCGAGCCGAAACTCCTCAGGCTTGGTGCCCACCTCCTTGCCAGACCCATCCGCACCTATTCAACTCCTCCATTAACTCAGGGATCATTCCCAACCTGTGAAAGTGGCCAAAGTTGTTCCTATCCTAAAACAGAGGGAATCCCAAGGACCCCCAGAACTACCGCCCCATCGCCATTCTGTCCGCACCCAGTAAACTGCTCAAAAAAGCCGTTGCCTCCCAGCTCTCCCAATACATCCTGGACTTCAATATACTCTCTCCTGCCCAGCACGGCTTCAGGAAAGGGTACAGCACGTCCATCACCCTAGCCACTGTCACCTCCCTGATCAGGGCAGGCACCGATCTAAGCAATCTCACTGGGGCCATTTTCGTCGACCTGTCCAAAGCCTTTGACAGAGTTAACCACTCCCTCCTTGGTTCCTCACTTCTCACCCTCGGGTTCTCCCCCTCCGCCCATGCCTGGTTCCAAAATTACCTTTCCAACCGACAGCAATACACCTACTTCAACCAGACATCCTCAACCTTTCCCTGTCCTCTGTGGTGTCCCTGGGGTCCGTCCTTAGTCCGACCCTATTCTCACTATTTGTCAATGACCTATCTTCCGTCCCGACCCATGCCCACTCTACCCTCACGCAGATGATCTCGCCTCTGGCCAGCTCAGGGACATCTCAACTATTAACTCCCAGCTTAACTCCGACTTTGAACGTATAGATACTTGGCTGGGTGACCACAGGCTCACCCTCAATCTCAAAAACTCAAGCTTATTATTTGGGTCCTCGAACAAATTAAATCTGCCCTGCTCCCAGCCAGCATCCTCGGGGCCGATGGTCCCCCCTCGAGACAGTTACTCCACTAAGTACCTAGGTGTCACCCCTCGACCAGCAGCTTGACCCTCACCCCTGCACATCCGTAACATCTGCAACACCTCAAATTGCAAGCTTGCCCTAGCTTATCATGCCAATAGCTGCCTCACCCTGCTGCCCGCTAGCCCTCGCCAGGGGTCCTCCCCTCTCTCTTCTATGGCCTCGTCACTTTTGCCCCTGTCCCCAAAACCAGCCTATCAAAATGGGACTCAGCCTACAATAATGTCTGCCACTTCGCACTGTCCGCCCCTCCCCTCACCCACCGGTTTGATCTCTACAACCACCTAGAGTGGTTCCCCCCGGAGAAACACCGGTCCTTCATTATAGGCAACTTCATCTACAACATTGTCCGCTCTGGCTCCCCCCCGCCCTTGTCCTTCCCCTTAACCCTAGAGCCCCATCCTACCACCTCAGGCCTGGGACAACCCAAGAACGCCTCATTCCTAGGACCCAGACTCGGCAGATCGATCCTTCCATCTTTGCCCCCAAACTTGGAATTCCTCCCAGAACCTGTCAGGGCCTCCTCCTCCCATCTAAGCTTTAAAACTTCCTCTGAATTTCCTGAAACCGTCTCCCCCCCTGCACCTCATAACCTACTCAGTCGCCCCTCCCTCACCCAGGCTCAGGTGGGGGCCTCCCTCCTCTCCCCGCCCTGCCCCACCTCGCACTTCTCCCAAGCTCCATCCCAATAACCTGGCCCATCCCCCCGCCTTTGTCACCCCCTGCCTGCACTTACCATTGTCACGCTACTATTCTATGCATAGTGTTTACCTTGTTATGTATTCCACCTACCCATGCCTATGAGTTATTTCCTATATTACTTCCTGTATCCTCCCATATACTTTTATTGTAATGCCTAGCTCTCCTACTGACTTTTCCCTACCCTGTAATCTGTTAACTCATGATGTCTGACTCGTAACTCTCCCGGTCACACCTTTCTGTAACTGTGATGTACACCGTATGATGCTCTGTAATCCTCCCGGGTCGCACCTGAAAATAGGCACATGGCTGTCTAGTGTGCTTACCCGGTTAACAAAAGCAAATAAATAAATAAAATAAATTATTACAGCTGTAATTATTCAGTGGTTAGTATGTGTTTTCCGAGAATTAGTGATATTATCTATTTGACCTACTACTAAGTTTAAAACTGTCTCTGATTACAGTTACACAATTAATACCATCTTAGCATAGCAAGCAGAGAATGTAACTCCCAGTTAGCATTGTAAATAGAGTAAAATAAGTACTTCTTAAAACAATTTGTTGTGCTGGTCTCACACAACAATTCACCTACTGGAACAAAGTGTAGTAGAAACAAATGCACTAGATTTGCTCTTTCTGCAAGAAGGCTTAAATGTTGGCAAATGTCTTATTTTAATGGCAAACTGTTACAAGCAATGGTTAATTTGGGGTAGTATGACCATGGTGACATGATTGTTTGCTCTGGGACACTCTTTTATATAAGTAGCGAAACAGTCAAACCAAATAATAAAACCTTTAAATTTAACTTACCAACAAGAGATAGCTAACATTGGTAAAAACAGCATCAATCATGGCACAGTGCTTGCAATGCTGTTAAAAACCCTCATAGATTGTTTCCATGTAGCTTATTAGTAAATTGGCATGTTTTAAAAATTAGGGATTGATCAGTTCTTACAATTCTACCCCTGAGCTGCTGCTTGTCTCACAGTGTCAAAATGGCCTCTGAACTATTATTCTTTGATTGTATTGGTTGATAGTAGTCACATGGTGAAGTTAGCCATTTCTTTGTTTGTGAGACTGCAAAATCCTTGATCCTGACTTCACATTGTTCGCGAAGATCAACCATGAGCATGCAAAATATTTGATCATGAAAATAAAGCAAGATTTATACTGTACTCTGTGCAGTTTAAAAACTGGAATTTTCTAATAGTTTTAACAGAGTGAGTAGTCATGAGTGTCTCTATTACTTATCAGACATCAATATGACAATAAAAACATTTTTAAAAAGTTTTAAACAATTTTACAATATTCTAGAGATCTTTGATCATGGCGTGCAAATTCTTTGATCGCACTCGGTTTGACCATGAGGATCATCCGTGACCATGCAAATTCTTTGATCATGAGAATAACACAAGATTTGAATTGCCAAAGAGAATAAATTGAAAACTACCATATTTTTCACTAGTTTTGAATACACTGTGTAGCCATATGTGTTTGTATTACTCAGAACACCTGGATGTGGCAGTAAAATTAGTCTCAATGTTTTTAACATTTGTAGTAGTTTTATTCTTTGATCAAGAGTGAGCAAAATCTTTGTTCACAGCTTGGTTTGACTGTGAGGATCGTCGTGACCTTGCATATTCTTTGATTACGAGAATAACGCAGATTTGAATTGGGAAGATGAGTAGTTTAAAAGAAACATGTTTTTAACTAGGTTTTATTGCAGCATGTACCCATGTGTGTTTTATTACTTAGAACATGTGGATGTGACAGAAATAATTATTTTTTCAAGCGCTTTTAAAATGTAACAGTATTTTTAATTTTTGATATCGCGAGCAAAATCTTTGATCGCGACTTGGATTGTTCACGAGGATCATTCACAAGCTTGCAAATTCTTTGATCATGAGAATAACGTGAGATTTGAACTGCTGGAGATGAGCACTTTAAAAAATCTGTTTTTTCATAGATTTTAACACAACTATATAGCCATATGTATTTTTATTGCTTAGGAGAACTGTCTACCACAATAACTATAATTAGTAAATGTTAACTACCATTTTATTGTATTTTTATGATCTTTGATCGTGAGCACGCAAATTCTTTGATCGCGACCCGCTTTGATAATGAGGATCCTTCGTGAGTCAGCAAATTCTTTGGTCGTGACAAAAATGTGAAATTTGGCATGTAGAACTTGTGTAGCTTGTGAAACTTGAGTTTCTTACTCAGTTCAACATCTGCTTTATGGTAATATGTACTTAAATTGGTCAACATGGGTAATATAATGCCTTCAGATTCTATAAAGAGCTCCAGCTGCACCGTCGTGCATAATTAAACCCCTGTGCATTATGTTCATTGGGCAATGGTACCCACCCTATCACACTATAATTACTTCCTTAGCTATCTCATTTTTGTAAAGAGTCAGCTTGCAAATTGCATACCATGGCTCCAATTCTAGAACATTTTGCAAGTTGCTGGCAAAGACAACTGGTGCCAAACGCCATTGTGACATACACCCGCAGCCTATTCTGGAAGGGGAGGGTTTAGAGCGTAACTCCCTGCAACTTGTGACAGGTGTAAAGGCACACCAACTAACAACCATACCTGAGAGGCATGTCACAAGTCAGCAGCCCCTCCAGCAAGTATAAGTCACCCCTCAAAACTCCGCAAGGCAGCTGTGTCCCCACCCCACCAGCCAGTCCCTCACTCAAAGTAAATGCTGAAAATGACTAATTATTCAATAACCCCAAGATGCCTGGCACTCTAGTAGCACTTGCCCAGTCATTCATTTCAGATCGCATCTATACAGTAAGGATTCAAGTGGTGCTCACTCGGCAGCTGACCATCCAGGAGAGGGGTGGAATGTGCCACTCATTGGCTAGCAATCAGGGTGGCAGGGACATGTGGGTAGACCATGACTGCTATGTGGGGAGAGGTACTGGCATTAGACTACCAAGCATCACAGGGTAATGTCATTATGCTCCATTTGTGGCAGTTAGTTCATTATAGTTATTAGTGTGGGTGGGGGGCAGCTGCACTGCATGGTGCTAGCATTGTGGGGTCAGAGCATGATGTCTGTGGGCTGCCCTCAACCACATTGAGGTTTTGGGGGTTCTGGGTGGGAATGCAAGATGACCAGCTGAGCACATCTGCCTGTGGTGTGGTGCTTCTGGGTTGCCCTATGTAGCACTGATAACACTGTTATGGGCATGAGGGGAATCCTGGAGTAGAAACAGCAGGTCACCAGATCCCCCCAGAGGACTTATGTAGACTTACACCACCTAAGTACTGGTGTTACTTACATTGCTGTTTCTCCTCAGTAGCTTCATCCACAATCCCGACATTGTGCACTTTGTTGATGTCCTACTGGAACAGGCTGCAACTCCTGCTGTAAAACCCATAACACCATGTCACAGCAGGTTTATTGACACAACTGCTGCCGTAACTACTGTTTGGCAAAAGTGGCCTGCAACATGTCGAAGGTCACATTGTACAGTTCTGCAACTTGCAACTGTGCTGTAAGCAGCTACTTGCAGCACTCTACTTGGCACAAGTGCTGTTACGACAACCGTTACTCTTCTAGAATCTGACCCAATTTTAAGATAACACTGTAGTACTCAGAATTATTGAAACTGCTTACACACTGTGATTCACATTATTGCATTTAACAAATACAACTTTTTGTTGTATTACATGCTGTTAATGACTTACGTAGTATGTACTTCTTATGAACCTATAGCACATGACTCTTATACATGACTTCTGAGTCAGTAGTACTAATACTTGCTGTTTTCTTTCTTCTTAGGAGACTGCAAACAGACAACAAATTGAACATGTAATTGAGATCTTCCATCATGACCATTTCCTGTAAAGTCAAAAGACAAATTAAAAGTACTAGGTGTACTGGTGGTTCACTGGCATGCCATGTAAACAGTAAAGGTGTAAGATGTCAGCAGAAGAAAAAGACAATTTCTTCTGTTACATGTAGACATATCACAAGACATGCACATGTGAACAAAGACAACACCTCCCCATGTAATGTAAAAATCAGTAGAATTTCTAAAGGTACTGTGCAGACACAACATCCAGCACTGTCATCAGCAAGTCACACATCTACGAGACACAAAAAAAATGCTGGATGTGTGACTCTCTTATGGCACAGCACAACAAGGCAAATGTTTTCAGAAAAGTTGTCCATCGAGCTAGAATTGATCGTGTGATCTCTAGTATAGTGAGATGCAAAGGGAACAAACTGCATAGTTAGGTTGCATTAATGAAGCTGCGATTGAGAGTAAGATGATTTGTTAATGTGGCTCTTGCAATTCGTTCCCAGTTATGGGCTGAAATGATGTCAGCTATTGATAAATTAAGTTTAAAGATTGATTAGATGAGAAACAAACTATTGTCTTTTGAACACTTGAACAGAGAAAATATCTCTGTGGTGTTTCAAGCAGACTGGTTTCACTCAGAATATTCAGGAGCATTCTTCTGGGAAGAGACATACCATGTACACAATAGAAATGTCAGTTTTACAATTGATGAACATAGTAATGTTCAGAATGTTTTAGTTGTCTCACATGAAAGCCTTGACTTTCATGATGAGACTGCAGTTGAACAGGTTGCAAGCATCCCTAGGTCATCAGCTAAGAAGTGGCCATTTGACACTACATGCAATGTCAGGGAAGAATCTATAATGTCAATTGAAACTTTCCTGTCAGCATTTGCTACCACAAAGAGATCTGTATGACATAGACTGATTCACACCATTGACAAGTGTGAGATTCAGCCTCACAAGGCCTAATGGGGCATTCTCTTGCATGTAGACAGCACCAACTGTGACAGTGTGTTCCATCACTTGCACATGGTAGCAGTGCATCACTGGCATACACAAATTTGTACAAAGATTATATCGAGTAAGATCTGTTGTCCGAGACTATATGCACTTTCAAGCATTGCTTGATGATGGAGCTGTAGAAGGACTTGTGGAGTTCATCAAACAGTTGCAAACAACCCATAGATTGAGGTCTAATGCTGCTGTTGATGAACATGCAAATATGATGCAACATCAGTAGTACAAGAAGCTTCATCTTCTGAGGAATTTGGCCGTGAGTTTGCTAAATTTGAAATTAGAAGACAAAAATTCAGTGTGATTTGCATATCATGTGAGTGCCTGTTCTATAAAGAGCAGTGTGTGTCAAGATAGACCTGCAGAACATTTCACACTGGAATGTTATGTGGAGGCATTTTCATGCATATCTTGTGTTAAAGACAGACTTTGCAGAAGTTGGAACTGTGTCACTGTGTCTTACTGTTGTAACAAGATTAAGAGTGACACTTATCTCCTCACTCTGTACTTAATAAAATGGAAGTTGAAGTAACTCCTACTGAGATAGCAGTCTTGAACTTGTTTGAACAGATTCTAATTCAGACCATGAAGCCATTTCAAACAATTATCAGGCTAAATACAAGGATGCAAGACCTACCAAACAAAGAACTGTTACGGTCTCTGAATGGCTCTGTTGTATATTTGCCTTTGCCTTTGCAAGAAAATGTTAACACTATTTCTCAGGATAATAGTGTAGTCATCTTGGTGAATGGTGTCCCAACTAAGGCAAGAACAATATGGCAGGACATAGTCAATGTTGAGAAGGTGAAGCATGCTTTGTGATACCTAAGGGAGCATAATGTTTTTTATGCTTACATTGACATCGACACATTTGCTGAGCTTTCTACAGGAAATGCTGTGGAAAACTCTGACAAAGCAATACTGGAGAAGGTTGACATCACATCTGTACAGAATGTCTATGAGCAATTCACCATACACCCATTGTATGGGAAGGATCCAGTGATGGATAACATTGAATTATATCAAATAAAGCAAGTGGAGGGCAATCCTGTAAGTATATAGGAGGCTACTCTAGAGGCTCATTGTTTTCTGATCTGTTTCACTTGGTCAGGTGGTCGATTAGATGAGCAAGAATTCATGTCCCAGGAGCTGACTATAGGACTTCAAGACTTCATACATAAGGATGGCAAGTTTCATAGAAACATTGAATACCTGTTCCACCTTCTTTGGGAAAGTGAACTTAGTGTCCTATCTGCTAGTATTGCTCATACATTGAGACTTGGTACAGAGTTCACTAATATGACAGCTGCACAGTTATTAAATAAATTGCAGAACAAAGATGAAACACTACAAGTCAGTCTTTCTTCCATTTTGTCCGGCATGCGTGGTACTAAAGAATATTGGTACAGATGACACTCTGAGGTGATGTGTATGCTGAGAGAGTTTGGAACAGCAACATGGTTTGTGACACTGAGTTGTGCTGAATACTACTGGGATGATCTGCTTGATCTTTTCAGATGGGCAAACTCTGATGTTGAGACCATACAAAGTACGACTCTCAGTGAGCTATGCTCACTTAATCCAGTAAATGTTTCACATTACTTCCACTACCGGTTCCAGGCTCTTTTGAAGTTCATACTGTCTAAGACAAATCCTCCTTTTGGCATTGTCGAGTACTACTTCTGGAGGGTTGAGTACCAAGCTCATGGAGCGGCACACTTACACATATTACTGTGGATAAAAGATGCCCCACATATTGGTGACAGTGAGACAACTGAAATCCTAAGCTTCATATTGAAGTATGTCACATGTCAGATTCCAGACAAGTATGACAGTGCAACACTTTGGGAGCTGGTTCAGAAATTCCAACAACACCTGGCAGCAAGTACTGTCATAGTAAGCGAAGAACAAGGGACAGTGGTACACTCTCTGTGCCATTTGGTATCCCAAGATGAGCTTGTCTGGATGTTTGTTTGAATGATGTCTTTTCCACTATCGACACCACTTAAAGGAAAAATCAACAAAGCAAGAGTATGAACTACCTGGGGAATCAGAAGTCTATATCAATGACTATAGCCCTTCTCTTCTGTTGATGTGGCAGGCAAACATTGATGTTCAATTTGTTGCTGATAATTCAATGGCTTTGGTGAGGTATGTCACATCATACATCACTAAACATGAGCAGACAAACCTGCAAGAAATGTGGGAAGAGTTGTCTAACTGTGATAGGTCAATGTCTTCTAGACTATGGTCACTGGGACTTAGGACTCTGTCACACTGTGAGTGTGGCACCTATGAAGCAAGTGACTGCCTTACATGTGTCTGTCTCTATGGGAAGTCAGACTACATTTGTTTTTGAATGTGACTACAAGCAGAACAGGCATCGCATCCTTAAAAGCCATGAAGAGATTGAGGATCTTGCTGCTACAAGACCAACATCTACAAATATTCTGAAGAGCAACTTAACTGAACTACTATCCACAGAGCCACAGTGCTATGGACGTATATGTCTCTTTGAAGTTGCTCAATGGCATGATTATAAGTGGGGTGTTTCTTCGACCAGAGAAGAGCATATATAAAGTCACTGGTTTGATGGCTCTTGTGAAAAAGCAAAACCATGGCTAATTGACACTGCAAACTCAGCTTGAATACAACAGAAAGCAAAAGAGCATTACTATTTTGCTCTATAATTTCTGTTCAAGCCTTAGAGATCGGGTCTGAATTGAAAGGATTATCTGACACATATGAACAAGAGTTAATGGTATGTTATGATACCTTTAAGAGTCATGTCTCTGACACCTACATTGAGAGACTTGAAATGGAAAAGAATCAGCTGGAGAAAGCTAAGCAAATTCTGGAGGATGATACCCCAGTAACATCACAGGATATGGTTGATGCTGAGGGAGAAGGGACTCTTGGTGCCCTTCTTCCTCCTAATGACCCAGCTGTGCTGATGTCAGAGGTAGAGGGTGCACTGCAACAAAGTATGCAGTTATCAGAGTTAGCTACAAACATTGTTGAGAACTTGAACTCGCATCACTCTGTGATATATGGTGTGCAACATGTTATTCAGCACAGTACCAGACACTGTGTTTGTGAGGAGCACACATCAGTGAGGATGTTTGTTAGTGGTGCTGCTGGAACTGGAAAAGTTTCTTAATTGAGGCTATAAGCAGAGGTGTGTGCATGACCTTACTAACTGCAACTTCAGTTATTGCCACTGCTCCTACAGGTTTGGTAGCTTATAACATAGGTGGTGTCATGCTTCATAGGTTGTACATGTTGCCAGTTGAGCATGGCAAAGGTGGTGATTACAGAAATTGTCATTTAGCGTTGTTCTGAACTGAGGTCAATGTTTGACAAGATGCATTTGCTGATAATAGATGAGATCAGCATGGTTTCAAATGTTCTTCTTACATATGTCCACCTCGTCTACAGGAGATACTTGGTACCGATGATGACATACCATCTAGTGGCAAAATATTCTTGTTCTTGGGGATCTCCTGCAGCTGGTTCCTGTAAATGGCAAGCATGTTTTCTGTACTCTTTCCGTTGAAGAGGCAAAGATGCATAGGTGGTGTCAATCTGTGGGAGTTCTTCTCATATGTTGAACTGTTACAGAATATGAGACAGCAAGGTGACTTGTCTTACAAAGCATTGCTTGATGAGGCTCGCATTGGTGTATTGTCAGCCATTCATGTTGAAATGCTAGGACAGTGCGTGATCGCTAGAAATAATGCTCCAATTCAGGATGCTTGTGATATCTTTGCACATGTACAGAAATCTGGGATACATGTTGTATGTCTATTCCCAAGACTTAAGCAGTGTGCAGAGTTCAATGAGATCATGATGCAGAGAGAACAGGAACCTATTGTGACTCTTACATGCATAGATACCATAGATGGTGTAAATCTATCATGAACAATGGTATCAAAAATGGTTGAGCAACTCAGAGAGCTCACAAGTGATGTGTCATGTACCACTGCCTTGGAAACTCTGTTACCACTGTGTAGGAATGCATGCGTCATGCTTCACAGAAACATTGACGTTGACCGAGGTCTTGTGAATGAAGCCATGGGTTGCATCCATGAGTTCCAGTATAATGTGCAGAAGACAACTGTGGAGTTTGTGGTTGTTAAGTTTGACAACTGTGAAACTCCTTGACCAATAGACAGAGTTACAGTCAAGTTTGAGCTTTTCAAAGACATATATGTGACAAGGAAACAATTTCCATTGTGTGCTGCTTATGCAGTGTCTATACACAAGTCACAAGGGCTGAGCCTTGATAGTGCCATTGTAGATATACACACTTGTATATTCAAGGATGGGATGTCTTATGTTGCTTTATCTTGTGTGAGGCAATTGTTTGGACTATACATAGTGAATCTTGCAGAAAGTAAGATACGTATAATACAAAATGCATTGTTGAGTACAATAGATTCGTATATTGTACCAACCAAATGCTCCTTGTTACCAGTTCCCAAATGTGTCAGGAACAGATGTCTCAATGGATGAAGGGTGCAAATTAAAGAGAAAGCACACAAAGACTCCACAGTCGATACCTCACCATTCTATTAGTAAGCAGTCTCTCCATCAACAACTCACATCTCCACCTGTGAAGAGATGTATCAGGTTCACACACTACCAATATTTAACAACAGCACATGAGTAAACTGCTATGCCAATGCTACAATGCAGGAACTTCTCCACTCACTGAGTTTTCTGATGTCTTGAACTCAAATCAGTCGACACCTCTCTCTGAAGCATTGAAGAGAGTCATTAGAAGGTAGCCAAGAGCAGTTGCCCAGTTTACAAAGCTTGACTCTTCTATGACTAACTTTGCAAAATATGCAGGACAATCAATGTTTGCTGATAATGCACAACAAGATGCCACAGAGTTCATGGTGGGAATGATAAATAGTTAGATGATGGTATTGATCTGCGTCAACACTTTAAAGTTGACTATGTGTGCAAGTACACAGGTTTGTCACGTGTCCACAAAGAATTACAAGCAACTCGGGACATGCTGTGGTTGTCTGTCTATGTCCCTGAACAGAGATCTCTGAAGTTTCGTAAGTTGTTTGCAAATGCAGAAACTGGTTGGCTGTGTCGAAGATGTGGTCGTTCTTGTGTTTGCACTCTGAGAGTTACATCTTCCAGTTCATACATAATGATTCTATTGCAACATTTTAACTCTCAAGGCATGAAAATCACAACACCAATTTCTCACTTCATTGCTGGAAGAACTATGCTCTCAGGAAGTCAATTTGACACTCATGAAATATCTTCCACCGCAGCCTATCCATTCACTCTGGCCACTGTGTCATTGGCAAAGGTTCTGAAAAGGGATGGGTGGAGTGCAATGATACAGTATGCACTATGAAAGAAAGATTACAAGGAATCCGAAAGATGCATACATCATCATTCTCCGTTGCACCAATGTTACACAATATGTGGAGGAGTGATGCTATCTGAGTCACAGCAGCTTACTTAATCAGCATCTTTGCAACAATCATTCCGCATCTATATTCGGCAAGATGGCATTTCTTTCCACCAGTTTACATATTTTTTTCATTTCATAGAAGAAGTAATACCTTTCATCTAAAAACTACCGCTGTGCAAAACTACTCATGGTGATCTATAATTTACTTCTTGTACACTATCGGTACAGTCCATGTGAATTACTTTGATTTCCCTGCCATTGCACAAGAGAACCACAACAGTACACCATGTAACAGACTGTAGTAGGCAATTACTTGTTTATCTCACTGTTATTCTGATACATTGGATGCAAAACAATATTGTTTTCATCATTTATTGCAATACAATTTCTAGAAACATTTGTATTGTAATATTGAGTATTTGCAACTTTTATGTACTTACTACAATGACTGCCATGTTACTGCTCAAGTAGACTTGAGGGTATTGAGCTGTAATCATTATACAGTCAGTGAGTTATATCTTTTGCAGTGTCTCGAGTTAATCTTGTATGTTTTGCACTTGTCACTGTGTATTCATTTGTTTACAGTGCCATTTACATGGTTATGACAAAATCAGTAATATAGTAACATGCTTATCAGAGTTGCAAGCACTGTTCTCCACATATTGTGTGAAGAACTATACTTCTTTGAACAATACACATCAGGTTAAGTTCTGATTCCTTTTCCTGTTTTGTCTATTCTAGACCTTGACTATGATACTTACTGAACTGACTTCCACCAAAATTCAAGCAGACTTGAGGGTGCTGGATATTATGGACATCAGTTAGTGAGTTATGTCTTGGCAGATGTAGTTATTTGAGTCACATTCACAGCATGACTTTCTACATGATAATGTCATCTGTTAGCACTGCACTGCATTTGTTGAACAGTATCTGACAGGATTATCTGTCACTGTTCTTGGAGTATACTGCCAACACTGGATATGACAAAATCTACCAACACAATGTGACTCAGATTTGTAGATATGTATATAGTGCTGAGCTTCAGATTGAACCTATGTTTCTTACTTAGATTCTCAGCTATTTTTGTTTGTTGACAAAAAAAAGAAAAACAATTGCATACATTTGTTCATTAACTGTCCCAAAACTGTTGTATCCATGCATTTAATGTTATTGCATTGCATTAAGTGCTACTGTTGATATTGTTCATAGCTGAACATAGAGATGTATACATGTGGTTAATTGGCCTATTTCCAGTGTATGTATGTGCATTTCTATACATCTGTGCAAATGTGTGCAACTGATAATTCGACAGATAATGCCAAAATGATTGTGTACTTCTGCTCCACAATGCAAACTATTGGTATGCTCCTGCTTTTATAGGATCGTCCATATTTTGGAGGTTGGATGAGGAATTTTTCCCAGTTCCATAAATGATAAACATTTCAAAAAACACATTGATTTGGAGATGAACCAACCTTTTCAGCATGAGTGAGAAAATGGCTGATATGTGCTGTCTTCACCACAGCATGATATTGGCAATAATTTCTCAAATTATTTACTAGCTTACTAATCTAGTAACACTACAACCAATGGCTATATATGTTACTGCCATTGTATGATATAACATACACTTGCTCTTTCTATATCTATCTAGATATATATACATATTTATTTAAGAACCCACTACCTGCTCAAGGTGGTGCCACAAGCATCACCTGCCTCAGCCTGTGCAAACCTTCACTTTAATAACTACTCTGCATTTGGTATATACATGTATACCATTGAAGATCATGCTGCCACTCAGCTGTGGCTCTACAGTCAGTATCCACTGCCTGGTTTGGGGATGGGGGGAGAGGCTGTGCTGGGGGCTTGCTAGGCTGAGGCTGTGGAACTCATCAGAGTTCTAACTTGTGTGCAGCTGACATGAAGTAGGATTAGCGTTCATGTCCATGCCTTTAGTTGGGCTGTGCATTTCTACTCAAAATCCAATTCTTAGTCTGTGAGGGTTCGGACACTGGCTGGTTGAGGTTGTGCAACTGCTCATTGTTCTAACTTCTCTACACCTGGTATGAGGCAGGTATACCATTCATGTCCATCTCTTTATGTTGGCAGTGGGTCTGTACTCAGCATGCAATTCGTGCTCTGTGGGTGGGAGATACAGTGTGGGCATTGCTTGGCTCACTCCATGCTACTGATGAGTCTGGCAAATACCGTGCACATAGCATCACATAGGCATACCATTGATGTTTGTAGACTGTCTTGGGTTGTGGCTCTACAATCAGCATCCAGTACCTCTTTGTGGCAATGGAGACAATGCAGGGGGCTATTGCCTGGCTCAACTCATGCAACTCTTCACTGTTCTAAGTTGTATACAACTCATAAAAGGTAACTATACTATTTATGTATATGGCTTTATTTGGGCTGTGCCTCTGCACTCAGCATCCAATTCCTGGTCTGGGGCTGTGGGGCATTGCCTAGCTGATGCAGTGCAACTCATGACTATCGTTACTAGCATGCACTCAGTATTACAAGCTATACCACATCATAGCTTTGACTGGCTACCTCACCACTAGCATCCAGTACCCTTCAGGGCAAGGTGGGTGCATACATTCTGTGCCTGAGGCCGCAACCCTCACTGTTCTAACTTGTGTGCAGCTGGTACATAGAAGGTATACCATTCATGTTGACATGTTTGTTTGAGCTGTGACTCTCTACTCAGCATCCAATTCCTGGTCTGACAGGTAGTGGGCATTCCCTGGCTGAGGCCATGCAACTCATGAATGTAGTAATGAGTATGCACTTGCTGTCACAGAGATATACCATTCATGTTAATGACCTTACTTAGGCTGTAGCTCTGTACTCACCATCCAGTCCTCTTCCATAGGAGTGGGGGTACTGTATCGGCTCACCCATAAAAACTCTTCAAGTGTTCTAACTTGTGTGCAGCTGGTATGAGGGAGGTATACCATTTATTTCATGTCTTCATTTGGCCTGTGGGTCTGTACTCAGCTTCCAGTTCCTGGTCTGGGGTGGGTGTGAGTGAAGCATTTCCAGCTGAAGCCATGCAACTCCTCAGCATCTACCTTCTGTGCATCTGGCATGGGGAAGTATAACATTTATGTCTATGTGTTTATTTAGCCTGTGACTTGGCATTAACCATGCAATCCCTGCTCTAGGTAGGTGATGGAGTGCCTTGGCTGAGGCCATGCAAGCCATGAGTGTAATAACTACTGTGAAGATGGTACAACTATACTGCTGATCTTCATAGACTTAGTTGAGCTGTAGCTGTGCACTCAGCATCAAGCACCCCTTCAGTGCAGAGGTAAAGGGGCAGTGCCTGGCCCAGGCTATTTAAATCATCACCATTCTAATTTGTGTGCAGTTCATAAGATGCGGTATACCATTTATATCCATGGTTTTATTTGGCTGCGGTCTCCACTCAGCATCCAATTCCTGGTCTGGTGGGTGGAGGCATTCTTGTGTGAGACCATACAACTCATAAAT
The DNA here is from genome assembly GCA_016271365.2 of Neoceratodus forsteri. NCBI lineage: Eukaryota > Metazoa > Chordata > Ceratodontiformes > Ceratodontidae > Neoceratodus > Neoceratodus forsteri. The sequence goes on along the minus strand of CM057449.1, from coordinate 1,555,634,540 downwards.
ATCATAACTAGAATACAGCTAGTATCACAGAAGTATACCGCTCATGTTAATGACCTTATTTGAGTTGTAGCTCTGCATTCAGTATCAACACCTCTTTTGGTGGGTGTGGTGGGGGATTCTGTGGCTGAAGCATCGCAACTCCTCACTGTTCTAACTTGTGTGCAGCTGGTATGATGAAGGTATACCATTAATCTCAATGTTTTATTTGTGCTGTAACTCTCTACTCAGCATCCAGTTCCTGGTCTGATGGGTTCAGGGCATTCCCTGGCTGATGCCATACAACTGTTTAATGTAATGATGAGTATGCACTTGCTATCACAGAGGAATACCGTTGATGTTAATAACCTTATCAGGCTGTAGCTCTGTACTCAGCATCCAGTGCCTCTTGGGTGGGGGGGTGGGGATTACCTGGCTGAGTCCATGCCACCCCTCAGTGTTCTGAAGTTGCATGCAGCTGGTATGAGGCAGGTATACTATTTATTTCCATGTCTTTATTTGACCTGTGGGTCTCCTCAGCATCAATTCCTGTTGTGGGGACGCGGGTGGGATGGGGGACATTACCTGGTTCACTCCATACAAGTCATGAGTGTACTAATGACTATACAGTTGTCATCCAGAGGTATACCATTCATGTTAATGGCCTTATCTGGCTGTAGCTCCAGCACTCATCATCCACTATCTCTTTGAGTGGGGATGGGTGAGAAAGAGACATTGCTACAAAGACCCGAGAAAGAATAGAAAAGTAGAAAGTTGTGCAAGTTGATGGGAGCGCGGGGCCCGCTGGTGATGCCCCTGCCTATACATCCCAGCATCCTATTTGCTTTACCTGCTGCCTTGTCACACTGTTTCCCTACCTTGAGGTCATGAGATGATAACCCCAAGATCCCTTTCCTGCTTGGTGCATGCTATATCCTCACCCCCCCAACTGATATATTGTGCCAGGGTTTTTGTGCCCCATATGCATTACCTTGCACTTCTTTGCATTGAATTTCAACTGCCAAACCCTTGACCATTCTTCAAGTTTCTGCAGGTCCCTTCTCATTCTGTCTACACCCTCTGGTGTGTCTACTCTGTTACAGAGCTTTGTGTCATCAGCGAACAGTGAAATTCTGCCTTCTAGGTCCTGTGCAATATCACTGATGAAGATGTTGAATAGGACGGTCCCAGCACTGATCCTCTGGTACCCCGCTGGTCACTCTTCCTCTGTGGGAGTGACAGCCATTTACCACCACCCTCTGTGTCCTGCCACCCAGCCAGTTACCTACCCACCACACTACTGTCCTGCCCACACCCATATTCCCCAGTTTGTGTAATAGTCTCTATGTGGCACAGTGTCAAAGGCCTTGCTGAAGTCCAGATAGGCCATGTCCACTGCCCTCCCTGATCCACTCCCAGTCAGCCAGTCAAAAATTCAATAAGGTTGGCCTGACATGACTCCCCTGGTGAAACCATGCTGCCTTGGGTCCTGTAGTCCATTGACAACCAGATGTTCCACCAATCTCTCCTTCAGTAGTGCTTCCATGATCTTTCCCACTACCGAGGTGAGGCTGACTGGTCTGTAGTTCCCTGCTTCCTCTTTGTTCCCACTTTTGTATAAGGGGACTACATCTGCTGTCCTCCAGTCTTTGGGTACCTCCCCTGTTTCCAGTGATCGGCTAAACAGGATAGCCAGAGGTTCAGCCACCACCTCTCTTAGTTCTTTAAGGACCCTGGGGTGCACCCCATCTGGCCCCATTGCTTTATCAACTCTTATTACTTCCAGTTCCTTCAGGACCCTTTCGTGTAAAGGGACTAGTGTCCATTTCTGCACCATTCTCACCCCTTGTACTCCCTTCAGACCCATTACCCTCCTCTTCCTCTGTAAAGACTGAGCAGAAATACCTGTTCAATATGTCAGCTTTACTGTTGTCATCCTCCACACGGCCCCCATCCTCCCCCTTCAGTCTCACTATCCCTCCCTTTGTCTTTCTTTTTCACTTATGTACCTGTAAAAGGTTTTGTCCCCTCTACCCACTGATTTTGCAATGTGTTCTTCTGTCTGAGCTTTGGCTTCCCTTACTGACCTCCATGCCTCCCTTTGCTTCTCCTGGTACTACTCCCTATCCCTGTCTGCCTGTGTCTTTTTGTATTGCCTGAATGCAATCTTTTTGGCTTTCACTTTTTTTGCTACCACTTTGGAAAACCATAATGGTCTCCTCTTCCTTTTCCTTTTGCTAACCTGCTTAATGCATAATTCTGTTGTTCTTGTAATCCCCATTTTAAATACTCGCACTGTTCCTCAAACCCTGATTCCTGTCCCATAACCCTAATGCCTCTTTCAAGTATCTCCCCATTTTCCCAAAGTCTGCCCCCTAAAATCCAGGATATGTGTTTTTGTGTGGTTTGGTTCTGCTCTTTTCTGTGATTTCAAACCACAATGACTGGTGGTCACTGTTCCTCAGGTGCTCCCCACTGTTACTCCCATCACACTGTCCCTGTTTGAGAGCACAAGGTCCAGTATTGCCTTCTGCCGAGTTGGTTCCATGACCAGTTGCTTGAGGAAGGCACCCTGAAGGAGTCCAGGATAAATCTGCTCCTAGTTGATGCTGCTGCTGGGATGCTCCAGTCCACATCTGAATTTTGAAGTCTCCACCAGTACTACTCACTCTTGGCTGCCATCCTTGATGGCTAGCATCAACTCCTTATCTGTTTCTTCCTCCTGGGCTGGTGGTCTATAGACCATACCTGTGCAGATGGCTGTTCCCATTTTCCTTTCCAACTTAACCCACAGTATCTCTCCCCCCTCATTTTGTTCCTCTTGGATCTCTGTGGCCATTATGTCATTTTTCACATACAGTGCCACTCCTCCTCCCTTCCTGCCTGCTCTGTCTCTTCTGAATATGTTGTAGCCAGGTATGGCCATCTCCCAGTCGTGGTTATCATTACACCAGGTTTCAGTGATGGCCACAATGTCCAGGTCTGACTGCACCATGACAGCCTCCAGATCTTCCATCTTGTTGCTAAGGCTCCTGGCATTTGCACACATGGCAACTAAGGCTAGGAGATGGGATAACTGGTTAGATAAAAAACTAGTTGACTTATAGAACCCAGACGGTGATCCCAAATGGTAAATTTTCTGAATACAGGGCAGTGACAAGTGGCATACAACAGGGTTCAGTCCTCAGAACTCCACCACTGTTCATTATGCATATCTGTGACATACAGTATGCCAGGTATTCAGGGCAAGGTATGTCTGTTAACAGATGCTACTAAGCTCTGTCACAAGGTTGATAGTGATGAAGGAGTTAACATCATGAGACAGGATGTGAAAAGACTGGAGAAGTGGTTGAGTATTTAGCAGTTGAAATTCAATGTCCAAATGTGCACAGTGCTGCACACAGGAGAGAAGAAAACTGTAATGGTTTACTCTATTGATGGGGTACCAGCAGAACATGCAGAAGGACAGAGGCCTGGGTGATAATAAATAATCTGTTCTAAAACATATTCTCAATGCACAATAAGCCTACAATAGGGCTAACAAAAGTTGGTGTGCATAAGGAGAGGGATTACTGACAAGACAGGAGGTGATACTGTCCCTGTATACTGTAGATCACTGGCTTTGCCTCACCTGGAGTATGGAGGAGTTCTAGGTCAGTACTTAAGGAAGGGTAAGGATAAATAAGAGACAGTACAGAGAGGGCAAAAGATGATTCATGGACAAAATAGCAAAATGTACTGTATAAGAAAAGATGGAAACTTTGTAACGTATTCACTGTAGGACAAAGGAGGGAAGAGAGATATGACAGAGTCATTCAAGTTCATAAACGGGTCCAATTGAATGGACACAGCAAGGTTTCTCAGTCTGAGAAACAGTACAGTCACTAAGGTCATGTGGTTAAGCATGAAAGGGATTGGTTAAAAAATACATTAAAGAGGTGGTGGCTGGATGGAAAATACTTCCAGACAAGGTTATGAAGGCAGAGATAATACCAAGGTTCAAGAGAAATTGGAACACATTTAAATACGTTTTCAAACAGGATAATGCAGAAAGAAGAAGAGACTATGGGTGACATTATTCACATTTATTTATTTAAGAGTGTTACCAGGAAGGCATACTGAGCAGTGTGCCACTCAATTCCAGATGCACCCTGGGGGGAATAAGGGATAGGCAGGATACAGTAATAGTAGAAGTTACACATGTATACGTTCAATACAATCATAATAGAGTAGTCAAAATCCTTATATACAAATAGCAAATATACAGACAGGGTGGTATAGGTAAGGTAGCAACACGCACAGAATTACTTATTTGCCCAGCAACCAACATCACACAATAAGCAGGGTTGTCAACAATAGGGAAAAATAGTGGAGTCAAATAAACAACTGACAACAAGGCTGCAAGGACTTTAGTGGGGGCAGGATGCAAGAGCAAGTAGTAGAGAATTGAGTCTTAAGTAGAGCATTACGGTATGGAGTGCTGGTGTCATGTCTAATATCAGCCAACAGGGAGTTCTATAATTTGGGCATCCTGAAGCTGAAAGCAGCCTGTCCAGACCTGGTGGACCTGTGGGGGATGTGAAGTAGCCAAGAATCAATGTTCCTGAGTGAGTAGGCTGGAGGGGAAGAAAGCCATCTAGGTGGTCACAGGGTAGAGGGGAGAGATCACATCAGAATTTTGCAGCGGTTCTATGACAGTGTACCAATCTCCGATTGTGGAGAGAAGGAGATCCAAGGACTGGTAGAGGTCACAGTGATGTGTACTGGGAGGACAGTCCAGGAAGAACCGCAGAAGGAGTTGAAGAGAGGGTCTAGTCTGTTCAGGAAGATTGAGGGGCTGCACAGTAGACTACATCCTCGTAGTCCATTATTGGGAGGATCATCTTTTGAGCGATAGCCAGTCGCATTCGTGGGAGGATGCAGCTTTATTACGGTATAACTTACTAACATGGGGTGTAGCTTCTTATATATAGCATCAATGCAGAGTGAAGTCAAGATGCTGGTCTAACCAGACCCCGAGGTATCTGTAGGAAGTGCAAACTCCAGGGAAGCCTTCTAATGTGTGGAAAGTTGGGAGAATGGAAGACGGGACAGTTTGGCCTAAGTGCCAAAAATTAGGGAGACATTGTTTGGGGGGTTTAGAAATAGCTGATTTGAATAGAACCAGCATTGGACGGAGTCAAAATCCTCCTGCAGGCAGGCTGCCACAGCAGTGGGGGATGGCCCAGGGGCAAACAGCACCGTGTCATCTGCATGTATGTGGATAGATGTATGAGGGCAGGCTGCAGGCAGATCATTGATGAAAATTAGAAAACAACAGAGGGCCTAGGACAGATCCTTGGGGACCCTGAGGGTAACAGGGAGTGAGGTGGATATAGCCGAGCCAATATGGACAGACTGGGACCTGCCTGCTGCCAAGACGACTGGAACCAATTTGTGGCAGGTCTAGTCAGTCCAGCTTGCTTAGTTTGGACAGTTACATAGGGCGAGACCGTGACAAAAGTCTTAGCCAGGTCGATGAAGATAGCCGCAGTTTTCTCCCCTTTATCCATGCCCGTGAGGATGGTATCAGTGAGACGGAGGAGAGAGAGAGGTGGTGTTGGAGTAATTTTTCTAAACCCAGACTGGTAAGGGGTGAAGAAGGAAATGAAGTTGAGGTAGTGGGAGAGCTGGGCTAGTACAAGGCACTCCTGGATTTTGGTTAGGATGGGGAGCAGCGATATAGGTCGGTAGTTGCACGGGGAGGAAGGGTCACCTCCTTTGGTGAGGATGACTGTGGCTTGTTTTCATATTGTAGGGATGGTACCAAGTCTGAATGACAGGTTATAGAGAGTTGCTAGAGAGTTGGCTATGACTGGGGCAGAAAGATGGAGCATTTTGAAATCAAGGCCCAAGAGCATTTTCCTTTGGCTGGATTTAGTGACCGAAGTATTTTTAGTACCTCAAGCGGGTGTAATTGGGCAAAGCAAGAAATAGGCAGGTGAGGAGACAACTAGGGGAACAAAGAGAGGGAGTGAGGGGAGAGGAGAGTAGAGAGGGATAAATAGGCATGGAGGACACAGCAGGGAACGGGAGGAGGGATTGACTTCCAGAATTGTGCTGGATGAGAAAAGTTATTGTGGAAAGCAGACTTGAAATAATTAGATTTGGCCTGTCAGATGAGTCTTGTGCAGGCATTCCTTCGTGAGCGGTAGTATTGCAGAGCCGTTTGAGTACCTGTTGCCTTGTAGGTTTTCCAGGCTTGGTCCCTGACTAGTAGTTGTTCCAAGAGGTTTGCGGTTACCCAAGGTAGATGGGATCCTCTTACTCTGGATCTTCTGAGAGGCGTGTGGGAGTCCCAGATAACCAGGAATTTGGTTGTGAAGAATTCGAGGGCCTCATCCATGGAGGGAGCCCTAGGGATGTAGGACCAATCGATGCTGGTGAGGTCATTTAGGAGCACGGTCAGGTCTAGGAATTTGTAAGCTCTATTGTACAATGTGCAGGGGGAAGGGCCTTAGGTCTGAATATTTTCCACACCAAACAAATCATGTGGTGATTACTGAGGAGTCTATAGTAGGGCCAGCTGCTAATTATACGATGGGGGTGGTAAGGGCCCAACACAGTAGAGTATGCTTCTGGATTTATGGTTTGTGCAAGGGTTCAGTTATTTGTTGGGACAGGTTTAGCGCATTTACTTGACAATGTGCTTTGGAGGCTGTGTTGTCTAGCCAGTTCTGGTTGAAATCCCCAAGGATATGAAGTTTGCCTCCAGCTGCGAGGGACCTCAGGGTGCCTAGGTGGTCTAGGATGATAGGCAGCGGTAAGTCCAGAGGGCAGTAAGACCCTGCTACATATATGGGATAGAGTGCGGTACAGATATTTTGATTAGTAGGGAATCTATTGCCAGCATGGGTGAGGTAGGTCTGATTGTGGAGAACTGGAGTTTGGAGATGTACATGGCACCCTTCTTTTTGCCCTGACGGTTCTGCCGAATGAGGGAGTAGCCAGGTATTGAGAATTCGGCATCAAGGTTGTGGGGCTTCAGTCAGGATTCTGTAATGATTAAGATATCAGGGCATAAGATAAGACACTAGTTTGTAAGGCCGTTATTTTGTTCAGAATGCTGCATATTTAGATGTATTATTTTGAACCCTCTTGGAAGGTAATTTGCCAGGGTGGAGAGGTGTCCGTTTCATGGGGAGGAAGGACCAGGGTTTCATTCTACATCACCGGCTATAAGAAGAAGGAGTGACAGGAATTGTTTTAATAGGTGCATGTTCCTTTGTGACTTACAGTGGATAGGGAGGAGGTGCAGTATATGTGAGGTAGACACAGGGTCGAAAGAGTAGGAGACATTTAAAGCAGACAACCCAGCATGAAAGGAGGGAGGGAGGATGGAGGCTCCCAGTACCCAGTTTTGCCAGCAGTGCAGAGGGTGGTGCACTAGGGTAGAGGAACAGTGAGGAGGCTGCTTTACAGTCTCAGAGATGAGGGGCAGAGAGATTAGTTGATTAGGGTAGGAAGAGGGTGGAAGGGACAATATGATTATGAGAGAACAACCATTGCTAGAGAGAGAGGAACATTAGAGAGATGGCTTAGGAAATCTTGTGATAGTCCAGACAGACTATTCAAGCCCTTTTCTCTCTTTTTTCTCTGTTTGTATATTTCTATATAGTTTAAGTAAAATATTAGAATTAACTCCCAGACTATGTTTACATGCTTGAAAGGCAATTAAAATTACATGCACTCAAACTGATGCATTCCAATCTCATTCAAAGCAGACAGAATCCAACTTAATAAGTTCACATAAGTGTCCAATGGAGGACTACTGCATGGATTCTATTAAACTGGAGTTTCATTCTGAATTGTGTGTCAATTTAAACAGTGCACCAAAACAACAATATACTGCCACATTAAAACATTGCTTTACTTTAACAAAGAATATTTGGTACAGATGCAACTTTGTGTATGGATGTCAGCATGGTTCACTTGGTGGCACTTCTGCCTCTGGAACAGAGATTCATGGGTTCTTGTCCACAGAAGAACTTGGGCTACTACCCCAAATGCTGGCATTCAGTGTGGTGCTGAGGAGTTCTAGAATTCCAGGTGTGTCATCCCAGCAGAGGGCCACGAGAACTCATCCAAACTTGTCTGTGCCTCAAAAGCCCCACTTTCTAATGGGACCAACCATGGCTGACCTATTCTTCACCTCTTAGGGTTCCACCCACTACATCCTCTGCTACTTCTACAGCTGCAGGTTGTCCCTCATTGAAGAGACAATTACAATCCTTTTGTAAACATGCTTGTGAGCTGAGTGAGCTCATTTATCCCTGCTGGTGAGACTCTCCATCTAGAGGGTCTGCAGGTATGCTGACCCACCTCCAGTTGCTCTGTATACAGAAAATGACTGCACAGTGGGATCACTCCCTTCCGCTCCAACACTGGCTGTTACTATTATACCACCTCTGCCTCCCTGACTGGGACTAAACTAACAGCCACCAAATGCATTGGCTGCAACTGCATGCTCCTGAGGATCAGCTCAAATACTTCTCCAGTGTATGCAACTGATGCTAATTACACCTCTGCTGACCTATCAAGCATATGGCTGCCAAAGAGTTGACCCTGAGGCTGAACTTGCTCCACAAATGTCTTACTCAGCAGGTTCTTGAACGCCATCCACTCCCCCTCCTCTGTCTAGGACAGACATCCCATCAACTAGAAGTGAAAGCCCAATAACCCTAAGAGTAGGGGGAATTCGTTATTACAACAGGTCAAAACAAAACATTGACAATAGACAAAAACGTTGTCTAGAACATAACAAAACAAGGATAAAAAGAAAAAAGAGACAGCATGTCATTTCATATGTTCAATACATAGTGATAACACAAAAATGAAAGAAGATATATGCAATAGCCAAAAAATCCTTTCTCGGTCCTATATTGTTTAACTATTGAAACCAGTTTATCTCTAATCATAGGGCTTAAAATAGCTTCCTAGGTAAAGTGCTATTTTGTCTATCTTGTATAGCTATTAATTCCCTTGAAAGTTTGTCACATAAACCCAATAACAATATTTTATGTGTTGCAGGACATATTGACACCTAATCTGTCAAACTGACCACTTCAAGCAGGCCAGAAAGACAAGCAAAGTGCTTCTTTGGCCCCGAGATTGCATATCAGGGAAAAGTCCAGGATCAATATATAATATGTCATATTTGAAATCATAATATCTCCCCACTTAATTCCTAACATTTTCTAGAAATCAGATATATATGCACAGTCAAAAAACAGATGGGACATCATTTTGTCTGTTTCACCGCACTCTGGATGGGGACACATTCTTTCTGCAATACTCTTGTGCATCCAGTTCCCCTTTACTGGGAGCCTCCCAATTGTACTTAACCACATGACAGCCCACATTTTCGCAGGAATCCTCTTATCCTCTAATTGGGCTGTAATGGTGAGACTAGAATGTGGTACCTTATTATATATAGGGTCCATAAGAAAAGCTGACTCAGGGTTGTCAAGTACAAATATTATGTAGATCCCACAGCCAACTGCTGGGGAAGATGTACCATTTACGAAAAACATACAATAAGTATCCTGGAATGGGTCTTGGGCCTTTCCTTATCACTTTAAGTAAGCCCTCCATCCTTAAGTCAGGTAGTTTACCACAGGTGGAGGTACAATGGTGTGCTTATTGGGATTTTCCTAGTGTCCTGGCCAACATTCTCATTCCCATAAAACTGGTTCAGGCAATTGTTCCTAGCTGTGTGTGGGTGTTGGTGAGTAGAATAGCTGCCACTATGCACTTTCAGTCATCTCACTACCAGGTCTCTCATTGTTTGTAAAGTGCTTTGGGATGTAATGTATATGAAAAACACTATATAAATGCAAATAATTCTTCTTCAAAATTAAAAATAAAACAAAGTCCATTTTATATAGCCAGTGATCATTAAATATATTATGTACAAAATGTACTGGGGAATGTTTGTTACCTGTTATAAAGACATGACCAAAGTGTTATTCAATTTTTAAAACAAATTTGAATGCTAAATTTGGTGATCATAGAAACTGAGAGACTGATGGCTCACACTGTAAACTGAAGACCTGTACATGACATATATAATATGTATCTATATATAGAATTACCCACAATATCTGTGCAAGCATTTGCATGAGTATGTTATGCATGGAGAACCATTTGAATTAAGAATTACTTGAGAAATTGAAGAGACTGGAACACCCTGGCCATACTGTACTTCTCAACATGCCTGATATTTATGGATGTCCCTGATTTTGCCTCACAAATGTCCTTAGTCCCTCTTAAATGTGGCATTTGTTATTAAGGAGTAAGTATTGTAATCATAACATAATGCAATATATTATAGCCTAATTCCCCTTCAACAAATTATTTTCACATTAAGCTACATATACAGTACTGTTGAGATGATACTGCCATTAGACCATGATTTTGGATACCATATTTGTCCCAGAATTTGTTAAACCTTTTTCCTGATTTATGCCACATAATGTTAACAGGCATGCCCCTGTCCGTTGTGCTGATATGCACAAGAATTAATCAAGTTGTGCTGAAGAAAATTAAGGGATTTTGCACTATTAAATCAAACTAAATATAAAAGAAATGAAGATGTTCTCTTATGTTCAATTAGTTATGTTATAACTTTTTAGTTTATGTTAAAAAAAGAATTCTTGAAGGGTCTTCATCATAATGGACTTACATGCATGTGCAACATTAGGTTACATTTATGAACTAGACCCATACTAGCATACTAGCAGTGTTGGTTAAGTTACTTTTTCTATTACTTTCTATTATGTTTGGAAACTTGTTCCAGGAAGCTCTGTGCAGTCACTAGCAAGGATAAAAAAGTACTAGAAAAGGTAATACACCTTATAATTATAGTTACTTATTTCATTTTATACAAAAACAATACAAAAATAATAAATAACTATAACAGATTACATTTTTTGAAAGTAATAGGTTAGTTACTAGTTACTTTAAAATAAGTGTAATCAGTTACACTTATGTAATTCTTTTGTATAAAAAATACATAAGTAATTGTAATTGTAAGGTGTATTACTTTTTCCAGTACTTCTCCATCCTTGCTAGTGACTGCACAGAGCTTTCTGGAACAAGTTTCCAAAAGTAATAGAAAGTAATAGAAAAAGTAAATTACCCAACACTTCATACATACTAGATTTTGAGTTCATCCCATATATAATGTTTCTGTCCCAGACACATGATGTAAAACAGTATGTATTGCAAGAGTATTTTGCCATCAACAAGTTTAACTTTTCTCTTCCTCATATTTGGTTGGACCAATTGATTGTTAATAAAGTTGAGCACCGTAATAAAGATAAAATATATCTGTACATTATAATAGGGTGGTTACATGGCAGTTATATAGGCGGTTTCTCATTTCCTGACACATATTTCTTCCCTTGTCTATATATTACCACTGCCATTAGGAAGGCTAGCATTTACTACAAACTTTAGGATATGAATCACAGGATTTTCTCAGCTTCCTCACTTAACAAAATATGGGAATGCAGATTCTGAATGCCAGATTTACCTGTTCATAGGACCAGCATGCTAAGTTTTGTAAATAACTACTAGGAGACCTGAATGTACTTAATTGCATTTCATGACACTAACTAAACAGTTAAAAAACAGCAGACCCATAGAGTACAGGCCCAGACATACAATCTTGCTTCAGGCAGAGCCCTGCAGGCCCATACATGAAACAACAGATACATGGAACATGGCCCCAGACTTGTAGCTTGAAGCAGCAGACCCATAGAGCATAGCCCCAGACCTATAGCTTGCTTCAGGCAGAGCCCTGCAGACCCATACATGAAACAACAGATACATGGAACATGGCCCCAGACTTGTAGCTTGAAGCAGCAGACCCTTGGAGCATAGCCCCAGACCTGTAGCTTGCTTCAGGCAGAGCCCTGCAGACCCATACATGAAACAACAGACACATGGAACATGGCCTCAGACTTGTAGCTTGAAGCAGCAGACCCTTGGAGCATAGCCCCAGACCTGTAGCTTGCTTCAGGCAGAGCCCTGCAGACCCATACATGAGACAACAGATACATGGAACATGGCCCCAGACTTGTAGCTTGAAGCAGCAGACCCATAGAGCATAGCCCCAGACCTGTAGCTTGCTTCAGGCAGAGCCCTGCAGGCCCACACATGAAACAACAGATACATGGAACGTGGCCCCAGACTTGTAACTTGAAGCAGCAGACACATGGAGCACAGCCCCAGACCTGTAGCTTGGCCTTGGGTCATCAGGGTAGTGTACAGGGAGCAAGGTGGGTGTTAGGGTTAAACCCTAATGCCACATTCCCTTCCTTTTTTGGCTTTATAATCCTAAAAGATGAACAAACATAATTTTTTGCAATTAACAGTTTCTATGTTTACAGTGGAGAATAGTGTATTCTTCTGGGGGACAGACTGCTGAAAACTTTGCTTTAAAAATAGGCAGCTTAACCCTGTGGTTAGAGCAAATAGCTGTAAACTGGGAAACCTAGATGTGAATCCTGCAAACACTACTTACTTTGAGACCCTAAGCAAGGCATAACCTCGCTGTGCTTCATCTCTCCATAATCTGTCTGCTTGCTCTTTGAATCACCCTAAGTGCTGAAAACAGCAGCAATATTCTCTCCCCTCTGCTATTTGGAACACATTTCCAAAGTAGTCCTCCCAGGGTCCTCAACTAGCTCCACAATCCTTGGTGGTGCAGTGTTTAAAAGTATATATATATATATATATATATATATATATATATAACACACACACTAAGTAAAGTCCATGGCAAAAGTAGGAGGTGCCCAAGAGGGACTTTCTAGAGACACTTCACTAACCCTGCCTCCCTCTCTTTTGGATGGAAAAGCAATTCAGGAAACACTTTGCATAAAAGGCATGGGATAAAACCAAATTCCTTTCTTCTCTTTAAAAAAATTTGCAGACAGCACACTGTAAGTAAGAGCAGCTGGATTCCAAGTGGCTGTCCTTCTATTAATGTCCTGACCTATGAATGACAGTCAGTCATGGTTAATATTAGAACACTGATGTTACCCACTCAATATATGTACTACTGGTAGGCTGACCTCTTAGCTTTGCAAAAGGGGAAGGGGAACTGGGCTAACTTTGTTCTTCAAGACGTAACAATTTATGATCAGTTGAAAATGAAGTGACAGCAAGCATTCATCACTGTCTCACTCGGATTGGCAGCACAGGGTCAGGAGATCTTGCAATAGTGTGCACAACTATTGTTTTTTTTTCTGCTTTGGCCTAGTAATATGCAGTTTAGAAAAAAGGCATATGGCCATTTGTTCATGGTGGCTGCACCTAGTCCTCTGAGAGACTAGTTTAGCAAATGGATTATGGCAATGTACTGTAACAAAACAGAAAAACAACAGAACTAAAATAAGGACCAACACAGTGGTCAGTTAATAATAGAATAAGAGCTGGTTGGGAGATTATGCTCAGGCAGCAATGCCCACAGTCCTTATGCTAATAAAACAGGACTGATACAAAGGCCCATATTGCTATTATAAATCTCCCATTAACATTTTTAGATTCAAATAATGCTGCAAAATTGTTATTGTAATTTAAACACTGTTACACAGTTGAGCACAAGGAACAGGTCCATGCATTCTGTTTACATTAGCAGTCAATTACCAGTGAAATAAGGCCTGCTAGTGAACCAGTTTGTAGGGGGGGTCTTTGGTCAATGTTCCATGAACCTTAAAACAGAATTATAGGGTCACGATAGTGCCCTGTAGTTAGGGTTAGTTAGGGATACAAATGCTGTTCTATGTTAAGCCCCAAATTTTTATACCTTCATAACACAATTCTCTTTGGATGGAATAGCTTGAAGTTTGGCAGGCAGAGAGTGGGTGCTGGGATCTCTTGAGCTTACAACATGTGGTTATAATTGATTCAGTGGTTTAAAAATTCTAGAAGATTGAACATATATAAAAATATATATTCTAAGATTTTTTGTTTGCTCACTTATAGCTTAAAAACCAGAGAGAGTTGAAACCTTAAACTTTCATGTTCATTATAGTTTAACACAGTTCCACCAAGCCGCATCCACAATGAGGTTGTCAAAATGTGGCTCAGTGAAAGTCACAATGTCGACATGCAAAATTTCACCTGTCAGACATTGGCTGTTTTTTTTTCACAGAGGGCTTCATCCTTGCACCCCCCAATCTCTAAAGATCCAACTCCGAGTCAGACTTATCTCGGAAGGGGGGGGCGTATAATGGGGAAATGGCAAAATTTTGCCAATGGGACCATTACAGCGACAATTTCAAATTTTGTTGAAATTGTCACTGCAATAACTTTTACTGGTGAAATGTTGCTGTTTCGACATGATACAGTTTAACAAAAGGGTGTGCCTTTAATAGGTGTTTTTTTCTGAAACATGTATATCTTGTAAATTATCAAGAAAATAAAGTGACATTTTTAATTATGTGCAGTCCATTTTCACAATGTTTTATTTATCAGGTCTTTTTGGTGACAATAATATCTTCCATTTTTGACTGGAAATCCACTTTGTGAGATGTTTTAGTGGTATTACTCATCATAAAATGTGATCTGCATGGAAGAACTTTGGGCATCCAAACAAAACAAAAACATCTTTGACACTGTAGCCTGAGAATTGTGTAGTCAACAAGGTAGAGTGTAAGACTGATATTTCATACTGAGGTTCATACTGAGGTAGACTCAGGAGTGAAAGGTGAAGATGCCCATGGTAGCTCCTCTCACTGAACCCCAAACAATTTGCTTGAAAACACTAAGGCCTGGATATTCAAAGGGGTTGCACATGGTGCAACAGAGTTGAGCCAGCGCAACCCCGCAGTGTGCCCTGGTGGGATATTGGAAAGGCTGCCAGGCACAGCGCAAATCCCGATGTGCTGGGGCGCAATGTAATTGTATGTGGCACAGGTGCAGGGGACATGCCCATGCATATGTGGCACATCTGATATTCAGCCCAGGATGTGCGGCATATATGCTGGCCAACCTCTGCAGTGCTGACATGGGGCTCAAAATTGAGCCCGTGAAAAGTGGAAACAACTTCTGGCCACCCACAGGTAGGCTGCTGTATTGCAGGGTGCAACACAGTAGCCACCAGCCGTGGGTAGCCTCCCACCCACCCAGAACACCATCCACAAGCACACATAGCACCCTGGTGATCTAGTGGTACCCCCCTCCCATGTCCCCGATCGCCGGTATATGACAGCCATGTAACTCCCTGGTAGTCTAGTGGAACCTCCCCTCCCACCTGTGTCCCCAATCACCAGTATATGACATTTATTTAAATCCCTGGTAGTCTAGTGGAACCCCCTCACCCATTGCTGTGATCATGGTACAGCACCGTAACATAATACCCTGGTGATCCAGTGGCACCCCCCACCCCTCCCACCCACACAGACCCCTTGCCCACCTCCTTCCCGTCATCGGTGGGCAGCTGCAACCACCTGCATGCTGCCCGGCCACCCACTGAATGACAGGTACAGTATGGGCTTGCAGGGCATACTGTATTAGACAGTCCCAAACATGCAGAATGAAGTCATTCACATAGGACTGTCTAGTACAGTATGCCCTGCAAGCCCATACTGTACCTATCATTTACGGGCAGCCAGGCAGTATGTGGTGGTTGCAGCCGCCTGCCATGATGGGGTGGGCATGCTGGTCTCTGTGGGTGGGATGGGTGAGGTGCCACTGGATCACAGGGAATCATGTTATGATGCTGTACCATGATCACGGCAATGGGCAGGTGGGTTCCACTAGATTACCAGGGAGTTAAATAAATGTCATATACTGGCGATCGGGGACATGGGAGGGAGGGAGTACCACTACACTACCAGGGAATTGTTTTACTGCATTTTACCATGATCGTGGCTACAGGGTGAGGGATGTCCCGGGACCCCCCACTAGGCACAGGTCATTCTGTGCAGGGCACCAGGCGCAATTTACCTGGGCTTCCCCGCGCAAGGCATGCAAATGGGGTCATAATGACATGCAAATGGACCCAGTTGCACCTTGCATGTATTATGGCCTCATTTGCATGCCCTCTGTTGAATATCGCAGGTGATGCACCCAACACAATTGCATTTTCCACTGTGCTATGCACTTTCCATGCCAAATTCAATGGTGCTACGACATGGTGCCTCACTGTTGAATATCACCTAGTCCTGGCCCCAGTGCATCCCTGCCAGGTGCAGTCTGAATATCCGGGCCACATTATTTTTAAATCATCATGAAATTAGTGAGTTATGAGTCACAAAAGCAAAGCTTGTTTTTGTGTGTTGAAAAACTGTTTTTGCAACTAGCTTCATGCAAAGTGTCTAAACCTTGCTATGTGGAGCACTTTGTGAAATGGCTCCAGCTTTGCTTAATGGTAAATGTTACTTCTTGTAGTCTCCACCCGTTGAAGTGTGCACTTTGCCAGAGACTATGTGAAGTAGCACTATGCTAGTGAAGGTGCCACTTTACATTGTGGTGTTTTGTAGTAACAAACCATGCATAGTGGCACCAAATTAGACTATTCTTACAACTGTAAGAGTGGTCCTGGCCGTGGTGTTAACATATAGGAAAAATGGGTAGAATTCAGCACTCTGCAGGTTGAGTTCTACATTCTACAAACCTTACTCAGATGTCCTGTTCTCAGAGCCACAGCACTCTGACACACTCTTCCTAGAATAAGAGAGTCTCACCGCAGAGGAAGTGACTGATCAGGAGTGCTTCCTCAATCTGTAACACTATAATGCAAATTCTGGTCAGTAGAAATGGTGGGTAAAATTCTCAATTGCATATTCAAAGGAATTGAAAAACTGATTCTGGCTGAATTTTGCAAGCAAAATGTAAATTTTGTACATCACTTATTTTTAAATTACATTAGTGCAATAAACTTTTTGATGTTAAATTCTTTAGAAGACACTATATGACCATACAGCAATGCAAATGGTAAATGCAAGGTTTCCTAGTTCTAATCTTAATCTGGGTACTACAAAATTCTTTGATGTTTAGGGTCTAAGATTATAGGTGTCATCAATACTTCTAAAATTGGATCTAAACATCCCATAAATTCAATTGGCTAAAACTGGGTCAGTTGACCGTGCATTAATAGAACACAAATCATGGTCATTCTGGTATTTAGCCTAACAATAAATCATTATGCCAGTAAAAAGGTTTTAAAACCAATTTCTCCACAAAGTTTTACTTCTACTAAAGTATCAAATCTCACTCCCTTTATACTAAGTCCTACTACCTGCAATCTCTTGATGACATTCAAATTTCCATGCCACTGTCACTTGTTTAAAAATATGCATAACAAAATACAAACTTATAATTTTTGAAACCTATTTATTTTCACTAATCCAGACTCTGCTCAGTAGCACCCCCATCTCACTCTGTCAGCACACAAGATTCTCAACAATCCAAGGTAGTTTAAAATACAGATTCTACCTTCGGACACCATTGTCAGTGCCATCTGAATCTCTTGGTCCATTTAAAAAACAAGTAACATCATACCTCTCTCTGGTCATGCTTATAGCTAACTCTGTCCTAATCACAACTGATGTACTGTCTTGAAAGTTAAACACATCACAGCCCTGGTCATGTGCCTTATGTCTAAATCTCATCCCTGATCACAGCAGACAAGCCGTCTGCCTGTCTTGATAATTCACTGTCCTGATCAAGCGCCTCATAGTCAAATAAAAGGGCAAAGCAATTAAAAATTATATAAATGTTTTCTAGTAAATGGCTTAATGTTCCAAGTACACAACTGTAGTGATTTGTAGTCTTGGCACTTGTCTCCTTACTAGAGGTGGGCGAAATGGCCAAAATTCACTGTGCGAAGCAATTCGCGGAGTAATGCAGAATCCATGAAGTAGTCCACAATGCGAAGCAGAGAACTTCATGTCATAATGAGGAATGTGAAGGCCTTGATAACAATGTCTTGCATTACTCCACCTTCCCCAACCACTTCTGCACCAATTTTAATGTGCAGTACATAGAAATCAATGTACTTTGCATCATTTCGCCTTGTTATAGAGCTCCCAGGTGAATTTTGCAGTGATTCATGGGATTGCAGATCACATGGGCTCTAGATTGGTCTGCACAGCCTCAGTTCAGTGTAGCGTGTGTGTGTGTAGTGGTAGCTGGAGACAGTTTGTTCTCAGAGATCTCTGATTCAAACCCTCTAAAAGCTGTTAAAAAAGGCTTTTTGAGCCATTTATTTGCTCAAAATTTAGTACATCGATTGTAGGAAACCCTCCTGTGCTCATATCATCAAGTGTTTATTATTTGTGTGTAGATTTTGAATGTTAATGTAGAACATTCAGTCTGTGTACTGATAGACACTTGAAGTGTGTTTTGGGGGGAGGGATGTGTCTGTGGTGGAGGCAGATTAACTGGGAGAAAAAGGCAGTCTTCGGTTTGGTTATATTTTCCTTGTATAACTGTGTTAATGTATGCACAGTAACCTTCCAGTAATTCTTGAAATTTTTTGCTGATTGTTGTGGTGCAGCAGTGTATAATTTCAGTTTGTTTAAAAGATTTGGTTATATTACTGAAGTTTTCAATTTGCTACGCATTACTCGTAGTGTATGTGTGGTGTGTGTGCGGCATTGCCATCAAATCAGACACATTTATTGTGCCACAGAGTAATTGCAGCAGTGTGAACCTCGCTATCCACCACCCTGCATGATTTTGTACTGCTTTGTGGTATCTTGGTTTTGGACTGTTACTGCAGTGCACTGCAACCCTCCCCAACCTGCAAAAGGTATTCGTTTCCAGAATGGATTGTTACTTGTGAGCACTGATTAAGGTGTTGCTGTGACTTTGCAGCTGCATCTCTTCTTGGTTACGCAGTGTAATCTTAATCTGTCTGTGCTTTTGCATCTGTTTAGTGCCTAATCTCCACCTGCAAGTCACAGTTCTTGTTTTTTTTTGGCTTCACATCCACCGGCCCAGACTGAAAGTTCAGAAATCTAAATTTGTTTTGAATTTTCTTAGTGATCCCCCAAAATGCCTGCAAAGAGACGTGCAAGCAAAGCTGTTTCTTGCTATGGCATTGCTGCCAGTGGCAAGATTGTCCACGGGCGTGGTAGTATGCAGAAATGCATAGCTGATCTCAATAAAGGGATTTCTCCATCAATGTTTTTTATAGTGCAATTTGTAGCTGCACTCATAGTTGGAGGAGATGAGGTTGTCCCAGCTGGTGGTGTTAGTGCATTTTCTTCTAGCATGAGTATTGCTGCCTCAATTTCCACTTCTGACCAGTTAACTGTTTCAAAAAATATAGCTGAGTCTAAAGCTGTGACTGACAGTGTAGAGGATATCATACTCCCCATTAACATCCCCATGGTAGCGGAACATGATTCTGATCCTGGCAATGATATTGCACAATGTCACATTTCTTCCAGCGCTGTTGAGGTTATGCCTTTGTCATCCAAAGATTCAAAGTGTGGCACAAAAATATCAGGTGATGATGAGGACGATGATTCTGTGGTTGGAACATGTTCCCCACATGACAGCATCCAAGCTGAAAATGCAGATGTGGATGATGTTGATGAATATGATGATGATGTCGGTGACCCCTGTTGGGAACCAGAGAAAAAGAAAGTCAAGGTGGCTGTGTCTGGGTCTGTTGGCGTTAAATCCCCCCTCCTCAAAAAAGTTGTGATTTAGCTGTTCCTGTTTATGTTAATGATGATGACCAAGTAATAATCATAGGTAGTCGTGGTGTTCAGTTGGAGTCCAAGTGTGTCCAGCCTGAAAAATCATGTAGCACACCCCCCATTTCAGAGGTTAAAAAAAATGGAATCCAATAAGCAGCATCAGAGGCATGTTAAAAGTAGAGGATCACAATCCCTTGTTTGGGATTTTTTTGTCCAAGATGCAAATGATGAGTCAGTTATAATCTGACAGCTTTGCATACGCATGTGAGTCGAGGTAAAAGGGGAGTTATCTGGGCATGGGGGACCAGCATACACATCTTAAGAACAGGCACATGGCACTGTGGACCCAGCACCAGATGGCAGCTAATACCATAATGGGGCATTCACCCTCATCATCAACCTTACTGAGCATGTTATCCCCTTCCATGAGTGTAGGACCAAGTAGGAATTTCTCCAGTAGCAAGAACAAGGGGACACAATTTGAAGATAGAGTGGGTATGGCTCAAGGGCAATGTGAGGAAGTATTTTTTCACAGACAGGGTGGTGGACGCATGGAACAACCTTCCTGAGGAGGTTGTGGGGTCTAAAACTGTGCGAGAATTCAAGAATGCATGGGACAGACATAAGGCAATTTTTGTGGGGGGTAGGAAGAAATAGGCTGTTGGTTAAATAAGATCTGCAGCTTGTCCTCTAGGTAGGGAAATGGGCAGACTAGGTGGGCCAAGCGGTCCTTATCTGCTGTTAAAGTCTATGTTTCTATGTTTCTCTGAAATAACACCAGAGGATTACT
This sequence comes from Neoceratodus forsteri, assembly GCA_016271365.2. NCBI lineage: Eukaryota > Metazoa > Chordata > Ceratodontiformes > Ceratodontidae > Neoceratodus > Neoceratodus forsteri. The sequence continues at coordinate 1,555,614,068 of CM057449.1, read as the reverse complement.
ACAGGCATGATTAGGGGGAGGATTATGATTTAGAAATCTTGTCAAGTGGTGGTCAGAGTAGCAGTGGTGATGATGGCGGTCAATGCAGTATGTCTAGTGCAAGTGGTACATCAACCCCTGTATGTAAAATAGGGGAAATAACTTCATTTGTGGACTTGTCACCTGTACATCCCTCTTCATCACATGTCCACACCCCACCCCCAGCCATTCATGGAGCAGAGCCATTTGTCACACCCCGTGCAAAACGTGTAAGTCAGCCATTGTTGGAGAGTGTTTTTGCCCATAACCTCTTGCCTGCCTGCCTGCCTGCCTGAAGCATGTGATGTACACGGTATGCCATGTGATGTGTGGCTGCATGTGAATTCTCACTCTGCCTTAAAGTGGAATAAAGTGGAGTGAACAATGCAAAGTCATGGGTCAGTATCTCCTCTCTGGGCCCAATAGAAACTTCCCTTGATCCTCTACTAGGATTACAAGGTCTATTTTCCCCTAAAGCCTGTATTTTGGGTGATTACTCTGAAATTCAGGTGAAGGAAAGGAGATATCATTTGGCTTTAATATCGATGGCGGTTAAAAAACTGGTACTCAGACATTGGAAGGACCAGTCTGTGTTAACTTACATGGAATGGTTACACAAGATCACCTTTGCTCTCCGTGTCGAGAACCTGATAGCTCAGGTGAACCGGCGTTTACCTTCCTTCACAAAAAAATGGGGTAAGTTATATGCCTTGCTTTTAAAAAGACACTAGGAGATATGATGGGCTGCGGGCTCCTCAGTGTTTATCAGTGTTTATCAGTGTTTATCTGTATTCATTTTCCTTCTCTCGCCTCTTATCCAAGTATCTAATTTAGAATATGTGTGTCTCTGGTTCTTTCGGATTTGCTATTCATTCGGTCCCTGGTATTTTATTTATTTGGTATCAATATATGATATAAGCATGCATCTTAACGACATTGGTAAAGACTAATGTGCACCACAGGATAGGGAGGGGGGAGGGAACAGAGGAGGGAGGGTTAGTTTTGTTATATTTCGTAGTAACAATTTTTGAACAATAGACATTTATTTTCTCTTGTATGTTTCTCTGTTCTTAGTTCTTGATGTATTTAGGAATCCTGGAACAATGATCTTTGTTAATACAATATTGTTATAATTAATAATTAATAAAACATACTAAATTAAAAAAAAACCAAACAATGCAAAGTCATAATTACAATGTGAAGTGGTGAAGTAAGAGTTTAAAATGGGCACTTCATGTAGCAGAATACTAACGCGAAATGGCCACTTCATGTCCACTTTGTGGGCAGAATTATACTTCACTGCATCTTTGCTCATTACAAAGCATCATGCTCTTGCTCTCTCTTCTTGCAGAGCAACCCTGCTCTCTTCATAAGAACAATCGCAGGCATTTAATCTAAATCAACTCTGTGTTTTTGTTTACCAGGTAGGTGCACTAGATAATACAATGTCTATTTTCAAGTACAACCTTGGAGAGATACAAACATCAAACACCATCAGCTCAGTGGAAATAAGGCTACAATAAGCACAATATTACAAACATCAGCAGTAGAAGTCAAACAATTCAGTAGCTAAAAACAGTTACGAACAATACAACATGAATACAACTGAAATGTGACAGGCAAATTACAGTAATGATACAATGCATTAGATATTGTAGCATTTATCAGAGGACCATAGAGACATGCAACGCTCACTATTGAAATTTAGAGGTCATAGAGATACCCTAGGAATAGGTGAAAGTGAGTTCCAGAGCTTTGGGGCAAAGAACAAAAAACGCTGCTCACCCATATTTGTAGAGCACTTGGGAACAGACAAATGTGCTAAGTCACTAGGTTTCAGGGGGTAAGTCTGATTAGGTATAATGAGCTTGTTGGCAAAGGCAGCAGGTTAGACTGACCTGATAATCTTATCCATAGCACTGTCTAAGGTATATAGCTGACAAGAGGTTGGGGATGACAACACTAGGCTTGAGTGCAGACAGCAGTGGTGAGTCTGCCTGGGCACTTGTAAGGCAAAGCAGTAAATGTTATTGTAAGTGGCATTCCATTTATATAAGTTACATTTGCTGCATGAGAATAAGGAAGACTGTAAGTGAGGCTAGGCAACAGGACAGACTGAGCAATAAATAGTCCAGCAGCCAGAATCAAGGCACATCGGATCCTATAAGCAAGCCCTAGTTTTGAATTGACAGACCTGCAGGCATTAAATATGTACAGGTAATTTCCTGTCAGGGTCTAGGGAAAAGCCCAGGTATTTGAAGGTGACTGCAGTGGTGTGGGGAGTCATTAGAGCAGAAATTAGCTAAGGCAGAGGTATAAGCCCTCAGCTTAGGGTGCTGAACCAAGGAGCATGGGACGAGTTTTGCTGGAGTTCAGGAGAAGCCTGCTTTGAGTCAACCAAGACTGAACAAACACAACCAAAATCAGCATTGAGCCACAAATTAATGTTGCCAGTGTTCTTGGAGCTAGTGTATAGTACCATATCATTTGCATAAACACAGAATGGAGCAGGAAGTTATGGACTTGGCAGGTTATTAATAAATAAGGTAAAGAGTAGTGGACCCAATATGCAGCCTTGTGGAACACCAATGTTAATGATGGAGAGATCAGATCTGCACTGGTTAAATTTAACAAACTGGTGTCTTAAACAGAGGGTGCAGGTACCTGGTCACAGGAATTATAGTGCAGGAAGATCCGACTGAAAAGTAGTGTGTGACATTATAGCTACAGGGATAGCATAGCGCAAGCAGTTACTGCTATACCTGTAGCTGTTGTCACTTGGGGAAAAAGAGGACAATAGGTAAAGTGCATGGCACTTTAGCAAGGTGCTCTCATGGAGCAGGTGTTAGGGCCATGAGCAGCTAGAGCGGTGGAACATCCTGGAGACCAGAGTTCTGTTCCCGGACTCCTATCTGTTGTGTTTTTCTCCCTCCCCAGTTTTATTTTTCATGTGTTCTCCCCCCACCCTCACAAATGCAGTCCCCCACAAGTTCCTCCCCATCCCTGAGTTGAAACCCCTATGAAGTTAATTACATAAAGTTCAGGAGATGCAGGGTATTAGCTATGGTAGCAGTCGGTGTGTTTTTTGATAGCTACCATTGGCTTTGGTATAGTAGTCGGTGGCAGTCATTGTTTTTGTTGAGTGCTACTTTTTTAAAACACCTTTTTTCATGCTTGGTTTTTGACCGTGCTGTGTTTGTGTTCCAGTTTATGACCTAGTGCCGGGGATGCAGGCCGAGTGAATTCAGCAATGTTATAAACAGGTATTTGTGTTCTGAGAAGGGAAGAAATGGACTGCTACTACTGTTACCATACTAAGAAAAAAAGTATATATGGACAGCACTGTGTGGTAAAAATTCTAACTCAAGATTAAAAAGATATCTAGTTCCAGGTGGTGGAAGAACTATTTTAAGGAAAAGCCTGTAACTATTTTAATTTATACATGCTTAAAAATGTGTATTTTAATTCCTAAGCACATTGAAATGAATATGATTATATTATAGTGCAATAAAACACTCCAGAGGTGTGTAGTCTGTTGAGATAACCATACTTTTAGGGTTGAAATCACTCAGCCCTGTGGTTATCCTCAGCACAATGCACACCCTGCCATGTCCTACTGCTTACATGTTAACATTCTAGTGAGATTCAGATGCAGTTCTTCCAGTTTTTCTTGTTTAACAAACAAAACTGAACCATTTAATAAAAAGTCCTGCCAATTAAATAATGATACACCAAAGTGAGTCCTTAATCTAATATTTGTTTATGCATCTGAATATAGCAATTAATTAAGCCATGCATGAACAATGCAATAAAATACTGTCAGTGTGCGGGGGTAGGGATTTACAACTTGTACTACTGTTTATTGGTGTGTGTGTGTGTGTGTGTGTGTGTGTGTGTGTGTGTGCGTGTGCATTCATGCGTGCGTGCCTGTGTGTATGTGTGTGTGTTTTGGATGGGATATTACATCAGACAAGATAAAGGGGTCATTGTTTCTAGCTCAGTTGGCTGAGTAGGAGGGTGGAGGATAGGATGGAGTGTTACGATGCTGTGGGAAGGGTTTTATCACTTTTATTATTGTTTAGTGGTGTGCCTGGGCAGGAAGAGGATGGGGTGTTATGTGGATTGGAAGGGGAGGTTCTTGTTTCTGACAGGTGTGGGAGGGCGAGAGGGTAGACTGGGGTGCTATGAGAGTAGGGGAAGGGTTTTGCTTTTGTTTGCTGGTGTGGCAAGGGGAAGAGGATGGCATGCCATGCTACACAGGTTGGACAAAGTGGCTTTTTGTACATTTTATACAATATTCTTTTTAGTGCTGGTGAAGTCATGCTTATGAAGTTTGGCATAATGCTAAAATTTCTGCAAAAAGTTAGCCACTTCAAGAGATTTCACTGGTGCAGTTTTCATTCACATCTCAAAATATTATAAGCTAACTTTAAAAGTATAACTATACCTGTCCTTTCCCCTACTAGCCTTCTATCACTGTTGGGCTGCAATGCTAATTGCTACCATAGCACTGATGTGTTAGAAGTAGCCTCAAAGGCTTTGATTGTTGAGTACTTTTGTCATTCCTGTTTTTTGAGTCATAGTTGTGAGTCTAGGCACTGCTACTTTTAGAATACTTATTGTATTATACAGCACACTACTCGCCCTCTATAAAAGCTTTTCTGTTGTATTGCACCTAGTTCATCATTTCTAGAATGCAGCTGTGAAATGGGAATAGGCCATAATACCTATAGTCTACCACCCAAGGTAACCAGCCAACAAATAGATCAATAATAAATGCACTGTAGCACAAAACCCCTTTCAGAACTATGATCTTCTTTTGAACATACTCATTATACTGTTTTCCCTCCTGACCGAATTAAATGTAAATGTGCCAAAGAAAACGACTATTAATTTTACCTTGATATAACCTTAATATTTCCTATATTCTGGACTTAAATTTAACATTCTCAGATCTTAAACATTTAAAGTTTTGATATACTTATCATACTTATCACTTTCTCCCAAAAAATTAAGGACCAAATAAAGAGAATCCCAGCCCATCAAAATCATCATTGCTTCTGTGCCGCCATTTGAGGTGCACAGCTTAAAAAAAATCATTTTTGTGCACTAGAGTTCTGTTTTTGTATGTGTCTGGGCTTTGCTGCAATATATCCCTTATTTCCCCTTACAGCTCCACTTTTTTTCTCCCTTAGATAATTCCTGAAGAAACCTGTGGTCGTAACATTGATTCTAACTCTATTTTGTTTTAAGCGTGCATTAAATATTACCATTTTGTTTTATTTTCAGCCCACATGCTGATGCATCACCTTGTTCTTTTGTGTCACAGGCTGGCTGCAAAAGCCTCTTAGCTCTAGCCAGCTCTTGGTTTCTCTGAAAATGAGCAAAAAAATATAATCTGCCAAACACATGTGTAATTCCCCCCAAGGGCTTACCTTTGCCCCCTGTGTAATAGCACCTACAGTAGTCCAAAAGCTATATCAATGCTCACCTCCATGTAGCAGCCAGCCCGATGTGTGAACTTTGCTTGACTCCCAGTCCCCATGGACTTCAAGGGGGACCAAGTAGCACAGCAAGACAGGCAGCCTCTTTCATTATGCCCTTCATGCACTTCACAACCATGTATGCCATGTTGCTGACGGCGCATGGAGACAGGCTGTCCACCCATGATGAGAGACTAGAGATTTCCAAATATGAGGTGGCTCCCTGGCAGAACCTGGCAGGCAGGGAGCCATGAACTGCACAACACAGTGGAGCACACAGAGTATTTTCAGACACTCCATGGCCTCCTTGCCCATCCACATGACCAGGATGGGTGTCAAGTATGGCACAAGGACAGTGCCCCATTTTTTTGGTGTCTAGGGCACTTAAGGAAATGGCTAGAGGCTGTACTGAGGGACTTTTAAACATTAATAAAGCACTGAGGCATGGGCAATATTATTATCTACCTGACCCAACTGAGCTGCTGCAGGAATCAGGAGGCAATAATTCTCAAGCCTGGGAAAAATAACCAACCAGGAGGCAGTCAGGTCTCCCAGAACAGTAACAGCCAATGATAGACAACTGCTCTGCAGAATGAGAGATAGAGGGCCCTGGAATTTAATAGGAGACATAGCATAAAAATAATTAATAGAAGGCTTCGTGTTCTCCTATGTGACTTGACAATGCATCTTGATGACTGGAATGTCTGCAGTTTCCAGAACCATCTCCCATTCCTCCTGACTGAGACAGAGGATGTATTTTCTTCATTTCAGCCACTGGGGTGAGCAAAAGCCTTAGTAGCTCCTCTCTGGGATTCAAGTGCCTTGTGCCTCACAAATGCACGTGGGCTTATATTAACCCATGACAACTACCACTCTGTCATTTCTTATTGCTTACTTATTGTATATGGTTGCCATTTATCTGCCAAGGATGGGGGGTGAGTTGCAGTATTATTATGCCCCTTGTGTGCAGCACCCTGGCACTCTTTTTTTTTTTCAGAAGGATTCCATCAGCTGAAGGCATAGGGCTATGAGGATAAGTTGATATCAGACCCCAGAAACCATCTATGGCACCTGTCCATCTGCCCTGTGGCATAAAGGTATTAACCATACCTTTAACATCCACCAGGCTATGCCAGTCTCCAAGATCGGGGTCGCATATGAACTATGATTTTTTTAAGTTTCAGAAAGATGTATGAGGAAAGCTTTAAAACCTGCTCCAAAACTATAGCCTAAGTAATGGCTGAAGTACTGATTGTCACACAAATGGGCACTGTCTATAAAATCTTCCAGTAATCCATAACTGCAGCAGTGCTACTGTGCCACTATACAGTGACTATACTTGCCCACTGTTTATTTTTTTTTTTAAGATTCCTGCTTTCTGGCTAGCCCAGTGGCATGGAGAGTTGAGACACTGGGCACTTCACCTCCCACACCACAGCACCCAGGGCTCAAGAATGGACATGGGTTACCCAGGGGCTATCAAGGAAATGGAGGATTGAGCATCCCCAGGACAGCTCTCTTTCCTCGAGTAGGGGAGTATGTGCATCCAGCTTGGTGACTGCCACCTTGAGGTTCTGGGTGGCAATGCAGTGGGACATCAGGGAAGGACCCCCATCCACTTGATAGTGGGGGAGTCTCTGTGGGGGCTCAACTCACATCATGCATTATTGCACATGCAGTGGGCCTGGGAAGAAAAACCAACAGAAAGCTCTGACCATGGCATGATGAAGGCTTGGTTTCCTGTAGGCTCCAAACTGGTGACTGGGAAAACAAAGCATTTGTCAATGCCGAATGTTTGCTTGCCGATATTAGCATTGGACATGGAGGAGTTAGACAGATGTAGAATAGGAATGGCAATGAAGTACTGAACTCACGCCAATCCCACCTCCACCCTGCAGAGATGGACAGGCATTGGGGTGTGCCTGTGGGTCATTGCCCATAATGCTAATGGCATTTCACCTCACCCTATCTTGTAGACACCAAGTGCTGAGGTATGCCTTGGGGTGTTCGGCTTCACAGTCACCGCATTTCATAAGGACATACGCTGAAATGGTTGCAGGACAGGAGAATGGGGTGAAGTCTGGGGCTGAAGAGTGCAAGGCACACCTTGATGCCTGTCACTGGCTTCATGGTGGGGGTGGGATGGCATGAGCATTACAGCTGGTAATCCAAAGTTACATTTCTGATGCCTGTCAGTCTGCACAACGTGGGATGTTATGGTTAGAAACCGTAACGGCCCAGGGTGTGTGTTGGTATTTGCACTACAAATTTTCAACATGGCCTTTTTGTGACCCCCAACTCATGAAAGCATTTGGGACCTCTTCTCATGGACAGTGGCAGTGTAATTTTGTTAATGTGTCCTGAACTTCGAGTTCCCACAGCGACCATGCCATTCTGTGCCAGATGTGCGAAAACACAGATCAGGCAGGATGTGAAGAATGACAGCTGTACCATCCATAGGGAGGTGTGAAGAGATGGCAATGTTGAAAATCTGTAGTGAAAATAATAAAAATGCTCAAAGTTCTGAGTGTACATGGAAACTGTGCAACACATGCTTGTACTGCAGTCTCCTTGCTCTAATGAGGGCTTGAGATAAGTGCTGGGCCAACTTTAAGGTCTCGATGGACCAGGCCATACTTCAGCATTACAGGAGGCTCAGGAACCAATGCAAAAAGGCAATCAGGAATGCAAAAAGTGAATTTTGCAAAGCAGCCTTAAATACATCAGCCAAGGACCCTAGGACCTTCTGGAGGAATATCAAAAATATTGTCAGTGACCCCTCCACCAGTGAGGCTCCTGACATGCTTATTGATGGAGCTAGCTGTAATAATCCACTAACCATCGCAAATGCATTTAATTCACACTTCTCTGACCTGACCACTTTCACCTCTTGCCTCTCCTCAACTGGTTGTGTGAAACCTGGCCAGGTCCTTCCTCCTCCACCAGCTCCTACCTCTCATCCTCTGTTTTACTTCAAGGCAGTGATGGCACAAGAGATCCAGAGACTGCTCTCTGGTCTCTCCCCCGCTTTTCTAGTGCTGGCCATGATGGTATGGAACCAAAGCTTCTTCACCTTGCTGCTGCCTTCATTGCCTCTCCTGTGGCCCATATCATCAATCTATCCTTAGCCACAGGAGTTATCCCTGACCTATGGAAGGTGGCAAGGGTTGTCCTTGTATTTAAGCAGGGCAACCATAGGATACTTGACAACTATCGGCTGATTGCCATCCTGTCTGCACTCAGTAAGCTCCTTGAGAAAGTTTTGCGGAGCAACTCACAGAGTATGTTCAGACTCATGAGTTACTATTGTCCTTGAGCATGGTTTTCGAAAAGGCCATAGTACAACCTCAGCCCTGGTTACTGTCGCATCTGGCATAAGGGTGGCTATGGATCAGGGTAGACTCTCTGGGGCCATCTTTATCTATCTTTCTAAGGCCTTTGACCTAGTTGACCACGCACTACTTTGCACTCAACTTAGGTCCTTGGGCTTGTCCTCTCCTGTACTTTGTTGGTTCTCCAATTACTTACAAGACAGGCAGCAACTTACAAAATATTGCAAGGTGCTCTCGGGCGCCACCGTAGTGTCCTCAGGAGTTCCCCAGGGGTCAGTCCTTGGGACCCTGCTCTTCTCCATATTCATCAATGATCTTCCCTCCGCTGCTGCCTCCTGTAGGTCCATCTTTTATGCTGAAGACCTCATGATTCTCACACACTCCCAGGATATTGGGGTCATTAACCACCAGCTGAGTGAGGACTTCATGAGTATACAATCCTGGATATCGTCTCACAAACTGGTCCTAAATCTTAGAAAGACTCAGGCCATGCTGTTTGGATCCCTGCCTAAGATAAAGTCCTCCCCTGTCCCTCTGAGTATCACGGGTAGTGATGGTGCTGCTGTTCTCATTACTGAGTCCGTAAAATACCTCGGGGTGACACTTGACCCTCAGCTTGATTTCGGTCTACACATCCATAATGTGTGTCGAGCTGTAAACTGGAAGTTGGGCTTGGTGTATAAGGCTAAAAATAATCTTACGTCGGCTGCTCGCCTTGTACTGGCCAGAGGTGTATTTCTTCCATCCATCTCTCTGTTATGGGCTTCTTCTGTTCAACCATACTTCCAAGGCACATATCACTAGGTGGTCTGTTGCCTACAATAACATCTGCCGTTTTGCGCTAGCAGCCCCTCGTATCACTCACGACTGTGATCTATATGCTAAAATCAACTGGCTCTCCCTGACCAATTGCATGAATTTTGTTTTGGGGTGCTTCACGGGCAAGATTATTGGCACTGGCACCCCGGACTGGCTAAACTCCTTGTGCGGCTTCCCCACTTCCTATCCCCTAAGGTCCCTGGGCCCTGCCATCCTCAAGGTTCCTGTCATGTGTACCCAAATGGGTAACAGGGATTTCGTGTCAAGTGCCCCCAGATTTTGGAACTCCCTGCCGGTCCCGATTCTGTCCTCCCCCTACCAGGCATGCTCCTCCCTGAGGTCTCACTTGAAGCTAGCCTCGGCATGTGACTGCCCTAAACCTCCATGATTATCTTAATGGCCTTGGTCACCTGTATGGTACTTGAGCATATCATCCCCTGTACCTATGACCTCAGTATTGCTGTGCCGGCTGCCTGTCTGGGTGATGCCTGGTGTCAAAACTGTATATGTGTACATTTCTTGCTCTCTTTCTGTAAATACTGCTTTCATATATGTCCATAATGACTCTGTACTGAATTATATTTGACTGTACCTCTGTTGTAAACTGAGTTATCACCCATGTATGTTTTTGCTGCTCTTGTTTTAGTGTATCTGCATTACTAGTGTTATGTTGTGCTCTGTATGTTCTTTTTTCCTGTACTCTCCCGGGTTGTACCTGAAAATAGGCATATGATTTGTCTAGTGTACTTACCTGGTAAACAAAAGCTAAATAAAATAAATAAAATAACATTTAGTGGAATTATTTCACCAAATTTTCAACACAGGCATTTTGTGACCTCTGCTCATGAACAATGTCATTATGATTTTCTTAATCTGTCCGAAACATTATTTTCCCACAACAACCATGCCATTATGTAACAGATGTGCAACCACATATTTTGGGCAGGATATGAAAAATGATAGCTGTACTGTTCATAAGGAGGTGTGGCAAAATGCCAATGTTGATAATCTGGAGTGAAAACATTACAAATGTGCGCATTTCCGCAACACACGCTTGTAACAGTCATTTTGTGGACTTTTGTCACCAAATTTTCAACATAGTCATTTTAGGTCCTCTGCTCATGAACAGTGTCACTATGATTTTCTTAATATGTCCCGAACATTGATTTCCCACAGCGACCGTGCTATTCTGCACCGGAAGTGCAAAAACACATTTTGGCCAGCATGTGAAAAATTACAGCTGTACTGTTCATAAGGAGGTGTGGAAAATGCAATGTTGAAAATCTGGAGTGAAAATATTACAGATTTGTGAAGTTTTGAGCATGCATGGAAACTGCGCAATGCATGCTCATAACACAGTCATTTATGGACTTTCATCACCAAATTTTCAACATAGGCATTTTTAGGACCTCTGCTCATGAACAGTGCCACTGTAATTTTCTTAATGTGTCCCACACACTGATTTCCCAGGCGACTGTGCTGTTCTGCACCAGAAGTGCAAAAACACATTTCGGTCTGGATATGAAAACTGATAGCTGTACTGTTCATAGGAGGTGTGGAAAAATGCCAATGTTGAAAATCTGGAGTGAAAATATTTAAAATTCGCAAAGGTATGAGCATGCGTGGAAACTGGACAATGCACGCTTGTAAAACAGTCATTTTTTAATTTTTCCTCCAAATTTGCAACATAGGCTTTTTGAGACCCCACCTCATGAACACTGGCACTGCCGTTTGTTAATCAGTCCCAAGGTGATTCCATGCAGTGACCGCGAAATCACCTTTCCGGACCGAATAATGCCATGACAGTGACTGAATTCATGAGGAGGGTCCCAATTACTCCATTTTGAAAATGTGGTGCCAAAATTCCTAAAATGCCTGAGATATGCACCAAAGATGAAAAAAAACTATTTATGCCATTACACAGCTTACCGCATTTCTTCAGTTCGTGGTCGGCTTTGAAGAGTGCAGACGTGTTCCTGGTCCACTGAAGATCATCATGCTGGGCTCCGGAGGTAGTGGATGGGGTGAGGGAAGATGTGGGAGGAGGGTGCGCAGAAGGTGGGCGTGGGTTGGGGAGGCCACCAAACTCAATGAGGGACATTTTTCTGTTATACAGGTTTAAAAAAAAAAATAAAAAATATGAAACATTTGTAGACTTTTTTTTTCAGGAACATCTGACAATCTGGGGTGGGCTCCCATTGTGCCACCTGAGTGATTTTTTGGGGGCTGTAGCCGACGGGATTGAGGCCCCTCTCGCACACACTGGGGAGAGCCGAGGAGGATTGGGTAACCCATGGCACACAACAAATTGGGGCACATTATGCGAATGGGGAGGGCTCTCATCAGCAAACTGAACTGGGAAGGGGGACTGAAGCTGACAGGGATTGGGCCCCAAGTTGGCAAAGAAAGACTGTTAGGGGCGCATGATGCCGAGGGGGATTGGGCACCCTCTTGGCACACAACAAATGGGGGAGGGGGTTACACCATGCTAATGGGGAGTGGGCTCCCCGTCGGCAAATGAACTGGGTTGGGGGCATGTGGATGGCAAGGTACCACCCTGCAATGACGGGTCGTTCCTTCATTGCAGCAGAATGGCTTGACGCTGCAATGATGAGGCAGCCCCTGATTGCAGCGGCACAAACATTTCAAGGTGGTGGCATGCTGGCTGAATTAGTGTCAGCAGCAGTGTGCCACCACATTGGGGAAAGCGGGCCAAGACTCAAAAGGCACTGGAGCCTTTGGCCCCCATAGTTCCACACCTCCAACTCCCCGCTTCCCTCCTAAGCTATGATGAAATGTTTCTTCTGCATTCGTGCAAGCAAGCATAAAAATGGTAAGTCCCAGAGAAGCTGGGTGATGGGACTGGGAACACTGGTCAAGAAGGGAACAGGTGGCAGAAAAGGAGTCAAAATTACTGATAAAAAAAGAGATTCCTGTTTCCTAGATGTAGAAAACAACTTCCCTACAGACTGACAGACAGACCTAATACTATTGGTGTTTAATGAATTAGGAGCCCCATGAAATGAGGAAGAAACAGGAAGGACACATCATGTCAGAGTGTTCTTTCATTGCTCTGAAAGCATATGGTGTTCGCGACTCTGCATTTCTTGCTGCTAGAGCCACAGTTCCTAGTGAGCAGATTGTCTTAGCCTTTGAATTGAAGGCACAAGGTGAGTTTTCCTGTCAGTCGAGCTGCTCATCAGTTCAAGGGTTGAATATCAGTTGCCCTGTTCCTTTTACACTTGGGCTTAATTTTTATTTTGGAATTATAAAACAGGAAACTTGCTTCTTTCTTGGCTGTGGGAGGGAAGAGGAAGACTCAGGCATCCAGGCTCACTCTCCTGTTCATTGGCAGCCACCGTACGCAACAGGGCCTTTGATTTTCTGTCTTAGCTGAAATATTGCACATAAACAGCACAGCACCTTTTGAACCTGCAACCATTTGTTCTGAACAGGAAAGCAGATTTCTAGTTACCGAGCCACCAGTACTTTACACTTTTCTCTTCCTGAAGGTGGTTTCAGGCAAAGTCATGGAAAAAGAAGAGAACACCTCTATTAGCTTCAGGAAAATATATGATATACTGTAGGTAGTTAGCAGTAAAAGGGGTATGACAGGTACGAATGAGATGGATTAAAGCATGGCCACCTACCCTCCCCCCCCCAGTGACAGGGCCACCACTTACAACCATTCAATCACCCCATAGCAGCAATAACTCAATGCTACAGTGCAAAAATGACAACTTGCCTATTCTTAACTGCTGCACTGTTCTGTGTCCAAAGAAATGCATCATAGCTATAAAACTGTTGTTGTTAGCATGGTCTGGATAAAAACCCAAACAATCATGCTCTGATCTAAAAGATATAACAGCATGATTGTTATAGTATTCTGTGTTCTATAGGAGAACATCCCCCACAACACCCTCACTTCATGAAGGCCACGCACCTGCAAATAAATTATGAGTGACAAGCATTTGAACCAATAAAGGGGGCAACATATTTTATATGCAGTAAATTTAATTCCAGATTGCATTTCACCTCCGTGAGGTGACATATTTATTGCCAGTGAAAGATGAAAGCGCAGAGAGTTAGAGACAAGCATCAGCAGTTCTACTGGGCACCAGCAAAATGAAGACTTGACAGACTGGTGGCGGAGTCCTTGAAATTAAATGCCAGATCTAATTTTACCCAAAAGGGGTCATATGTACTGCCATGGCCCCGATCTCAGCACCAGCAAAGTAAACAGCTCATATATGGCCTTTATAAGGGCAACTGAGTGTATTTCATGCTATACCAAGGATGCTTATGACTGAAACTAGAGCCAGGATCAGAAAGGACTGTCAGGATTTAGTTAGTTAGTTAGTTTGTTAGTTAGTTAAAATTTGGTAACCAGGAAAAGCACACTGAGCTGAGGCTCATTTCCAGGTGCAACTGTGGAAGGGGGAGATGGAGAAAAACAGTAGCAGACAGTAGCAAAAACAACATCTGAGCAGACAGACAAGCAATGTGTTACGATCATGGAATAAATGAAGAGCAGTTTGCATGTACTGCAATTAAACAAAGTGCAGAGAACTATGGCAGTGCATAGCATCATGAACAATAACCCATATGGAGTAAAATAAAGACTTCAAGAGTAACCGGGAGAAGCGTAGCAGGAGCAAGTGGTGGGGGGGGGCTGAAGTTTCAGCTGATATGGAGATTGAATGTGCATTGATCTATTTAGCCACACTGACCTTCACCCATTTGATGCCAATTGGCACCAGTCACAAAATGCCAGAAGGTGGTGGAAAATATTCATGGCTGATCACCTATTCTAATCTGGGATCCAGTATTTTTGGAAACCCAGCCCAGTATACATTTATTGATCAGCCTCTCTAGCCTGATTGTCACTGCAATATATCCTCCACAGATGCTGCCTTTTTCATGTAACATTTTTTTTTTGTAAATGTAAGCTTACATTATGCACTATAGCTCAATACTGATTTTTGTAAGTTGCTTGCTGCTTTGACCACCCTTCAGAGGCGAAGTCATGAACAACTGGAGCAAAATGATGTATGGGGTGCTAGCACAGCAGGGGCGCTTTTAGTTGGCCACAATCAAGCAAGGATGAAGGTGAGCACTCATGGACATAGCAACAACATCAATCAAGTTGAAAGTTCTCAAACTTTTTTCAGATGTCTGAAGTAGTAAACACAAGTATAAGGACTACAGCTCAGCTCAGGAGCCTTAGCACTGACACCCCAGTGTGTATTCAACATATATTATAGTACTTCTTCATCAGGAGGATACTTTAGACACAATGCTGGACTGGCCCACCATGATACTTGGAAATTTCTAGGTAGCCCCCCCCCATTGAGTACCTGACCACCTTCTAAACTCTTAGAGAATTAAGTTTCATCATCTATTTTCTAATTAAATTGGGTATTTGAGGTTCTGCAAGTAAATGCAAGATGCAAGAACAGAGCTAGTGTATCAAATTAAAGTGGAATACTGATAAAAGTGTGCCACCCTGGACCCTTTCCTGTTGATTTTCCAGATGGGCCCCCTGTACCCCCATGCAACTCTGTTTAGACAGTAGAAGCAGGGCTCAGCTTGAAATGCCAAACCTAGGTTAATTAAGCAATAAGCCATGAGGGGGTGTGGGTTATCTGGGGATTTACCATGGCTGGAGTGGTTTGCCCATGAGGTGCAGCCGAGTGGGTAAATCCTCACCAGTTGTGGTAAATCCCCCGATTAACTCACATCCCCAAGTGGCTTACTGCGATTATACCTTGCACTTTTTTTTTTTTTTTTTGCTTTTTCATTTCATTTTTATTCAGCTTTTCTGTATTTCTTAGACTGCTATAAAAATAGTGCCGTGTTGATTGTGTGTCATGTTGTGGGTGAGTCGTTAGTTGTTGCCATCCTAAAGCTTCCAGGTTACCGTTTGTGTCATTACAATGGAGTAGGGGAAAACTGTTTGCCATCAGGGGAATTTTAAATTGCTTCTTTTTTTTTTTTATTGTAACATTGATAAACCGGGATTTCAAAAGGAGACAGGGACCATATGGTAAACAAAGAGAGAGAGAGAGAGAGAGAGAGAGAGAGAGAGACCGTGTCAGCAACAGAGCAGAGGTGAGTGGAGAGAAAATATTATTTAGAGGTGAGCTGGGTGGAAATTGGTTGTGGGAGACAGTAAAATAAGCCTGCTTATGCTTATTTGTTAGGATTGCACAGTGTTTTCTTAGTATTTGTGAGATACACGGAGGTGTTGCTTTGGGATCATCGCTATTGAGGGAAACAGATGGCAGCTACAGTTCCATGATTTCGAGGTTGGATCATTTTTATAATATGCAGCTGGCTGGCACCTTTGCAGTGATTATTAGAGGATCTACAGTGCCGGTAAGGTGCCAGACTGCCCATCTGATTGGTTGTTGTCAGAGGTCCATGGTATAATAAAAATGGTTGTTTTCACTCTTGTGTTCAGAATATTCTTACAACTTTTTGGATGGGGGTTGGGCAGAGGGTAGGGGAAGGGCAGTGGAAGAAGTAAAAGCAGCTACCCAAGTTTTTAATGAGTGGGATGCAATCACACGTAAAATCAGCCCTGACACTGGGAAACCCTCTCAAACAGATAAGAAGGTCCCCTTTTCTGTTTTACCTATATTAATGCTACCAGGGTGGGAAATATATTCACCTGCCTACCTAACTATCCAGCGAAGGTTTATGTTTTGTTCCATTTGTACTGCAACCCCAGCTACATTCTATTTGGGCTAATCCACCTAACTAGTTTTGTGCATCCATAATCTGCCTGCCTGCTTATCAAAGCTAGTTAACTGTTTGTATTACTACAACTAAGGCCTGTTTCAACTGTCAGCCCAACTATCCAGAGAAGGATATCAGTTTTTGTTCTATTTTGTCGTGACCCTAGTGTAAGCCCTCCAAAATGAGCTTACCTTTTGGAGCTGTGGCTTTCAATCCCCCTGTGGGTCTGTGAGTCCAGTGGCTCTGGTGGGATTTAGACCCAGTTTGGTCTGCTGGTAATCCTTGTTGGTTCCAGACACCCTGTGATGATATCCTGAATCTTGGCGGGTGGGCTGGGCACCGCTTTGTTATTTTCTGTGTCTCTGGGTATAAGTAGGGTGGTTTCAGTCCCAGGGGGTTGCCATGGTGATGGAGCTGCATGTTTGCAAATAGTTATGGTGGACATGCCTTAGAGGTGCATGCACAGCCGCCATTTAAAAACAAATGTGTTGGAGCATCTGCTCCAGGTTTCCAGAGTCTGGTGTTCTGGCAGGCCAGGCTCAGGACCTTGGTTTTGGGGAGTTTTGGGGTCAAGAAATGAATAAAAAATACATTTTGTAAATAGTGGCAGCCTCATGCCTGCATAATACGTGGCTGCAAAGCTGAAGAATTTAAAGGAGTAGCTGCTCCTTTCTATGTGGAAGAAATTTGGTGCCAGCTGGCACCACGTGGGCACAATGTAACTAGTTAATATTGGGACTATGAGTCTCATAGGGCTTTGGAGGGAATAGATGTTTTGGCACTGTGGGGATAGGTCTGGATTGGACCTTTGTTCTGGTGGATCTTTTTTGGCATTTGGGGGAAAGAAATAAAAGGGGAGTGTTTGACACCAATCAGGGAGATACTGAGGAGAGGAGTGGAGAGAGATGGGAGAGGTGGTGATTTCCCACTCAGCCACAAAGGCCACAGTTTATTTGTTTTCTTCTGTGGCAGTTAGTTCCAGAGAGCAAGGGATGTGGCAGTGGACGCTGTTCTTTATAGCCCCTGTGGGGCAGCCTGAGTAGTGCCCGGGGAGTTGAAGGAGAAGAGTCTGCAGAGATCTGTGCCATGGGAGTGGGCTGTATTTAAAAGCCCAGAAGACCACTGCTTAGTGACACTCCTATGAGGAACTGTGCTCTGGAGAGAACCGAGGGAGGAGACATTCTGTATCCAAGCCCCAGGGAGCTGAGAAAGCCAGAGAAAGGACAAAAGGCACCTGAGAGGTGAGGGGATCCAGAGGTCTGGACAATGCTCCTGGTCCATTAGACTGCTTTGTTGGTGGCACCAATGATGGAGAGACTGTGAATAGGGGTGCCAGTGGGTTCTGGTGGGTCCTGTGACCACCCCTGGTTTACATGGCCCTGCAACAGACTGGTCAGTTTTGGTGTTTTGGAGGAACTAATACTGTTTACTGTTAAGGTTCGATTTGGCAAGCAAAGTTGCTGCCTGCATTTGACTTTTGGCTGCCTAGGCTATAGGTAGCAGCCTGGATGTTATGCTGAAAGGTGACCTTCACAGTCCTGAGTGAGCGCAATTTTCTGATGTGACCTCCTTGGTCGAGAAAAATTGATTTGTGTATTTTACTGATCACTGGAATGGCTGTTCCTGTTTTATTAACTGTTCATTAAACAGGATCCCCTGTTCCTGCTGTTCAGAGTGTTGCATCTGGATGAACTGTTGTCTGCTAACAAGAAGTTTGTCTCCACAGTCCAGCTCCTAGTGTGTTTTCCAGGGTGTGCATTAGGAGGACCAGAGGACCAAGGAGGAGGATGCTGAAAGGCCTGCCTGGTGAAGACTGTCTACAAAGCCTCTGAGGTGAAGATGGCAAGGCCAGGCAGATAAAGACCAGCATCTTCATCTCTCCAGTCATCCAGCTTTGCACGCAGCAACACGGGGCACCCCAGTTTCATCAGGTCTGGTAAGCCAGGCAACCAGGTATGTGGACTCTTTATGCTCTATAGTGTCCCCCTCCCTAGGACATTCACCACCATACCCCTAGATGCAGGGAGGGGGGCTTACACTAGCTACACCCTATTTGAATATAAATGCCTTAGCTGGGTATATGTGCGATTCCTACTTGCACCACATCTGGGGTTCCCATCATTTGCATTTTCCACCTGCTATTTTAATAATCTAAGGTTTATCAGCATTGTCAATTTGCTTCTGTTAGTGCTAGCCCAGCATTAGCCATCACCAGGTTCTTTCTTTTGTCTAGTTTTCTTCAGGCTTTGCTTGCTTCAGCCATACTTGCCCCATACTATAGCCTTATATTGTAGTTAACCAAATAGGCCTGGTACTGTGTTTCTGTCACTAAAACTAGCCTCTGCCCAATTGAATTACACACACTGCTGGGGTACTGCTTTGCTGTTGCTTACTGCATCCCACCTTCTGACCACTATGTGCCTTGCCCCAACCTAACACCCCACCATGCAGGCAGTAACAGGCACGGGATGTGCCTTGGGGTTGTCAGCCCTAACACTCACCCCATTCCATGAGTAAATATGCTGAGATGGGTACATTATAAGAGACTGCAGTGAGCATTTAGAGTTGAAAACCCCTAGGCACACCCCATGCCTGTTACTGCCTGCTGGGTGGGTAGGATGTTAGGGTTGGAAACCCTAATGCCACATGTTCCTACTTTTGTCACTTCAACCCTAACTGATGCATTAATGGAGTTTTTTGCAAAGAAGTTCCTTACTTTTGGAGATAGTATAATTGTATCCTCATTTGGCTATGGAAACGCAGTGCCTACAGGGCTCTGTGCTCCCACCCTGCCATAGATGTGTACATGTACGTTGCCATGGAAGAATTTCAGCCAAAACATCAACCAAATTGTCAGCATTGCCTTGTTATTGCCCCACCTCATGAACACTGGGCTGAAAATGTTCAAATCCCCTGCAGAAATGTCATTCCACAGAACCGCAACATCATTCCATGCCACAGGTGAGAAAACACATTTTGCCCATGATTTGAAAAATGACAGCTATCACATTCTGCCTCCTATTTCAAACCTGCTGAAATGCAGCAAGGCTTTTTACAATCTCAGTCTGCCTGGCTATTGAGTGGAGGGGGCTCGGTGGCGCGCTGCGATTTCCAGCCAGTAAGGAGAGGTGGGTGGGGTACATTGCCTTTTAAAAACCTCACAATGCACCACCCACAACATTTCACTTCAGCTGCTAACCAGATTACAGCATGCTCATGTTCCCTGCAAGAACTGCCTCCTATTGCCAACTTGTTGAAATGCAGTAAGACTGTTTACAATCTTGGTCTGCCTGGCTATTGTGTGGAGGGTGCTCAGCAGTAAGCTGTGATTTCCAGCCAGTAAGGAAAAGTGGGTGGGCCACATTGCCTTTTAAAAACCTTAATGTTGTACCACAGCGTGAGCATGATGCACGAGCATGAGTTGCGCAAGCACCACTCGGTCGCTGAATCTGTTAATATCATCGGTGTTGGGTGCTGAGAGATTAAAATCTTAAGGTATTATACTGTTATTTTTAAAAATTGTTTGTCACTCAGCTAAAATGTACTATATTATTTATAGTTGTTTTTATTATGAACATACAAAATTTGTCAGCAGAAGGCCTAAAGTTCTATCAAGTCTGCTCAGATGTGCAGCTAGCACCCCATATTCTGCAGCTGCCCTCCTTCACCTTCCTTCATTGACCCTCCCCTTGTCCTGTCCCATCCCCTTTGAAGCAATCCACTGTTCTACTGGATACCACTTTGGGGCAACGATTCCACCCAACCACCACCCTCTCTGTAAAAAGTGTCTCCTCATCTCCTCCCGAACCTTCCTCCTCCAGTCTCATATCCTGGCCCCTGGTGTCCCTCCCCTCCCTTACTTTGAACAGCCCCTCTGTACCTGTCTTGTTTATTCCTTTCATGTACTTAAAGGTTTCAATCATGTCCCCCCGTCCCTCCTCTCCTCCAGCGAGTACATGTTCGACTCCCTCAGCCTCCTCTCGTATGATAAGTCCCCAGCCCCTGATCATCTTTGTCACCCTGCGCTGCACCCCCTCCAGTAACTTAATGTCCCTCTTCAGATATGGGCACCAGTACTGCACGCAGTACTCCAGGTGTGGTCTAACTAATGACCTATACAGTGGCAGAATCACCTCCTCCCTCCTCGAGGATATACCCTGCAATACAACCCAGCATTTTGTTGGCCTTTGCAGCTGCCTTCCTACATTGTGCCAAGTTGTTCATTGACCCTGTAATGAGTACCCCAGATCCTTCTCCTCATCTGTCTGGGCTAGCTGCACTGCCCCAGCTGGTAACTCTCCTTGGTTCTTCATCCCAAAATGCAGCACCTTGCACATTTTGGCATTAAACCCAGTTGCCAGGTGTCTGACCAGGTTTCAAGCTTTGCCAGATCATCCTGCAACCCTGCCATCCCCTAGGTCATCCACCACTGCTTCTACCTTGGTATCATCAGCAAACAGACTGATCTTGCTCTTGATGTCCAATGATATGTCTGCAATGAATATCCCAAACAACACTGGTCCCAGCACCGAGCCCTGTGGAACACCCGCTCGTCACTACCTCGGGTGTGAGAGCTCCCCACCACCACCACCCTCTGTTGCCTTCCTTGAAGCCAGTTCCCTACCCATCTCACCAGCTTTGCACCTGCCCCAGTGTTTACTAACTTACTTCCCAGCCTTCCATGCGGAACTGAGTCAATGCCTTACTGAAGTCCAGATACAAGACATCCACTGCATGGCCCCTGTTCAGTTGCCTATTTACTGAGTCATAGAACTCCACCAGGTTGGTTTGGTAGGATCTGCCCCATATGAAGCCTTGCTGTCTGCTGTCCTGTAGTCCTTTGGCCTCTAGGAGAGCCACCAGCCTTTCCTTCAGGAAAGTCTCCATTAGCTTACCCACGATGGATGTGAGGCTCACTGGTCTGTAGTTTCCCGGTTCATCCTTGGGGCCAGTCTTGTGGAGGGGAACCACATGAGCCATCCTCCAGTCCTGAGGTACACACCCCGAATGTAGTGAGGCATTAAATAGGTCTGCCAAAGGTCCTGCAAGGACCTCTGCCAGCTCCTTCAGTACCCTGGGGTGGATGCCATCTGGGCCTGGCGCCTTATCCACCCTCAGTGCCTTCAAACCCTCCCGAACTCTGGCCTCCATAATTTCCCCATCTGTCACCCCTCCCCCCTGTTTCTGCCATTTCTCCCCTTGGGTGTCACCCTCTCTTCTCTTTAGTAAATACTGAGCAAGTACTCATTTAGTGCTTCCTGCCTCCCTTACCTGCTTCCACTAACCCCCCTCCTTCCTAATCCTTTCTATGTGGTCCTTACAGCTCCTTTTCTCCCTGATGTACCTAAAGAAATTCTTCTCCTCCTTCTTAATGCCTTGTGCCAGCCTAGTTCCGTAGATGCCTTGGCTCACCTTACTGCCCTTGTCACCTCCTTCGGTTCCGTCAAGTACTCCTTCTTGTCCTCCCCTCTCCCTATTTTCTTGTACTTCCTAAAGGCAGCTCTTTTTCTTCTTACCTTTTCCATGACCTCCTTGATCAACCAGCTTGGTTTCTTAGCCCTAGCCTTCTTGCTCTGGGCCTTGCAGCAGATTTTGGTTGACTCCACTATCCCCAGCTTTATGAGCTTCCACCTCTGGTTAGTGTCCATACTAGATTGAATTCTGGCCAGGTACCCTTTTACCACTTCCTCGATCCTTCCAAATTCATTCCTCCTGAAGTCCAGCACTCTTGTGCCAGATTCCACTTCCTTCCTTGCCCATATCCAATGTGAGCCATACTGAGTGGTGGTCACTCCCTGACAGCAGTTCCTCCACTGTAAGTTCTCTCACAAAGTCCCCATTTGCCAGCACAACGTCAAGGGTATTCCCTAACCTGGTTGGTTCACTGACCATTTGCAGCAGGAAGCTGTCTTGGATGGCATCCAGCAGTACCTGCTCCCTTCTGTTCCTGGTTGTTGGGGTACTCCCGTCCAATCCTGGCATGTTGAAGTCCCCCACAATCACCACACTACCCTTCTCGCAGGTCCTCCTGATCTGTCCCACTAGTTCCCTGTCTAACTCCTCCATCTGAGATGGCGGCCTGTACACCACTCCCATTCTAAGAATCCTATTCTTGGAATCCTGGATTTGCATCCAAATTGACTCCTACTACCCTCCTCCCCTTCCTCCCTTACACACTTCAGTCCTTCCTTCACATGTAGTGCCACACCCCCTCCTTTTCCAATTACCCTGTCCCTATGAAATAACCTGTACCCTGGTACAGACATGTCCCAGTCATTGTATCGGGTGGCCCATGTTTCTGTAATGGCTGCAATGTCCACCTCTCCCTCTGCCATGAGCACCTGTAACTCTGCAGTTTTCCTCCCAAGGCTCTAGCATTAAGGGTAACCACCTTCCACCCTTCCCCCATCCTGCCCTCCTTACTAGCATCACCATAGTACTTGCCATTTGTCCTTTGTCACTGTTATGGGGGTAAGCTCATATGGTTTCCCAACCTGTGGTCTCTGCATGTCTCTTGCCCAATTGCCATCCCCGCTCCTAGTTTAAATTCCCTACTTCCTCTATGTACTCCTCCATCCTCTGTTTCAGCACTTTCTTTCCCTCTGCACTCAAGTATAGTCTGTCCTTGGCATAAAGACTACTGTCCTCCCAGGTCCCTCCCCACCCCCCAACAGCCCATACCTTTAGCACAACACCCAGGTTCTTAGTCATCCATTAAAGTCCTCTATCCTCAGCTTTCTTGTTGTGCTTGCCTTGGGCACTGGAAGTATCTCTGAAAAAATTATTGATCTTCCTGCCCCCTCACATAATTGTCCTAGTTCCTCAAACCTCCTCTGGACTATATCTACTGTCTTGTCAGCCAGGCCATTCGTCCCAAGATGTATAATTAAATGAGGCTTGTCCCTACTCCTTCTAGCATATTTCAGAACAGATTGTCCCACCCTTTCCACTGTCATTCCTGGCATGGCCTCCACCCAAATGTGACTATGCCTCTCCCCCTTGCTACCCCACCTGACTCCTTTTAGTATTGAGTCCCCCAGCACTAAGATTCCACCACTCTTACTCCTGCTTGCTTCCATTCATCTCCCTCTCTCTCCGCTCCTTTTCTTCCTCCTGCACATTATTTCTCCCTTTGCCCCTGTTGCAATTCTCCCAGCAGAACTTCCCCCACTCTGGTTTGGTCCAGGCATTTATCAATTACTCTCTAATTTCATCATTTCCCTCCTCCACCTTCTTCCTCTCTAGCAGTGCAAAACTATTTTCTGAAGACCATTTACAAGTGTCCGGTCCATCTCTCTCTTCATAGTAACCTGTTCTCTCCTTTGCACTCCATGACTTTTGCCACTTCTTCGCCTCCCCTCACAAGTCCCTATCTCCTCCTTCCATTTGTCTTTTGTCTCCTGACTTGGTTTCCCCGGCAATCATTCTTCCTGGCCTGGGCCCCCTTGTCCCTGCTTCTCTTCTTCTGACCCTCTCCTCACCACTGTTGGTTTAAATCACCCTCCCTCATCTCCCATTCTTCCTCCCTCCAGTATTGGGCCAAACCCACTCCCAGTCTGCCTTGCCTGTCTTAGTCCCTCCTGAAGACCCTCAATCTCCTTTCTGAGTTTCTCTATGTGGTTGCACGCTAAACATCCTCCCATACTCCAGGCAATTTTTAGAAAGATTGGTGCATGATAGTTGTTGCAGCCTACCACCCTATCCATTGCTGTCATTGCCCACCAGTGACCCCCCACCCTTCCAGATGCAGGATACCAAACATTCCCCCAAGTCTCCCTCCCCCCTCTATCAGTGCAAAACATTCTTTTCTTAATTTCCCTTACCCCCTTTGTTGTACACGTTTAGATAGCTTGAGCAACTGATTTTTATATTCCTAACCTTCCTATCCAAACTCAAAAAGAGACTTTAAGTAGCTATTGCACAACCTTCTTCAAACTCCTACTCCTTCTTTCCACAATGCAATAGCAATGCAAAGAAGTAACAATGAAAGCTCCTAGATTTGCAGTCACTTCCCTTCCACTGAGATAGCAGTCACCTCTTCACTCGCTGCTGATCCTTTCCTGGATGTCTGTTTCTGCTATGACAGGTGCATATCCTTTGCCCATTTGAGGAAGTGATGTCAGAACCCCTGGTATAAAGGAAATCATGGACCAGGGGCAGGTAGTGTGAGGGGTTGGGGGGTGGGACCAACCCAAGTCTTCTAGAAACAATCAGGTAGCTGAGGCCCCTGGTCAGACCATTAGCACCCTTCCCCCACTATGTACTAAGCTTTGCAGCTAGGGAAGCCAGCAAAAATGAATCACAATTCTACTCAAAGCTCCCAAAATAGGTTTGCTACTGAAAGAAACAGGTCTCCAATTCAAACAGCTTCACCAACAACACATCAAAATAGGCTTGAAATTAGAAGATATAGGTCTCTGATTCAAAGAAACAGCCCCAGTAAAATCACAGCAAATAGGTTTTAAATCAGAAAAAATAGGCCTCTATAAATTCAGCCTGCTACACAGTGAAACATCAAACAAATGAGCCCACTTATAGGCACCAAAACAGTTTTCAAAATTCCAACAGCCCCAAAACAATACCCTGCTAGCCCCCTTAGAAGTAGTAAGAAAGAAAATAAATAACCTTCTACCAAGTAAAATCCACAAGAAACAATGTAAAAACAACAAGAAGCTACTGTACTGTAACAAATCTGATCCTTTCCCTTCTAGTTCCATCCTTAGGGATAATTTTGAAATTATGAATGTTCACATAACTCATCTTCACCAACTGACAATGAACTGTCCAAGTTGTTTCTTCCTAATGCCTATATACACTTATTTACAAATTTGAGGCCCACTATGGAAAAGGAGGACTGTAATTTATACTTTACATGACTCAGCTGGTACCAAAATTTTAAAAGTTACCTGTGACCCACTCCTATATCTTAAAAGTAGGAAAATGTTTCTGCCTTTTTTAGGCATGTATCTCATTATTACTATTAGCTTCAGGTGATGTACATTCTAATCAAGGGCATGCAGTGAGGCATAACCACTTTAGTTTGCAGGAATTTAATGATCGTATGGGTATGGGCCTTGTGCAACTCAATGTGAAAAGGTAGTTGCCAAAACTAGATTATATTCGTACGTGGATGCACAGCTCCAACCCTGATATATTTGTTATGATGGAGACAGTTAAATAAAAAAATATTGGATTCTGATGTTTGTATAGATGGGTATAGTATTTATAGAGAGGATCGCTCAACTAAGGGAGGGGGAGTAGCAATTTATTTAAAAAACAATCTCTCTGGAACAACTTTAGTGACCAAGTCTATCCGTAAGCAACTGGATATCATTATAATGAAAGCACAAGTTTCTCAAAACATTTTTTTTTATTTGGCAGTTTGCTATATGCTCCCCTCAGCCTCTTCTTAAGCATTAGCAAATTTGTTACTATACTAGCTCTGTTTATTGACCAAGAACTGATAGTAATGGGGATTTAAATTGGGATATGTTAAGACCAACTATACAGTTATTAAACCAATTTACATCATTGAACCTTACTCAGATTGTTGATGTATTAACGGATCAAATAGGGCATCTAGTTACAAGGATACCCTATTAGATCTTATTATGACTACTACACCCCACAGGCTTATTTTTTCAGTATTTCATCCTGATATCAGTAATCACTGCTACATAGCATGTATAAGGCACCAGTTTAAAACTTTAAATCATACAAATGTAATTGTATCAAGGAATTTTTCTAGATTTATTGAGCAAGCATTTCTTCATGACTTATTCAATGTGAATTGATCTTTGACTTATCTTTGTCCTGATATACACCTAGCTTGGGATTATTTTAAAGAATTGCTTTTGGATATAGCAGACAGGCACACTCCTCTAAGAAAAAAAAAAGAATTCGGTCATCTTCTGCACCATGGTTCAATAGACAATTAAAACAACAACTGATAGAAAAATAACATATGTAGAGGAAAGCTAAAATGACTAAAGAACCAAGGGATATCCAAAATTATAAAACCTTGAGAAACAGATGTACTTGTGACATTAGGAAGGCAAAAAGCAGGTTTTATAATCAACAGTTTAACTGTGGAAAGGACAATAATAGGAAGATATGACAGGGAATTAAGCAAATACAAGGAAAAGGGTAATAGATAAAACTTCCAAAATATAAAAGATTAAGAATTTGATTACTGTTAAACCCATAGACCAAGTAAAAGTTTTTAATGAATACTTTAGCGAAGTGGGCAGTACATTTGATAGAACCTATCCAAACCAGCCAGGAAGTGTATTAGATTCAAACTTTGTGTACAATAATAACAGGTTCTTAATCACTTTTCATGAAATTAGTGAGTGGGCTATTTTGTTTGAGTTGGGAAGATTGGATGTAAAAAAAGGAGCAGGAAAGGATGGAATAAACCTTGTTTTCTATAAAATTGGAGCTTCAGTGTTAGTCAAACCATTGACTTATTTATTTAACTTTTTACTGAGAACTTCTGAAGTCCTAACTGATTGGAAAATTGCTTGTATAACCCTGATATTTAAGGGAGGAGATTAATCAGACCCAGGGTGTTGTCATCCTATTTCAATTTTAATGCACATTTCTAAAATAATGGAACAATTGGTATACAAGCAACTAAGTAACTATTTTGCAAAAAATAAAATACTGACAGACTATCAGGCAGGGTTTTGTAAGGGCCACAACACTACTTCTATTGCTTCTAGGGTTACAGATGACATACTGACAGTGTTTGACCATGGCAATTCAGTACCTGCAATTTTTTGTGATCTCTCCAAAGCTTTCGATTCCATTGATCACAATATTATGTTAAACAGGTTAAAAGCTTTGGGGTTGGGATTGGTTCCTTTATTTTGGTTCTCTTCCTATTTGTCCTTCAGACAACAAAGTGTACAGGTGGGACAATACTATTCTGATCCAATAGCAATAAATAAAGGGGCTCCCCAAGGCTCAGTGTTGGGGCCCTTACTATTTCTTATTTATGTAAATGAATTGCCTGGTAGTATGTCTGTTGATACAGAGACCTTTTTATATGCTGATGACACCACAATGTACACCAAAAGTAAAGATTATAAATTGGCCATAAAAACATTACAAAACAACTTTAATAATATTCAACTTGCACTTATTAAGCTGCACTTATTACTTAATACAGGTAAAACCCAGTGGGTTTTATTCACTGGAAGAACAAAGAAGGAGCACCATAATTTAACTACAACTGCTTTGGATGGGACACAACTATGTACAGTAGGAAGTAGGACTACCTCCTACAAATATCTGGCCATTTTACTGGATGAATTTGTCATTTGATAAACATATCAAAATGTTATCTGCTAATCTTAAAAATCTGTTATCCTTTTTTTATAGAAACAAGGCCTGTTTTAGTCTCACAATCCGTAAGCAGTTAGTTAGTTCCCTTTTTATGTCACAATTGGACGATGGTGACTGTATCTATATGAAGATCTCAGATACTGTGTTGACTACAGGACCCTTTGTACCATAGCACCATGAGGTTTGTCTCTGGTCTACCGTGGATGACCCATCACTGTCAGCTATATGCTGCGGTTGGATGGCAGTCCTTGGCAGCTCACTGACAACTTCACTGGTGCATTTATGTATATACATTTGTTTTACAACAACTTCCTTTTTATTTAACAACTTTGTTGCTGATTAAACAACCAAACAGATATGCATTAAGGTCCAGTGGTCTCCCACAGTTCTCTATACCTACAGTATGTCCAGGATCAAACATTGTAGCAACTCACTGGCAGTGTCAGTACCTTGCACATGGATTTCTGTTCAAAAGAAATATAAAGAAGAAGAAGTAGAATCAGCATTTATATAGCGCTTTTCATACATCCAAAGCACTTTACAAGTAATGCTAGACTGGTAGTGAAGTGACTGAATGTGTGGTGGCGGCCATATCGCACATCATCACCCACACACAGCCTGGATAATTGCATGGCTTTAATATAAATTCCATATTTTAAGAATTCTCTTATTGAAAGTATATATCATAAGTGTAAATGTTTTTAAATTAATGTCTGTTAAACTAATAGTCTGTGTGTTACCTTAATTTATATAAAATATTTGTTTTATTCATCATTTTGGATACAATTGTAAAAGAGAGTTTACTCTCAATTTGCTTTCCAAGAAAACTGAACTGAATTCATGAGGTGATGTAAAAAATAGGTATGTTGAAAATTTGAGGTGAAAATATATAAAATTGCCAAAATTATGAGAGAGTGTACTTAAATTTAAACACATGTGCATAACTTTGACATTTTTACATATTTTGACTGCAAATTTTCAACACAGCCTTCTTATGACTCCACCTCATGAACAAAGGCATTGACAATTGTCATATCATGCCAGAAAGGTCATTTCACCAAGCAACCACAAAATATTGTCTTCAGATGGATTTGCAAAATTCCACCGAAATATTTCATGATGTGGGGTCCCCAAAAGGCCATGATGAAACTTTGGTGTCAACATATGCAAAAATGGCCAAAGTATGTATCAAAGTTGAAAACCCCAGTGAAATACATCGATCCACATTTATCTTACTTTCTCATATTGCAGCCGCTGGTTCCAGCAGCAAGAGTAGCCTAGGAGTGAGAATATTTTCCATAGCACACGATCTGCACATCATGTGTGGAATTTGTACAATGGGGGTGAGAGGTGCTCTGACATGTGTTTGTTCCTGAAATCATTTATGTTTCTGTAGTACTGTTCCAGTCTGCTGTATGCTGTTAGGTTCACTGAGTGTGTATGAATGGGTAGTGAATGAGATGTGCTGTTGGTTGCTTTCCTAGTGTGTGGAGTGTTATTGGTTGTTTTTTCTGGGTGGGATATATGGGATTGGTTGGTATGTTCTCAGGGTGGGGTTTCATTTTCAGGAGTCTGAGAAATTGTTTGTTTTCCATGTTTTGGGGTATGTGTTGATGTAATTACTAGTTTGTTTTGTTAAGTTTTACATTAATTGCATGTGTTTGTTTCATGCTTGCTGCACTTGTGTTTATTTTGAACACTTGTGGCACAGTTTGTTTTCACCGCACCAGCATGGTTTATTTTCACCACACCATCTTCAGATGTCTTCAGCCAGTTGCTGTGTCACTGCTGTATTGTAAGTATTTAAACCAGAGCTGTCCCATTGGCACTGAGGGTTGAGGCGCTGGATGTCACACCTCGCACTACACCGGTGACCTGGGTTTGGGAACATGCCCAGGCCATCAGAAGGTCAGCTGGGGAGGGAGTGAATTAAGCATCTGATGGACTGATCCCCTCTCCCTGGGGAGGGTTCAGGGCTTATACCACTCTGTAGTGGCCCCTGATGGAAGTCAGGGGACATTCAAGGTGCAGTGTGATCAGGGGTGAAGTACGGTGGACATCAGTAAGCAGTGTCTGGATGTCATTGCATGTCTGTACTTCGGGGGAAAAATAAGCTTGGAGGAAAAATGGTGGTTGGTCATGGTGGCTTGATGGCCATGCCTCTCTTCACCCAGGGGATCTGACTGGAATTGCACTCCGGTATTAGATCCGGGCCTGGTGGAGGGAGTGGGGACACCTCTGCAGGTACTGTGTGTGCTAGTTGGATGCGAGTGAGCTGTCGGGTTGAATGGAGAGAGGATGGTGGCCAGATCTCAGGCAGACCGAGATGCGGAGTAATAAACTAAATTCAATATAAAACAAGTATTTAAACCAGTCAGTGGAGTTTGTGCATAAATTGCTTTTCAGTTGCTGCAGGGGTACTTTTAAGTTGTAAAAGAAACAGGTTTGTTCTTTTCAGAGTTCGCAGTTTTGTTTCTCCAGTACTTGTCTGTGTTGCTTTAGTGGGAGTCAGAGTTGGATGATAGAATTCTTTGCCATCCAGATGATAAGAGAACCGCGGTTCAGGAGACACACGCGAGAACATGTTTTGGATGAAGGAACTTAGTGCATTTCAAGTGAGATCACTTAAGACTTTAACTGAAAGGTTTGGTGCTGTTACTTGCTCAGGTGAAATGCAGTGTGTTAGAAAGATTGTAGAACTAGAGGGAGCTGACATCAGGGGGGTATGTATAAACGGTAGATATTTTAACTCTACTGATATCAGCTTCAGATATCTCACTCAGTGGAAAGAACATGTGTTACTGTCACTGTGGAGCTCCACCCCATTGTATAATATATATATGTAAGGTTTTTACATATTGGACTAGTAGTTGCATCTCTATATGGTTATCATTAGTTAGCCTTTGTATTTTTCATCTTATTACATGGTGTTTTGGTAACCCATCAAACACTGACTGAACTTGAGTGACTTGGATATAAGCAACTCAAGTTCAGCACTCGTCATGTGAGCTACCCCGGAAGGGTAGTGACAGATGAAGAGCAAGGCAAATGGAAGAGCTAGAGGGAGAGCGGAAGAGGAGGGAGGGTATGTGGGATGTAGTGCAGTGTGAGGCTGTCTAGCTGGCTGTGCGGTGGTGAGGGTAGCTGGCTACAGTGGGGAGGGTGCAGGGTTCAGGGCTGGGGAAGGGCACAGTATTTTGTGTTTTGCGTCAAGCTTTTTTTTTTTTTTTTACAAGTTTCACCCCATCCCCAACATGCACCCCCTTGGAGATGAGAATCTTTAGTAAAGGGGGTGTGTGGGGTGGCGCAACCCCTCTGCAAAAAACAATTGTTTTTGCTGGTGTTGCATCACTGGGTGTGTACATATGTCACGGTTTTTGGCGATCTACATCAGCTGTAATGGCGATCGCTATTTGTGATCACCTTTATGACATGGAACTGTATTTTCCACCTTTTGGATTTTTAGCCATATTTATTGTAACATTTTCACTGTATTTTTGAAGTCTGATACAGACTCTAATATTTTTAATATAGACTATCATTTCACATTTGTGCTTTTAGGCATTCATCAACACAGTTTGACATTACCATGTGTACAATATTTTCTGTTCTTTACATGTCACAAGTGGTGGATATATTATCAAATAAGAAAATCAGTTATAATATGTAGTAAACACAGCAATCCAAAGAAATGCTTTTAGACATTGCCATGTGAACAGTGCTGTTTGGTGCTGTATGTGTTATAAGTGGTTGCATAGATTACCTAATAGGCAAACCAGCTATATTATGTAGTGCAACACAGCTATCTAAAGAAATGTATTGTAGCAGTTTATTCATTTAGTGGCTGTAGAAGTGTCTAGAAAACAAAATTTGTTTTCCTTTGGTGGTTTTTTGCACATGTATGATTAATGAACGTCACTATTACTTTAAGAGATGTTTTTATTTGAGGAGTCTGCTACCAGAGGTCAACACCCAACAAAGGGCTATGTTTTGTTGAAAACATTGATGTTTGTCCTGGCCAGTGGCATTCACTGGTTTTGCACAATAGAAACTGTAAGTGATTTTGGCAACCGATGTATAGATTTGACTTTCTCATGTCTGAGTGCCCAGTTTTAGAGGTGTGCAAAGTTGTTATTTCTGCCTTAGCAGAACATCTGTGAAATCTGACAACTTTTGAAGACGCTTCCAAACTTTCTACTCTATGGATTGTAAAATTCCAAATGTTTTGGGCAAAATTTCACCCTGTTCTGCTCAGATAGGAAGAAAAAATGCTTTTCCTGGAGTCCAGTGCCCCCTAAGCCCTGCCCAAAATAAAAGTAATAATTTCTGTTGGCTAGAGGTCCTCCCCCAGCCGATCTACCGCCATATGTTTAGTTAAAAAATCCATGGTGGGTAACAGTCCCTCCCCCCACCTGATCACCCGCCCAATGTTTAGTAAAAAAATACCTGGAGGAAAGCGGTCCCTTCCCCAACCAAATCACCTGCCCGATGTTTAGTAAAAAATACCTGGTGGCTAGTGGACCCTCCCACCACCTGATCACCACCCGACATTTAGTAAAAAAATCCCTGGTGGCTAGCAGTCCCTCCCCCCACCCCATCACCCCCTGATGT
Source organism: Neoceratodus forsteri (assembly GCA_016271365.2). Classification (NCBI taxonomy): domain Eukaryota; kingdom Metazoa; phylum Chordata; order Ceratodontiformes; family Ceratodontidae; genus Neoceratodus; species Neoceratodus forsteri. Next base: position 1,555,581,715 of record CM057449.1, on the reverse strand, counting down.
TTAGCAAAAAAAAAATCCCTGGTAGCTAGCAGCCCCTCCCCCAACCTGATCACCTGCCTGATATGTGCAGTGTAAGCCCCCATCCCTATCCACCATATAGTGTAATATAAAAATGTTTCCCTTTCTTCCCTGGTGGCCTAGTGAACCCTCCTCCCTATCCCCGATCCCCGCTATGTGAACGTATTCCTGGTGGTCTATTGGACCCCTACCACCCCACTCAGGCAGGTAGTGTACCACCACCCCCCCCCAATCCCAAAATGAAGCAGGTGACCAGTACAGTCTTTCACTCTCCTCCATGGGTGGGTTACTCACCGAGCTGTCAATGAATAAGTGCATGCTTGTACAGGCATGTGCTCATTCACTGACAGCTCAATGGGCAGCCTGGCCATGAGGAGAGTGAGGCTGTGCCGGCCATCTAGACTGTTTTGAATGGGGAGAGAGTGGTGGGACCCTACCTGCCAGGCTGGGGTCCACTAGACCTCCAGGAATAAGTTCACATACTGGGGATCGGGATAGGGAGGGGGTTCACTAGACCACTAGGAAGAAAGGGAAACAGAAAACAGGGAACAATGTTTATATTACACTTTTTGTTTGTTTTGTTTTCTATCTGTTCACATGTTGATTTTTCCTCTAGCTTGTGTCTCTAGTGTTCTGGTAGATAGCGCTAGCTTTACTTTCTGTTTTGAGGAGAGCTTGTTGAAGCTGAAAGTAGATATCCTAGCTGCTTTTTATGTTTGCTTACAGAATGAAAGAAACACATTGGCATGTGTGTGAATTATTTAAGTGTTTCAGGGTCCACTGAATGATGAAGAAAACAGCCACCCCACTTACCTGCCAAGTTTTGTGGGACTGTGGATTCACTTGAATACCAATATATCACCATTTCATGCATGTCACTGTCTGCCAATGCTGTTGTCATTGTTACGTGGATGTGAATTGAGGTGTCATTCTGCCGGAGAGTCTGTGATTCAGTGGTTATGATTTAGTCTGCCTGTGAGGCAGATATGCAGCTGATATGAAAACCTCTAGCAGCTCTGTGTTTCCAGATCCAACAGGAAACATCATACAGTATAAGGAATTTGGTGAATATACAAAACAAACCACAAGTGTAGAAAAAGTTACTAATAAGGCCATTGCAAAGCAAGCTTCACTGTGAAATGAGCATAGAAAATGCCAAAATGGACTGCCTGAATGCACTGCATCTCTGAGCTTGCACACCAGCGTCTTTTCTGTATATGCACTGAATGCTGGTACACTTGCTCAGAGCTGCAGTCAGTGTGTTCAGGCAGTGCATTTTAGCATTTGCAATGCTCGTTTGACTATTGAGAGTTACATGCTGCAAATGGTTATGGTGTGAAAGATGAAGGAAAGTGCCACCAAGTGGCAGATTTCAGCTGGCAGAGCTGGTATATGTAAAGAGTGGGGTGGAGGAGAAATTTTAAATGCAGCCAAGCAGCACAGTTGTCCCGGCAGCACCAGTATTTGCAAAGGGTGAGGGTGATGATGGAGGATGGGAGCTGGAGAAAGTTACAGTGCAGACAGACAATCTCTCCCACTGCCAGACCCATCCACCTCCCAATTTCACTCCTACAGAGACTTGTCCCTCCTACTGACAAACTTGCCTCCCAATCTCTCTCCCGCAGCTACTGATAGACTCCATCCCACTGTCAAACCTGCCCACCTTCTGAATTCTCTCCTAGAGCTAGCAATCATGAGTAACTCCCAATAGGTGGAATCAGTAAAGGTTGTAGTAAGCTGCACAGTTAGAAGTAGGGTCATAAGAGAAGGCATTCATAATGTTCTCAGCCTTCAACAGAACTGAAACTGGCAAGCAAGCAACCAGGCTTTGTCAAACACTACCAGTGTTTGCTGTCTATTGTCAGCTAGGCAGGCTTTGTCCACTGCAACTGGTGGTGGCTCTCTATAGCTTGCTGAACTAGCTTTGTCCAGCACCTCTGGGCAGAGCTGTATCTGTGATCCTGAGGTGCTCAAGCCCCAACCTACATGAAAGAAACAGTACACCATGCAAACAGCAATAGAGTCTTCTGCAACCACAACAAAAGCTCAGCTGAAGATATGCAAAACTGGGGTGCTCACAAAAATAAAAATCAAGCTTTATAGCAGATAAGAGGAATTTATTATCACAAGTGAAACAAAGAGACTACATCAGAGACAACCACAGAGCATCAAATACAAACTGAAGAACTGCTTTGGATTTGAAGCACCGGGGTTGTCTCTGTTGTAGTCTTTCTTGTTCTACTTGTCACAGTGAGTGCCTGTTATTTGGTATCCAGTTAGACTTGTAGTTTTATGTGCACTACAGTTTTGAATGTTTCAGCCCCACAAAACACTACTACTAAAATTCTACTTTCGTAGATATTTTATATTTACTGTACTAACTGCGAAGTCTAAGAAAAAAAGGCATGCTGATATTATTTGTGTAGTAATTAACATTACTTTTATAAACAGGATCTTGTTTTTAGACAACTACAACAATACGCAATTATTTTTAATACCAGAGCTGCTACTATTGAAAGTTCTACATTTTTAAGCAAGTTAAAGCTGTGTGTCAGAAAAATATGGAAATGTATGGACATCAGATGTGACATAGAACCCTCACTATCTGGAGATAACTTGAGTGTACTTATTCACATTTTATTTTCTCCTGTGACTTTCATTTACACGTGCTTGTGTTTTGACAGGCATTTTATATGATTCTGTATCATGTTCAAAGTTTCTTTTTCTAATGTTTTAATGTCCTCTTGCACGAGAGAAGAATGAAAATAAGTGGAATTGGACATTTAAAGGATATAATTTATAGATGCGCAAACACTAAACAGCAGATGTTTGATATCATGGGTTAGACCTTCATTACTGAATGCGCTGTGTGACCCCAAGCAACTCATGTAACTTTCCAATGCTTAATTTCACGCAGTTACAAAAATGTGTGGAAGCAGGACTTCACTGAAATGAGCTGTAGCATCTCAGCCTGGCAAATCAAAGTAAATACATTGCAAAAGTGGGTAAAAGCAGGACCCCAATGAAAATGACATATCATACTGTATCTCAGTTGGAGTATCCTAGTCTTTGACTGGGTAACTAAGATAGTTAACAAGGAACAAGCAGTGGATATACTGTATTCAGCAAGGCAAATGTCTAGGTACCACACAGAGGGTTGATGAAGAAGTTAGAGGATCTAGGTGCAGGGAAGGACCAAGTTAAATGGGCGAGTAGTTGGTTGATAGGGAGACAACACAGAGTGGTGGCAAACTGAGACAAGTCGGGAAGAGGGAAGTAACAAGTGGGTTGGCACAGGAATCAGTCCTGGGTCCAGTCCTTTTCAATATGTTCAGCAGCATTATAGGAGAAGGAATACAGGACAAGACTTGTCTCTTCACAGATGATACTAATCTATATGGCAGGCAGACAGTGAGGATAGAGTTAGAGTTGCAGAGGGAGCTGCAGATGGTGGATAGGTAGTCTAAGGTATGAAAGTTGAAATTCAATGCCAAAAAGTGTTAGGTGATGCACATAAGGAACAAGAACCCAGGACAGAATATTGGACTGAAGGGGTTAAGCTGGGCATTCCATCTGAGGAAAGTGACCTTAGAGTCATATATGACTCCCAAAAATAATCTAATGATATAACAAAATCTGCAGCAATGCAGCCAGAATGTCGAGTGTACTAGGTGGGGTTTCAATAGCTGGTTGAAAGAGGTAATGCCACCTCTCTATACATCAATGGTGAGGCCCCATCTGGAATCCTGTGCACAATTCTGGAGTCCCCATCTGAGGAAAGACAAAGACAGGCTGGAGATGGGGCATTGTAGGGTAACCACAATGATTCAGGGCCAACAGGGAAGCTCCTATGAGGCCCAGCTTAGGGCAATGAACATTTACTTGCTGAAGGCCAGATGGGAAAAGAACAATATGATAGAGACCTACAAATTCCTGAACAGAATGAACTGGGTAAAAAAACACAGGAACAAAAGTGAAAGCTGGTGGGGGTGGGGGGGGTCAAGAGGGATGGGAGAAAATTTTAGTTTACAGAGAGAGGGGTTGAGCCATAGAACACCTTGTTGGCAGGGGTGGTGGGCACAAAAAACATCAATAGTTTACTGCACAGTTAGGACATAGTTAAGGGCTTAATAGTTACTCAGGAGGTAGCAGTAAGGAAGGGGGCAAAAACCCCATCTAGATAAAATGTCTTGGTGTTTGACAGGGCAGACAGGATGGACCAATGGTCTGTTTCTGTCAGCATTGTCCATGTTTCTTTGTATATCATGGAATATTGCCAAACCCAAGGTGCACTGTGAGTCATGAGACTGCAGACTAAGTGACTCATGCACTGGAACATGGCACTATCCCATGATATACCATATTCTGAAGTGTACTATTACTATTATTAAGGGCAGGGGGTTGTGTATATAAAACTATATAAAAACATGTTATTAAATATTTTGTAATTTTTTTTTACAGTGCAGGTGTATATTTAGCAAAATAGTCCCTTGCTTTGCTATGTGGTCAGTAAAGGGCACTGTTGTAGGTTCCGAAGAAAGGAGAGCAGGAAGCAGTGTGGTAATGGTAGGAGAAGGAACAGTTCTTAATTTTTTGTGTGTGTTTGTTTTTCTGTGTATGAATTTAGTGCTCATGAAAGGTGCTGGATTGACAACATTGGAACCGAAAGTCCTCTAGCCGCATGACAAGTACAATACGAGTGATCACAGTACAAGTGTCCCCACTCTAATGCCAGTGTGCTTCAACCATGCCATGAAGGGACCACAATGTAGGTGAGAAGATAGTTCAGACTTCATGCCCATTCAGTCCTTGGCCTCTCATGTGAGACTGCCAACAAGAGTACCAGTTAATACCTGCCCACTGGGAACTGGACTAAGACAACCACTACACATTTCACATAGGCCACTGAATAGCCCTTAGGTGATAATGGCTTTCAACCACTTCCAACTTGTGCTGGATTTGAACCAGTGACCTAGAGGTGAAAGACCCCTTAACCCATTACCAATCAAGTGAGCCATCCAGTTCTCCCTGGAGAGACAGTTCTGTGTTTGGATGGTAGTTTTCCCACCCAGTCTTGTTGTGAGGTGGGACCCTGAGCCTGGGAGTGCAACAACAGCAGGCAAGGTGTGCTGGAAAACTGGTACTGGGAGAGATGTGCAGCAGTTTTTGTACTGGCATAATCAGGGCCTTTTGTAAAACACTGGTAATGCATAAATGTAAGGGCATTATGTGTGGGCACAAAGGTGGAATACTATTAAGACAAGCAAAAAGCCAGTTGGCTGACACTTTTTTTTGTTACTGTGGGTATGTGCAGGGATTCCCCCACAGCTATTAGCCAATCAAGTCTGATTATTTGCTTTAGCCATGGATAATAAGTTGTAACATGATGAGGTATGTCTAGCTGATCAGAGATAATCCAAGGCTCCCACTGAAGTAATTCTGGAGTCTGCTGCCAGTGACACCAAGGCAAACTACAAAGAAAACATCACTGTCCAAGTAGAATTAAGTGGTAACATGCAGTTGCTTGGAGTATACGAAGCAATAATCTGCTTTCAGAGTATTAAATGCCTCGGCTTTGCCTTGGCATTTAATCATTCAGAAGCCGATTATTGTTTCGAGATACCCAAGCAACTGCATGTTATCACTAAATAATGCAGGGATGAAAATTAATTCTAGTATCACTGTTAACACCGTTTTACAACATACAGTATGCAGTTCAGTTAACACCTTCCCTTACAAAATAATAACATTATGTGACGGCCTCAGCTTGGGTTTCCTGCTATCACTTGACAAGCACTCTTACCTGCTGACCCATTAACCAGGTCACAGAATAACTTTCAGAATAGGATTACAGTACTTAATTTGTGAAGGTTAAGAGCCATTTTTCCTTCTTTCTTCAAAATGTTGAATGAATAATACCTAACACTGTAATAATCATTACTGCATCCATTTTAACTCCATGCCCCTCAGGGTAATATTGTAATGAATATGCAGTAGCTTAGCACCCAACTAGCGTCATTATAGTCTAATTCGTGCACTTTAACGTATCACTCGAGCAAAACCTATTACTTCTATAACAAGATATGCCTTCAGTTATTATTTAACTGACAACTTCTCTTTACCTAGTTTCAATATTTTAAATCATGCACTTGTTCTAAGTATTATCCTAGGAAGTTATGAACTGTGTCTTAATGTTTTGAACTACTGTACATGTCTTCATTTTACTCTATCAAATGAGACCACAGGCCATTTGAGAATTACATGTCATCAGGGGCTGATCTACAATTCGTATAAGGGGTTGACATTTTGTCAAGGGTGGTAGCACTTCTTTGCGAAAATGCAAAATGTTCCATTTTTTAAAACTTCAGATTAAGCTAAGACAGCTGTGGTATTTTTGCAAGTCTAAGGGGGAAGTGGGTGATACTACTCCACATAGTTGGAACCAATATTGCATGTCATGACCGGGATACATTTTGGGATCACAGGGCCCTGTTTAAACTAAGCCCCCCACCACCACCAACAAATTCTAAGCAAATGGATGTAGAGAGCAACAGTGAAGTGATACAAAGGGGGTTCTGTCTTGAAACTGAGTCTCCTCTCCCATTAAAAAACAAACAAAAAAAATCCCCATGTTGCATGAACTACCAAGGTTCACTTCAGTTATATCATGGGGGCACTGTGCCCTCCACCATCATTTAGACTGCATATTTCCTCAATTAAGATTTGAGACTTTTTGAAACTAATGTCCATTTGCAAATCTGTTGCTACTGTAGTATGACAGTGGCAGACACTGACTGAAGTAAAGTACTTGTGTTTCCAACCCTAGTTATATCATCATGTTTGAAATTATTTAACTGCTGATGGTACTACAGTAAAACTCTTCTTGGGTTTTTATAGCCAGCACAGCATAACCGACTAAATAGTTACATTTCTGTGCCTGGTAGTAAACCTTATTGAGGCAGAAGGGCTATTATTTACTGTTAGTATGTTGCATATTTGATTAAAACATGCTTTAAAGGGAAACATTAAAGTACTAACTTTGCTACTGTTGTTGGGCCGTGACAACCATTAAATATGGTTTCAGTATGTTACCTTGGTGTTCTGATTTTACAATTGAGATTAATTTTAAGCACTGTATTGCAACCATTTAGCCAAGAGAAGGAAATGGTGGCAGTTAACCCGTTGAACCAAGTGACCACAAGTCATGTGGATCAGTAACATACTTGTTCCCTCATAGGGTGTTATTAAGGGATAGAATTGGCACAGAATATTTCTTAGATGCTAAATAAAAGTTGAATAAGCAGCTTGGATGATAGAAATGGAAATTCAAGTCCTAACACATACCATTTAATACAGTTGCTCAGGTATTTTATGTAGGCATCAGAACAGCAAAAAAGTAGGTCACCATTACAGACAGTATGTTTAGATAATGCTGAATTCCTTCTTACAGTTACTGCCCATTCAAAATGTATTCAAATACAGGTGAACAGTGCTTAGGGCACAGAACTGAATTGAGAGACTACAGTTTCAAATCCCACCGCAGCCACTGGCTTGTTGTGTGACCTTTAGAAAGTAACTTGAACCTTGGTTTCTGTAAAATTAAGTCAAGGCAGAACCCCTCTGAAAACCAGCAGTGACATCACAGCTGATGTATCCTGGGTAAAGCATTATAAAATAAAATTTTATATAGAGCTACATTTGGCAAACACTGCAAACACCGCCTGTGCCTCCACATCTTGTGCTGCGTGTTTGGAAAAGTTAATGACTTGCTTTTTGAAGTACTTGGAATTTACACAATAATGGCAGGATTTAAGGAATTTGCTCAGCTTTTTCACATTATACTTTTCTGAGATCCCCTACAGTAGCTTTTATTTAGCAAGGAAGAAGTTATGCAACCTAAATAAAAACCTTTATATGATCATAGATGTCAGAAATTTATGAACATTCCTACAAAAATCTATGCCTTTTCTTATTTTTGTGGCACAAGTGCTTTCAACGTCAAGCTCTAATATGCATAAATTTGTTGACTAATGATATTTTGAACACATTTATTTATCAAAAATGTACCTCCCCTCGTATATCCATCTACATCAGGATCCCCCACTAATCAGGTTAACATCATCTTGTCCTCCTATCTCTGGCTTCAGCCATGTGGCTTGCTACCCACTCCCCTGGGATTGTTACCCCTTCCTCAGATTTCCCCTTGTCCCCAACCAGAAGTCAGGGTTTTCAAGCTTGTGTTCTTCAACCATGTAGAAGGGCATCTGCCTTCACCACTAATTACAATGCCACGTCATTGTCATATGGCAGTAGGTGCACACATGACAGTATACTGCATTCTCCATCCTTGGGCATCAAGCACTGAGTATCTGTCCTCTATGACACATCAGGCTCCCAGTCAACCTTAGCATGTGATTCCAGTGATGGAATGTTAGACACTGTCTCACAAGTAGCACTCAGGATCCACTGTTGCTAGGGCACGAGGTCAGAGGCCACCTTGGAATTCTCATTAAAAGCTGGGAGCAATATGTCTCCCTTATAAGTCCACCATGTTCCTTGGGATGGGCAGCTCTTCTCACACTACTATAGAGCTTTGAGATCCAACACCTCAATGCAAAATGATTAAGCCACACCAGATGATGCTTGCATGGTAAGCTAACCTACCCTCCATCTTTCCCTGCATCATCATTATCATTCACCTACTATAGTGCTCTTTGGCCAGAGCTATGGCTGAGGATCAGGAATCAGTTCTTAGTCTCCCACATTGTACTGAAATTCTGGTATACTGAAACATTTTTTAAATGTATTTTTTTATTTGAAGTTTGTTAACCAGGTAGGACACAAGAGCATTATATGCCCATTTTCAGGGGGACCCGTAGATTTAAACAAAAGCAACAATGCAGAATAAATATGCAATACATCAGAGTACAGAGTAATCAGGTAACATTACACTTGTACATAGACAAATCTAGACAGTATTTTTAAATGCCATTTTAAATGTATTCTGCGACTTGATAGAGTGCAACAAAGCAGGTAATTTATTCCAGAATGCAATGGCTTTATAAATAAAAGAATGTTGGCCCAGGTAGGAACTGAAGAGTGGGTGTCTTATGAAATGAGTATAAGCAGGTCTAGTACTCTTGGAATCAGCACTGGGGTTAGCATCAGCCAAGAACAAAAATCAAATAGGACATTTAAGGAAACATCTAAAACTGATAAGGGTAAAATAAGTAATGTGTACATCAAAAGAAGGCCAGCCAAGGTGTTTGTAAAGAGTGTAGTGATGAGAAAATCCAGGGCTGGAGGCAGGAAATCTACATATTGAATTGTATAGGATTTTAAATATTTGCAAGTCAGTGACAATGGCAATGGCATAGACCAAAGTCCATAGTCCACTAATGACATGAGTAGGGATTGAACCAGGACTTTCTTACATAGAATGAGTGGACAAACAATTCTGTAGCCTAAAAAGCAGACCAAAGCAAGTCAGTACTAATTTAACCAGCGTGCAGATATATTCTATAAAAGAGAGAGTCTGGTTTAGAGTAAATCCAAATTTCTTGAAACTGTCAACTTTTTCCACAAAGGTACCAAGTATAATAAGCCAGGGGTGGGGGGAGTAAAGCCTTTAATTTTTGTTTTGTTCCAAAGTACATATACTTGGTTTTACCAATATTCAGTTGTGAGCCATTTTTTGCAACTGTTTTTGTAACAATTCAATGTCAGGCTGCAATAATCTGGTTATGTCACTGGTATTAAATACCCTTCTGTACAAAACAATATCATGTGTGCAGATGACAATATGTGATTCAGAGCGATGCAATATATCAGCAAGATCATTAAAAAAAAAATTAAACAAAATAAGCCCCTGAACTGATCCCGGGGTACTCCAGCAGTAACTTTGACGAGTGGAGAAGAAACGGAATTCAAAGAAACTGATTGAGAATTGTCAATCAGGCAATGCTAGAATCAGAATAAGAAAGATACAAATAAAACATAGGACCTAAGCTTAGCAAGAAGGTGACCATTGTGCACCAGGTGAAATGCTATGGAAAAATCCAGAAAGAGTGCACTGATTGTGTCCACATTGTCCAAGGCCCTGTGAAAATCATAAATGATTTCAAGCACAATTGGGTATGTGCTGTGCCTATCTCGAAAACCATGTTGACAAGCTGCTATTAAATTGCTGGTATTCAGAAACTACTTAAACTGGTGAAAAACCATCCTCTCAAAGACCATAGACAATGGTGCAAGTAGGGATATTCGTTGATAGTTTTTAGTCAATGTACACTCTCCAGATTTAAAAATAGAGCCACAGTCACCTGCTTCCACAATTTTGGGACCTCACTGGTTGGTAACAAATGGTTGTACAAAATGCAAAGAAGATGAGCCAGTACATCAATAACAAAAGAAAAGAAAAGAGTTTTAGAGCAATATTGCCCAATCCCATTCTAGTTTAAGTTAATATTCATAAAGTATTTAAAGTTTCATCTACTGTTAGTGATCTAAATTTAAGAACCAGTATCAGAACCACCACATCTAGTCCCAAGCTGCTCAACATCAGATAGCTCAACCAAAAGAGCAATTTTTGTGGCTCCACAAAAAGTGGTATTGAGCTTGCTGGCAATTGCAATCAGATCTGTCAAATCACCTTGTTCAGTAGTCAGAAGTGATATTGCGGCAGAACTGGTTTTCCCCATGAGATTGTTTGTATTTGCCAACTTGCCTGTTGACCATTTGAAAACCGAAATTGGGAGTTTAAATAATATCCCATTGTTGTCTTTCCAACCTATTGTTTACATTTATTCCTTATTTTTCACATTAAAGCAATGTAGAATTTGACGTTGTTTCCTAAAAGCTTTCCAGGCCCTGTCTCTCTCCTGCATCAATTGTACCATACAAGGAGTGATCCATTCCTGACTTCTGTTTTTAGTACACAAGTGACAGATAGGGGCAAAATGATTACAAACCATGTTAAATGTATGTGAAATACAATTCAGCATCAAATCTACCAAGAGACCAGAATGCAAAAAAATATACAGTTGATCTGTGAAACAGCATTCCAGAATTCAGTAATGTTAAGATTACAAATGGAACTGGAAGTTACAGGTATGGGAGAGGAGCAAGGCCTACAAGTACTCGAACAGAAAATAAGCAGAGAATGGTCAATTAAGCTATCAGGTAAAGGATGGGCTTGATGCATATGATCAGGTTTTGAAGTGACTATACTGTCTATTAAGGACTCTGTGACAGACAGTCTCAGAATTTAGTGTGGAAGCTGAGATCACTTGATTAGGGTTCAAGCTCTCATGATAGTCTCTATGTCTCTAATTCACTCATTCCAATTATTATTGGCATCGTCCAAGAGAAGGATTTCTTTCATGTTGTGTTTGCTTAAACTCAGACAATAACACAAGTCCCTTATCAGAATAAGCTGAATGACTGCAAAAAGTAGCTAAGGATTGGTGCTTAGCACCCCCCAAATATGACATGACAGAAAGAAAATCACTTGATGAGTAAGTATTAGTGAAATCATCAGCCACCACAGGAAAACAAGATTAGTAATAGATTAGAACCCCACCTCCACTTTTTTTGCCTATCACATCTAAATACCCAAAGTTTGGAATCTTAGTTTCTTAATTATATATTCTGTTTGATTACCATGTCTCAGACACTGTTATGAGATCAAAATAATTCCCCAACAGCTATGTTTTGAATTCATCTAATGTTGGTATTAAACTTCTAATGTTTACATGAATAAAGGCTAAAGCGTGTTTGGGGGTCACAGTGTCTGCATTATGTTCAACTGAAAAAGGGGCAGGATTGGGTTGAATGCTACCAGCTAAAAGCAAGAGTAGCAAAACAATGGCCCACTTTCTAATAGCTTAATTGGAGCAAACCTATTCATTTTTATATATGATACTGTGGCAAAATGTAAAACTTGAAACTAAATGTCTGTAAGTGACTTCAACAAATAATATACCCAACTGTAAGTCAGTAGTGACATATGGTCCTAAACAGAAAGCAATACCAAAAGAACAGTATGAAATTGTACTGGTAGACAAAATAGCAATGGCCTTCAGATATGTTACCTATATCGGTTTTGTCACAGCAGAGTATAATAGTCCAGGCATCTGTTGATAGGGTTCCATACCATTCTGCAGCCTACAGTATCTTTAGGATTAAAATGTGCACTATCCATAGGTATTTGATATATTTAGACAGGATTGGACTGGTATTGCTTTCAGGTTAATTGATTTGTTTTTTATGGCTTTTTAACAATATCTGAAATATTTGAAACAGTGAAGATAGTAGTCACACAATGATATCATATGAACAAAGACAAAGAACTGTACTCTTGTTCAGATGCAGGTGTAACTGATAGTGGAACTGCATCCCAAGAAAAGTCACAAAAGAGTAAAAAATGGTGCCCACACCAGCAAAAGTAGAGGAAAGGATATTTATGTTTCCAACAGTTGAGAGAATACACCCATGTAAAGAGTGCAGAGGCAGGCACCCCTATGTATCACCATGCAAGTCTTCTTCAAGAGGTGATGCTTATTCACTTGATTGTGGACAAATACTGTGAATACCTGTTCTTTTACTTTTGCTGGTGTGTGCACCATTTTTAACTCTTTTGGGGCAACATTATTATTCACTGCCTGATCAAGGCGAGATCTGCAGAGTTCCACCTGTGATTTTCCATGAACTTCCAATACTTTGAGTCACACTGCAAAATCAACACTACAGTAATGCCAGGAATTCCCAGCACATGTATATGTGCTGCAGTTACTCCTCTACAGGGATTTCACTAGTAACATGACTTCAGTAGAAAGAGCAGAGAACCACAGCAGTCCTCTGCAGTGTGCTGGCTGAAGTCAGCTGAGCAGATCATTCTGCAGTCGCACATGCTGTGGTTCTCTTAAGACTAGAAAGAAGCTCTTTACTTAAACAGTACATGTGCTTTGCTAACAGTACTAACAAGTATTCACAGAAGTACTGAGCAGCACTGAGGGACTGTAAGGCTAGAATTAAGAAGCCAATGATAGAATGGAAACCAGGATAGCATTAGGAGCTGCAGACAACTCTAACTTCATGTGCCGGTACAGAAATGGAAGGAGTATGATTAAAGAAGGAATTTAGCCTCTGAAGGTGAAAGGAACCTCTGAGAGAGTCAAAGGTGAAGGCTGAGATGCTGACCTTGCATTTGTTTTCACCACAGGGCTCCTGGGGGAGGTAAGGTGCTCATTGGGAAGGCCTGTGGTGTCCAGAGTAGCAATGATGGAGACTAAAGACATCTCACCCACCCTTGTAGCTGACTACCTAGTGATGACCAAGTCAGGTAAGTCCTAAGAGGTGGACAGGATATCCCATAGGATCACAATGAAATACAGGGAACAATCAGCAGGGCCACTTGCTGTATTCTTTTTAAGGTGACTCTTTGGACAGGTGCAGTACTGAAGGGTAAGTTGCTAAAGGGGTCCCTATCTTCAAGAAAAGGTGTATAGTCTGACTTCAGGCCAGTTAGCCAAATTTCAGTGTTTGGCTAGGTCCTGAGTCATTTTCAAGGACAGAATAATACTGCACTTAGTTGAGGCTAAAATTATTGCCTCCTCTCAGCATGGCTTTATTAGGTAAAAATAATTTTTTTTATTGAATTTTGTTAACTAGGTAGGCCCACTGGAACCCAAAAGTCTCTTTTTCAGGGGTGTCCCAGAGTTAATTTCACAGAATGCCAAACAATGAAGATTTTAACAGAGTCAGACAATTCATGGGATAATGAACCAGATGTGCTAATACAAATAAGTAACATAACAAGAAACAATATTCACAAGGATACAGGAGAGTAGTTCACAGGTTGGAACATAATACAAATCAAGGCAGTAATACAGTATTAAAGAAACAGGTCAGATATCCATTCCATAACAAGTGCAAAAAAGAGTACAGTGGAAAGACCAAGTGCCACTAGATGCAATGCCAGATGCAATGAAGAGTGGCAGCAACTCCAGGTCAGCGATTGAGGAGTACAGACTGCGTTCAAGCAGGTATGCTTTGAGACCTTTTCTAAAACCTCCAAGTGAGGTGCAGTTTTGTAGGGAGGTCATAAACATGTTCATCATAGAAGGTGCTGAGCTGATAAACTCTCTCCCTCGTGTGCTCATTCTGACTCTAGTACTTCTAGTAGAGTGCATCCAGTGGACCTGAGCACTCTGTTATGGCTTGAGGGACAGGATACCTTGGAGGCAGGTTGGAGTTGGGCCTTTTAGGATTTTATAAGTGATACAGAGGAGGGGGTACTCTAGTCTACCCTCTAAAGATGGCCAGTTAAAAGAGAAGAAGACGTTACAGTGATGTATCCTAGGAGGGGCGCTCAAGACAAATCACCCAATTTTGTTGTAAAAGACACTGAGTTTGTAAAGTTCTGTGTTTCTCACAGGAGTGAAGAGCAGGGGCCCCATACTATAATCAATCAAACACTCAATCTTTATTTAACTAGGTGAAACTCCATTGAGCAAGCTCATTTGTAAGGAGGGCCTGGTAGATACAGAACAAACAACAGAACATATAGCACAAATGGGCATAGTAATACAATATATAGCAATAAAAACAAGGTACAAGGATAATCAATGAGGCCCAGTTGTAAGGTGAAGCCTCATCCCAGTAAACAGTACAGTAGAGAGGTAGAAGCAAGTCAGCACCGATGTGCCGAACCAGTGATTTTAGACACTGATAGCTCTAGTAGAGCAGAGTTAATGCTAGTGACAGTGCAAGCTGGGGCTCAGCAGCAAGCAAGGATGAATCCAGGAACATGGCTTTGGCTAATTCTAACAAGAGAATAGAAAGTGTAGATGGTTGACTATAAGAATAGCAATGTATGACTACAAGTTTAGCAACAGGGAGGGCACTGACAAGGCTCTGAGAAGAATCTCGAATAGAGTGACTTGAATTCCACAAAACCAATAGGATGCACCAATTTTATGGATTTCTGGATGTTGTTCCACAGCTGTGGCAGCACATAGCTGAAGGAAGCTCTGCCAAAATGGGAAAAGACTTTAGGCACAGCTAGTGAGATGTAAGAACAGCTTCTCAAGGCATAGTTTCTTAAGGTGCAGGAGGGCAGACAGTCAGAAATGTAGGATGGTAGCATCTTGGGTATAGAGCTATAGGTCCATAGCATACTATTCATTTGCCTCCTGAATGTAAGGGAGGTCCATCCTACCATGGAATAGAGTACACAGTGATGGGTATTATATGCTATACCTGAGATGAAATGTAAGGCCCTATGATAAAGGGTGTCAAGCTTAGATAGGGCGGTTTTTGGGATTTGGCCATACAGGAAGTCTGCATAGTCCAAGATAGCTAGGAATGTGGTTTGTACTAAGCTTTTTCTGGTCTCTTGATTAAGCAGATGCTCAATTCTAAAAAAGATGACAACTCATCTATATGATCAGCAAAAGAAAGTCTGTTGTCAATCCACATACCTAGGTACTTGAACTTGGTCACATAGTCAAGTGACTCACCAAGCAGGGTGGTGATAGTGGGAATATTGTCTTGCTTAAGGGAGTTTATAGACTTGGTCATTGGGGATAACAGCATAGCCTTGGTCTTTTTGGCATTCAGTAGGAGCTTTTGACTCAGGAGGTTTTGTTGCAGCAGTAGGAAATCTGCTTGCAAATCTGAGCAGGCACTTTCGGGAGAAGGCCTGGCAGTGTAAAGTACCGTGTCGTCCGCAAAGAGAAGTACACTGGAAAGTTTGATTCCACAGTTGATGTTGTTGATATAAAGTGAGAAAAGTAAGGGCCCCAAGATGGAGCCTTGAGGTACGCCTCTGCTAATCTGTTTTAGAGTGGAGAGATCTCTTATTGCTTTTACTTGTTGCATCCACTCTGCCAGGTAGCATGAGAACCATTTTAGAGAAGGCGCATCCAGACTAATGTTGCGGAGAGTAACTAAGTGCAATGCATGGTCGATGGTATGGAAGGCCTTGCTTAAGTCAAGGAATACTCTACATACATGATTCTTTAAGTCAAGGTCTCTCTGCCAGTCATTTGTGACTTCAGCCAGAGCTGTGATTGTGCTATGGCATGGCCTAAAGCCTGACTGCACAGGGTTTAGCTGATTTGAGGCATCAATGTAGTTTCTAAGTTGGTAATTCACTAATTTCTCCAGCAGTTTTGATAGAGTGGGGAGTAAGGAGATTGGCCTATTGTTATTTGGGTCTCTGGGGTCTCCTGATTTGTACAGCGGTAAAACTTGGGCAGTCTTCCAGATAGAAGGGAGTTTACCCAAGCTGAGGTAGATATTAAAGAGGTGCATTAATGGAGCTGCCAACACTTGGTGAATGAGCTTTAGGAGAAAAGGGTCAATGCGGTCTGCTCCTACTCTTTCTGGCATCCAGCTGAATGAGCAGATCATCCACTTCCTTGTAAGTTACCGGTTCGTAGGAGAAACCTGTGACAGGAGTACTGTGGACAGGAGGAGGGCTTGCTGGTCCTTGTGATGAGAACTGCGTAAGCAGGTTATTCACAGGTGAAATGTCAAAGGCCATACCTGCTGTAATAAAATGATTATTAAAGAAGTCAAGGATTTCTGCCTTCTCGGTAGTACGGGATCCTTCGTATAAGATCTTTGTAGATTGAGAACCTGATGAAGCATGTCCTTGAATATCTATAAGGGTTTGCCAGAATTTGGCAGGGTCCTTGGTGGAGGAATCCAGAGCTGACTGGAAGCAGTTAGCCTTAGTGATTCTGACAAGCTTTGTGCAGATGTTTCTGGCTGCCCTAAAATCGGCAAGACCCGACTGAAGCTTTGATTTACGTGCTTTCTTCCAGAGCTTGTCCCTGTTGAGCAAAGCAGACTTCAGTTGACTTGTAAACTAAGGGAGTTTTTTTCTTGGTACGTGCTTTGATCAAGGGGGCATGTCTGTCAATAGCTTCATGGACAACAGTATGGAAGGTCTCATATGCTGTCTCTACTGTCTTGGCTAAGTAGAAGTCCTGCCATAGCAAGGAGTTTTGTAAATCCAAAAGGAAGGCTTGTGACACTAAAATATGCAAACATCTCCTGATTGTGAACCTGGAATTAGAAATAGGCTTGGGTGCAGCTCTTATGCAAGCAATAAAGCAGTGGTCACTGAGATCAGTGAAGAAGACTCCAGAATGGGAGAAGAGGTATGGCTTGTTTCCTAGAATAATGTCTAGTAGGGAGCATTTATTCAGGTTCTTTTTATTTGGATGGGTCACTTCTGAGACAATATGAGTAAGTTCGAATGAGTCACATAGAGTTTTTAAGGGTTTGGAGGAGTCAGAAAGCCAATCCAGGTTACAATCACCCAGGAGTATGACTTCTGACTGCAGCACACTAAGAGAGTGGGAAAGGTGACTTAACAGTTGAAGCCCTGCAGAGCAAGGCCTGTAGCATCCTATGATATGCAAGGCCAAGGTGGTTGAGAGATGGACTTTGATCGTGAGACTTTCAAACTCTTTCGGCAATGATGAGGCGTCGGTAATAGAAATGTTATATTTTTCCAATACGTAGATGGCAACCCCCTACCTCTAGTCCATCTGTCTGCATGAAGGATATTGTATTTAGGTAAGTTAACCTCAGAGTCCAGGATAGTGGGCTTGAGACAGGTCTCAGAAACCACCAAGATGTCATGTTTCATGTGTGATCCAAGCCTGAATAGCATCTAACTTACTTAGGAGGCTGTACACATTAATATGGAGGATACTTAGACTTTTTAGGTTGATAAGGTTGCAAGGAGCAGAGATAGGTTTGGGGGGGCACTAGTTTCAGTTTGATGCTGCCAGAACAGAGCAGAAGCATGAATAGTATCATTTTAAGGGCTTTCGACACAAGCTTGATGGATCGTGCCCGAACCCGTTTGTTCTGTTTAGGTGGGCAAGGCATATCATAGTTCAAGTGGATGCCAAGTGCTTCCAAGGTTGCATGTAGAAGTACCCTGGCCTGGTGCCATAGGGGGAAGGGGTAGCTGTTGGGATTTGCTAAGTCCAATGCACATAAACATCTGTGATGAAGTCCCAATGTGCCATGGCAGCAGAAGAGGGTAGGCCAATGATGAGGACATGAAAGAATCAGTAAAGGGAACATCATAACATGACGGGGCATTCCCGAATGAAGGATGTATCCCTAGGCAGGGAGTTAGCGAAAAAGGCATAAAATTCAGAGTGGAAGCAGCATACTCCTGGCAATAGTTAAGTATGATTCCTTGGTGAGGTCATTACCTAGACAGTATAGCAAACCAATCTTATGGTGTAGGGATTTAATGAGAGAAGTGATACATGCTCTGAAGGAGACTTCCTGATCAAGGTAAAGCCCTAGGTATTTAGTAGCCTCAGTCACCTCTATTTGGTTACCCCTGATGTGGACAAGTTTAGAAAGTGTTGCCTGTCAATGCCTAGGTTCCTGTGGATAAAAAAGATGGCTTTAGTCATTTTGGGGTTGAGAACTAGCTTACTTGATGAAAAACACATTTCTAGCATCAGGAAGTCCCCAGTGAGGAGTTCACTGATGAGGATTACATCATTCAAGCTCCTATACAGTACCGCATCATCAGCATTGAGCTGAATATGTGCCACTCCACATTCCACATTAACCAGGTAAGTCTTTTATAAATAAGGAAAATAGCACTGGGTCCAGGATGGACCCTTGAGGGATGCCATCGGTTTTGGTTCATAATGCAGATTGCACACCTTTCTATTTCACTTTCTGGGACCTGTTGGTCAAGTAATGAGTGAACCACCTACAGGATATGTCATATAGACAAAACCTTCTGAGTTTGTCTAATTGGAGACCATGATTCACTAGGTAAAATGCCATCATGAGATCTGTGAAGATTGCCCCAGTCATGAACCGCCTGTCAATATCACCCAGGATAGCTGTAGTCAGCTTAACCAGAGCAGTGTCCATACAATGGGATTTTCTGAAACCATGTTGCCAGTCAGTCAAGAGATGATACTGCTCAAGATATTCTTGGAGCTGGTTATATATTAGCCATTCCTGAATTTTGGCAAGGGAGCTGAGTGGGGAGATGGGGTGGTAATTTTCTATAGGCTCATTGGGGCCACCCCTGTGGACAGGTATTACAATGGCCATCTTCCAGCAATCAGGGATTCTTCCTACCATAAAAGGCTTGTTGAATAACATGACAACAGGAGTGGCAACTGCATGAGCACCTAGCTTTAACAGCTCGGGTTCCAGATTTTCAAAGCCCGCCAAGGCCTCCACTTTTACATTTTTTGGGTAAAGGTAGCACATCTTTTCTGGTTACGCATTTGAAATGGATTTAGGCTTCGTACTTCAACTTCATTCAAATTTGGGTGTTCGGGTTGGTCTCATAAAGGGAATTTTGTACCTGTTCTAGATCAGTGAAGAATTTGTAAATGCACTGGCAATTTCCAGGTGGTCATTAAGTAGCTTACCCTCAACTAGGATGTCAGACTCAGAGTGGGTAGGTCAGCCCTTTAGAAGGGTGTTTATATGGGTCCAGAACTCTTTGAAGTTGGACAGGTTAGTGTCTTGCAGATTCCAGACATATTTTTGTTTAGCCACTTTGATGCTAGTTTTACAGAGATTCCTGTACTTCCTGGGCAGAATTTTCAAAGCCTGGTGCAGGACTTGCAGCAAGCCCTGCACCACAGCACTTAGGGTCTGGTGCGGTACCAAACCCTTTGCTTCAACTGCGCACGATTTTGCAATCTCAGGTGAGGTTGCAACAGTTTTCTCGAATTACGGCAGCTTGTGCCAAATATCTGGTGCAAGCTTCATAACAATGGCCTCCAGGATTGCTGCAGGTTAGACCGAAAAAATCTTGGTCTAATTTGCGGCACTTGCAACACAGGATAGAAAATCCTGTTAAATCACCTCAAGCCCCATGCTCCAGGACTTGTGGCAATTTAAGGCTTTTGAAAATTCTGCTCCCCTGTATTTATCCCAATTATAACTGAGACCTGTATTTTTAAATACTCCCCACACCTTGTCTCTCTGCCTCAGTATCTTTCTAAGATCAGTGTCAAGCCATTCAGACCTTTGTCTTTTTACCCTAATTTGTTTATAGGGGGCATGTAGGTTAACAGCAGATAGGAAGTTGTTGGTAAAAAGGTCAAAGGCAGCATTATTTTCTGGGAGAGATTTGATTATTGTGCATTGGACAAGGTTACCTGGATGGTGGCTTTATCAAATCTTGAGAAGTCCCTGGCAAGGAAGATCCTAGGAGGATGCTTGGGAGCAGTATTCTTCCAAATACAGTAAGTAGGGGAGTGGCCCCTTACAGAGTCTGTGAGTATGTCTGTAGCTTGTATTCTGTCTGAGTTGGAGACTAGGATCCAATCAAGCAAGATGTGTTTGCCTGATTTTGTTAAGCCCGGTGGGTTCACAAATAACTTGAGTGAGCTGTGCTTCCAATACAGCATCTCTATGCCCCTCTAGAATGTCAGGGGTTCAGTTTATATTGAAGTCCACCAGAAGTATTAACTCACCAAGTGGGTGGTTTGCAAGAAACTTCAGGAGGGAGAGTAGTGCTGATGATGCAGCTCGAAGGGTGTTGTAAAGGCAACCCAGATAGAGGGGTTTGGTGTCACCAAGGAGTATTTTAACAAGAAATATTTCATGTGAGTCATCTAACTCAGGAACAAATTCTTGAGTGGCATTAAGAGAGGATTTTATATAGAGAAGCACTCCACCACCTCTGTTGACAGGTCTATCCTTGCGAAGGGTAGAGAATCCTTTAAGCTCAATTTAATGGGAGAACACAGATGGGTTTAGCCAGGTCTCAGATATCACCAAAATGTCTGGGGCATACATGTCTGCTCAAGTTGGCAATTGTTGGATTTTAGGCCTGAGGCAATTGATGTTCATATGAGCAATTTTCAGGCCCTGAGTATTGGACCAGATTGCATCAGAGGGCAAACATATTCTGTAGTTAGGGGAGTTAGAGCCAGAAATTAGGCTCAATATCTCCAGCCTGTAGCAGTACTAGCAGTATCCTCACAGTGGGGTAGATATCTAACAAAGTAGGCCATTGTACTCCCTCATGAAGGTACCAGAACAGATTATAGCAGTTTCCTTTTTTGCACAGTTCAAGAAGTACTAACTGAAGCTGGTCCACTGCACAGGGGAGTGGAGACAGCATGATCGGCTAGACTGAGAACAGCACAAATGTATAACACTGACAGTGATATGCCTCACTTAGCCATGATGAATAGGTACCCAAATATGCCACTCACAATAAAGGTATTGTTTTGGCTGTGAATTTAAATCTTTAGACAGGATAGGGGCTTGCAACCCTTGAGAGCAGGGGATCTGGGATTAACAGTGCAGTTTAGCAGGAAAGAAATACTACAGCAAGTTGTTGTGACTAAGTTCGAATAGGTACAGAAAATTTGAGGTGGTAACAGGGCAATAAATGGATTTGATGAGCTGATGCAGGTACAAGTCAAAACAGCTCAGTGCCATGCCTGACCACAAAACTAAGCAGTAATTTTTAAAGAAAACCACAACACTGAGAAACAGGGCACACGTCTAGCAGCTACATTATATAAATGAGGATCTCCAGGCAGCATTCTTAGTGAAATGCTACATGCTGAAAACAGGGCACAAGTCCAGCAGCTTCAAGACCTAGATGAGGGCCTCATACCTGAACACAGCCTATACTGAATTCTTTAGCATACACCATGAACTGAGAAACAAGACACAAGACTACCTGCCCTGGTGCTCTGCACAGGGTCTCAGATGTGATCACAGCTGCTTCTACCAACACAAACATTCAGTGTGTACTTACAGGTAAGGTCCATTGGAGTAGGGAGAGAGGGAAGAGTCCCCACGTGTCCTGATGTCTCTCATCTGGTGACTCCTTTGAGGATTCCCACTGCTGCTGTGCCAGTCATGTGGGGATTACTCATGGGGGACCGTGTTGGGGTATCATTGGTATGATGAGTGCTTAGGGCGCTCAAAGGTCAGCACAAAGTCAAAGAGGAAAAAACAACTCCTGCTGCTTCCTGGCAATGGACTGCAGATGATTGTCCTGTGAGCTGGGGGAGTCATTTCTCTGCCTGACTCCAGAACCCCCCAGTGGCTCCTTATAATGGCATCCTCCCCATGGTGACTGATTGCCAGCTTGGGCTGGCTGCAGGGAGCAAAGACAAGTCCTTCCCTACAATGAGCACTTCAGGTTCTGATTGGCCAGCACAGAGTCACTGAGGAAAAAGCAGCTTCTGCTGCTTCCTGGAAACAGACTGCAGGTGATTGCCCTATGAGCTGGGGGAGTCACTTCTCTGCCTGACTCCAGACCCCCCTGGTGGTTCCTTTCAATTGCATCCTCCTCATGGCCCTCTTGACAATGGCTACCCACTAGTTGGCATGCTTCACCCCCTTGCCTATTATGCCAAACCAACCTGATCACCTTTTTCAAGGTGGTAACTAAGGAATTGGACAGGGGCAGAGCTGTACACAACCTATTTGGATTTCGATAAGGCTTCTAACACTGGAGTACATGACAAGCTTCTGAGCAAAGTACACCAGTGTGGTATACATGAAGCACACACACGTCAGATTGCTAACTGAATTGGGGGCAGGAAGCAGAGGGTTGTGGTGGATGGGCACTACTTTGACTGGAGCGTGGTACTCACTGGCATCCCTCAGGGATTGTTTCTTGGGCAACTGCTGTTCAACATTTTCACCAACAGTCTAAAAGCTGAAGGCTCTTGCAGGCTGCTTCAGTTCTCAGATGGTGCTAAGCTGGTAGGGGTGGGTGTCTTTTGAGGAGGTGGAGAAAGCTCAGTAGGAACTGAACAGACTGAGTGAGTGGTTGGACTCCTAGTGTCTCAGAGTCATTGTAGCCAAATGCAAGGTACTATGCTAGAGAAAGAAAGCAGAGGCAGGGCTGACACACTGTGTGGGGATCCTCTTGCTGCAGTTGAGAAGAAAAAGGACCTGGGTGTCATAATAGATACGGGGGTGAAGCATGCCAAGTAGTGGGTAACCATTATCAAAAGGACCAGCTGACTATCGGGGTGCATCAAAAAGAGGGGTAGCTGGCAGTGCAGGAAAAGTTATCCTGCATTTCAAGATCCTAGTCAACCCACACTTGGAATGGTGCATGCTGTTCTTGGCTCCACATTACAAAAAGGACATTGAGAAAGTCAAGAGGGCACAACACAGGGCCGACAAAATGATAAGTGGTAAGTAAGACACAAGCTACAGTATGTAGAGAGGCTGGTGGCCCTTAATGTGTTCACAGTGGAGAAAAAGAGGCTAAGAGAGGATATCTCAGTTTTCTGCATACTCAAGAATATCAACACAACTGAACGGACAGAGATGATTGAGCTGGTGCCTTACAATGGAATATGGACAGGGACACTGAAAATTGCACCCACAATTTTACCAAAAGATCCACAATTTTCACCATTCTCCACACAAAAGCCACAATTTCTAGTAAATTGATTGAATTTGTGACTGAAATTATATAAATTGTTTACATTTTCAAGGAAAGATAGACAAATGTAATGACAATTTGGTACATAGACTTGGATTTGGACAAAACAGTACAGTGTGAGCTGAGGAGGGGTCCAGTTTGACTCTGCTTTCATCTGATTCATGTTTTAAAATCATCTAGCCATACATCTGTACACTTAGCACTTAAAATATGTGTTAAAGCAGAATATAAGAAAACTTTTGTTGTCACACAGAGACTGAATTAACAGGTGTGAGAAAGGTGCCGAGTGTCGCATTCACCTAAAGGGAAGATTACTACAGTGTTTGTTTCTGAGTGGTAGGGTAGGATTTTGTTGTATACATGCATCATTCTGAATTGATTTTTATTCAATGCATGAGGAGTTTGGATGGCCCTGCTAAGTATACACTTGAAGGGCTTCTGAGGGAGCTGGTGACAGTGATCCCTTATCTGATAATCTGTCACCTAAATGCTCACATACAAAGTCTACAAAAGACAAATATTTCTGAAAGCACACTGATAAAATGGCATACCATTGCAAAATTGAAATGTAAACAGCGAAGACCATTACAGGGACGAAAATTGGCAGGTCACTGTAATGGTCCCCGCTGTACACTGGCACTGCATCACCCAGTGTTTTGCCCCCTTCCCCAAACAACTCCAACTTAGAGTTGATTATATTAAAAGTGGTAGGTGTGGGGGGCAGAGCTCCCCTCAAAAAACACATTGTTATACTGACGGCACAATGCCAACAGTTGGTATTGTTTCCATCGATGTCATGGATGTCGACAACTTTGTTGTTGCTGCGACTTGGTGGAATCGATTAAACAGGTGCAGTATATTCAAACAATTACCTTCAAATAGACAAAAAAATATTGTAACTAGAGTAAAACAAAATTGCCATATATTACAAACTACTGTATGATGTAGTGAAAAACTAGTGCCATAATTTAATACTTTTATCAGGTGATGTTATTGATTTTTGTTTTTACTTACAGTGCTGATTAAGAACAGCAATTATTTAAACAAAACAGTTTGTTTTCAGTAGAACTTGATTAGGCACCCGATGAACTGCTTATTTTATTTGTTTATTTAAAAGTTTTGCCAGGAAAGGCATATTGAGCAGAGGCTGCTCATTTCCAGATGCATCCTTGAGGAGAAGAGACTGGGAAAGAGTAATGATACACACAGTAAAACATACATAATGACAGTAATTACAAGATACAACCAGCTACAGTGTGACAAATTAATGGCAGTCTTTCTTGCACCAAAGTAAGCAGTTGTTAAACAGGCTTCATTATTTTATATCTAGAACTTAACAAAATATATAGTTTCAGTATTTATTCAATATAGATTGACTGACTATGATTTATCAAATAAAATCTAGTTAGCATTGCATGAGACAGATGTTTTTAGATTTTAGAAGATATGCTGCATAATGATTAATTCATTTCAAAAACATAATTATTTCTTCATGTTGAAAGCATATACAAGTGGCAATATATTTAACTAACAATTTGTGTGATCAATACATGCTACAGCAAAAAATAAAAGATAAATTAGGGAGCACTGGGTATGTACGGTGAACCCCACAATTTCCTCACAGTTTCTGCAAAAAGCCTCCACATTTTTAGGTAGCAGAGGTAGTGGACATGGAGACGGTGCAGGTCTTCAAGGTAAGCCTGGACAAATTTCTGCTTATCAAGTGAATCACATTATGATTTGTGTAGTACAGTAGGTAGGGAACCCTTTTATGTCAGTATGTGTTGATACAACATACTTATAGCCACACCCTTACTGTGACCCGAAAGGCAGGTAAGTAGCTGCCAGCCTAACTGATGCCAGTTCTGCTCCCTAATCAGCTGGGGTTGGGGGGGGGGAGAACACTGAGCATCTCATAGTCTTCTCTGGGAGTGAAACCCCTACCACTGTTATGCACTTGACCTCTAGCCAATCTCTGAGAAACAGTCATTGTTGATTGTAAGTTAACTAATTTTCACAGCAGCACCCTTATCCTGAAGTTAATGTAACCATTAAGGGGCTATTACATGTTTGGGACTCCCCTGTTACTTACACATTAAAGGTGTCAGCTGCTACTAATGCAGCCGACCTTGCAAAGCTTCTAACTGGGGCTTTTGACTAGACTGAAAATTATCTGTTTGTTACACCGACAGAACCAGATGTGACTTTGCAAGCATGCAAGACTGGCAAAGGTGTGGAACATGCTTTCACTGGAAAGTCTGTGTAAATGACAGCGTTTGTGAAAAACTGCCTTTGAACTACAAGTTGGCAGCCATTTTTGTCACTACTGACCTGCCATGGCAATGGGTCAGAAGATGACTACGCAACCAATTGGGGGAAGTTGCCTGTGGAAAGAGCCACAAGGGCTCTTGGACATTTGATGGGACTAATTAATTCAGCCACTTTTTCAACCACTGATTGCCTGTTCAGAGACAGACTTCCAGGACTGTTTGCACAACTAATAGCTGAGCCGACCAAGCAGAGCTAATTCACCAGTGAACACCAGGGCTGAGTTGCACCCAATTCAATGTGTGTGTCTGTGTGTGTGTGTGTGTGTGTGTGTGTGTGTGTGTGTGTGTCTTGAACAGAGCAGGAGCAGAGTGCTGCTGAGACCTTGTGCTGCAGAGACAGATTGCACATCTGTCTGCCTGAGATGAAAACAGAAGTGAGAAGAAGACCTGCTGCTCAGAAAAGAGGTATTCACTTGCTGCATGCCAAACTATTTTAAAGTTGAAAGCTACAGCTTGTCAGAGATTTTTGCTGTGCTGTAAGCTAAAATTGCAACAGAATCTGCCTGATCAGTACAGCTGCCAGATGCTGGTTATTGCCACCCTTGCAGGACTGGATGGGAGCCGCAACCTGAAGAAGCCCAACCTACATCAGAGATAATGGCCCATGAGATCAGTGCCATCCCAGACAGGAGAGAAAGTAATAGTAGATAGAGACTGACCAGACGCAAACCAAAGAGGGCTTGCCACAACTGCACCATCAGTTCCTAGCACAAAGAGGGAGATATCCTGGTTTAGGAACCATGAGTAACTGAAGGGCTAGCTACTGTAACACTTGCAATCTGTAACATAGTTAGGAAGTGTCTGCTGAACTTGGCCATCCTGTCAGGAGTTACAAATGCCTCAGCTTGAAGTTTTCTTCTGAAAGGCCTTCGGGTTTGGAGTGTTCAGTTTCTCAGAGCATTTCTAACTTTTATGTTAAGAGTACCACCGCTGGTCAACCCCATGCAACATCATTAGGCCTATACCACTTTTATGGCTTGGTACCCAGTAAGGCACTGGGATCTCCCTGGTTAGATCCAAGGGTTACACTGGTGCCAGTGGGAAGAGGGTAAGACCCCCAGTACAGAAAGGATAAAGCAAGCTGCTGCACTGTGCATTGTGATGTGGGCATAGTTTCAGGTTTATAGCCTGAAGGGCACATATTTACAGTACAAGGATATCACTAATTTTGTTGTTCCTTAGGGGCCACCAAATAGCAGCTGGGACTTCAGCCATGAGATAATATACTGCACTAAACATAGAAACATAGAACTTGATGACAGATAAGGACCGCTTGGCCCACCTAGTCTACCCATTTTCCTACCTAATGGATAAGCTGCAGATCCTAGTTAACCAACAGCCTACTTCCTCCTACCCCCCCCACTAAAATTGCCTTATGTCTGTTCCATGCATTCTTGAATTCCCCTACTATTTTTGAATCTACAACCTCCTCATGAAGGCTGTTCCATGCATCTACAATCCTCTCTGTAAAGAAATACTTCCTCACATTACCTCTGAGCCGACCCCCATCTATCTTCAACTTGTGTCCCCTTGTTCTTGCACATCTCTTTTTCTGAAAGATGCTACCCTCTTGGGCTTTGTTGATTCTCTTGAGGTGTTTAAAGGTTTCTGTCATGTCCCCCTTCTCCCTCCTTTCCTCGAGGCTATACATCTTAAGCTCCTTTAGCCTTTCTTCATATGTCTTCTGGTGCAGACCCTGCACCATTTTGGTTGCCCTCCTCTGGACAGCCTCCACCCTGCCTATGTCTTTGTGGAGATGGGGTCTCCAGAACTGTACACAGTACTCCAGATGTGGTCTTACCAACTGTCTGTACAGAGGGCCAACAACTTCCTGTTTTCTACTGGTGATGACTCCCCCTTTGCATCCCAGCATCCCCCCAGCCCTCCTTACTGCCTTCTCACGTTGCTGGCCCACCTTTAGGTCATCTAATGACTACCCCCAGGTCCCTTTCCATTTTGTTGTTGTCAGTATCTCACCCCCCATTGTGTACTCTTCTCCTGAGTTTTTGTTTCCCAAGTGCATTACTTTGCACTTCTTTGCGTTGAATCTAAGCTGCCATACATTTGACCATTCCTCCAACCTTGCCAAGTCCCTTTTCATCCTTTCCACCCCACCTTGTGTATCAACCCTGTTGCAGATCTTTGTGTCATCTGCAAAGAGACATACTTTCCCTTCCGGTCCCTCTGCAATGTCACTTATAAAGACATTAAAAAGGACCAGCTCCAGTACTGAACCCTGCAGTACCCCACTAGTAACCCCCCTTTCATTACTGTGGACTCCATTTACTATTACCCACTGTATCCTGTTGTCCAGCCAGTGTTTTACCCAGGCTACCACCCTGGGACCTACTCCCAGGATGGCTAATTTGTTTATTAATCTTTGTGCAGGACTGTGTCAAATGCCTTGCTAAAGTCTAGGTAGGCCATGTCCACAGCCCCTCCCTGGTCTACTACTTTGGTCACCCAGTCAAAGAAATCAATTAGATTTGTATGACATGACCTTCCTGCTGTGAATCCATGCTGTCTTGGGTCCTGTGCCCCACTGGCCTCTAGGTACTCAACAATTCTTTCCTTCAGAAGTGATTCCATCATTTTCCCTAACACTGAGGTCAAACTGACAGGTCTGTAGTTTCCTGCCTCTGTCTTACTCCCACTTTTGTGAAGGGGAATCACAGCCACCCTCCTCCAGTCCTCAGGTACCACACCATCCTCCCATGATTTATTAAAAAGGATAGTCAGTGATGTAACTAGCTCTTCCCTTGGTTCTTTTAGAATTCTGGGGTGAATCCCATCAGGCCCCATTGCTTTATCCGCCTTCAGTTTTACAAGTTTTTTCAGAACCCTTTCTTCTGTGAAAGGACTAATATCAACCCCCCTATCCAGAGTGCTTCTATTAAATGGCTTAGATATCTCTCCCTGCTTTTCCACTGTGACTACTGAGCAGAAGTATTTATTCATTATCCCTGCTTTTTCACTGTTGCTCTCTGCCCAACCACCTTCCTCTTTATTCAGGCTCAGTATCTCTGCTTTAGTCTTTCTTTGTTCCTTAATGTGCCTATAAAAAGTTTTATCCCCCTTCTTAACCGAGTTGGCTGTCTTTTCCTTGGTTTGGGCCTTTGCTATTCTGACTGCCTTCCCTGCTTCCTTCTGCTTTAACTGGTACAGTTCTCTGTCCTGCTCCTTCTGTGTTTCTTTATACTTCCTGAATGCTATCTTTTTCTCCCCTTACCTTCCCCAGCACTTCTTTTAAGAACCATAGTGGTTTTCCTTTCATTCTGTTTTTTTTATTTGCTTCACACAAAGGCTTGTTGCCTCTGTGATGGCGGTTTTGATGTTTCCCCATTGTTGCTCCACCCCACCTTCTTGCCTACTTGCTAGTGCTTTCCTGAGATACTCTCCTATTTTGACAAAATCAGCCCTCCTGAAAGTCCAGTACCTTCACTTTTGTATGGCTTCACTCTACAGCTAAGTTTATCATGAACCACACTGTTTGTTGGTCACTTGTTCCCAGATGGTTACCCACTTCAAGATCAGAGATCCTCTCTCTATCCCCATTTGAGAGTACCAGGTCTAAGATTGCTTCCTCTTGAGTGGGTTCCAAAACTAGCTGTCTGAGGCATGCCACCTGTAGGGCATCGAGAATGGCCCTGCTCTTGGATGTGGCTGCAGCAAAGGTGCTCCAGTTAACATCTGGCATATTCAGGTCCCCCATCAGCAATATCTCCCCTTTCTCTGCCATCCCAAGGATGCCTTCTATCATTTCCTTGTCCATTTCCTTCCCCTGAGACAGGGGAAACAATCAACTACAACTCTGACCCTCCACCCCGGGGAGTGCCTTCCTTCCTTTCAGACACTTATTTCACAGAGGTTAAGTAACAGGTCTGGTCACAAATGACTGCAAAGATCTCCCTGCTACAGTTCCTCCCTGGCAAATTAAAGTTAAACTAAGAAAAGTCACCCCACAAAACAGAATCAATACTATTTACTTACACAGGTCCAAAAAGTAATAATTCAATTCAGTGTAGTCTAGAAAATAACTTCCTTAATTTAAGGAAGCTTTGGCTGCTTTCTCTTTCTCTCTCTCTCTCTGTCTCAGCAGCACTATTTAAAGTTTTGCAACATAGATTAAGCACTCACCTTCCTGACATCGAGATTCCTCCATCTCTAGTAATCGTAATCTATATTTGCAGACTTTATTCTTGCCTTGAGAAAGCATGAGTGGCACAAAACTGTTGGTGCAAGTCTGGGAGAGGTATGTGTGCTGCCTTTTAAGAAACTCTGATGTTTTGCACTTTTATCTATTTTGGAATAAAGTCTGCAAATATACAATGCCAGGGACTGAGGTCTATTGATGTCAGAAGGGCAAGTGCTTGATCTACACTGAGAAATTTTAAATGTGCTGTGTAACCTACAAGCACCCAGTAGGAGTGAATTGAACACCCAAGACTGTTTACTATACTTCACTGCATCAGTGCTGCTAACCCATATTTTTCCCATTTAGGATCTGATTCCTGACCCTGAATAAAATATTGGTCCTTTTGTTTGAAATCCTTAGTCTGAAAGCTATGTGGGTTGCAGAATTAAGTGAGTGTTTTGTGGGGACTGTAATTGCTATGTGTTTTTTCATGGGTGTGGTGAACAGGTGGGGAATTGAGTAGGTAGAGCACCCCGGTGAGTTGTACCATACATATACCAGGCCCACTTTAAGCTTTGTCTTGATCACAACAATGCATTATTTTCTATCTGAGCCTTGGATATAACCCCGCTATACAAAGGAGATAAAAGGATGCAGGCCCTTGAACTTCATAGTGTCCATAAAGTGGGGGTAGCCCCCAAAACATCTATGGTAACTGAGTTCCTCAAATGGATGGAGTGTCTCAGACCCTTAAGTCAACCCAAGAGGGTGCACTGTGTGCACCCTCTAACATTAAATTGCCTGCTTTTGTCCAAATGTAATACTCTAGATCTACAGTATTTTTAATTCTGACTCATACAATGTCAAGTTAACTGCACAGTGTTTAATTACATCAGCAGATAAGATGGGCCACAATGGCTAGACTAAAAGCTACTGAAAAATGTAACATATTCAAAAGGCTAGTCTTTGCAATTCCATTGCTTGTGCAGGGACTTAACATACAATATTACAACATGGTTCATATTTTGAAAGTTTTATTCCTTTGTTACATCAAATAAATGAGAAGTAATGTCTGATCCTAGTATGACCCAGTATAACTGATGTGTGGCTGTCCCTGCTGGGAGCTACCTGTATTGTATATTCAAGAAACCAATCACAATGATAATAAAATACAAGCAATGGAAGGGAGCAACTACAACCTTTCTCAATATTATATATTGTAAAATTGCATTGACACCAGAGAAGACAAACCTTTTAACAGTGACTGGCATTACCTTCAGCTACAGAATGCTAACTATAGACATGTGACACTTATGATGCTGTACTCTCTAGCAAACCACACTGTAGTAAATTCATGGTTATAATTAAACTGGCAAACTGCTGTTTACTTGAGTAGCATAAAAGACAATACGGACCACCACAATAAAAAACATGATATTAATAATACTTTTTATGGCTCCCAAGCAGTTTGGTATTGTTTGGAATTTCAATATTTTACAGTGGATTGTACTTCGTGAAAATCAAAACCCCATGGACAAGCCTGGGTGTACTGCTTGCCTCTGAGTTAATGCAAAAATGTACCTTTAGAGAAGTCCAAGCAAAATAGCTGACGTATAAAATCATTACTCACGGGTCTATCCCTGAGCAACAGTAAAGGATTGGAGTTCAGTGTACTGTCAGTACCTGTCATGAACATGATAGCCACCTCCGTTTATCCTCCAGCCAGGCTCCAATGGATTAGGAATCTTTGCTGTTCTGACAATCAGGTGCTGCACATCTCTCCATGTTAACCCAGGGCTAAAAGAAGATAGAAAGAACAAAATAAGTTAGAATTAAATGTTGACACAGCAACTGCCAAGCTACTTTACAGCAGTACATTGTTTTCTCCTGTGTGACACAGACTAAACGTGCCTGTTTTGCATCGTTGGGACTCTGTTACTGTTTAAGCATTCAGCTGCTATCTGCAAAAAGGAATATTGCATTTTAAACACCATAAGAGCTAACATATCATATCAGCATTGCTAGAAATGTGCAAGCAGTATTCCAGTTTTGAAGGATGGTTTGAAACTGAAATGCTATACATTTCAGGAGAGCTGTCACAAGACAGTGCTCTTTCATACTGAGCAACTTTGGTTTTCATAGACAATATCAGTGTACTGTGAGCTGTGTTTAATACATGTGAGAGCTTGAATACTTGCAGTGCTTCGATTTCAGAAGAGTCCATTAGTGTTGCCATTCTTTCCTAGTGAACCCTTCTGGTGGTTTGCATAAAGCAAACAAAATTTGCTTTGCTGGATCAAGACCCGCAAGAGATTCTGGGCTCCCTTCTATCTTAGGAACAAATTACTTCAAACAATCCCTTTGTACCAGAACCAAATCAAATAATTCAGGCCAACAAACACAGCTCAAAGCCCTTAACACAAGAACTAATAATGCAACCTAACCTGTGAGATTAGTTTTATTAAATGTGATCAAATTATTCATGTTCCAGCCTTTAAATATGTTGTGCATATGCTGATTAAGAAGCCACAATAGAGCTTTAACAATGTCTCTACTGCTACCAGCAAAGCTTTAGTATCATTTAAAGGAAAACAAGTGCTAATCAGAAGAATAAATTGTTTTCTTTATGTGAAATAAACAAGTTTAAACAATATGCATTTCACAGAACTACTAACAAAAAAATAGTATGCCTTATTATACCTACTGCACAGCAACTTGGTCTTATTGACGCTTTTTACCTATGTGTGATTATATATGAGCATATGAATCTTCCAGCAGAAACAGGCCTTATGGTCTATCAAGTCTGCTCGAATGTGCAGCTATACCCCACAAAAGAAGCAGACAACACCAGCCCCAGTTCAAATAATACATAGTTATACATTCTGCAATTAATGATAGTCTTCTTTGTCAGCAAGAGTGGATATATATTTGCTGAAGATTCCTACAAATCCTTCTCTGCCATGTATATATCATAATGTTATTGTAAGACTTCTGCAATAGTATGGTACTTTAGTGATAATACCATTGTAGCATGGGGATAAAAGACAATAAAAATAGCCCAAACCCTTGCTGTTGATGGCTACCAGGACACAGTTACTACCAAGTACAACCAGTGATACAATGATATTATTATTACACAGAGAAGAAAAAGATTTGTTTTTTACAGAAGTTCTATTAAGCAGTAATTTCTCCACAAGTGTTGCCTCCTGTTCCCCTCCATCCCCATTCCTAGCTTGACTGGAGCACCCCAACCCAACTGTGAGGAGTGTGAATAAGTGATAACCTCCGAGGGTAAAAGCAAGACTTGCCTATAAGTTTACCCAAGGTTTTTGGGTTGCCTTGTTCCCCCTTTTTTCAGAAAGCAAACATTTCTAGCAATGAGAGTATATTTGCGATGTCAGACAATTTATTTATTTATGACTTCGATAACTGGCTAAGTACATTGATCCCAGGGACCATTTTTGGGCATGACCCAGGCCAAGACAATGGCACAGGAGCAACAAAAGCATAGTACATAGAACA
This sequence comes from Neoceratodus forsteri, assembly GCA_016271365.2. Taxonomy (NCBI): domain Eukaryota; kingdom Metazoa; phylum Chordata; order Ceratodontiformes; family Ceratodontidae; genus Neoceratodus; species Neoceratodus forsteri. The sequence continues at coordinate 1,555,548,258 of CM057449.1, read as the reverse complement.
TGGAAGGTCAGTTTACACAATGATGCCAAAATTGATCAAATAAAATTCAACATAGTCCGATACAATAATTACGCACAGAAACAGACTACATGGTAACTAAACTCAAAGAATTTGAGAAGCTGCCTGCTACGTTTACTCCTTTTGGCAATGATTTTGCTGTTATTTTATGCAAACAATTCTGGAAAGACTCATATTACCTACTCTCCTGCTCACTACCTAACTATTCTCTTGGGCTATGTCAGCTCCTTTCTATATTTCTCGACCTCTTGTATTTAGTGAGATAATCACATTACGTTTAATATAATGGTGTTTGTCTCTTCTCGACTTCTCTTTCTCTATAGGACTCCAGTCCTTTTCTCCTCCATTATTGTTCATGTCTCTTTCATTCTTTCACCACTCTTTTCAGTTTATCTATCCCTTTGGTTTGTTCTCAGCTCTCTCTGTAGTCTTGTCTGCTACACATTCATATCTTTTACCTACTAATTCTGTCGGAGAGTGTGGTGTTGACCTTGCTTCATTTTTGGTTCTCGCAGGAATAAGATTTGATTTATAGGGTTTGCATGAAGTTTATACACTTCTGGGGTATCTCAGTCTGAATTTCAGAATAAATTCAATATTTTTTCATCTTGGAGGGTGGGGGTGGGATGGGGAGGGTATTGGCTTAGAGTAACCCACCACATGTCCTGAAGTATGAGGGGTAGTACCCTAATTACTCTCGCTTTTTGCTTTGTTTGGCTTGACATTCTGGGGATTTCTTTTGGCCTGTTAGACTGGTCTACATTAATGCCCAAATTGGGGTCAGAAGTGTACCCAGTGCGAGTTCTCACCATATTTACTAAACTATATCTGATCAGAGGTATTGAGGGTAGTTACAATGGGGTACTTGTGGGCTTTCTACCATTGAATAATAATGCAGCTTCTTTTCTAGTGTCAAAGCTAGGTAGAGGGATACTTGTAAATAGTTATACGGGGAGGATTATGGGGGGGTTTGGAAACTATGGTGTGCCGTTGCTTTCTATTGTTGATGATGGGGTTTCCCCGTATCTCATAATTGTCATTATGGACAGAAGTATGTTTTGGTTTTTTTGGGTCTTGCAGGAACACCAATTTAATAATATGTATACAAGATTGGTGGGGGGGGTTTAGAGTTGCACTCTCATATTATATTGGTTTAGTTATGTATTGGTTAGTATAACACTCAATGGTTACAGGTCTGAAAAAGTTTATAACTTGAAAGTAAGAGAGGCTCGTGATCTTAACAAGAGAATTCAGATCTTAAAACACTTATGGCTATTGAATGCCCATATCTCCTTCATTCAGGTAACTCATCTGCTCCCTGGGGAAGCGGGGGGCCTGCGCAAATTTGGGATTGGGCAAGTTTTTGCTTCTGGTAACTCATCCGCCAGTGGTGGTACTGCTATTTTAATTCACAAGGCGATAGCCTTTCAACCCAAAACAACAATTGCTGATCCACAGAGGAGATATGTTTTAGTCCAAGGATTATTGGACTGTACTGAATTGGTACTGGGGAGTGTGTATGGGCCTGTGGGGGGAAACTCCGTATTTTTTCAGGAACTATCGACCGAATTACAAAGGTTCTCGGTGTTCCCCTTAATTCTTGGTGGGGACTGGAACCTGCCACCCACACAGGATTTGGATAGATCTAATTACTTGCCTAAGCCCCCTTCTCAAGTTCAAAGTGCTTTTGCTGAATTCTTGACTCTACTGGATTGTGCGATCCCTGGCGTCTCCTAAATCCTGAGACCCGTGCTTTCTCATTTCACTCTATGGTGCATTCCACTTGGTCTCGGCTGGATTATATCTTACTTAGTCATTCTGTCATACACAGTCTCAATGATTCCGCTCTAGAACCGATTGTTATATCGGACCATGCTATGGCATGGGTCACAGTTATGTTAAATCAAAATCTCCAAAGAGACTCAATATGGCGTTTAAATAAGCAGCTTCTAAAGGAGGACTACGTCATTACCAGGATCTCAGACTTGATTAAACTTTTTATTGCAAATAACCAGGGCTTGGTTGCAAGAATGGACCATGAATGGTGTGCCCTAAAATGCTTTTGCAAGGTGAGTTTATTAGATTCTCCTCCACTCGTGAACGAAGAGAGAGGCCACTATTTCACTCCTGGGTCAGATTCGCACACTTGAGCATTCTCTCACCTCTTCTTCTTCTCCTGATGTGCTAAAATCATTATTGAACTTAAGGAATCAGTATTCTCGTTTAGTGCAGGAAAAAGCAGAATTTCTCATTTTAAGAACTAAGGCAAAATATATAGAGCAGGGGGAGAAGGCAAGTCATCTTCTAGCTTTGCGTCTGAGGAAACTAGAGGCATCCAGATTTATTCCCTCGATCAATGATCTGGATAGAACCACTAAAACACATCCAAGAGACATAACTGCCATCTTTATACAGTTTTATCTTTCTCTCTATAGTCAGCGTCTTGTATCCCCATCTCATGCTGAATTACTAGAGTACTTATCTGCCTTACCATTACCTACCCTCTCTCTCTCACAACAATCCCATTCATCTGCTCCTATATCTCTTCAGGAAGTAGTGTCTGCTATTCATAATCTCGCCTCAGACAGGGACCCTGGTCCAGATGGTTTCCCTTTGCACTTCTACAAAGTCTTTGCTAAAGATCCTGCTCCCTATTTATTACGTCTGTATCACTATATGCTCTCAGGACAAATCTTAGATCCATCCCCCATTAGAAGCCTCCATTATCCTCCTTCTTAAACCAGACAAGCCACCCCAGTCTCCCGTGAGTTATCATCCCATCTCTTTGTTAAATTGTGATATTAAAATCTTGGCTAAAATACTCGCTAGTAGAATCGAACAAGTTTGGACTCAGCTTCTTAGCCCAGAGCAAATTGGGTTCGTGTCAGGTAGAACACTGCTGACCACCTTGGTAAATTGGCGTATTTGGTTCAGGTGGCCAAGACCTCCCTCCCCCTTCCCCATGGCTCTGATATCCCTTGATGCAGAAAAAGCATTGACAGGGTGGATTGGAACTTTCTGTGGGCTACGCTGCAGACAATGGGCTTTCCTAACACCTTTATCAAATGGATTCAGACCCTATACTCCTCTCCTCAGGCAAAAATAAACTGTAATGGAGTCTTATCTGAGGTTTTCCCTCTTTTTTCGGGCACGCAGCAGGGTTGCCCACTCTCCCCCTTTCTCTTTAATATATATCTTGAACCCCTGATCAGGAGACTAAACTCCTCCGCTTTAATTGCTGGCATTCTAATAGGTGATAGGACCCCTGTCCTCTCAGTTTATGCGGATGACTTATTGCTTCACCTCTCAGATCCGGTCTCCTCCTTAGCAGAAGCATTGCATAATTTTGATACTTTTGGGAAATTCTCGAATTATAAACTCAATATTACTAAAACTGAAATTTTTCCCCTTAACTCTTTAACATATAGTTCAGCTTTCAGTGAGTTTGGTATGAAATGGACCTCCAAGTCCATTAAATACTTGGGCATTTATATTACTTCGGACTTACCATTACTCCACAAACTTAATTTAGAGGATCTGTGGTCCAACATTCAACAGGATTTATCAAGATGGAAGAGGCTTCCTCTCTCACTCTGGGGCAGAATTAACACCGTTAAGATGAATGTTCTACCCAGATTGTTTTATCCACTAAATATGTTGAACATCTGGTTACCCTTGTCCTTCTTTAAGCGCATCCACTCTAATGTTAGCTCCTTTATTTGGCAAGATAAGGCAATTAGAAGATCCTGCCATAAGCTCTCTTTACCCAAGGAGATGGGGGGCTTGCATCTCCCTAACTTCTTGTTTTACTACTGGGCCTGTCACCTTTATAAGTGTGGGAAATGGTTTTCATTAACCGATCTCTGTGCTCATCATGACTATGTTCCTATTTGGTTACATATAGACTCTGACATTCTCGCTGCACATAATTTGGCTCCCTCATCGCTCTTTTATATGCCCTTTAAAAAATTGCCAAAATCCCTGCAGTCCTTTCTGATTGGTACCTCATTAAGAGTTCTTTCTCAAATGTTCAGCTTTTATAAAGTACCTTCGAGTTCAGATCCTTCTCTGCCACTATATGCCAATCTGAATCTCAAAATAGGGGCAGTCCACATATCTCAGTGTTGGTTTTCTCTTCCTCCTGAGCTCACAGTGGCAGATTTCAACTCAAACGGTGCTATCCTATCCACCGAGGAGATTCTCACTAACTGGGTCTAACATCATGGGCTGTCTTTCAAATTTTACAGCTTAAGCACCTACTGGTTAAGGTAGTGGGGAAAGAGTGCAACTCCTCTCGTATTGAAGCTTTCCTCAAACAAATTAAGACTTTGGCTTGCAAATCCCATGGCATTTCTACCATATACAAGTTGGTCTTCATCTTTCCTCAACCCCCTTCGATTGCCAGTTCTCGGGTCTGGCAGGTTTCTTTCCCTGACGAAGCTATTAACTGGTATTCAATATGGACAGGCCTATACACATATCTCACCCAGGACCGATATAGACTTACACAATATTGTATCTTAAACAATATGTATTATACTCCAGTAAAATTGGCCCAGATGAAGAGGCTTACCTCCAACACATGTTCTAGGTGCAATAAAGAGGAAGGCTCGCTCCTCCATATGTTGTGGTCCACTGAAAGGATATCCCCATTGTGGAAGCACATTGAATTCACTCTAGACCCATTGTTGGGACTACAGGGCCTCTTCTCCCCTGTCATATGTATCTTGGGAGATTACTCTGGAATTCCGGTAAAGGAGAGATGGTTTCACATGGCCCTAATTTCAATGGTGGTCAAAAAGCTAGTGCTTAGACACTGGACAGATCAAGTTACCATCTCTTATGCGGAATGGTTGCATGAAATATCATTCGCACTCCGCCTTGAACACTTAATTGCGAGTATGCGCCATTGCCTCTCATCTTTTAACAAAAAATTGGGGAAATTATATGCCCTGTATTTGTCTTGAAAGGACCTCTCCTGTTGATTTCACGAACCTCTCCTCCCTTTTTAATTATATCTTAATGACTATCCTTGCTGTTTCCTTGTTAACCTCATGATAATAAGTATAGGAGAGTGCACCATGGGGGGGAAAGAGGGTGGGTAGGGGTTTTCTGGGGGATATTTTTTTTTTCTTAAAAGGGTGTTGATTTTATTTTCTCTGAATTATATTTCATTCTATTTCATTAACCTATGTATGGTCTTCTCGCCAGTGTGCATAGATAGTATTGCATCTACTTTTCAAATGTTGATGTACTGAGATATGCTTAATAAAGTATGTCAAATAAAAAAAAACTAAACTCAAAGAACAGCAAAAATATAAGGTGTCAGTAACCACGGCAGACAAACAAGGAGGGAGGGAGTGAGTGCTAAAAGTGGGAGGGTAGGCAATGAGAAACAAGGAAAGGGTAACTAGAACAGTTTCAAAGAAATAATAGTGTTTGGGGGATGGAGGAACACTACCCAGGGAAGCACTTGCAGCAATACTCAGCTAGGAGCCAGTCTTTTAGGCAGGATTTTAACAGGCGGTGGGTGTCCATGGAGCAGAGCTCAGTGGGCAGCCTATTCCATAGAGAGGGGGCTGCAGCTGACAGGGCTATCCCACCCATATTGGTAGATACTCTGGGAATATGTGTGGGGGGTAGTATTAGAGCAGAGGCAGCGACGTAAGGCTCTGACTTTGAAAATGGTCATAACAGGGGATTCATGGCTGGTGCGGATGGCATTATCAACCAAGCAGCAAAGGGTGAAATCAAAGTGGCCTTGTGGTGGGAGCCACCCTGGTGACTGATAGAGGACACAATGGTGGGTGGAAAAAGGGGACAGTAAGGCGAAATGACAGGCACTATTGTAGGCAGAGGAGAGTTTGGCCGTGAGGATAGAGGATGACCAAGCATAGATGGTGGAACAGTAATCGAGTATGGGGAGTAAGTTACTCTGGACTACGGTAAGTTGGGCCTCTGGGGTGAGGTAATGCCTGAATCTGTAGGCTGCACCCAGCCTTTGGTGTATCCTGTGAACTACTGAGTTAATGTGTTCAGAGAAGGAGAGGAAGGGGTCAAGCAGGACACCTAGATTACTTGAAGGTCTCTACATTTTCAAGAACCTAGCCATCTGGGGAGACTAGATTGAGGAAGGACAGGGAACTTGTATCATTTCAGCCTTGAGGTGTTGCCCTGGAGACAGAACATTAAAATGCTAAAATTAAAACTCTAGTGTATAGTCTAACTACACCAGGTCCCCCATGATAGATTTATTTCTCTGCTGAAGAAATCAGATGCCCCAGAGTCCTGCTTCAGTTACAGTGGCTAAGTTTTCATTATTTAACCACTATTTTTTATAATTTCATGAACTGTATAAGTTTTATTTTGATACTTTGTGTTAGTTCAACTTAGCTTTATTATATTTGTGTTCTTTTGCAAGTTCCCAGCCAGTTCCTGGAACTGGAAAAAAACACTGTTTTTACTTGTTTCCAATTCAGGGTTTCCAGTTCCCAATAAAACAAAAATAAATACTATCTATGGAAGCTGGGTTTATGTTTTAAAGCATCTGTACTTTTTCCAAAGTACAAATCAAAAACATGCTGTTCGGGAAAAAGAGTGATTCCTCTATGGAGGCACCTGCAATGGAGACCAAAGAGGATGCTGGGAACCTCCACAAAGGAGACCCACAGGAGGGTGGCACGAGACCCCACAGGGAAAGGAAACAACTCCTGGTGAGGAACTCAATCATTAGGGGGTAGAAGTGGGTGAGGAAGGGGATAGGGAGGTAAGGTGCCTGCCTGGTGCCACAGCTCAGAGGGACAGGAAGCAAATCCTCAGGATCATGGGAGCAGCAGCACGAGGGAGGGAGCTGGATGTCATTTTCCACCAAGGGAGAAATGACCTGGCTGTGAATGGGATCAGAGCGGTGCAAGAGGAGTTTGTGGCATTGGGGAGGGGACTTAGACAAGTAACATGTACAGTAACTTTCTCGGAGGTGCTGCCTGTCTATGGCAAGAATGATGCTAGGGTATTCCACACAATGGAATTCAATGAATGGTTGAAAAACTGGTGTGGGGCTCAGGGTTTTGGCTTCAATGGGGATTGGGGAGCCACCTGGAGGGATGCAGGCTTATACTGGCACGATGGTCTGCATCTGTCCAGGGGGGACCGGATCCTAGGTGACAGGTTTAAATGCTTCATTGGTAAGCATTTAAACTAGCCAAGGTGGAGGCACTGAAAAGGAGCAGGGAAATCCCAGCCTCCCCCCACAAAACACAGTAGTTAGAGAGGTAAACACAAAGTTAGAGAAGTCAGTAGGGAGCAGGACAGGTATAAATGCAGAAAAAGGCAGTAAGGACAGGGATGGGGCTAAAAGGGAGAAGGCCATAGAAAATAAATGGAAGGTGATGAGTGTGACATAGACAGCCAGTTCTGAGTGCTGTATTATATTTTTTAATATAAAATGTATTAATGTCTCTGCTGAAAATTCAAATGCTCTAGGAATGACCTCACTCATCCCCCCCAGATTCCCGCTGAGAGATGAAAGCCATGGGAAACGGCTGACAGTATGTGAGTTCACACACACTCAGTTTTTTTAGAGACAATGTGTTACCAGGAAGACTTTAATCAGGGATCCTGTTTCTCTGAGTTAATTATAGACGGGTTTGAGTTAATTTTGCTAAGAGGGAAATCATAAAAAAGGTTTATGACATTGAAGAAAAAAAACACAGGTTATTACAAAGAGGTGAGAGGTCATAAATGACCCTGTGAAGCCTGTGTGAGAAGGGTACAGCATGAGATCAAAGAAAGTGTCATTTGAAACTTGAGTTATGCTAAGGTTGCAGAATTAATACTTTGAAATTGCATCCTGTGGTTGTATAGAAATATATATTTTTTAGATATTTAACAGAGGAGGAGCTGGATGACTTCATCCAAAAGGGGTTGGCCAATACTGCTTGTAAAGATTATTCTGTTTTACTACAGAGAGACACTTTTTATCTGACACTGACCAAGAAAACATCTGAGCACTGAAAACAGGTATTTAGAAAGCTAGACAAAATCTAAATATAGTTGTAGGAATTGCACTGTTTTAAACCTGGTTTTGTTTAAAGATATGTATGTCTTGTGTTATAAAGAGTTCTGTATTGTATGTTTGACATATTATTATATATTTTAGTAAAAACTAATTTTAGAACAAACCTGGTCTGTCTTTGAATTCTTTCTTTTGCTAAGAAATATTTATGGTTATAGCATGTGAACATAAGCTTATAGGGTGGTACCAAATTGGAAAGAGAAGAATTTAAAATCTGAGGTCTTTATTAAAGTTTTAAAGGGTTCATCTCTGAATACCTGGTTAGGTGCCCGTAGGCAAATATATCTGGCCCCCTGAAGACAGCTATATCTAAGCCTGTGCATTGGGTATGCTAGCAAGAGGTTAACAGTTTGAATCCCTCCAGAACTGAGACCAAAGGTTGATCTGAACTCACAAAAATAGACAAGAGGGTTACCTTGCCTGTTACACTGTTCACAAGACTGCGCTCAGAGATTGGCACATTGGAAGTAGAGGGCCTGACCTGCTGAGTGAATCTGTGACAGATTTTTTGGCAGCGGTGGCATTAATTTTGGTATCACAAGCTTCATTGTTCTGTCAGCTGAGACCGTAAGCTCTCTTGCAAAGAAAGAAAAAGACAGAGTTTTATTTTAAAAAAGGAAACAGAACTATATATCACTTGGTGTACGGTCAAGTTCCTACCTATTTGTTTTTCTAAAGTGCAAAGTCAGAGTAGCAGTAGTTAGGAAAGATTGCGTCCAACTACAGCAGGTACACTGTAGAACAGTTAAAACAGCTGTGCAAGGACAGAGGAGTTGTATTTGAGGTGACATCCAAAAAGCAGAACCTCACAGAGGCCCTGATGGTAGCAGATACCCAGAGCAGGGAGTCAGAGACCGTGACGGAAAGGGACCGGACCTTGAGTGTGGCAGAACTAGTGGCCAGTGAGGGGTCCCAAGCCAATGAGGCTGGACAGCAGGGCCACTGTCAGTGAAAGGCCACAGCAGCAGGGGAAGGTCACCAGTATCCTGAATCCAGAGGTACTCAAGCTGCAAATTGAGTTGCAGAGGATAGAACTGGGAGCAGAGCGACAACAGAAGGAGGTGGACCGTGAGGCAGAGCGACAACAGAGGAAGGCAGACTGTGAGGAACATGAGTGCCAGTGAGAGGCAGAGGAGAAGAGAGAGTGAGAATGCAGAGCTGCAGAGGAGAGGAGAGAGGAGTGCCAGTGGTAACACGAACTGGAGAAGCTACAACTCCAATCAGCGACATCAGGGCAGGTAAGATTTTATTTAACTGGCTTTTGTTTAACTGGGACTGCAGGACTGGGTTACAAATTGAACTCTAAATTAAAAGCTGAGTTTAAGGATGGGGAGGACATGGATACCTTTTTAAATTCTTTTGAAAAAATTTGTATTCAGGCTAAAATTCCTAGAGGGTCCTGGAGCTTCCAGCTATCCCCGCTACTTACCGGAAATGCTTGAGATGCATTGGGTCAAATGGACAATGATGATAGCAATGATTACAGAAAGCTAAAAGATGCACTGTTAAAAAAGTTTGAATTAACTGCTGAAACATACAGAGCTAAATTCCGTAAGCTCAGGAGAAGCCTTGATATGAGCTATGAGAAGCTAGCCACGAAACATCAGTTTTTAAAACATTGGTGGGAAGGAATTGAGGCAAAGACTGTTGATAAAATTGAAAATGTGATTTTATTATAACAGTTTTATTGGGCATGCCCAGCAGAGTTAAAAACCTGGCTAGAGGACCGAAATCCAAAACAGTGCAAGAGGCTGCTGAACTCTCAGACTGCAATGCCAAGAGAAGACCTGCTCTGAAAGTGAATGGGGCGAGTGCAGCAGTGCAGAAAGGGAAAAGCCTTCAGGGCAGCTAAAACCCTCACTGCCTCCACCAAAACCAGTTAGCTCCAGGTTTCAACAAAAAGATTTCTCAGAAGTAAGAAATGCTTGTTGGTTATGTAAAGAAACTGGGCACATTGCCAGACAGTGTCCAAGAAGGGCAAGCAATAATATGCAAAGTAGTACCAGAAAGGAAGTGGGTTATTTGTGTGTCACTGGAAGCATACCAATGAACATGAGGGAACACATGCACCCAGTCATGGTAAATGGCGTACATATGCAGGGGTTAAGGGACACAGGGGCATCCCTGACATTGGTAAAAGGGGATCTGGTCCAGCCTGGTCAGCTTATACCCAATAAGTACGTGACTGTACAGGACTTTGTGGGTGAAGAGAAAACATTACCACTGGCCAGTGTTCTCCTGGACTGGGGTGAAACAGGGGGAACTGTGCAACAGGTGGCTGTAGCTAAAACATTAGCAGTAGATGTGATCCTGGGTAACAATCTCCAACAGGGGATGATATGTGCAGTTACCCATAGCCAAGCGGCAAGGGAAAATAGCAGTTCCCTGAACCCCACAGAAACCAGTGTGGAAACCACGGAGAGGCTGGTTCCCCAGCCTGTGTCTCCAGATGGGGAGACTGATAATAAGGGGGTAGAAATTTCCCCGGTAGCGAGCGACCACACAGCTATGTAAGGTTACTCTGAAGAGGGAGGGGTGACCAATTGTCAGAGGCTTAGGACTGACAGTAATCCTGAGGGCCCTGACGCTAGTGCTAGGGACCCTGTTTAGCAACTGAAGGGGACTTTTCCCATGCCTTGGGACTGTGTGAGGGGTTTGCAGCTGCTCAGAGGAATGACCCTAGTTTAGAGAAGCTGAGGGCTTGGGCAGACTCTGAGGGCACACAGAGAGGTGACGGCCGACATAAGGTTTATTGGGAAAATGGACTTATGTATACACAGGCAGTACAGACACAGGGAGGGATGCTAGGCAGGCAGCTTGTCGTTCCCCAGGGGTATCGTGAGCAGTTACTCAAAATTGTACATGATATTCCCTTGTCTAGTCATCTGAGAATCGTGCGCACAATGCAGCGATTGGCCCAGAATTTCTACTTTTCTAACTTCACCCAGCAGGTGAAGGAGTATTGCAGATCTTGTCACAGGTGCCAAGAAATAGGGAAGGAGGGCAAGAAAACCCAAGCCACCCTGATCCCCTTGCCCATAGTGGAGGAGCCATTCCAGACAATGGGAATGGATATTGTGAGGCCTTTAAATACCCCCAGCTCCTCAGGGAAGAGATTCATCCTGACTGTGGTGGATTATGCCACCCGGTACCCAGAGGCAGTCGCCCTATCCTCACTAAGGACAGACAAAGTGGCAGATGCCTTACTTGGGATTTTCTCTCATGTTGAGTTTCCGTAGGAGGTAATCACCAATTGAGGGGGTTCCTTCATGTCGGACCTGATGAAATGTTTATGGGAGAAGTGTGGGGTGGTGCAGAGATGCACAACACCGTATCACCCACAAGCCAATGGGCTTGTGTAATGATTTAATGGTACCCTAAAGTCAATGCTCCGGGCATTTGCTGAACAGCGTGGGAGGGACTGGGAGAAATACCTTCTCCACCTGTTGTTTGCATACAGGGAGGTGCCTCAAGAGTAGACGGGATTTTCCCTCTTCGAACTCTTATATGGACACCGGGTACGTGGGCCCCTAGACTTAATCAGGGAGGATTGGGAAGGCAAGCATGCCACCCAGGAAACTCCCATTGTGGATTATGTCCTTAAGTTTAGGGGAAGGCTGAAGGAGCTTATGGGGACAGCCCAGAGCAACCTGGCCTCTGCCCAACAGAAACAAAAGGTGTGGTATGACCAGAGAGCCAGAGCTCACTCATACATTGTGGGTCAGGAAGTCATGGTCCTTATTCCGGTCTGGAAAGACAAGCTGCAAGCTGAGTGGGCAGGACCATACAAAGTGGTTAGGAAGGTAAATGATGTGAACTACACTGTGGAGTTACCTGACTATAGACAGACTGAAAGGATGTACCATGTCAACATGATGAAGGCTTATGCAAACAGGGCTGACATGGTGTTCGCAGTATGTAGTCAAGGGGAAGGGACGGATGAAGGAGACCCCCTTCTGGACTTGCTGGAAGAGAGTAAGTGGGAGTCCTCTGTGGAGGCAGTAAAATTATCTCCCCAGCTGAACCCGGACCAGGTCCAGAAAGTAAGGGAGGTTTTATCAGACTTTGACCCCTTGTTTAGCGCCAAGCCTGGACTAACCCATGTAGCAACACATGATGTGGAGACAGGGACACAGACGTCCATACAGCGGACAGCATATTGGGTGTCAGAGGCTGTCCAAAAGGACATTAGAAGAGAAGTGGAGGAGATGCTGAATTTAGGGGTAATCCGGAGATCCCACAGCCACTGGGCCTCACCCATAGTCCTTGTGCCCAAGCCAGATGGCTCAACCCATTTCTGTGTGGACTATCATGGACTGAAAGCAGTCACAAAGTCTGATGCCCAACTGATGCCCCAGACAGATGAACTCCTGGACAAGTTGGGAGGGGTGACCTACCTTATGACTATTGACCTGACTAAGGGGTATTGACAGGTAGAATTGACAGAAAGAGCTAGGGAGAGGTCAGCCTTCATCACTCCGATAGGCTTATTTGAGTTTAAAGTAATGCCTTTCAGAATGAAGAACGCCCCGGCCACTTTCCAAAGGTTGGTGAACCAGGTGTTGAATGGTGCTGAGGAGTACGCCGTAGCATTCCCGGATGACATTGCCATCTTCAGTACCAGCTGAGAGGAACACCTTTCCCACCTTAGGGAAGTGCTGGGTAGGATACAGAGGGCCGGGCTCACTGTCAAAGCCAAAAAGTGCCAGGTGGCCATGGGGGAAGTGGCATACCTCGGGCATGTGGTAGGCTGGGAACAGCTCCTTCCTAACCAAATAAAGATAGAGGTGATTCAGGTGTGGCCCAGACAAGAAACCCAGAAGCAGGTCAGAAGCTTTCTAGGGACAGCAGGGAACTATAGGAAATTTGTACCCAATTACAGTGCCCAGGCTGCTCCCCTATCTGACCTGACAAAGAAAAAAATGCCAAAGAAAATTACCTGGGGCCCAGTCTGTGAGGAGGCCTTTACCAGACTGATGGAGGCACTGTGCAGTGCTCCTGTTTTGACAAGTCCATACTATAGCAATACCTTTATAGCTCAGACGGATGCTTCAGACGTGGGTATTGGGGCAGTACTTAGCCAGACACCTAGCCAAGGGACAGACCACCCAGTTGTGTACCTGATCAGGAAGCTTATTCCCAGGGAGCAAGCGTACTCCATGGTGGAAAAGGAGTGTCTTGCTATAGTGTGGGCCCTAAAGAAATTAGAGACATACTTGTATGGGCAGCATTTTGTGGTGCAGACTGACCACAACCCCCTGGTTTGGCTGACACAGATAAGGAAAAACAATGGCAGACTACTAAGATGGAGTCTTGCTTTACAAGGGTATGATCTAAAAATTGTACATAGGGCTGGAGCGAAGAACAAGAACTCAGATGGGCTGTCTAGGGTCTATGAGGAGCGAACTGATTTGGGAAGCTCATCCCATGTAGGGGATAGATCCCCCAAATTCAGTCTAGGTGGGGAGGAGTGTGACCTAGACAGCCAGTTCTGAGTGCTGTATTATATTTTTTTAATATAAAATGTATTAATGTCTCTGCTGAAAATTCAAATGCTCTAGGAATCACCTTACTCATCCCAACCCCCCCAGCTTCCAGCTGAGAGATGAAAGCCATGGGAAATGGCTGACAGTATGTGAGTTCACACACACTCAGTTTTTTTAGAGACAATGTGTTACCTGGAAGACTTTAATAAAGGATCCTATTTCTCTGAGTTAATTATAGACTGGTTTGAGTTAATTTTGTTAAGAGAGAAATTATAAAAAAGCTTTATGACGTTGAAGAAAAAAAACACAGGTTATTACAAAGAGGTGAGAGGTCATAAATGACCCTGTGAAGCCTGTGTGAGGAGGGTACAGCATGAGATCAAAGAAAGTGTCATTTGAAACTTGAGTTATGCTAAGGTTGCAGAATTAATACTTTGAAATTGCATCCTGTGGTTGTATAGAAACATATATTTTTTAGATATTTGACAGAGGAGGATCTGGATGACTTCATCCAAAAGGGGTTGGCCAATACTGCTTGTAAAGATTATTCTCGTTTACTACAGAGAGACACTTTTTATCTGACACTGACCAAGAAAACATCTGAGCACTGAAAACAGGTATTTAGAAAGCTAGACAAAATCTAAATATAGTTGTAGGAATTGCACTGTTTTAAACTTTGTTTTCCTTAAAGATATGTATGTATATAGAAACATAGAAACATAGAAGTTGACGGCAGATAAGGACCGCAAGGCCCATCCAGTCTGCCCATTTCTTTTTCTACCTTATAAATGTGCCATCGGCCTTTGCTCTGTCAGTGGCCTATCTATTCATACTCATTTGTATTGCTCCCTTATGCCTATCCCATGCCTGCTTGAAGCCCTGCACTGTATTCATAGCCACCACTTCTTGAGTAGGCCATTCATGCATCCACCACCCTTTCTGTGAAAAGAATTTTCTCCATTCCCCTTAATCAGCCCCTCTAATCTCATGCTGTGTCCTCTTGTCCTGCTATTTTCTTATATTTAAACATATTAGACTCTTTCACCTTGTTAATGCCCTTAAGGTGTTTGAATGCCTCGATCACATCACTCTCTCCTCCTTTGCTCAAGGGTATACATATTGAGCTCTGTTAATCTGTCCTCATATGTCTTCTGATGCAGTCCCTGCACCATTTTGGTTGCCTCTCTGGACTGCCTCAATTTGGTTAATGTCCTTGTGAAGTGTGGCCTCAATACTGCATGCAGTACTCCAGATGGGGCCTAACCAGTGTCTTGTAAAGAGGATTATTACCTCCCTATTGACAACTTGTGATACCCTACTAATACACTCTAACACCCCCTAGCCTTACCTACTGCTTTAGAGGTCTGCTTGGATGATTTCAGGTCATCAGTGATGATGATGCCAAGTCTCTTTCTTCCTTTGTGACTGTTAGCAACTCCTCCCAGCCTATAGGTGGCTTCAGGGTTTCTTTTCCCTATGTGCATGATCTTGCACTTCTTTGCATTAAATCCCAGTTGCCACTCTTCTGACCATTTGCTAGTTTATCCAGATCTCTTCTCATTCTGCCCACCTCATCTGGATCATCTACTCTGTTGCAGATATTGGTGTCATCTGCAAACAGACAAGCCTTACCCTCTAGTCCATCTGCAAGGTCACTAATGAAGATGTTGAGAGGACTGGCCCCAGGACTTGATCTAAAGTTACCCCACTTGTGACTTGCATCTCTTCTGACTGTACCATTTACCACCACTTCTGTTTTCTGCCGTCAACCAGTTTGCCACCCAGTTGACCAACTTCAGCCCACGAGCCTACCCAGCTTATTTATCAATCTTCCTATGTGGAACAGTGTCAAAAGCTTTGCTGAAGTCAGGTGAAGCAGCATCAACTGCTCCCCTTGGTCCACCACTCTGGTTACCCAGTCAAAGAAATCTATGAGATTAGTTTGACAGGACCTTCCTTTGGTAAACCCATGCTGTCTTGGATCCTGTGCTATAGGTTCAGGTGTTGCACTATCCTTTCCTTAAAGTGCCTCCATAATCTTGCCCACTACTGAGGTAAGACTGACTGGTCTGTAGTTCCCTGCCTCCTCCCTGCTACCAATCTTGTGGAGTGGGATCACATGAGCCCTTCTCCAGTCTACTGGGACCTTTCCTGTGCTCAAAGACTCACTAAACAGTTCTGCTAATGGCTCTGCTAGTTCCACCTTTAGCTCCTTAAGTACCCTGGGATGTATTCCATCAGGTCCCATTGCTTTATCCATCCTGAGCTTAGCAAGCTCTTGTAGGACCCTTTCTTTTGTGAAGGGAGTAGTGCTCATCTCCCTCCCCCCCTGTGTCCATGGTGCTGAGCTGTGGGCCCTGCCTACCTTCTCTTCAGTAAATACTGAGCAAAAGTATCTATTTAGGATATATGCTTTTACATGGTCCTCCTCCTCACATGCTCCCTTTTCTCCATTAACATAGCAATACTCCCTCTGGACTTTCTCCTTTCACTAATGTATCTATAGAAAGTCTTGTCACCTCTTTTACTGTTCATGCTAGTGTTTCCTCAGTTTGGGACTTTGCCTGCCTTACTGCCTTACCTGCTTCCCTTAGGGCAGTTTGGTATGCCTCCTATCTTCATCCCGCTGTGTTCCCTTATATTTCCTGAAGGCCAGCCTTTTTGGCTCTGACCTTTTCTGCTACTGTATTTGAGAACCAAAGTGGTTTCCTTCTTTTGCACTTCCTTTTCTGTCTAACACAATGGGATGTTGCTTCAAGTATTGCATCATATTATGCATGCCCACTTTGCCTGTACCCCCTCACCTGTGTTTCTTTTTGCCAGGGCTAGCTTAACTCTGTTGGCCATCTTATCAAAGTCAGCTCCTCTGAAGTCCCATATTTTTGCCTTGGAATGGGATGATTTAGATGTAGTAGCCAAATTGAACCATATGATGTGATGGTCACTGGCCCCCAAGTGACCTTCTACCTGGAGATCTGTGATCCCTTCCCTGTTAGTCAGTACTAGATTTAGGATAGCCCTGTCTCTTGTGGGTTGTTGTACCAGTTGTTTGAGGCCCTGCCCCTGCAGGGAATCCACTATGTGTCTAGTTCTGGAAGATGTTCCTGCTGGTATTGATCAATCTGTATCCGGCATGTTGAAGTCTCCCATTATCAGAACCTCCCTTTAGCTGTCATGTTTTGTATATCTTCTAACAGTAATGTGTTTATGTCCTCCCCGGTCTGGGGCCTGTAGACAACCCAGTTCTCTATGGCTGTCCCATTTCCTGTTTCCAGGGTGACCCACAGTTCTTCTGGCTCCTTATGTGTATTCTGAATTTCTGTAGCTTTGATATTTTCATTGACATACAGGGTCACTCCTCCCCCTTTTGCCTCGGTCTCTTCTGAACAATACATAGCCAGGTACTGAAGTCTCCCAAGTGTGGTTACTGGTAAACCATGTCTCACTAATTGCTACTATGTCCAGTTTAGCCTCTGACATTATGCCTGCAGGTCTGGGATCTTATTTCCAGGCTGTGAGCATTTGTGTACATGATTTTCCATTGGCCAGATTTCGGTGTGTTAGTTGTTGGGTGAGGTTTGGCATTACCCTGTGCGTCGTGTGGGAGACAAACCTTTTTCTTACCTGGTGATGCAAATGAACTGACAAACATGCTGAATCCCTGTTTGACCACTAGCTGAGGCGGAGGTGTTCTTCCCATTCGACGTATGGGGTGCTGCACCCTCTCCCCATTGCTAGTTTAAATATTCTGCAAAGACGTCAAACTTTGCCCCAATGCATTGACTCCTCCTTAGTCAGATGTAGTCCATCAAATTTAAAGAACTTTCGCTCCCAGAACTGTTGCCAGTTCCCTACAAATCTGTGTCCTTTTTCCTGGCACCAGCCCTTAAGCCACGTGTTTAGCTCCCCTATCTCCCCTCCTCTGACCTTCCATCCATCTGCCCCCCTCTCCCAGACTGGCAGGATCTCAGAGAAGGAGATGCCGGACAAAATGGATGATAGTTTGTCACCCAGCCTGGTCAGGTCTTCCTTGGTCTCCACAACTGACGGCTGGTGAGATCATTAGTCTCCTATGTGTACTAGGACATCAATGTTTCTCCTGCTTTGTGAACAATTTTGTAATGCGGTCAGTGTCTCTCCATGCTGATGTACCTGAGAGACATCTGACCATTACCCTGGCTGGAGATGGTATCAACTCCCGAAATCATGGAGTCTCCTATGATCAGAAGTTTTTGGATTTCCTTTTTGCGTTTTTTGTTTTGGTTCCTGATTTGGGTGAGTTTTGTTGTGCTAGCTCCTGTGCTGCAGTGTCCTGCTCTGCAGTGTCTTCTGCCTCTTTGTTTGATTTCAGAGATAGAGGCAGATACCTGTTTGTAGTGTTTATATGGTTTTTGGAGGTAATATGTTGGAGAGCAGAGAGTGATGGGGCACCTGATTTGCCTCTCCTAACCACCTGCCAACCTCCTGGTCCAACTACCCTCTGCGGTCGAGGTTTTCTGTTGGATGCTGGGGAAATGGCGGGTGGTTCTTATAATATTTCCTCTTGAATATGAAATTTGAGGCGTGCAATCTCTGCCCATGCTGCCTGAAGCTGAGCCCTAAGATCTCCAATGGCCCAGCATGTAGGACAGTGTCCTAAATCCTGTAAGACTGTCCTTCAAAATTGTTCCACAGTACCTGCAGTTAATGATATCCAGTCCAGATAAGTTGCTGGGTTTATAACCTAGTCAGAGTAATTAGAAGGAAAAAATGCAAGTAATGGTTTGATTGTGTTTGTTTTTGTTTAACTTGTTATAACAAGTTAAATTACTAGTGCCCTGAAATGAGCTCACCTTGTGGATGCCCCACTGATCCGCCCTTCCTGCTCTGCCACAGAAATGTCACAACTGTGGTACCATATAAAAGGAGTGTAATGTGGGTGGTTGGGGATGGGGGTGGGTGGCTGGGCCCTTCCCATGCTGAAAAATAAGAACCACGGACGAAAGAACAAGGAGGTAAGAGCAGAAACAATCAGTCAACAACAAATGCAGTAACCCTGAAAGCTTATCCTAATGTTAGATAAAACTGTAAAACCTGTAAAGCACCACCTGTAATAATTTCAGAGAATACGCTGTAAAAAACACTTTGCTACAGAGAAAAATAAAGCAATGAAATGTTAGCAACAAACAGTAGCAATCCCTGTGAGTAAAAAATAAAAACAACACCACACAGTAAATCTGCTTAGCCAAAAGAAGTCTTAATCCTTTTCCCTTGCTCTGGTAAGGTTCTCTACTCTGCCTTTCAAGCAGTCTTGGAAGGAAAGAGCTCAGGTGAAGCTAGGTGCCTTGGCCAGCAAACCAAGTCTTCTACCTCCAAGATATCAACTAACCTGACCTTTTAACCCTTCTTTCTGTTGGAAATTATTGACAGTTTGCCAGCTCCACCCCTCACATACACACCTAATCCTTTGGAAGAGCTGTGGGAGGAAAGCAATTAACTCATTTAATGTGAGAAGGAGACTGAAACACCTCTGAGACAACAAACCTTTTCAACAAAAAAAACAAGAATAAAATAAAACAGTGTCAAAAAGTAATTTTGCTTAGCCCAATGATAACAAAGTCACACAAATGTAAGCTCCACCTGTAATAATTTCAGAGAAGATATACCCTGTAAGAAACACTTTGCTACAGAGAAAAATAAAGCAGTAACAGAAGATATACCTTGCAAAAGACAATTTGAATCAGAAGATTACAGCAGTAATCTGTTAGCACACACCTTGTAATAATGCAGAAGAAGGTATACCAGTAACAACAATTTGAATCAGAGAAAAATAAAGCAATGAAATGTTAGCAACAAACAGTAGCAATCCCTGTGAGTAAAAAAATTAAAACAACACCACACAGTAAATCTGCTTAGCCAAAAGAAGTCTTAATCCTTTTCCCTTGCTCTGGTAAGGTTCTCTAATCTGCCTTTCAGGCAGTCTTGGAAGGAAAGCGCTCAGGTGAAGCTAGGTGCCCTGGCCAGCAAACCAAGTCTTCTACCTTTTTGTGTGTCTTGTGTTATAAGAGTTCTGTATTGTATGTTTGACATATTATTATATATTTTAGTAAAAACTCTAATTTTAGAGCAAACCTGGTCTGTCTTTGAATTGCTTTCTTTTGCTAAGAAATATTTATGGTTATAGCAGACAGCAGACATTAGCTTATAGGGTGGTACCAAATTGGAAAGAGAAGCATTTAAAATCTGAGGTCTTTTATTAAAGTTTTAAAGGGTTCATCTCTGAATACCTGGTTAGGTGCCTGTAGGCAAAGATATCTGGCCTCCTGAAGACAGATATATCAGAGCCTGTGCATTGGGTATGCTAGCAAGAGGTTAACAGTTTGAATCCCTCCAGAACCGAGACCAAAGGTTGATCCGAACTCACAAAAACAGACAAGAGGGTTACCTTGTCTGTTACACTGTTCGCAAGACTGTGCTCAGAGGTTGGCACTTTGGGAGTAGAGGGCCTGACCTGCTGAGCGAATCTGTGACAATGAGTACCAATGCCTGCAGTCTGTGCAACAAGCTACCTGAACTAGTGGCCTTGATGGAAGAGGGATGCCTGGATATTGTGGCAGTCACTGAAATACAGTACACTGAGAACCATGACTGGGATGTCAACATACCAGGATACACAGTCTACAGGAGGGACAGGGAGGGTAAAAGAGGAGGAGGAGGAGGAGTAGCTGTCTATGCAAGGGAAAGGATTAAAGAAACAGAACTAAAGAGTAAACAGGAAGTTGATGAGTCACTATGGGTCACCCTGGAGACAGGACATGGCACCACAATCTGCATAGGGGTTGCACACAGACCCCATCTTAGAAGGAGGAAATGGACAAGGAAATGATAGAAGGCATCCTTGATATGGCAGAAAAAGGGAAGGGGTAAGTTCATGAAATAGGGGTACCAATGTGCCCAATACTTTGTATGTTGATTTAAAAAAAATTAACAACAGCCACTGCAGTCATGATAAGTAAATTTAAAAGATAGCCACAAGTACAGATACATTTCATAGTTTGAGAAACCTAGCTACAACCATTTTATTTTTATTCCATGTCCAGCTCCAGAATGACACAGATTTTCCCTAGCAAAATGTGACATGCAAAACCACGGTGCATTCCATTGCTTCTATGAAGACTTTATTTTAGTTGCACTTCAGTAAATTTATGTTAAAAACTGCATTGGGTGTTGTCTTTTGTTAATGAAAACATTTTCACCCTAGTTTTTCAATGCATATAAAATTTCTGGTTCACTCAAGTTTTGCATGGTGCGTGCAACTGTAGTGTCCAAGCAAACTGCACTTTTTACATGTTCCTAAATTTTCAGCAAAAGGATCCAGCTTTTTTTGAGTGGGTGATTTTCTTTTCAGATAGGGTCTTAAAAATATTGCAGGACATTGGTGAGAGAGGGGTGAAGGCAATGCTTTTTTTAACTTAAACATTTGTGTTGTGTCCACTGTTGCACGTGCAACGCTTGGTGTCCCTGTTGCATGCGCAACGCTGAAACTGCTTTTCTCTCATATCGGATATGGAGTTATCCCACAACATAGTCCCTTTTTCACTACTGAGTCATACTGTCTTGAAATGCTTAGCAAAATAAATAAAAAATGAAAGTATTTTTTTTTTCAAGTTAAACACCTCTTGCACATGCAATGTTTGGTGTCCCCTTTGCACGTGCAACACTGAAGGTGCTTTTCTCTTAAGTATGATACAGAGTTAGCCCACAACATACTCCCGTTTTAAGTCTTGGGTCATAGTGTCTTGAAATGCTTAGGAAAATAAAGTAAAAAAGAAAAGTAACATTTTTTTTTCAAGTTAAACACCAGTTGTGTCCACTGTTGCATGTGCAACGTTTGGTGTCCCCGTTGCACGTGCAACACTGAAGGTGATTTTTCTCAAATCCCTGCTAGGAAGTTATCTCATAATCTGGTTCCTTTTTGACTCTTCAATCACAGTGTCTTGATAAGCTTATTAAAACTGATCTATTGTTGATTTGAAAAATTCTCCCTCATGTCACACTTTGGTAACCCTGTTTCATGAACTTACCCGAAGATATTGTTGATGGGGGACCTGAATATGCCAGATGTTAACTGGAGTACCTTTGCTGCAGGCACATCCAAGAGCAGGGTCATTCTTGATGCCCTACAGGGGGCTTGCTTGAGACAGCTACAGTTGGAACCCACTCGGGAGGGAGCAATCTTAGGCCTGGTACTCTCAAATGGGGAAGGAGAAAGGATCTCAAATTTATAAGTGGGTAGCCATCTGGGAACAAGTGACAACCAAACAGTGTGGTTCACAATAAACACATCCATAGAGTCAAGCCATACATAAACAAGAGTATTGGACTTTAGGAAGGCTGACTTTGGGAAAATGAGAGAGTGCTTCAGAAAAGCACTAGCAAACGGGCAAGAAGGAGGGGTGGAGGAACAATGGGGAATAATCAAAACAGCCATTGCAGAGGCAACAAGCCTTTGTGTGAAGCAAACCAACAAAACAAAATGAAGGAAAAAAACACTATGGTTCTCAAAAGGGGTGGCAGGGACTGTTAAGGAGAAAAGGATAGCATTCAGGAAATATAAGGAAACACAGAAGGAGCAGGACAGAGAACTTTATCAGTTAAAGCAGAAGGAGGCAGGGAAGGCAGTCAGAATAGCAATGGCACAACTGAGCAAAGGATAGCCAACTCTGTTAAGAAGGGGGATAAAACCTTTCATAGGTACATTAGGTAGTGAAGAAAGACCAAGGGAGGGATACAGAGACTTAATAAAGGGGAGGAAATGTGGGCAGAGGGTGACAGTGAAAAAGCAGGGATACTGAACAAACATTTCTGCTCAGTATTCACAGTGGAAGAGGAGGGGGAGGTACCTAAACTAAACAAGAGAGAAATTCTGAATGGGGGGTTGATACCATTCCATTCACAGAAGAAATGGTTTTGAAAGAACCCTTGAAACTGAGGGTGGACAAAGCAATGGGGCCTGATGGAATTCATCCAAGAATTCTAAAAGAACTAAGGGTAGAACTAGTAACACCGACTACTCTCTTTAACAAACCATGGGAGGATGTGGTGGTACCTGAGGACTGAAGGAAGGCAAATGTGATTCCATGTCACAAAAGTGGGAGCAAGGCAGAGGCAGGAAACTATAGACCAGTTAGTCTCACTTCAGTGATAGGGAAAATGATGGAATCACTTCTGAAGGAAAGAAGTGTTGAATACCTAGAGGCCAGTGGGGCACAGGACCCAAGGCAGCATGGTTTCACAGCAGGAAGGTCATGTCAGATGAACCTAATAGATTTCTTTGATGGGGTGACCAAAGTAGTAGACCAGGGAGGGGCTGTGGATATGGTCTACCTAGATTTTAGCAAGGCATTTGACAGTGTCACACAAAAGATTAATATAAAAGTTAGCCAGCTTTGGAGTGGGTCCCAAGTTGGTAGTCTGGATAAAAATCTGGCTGGACAACAGGATGCAAAGGGTAATAGTAAACAGATTCCACAGTGAAGAAAGGCGGGTAACTAGCGGGGTACCGCCGGGTTCAGTACTGGGACTGGTCCTCTTTAATGTCTTTATGAGTGACATTGGAGAGCACCTGGAAGGAAAGGTATGTTTCTTTGCAGATGACACAAAGATCTGCAACAGGGTTGATACACAAGGTGGGGTAGAAAGAATGAAAAGGGACTTGGCAAGGTTGGAGGAATGGTCAAATATGTGGCAGCTCAGATTCAATGCAAAGAAGTGCAAGGTAATGCATCTGAGAAACAAAAACCCAGGGGAAGAGTACACAATGGGGGGTGAGTTAATAACAACAACAAAAATCGAAAGAGACCTAGGAGTACTTATATCAGATGACCTAAAGGTGGGCAAGCAATGCGAGAAGACAGTAAGGAGGGCTGGGGGGATAATGGGATGCATAGGGAGAGGCATCAACAGTAGAAAACAGGTAGTTGTCATCCCTCTGTACAGACAGTTAGTGAGACCACATCTGGAGTACTGCTTGCAATTATGGAGACCCCATCTCTGCAAAGACATAGACAGAGTGGAGGCTGTTCAGAGGAGGGCAACTAAAATGGTGCAGGGTCTGCACCAGAAGGCATACAAGGAGAGAATAAAGCAGCTTAATATGTATACCCTTGAGGAAAGGAGGGAGAGGGGAGACATGACAGAAATGTTCAAGTATCTCAAGGGAATTAACAAAGCACAAGAGGGTAGTATCTTTCAGAAGAAGAGATGTGCAAGAACAAGGGGGCACAACTTGAAGATGGGGGCGGCTCAGAGGTAATGTTAGAAGGTATTTTTTCACAGAGAGGGTTGTGGATGCATGGAACAGCCTTCCTGAGGAGGTTGTGGAGTCAGAAACAGTGGGAGAATTCAAGAATGCATGGGACAGGCATAAGGCAATTCTAGTGGTAGGTAGGAGGAAGAAAGCTATTGATTAACTAGAATCTGCAGCTTATCCATTAGGAAATGGGCAGACTAGGTGGGCCAAGCGGTCCTTATCTGCCTTCAAATTCTCTGTTTCTATGTTTCTATACTTTTCTTTTGCCTTCTATCAAATTGGCATGATAAGAAAGCCTAAAAGAAAAAAGGGCCTACAGTATAGGATTGAAGCAGTGCAAGTATTGCCTGGTTATAGCAGATGTGCACAAACTTTGCTTTTGATTGTTTGCAACCAGATCAAGATTTCGAAAACAGTGAATCCTGCAAAGTTTTCTTCCACTAACACCAAACAAAAAAAAAGGCAGCTAAAAGTCAGTCTCTCTCGCTCTCTCTCTCTCTACTTTCTCTCTCTCTCTCTAGTCTGCAGTAGCTTTCATTGTAGCTTCACTGGAGTGCTCACCTGTGAAACAGCTTAAAGAAATACAATGGGAAAAGGTACCACTGAAAGTAGAAAGTATGCTTCCTACAGCTTCTCTTCTCTATAGCAGTCTGTGGCACCCAAGGAGACAGAAACAGATGCAAAGCCGTCTTTCAGGAAAGAGCTCAGGGATCCCAGCAGGGATCCCTCTGATAGCTCAGATGGCAAAACAAGACTTGTTGAACACCAGTCAAGTACAACGGCCAGGAAGAAAAAGACTAAAGGAAAAGCACCTGGAGGTTCCTTTGCCTGAAAAGTAAAAAGGAGCCTGTTCCAGCCAAGGACATGTCCTCTTTGGAGGACATTAAACAAATGTGGCAGTTTTCAAAACAATACAACATTTAGCAAAACATACATCAGATGTGCCTCCGGTCTTCCTGAAGGATACATTTGAAGAGGAAGAGGAGGAACTGATTTCCCAGAGGAGACTCGGAGGAAGAATTTGATTCCCCTAGGATGAATAATGACTATTTATCTTGCACAGCATTTTTCAGGCAAATGACTGACATGCTGAGACTACACATGACAGAGACAGAAATGGACAAAATGGAAACAGTTTATGAGTATGCTGGACTTCAAGAAGAAGTGTCTGTACCATCTATATTACATTTAAAATTCTACTAAGAAGTCTTAGCTATGCCTACAATCTCTGTAGCTACTGTATGAACAAGACAATTGAGAAAAGACAGTGGTACCTAAGTAGGGCTCTGAGTTCTCCTTCGGTATACTCATCCTGCCCCCCTAGGTGTAATACAAGCTGTTACATGCGAGAACACTAAGGTTAAATTTTCTGCAGAACCCCCCTGACAGGAACTCCACAAGAACTGATCTAATGGCAAGGAAATCTTATACTACTTCCACTTTATTATTGAGGCAGGCAGCCTATTTAAGTTATGTTGCACATTACCAGCAGGCACTGTGGAATGCAGTTTTGCCTCTGTGTGATAGTTTGCCATTACAAGAGAAGCCAGTCTTGCACATACAGAAAAGGCTGGTTTAAAATATGCTAAGTACCAATTTCAGATGGCTATCAAGGAGAATGACTCTGCATCTAGAGAAGTAGCAAGTGTAGTGTCTGCTAGAAGGTTTACATGACTTACAACAACAAACTTGTCATAAAATATGTAAAATACAGTAGCTGATTGTCCCTTTAAAGGTACCACCCAAGTTGGTGATAAGACATAAGTATACCGTATATGAAAAAAAGTGATGGGCAGAATTGTTTTAAATTTGACTGAAAATGAAAGGACCACACTTAATAACAGAATCAAGAGAAGAAAGTATGGAAAGATGTCACTGTAGCAGATCCAATGTGCACCCTGACTAGTCAGTTTAAAAGGCACAGGAGAGGCAGAGGAGGAGTAGGGATCTAGAAAACAATCTGATTCAGTTCCTCCACCTCAGTCAAGTCCCATCCCTGACAAATCTGTTTCATCACCATAGAACCATTGCCAGTAGGAGGGTGCCACTCATATTACCTCAAAGAGTAGGAAAGAATTATCACAGACAAGTGGGTGTTGAGGGTAATAAGAGACAACTCCACTCTCTAAGTCATACAGTTTCCAAAGTTAAGTAAATTCAGAGTGTTCAGTGCCCAGTCACCAGAACAAAAACTTCTACTGGAACTAGAAGTAAGGAAACAGTTGAACTAATTTGTTGTGCAGAATGTTTTCATAATTTGCCAGCTGAGAAGGGGCTTCCTCCACAAGTATTTTCTCACTTTAAAGAAAATTGGGGCATAGGGACACATTGTGCACCTGTAATTGTTAAACAAGAATGTAAAAGGAGAAACTGAGAAAGGTAACACTACTGCACAAACAGTGATACCATCCATACAGCAAGGAGACTTGTTAGGTTTACTGGACTTGACGCATGCAGACTTTCACATACCAGTAAGACCCTTCCAGAAAAAATACCTAAGGTTCAGGGTAGGTCATACCCATTTTCAATTCAAGGCAATGCCCTTTGGTCTGACAACAGCAACACGAGTGTACACAAAGTGCTTGTTAAGTACTGGTAGCCTTCATGTGCAGACAGGGAGTGGTGGCATTGCCTTACCTAGACAGCTGGTTATTGTATGAAAACAAAGGAGAAAGCTCAGTTCCTAGTTTAAACCATAAAGAGCACATTGCAAATGTTGGACATTCTTTTAAATCTAGAAATGTCACACCTGGAACCCAGGCAGATTATGAAACTCATAGATATAGAACTAAACACAGAACTTGGCAGAGCTTTTCTGTCACTACAAGGGAAATGTCTTAGTCATTATACAGATACATTCCCAGCAAGCTTTCCAAGAACTGAACAGGAATTCTTAAACAAATCTGGTCTATACAGCCTCCACCACAGCAGTGGTGCCAAGGGCCAGGTCTAAAGTGAAGAATACCCATTACCCTTTCAGAAGGAATTGGAACCAGTGACATGAGCCATTACAACACAAGGTACTCATGTAAACAAGTCTGATACATGCAATAAAATGGTGGTAAGAAGTAGGCAACTTTAGAAATAGATTTATCTTCCTTTAGCCCCTGCCTTCAAAATAACCAGCATAGATGCATCCCTCCTAGGATAGGGAGGGAATGGGAGGGGGCAGGTAATGGAATTATGTCCTTTAGAAAAGAAAGGAGCCCATACATTTGAATAAGTCTTTCTCCTCCCTGTCACATGATCAAAAGTCTTGATAAAGACAGACACACTAGAACCATTGTATTGCATAAACAAACAGGGAGGCATTAGGTCATCAAAGCTCTGCACAGAGGCAATTATAATCTGAAATCTTATAGTCTGCATGCCAATGTTTCTGCTATACAGTAAACCTAGCAGGAAAGGAGAATGTTCTAGCAGAGTCTCTAAGCAGAATGGGTAATAAAACCTATGAACATTGCCTGCATATTTTTAAAAACTACACTCCAGTGCAGGTGAGGAGAAACATCATAGCTTGTATGTAAAGAGGGCTTTAAGTTTTTAGCAGAAAAACCTAAATAGTTCAGAACTGGCAATAGAAAGTAGTCAGTCACTCATGGTAAGGTAGGAAAGGGCAAGCCAATTTAAAAAAAAGATCAATTTCTTGTTGGGTTGTTTCTTGTACTGATTTGTTCTAAACTAAAGCTGGCAGAGTCACTGAAAAGGGTACAGGTACACTCTACTATAGCTGTATCTGCCAAAGTAGCAACAGTATTGGGTATACCTAACTTGTGTGCTCTGACTTTCTCTGTTTGAAGCCAGACAGCAAAATCATAGGCAATGTTAATGGTGACCAACCACTTCACCAGATACACTCAGGCATGTCTGACAAAGGGTCAGAAGTCAAAAGCTGTGGTCAAGCTGTTGGAGGAAATGTTCTTTGTGCAACATGGTGTGTGGAAACATATCCACTCAGGTCAAGATAGAGACTTTGAGAGCAAAATTGTAGATGAGTTACTGTCTCTGTGTGAAATTAAAAAAGTCAAAGACCATGCCTTATCACCCTCAAGATGATCCTCAACTTGAATGGTATAAATGCACCCTAAATATTCTGAGACAACTGGACCTCAAACTGAAAGAATCTCAAACTGGAGGAGCCAACAAGCCTTTTCCATGCTTACAACTGTAACAAAAATAATGCAGCAGGATTATCTCCATACTATTTGATGTTTGGATGTGAAGCAGGTCATCTGTGGGTCTCTGTTTCTGAGTTTCCAAATGGAGATGAGAGTGGCCTAGGTCAGTGATCTACAGTGCCTGCAGTAAATGTACAGACTGATGAATCAGTTAACTGCTGCCTGTAAGATAGCATCAGATGCTGCTACAAAGAGGAAGCAAGATGGCAAGGTCCACTATAACATAAAGGGAAGGGCTCATAACCTGTTGCCCAGAGATAGTCCTTTTGAGGAATCTTGGCTTGCCTGGCAAGCAAAAGATTGCCAGATGCTGAGGTAATACCCTCTTTGTTGTCCTGGAGGACTAGAAAATGTGCCTGTGTAGAAAGTACAGCCAGAAGGACATCCAGCGTGTACCAGTACAGTTCACAGAAATGATGTATCGCCTGTGCGACAAATGAACACAGCTGCTGTGGAGCTATCAAGACAACCCATATTTAGAGCTGCTACTCACAGATGGAATGCAAAGAACAGACAAGTAGTAACCACTCAGCCACTAACCTACCAACAGTACAGTTGGGATGGGCACTGAACTGATTTAGGGAGGGTTGTGCCAGGGTCATAAAGGGCCTGCTAGCTAGCTATAGTTATTGTAATTGCTTATTGGTATTTGCCACTTAACCAATTTTCCTTCCTCTAGGGTCTCATTCCTGATTCCCCAATAAAGCCCTTTGAGTATTTAAAAAGCCAAGTGGTTCAAAGCACTGTTGTACTGCCACACCTTAGGCAATAATCAGTCTTCTGCCATGAACTGAGTTGCTGTGCAAACTTTGCTTTATTTCCACATGAACCAGTCAAACATGAAACATAGAAATTTCATTGGTACATTACCATGTTACTTCCACCTCTGCAGTCTCACCCACTCCAGAACAAAGAAATAATATAATTTATATTGCACTGTGAAACAGCTGTAACTATCTGTATCACTTTATCAGCCTAGTCATACTTAAGAACAATGACTTAGCTCTAACTAATCTATATCAGATGGCGATATATAAGCTCATCCATGCGTGCACATGACTGGCATATATCCTCCCTAAACCTCTCTCTTGTGCATGCATCCAGTGATGGAGAAAGTTAAGGAACAAATGTTATTGTTCTAAAGTGTAGACAGGCTGATAAAACAATACAAATATGTGCAGTTGTTTCACATTGCATTATAAAGGATATAGAGCCCTATTCATGAATGCTTATGTGGTGCACATGTGCGGTGCATAGGCATACCATGACTGAATGCCACACAGCAGGGTCTATTGGACCCCCGGTGGCATTCATGACAGGCATGCTAGTGCCTTGCGCACCAGATCCCCTAGCCACCCACGCAACTACACGCCGAGACTGGTCTGGGGGTGTGCCAGGGGTTGTGCCCACATTCTGCACCATTCACAAAGGCATGGAGGTAGCATGGAGTGCCAGACCAAAAGGTGCAAGTTACGCAATGATGGACCGACTGTAACCGTTATGCACCCCCAACTGACACCTGCCAGCGATGTTGGCACAGGGACCCATGCCACACTACTGCCCCAACCCATCAGGCTGCCAGGGAGGGCTGGGAGCAGCCATTCTAGCAGCTGATCATCAAACTGTAATTACACAGAAATATGGAATTTGATGGCAGATAAGGAATGCTTGGATAACCTAGTCTGCCCATTTCCCTACCTAATGGATAAGCTGCAGATCCTAGTTAGCCAACAGCCTACTTCCTCCTACCCCCACTAGAATTGCCTTATGTCTGTCCCATGCATTCTTGAATTTTCCCACTGTTTTTGACTCCACAGCCTCCTCAGGAAGGCCGTTCCATGCATCCACAACAACCCTCTCTGTGAAAAAATACTTCCTCACATTACCTCTGAGCCGTCCCCCCTCTATCTTCATATTGTGCTCCCTTATTCTTGCACATCTCTTTTTCTGAAAGATGCTACCTTCTTGGACTTTACTGATTCCCTTGAGGTACTTGAAAGTTCCTATCATGTCCCCCCCTCTTCCTTCTTTCCTTGAGGGTATACATATTAAGCTTCTTTAGTCACTCTTCATACAGCTTCTGGTGCAGACCCTGCACCATTTTAGTTTTTTAGTTGCCCTCCTCTGGACAGCCTCCATCCTGTCTATGTCCTTGCAAAGATGGGGTCTCCAGAACTGCAAGCAATACTCCAGATGGGGTCTCATCAACTGTTTGTACAGAGGGATAACAAATTCTTGTTTCCTACTGGTGATGGTTCTCCATATGCATCCCAGTATCCCCCCAACCCTCCTTACTGCCTTCTCACATTGCTTACTCACCTTTAGGTCATCTGATGTGACTACCCCCAGGTCCCTTTTCATTTTTGTTGTTGTTAGTATCTCACCCCCCATTGTGTACTCTTCTCCTGGGTTTTTGTTTCCTAGGTGCATTACTTTGCACTTCTTTGTGTTGAATCTAAGCTGCCATACATTTGACCATTCCTCCAACCTTGCCAAATCCCTTCTCATACTTTGCACCCCACCTTGTGTATCAACATCATTGCAGATCTTTGTATCATCTGCAAAGAGACATACTTTGTCTTCCAGTCCCTCTGCAATGTCACTTATAAAGACATTAAAGAGGACCGGTCTTGGGTCCAAAACTTCCCAGGATCTCCTGCACATGTGCAGCAGGGGATCCAGTACAAGACCATTCCATTGGATGCCTGCCTGCACCCCATGATCCACTTCCTGCACAGCTGTGATCTACCCCCACACAGCTATGTGCTGGAGGGGTAGGGACATTGACATGTGCCCTGTGGGTGCTCATGGTCATGAATACCACTCATCCTGCACCTGTCCAGGACCATGTAGCTACACAGACATTATAAGTGCATTTCGCACATATAATCCATGCATTTGAAAATAAGGCCCCATTGTTTGTTTTGTTCTGTAGTGGGTGGAACT
This sequence comes from Neoceratodus forsteri, assembly GCA_016271365.2. NCBI lineage: Eukaryota > Metazoa > Chordata > Ceratodontiformes > Ceratodontidae > Neoceratodus > Neoceratodus forsteri. The sequence goes on along the minus strand of CM057449.1, from coordinate 1,555,517,265 downwards.
GTAGAGGTGAAAATAACATGGTAATGTACTGATGAAATTTCTGTGTTTGGTGTTTGGACTGTTCATGTGGCAATAAAGTCACCACATTAAGAGCTCTTGGAGAGGACAGTAGTAACAGCCTGCCAGGCCCACTGCTGGAACCCCCCCCCCCCCAGTCACTGCATCAAGAGCTGTGGGAGAGGACTGGGGTAATGGCCAGCCAGGCCTACTATTGGAATGCCCCCCCCAGTCACCACATCAAGAGTTCCGGGAGAGGACAGTGGTAATGGCCCACCAGGCACACTGTGGAACCCCCCTCAGTCGCCGCATCAGGTGCTCCAGGAGAGGACAGTGGTAACGGCCTGCTAGGTAAAGAACTGCACCAGCATTCAGGGGACTCAATTGCTTGGGGTGTTTGAAAAAAATATTGTACTCAGTGAATGCACTGGATGTCTTAATCAGCATAGTGTTGTTGATTGTCTTGTGAACGGGGCAGGACCCTGGTACATGCAAGGATTTTAATGGGCTTTCTGGGGAACTCTGTTTGTGATTCTTGGGACAATATGTAGAGTGATTATTAGTGCAATGTGTAGAGTGAATAAGTGTTTGTACTAGAGTTAATAAGTGTTTGTACTCACAGAGTGTAAGATTACAGCATTTCCTCACATTTCCATTGGACTTCCTGCTATGACTTGTGCATACACAGTATGGCACAGGAGGAGCCCCTCTGTTCCAGGCTTTCCCACCAGAGATCTAATTACCTGGCCCTCTCCACTTTGTTTTCCTGCCTTTAGGCCCACTGCTGGAACCCCCCTCAGTTGCCACATCAAGAGCTCTGAGAAAGGACAGCAGTAGCAGCCCACCAAGTAAAGAGCTGCACCAGCATTCTGGGGACTCAATTGCTGGGGGCGTTTGCCCATTGACGCTTCATGTCGACTGCCCCTCCATCCCCAGCCACCCTCCCACCCAAGGCTGTCCCTCCTTATATTGACATCATCTAATCACATGATCAATATTTCTAAGTCCCCATATTCCCCTTAGCAGATTATAACAATTGACCACAAGGGGTCAGTCCTGACCCCTGATTTTACTACCGACTCCTCTCAGATCTCACCTCACCCTTCTTCACTACTGCCTCTCACCCCTACACTCTAGCCCTTGCTAACAACTTTTTCCTTCAACTTGCTTCATATTTCTTTGCTGCCCAGCCCAGGATTGGATCCTCTGACCTTCTATTCCACAGGCGACAACACTACCACTGTACCATTCCTCCCCAACTAGCTCTAGAACTGTCAGTTTCATCCCATCTCTTGTAGACCGAATAATGTCACCATAAATACTGTACACCCCCCAACCACACTCCAAACTTCCTCCATCTTAATTAGGATTCACCCCTGGAATGTGATAGGCATTAGCTGCCTACTAATCCTTATTTCCCCTTCCCACTACCCCATTCCCTACTCAGAGACACTGGCCCCACATGATACTGCCCATCTTAACACTCACCTCAAAGGAACCAACTGCATCAACCCACAGGACTTCTGTCATCCTTCTGATCTGTCTACCTACCCCAACCACCCCGTACCCAAGGTGGCTTCCCTGCTAGCATCCATCATCAGGGACCTCCCAGTCCCTATAGTCACACGCAAGCCCCATCACTACACACAAACACCCATGCCACCAGCATAACAGAAATTAAAGCTGCCTTTCTGCATCATGCCCTACTTCTCCTGCTTCTATCTAATAACATCCACCTGAACCCGGTCCACCCCACCCCCTCCAAGCAGTGGCTAGCTAGGGGCCTCATTATAGGATCCATAAACATCTGCAGCTTGCTCAAAAGCATGATGTACTGCAAGGCTGGATGGCTCAAAACAGCCCAGACATCCTGGCAATTACAGAGTCATGGCTTAACCTGAAAACTCCAGATGATTCCATGGCTATTAGTAGCTACACCTTATTCAGGGAACACAGACTAACTTCAAGGGGTGGTGGCTGCACACTCTACATATGCGATTCCCTACAGGGGATTAAAATGTCTATGCCTCTGCCCTCAATTCAAGCGCAGGCTCTAGTAGTCAAAATACAGACTGGGAACTCTGGGAAGCCCCTCCATGTTGTAACCATATATGCCACCCTGGAACCAAAAAACAGCCTTTAATGCCATTGCCAGTTGTCTATCTCAGCTGCCAGATAATACAGAGATCCTGATAATGGCTGACTTTAACAATGATTGGCAGTCCCCCTTGGCTCATCCCTATAAGGATATTGTAGCAGCAATGAAGCTAACCCAGGTAGTAACTTCCCCCACACGCTTGAACCCTGCAATGGGAACATCTACACTACTGGACCTCATATTTACAAACCACCCAGACAGACTTTCCATGATCGCTGTCCTCCCTGATGTGCTAAGTGACCTCTCCACTATACTGTGCATGCGGTCCAATAAAACCAGTAAGTGCCCCCCCAAACTAATTCACCTACATTGCCTAAAAAAAGGAGCCCTTCAGCATTTCAAACACTTCCTCAGGTGTGGTGACTGGTCACCCATTGATGCTGCAAGCTCTGTGGATGCTGCCCTAGCCTGTTTCATTTCCTACTTCAATGCTACATGTGACTGCTTTGCTCTGCCCACTAAACAGGTGGTTAAAGGTATTAATACACCTTGGATCACTCAGGCCCTGTTAGCCCAAATGCACTATAGGGATAACCTATGGCACAAGGCCCTCAACTCTGGACTTCAGCTGACATGCAAAAATATAGAAAGGCCAGAAATAAGTGCACCTGGGAAATCTGAAAAGCAAAAGCTATGCATTACCGGAAATCTCTCTCTTCCTTGTGGGGCTCAGTACGTAACTTCTGGAACAAACTAAAAGAACTCAGTGGGAAAACCACATCCTCCCCACCCTCAAAACTCATTGTCAATGGAGTCTCTTCCCAGGACCCCTTAACAATAGCTGACTCCCTTAACACCACATTCTTGGACCTCAGCAGAGTGCCCCCATCCAAATTTTTCAACCCATCCTCACTTGCTCACCACCATCCCCCCCAAATATTCTACCCTTCAGGTTTAGGACCATCTCCCCCCATGAGGCTCGCTCCTACTTTCTAAGAGTACTGGGTAAAACTAGGCATTGTGGAGACTCCCTAAACCTAAAACTCCTTCACCTGGCACTGGATGGTGTCCTTTCCCCACTCATCAAGATTCTCAACCTCTCCCTATGTCTCAGCCAATTCCCCTCACAATGAAAATTAGCTGTTATCAAACCTATACATAAAGGGGGTGACCGTACCTCTCCCAACAACTACCATTCCATCTCAATCTTCCTGCTCCTCTCTAAGACCCTAGAAAGAATTGTCTTGGATCAACTTACCTAGCACCTGGCGAAACATGACCTCCTTTGAAGGAACTAGCATGGCTTCAGAAAGGGCCACAGCACACCCACAACTCTAGTTGAGTTCACCACCTTTATCCATAAAGTCTTGGATCGTGGACACCTAGTTGGATCAGTCTACACAGATCTGACCAAGGCGTTCGACATGGTAAATCATGCCTCCTGCTATGGACCCTCCCCTCCCTGAGCTTAACTATTGACACCATAATCTGGTTTGATAACTACCTCAGTGGCAGATTGCAACGGGTCAAATTAAACACCATACTATCCGCCTGCTCACCTGTCCAATCCGGCATTCCCCAAGGATCTATTTTAGGTCTGCTTCCTTTCAGCCTTTTCCTGAACTCGCTTCCCAATGCCTGTTCTGGTCAACTGCTCCTATATGTGGATGATGCAGTACTTACTGCAGTCACCCAGACCTCCCTCTCCCTACAGCAAGTAAGTAGTGTCGTGATTTGCAACACTTTAGCAAAAAAAGCACAAAAGTGTTGAATGCATGATACTACTTTGCAACACTACAGTTTGCAAAATTTTAAAAACATATTTCTGGGTGTTTAACCCCCAAAATAACATAGCCAGCATCCTCAGGGCTCGACTAGGTGAACACAAAAGAATTGTGTCCGTAGAGGGTCCCAATTTTAAATGCAAACATTTCTGTGACCACCAACTGAAAATAAATTGGTGGATTTGCAACACTACAAGGGTCATTGCAACAATAAAACTGCATTGCGACACTGTCGAACTTTTGTTAACTTTCCCATTGACTATAATGGGAAACTTGTTGTTTGAATAACTTTTGAACTGCTCAGTATTTTTTCACGAAATCTTCGAAAGGCACATCGGGTACCCTGGTCGCATGTTCCCTGAAGGTTTAAGATCAGTCATGCAGACTGTGTGACCTGTAAGTGCGAGCAAAGAATGCACAAAAAGGCATAAATATGACTTTCTATAGTGCTATGTAGCTCCACAACTGTATATCCAACCATTACAAAACTTGGCAGATCCAGAGATCTATGGTACTGCTCCATGCATGCCAGGCTTCAGGCAAATCCATCGTACAGTTATATATATATATATATATATATATATATATATATATATATATATATATATGTTATAGTAGCACGGTATGTACTACTAATAAGTTGAGGAGCCATTTACATGTTAAACCCAAATTTTGCACCTAATAACTTTGCAACTGTTCTACAGATTTGTCTGAAATTTGGAATACATGATCAAGACCCATACGCCTTGGGATCTGCCAAGTTTTGTACCGGTCACATATACGACTGTGGAGTTATTAAGCGTGATCTGCACAGACGTTTATGCTTTTCTGGAATGTTACTGTCGTCTCTACAGGTTGCACGGTTTGCGCGACTGGTCCAAAATCTTCAGGAAACGTGCGGCCGGGTTCCCCGATGTGCCTTTTGAAAATTTAATGAAAAATATTAAACAGTTCGAATTATTCAAAAATAAGTTCCCAATATAAGTCAAAGGAAAAGTTAAAAGTTCGACAGTGTCTAAAATGCAGTTTTACACCTAATAGGTCTTCTATCGTCGAGATCCGCCATTTTGTTTTCAGTTAGTGATCAAAAATGGCATCGATTTAAAATGGGACCCTCAACAACCTAGTGTTTTGTATTCTAAAGTCGGACCTCAGGGATGCTGGCATGCCTTTAACTGCAGAATTAAAACACCCCAGAATATATTTTCAAATTTCTGGAAAAAGTGATACTTCATAGAAGTACAACCATGCACTTGCGACACTGCTAGAATAATTTGCAGCTTCATAAACCGACAATGCTTTTCTAGGCTGTGGGAAAATGACACGGCAATCGTTGGCGTCCTGCTGCAAAAGAATGGTCTGGTGTTTTGGCCTCAAATTTGGAGGAAAGCGTGAGCAGACAGCTCACAGTATGCCTTTCAGTGTTTCATTAAAAAATATTACATGGCAGCAAAGTTCAGCACTCCAAAGTTGACACTTTTTCCCATAGGATAACATTTGGCGTTCAATGCATTACAGGAATCCTTTGGTGCCCTGCTGCAAAATAACGATTTGGTCTTTCGGCTGAAATTAGAAGGAACACAGCCAACATCCCACAGATGTGTCTTTTTGTGGTTTGGTGAACAAATATTACAGGAGCCAAGTTATAGCACTCTGAACTTCTCTTTCATAAGATAACATTACGGCATTCACGGCGCCTTTCAAGGCCAGTATCTCAGAAGCGGTGTGAGATACGGACTTTTTGTCAGAAAAATGCTTAGCAGCCTGCCAGGGGCATAGTATGAAAACTAGCCAGGAAAGTCATAAACATATGAATTTTAAAATTTTTCCTTACGTGACGGTTCCTGAGATATAAGCAATTTAGTATTCCAACTCCTCATTTGCTGCTTCGAGAACCATTATTATGCATACATTCTTTGTACTCACTGTCTTTCTTTATGCAGCTTTTGGGGAAAACCAGCCTGTGCACTTACATTACTGTTACCATTACCATTTTAGCTTGCTGTTCCGTTCCTGTTTCACTTACCGTTCACGTCTACACCACCATGTGCTTTACCCTTTGCATTTTCATTTGCGCTTGCTTTTCTTTGTTTTTAACATTTCTGTCTACACTACTGTTTCTCTTTCTGTTTTGCTTTGCATTACCATGCGCATTACTGTTTACATTTGCGGGCACAATGTTACTATGTGACAAGATCTGGGCCCTCCTGCTGCCACATTACATTCACTATTTCTCATTATCATTCTCAAAAGAAGGAAATTAGAGGCAAAAAACTCTGTTTAATGCATTAGTTAGGGTTGTTCCACACTGATAAATGATGACCCTGGGAACTACAGGCTGGTCAGTCTGACCTCTAGCATTGGTAAACTGGAAACAGTTCTGAAGGAGAGACTAGATAAGTTCCTTGAAGCCAACAGGCTACAGGATAAGAGGCAGCATAGGTTCATGTCAGGGAGGTCCTGTAAAACCAACCCAATTAAATTATTTGATTGGGAAATGAAGGCAGTAGACAAGGGTCAGGCAGTTGGCATTCTATATTTGTAATACAGCAAGACCTTTGACTCAGTGCACCATAAGAGTTTGATCAAGAAGTTGGGGGACCTGGGGGCAGGGAGCAAACTAACCTGGTGGTGACAAACTGTCTCATCGGTAGGACCAAGAGGGTTGTGGGTGGGGGTGGGGTCTCAGGAACAAGGAAGTTATAAATGGTGTCCTGCAGCGATCTGTGCTTAGCCCAGTGCAATTCAACATTTTCATGAATGACACTGAGGACAGAGTTAAAGGCAAGATCTACCTCTTTGCAAACAACACCAAGCTATGTATGAGGGTGGACAACAAAAAGAATGTGCAAGGCTTAAAGGAGGGTTTGGCAAAGCCAGAGTGGTGGTCAGGTATCTGGCAGCAGGGGTTCAAAATGAAGAACTGCAAGGTCATTCACATAGGAAGGAACACCTATGGCCAAGTATAGTCTGGGGGTCAAGGTCACTAAAATCAGAGGAGGAAAGGGAGCTGAGGATGGAAGCCATCACCAGCAACTATAAACAGACTACTCCAGTGTAGAAGGTGGCCAAGGCAAACAAAAGAGGGTTCACAAGCAGAATTGAGGTGGTTATATTGCTGCTGTATAATTCTTAGTGCAACTGCACCTAAAGTATGGCATACAGTACTGGAACCCCTACCTGAAAAGTGATATCAACCAGCTAGATGCAGTTCAGAGGAGGGTGACAAAGATTATTCAGGGACAGCAGGTCAAGGCATATGAGGACAGGCTGAAAGAACTCAACATGTACTCACTTGAGGAGACAAAGGGTGAGAGAGGACATGATTCAAACCTTCAGGTATCTGAAAGGTATAAACAAAGTGGATATCTGGGAACTTTCCTGTCTCAGTGAAAACAAGACCACAAGAGGACACAGTTACAAGCTGGTGGGAGGAATGTTAAAGAAGGAGGTCATGAAACACTTCTTTATAGACTGTGTAGTGTCAGGGTGGAAGGAACTCCCATTTGAGGTCATCACTCAAAAGATGATGAGAAGGGGTTCAACAGAGCATGTGACAGGTTGAAGGGGAAGGTCAGGGGTAGCAAGGAAGGGCAGGACCCACTGTAATCTCTGGATCAGGAGTACCACATTTGGGCAGGCTTGATAGACCATAAGGCCTTTTTCTGCTGGCTAGTTTGTATGTTTGTTACACTCTGCACACTTGATGTTATGAAAGGTCAGCGTTCCTCTCATTTCTTGCTTTAATCCTCTCAGATTACCTATTTACCTCCCTGTAGTTGGCTGGTATTATGTGTATTATCCTACACCTACCACTACCAACACTTGTCCTTGTTTAAATCTCTTCCATCACTATTCTGTGTGAAAGCATTCTGACTCCTTCTCGGTTCAGGTGAAGCTTGTTTGCAGTGTACAGTCTTCTTTTCCCCAGAATTCCTATCAATGCATGCAACATCTAAATCCTTACCTCCTACATCAAACCTTAGCCTTTCATTCAAGTGTCAAACCTTCTGACACCTTGTTGGCCTAGTACTCAACACTAGTAGTATTGCAAAGAATATTACCTTGGAGGTCCTGCTCCTAAGACTACAGCCTATTTCCCTAAATTTGTGTTGCAGGACCTCTGGTCTGTCTCTGTCTACATTATTGGTTCCAACATATGCCACATATTTTGGTTCCTCTCCCACCTCCTGCTGCAAGCTGGCCCACCCCACCATGATGTCTGCAATCCATGCACCAGGTAGGCAAAGGACTGAACAGTCCATATGACTCCAGTATCCCAGCATTCCTGAATCCTTGCTAGCATACCTTCCTTAATGATCTCACCTTGGCCTGTACCAACTCACAAATTCACATGTATGCAGATGACACAGTGATCTACACCTCTGGTCACTTCACTACAGCTGAAGAAGGTCTGCTCCAGCAAGACTTCCACAATGTTCTGAGCTGGTTCCAAACAAACAAGCTCTGGGTCAACACACAAAAAACTGTGTCCATGACCTTTGGCATCAGCCAGAAACTAGCAGCCAAACTTCCAACTGTTCCCATTTTCTCCATCTTGGTTGGTACCCTTCTAGAACTAGTTCAGTCATTCAAGTACCATAATATGTGGCAAGACAGCAAGATTGGCTTTTCTGCCCACATTGATGCCATCCATGCCAAGCTCCACCTAAAACTTGGTGACTTGTATCACAATAAAGGTTGATTGTCACACAGGTCTGCTGAGCAACATTCTCAGGAGAATGTTGCTCCTGGTCTTTGACTGAGCAGACATGATGCCATAGTCCTGAACTAATTCTTCTCTGGTCTATGGCAGCTCCATGATCATCATATGGTGCTGTCGCCCCTCCTGGATACTCTGTAGTGCACTGCCCCAGAGTGGAACACAGGGGTAGGGGTGGGGTGTGTGCATCTGCTTTAGATCTGAACTGGGCCACCATGCACCCAGTGGGAGCTGGGTTCTTTGATGTGTGGCTGTCCATGGGAGTCGGGTGCAGGCTGAAGGATTCTCCTGATTTAGCACCCCTAGGGCAACTGGGAATTCCTGCAGGAGGTGGCCAATTTCATCATCGGTGAAACTCTGGATGCCCCAGATGTTTTAATTCAGGATTTCAACATTTGGGCCAATGACAAAACATCTAGGCTTGCTTACAACCTCCTCCAGATGATGTCATCACTGGGCCTGTCTCAAGATGATTCTTCTGTGACCCATCAGAGTGGCCACATGTTGGACCTGGTCTTCTCACTGGGGATTGAGATAAATGATCTCAAGACTGATCGGGTCATTAGGTTCGATCATTGCACGGTGGAGTTCTTGTTCAGGGCCCCCTTCAGAGCCCTCCCCCTGCTGAGATGATAAGCTACTGCCCTTTGAGGGGTTTGACCACAGAGGGTTTTCTGGTGGTGGCTGATCTATCTAGTGTGGGCGGTGCATGTGTGGGGGGGGGTGTCTGCAGTGGTTGCTGCATATAATCAGGTGATGTCTGCCACTCTCAACTCCCTTGCATGAATCCGTGTATGACCCAGGTTTTCTCACTTGAGATTCCCCTGGTTTGATGGAGAGTTCAAGGTGATGAATACTGTGGGTAGGAGGTTAAAGTACTGCTGGCGGAAGACCAGGCTGGAGGCAGACAAACTGGCCCTGCGTGCTCACTATTGTGAGTACCAGAGGGCAATCAACTGCAAGAAGGCAGAATTCCTGTCCAGGGAGACTGCTGCTGGGAGGAGCTGACCAACTGTGCTTTTTCAGACTGTAGACAGGCTGCTAAACCTAGCCTGTCTGCAGCTGAAAAATACTTTTTCAAATGAGTTATGTGAGGAGTTTGCTCAGTTTTTCTGAGACAGAGTGTCCAATATCCAGCTTGGAATACTGCCAGTGAACCGTGTCATGGCCGACATGGATCGCCTTAGTTGTTCGGAGAGCACTCCATCTGGTTGGGGCAAGTTTAGACCAGTGGAGGTGGCCGAGGTCATTGAGGTTGCTTCCAAGCTGAGGCACACATATTGTGAACTGGACATGGTGCCGATGTGTTTCTTGATGGGATGCATTGACTCTTTTGGCCTGGTGTTTGCTTTGATTGTCTAGTGTTCCTTGTCAGAGGGTTTTCTGAATGTCTTGAAGGAGGCATTCGTAGACCCCTTCTGAAAAACTATCATTGGACCCTGACTTCATGGCAAATTCACGTCCTATCTCCAACCTCCATTTGTAGGGAAGGATGTGGAAAAGATTGTGGCGCTTCAGCTTGAGGAGCACCTTTTGGCCTATGATCCTTATGAGTCTTTTCAGTCAGGATTTTGGGTAAGGCACAGCACTGAAACTGTGCTAGTTTGGGTGCATAATGACCTCCTCAGGGTGAGAGATTGAGGAGAGGGGACAATTCTCATTCTCCTTGATCTCTCCTCAGCTTTTGACATGGTGGACCATTGTGTGTTACTTGATGGCCTGAGGGTCTTTTGTGGACTCACCGGTATGGTCATCTGCTGGTTTGAGTCCTATCTCACTAACATGAGGTAAAGGGTAGTGATGGGGAATTTCTCCTCCTCCTCTAGCCTCCTGTGTTGTGAAGTACCTCAGGGATTGGTCTTGTCACCAATGTTGTTCGCCATGTACATGCTACCTCTGGGAAGGATCACTAGGAAGTATGGCTTGAGTTTTCATTGCTATGCCAATGATACCCAGCTATACCTCTCCTTTATCCCTGGAACACCTGACATAGTGAACATGCTAAATAATTTCCTCACTGAAATAAATGATTGGATGGCTTCCAGCTGGTTGTGACTGAACCCCGATAAGACAGAGGTACTAGTTGTGAAGTCAAACAGAGAGCATGCTAGGTGGCCTCAGGTGCAGAGACTGGATTGTTCCTGGGATCTGTACCCTTGAAGGCCACCTCTAAGGTGTGAAACCTGGGTGTTATTCTGGATAGCGGCATGATGCTTGAGGCTCAGGTACCGGCTGCTGTCCATGTCAGTTTCTATCATCTGAGGAATATTGCTAGGGTTAGGCCCCTAGTTCCACCTCTGGACCTCCCAACTTTGGTGCATGACTTTATGACGACGAGGCTCAATTACTGTAATGGACTCTACCTCAGGGTCTCTGGAGTCACCCTCCACCAACTGCAGCTGGTGCAAAATGCAGCTGCCAGGCTGTTGATGGGGCAGTCTAAATACTGTCACATCACCCCAGTGCTGTGGGAATTGCACTGGCTGCCAGTCAGGTGGAGGGTCCTCTTTAAGGTGGGCTTGCTCACCTATAAGGCCCTACATGGATTGGGCCCTGGCTACCTGGCTGACCTTACACTGGCCATTTCAGTCCGCTCCCTACATTCTTCCTCTAGGGGCCTCCTAGCGATTCCCAGGATGAGGCTAAAAACAGCTGGTGACAGAACTTTTAGTGTCACTGGCCCCGTCCTGTGGAATTTGATCCCATAATCTATAAGGGAGGCCCCTTCAGTTGAGGTATTTAAGGCCCACCTCAAGGTCTTCCTGTTTAAGCAGGCTTTCCCTGATTTTGCTGTGTAACATCCTGTGCCTGACTGTTATACAGGTTGTTCCTGACTTGTGTTCTTTTTAGTTAACTGTAATATAATTGATTTGTTATTTTGATATTTATGATTGGTTATTATGTTGTATTATTGTATTCCAATTGATGCTGTGTTTTATTATTGTATAGCTCCCAGAGCCTTCAGGATTGTGCATCTTTTTAAAAAAACTTTGCCTTGCCTTACCTTGCGGTTCAATGTGAGAACAGTGGAGGAGTCAACCACTTGAAAACTAGGGTCCTAGATTTCAGACAGCTTGACTTTGCAAAAATGGGGGAATGTCTCAAGGAAGCCATGGCAGGGGAAGAAGAAGGGGGAATGCAGGGAAACAATGGACTAACCTTAAGGGAGCCATAGCAGAGTCAACAAGCTTTTGTGTTAGGCGACTATAAAAATTAAGAGAAAGAAAAAACACTATAGTTCTCAAAACATGTGGCTGGGAAGATAAGCAAGAAAAGGCTAACTTTCAGGAGGTGCAGTACAAGAAAACACAGAGGGGGAAGACAAGGAACTGTATCTGGAAATGTAGAGGGAGGCAGGGAAAGCAGTCAGGAGTGCAAAGGCACAAACGGAGGAAAATATAGCACAGGCAATTAAGAAAGGAGACAAGATCTTTTTCAGGTACATTAGTGAAAGAAAAAAGACCAGGGGTGGGATTATGAGGTTAGAAAAGGAGGGGGTGTCTGGAGGGGGACCTAGAAAAAGCAACAATCCTGAACAAATATTTTTGTTCAGTATTCACAGAACATAGGGAAGAGAAAGGAGAAGGACCACTTTTGGATGATAGGAGCACCAATAGGAGAGAGGTGGACTCCAGCCCATTTACAGAGGAAAGAGTCCTAAAGGAACTTGAGAATCTGAAAGCAGACAAGGCAATGAGACTGGATGGGATGCATCCCAGAATATTAAAAGAACTTAGAGAGGTGCTGGCAGCAGCACTAACAGTCCTATTCAACAAATCGATAGAGAGAGGGATGGTTCCAGGGGAATGGAGGAGGGCAAATGTAGTCCCTCCCCACAAAAGTGGGAACAGGGAAGAGGCTGGCAACTACAGTCCAGTCTGCCTAACCTCAGTGCTGGGGAAATTAATGGAGTCACTGCTAAAGTAAAGAATTGTGATATTTCTTGAATCCAGCAGAGCACAGGATCTAAGGCAGTATGGATTCACAGCAGGAAGGTTTTGTCAAACAAATCTGATAGATTTCTTTGACTGGGGGACCAGGGAGGTAGATCAGGGAGGGGCAGTGGATGTGGCTTGCCTAGATTTCAGCAAGGCCTTCAACACTGTCCCAGATAGGAGATTGGCACATAAGCTGGGCAGCCAAGGAGTGGGCCCTATTGTGGAAAACTGGGTCAGAAACTGGTTGAGTGACAGGACACTGAAGGTGGTGGTAAATGGCATTCAATCTGAGGAGGGGGGTGATCTGTGGGGTGTCACAGGCATCTGTGATGGGGCCAGTCCTCTTCAATGTCTTCATAAGTGATATTGTAGTAGGGCCAGAGGGAAAAGCATGCCACTTTGTGGATGACACTAAGATCTGCAACAGGGTCAACATTCTGGGGAGGTGGAAAAAATGAGAAGGGACCTAAACATGTTTGAGGAGTGGTCAAGAGTGTGGCAGCTGAGATTCAATGCAAAGAATTACAAAGTCATGCATTTGGGGCACAGCAATCCGAGGGAGGACTACAAGATGGGGAGAGTTACTGACAGGCACCAATCAAGAAAGAGACCTGGGGGTAATCATATCTGATGACCTAAAGATAACCAAACAATGTGAGAAGGCTGTGGGGGAGAGCCAGTTGGATGTTAGGGTGGATAGGGAGAGGTAGTACCAGTAGAAAAAAGGAGGTGGTTATGCCACTGTACAGATCAGTAGTGAGATCTCATCTGGAGTGCAGTGTCCAGTTCTGGAGGCTATATTTCTGGAAGGACATAGACAAAATAGAGGCAGTCCAGAGAACAGCAACAAAAATGGTGCCAGGACTGCACCAAAAGTCATATGAGGAAAGAGTAGAGGACCTCAATATGTATTCCCTGGAGGAGAGGAGAGGAGAGATGGAGATATGACAGAGACATTCAAGTACCTCAGGGGTGTAAACAAGGTACAGGAGGGTAACATTTTTCAGAAAAGAAGATGTACAAGAGCAAGGGGGCATGATATGAGGCTACAGAGGGTAAGCTGAGGGGCAGCATGAGGAAGTACTTTTTCACATAAAGAGTATTGTGTGCTTGGAACAGCCTCCCTGCAGAGGTGGTCGAGGCAAAAATGGCAGGAAATTCAAAAATACATGGGATAAACATAAGAGTAATCTTGCAATAGGGAAGAGAGGGTAAGCTGCATATCAGCTATGGTCTGGGGTAATTGCATTGGGTAGGAAAAGGGGCAGACCAGGTGGGCCACACGGTCCTTATTTGCCATCACCTGCTATGTTTCTATGTTTCTTTCTTCACCTTCCCTGGCCAAGCTGGACACCCCTGCAACACCTTCTGTCACTTTACTACCAAACTTCCCCTATTGTACACATCACTGCTCATTTTACTCCTCCTTATCCATTCTCCCTCTACCCTCATATTGTCAGATCCACTGTGCCTCCTTTATATCCAAAAACTGGTTTGTGTCCCTTCTTTCTTATGTTTCATCTTTCCTCTCCCTCATTCCCACTGCCATCTGCTCCCTCCACTCCAGGGATCCTCACACTTTTGTCATTCCTCATCCCCGCTCTTTGTCTGGACAATGAGCCTTTTCATTTCATCGCTCTTCAGTTTGAGCTAGCTCCCTCATCCCTCCACTTCACTGCATCCCTGGATCCCTCAAGTATCAACTAAAACTCCTTCCCTCCCACCAATTGTTCCTGTGTTCCTGTCCCTGACTGTTTCCATTGCAACTGTCCCAACCCAGCGTGAGGTGTGGCCAAAATGCATAATTGTTTTTTTTTTTTCCCTATTTGTTCATTTATTTTGCACTTTCTCTTGTATTAATCACGTCCTCTGACTGCACTTTACTGTAACTGCTAACTGTGCCTGTGCTATATATTTTGTATTCATATTCCCTTCTACCAGATCACACCTGGAAACAAGCCATGGCTCAGTGTGCCTGTCAACAATTTTAAAATAAAATAAGTAAATACCTCACTATATCCTCCCCTATCACCACAACTTGACTGCTACTCAGACTTACTGCCCTCCCCAGACCCTTTCATACTGTAGGACCCTTATGCTTAGGCCCCATTATCAGCCACTGCCACCTGTGTTACCCTCCACCTTCTCATACAGTGTCAGCAATTGGTATTGGATGGCCACTTTTGGCAACCTCTACCTCACCTCGTGATTCTATTCCTGTCTTCTCCTGCCTACCCTAATGCAGTCTTCATCCCTAGCATGCATACCTATCTTCGTAGTCTCTATCATCAGTGGCCCAGCCCATGAAACTTCCAACCCTGCATCCAAAATGTAGTGCTGCAACCAGCTTACAGTGGTCACAGAAGCACCCATCTACAGACAAAGCCTTGAAAACATACAATCAGTAACCCTTACAATACACTGGATGCAGTGCCATAGTCCTGGACTAATTCTTCTCTGTCTTGTTTGTAAAGAACAACTCCTATAGGGAAACACTGGAAAAGGCACAGCTTTACCCAGGTGCTATAAAAATGCTTGAATAGTGCTTTCAGACAGTGATTTTTTTTAAAAAATTCCCTCTAATTGCTTTTTTAGTGATTTTAAACAGTGGCCTTCAACTTTCACTTTCTATTGCTGGCAGCCACCATTTCATGAGCAGCATTGGCTTCCTAGAGCTCACTTTATGCTAATATGTAACCTGCCAACTAATGAGAGAGGTCAAACAGGCATATTAGCATAAAGTGAGCTCAGGAAGCTTACTGCTGCTCATGAGATGGTGGCTGCCAGCAACAGAAAGTGGAAGTTGTGGGTAGCTGGTTTAAATCATTAAAAAAAGTTGTTACAGTTTGATAGCACTAATTGAAAGTTTCTGTAGTATCTGAGGAAAGCTGTGTCTTTTCCAGTGTTTTCCTTTAACCCCCTGGCTCACTCCAACTCAGCTAAACTCTCTTTGCTGAGTCATGCCCATTTACTGATGTGACTATTCTGCTGGTCACCATTTCCTTAACTTAAAAAGTATGGTATGCCTCTGTTCTGTGATGTAAATAACCAGTTTCAGGTGATTCCTTAATCCCAGACTATTTTATAGACAAGTGACCTTCTGCCCCTCGAGTGACTTTAAATTTCTTGGTCCCTTAAATTTAAAATTAATTGTCTGCCCCAAAAAAGATCAAATTAAGTATTTTTCAGTCACTAAGCTCAATCATTTAGCTTGGTCCCAGAGTATTACACCAATCACAGAACCATTTCTGGCCCAATTTAAACAGCCACACTTGTCCTCAAACCACTCACCATTCATTTGCACAAATTCATGTGTCTCTTGAACTCTGCAATTCACTGCAGGATAAAAAAATAACAACCTATTGTTGGTCTTTGTTTTATATATAAATTTGTTTACATTTTTAATATGTTACAATAGTATTTTAGTTTTATTTATGCCTTGCAAATAGACTCAAATGTGTGTGTCAAATTCAAATTTTGAAAAAATTCGTTGCAAATAATAACAACCACATTTATACAGTATGTCTTAAATGCATGAGATGACTCATTAATTAAATCTCAAATGATGTGGCTATTAATTTGCTAGAAATAAATTGAACAACTATAATAACGTTGTATGCAGTATTTATAAACATTTTCTTTTGGTTCATTAATACTGACTTAAATTATATGAATATGGTAAATGACTGTAATCATAATTATATGCCTGCTGTAATTCTGCTGTAATTCTTTGCCAGTATGTTACAAGAGAGTTTGTTCCCTGTTAAGAATGTAACTAATGCTATGCATTAGTGGAATTGGCCACCCATGATTACAAGAATCTATTGGTGTATTGTAATACAATTATCTGACTATGAACTAGCGCATCAAATTAAAGGGAGAAGTTGTTGATATTCAGTTAATGAATTTTTAATAGCTTCTAGCTACCCGCTCATGTAAATTCCATTTTAGGATCATACCCTTCATGTTATCAGTCACTTTTGCTTATTCCCATACTTTTTGCATGCTTATAAGTTATATATCATTTTAATGGCATATTAACATATTAATTACAAATCAATAAACACATAATTTAAGCCATTATTGAGTTACTGGCATGTATCTGAAGCAGCAAAATAGGGTTTCAAAACTGATTAGTAAATGTAATTTTACTAAGTGATTGCATAAATAAAATGGGTGACTATTTAAAAATTAATACTGCTCACGTTTTCAGAAGTTAATCAACGCCCTGGGCCAGATAGTTCTTTGCTTTGGTATTTACAAAGCATTCAGATATGTGCATTAACACTTACAATCTTTTAATAAAATGTTAAGTAGATAGTTACATGTATTGATAGTTGTAAGTTAATCAATGTAGGGTGATGTCTTCAGTTTCTGCCATAATTAAATATCTGTCTTTTGTAGTTAAGGGCTAAGCATATAGAAGTCTCACTTTCAAAAGGTAAGTTGTACATGTGCGCCTAGTAATAAATAATTACAGTAGCAATAAAAACAGTTTTATGTAAATAAAGATTTTGGTAGAAATGTTAATTTGTGATCAGGTTTAAAATATGATATTACTATTATTCAAGGGCAGCAATTGTCCAGCACTAGACTATTTTGTTAACATGTGTAAACCTTTGACCATGGTCTCTAATTCAAGATTTCAAATTGGAGCTTCTTAAAGACCATTAGAAGGAGAAAAATGTGGAGAAGGCATTTCAGTACTTAGCTCCAACATTTTTTACAATGTCTTTACACAAAACAACCAACTGAGATGCAGTATCTCCTTTTCAGTGTGGTCCTGCTTTACCCTCATTTTTTTATAACTTGGTAGATTAATGCTGTGATTACTGGAAGGATGTACCAACAAATGAAATTAAAATCCAGTTTGCCTTTGTTCAAAAGAAAAAAGAAAATACTGCTTTCTTTAAAGGTTGATACAGTATTTGAATTGTGTGGACATTGTAACTTATTTGTTCACAGACCTTTTGGACTTGCTGCCCCTGCCCCATCCCTTTAAAAAAATATTTGTTTGCCTCAACTAAGGTCTTTATCGTGGCTGGTAAAAGTTTAAACAAACAAATAAAATTGTACAACAGGACTTGTCAAATTTCCAGTCTGATACACCTACATGGTGATGCAAAGTAAACATTTCCTTACAAAACTGAAAACCTAATATAACAAAATGCTGCAAAAGTACTTTCATAACAATAATTGCCTGATGTTCAATGGGTCACCTGATTGCCCCACCTACTGTCCCTCCTATTTAAGCTTCACTTCTAGGTCTCTTGGGGTGTAGTAATGAAATCTGTGTCTGGGTCCTCGCTCAGCCATGTACTCTGTGTATCTTTTAGCCTTCTGGCCCAAGTTATCATGTTCTAGCTTATTTTG
The DNA here is from genome assembly GCA_016271365.2 of Neoceratodus forsteri. Lineage (NCBI taxonomy): Eukaryota > Metazoa > Chordata > Ceratodontiformes > Ceratodontidae > Neoceratodus > Neoceratodus forsteri. Next base: position 1,555,499,352 of record CM057449.1, on the reverse strand, counting down.
TAGTGTTGTATATACAGGTCTAACCTAAATACCCAGCATTTTGTTTTCTCACATACACAAGATCCTTCTTGCAGTTGTTAAGCTAGATCTATCTGTCTGTATGTCTGTCTGTCCTTCTGTCAGTATTCGGTCTGTCTCTCAAGCTATCTAGCTATCCATCTATATGGAAAAAATCCATGAAAATCAGGGTCCCTGATTGTCTAAAACATACCACATAACCATGCATTGCAATTAATGTAGTTTTGCAAAGAATTTCCTGACTTTTGAGAAAGAAATAAAAATGAGATGTTCTCTTACCACACTACATCTAAACAAGTTTATCTAAGCATTATACAAGAGACATTCAGAACAATGCCTCACCCAAGTTATCACCCCACCCTGCATACAGCTACTGCATCCTGGAGTCAGAGTCATAGCCCAACCAAGACCATGAATATCAACAGTATGTCTGTCTGATACCAACTGTTCAGTAGGTGTTACATTCATGAGTTGCATGTCACCAGCCATGCAATGCCCTCATCCCCCCTCAAATCAGTAATTGCATGCTGAGTGAACACTAACAGCCAAACTAAGGCCATACACATTAACGGTATACCTTCATCATGGGACCTGTATACAATTCAGAACAGTGAGTACTTGCATGACCTGAGGCAGGCAATGTCTCCGCCCCCCCCAAAAAATGTAGTACATGCTTAGTACAAAATCACAGCCGAACTAAAGGCATGTACATTAATGTCACATGCCTGTTATACCAACTGTGAGTAGTCCTGACTGTCATGACTTGCATAGCCTCAACCTAGCAATGCCACCAGCCCTGACAGACCACTAATTGCAAGTTGAGTAGAGACATACCAGGCCAACTAAAGGATGTACATCAATGGTATGCCTCCCTCATAGCATCGGCTGGAAAGTTAGAACACTGACGAGTTGTGTGGTGTCAGCCAGACAATGCCCCTGCAAAGAGGCACTGTATATTCGGTGCAAACGCCATACCTCAATAAGTACATGAACATCTATGTTGTACCTCTGTAATACCAATTGTACACTAGTTATGACACTCATTGGTTGCACGACCTCAGACAGGCAATGCCCCCAAAACAGGTTCTGTATCCTGAGTGTACAGCCACAGAGCAACTAACAACATGAACATCAGTAGTATACCTCTGTGATACCAACTGCACACTAGTTATGCCATTCATGAGTTGCATAGCCTCAGGCAAGCAATACCACCCACCCCAAACACATTCTGGATCCTGAATCTAGAGCCACAGCCCTAACTAAGGCCATGAACATCAACAGAATACCTCTGTGATAGCAGCTGCACACAATTTATGACACTCATGACTTGCATGGCCTCAGCCAGGCAACCTCTCCACCAAAAAGAGGTACCGCATGGTGAATGTAGAGCCACACCCAACTAAACCCATGGACATGAATGGCATACCTTTCGATACCAAGTCCAGCTTAGTAACGACAGTCATCTGTTGCACAGCCTGACCCAGGCAATGTCCCAACCACCCCAGACCATGTACTGGATGTTGAGTACACAGACATAGCTCAAGTAAGCCCTTTACAGATGCACTAGTTGCAAACTGCAGACTAGTTGTAACACTCATGAGGTAAATTGTATTAGCCAGGCAATACTCCCCCAAAAAGAGGTACTCAAGCATAAGTGGAGAGCAACAGACCAAGTATACCCATGAACATCAATGATATAGCAGTGTGATTGCACCTATACACCTGTTAAAACACACAGGAGTTAGATGGTCTCAGCCACACAATGCCCCACCCCTCCGAAAACTAGGTACTTAATGTTCACTACAGAGCGACAAGTAAACTGAGGCTCTGAACATCAATTCTATATATGATCGGTATCAGCTGCACACATGGTAGAACACTCAGTAGGTGTATGGCACCAATCAATGACTGCCCCCATACATGTGCAGATGACTTAGTGTATCTTGACTACACAGGTAAAGTCAACAAAGTTGTTGACATATACAAAGTACATTACTGATACCAGTTGAACTCATTAGCACAGTGGCAAGTTGCATAGGCTGACCCAAGCAATGTCCAAGCCCGATAAATCAGGTACAAGATCATAGGTGTAGAGAAAGATACCAACTAAACTGCACTGTCTTACAGCAGTAGCACACATATAGTTTTAAAAGGGAGTCAAACACGTCATTGTAAAAGAAATAATATTTAATAAAATAATTACTGTATAAAAATACATAAAATAATCTCTTCATTTTTGTTATATAAAAATACAAAAAAAAATGTTTTTTTCACATGGGGTAAGGGGAAGGAATAATTAATAAAATGTAAATAAAATAAAAGTAGTGAAATAAAAAAAGAAAAGTGTTCTTTCACACTTGTAGTGGGGAGGGGGAGACATAGAAGTAAAAAAAAATAATTAAATTGTAAAATATTTATTTACAATGGCCAGGAGTGACAGGGAGGTGCTGGCTGTTCAGGCTGTTGGGCCTTGGGGAGAGGATAAGGAGGAGGAAGAGGAAGACTGTGCAGGAGTGGGTGCGGTTTGGTGCCTTCATCTGTAGGTGGTAGTGTTGTTGTGTGGGGCACCTTCAAGGGGCTCTTGCTGAGGAGATATGGAGTCATCCTGTAGATGTTGCAGGTCCTGATGGAGTAGGTGATGTATTGTTTCTGTGACCTCCAGCTGATTCTCAGTCAGCCGCACCATGAGACCGTGTATGGTCTTGAGGGAAGCAACAGAGGCCTCCTCCAGCTCCCTGAGTGAACAAATCACTTGGGTGAGGCCCCTGTTGCTCTGCTCGAGCCCACGGGTGGCTACTAAGGCCGTATGCCCCACACGCCCATGAAGCTGCAGCAAATCAATTATTTTGCCTCCTTGCCCAATGATGTAATTAAGTTTTGCTCCAGTGTCATGGGCATATTGGGCTGCAGCCCTGTTGCCACCCTGCACGGCCTCCAGCAGCTGGCTGAGAGTGTCACTTATTTTATTAAGAATGGCTATCTGCCCTGTGGAGACAAAAATGACAAGAAGAGATATGTCAGTAAAATAAGATGTTCTGTAGTGTTGTGGTAATATACTACAGTGAAGTGTGTTAATTTTTTTATTAATGATAGACAAGATGTATTAACATCTATGTTACATCAGTAAACCTGTGTTTACTTTATTATACTGTCATTTGAGTCTGTTGGTCACACACTTGGCCCCACCCTTTCAGGTACTATAATGTCCCACTTCTTGCAGCAGAATGTGGTAGTGCAAACCCCACAAAGCTGACAATAAATGTTGTTTCTTGAAAGACCTCAAGACCCTCTGTATGCTAGCATGTGCAACAGTTGTATAATAGTGAAACCTCAGCATGTTCCAACAAGCTGCAGAGATCAGAAATAAATAGCAGAACTCAAGTGTAAAACTGTAGTCACAGAAACTACATATGCATGCTAGAGTAGTCTTATAACAAAGTTATTTGCACAGTACTCTGTGATCTGTTCCCAACTCATCAGGTTTCTCAAGGTCAGAGAGTACAGTTCAAATAAATCGATTGTAACAGAAGTGTACCACACATATTCCTGATCTACATGCAGTAACTCCGCTGCAACAGTGAATTTGACATCAAGCCACATGAACACTAGTATAATAGACTGTCATTATCTGCATAACTACTAGCTGACATACCTGTTAAAAAAGTACAGCAAAATAAAACAAAGTACATGTTGTTAGATTTGTTTTTATATAATACAACATCAAAATATTGTAGATTTATTGCTCAAACCAGATAACAAGAGTTTTATTAATCGTTCAGTATATCCACAAAGGTAAAAATAAGTATATAAGCTAACAAATGGTTTGAAAATTGAACAACAGTAAAATGCTCGTATACTCCCCTTCCACCCACATACCAAGATAGTTTGAGTGAAACTAGATTTTCCTACACAGTGCACATCAGTGGGTAAACCTTTCTCACACATAGTAATCTTCCAGAGAACTCCTATTAAGCACAGTATATCTGTTCAATATGGTGGTGCAACTGTTCATCTCTCTGAATTGGAGGTCTCAAATATCAGATATTGCAGAATATCATTAACATCTGATCACCAAAAGGTGGGCTGCAGTATTACAGAATGTAATGTAGCAATCCAGCTGTGAGTTGGCATCTGCCCATCAAGAACTTCATTCACAAGCACACATTTGGCCTTGATCCCCACCCACCCATACTCAATAATATGCACCATATATTATTGCAACTGACAAAAAGGTAGCAGAAATAACATTTAACTTCTACTTTTTCACAGAGATATGCACAAAACACAAGCAATTGATAGAAGGTACACAGGTCACAGGGGGTCAGAGCGTAGGAGGATGATTGACCGTTCCAACAGATGCTCTGCTCCTCCTAGCATGGGTTCCTGGGATGGCTTGAGCACCCGACATGCCAGCACCAGTGGAAACACAGCCATCAGGGCAGTAGATGGCTCTCTGGAGTTGTGGTGGCAACCACGTTATGGGCATTTGACGACGTTGTGTGTCAGCATGCCACCTGTTTGGACGTCAGCCCTGTTATAATCTAATAATAAGCTTTAGGGTTATGAAGCCACCTCTATGTTAAACTCAAAAGTTTGCACATTTATAACTTTGGACCCGTTCAATGGCTCAGCATTTGTACTGAAAAATCTAATTCTTGGTCTGCAATAGTTGGGGCCTAGCTTGTGTACAGCAGGTATCAGTTAAGTATACCAATGATGTTCATGGTTTAGTTGGCTGTGTCTCTCCAGTCATGATGCAGTACCTGGTCTGGACGGGGGTGGGGGGCATTACCTGTCTGACGCCTTGCAACTGCTCAGTGTCTTAACTTCTGTGCAGCTGATATCAATGAAGTACACTGATGATGTCCATAGCTTTACTTGGACTGTGGCTCTGCACCTTAGGATGCAGTACCTGGTGTGTGTGTGGGGGGCACATTGCCTGGATGAGTCCATGCAACTGCTCAGTGTCATAACTTGTGTGCAGGTGGTATCAAAACATATAATAATGATGTTCATGATTTACTTGTGTTGTTCCTCTGCACTCAGGATGCAGAACCTGATCTGGGGGCATTGCCTGGCTGAGGCCGTGCAACTGCTCAGTGTGCTAACTTGTGTCCTGCTGGTATTACTGAGATATACCGATGATGTCCATGTCTTTAGTTAGGCTGTACCTCTGCACTCAGGATGCAGTACCTAGTCTGCAGGTGGGGGGGCATTGCCTGGCTTAAGTTGTGCAACTGCACTGTATTCTAACTTCTGTCCAGCTGCTATCAGTGAGGTATATGTCCACTGCTTTATTTGGGCTGTGGCTGTAGCTCAGCACTCAGGATCCAGTACCTGGTCTGGGGGGGACATTGCCTTGCTGAGGTCATGCAACTGCTCAATATTGTAACTTGTGTCCACCTGGAATCAGGGTGGCATATCGATGATGTACATGGCTTTAGTTGATGACGTTGTGTGTCAGCACGCCACCTGTTCAGACTCTTGGGCCAGAATCAACAGCATGGATTCAGAAAGGGACACAGTACCTCCACTGCCCATCTTGAATTCACTGGTGCTGTACATAGTTCCCTAGACAAGGGCCTTCTTACTGGCACAGTTTACGTCGACCTCTCCAAGGCTTTTGATACTGTTCACCATTGGCTACTGGTCAACCAACTTCTAAATATTGGACTCTCTCTGGACTCAGCATAGTGGTTAAAAGCTACCTGGAAAACTGCCGCAAAGGGTAAAATTGCCAATACTCTTTCTGATGCCTTACCAAGTTCACTCTGGTGTTCCCCAAGGTTCTATACTTGGACCACTACTTTTCAGCCTATTTCTAAATTACTTACCACAATCTTCCATGGAGAAATCACCCTCTATGCTGACGATGCAGTCATCTTCTCATCCCACAGAAACCCTTGGCATTACAACAAAATCTCCAGTTTGGCTTTAGTGCCATTGAGATGTAGTTCACTAATCACAAGCTCATTGTTAACCAAAAGAAAACAAAGTCTATGCTCTTCTGCAGCTTTCAAAATAGACACAAGCTTCACCGCTAACTATCTCCACCGCACAAGGCAATATCCTCAAACAGGTCCATTCCTTCAAATACCTTAGGATACTGCTTACAACAACCCTCTCATACCAGGCATGTCGATAGCATAACTAAAGCAGCAAATACCCGCCTTGGCCTCCTCTACAGGCACAGACAGCATCTCACACCCCAAGCTCTGAAGCTTGCCGTTTAAGGATTCTGTGGTGTCGATTATTGATTATGGCCTTCTCATCTATGGCTCTGCCACTAGGTCTACCCTCAGACGCGTCACAACAGCCCTCCATAAGTCATGTTGGCTAGTTACTGGGGCACACCGACTTACACATATCTGTGACCTGTATGCACAAACCCGCTGGCTCCAACTCTCTGATCACATAAAGTTCCTGACCTGCATAATGGCAAGGAAAAACAGCCTTGGCCTTGCACCACCGGGAGTCACTGCCTTGCTCCACAACAGCAGAAACAACCTGCAGATCACCAGGCGGTCTAAAACTCAACTCCTTCAAATCCCCTGCTGCCACACTGCTCAGGGTCAATGTGCATTCGCCTATATGGCTCCACTTTGTCTGAATAACCTCAACCCTGACATCTCCTCAGCCCCTACTCTTGGTACCTTTAAAACTCATCTACGGCTTCATCTTATTGCCTCGAGCTCACTGGACTGCTACACTTATGCCTGAGCTGACATGTCCAGCCGCTGATACCTCCACATCTTCCCCCCCTGCTGCTCGTGACCCCACTAGTGCTTATTATACCATCTACCCCTCCACCTACCTCCCCTCCCTCCCTCTATCACCATCCCTCACCCTCCTTCCCTTTCACCCATGGTTTCTTTACCCATTACCCCTCTTCTGACAACTGCCTCTGGCTGCATCTTTGTGTCCCTCCTTCATTTCCTCCTTGATCTCTGTTCTGTCTGCCTCCTTACCGAGGCCTCACTGTTCTTCCATTGGTCCCCTACTTGGCTCCGAACGTGAGCGTTCCATGAACCTATCTCCAATTGAAATGTTGTTTTACCATGTCTTTTTTGATCCTGCCTTTAATCACCATATAATGTTGTACCATGACTATTGTTCTATTTTGTTGTGTGTCAACCCAGTTTTGTATTTGCCTCTGACATGGAACTTTTGTAAAAGAGCCTTGGCTCAAAAGTCTTTGTAATCCTAGATTTCAATAAATAAATAAATAAAGTTGCTGTATAGCTCTGCACTCAGGATGCAATACCTGGTCTGGGGCAGGGGGACATTCCCTGTCTGAGGCCGTGCAACTGCTCAGTGCCATAAGTTGTGTGCAGGTGGTATCAGTAAGGTATACTGATGATGTTCACGGCTTTAGTTGAGCTCTGGCTGTGTGCTCAGGATGCAGTACCTCACCTGGGGAGGGGGTCGGCATTGCCTAGCTGAGGCCATGCAACTACTCAGTGCCCTAACTTGTGTACAGGTGGCATCAGTGAAGTATACCAATGATGTCCATGCCTTTAGTTAGGTGAACATCTGCATTCAAGATGCAGTACCTAGTCTGCAGGGAGTGGGGCATTGCCTGGCTGAGGCCGTGCAACTGCACTGTATCCTAACTAGTGTACACCTGGTATCAGTGAGATATACCGATCCTGTCCATGTCTTTATTTGGGCTGTGTCTCTGCATTCAGGGTCCACTACCTGTTCTGGAGGGATTGGGCATTGCCTTGCTGATGCCATACAACTGCTCAGTGTCCTAACTTGTGTACAGCTCCTATAACTGAGGCATACCAATCATGTCTATAGCTTTAGTTTGGCTGTGGCACTTTACTCAGGAAGCAGTACCTGGTTTTGGGGAGGTGGGGCATTGCATTGCTGAGGCCATGCAACTGCTCAGTGTCATAAATTGTGTACAGCTGGTATCAGTGAAGAATACCGATGATGTCCATGCCGTTAGTTGGGCTGTACCTCTGCATTCAGGATGCAGTACCTACTCTGCAGGTGGGGGGGATTCCTGGCTTAGGCCATGCAACTGCACTGTATCCTAAATTGTGTCCAGCTGGTATCAGTGAGGTATATGTCCATGGCTTTATTTGCGCTGTGGCTGTGTCTGGACATCAATCCTCTGTCCTGACGCCCTCAGCAGAGGAGGGAGCAAGGGGAAGAGAACAGAAGAATACCACTCTTGGGCCAGGATGACAACCGACCCCAGCCCCAATCACCAACCTACTTGCAGATCCTGCTGTGCAAGCTCTCTGGAGGAAGAGGAGCAAGTTAGAAGACAATGAAGCATGCCTGGCACTCTAGGGGCAGACGCTGTGGCAGCCATTATGGGATTGGTCAGTCTGAAGGAGTGGACTGTGTGGGCAGTAATGAGGGATAAAAAGAAAGAACAAAAACATGCTTGAAGCTACTTACGTTCCTCAGCTGGAGACCCAGCTGTACCTGTAGCACCCAGTGGATGACCCGCTGCTGGAGAGTCTGCTGTCTCCTCCACAGAGGGGTCGATCTTGACAATATCAATCACTTCTGTGGGTTTTGCTCCTCCAGCAGCCCCCTACATTGATGGTTTGTCCTCTGTAAAAAACATAGTAAAAGACAAAACATTAGTTGTCTGTGAATGTTAGTATGAGTATCTATACCTCTGTACTACCAGTTGTACTAATTGTTTATTTTGAGAGTCCAATAGCATCTACCAGGGAATTCCCAAACCCACCATACCTATTCTCCTGAATCAGAAGAGTTACTGGATCCTGAGTTGACAGACAGAGCTTAAATAAAGATGTATACATCAAGGGTATTCCTGCCCTGTTAGTAGCTGTACACAGGGTAAGATGATGAGGAATTTGAAGGCCTCATCGAGACAATGTGTCATCCATTCTCCCATTGGACCAACTAGTTTTAAAGGATCAACCACAGAATACTACCTGTGGACCCCACACAACCTCCTTGGATTAATTATTGTATCACCAGTACAGAGCTACATGGAAACTAAGGCTATGGACATCAGCAGCATCCTTTCCTGATTGCATCTTTACAGTAAGCATAACACTCAGGGGTGCATGCTGAGCTCAGAAACACACCATAACTAACTGTGTGGATAGACATGTAATAGCTTGTTGATGCAGGTTGCACATATACTATTACAGTGACAACTTGCACTGTGTCAGGCACGCGATATGGTGTCCAGCAAACGCAGGCTTCTGAGGGTCACGAGGGTCGGAGGAAGCTGCCCGCCCTCCCCACAACCAGGATACCAGCGGGACTCGCCGCCGCGCCCCCCCCCCGGACTTCAGCAAACACAGGCTTCAGAGAGTCGCGAGGGTCGGAGGAAGCTGCCTGCCCTCCCCACAACCAGGATACCAGCAGGACTCGCCGTCGCGCCCTGGACTTCAGGTACGTGGCTGTTGAAGGAGCAAGCAGGACATTTGCAGGCGCGTTGTTTTAATTTTGGCGCCAATGGACTAACTGCCAATTTAAAAACTGACTGTGCTGCACTACTGTTATTTCACCTGTGGCTATGGACAATATCAATGATAAAGATTCGATTAGTTAGCCAACGTATTTAAGTTCTAGAAAGCCATTTCTCTTGTTGCTAAAGATTCCTGTTTAGTCAGCCAAATGTATTAAGTAGGGAAAGCATTTACTTATCGCGACTGCCACAAAAACGTTTCTTGTCTTACCTGCCCGCCTCCTACTACAGCAAGGTACTTATAAGTTCTCACCTCTCTCCTAGCAAACACTGGCTTCTGAGGGTCATGAGGGTTGGAGGAAGCTGCCTGCCTTCCCCACACCCAGGATACCAGTGGGACTCGCCGCCATGCCCCCCAGACTTCAGTGCACGGCTGTTGAAGGAGCAAGCAGGACATTTGCAGGTGCATTGTTTTGACCTCACCGCCCCCACCACCACCCTTGGTCGGCTCTTCTTTTATAGGTAGTGTCACGTGAGGCTGCAGAACCAATCAGCCCACTTTTCCAACTGCAGGTTATACCGCTGAACACTAGGGGATCCTGCTTGCCTAAACCATCATCTATCTCATATAGAAATACAGCAATATGCCTCCTTCAAGTCTTGGAATACTCACATTGCTCCTTACTGTCCCATTCCCCAAAAATCACTGCCAAAATCTCTCTAACACCCCTTTATATGTACATGTGCCAGCACTCTCATCCCCCTGCCTCGAACCCCCATCTACCTCCGCTCTCCATCAGCACCCACACACACTGGATCACCCAACTGCCCCATCTCACCCCCGGTGCCCATACCCCCACAGCCCACAGTGGCAGGTGGTATCCTCTGTTCTAGCTCTACCCATCCTTAACTCCCTACCCATCCCTGCACTGCTCCCCCAGATCCTCGCATCTGCCCAGGCATCCCTACCACTACCGCCTGAGTCCCTTTTCCGGCTCATTATCCTACTCCTCCTGCTCTCTGGGAATGTCACCCCAAGCCCGGTCCAGGACCTGCTACATCGCTCCCCACAGGACATGGACTCCGCATTGCCTCCATGAATATCTGCAGTCTCCCAAGGAAGACTGCTGCACTCCAATGTTGGGTCTCCCAACATAAGCCCGACATTCTTGCCATAGTGGAGACCTGGCTCTCACCTTCGACCCCAGACTCGACTGTCTCCCTCCCTGGCTTCACCCTCTTTAGAGAAGATTGCGTGGGTAGCGTGGCGGTGGATGTGCTGTCTACCTAACTAACTCCTCCTGGGTCATGCTCTACCCACCCCCAAACTCGACCATGGGGCACAAGCCTTCACCTTAAAAGTACCCCTGACCCAGGCTGTGGCCCTCTTTACCTCACAACTACCTATGTACCCCCATGAGAACAAAGCCAAGCTATCCGCTCCCTCACCGACTATCTCACTACCTTGCCACACAAGGCTGAACAGCTCGTCCTAGGAGACCTCAACATCAACTGGCTTGGCTCCACCTCAACACAAATTAAGGACAACTTCACAGCTCTTGACCTATCCCAACTAGGGACTCGACCCACCAGATTTAACCAATCAAGTGGGACTAGCTCACTACTAGACATTGTGCTCTCTAACCGCCCACAAAAATAAAGGATGTTAATGTCTAGCCAATTCCCTCAGTGACCACTCACCTATTCTCTGCTTCTGGTCCTCCCCACACTCAAACCTGTGCACCAAGCCACACCCCATCGACGTTTCCACCCCAGAGGACTAAACAAGCTTTAGCAGCACCTTGCCCAGCTCGATTGGTCCCCGATCTCCCTCGCAACAGATATAGACATTGGCCTAGCCTTTCTCACCAGTGCCTTCTGCAAGGCCCGCGACGTCTTCGCTCCTGTCACCAACACCCATACTAAGAGACGCACTGCTGTCTGGATTTCCTCTTCCCTGATCCAACAACTAAAGCAGCGTGATAACCTTTGGCACATTGCTGTTGAAACTGGCAGGCTAGCAGACAGGCAAGCTTTTAATACAGCTCGTAACCAGTGCACCTGGGCCATAAGGCAAGCCAAAGCCAACTACTACCAATCCACCTTGACCTCCTCCTGGGGCACTGCCCGAACCTTCTGGGATAATATGAAGGAGTTAAATGGGATGACCTGCTTCCCTCCTCCTTCTCAGATGGTCATAAATGGCAATATTAATACAGATCCATCTCGTGTTGCCGACTGCCTTAACACAACTTTTTCTGATCTAAGTACAATCCTTCTGGCCCACTTCTTTGACCCCATCCCGGTAACCAACTGCCCAGCTATTTCTCACCCCCTTTTCTCTTTAGGACTATCTCCCCACAGGATGCAAATCCGATCCTCCTAAAAGCTCTCTCCTCCCATAACCAGAGCTGTGACCTCCTCTACTACAGGATGCTCCACCTAACAATGGATGTCATGCTAGCCCCCCTCACGGACCTTCTTAACCATTCCCTGTGCCTTGGCCAATTCCCGAATGCATGGAAACAGGCTGAAATCACCCCTATACATAAAAATGAAGACCGCACGGTACCAAGCAATTACAGACCTATCTCCATCCCCCCCAAGGCTCTGGAGAAAATAGTATCCACGCAACTCATGGATTATCTATCCAACTACAACAATCTGTGCCCAGAACAGCATGGCTTCTGCCCTGGTCACAGCACCACCACAGCTCTGCTGGAGTTTTCCCACCATATACACCGGCACTAGACACCAGGGAGATGGCTGGGGCAGTGTTCATTGACCCATCCAGGTCTTCAACACTGTGAGTCACCCATTAATGCTTGACACCCTCTGTAAGCTGGAACTCTCATCCAGTTCTTTGGCCTGGTTCTCCAGCTACCTCTGTGATAGATCCCAATTTGTCAAGTTAAATGGTAGCCTATCTACTGCACTGTCTGTATGCTCCAGAGTCCTAAGGCTCCATTCTGGGCCCCACATTGTTCAGTCTCTTCTTAAACACCCTTCCCAGCTTTTGCTCAGGCAAGCTGCTATTATATGCCGGCGATGCAGTCCTAGTCACCTCACACCCCAACCCACTCACTCTCCAGAGCTCCCTGCAACTCTCCTTCAGCCAAGCCGGAAAATGGTTTCTCGACCGTAGCCTGGTTCTGAACCTCAAGAAAACAAAATCTATGATCTTTGCACAACGACAAAGTAACTCCAAAATGCTCCCCTTTGCATCCTTCCCAGTACCCTCCACCCCTTGAGCAGGTATCCACATACAAATACCTGGGCATCACCTTCGACTCGCTTTCTCCTTCCATGCCCATGTCAGTGCCTTATCCTCTGCCGTGAATGCCCGGATTGGACTCCTCTATCATCACAAAGACTGCCTCCCAAATTCGCCCTATGGCTGGCTATCACTTCCTCCATCCTGTCATTGGTTGACTATGGACTCCCCACCTATGCAGTCACTGACCCCACTGCCCTCACCAAAATCCAGACCTCTATCAACAAAGCCCGGGATCCTGACCAGTGCCCCAAGCAGAAATCACACGTGCCAACTCTACTTCACCTCAAACATACTCAATCTCAAAAACGTCTGCAATATCACACCTGCATACTAGCTAAAAAGGCTCTACTTGGACTATGTCTCCCAGGTGTCACCGCACCGCCCACAGGCCTGCACTTCGGTCACCACCATAGCACTACCAAAGCCACCTTCCAGGTGCCTAGAGCCAGGACCTCACTGCCCAAGATCCTTTCATCACAGGCACCGTCCTGGTATAACTCCCTCCCTGCACATCACAAACACCTCTAAAATTGGCCAATTCAAAGCCGCCCTATGCAAACACCTCATTAGCACTCAGAGATGTATGTGCCTATTATAGGGCTTGCCATGAGTGCCTTTCAAACCAACCAGCTCCTACAGGATTACGTATACAATAGTTCTCTCGATTAGCCTGTTTTCAGTCTGTATACCACATGCTGTATCCTGCATGACCCTCTGGGACCCCCAATGACTTAGTGCTGTGTGCTCTTCTGCAAATTGCCTATGTTTATTTGCACTTTGAAAATTCTGTTTTGTATGCTGCATGTATCTCACCTGTACTGTTCCCCACTGTCTTGTCTCAAGTTGATTGTTCCCCTCCCTAAGCGAGGGTGCCTTTGTAAATGAGTCTTTGACTCAAGGTTGTAAATCCGATATATGAATTAAAATAAAAATAAAAATAAATAAAATAAAGAATACTGTATCTTGACTGTACAGCCACAGGCTACATAAACATGTGGCGATCAATAGTACAAGTATATGATACCTCATGCACACAGGTTGTGACAGTGGTTTTGGGGACTCAAACAGATAACAGCCCTCCCCCCCATCAGAGGGAGGGGGGGAACAGATCATTATTGCAGAGTAACAGCTAAGTAAACCAGCATATATCAATCTCTAAGGTTACTGATAACAGGCACAGACAGATTTAGACAGTGAACACTTTGGCACATTTAACAAGGCAATCATCTGACATGGAAACAAGAGACGCTGCGTACTGAGTTCTGAGTCACTCAGTAAGTTAATATCTTGATAAAAATATGACAGTGTGACAAACTGTACAGATATGTAATATTGTGACTACCTGAAGTGGCTCACACAGGGACTGCTTTCACCCCCCCACACACACAGAATCTTACTGATACCGCTTACACATAAGTCGTGATAGTAAAGATTTCCCTGTCATTTGTCCCATCTTCTGACAGGACACACTGAATCCTGATTGCAAAGTCAGACAGTAAATAAAGGTATGAATATTGCTAGTACAATTCTGTAATATCAGTTGCACATGTTATACAACTGTGTGAAGTGAAACTGCGTCATACTAGCAATGCCTGTAACCAATTATCTACTCTCTAGAACACATACTACATACTAAGTGCGCAGCCACAGGCTAGCTAAAGATCTGTACATGAATGGAATACACCCATGAGGGGCTGCATACAATGTACAGGTAGAAGTAATGTAAAAGACTCACTGAGACAATGCCCCCCACCTCCCACTCAGGCCAATGAAAACCATGACAATGAATACAGCAGCTCTGTTACAGCAAGTCCACACAACTTGTATGCTGTCACCCTTCAATGGTGTCACATCCGTAGAATAGCTACTAGATCCTGAATGCACAGCCGCAGACTAAGTAAAACTGTACACATTGAATAAATACCTCTTTCAGGTCAGCTGTACGCATATCAGGTAAGTAACAAGTTGTACTGTCTCACTGAGACAATGTGCCCCCTTCCCAGAGCAGTTCATCGGTGTTCAATATACTGAAGAGTTTCATAGTGTGACCCAGGCAATATACCCCACTCCCATGCAAAATTTACTATATCATTACTTTATTCCTACAGCTCACATTAAACTATGGATGGGTTCAGTGGACAGTGGCTGCTAGACCCAGAGGATTGGACATAACATGTAGAGTACAGACCCATATCAAAAATAAAACTCTTAACAATAAGATAATGTTTTGAATAACATGAGGTGCCACAAGTAACAGAATAAATTACCTGTACAGTCTGTGCCACACAGCATCATTACTGCATGTAACACTACATACTGGACATTTACTTAAAAGACAGTTATCAGTACATCATTGTAACTCACCAGCAGAGTCAAGCACCAGGAGCTGCTCGACTGGAGCCCCTCGTACCGCACCTTCCAGGAGTGGCATTAGCTGCACACATTGGGAGGATGCAGGGGCACTGTGTGAGTGGCTGAGTGAGGAAAAAAGAAACAGTCAATGTTGTACCAATCATTTCATTGTACTCAGTGTTATCTTAGTACTTCTTGAAGCTGTGATGGACTATATTGTCATTTGTAACATGACAATGTCTGACTTGCATCACAAAGACACTGGTCTTCATATGTGACAAACAATGCCTGTCACGATAGACAGCATTTGGTTATACTGCACAGCCCAGAGTCAAAATGAGGCACAACAACAGAGATGTAAGACCCCGTAGACACTGTAATGAATGGCATACCCAATACTACCCACCCTCCACAGTACAATTTTCAGGTACTGAATCAGCAGTGTAACAAAAAAAAGGAAACAAAATTAAAAATAATGAAGGATAATTTCCCTCAATATCAGTTTTCGAATGCAATAGTTCATCCACCTGCATGACCTATTCAGCTCAGTAGCTCTAGTGACTACGTAGACTAAACTGCTAAATTTGTAAAAAACAGATCAAATGCAGTAATATCACTCAATTGTACACTATTTAGTGTGTTTTTCTAACAAAAATAAATAAGTACAACAACCACTGTCTGCTAGTAATGAATACAACATGTAGCAAGACACTTGATGGTGTAGATGACTCCCGGATGTAGCCATATCTTCCTGTGTTCATAGAACCTCAGGCGTGACAAGGGTGCCAAAACACACCAGGGATGGCTAAATCTTGACATCAGACATACCTTTCTTGATGCAGACTACCTGTTCCTATGTGTTGACAATCAATTTAATAGACTAAAACAATAACCATTAACAAATCATGTGGCAAAGTTTCAAAATCTGTAAGTACTAACTGGCTTAATATACGGTATTTAGATATTGCTATACTTAATAATAGTCCCAGTATGTTTAAATCTCATAACATCGTTACCTTGTCATGGAACAATCTCTGTTCTCTCTGCTAATGGGATGCTGAGTTGCATATTATACAATGGTGTATAATAATTCTATAACCTCATTGGTCAAAACATGTTACAAGACCGTGGGTAAATCCTGCATTACCCACGGCTGAGGAAATGCATTATGAAACAACATAATTTAACACATTGAATAGATGGGTCCATTGTATAATCAATAAAGCACTCCAGGGTGTGTGTTATTCGGGTTTACCCACTTGTGTGGTCAAGCCACTCGGCTGTACCTCATGACACACCACACAAGGTGTGGGTGAATGACCAATAACCCACACCTGTTGTGCCTAATTGCTTAAATAATTGTAGCATACTAATCTTTCAGTGTGTGAAATATCGTATCACCTAATATAATATTTACAATCGTTTTCAACATAGTGAGATTGTTACTTGATATATTGAACTGCTGTACCAGATTACTTGTACAAGGAACTGCATGACGGGTAGTGTAGTTATTGTAGGGGACTTCAACACGCCAGGAGTGGACTGGAGTACCCTAACAACCAGCGATAGTAGTTAGCACTTCCTCCTGGATGCCTTGTAGGACAGCTTCCTGTTGCAAATGGTCAGTGAACCAACTAGGTTAGTGTATACCCTAGACCTTCTGCTGTGAAAAGAGTCATTTGAGACACAACTTACCATCTAAGAGCCACTGTCAGGGAGTGACTACCACTCACTATAGCTCATATTGCATATGGAGATGGAAGCAGTGGACTGTGGCACAAGGGTGCTCCTCTTCAGGAGGCAGAATTTTGCAAACATAGAGGAACTGGTGAAAGGGTATCTGACAAAAGCAACCCAGTATGTACACTAACCAGAAGTGAAAGTTCATAAAGCTGTGCATAGAGGCAAGCAGATCCTGCAGGAAGACCCAGAGGGAAGTGTAAGACAGATTAGCAGCTGCAACATAACGACTGCTAGCTGTAAATTCAACCAGGCTTGATAGACCTCTAATGCCTTATCTGCTGTCAAATTTTATATGTTCATATGTTTGTATATATAACATTGAAAACATTTTAATGTAACCTAACGTCATGTCTTCTAAATGTTATCTGTTTCCATAGGAGTACACAAATCTTTTAATGTAGCTTTTAAGGATGTAAACAAATGTTTAAGTCTGACTGCCAGTTCAAAATAATCCCTGTCACTGCACTGCCAGTCTCCATTTGATGGCAGTTGAACTGCATTGTCACCAGAGCTAGATCACCATATGAGAGCTCCCAGGATAATCACAGAGGCTACGATGAACTGGAAAATGAGACTAAAACATTTGTATACATCATTAACAGATACATATAAAGAGATGTCTACTGACATGTCAACAAATACCATTTAGAAGATTTGAGGGTCTACATTTTGTTTAGCACCATTAGTAAAATATACTTACAAGTATGATGACGATCACCAAAGTCTGACTTCCTGCCTCCTCCCACATAGTGTGAGCTATGTCATACCACTCCCACACCTCCCGCTATCACCTGCCACAGCCTTAGATTTAAAAAGGTCTGGCGGGTGATCTTCCACTTCCCCTGCATTCATCTGGAGATCGTGGTGATGTCTCTCTCCCAAGGCATGCCTAACCTGCATAAAACATCGAAAAGAAAGTACAGTTAATTATTTTGTAATAGTTAAACATGTAGATTCAGGAATATACAACAACAGCTGTTAATAACAAAGTGTTACAGAATGTCTTTCACATGTGTAGATTATAAAATATCCACACACAAGGTTTGTCACCAGTTTAATTTTTGATGTCTATTAACTCTGCTTGCATGTGCAAGTACAACCAGCTTTCTACACGGAACATCACCTATATGTTTCTATTCTGTTGACCCTACCTGTTTCCTGTGCAATTCAGTATTTGACCAAATAAACATTTCTAGTGGGTACCACCTCTGCAGTTAACACATAACACTGACATGGTATAAGGTTCCATATATTAAATGTCTGTTATGTATATGCCCTATCTTACAATAGTGAGTGTGACTGCATGCAACCACTCTCCCTCCACCTCATAATTGCAAACACCACATCTGTACCTGACTTGTTTGATGTCTTAAAGAGAGAAAGTGCTACACAATCATGCATCTAACAACAAAGCCTCCAGTGAGCACAAGTGGTCAGAATTATCATACGCAACAGCTACCAACTGACAGCAAACGTGTGCCACTGTCATAGCATAGTTCTTGTATTTGTAACACTCTTAATAGTAGTGCACTGCACTAAGTGAAACATGTGTCTGTGGCTTCTCATGCCTTAAAAAGAACTATATATATTCATGACATACATTAATACAACATTTTACTGCTGTTTAACTCCTTCTTTGCACGTTTAACATTATGAGATCTACTACCTGTGTCCTATGTCTTACTAAACTGTACTGCAATGAAATATTCCCACAGGTATCATCATTGTACCATGCTTAACACTAAAAAAAGAAAAGCATTCTCTCAATTTAAATCAATGACTTACCTTACCCCAGGTGCGTATGAGACTAAGGTCTGTTGCCCTCATAACAAACCTGGGGTTGGCATGGTCTTTAACAGCCTGAACCAAGGCCAGCACCTCTCTGTCACTCCAGGACGTAGGCATTTTGCAGTCTGTGTAAAAAAATGCCTCCCCACCTCCCTGAGTGGCACACACAGAACACATGTAAGACACAAAGTTTCTTAATATATATATATGTTAATGCTGTATCCATGTTTGTGACACAGTATAAAATCAATGGGTTAAGTATTCAGTGAGTTGCCCTGGCTGAGAAGGATTTGTTTTAGGTAGTGGCAACTGTCTCTAAATCAAATGTATACAACCAACTGTCATCTTATCAGGGCACAGGGATTTCTTCCTCCACCTCACACAGATGTACCAATCAATGGAACAACTGTTGCCTGATTCATGTACAGTGGTATTGAAGAGGATGTTGTATTGATACCTGGTGCAGTGTCATTTAAAAAAGCAAGAAAAAGGTCTATCACCAATGTAGTGAATATGTGCTTCCAAAACATAAGTACAGTGCGTCCAGAGTTATCTATCTCCTGTGCCACAAGCATGCAATCTCAGTGTGCATACCAAGATGAGAGTATGCATTCTCTTCAAGTCTATGAACGTTCATCATATAGCCAACAGTACTATAGTTGCTGCCACTCACTGTGGCGCCATGTGATTACTTTCTTTTGCTTTCTTCATAACTAGCTTGACCACAAGACACAATTGAACAAACCTGTGTTGTTAATAGTAGTGGTTGATGTTTCTGTTGTGCCCACAACTGCTAAAATATTTTAAACATTAGTGTTTTAATAGAATTGCATCACCCACCACCTCACACTGTTGTCTCTAGCTGAGACAGCATACCCTAAAAAACAGTGTGACAATTATACAGTTGTTATAGTACTTAAATCATCATTCAATGTAGCATCATTGTGTACTGTTGTTGATAATGCAAACAACACTAAAACATGATTACTTACTTTTGAGTTGTTAGAAGACAAAAGAATCTCTTTATAATTGTTTGCAATCTGTTGAAACAAATAGACATAAACTATTAGAAAACTGTCAATAGCCAAATAAAGCTATCAATATCTGTACATATCTCACTGATATAAACTCCACATATGTTAGGACACTCATGAGTCATACAGTGACAGCCAGATAATCCCCCCCAATGTAACAGTTATTGGACTGTGAATTGAAACCCAGAGCCCGAGTAGAGTCTTGCATATCAGCAGTATACCTCCATGATGGCAACTGTGCACATCTTGGAACACTTAGTACCTGCATAGCATTAGTCACACTACAGCTCCCTCCCCTAGAACAGGTAATACATGCCAAATGCAGAACCACACATGAACAACAGTAATGTAGAAATATAGAACAGTTACCTCATTCATGTTGCATGTGATTTAGAAGAGTGAGCAGTTGCACAGCTTCAAGCAGCCAACAGCCCACCACCACCCCAGACTAGCCACTGTATCCTCAGTATAGACCCACACCATGATCAAAGCTGTAGAAATGAATGGTATACCGCCTTACAAGAACCTGCACACATACCACAGCACTCAGTAGTTACACACCAGTATTGACGAACACCCCCATCACCCAAATAAACACATTCTACATCCTGAGTGCAGACCAGAGTACAAGTAAACCCATAGACATTAACATAACTCCTTCATACCACCTGCACACAAGGTAGAATACTGAGGAGTTAGTAGCGCACAGTAGCATCCAGGCAATGCCCCACCACATGTACTAGATCCTGACTGCAGACAGCAAGCTAACTGAACCCATTGACATAAATAGTATAACTGTATCACTTTTTTTATCACAGTTCTGTTTGTTCACTACTGTAGTGCTTTACCAATGCAGGCATCCACACACCTGCCCCGCAAAGGCAGAGATGCAGGCTCACTCACATGATGGGTGTTGGGGGTCTGGCACAGCCATAACCAATATGCTGAAGGCCTCCCTGTCCCTCACAGCTGGACTGGCGCCACCCCCTCCACCACAATTCCATAACAGTCCTCCCTGCATGGCAGGGAATAGCCATAAACCTGCTCGGTTCCTCCCAGCCTTTTTTCCATTTTCTCCCAATAGGAGAAAGGATGTGCAATGGCATCCATGCATGAACATGCAGACATCCACTGTGCTCTGCCCCTTCCAGACACTCACATGTCCACAGTCACCCCAAGTGTCCCCAGAGACTGCCAAACAGGTCTGTATCCCACCCTTTCCCCTAGTAATGGTACAGCAGTTGTCGTCTGGTCAATCTCAGTCCTCCCCTACCAACCCCAAATGGTATGGGCTCATTCCCAAACCAGGTCGCTGGTGTGTATCGAGCTGTGGCACCCACCGAGTCAACCCTCAGTGCCACTAGACCAGCATAACTGCATCATAGCAACTCCACAGGAGTTAGAACACTGAGGAGTTGCATGTCCTTAGTCAAAGAATGTCACCCCCTCCCCCCCAGAATCAACCTGTAGTGCATCCTCAGTAGAGACTCATGGGTCAACAAAAGCTGTGAGCTGTAACAGTACACATGTCTTAAACCAGGTGAACACATGTAACAAAATCGAGCAGTTGCACAGTCACAGCCAACCAATTCCTCCTCCCCTCCGAACAGGTATTACATCCTGAGTGCAGACCAACATCCCAAGCAACTCATAAACATCAATGTTATACCTCCCTGATAGCTATAGCAGGTATTGGATGTTCACTGAACACTCAGACTCTAAGCTATAGACAATGCATGTGTGTATTGTACGTTGTTCTACTTTTTGACCAGTTAAAATTGGCTCTTAAAAGAGCCATTTTTGTCACTGCCTATGACATGTGCTTGACAGATATTGTAGTGCAGGAACACAATCACAGAAGTGCAAAGTTGCCATTTCAAAGGTCCCCAAAAAAATATTGTTACCTGTGCTTGAGAGATGACATCATCTTTAGATACAGCCAATGTTTGCCATATGTAATTTGGAGTGACAAATAGTGTGCATTCCCATAGCACGGAGGAATCCAGATATTTGTATTTTTACCTTTCTCCATGATCTTTCAAGTGCAAGACAGTAATCCTTACCATTCCATACCATTCGCTGTGTAATGTCTGAATACAGAACTTTACAACCTGGTAACATAACAGGTCAGTTGCTGCAAGTCAGACTGTGCAGCTTCTATTAAATCAATCACCCTTTTTTTCCCCAAATCATTACTTCCGAGATGGATAAGGATAATGTCTGGTTATGGGTGTGTTTCCAGCAAGTGGTACATGGTTGGCAAGAGCTGATCCCATTTCATGCCACCCTTCCCAAACCAAAACCTGAGCAGTCAGGTAGGTGCAAGTCATTGCCAAAATGACTACCTCTACTAAAAACTGCTGTCCTTCTCACCAGACTTGATCCCACAATCCATATACTCACTCTTGAATTTTCTGCCATGCTAAGTAAGAAACCTGTAAAAACTCAGATGAAGAAATATCAGAAATGTGTCTGTCTGACTACCAAGCACTAACAAACCTAATCAGCAGAATGAGTAGTGATGAGTTCTATCTGTAAGATAAATGCAGTGAGAAACAATCACAACTAATATTCTGATCCCAGATTGGCTAATACAGGCAAAAAGATTTAGTTATGTCTGTAAAGGTTGTTTCTATTGGTATTTTGTTTATTAAACATTCTTTTTGTTTTGGTGGGAGAATACTGCCTGGTCATTGGCCACACTTAATCACTTGCCAACAATAACCATTTCCATTGGTTGAAGTTAGTAGTCATTTTGGTCAATGAAGCTCAACTCCCTCTCTTTGAGTGGTGAGTGGAAGCATAGCTATGTACCTCACAGACACAGTTTTCAACAGTTTAAAAATTAACTATTTGTTTTAATTCTGTTACTGTACTATTATTACAGCTGTAATTATTCAGTGGTTAGTATGTTTTCTGAAAATTAGTGATATTCTCTGTTTGACCTACTACTAAGTTTAAAACTGTCTCTGATTCAGTTACACAATTAATACCATCTTAACAGCAAGCAGAGAATGTAACTCACAGTTAGCATTGTACATAGAGTCAAAAAGAACTTCTTAAAACAATTTGTTGTGCTGGTCTCACAGAACAATTCACCTACTGGAACAAAGTGTAGTAGAAACAAAATGCACTACATTTGCTCTTTCTGCAAGAAGACTTAAGGGTTGGCAAATGTCTTATTTTAATGGCAAACTGTTACAAGCAGTGGTTAATTTGGGGTAGTATGACCATGGTGACATTATTATTTGCTCTGGGACACTCTTTATATAAGTAGCAGAAACAGTCAAACAGAATAACAGTAAAACCTTTAAATTTAACTTCTTCCAGCAAGAGATAGCTAAACATTGGTAAAAACAGCACCAATCATGGCACAGTGCTTGCAATGCTGTTAAAAACCTTCATAGATAGTTTCCATGTAGCTTATTAGTAAATTGGCATGTTTTAAAATTAGGGATTGATCAGTTCTTACAATTCTACCCATGGAGCTGCTGCTGGTTGTCTCACAGTGTCAAAATGGCAGCTGAACTGTTATTATTTGATTGTATTGGTTGAGAGAAGTCACATGGTGAAGTTAGCCATTTCTTTGTTCGCAAGACTGCAAAATCTTTGATCGCGATTTGCATTGTTCGCAAGGATCGACTGTGAGCGTGCAAAATCTTTGATCGTGAGAATAACGTGAGATTTCCATACTGTACCCTGTGCAGTTTAAAAACTGGAATTATTCTAATTGTTTTTAACAGAGTGAGCAGTCATGAATGTCTCTATTACTTATCAGACATCAATATGACAATAAAAAACATTTTTAAAAAGTTTTAAACAATTTTACAATAATCTAGATATCTTTGATCGTGGGTGTGCAAATTCTTTGATCGCATCTCAGTTTGACCGCAAGGATCATCCATGACCATGCAAATTCTTTGATATAAAGAATAATGCAAGATTTGAATTGCCAAAGAGAATAAATTGAAAACTAACATGTTTTTGACTAGTTTTGAATGCACTGTGTAGCCATATGTGTTTGTATTACTCAGAACACCTGGATGTGGCAGTAAAATTAGTCTCCAATGTTTTTAACATTCATGTAGTAGTTTTTATTCTTTGATCGTGAGCAAGCAAAATCTTTGATCGTGGCTCGGATTGACCATGAGGATCGTTTGCAACCTTGCAAATTCTTTGATTGTGAGAATATTGCGAGATTTGAATTGGGGAAGAAGAGTAGTTTAAAAGAAACATGTTTTAACTAGTATTTAATGCAGCATGTACCCATATGTGTTTTTATTACTTAGAACACATGGATGTGACAGAAATAATTATTTTTCAGCATTTTTAAAATGTAACAGTAGTTTTAATTCTCTGATCTTGAGCAAGCAAAATCTTTGATAGCGACTCGACTGATTATGCAGGATCGTCATGAAGCTTGCAGATTCTTTGATCGTGAGAATAACGGAGATTTGAACTGCTGGAGATGAGCACTTAAAAAAAATCTAGGGTTTTTTTCATCAATTTTCAACACACCATGTAGCCATATATATTTTTACTGCTTAGAAGAACTGTCTACCACAGTAACTATAATTAGTAAATGTTTTTTTTTTTTTTATTTTAGCTTTTGTTGACCGGGTAAGTGCACTACACAAATCCTGCCTATTTTCAGGCACGACCCGGGGAAAGGGGATACCGATGATTGCCAACTGACCTTGAACCAGATTAAGCTGTTGGTGATATTTTTAGTGAATGAGGGAAATTTGGCCAGGACACCGGGGAAATTCCCCTACTCTTTTCGATAAGTGCCATGGGATCTTTAACATCCACCTGAACTACCACCAATCCAGGCAGATGGGACCTCGGTTTAATGTCTCATCCGAAGACGGCACCTCTCAGAAATGCAGCACCCTCTGATGCTGCATTACAGTGTCAGTACTCTGGATATTAACCCAAGTGCCAGATGTGGGAACCGAACCCACAGCCCTCTGATCTCCCGGCCTCAGAGGCAAGTGTGCTACCTATTGAGCCACTGACACTGCGTTAACTACCATTTTATTGTATTTTCACGATCTTTGATCATGAGTGCACAAATTCTTTGATGGTGACCCGATTTGATCATGAAGATCATTTGTGAGCCAGCAAATTCTTTGGTCATGCCAAAAAATGTAAAATTTGGCACATAGAACTCATGTAGCTTTGCAAGACTTGAGTTTCTAATCAGTTCAACATCTCCTTTATGGTAATACCTACTTAAATTGGTCAACATTGGTAATATAATGCCTTCCAGATGCTATAAAGAGCTCCAGCTGCACTGTCGTGCATAATTAAACCCCTGTGCATTATGTTCATTGGGCAATGGTACCCACCCTATCATGCTATAATTACTTCCTTAGCTATCTTATGTTTTCTAAAGTGTTGGCTTGCAAATTGCACACCATGGCTCCAATTCTAGAACATTTTGCAAGTTGCTGGCAAAGACAAATGGTGCTAAACATTGTTGTGACATACACCCTGCAGCCTATTCTGGAAGGGGTAGGGTCTGCACAGCTAACTCCTCTAACTTGTGACATGTGTAAAGGCACACCAACCGACAACCATACCTGAGAAGCATGTCACAAGTTGCAGCCCCACACCAAGTATAAGTCACCCCTCAAAACTCTGCAAGGCAGCTGTGTCCCCACCCCACCAGCCAGTCCCTCACTCTAAGTAAATGCCAAAAATGACTAATTATTCAATAACCCCAAGATGCCTGGCACTCTAGTAGCCCTTGCCCAGGGTGCAAATTAAAGAGAAATCACACTAAGACTCCACAGTCATCACCTCGCCTTTCTATTAGTAACCAGTCTCTCCATCAACAACTCGTATCTCCACCTGTGAAGAGATGTATCGGGGTTCACACACTGCCAATATTTGACAACAGCACATGAGTAAACTGCTATGCCAATGCTACAATGCAGGCACTTCTCCACATCCCTGAGTTTGCTGATGTCTAGAACTCAAGTCAGTCGACACCTCTCTCTGAAACATTAAAGAAAGTAATTAGAGGTAGTCAAGAGCAGTTGCCCAGTTTACAAAGCTTGACTCCTCTATGACTAACTCTTGATAAATATGCAGGACAATCAATGTTTGCTGACAATGCACAACAAGATGCCACAGAGTTCATGATGGAAATGATAAATAGTTTAGCAGATGATGGTATTGATCTACGTCAACACTTTAAAGTTGACTATGTGTGCAAGTACACATGTTTGTCATGTGGCCGCAAAGAATCACAAGCAACTCAGGACATCCTGTGGTGCTCTGTCTATGTCCCTGAAAAGAGATCCGTGAAGCTTCATAAGTTGTTTGCAAATGCAGAAACTGGTTGGCTGCGCCGAAGATGTGGTCATTCTTGTGTTTGCTGTCTGAGAGTTACATCTTCCTGTTCATACAAAATGATTGTATTACAATGTTTTAACTCTCAAAGCATGACCATCACAACACCAATTTCTCACTTCATTGCTGGAAGAACTATGTTCTCAGGAAGTCAATTTGACACTCATGCAATTATCTTCCATCATGGCCTATCCATTCACTCTGGCCACTATGTCACTTGGCAAAGGTTCAGAAAGGGATGGGTGGAGTGCAATGATACAGTATGCATTATGAAAGAAAGGTTACCAAGGAAACTGAAAGATGCATACGTCATTATTCTCCTTGCACCAATGTTGCACAATATGTGGAGGAGTGATGCTATCTGATCACAGCAGCTTACTTAACCAGCATCTTTGCAACAATAACATTCCGTATGTATATTCCAGCTAGTTGGCATTTTCTTTCCACCAGTTTACATATTTATTTTCATTTCATAGAAGAAGTAACACCTTTCATCTAAAACTAATACTGTGCAAAACTACTCATGGTGATCTATGTGTTTTACTTCTTGTGCACTATGGTACAGTCCATGTGAATTACTTTGATTTCCCTGCCATTGCACAAGAGAACCACAACAGTACACCAATGTAACAGACTGTGGTAGGCAATGACTTGTTTATCTCACTGTTATTCTGATATGTTGGATGCAAAACAACATTGTTTTCATCATTTATTGCAATACAATTTCTAGAAACATTTGTATTGTAATATTGAGCATTTGCAACTTTGATGTACTTACTACAATGACTGTCAGTGTTACTGCTCAAGTAGACTTGAGGGTATTGAGCTGTAATCATTAGAAAGCCAGTGAGTCATATCTTTTTGCAGGTGTCTCAGTTAATCTTGTATGTTTGCACTTGTCACTGTGTATTCATTTGTTTCACAGTGCCATTTTACATGGTTATGACAAAATCAGTAATATAGTAACATGCTTATCAGGTTGCAAGCACTGTTCTCCACGTATTGTGTGAAGAACTATACTTCTTTGAACAATACACATTAGGTTAAGTTCTGACTCCTTTTCCTGTTGTTGTCTACATTCTTGACCTTGACTATGATACTTACTGAATTGATTTCCACCAAATCCAAGCAGACTCGAGGGTGCTGGATATTACACACATCAGTTAGTGAGTTATGTTTTGGCAGATGTAGTTATTTGACTCACGTTGACAGCATGACTTTCTACATGATAATGTCCTCTGTTAGCACTGCACTGCATTTGTTGAACAGTATCTGACAGGATTATCTGTCACTGTTCTTGGAGTATACTGCCAACACTGGATATGACAAAATCTACCAACACAATGCGACTCAGATTTGTAGATATGTACTGTATATAGTGCTGAATTTCAGATTGAACCTATGTTTCTTACATAGATTCTCAGCTAGTTTTTTTTTGTTGACAAAAAAATTAAAAAAAATTGCATGCATTCATTTATTAACTGTCCCAAAACTGTTGTATCCATGCATTTAATGTTATTGCATTGCATTAAGTGCTACTGTTGATGTTGTTCATAGCTGAACATAGAGATGTATACATGTGGTTATCTGGCCTATTTCCAGTGTATGTATGCATTTCTATATATCTGTGCAAATGTGTGCAACTGATAATTCGACAGATAATGTCAAAAATAATTGTGTACTTCTGCTCCACAATGCAAACTATTAGTATGCTCCTGCTTTTATAGGATCATCCAAATTTTGGAGGTCAGATGAGGAATTTTTCCCGGTTCCACAAATGATAAACAGTTCAAAAAACACATTGATTTGGAGATGAACCAACCTTTTCAGCATGAGTGAGAAAATAGCTGAGATATGTGCTAGCTTCACCATAGCATGATATTAGCAATAATTTCTCAAATTATTTACTAGCTTACTAATCTAGTAACACTACAACCAATGGCTATATATGTATATATGTTCCTGCCATTGTATGATATAACATAAACTTGCTCTTTCTATATCTATCTATCT
This sequence comes from Neoceratodus forsteri, assembly GCA_016271365.2. NCBI lineage: Eukaryota > Metazoa > Chordata > Ceratodontiformes > Ceratodontidae > Neoceratodus > Neoceratodus forsteri. Next base: position 1,555,471,358 of record CM057449.1, on the reverse strand, counting down.
ATATGCTACCATAGTTAGGGTTGAGGAGCCATTTACGTGTTAAACCTAAAATTTTGCACCATAATAACTTTGCAACTGTTCAATGGATTTGCCTGAAATTTGGAATATATAATCAAGAACCATACATCTTGGGAGCTGCCAACTTTTGTACTGTTCAGATATATGGCTGCAGAGTTATTAAGTGTGATCTGCGTGCGCATTTACGCTTTTTTGCAATTCTTTGGTCATCTCTACATGTCGCATGGTTTGTGCGACCAGTCCGAAATCTTCAGGGAACATGCGGCCAGGGTCCCTGATGTCCCTTTTGAAGATTTTGTGAAAAAATATTAAACGGTTCAAAAGTTATTCAAAAAACAGTTTCCCATTATAAGTCAATGGGAAAAGTTAACAAAAAGTTCAACACGTTCACAAATGCAGTTTTTACTTTCGCAAATGGCCCTTTTACTTTCACAAATCCACCATTTTGTTTTCAGTTGGTGATCAGAAAAATGCTTGGCATTTAAATTTGGGACCCTCTAGCAACACAATTCTTTTTGCATTTACCTAGTCAGACCCTGAGGATGCTAGGCATGTCTTTATTTTGAGGTTAAACACCCTAGAAATATGTTTTTCAAGTTTCTGGAAAAAGTACTTTCACAAAGTAGTGTCGCACTCATGAAAGTGTCACAAATTTTTGCAAAAGTTTTCGCAAATTGCTACACTACTTTTCCAGGCTATGGCAAAATGACAGCAATTCTTTGCCACCCTGCTGCAAAAGAACGGTTTGGTCCTTTGGACTGAAATTTGGAGGGAACGCAGCCAAAATCTCACATATGTGCCTTTCAGTGTTTCAGTGAAAACATATTACAGGGTGGCAAAGTTACGATACTCCAAAGTTGACACTTTTTCCCACAGGATAACATTTGCGTCCATACATTACAGGAATCCTTTGCCACCCTGCTGCAAAATAACGGTTTGGTCTTTTGGCTGAAATTTGAGGGAAGAAAGCCAACATACCACAGATGTGCCTTTAAGTGGTTTGTTGAAAAATATTACAGGAGCCAAAGTTATCACACTCCAAACTTCTCTTTTTCCCATAGGATAACACTACGCTTGCCGTGACTTTGAGGCCCGTATCTCGAAACGGTACAAGATACAGACTTTTCATCAGAAAAATGCTTAGCCCAATACCAGGGTCTAAGTACAAAACTATCCAGGAAAGTCATACATCATATGACTTTTAAATTTTTTTTCTACGACGTACGGTTCCTGAGACATAAGCAGTTTAGTATTCCAACTCCTCATTTTCTTCTCTGAGACCCATTATTATGCATACATTCTTTGTACTCACTGTCTTTCTCTATGCAGCTTTTGGGGAAAACCAGCCTGTGCACTTACATTACTGTTACCCTTCCCGCTTCCGCTTGTGGTTCCGTACCTGTTTCACTTACCTTTCCCATCTACGGCACCATGTGAGTTACCTTTTGCTTTGCGTCACCATGCGCATTACCATTTGCATTTGTGGGCACCATGTTATTATGTGACAAGACATCACGTGGCGGGAGGGCAGGACCTGAAGGGCCCTGTGCCCGCTGCCACAATACATTCACTATTTCTCATTATCATTCTCAAGAAAGAAATTAGAGGCAAAAATCCATTTAATGCATTAGTTAAGGGTTGTTCACAGCGACAAAAGCAAGGAATTCGATTGTTAGGTTGAAAGCCCCATGACCCCCATCCACACCCCAACTGGCATCAGGTGCGCTTTGGGGTTGTCGGTCCTAACTCTCACCCCATTCTCCTATACCTCTGCTTCTTCACACATCTCATGGGGTGAGAGTTAGGACGACAACCCCAATGCTCACCCTGATGCTGGTTGGGGTGTGGACGGGGTCAAAGGGGCTTTCAACCCTAACACTGAATTCCTTGCTTTTTGTCACTGTGGAACAACCTAACTAATGCATTAAACTGAGTTTTTGCCTCTACTATATATATATATATATATATATATATATATATATATATATATATATATATATATATATATACTGCTAATATTATCAGTGTCTCTTCCCATTTCAAAACCAGAAGAACACATTGGTGTGTACTATACAATCTTTCTGACACAGACATACTGTGCTACTTACCTCTCTTCATTTTTCTGTTTTTCACTTCTTGATATTGGTTGGTCCACTTTCAAATAAATAACCACTAACAAACTAAAACAGTCTTTTAAGATATCAACAGATGACTTAAAAAGTACAAAGATGTTCAAAAAGAATATGGAAAATTTTCTTCTAGATTACTAATATACAATAAATACATAAAATAAAACTTCATAATGTCTCTATTGACATGCAAGTAAAACTGTCTAATCATATGTACAATATTGCTACTTAAACACTGCTGACATAATCTACACATGTGGCTTTTCTATAAAACAATGTATTTATGTGCTTATGAGAACTACTAAATGTTTCTTACTGTATCATGTGCGTATACAGTGAATAACTAAATGTAATAAGATTGTAAATTTTTAAAATTCTAATTTTGTTCTAATAACTTGTCTTAAATAGGTGTTAAATGGTGATACCCACATGTGCAATAATTTATTGTAAGTCTTGATTATTTAACACGTAACTGTGTAGTCTACTTAATTAATGCAAAAGTGTCAATGGACACATTATCAATACTTCTTAGCAAAAGATGTAAGCAAATTAGAAGTCATTCACTACATCTTCTGTTACATAAACGTGCATATGTTATCACTTGCTCATTCTATATAAAACCTTAATTGAATACGTAATATGCATCAAAATGTAACAGTGTAGATTTACTTTGTGAAATACCAAAAATCACAAAACACACAAAATGATTAAGAATATATATGAATAACTGTTTTTTGTCCATCCCAGGAGCAACCAAAGAATTCAGCCTAAAGATATTTAAATAATTAAATAATAAAAGTAATGTAAAACCTTATGCTATGTCTATTGAGTATTATTTAAATACAATTGGTGTGACAGAGGTATAGTATTGATCTCCATGTCTTTCATTGGGCTGTGACTGTGCACTAAGAACCCACTACCTGCTCGAGGTGGTGCCACAAGCATCACCTGCCTCAGCCTGTGCAACCCTTCACTTTAATAACCACTCTGTATTTGGTATGTACATGTATACCATTGAAGATCATCCGGCCACTTCAGCTGTAGCTCTGCAGTCAGTATCCACTGCCTGGTCTGGGGATGGGGAGAGACTGTGCTGGGGGCTTGCTAGCTGAGGCTGTGGAACTCCTCAGAGTTCTAACTTGTGTGCAGCTGACATGAAGTAGGATTAGTGTTCTTGTCCATGCCTTTAGTTGGGCTGTGCATTTGTACTCAAAATCCAGTTCTTGGTCTGCAAGGGTTTGGACACTGGCTGGTTGAGGTTGTGCAAATGATCACTGATCTATCTTCTCCACATCTGGTATGAGGCAGGTATACCGTTCATGTCCATCTCTTTATTTGGGCAGTAGGTCTGCACTCAGCATGCAATTCATGCTCTGTGGGTGGGAGATACAGTACGGGCATTGCTTGGTTCACTCCATGCAACTCATGAGTCTAGTAAATACCATGCACATAGCTTCACATAGGCATACCATTGATGTTCATAGACTGACTTAGGTTGTGGCTCTACACTCAGCATCCAGTACCTCTTTGTGGCAGTGGCTACAGTGCAGGGGCTATTGCCTGGCTCAGCCCATGCAACTCTTCACTGTTCTAAGTTGTATACAACTCATAAAAGGTAACCATACTATTTATGTATATGGCTTTATTTGGGCTGTGCCTCTGCACTCAGCATCCAATTCCTGGTCTGGGTCTGTGGGGCAAACATAGAAAAGAAAGTACAGTGAATCATTTTGTAACAGTTACATATGTAGATTCAGGAATGCACAACAACAGCTGTTAATAACAAAGTGTTACAGAATGTCTTTCACATGTGTAGATCATAAAATATCCACACACAAGGTTTGTCACTAGTTTAATTTTTGATGTCTATTAACTTTGCTTGCATGTGCAAGTACAAGCAGTTTTCTACACCGCACATCACCTATATGTTTCTATTCTGTTTACCCTACCAGTTTCCTGTGCAATTCTGTATTTGACCAAATAAACATTTGTAGTAGGTACCACCTCTGCAGTTAACACATAACACTGACGTGGTATGAAGTTCCATATATTAAATGTCCATTATGTATATGTTCTATCTTACAATAGTGATGTGACTGCATACAACCCAGTCTCCCTCCACCTCATAATTGAAAACACCACATCTGTACCTGACTTGTTAGATGTCTTCAAGAGAGAAAGTGCCACACCATCATGCATCTAACAACAAAGCTTCCAGTGAGCACAAGTGGTCAAAATTGTTATACGCATTAGCTACTAACCGACAGCAAACGTGTGCCACTATCATAACATAGTTCTTGTACTTGTAACACTCTTAATAGTAGCACACTGTACCGTTCTAAGTGAAACATGTGTCTGTGGCTTCTCATGAGCCTTAAAAAGAGCTATATATATTCATGACATACATTAATACAACATTTTACTGCTGTTTAACTTCTTCTCTTTGCACGTCTTAACATTATGAGTTCTACTACCAGTCTCCTATGTCTTACTAAACTGTACTGCAATGCCATATTCTCACAGGTATCATCATTGTACCATGCTTAAAACTGAAAAAAGAAAAGTATTCTCTCAATTTAAATCAATGACTTACCTTACCCAGGTGTGTATGAGACTAAGGTTTGTTGCTCTCATAACAAACCTGGGGTTGGCGTCATCTTTAACAGCCTGAACCAAGGCCAGCAGCTCTCTGTCACTCCGGGACTTAGGCATTTTTCAGTCTGTGTAAAAAAAAGTATTTCTTTAGAAACATGTAATATAAGATATATTGTGATTACAGTATCCGACATCCATTTGTCTCTCTTTCACTTAATACAGTATGTAATTGTCAGCCATTGAATTGGCAAATTAAAACCTCTGTATTACTCAAACAATGCAATGCCTCCCACCTCCCGAGTGGCACAAACAGAATAGCAACATGTAAGACACAAGTTTCTTAATATATATATGTTAACGTGTATCCATGTTTGTAACACAGTAGGAAATCAATAGGTTAAGTATTCAGTGAGTGGCCCTAGCTGAGAAGGATTTGTTTTAGGTAGTGGCAACCATCTCTAAATCAAATATATACAACCAAGTGTCATCTTATCAGGGCACAGGGATTTCTTCCTCCACCTCATAAATATGTACCAATCAATGGCACAACTGTTGCCTGATTCATGTACAGTGGTAGTGAAGAGGATGTTGTATTGATACCTGGTGCAGTGTCATTTAAAAAGCAAGAAAAAGGTCTATCACCAATGTAGTGCATATGTGCTTCCAAAACATAAGTGCAGTGCCTCCAAAGTTATCTATCCCCTGTGTCACAAGCATGTAATTCCAATGCGCATTCCAAGATGAGATCATGCATTCTCTTCAGGTCTATGAACTTTCATCATATAGCCAGCAGTACTATAGTGGCTGCCATTCACTGTGGCGCCATGTGATTATTTTCTTTTGCTTTCTTCATAACTAGCTTGACCACAAGACATAATTGAACAAACCTGTGTTGTAATAGTAGTGGTCGATGTTCCTGTTGTGCCCACAACTGCTAAGATATTTTAAACATTAGTGTTTTAATAGAATTGCATCACCCACCACCTCACACTGTTGTCTTTTGCTGAGACAGCATTACCTCTAAAAAACCAGTGTGACAATTATACAATTGTTACAGTACTTAAATCATCATTCAATGTAGCATCATTGTGTACTGTTGTTGATTATGTAAACAACACTAAAAACATGATTACTTACTTTTGAGTTGTTAGAAGACAAAAAAGACAGAATCACTTTATAATTGTTCACAATCTGTTGAAACAAATAGACATGAACTATTAGAAAACTGTCAATAGCCAAAGAAAGCTATCAATATCTGTACATATCTCACTGATATAAACTCCACATATGTTAGGACACTCATGAGTCATACAGTGACAGTCAGGTAATCCCCCCAATGTAACATTTATTGGACTGTGAATTGAAACCCAGAGCCCGAGTAGAGTCTTGCACATCAGCAGTATACCTCCATGATGGCAACTGTACACATCTTGGAACACTTAGTACCTGCATAACATTAGTCACACTATAGTTCCCTTCCCTAGAACAGGTAATACATGCCAAATGCAGAACCACACATGAACAACAGTAATGTAGAAATATAGAACAGTTACCTCATTCCCATTGCATGCGATTTAGAACAGTGAGCAGTTGCACAGCTTCAAGCAGCCAACAGCCCACCACCCCCCAGACTAGCCACTGTATCCTCAGTATAGACCCACACTACAAACAAAGCTGTAGACATGAATGGTATACCTCCTTACAAGCACCTGCACACATACCACAACACTTAGTAGTTACACACCAGTATTGATGAATACCCCATTACCCAAATAAACACATCTACATCTTGAGTGCAGACCAGAGTACAAATAAACCCATAGACATTAACATAATAACTCCTTCATACCACCTGCACACAAGGTAGAATACTGAGGAGTTAGTAGATGCACAGTAGCATCCAGGCAATACCACCCCCATATGTACTAGATCCTGACTGCAGACAGCAAGCTAACAGAACCCATTGACATAAATAGTATAACTGCATCATTTTTTTTATTGCAGTTCTGTTTGTCCACTACTGCAGTGCTTTACCAATGCAGGCATCCACCCACCTGCTCTGCGCAAAGGCAGAGATGCAGGCTCACTCACATGATGGGTGTTGGGGGGTCTGGCACAGCCATAACCAATATGCTGAAGGGCTTCTCTGTCCCTAACAGCTGGACCGGCGCAGACCCACTTCCACCACTGTTCCACAACAGTCCTCCCCGCATGGCAGGGCGTAGCCATAAACCTGTTCGGTTCCTCCCAGCCTTTTTCTATTTTCTCCCCAATAAGAGCATGGATGTGCAATGGCATCCATGCACGAACATGCAGACATCCACTGTGCTGCCCCTTCCAGACACTCACACATCCACAGTACCACCATACAACCCCAGAGACTGCCAAACCAAGATCTGTATCCCACCCTTTCCCCAGTAGTGGTACAGCAGTCATCATCTGGTCAATCCCAGTCCTCCCTACCAACTCCAAATGGTATGTGCCCATTCCCAAACCCAGATCACTGGTGTGTCGAGCTGTGGCACCACTGAGTCAACTCTTGGTGCCACTAGGCCACATAATGCATCATGCAACTCCACAGGAGTTAGAACACTGAGGAGTTGCATGTCCTTAGCCAAGGAATGTCACCCTCCCCCAGAATCAACCCATACTGCATCCTCAGTAGAGACTCATGGGCAAACAAAAGCTGTGAGTTGTAACAGTACACATATCTTAAACCAGGTGAACACATGTAACAAAATCGAGCAGTTGCACAGCCACAGTCAACCAATCTTCCCCCCCTCCAGAACAGGTATTACATCCTGAGTGCAGACCAATATCCCAAGCAACTCATAAACATCAATGTCATACCTCCCTGATAGCTATAGCAGGTATTGGATGTTCACTGAACACTCAGACTCTAAGCTATAGACAATGCATGTGTGTATTGTGAGTAAGTTGTTCTACTTTTTGACCAGTTAAATTGGCTCTTAAAAGAGCCATTTTTGTCACTGCCTATGACATGTGCTTGACAGATATTGTGGTGCAGGAACACATCACAGAAGTGTAAAGATGCCATTTCAAAGGTCCCCAACAAAAATATTGTTACCTGTGCTCGAGAGATGCACACCATCTTTTAGATACAGCCAATGTTTGTCATATGCAATTTGGGGGTGATGAATAGTGTGCATTCCCATAGCACGGAGGAATCCAGATATTTGTATTTTTACATTTCTCCATGATCTTTCAAGTGCAGAACAGTAATCCTCACCTTTCCAGATCATTTGCTGTGTAATGTCTGAATACAGAATTTTACAACCTAGTAACATACAGAAAAGTTGCAGCAAGTCAGACTGTGCAGCTTCTATTATATCAATCGCCCTTTTGTTCCCCAAATCATTACCTCCAAGATGGATAAGGATAATGTCTGGTTATGGGTGAGTTTCCAGCAAGTGGTACATGGTTGGCAGAGCTGCACCCATTTCATCCACCCTTCCCAAATCAAGACACTGAGCAGTCAGGTAGGTGCAAGTCATTGCCAAAATGACTACTAAAACTGCTGCCTTTCCCACCAGACTTGATCCCACAATCCATATACTCACTCTTGATTTTTCTGCCATGCTGAGTAAGAAACCTGTAAAACTCAGATGAAGAAATATCAAATGTGTCTGTCTGACTACTAAGCACTACCAAGCCTAATCAGCAGACTGAGTTGTGATGAGTTCTATCTGTAAGATAGATGCAGTGAGAAACAATCACAATTAATATTCTGATCCCAGATTGGCTAATACAGGCAAAAAGATTTAGTTATGTCTGTAAAGGCTGTTTCTATTGGTATTTTGTTTATTAAACATTTTTTTTTATTTTGATGGAAGAATACTGCCTGGTCATTGGCCACACTTAATCACTTGCCAACAATAACCATTTCCATTGGATGAAGTTAGTAGTCATTTTGGTCAATGAAGCTCAACTCCTCTCGTTCTCAGCTAGCAGCTTGGTGGTGAGTGGAAGCATAACTATGTACCTCACAGACACAGTTTTCAACAGTTTAATAATCAACTATTTGTTTTAATTCTGTTACTGTACTATACTGCACTTGATATGTGCCTACAACCCACCTAAAAATAGCCTGCCCAGACTCTCCTCCCTGCTCGACTGTATCAGTAATACAGTGGGTCTCAATGAAACTCTCGTGCTAGGTGACTTCAACCTCAATTGGATGGGGGCTCATCGCAAATTGTACGAACCCCTGCTCTCGGGCCTCACACTTAGCCAAGTCATTAACGAACCCACCCGGCTCTCCTCTAGGGGGTGCTTGGGAACCCTTATCGATTGGCTCCTGTCGAACAGGCCTGCAAACATCCTATCCTCAGGCACTCTCCCTGATGCCATCTCTGATCATTCCCCTATCTACTGTGTGTGGGGCATCTCCCCACCTAAGATCCCTAGCAAAATCATCGAACTGAGGGACTATTCCAAGTTTAATCCCCACAACTTCCTGGACGACCTCCTAGCTGTTGACTGGACTGGTGTCACCAGCTCCACTGACCCCTCATGAGCTCTGGACCTATTTTTAGCCAAGCTAGTCCCTCTTCAGAACAAACATGCCCCCCTTACTAGGAGAAGGGTGAGGGGCACCGTCACAAAATGGCTAAACAGAGACCTACTCTCCCTTATGAAAGCCAGGGATAAATGCTGGGCATCCTACAAGGCCTCCTTTAGCATCCACGACCTGATGGCCTATAGACACCTCAGAAACACCTGCAAAAGGGCCATCCGCTCAGCAAAAAGTGACTTCTGCAAGATGGAATTACTCTCCTCCAGCTGTAACCCGAGGAGCTTCTGGCAACATATTAAAAATGCCATTGGGGGATCGGCTAAAGCACAGGTCACTGACCTACTTATCGGTGGGATCAGCTGTAATAACCCCCAAACCATCGCCAATGCCTTCAACTCTCAGTTTTTCCGAACTGCCCCACCTCCCTCCTGCCCCTCTCGTCCCGCCTCCCAGGTGCCCCTCCTCCCGGTCTTCACCCGGCCCCTTCCAACTGAGGTCAGTAACTCCCAATGAGACCCATAAGCTGCCTCCAGCCTCTCCCCCATAGCGGTGCAGTGCATGGCACTCTCGAGCCGAAACTCCTCAGGCTTGGTGCCCACCTCCTTGCCAGACCCATCCGCACCTATTCAACTCCTCCATTAACTCAGGGATCATTCCCAACCTGTGAAAGTGGCCAAAGTTGTTCCTATCCTAAAACAGAGGGAATCCAAGGACCCCAGAACTACCGCCCCATCGCCATTCTGTCCGCACCCAGTAAACTGCTCAAAAAAGCCGTTGCCTCCCAGCTCTCCCAATACATCCTGGACTTCAATATACTCTCTCCTGCCTCAGCACGGCTTCAGGAAAGGGTACAGCACGTCCATCACCCTAGCCACTGTCACCTCCTGATCAGGGCAGGCACCGATCTAAGCAATCTCACTGGGCCATTTTCGTCGACCTGTCCAAAGCCTTTGACAGAGTTAACACCTCCTCCTTGGTTCCTCACTCTCACCCTCGGTTCTCCCTCCGCCCATGCCTGGTTCCAAAATTACCTTTCCAACCGACAGCAATACACCTACTTCAACCAGACATCCTCCAACCTTTCCCCTGTCCTCTGTGGTGTCCCTCAGGGGTCCGTCCTTGGTCCGACCCTATTCTCACTATTTGTCAATGACCTATCTTCCGTCCCGACCCATGCCCACTCTACCCTCTACGCAGATGATCTCGTCCTCCTGGCCAGCTCGAGGGACATCTCAACTATTAACTCCCAGCTTAACTCCGACTTTGAACGTATACATACTTGGCTGGGTGACCACAGGCTCACCCTCAATCTCAAAAACTCAGCTTATTATTTGGGTCCTCGAACAAATTAAAATCCTGCCCTGCTCCCAGCCAGCATCCTCGGGCCGATGGCTCCCCCGAGACAGTTACCCACTAATGTACATAGGTGTCACCCTCGACCAGCAGCTTGACCTCACCCCTGCACATCCGTAACATCTGCAACACCTCAAATTGCAAGCTTGCCCTAGCTTATCATGCCAATAGCTGCCTCACCCCTGCTGCCCGCCTAGCCCTCGCCCGGGGTCCTCCTCCTCTCTCTGCTATGGCCTCATCACTTTTGCCCCTGTCCCCAAAACCAGCCTATCAAAATGGGACTCAGCCTACAATAATGTCTGCCACTTCGCACTGTCCGCCCCTCCCCTCACCCACCGGTTTGATCTCTACAACCACCTAGAGTGGTTCCCCCCGGAGAAACACCGGTCCTTCATTATAGGCAACTTCACTACAACATTGTCCGCTCTGGCCCCCCCCCTTGTCCTTCCCTTAACCCTAGAGCCCCATCCTACCACCTCAGGCCTGGGACAACCCTAAGAACGCCTCATTCCTAGGACCCAGACCTCGCGGCAGATCGATCCTTCCACATCTTTGCCCCCAAACTTGGAATTCCTCCCAGAACCTGTCAGGGCCTCTCCTCCCATCTAAGCTTAAAACTTCCTCTGAATTTCCTGAAACCGTCTCCCCCCCCCTGCACTCATAACCTACTCAGTCGCCCCTCCCTCCACCCAGGCTCAGGTGGGGGCCTCCCTCCTCTCCGCCTCCCTGCCCCACTCGCACTTCTCCCAAGCTCCATCCCAATAACCTGGCCCATCCCCCCGCCTTTGTCACCCCCTGCCTGCACTTACCATTGTCACCGCTACTATTCTATGCATAGTGTTTACCTTGTTATGTATTCCACCTACCCATGCCTATGAGTTATTTCCTATGTTCTTCCTGTATCCCTCCATATACTTTTATTGTAATGCCTAGCTCTCCTCTTGACTTTTCCCTACCCTGTAATCTGTCTAATCATGATGTCTGACTCCGGTAACTCTCCCGGGTCACACCTTTTCTGTAACTGTGATGTACACCGTATGATGCCTGTAATCCTCCCGGGTCGCACCTGAAAATAGGCACATGGCTGTCTAGTGTGCTTACCCGGTTAACAAAAGCAAATAAATAAATAAAATAAATTATTACAGCTGTAATTATTCAGTGGTTAGTATGTGTTTTCCGAGAATTAGTGATATTATCTATTTGACCTACTACTAAGTTTAAAACTGTCTCTGATTACAGTTACACAATTAATACCATCTTAGCATAGCAAGCAGAGAATGTAACTCCCAGTTAGCATTGTAAATAGAGTAAAATAAGTACTTCTTAAAACAATTTGTTGTGCTGGTCTCACACAACAATTCACCTACTGGAACAAAGTGTAGTAGAAACAAAATGCACTAGATTTGCTCTTTCTGCAAGAAGGCTTAAATGTTGGCAAATGTCTTATTTTAATGGCAAACTGTTACAAGCAATGGTTAATTTGGGGTAGTATGACCATGGTGACATGATTGTTTGCTCTGGGACACTCTTTATATAAGTAGCAGAAACAGTCAAACCAAATAACAATAAAACCTTTAAATTTAACTTCCACCAACAAGAGATAGCTAAACATTGGTAAAAACAGCATCAATCATGGCACAGTGCTTGCAATGCTGTTAAAAACCCTCATAGATTGTTTCCATGTAGCTTATTAGTAAATTGGCATGTTTTAAAATTAGGGATTGATCAGTTCTTACAATTCTACCCCTGGAGCTGCTGCTGCTTGTCTCACAGTGTCAAAATGGCCTCTGAACTATTATTCTTTGATTGTATTGGTTGATAGTAGTCACATGGTGAAGTTAGCCATTTCTTTGTTTGTGAGACTGCAAAATCCTTGATCCTGACTTACATTGTTCGCGAAGATCAACCATGAGCATGCAAAATATTTGATCATGAAAATAAAGCAAGATTTCCATACTGTACTCTGTGCAGTTTAAAAACTGGAATTTTTCTAATAGTTTTTAACAGAGTGAGCAGTCATGAGTGTCTCTATTACTTATCAGACATCAATATGACAATAAAAAACATTTTTAAAAAGTTTTAAACAATTTTACAATATTCTAGAGATCTTTGATCATGAGCGTGCAAATTCTTTGATCGCAGCTCGGTTTGACCATGAGGATCATCCGTGACCATGCAAATTCTTTGATCGCGAGAATAACACAAGATTTGAATTGCCAAAGAGAATAAATTGAAAACTACCATATTTTTTCACTAGTTTTGAATGCACTGTGTAGCCATATGTGTTTGTATTACTCAGAACACCTGGATGTGGCAGTAAAAATTAGTCTCCAATGTTTTTTAACATTTGTGTAGTAGTTTTTATTCTTTGATCAAGAGTGAGCAAAATCTTTGTTCACAGCTTGGTTTGACTGTGAGGATCGTTCGTGACCTTGCATATTCTTTGATTGCGAGAATAACGCGAGATTTGAATTGGGGAAGATGAGTAGTTTAAAAGAAACATGTTTTTAACTAGTTTTTATTGCAGCATGTACCCATGTGTGTTTTTATTACTTAGAACATGTGGATGTGACAGAAATAATTATTTTTTCAGCGTCTTTTAAAATGTAACAGTATTTTTAATTTTTGATCGCCAGCGAGCAAAATCTTTGATCGCGACTTGGATTGTTCACGAGGATCATTCACAAGCTTGCAAATTCTTTGATCATGAGAATAACGTGAGATTTGAACTGCTGGAGATGAGCACTTTAAAAAAATCTGTTTTTTTCATAGATTTTTAACACACCATATAGCCATATGTATTTTTATTGCTTAGGAGAACTGTCTACCACAATAACTATAATTAGTAAATGTTAACTACCATTTTATTGTATTTTTATGATCTTTGATCGTGAGCACACAAATTCTTTGATCGCGACCCGCTTTGATAATGAGGATCCTTCGTGAGTCAGCAAATTCTTTGGTCGTGACAAAAAATGTGAAATTTGGCATGTAGAACTTGTGTAGCTTTGTGAAACTTGAGTTTCTTACTCAGTTCAACATCTGCTTTATGGTAATATGTACTTAAATTGGTCAACATAGGTAATATAATGCCTTCCAGATTCTATAAAGAGCTCCAGCTGCACCGTCGTGCATAATTAAACCCCTGTGCATTATGTTCATTGGGCAATGGTACCCACCCTATCACACTATAATTACTTCCTTAGCTATCTCATTTTTTGTAAAGAGTCAGCTTGCAAATTGCATACCATGGCTCCAATTCTAGAACATTTTGCAAGTTGCTGGCAAAGACAACTGGTGCCAAACGTCATTGTGACATACACCCTGCAGCCTATTCTGGAAGGGGTAGGGTTTGCGCAGCTAACTCCTGCAACTTGTGACAGGTGTAAAGGCACATCAACTAACAACCATACCTGAGAGGCATGTCACAAGTCACAGCCCCTCCAGCAAGTATAAGTCACCCCTCAAAACTCCGCAAGGCAGCTGTGTCCCCACCCCACCAGCCAGTCCCTCACTCAAAGTAAATGCTGAAAATGACTAATTATTCAATAACCCCAAGATGCCTGGCACTCTAGTAGCACTTGCCCAGTCATTCATTTCAGATCGATCTATACAGTAAGGATTCAAGTGGTGCTCACTCGGCAGCTGACCATCCAGGAGAGGGGTGGAATGTGCCACTCATTGGCTAGCAATCAGGGTGGCAGGGACATGTGGGTAGACCATGACTGCTATGTGGGGAGAGGTACTGGCATTAGACTACCAAGCATCACAGGGTAATGTCATTATGCTCCATTTGTGGCAGTTAGTTCATTATAGTTATTAGTGTGGGTGGGGGGCAGCTGCACTGCATGGTGCTAGCATTGTGGGGTCAGAGCATGATGTCTGTGGGCTGCCCTCAACCACATTGAGGTTTTGGGGGTTCTGGGTGGGAATGCAAGATGACCAGCTGAGCACATCTGCCTGTGGTGTGGTGCTTCTGGGTTGCCCTATGTAGCACTGATAACACTGTTATGGGCATGAGGGGAATCCTGGAGTAGAAACAGCAGGTCACCAGATCCCCCCAGAGGACTTATGTAGACTTACACCACCAAGTACTGGTGTTACTTACATTGCTGTTTCTCCTCAGTAGCTTCATCCACAATCCCGACATTGTGCACTTTGTTGATGTCCTACTGGAACAGGCTGCAACTCCTGCTGTAAAACCCATAACACCATGTCACAGCAGGTTTATTGACACAACTGCTGCCGTAACTACTGTTTGGCAAAAGTGGCCTGCAACATGTCGAAGGTCACATTGTACAGTTCTGCAACTTGCAACTGTGCTGTAAGCAGCTACTTGCAGCACTCTACTTGGCACAAGTGCTGTTACACAACCAATCACTCTTCTAGAATCTGACCCAATTTAAGATAACACTGTAGTACTCAGAATTATTGAAACTGCTTACACACTGTGATTCACATTATTGCATTTAACAAATACAACTTTTTGTTGTATTACATGCTGTTAATGACTTACGTAGTATGTACTTCTTATGAACCTATAGCACATGACTCTTATACATGACTTCTGAGTCAGTAGTACTAATACTTGCTGTTTTCTTTTCTCTTTCTTAGGAGACTGCAACAGACAACAAATTGAACATGTAATTGAGATCTTCCATCATGACCATTTCCTGTAAAGTCAAAAGACAAATTAAAAGTACTAGGTGTACTGGTGGTTCACTGGCATGCCATGTAAACAGTAAAGGTGTAAGATGTCAGCAGAAGAAAAAGACAATTTCTTCTGTTACATGTAGACATATCACAAGACATGCACATGTGAACAAAGACAACACCTCCCCATGTAATGTAAAAATCAGTAGAATTTCTAAAGGTACTGTGCAGACACAACATCCAGCACTGTCATCAGCAAGTCATACATCTGCGAGACACAAAAAAAATGCTGGATGTGTGACTTCTGCTATGGCACAGCACAGCAAGGCAAATGTTTTCAGAAAAGTTGTCCATCGAGCTAGAATTGATCGTGTGATCTCTAGTATAGTGAGATGCAAAGGGAACAAACTGCATAGTTAGGTTGCATTAATGAAGCTGCGATTGAGAGTAAGATGATTTGTTAATGTGGCTCTTGCAATTCGTTCCCAGTTATGGGCTGAAATGATGTCAGCTATTGATAAATTAAGTTTAAAGATTGATTAGATGAGAAACAAACTATTGTCTTTTGAACACTTGAACAGAGAAAATATCTCTGTGGTGTTTCAAGCAGACTGGTTTCACTCAGAATATTCAGGAGCATTCTTCTGGGAAGAGACATACCATGTACACAATAGAAATGTCAGTTTTACAATTGATGAACATAGTAATGTTCAGAATGTTTTAGTTGTCTCACATGAAAGCCTTGACTTTCATGATGAGACTGCAGTTGAACAGGTTGCAAGCATCCCTAGGTCATCAGCTAAGAAGTGGCCATTTGACACTACATGCAATGTCAGGGAAGAATCTATAATGTCAATTGAAACTTTCCTGTCAGCATTTGCTACCACAAAGAGATCTGTATGACATAGACTGATTCACACCATTGACAAGTGTGAGATTCAGCCTCACACAGGCCTAATGGGGCATTCTCTTGCATGCTTAGACAGCACCAACTGTGACAGTGTGTTCCATCACTTGCACATGGTAGCAGTGCATCACTCTGGCATACGCAAATTTGTACAAAGATTATATCGAGTAAGATCTGTTGTCCGAGACTATATGCACTTTCAAGCATTGCTTGATGATGGAGCTGTAGAAGGACTTGTGGAGTTCATCAAACAGTTGCAAACAACCCATAGATTGAGGTCTAATGCTGCTGTTGATGAACATGCAAATATGATGCACACATCAGTAGTACAAGAAGCTCATCTTCTGAGGAATTTTGGCCGTGAGTTTGCTAAATTTGAAATTAGCAAGACAAAAATTCGATGTGATTTGCATATCATGTGAGTGCCTGTTCTATAAAGAGCAGTGTGTGTCAAGATAGACCTGCAGAACATTTCACACTGGAATGTTATGTGGAGGCATTTTCATGCATATCTTGTGTTAAAGACAGACTTTGCAGAAGTTGGAACTGTGTCACTGTGTGCTTACTGTTGTAACAAGATTAAGAGTGACACTTTATCTCCTCACTCTGTACTTAATAAAATGGAAGTTGAAGTAACTCCTACTGAGATAGCAGTCTTGAACTTGTTTGAACAGATTCTAATTCAGACCATGAAGCCATTTCAAACAATTATCAGGCTAAATACAAGGATGCAAGACCTACCAAACAAAGAACTGTTACGGTCTCTGAATGGCTCTGTTGTATATTTGCCTTTGCCTTTGCAAGAAAATGTTAACACTATTTCTCAGGATAATAGTGTAGTCATCTTGGTGAATGGTGTCCCAACTAAGGCAAGAACAATATGGCAGGACATAGTCAATGTTGAGAGGTGAAGCATGCTTTGTGATACCTAAGGGAGCATATGATGTTTTTTATGCTGACATTGACTATCGACACATTTGCTGAGCTTTACAGGAAATGCTGTGGAAAACTCTGACAAAGCAATACTGGAGAAGGTTGACATCACATCTGTACAGAATGTCTATGAGCAATTCACCATACACCCATTGTATGGGAAGGATCCAGTGATGGATAACATTGAATTATATCAAATAAAGCAAGTGGAGGGCAATCCTGTAAGTATATAGGAGGCTACTCTAGAGGCTCATTGTTTTTCTGATCTGTTTCCACTTGGCTCAGGTGGTCGATTAGATGAGCAAGAAATTCATGTCCCAGGAGCTGACTATAGGACTTCAAGACTTCTACATAAGGATGGCAAGTTTCATAGAAACATTGAATACCTGTTCCACCTTCTTTGGGAAAGTGAACTTAGTGTCCTATCTGCTAGTATTGCTCATACATTGAGACTTGGTACAGAGTTCACTAATATGACAGCTGCACAGTTATTAAATAAATTGCAGAACAAAGATGAAACACTACAAGTCAGTCTTTCTTCCATTTTGTCCGGCATGCGTGGTACTAAAGAATATTGGTACAGATGACACTCTGAGGTGATGTGTATGCTGAGAGAGTTTGGAACAGCAACATGGTTTGTGACACTGAGTTGTGCTGAATACTACTGGGATGATCTGCTTGATCTTTTCAGATGGGCAAACTCTGATGTTGAGACCATACAAAGTACGACTCTCAGTGAGCTATGCTCACTTAATCCAGTAAATGTTTCACATTACTTCCACTACCGGTTCCAGGCTCTTTTGAAGTTCATACTGTCTAAGACAAATCCTCCTTTTGGCATTGTCGAGTACTACTTCTGGAGGGTTGAGTACCAAGCTCATGGAGCGCACTTACACATATTACTGTGGATAAAGATGCCCACATATTGGTGACAGTGAGACAACTGAAATCCTAAGCTTCATATTGAAGTATGTCACATGTCAGATTCCAGACAAGTATGACAGTGCAACACTTTGGGAGCTGGTTCAGAAATTCCAACAACACCTGGCAGCAAGTACTGTCATAGTAAAGCGAAGAACAAGGGACAGTGGTACACTCTGTGCCATTTTGGTATCCCAAGATGAGCTTGTCTGGATGTTTGTTTGAATGATGTCTTTTCCACTATGCGACACCACTTAAAGGAAAAATCAACAAAGCAAGAGTATGAACTACCTCGCAGGGAATCAGAAGTCTATATCAATGACTATAGCCCTTCTCTTCTGTTGATGTGGCAGGCAAACATTGATGTTCAATTTGTTGCTGATAATTCAATGGCTTTGGTGAGGTATGTCACATCATACATCACTAAACATGAGCAGACAAACCTGCAAGAAATGTGGGAAGAGTTGTCTAACTGTGATAGGTCAATGTCTTCTAGACTATGGTCACTGGGACTTAGGACTCTGTCACACTGTGAGTGTGGCACCTATGAAGCAAGTGACTGCCTTACATGTGTCTGTCTCTATGGGAAGTCAGACTACATTTGTTTTTTGAATGTGAACTACAAGCAGAACAGGCATCGCATCCTTAAGAGCCATGAAGAGATTGAGGATCTTGCTGCTACAAGACCAACATCTACAAATATTCTGAAGAGCAACTTAACTGACAACTACTATCCACAGAGCCACAGTGCTATGGACGATATGTCTCTTTGAAGTTGCTCAATGGCATGATTATAAGTGGGGTGTTTCTTCTGACCCAGAGAAGAGCATATATAAAGTCACTGGGTTTGATGGCTCTCTTGTGAAAAAGCAAAAACCATGGCTAATTGACCACTGCAAACTCAGCTTGAATACAACAGAAAGCAAAGAGCATTACTATTTTGCTCTATAATTTCTGTTCAAGCCTTGGAGATCGGGTCTGAATTGAAAGGATTATCTGACACATATGAACAAGAGTTAATGGTATGTTATGATACCTTTAAGAGTCATGTCTCTGACACCTACATTGAGAGACTTGAAATGGAAAAGAATCAGCTGGAGAAAGCTAAGCAAATTCTGGAGGATGATACCCCAGTAACATCACAGGATATGGTTGATGCTGAGGAGAAAGGACTCTTGGTGCCTTCTTCCTCCTAATAACAGCTGTGCTGATGTCAGAGGTAGAGGGTGCACTGCAACAAAGTATGCAGTTATCAGAGTTAGCTACAAACATTGTTGAGAACTTGAACTCGCATCACTCTGTGATATATGGTGTGCAACATGTTATTCAGCACAGTACCAGACACTGTGTTTGTGAGGAGCACACATCAGTGAGGATGTTTGTTAGTGGTGCTGCTGGAACTGGAAAAAGTTTCTTAATTGAGGCTATAAGCAGAGGTGTGCATGACCTTACTAACTCTGCAACTTCAGTTATTGCCACTGCTCCTACAGGTTTGGTAGCTTATAACATAGGTGGTGTCATGCTTCATAGGTTGTACATGTTGCCAGTTGAGCATGGCAAGAGTGGTGATTACAGAAATTGTCATTTGACGTTGTCTCTGAACTGAGGTCAATGTTTGACAAGATGCATTTGCTGATAATAGATGAGATCAGCATGGTTTCAAATGTTCTTCTTACATATGTCCACCTACGTCTACAGGAGATACTTGGTACCGATGATGACATACCATCTGGTGGCAAAAATATTCTTGTTCTTGGGGATCTCCTGCAGCTGGTTCCTGTAAATGGCAAGCATGTTTTCTGTACTCTTTCCGTTGAAGAGGCAAAGATGCATAGGTGGTGTCAATCTGTGGGAGTTCTTCTCATATGTTGAACTGTTACAGAATATGAGACAGCAAGGTGACTTGTCTTACAAAGCATTGCTTGATGAGGCTCGCATTGGTGTATTGTCAGCCATTCATGTTGAAATGCTAGGACAGTGCGTGATCGCTAGAAATAATGCTCCAATTCAGGATGCTTGTGATATCTTTGCACATGTACAGAAATCTGGGATACATGTTGTATGTCTATTCCCAAGACTTAAGCAGTGTGCAGAGTTCAATGAGATCATGATGCAGAGAGAACAGGAACCTATTGTGACTCTTACATGCATAGATACCATAGATGGTGTAAATCTATCATGAACAATGGTATCAAAAATGGTTGAGCAACTCAGAGAGCTCACAAGTGATGTGTCATGTACCACTGCCTTGGAAACTCTGTTACCACTGTGTGGAATGCATCGTCATGCTTCACAGAAACATTGCGTTGACCGAGGTCTTGTGAATGAAGCCATGGGTTGCATCCATGAGTTCCAGTATAATGTGCAGAAGACAACTGTGGAGTTTGTGGTTGTTAAGTTTGACAACTGTGAAACTCCTTGACCAATAGACAGAGTTACAGTCAAGTTTGAGCTTTTCAAAGACATATATGTGACAAGGAAACAATTTCCATTGTGTGCTGCTTATGCAGTGTCTATACACAAGTCACAAGGGCTGAGCCTTGATAGTGCCATTGTAGATATACACACTTGTATATTCAAGGATGGGATGTCTTATGTTGCTTTATCTTGTGTGAGGCAATTGTTTGGACTATACATAGTGAATCTTGCAGAAAGTAAGATACGTGCTAATACAAAATGCATTGTTGAGTACAATAGATTACGTATATTGTACCAACCAAATGCTCCTTTGTTACCAGTTCCCAAATATGTGTCAGGAACAGATGTCTCAATGGATGAAGGGTGCAAATTAAAGAGAAAGCACACAAAGACTCCACAGTCGTTACCTCACCATTCTATTAGTAAGCAGTCTCTCCATCAACAACTCACATCTCCACCTGTGAAGAGATGTATCAGGGTTCACACACTACCAATATTTAACAACAGCACATGAGTAAACTGCTATGCCAATGCTACAATGCAGGAACTTCTCCACATCACTGAGTTTTCTGATGTCTTGAACTCAAGTCAGTCGACACCTCTCTCTGAAGCATTGAAGAGAGTCATTAGAGGTAGTCAAGAGCAGTTGCCCAGTTTACAAAGCTTGACTCTTCTATGACTAACTTTTGCAAAATATGCAGGACAATCAATGTTTGCTGATAATGCACAACAAGATGCCACAGAGTTCATGGTGGGAATGATAAATAGTTTGGCAGATGATGGTATTGATCTGCGTCAACACTTTAAAGTTGACTATGTGTGCAAGTACACAGGTTTGTCACGTGTCCACAAAGAATTACAAGCAACTCGGGACATGCTGTGGTTGTCTGTCTATGTCCCTGAACAGAGATCTCTGAAGTTTCGTAAGTTGTTTGCAAATGCAGAAACTGGTTGGCTGTGTCGAAGATGTGGTCGTTCTTGTGTTTGCACTCTGAGAGTTACATCTTCCAGTTCATACATAATGATTCTATTGCAACATTTTAACTCTCAAGGCATGAAAATCACAACACCAATTTCTCACTTCATTGCTGGAAGAACTATGCTCTCAGGAAGTCAATTTGACACTCATGAAATTATCTTCCATCGCAGCCTATCCATTCACTCTGGCCACTATGTCACTTGGCAAAGGTTCAGAAAGGGATGGGTGGAGTGCAATGATACAGTATGCACTATGAAAGAAAGATTACCAAGGAATCTGAAAGATGCATACATCATCATTCTCCGTTGCACCAATGTTACACAATATGTGGAGGAGTGATGCTATCTGATCACAGCAGCTTACTTAATCAGCATCTTTGCAACAATAACATTCCGCATCTATATTCCGGCAAGATGGCATTTTCTTTCCACCAGTTTACATATTTATTTTCATTTCATAGAAGAAGTAATACCTTTCATCTAAAACTACCGCTGTGCAAAACTACTCATGGTGATCTATGTAATTTACTTCTTGTACACTATCGGTACAGTCCATGTGAATTACTTTGATTTCCCTGCCATTGCACTAAGAGAACCACAACAGTACACCATGTAACAGACTGTAGTGAGCAATTACTTGTTTATCTCACTGTTATTCTGATACATTGATGCAAAACAATATTGTTTTCATCATTTATTGCAATACAATTTCTAGAAACATTTGTATTGTAATATTGAGTATTTGCAACTTTTATGTACTTACTACAATGACTGCCATGTTACTGCTCAAGTAGACTTGAGGGTATTGAGCTGTAATCATTATACAGTCAGTGAGTTATATCTTTTTGCAGGTGTCTCAGTTAATCTTGTATGTTTTTGCACTTGTCACTGTGTATTCATTTGTTTCACAGTGCCATTTTACATGGTTATGACAAAATCAGTAATATAGTAACATGCTTATCAGAGTTGCAAGCACTGTTCTCCACATATTGTGTGAAGAACTATACTTCTTTGAACAATACACATCAGGTTAAGTTCTGATTCCTTTTCCTGTTTTTGTCTACATTCTAGACCTTGACTATGATACTTACTGAACTGACTTCCACCAAAATTCAAGCAGACTTGAGGGTGCTGGATATTATGCACATCAGTTAGTGAGTTATGTCTTGGCAGATGTAGTTATTTGAGTCACATTCACAGCATGACTTTCTACATGATAATGTCATCTGTTAGCACTGCACTGCATTTGTTGAACAGTATCTGACAGGATTATCTGTCACTGTTCTTGGAGTATACTGCCAACACTGGATATGACAAAATCTACCAACACAATGTGACTCAGATTTGTAGATATGTATATAGTGCTGAGCTTCAGATTGAACCTATGTTTCTTACTTAGATTCTCAGCTATTTTTGTTTGTTGACAAAAAAAAAGGAAAAAACAATTGCATACATTTGTTCATTAACTGTCCCAAAACTGTTGTATCCATGCATTTAATGTTATTGCATTGCATTAAGTGCTACTGTTGATATTGTTCATAGCTGAACATAGAGATGTATACATGTGGTTAATTGGCCTATTTCCAGTGTATGTATGTATGCATTTCTATACATCTGTGCAAATGTGTGCAACTGATAATTCGACAGATAATGCCAAAAATGATTGTGTACTTCTGCTCCACAATGCAAACTATTGGTATGCTCCTGCTTTTATAGGATCGTCCATATTTTGGAGGTTGGATGAGGAATTTTTCCCAGTTCCATAAATGATAAACATTTCAAAAAACACATTGATTTGGAGATGAACCAACCTTTTCAGCATGAGTGAGAAAATGGCTGATATGTGCTGTCTTCACCACAGCATGATATTGGCAATAATTTCTCAAATTATTTACTAGCTTACTAATCTAGTAACACTAAAACCAATGGCTATATATGTTACTGCCATTGTATGATATAACATACACTTGCTCTTTCTATATCTATCTAGATATATATACATATTTATTTAAGAACCCACTACCTGCTCAAGGTGGTGCCACAAGCATCACCTGCCTCAGCCTGTGCAAACCTTCACTTTAATAACTACTCTGTATTTGGTATATACATGTATACCATTGAAGATCATGCTGCCACTTCAGCTGTAGCTCTACAGTCAGTATCCACTGCCTGGTTTGGGGATGGGGGGAGAGGCTGTGCTGGGGGCTTGCTAGGCTGAGGCTGTGGAACTCATCAGAGTTCTAACTTGTGTGCAGCTGACATGAAGTAGGATTAGCGTTCATGTCCATGCCTTTAGTTGGGCTGTGCATTTCTACTCAAAATCCAATTCTTAGTCTGTGAGGGTTCGGACACTGGCTGGTTGAGGTTGTGCAACTGCTCATTGTTCTAACTTCTCTACACCTGGTATGAGGCAGGTATACCATTCATGTCCATCTCTTTATGTTGGCAGTGGGTCTGTACTCAGCATGCAATTCGTGCTCTGTGGGTGGGAGATACAGTGTGGGCATTGCTTGGCTCACTCCATGCTACTGATGAGTCTGGCAAATACCGTGCACATAGCATCACATAGGCATACCATTGATGTTTGTAGACTGTCTTGGGTTGTGGCTCTACAATCAGCATCCAGTACCTCTTTGTGGCAATGGAGACAATGCAGGGGCTATTGCCTGGCTCAACTCATGCAACTCTTCACTGTTCTAAGTTGTATACAACTCATAAAGGTAACTATACTATTTATGTATATGGCTTTATTTGGGCTGTGCCTCTGCACTCAGCATCCAATTCCTGGTCTGGGGCTGTGGGGCATTGCCTAGCTGATGCAGTGCAACTCATGACTATCGTTACTAGCATGCACTCAGTATTACAAAGCTATACCATCATGCTTACTTTGGCTGTACCTCACCACTTAGCATCCAGTACCTCTTCAGGGCAAGGTGGGTGCATACATTCTGTGCCTGAGGCCGTGCAACCCCTCACTGTTCTAACTTGTGTGCAGCTGGTACATAGAAGGTATACCATTCATGTTGACATGTTTGTTTGAGCTGTGACTCTCTACTCAGCATCCAATTCCTGGTCTGACAGGTAGTGGGCATTCCCTGGCTGAGGCCATGCAACTCATGAATGTAGTAATGAGTATGCACTTGCTGTCACAGAGATATACCATTCATGTTAATGACCTTACTTAGGCTGTAGCTCTGTACTCACCATCCAGTCCCTCTTCCATAGGAGTGGGGGGTATTGTATGGCTCAGCCCATAAAACTCTTCAATGTTCTAACTTGTGTGCAGCTGGTATGAGGGAGGTATACCATTTATTTCATGTCTTTATTTGGCCTGTGGGTCTGTACTCAGCTTCCAGTTCCTGGTCTGGGGTGGGTGTGAGTGGAAGCATTGCCTAGCTGAAGCCATGCAACTCCTCAGCATCCTACCTTCTGTGCATCTGGCATGAGGGAGGTATAACATTTATGTCTATGTGTTTATTTCACCTGTGACTTGGCATTAACCATGCAATCCCTGCTCTAGGTAGGTGATGGGTATTGCTTGGCTGAGGCCATGCAAGCCATGAGTGTAATAACTACTGTGAAGATGGTACAACTATACTGCTGATCTTCATAGACTTAGTTGAGCTGTAGCTGTGCACTCAGCATCAAGCACCTCTTCAGTGCAGAGGGTAAAGGGGCAGTGCCTGGCTCAGGCTATTTAAATCATCACCATTCTAATTTGTGTGCAGTTCATAAGATGCAGGTATACCATTTATATCCATGGTTTTATTTGGGCTGTGGTCTCCACTCAGCATCCAATTCCTGGTCTGGTGGAGTGGAGGCATTCCTTGTGTGAGACCATACAACTCATAAATATCATAACTAGAATACAGCTAGTATCACAGAAGTATACCGTTCATGTTAATGACCTTATTTGAGTTGTAGCTCTGCATTCAGTATCCAATACCTCTTTTGGTGGGTGTGGTGGGGGGGATTCTGTGGCTGAAGCCGTGCAACTCCTCACTGTTCTAACTTGTGTGCAGCTGGTATGATGAAGGTATACCATTAATCTCAATGTTTTTATTTGTGCTGTAACTCTCTACTCAGCATCCAGTTCCTGGTCTGATGGGTTCAGGGCATTCCCTGGCTGATGCCATACAACTGTTTAATGTAGTGATGAGTATGCACTTGCTATCACAGAGGAATACCGTTGATGTTAATAACCTTACTTGGGCTGTAGCTCTGTACTCAGCATCCAGTGCCTCTTGGGTGGGGGTGGGGGATTATCTGGCTGAGTCCATGCCACTCCTCAGTGTTCTAAGTTGCATGCAGCTGGTATGAGGCAGGTATACTATTTATTTCCATGTCTTTATTTGACCTGTGGGTCTCCACTCAGCATCCAATTCCTGTTGTGGGGGAAGCAGGTGGGATGGGGGACATTACCTGGTTCACTCCATACAAGTCATGAGTGTACTAATGACTATACAGTTGTCATCACAGAGGTATACCATTCATGTTAATGGCCTTATCTGGCTGTAGCTCAGCACTCATCATCCACTATCTCTTTGGTGGGGATGGGTGAGAAGAGACATTGCATAGCTGAAGACCCGAGAAAGAATAGAAAAGTAGAAAGTTGTGCAAGTTGATGGGAGCGCAGGGCCCCCTTGGGCCCCACGCTCCCACCAACTTGCAAGTTTCTGGATACATTACACACCTAACAAGAAAAAACTACATTGACAGCAGCAAGACCAGGTACCGCACAAATTTCAAGCCACTACCACAATAGAAAACGCTGTTTGCAGAATGTGAAATACGCGGCGCAATATATCCACAAAAAATATTTTCTCCAACACATAAACAACAAAGTTTGCATCTGCAGGACATGGTGTAAACACCCTCCAAATTCCAAGTAAAAAGACCAATCTGTTTCCAAGATATTTAAGGTCAAAGATTGTGAAAATTGGATTATTTATTCCATTATAAAATCTGACCATCTTGTCCCTCCCTCATGATCAAAGATGGCAATCAAAGAATCTCGTGACCAAAGAATTTACAGGCTCATGATCAAACAATTTGTAAGCCCACGGTCAAAGAATAAAAAATGGTGAAACTCAAGTTTTAGGAAGAAGTTAATGAAACCACCACCGTGCCTTGATAGAAGGAAGCCCCCTGAACAAAACCCACACTCATTTGTGTTCATTGCCCTCATCTGGACTGAGAAATTTGAATTTTTCAAATGGGCATCTGGTAGTCACTTTGCAATCAAAGATGGCGGTCAGAGACCCTCAAGATCAAAGAATTTGCAGCCTCGCGATCAAACAAATTGGAGGCTCATGGTCAAAGAATAAAAAATGGCAAAACTCGAGTTTCACACAGAAGTTCATGAAACCACCACCATGCCTCGATAGAACGAAGCCCCCTGAACAAAACCCACCCTCATTTGTATTCCTAGGCCACCCCTGGCCTAAGTAATTTGAATTTTTCAATGGCCCATCTCGTTGCGTCCTCACGATCAAAGATTGCGGTTGAAAAATCTGGCAGTCGAAGATTTTGCAGGCTTGCGATCAAAAAAATTTTTGCCTCATGATCAAAGAATAAAAAACGGACAGATTAGAGTTTTAGACAGAAGTTCATGAAACCACCTCCATACCTCGATAGAATGAAGCCCCCTAAACAAAACCCACCCTCATTTGTATTCGTAGGCCACCCCTAGCCTGAATAATTTGAATTTTTTAATGGGCCATCTCGTCGCATCCTCATGATCAAAGATCAAGGTTAAAGAGTCTGGCGGTCAAAGAATTTGCAGGCTAGCGATCAAAGATCGTTAGCTAGCCGCGATCAAAGAATAAAAAATGTTGTAACTATATTTTTTGACCATTTCACATGAAACCAAAGGCATGGGTCAATAGATTGAAACCCCCTGAGTAAAACCTATGCAGGTTTTACTTCAGGAGTGAACCCTGAGCCGAGATCATTTTTTTCTAACGGAATTTTAAAAACAAGATGGCGGACTTCGCGATCAAATAATTCTCAGGGACAAAGATTCTTTGACCACGAGGCTGCAAATTCTTTGACTGCCAGGTGGGACCAGATGGCCAGAACCCCATTCTTTGTTCGTAAAATAACCATATACATTTTCCCATTGACTTATAATGGGAACTTAAAAGTGGCATAACTTTTGAATGCCTTAATATTTTTTCACCAAATGAAAAGTGACAAGTTCAGCCAGCTAAACTCTTTCAGATGAGCCATCTCACAGAGCAGCACACTGCATGATGGCCACACAGAGCCACAGACAATATCCCCAAAATTGCCCCCAAACTGGATAATTTTGCATTTTTCAGTGTTTTCATGTGCAAAGACTGTAAATCCAACCAAAATTTGGTAGATCAAGAGATCTACCATGCTCCACCGTGTATACCAAATTTCAGGCAAATCTGTTGAATGGGTCCAAAGTTATTAACGCACAAAAGTTTGACTTTAACATAGAAGTGCCTTCTTAACTCTAACTATAGTGACACAACCGTGCCACTATAATATAAAATTTGTGGCAAAAACTCTGTTAAATGCATCAGTTAGGGTTGTTCCACAGTGACAAAAGTGAGGAAATTCGATGTTAGGGTTCCCACCCCCCCTTGCACCTCACCCCCAACCCGCCCCCACCAACAGGCATCGGGGTGTACGTTGGGGTCATCGGTCCTAATTCTCACCCCATCCCATGTGCAAACAAGCAGTATAGGAGAATGGAGTGAGAGTTAGGACCAACAACCCCAATGCACACCCCGATGCCTGTTAGTGGGGGTAGAGTGGGAGTGGGGTGCCAGGTGGGTTGGAACCCTAACATCAAATTTCCTCATTTTTGTCATGTGGAACAACCCTAACTGATGCATTAAACAGAGTTTTTTGCCACGAATTTCACTTCTTTTTTGAGAATGTGCACTATAAATAGTGAAGTAACGGCAATGCAAATGCAAGCACAAATGCTAAAGCACATGGTGATGCAAACGTAAATGATAACACAAACGGTAATACAAACACAAGTGCAAATGTTAATGAAAACAGAAATGCAAATGCAAGCGCGTACGGAAATGCAAACCGTAACGCACATGGACATGGTAACGTAATTGGAAATGCAGACACATACGGTAACAGCAATGATGACACCAAAGGAAACACAAACAGAAATGCAAACACAAACAGAAGCATGTACACAAATGCAAACGGAAATGCACATGGTGACGGAAAGGGAACGCAAACAAAAACAGTAATGGAAACGTAAATGTTAACAGTTACACAAATGCAAGCACAAACTAAAATGCAAAGGGTGACGCACATGGTGGCGTAGATGGGAATGGTAACGCAAATGCAGATGCAAGCGCATACGGAAATGCAAATGGTAATGTGCACAGTCAGGGTACTGCAATAGGAAACACAAATGCTAATGGTAAAAGCAACAATGACGCCAAAGGAAACACAAACAGAAGCGTGTACGCAAACGCAAATGGTAATGCACACAGTGAGGCAAAACAAACGCAAACAAAACCAGTAATGGAAAAGCAAATGTTAACATTAACGCAAACACAAGTGCAAATAAAAACACAAAGGTAATGCACACAATGGCATAAACAGGAACGGTAACACAAATGGAAAAGGAATTGCAAGTGCATATAGAAACACAGCTGGTAATGTGCACAGTCAAGGTACCACAATAGGAAGTGCAAATGGTAATGGTAACAGCAATGATGATGCCAAAGGAAATGCAAACGGAAGTGTGTGCGCAAATGCAAATGGTAATGTACACGGTGACACAAAATGAAATGCAAACAAAAACAGTAATGGGAACGCAAATGTTAACAGTAACGCAAATGTAAGCGCAAATGAAAACACAAAGGGTAACACACACAGTGGCGTACATGGGAATGGTAACGCAAACGGAAACACAAATGGTAATGCACACAGCCACTGTACTGCAATAGGAAATGCAACTGCTGACAGTAATAGCAACGATGATGCCAACAGAAATGCAAACACAAATGGAAGCACGTACACAAATGCAAATGATAATGCACACAGTGATGCAAAATGAAACGCAAACAGAAACAGTAATGGAAACGCAAATGGTAAAAGTAATGAAAATGCAAGCACGAATGAAAACGCAAAGGATAATGCACATGGTAGCGTAGAGGGGAACACTAATGCAAACAGTTATGGAAACGCAAGTGGGAACGCTAACTGTGACAGTAACAAAAGCGCACCCTTTTTTTCACCAACAGCTGCATAGAGAAGCACAGTGAATACAAAGAATGTATGCATAATAATGGGCCTTGGAGCAGAAAATGAGCACTTGGAATACTAAATTGCTTATATCTCAGGAACCGTATGACATAGAAAAAAATTAAAATGTCATATAAATTATGACTTTCCTGGTTAGTTTTGCATTTTTCCAATGAAAAGTCTGTATCTTGAAGCGTTTCCAAGACACGGCCCCGAAAGGCGCGGCGGACACCGTAATGTTAGTCTATGTGAAAAAGTGTCAAATTCAGAGTACCTTAACTTTGCATCCCTGTAATATTTTGTCACCAAACCACAAAAAGGCACATCTGTGGGATGTTGGCTTTCTTCCCTCCAAATGTCAGCCCAAAAGACGAAACCGTTCTTTTGCAGCAGGGTGGCAAAGAATTCCTAGTATTTTGGCCATAGTGTCGCAAAGTAGTGTCGCAAATCAGGACACTTTTGTAAAAACAATCATGAAAGTGTTGCAAGCGCGACACTACTTTGCAACACTACAGTTTACAAAAATTTCAAAAACATATTTCTGGGGTGTTTAACCCCCCAAAAAAGACATGGCTACCATCCTCAGGGTCCGACTAGGTGAACACAAAAATAATTGTGTCTCTAAAGGGTCCTAAATTTAAATGCCAAGCATTTCTGTGACCACTAACTGAAAAAAAAATGGCCGACTCACGACACTACAGGGGTCATTTGTAACACTAAAAACTGCATTTGCGACATTGTTGAACTTTTTGTTAACTTTTTCCACTGACTATAATGGGAAATGTGTTTTTTTTAATAACTTTTGAACTGTTTAATATTTTTTCACAAAATCTTAGAAAGGCACATCAGGGACCCCAGACTCATCTTTCCTGAAGTTTTCGGACCAGTCGCACAAACCATGCAACCTATAGGCGCAAGCAAAGAATGCGCTAAAAAGCATAAATGCACTATGGAATGTCACTTTATACAGTAGTAACCACAGACATTGCCAGCTAGTTCCCAAAATTTCTGTGATATTTCTAGAGAAATCTCCTGCTTTCTGCATTACCACAGTAGGGGCAGCAGAGAGAAACTCTTTAGAAATTTCATGAAATAGCTGGCAATGTCTGTGGCTATTACTGTAACTCTGCAACTGTATATCTGCTTGTTACAAAACTTGGCAGATCCAGAGATCTACGGTACCGATCTGTGCCTGCCAAATTTCAGGCAAATCCATCATATGGTGACAAAGTTATTAAGATGCAAAATTTCACACTTTAACCTTAAATGGGGTACTCAATCCTAACTATAATATATATATATATGAGTGTGTGTGTATATATATATATATATATATACATACAGTATATATATATATATACTCTTTGCAAAAAACTTCATTAGTGCACTAATTATGGTTCCAGCATCAAAAGTAGGGAAATGTCATGTTAGGGTTTTCAACCCTAACACCCCAACCCTACCATGCAGACAGCAGTAAGGGATGTGTTTGGGGGGGTTGTCCTTTTTCATATCACGAGTCATGAAATAGGATCCTTTTTCATGAAAAGAGAATCTTTGGGTGCAATTCTGCTGCTGTCTCTTGTACTGTCCTGTATTTCTTTGAGTTCTAGTGGCACTCTCCACTCTCTGATACCCATCCCCTCTCTTGCTTTTCTTTCCCTGGTGTCTAGTGGCACCCCCCACCCACTGATCGCTGTCCCCCTTACATGAGGATATTCATTCCCTGGGATCTAATGGTACCCCCCACCTGCTGACTCTGTCCAGGTACCTGAAATAAAGGAAACCATCCTCAATGTTTGTTTTTATTTGGCATAAAATTGTCCCTCAATGAACAGACCACCATCCATGCCACCCACTCAACACCCACCACCCCACACACCCCAGTACACCCCCACACACCCTCACTCACTTGAACAGGTCACAGGTTTGAGATCCACTCTCCAATCAAAGACATGTCTTGCTGCTGGACCAAGCAACTGCAATATGAGAAACTAAGGAAAAAGCGGTTCAATGTATTTCAAAGGGGGTTTCAACTTATATTCACAACTCAGCCATTTATGGACATTTTGACACCAAATTTTCAACATATCCTTTTGGGGACCCCACCTCATGAACAATATGACTGTCATTACACAATTCCCACCTGAAAGGTGATTTTGTGTTCACTTGGTTAGTTCACCTTTCAGGTGGGATTTGAAAAATTGTCCTACTCTTGTGGGCTCATAAGAAGCCTATGTTGAAAATTGGGGGTTAACATATGTAAAAATGGCAAAGTTATGACAGTTTTTTCAAGTTTTGCTATGCACACTTGTAACTTTGGAAATCTGTAATATTCTGACACCAAATTTCATCATAGACATCTTATGACCCCACTTCATGTATGTCACAGCTGTCTTTTCCAAATCCTTGTAAAATGTGTTTTCACACCTGTGGCATGGAATGGCATTGCAGTTGCTCGGAATTATGTTTTGGTGGAGATTCAAAAATGTTTTATTTCAGGTACATGAAGTGGGGAAATAAGATGGTTATGCTTGCAATTTTGTTACTG
Source organism: Neoceratodus forsteri (assembly GCA_016271365.2). NCBI lineage: Eukaryota > Metazoa > Chordata > Ceratodontiformes > Ceratodontidae > Neoceratodus > Neoceratodus forsteri. Next base: position 1,555,439,115 of record CM057449.1, on the reverse strand, counting down.
TTGTACTATAAATGGATGTGCAGGGCCCTTCGACAGTTACATACGTATACGTATCTGTGGAGGGATGGGAGCACAGGGCCCGAAGGGCACTAGACTCCCACAGACAAATAAGAATATGATTACTCTATCTCAAAAACTATAGATGGGTGGGAGTACAGGGCCCAGAGGGATCTGTTCTCCCTCAGGCAAATAAGGCTACAATTACACTATCTCAAAAAGTAAGAAAATTCTTTGCAAAAAAAACTATGTTAATGCATCAGTTAGGGTTGATACCAAACTATGAAAAGGAGGGAAATACAACATTAGGGTTTCCAACCCTAACACCCCACCCCCACTCTGCACACACCAACAGGTGCCAGGGGTGTGCCGTAGAGTCATCAGCCATAACACTCACCCCATTCTCCTATACTGTACCCATCTCAGCTTATTTACTTATGGAATGGGATAAGCGTTATGGCTGATGACCCCAAGACACACCCCGATGCCTGCTGGTGTGTACAGGTGGGGGTGAGGTCTTAGGGTTGGAAACTCTAACGTCATATTTCCTTCCTTTTTACAGTTTGATATCAACCCAAACTGATGCAATAACAAATTTTTTGCAAAGAATATATTATATACTGTCTGTCAGTCTATCTATCTATCAATATATATTTATATATATTAAGGGTGGGCAGATAGCATTATTTCTCCGGATATCGTATATGGATATATACATCAATATATACGACCGGTTCAGAATATTTATCGGGTCGGATATATTGATGAAGAGAAACAGTGGACTAATAAAATGTTTGCTCCAAAAAACACACAATGACCGAATATGACAGAATAAGCACTTTAATGAAGCACTGTTAAGAAATCATAAATGATACAGGGACACTTAATTTTTATAAAAATTGTCCATATTCAGTTTTATAAAAAGCAACATGTTCGCATTTTTGGGTGTGAGTTGGGAGCACTTCTCTGTTATTATATCGCCAGCTATACTAAAAATTCTCTCGCTAGGCACACTGGTGGGTGGAGTGGACAGGTACCGCATTGCAATTTTTTTCAGCACTGGAAACCTGTGTCCTTGCATTTTCTAGAAAGTAAGAGCATCAGGTGTATTTTTTTTTCTGCACCAGATTTTCTGCTAGGTAAATGTCAAGCTCCTGATTGTGATTGGACACACCATCAACAACAAAAGCTGAAAAATAAATAAAAGCCTGCTATTGCTATGCCCTTTATGGAATATATTAAAACAGAATTTGCTAGTGACTGCAATTTGTAAATATTTTTTTTTTTACTTACTGTCTTCTGGTAGCGAGTTGTTCTGTGAGAAGACATCCCATGGGTCATCTCTGTCACAGTCCTGCTCAATGTTTTTTTCATTGAGGTGCTTCTGTACTTTACTATGTGGCTCATCAGACACCTCACAGTGCTCCTCAACAAGTTGTTTAATGACAGCTTTAGTCAATGATTTCCCACACTCAGTCCTGAAAAAGTGAAGCTTTTATCTTGCATCTATGACTGTCACCACGGCAGTCTCCCTCATGGACTCGTACTGCACTAATCGATTGTTAATTGATTCAAGCATTGCCATTTTCATTGCTTGCAGCCCCGGTACTTTTATTCCCTCAATTGAGTGACATAGCACTGTGGAAGTAGGAATAATGTCAGAAACACAGGCACAATCAGAACTTAGCCATCTGGTTTCAATCTCAAATGGCCTTAATAAAGTGCAGACATTCTCTGCAAGAGACCACTGTGAGTTAGTAAATGTTCTGGTCCCACGTTCAGCAGCATAAACAGTCAACGCTCTCCGTTGCTCTAATAAGCATTCTAGCATGTAAAAAGAGCTGTTCCATCTTGTGGGCATGTCCTGCACTAAACGGTGCTCTGGTAACTGTAGGGTCTTTTGCAGCTCTTTAATCTTTTCAGAAGCAGAGGCAGAGTGCTTAAAGTGTCCCATGGTTGCTCTCCCCGTGGCTAGTAACTCCTCAACTGAATGTTGTTTAAAAACGGAATCATGAATAACGAGCTGTAATGTGTGCGCTAAACAACCAACACTTTGCACATCACTGAGTTTCATTGCTTTAGCAATGTTTGGGCCATTATCCCTTACAACTAGATTCCTTTGACCACTCTTTATCCCCCATGTGTCGAGAATATGTCAAAAATCTTTTGAAAGGTTTTCCCCTGTACAGTATGTCTGTCAGCAAGGTGCTTTAAGAACAAAGTGCGTACCATCTGTTAAAGGATTCATCTAACCAGTGTGCTGTCACTGGTAGGTAGGACACAATTGAGCAGGTTGTTGTCCAGGTATCTGTGGTAAATGAAAAATGCTCAATATTTGTCAATTCATCTTGCATTCTGGACTGTATCTTATTAAACATAGAATAGATTGTTACCTTGGCAAAGTAGCTTCTTGATGGTAAAATATATCTTGGTTCCAATACTGATAACAACCACTTGAACCCTACATTCTCAACCACAGAAAAAGATTGTTCATCAGCAGCAATCATCTCTGCAACTGAATTTGTGATTTCAGTAGCCCGTGGGTGATCACTACCGAATGGGTTAGCACGAGCAAGACAGGATTCAATAGTCTGGCTCCTCTGTTTTATCTTTTTAGATGGTGGCTCCTGAAGAGATTCAGCTTGCCTCGTTAATTCGTTATGAGCTTTTTCCCCTTGCAGGTCAGCATACTTGGACCTGTGCTTGTTTTGCAAATGATTTAAGAGTCTTGAAGTCCCGAAGCTATGGACTGAAGACCTCTTGCTTATGAACGTGGGATTGTGGCACAGAGTACACTTAGCCTTCGAGTTAGAGTCTCTGTCCAATGTAAAATATGCCCATACCAAACTTTTGTGTGACATTTTTTGATAGCTGGCAATGTGTCACAATCTGACGACTCACACACCACAACTATCACCTCGCATCTGCGTGCACTGTTGGTCTATTACTTGTTTAGATAATTTTGAGATAAAACAAACAGGTACACACGTGCTTAATGAGACAAGTTAATGCATTGTTAACAGGTTAATCACTTTGCACCTATACACCTTGCAACTTGCATCTGTTGTTAATTGGCCAAAAAACAGAACTTGCAATTAGGGCATTAAGTATTAAATGTAGAAAGTGTTGTTCCATGCTGACATGTAAAAAAAATCTGATTGGATCAGTTTGCATGAAAATTCAAGCTATCCGATCGGATTTATTTATCAGAACAATTATCTGCCATCTCGAATATATATATATATATATATATATATATATATATATATATATATATATATATATATATATATATATATATATATATATATAAGGTTTGAAGTCTTAGAAGCCTAGGAAGACTAGGTTTGCTGGCAAAAGCATCTAGCTCCACCTGAGCTCTTTTCTTCTAGGTTGCTTGTAAGGACAGAGCAAAGAACCTTACCAGAGGAAGGAAAAGGATTAAGATTTCTTTTGGCTAGGCAGATTTACTGTGTGTTATTATTTTCTTTTGTATTCACAGGGATTGTTACTGTTTGTTGCTAACATTTTATTACTTTATTTTTCTCTGATTCATATTGCTGTTGCTGGGTATACCTTCTGCTGCATTATTACAGGGTGTGCCTACAGGTGTGTGCTTACAGATTACTGCTGTAATCTTTTGATTCAAATTGTCTTTTGCAAGGTATATCTTCTGCAACTGCTTTATTTTTATCTGTAGTAAAGTGTTTCTTACAGGGTATATCTTCTGTGAAATTGTTAGAGGTAGTGCTTTACAAGCTTTACAGTTTTATCTATCATTAGGCTCAGCTTTCAGGGCTACTGCATTTGTTGCTGACTGATTGTTTCTGCTCTTACCTCCTTGTTTCTTTCATCCGTGGTTCTTCCTTTTCAGCAGGAGAGGTATCTGCCTCTATCTCCGAAATCAAACAAAGGGGCAGAGGACACTGCAGAGCAGGAAAACTGCAGCACAGGAGCTAGCACAACAAAACTCACCCAAAACAGGAACCAAAACAAAAAAGCAAAAGGAAATCCAAAACACTACGATCATAGGAGGCTCCATGATTCAGGGAGTTGATACCTATCTCCAGCCAGGGTAATGGTCAGATGTCTCCCAGGTACATCAGAGTGGAGAGACACTGACCGCATTGCTAAAATTGTTCAGGAAGCAGGAGAAAACATTGACGTCCTGGTACACATAGGGACTAATGATCTCGCCAGCCGGTCAGTTGTGGAGACCAAGGAACACCTGATCAGGCTGGGTGACAAACTATCATCCATTTCATCTGGCATCTCCTTCTCTGAGATCCTGCAAGTCTGAGAGAGGGGCAGATGGACAGAAGGTCAGAGAAGTGGAGATAGGGGAGCTAAACATGTAGCTCAAGGGCTGGTGCCAGGAAAAAGAACACAAATTTGTAGGTAACTGGCAACAGTTTGGGGAGCAAAAGTTCTTTAAATTTGATGGACTGCATCTGACTAATGAGGGAGTCAGTGCATTGGGGCATAAGTTTGATGTCTTTGCAGAATATTTAAACTAGCAAATGGGGAGAGGAGTGCAGCACCCAATATGTCAAATAGGAAGAACACCCCTCCCCCCTCAGCTAGTGATCAAACAGGAGTTCAGCATGTTTGTAGTTCATTTGCATCTCCAGGTGAGGAACAAGGTCCAGCTCCCCATACGACACACAGGAGATATGCCAGACCTTGCCCAACAACCAACACACCAAAATCTGGCCAGTGGAAAATCATGTACACAAATGCTCACATTCTGGGAAACAAGATCCCAGACCTGCAGGCAATAATGACAGAGGCTAAACTGGACATAGTAGCCATTAGTGAGACATGGTTCACCAGTAACCACACTTGGGAGACTTCGGTACCTGGCTATGTACTGTTCAGAAGAGTCCGAGGTGCCAAAAGAGGAAGTGGAGTGGCCCTTTATGTCAATGAAAATATCAAAGCTACAGAAATTCAGAATACACATAAGAAGCCAGAAGAACTGTGGGTCACCCTGGAAACAGGAAATGGGACATCCATACAAACTGGGGTTGTCTACAGGCCTCCAGGCCACGGGAAGGACATAGACACATTACTGTTAGAAGATATACAAAACACGACAGCTAAAGGAGGTTCTAATAATGGAAGACTTCAACATGCCAGATACAGATTGGTCAATACCAGCAGGAACATCTGCCAGAACTAGACATCATAGTGGATTCCCTGCAGGAGGACCTCAAACAATTGGTACAACAACCCACAAGAGACAGGGCTATCCTAGATCTAGTACTACCTAACAGGAAAAGGATCACAGATCTCCAGGTAGAAGGTCACCTGGGGGCCAGTGACCATCACATGGTATGATTCAATTTGGCCACTAGAACTAAATCATCCCATTCCAAGGCAAAAATATGTGACTTTAGAGGAGCTGACTTTGATAAGATGGCCAACAGAGTTAATCTAGCCCTGGCAAGAAGAAATACAGGTGAGGGGGTACAGGCAAAGTGGGAAAGTATTAAGTAAGCAATACTTGAAGCAACATCCCATTGTGTCAGAGAGAAAAGGAAGTGCAAAAGAAGAAGAAGGAAACCATTTTGGTTCTCAAAACAGTACCATAAAAGGTCAAAGCCAAAAGGCAGGCCTTCAGAAAATATAAGGGAACGCAGTGAGATGAAGATAGGGAAGCATACCAAACTTTCCTAAGGGAAGCAGGGAAGGCAGTGAGGCAGGAAAGACCCAAACTGAGGAAACACTAGCACAAACAGTAAAAGAAGGTGAGAAGACTTTCTATAGATACATTAGAGAAAGGAGGAAATCCAGAGGGGGTATTGCTAAGATCAAAGGGGATAAGGAAGCGTGTGAGGAGGAGGACCATGTAAAAGCATTTATCCTAAATAGATACTTCTGGCCAGTATTTACTGAGCAGAAGGTAGGACAGGGCCCATAGCTCAGCACCATGGACACGGGGGGGGGGAGATGTGTGCACTAGTCCCTTCATAAAAGAACGGGTCCTACAAGAGCTCAGTAAGCTCAGGGTGGACAAGGCAATGGGATCTGATGGCATACATTCCAGGGTACTAAGGGAGCTAAGGGTGGAACTAGCAAGCCATTATCAGAACTGTTTAGTAAGTCTTTGAGCACAGGAGAGGTCCCAGAATACTGGAGAAGGGCTCATGTGATCCCGCTCCACAAGAGTGGTAGCAGGGAGGAGGCAGGGAACTACAGACCAGTCAGTCTTACCTCAGTAGTGGGCAGGATTATGGAGGCATTCCTTAAGGAAAGGATAGTGCAACATCTGGAATCCGTAGGAGCACAGGATCCAAGACAGCATGGGTTTACAACAGGAAGGTCCTGTCAAACTAATCTCATAGATTTCTTTGACTCAGTAACCAGAGTGGTGGACCAAGAGGGAGCAGTTGATGTCGCCTACCATGACTTCAGCAAAGCTTTCGATACTGTTCCACATATAAGATTGATTAATAAGCTGGGTAGGCTCGGGGTGGGTCAGAAGTTGGTCAACTGAGTGGTAAACTGGTTGATGAGCAGAAAACAGAGAGTGGTGGTAAACGGTATACAGTCAGAAGAGATACAAGTCACAAGTGGGGTACCTCAGGGATCAGTCCTGGGGCCAGTCCTCTTCAATATCTTCATCAGTGACATTGCAGATGGACTAGACGGTAAGGTTTGTCTGTTTGCAGATGACACCAAGATCTGCAACAGAGCAGATGATCCAGATGGGGTGGGCAGAATGAGAAGAGATCTGAATAAACTGGCAAAATGGTCAGAAGAGTGGCAACTGGGGTTTAACGTAAAGAAGTGCAAGATCATGCACATAGGGAAGAGAAACCCTAAAGCCACCTATAGGTTGGGAGGGGAGTTGCTGGCAGTCACAAGGAAAGAAAGAGACTTGGGCATCGTCATCACAGAGGACCTGAAATCATCGAAGCAGACCACTAAAGCAGTAGGTAAGGCTAGGGGATGTTGGGGTGTATTAGTAGGGGTATCACAAGTCATAAGAGGGAGGTAATAGTCCCTCTTTACAAGACTCTGGTTAGGCCCCATCTGGAGTACTGCATGCAGTACTGGAGGCCACACATTCACAAGGACATTAACCAAATTAAGGCAGTCCAGAGAAGGGCAACCACACTGGTGCATGGACTGCATCAGAAAACATATGAGGACAGATTAACGGATCTCAGTATGTATACCCTGGAGCATAGAAGGGAGAGAGGTGATATGATTGAAATATTCAAACACCTTAAGGGCATTAACAAGGTGAATGAGTCTATCATGTTTCAATATATGGAAAATAGCAGGACAAGAGGACACAGCATGAGACTAGATGGAGGCCGATTAGGGGTAATGTGAGGAAATTATTTTTCACAGAAAATGTGGTGGATGCATGGAATGGCCTACCTCAGGAAGTGGTGGATATGAATACAGTGCAGGGCTTCAAACAGGCATGGGATAGGCATAAGGGAGCAATACAGATAAGTATGAATAGATAGGCCATTGACAGAGCAAATGCCGATGGCACATTCATAAGATAAAAAAATAAATGGGCAGACTGGATGGGCCTTGCAATCCTTATCTGCCATCAGCTTCTATGCTTCTATGTTCCGTGTTTCTATGTTTCTATGTATGGTGTTCCTTGGGATTGTCTGACTTGATACCCACTCCCTCAAGACAGCTCATAACCTCCTGTCTGATGCACAAGGAACAGCCCCAAGTCAGTGCCTCATAGGCATATACTCTTTTGAGGCAGAGAAGCATGACTCAGCACATGTGGTGAACAGAATCAGTTGTAGCTTTCTTCATTCAAGGCACTGTCAGCCTTGCATAAAGCAAGAAATCAAGTATAATTTTATTTGCTCATGTGAGGGATTGTGCATTAGGTTTGACAACCCCAAGGAAAATCACACCACCCATTCCCTAAGACTCCTCAGACTCCAACCCCTAATGTTTTTCATTGTCTTACTTTGTCTGCTATGCATTCTCCAACCCTAAAATCTGCATTAACACAGTTTTTCTTTGCAATTAATTTATTTTCTTCTTGTGATAATGGAATCATATCCTCAAATTTGCTTGTTCCTTTGGGACCTGCATGAACCAATGCATGCCATCTGCCTGCATAGGCACAGGGCCCTCTTGGTGGCTACAGATGCAAATAAACCATCAAGCTGTCTTTGGGGCTACAGAGGGCCCTGTGCTTCCATATGGCTTTAGATGCGGAGTGCACTGTATACTTATACAGTGATGGGTGCAGAGATGCAGGGCCCTCTGGGCCCTATGCTAAGAGAAGAGTTCTCTTCACTATATGCCCATGTGACCTACACTGCAACATCCTTCCCAAGGCTGAGAGCACTGTCACATAGAAGCACCATCCTCTCAGCCTTATCCCATTGAGCCGGCTTACTGAGCACAGTACCAAACTAAGCTAATCGGCACAGGATAGCAACATGTTATCCTCTTGGCCAACAGCTGGCCCTGTATACAATGTTTCTTTCTAACTTTTTTCCTATTTTTATGACATCCCCCATTCTGAACATGCCAGGCATCATGTATACAATAGTGGCTTAATGTTATTTTGTACCACAAGTACGAAAAGATATTTTGGACAGGATTTGAAAAAGGGCACCTGTCATGTTCATGAAGTGGTACAAAAAAATGGTTGTGTTGAAAATTTGGCATTAAAATATTAAAAATCTTTAAACTTATGAGTGAACATTGAAAAATTTCAATATTTCTTCATATCACTGTTGGTATTTTAACATTTTGACTCCAAATTTTCAACATGGTCTTTTTATAACTCCACATCATGAACATGATAGATGACAATTTTCAAATCCCTCCCACAAGGCGATTTTGAGGAGTGACTCTGAAATCACCTTTCAGGCCAGATTTGAAACATTTTATCTACCTTGCTTATGAGGTAGGGTCCAAAAAAGGCCATATTGAAAATCTGGTGAAAAAAAATTACTACGTTATAAATAAAAGTTAAAAACACATTGCAAATACAATGACAGCACTTTCCTTGTTTCTTTCAGTTCACAGTCAGTGTTGAAGGAGAAGTATGTCTTTCTTCGTGGACACTTTTTAGGTGAGTGAAGGGTATGGGTGATGTGGGGTGGTGGGTGCTGAATGGGAGGTCCGGTGGGGTGGGTAGCAGAAAAGGGATTAACAGAGCAAAATACATCAACAGAACATTTTCTTTATTTCAGCATTATGGGAAAAAAAAGAAAACCAATGAGGAACAATTTTCTTCATTTCTGGTACCTATACCATCACTAGGGATTGGACACCCCACATGGATGACAAAAGTAGTTAGAAATCACTTTTGATCATACTGCTTTTGTGAAAATTCAGCTCATTTTAGAACGTTCATTTTTACTGGTGTGCATGCTCAGTAATGGAAGAGTTTTTAACTTACTTTTCAAAACCTATGTAAATTAGAAACTTGCCAGTTACAAAAGCATGTACCCTGAGTGAACATCTTTTAAACCTGTGAGTTTCAGGTCTCAAAGTAAAACTATTTTGGAGTTACAGGTGAGCAAAAATAATCCTAATTTTGATAAAATATATTATTTTTGCACCTCTAATTTGCTCCCACTCATAGGAACATAGAAACATGGAATTTGCCATCGGATAAGGACCACTTGGTCTACCTACTCTGCCCATTTTTCCATGCCTATAGTATCACTGCAGATCCTACTTGATCTTCAGCCCATTCACCCACCCCTTCCCTTTCCCTAACATTCCTTTAAGCCTGTCCAATGCATTCTTGAACCCCATCACTGTTTTGGCCCTTGCCACCTTCACTAGAAGATTGTTCCAGGAGTCTACAACTCTTTCTGTGAAGAAGTACTTTGTCACATCTCTCCTGAATCTACCTCCCACCCTCCAGCTTCATAGCATGAACCCTTGTTTTTAGCACCTTTTTTTCTGAAAAATATTTCCCTCCTGTACCTTATTTACCCCTGTCAAGCATTTAAAGGTCTCTATCATACCCTCACTTCCCTACTCTCTTCCAGGATGTACATATTTAGGTCCTTAAGTCTCTCTTCATAAGGCTTCTGATGTAGACCTTGCGCCATTTTAGTTGCCCTCCTCTGGACCGCCTCCGCTCTGTCTGTGTTCATCTGGAGATGTGGGGCTGGATTCATAAAGACAGCCAAAAATTCTGCAGCTGCAGAAAAAAGGTCTGCAGCATTGCAGAAATGCTGGTGTGGGATATTCTGAAAGAAAAATTGTGTATGTGCTGAAATCCGAAAAATAAAACAAGCAGTTGCTGAAATTCAGCAGCTGCGTAAATTCTGCAAGTGCTGAAAATCTGCAACTGCAGATCCGCAGCTGCAGAAAAGGCTTAGGAGGCACAACAACAGTGATCCATATTAGCTGGAGCAGCAGACTTTGACAGTCTTGCCATAGATGTAGCTGAAAGTACCCACAGAGAGACCAGCAATCATTCCTACAACTGGGACCACTGCACAACCACTGGTACCAGCAAAACCATGCTACACAGTGGCCGTCTGTAACTGATGGTCATGTCTCTCCCTGGAGTGTTTTTGTTGCTTGCTGCAGCAGCACTCACTGCAAGCTGTTCAGCCTCTACTGCCTGTGGGGCTCCTTCATGGACTGCATTAGGTCTGCTGGTTGTTGTTTGTTGTCTTTCAATGATAATGTGTGCTTGTGTTGCTGTAACAACTGCCATTAATATACACCTACTGGTTTGCTATTACTTATGCCTGGCCTCCACTATAACTGTATTTCAATCATTGGGGCACTGCATTTTGCTTAGGGAGTGTTACACCTCACTGTCATGTGTGCAACATTTTTTCCGCAACTGCAGAAAAACACTGGCTGAAAATAGCCTTTAAGGGGATGTGCCATACTTACCAATGACTTTTTTCTCTCAGGACCTTCCACAGCTGCACTTTTTTCCACAGTCCATAGTGTAGTTTTTTTGCAGCTGCAGAAGTTTTGTGTATAGCACTCAGAGCAATTTCCCCTTTTTTCTGCAGCTACGGAACTTTTGGGGACTTAGGGAAGATTTTGCACCTTCAGATTGTTTTTTTGAATCCCCCAAGGTCTCCTGAACTAGAAACAGTACTCTAGGTGGGGTTTTGCCAGTGATCTATACAGAGGCAATACCACCTCCCTCTTTCTGCTGATGACACACCTCCCTATGCACCTCAGTATCTCACTAGCCTTCCCAACTGCCTTGTTGTACTGCCTGGCCACTTTAGGACATCTAATATGATTACCCCAGGTCTCTTTCCTGCTTGGTAGTCACCAGTATCACTCCTCCCGTTTTGTACTCCACCCCTGGGTTTCTGTGCCCTAGTTACATTACGTTGCACTTTTTCACTTTGTAACCCAGTTACCATTCTCAGGTCTCTGCCCATCCTTTCCATCCCCCCATGGAGTGTACACCCCATTACAGTTTTCATGTCATCTTCATGGAGGCAGACCTTCCCTTCCAGCTCCACTACAATGTCACTTATAAAGACTTTTAAGAGGACTGGTCCCAGTTCTGATTCCTGAGGCACCCCACTGGTCACCCTCCCTTCCTCAGAATGAAATCCTTTTACTACCACCTCCTGCCATGTATCCCATAAGCAATTTCTTATCCAGTTTACCATCTTTGGACCCACTCCTAAGCTACCCAGCTTGCTTACTAGCCTCCTATGTGGAATGGTGTTCAAAAGCTTAATGAAATCTAGGTAGGCCATGTCCACCACACCACTCTTATCTAATTCCTTGGTCACCCAGTCAAAGAAATCTATTAGATTTGTTTGACACAACCTCCCACCCTCACCCCAGGAATCCATGCTTTCTTGGGTCTTTTAATCCATTGGATTCAAGATATTCCACAATCCATTCCTTCAGCAGTTATTCCATTAACGTTTCCACCACTGAGGTCAGGTTGACTAGCCTATAATTGTCAGCCTCCTCCCTGCTACCATCACTGAGAAGTGGGACTACATCTGCCCTCATCAAGTCCTCCAGAAACACTCCTGTTTCCAGTGAGCTGTTATATAGGACTGTCAGAGGTATACCCAGTACCTCCCTGAGCTCCTTCAATACCACTGGATGTACCCTGCCTGGTCCCATTGCTTTGTCCATGTTCAGATTAGCAAGTCTCTTTGGGATTCTCTCCTCTAATAACAGATTAGTGTCCACCTCCCTCCTTCCAATGCTCCTGTTACTTTTTTGTTGCCCCTTCTCTTCTCCTTCCTCTGTGAGCACTGAACAAAAGTATTTGTTCAGGATGTCTGCCTTTTCATGATCCTCCTCGGCACAGTCTCCACATTCCTTTTTAACCTTGCAATCCCACTTTTGGTCGTCTTCCTTTCACTTACAATCCTAAAAACTGTCTTGTTCCCCCTTCATCACCGCCTGAGCTATTCTCTCTTCAGTCTGTACCTTTACACTTTTTATAACTGTCCATGCTTCCCTCTGTTTCCCCGATACACCTCCCTATCTTTTTCCCTCTGCATCTCCTTATACCTTCTGAATGCTACCCTTTTTATCCTTTACCTTTGCCATCATCTTTTTCAAGAACCATAGTGGTCACTTTTTCCTTTTCCTTTTGCTCACTTGCTTGACACAGAGGTATGCTGTCTTCACCATGGCCTTTTTTAGCTTTCCCACTTTTCCTCCACCCCAGTCAGGTCATCCCTGCCTGCTAGGTCATCCCTGAAGCATTCACCCATCCTTTTAAAATCTGCCCTCCTGAAGTCCAGGACCCTTGCCCTTGTGTGGTTTGATTCTGCAGCCATCCTTATCTTGAACCACACTGTATGGTGATCACTGTTCCCCATATCATTCCTTTTTTTAAAGAACTAAGTGTAGTTTAAGTGATGAATTTCACATTGGTGGTACACATTTACAGCATGTTGTGAGAGATGTCTTTCTGCTTACTTGTTTAGTATTCACTCTGTACGTAGTATGATAATGGTGGATCAGTGATATATGAATGATTCTGTATACTGTAGTCTGTTATAAGTCTATTTGTAGAGTTTTCTTATGTAAGTTTGATTTTAATTGACTCCAGTTCTCCCAAGCTTAACAGCCATGTGAGCATTCAAATACAGTCTGCACACTGCCACAGCTAGGCAAAATGTAGAATGAAGGTTGCTACATTACTACAGTGAAAAGACCTGTACATTTTTCGTATCTCTTCTAAAACACATACAGATGTGGTCTTGTTATTTCTTTTGTGAGTCCTTAGTTGTACAGAAGCATATATGACAATAGATTTTATATAAATAAGAAGCATGAATGAGAGATTCCAAGATGGCCACCATCTAGGAAACACAGATCAAGGAAAGCTTCTGGTCTGCTAGCCTTATACTATGTCCAGAGTCTGCAGATTTAACTTCAATCTGGTGAGTTAATGAGGCAGAGAGGCTAGAACTGCTAGCAAGCAGCACAAGACAGAGTCAGATATTCAGTCTATTGTAAATGTCTGTACCAAGAAGGAGCAAATGCCCTAAAAGTCAGCAACGGCACAGGCCATGGTCACAGCCCAATCAAGCTTAGGAGGAACTGTCAGCAGAGCAGGAGAGGGTGGCAAAGAAGCAGCAGAAAGCCTGCAATGAGAATTACTGTCAGAAATGCAGAAAGGGTTCTCCACAGTCAATGAGAAACTCAGGCATACATAGAGCATGATCACCCAGCTCACAAACAAAATTGCTGACCTCAACCATCAAATGGAACAAGTGGAACAGAGTCAGCCACAATGAGGACAGGTTGGTGCCCCTTGAGGTACTTACCATGCAGCTTCACAAAGTGATCATGGCCTTGCAAAGCATGCTTGACAGGCTTAAGAATCATAGGTGGCATGAAAATATTAAAATAGTGGGCTTACCAGGACTGGAGGGTGAACGGCCTTAAGAATTTTTTGTGGACCTCTTTGCTGTGTTTCTCAAGCCAGAGGGCTTCAAGAGGAAAACTGAGATTAATCAGGTGCATAGAGCCTTGTGAGCATGTCCTGCCCCAGAGGAACCATCATAATTCTTGCTAACAAAGTTCCACAAATATTCCATCAAAGAATGGGTGTTGCGCGAAGCGAGGATGGATGGAGGAATCCAATATAAGTCTTACACTCTCCAACTGTTCCTGGACATCAGTACTGAGCTCTTTGGAAACAAAATGAGTTTGCTCACTGAAAGAACAACTGAAGCACAAAAACTTCCATTTTGCACTCCTGTTGCCAGCTAAACTAAGAATTATGCAAAATGGCAAGCAGGTTTTCTTCACTGACCCCAAGTAAGTCAAAGAATACATTAACTCCCTGCCCTGATTTGACATAAGGTACTGTGTTGCTCATGTTTTTTTTTTCTAGAGGCTCTGGTGGCAGGAGGAATGGGGCAGTGGGGCCTGGAGCATTCCCATATGCGCTAACTGATGGAGGCACAGTGATTCACACTTGTTTGGTGAACTGGCAAATACAGTTTGTAGGCTACCACCAAATTAAAACTAGCTTATTGGCCCCTGTGACACTATATATACCTTTTTAAAGAATTGCTGGAACTCATTGTTTTATTTTTTTTAAAGGTAGATGATGTGGAAAGTGTGGTGTGATCCCTTACCCAGCAACTCTGGCACACAGTTAACTGGAATTAGACCTATTGTAACTTCCTTTCTGCCATTCTTACATAGTTGCAGGGTAGGACAACCATCCGATTGATTGGATCAAGATGGCTACTGTACACTGTGGTTCCAGCAAACTTTTCCTATTATGGCTAGACTTTTTTCCTTCCTCTCTTGGAGCTCCTTCAGTATTAGGACTATATCTTTTTGAAGAATCTCAAATCATGGTCCTCATACTGAATTATGGGATGATGTGTCCTTGGGACATTGGTGTTTTGCTCTTGAGGGGGAGCAGGGATTAAACTTGCAACACTCAATGCTGGATGTGTTATATTGTGATTGGTTGGCATCCATGGCACTCCAGACATTACCTCATGGGTTTTAGCCCACCTGATAGGCTACTGATGCACATGACCCAGATCAAATTTCCAGTACATCCAGGTCCCAGAAACCCCTGCTCTCCAGTTTCAAATCGTGCATCTGATCAGACAAGAAGCACACCAGGAATCCCTGTTTCTCCTAGAAGGTAAGACCTTAAAAAAAACAAACAAAAAAAACAGTATATATATATATCAAGTGTTGTTTTCTTATGTTAAAAAAAAAAAAAAAGTTTCCCTCAGTCCTGATAGTATTGGCCCTGGATTCTCCCTTTTTCTCCAGTTGCAAATCTTAGTCTAGTATCTGCCTTATCTCTAGAGACTCACAGCATGTGCTTTGGATAGCAGGGGGAATTATCTGAGAAGTCTGGAACCCCCTAATACGGGAAAGTATTATTATTTGTGCTTGTTTTGATTGTATGCAATGACTGTTCTGCTACCTGGAAGTTGTAAATGCCCGAAGGCCGAGGTAGCCTAGGCCTAGAACCCATAGTAGGCCTCTCTCCCTTCTATCCCATGCACAGAGCTCATGCCTGGCGACCCTGCGCTACCCTCCTCTTTCCCCCTTCGTTCCGGCTCTCTGATCAGCTCGGAGGCAGCGGGGAAGCAGTCACCTGCAAGCGCCAGCGCCGACCTCGTGGAGCCCACCCCAGTCTCATGCTCCCATCTCGGGCCTTGAAGGCAACTCCTGGTAGGCCATTATCTCCGATTCAGGAGGCCTTCTCTGTTCCACCAACGAGGACGTTACTCCCGCGGCCTCGCCTCCATTGGTAGGCAGACCGAGCGGCCGTGTGGGGCCTGCAGGGCATCTTCTCGAGTCCTAGGCCCTGCTCTTCCCTCTACAAGTGAATCCTCCACAGTCGCTTGCCTCCCCGGGGCCAAAGAGCAATGGGAAGCAGACCGAGCGACCGCGTGGAGGGTGGAGGGCATTTGATGTTAAGGCCTGTAGGCCTACCACGCCCTCGAGTACCCCCCACCTCCTCTGGCTCCAGGACCGTGCTACTCTTCCGCCCTCGCAGTCATGCCTGGACAAGGGGGGGGTTGAGCTCTCGCTCGCGGTGTGGGTGCTTTTGGAGAACAAGCACAGCTTCGATTCCTGGGCCTGGGTTGAGACCTACTGCCCCATTAAGGAAGGCCCTCCAGTAGAAGGGGAGTGAGGGACTCTCCCGGCCCTCCACACAGCAACCTGAGCTGCATCTGGGACCCTAGACCAGCACCTCAGCCACTCTCTTGTGGTATAGAGTGCAAAGCACATGAATTAGGGATCTGTGGGTCCTGGGTTTGAGATGTTCCTCCCTACTTCCTCACAGTCCAGGGTGCTGCTTTCCTCCATCAGGGGCAAGGTGCCCCCCACTCACAACATATCCGGCTCCCCTCCCAACCCTTCTCTCGAGGGGAGCAGGGAGGCTCTACCGAGTACTCTGGCCTCGCGAGTGGAATGAGAGGACCCGTGGGTTTCTCGTGGGGGTCCCTCCCACAGCGATCCCCACCACCACAACCACTCCACCAAGGCTCCTGCTCCAGTTACCTCCCCCAGGGGCCCTAAAACTTATGTCTACCACTACGGTCCCTCCCATAGCAACCCAAGTGGGTTACATTTCTACTGGCTGTACTCCCAGTGGCCACGGCTCCCTCCCACAGCGAGCCGTACCACCAGACCACCGCCCGGCATTGCAGGGGCCCTCACACAGCTCCGCTCAACCCCCTGGCACTCCTCTAATTCAGAGAGTCACAAGTAATAATGTTTTAAAAAAAAAAAAGGAAAGACAAACAAGGGTCACCTCCATTCCTAAGTATTTCCTCTCTCCTTCCAGATGGTGAAAGCAAGGAAATGCTCCACATGCAGCGCCAACCTCCTCCCCCAAACTCCGGGCCCCCTCTGTGCAGTGTGCCTACTGGACAGCAGCGACTCTTCACTGGAGCGAACCCGCTCCTAGCAACCCCAGGGCCCAGCAACCCTACATGGATGGACCGGGCTCTCTCCTGATCCAGAACCAACAGAGCGCAGTTGCCATGATGGAGAGCCAGCAGAACTTCATGCTCAAAATCATGGAGAAGCTGGAGTCCCTCACCCAAAACAGGACAAAGCCAAGCTCAGAACCTGACAAGATGGGGGGGCCACCAGAAGATCCTCTGAAACCCGAGGACACCCTTCCAGACATTCCACGTGACAGTGCACACGAGGACGGGGAGAGGGAGGATGCAGAGGAAGACGATGAAGCGGATTCGGATGCAGAGGACATGGAACTACAAACGACCCCTTCACTGACTTCCAAGTTATGCTCATTTGACACGATCCTGGGGCTCATGAAGGTCATCAAGGCCACCATGGGCTTTGACACCGAGGACACCGAGGAGAGAAAGCCTGAGTCGAAGCTTGACCCGATGATTCAGCTTAGACCTGCAACCACAGAGACCTTTCCCATATGTCCGGCGATCGAGGACATCTTCCATACGGAATGGCAATCATCCGAACCTGGTAGGATGCCAAATCACAGAAATTTGGACAGGATGTACCCGGTACAAGGGGAAAAATCGGACCCTGGTGCAAGGCTCCCACCATCGACCCCCAAGTGGCAGCTCTCAGCAAAAAGACCGTACTTCCATGCGGCACGATAGCCCTCAAGGACCCTAAGGATAAGAAGATTGAAGACATGCTCAAGAAGGCATTTGAGATTGAGGGCACCGCTGCTAAGGTGACCACTACAGCCATCTACACCACCCGGGCTCAGATCCGCTGGCTCGAGGAACTCTAGGAACAAGCCACCCCTAAGTCTAAGGAGGCAGAACTGTTGGAGTGCACCTTGGATGCGGCAAAATACCTGGCCGATATGGTGGTAGACACCCTGCGACTCCAGGCAAGGGCCACCGCCATTACCAACCGTGCCCGCAGGTGCACTGTAGCTGAAAATGTGGCGCCAGACCATGAGTCAAAGACATTGTTACAAAACTTACCCTTCGGAGAAGCATGTTTTCGGGAGGGGTTGCAGGAGTATTTGAAGCAAAAGGAGGAGGGCAGAGACCTTCTCAAGAGCAAGACCAAGTTCCCCTACCTGCCTTCCTCGAGACGGAAGTTTCGGAGGGATAACAGGCCACACCAACCCCAAAGGGATACACACCAACAGGGCCACTCCTTTCGAGGCAGCAGCCCCTCCACCGGCTTCCGTGGCCCTTACCTCCAGAACTATCAGCCCTCAACGTTCAGATCCCAGGGCCAAAGAACCGGAGGTCGAGGCAGAGGCTTCAGGGGGAAGCGGCAGTGACTGCCTCCTCCAACAAACACAAAGTCTGGACCAATACCCGCCGATGGGGCAAAGGCTGACCTCCTTCACCCACCATTGGGTCAATACGACTTTGGACAGATGGGTACAAGACGTGGTAGCCAGGGGGTACTCCATCGAGCTGTCACACGCCCATGTTCCACACAGATTCATCTCCTCCCCCGTATCCAGGAGAAGAGCGTCCCCACATCAGATCCAACAGATCTTGTCAGAGTTACTTCAGAACAGGGCCATTCAGCCCGTTCCTTACCAGAGCAGGGGCTGGGGTTTACTCCATATTCTTCCTAGTACCCAAGAAATCAGGAACTCAGGCCCATACTAGACCTGAAACATCTAAACGGTATGTGGTCCCCACCACGTTTCAAGATGGAACCATCCGGTCCACCCTGCAATGCATCCAGTAGGCAATTTCCTCACGTCTATAGACCTGAAGGACGCCTATCTACATATCCCATCATCCGGAAACACAGGCAATTCCTCCATTTCCACATCCTCGGCCACCATTTCCAATACCAGATGCTGCCCTTCGGCCTGTCATCAGCCCTGAGAGTCTTCTCCAAGGTCTCCATAACCCTGGTGGCCAGGCTCAGGGAACGGGGACTGGACATCGTCCCATATCTGGACGACTGGCTCATCCGTGCATGGTCAGAAAATCAAGCACGGATACACACAAGATGCACCATGCAGGCACTCGAGGACCACGGCTGGGTGGTAAATCGAGAAAAGAGCCATCTCAGCCCCACTCAACAAATCGAGCATCTGGGAGCGCTCATCAACTCGGCCGAGGGGTGGGCAAAACCATCCCCAGCGCGAGTCCACAACTTGATGGAGCTGGCACGCCAGATGAGGACATGCCACCACACCACAATGGGCAAGATAGCTCAGTTACTGGGCTGTATGACCTCTTGTATAGACCTCGTACCCTGGGCCAGGTGGCACCTGCGCCCCCTACAGAATTACGCCCTGTCGTGGGGGGCACCGAGCGAACACAACCTTCAGTGCATGGTGCCTCTACCCCGCACAGTGAGGTCCTCCTTGACCTGGTGGACAATGGAGGAGAACCTGACCAGGGGAGTCCCTCTGGAGCCCCCGTGCCCAGTCTCCATAGAGACGGACGTGAGTCTCTCAGGTTGGGGAGCTTGCCTAGGAGACAGTACGGCACAGGGCCTATGGTCACCGGCGGAGGAGAAGATCTCCATCAACATTCTGGAAATGAGAGCTGTGTCCCATGCCCTGAAGGCCTTCAGGCCCCAGATCCGCGAGCAATCAATCCTGATCCGTTCCGACAGTCATGTGACGGTGGCCTACATAGCAAAACAAGGTGGGACCAGGAGCAGAGCCATGATGAAGGAATCAACGACGGTCCTCAACTGGGCCCAGACTCACCTCACCCATCTGGGCACGGTCCACCTGGCAGGGAAGCTGAACCTCCGCGCAGACTGGCTCAGCAGACAGCAGGTACACCTGGGGGAATGGCAATTACACCCGGCCCTATTCCGGATTATACAAGCGACCTGGGGCCCCGTGTCCATGGATCTCATGGCTTCACGGGACAATGCCCAGGTCAGGGAGTACTACTCGCGATTCAGGGACAGCCTCTCACAAGGAACGGACGCCCTGTCGCAAGCCTGGACACGGGGAAACTCCTACATTTTCCCACCTCTTCCCCTAATTCCCCAGGTCCTAGCCAAAATTCGGGAGTCAGGTCACACTGTCATACTGGTGGCACCTTACTGGCAGCGCAGGGCTTGGTTCGCAGCAGTTCGGGAGATGTCACTAGCCAGCTTCAGGATACCCTACCGCTCAGACATGCTCTCACAGGGGCCAGTGCTCCATCCGACCCCACGGACCCTGAAACTCACGGCCTGGCTCCTGAGAGGAGGAGACTGAGGGCAACGGGGTACCACGAGTCGGTCATCAGCACCCTGCTTCAGTCCAAGCAGGCTTCAACCACCTCCACATACGGAAGGCAATGGGCCATCTTCACCAAGTGGTGCCGGGAACAGGGGGAAGTCCCTGAACAGACCGACATGGCCACCATCCTGCTATTTCTCCAGCAGGGGCTGGATAAGGGTCTAGCACATTCTTCCCTCAGGGTGCAACTGTCCGCCATAGGAGCAGCATAGGCCTCATTGAGGGATACCCCCCAGGAGCTCATCCCAACGCCATCCACTTCCTGAGGGTGGTAGAGATCCTCAGACCGAGGACTCGGCTGACCATCGCGCCTTGGGACCTCCCTATGGTCCTTGACTCCCTCAAATCGCCACCCTTCGAACCCCTCTGAGAATCGGACCTGTTCTGGGTTGGCCTCAAGGCATGCTTCTTGGTGGCCATCTGCTCGGCTAGGAGGATCGGGGAGCTGGGGGCCCTATCCTGCACAGAACCCTACACAGTGTTCACCCCACTAGGGGTTACTCTGAGGACAGTCCCGGCCTTTCAACCAAAGGTCTCCACCACCTTCACTGAGAGCAGCCTATTGAGCTGCCCACCTTCCCAAGCGGTTCCACACAGGGCTCCAGCACCCCTCACCACCTCGATGTGGGATCTACCCTCTTGGTGTGTAGACAGAACCCGTTCCATTACCATGAGATGGAGGCTGTTCGTCATTGTGAAGGACAGAAGCAGGGTAATGCCGCCTCCAAGACCACCATTGCCCGGGTGGCTAAAGTTGAGTCATCAGAAGCATACTACGGCAAACCGGATGATCCCGCCCCAGGATCAGGGCTCATTCTACAAGGGCGGTTGCCGGTCTTGGGCAGAGAGGCCAGCGTGTCCTCAGAAGGACATTTGTTAGGCAGCCACATGGAGCTCCATACACACATTCGCGAGACACTACAGGTTGGAACAACTACAGGCCATACGGCCAGCCTTCGCCACCCAGGTCCTGGTGGCAGCATCCTCAACCGGTCACTCTTAGCTCTCGTCCCAACCGGAGTTCTCACTGCTTCTTATCTACCCATGAGGTAATGTCTGGAGTGCCATGGATGCCAACCAATCACAATGGGTGTTTACTCACCTGGTAAAGGTGATTGTGTTGGTTGGCATCCATGGCACTCCAAGGCCCTCCCTCTAGAGTACTCAGAGCGACCAGTTCCGGATGGGGGAGAGTCATCACCCGGGTAGACCCGGAGGGAAACAGATAGTGGGTCTATGTCAAATGTTAAATGACCAATAGGACCCTCGGGTCCGGAACTAGACTGTAAATAATAGAGGAATAAAGAACAGGCCCCAGGGCCGTTGTTTCTACTACGTCGTAGTCCGTTTCCTTTGTGGCTCTAGTCACTCCCCTTAATACTTCTCTCTCTCTCTCTCTCTCTTGTTTACTAATTAACTTGATTTCAGCTGTGGAAGATTCGAACTGGAGAGCAGGGGTTTCTGGGACCTGGATGTACTGGAAATTTGATCTGGGTCATGTGCATCAGTAGCCTATCAGGTGGGCTAAAACCCATGAGGTAATGTCTGGAGTGCCATGGATGCCAACCAACACAATCACCTTTACCAGGTGAGTAAACACCCATTATCATGGTTATATTTTCATGGTGGGGGGATTCTATTGATATGCTGAACATATGGACATAGACACAGCATTGTAAATGTGAGTGATGAGTTGACTTGGATGGGATAAGCAGCAGTCCGCTGAATGCCCTTGCAACTGCTAATGAGAGTAGGGCACATAACCTGTCAGTATTGTCTGTTGTCTCCATCATGAGTCATGTTATGCACCTGGGGGGTCAGGGCTATCACCTGTCAAAAAGGATGCCAGACCTTAGACTACCTTTAAATTATTTTTTCATATCCTGATGGTATGTTTCAATACAGGAAATACAGCAGGACATATCTAACTCAGCTGCATATTAAGGAGCCTTTATTTAGGTGCTTCTTGGAATTTTTCCAGGTGTGTTTAACTGGCTTAAAGGGGCTGGTTACAGATGGTTTTCTTCACTCTCTCTCTCTCTCTCTCTCTTTTGAATAGAGGCTAATTCTACCTAAGTGTTTGGTCTGAAAGCATAAGTTTGTGTTATGTTTTGCGTTCAGACCATGTCTGAACCTGAAAACAGTCAGAAGGTCTTAGATGCAAAACAAAAGCTCTTTTTCCTTTTTTTAATCTCAATCAATCAGTCAATCACTTTATTTAACCAGGCATAAACACCATTGAGCAAGCTCATTTTCAAGGTGGTCCTGGGCATAAATACAATACAGTACACATCATAAGATTACAATTACGGTGGACAACAGTGCCAAAAAAAAAAAAGAAAAAACATTGTGAAGGTGCCGGTCAATATGGGCCTATACATACCAGTCAACATAATTAACATGCAAAGGTACATAATGATAAGCTTTACTGAAATGAGAAGAGACAACAATCCATATAGTCTCCACTGAGTAAGAGCTCATACCTAAATGATAAAAATAAGGAGGTATTAAGGAATAGGGTAGAAATTGGGGTGAAAGAGTAGGCAGCCAAAAGGAAGGCCAAAATAGGTAAAAGGTAGAGAATAGGCAGGGTCATCTTGGATTAAGGGAACTTGGCTTGTAGATCCTAGGTTTCTGTTGTTAGGAATGTGGGGTGGATGAGATACTCAGGCATAGGATTTGAGAGTGGCACCCGAGGCTTAGGGGTCATTGGCATCTGAAACAGTTGCATGATTTCTTCAGATAATCCATTAATAGAGCTTTGAATGTGAAAATGCTTGGAAGTGAGGATAATTTTAATGAGTCTTGCATAGTGTTCCAAAGTGATGGAAGTGAGAAGTTGATTGCTGCTGAGCCAAGGGTAGTTTTCACTCTAGGAATCTGGAAGCAGATTAAGGAGAAGTGTCTCAGGCCATGGGAACCTTTAGCCCGTTTGAAGATGTTTGAGATGTATGCAGGGAGGTTATCAAATAATGCTCTAAAAAACCAGAGGAGAGCATTCCTTTTTCTTCTAGTTGAGAGTGAGGTCCATTCCAAAACCTGGTATAGACGACAGTGATGTGTACTACGGGGTAGATTTAAGATAAATCTTAAAGCCCGGTGGTAAAGGGTGTCTAGTTTGTTTAGCATCGTTGATGGGCAATGACTGTAAAGGAAGTCAGCGTAGTCCAGTATAGGTAGGAATGTAGTTTGTACTAGTCTCATTCTGGCTTCTAAAGTGAGTAGGTGTTTAATGCAATAGAATAAACCTAATCACTGTCTTAGTTTATTCAAGGTTTCATTTAAGTGGCACAGAAAGTTGAGCTTGTTATCCAGCCAGAACCCTAGGTATTTAAAGGTATCAACTACTTCAAGGGGTTCATCTAAGAGTGTTCAGATCTGTGTGATATGTGGACATCCAGAAGTAGACTTTGGTGAGAGAATCATTGCTTTAGTCTTTTTGGCATTGAGGAGGAGCTTATGAGTGAGAATGTTGTATTGGAGGGTGATGAAGTCTTTCTGTAAGTACTCATGGGCCAGATCCAAGGATGAATTTGTGGTATAGAGTACAGTATCATCTGCGAATAAGTGCACATTTGCTGTGCCCAGCTGCGAGTCCAGATTATTGATGTATATTGCAAAGAGGATATGGCCCAGGATGGAGCCTTGTGTGACTCCTCGTAACGAGGATTTTTGTGGGGACAGATCTCCTATGGCTTTGACTTGTTGTAACTTATTGGTTAGGTAGCTGGTAAACCATTTAATGGCAGAACTATCAAGTCCGATGTTACTCAGTGCAGTAAGCATGATGGTATGATCCACAGTATCGAAGGCCTTACTTAGATCAAGGAAGAGGGAAAATACATGCTTCTTAGAGTCCAAGGCCATTTGCCAGTCTGTAGTTACTGTAGCAAGAGCTGATATTGTACTGTGTTTGGCTCTGAAGCCAGACTGAGCCAGGTTTAGCAACTTTTGTGAATCCAAATGTTCTCTAAGTTGGATGTTGACAATTTTTTCAAGTAGTATAGAGAGGACGGATAGTATAGAAATAGGCCGGTAATTGTTCAGATCACTCGGATCCCCAGTCTTGAATAATGGTAGGATGTAGGCAGTTTTCCACAAGACAGGTAGCTCACCTTGAATCAGAGAGGTGTTGAATAAGTGTGTAATGGAGGCAGTCAGATAGGTATGGCCAAGTTTTAGGAAGTAAGGTTCAATATTATCTGCACCCGCACTCTTTTTTGTATCCAGAGAAAAGAGGAGGTCCTTCACTTGCTTGAACGTGATTGTGAGGAAGCTGAAGGGGGTGGGATGCGGTTGGTTATGGTTGTGATTATCAGTGAAGCCAACAGTGTAGTCTCTTGCCGGGCTAAGTTTGCTGATAGGTGAGGTGTCAAAGGCAAGCCCTGCAGTGGCAAAGTGATCATTAAGCTTTCCTAGTATATCAGCTTTGTCCGTATAGGTGGTACCATCAGACACAATTTTGTTTGGAAGGGGTGCTGCAGTGGACTGACCTTCGACTTCTTTGAGGATGTTCCAAAATTTGGCAGAGTTGCTTTTATTGTCTTCTTGTTCTTTTTGGAAGTACCTAGCTTTTTCTGATCTAATTAGCTTGGTACAAGCATTCCTAGAGGTATGGAATGCTAACCAATCAGCCTCCAGGTGGGATTTCCTCGGTTTTTTCCACCAGTAGTCCCTATCCCTAAATGCTTTCTTCAGGATGGGAAAGAACCAGCCAGGAGTTTTATTTTTTGATTTGATCAGTCTTAGTGGGGCGTGTTTGTCTATTAGCTCCAGTAAGAGGCTTTTGAGAGATCCATATTTTGACCTCGTTCATGTGTTTCCAGTTATGGGAATTCTTTACATAACAGAGTTTGTACTTTTCATGTACACTATATTAAACTACATAGGGTTAAGACAGTAGGTACCATGCAGAGCTACAGAGCTGACTCCCCCTGCATAATCAGTAAATGGTTGGTGTATGGCATTTATTAGCTAAATTTGGAAAATGAATTAACCTACCATTCTTATGATGTGGAATATGAAGGGCCTTAGGCATCCTATTATGCATAAAAAGGTTGTTAATTATCTTAACCAAAGAGAGGGTTCAGGTGGGTAGCCTTTCTACAGGAAACTCACCTGAATGAGCATGAGCATAAGACATTGCTTTAAGGATCAGTTGGGCAGATCTTTCGTGCATCATACACAAGTTACACCAGCAGGGTTGAGATTTTGTTTGAAAAAACCCTCCTCTTTAAGTCCCTGAAAACATCAGCAGATACCACAGACCGGTGGGTGCTGGTACAAGGGGTATTCTACAATCAACCTAATACATTTTTGAACATCTATGCTCCAAATTATGATGAGCCTGGGCTTGATTCAGAAAGTTCCACTAAATGGTGCAAGAGGCTTGAGCCATGAAGAATTGTGAAAGGTGCAGCTGCGCCAAGAGATGCACCAGGAGCAATTCACAAAAGCAGCCTGCATCAAACTCAGGCTGCGTGCACTTAAGGGGTCTTGCGCCAGCCTTGCACCACAAAATGGGCTGCGGCATGGTGCAAGGGGGCTTGCGATAGACACAAGCTACGATGTTCCCTAAATTGTGATTCACTAAACCCTCCCAGAGGGCAACATTCTAAGTACCATTAGACAAGCCAGGGCTGGTCTGAGGGAACTTGGAGGTGTGTCCTCTGGAAGGGCTAGTGAACTTGCACCAGGTGCCATGGTCCCCTCTCCCCAGCCCTTATCCCCTTGTTAGAAAAAGTCATGGCTAGTGTCCCCCCCAGCCCCAATCCTCCATGTAGTAAAAACAATCTTGTTCCTGGCAGCTAGCACCCCCCCTCAGCTCTGATCCCCTTCTTATTACTGTAATCACGTCCCTGGTGATCTTGTGGACCCCTCTCCCTATCCCCGATGTACCCATATAATGTAAATGTATCCTTTCCTGGTGGTTTAGTAGACCCACACCCCCCCACACCACAGGCAGTGCCCCACTACCCCGCTCCCCCATCCCATTCCAAGCCACTGACCAGCACAGCCCTCCGCACTTCACTATAGTCGGGTGCCAACTGAGCTGTCAAGGAGCACATACTGTAAAGGTATGTCTTGCACAGTATTGGCCCTGAACTGTGCACTCATCAATAACTACATGCACAGTATACATACTGTATAGCTATCCAACAAGGGAACATGCACATCATTGCAGACATCTACTGTATTCTTGCTCTCCAGTGCTAACGCTACAGTAAAACATCATGACCACATACACACCTGCATTGTTGTGACTGTTTTAATTCTGTAGCACAAATTGTCCATATGTCCTATTATTTTGGGTGTAGGCTACTGTTTAGTGTTATTATAATATTTATTAGAAATGCTCCTTTGTTTCTGCAACTACACCATTTGTGCATCAACATGTGCATTTTAGCAGCAATACAATAGTCCTGGCATGAGAAACATACCATATTGTATGTCAAACGGGTGGATTTACATCAGGCAGGGGATAATGACAGCCTCTGTCATCCTCCTCCAGTGTGACCTTGGTTCGGCACAAAGCATAGCTAGTGGTAGCTCTAATGACTTTGGTACCTGAACCCCTGTTTTACCAGAATATGGCACAGTGTCCCTGGTGCACTGGAGGTTGCTGCAAGTGGGGGTTCAGTGCACCTTGCATTGATTTGAAGGAGCTTTTGAAAATCCAGCCTCTGGTCTCTTCATATTGCACCATATCATTGCTCAATGCTGACTTTAAGGATTATGCCAAGATACTGGCCCTTAGATTGGAAAAAAAAATATTCCCTCAGATAATCACAGCAGATCAATCTGACTTTGTTAGGGGTAAAGGGGCCTATTTGAATGTTAGAATGCTGATGCAGATTTTAGCCAGTGGGCAGCAGGATGGAACAGGGTGTCCAGTGGTGGGCTCGCTCAAAGCTGAGAAAGCCTTTCACCAGGTCGAGTGGGACCACCTCCAGCACACCATATGGAAATGTGGCTTTGGGCCTAAATTTATACAACTGCTGTAGGTCATCTATGATAATCTTGCAGCTACAGTACAAACAGATGAGTGTCTGGTAGATACAGTTGAGTAGGGGCACCCGTCAAGGGTGTACCCTTTCACCACTCCTCCTTGATGTTGCAGTGGAACCCATCTCCTTGGCAATCCAAGCTCACCCAGACATATCCAGAATTAGCATAGGCACTATTACAGCCACAGTCACCATGTATGCAGATGATATGTTAGTGAGTGTAACACACCCAGAGAAATTTCTGCCAGCATAGAGAAGTGCTCAAAGAGTTTACAGCCAGGGTGGGTACAAAATCTGTCTGTTCAAGTATATTGTGTTGCCACTGTACATTTGTGATCACCATGATTTACAAGCTTCTTTGCCCTTTAAGTGGACAAAGGAGGGATATACATATTTAGGGGCGATTATAACCAGAAGGATTCAGGATCTATATGAAGCTAATTTTCAGAAGTTATTAGCTGATACAAAAGCCCTATTTATAAAATGGAAAACCCTTCTGTTGTCTATTGTGGGTACAGGAAAAGTGTTAAAAATGACAATTGTGCTGTGTTTCTTGTACCTGTTCCAGGTTCTGCCATTGTGTGTGCTGACCCACTTTTTTAAACAGTTGAAAGTATGTTGTACTGAATGGTTGTGGGCTAGCAAAACCCCAAGAGTCCTCAATGATCAACTTACTTTTTTGTTGGGGAGGGGTTCGTTTCCTCACTTTGAAAAATACTATTGGGTAGCCAAGCTGGCAGGTCTTAGGAGCTGATATGAGGCTAGTTGTGCCAACAAAGGAATCCTTTTGGAAAAGCAGCCTGCAGACTATGATAGGCTAATAGATCTATTGTGTTCCTCAAATGGAAAGAATTATAGTGTGGCCAAGGGTAACTTGATTATAGTACATTTATTCAAAATCTGGCATAAGGCACATAGGTTATTGGGGGTGGTCTCGATCTATACTAGGTTAACACCATTATGAAGGAACCCATTACTCCCATAATTTTTTTAAAGTTTCAGGCTCTAAGATTTCGGAGTAAAATGGAACATCCCTCTTTGGCCACCTGCTTGTGAATGGTGAACAACTTAAATAGGTTTAAGAGTTTCTGCAGAAGTATGGTGTTCCAAAATCCCACTCCTTTAGGTAAGTCCAAGTAAGGCATTTTCTGACATCTGTCTTGGACCCCACATTGACCTTACAGGAACCCTACAGCCTTGCCGATATACTGTATAGTGCACAGGATACCAAAGGGTTAGTTTCCAACTTATATAGACATCTAATTACAGGGACGCCCTCATAAACATGCTTCTCTTCAAAATAAGTGCAAAGTCTCTTAAATGTTGCAACTGCAGAAGACTGGGCAGATGTCTTGACAGTGAGCGATGGAAAATCCCTATGCAATGTAAATTTAAGTTAATTCTGTAGTTATCATTCCAGAAAGTGTACTATACCCCAGATAGGTTGGCAAAGCTCTCCAAATCAGGATGGCCTTTGCCCCTGATGTAAGCTCCAAAGAGGAGGCTTGATTCATATGATGGCCATGTGTGAACAACTGAAGGGATACTGACAAGAAATAGAAGGAATTATCTTGCAATAAATCTGACCTCCAACTTATATTGTTGGGAGACTTGGAGAGTATAGAAGATATACAGGAGGGGCAAAGGCAGTTTATTTACATAGCAATCATCTGTCAGAAGTTAGACATTCTCACAAATTGGAAAAGTGAGATTCCCCCATTAAGTAAAGTATGGGTCAAACAGCTGGGAAAGTGTGCTACATGGAGAAGCTGGTGTATACAACCAGGGTAATTTGACAATTGATGATTAGTGATGGTTGGCTTCTGAAGAATTTTTGGGCAGGGGCATTCCTTCCATCCATGTTGAAGAAGGAGGTGACATGGAGTGAAGCGGGGAGGGGGGGTGAGACCTTACATTTGGCAACAAGATCCCTATGTGGTTACATAATATATAATATTTAGAGTTCATTCTATTATGGCAGACTTGATTTCATCGGTTGACCTGGCCTGCATCACGGAGACCTGGTTGAACGATGGTGCCGGACCAATATTGGAGGTGTTGATTCCTGCCGAGTTCTCCATTGTGCACTGCCCGAGAAGGAACCGCATGGGTGGGAGAGTGGCTATCTGTTTTATATCCAGCCTGAACTTTTCTGTGCTCCCAGTGGAGTCTACCTCATCATTTGAATTTGTGGCCATTGGAGGGGGTCCAGGTGCAGGCTGCAGGGTCTTCCTTGTGTATCTGCCCCTTGGACATGAGAGGAATTTTCTGCTGTAAGTGGCAGATCTTGTCACCAATCAGGTGTTGGAGTTGCCCAGATGGCTAATTCTGGATGACTTCAATGCCTGTGTCGACAACAAACTTGCAATTTAGCTGTGACTTGCACCAGACCATGTAACCATTGGGCCTGTCACAAGTCATTATTTCTGTAACCCGTACTGATGACCACACTTTGGACTTGGTATTCACACTGGGACTTGAGATAAATAACCTTGAGATTGAGCCAATCATTTGACTACATCATTGCACAGTGAAGTTCACATTTGGGTCCCCCGGAGTCCTCCCCCTGTGGAGATGGTCTGTTTCTGCCCTTTAAAGGGGGTGACCCCAGAAGGACTGATGGCAGAGCTGGACCTATTGAGTTTGCCAAATGTTTATGAGACAGGGCCAGAGGAGGTGGTGACAGTCAGTAAAAGGACTGTTTCCATGACTCTTCATTCTGCAGCATCAGTCCATGTACAACCCAGGACTTCATGTTTGAGGTCCCCATGGTTCAATGGGGAGATCAGAGAGCTGAAGACTTGGGGTCAGAGGTAGGAATGCCACTGACAGAGGTCCCGTGCTGGGGGAGACAGACTAACTTTGAAAATTCATTATACTGAGTATCAAAGGACACTCTCCCATAAGAAAGCAGAGTTCCTGTCCAGGTAGATTGCTGCAGCCAAGAACTGACCAGCTCAGCTCTTTCAGATGGTAGACAAGCTCATCCATCCTGCCTGTCTCCAGCTGGTAAGAGCATTGCCTGTTGCTAAATGCAATGGGTTTGCTCTGTTCTTTGCTGACTAGGTGTCTTCCATCAAGTGACTATCTCCCCAGTGGAATTATATCGGGCATGCAGTGTCAGATCTGGGGTAAATTGAACCAATCCTCATATCAGGTGCAAGTTTAGGGTGTTAGAGGTTAGAGAGATAATCTTGAAGCTGTGGCCTACATGTTGTGAACTGAACCTGGGCCTGACATATCTCTTAATGAGATATGTGGAGACCTTAGGTGCAGTGTTCACTGAGATAATCTGGTGCTCCCTCTTGAAGCAGGTATTCCCCAGTGATCTTAAAGAGATATTGATGTAACCCCTTTTGAAGAAACCATCTTTGGACCCAGGTTGTCTCATGAATCATAGACCTGTCTCTAACTTCCTCTTTCTGGGGAAGGTTATTGAGAAAGTAGTGGCTGTTCAGCTCGAGTCACAGCTCACTGCCTTTGACATGTATAAACCACTGCAGTCTGGTTTCCGGTCCAGGCAGAATACAGAAATGGCACTAGTCAGGGTGCAGAATGCTCTCCACAGGGTAAGAGCTAGAGGTGAATGGTCAATTCTCAGTTTCTCAATTGCTCATTTAAACATTTAACCTAGCCCTGGGGGGGGAATGGCAGAAAGAAGCAAGGAGTCATAAACTATCTCCCCAACACAAGCTGAAGTAGTCAGTAAAGAGAACCCTAAAGGAGGGAAATCCTCAGGAGTACATGCAAACAAAAGGGTAGAGACAAAGGGAGGTGGAAATGAAGGCAGAGGGATTAAGGAGAGCAGGCAAGAGGGAGGAAGGGAGGATGACGGGTGAGGTGGTGGCAGAGTCTGGACGGTCAAGTATGGTAATGCTCTAAGTCTGGGAAATGACATCCCAGATCTAGAGGCTATTATGACAGAGGTTGACCTGAACATTGTTGCCATTACCGAGTTGTGGCGCAATGAAATGTATGACTAGGATACTGCCATTCCAGGCTATACTCTGTTTAGGTATGATAGGATGGTAAAGAAAGGGGTAGGAGTAGCTCTTAATGTGAGGAACAGCATTAAGGTAACAGAGGTACAGAAAACACAGAAGTGGTGGAGTTACTGTGCGTTACCCTAGAAACAGGTAAGAATGTCACAATTCACACTGCAGTGAGCTACTGACCTCCAGCACGTGGGGGGAGTTGGACAAGGTTCTGGTGGAAGCCATCCAAAAGTTGACAAATAGATTGGAGAATCCCAGCCACAGCTTCAGCTAGGAGCAGGGACATCTTGGACTCCCTGAAGGGGGCTTTCATCAGGAAACTAGTAAAAGAGATCTCTCATGAAAGGCAAATACTGGACCTTGTGCTCACAAACAGGAACAGTTTTGTAGATGTCACAGTGGGTGGCCACCTGGGAACCAGTGATCACCATACAGCGTGGTTTGATATATGCACAGTGGCAGAATCTAATCACACAAAGGCATGGGTCCTGGACTTCAGGAGGGCAGATTTTAAAAAGATGGGTGAATGCCTCAAGGAAGCCCTGGTGGGGGGGGGCCTTGGGGGAATGGATCAGCAGAGGGTGAAAAGAAAAGAGAGGCTAGTGAAGGCAATAAACCTCTGAATCTGGCAGGTAAGCAAAAGCAAGACAAAAAAGAGACCATTCTGGTTCTCAAAAATGGTGCCTGAGAAGGTAAGGGCAAAAAAGTTAGCTTCACTGAGGCATAAGGAGACACAGATGAAGGAGGATAGGAGAAGCAGAAGGAAGCGGGGAAAGCAATTAGGAGTGCAGAGGCATAGACAGAGGAGAAAACAGCCTAGGCAGTAAAGAAAGGGGACAAGACATTTTTCAGATATGTAAGTGAAAAAAGAAAGACTAGGGGAGGAATAGTAAGGATGGAAGGTAGGGAGTGTGTCGAGGGGAACCAGAAGAAAAGCTGCCATACTGAACAAATATTATTTTTCAGTGTTCATAATGGAAGGGGAAGGTGAGGGACCACAGATAAGAGACAGGAGCATCGAGGAAAGGGAAGTGGACACTAGTCCATTTACAGAGGAGAGACGTCTGAAGGAATACAAAAATCTGAAAGTGGACATGGTAATGGGGCTAGACGAAGTGCATCCAAGGATATTGAGGGAGTTCAGAGAGGTGCTGGCTGCACCGCTGACAGCCCTGTTCAACCACTCATTGAAGATAGCAGTGGTTCTGGAGGACTGGAGAAGTGCAGATGTAGTCCCACTTTATAAAAGTGGAAGTAGGGAGGAGGTTGGCAATTACAGGCCAGTCTGTCTGACTTCAGTAGTGGGAAGTTAATGGAATCTCTTCTGAAGGAAAGGATTATCGAATAACTTGTATCCAGTTGCTTACAAGATCCAAGGCAGCATGGATTCACTTGGAGGGGATGTCATGTCAAACAAATCTGATAGAGTTCCTTGACTGTGGGACCAGGGAATTGGATCAGGGTGGTGCAGTGGATCAGGCCTACCTAGATTTCAGTAAGGCCTTTGACACCGTTCCACACAGGAGACTTGTAAAAAAGCTGTGCAGCTTGGGAGTGGGTCCAAAGGTGGTAAACTGGGTAAGAAATTGGTTAGGGGACAGGAGTCAGAGGGTGGTGGTAATCGGAGTTCACTCCGAGGAAGGAAGTGTGACCAGCAGAGTGCCACAGGGAGCAGTGCTGGGACTGGTCCTCATTAATGTGTTTATTAGTGACATTGCAGAGGGGCTAGAAGGGAAAATTTGACTTTTTGCAGATGACACTAAAATCTGGAATAGAGCAAACACTCGGGGGGGGGGACTGGACAAAGTGATTAGAGATATAAGAAAGCTAGAGGAGTGGCAAAGGTGTGACAGCTGAGTTTCAATGTGAAGAAGTGCAAAATCATGCAGCTGGGGTGCAGAAATCCAGTGGTGGAGTAGGAAATGGTTGGGGGGGGTGTAGTGTTAATGACCACTAAGCAGAAAAGGGACCTGTGGAGAATCATATCTGATTACCTAAAGCCAGGTGGCCAGACAGTGTGACAAAGCAATGGGGAGAGCTTGTGGGATGCTAGGGTGCATAGGGAGGGGTATCACCAGCAGAAAAAGAGAAGTGGTGTTACCACTGTATAGATCACTGGTGAGACCTCACCTAGAGTACTGTGTCCAGTTCTGGATACCATATCTCTGGAAGAACATACAGTAGAGGCATTCCAGAGGAGGCAACTAACACGGTGCAGGGCCTGCATCAAACGCCCTATGAGGAGAGACTAAAGAATCTCAAAATGTACACCCTGGAGATAAGAAGTGAAAGGGGAGATTAGTGATGTGCAAAGTCCACAAACTTCACTCCAGAAAATATTTCGTGATATGCGCTCAATTCACAAAATGCAATTTGTGAAATTCGCCAATTCGTGTAGTGAGGGATCGAATGCGAAGTGTGGAATTTTCGTAGTCAAAATTTCACACTTCACACATAGACTTTAACACAATGTAAAATTAGTATATATAAATTCCTGGTGTGTGGTACCCCCCAATGATACGTTGTACAATTTGTAAATAAACAATAGCCCTGGTCCCCACATACCCCACCAATAGCTGTCCAGTCATCTGCAACGTAAAAAAAATAGATTTTTTTTTAAATTAAATCCCCAGTGTCTAGTGGTCTCCTCTCCCCACCCGCTGATCGGTGGCCACAGTTGTTATAGTTAATATTCACCCCACATACCCCTGCCAATTTCCTGCCAATCGGCCACAATATAGAAAAAAATATTTTTTTTAATTAAATTCCTGGTGTCTAGTGAATCACTCGGCCACTCCACCGTGTCAGTGAGTTCCCCACCACCCTACCCCACCCCCATTCTGACCCCAAGCAGGCCACCAGCACAGCCTTCCACTCACCTCCACAGCCAATAGCCCAACTGAGCTCTGTCAAGGAATGAGTGTGTGCACATGCTCATTCATTGAGAGAGCTCAGTCAGGCTGCCAGCTGTGGAGATGAGTGGAGGGCTGTGCCGGTGGCTGCTCGGGGTCAGCGGGAGTAGGGTGGTGTGGTGGGGCACTCCCTGACAGGGTTGGGATGGTCCGCTAGACATCAGGCACTTAATTAAAATATCTATCTATATATATTTATACAATGGGGTGAGACATACTCCAGTGAGATAAAACAAGTTATTTTCACCACAGTGAAATAAATCCTGATGACATCACCAGAGTTAAAATAAATACCATTTATTACACCAATGGAAACCTTTTTTCAGCAATGAGGCCCCCATTGTGTAAATAGGATACATGATGTGCACTCATGTGATATGGGAAATATGTTCATTTCTGTACAGTGACCTCTGAAACCTCACTCGTGGCTTCGCCACTCTTGAGTATTCAGAGATCACTCTAGAGGAGTGAAAATATTTTCCATAGCACACTCATGCCTATCATGTATTCCATAGATATATACTGTATATATATATATATATATATATATATACATATATATATATATATATATATATATATATTCATTCCATATCACACTCGTGCCCATCATGTATCCCCAGTGTGTGTGTGTGTGTGTGTGTGTGTGTATATATATATATATATATATATATATTTATATTTCTACATTGTGGCCAACTGGCTGGCAAACAGGGGGTTATGGGGCTGAGGGTGAATATTAATTATAACAACTGTGGCCACCAATCAGTGGTAGGGAGGGGGTTGGGGAACCACTAGACATCAGGGATTTAATTTCAAAAGCATAATATTTATTTCTACATTGTGGACAATTGGCCTGCAATTGGCAGAGGTATATGGGGGCAGGGGTGAATATTAATCATAGCAACTGTGGCCACTGATTGGCAGCGGGGAGTGGGGGGACCACTAGACACCAGGGATTTAATTAAAAAAAATACGTATTTATTTCTAAATTGTGGATGACTGGCCACTGATCAGTGGTGGTATGTGGGGGCCGGGGGTGAATATTAATTATAACAACTGTGGCTGCTGACATGGGGTATGGGGGGACCACTAGACACCATGGATTTAATAAAAAAAAAAATATATATATATTTATATATATATCTACATTGTGGATGACTGGCTGGTGATCGGTGGATGTATGTTGGGGCCTGGGGTTACTATTAATTATAACAACTGTGGCCACTGATAGGTGGGACAGGGTGTGGGGGCCACTAGACATTAGGGATTTAATTTAAAAAAAGTATTTCCTGCCTTGTGGATGACTGGCCAGCGATTGGCGGGGGTATGTGTGGTGGGGGTGATATAAATTATTACAACTGTGGCTGCGGATTGGCAAAGGGGACCACTAGACACAAGGGATTTGGGGGATTCAACATGTGTAACTTCTTCTTGCTTTTGAGTTTTTTAAGTGCAATTTGCACTTAATGAAAAACAAGAAGCAATGCAAAGTTACAAATCACGAATTCTCATTAAACTGGGCAGCTTCGCGAACTGATTTGTGGAGGTGAATTTGGTGACTTTTCCAAAAATTTGCCATCGAAGTAAAACTTCACTACATTTCTAGGGGAGATATGATAGAGACTTTCAAATACATCATGGCTATAAATAAGGTTCAGGAGAGAAGCATTTTTCAGAAAAGGAGATGCTCAAGAACAAGGGGCCAAGAAATGAAGCTGGAAGGGGGTAGGCTCCGGGGAGATGTGAGGAAGTACTTTTTCACAGAAAGAGTGGTGGATGTATGGAACAGTCTCCCAGCAGAGGTGGTTGGGGATAAAATGGTAACAGGATTCAAGAAGGCATGGGATTGGCATAAGGGAACCTTAGTGGCAAGGAAAGGGGGGTAAAGCTGGAGATCAATTAATGTCTGCGTTATTACAGTAGGTATGGTAAATGGGCAAACTGGGTGAGCCAAGCAGTCCATATCTGCCATCAGATTCTGTTTCTACATTCTCCTCCTTAGTGTTTGACACCATGGATCATGGAGTGTTGCCTGATCACCTGAGGGAGCTCTGAGGACTCCCCAGTACTGTCATCAACTGGTTTGAATCCTTTCATACAGGTAGGATGCAAAGTGTGGTGATGGGAAATAATTCTTCCTGCCTGATTCCCCTGTCTTTTGGAGTTCCCCAGGGTTCAATCCTCTCACTCATGTTATTCATGGTGTACATGCCATCTCTGAGGGATATCATTAGACATTACAGGGTGGGTTTTCATTGCTATGCAGAGGATACCCAACTGTATATGTCATTTACAGTAGGCATACCATGTGCGGTCTCTGTTCTGAACTCTTGTCTGGTAAAGATACAGGACTGGATATCCTCCAACTGGCTGGGACATAATCCAGATAAGACAGAGGTATTAGTGATGGAGCCTGGTCGACGGCAAGGAACTGAGGTGTGGGGGGGAAGACAGGACTAGTGCTTGATTATTCTTCTGTAGCTGCCTCAGGAAAGGTGAATCTGTGTGTTATTCTGGACAGCGAATTGATACTGGAAGTTCAGGTGTCATCCGTAGTCCAAAATAGTTTTCACCATCTCAGAAATATCGCTCAGATTAAACCTTTTATCCCACCCAGCAACCTGCCCTCACTGATACCTGCTTTTGTTACATCCAGACTCAATTATTGCAATGCCCTTTACCTTTAGCTAAATGGAGGACTCCTACATTGCCTGCAGCTGGTGCAGAACACCGTGGACAGGTTGCTGAGGGGCCAGCCCTGGTCCTGTTATATAACCTCAGTCCAATGCAAGCTGTACTGGATGCTGGTGAGGTGGTGGATTTCCTTCAAGGTCAACTTGCTGACTTACAAAACCCACCTTCAAATACCTCATGGATATAAATAAGTTTCAATAGAGAAGAATTTTTCAGAAACAGATATGCTCAAAAACAAGGGGCCATGCAATGAAGTTGGAGGGATGTAGACTCCAAGGAGATGTGAGGAAGTACTTCTTCACAGAAAGAGTGTTGGAAGCACGGAACAGCCTCCCAGCAAAGGTGGTTGGGGCTAAAATGGTAACAGGATTCAAGAAGGCATAGAATTGGCATTAAGGGAACCTTAGTGGCAAGGAAGGGAGGGGTCAAGTGGGAGATCAGTTTGGGTCTGCATTATTAGAGTAGGTAGGGTAAATGAGTAGACTGGGTGGGCAAGAGGTCCATATCTGCCATCAAATTCTACATTTCTCTCCTCAGCGTTTGACTCTGTGGATCATGGGGTGTTGCAGGATCACCTCATTGTTTTTTTTGCCTGCATAAAAGAATAATGTTCCTTGCCGATCTGTCCCTCCACTTTGACATTCCACTCAGCACCACCACCCACACCCCCCAAAAACTCCCAGTCACCTGAACATGTCCCACAGTGTAGATCCATTCACCAATCAAAGACACATTTTGCTGCTGGAACCGGTAACTGCAATATGAGAAACTAAAGTAAGTGCAGTTCAATGTATTTCAACAGGGTTTTGAACCTTGATGCATAACTTTCTCATTTTTACATACTGTTATATTTACCACTTGGTACTATTTGGTCAAATTTGTGCAAATTTAATTTAGCACTAATTGATTTGAGCCTAATTCACTGCTACTGAAAATGTGCAATTTTGGTAAATTAGTGCCATTTTATTTTAGCTCAGTCATCACATTCAGCAAATATAGCGAAATATTTTTACAGTGAAATTACCCAGTTTTGCAATATTTTCACCACAAATTTTCAACATGGTCTTTTTGGGACCCCACCTCATGACCAGAGGTGGTAGAATTATGCAAATCAGACCTGAAAGGTGACTTTGCTGTAGCTTGGTGAAGTAACATTTCAGGTGGGATTTGAAAATGTGCACCGCCCTTGTTCATGAGGTGGGATCATAAGAAGGCCATGTTGAAAATTTGGGTCAAAATATGTAAAAATAACAGTTATGAGTGTACATTTAAATTTTTCTACACTTGCTCATAACTTTAGTAATTTTCAATATTTTCACCCAAAGTTTTTAATATTGCTATTTTTTCACACCACCTCATGAACGTGACAGCTGTTGTTTTTCAAATCCTTCCCAAAATGTGTTTTCACGCCTGTGGTGTGGAATGACATTTCAGTTAGGATTTGA
This sequence comes from Neoceratodus forsteri, assembly GCA_016271365.2. Classification (NCBI taxonomy): domain Eukaryota; kingdom Metazoa; phylum Chordata; order Ceratodontiformes; family Ceratodontidae; genus Neoceratodus; species Neoceratodus forsteri. The sequence goes on along the minus strand of CM057449.1, from coordinate 1,555,400,916 downwards.
AAATTGTCACCTATCAGGTTCATGAGATGGAGTAATAAAAAGGTTATGCTGAAAATTTGGTGTAAAAATACTATAACAAGCCCAGGTTATGAGATAACATTGCAGTATTTCAACGTTCACTCATAACTTCACTAATTTTCAGTATTTTGACTGAAAACTTTCAACATAGCCATTTTTACAGAACACCTCATAAACGTGACAGGTGTAATTTTTTTAAAATCCTGGACAAAACATGTTTTTGCACTTGTGTTGTGAAATTACATTTTGGACAATATACTGTAAATGCTATGTGTCATGTTTATAAGGGCAGTCATAAAATGACTATCTTGTAAATTTGGGGTCAAATATATAGTTGTTGAGAAACTCTGTGTGTAGTGCTAGTCATGACCCTAGTGGGTATACTTTATGATCCTGCGCAGGTAAGCTGAGTACAGGGGCAAGCTCACTGACCCTGCTGTATGTGGTAGAAATGGGGGGGATGCTGCTATTATGCAACACCTCCCCAGCCAGGAAAGGGGTAAACAAGTTCTAATAGGAGAGAGAACTGTATAAGGTTAGAGAAATTTTCACAGGGTCAGCTAGTTGAGGCAGTCACCAAGGGTAGCAGTGGAGAAGATGTAACTGTTTAGACCATTTAGCCAGCTGGGCACCCTGTAGGCAAACTATCTTTGACCTTGTGAGGTACAACAACATGGAACCTGCAGGAGCTGTGATTCAGACCACCTGGTTGAGCGGGGGTTATTGCTAGGGTGCAGAAGTGCACACAGTCCAGGGACCACAAGGCCCATAGTTATTTTCTTCACCATGGTGCAGGTTAGGTACTTTATCCGATTAGTGAGTTACAGCCATCCAGTTTGTGCATAGAGGTTGCATGTATGTGTGAGGCAGTGGGATTCAGTGAGTAGTCGGCAAGCCTTATTGAGGGAGGTGGATATGCATCTAAGAGTGGTAGCAGAGGCAGAGCCATAGAAGATAAGTCCATAGTCAATAATGGAGACAACAGAGCTCTGAACAGTGACAGTCAGGGCTTCCGGAGTAAGATGTTGCCTGTGCTGGAAGAGAAGGCCAAGGCGAGTATTTGCTGCTTTGGCTACAGAGTCAGTGTGGGCACTGTAAGTTAGATGAGAGTCTAGAGTGACCCCAAGGTACTTAGAGGCTTGAACCTGTTCTAGGGTGACTCCATGACTGGTTTTGATGGCTAGGGGGTGCAGCTTATGCTTGTTATGAGAGCTGCTGAACATCATAGACTTTGTGTTCTTATTATTGAGGACCAGATTGTGATTTGAGAACCAATTTTCAACAGATGTGAAGTCAAGCTGAAGGTTGTCTTATCGAGGCTTAGGATCCATTTGGAAGGCAAGAATTACAGCATCATCTGCATAGAGGATGATTTTTTCAGAGCAAGAATTTGGAAGGGAGTTCAGGAACAAGCTGAACAGTAGGAGCCCAGAATGGTTCCCTGGGGGACACCTGAGTGAACAGGCCTGGTAGCAGAGAGGACATCTGCAATTTTTACTCTTTCAGACCGATTCTCCAAGTAATTTTTGAACCAGGCAGTGGTGTTGGGAGAGAGCCCAGCTTTCAGAAGTTGCACAAGCAGTAGGCAGTGATGGACAGTGTTGAACGCCTTAGTCAGATCAATAAAGACAGACCCAATTAACTGACCATTGTCCAGTGAGCTGTGAAGAACGTCAGAGAATTCCAGTAGGGCAGATGAGGTGCTATGTCCTTCCTGAAGCCATGTTGTTTGGAACACAGGATATTGTATTTGTCCAGGAAATCTGTGAGCTGATCTGCGGCAATACATTCAAGGACCTTGGAGAGGGGTGGCAATATAGAGATCGGATGGTAGTTTCCATGAGTGGCCCTGTCACTACTTTTATGGACAGGGGTAACAGTGATGGATTTCCATTAGTCAGAAACTGGCTGAGCCTAAGTGAGAGGTTTAAAATATTTGTCAGTGGCTGTAACACCTCATCAAGGGTGAAGGACAGCAGTTTAAGGTTAAGTGTATCACTGCTGGATCTGGATTTGATGATGGCTTTGGTAATGTATATGCGGGCTTCATGCATCTTGACTGCTTTGAAATAAAAAGGCAGGTGGCTAGAGGAGGAGGAGGAGGCATTAGGGGAGAAGTGGGAGAGTTATAGTCCTTGAAAAAGTCAGCAGGAAGAACCCTGCTGAGATCGATGAATGCAGTGTTGAAGGTATTTGCTATAATTTTAAGGTCAAGCGTAGTAGTCCCATTTACGTTGAGCAAGGTAGGGGAGGCTTTTGGCTGCTTTCCAGTGACCTCTTTAATATTGTTCCAAAATGCCCTCCCGTTACACCAGGTATCTGTGAGAGCATTTCTGTAGTACATAGATTTCTTTACCAGATAGATTTGGTACAGTCATTCCATGCACGTTTATAGTTTTGGATGTCAGTTTCTTTACTGGTGGTTCTGGCTAGATCCCAGAGGCAACCTATAGATTTTAGTTGATGTAGGAGAGTGACTGAGAGCCAGGGATTGCAAAGGGCTTTGACATTGCGCTTTTTAAAAGGAGCATAGGAGTCACAGGCTGCAATGAAAGAGTTGATGAAGTAATCCATTGCAGTATTTACATCTGTTGCTTTGAGAATAGGGGACCAGTCTTGGAGGGTGAGGCATGATTTGAGGTGCGCCCACATTGTAGGACTCTACTAGTGATGATTTTAGGAGGGGGCTTGTGGGAATTTGTTTGGCCATTCACAGATGACAGGGGAATGGTCGCTAAGTGAGTCAGGGAGGACTGAGGTGTTCATGATACGAGTTGGGTGGCTGGTAAGAATCCAATCCAGGAGGGTGCTGGTGCCGGATTTGTAATTTTTCCTGGTCAGAGAGATGACCATATGGGTGAGATTTGCCAATGAGACAGCATCCTTATGGACCGCTGCATCAGATGCAAGCCAGTTTATATTAAAGTCTCCAAGCAGAATCATATCAGAGTTGGAAGGTTGGGACCTGGTGTACTCCAAGACAGCATTAAGGCCATTCCCTTGTTCTTTTGGTGGGATATACACAAAGGCAACTGTGAGGGATTTGTTATGGGTCCCTAATAAGATTCTGATATGGAGAATCTGTGCAGCGGTGGCTGGGAGGGGAGTAGTGATGAGGTGTCCCAGTAGCAAATCTCTAAGGTAAATAGCACATCCACCACCTCTTTTGGACTTCCAGTCCAGCCTGAAAACATTGTAGCCTGGAAGAGCGATAGCCAGGTCGGGGAATTTGGGTGTAAGCCAGGTTTCTACAACTGCCAGGATATCTGGGCTGTTCTGATTAGTAAAGATTTGTAGGGCATCCAGCTTGGGGAGTAGACTACAGATGTTGAGAGATGCTATTGAGAGTGCCCCTGAAGGTTTTTCCTGGTAGATAGAGCTGGAGGTGATTGGGCCAGGGTTAGGATGGATGTTTCCTGACAGCAGCAGGAGGAGGAGGAGCATAAGCTTCAGGGTGCACCAGCGTAAGTCCATGAGCATGAGTCTACATGCCTGTTTTTTGCAGGAACTTACATTAGGTTGGTGGCAATGATCCCAGAGTGATGGCATGTGAGAGAATGATGAGATGGTCCAAAGCCTGTGTACAGATGTAGGCAGGGACTGCCATCCATTTACAGAGGGGAGCACCCAAGGGGGCCAAGCTCATGATGGAGAGTACCTGAGTGACGATAGGCAGTGCCAAGTAGGATGCTGGGGGGGCAAGCTCCAGGGAGGAAGAAAAGTGGAAAAAGGGATGTGAGTAAGAGAAGCAGAAGCTGCAGTGCATGGAGGGACAACATGATGTGACAGTCAGGAAGGTTGCCGACAGGCAGGCAGGGGAGTGGAAGTAGGCAAGTAGAGGGCACAGGAGAGGGGCCAGAGAGAAGAAGTAAGGTCTGTGAATTGAGAGAGGCAGAAAAGGAAAGGGTAATGGAATGGAGTAAAACAGCAGAGGGGGGAATGTGATCAGAGAGGAGTAGTATTAAGCCAGAGGGGGATGGAGAGAGAAGGAGGGGAAAGGGGAGGACCTATCAAGAGACCCAGGGGGGTTCAAGCAGGGAGGTGCCTCCGGTGAGGAGGGAGGAGCAACGGCCTATTTAATTAAGGTGGAGGAGGGGACGAGTACAAAATTTCAGCCATATACACTTCAATTCAATGAGCACAGCAGCCCAGAAAGCAGAGAAAATACAAGGAAGCCCAAATAACCAATAGGCAGCAGGAGCTTAGGCAAGGGTCCAATCAAAAAGAACAGCAGAGAGCAGAGGACCAATGGCAGTGGCTGTCAGCTTCCCCGGCATGAGCTTCAGTCTTACCCGGCTTGCTGAATCCAAAAAATGGACTGGAAGTGGCGGTTGAATGGCTGGCTTACTGAGCTATGGCTGCACCGGCAGAGGTCTCAGCGGGCTCAGTCAAGTGCAAGATCTAAGAAAGGGAATGAGACAGGGCAAATAATTAGCAGAAGAAGGAGGAGGAGAGAACCAAAGACAGTGACTTGGTCAGCTAAATTGGGGGTGTGGAGAGAGCGCCATGGATGGCAGACAGGGAGAAACAGCAGAGACAGGAAGGCTGCAGTGAGGGGGGACAAAGAACTGAAATTAGACTTTGCCTGGCACCACGGTTGGGGGAGGTGATAGGAGGAAGAAAGGGAGATGAGGCAGACGAAAGAGGTGGGGTGGGAGGGGAAGGGAGTTCAAGACACAACTGGTTGGAAATCCAGGTATAAGCAGCAGCACAGGTTAGAGCAAACAGAAATTCAAAACACAATCCTCGTATTCAAATTAAGCAGACTAATCAGTGACAGGTTTAAAAAAAAAATTACACTTAACAGCAGGCCAGGAGTACTCAAAATTAGTGGGCAAACATTTCAGACGTATACACTTCAATTCAATGGGCACAGCAGCCCAAAAAGCAGAGAAAATACAGGGATGCCCAAATAGCCAATAGGCAGCAGGAGCTTAGAAAAGGGTCCAATCAGGAAGCACAGCAGAGAGTGGAGGACCAATGGCAGTGACTGTCAGCTTCAGTCTTACCCGGCTTGCTGGATCCCAAAAATGGCCTGGAAGTGGCGGCTGGCTTACCGAGCCGCAGCTGCACTGGCGGAGGTCTCAGCGGGCCCAGTCAAGGGCAGGATCCATCTTGCTGGATCCCAAAAATGGCCTGGAATTTAATATGTTAGAAGGGGCGTGACCTGGAGGGAAAGGGGGTATAGAGTAGAGGTACTGGAGGTGGACACCTCGGTCTGCTTCAGATAGTTAGCTAGGATGGATAGATAGATAGATAGATAGATAGATAGATAGATAGATAGATAGATAGATAGATAGATAGATAATGATAAACATAAAAACACCAGCTCACTGCTGCTACTGAAACTGGCAGCAGCACTCCATCCGTGGTTGCTGATATCAAGAAAGTCCCACTGTTTTCATACAGAGAATGCAGATGAAGGTTCCTCTTGCTAAACTGGTCACCCAGGATTTTTGGATGCCCAGAAACACTATTTCTTAGGCAATTTTCAAAAATCAAATACCAGAAACTAGCTAAATGGGTCATCTGCCCTAACACTCACCCCATTCTCTTACACTGTACCTATCTCAACTTATTTACTTATGGAATGAGATGAGCATTAGGACTGATGACACTGTAGTATATATACTGAATATACAGTAAAACTCCATTAATCAGAATGTGCTGGGGGACATGAAAAATGTTTGGATAAATGGGATTTCGGTTAATTGGGAGAGTCATTCAAAAAACAGTAGATACGAGTCAGTAGCTGCCAATAGGTGTCTGTTTCATCCACATTGTGCATAGCTTCATCAAACAGCCCTTCTCTATGCATAATGTCCAATAGTTTTCTACGAAATGTCTCTATGCCTTCCATGCTTGTAGACATTATTTCACCAGCAACTGCTAGCTGGTGAATCCCATGTCTCTGCTTAAATTAAGCCATCCTCCACTGTCTGAGAACATGTACTCAGTGTTCAGCTGCTTGTGAAAATGAAGTGCCTTTTCATTTACAATTGTTCTTGAGATTATGGTCCTCTTACACCTGTTTTGCACAAACCACAGGAAAACAGCTTTATCGAGATAGACACCATGGCAGGAATGCATGGCTTTGCAGGTGTCATGACTTATGCTGCAGCCCATTGGGGAGGCAAAGTCCTGAATTTTATCTTTTGCTTAATATTGCAGACTGTAGCATTGCCAATCTCAAACTGTCTGGCCACATGTATGATTTTTTGGCCACTTTCCAACATTTAATCATTTGTAACTTCTGTCCAATATCCAGCATGGACCTTTTGAATCTGGCCATCAGGATTTCAAGCAGCTAGCACACAGCAAGAAGACAGGTGAAACACAAGCTGTCTAATAGCCATTAAATACAGTTTTATAGATTCTTGACAGCTGAGGCAGCTTTGGCATTGTTACTGAAGGCAGTTTTAATTAACCCTGAATTGTGCTAATGGGCATTACAGCCAACAAAGGAAGTGACAGGCAAAGATGGCAGAAAGGTTGGGGGACACATGATCGATTTGGATAACTGAGAGATTTGGTTAAATGAAGTTTGGTTAAATGGAGTTTTACTGAATATTTCATATTTTCTGTTTTTTGTCTAATTGCTATTAATCATTAAAGCACACATCTTGCTGCCTTGACTTTTACTGACCATAATGCCCTTGGTCTCAAATTGTTGCTGCTACTTATTGCTTGGGAGCCACTCCATCGTTCCTGCTGTTCCTCATGCAAGTGCATTTGTATTATTGTATGAGGAATCTCACAATGACTGCTTATCAGTCCTTGCACTCCAACCTCTTTGATGGATGTCCTGTCCATTTTCAAGGTGGGATGACCTGAAACCCTTTTTTAGTTCTCTGCCAGTGAATCCTGTTTGGTTGCATCAGACTGCCACTGTGCCACATTTTCCACAGACCCTACTTGCAGCTGATCTCTCCAGGGTGCTGTTGGAACTCTTGCACCCCTAGTGCTTCTACTGGAAAATTACACACCTGCCAATGTCTGCAGCCATACTAGGGATAGTCTGTTACCTACAGTGTAATCAACCTTCTCATCCTCCTGGTGACCAAGTGCATCCTCCCTAAGAGTCCAACTCCTTGGACGCCATGTGGCATATGCCGATATCATTTACCCAGGCTGGCCAGGACCATTCTATTCACTCCTCATTGCATTATCCCCATCACCTGCATTGAATTTCCCACTGTCATTTTTATTACTGCTCGATTCTTCATGTCTGTGCTAGCCTGCAACTTTGACAAATTTTCTGAACCAACAATGTACAGTCCATTGCTTTTGGAGAAACCTGAGCTCCCCATGGAAAAGGAAACAATAAACCATGTATACTCTAAAAGATTGAACACCTACAGACTAAACTCAGAGATGATATGAATGCATCCTTCATTCCATGTTCTGTGTCACCTAAGAAAAAGAACATACAGTATTCTACCTCTATTCTGCAGCTTCTAAACTTGGTTTAAATCCAGATCCTACTCTTTTGCCTTTTGTTTGGACAAGCTCAAGACAGTGATTCAGCATATCAGTTATAAAAAATCACTCTGGAAGCTATGGGGGCTGTTTTGGAGCGCAATCTCTGCCTCCAGAATCAGCTTGTTTCTACATTACAGCCTTCTGTTATTCCTCAGATTGCTTCTGAGCTGACCATTCTTTCCTCACTCACTCACTGCTCTGAACATCAGCCTGGTTATGGGTATTAATCCCTTGCTCCATGCAGCTTTGTCTAGTACTGATTTCTCCTCGATTCTCATCCCATTCCTCTAATGGTACAGCTTCAGTTTCTTCTCAGTCTTTTTCATTGGCTTGTCCCAGACACATGTTGCCGGCCATCATAGAAAGGATAGTATTGAGGTGAAGGATGACAACTTAGTTGATCTGCTTTTGTCTTTATATGGTACAATTTAAAATTGTATTCTATCATGCATTGACACTTCCATCATTGTAAAGGCTAGTGACCCCTGCCCTTTAAAGAAATATATTTATTTGTTTATGAATCCATGTTTTATACTGTTTTGACTTGATTATTCTCCTATTTGTATTTTCCATGTTGATGTTTGGTGTTTGTCTGTTGCTATTTTTTGGAAAATATAATAAAATACATTTAATTTAAAAAGAAAATAAAGAAATATGTCCATGTCCAAACATGTGGCTGCCTTCAGCATGTAAAGAAATATCTTAAGGGAAGTATTACCACCTAGCCATGAAGAACGTCATGCTTATTTTTCTTTATAGTTGATTTAGACATTCAGTTTTCAAACAGCCAGACCAAAAATGCATCACACTGGGGTCATTATCATGGGGCGGCAGTCAACAGGTGATGATGCATCTCTAGTATAATGCTTTTTTCTGCAGAATTGCATTGCATTGTATGTGAATCTATTGTAATTTCTGCACTTTATTTCCATTGTGCTGTTTACTGCTCTTGCTTTCCTCCCCCTCTTCTTGCCTTTCTTTTTACTTCCTCCATCTTCTGCTCTTTCCCTCCGTCCCTCTCTCATTCAAACTCACTCACTACTCTTTACCTATATACCCTTCCTCTGTCTTGCATTTCTTACCTTTTCCCCCTGGCATCCTGTGTGTAATCGCTGAGCATCTCCATGGCTTCATCTTGAAACATAGACAATGACAGCAGAAAAAGAACAACAGTCCATCCAGTCTGCCTGTGGTACCCTACTATCCCAGGACATAGTGTCCATCAAGGGTGGCCGAAGCCCTCGGGTGCTTTCTGTCCCTTTTTCCCCTTATCCTTGCACCTCCCCTTTCCCATCATCCTCTTACTGCAATCAGCATTTTTGTTCCATTAAGCTCCTTGCTTCCTTGCTAATTTTAGTACCAGGAGACATTGAACTTAATCCTGGCTGCATCTTCATTTCACTAGTTCAGCTTCCCAAAGGACTGAGGGTTGCTCATTTAAAAATCCATGGCCTTCTCTCAATAATTAAACAACAGCAATCTACCATGCTCAACTTATGACTAGATGTACTTATCATCTCTGAATCTTGACTTTCCACTAAGGTCCATGATTCTGATGTGGCTATCCCTGGATCAAGGAAAACATTCAGGTACCCACCATAAAGCCACAATCCACATGATGGTTTAAAATTGTTCCATCATTTTTTTATTATTACAAGCAGCTAGTAACACCGTGCATATAAGCGGTTTAAAAATCGTGCTACATCAAAAAGACAAATACTTATGTTTTGCAAGGTTACCCTTGCTTCATCAGAGCTAAAGTGCATCAGAAATACATGTGCTAATATAGAACACCCACTCTCAGTTATACAATTATCATAAATAAAGTTCAACACATTTTTGTATTGAAACATGTGTAACATGGCACATGCAAAGCATAATATGCCAGGTACTTAACCTAAATCAGTTGCAACACATCCTTAAATACTTAATTACTAGATTGGGGGTAAATGAATACATGTATCTAACTCTTTAAAATCCCCTATGGTCTATTTATTATAGCTTATCCCAATTAGAGGTTAAGTACATACATGATTACTTATGGTTATTTCTGAAGAGGTTCAGGAGTTAGACTTCAAGCACCACTAAAAAGAAGGCAATTAAAATTCACTGAAAACCTTTAACAATTATTACATCAAATGCTAAACATTATTATATGCTCATTTTATAGGCATTTACACCCCATACAAAATCAGTACTGGCTCTTTAAACATAAGTTCAGGGAATCATCTTCATCCAACACTATACAAAGGGCAAACACAATATCTGAAAAACATTTCTAAACTTATTGCAGCATATACTAAATCCTATAAGGTGACTACATCAAAATCTTTATATAAAACATAATACCTACAGAATGTTAAATTATACTTTTACATTATATTTCTCACACCACCATTAATATATCCTTACACTTATAAGACAACAGATGTAACACAGTATATTATAAACATGCCAAGGACTTCAAAATTTATTTAAAAAAGCCAACAAATCAAAGGCATAATTTAAGCCCTGATCACTTCTTGCATTCAGTTGGTGGATCCAAAAGCTTTCTCTTTGGCCTACTTTTTTCTCAATGTCACCTCCCCTAATACAAATGATCACCAATTCTAACTGAAGTCAATGGCATGGTTAGTCTGGCTGTACTCATTAATATGCTTCACAATCGTATAACTTTCATCTGAATTTACAGTTGCACTGACATGTTCACCTACGCAAGTTTAAAACATTCTTGTCATTTGTCCCACATACAGTAGTAGTGCCCACAACTGCAACTCAATAAATATACTACTCCCTTGCTTCTGCATGTAATCAAATGTGTAATTTCAATTTCTTTATTAGAGACAGGATTAACAAATGTTTTACATGTCCTGCCATACTTGCAATACATACAGGACCCACATCTGAAATTACCTCTTGGCGGAGGAAGAGGAAGGCAACTATGTATTTGTTCATGTTGGTAATACAGGAAACATACTTGGTGAAACCAGATCTTTAATATTTTCGGCTCTCCGAAACATTACATTTGGACCCTGTTTCACTATGTGTTGTAATCTCGGTTCCAGCTGTAGAATTCCCCAATTATTTTTAATGATGTTTTTCACCTCACTGCCCTGGGTGGAAAAAGATGTAACAAAGGTGCACATTTCTTGTTTACGTCTTTTTACCTGAGGGCTCACTAATTGCCTTCTATCCATGTCTGAGACTGCAATTACAGCACTGGCAATTGATCTATTACTATAGCCTCTTTTCTTAAACCTCTCTATTTGTTCTGCCTGTTTCCTAACAAATTTCGCAGGCTCTGTGCAATTTTGTTTTGCACGTATTAGCTGCCCTTTTTGGAATATTAAAGGTCGTGTGGCTCAGGTGGCAACTATTAAACATGAGTAGACTATTACAATCTGTTTCCTTCTGATAAAGGGTTGTACAAACCTCTCCATCTATATCCCTATAGATTTTTAAATCCAGGAACACGATTTCACTTGAATGAGTGTGTTTTTTAAACCTAAAACAAGAGCTGGTACTTTCCAACTAACACACAAACTCATCAAATTGTTTCTGTGTGCCCCTTCAGACAGTAAGTACATCATTTATATAGTGCTGCCACAAATCCAGATATTAAAAAAATGGATTTGTGGCAGTGCCATACAGTATCTCCTACCAAAATGTCACATACAAGCAGGCATACCTAGGTGCCATAGTGGCCCCCATGGTGGTCCCATTCACATGGAAGAAGTACTCTTTCTCAAACATAAACATGTTTTTTGTCATCACCAAATGTGCTAATCTGACAAAGTACTGTGTTGGCATGGAAACCTGACTCTCTTCAGTCCTTTGATTCAAAAAAATCTCAATCAATTCCAAACCCTCTCAGTGAGGAATAACCATATATAAAGAGTCAATATCCAACTTGGCAAATAGCCAACCATCCTGAAAATCCAACTGTTCCACCAAATTGATAACATCCATTGAGCCCCTTATATGACCTTGCTGCTTTAACAAAAGGCTGTAAATATAAATCTATATACATAGATAATGGCTCTGTTAACCAGCCCTTCCCAGAAATAATGAGCCTACCCAGAGGGTTTTCAACTTCTTTTTGTATTTTTGGCAAAACTTATATAACAGGGGTTACTGGATGCGCGACTGTCAATGCCTTATAATCCGCATCGGATAAATATCCACACAAAAAAAAACAACTTAAGTATTTCATCCACCTCTACCTTAAATTGCACTGTTTGGTAATATCTAAGTTTGCTCTAAAAATTTGTATCAGACAACTGTCGCTTAATCTCTCCCACATAATAATCTCTGCTCATAATGACTACTGCCCCCCTCATCAGCTGAGCTTATCACAATGCCCCCGATTGTCTGCTAAATTCTTTAAAGCCATACATTCTTCCTGGGTACAATTATGAATACTATATTCCTGTCTAGCTCTTAAATTCTCTAAATCTTGCTGACATTTCTTAATAAATACAGACACCATAGAATTTACAATAGGGCAAAAAGTAAAGTGTGCATAAAAAGAAACTTCAGAACTATCAAACTCAGTTTTAACATCCTCTGAGAATATACATTGAAAAGTTAGATTTCTAGCATATTTGTGTAGATCACTTACTGTGATAAAACAATTGAAACCAGCAGTCAGTACATAGGACATCCCTTCACTTAGTACAGAAATCTTTACATCAGTTAGAGTGTAACCAGAGATATTTACAACTGGTCGATGTATCAAAATATCATGGGGGGTGTGGACTGTATGCCATCATTCACTAGCTATAATAAGAATGACCTCTCCTTCTGCCTCTTCCATGCTGAAACACCCCTCTTGTCCTTTTCCTTCTCTGAACTGCTGTGGGTACAATTCCTGCAATCTTGTCCTCCGTTGACTCCATCTGGGCTGGAAATATTCCTCCTCCTCCTCCTCGGGGTCTAAAAAAGGATCAGAATCATCAGTGTCCAATGGCCTTGTCGTATAATAAAGGACAGTCCCATCCATATCAGAAAAAACAATGGTTTCCCACACAGTCTCAGAACTGTTTTTTTTAAAATCGAGACTGGTTTATCCATAACTTTACCCTTTTTGGACCAATCATGTACCCAATCCAATTTTCAATCATTTTCCTCAGGAATTAACTTTTTTTCTTCATTTTTTGTAACTGTACATCATATCTTGTTATTTTATTCATTAAAGAAGTATTAAATTTATCAAATTCATCGACTGTGTATTTGTGCTTAAGACTTCTTTCAATTTCTGCTATTTCTTTCTAACGTTTTTCCCTTACTGGGTCAGCCTTCATTAAAATTAACCAGATGTTGATAAGGAGGCTTCATCCATGTTCTTCCACCACAACTGCATAAACTCAGGGTCGTCCCCTCCAAAATCTGATCTATTAATTATACAGAGTCCCCGTGGTATATGTTTCATTTCAAGATATGCCTCCAATGTTACTTTGTGCTAATACATTCTTCTTCCATACATCACTCATTTCTCAAGTTTTTTATAAATTACCTTGATGTCAGAGCCATCCTGTGCCTCATTGGAATAGCCAGTGGTAGCCAAAATCGGATTTACACTTCACTTATTTTCAAACAGGATGTCTGCAAAACTCCGAGAGGTACTTGGGTTTACACTAGGACCCCTACTCTCCATTTTTTCTGCCATTCTGGATCAGAATATAAAAAAGGTGAAAAAACCTCAACCACGGAAAAACTACTGACACCCAAACATTTCAGTATATATTTCTCACTGAGAACTGCACTAATAGCTGCAAAATAGCTCATGTAACACCACAAAAATGAGATATCAAATGTGGATCTGGCCATGTTTTACTTCATTATACTTTGAAGAGAACCTGTGCTTTTTTTATAAATGGCAAACTAATTTGCAAGGAAAAAGAAAACTGAAAAGCACCAGGAAAAGATCAAAAGACTGGTGGTGCTACGAAGAAGTATTACAAGAACAAGGAAAAAATGTAAGCACCCACCATAAAGCCACAATCCACAAGATGGTTTAACATTGTTCCATCATTTTTTTATTATTACAAGCAGCTAGTAACACCGTGCATATTAGCAGTTTAAAATAATGTGCTACATCAAAAAGACAAACACTTAAGTTGTGCAAGGTTACCCTTGCTTTATCAGAGCTAAAGTGCATCAGAAATACATGTGGTTATATTGAACACCCATATTCAATTATACAATTATCATAAATAAAGTTCAACACATTTTTGTATTAAAACACGTGTAACTTGCAACAAGCAAAGCATAATGACAGGCACTTAATTTAAATCAATTGTAGCACACCCTTAAATACTTAATTACTCAATTGGGGGTAAATGAATACATTTATCTAACTCTTTCAAATCCCATATGGTCTTATTATTTATTGCAGCTTACCCCAATTAGAGGTTAAGTATATACATAAGTACTTATGGCTATTTCCAGAGAGGTTCAGGAGTTGGACTTCAAGCACCACTATATAGAAGGCAATTAAAATTCATTGAAAACCTTTAACAATAATTATATCAAATGCTAAACATTATTATATGCTCATTTGTAGACATTTATACCTACTTACAAAATCAATCCTGGCTCTTTACACAGAAGTTCAGGGAATCAGTTTCAACCAACACTATACAAAGGGCAAACACAATATGTGAAAAATGTTTCTAAACTTATTGCAGCATATACTAAATCCTATAAGGTGCCTACATCAAAATCTTTATATAAAACATAATACCTACAGAATGTTAAATTATACTCTTACATTATATTTCTGACACCCCCATTAATATATCCTTACACTTATAAGACAATAGATGTAACACAGTATATTATAAAGATGCAAAGGACTTCAAAATTTATTTAAAAAGGTCGACAAATCAAGGGCATCACGTAAGCCCCGATCACTTCTTGCATTCAGTTGGTAGATCCAAAAGCTTTCCCTTTGGCCTACTTTTTTCTTGATGTCACCTCCCCTAATACCAAGGATCACCAATTCTAACCCAATGAAGACAATTGTATGTTTAGTCTGGCTGTGCTCATTAATATGCTTCACATTCGCATAACTTTCATCTGAATTTGCAATTGCACGGACATGTTCACCTATTCTAGTTTTAAACATTCTAGTCGTTCATCCCACATAGTAGTGCTCACAACTGCAACTCAATAAATATACTACTCCCTTGCTTCTGCATGTAATCAAATGTGTAATTTAAATTATTCTTTTATTAGAGACAGGATTAACAAATGTGTTACATGTCCTGACATACTTGCAATACATACAGGACCCACATCTGAAATTACCTCTGGGCAGAGAGGGAGGGGGGAAGGCAACCATGTTTTTGTGCATGTTGGTAATGCAGGAAGCATACTTGGTGAAATCAGATCTTTAATATTTTTGGCTTTCCAAAACACTACATTTGGACCCTGTTCCACTATGTGTTGTAACCTCAGTTCCAACTGTAGAATGCCCCAACCATTTTTAATGATGTTTTTCACCTCGCTGCCCTTGGTGGAAAAAGATGTAACAAAAGGGCACATTCCTGGTTTATGTGTTTTTACCTGTGGGCTCAATAACTGCCTTTTATCCATGTCTGAGACTGCAATTATAGCACTGGTAATTGATCACTGAATACATTTTAGTCAGGCAGGATCGCACAAAGAGGAGCAATGTTGCCGCAGTTGACATCTCCACTTGTATTCAATGCGTGACAATGCTTACTGTCACTTCTCCTTCCTCCTAAGAGCTGCTTCTCCTGAAACTCTCCCTTCCCTTTTCTGTTTCCATCTTTATTGCTGGGGTTTACTGTTGTCCTTGTATGGCCCCTGCTTTGGTTACTGAGCTCCTTTCCTCTGAAGTTGAGATGCTCATCCTTGGGGCTTTAATATTGTCTCTTCCCCCTCTACAAATAAATTCTCCCAAAATGTAAAATCCCTCAGATTGTCTCAATTTATTTCTGACCCCACACATCTGAATTTTAAATCTTTAAACATTCTCTTTTGGACTGGGTTCTCTCATCCCATCCCACCATATATGGATGCAGGTATCTTTCTTGTCACCTTCAGTTACCATCATATGGTTTACTGTTTGTGAAAGATTCATCCCCCTAAACCTCCCTCCCAAATTCATCTATCTCATGTCCTTCAGGTCTCTGGATTAATCCTCCCTTTCTTGCTGACCTATGGGCACCCAATTGATCTCCCATTTCTGCAGCCACTAATATTAATTATGTCCTTCAATCCTTTCAGACCAAATTTGTGGCTGTATGTGACCACCACATACCCCCGAGGAAGACCAGAATACGGGGCTCCCATCTTCCCTGGATATCATCTGAACTGCTAGTCTCCATACCAAAGACCATTTCTGGCTATCTTACAAGATCACTGGCTCTCCGGCAGCTTTTGCCAGCTATCGGTACTTTTATAACACCTGTACCAAAGCCACAAGGCCTGCAAAGTTTGAATTTTTTGTATCCATATTGCAGAACAACATTAATCACCCCTCCAAGTTCTGGAAGATTATCCATCCCCTTTTTTCCCCTCCAAGCCATTCTCCCTCCCCTGTCCTCAAGGTTGGCAACTGCCTTATCTCTGACCCTTCTTCTGTTGCCTCACCTTTAAACTCCTACTTCACCACCTGTGAGCTCTCTCTTTCATCTCTCCCCCACCTTCCTATTCCTTTCCTCTCCCTCTGCCTTCCCTTTAACTTTTTTCTTCTTCTTCCATTCTACCTCTTTCCCTGCTTCCCTTAAGGCCCTGCTAGCCATTGACCCTCACAAGGGAAGTAGCTTTGATTATCTTAATCATAAGCTTCTCTCTACTCCTGCCATCACTGTGCCTATTACCCAACTCCTGAATCTCTCTTTTTCTCTGCCACTGTCCCTGATGCCTGGAAGCAGGCTACTATCATCCCTTTCACTAAAGGCAGTTACTCTTCTTTTCCTGGTACCTTCTATCTAACCTCTCTCATTCCTACTCTGGCTAAGTTCCAGGAACACCTTGTTCTGTCACAGCCTCTCCTCCTCCTCCTCCTTCACCCCTTTCCAGTCTGGTTTCAGGAAATCTCACCTTCCACCTCCCTTCTCCAGCTTGCTGACGCCATCCTTTCAGGTATGGGCCAGGGTCAGATATCTGATCACCTCCACCATCTTTGTCAACTTTGCTAAAGCGTTTGACACTGTGGCACACCCTCTCCTTCTGCACAACTTTAAAGTAACGAGCCTCTCTGCCTCATCAGACACTTGGTTTTGCTCCTACATTGTGGGCAGGTCTCAAGCTGTCCAGATCAGAAGCTTCATATCCCCCTCTATCCATCTACTCAGGCATCTCTCAAGGGTCTGTCCTGGGCCCACTTCTCTTTTCCATATTTTTGAATGTCCTCTCTTCTGTCTGTTTTTCTGTATTCATTCATATGTACACTGATGATACAGTGCTCTTTGCCTCTGGCTCCTCTTCCTATTACCTTATTACCCACCTACAGCTGGATTTTGACAATATTCCAAGTCGGGTCTTGTCAATCCAACTGTTCCCCAATGCCCAAAAAAAAGTTTCCATGACATTTGACACCAGACTGAGGCTTACCAGACTCACCTCTCTCCTACTAGTCATAGAAATATAGACTCTTAGACAATTAAGGTAGAAAAAGACCAAAGGTCCATCTAGTCAACTCAGAGTTCCCTATTTGTCCTGAGACCTATTGTCCATAAGGGTGTTATCCCTACCAGTCCACCCTCCTGTTCCCCTCCTTACTGCTACCAACATGAGCAACCACCAGCTTCACTGTAAAGCATGTCACCATAGTCAGAAATAGAGAGTCATATTTAAAACATCCTCACTGAAGGCAGCATGCAAGATACTTGCTTTATTCCATATTCCACACCCTTGATGATGCTGTCATGGAGGATGTATCCTCATTGAAATATCTCAGGGTCTGGCTGGACTGTCATCTTCATTTCTGGGTACATATTGATGGCATACACCATAAGCTAAACCTCAAGCTTGGTACATTATACAAGAACAAAGTGATTATTTTGCATCCAGCCCACTGATAGAGTATTATATTTTTTTCTGTATGTATTTTATGCTTTTACCCCATTTTCCCTGAGAGTTCCGGATGCTGGCAAACACAGCAGTGCGTTTAAGTGAAGGCGCACATGCACTCTGGGTACCAGCTCAGCCCCTTCTGCTCCACCCATGGCTATTGCCGCATCCCCCATGGCTCAAACTGCCATCTGTTCTCCAAAGGGTGGCAGCCAAGGGCTGGGGAAGCCCATCATCCCTCCCCGGGAGAGGACAGCTGTCTCATAGCAGCTCAATTCTGCTCCATGCCCTCCCCCCACCAACCCCCAACAACCCAGGCTCATTCCTGAACCCAGGTTTCAGGCATGGAGTGAGGTGTGATGTCCAGCACCTCAACCTTCAGTGCCACTGGGATGGCTCACTGTTAGATTATTTTAAAGATGATTGTCCCTATTTTTGATTGATGATGTAGTTTACTGTGGCGCTCCCAAGTACTCCCTGTCCAGACTAGACCCCTTTTTTTACTCCTTTTTTTATTTTGCCTTAGATTGTCCATCCTGTATCCATCACTGCTCATTGTACTCTGTGCTCTGCCCTCTCCTTCCCCTCTCTTGGTGATAGGCGCCTTTCCCAGTGTGCCTCTTTTATTTTATTTATTTATTCTTTGTTAACTGGGTAAGGCCCACTAGGTGCAACTGCCTGTTTTCAGTGGCAACCCAGGACCTTTGGGTTGGTTCAGTGACTTGCTCAGAGTCACACAGTATGCAAGTGGAGGTTGAGGGAATCAAACCCCTGTCTGCTAGATGTACCAAGCTCATTCACAGCTCATTACTCTAACCTCTAAGCTATACTGCCACCACATCTAATTTATATTTATATCAGATCGCCAAGGCAAATGTGGAGGAGGCTGTGCACTCTATCTTTGAAACACCCTTCAAGCAATAGTTGTCCCTACCCCCCCATGGATGGGCCCAAGTACTCACTGTAAAGATTACTCTGGGCAACCCAGGGAAAACACTCTATATTTTGTTGGTTTATACCCCACCGTGAAATCAGAAGGCAGCTTTCGCAGCATTTGCTAGCTGCATCTCATCTCTCCCTAATTCCAGTGAGATCATTTTTCTGGGTGACTTTAACACAAATTGGCTAGCACCATCAGCTGCCCACTATAAAGATGCCTCATTGGCCATGGGCCTGACTCAAGTTGTCCAATCCCCCACAAGACAAAACCAAAGGACAGGGACCGCTACTTTGCTGGACCTGATTTTCTCTAACCACCCTAACTGAATCTCAAAGGTCCTAGTACTCCCAGACGCCATCAGTGATCACTTGCCTGTACTCTGTTGGTGGTCCTGTAAGGCCTCAACCCCCCCCAAACCATATACTGTAGGTGTTTAAAATGAGGTTCTTTAACTAGGTTAAAAAAACACCTCTTAAACTATGACTGGTCACCCATTGATGCAGCAAGTAGCATAGATTAGGCCCTTAGCTAGTTCATAACCTCCATCATCGCTGCCTATGACCTTTTTGCCCCAGTTGCAAAGCAGGTAGTAAAAAACCGTGATACGCCCTGGCTAACTCAAACACTACTTGACCTCATGTACCATCAGGATAATCTCTGGCATAGAGCTCTCACTTCAAGTCTGCCTCAGGACAGACAACAGTACAGGGAAGCTAGTAACAAATGTACGTGTGCCTTGTGTCAGGCCAAAGCCATTTATTATTGGAATGTCCTCACCTCCTCTAAGGGCTCAGGGCATTGCAGTGTCAGTGTCAGTGGCTCAGTAGGTAGAACACTCACCTGTGAGGCCGGGAGATCAGAGGGCTGTGGGTTCAGTTCCCACATCTGGCACTTGGGTTAATATCCCAGTACTGACACTGTAGTGCAGCATGAGAGGGGTGATGCACTTCTGAGTTGCCATCTTTCGGATGAGACGTTAAACCGAGGTCCCATCTGCCTGGATTGGTGGTAGTTCAGGTGGTTGTTAAAGATCCCATGGCACTTATCGAAAAGAGTAGGGGAATTTCCCCGGTGTCCTGGCCAAATTTCCCTCATTCACTAAAAATACCACCAACAGCTTAATCTGGTTCAAGGTCAGTTGGCATTCATCTGTATTCCCCCTCCCCCCCGGGTCGTGCCTGAAAATAGGCAGGATTTGTCTAGTGCACTTACCCGGTTAACAAAAGCTAAATAAAATAAAATAAATAAATAAATTGTGGGATACTATCAAAGAGCTAAATGGTAAAACCCTATCCCCTCCACCCTCCTAACTCTCAGTTACTGGGACCATATCTCAGGATCCCATACAATTGCCAATGCCTTAGAGTCCTCCTTCTCGGACCTTAGCAGTGTGCTTCCCCAAAACTTTTTTGCGCCCCCAACCCTTCAGCTTCTCCTTCTTCACATGTTTCCCCCCCCCCATCCACCCCACCTTTCAGGTTTTGAGTAGTAACTCTAAAAGAGGCAAATTCTTACATCTCTAATGTCCTGGGTAAGAGCCACCATAGTGGTGACTCCCTGGACTTAAAACCCCTCAAACTATCTCTCGAATCTGTCCTAGTCCCCCTCACTAAAATCCTCAACCACTCCCTCTGTCTGGGGGAGTTCTCCACCCACTGGAAAAGGGCTGTCATCACCCCACTTCTGAAAGGTGGTGACGCACGGCCTCTACTAACTACCAGCCGATCTCTATTCTACCTCCTCTCTCAAAGGCTCTTGAAAAAATGTAGCTGATCAGCTCTCTGAACACCTACCAAAACATAACCTTCTGTACCCCGAGCAGCATGGGTTCTGCAGGGGCCACAGCACCACCACCACAGCTCTCCTTGAATATACCTCCTACATCCACAAGGCCAAGGATCTGGGGCACTTAATTGGGTCAGTTTACATCAACCTAACTAAGGCTTCTGATACGGTCCATCACACCCTTCTCCTTAGATACCTGACTGACATGGGACTGTCACCTGACACTACAGCCTGGTTTGAAAATTACCTATCCAACAGGTCACAGCAGGTCAAGCTTGGCACCACCCTCTCCTCCTGCCTCCCAGTTCGCTCTGGAGTCCCTCAAGGATCCATTTTAGGCCCCTTTCTATTTAGCCTCTTCTTAAACTCACTACCTAGTGCCTGTTCTGGTCAGTTACTTCTTTATGTCAATGATGCAGTCATTTTCTGGAGCAACCCTCAGCCGCAGCCATTGCAGGATGCCCTACAGAAGTCTTTCATGGAAGCCGAGACCTGGTTCACAGAGCACAGACTGGTAATAAACTATAAGAAAACTAAGACCATGATCTTCACACACCGTCAAACCCCCTACCATGACTCCACCCTACTTGTCAACACCTTCCAAGGTTCCCCACTTGAGCAGGTAAATGCTTTCAAATACTTGGGCATCACTCTTGACCCCTCCCTTACCTATCATGCACATATCTATATCCTCTGTGACACCATCAGCTCCAGAATTGGCTTCCTTCATTGGATCAAACACTGTCTGCCTAATGAGGGGCTGCACCTTGCTGTATCATCCTTGGTCCTCTCTGTGCTAGACTATGGAATTGTGACTACCAAAGGTTCCCTGCATGCACAAATCCATAGTAAAATGCAGTAATTATTTGTGCAAAAGTATTTATTACATTTAAAAAGGAAACAGTGCGAACTTAACAAACTAAGGCATTTGTTAAGTCTGCACTGTTTCCTTTTAAATGTAATAAATACTTTTGCACAAACAATTAAGGCATTTTACTATGGATTTGTGTGTGCAGAGAACCTTTGGTTGTTATATCGTGTGAGTTTCCTAGCACCACATCCTTGTGCATACTGTATGGAGAATTAACTATGGAATTGTGTTCTAAGGCTCTGCCAATAACACTGCTCTCTGTCGCATTAAGACAGCACTAAACAAGGCCTGTCACCTGGTGACAGGCTGCAATAGAACTACCCACACATGTGACCTCTGCAGTCACTCAAATTGGCTAAACTTCGAGTGTCACCTTAAGTACCACACATGCCTCCTGGCAAAGAAAATTCAGTGGAAACTCACCCCAACTAGTTTATAGGGCCTCATCCAACCCTCCTTCCCTCAAAGACTCACCAGAAGCACCTCCAAGGTCCCCTTCTTGGTCCCTCGCTGCAGGACATCTATGGGTCAGAGAGCCTTCTATCACAGGGTGCCAAGCTGGCTAAATGACCTACCTGTTGCAACGACTGCTGGGACTAAAATAGGCCCTTTTAAAACCCTACTCAAAGAATTTCTTGCTAGCAACTCTACTTGTGACTGCTCTTAGTAGTACTATACTAACTCAGCCCCGCCACCTCCCTTACACTGACTAATAACTATTTTTCCTGCGTTATCAGCTAGCATGATTGAATACCTGCCTTACAATCTGTATCTTTGTTTTCTGTAAACTTTACAGCTGTTTTGCACATGACACTGGGCTGTCTCTGCCTTTTGCTATGACATGTTACCCAGTTCTTTACTTACCTACTAATGTAATATATGGACTGATTGATGTCTTGCACCTGTACTTGTAATTGTTGTACTGTGTCTACCGACGAGGAGCCTTTGCAAAAGAGTCCGTGGACTCAAAGGGTGTAATTCTGATTTCTCAATAAATAGATTAATAAATATCTAAATACTGGCTTGGTCCCCTTCCCTCCTACATTACCTTCCTCTTATCCTCTCCTCCTCCTTCCTCTTACTCTCTAAGCAGCAATGTTTCCCATTCCCATTCTAGTCCATACAGGAAATCAACTGTTGGTCCAGCTGCCTTCTTATATTGCTTTCCTAAACTCTGGTCTACCCTTCCTCTGTCAATCCACTTGGTCTCCTCTCCCTTTTCTCTTAAGACTCTTCTTCATGACTTTTCTACTTCCACCTGCAACTGTCCATCACCCCTTACTTTACCTGATCTCCTTCCCCCCCTACTCATTTTCCCCTAGCCATATTGCTGTCCCCCCAGATGTGCCTGTTGGTGGTAATTTCCCCTTGCCTAGCCAAACTCAGCTTTTATCTGATGCATGTACCTTGCTGTGCAGTTTTGCCTTGCAATGTTTAAAGATCATACTCCTTTTGACAGTACTATAATACTTGCATACGACTATTAGTTGTGTAATGCTGCTAATCACTATGTATTTTTCATCTCTTTTACTCTCTTTCATATCCCTTCCCCCAGGATGCATCTGGAAATGAGCTGTTTTCAGCTCAGTATATGTTTCCTGGTAAAATGTTTAAAATGAATCAATCAATCAATCAAAAATCAATCAATCAATACATTGGAGATGAAATCCCACTACAATTACCATGAAGCCTTTTCAACAAATGTCTTAGCCATGCTTCAACAATTCAACACTCAGAATAGTTTGGTCACTTTGTTACTTTGCTGGACCATGGGTTCTGTCCGAACCCATATTTTGTTCTCTAGCTCAACAAATTTCTCTCTGGCCTCTTACTGTTCAAGATCCTGGTCCTTTCCTTTCTTCTTCTACTGCTCCTCCTGAGCAGATGCTGGGAGTTTTCTTTACACCCTGAAATCAAACTGATAGAAAGGGTCACCAAGTAGTCAAGATCTCTGGCAGACTGCTTTGCAATCATTTTAATTAATCTTATTGCATGACCCGCACTTGCCATTTGTAGAATGTTTGTAGCTATTGTGGTAATGCCCATGCAATGTCTGTATATCATAAGCTTCCCTGTTCCTTCTCCTACAATAGATGACTACTGTACTTTACCCATTTCCTCCAGCAGTGATTGGCCATATGTTGTTGTTACTTTGTGACTATGCTAATCAACTTAAAGCATTCTTCCTGATTGAAGGTACTCATCATGGGTTTCCCACAGATGTGCAGGTCATTCCCTCTGAATTCTGTGCTTGACAGAATCTTCACTCAGTTCTTCAGAATCCCACAACTGTATTTTGATTGCTGCAGAAAGAGTTGCCTAAAAATATTTGATCAGACCATTTCATAATTTTTATTTCCAACATATCACATCAACCAGAGTAGCATTACTACAAGGAAATTCTCTGTAAACAAACACCTTATATTTGCTCCTTCAGACCCACATATGATTTCTCAGCCCCAAATACTGTATGTCTTTGGTTCCTAGTACCAATTATTTGATGCCATTGAGGACAATTCCCTGATGTACTCTTGCAGGGATGATACCATCATATTCCTCTAACTGGTCCAGGAGGATGGTTTGCCAAAGCCAATATAATCAATGCATTACTCTCAATTCACCCATATCAGTGGTTCCTTTATGGAATATGTTGGGATAATGTAATATTTCAAAGTCAGATTAATCTTTGCTTGTAAAAGCAGCTCTAAAATGTTTGCCATTCTGTCTCTGACCCCTATGCAGGACATTCCTAAACATATATCATTCATGATTTGTTATTCACCTTATGGGTGATTTCCATCTGATCAACAATGTTTCACTCTTCCAGTTGCCAGCCTCTCCTGCCTTACTGACCTCTTCAAATTTCTCAACATTCTATTGGCACAAGATAAATTACTGGGGCTCCTGACAAACATTAAATTCCTCAGGATTATTCTTGATTCTGTCAAAATGAAAGGTAGAGTGCAGTACCTCCAGATAAACTGGATTGTATTACCACTACTGTATCTTCATTTCTATTTTGAAAATCATGTACAAAACGGGAACTACTGTTTTTGCTTGGCTACTTGAACTTCACTATGAGGATTCCCGAATGCAGATCCTTCATGTCATATTTTCGGTACTTGGCATTCTCAGTGACTTCACTTGATCACCATGTATTTATTTTACATCTGTTACCCCCTGTGACTTGTTTATGTGGCTGCATTTCTTTCAACAGTGAAACATAGAAGTTGTTGGCAGAGAAGGACCTCTTGGCCCACTTTAGTCTGCCCTATTTTCCCTACCTACTATGCCACTGCAGATCCTGCTTGATCTCAAGTCTTCCCTCCTTTCCTAATGTCTAAGGTCCCCTTGGGTCTTTCCCATGCATGCTTGAATCCTGTTACCATTTTAGCACCCACCACCTCCACTCAGAGGCTGTTCCAGGTGTCCACCACAATTTCTGTGAAGAAGTATTTCATCACATCTCCTCTGAGTCTTCCCCCCTACAGCCTCATAGCATGACCCCTTGTCCTTGAGCATTTTTTCTATGTAAAATGCTACCTTCATGTACCTTATTAATACATTTGAGGTATTTGAATGCTTCTATCATGTCCCCCTTTTCCTCCTTTCCTCTTGACAGTACATATTTAATTCCTTGATTCTTTCCTCTTAGGGCTTTTGATGAAGACTCTGCACCATTTTGATTGCCCTCTTCTGTACCACTTCCTCCATATCTATGACCTTCTGGAGATGGGGCCTCCAGAACTGGATACAGTACTCGAGGTGGGGCCTCACCATCAGTCTATACAGGGGTAACACTACCTCCCTCTTTCTGCTGGTAATACCCCTCCCGATGCACCTGAGCATCCTGCTAGCTTTCCCCACTACTTTGCTACCATCAGGTCATCAGAAATGATTACCCCATCGATCCCGTTCCTGTTTTGTGATTGCCAATACCTCCCTGCATAATTAGTATGTTGCCACCAGGTTTCTGTGCTCCAAGTGCATGAGTTTGCACTTTTTTGCAATGAAACCCTGCTGCCAAACTCCTCACCAGTCTTCCAGCGTTTTCAGATCATCTCTCATTTTTCACACACACACACACACACACACACACACACACACACACACACCGGTGTGTCCAATCTGTTGCCAATTTTTGAGACATTTGCAAACAGGCATAGTTCCCCTTCCAGACCTCCTGCAATGTCACTAATAAAGACATTGAAGAGGATCTGGCCTAGTACTGACCCCTGTGGCACATCACTGGTCACCTTGCCTTCTTCAGAGTGAACACCATTTACTACCACCCTTTGACTCCTGTTGCATAACCAACTTCTTACCCATTTTTCTACTTTTGGACCCATTGCTAGGCTGCCTCACTTGCTCACCAGTCTTCTGCATG
The DNA here is from genome assembly GCA_016271365.2 of Neoceratodus forsteri. Classification (NCBI taxonomy): domain Eukaryota; kingdom Metazoa; phylum Chordata; order Ceratodontiformes; family Ceratodontidae; genus Neoceratodus; species Neoceratodus forsteri. The sequence continues at coordinate 1,555,375,386 of CM057449.1, read as the reverse complement.
GAACAGTGTTGAATGACTTATTGAAATCCAGGTATGCCATATCCACTGCTCCTCCCTAATCCACCATGGTCACCCAGTCAAAGAACTGGATCACAATTGTCTGGCAAGCTATCCCTCTTTGAAACCATGCTGTCTGTGATCCTGTAATCCACTGGTGACAAGGTATTACCAAATCCTTTTCTTCACTAGTCCCCCTTAACTTCCCATGTATCTAGCGATCGGTTGAACAGGGCTGTCAGAGGTGCAGCCAGCACCTCCCTTGAGCTCCTTCAGTATCCTAGGGTGTAACTCTTTAGTTGTGCTAGCTCCTTAAGGACTCTCTCCTCTATAAAAGGACTAATGTCTACCTTCCTTGTGCCTTGTGCTTGTGCCTGTGCCAGTACTCCACCACCCTTGCCTTCCTTGGGCGTACCATTGTCCAGCTGCTCCTCCTTCTGGGCATCCTTTGAAGCAGCTGTGGTGGACTAAGTGGTCCTGGGGGAGGGGGGAGTAGGAGTTCCCTATTTTGGGCTGATCAGTCCTTGGATTCCTTTTCAGTGTTTATAGACTGTTTTCCTTCCTTCTAATTAAAACTCAGGGAGGCAGTATAGTGCAGTGGTTTAAGGCTCTGAGCTGTAAGTCTGGTGACATCAAGCAGACCATACCTGGGTTTGAATCCCTCAGCTTCCACTTCCATACTGTGTGACCCTGAGCAAGTCACTTAACTTCCCTGTGCTCCGAGGTCACTCCTGTAAAGAAGCTTTCAGCTTAGTGTGCTACTCCTGGTTAAACAACTAAATAAAAAAATAAAAAATAAATAAAATAATTCATTACTTTCCATAATGGAAACTGTTTTTCTCACCCGTGGCTGACAGAAGTTGTACTGCTACCTCATTCTGAGACATCAGCATCTCTTAGTTGTCCCTTCAATAGAGTTTTATAATCAAAGGGGATTCACATTCCAAGTGCTGCAAATTTTCTTTCTGATGTTCTTTCCTGCTTTGATTTCAAGTCTTTCAGAACCATGGGTCCACATGCAGATATCCAGATGATACCAGCTCCTTCACACCAGTGGGTTTGGAATCAGGACATCAAACTCTCCTACATCTACTTGGTCTACTTACGATACAGCATGGATCTCCTATAAGTCAATCTATACACAATAAAACCTTCAACCTTTCACTGCTTCTACATACCAGATGCTAGTCTTCACTTCTTTTTGCCATTTGGCCAAATGCTTATCTTCAGTATTAATCAATATATCTCCAGTGTTTAATTTCCTCTATCAATTCGCAGCTTAGATTTATTTAATTCTTAGCAGGAATTCTTTCCAATGATTTTCTTCAAGGAATTAGGAAATTTACTCTGAGCAAATCAAATAGATGGAAACCTATCGATATACCCTTGTACCAGAAATTAATCAAACTCCTGCAGTCTCAAGTTTTTCTTCCCAAAATACATTTATTATTACAAGCAGCCATGATACTTGCTTTTTAAGGTTTTCTGTGACCTTGAGAATTGATGGCATCTTTGGAAACCTTCAATCCAGGCAATCATCTAAATATTAAAAATGTTTACAAGGTCTCAGAAGACTCATGCATCTTAACCTTAAGCCAATCCAAACTGGATCAACTAACAACAGGAATTCAGACCAATGGTGTCCAACTATCCAATCTCATGTCAATAGAACATCATCCTTGTAACCTAATTTTATTTATTACATATGAAAGTTCAAGCCTGATGTCCTTGCGGTTCACCACTCATCTCAGGGGTCTTTCTTCTAGACTGGAATTAAATAAATGTTCTTTTCCAGGTAACTCTTTCTGCTTAGAAGTAGCAGTGACAGCATCATGGAAACAAGACCCTCCACATATTATTAAAGCTATTTGTCAATGGTTTTCCTAATTTTTGGGGTTATAAAGTTCCTGTCCTTATCCACCCCCTCTGGCTACTATACCCTGTTGTTACTCCTTCCTACCCTAGTTCATTATCCCCGCACCCTATTTTAGCCACATTGTGCATATGTGTATGGTTATAGGTATATGTATATGCATATGGTTATGTTGTATATTCAGAGCAATGTATTGTTGATATTATGTTGCAATTTTTTTTGTGTATTGATGAAACTCTATCACTATAAAACAGCACTGTATTCTTGACCTGCCAAGGTCCACCTTGTAAATGAGTTCTGGCAATGGTGTTTCACCTGGTAAAATAAAGATTGATTGATTGGTGTTTTGAATCATATATTCAAGACCATCAACAGAAATCCATCTTCCTCACAAAAATGTTGTTTCCTGGAAATATTAAGTTTGGTAAGTTTGGAAGTAAGGCTATCCATGACCTTGGATCCCCTGAGGTTTCCTTCACCTGTTTTGTTTTCCTGTCCACAGTGCTAAGGGTTACTAAATCAAATCTGGCAGTTGTAGGAGGCTGGAAGTCAATGTCTATCTTCATTTTGGGAATTCTTAGTACTGTTGTTTCCTTTAACCTCAGAAACATCTTTAAGAGACCCCTTTACTGGGCAGAAACAGTCAAGTATACAGCTACTCAAGTATTGCACATTGATATCAGCTGCCAGAGAATGTTAAGGTTTGCCTGAGGTTCAGCCGGTTAGATGGTTGCTCTATCTCCTATCCCTATTTAAGGTTTACTCCCAGGTCCCTCAGTGCCTTAGTAGTACCATTTCCTTCTCCCACCCCCTCCTTCTGGCCCAGTGCTTTCCTCAGGAGTAACAGGAGGCACATTCCCAGCAGCACTGGTGTTTCCTTTAGTCTCAAAAACTTCTTCTTGAGGCACATGTACAATTTGGAAACACTTAAGAGAGTTTCACCAAGTATATCATTACTCAAACCACAATAAGGTGTGTTTCTTGGCTGATGGCAATAAGATCTACAGCAGAGTGAATACTGAAGTGTGAGTTGGAGAAATGAAAAAAATCTGACAAAATTAGAAATGTGGTCCAGATTATGACAAATACAGTTCAACCCAAAGATGTGTAAAGTGATGCACATTGGTAGAATGAACACTAAAATGGAGTTCTGGAAGGGGAGTGTAAAGGTGGTGCAGACAACTGAATAGAGACATCTGGGGTCATCATTAGTAACAGACTCAAGTCCACTGCTCAGTGTAACAAATTGTATAGGAAGGTGGAGAGGATGCTGAAATGTATTGTATTCTGTTGGTAGGAGGATGACAGTAAGAGGAAGAAGGCAATACTGCCCCTGTAAAGGCCACTGTTAGGGCTATACTTGGAGTACTGCATGGAGTTCTGGAGTCCACTCCTAAAGAAAGACAGAACCCCATACAGACCATATAAGGGAGGGCCATGAAGGTGATCCGAGGCAGGAGAGGTTGTAAGAGGGAGGGTTGGCAGACCTTAACATGCATACACTGGAGGGCAGGAGGGAAAGGAGAATATGAATGAAATTGTGGGGGCATATGGGGCCCATAGGCAGAAGAAGAGAAAGGAGTCCTGGGAAGGGGGTAATGGTCAGCAACTAGGACTATCAGATCTCAAAATCCAGCATAGTGTTAGGAAAAGCATGGAACTAGGCAGGGAAAGGGACAGACTGGATGACCCTCTGGGTCCTCCTCTGCCACCGCAGTCTAGATTTCTAGTGCTACATATTCATATCAGCTGCCCTGTGAACTGAAATATTTTACTGATTTGCTCTTCTTGAAGCAATAGTTCATATCAGCCCTAAGATTATATTCTATGGTAAAAAGGCTATTAGGTGGTATAAATATTGTGGTATGACTACGTAGGTAAATAGTTTATTTGATCAATCATAGACCATTACAACTGAATGAAAATAAAGTCACACATGACATACATAAAAAACATTCCATTTTAAATAAATACTTCACATAAGAACATCTTAGTGTAGCCACTATAGCAGAATCTTCAGTACCCAACGCAAAAGTGCAAACAGTGCAATACATAAGTGCAATTATCAAGACTAGCAGTATAATAGCGAGTAACAGAATGTAATCTTCCTGACTCACTTAGCTGTACAGACACCCAAGATCATTTAGTTACACATATTTCATCCTAATCCTTGTGATGGCCTCAAGATACCTCACCAATTTATGTATTATATATTCATCACTTGAAGCAAAAAGTATGTTCAACAGTAAAATCTGATCCGATGTTGCAATTTCCAACAGTAGTGGTTTTAACCATCTCTCTCTCTGGGTTTGTTGTACCAAGAATATATGAAAATACTGTGTAGGAGATCCTCCACATTCTCATCAGTGCAGGAACAATGGAAAGAGCTACATTCTGTCTCTTTACTGTATCTGGCAGACAAAACTTTGCTAGGAAACAGCTCCAATCTAAACTTTGTGATAAGCTGTCTGTGTTTCGGATTATTTAGAACATCTAAGTAATCTCTATAATAAAATGTAACATCATTTTGCCTAATCCAGGGAGCTATTTTGAAAGTTGTAATGACATCCAAGTCCAAACTTTTGAAATGCTTCATAATTTTTTTTGAAACATATGATTTATGTTTAAGGCTGATTGTGATTTTTTTTATCCAAGTAGCCCCTCAGAAAAGACAGACCTACTTTTTCTAAAGCTGTGTACAGGCCAGTCAGCCAATTTGATTTTTTACAGCCAATTTCATCCCAGGCACATTTTTCTTTTAGTGCAAGGGCTTGCAATCTATTCTGATTTAATGTAAGTAACTTAAAAGCTGGCCAGCTGGCACAGTGGTTGGATTTCCGCTTGCGATGCCAGTGACCCAGGTTCAGGAACGGATCTGGGTTACTGGAGGGCCAGCCAGGGGGAGTTGGATTGAGTGTCCTATGGACTGCTCTCCTTCTCCAGGGGGTGGGTGTGGGTTGGGCTCGGCACTCGATGAACTCCTGGCAGAGGCTGGGGGTTTGTACAGCTACTGGTGCCAACATCTGAGGGGCGGGGTGGAATCTGGATGTCATTGCACGTCCCTGCCCCTGACAAAGCAGGAAAAACTCTCGCTGCAGCTGGCCATGCTTGTGAAGCCTGCCCCTGACTTCAATTAGCCTCTGGGACCCCGCTCTCACCCAGGCAGTTACTTTAAGTGCTGCATCCCCACCCTCTGGGAGGGTAAGCCAGGGGTACTGGGGGGGCAAAGAGTGCAAGGGGTGCTCAGACGTGGAGGCTCGAGAGCACCGTGACCAGGCTGATGTACGGCGGCAGGCTGTGGGGTCAAAAAGAGAGAAAAATAAAAAAATAATGTAAGTAACTTTAACCAATAGTTCACAATCCTAGTTTGGGCATATGCTGATCGACTAACTAAACCTACTTCAGCCCTAATTAGTGCCACCAGGATTTAATTATTTAAGCCAAGAGTTAATCTAAATAGTTTATTAAGAGGAATTTCTATTGCACTATAGTTTGCCAATCCCCAAATTTCAGAGTGGTGTAATGCTTGCACATAGTACTTAGATTTAACCACTGTAATCAGTGGTCTAACAGAATTTCCCATATTTATAGTTAAAAGATTTAAAAGAATTCACAGTTTGTTTTAATTTGGGGAGAAGGATATCAATATGCCTGACCCATTTCCCATCATTTGTAAAAAGCAGGCCTAAATCAGGCTGTGATTTTACTGTGTTAAGTCTTTTATTCCCTAATCTCCAAAATGTGGTTAGTTTATTTGATGCCATTATCATAACTTGAGTTTTGTTCACACTGACACTCAGATTATGCCTACCTGCATAATCATCTTAAGTGTCAAGTTTTCCCTGAAGCTTCTTTTGGATTAAAGATAACAAAATAAGGTTGTCTGCATATGCCAACAGTAGACACAATTTTCCTATAATTTTGGGAGAGTCTGCTGCTGACTTATTCAAACTGATTAACAAATTATTTACGTAAATGCAGAACAATGTAGGGGGCCAAAACACATCCCTGCCTAACCCCATGGTTAGTAGAAAAGGTTGAGGAAAATTGTCCAGATGCCCCAATCTAACCTGCGCCCAGGTATTATGATAGAGTTCACTTATAAAAGCAACAACTTCTTCAGAGATACCCCAGTCCCTCATTATTTTCCATAGTATAGTACAAGAAATAGAATCAAAAGCAGAGCTCAAGTCTATGAATGCCAGATACACTTCTGTTTACACAAGCTAACATATTTCTCATAAAGGTGAGATAAGACAAAGCAGTTATCCACCGTGTCATAAGCAGCCCAAAATCCTACTTGGAACTCCAACAGACACCCCCCCCCCCCAATGCATTTATTTCCTTCAACAATTAAGCTAATACTATTTTAGAAAAAATCTTACAACAGAGAGATGGGGCAGTACTTCTTAGGGTCAGATTTGTCCCCTTTTTTGTGGATTGAAATTATAATAGCCCCCTTCCAAGAAACGGGAAATCTTAATTGCCTGACAGGACATTTAAAAATAGCATTAATATAAAAGCCCAAAACATAGGAAAATCCCAAAAAACTTCTGCAGAAATCTGATCTGGGCCTGGGGCTTTATGTTTTTTCATAGATACAATGGCTACATATACATCCTGCTGATTGCAGAATACAATCTGGGACATGTCTGTTCTTGGTTCAAACAAATCACCATTCTGGCTTGGGTGGTATGACTGTCTAAAGCTATAGCTCTTCTGAGCTCCATGGCCCCTGCCCTTCAGATCTTAGTCTACATTGGAAGTGTCTGTTTCAGTACACCAGCTATGTTTGGTTTATTTCCATTTAAAAAATTTAATAAGCAGACTCTGCTTTAAAATAAAAATGCAATGTCCCCTGATGTCTACTCTATGGGCTGGATAATTAATAAACCCTGCTAATCTAGTCCAAAAGTGCATTGTATACCCATTATGCTGTAGTAATTGCAAAGTAGAAGCTATAATCAAACACATGTTCATTTCATCTAGTTAGTGTGTGCAAATGCAGCTGAATATCCCAATTTCTGTCCAGCCAGTATTAACAAATATACCTCTGGCACTGCATTTATGTGTGGCAAGGTGAGAGCTGCATTCAGAGGAAGCAGTTCCATGTGAAATGAGCAAAGGACTAAATGGCAAATGCAACATCAGCAAGTGCAAATTGCTGAATGCAAGAACGGCGATCTGCACTACAGAAGATAATAAAAAATGACGATCTACACCAATCTGTCCACGAACGATATCTACAAAAAATGTTATGTGGTGGGTATGCACCCCCATGCCTGGCTTTGCCCCTGCACCCCATTCTTATAACACTCAACTCCAGAGGAGCCTGCCACTTGGGTACAGAGGTAAATTCAGGAGAGGGCTATTTGGAGGGGGGCCAACTGCAGACAGGGGGGACTACATCCAGGATGGCAGGGGAACAATTCAATTCAATTCAACTTTATTTATATAGCACCTTTCAAATCCCGATTTCTGTCCAACCAGTGTTAACAAATATACCTCTGGCACAAGGAAATGACCAAAAACAATTAAGTGCCCAACAGAGTCAAAATAAAAAATTACATCCACATACATAACTGGCTTTGATCCTAGGTCCTCCCGCACCAGAGGCATGGACTGCCTCCACAAGACCAGATGGCCAGCTGGGAACTGCCTGTCCTAACTACCTCTTACATCCTAGTTCATTTGAACTCCCTCATACTATTGCTCCCTTTTTCCATTGTGGTTATTGTCCCTTACACTCGCTCATATGACTTTTGCTACACGTTCGCACTTGCTCTATTCACAGGCAGTCAAATTGAGTCGCTCAATTTGACTCGCCCATATCATGGGATACCGAGGAGGCCATGAAAATGACTCGCATTCATGAGTCCCCCCAAACACAAATGCATGCAGTCACTTTCTGCCATCAGCATGTATTATACTGTTTCACCATCCATGTAAGGGGAGAACATCTCCTTAATGTCAAAACACTATTGACCGTGTCTGGTGTTTGGGAACCTGCTCATCTGTTAATATTTCATTTGTTCTGTTTTTTTCTGCCCTGCCTTAAATCCAAAGACACCGATATTAATGCCAAAAAGTATTTCTGAACTGTTTTGTCATTCTCATATTTTTTCATTATTATTTAGGTTTGCTATTTGTACAAAACTGACACTTTTTTATTTATTTTATTGATAACTGGGACCAATGAACTGAGATTAGGGGCCAGATATTCAAAACGTTGTGCTGGGTGCAAACTGTTTTCATTGGGTTTGGGCCATGTTTGCATGGGTCTCCTACATTCAAAAGACCAAACAGCGTGGGCAAACTGCATTAGCGTCGGGCAAAATTATAATGTATACACTGTGCAAAGAAATGGGGTGTGTACATGAATACTAGTGGTATACTATAGTCAGCACATAAGCACCACACAAAGTGTGTTTGCTTAACTTTGCATGACACTTTGCATGGTGCAAGTTACCACCCAGGAAAAGGTAGTCTTAACTCTTGGTAAACCAAGGCTGGGAGGCATGGACACAGCAATAACAGGCTACAAGGCATACATCCACAATGTGAGACAAACCTGCGTTCTGTACAAAGGTAGGGGTGCTCTATCTATGTGAGTCCAGACCAGGGCTCACAAACAAGACATGCAACTCTCTTTGTGAAACATAAAGAAAAGGTGAGCAACAGGTGCAGGTCAGGAAGCTCAATTAATGGAAACAGCAGCACACTGAGGTAGAAAAACTGACAACAGATTTGTATGTACAACAATTGCAGTGTACATCCAAAGTGTATGATAGTACATAAGCAGCACTGGAAGGATGAAGGGTGTTGAGCAGAGCGTGTACAGGTGACCAGGCTGCAAGACATAGTAGGGGCTGCCACACAGCTGGGACCATCCACACAGTACACATGTTCCAGTGCTGGGAATGCCCCTGACATCAGTGTGCCTCTCTGATGATAAGTGTCTGCCCCCCTTGGGACACATACCACACACCTGCACAGACACCACATCACACACGACCAGCCATGTGTATGGTACTCTGGGACAACCACACCACTGACGCAGAGTAGGGGCGGCACAGGACAGCATGACAGTGGTGTCCACTGTCAGAACACATCTGCCTGTCACTGTGTGGCTTGCAGCAGTTATTGCTGCCTGACACACTGTAGGCATTGTTGTGTCCCTCACAGTACTGGCCACTATGTACTGTATGCACTGTTGCTGTAACAACAATATGTCTATGACATGCAGCACCACCACCTGTACCTGTGGTGCTACTCCCCTGTGGCACAATAGTCTCTGCTGCTGTGTTCAGACATAGCCTGTAGCTACCAAACTGTTGTCAGGTCTGACATACAGGTGGAGCTGTGAGCAACCCCAGCCTGCAGCTCCTGATCTGTAGTTCCAGACTGACATACAGGAGGAGCTGTGTGCACCATGAAATAGCACTTGGCAATCCACATGGCAATACATGCAGATCAGGCCATAATGAGATGAAAATATGGCTGTTTGCCCTCAGTGAGCCTAAGTAGGCTCATTTGCATAGGAGGTTTGAATATAACAAAATCTAATGCCGGGCTAATGTGCTAGTGCTTGGCAAATGTGTTAGCACTGGTCAAACATGTTAGCACCAGGCAAACGAGTTAGCCCCAAGCTAACCTAGAAGAACCATGGCACTGTTTTGCAGTGTTTGGCCTGCAATGTTGTTTACAGTTGTGCACCACTTCTTTGCTGTCACTGACATTAGCCACCTACTTCAACTCTGCCTTACTCCACCTCTGTGTACACAGGGCTGCTGTTAGAGTTTGCACAGCCCGGTAGCTAAATTCAGAGCTGTCTTATTTGCCAAACTATTTTTGCACTGCACTCTCAGCCATTTGCACAAAATGTGTTTGCACACTATATTCAAATGATTTAGTCCCTGTGCTATTCCTTTGAATATAGCTTGCAAATGGCTCCAGGCTATTTTTGCATGCAGGGCAATGCTAATGTTTCCCCGGGGCAAGGTTTTGAATATCTGCCCCCAACAGTATTATTTTTAATCATTCCCTTGGGTAAGAGTTCTGCTAACTATTATTTGTTCTTCATTTTTACTGCAAAACTAAATTTTCTGACTGATCAGGTAGCAGATGTAGACAAGCAGCCAGAACAGATGAAATCTAACAGAGATGATCCTTTTTTCACGTTAATGCACATACGTTAGTATCAGTCAAAAGCTAAATAGAGAAAATATGTAAAGTGTCAGCTGAACTGAGTATAAAACTAACATTTTTTAAAGAGTTAGTGTACTGCCTGAAACTAATAATAGTTTTTTTAAAACCAATCAACCATTACCTTTTATATCTGAGGTACTTTTTCTTTTCCCTTTGGTTAATTAGAATTTTTTTTACCTGTTAGTGGGTGTGATATGTGGAACAGCAGTCTGCCTGGCAGCTGACATATCTAGCAGTGTTCCCCCATTACATCATTAGCCTTGTGACCTCAGTGACATCACTGCTGCTTAGGAACAGTGGCTCCATAGCTGCCAGGTCAGTCAACTGTGATGTCATTATCAATGAGATCATAATACTGATGAAGTCGTGGGGGACTATAGATAGATATGTCAACTGCCAGGTTGAGAGCTATTCCACACACCCAACGGAACATTATCCATAAAAAACGTTCTAATAAGCAATGGAAAAGAAAAAATACTTCAGTTACAACTGTCTACTTCTTAAAATTTGTATAATTTTTTCTGTGCCTGTTTTGGTTCCATTGGCTCTATATGTTCTTCCTGAAACATCATTGGTTTCATGACTGGCTTGAGACTGAAATAGGTATGCTGTTTGTATTCTGAAAACTTCCTTTTCAAGTCTCAGTGACTCAGCTGGCTGCACACTCACCTCTCGGACTTGAAAATCAGAAGGTGAAGGATTCTAGCCCCCAACCAGAAACTTGGGCTCAATATTGACACTGTAATGCTGTCCCACTTGTATTGTTGCACCTTTCCATCAGTACCCCAAGCCTAAGTTTCAAACAGCATTGAGCATGGGGTCAATCAGAGGGTGCAAAATGAGACTTTACATACCTTGCCACTGTAACCTTCTGAATATCATGCACCACAAGTTTAATTAAGCCCATCTCATGCATTATTTGTCCAGTAATAAAGGATTTTAGAAGGGTGTAGTAGACCTTTCAATTGGTTATTACAACTCTAGCACTAGGACATCACGTTCTGTGACAGCTGCCAATCTGCATTTTGTTACAACCCACCCAGACACAGATGAGCACACACACACACACACACGAAAATACATACACACATTTTCAATGTTTATTCCCCATTCTAAAGCACACAGAGGGGCATAGTTAGGCAGGTTGGCCACAGACAGAACAGACAGAAAAGAGGGCAGTGCATCTCTGATTGTGATTACTAAAACAAGAATATTACAGTTTAGAGTTGGAAGTTCAGTTCTATTAAAACAACAAACAAGCTGAACTTCACCTGTTCAGTTCTTACTAAGTCTCCTGAAAATGTAGTGCAAAAACAGGAATGTTTAATTTGACTGGTTTGAAGGGTGCAGACCAGTTTAACCAGCTGAATGGATGATCAAGGTCAGGGCCCCGTGTTTTCTGCGATTCTGCGGTTGCACCAATGGCCGCAGAAATCAGGGCTGACTGCAGAAATCAGTGCTTGCTGCAGAAATCAGGAAAACCAGCCACACAGCCGCAGAAATGCTAGCTATGTGATCACACAAGGCAAGGGCATAGCTATTGATGTGTTAAGTATGCCATGGCACACATGCTCATTAGAAAAGGCAGCAAACTGATGCCATCCACTACAAAGCTGAAAAGCTAGTGGCTGCATGGCATCTTGACTCATGCTGGCTCTTGTTACATAACTCCTTCCAGCCAGTATTGTGTGTGGGGGGGTGACTGACGCAATAGTAGCAGAGCTTGATTAGGTCCATGACAGTTATGATTTGCTGCTGTGTAGGTGTGGGTAGCTCAGCCCTGTTAATTTTTCATTATGAGGCAGCTCGTGGTGCATGCTGAATCCTAGGAAGATGAATTTTGAAGGAAGAACTGGAAGGCAAGCTGTAGTTAAGAAGTGAGAAGATTCAGTGGTGGCCATGGAGGTGGAACTGATCTCAGTGTGGTGACAGGTATCGGAGGAGGAGCTGATTGCAGGAACATTGGGCTGGCAGCAGACTGAGCAGAGGACTGGGTCCCCAGTGGTGGACATCTATCACAGTTTTGGTTTGTGGGTTGTAGTTCTGTACCTTCAAGTGTGAGAGTAATTTCTTGGCAAATCTGAACCTGCAGCCTAAGTGGTGGCATCAAGCTCAATTCTTAAGTAGGGTCAAGTTGCCCAGCTGCAGCAGAGTTGGGGACCAGAGTATACTAGAACTGGAGCAAGCTGGTATGGAAAAAATCAGAATGGAGAGTCTGATTGCTGCTATACATAAGTGAAATGAGGGTCACTGACTGAAGAACACCACCACCACCCCGAATATTGAGGGGAAGAGAACATGCTAACCAAGGTTACTCCAGCTTAATATGAATGACTTGCTTGCATTTTTTAGTGTGTCCCCCAAAAGAAAAATCAGGAGTCAACAAATCCTACAGACACTGCAAGTTATACCCTCCTTCACTATTATAGGAAAACAATTCCCAACCCCCAAAACGCAGATTTGTACACTGCACTCAACATGTTTGTTGCAAGGCAGATGGAGTATTTTTTTTAACAAAATTTCAATTTAAAAGAACACTGATCAAAATCAGAAAAAAATTACCTTCAAGTTGGAGTGTCTTTTTATATCTGCTAACTGTAAATTGTTTAGCGTCAGTGGCTGAGTAGGTAGCACACTCTCCTCTGAGGCCGGGAGATCAGAGGGCTGTGGGTTCAGTTCCCACATCTGGCACTTGGGTTAATATCCCAGTACTGACACTGTAGTGCAGCATGAGAGGGGTGCTGCACTTCTGAAGTGCCGTCTTTTGGATGAGACGTTAAACAGAGGTCCCATCTGCTTGGATTGGTGGTAGTTCAGGTGGATGCTAAAGATCCCATGGCACTTACCGAAAAGAGTAGGGGGAATTTTCCCCGGTGTCCTGACCAAATTTCCCTCATTCACTAAAAATACCACCAACAGCTTAATCTGGTTCAAGGTCAGTTGGCATTCATCTGTATCCCCCTTCCCGGGTCATGCCTGAAAATAGGCAGGATTTGTCTAGTGCACTTAACCGGTCAACAAAAACTAAATAAAATAAATAAATAAAATAAATATAAACTAGAAGAAATTCAAGCAGGTTTTGCCTTCTGTGTAGTTTTACCTAAGTGTGTATGTCCTTCTCTGATTATAACCTAGGAGAACAGCAAAGGCCACCAATTTCCAGAAGGACAGATGAGCCTTCAAATTCGGGGTGGGAGGGAAAATTCATTAAAAGAGAACACCAATGCCAATGACTGTGCCAGGTTTGGGTTATTGCTCTTTAATATTTGTGATAAGATGATTACATACTGTTAAATGGCCTGCTGTTCCACTTTCAGTGTAGCAGAGTGGTTGCACGAAGGCAGTCAAAGGGTTAAGTACAACTTAATCCCTTTGAAGGTATGCTGTTTAGCCACAATTTATGTGCTGCAGAATGGCTGCAGAATCAGCAGTTTTTCTGCCACAGAAAGTATGAGGTCCTGCCGCAGAATGTAGGTCCACTTTGCCATAGTAAACATGGGACCCTAATCAAGGTTGTCACTGCTGGTAAAACTATCCGCCCGCTCCTCAGTGTCTCACCCATGTCTAGCTAATCTGATCATCTGATTCTGTACCTACTGGAAAAGTGCCTCACTCACCAGAAACAATGCAATATTCAATTTAGGTTTCATTCTTAATTTCTGCCAGAGATGGGTATCAGTGCTCCTATGAAAGGACACACCAAGATAAGCCAACGTTTTGAATATATTTCCTCTTCATCAGGGCTTGCAGATACTACAAAAATATTATGGTATATACAATTTGTGTCTTTTTTCTCACCCACAGAAATAATCTCTTAATGGCTAAACTAACATTATATCTACATGCCGGCCCGGTGCCGCTGAGGGTTGAGGTGCTGGACGCCACACCTAGTGCCATGCCAGCGACCCAGGTTCAGGAATAGACCAGGGTCATCACTGGTTGGCAGGGGAGGAAGAGGATTAAGCACCCATGACAGCTCTCCTCTCTCTGGGGTGGGTCAAGGGGTGCGCGTCGCTCTGTAGTGGCACTTGACAAAAGTCAGAGGCTCTACAGGGATGGTGCTTAGAAGAGGGGCTGGAGCACAGCAGACATTGGCATGTGAGTGCATTCATATCATTGCATGTCTGGCTCCAGCACGGGAGTAAAGCTTGGTGGAAAATTACAGGGGGGGTCATGGCGGCTGATGGGCATGCACTGCACCCCAGGAGCTAGAGAGGTGCATCCCCAGATCAGATCCAGGTCCCCCATCCGGGGGGGGGGGATACTTCATGTGCCAGCCTGTGGAGAAGAGCAAGTCACTGGCCAGACCTGGATCCTGGGTTGCTGGTGCCAGCAGCCGGATGACCGTCAACCTGCTCCGCACAGAGGAGGTAAAAATAATCCCATGTTAAAAAACATTATATCTACATCACAGTATGGGTGTTCATTAATGAACCGTGATAACAGATTAATAGATGTTCACAAATAGGCCATTATCACAAATAAACTAGTTTTTACTTTTTTTTTGTTAAACAAAAATATGTTAAACAGACTGTGCTCCTTATATTGTGGTCTCACATCATATAACAGTGCTGAAAATGCCCTCATGTCCTGTTCACAAATAATCCATGCTTATAAATAATAAGGGTGGTATAAAAATTCCTATCCCATATGGTGTTGGCTTCTGCTTCTAAAACCTTCACCAAGGGCTAGTTCTCACAATTCTAAAAAATAATATCAACATAGTAGAGTGGGGGCCCCTTATAAATCCCTAGTTTCACTCTTAATTACTGTAACTTAAAATCACATACTGAAGCTGCTGATTTTAAAAACATCATGATATATAAACATAAACAAAATGTCTGACATTCTTAAATCCTGTCATATATAATTTTTGTTGAACTGGGTAAAGATGTGATGTATCCTTAAAAATTAGGCTTGCCACTAAAAGGCAGGTCAGGTTGTCTCATGGCCCCTGCCAGAAAGAGAGAGGGAAAGGGGGAGGGGAATGAGGGGGGAAGGGGGAAGGAACTAGCGACATCAGCATTGAAGTCAGGTAGTGTAATATGATGAGGTGGGGCTAGGGCTCATGCCATTGGCCAGGGGGTGGGGCTGGAAGAGGTCCTGAGCTGGGGTCCTTAGGGAGTATATCAGGGCTGTTCTCCCTTGGTTAGCCCTCTTTTTGCTGAGAAATTCTTGATATTAGAGCTCAGCACTTTGTCGGTAAATAGGTAAGGCACAAAGCATGGGGTGGTTAGGCCCTCACAGGCCATGCAGCCCTGTGATTTAGCTGGTTTCTTTGGTGTGTTTAGGATACTACGTTTGGAGGGCAGGGCAGTTTAGTAAGAGGAACTGTTTTTCAGGACGTTAGGCAACTGGGGTTTATAGCTATTTCATGAAAAATGTTGTTTTTTATAGTTTTGTACTTGCAGCAAGGTCTGACATAGGCTGGTAGCAGGCCTGAGGTGCAGTACATAGTCAGTGGGTAGCATGCCGTTTGGGCATAACTATCTAGTGCAGGAGCATTTCCCCATGGAGCAGCAACATGCTATGTGACCTAGTGGAGTAGAATGGTGTTTTCGAACAGAATTTGGACCGGGAGTCACAGTAAAATCTGTGGTCAGCAGGTAAAATCTCTGGGCATGATTTTTGGTTGCAAATGAGGACTTGTGAGTGACAAAGATTTTTTGGAGGCAATCCCGCTACTCAGCTCAGTGGGTGGGGGCTGGAGAAGTGTGCTCCCTCAGACGGGGGCCATGACTGTTTGTTGGGCCAGCTTTCTGGGGGCGGGAGTGTGTAGGCTGTATAGGCAGAGAATGATTTTAATGGGGGTAACCCATAAGGTGGCAGTCCTCCTGGGAGGAGATTGGTGGCACAAATCAGGGTCTCATGCAGAAGGCGACCATGAGGGGTACACCTTGGCTGTTTGTGGGACTGGGGGAGCTGGTCTGGCACAGGAGAGTTTGTTGGCGAGTAATGGGAACAGCCAGAATGGACAGAGGTCCACATGGGGGCAGGAGAGTTGGCCTGGATAGAGCACAGGGGTAGTACCACTAAGAAGGGCCCGGGAGGTTGGAAGCTGGCAGGGGGAGGTGTGAGCCTGGGCCTGGTGGTAGCTCCGTTACATCCAAAGTAGACTGCATGGCATGAACTAGGGCCAGTTTTGGGGCCAGGAGGCATGTCGGTTTGCAGGGAGGTGTTTTTTCTCCTAATGGAAGGGAACAGGCTGGAGGACCAGGGGCCCCATGTGGCGGTGTGGAAACAGGCCCAAAGATAGACTCAGTGAAGCACTGCTGCTTTGGGCAAAGGGGGGGATGAGGGGCCCAGGAGTTTGGGTAGGGTGAAATATGCTCTGGCAGGCCACGAGGTGGCATGGCACCCCAGTGAAGAGGACGTGCAGGGGTGATCGGTGTATTGGCGATGTGTTTTACAGTATGTAATGGTCACCATAGGCAGAAAAGGCTGGGGTGGGCCTGGGGGCTGTGCACTGAAGTTCTGGAGGGCAGGCCTGGACAGAGACCATGTGGCCTAGCACGGGGGGGCATTTGTTTTACCTGGTGTGTGAGGTGAGAGGCAGATGCTGCTGGAGCCATTTTGTGTGCGATGGGTGGGGGCAATTGTGAGGGTGTTTCACCCTCCAGTTTATTGAGGCCCTCTGTGAGAACTTACTTTGCAACGTTTTTGTGGCCCTACCATTCTCTCATTTTGTTGTGGGCGATCTGTGATCCTAGGCTCCCCTTGTGTCACAGTCATTTGATGCAAGTCCCTTGCATTGTTTTAGCCCCTTTGAAAATTTAGCCCATCGTTGCAGTTCACGTTTGTAGAAAGCATTTATTTATATTTTAATTAGTTTGGGTAACTAGGTAGGGCCCACTAGGCTCAATTTCCTGTTTTCAGAGGCACTTATGCGCCGCCTTCATTCACTTTTTGTTCACTTTTGCACCAATGTTAAATGGAAAGAAAATTTGAGCCCTGTTACAGGCAGATGGTGGACTGTTTAATATTCCAGTGAGTTTGAAACCTAGTTTACATATAGGCAGAGATCACTTGGAGATTTTAGGAGTGGAATTAAAAATTAACAGTAATGGTTTTCAGCACCAGAAAGAAAGAGATACAAAGTTGAAAGATGAGCATTAAAGTGGAAAATATCAATATTTGGGAGTAAAATATGAGAAGGGAAAACACACAGTAGACAGGTTAAAATGGATTAGGTGGTTTCCCATTAGCAGCAGGTGGCGTCAGGGGCACTGTGGCTCACCATGGAGGTGGGTTTGCAGAAGGCATGCCTCGCTGTACCACATTCCAGCCCGGGGCAATCAGAGTCCTGCTAAGGTAGGCATGGGGGCATTCAAGGTGTTTGCTTTACCCTCCTGTAGTATCACAATGCATGATGATGGCACCAAGGAGGACCCCGATTTCCAGTGAGAAGATAATGAAGGAGGCGACAAAGCTGACGGGCCAGATGACCAAATTGGTGGCAGCAGCCAAATGGAGAGAGGCAGAGGAAAAGGTGCTGAAAAAGTGGAAGGAGCGGGATGAACACCCGGGAAGAGGGAAGACCGGGAAAAGGCCAAGACGGGAGGGACCCAGCACAACACCCACCCCCAGCTCCTCTGCCCGAGCCAGAGCCAGGGAATGAAGGCATGGACGGGGGTTAGGATGGTGTATATATCTGAAATGAGGGTGACCTGAAAGAATATTTAGAGGGGCTTCTGGATGATATGAGTGACGCGAGGATAGAGAAGATGGAGCAGGCCTTGCAGGCCATAAAAGAGAAAGAGGAGGCTGGGGGCTGGGGACAATCCAGTGGGCAAGAAGTTGTACGAGGAGCCTCCAAGTTTCATGTTGGGGGACCACGTGCTGGCCTCACTCACAGAAATGATTTAGAAGGGGAGTACGTGGACATTTTCGGCCTGGTGGACAAGGATACTGCCATAAAGTATGAACAGAAAGAATCGGTGGGGAAGTCACAGATGGCAGTAGCCCTGGCTGTAGAGGGCCACAAGGCAGAGAAAGCAAAGTATAAGGGTAAGACCATTGATACTGGCAGGCGGGGTTTATCATTTACAGCACCTTGGTGTTGGAAAAGCAGCCAGACCTGGCCATTCCCCTGCTGACGTATACAGTGATCATCAGCGATGCTTACAAAGCTAAAATAGGATATGGTTGGCTGAAGTACAATGAGGCTTTCTGGAAACGGATGAAAACAAAAGGAGATTTGAGGTGGGACTGCAGCCATTCAGAGCTTTGGGTGAGAACCTTGTTCGGGCAGGTGAGTGGGATGGGGGGGAGCAGGAGAAGAAGAGCCCCATAGTCCCAGGAGTCAAGACTTGTTGGGGGTTTAACAAGGTTTCCTGCACCTGGACTAACTGTAAATTCAAACATGTATGTTCAAAGTGCGGGGGTCACATCCGACATCTAGCTGCAGACAAGGAGGTGACAAGGGTGGGCAGGGTGGGGGCAGTACCAGAAACAGCCCTTTCAAGGGGGGCCTGGGAGGGGGACAAGGCAGGGGATGGGGGACACGGCAGGGGAGGTTATTATTCTAAATATGGGTGGAATTAGAAGAGACAAAGGGAAGAAGTGGTGGGGATATGCACTGGAATCCATGCCCATCACCCTAGAAGTGGTGGAGGCATGGACTCAGGACTAGTCAAATGCCAAATGGGCAGAACTGCTTAGGGAGAGTTTCCAGAAAGGTTTTCCACTGGGTTTTCAAGCGGGACGGTGGGGGATGAGGACCAAGAACCTCAGGTCAGTAAGAAGGAAGGAGGATGTTGTGTGGGGAAAAATGCAGAAGGAGGTTAAGGCAAAGTGGGTGGAGGGTCTGGCGGTACCACCTTGCCTCAACTTCAGGGTGTCACCATTGGGAGTGGTGCCCAAGAAACAGAGGGGTGAGTTTCGTTTGATCCACCATCTATCATACAATGAAGGAAAGTCAGTGAATGAGGGTATACCCAAACACCTCAGGGCAGTATACTACGCTGTACTGGAACAGGCAGTAGTAGTACTGATCAGGGCAATGGAGGAGGCATGGCTAGCAAAGACAGACATTGAGTCAGCATTCTGGCTGTTGCCAGTCAGCCCGGCTGATTGGGACCTTTTGGGTTTTCAATTCGAGGGCAATCTCTATTTTGACAAAGGCCTGCTGGTGGGCTGCTCTGTAGCCTGTTCGAATTTTTAGGCATTCAGTTCCTGGGTGCAGTGGGTATTCGGGGCAAGATATGGTCACAAGAAGGTAGTGCACTATCTGGATGACTTCCTCCTCATAGGGGAGACCCTGGCAGAAACGCAGGTAATGTTAGAGGATTTCAAAGGGATATGTGGGCATATAGAAATACCTCTGGCACAGGGAAAAATGGAGGGCCCAGAATGTAGGTTGGAGTTTCTGGGAATAGAGGTGGACACGGAGCAGGGATGCTTCCACCTACCTGGGGACAAGGTATTTCAGCTCAGGGGGCTGCTGGCACAGGTGACGGAGAGGAGGAGGGTGCCACTGGTACAGGTACAGCAACTGCAGGAGTACCTTAATTTTGCCTGCAAGGCCATTAGTCCTGACAGGACATTTACCAGAAGATTGGGAAGGGTTTCAGGGAAGGCTAAACAGCCACATCATTGGGTGGATATTACAAAGGGGGTCAGGGAGGACTTTACTGTATGGGAGGAGGTTTTGGAAAACTACAATGGGGTGACACTCTGGCAAGACGAGTGGGAGTACAACATGGATCTGGCATTGCACACCGATGCCTCAGGCGCACTGGGAATGGGGGCATATTTTAAGGGGAGATGGATGTCAGAGGCATGGCCAGCACACTGGAAAGCAAGGGGGGTTATTGAAGGACAACACTTTCCTGGAAATATTTCCAGTCTGGGTGGCCTTGGAGGTATGGGGGAAAAGGACAAGGGGAAAGCATGTTCTCTTTTGGTGCGATAATAAAGGGGTTGTGGAGGTCATTAACAGGCAAGGCGGGAGTATAGAGACCTTGGGTAGGATTCAGAGGCACATGGTGCTGCTGGGGCTGCAATTGAATTTGTCTTTCAAAGCGCAGCATATTGAAGGAATCAAGAAAGAAGTGGCTGACAGTCTTTCCCGTTTACTGCTCAGAAAGTTTCGGGACCTGGCGCCACAGGCGGCAACACACAGGACCAGGGTCCCGGACTGGCTGTGGGAGATAAGAGGGATACAGTCAGGGCACTGTACCAGGGATACTCATCAGCCAACACCCTGAGGGCCAATGAAGGTGGGTGGGTAATCTTCCAGGAGTTCAGGAGTAGACATGGACGGGATAGGGAGGATCCGGTCCAGGATTAGCAGGTGAGATGGTTCATAGTAGAGAGGTGGAAAGGGAGGATGGAGCATGCCACAATGGTGGTACAACTGGCTGGCATAAGTTGGGTTTGCCAGGACAAGGGGTGGCCGGATGCCACTGCCGGCAGGACAGTCAAGAGGATGGTCACGGGGTGGCAGAGGAACCAGGGAAAGAGGAAGGATTGGAGACGTCCTATTAGGGGACAGCTTTTGGACAGAGTGTTGGAGGTGACACAGCAAGTGTGCCCCTCAGTGCAGGAGGCCTGTTTATTCAGGGCAGTTTTTGTGGTCATGGCAGCAGGTGCCTTTTGGGTGGGGGAGGTGGTGGCCCCATGGAGGGTGGTGGGCAGCCTGGCTATGCAACACAAGAGAGTGGTTTGGGGGGAAGACAGGTTGGTCATTAATCTGGCCAGGTCCAAAACAGACCAGGGAGTGAGAGGGACCTCGGTGATGACTTTACAGCAGCTGCAGGCCTTAAGCTGCATGGTGGCCACCCTGGAAGAATATGAGAGCACTCGGAGGGTGGCTGGGGGAACTTTGTTCTGCAAAGGGGATGGCTCCCCGATCACCAGTTTTCAAGTGAGGGTGGTGCTCAAGAAGCCTTTAGCATTTATAGGGAAAAACCCAGAGGATTTTGCGCCCCATTCCTTCTAGATTGGGGCAGCCTTAGAGGCAGCCAAAAAAGGGGCTTCGGTGGAGGATTTAAAAAGGGTCGGGTGCTGGAGGTCCAATTGTTATAAGAGATATGTCAGGTCTTAATGCCTTACAACTCACACTGTTTTTTGTTTCTGTGGCAGGTTCCAAGTGGAAAGTATGGATAGTGGGGCATTCCTTCATCTATTGGGCAGAAAGGTTTGCGGCCACCACGTAGAGAGGGACACAGTTATGCACCAATACAGAGCACACAAGGGTGCAGTGGAAGGACATCAGGGGCATGAGGTGGACACAGCTGCTGCCCCTCCAGGAGGAGTTAAGGGTATAATGGGGTAGGCCGGATTGCATCATCATCCATTCGGGGGGCAATGACCTGGGGGAGTTACCATGGGGAGTGCTGGGGCAGGCCATAATGGCCAATTTAGAGTGGGTGAAGGGATGGTGGCCAGGCATGACCATCGGCTGGTCCGAGATCACATCCCGGAGGGTATGGAGGGGAGCCAAGGATGTCAAGTGAGTTGAAGAGGATAGGAAGCACCTGAACAGGAGGGTAGCGAGGGCAGTGATTGAGGTGGGGGGGTACACATCCAACACAAGGACATTTCCTTTGACCAGGTGGGCATGTACAGGTCCGATGGGGTACATCTGTCAGAATCTGAAATGTGCCTGTTCCTAAGGTCATTCGGTGAACTAGTGGGAGAGATAGCGAAGAAAGGTTTAAGGTTCTAGTCCACAAGGGGAAAGCCCCACCATCCTTTTCAAGCTGGAACTGGGGCAGTGGAGGACAGGAGAGTGGGGGGAAAGGAGGGGCAGGAAAGCAGGGAGGAGGTAGGTAGCCCAGGCTGGGTGCTAGGAACCCAGGCATGATATTAATGTGGGGGGAATAGCTCTAGGTGCCGGATTCATAGTGTCCGGGTCTGGAGGGCTGAGGCCCGGGTAAGGGTTAAACTGGTCTGGTTCTGGTGATGGAGGGGGCAGGATTTAGAGTGTCTGGACCCTGAAGCACAGAAAAAGGAGAAGCATCAAGAATGAAGGAAGGGCCAGAGTGAAGAAGAAATGATGTGGCGTATTATGTTGTCATTGTGATTGAATTATGATAATGTGGGGAGTAATATTATCTTTGTGCCAAAATAAATATTTGCTGGACTTCTGGTTCATACCTCCAAGTGAATGGCTGCCTGAATATAGAGCTCTCCATCTCGAACACCTGAATCCTTGCAAATCTACAGCAGTAAATGTAATCCTTTTCAAATACAGCAGATGAGGCATGCTAAATAACCTACAGAATCAAGGCTACAATAGATTTTCAGTGCTACCATGTGAAGATACCGAGAAAATGTCAGAGGTGTCAGACTCAGAAGCCTCAGTGATTTCTCACCACTCCATGCGGTCGCTCGCAGCCAAACCTAATAAACAGAAGACAAAGACAAATAAAAATAATGATTTAACGAACAAATTAGACAGAATTCTGACCAAATTAACTGACTTCAAAGCTGAATTTAAAACGGAGATCTGAGCGTTGCATGGTACAGTGACTGATATTCAAACATCTATGGAATCCCTATCAGGCTGCACCGCTGCACTAAAAGAGAAGTCAGACAAACAGGATATGCAACTAAAAGAGCTCTGTGCCACACTAGCCCAAGTTACACAAATATGTCAACTGACAGTAAACAGGCAAGAAGATGTTGAAAATAGGCACAGATGCAGAAACATTTGCATATATTCAGCGCCGGAAAACAGTGAAGGGCTGATATTAAAATGTTTGTGGATTCACTAATATATACCTTGATCTCTCTGGACTCCTCTCAGCAACTAGAAATAGAACGCATTCACAGAGCGCTGGGACCCTGACCTACAAATCTTGAAGCCAGACCACGGTCAATAACAGTACACTTCCTAAGATTCCAAACAAAAGAACTTATTCTAAGAAAAGTATGGACAGGAAGAAAAGTATTTTATGGGGGAAACAGAATTTTCATAAATGATGATTACACCCCTCAACGATGCAGAAGCACAGTGAGTATTTACCATTGTTGCCTTTCCTTAGACAGCAGAAGCTGAAATTCCACACTCTATTCCCTGTGAGGATGATCATGCAATTCCCAGGAGGCTAACAGAGCTATGAATCAGCAGGAGAAGCATTTGAAGACATCCAAAAGAGAAGCTATGTGCTCCCCCATAGAATGGATCTTCCACAGAGGTCACATGTGGGCTCCTGCACAGAGAAGCTACACACTCAGCATCTAAGGTCACAGCAAGAAATACTGGACTCACTTAAGAAAACCCTCCAACGCAATACCTCAGCAACAGACTGAAGGTACAGTCTAAGAACATAAAAGAAAGGGATCGCAGTGAGTACAAAAAGGGAGTGGGGCAGGTGGGGGGACTGCAGGGTGCTGGGCACTACAGGGAGTGCTGTTTTTTTTTCTTTGGGGGGGATGGATACCAGACCTACTAAATTGTTAACATACAGTAGGGCTCCTGTCCTTGGAGGAGTGTGGAATCCTGCTCCAGAGGAGAAGACGTGCTGCACCTGAGATCTGCACAAGTGGGCAGGTCCTCGATCCAAGACTTAAGCCCAAAGTGTGAGACTACGGTAGAGAACTCAGGCAAATCAGTCCTCCCTGACCCTTGCTGGATGGGGAAGGACGAGGCTGAGACAGAAGCAATCTCCCCCCCCTACTAAAAAGAGGTAGACAGACCTAAGGTTGGGTTCTCTTACCGAACACTTATACTGAACAGGTCACTGTGCTCTAATTTCCCCTGTAGGCTCTGGACAGAATGATAATCTGAGCAGGGAGGTGCAGGGGGGAGCAGGAAGCTATTCCCCACCTGGCGCTCTCGAGATGGATCTGTGACTTAGGATTCTTTGTGTATATATAGGCATCAGGACCTAAATTGCATTGATGTGATCGGAATTAAGGAAACTGTCCGATAAATAGACTTTAGCAGGGGCCCCTTTGCCAAATATCCACCCAGGGCCATGGGGAGGAAAGCAGGACCTTGAAGGGCTGGAGCCACGGGAAGGGGACCTATTGATTGTAGCAGAGCTATGGTATGCTGATGGCTCGACTCCTGGGTGCTGGACATCACCTCTAGGAGGGGACCTCTTAGTGTGCATATGTGGGGGCTGTGGTCTACCCCCTCTCGTGTGCCCTAGATGCTCAGGGGGGCCTGGTGCTGCGTGGCCAAATGCCCGCCCCTCCACGTACTCCACTCTTGACTCACTAGTGGATCTGAAAAAACTAAGGAACTTTACAATGGGACGTTTTGCTACATTAACACCTGACCATTACAAAGGATGAATAGACTAGGTTCCAACAATGGAGGTATAGGGAACAGAATAGAAGGCTGCGGACTACTCAGTTATTTTAGGACATGCATCCCCAATGCTACAGCACCTTTGGGGACCAATCCTGGAACCAAAAGAAGTTGCACTTGCATTATACATTATTTCCCTCC
Source organism: Neoceratodus forsteri (assembly GCA_016271365.2). NCBI lineage: Eukaryota > Metazoa > Chordata > Ceratodontiformes > Ceratodontidae > Neoceratodus > Neoceratodus forsteri. The sequence continues at coordinate 1,555,350,901 of CM057449.1, read as the reverse complement.
CCTATGACTAAGGATAATTACCCCGTACGCCTTGGGGAAAATTTATCACCATGTACTTTTTACATATATGATACTTGTAACCTTTTCATCCTAAGCTAAAGGCCTTAAGCATGATTATTAAAGGAGGTGTTTGTAAATGGAGGAGAGACATCTCTTGTGGCCCTCAGATGACAAACCTTTTTTCCTTCCCACTTTTTATTTTCATTTTTACTTTGATACCCATAACAACCCATGGTTACCCAGCTCCTACACATCCAACCCTCATTCCCTGTTAACCATCCTTATCCTATTAGGGGGTAGTGTATTCCCCAAGGGAATTAAATTCCCAATTGGGAAGGGTTTCCCTTTGAGAAGCAGGTTTGACAAATCCTATTGCCCGACATCCCGGGCTGCCAGTTACAGTGCAGGGACAAGCACTTTCTGTTGTGCCACCTGTCCACGGGCTAGCACAGATTTAAATCATTGCTGCTGCAGTTCTGGCTTCCACCAGTAGGGTGCTCACTGCTTCGGCTGTCACGGTGGTCATCTGACCTACCCAGCAGTGCACCTACTGGTCGGGAACAAGCTTGCCTCAGAGTCAGGAGCAAGTGAGTGTGAGCGCGAGCAGCGTCTCATTGGAGGAAAACAGAGGAGGAGCAAGCTGTCAGACTGGCAGGTGTGGGGCCAAATGAGGAAAACAATCTTAAACTGTAAAGAATGCCCATTGGCTGTGGTGGTGATTTGGCACATAGTGGAGACGAGAGTAAAGACGTGCACTGCGTTAGAGCCCCTCATTCGCTGTCTGTTGGTGGATAGTGGTGACTAGAGGATACAGTCCATTGTTGTGGATATCGGGGAGTGGGGACTGCGAGTGCAACCAGTGCTGCCTTACTTTGTGTGTGTGGAGTGGACTACTCAGGAAAACAAATATTATATAAACTGAATTAAGGAGGGAGGGTTGGTGAGAGCGAAGAGCGGGGAGGAGAAAGGCAGGAGCTAGGAGGACTAAGGAGAGGGGACAACGTGTCTGAGCACTGATAACAGCAGACAAGCAAATTTGCCTACCCTGTGCTGTGCCAGTTTTTCCAAAAGTGCAAAAATAATTAAGAGAGTAATCTGAGTAAATAAGGAGTGTGCAGGCAGGGTAAAATATTGAGAAGGGTTAGGTTGGGCTTGTCACAGAACTGGGCATAACAGGGTGAAAGCAAACTAAGGGCTAGGAGCATATAAAATGAATTAAGTAGGCAGTATAGTGCAGTGGTCTAAGGCTCTGAGCTGCAAATCTGGTGACATCCAGCAGACCAGACCTGGGTTTGAATCCCACAACTTCCACTTGCATACTGCCTGAGCAAGTCACTTAACCTCCTTGTGCTCCCATGTCACTCCTGTAAAAAGCTTTCAGCTTAGTGTGCTATACCTGGTTAAACAACTAAGTAAAAAAAATAATTGACAAAAGGAAACAAAACAGAAACTTGGGAGGGGGACAGTCTGGTACTGTTTGCTGTCTGTGTAGCAGGGTGGAAGAAGACTGAGGACTAGCAGCAGCGTAAAGTGTCACTGACTACAGAAAATAAAAAGGAAGAAAGCAAGGGCAGGGGACTACTACTGTGGGTGGGGAGCTTTGTGTTGCCCACCAGTAAAAACAGCAGTTTAGCTGCATAAACAAAGAAAAAATAACATAAAGAAAGAAAATAAGAGAAGAGGCTGGTGGGCTCTTGAGGGAGGAGAGCACAGATATAGAGATTGTGTGTAAAGGAGTGAAGGAGGAGCTTGGAGAGAGGCTGGGCGAAGGAAAGGACTGACTTGAGAAAGTTAGTAAAAAAAAAAAGATAAGAACGTAGAAGAAATAAGCCTATAACTCAAACTGGCTTGGTTGGGCTGTTGGGAGAGATATATTTTGTGAAAAGGAGTGAAGGACCCAGTGTCCTGCAGCCGGTTGGCTGGCTTTTGGCTTGAAGTACCCAAGAAACAAAAAGAGAAATATAGTAAAAATATATATATAAGACAAGTGTAAGTAACGGTAAAATAAAATAAGGGAGCCTAACTGCGGGGAGGGGGGCTGTGCTGGGAGAGAGAAGAGTGAGTGACTGTGTGGAGAGTGTTCTGCCGCCAGCTGCCTGACTTGTTACAGGACAAGACAACTTCCAGTGTATAGAAAAAAAGCATATATCTGTCCCCTGGTGACCCAGCCCATGATGAGCCCACACTAACCACCAGTGAAAAAATGACACATAGACATCAGGGTTTAAAATAAGTTTATTATTATTGGTTCCATTAGTCGTTAAAAAAAAAAGTGACCACCAAATTTATATGGACAATATGCAGACGAACAAAGCCAAACAACAAAGTCTCTTGTCTCTCTGATTAGCAGCAGCACCATCTTTTACGAGACAAACATAGTCTGGTACTACTTCCACAGATAAAAGTCATGAAACTGAATCTGCATCTGTGGTTCTGGATATAACTGCTGACCAGGTACTTGATGTAAACAGAGAAGCCGTAGTAGCCTTATCTCAAAAAGCCCTGTGTCACTTGCTAAGAAACGTAGTTTACTGCTTGATAATGAGGTGGCAGTTGGAAGTAGTAAAGACAAGAAATATGACCAAGAAAAAAGGGCCGGACTATTTCAGTGTCATTGGTTGTCCACTTATAAATGGTTGAGATACGATGATAAAAAGGAGCTTATGTACTGCACACTATTTGAAAAGTATCCCACTATTGCAACTCCAGCACTTTCAAAAAAAACAAATGTCTTTGCCACAGGCTCTAACAACTTTTGCATTGAGTCACTACGTGCACATGAAAAATCCAATCCACAAGTGCTATGCCAGAACCAACATATTCTGGAAAGTGGCCAACGAGCAGTATGTTGTGAGATTAGTGAGTCACCACTTTACCAAGCCTTTGCACAGTTGGAAGAGGCCACAAAAGCAAAGATGAGATGCCTGCTTAACACAGCGTATTCCATAGCCAAAAAATCGTCACCCTTTCTCAGACATGGAGTGGCTCTGTCAATTACAGGAAAAAAATGGCATTAAGCTAGGTTCTAATTATACTAACGATAAGCGAGCCAGGGACTTTTGCAGTGCTATTTCAGCAGTTATATCCAGAACCGAGATGCAGACTCTTGCTAATGTTAAGTATGTGACAGTTCTTGCTGATGGCAGTACTGATTACAGTAAAAACTAAGTAGGAAAATGTTTTCTTAAGGTTTGTTGAACCTAATTCAAAACAGGTGCGTACATTGCTTATCCAAGCTGTGCCACTGGAACATGCACATGCAGAAGGTGTATTCCATGCAATATCAACTGCACTGGAGTCAGTAAATCTTCCTCTCAGTAACCTACAAAATGTTAACAATCCAGGACCTCTTCTTATTTCAGCAAATTTTGATGGGGCCAGTGTCATGATGGGCGAAAGAGGAGGAACCATAGCAAAGTTGCGGGAACACTGCCGTCCTGAAATAATTGCGATGCACTGCGTTGCCCATAAGCTAGAGCTGGTAGTTCTCAATGTGTTAAAAAAAAATCCATTTGTATCAAAGCTGGAAAGTACTCTCAAGGGAATATTTAAATTTTATCACTATAGTCCCCAAAAATGAGAGAGCTCCAAGAAATTGCTAACGTGATGGATACTGATCTGGCACACTTTATTGCAATTAAACAAGTGAGATGGCTTGCCAGTAGGTCACGTTCGGTACATGCAGTTCAGGTTAACCTATCTACTGTTGTACAACACCTACATGCATCTTTGACTGCTGGTGGTGATGAAAGTTTAAAAACAAAGGGCCTCTTAAAAGAAACACAGAGTGTGCAGTTTGTAAAAGCTATCCATATACTGCAAGATTTCCTGTCAATACTAAAAAACCTTTCACTGCAGTTTCAACAAGATGACATAGTAATACTGGAAGTTCCACAGCTTGTTGAGACCTGCCTACTCCAGCTTATGGAACTGAAAACCATGCCAGGGCAATACATGGCAGCTTTCCTCAGCCATTACAAAACAGAACAGAAATTTATGGAATATGTTGTGACAAAGAGGGGAGGGGAGGAGAAGACTGTTCATTTCCCATTCAGAGGCAACTGCCCAGAAATCAATTTTGTGACAGATGGACAACTGCAGACTTTAATAGATGCAGCAATAATGTATATTGACAACAGATTTAAAAAATTCTCAGAGGTGCCTCTCAAATGGTTCAACTGCTTAGAGTTTAAGCAGTTTGATCTGCCAAGAGACCAACTAGCGGTGTTTGGGACCTCTGAACTTGCAAACCTGGCAGAATATTTTCACTTTTTCACAGAGGAGCAGCAGGAACATATAAAGTCAGAGTATGCTGCATTTAAAACAATATTGAAATCTGCCATTGAAAAACCCTATTTGCAGGTATACACCAGATTACTAAAAGAAAAACCACCCCAGATTATGCACATTCTTGACCTAGTTGAAATACTCATGGCAATGAGTGTATCGACTGCAAAATGTGAGAGAGTTTTTTCTGTTCAGAACCTAATCAAAACAAAAATCAGGACAAGGCTGGCTGAGGATTCACTACAGTCTCTCTTGCAGATAGCAGTAGAAGGTCCTGAACTGCATGACTGATCCAGATCCAGCAATGAACCACTGGCTGCTCTCTGGTCCAGGCACTCACCATGTTAGTGGGCATGCTGTTGCTGCTGATACATTATCTTCTGGTTTAGCTACTTCTGCTGCTGATGATCTTCTTGATGCTAGTACTCCTGCTCCCAGTGCCCCATCATCTTCTTCCTGGCCTAGCCCTTAATCACCATTTCATGTTCTTCTCAACCAATGGCCTAGCTGGTTTTGGCTTGTCCTTAACTAATTCTGTAACATTTCTCCAATCTCTTCTAATACAGACTTCTGCCTGGGGTGCCTTAGTGTCTGGCCTGTACTACTACCCTAGCCTGTATTAACAAAAAAATATATGAAAATATTGTTTTTCCTAATTTACGAAGTTCTTCTACATCTCTCCATCCATCCTATGAAATAATAGTACAATATATAAGCACTGCCACACAGCCACACCATTTAACTTATTTCTGTTAAGTCGGTTGAATATTTCAGTTGAAATGTACTGGACTACCACTCTGAACTCGAGGACTACCATTTTTGTCAAGGCCACTTGTCCTGGACTAGCATGAGATTTTAAAATTTGTCGATCCTTGTTGAGAAGACAGAACAGGTCTTCAATTACTGGAATGGTCAGTATTCCATTCCACAATTTGGAAGTCAGTTACCCTAGTAGACAGAGATTAGATTCCTGCCTAGTGTATATAGTTTTAGTTAAAGGGGAAGTAAACATTGGAGGGATCGCTCAAATTGTGAAAGCCCATGAAAAGATATTTCAGATGAGGTACTGAGCTGTTTTGTAGATGTCAAAAGTCCTGAGATATTAATATCTAAATCACCTGTAAATCAAAACAAGGCAGCAGCCATTTTATGGAATCTAGAGGCAGAAAGTGATGTCACTGAGGAGCAATCTGTAATTATCAACATACAGCTTGCCCCTCAGTGACATCACTTCCAATGTTTAGATTACATGAAATGGCTGCTGCTTTGTTTTGATTTACAGAGTATTTAGATATTCTCATCTCAAGACTCCTACCACCTAGAGGTAAGCCCGATACCTCCTTTGAAAGATCTTTTCATGGGCTTTCACAATTTTAGTGATCCCTGCAATGTTTACTTCCCCTTTAATAGACCATTGGTCAAGTCCAGTTGGCATGTCCCTTTGTACTTTATGGTTACCCGATGGTTACAGTTTTTACATCGGACGCACCCTTTCCCACAGGGCAACAGTGGTGCAAACCAGAATATATGGTACAGATTCTATTTGTTACATAAGTGTATGTAATCATTTTGAATTACAGGAGTAAAAACAACCTGAAGTTGGGACTCATGGAGAGAGGAGAGTCAAATATTATTGAAAGAGGAGAGCACCGAACTTTAAGTGGACCTGATAAGGACACAATATGAGTAATACAGTTAAATTAATTTCCCACAGTGTTAATGGCTTGATCAGACCAATTAAGCAATATAAAATGATGATGGCCCTGAAGAAACTGAAATTGGATTTTCTATTACTTTAAGAAACTCACTTATCCACCCCAGAGCATCAAAAGTTGATTAAATTTGGGTTCTCACAGGTAGTAGATTCCACATAAAAACATATCAGAAACAGGGGGACAGACATCCAGATACCAAGGCACTCCCAATTTAACATAACACAATAATAGTTTGCCAAGGAGAGCAGACTAGCAGTAGTGATAGGTACCCTCAGTGGCCAGACACTAGCTATCTGCAGCATATATATCCCCCAAGGGAATGATGCTTCCTCTATCCAGTACCTGAACACAATTTTAGCACACAAGCAGGGAATATTAATAGTTGTAGGAGATTATAATTGTTTGCTAAACCCCTCCCTCGACTGTTCAGCAACCCACCCACCTCCCTCTACATCAGGGCAGAAATATCTCTGAAGACAACTTAAAGAGATGGGTCTGGTGGATGTGTGATGATATTTACATCCCTTGAATATACAATTCCCTTTTTATTCACACACACATAAGCACTACACCAGATCAGACTACTTTTGTGTTAGCAGTGAACACATGGACATGATCCAGGAATCAGAAACAGCTACCATAAACATATCAGACCGCACTCCTATCACCCTGAGGTTGACATTAGAACAGGAAAAGAAAAATACTTATTGGAGATTTAATAGCTCCCTAATAAGGGACCAGGAATTCAAAGAATTACAGGAAAACAAGATTGCCTAGATTCTATGGGATAATGCTTCCTTCGAGATCTCACCTCAGTTTAGATGGGACACACTAAAAGCTATATTACGAGGTCATATTATTGCATATGTCACACACAAAAAGGGACAGTGCAAAGTGGCACTTAGAGAAGCACAAGACAAATTGAAATTTCTCCAAATGCACATATGCAAGGAGATCTCTCCCTAGTGGATTTATTTATTTATTTTTTAATTTAATTTTTCTGCCTCCTTCCCAGCCTGCCACCATGACCCATCAGGGGAGACAACTAACATCCCACTGCCTTCCACCCTACCCAGACGGACCTCAGATCCCCATGGAGCCACGGTTGTACCCCCCCAGGTGGGGATGAGGTGGGGGCCGGATGCCCTGTAACTTACATTTTGTCAGTCCTGGATCCGTTGGGTGGAGGCACATCATGGGCACAACACAGTTCCCCATCTTTCTGGTGGTGGCAGGCTCATTTTCCCATTTTCACCCTCCCATACAGCGTGCAACTCCCCTGATGTCATGGCGCTGGGCACCAATGTCCACGCTGTACTATGGCCAGCCATCCCTCGAAGTGCTTGCAGTACTCTGAGCCTCCACTCGGAGTCAGGCAAGTGTGCAGGCATCGGCCTGCTCCCTCCCCAGAGAAGGCAAGCTGTCATAGGATGCCCAAGCTTAACTCCCCCCTGCCGACCCACCAGCGACCTGAGTCTGCTGCCGAACCCGGGTCACTGGCATGGTGCGAGGTTTGGCATCCAGTGCCTCAACCATCACCGCCACCAGGCTGGCACCCCTAGTGGATTTAATAATACAAACTCAAAAAAAGATACAAAAAATTTTAACAGAAAAAACAGAACGGGCCCTTATGTGGTTAAGCCAAAAGTATTATGGGGGGGGGCAGAGCCTCCAAAATACTGGCATGCCACCTACAACAGCAAACACAAATGTCTTCTATTACTAAAATAAAATACCCTCATATAGGTAGGATGGTTAATAGAACTTCACAAATAATAGAGGTATTTAGGAAATATTATAAAGAGCTATATACAGGGGACGCTCCAATAATCAGGGTAGAAATAGATAAATTCTTAGTAGAGCTCCAGCTTCCTCATCTACAGGAGGAGCATAAATCTAAGATAACAACACTGACCATGACCCAAGAACTTATATTTATTATTAAAAACCTAAAAAGTGGGAAATCCCCTGGTCCAGATGGGTACGGAAGTGAATTTTATATGGCAACTCTCCCCCTAATAAAAGACTCATTATTATTAGCCCTACAAGAAAGTTACAAAACTGTTGAATATCCAATTTCCTGGAGGCATGCAGCCATTTCGGAAATCCTGAAACCAGACAAACCGTAACATCTCTGTGATTCTTACCACCCAATTTATGTTTTAAATCAAGACTATAACATATATGCTAGTATTATAGCACCCAGATTGGATAATATTTTACCCACCTTGAAACACCCAGATCAATCAGGCAATATTAGAGAAAGACAAACAATGGATGATATAAAGAGAACCCTATACTTGATTAACCATGCACATAAAAAGTGGACCCCTTTACTAATATTGAGTTTAGATGCACAAAAAGCATTTGATAGAGTATCCTTGTCCTTCTTGATATGAATATCATAAAATTTGACTTTCAGCAGGAATTTCTACAAAATATCACAAGAATTTACACATCCTCGGAAGCTATGGTTAAAGTCAATGGTTCCTGCTCACACAGATTGCCCTTGAGTAGAGGAACTCGACAAGGCTGCCCATTGTCTTCATATCTTTTTGCCCTTTATGTTGAACCCATTGCCCAGTATTTATGGCAATCTAACCTAATACAGGGCTATACAGTGAATGGCAACACGTACAAAGTAGCCTACTATGCGGGTGATCTTTTACTATGCTTAACTACAACAGATACCTGCCACATATGGTGCTGATTTCTAAATTAAGTAATATTAATATCAATCGCTATATTATAAATTGGATCAGCAATTGGTTAAGAGATAGAACACAGTGTGTTCTTATTGATGGGTTTAGTTCAAGGGAAGGATATATTTCTAGCGGAGTCCCGCAGGGTTCTGTGTTGGGACCTTGTCTTTTCCAGGCATTTATTGCAGATTTGATGGATAAATGCCAATGTATCTCTATCAAATATGCTGATGATGTGAAAATTGGCGGCCCATGTCTAGATATTATGTATTCTACTATTATACAAAATTATTTGAATAATATCACTTTTTGGGTAAATAAATGGGGCATGAAATTGAATTTAAATAAATGTAAAATTATGCATTTGGGATCTAATAACCCGGAATATACATATCAGTTAAATAATACAGACTTAGTTAGTTCCGTTGATGAAAAAGATCTGGGTATTAGTATCTCCAACGACATGTCATATAATAAGCACATTCAAGAGATTATCAATAAGTCTAATAGAGTTATGTGGTCAATTTTACGTAATATTAGATCACATAAAAGTGAGGTTCTTGTGCCTTTGTTTAGATCTTATGTTAGGCCCCACTTGGAATATGCTGCTCAGTTATGGTCCCCTTATAAGAAAATCACTAGCAATTCCTTGGAAAATGTTCAAAGACGGTTTACTAAGAAAATTTCGGGATTAAAGAACAATACGTATAATGATAGGCTAAGGAAATTAAATTTAATGTCTTTATCAATTCGTCGGCTTAGAGGTGACTTGCTTCTTCTTTTTGATATAATTAAAGATCCTGTCATTATGACTGAATTAAATCTTCAATTTAAAGAAAATTCTTATAATATTAGAGGTCATTCATTACAATTGATTAGGAATAAATTTAGGCATAAAAACTGGCAATATTTTTTTACATTAAGAGTTGTGGGTCCCTGGAACAAGTTATCTATTAGTGTTGTTATTAGTGAAAATAAGAAAATACTTAAGTATAGATTGGATCAGTTAATTTGTAATGGTTTTATTTTATCATATTACCCTTTGGTTTAGTATAGGAGCGTTATGGGCTAACTGCCTTCTTGCTCTTCATATAAACCTTAGTATGAACCTTAGTATGAACCTTAGATACATCTTTAATGCTCTTCAAAAGGAATTGCAGAGAATAGAACAGATTACAGGATATAAAATAAATTCACACAAAATGGAAGTGCTAACAATTTCATAGACCCTTAACCCAAGTCTCAAGAAAGTCTTCCCTTATAAATGGCACAAACAGCAGATAAAATACCTGGGGATTAACCTGGCAGATGACCCAGACACCGTGGTAGTGCAGAACTACGATCCCTTATTCCAAAAGGTGAAAATAGATCTACATAGCTGGCAACATCTACCGATCACCCTGGTGCAGCGAGTCCAGGTTATGCAAATGTCAATCCTACCTAACCTACTGCATTTGTTTCAAAATATCCCCTGGATTCCCTCCTGAATTGAACTTGATAGATGGTATAAAGTCATCTCCCCATTCCTCTAGCAGGGGGAAAAAACCTTGCATAGCGCTAAAGAAACTTCAGTTACCAAAAACCAGGGGAGGTTTGGGGATACTTAATCTTAGGTCCTATGCACTAGCAGCACAATTGGGACACATGACTAAATGGTTTACAGGGGAAAGTAGTTTTCCCTCCTGGCTACAGATAGAAAGGGTCTTATCCCTGAAACCCCTAGATTTCACCAGTGTTTTCCAACTGAATTGCCACATAGGAATAGGACACCCATCCCCATGCACTATGAATATTCTGCAGAATTGGGCAATTTTTTTAAGGGAGTCAGAACAGGAGGGAGGGGATAAATGGATGGGAATACCAGCATTAGACTTCAGCTTTACACCAGGTAGCCTGGACTATGGTTTCTGGAGCTGGATGAGGAGAGGGCTTATCCACACACACCAGTTTTATAGAGAGGGAATATTCAAAACATTTTCTGACATATGAGAAGTGTTTCATCTACAGTAAAAGGATTTCTATAGATATTTGCAGATTCTGGATTTTTTTAAGGAAACGCTTGGCCTTACATGCACCTCAATCCCCCTCCAGTTTGGGCCTTGCTAGAACAGATTCAATTAGAATCATCCCTAAGCTACCTGGTCTCTAGGTTCTATAACAGATCTGCCTTCTACTTTAATGACTATTACTCGGGCCAACTGGGAGGCAGAAATGTCACTAAATTTGTCTCCGGATGATTGGTTATTGATTATATATATATGATGGAAAATATTATATGACAGCCAGACTACAGAATAAATTAGAGATACTTATGAATAGATGGAATATCTGATTTCTGCATATAGCCACAAAAAAAACTGACATAGTTCCCTGAAAGGGGTCCGGAGACTAGTAGATCACATCTGGCTGGACATTGACATGGAGAAAAGTGAATAAACAGAAGAATAATTTTGAAAACTGGAGTTCTTCCCACACAGAAACTCTCTTCTCTCTATACTGACACAAAGATGATCCCTCCCAGATAGAAACTCTTTAGTAAAGAAGTTACAGACTTATATAGGCAATACAAGGGGGGGGGGGAGTAAATGGAGGCCAAGTGCCCAACTTAAGAAGGATTTAGAAAATGACAGAGTCAAATGCTCCTTTTGATTGTATAAGAATCTTATACAGCAAAAAGATCTTTTTATGTATTTATTGCACCACTGGAGAAAAAAGAAAAATCGTTAAATAAAAATAAAAGTGTGTAAAGGCTACTGGTGCCAAATCCTGTGTGACAGACATAATTTTTGGAACCATTAGCTTTCATCACCACTGCACCTTTCTGCTGTTTTGTGTGCTTGATGCTGACCTGCAGAAAAGAAATACAGTACTCTCCCAGCAACTTTTAGTACAAGAGAAAAGGGTTGTCTACAGTTCAACCAGGGAAAACAAGTTCAAAACTAGACTTTAGCAAACTTTACCTGTTTTGATGGACCGTGTTCACAAGACTGAACTATGGGAGGTTAACACAATCCTATTCAATTGTTAAAATCATTCATTATTGGTGAAATTGATTAGAGCAATTTCATTAACATTTTTTATTGGCATGTGTCACAATATATATTTACTACCATGCATTACATTTCTGAATCAGTTTCTATTTCCTACTTGCACATTTTAGAAAAAAACTATTACACATGTATTACACACTATTTCACTATTATCATCAGATCTGTGGACTAAGATAGAACTCATGTAAATATTTAATTTGTGGGGTAAAGCTGGATGCCAGAGTACTCTGTGTATCCAATACTGTGTTCTGTCACTGCATGTCACGTTTATCAGTGATGGACAGACATAATTTTTGGATTAGAGCAATTTCATTAACATTTTTTATTGGCATGTGTCACAATATATATTTACTACCATGCATTACATTTCTGAATCAGTTTCTATTTCCTACTTGCACATTTTAGAAAAAAACATGTCCTTTGCCTCTGTCTGTTACATCTTATTTTGTCTCTTTCTATGGCAGTGTCCCACCTGCTTTTTGTTTCTGTTTGTAGATGGGTGGCAAGTTTATTAACATTAGAAAGTTTAATTTGGTTCTAGCTTCAGAAAATTCCCCTTTGTCCAGAAAAAAGGACTGGGGCTCTGGAGCCAACACCTGACACTTAAACAAGGTAGCCATTTGTATTATGATCCAGTCAGGTCAAAGAGGCAAATTGCAGGTGGTCAAACCCTTGCTCATGTCCAACTCAATCCTAAGGAGAGTCATACTTCTTCATTCAAGTTGCAGTAGTTCTTTTATGTTATCCCATTTGTCTTTTCCAGCTCTACTCATGCCCGTGCCAGGTCTGGATCAGCCCTTTCATCTGGCAAAGCACTTTCATTTCATAAAGCATTTGACACTGTTGACCATAATACCCAGACCAACAGGCTAACCACTATTGGTCTAAATTTCCAAACACTTCAGTGGTTCTGAAGCTATATCTCATGAAGGTCCCAATGTGTTTGCACTACTAACCTTATATCAAATTTTTCAATGCTTAATAAAGGTGTCCTACAGAGCTCAGTGCTAGGGGCCTCTTCTGTTTTCCCTCCACATCAATGACCTCACCAGTACTGTTCTTCACTCCACTATTCTGCTCACCACTGATGACATAACTCCCTACTTATCCTCAAAATCTAGCACAAACTGCTACTGCCTCCCTTCAATCAGACTTCATAGAATAGAGAGTGCTCTGCTGGATTTATGCTTGTTACTCAATGCTGAAAAAACAATGGATGCTAGTCTCCAAATGCATGCACTGTGCTATTGGCTCTCCCACTCCTCCACTGTCAATTGCTAACATTGTCCAACTTAATCATGTCACATGTCTAGATACCTATGTATCTACCTAAATAGCACACTCATGTTTCAGCATCATATCAATTCCCTCTCTTGCCTCAAACCTAAAGATGAAGCTGCACTTTTTTTTAAAGGCACAAGGTCTTGTTTTGCCACCAAATCAAGTGGGTTGTAATACTGGACTATGTATGGGACTTGAGAAATAGAGTAGTTAGTGTCTGGAAACTTTCCTCCTTTGTATTAGAACCAGTTAAATTCATTGGAAAGACTAAAGTTAAAATCTCAGTCCTTGGAACTTAGATGGTAATATTGTGGTAACACTGCAGAACTGGTTAATTTAAAGAACTGACAGCAATAAGATCCTCACACCCAAGTCTGAGTCTGATTCCAATTTACACTGTGTGTACTTACTGTTTACTACAATATAGTAGAATGTAGTTGGATAATATTGCTGACTTCCAAGATTCCACTTCCTGTAACCAGAAATCCCTGAATCCCCTGCAACTGACATCAGAGGAGGACTGCAGAGCTGGGAGATTCAATAGCCCACAATATGCATGTTAAATATTTTTAAGCTAAAATCAGATGTTTCCTGGTCCTGCTGTTCTCGTGGGGCTTAGTACAGTCCTATGTGACTATATCTAGCCCCAGGAGAACAGCATACCAGCAAACAGCAGATTACAGCTTATAAAAAAAACTCTGACATTCACTGTAGGCTGTTGAATCTCCCACTTCTGCAGTCCTCCTCTGTTGTCATCTGCTGGGCAGTCTGGCATTTCTGATTACAGGAAATGTCATCTTACAAGTCAATGGAATTAGCCAGATACAATCTATTACACTGCAGTAATCATTAGGTAAAAAAGTGTTTTGCACACAAAGGGCTAATGGGGATCAACCTCACACTTGGGTGTGAGTCTTTCATTGCTGACAGTTCCCCTTTAAATATATTAAAATATGAATACAATCTGCTCTTATTCTAAAGCAGTGAAACTGTGATGAATAGTATGGGGTTGGGTATATCCATTTCTATCTTATGCTTACTATTTCTGTTTTATTATTTGAATTTTAGCAGTGTATTTTTTTAATTAAAAAAATGTTGTACAGTAGCTTCACTTTATTCACATGCTGATTCAATTAAGATCCTGGTGTCTTCTCTATAAGGTCAAAACATAGAGGTGTTTTGGACTCAGATGATGCCAAACTGATGCCAGACTGACACACTATTTAAGCACCACAGTGCAGAGCACTTTAGCAGCAAAATGGGAAACAGCTACCATGTCAGAATCTGAGTGCAGATTGAATAAGAAGGCATACTATTTGGCGGTCTGAGCTTTGTGTGTGTTTAAAGTGCTTAGAAATGCATGTATTCGTTAAGTATAAACTCTAAGCTTTGAATGTTTTGTGGCTGCTGTCTTATTAAAACAAAGATTCAAAATGACTCAGTAGCAAGTCTGCTTATCAGTAATTACTGGCATAGAAAGCAGGTCACCCTTTTGATCCAACTTCAACAGCAAGCACTCTGCTGAAACTTTTCATGCTGCAAAACCTGTTATATGCAGGCCAGAGTATATATCAACAACGTTATAGAGCTGTGTGCCCTTAGACACTGGTGACCGGCTTTTTTTAGAGCCTTATTACTGCTGTGTTTTTGCTATAGATCTTCACAGAATATGACATTTCTTTACCTTTTCCACACTTTGCAAGAGTAAGTTAATATTTATCATTTATTAACTACCTAAATAATTAATTATATGCTATTAATCTTTGACTGCTCAAATATTAATTTTAGTAAGCTATTAATTAAAGTTAATTTATTTAAAGCACATTCCACTAACTGAAATAAAAAGATACATCCAGCTCTGTATTAAATATTGAGCATTATTTCAGCTAAAAATTGATTATACTTTATTAAGCTGACTAACTTAAACTGTAAATTAAGCCTTGCACATAGTTTGCTGGTACTATATGGTATCATATGCACTTTTTATTATGGTTAGTAAGATCCTATAAATGAAATAAATGGGGTATTTTCAAATAAGCCAGTTTAATACTCAGAATAGGAATACCTTTTGTGGAAATTACTCTTGAGTGTCAAATAATTTATAAATTTCATCCAAGTCTCCTAGTGTATAAATATTTTGGTCACTGTCCATCAGGGTGAGAATCTAAGGCCAGGACAAACTCAGCATCAACCTTGAAGCCTAAAAATCTCACCAAAGAACTGCAACTTACAAGAACAAGGAAGAGCTCACAATGAGAAAAAAACAAGTTTGAAGTTCCATGACAATGTGCCTGGCAACTTATCACTTAAAGCAATTTACCAAGTTTTAATATATGAACGCATCTACTGCAAGGTGACTACTTATAGAACTGATTCGCAATGTATTTTGATAGATGCATAGCTTATTTTAACAAATTAAATCAGGTTTCCCCCCTCACAAACCAGGAAGTGTCATTTTGTGTATTGGAGTCTGTATTTGGTGACCATTGACACTCATTACCTTTGCAACGTCACCACAGGGAGATCTGTGCTTTGCAATTAAAATTAGTTCTTGGTCACAGCAATTTTGTCTTGATAACAGAGCTCTTGGTCGCAGCATGCAGCACAACAATGGCAATGTCAAACAGTTCATTTTCAGGGTCCGATGATGAAAGCATTATGTTGTCCTGCACTAACGGACACTGACATAGTGCCACAGTTTGACAGTCAGTGCATAGTAGATCCCCATAGGGATGACCCTATGACAGCAGCGAGAACAATGTGGACAGTAGCTCAGACAGTCACAGCAGTAGTCCCGATCCATTCCAGTACAGCAGCAAGAGCAGACGTAGCAACATGGACTGTTAATGTTATATTTTGCTGCTTAGTGCTACGGTTTAGTTCCCATCATTGCTGTCATTTTACTGTGCAAAATTGAGGTATGGTGTGTGTTCTGTTACTACCGGCATTGATCTGCCCACACAAATACTAGTGATAGTACCCTGGGTTTTTATCTTTCTTTTTTGGGGGGAGATTGCTTTTCCTATGTGAATGAGTTGTTGGCCATTCCAGCTTGACACTGAGAGCACGACTCAATCTGGTGGCATTGCATGAGCAGGATAAATAGCTCACAATTTGTCCAAATCCAATTTGTCCAAATTTCTCACCTGGTACTAGTTAGTAGTGACCTCCGGCCAATTGATTTATCAGTCACTCACTCCAATAGAGCACAGGGTGGAAATTACAAGCAGGCACCTTGTACCCCAACTACTCCAAACCCCCAGCTGCACACATACACTTAGAAAATTGCTGCAGCATAGAACTTTTATTATCTGTAAATTATTTATACTGTTTGGGTCTGTATTTGCCCTAGTGCCAACCGGTCTACGCTTTCTTCTCTGTGTATGTGTGTGTTTGGGGGTGGGGGGTCAGCTTGTACTTTCCCTCTTAAATGTATCAGTGATTGAGTAACATGTTGAAGTCACCAGTTCCCCTGTTTACAGCATGTTATAAATTCAAAACTACAAATTATTGCACCAGCTTTGTGTTACCTCTAAGCGCTCAGGAACTATACAGACTGCAGCTGTCATTAGTGTCTGCATAAGCATCTGTAATACCATCCTGGCATTGGCTTATTGCCGCTACATGTGTGCCTCCAGGTGCATTATGAATTGAGCAAAAAATACACAGTACAGTCGGTGATCGTCCCCCACCCCCCAAGGTTAAAAATGTCACTGCCAATAACCTTCTCATGGAGAAAGAGACTGCATTTATGTTTAGATAGCCTAAGTACCGTTTGATTGGTCCACTACAAAAAGGGACATATCCTTGTGGCAGGTACTCAAGTGTTAGACTGTATTTGAACCACCCTTCCTCACTTACATCACAATACTTTATTACCACTTTGGTCTGTGTCAAGCCATTTGTGTTTTCCCATCTTTCCCATTACAGTGGATCTCTGATGCACATACATAAAGTGTACAGCAAATATAACAGATGCTGCACTATACTGTCTCCCATGCCTTACCAATGTCATGGTGCATTGTGTAGACTCCCTGCATTCACTGCTGTGTAGCCCATATTTTGGTTCAGACATTATTCCCTAAGTATGCCAAACTGACTAGCACACTTTGCAATATAACACCATAGAAGTCATACATTGGTACCACAGTGTCGGGAGAGGATGGCAACTGTAGTCTCTTCTTTTGCTGATGCTCTGGAGCACATACAATGATGCTATAATCTTAATTATAAATAAAGACTGTCTTTATGTTAAAATGTTAAAAAACTAAGTGTTTAATTTTGAGATATACTGTAAACTATGTACAGTATAACTATGTGCAGTATATAACTGATTTTATTGCATTCATTTATAAACTTAGCAAGGTGCTGGCAAGCTGGAGAAACAAATCAGTGCACCATGCCCCTTTATTCATGCACATCTAAGCATACTTTAGTGATCAGTGTTGTGGCGTTTGAATGAGAACACCAAATGAGCCCAAGAAAACACAGGAGCACAGGAAAAAATATAAAATGTCTATAATGATGGTGACAATCAGAAATGCAATAGCAAAGGCAGTTTACTGAAGCAATCACACTGGAAGCAGCACTTGCCAAAAATACGCAGTTTATTGCACTGTTCTCTTGGGATTGGACTGTTCAGCTCGGTGCTTATACTGTTACTGCACATTACAATTCTGAACTGTTGAAAAAGTCATCCATTTAACACAGACTTCTGTGTACCAATACTGAAAAGCTTACTGCAATTTATAGATCTGCTCAGTTCAAAAGTCATCCTTTTGTGTTCCAATACACTACAGTTTACAGCTCCACTCAGTTAAAAAAATGTCTTTTTTATACAGACATGTTGTTATAATTATGTACTTGCAGCACTTACTAAAACTGTAACACTGTACTCAAGCAATGTAGATTGTGATGTTCCTAGAACCGATGGACCTAGAACACAAAGCTTAGTCAGATGAGTAAAATTGAAAATCAGAAGAAATTACCACTTCTGCAATCCCAAAAAATCTGCCTCAGCTGCCAATATAACAAACAGTTTCAGTCATCAGTGCTGTAATTTTTACCAGTTCAGTTTAGTATCTGCACTCACTAAGGCTGGGTCCAGGAAAGATGAATGAATGAGCAGAGAGAAAGGTGCAGTGTGAACACCTTCCCTGCACAGATGTCACTCATGCATGTGGATGCACTGCTCATGTGCGAACTTCAAACAAAGAAAAAAACATGCAGAGACAACTGGGCACAAAAATGTTGAAAAACTAAACATCTGAATATATTTAATACTTAACTTCGGGGCAGCTGAGCTTTCCATTGCTCAATATAGGGAAGATGATCTGCAAACATGACATCGGAGGAAGTTGGTAAGTCGCTTTAAGTTGAGCTTGAAATGTGGTGGCTTACAGCAGAGCCAGACACAATGCAATGCAGTAATTTGGAGTAAATGACATATCACAAAATACTGCATGACAAAAGGGTTTAATTGCCATTGAATTACACTGTTCAATGTAGCATACTACAGCATTTTGTTATATACATAGAAACATAAAAGTAGACAGCAGATAAGGGCCACAGGCCCACCGTGTTATATTGCAGCATTACTGTGTTGCATCCTGGCTGGGACCACTGTACTAGCACTGTATTTGAGACTCTGGCCTGGATATTCAAAAGGGTTGTGCCATGCGCAACAGGGATGCGCCAGTGCAAGTATGGAAATGTGCCATTGTGCGATATTCAGCGGGAGGTGGCTGTGCAGGACAAGTAGCAATGCACAAGAGTGCAATAGTAATGAATGCATGCGTAACCATAGGGGCGGAACCATGAATAACATGTGCAGTGCGATATTCAACAGCATGTGCCATGCGCAATTGGGGAGCTAGCGGAAGTTGCACGACAGCGGAAATGATCCAAAATAAAAGGGAACAAGAGGGGGGCACAAGAACACTAAAGGGAAGCCACAGGTGGGAGCATGGTGACAGACACAAGGGCAGTACAGAGGGTAGCAGTGAGCAGGACTGGGCAGGAGCAGGACAGAGCACACCTGAACTGAGCCAGGGACAGGATAGGAGTGGGGAGCCTGTGCCACTGTGCAGGATAGTCAGTGGAGTGCCACATTGGACTGAGGGCAGTGGCAGGAGGCAGGACAGCCACAGCCAAAGGCCGGAGGTGTACCCAGTGCAGGGAGAGCTTCAGAAACGGACAGTGGGGGGAACAGGATAAGAGCCGTCGGGGGGGAACACCAGCCAGGGACATGGCCAGCGCCCCTTTCCAGATGGAGGCGGTAATGAGGGGTGTGAGAAGGCAGGCAGCGGGGGGGTGTGGCCATGGAAGGGCCCATCAGCGGTACGCCCAGAACAGGCAGTACTGAGCCAGCACCAGCTTTGAACACTTCTCTGACACAGAGATTGTGGGCTGGTACCGCCAGAACCGGATGATCCTGAGGTGGCTCTGTGAGCTGTGCAGTGATGAGATGCAGACATCCACACAACAGAGCCATGCTCTGTCAGTGGAGATGAAGGTGACAGCCATCATGTGACTGCTCACCACGGGCACCTTCCAGAGACCAACAAGGGAGATGACAGGCATAACCCAGTCGGCCGTGTCACGCCTACTCATACAATTCCTCAGCGCACTGCTGCCACATGCTCCGGAGTACATCTGTTTCCCCAGCACACAGGCGGATATACAACATATACAACAGTTCCACAGGGTAGCACAGTTGCCTGGTGTGCTCGGGGCCATTAACTGCACCCACGTGGCCATCCACACACCACCTGGCCTGGACGGTGTGTCATACATCAACCGGAAGGGGTATGCAAGAATCAACTGCCAGGTGGTGTGTGATGCCAGTGGGCGCAGTACCAATGTCTGTGCCACGCACCCTGGGAGAGCACATGATGCCTTCATCTGGCACCAGTCCACACTGTGCCACAGGTTTGAGAGTGGGAACATCCCCACTGGCCACCTAGTGGGTGAGTATGCATATCACACTGGACAACATGAGCAGACGTGGGTGGGTACATAGTCAGAAGTGCCATGGGTACCAGCCTTGTTGGCCCATGGCAAAGCGATGCAGACCACCATACTAATGTCTGCCCTCTACACACAGGTGACAGTGGCTACCCACTCTGTCCCTGGCTGCTCACACCATACCGACGCCCCATGACCCCATCACAGCTAAGGTACAATGAGGCACATGCCGCAACACGGAATGTCATCGAGCGGTGTTTGGGATGCTGAAGGCACATTTCTGATGCCTGGACACATCTGGCGGTGCCCTACAGTACAGCCCCTCGAAGGCCTGTGGGCTATTCCTGGCCTGCTGCATCCTGCACAACATGGCCAACGACTGTGGGATAGCCGTAGTGGTTGAAGAGGGGGACAGTGGTGGGGACGATGAGGATGCCAGTCCAGCCAGTGATGGGCAGCCACCCCCTGGGTGAAGGGACCCCTGCCTGATCCGGATGTCACAGCTGCACCGGGACACCATTACAGAAGAGCACTTTGGTCAACACAGGTAGGTCATGTGGCCATGCGCAACCACCAATGGCAAGGGCACAGCCCACAGACAGGCAGGGAAGAACACCAGGGGCAGATGGCGGTAAGGGAATGGTCTGAATGTGGCACTGCACACGGCATCAGGGATGGGCAGGGCTGAACATGACACGTGCGCACACACACACACACACACACCACAAGACATACGCAAGGGGTAGACGGCATGCCAACCCCAATTGCCACCCCTACCCCCACACAGGTCCACACATGACCATGCCCAGTGGCCATCACTATGCATGCCTCAGACACTGGGCACCATTGCACACTGGCGGAGAGCACAGCGCAGGCATCATCATGCACATGCCACAGTGGCCAGCAGCTGGGAGGGTGTGCACAGGGACCGTGTGTGTGCAGGGCCAGGTATCCCACCTGTGCATCACATGATGCACACCACACTGCACAAAGGGCAGTGGCAGACAGTGGCCATGGTGGGAGACAGGTCAGTCATGCAGCACAGTGTCACGGCCACCACGGATGCATGGGCAGTCCCACCAAGACCTGCCAGCCATGCCAAGCTGACCAATAGCCTCATGGGGTGGCACCAACGGTCCCCCCAGGGGTGACACTGCATGAACGTGACCGTGTTTGCACAGGGGTCTGCAGCCCACTGAATATGCCTGCACCAGGTGTGCTCGGTATGCCCACAGCTGAACCAGGTGTCGACATAGCAGGTGTCGCACGGTGCCTGGAATGGGGGGTGGATATGACACTGCATGGTGTCTGCAGTGGATGGGCACCAAACTGGGTGCTCAATGTGGCCATGACAGCAGTGAATGCATTTGTCTGCCTGTCAATGGCAGTGGTCACATCTGCCCGCTGCTGGGCCATCTCTGCCAGGAGCAGACCGTGGTCTCTGCTGCGCCACTCCTCTGCCTGGTGCAGAACAGCACTGAGTGCATCCACCGCAGTCACAAGCTGCAACTGCTGATCTACTGAAGCCTGGAGTAGATGGCTGAGCTCGTCAATGAGGTCATCCACCAGTCCGGCATGCTGTCTCTCGTGGTGTTCCTGGCCCTGCTGAGCAACACCGCTTGATGATGGGCGCTGCACACCAGAGCCATGCCAGGGCACGTCCACAAGCGGTGCACTGCCACCACCCCTCGACACTGTCCCCCATCACCATTGGCTGATTGCTGGCACTGCCCCTTCGGCTGCCGATCGCCGGGGCTCACCGGTGCCACCGCAGTGGCCACAACAACCCCACCACCCTGGACACACACCAGTGCTGCCCCACTGGGGCATACAGGCACGGGCTGGGACTGTGTTGTTATGCAGGCCTCCACAGTGGCACCACCCACGGCAACACCTGTGTCGTTGCCTGCTGTGGGACCATGCTGCATCCCACACATATCACTGTCCGGAACATGTGATCCATCATCATTGGTGCTGGATCCGGGACCAATCTGTGTCCCAGCACACTGGAGACTGTGGGCGCTGTCATGCTGGGTCACAGGCAGGGCCTCGTCCGCACCCGCACCACCCTCTTCAGTCTGGACAAACAGGCAGGTATGCACTGGTCCGGTCCCTCGGACACCTGTGGAGGTGGATGGGTGATCCTCCGTGTCCAGGGCTTCATCCTCAGTGGACACACCCACCACCGCTGACCCATGTAGACACTCAGGAGCTGTAAGGGAACACATTAGCGTTAGTGGCTCCACCCTGCCCTGTGGCATTGCCCCCACCACCCGCACAGTGACAGTACAGAACCTACCATGCAGTGATGGGCTGCCACCCATCTGGAAGCCACCACTAGGAATGCCCTCTATGGCACAATGCCACATGGTGCTGGCCACCCACTCCTCCTGTGGCTTCAGGCGTGACACATCTGGCTGTTCCTCATCGGTGGCAGCAACATGCTGCCCTGATGGCAGCCACCTTAAACTTGATCCTCCTCCTGTCTGTGCTGACCTTCTTCTTACACTCCTGCATGGACCACTGGTGGCTGCCATGCTGGTTCACGGCACATCCCACCTCACCCCACTCCACAGCATGGGCCTGTGGCATTCCCCGCTGTCTGCTGAGCAGCGGTTCCCTGTCAAGATATGCCTCGAACAGGGCATCTGATTCAGTCCAGGTGAAGTTGGGCCTCCTCCTTCTCCCCCATCCCTGTTCTCCTCATCCTCATGTTCAGTCATGATTGAGCCTGTGGGAATGACAGGTGTTACCTTTGACTGTGCAGTCCTATTCAGCCCTCACAGGCCACAGTCCCCATATCCCAACAGCATGCAACCCATCACAATAGACTGCAATACCAAACTATGGCCTCTGCAGCCCCATGTCACATTTATATAGAGCAACGCATGCAAATGAGGCAAGGCACAACTGTAAGTGGATACTAATGCAGTGGTTGTGCCGTGGAATGACTGATGAGCTGATTTGCATATGCTGGCTGAATATCATGCTGTTGCACCTTGCGCAATGTTGTTGAGCATGCTCAGGGTATGGTGCAGCTCTGTGATGTGCACAGTAGGCACCGCACGGCGCATGCCCCGGGTGCTGACACTGACGCGTGCTGCGCTGATGATGTGTTGTGCAAGGGAGGCAGTGCAGGGTATGGCCACCACTGTGTCTGTGGTGCTAGTGTGCTGTTCACCTGTGTGGCGCTTGTGCCCTGGTGTGCCGTAGGCACCATGGAGCCACAGCACGGTAGGCCACTGCAGGGCATCATACACAGGCACCCTACCACACTACACATAGGGCGTCCCAATAGCGCTGTGGAGCTGCTTGTGCAGACAGACCCTTGACCCTGTGGTTGACCTTTGCCCCCTAGGTGCCATGTGTCCTCATGGGTGCACCCCATTCGTAGTTCGGTGACAGTGCAATGGGGAATGGCAGCCTATGTACCAGCATGATCTCCATGCGTGGGGCATGTGCTACGACACCTCATTTGATAGCAATACTCACTGCAGGATGGCACGGAGGTGAGCACAGCAGTGGAGTGCCATAGAGCTGGCCAACCTGGTGGCCATTGTTGAGCCCCATGCTGGGGCCCTGTTTGGCCAGGACCCACTAGACAGGCCACGCAGTGCTGTGTAGGAGGAGGTGGCTGATGGCCTAGAGAAGGCCACTGGGATCACCAGGTCTGTTGAGCAGTGTCACCACAGGTATGGCAACCTATGGCAGAGGGACCCTGACAGACTGGGGTGTCTGCAGGCATGCACCCAGCGAGGCACTGTGCCACGGCCTGGTAGGTGCTCAATCCATACACTGGTAGCGTCCGTCCATCTGGGTATCACGGTGTGCATGTGTACACCCCACAGGGGGGTGTGGTCTGTCTAGTGGGGGCAGTGGTGGTGATGGTGGGGGTGCAGCATGGCTGGGCTGTGTGGACACACACACACTGGGGGGGCTTTGCTACTGGTTTGTACTGATGTTCCCCTCTCCATGTTTGCACCCTAGGCCCAGAGGAGTGCCGTAGGACAAGGCAGGCCCATTCTGAGCAGGACAGGGTTGGTGCACCACAGCTGCAGCAGGGATGTGGTGGAGGGGCCATGGGCCAGCAGCGCCCAGCTGGCCTGGATGCAGGTGAGTGCCATTTTTCCCCTTACATCTGTGCATGCTGTGTTGCAGGGTTGGTGGCGGGGCATGGCCACCAGCACTTTGCCCCACTGCCGTGCATGCCACACGGTGCACTCAGCACTGTCCTGTGGCACTACATGTTTGGGTGGGTGTCACAGGTGGTCTGTGCATGCACTGGGTACATGGCTGTGCCACTGCCTTTGCTCCACATAGCCATGTCACTGTACAACCACGGTGGTGCTATGCGGGACATGGGCTGTGGGTGTGTGCAGCTGTCCGCATGGCTGTGGGTGCCTGGGTAGGTGGGTCATGTGGGCACGGTCACTGTGAGTGGTCGCATTCCATCACAGGGGCGTGGTCCACAGCTGTATGCCATGCACAATGGGTGGGCTGAAGGGGTCTGGCTAGTCATGGTTAATGACTCTGCTCCCTTGTCCTAGGTGGATAACGCTGGAAAGCACTTGAAAGGAGTGTGCAGGAGCTGCTGCAGCTCATGAGGGCCACCCTCAAGCTCCTGCAGAGGCTGGAGCAGGATGGAGGATTGTGGCACTGAAGACGGCACAGGGAACAGAAGTGGGGAGAGGGGCCAGCGATAGACCCACTATGCCCCTGTTTTGTCTTCCCCCCTGGACTAACAGTCACACCCCTTCATCCCTCTCCCAGTTGTTCACCCCTGCCCCATGCCCACCCCCACCTGGTTTGTGGCCCTTCCCCCCCATTGTATATATTTGTATATATGTTTTGTATTTCACACAGCTTTATTATATATGTTTTGTTATGACAACTGTGGTGGTCTCTGATTTGCAGTGGGCTAATGGTGCTTGGCTGCAGTGGTGTGCATGGCATCGGGGGTGGTGCAGGCCTGGGCGTGTGTGTGTGTCCGGCAGGGACCCACCTATGGTGTGGGTGGGAGACTCTGTCCCTGTCTGTGGTATGTGTGTTGTTTCCTGTGCACTGGATGCCTGTGTGCAGTGGTCCCTGGTGCATGCACTGTGTCCATGGTGCCTCTGTCAGTATGTCCATGGCCCATGCAGCTGACACCCTTGCATGTCTGTGGTATGCACGGTCTGCTGGCATGTCAGTGGTGGCTGTCCATGCTGGCCACCCTCTGGCCCTGGCGCAATGGCAGCCTGCCTCCTGTCACCAGTATGGTGCATGTCTGCCTGGGGTGGCACTGTGGCCTCTGCTGTTGTTGTCCCCCTTCCATGCTGTCGCTGGTGTCTGTTGCCGGGTCTGTGTTCTGATGTCTGTCACTTGTGCTATGTCTGCATGCTGGTGGCAGATGGCTTCATGGTGCATGCACAGGATGGCTGGTACACCGGTGCCATGGTGGGGTGCTGGCTGTGGGTATACAGCAGCAGTGGTCACATGCCAGCAGGATTTGTTGCCCTGCTATTGTGTCCCTGTGTTGGGGTGCCCTTGGGTCTGGGTGGGTGTTTGTCCATGCCCTGTGTTTCATCCTGTGTGGTGCATGCCTCCATGCACCACTGCGGGCAGCTGTGCTGGCCATTGGGGCCAGTGCTGGGACAGGGTGTGTGCTTGGGTGGGTGTGCAGGGTGCTGTCCTGCTGGTGGTGGGGTCCAGGGCAGGCTCTGTCACATGCAAGGTACCTCGGGTACCAGTGCAGGGTCAACCTCTCTGCTGTGCTACGGGGGGCATGCAGGGTGGCACTGTTTCTGCAGTTGTTGCATTGGTGGCTGGTGCCGTCCACTGTGGGGTTCTCATGGTGGGGCTACCATGTATGGCTCCATGGTGCACAGGGTTGCATTGTCACAGTGGGGGTGGTGGCATGCATTCAGTGCCATGCACTGTTGGGTGCTGCTCCTGGGCAGGGTGCCTTGGGATCGCTGTGCAGGGTGTGCTCTGCATTGTTGGAATGGGGTGGCACTGGGTGGCTGGCCCTCCTTTTGTTGTGGTCACTGCTTGCCAGGGGTGTGCTAGGGCACCATGTCCCAGCTGTGGATTCGAGGCTGGTGTTCATGGGCTGGTGGTTCATCCAGCTCACCACAGGTTGTGCAGTTAATGGGATGTGGGGGGCACTGTCTGGTCTGCTGTGTGCTCCTCTGCCCATGTCTTCCATGGGTGGTGCACCCTGGATCCTGTCCCACATATCCCTGGTTGTGCTACTGCAATACTACCCTGCTCCACTGCGCATCCCTGGTTGTGCTATTGCACATCAGCCCTGCACCACTGTACATCCCTGGTTGCACCATGGCACAGTTGGCACAATATTCAGTTGTGTTGCACAAGCGCACCTTGGCCTACACTGTGTTTGAATATCACACGTGTTGCACATGGGCACACTGCACTTGTGCCTGCTCCTGCTATTGTACTACTTTGTGGCGTAGTTTGAATATCCGGGCCTCTGTATTTATGTGCTTTATTGTTTAAGATTTTAAGAAGATGCAATATTAAGATAACTTTAAAGTTTAGAATTAGGAAAGTTCTGAGTCTATACTGTATAATGAGAAAAAGAAACTCTAAATCTTGTGAAATGCTTTAAACAGTAAATGAATTAGATAAGATTACTTATAGAGTTAAAACTAGAAGATTAGAGTCAGAGGAGACTACCAACTGAGCAATGACTGAATCTACTATAGATAATGGGAAGAATATTAAAAAAGGAAACCAAAAAAGTACAAGAGAAGTCAGGTATGGTACAACCCAAAATATCTGACTTTGTGGGTAAAAATGCCTCAACTCCATTATGGGGAAAACCCAACAAATTTCAGTGAAATAATGAGCTAGGAAGAGGATTTAGAGTTTGGCAATAAATTAGGGTGACACTGTAATCCCAAACTAATGAATTTGTTGACTTCAGAGGCTACTGATAAGGTAGTAAGTGAAATTCAGAAACATGAAATGGATGAAAAGTTAAAGTTATCCAAAGAAGTTGATACTAATATTAATACTAGTGTTAGGGAAGTAAATGAGTGGGATATGCATCCACTAGAACCCTCCAAATTAGTTCAAGTGATTAATGAGCTAGGAATGACCATTAATGGTTTGGAAACTCTCCTTAATGAAGACAAGCATAATATGTCACAGTTTACTCAAATTTCTCATTCTGATATATCTATGCATGATATCTCAGCCACACCTGAAATAAGAGACCTGTCCTCTCCTAAATTCTCCCAGGACCTACTTACACACACAAAAAAATCCAGTATTTTGGGGGGAAGCTCAGTCCCAGTCTCTTAGACCTGAGGATCCAGTGGTAACTATTGTCTCTAAAAAGCTATTAATATATATTGAAAACCCTTTCACTGCCAATGTTGTTATTTGAGAAATGCTTTGAGTTCTAAAAGAAGAGATACTGGGAATAACAGCGAACATCTTAAAAACTTACTTTGATAATGCTTGCCATAAAATAACTTTAAATTAAATTATGAAGATGATAAAAATGGCTTTCTGTTGTTCTTAAAAAACGTGGAAGGGAAACACTGGTTGAAACTGAGAAATCTAACAAGTGCATTCAGGTCAATCTCCCCACAATGTTTGTATGGGAGGAGTTGCATGACCTGACTGGTAAATAAACTGAGTCCATGGCTAGTAATAATTTGGACATAAATGGAAGAAATAAGAAAAAATTACAAAAATCTTTAATTCCAAAACTCAAAAACAGAAGAGGAACAAAACTACAATAAATAAATAAATAAAGGAATATCTACAGAAATAAATAAATAAAGCAAATTACCCAGGAACCAAAGAGAGGCTAAAAACAGGGAATTAAGAAAAACAGTATACAACAAGTGATTCTGAACAAAGAAAATAATTATTCTCTGAATTCTTCTGAAATTCAGGCAATAATCATGAGCATGCTCTCATACTTCAAACTTCCCCTCAGGAAGCTATTAACCTTAGGGAAATGATAGCTCTAATTAACATAAAGGGGTAGAAAACCATTGGAAATGAAACCACAAACACACTAAAATAACAGATTCTTTATTTGTTTAACTTGAGTGATGATAATAATGGGACATTAAAAATAATTAGAACAGGGAAAGAAGTGTTGGGTGCATTAATGTTTACCCAGTTTCTATTACAAGCAATGGAAATTTGAATCAGAAAAAAATATGTAAATGGATTTGGCATCAATCTTGACTATCCTGTACTGTTGAGAGTTTTATGCCCAACATTACTCCCAAGTGGTGAATTTTCTTCCAAAGAGTTCTTGTTTCTTGTTAATGGCATTCTTTGGTGTGCTTATGAATCTAATGATACGCTTAAGAGAAAGGTTAAATACCTATTACCTAAAAACTTATCTGCTGCACAATTTGATGCTACGAGATTACCTTGGTCATGGCATAACCAAGCTCCTGGTATTTAAATTTCTTTTTACTTCAGAAAATGAAGCAATTAAAGTGTGGGACAAGAAAGACCAATGAAGCACACATTGATATAAGATTGATGCCCTCCATGTTCCCTATGATGCTATAATAATTTCTCAAAAAGATTAAACAACTTCAACAGTGAGTAGAGCTCTATCTTTTATTGATAGAGCCCTTCAATACATTTTCAATAATGATCATGAGCAGACTGTTTACTGCTTTAGTAAGTTATAAATCAGTAACACTGTTTGGATGGCATGTACTGAAAGGTGAACCAGTGGGTAAGTTAAGTTTGTTATTTCTGAGTTCATAAAGAGAGTTTGACAGGTCACGATTGACAGGAATGCAGTTAAATAGATGCAACTCTCCACAAATAGATATTTTCTTTTGAGACATGGATCTTGCTCTTAAAATACTGGAGAAATGTGATTTATTGGATATTATGAGCCTTAATCTAGTGGAGCATGACAACTTTTTAACTATCACTTAAGTAAAATATTTTACAATTAATGTAGAACACTCCAGAGGATGAAGCCTGTTACCTAGTTATATGGTACCAACATCTAATAGATTTCAGGTTTTGGAAACGCACCAGCATAAATGATCCTGAAACATATTTCTTGGCACAAATACTCCTTTTAGTTTGATTTGCTGGAAAGTTGTCTCATGGAACATAGAAGGATTTTACAAAAAAATTACATATTTACAGTGTATTATTATATTATTTTCTTTTACAAACTTTTAACATAGTTATGCTTCAGGGAAATTTGTGGGCTACAGATACCCCAGCTCTCCAAGGCTATGCTATATATTTGAGTAACCCTCAGAAGAATTTCAAACAGAAAAGATTGCAGATGTTTTTATTAACTATAATTAAATTACAAAATAAACAGATTGAACCATAATTCAGATTATTTTTTACCAGTTCAGATTATTTTTCCCAATAAGACTTAAGGGCTATGTGTCTGATGTATTATTGATAAATGTTTATATTCCACCAAGAAATACAAGGACAAATTACTCTGATATTTGTAATAATTTTACAGAAGTTATGCATAATATACTAGATACATATCCAGACATTGTATTTGGGAGGTGACTTTAATGCAAGATGCGCAACAGATTCTGGTTTTGATCCACAGACTGAGGAGGAAATATACACTTTAAATCCTCTATACTCTAATGAAAGGAAATCTTCTGACCTTAAGCATAATGAAGTGGGCATTTTATGGAATTTTCTCATGGAATTAAATCTCATTATTATTATTAATGGGAGAACCAAAGGAGAGAAGGAAAACCAGTGTACCTTCTTTTCTCCTAATGGAAGCTCCTTGGTAGATATATTCATTTTTAATATTAATGCTATAGACAAGATGATTGATTGTCAAGTCATGGAACATTCTGAATCTCAGCATTTTCCCATCAGTATACTATTAAATTGTAGGTCATCATCCTCTAAAACTCTGATATGTAATGCACCTTTAACTTAATTAACACCAAACAAATTAAGTGAACCAACAGATCATTTACATAATTTGGAGGAAATATTCTGGTATTCCAAAATAAATATGTACAAGCAGAGGTTGGCTGATTCTGCTTTCACAAAAAAAGTTTATAGAATCTAGGACCAAGCTATTTACATCTTCAGCACCATTGCATTATACTTACAAATTATAAAAAGTGGAGACACCAGATTGGTTTAACACAAGCTGTAGGGAGGAGAAAAAGTCACTATGCAAATATGTAAGATTGGCAAAAAAAATGTAAAACTAAAAATAACTTAAGAACATTTAATAAATAGAGAAAAGACTATAATAACATCTTGAAGAAGGAAAAAGCAAAATATCAGTCCGGATTATAGACACGATCAAGAGACACCATAAGAAATAAAAATGTCAAAGAATTTCTGCTCTTAGTGTCAAAGGCACTAACTCACATGCAGTCTCGGTAGATGCTTATATCCAACCAAATCAATGAGAAGAACATTTCACCCAAGTATATTATAGTGAGTAATTGGATAATAGTGTTTCAATAACTAAAAATCTTTGTACAATGTTGCAGTCTGAATATGGTCCTAAACCCTTAATTTTCATTACATCCTTCTTACTCTTACTCTAGCTAACACTAAATTTAATAAAGTAACAAGTCTGGACAAAATACCTAGTGACATAATTAAGTATTTCTCTGATTAGTGGGTGCCAATATTATATTTTGCATTTAATTGTATGATGTAATATACTATTTTCCCAGAATCATGTCAAGAGAATATTATATTCCCAATACATAAAAAGAACAACTTAATGATCCACTAATGTACTGACCAATGAGTGTGACTGATATGCTTAAGAAAAATCTTTTTTTAGAATAATATTAAACAGACTTGAGTCTTGGGTAGAAGAAATCCTCTCTTGACACCAACTGTCTTGTCAACTACAGGCCTGTCTCTATTCTTCCTTTTGTAGCAAAGGTTATAGAGAAGGTGGTCTCTCTGCAGCTGGAGGATCACCTTACTGTCCATGAGATCCACAATCCTCTCCAGGCACAGTTCAGGAAGAGGCATAGTATGGAGGCAGTACTTGTCTGGGTACTCAATGATCTTGTGATAGAAAGAGATCAGAGGACCCATTCCATCTTAGTTCTCCTTGATCTCTGTCTGCAGCATTTGACACTGTGGACCATGGTGTGCTTCTACAGTGTTTGAGGGTCATCTGTGGACTGTCAGGTAAGGTTCTTAGATGGTTCCACTTGTACCTCACTGGCAGGTTTCAGAGAGTGGTGTTGGAGATTTATTCCTCTGACCCAGTCTCCCTGCTGTGTGGGATCCCTCAGAGCTCTGTGTTGTCACCCATGTTGTTTGCGGTGTACATGCTGCCAATGGGGGACATTGTGAGGTGGTATGTGTTGAGTTTTCACTGCTATGCAGATGATACTCAGCTCTACATGTCCTTTGTGCCCAGGCAGGTTGATTCTGTCTTGGTATTTAACAACTACCTCACAGAGATCCAGGACTAGATGAATGCCAGTTGATTGAAGCTGAATCCGGACAAGACTGAGATGCTGGTTGTGGACCCAGGATGTTGGGTTGAGGGGAAAATGTCTGGCCTGCCTTCTGGCACTTTGGCTCAGTAGCAGCCAGCTGTTGACCTCAGATCGGGTGTGTATTCTGGGTGTTATTTTTGATGAGGGACTGACACTTAAATCACAGGTGTCAGCCATCATCAAATCCTCTTTTTACCATCTGAGGAATATCACCCGGATAAAATGCCTGGTCCCACCCAATGACCTTCCAACTCTGGTCTATGCCTTTGTGACCCCATGCCTCGATTACTGCAACTCCATTTACCTAGGGCTTCTGTGGGTTAACGTTTGCCGCTTGCAGCTGGTGCAGAATGCGGTAGCCAGGTTGTTGACTGGCTTACCTCGATCTTGTTATGTCACACCTGTTCTCCTCGGACTGCACTGGCTGCCTGTTCAATGGCAGGCCACCTTCAAGGTCAGTTTGCTGACCTATTACACCCTACACAGACAGGATCTGTGCTATCTGCAAGAGCTCCTGTGTCCTTATCACCCCCTCTGCCCACTTCACTCCACCAATGAGGGATTGCTGGAGATTCCCAGGGTCTGACTTAAGACATCAGGTGCTAGAGCATATTCATCTGTGGCCCGGACCCTGTGGAATTCTGTACCTCGTTTGGTAAGGGAGTGCCTGACTGTGGAAAGCTTTAAGTCAGCCTTGAAAAACTATTTATTCAGGCTCACCTTCCTGGAATATGGATGATAGATTGTTAATGATTTCTGTTGCTCTTTGTCTTAAACTGTTGATACTGTCTTATGATTTTTTTATGCTGTGTCTTTTTGTCTTTTGTATATGCGCTTAGGTATTTTGATTTGCACTTTTAAAAAATAAATAAGTTGAAGTTGAAGAAGAATGCAATATTTTGAGTGATTCCCAAAATGGTTTTAGAAGGGGGTCACTCCACAATACAGCACTGTCAAGTCCTACATAATTTAATTACTAAATATGTCACAGTTAAGAAGGAAAAACATTTTTATTGTTTTATAGCTCTTAAGATAGTATTCAATAGCATAAATCAAAGAACTCTTTGGCCCACACTTCTGGAGTACAGTAATGAAAACCATTTATTGGATTTGTTAATAAGACATTGTGAAAATGCGTGGTTCAAAGTACAATACAGTCTAGCAGGTAATCTCATAGCACTAATTAAAACTACTTTATTTTATTTATTTTTTATTTATTGAAATGTTTCACCAGGAAGGCACATTAAACAAGTTGCTCATCTCCTGGTGTGACAGGGGGTGGGGGTGGGTGTACAAATGGATTTGACATAAAAACATAGTTCATATTAACATACATGTCAAAAAATATATTGTTACATTTGTAGAAAGACACATTTAGTTACATTTGTAGGATAACATTCAGTTACCATTTAACAAGACTGAGGAATTACGTGAACATTTACATTCAGTGTGCACATTCAATTACATTTGCAGAAGAGACATGCAAATACTTTTATAAAAATAATTTAGTTAATAGTTTAAAATGACTGAGGATAGTACCAGGCTAGTGCAAGCTTGAAGCAACCCTGGCTAGGCAAAAAAGTGCAAATAGATTAGTGCAAATGTCCTAAAACCTAGTTTAAGTGCGGTGTGGTAGAGAGGAGGGGCGAGAGGGAGGTGGGGGTAAGGGAGTAGAGCAGGGAAGGAAGAGATGAACCAAGAGCTAACCCCTCCAGGATGCAGAGAACCCTGCAAGTGGTGGAGCAATGCGGTAACTTGGAAGGGAGGAGGCAGGGAATGAAGGGGGAAGTTAGGTTTAGCAGGGGTGTGTAGATAAGGTGATGTTGGGAAGAGGGAAGTAGGAAGCTTTGCCTAAAAACTTGGCCTCTTCAGGATGCAGATAGCCCTGCCAGAGGAAGATTCAAGGCAAGAGCAGGAATTGGAAAGAAAAGCACAACAGGGAAGGAGGGGGGAGGGAAAAGACTTGTCCATACTAGATCCCTCCAGGATGCTGACAACCATGCCAGGAGGCAAGAGAAGGCACAGACAAGTTGAATGAGCGTAGATGAAGGGGAGGGGAAGGAGCAAAGGGGAAAGAGGTAGTAGCCAAGTGTGACTGCTCAGTAACTGGCTCATAAGAGGGAGGTAGAATTTAAATGAGACGGAGATGGGCAGTAGCATGGGCTCATAGGGGAGCTATTTAAGGAAGGTTAAAACAGGAGCGGCTAGAGGAAAGGAAGTTATATAAGGCAGTGGCAAGGGAGAAGCCTGACTGGCTGATAAGGGTGGTTTGACGGAGGACCAACAGAGTGCACAAGTCTGTGGATTGGAGGGAGCAGGAAGGAGGAGGGGGTACAGAGAGGGAGCATGAGAGTTAGGGGGGGAAGTTCACCTAGCCAGAATTTTGAGGTAAGTTTGGTGCAAAGAGAGAGGCATCTATTTGCAAGTGGGGAAAAGGACAAGGTATGGTAGAGGTCACAATGATGAGTGTGAGATGGAGCATCAAGGACAAAGCAACAGAAGGAGTTGAAAAGGGTGTCCAATCTGGTTAGGGAGGATATGGGAGCAGCACCATAGATCACATCACAGTAGTCAAAAATAGGTAGTATCATCTTCTGTACTAGTTCACGCCATGCCTTAGGAAGGATGCAACTATGGTTCCTAAATAAGGCACCAAACTTGGGGCACAGCTTTTTCAGGATGATGCCAATGTGGCCAGAGAAGCTGAGGTGTTGGTCCAGCCAAACCCCAGGGTATCTGAAAGAGGAGGTGTCCTCAAGGATTGTCCCATCAAGGGTGTGGAAAGAGGATAAGGGATGTAGCTTGGAGAGTCTCTGCCATGTGCCAAATGTCATGGAGACAGTTTTTTGGGCATTTAGGAATAGCTGATATGAGACAAACTAGAGCTGAACCTGTTGGAAGTCATGCTGAAGGGTGGTTGCTACATCAACAGGGCATTTGCCAGAGGTGAACAAGACAGTGTCATTGACATACTGTCCATGTGGATAGAGAAGATGGGGGAGCAGACTGAGGGTAGATCATTTAGGAATATGAAGAAGAGAATGGGGCCAAGCACTGAGCCCTGAGGAACTCCAGTGGAGATTGGGGGGGGGTGATTGCATCCTGAATCTTGACTGTGTTCTGCCTGTGAGGTAAGCTCTAAACCAGTTATGAGCAGGAACAGACAAGCCAGCAGTCATAAGGGAGTCAAGAAGCAGGGAAAGCCTTGGCGAGATTGACAAAGATGGCATATGTGATGAGGCCATTGTCCATCCCATTGAGGATGGAGTCAGTGAGACTGAGGATGGAAGTGGTAGTGGAGTGATTCTTCCGAAAGCCAGATTGGAACGGGGTGAAAAAGGAAGAGTCGGCAAG
The DNA here is from genome assembly GCA_016271365.2 of Neoceratodus forsteri. Taxonomy (NCBI): domain Eukaryota; kingdom Metazoa; phylum Chordata; order Ceratodontiformes; family Ceratodontidae; genus Neoceratodus; species Neoceratodus forsteri. The sequence continues at coordinate 1,555,316,069 of CM057449.1, read as the reverse complement.
AAAGGAGGTTAGCTGAGAAAGAACCAGGTGTTCTTGGAGTTTAGCAAAGGTGGGTAGAAGGCAGATTGGACAGTAGTTGGCAGGGGAGGAAAGGTCACCGCTGTTTGAGAGAGGGAGGACCACCACATGTTTCCAGGATGAAGGGATGGATGAGGACGTGAAGGAGAGATTTAGAATTAAGGAGAGAGGATAGGCAATAGCCAAAATTTATGTGTTAGGCAGGGCTTAATTGTAGCACCACTTCTCTTCATTTTAAAAATAAATACTATAATACAGCAGATGTATAATCAGGATTATCATCCCCTTAAGGCTTTCAACAAACAGAACTGTATGCTTGCTTATGCAGATGATATAATACTGATTTCAACTTCTTTGGGGGGTGTACATAAGAAACTAGACACATTTTCAAAATTATATTTATTTATTTAGTTACTTAGTTTTTCTTGACCGAGAAGGAGGACTAGACAATTTTTTGCCTGTGTTCAGCCTTGTCCCAGGGAGGGGGATACAGATAGAAACATAGAAACATAGACTTTGACAGCAGATAAGGACCGCTTGGCTCACCTAGTCTGCCCATTTCCCTACCTAGAGGATAAGCTGCAGATCCTATTTAACCAACAGCCTATTTCTTCCTACTCCCCCAAAAATTGCCTTATGTCTGTCCCATGCATTCTTGAATTCTCCCACAGTTTTAGACCCCACAACCTCCTCAAGAAGGCTGTTCCATGCGTCCATCACCATCTCTGTGAAAAAATACTTCCTCACATTGCCCCTGAGCCATCCCCCCTCTATCTTCAAATTGTGTCCCCTTGTTCTTGCACATCTCTTTTTCTGAAAGATGCTACCCTCTTGGACTTTGTGATTCCACTGAGGTACTTAAACATTTCTATCATGTCCCCCCTCTTCCTCATTTCCTCAAGGGTATACATATTAAGCTCCTTTAGTCTCTCCTCATATGGCTTCTCTTGCAGACCCTGCACCATTTTAGTTGCCCTCCTCTGAACTGCCTCCATCCTGTCTATGTCCTTGCAGAGATGGGGTCTCCAGAACTGGATGCAGTACACCAGATGGGGTCTCACCAACTGCCTGTACAGGGGGATAACAACTTCCTGTTTTCTGATGGTGATACCTCTCCCTATACATCCCAGTATCCCCAGCCCTCCCTACTGCCTTCTCACATTGCTTGCCAACCTTAAGGTCATCTGATATGATTATCCCCAGGTCTCTTTCCATTTTTGTTGTTGTTACTACCTCCCTCCCCCATTGTGTAATCTTCCCTGGGTTTTTGTTTCCCAGGTGCATTACTTTGCACTTCTTTGCATTGAATCCAAGCTGCCATACTTCTGACCATTCCTCCAACCTTGCCAAGTCCCTTCTCATCCTTTCCATGCCTCCTTGTGTATCAACCCTGTTGCAGATCTTTGTGTCATCTGCAAAGAGGCATACTTTTCCTTCCAGTCCCTCTGCAATGTCACTTATAAAGACACTAAAAAGGACTGGACCCAGTACTGAACCTTGTGGTACCCCACTAATAACCCCTCTTTCTTCAGAGTGGACTCCGTTTACAATTACCTTCTGTGTCCTGTTGTTCAGCCAATGATTTACCCAGGCTACCACCCTGGGACCCACTCCCAGGCTGGTTAATTTAACTACCAATCTTTTGTGTGGGACTGTGTCAAATGCCTTGCTAAAGTCTAGGTAGGCCATGTCCACAGCCCCTCCCTGGTCCTCTACTTTGGTCACCCAGTCAACGAAACCAATTAGATTCATCTGACATGACCTTCCCGCTGAGAACCCATGCTGTCTTGGGTCCTGTGCCCCACTGACCTCTAGGTACTCAACAATTCTTTCCTTCAGAAGTGATTCCATCACTTTCCCTACCACAGAGGTCAAACTGACAGGTCTGTAGTTTCCTGCCTCTGTCTTGGTCCCACTTTTGTGAAGTGGAATTGCATCCACCTTCTTCCAGTCCTCAGGTACCACACCAACCTCCCATGATTTGTTAAAAAGGGTAGTCAGTGGTGTCACAAGTTCTCTGCTTAATTCTTTTAGAATTCTGGGGTGAATTCCATCAGGTCCCATTGCTTTGTCTACCTTCATTTTAGGAGTTCTTTCAGAACCCTTTCTTCTATGAAAGGACTGGCATCGACCCCCCTCTCCAGAGTGCTTCTGTTAATTGGATTAGGCACCTCCCCCACTTCCTTTTTTTGTGAATACTGAACAGAAGTATTCATTCAGTATCTCTGCTTTTTCACTGTCACTCTCTGCCCACCCACCATCCATTCTATTCAGCCTCACTATCCCTCCCTTTGTCTTTCTACGCTCCCTGATATACCTATAAAAGGTTTTATCCCCCTTCTTAACTGAGTTAGCTATCTTTTCCTCAGTTTGTTCTTTTGCTATTCTGACTACCCTCTCTGCTTCCTTCTGCCTTAACTGGTGCAGTTCTCTGTCCTGCTCCTTCTGTGTTTCCTTATACTTCCTAAATGCTATCTTTTTCTCCCTAACCTTCACCGCCACCTCTTTTGAGAACCATAGTGGCTTTTTCTTTTGTTTTGATTTGTTTATTTGCTTCACACAAAGGCTTGTTGCCTCTGTGATGGCAGTTTTGATATTTGCCCATTGTTGCTCCACCCCTCCTTCTAGCCTGTTTGCTAGTGCTTTTCAAAGGCACTCTCCCATCTTGCCAAAGTTAGCCCTCCTGAAGTCCAGAACCCTCACTTTTGTATGGCTTGACTCTGTAGCTGAGTTTATCATGAACTACACTGTTTGGTGGTCACTTGTTCCCAAATGGCTACCCACTTCTAGATCTGAGATCCTCTCACTGTCCCCATTTGAGAGTACGAGGTCTAAGATTGCTCCCTCACAGTAGGTTCCAAAACTAACTGTTGGAGGCATGCCACCTGAAGGACATCAAGAATGGCCCTGCTTTTGGATATGGCTGCTGCAAAGGTGCTCCAGTTAACATCTGGCATGTTAAGGTCCCCCATCAACAGTCTCTCCCCTTTATCTGCCATCCTAAGTATGCCTTCTATTATATCCTTGTCCATTCCCTCCCCCTGACATGGGGGTCTATATACAACCCCTGTGCAGACTGTGGTACCATTTCCAGTCTCTAAGGTAACCCACAGTGCCTCCTCACCTCCCTGTTTACTCTTTTGTTCAGTTGCTTTTATCCTTCCCTTACATGAGAGCTTCTCCCCCTCTTCTGCTCTCCCTGTTCTCTCCTGTAGGTTGTGTACCCTGGTATGTTAACATCCCAGTCATGGTTCTCTGTATACCATGTTTCTGTGACTGCTACAATATCCAGGCATCCCTCTTCCATCAAGGCCACCAGTTCAGGGAGCTTGTTGCCCAGACTACAGGTGTTGGTACTCATTACCCTCCATTTCTTGATGGCCTTACCCCTTTTTGCCCCATCCCTGTCCTTATTGCATTTGTCACTTTCTCCATTTACCCCTGTGCTTCTCCCTATTGACATCTCTATGTTGGTGTCTACCTCACTTAGTACCCTGATATTTTGGGGGGGTTAGGATTTCCCTGTTCCTTTCCAGTGCCTCCCCCCTTGGCCAGATGGATGCCAATTGAAATTGAACCAGATTTTAAGCTGTTGGTGGTATTTTTAGTGAATGGGGCAAATTTGGTCAGAACACCATGGAAATCCCCTACCTTCCTGTAGGGGGATCCTCTGATCGTCTTGCTGGTGGTTAATCCTGGTGATGGAGGCAGAGAGAATGGATGTGGAAGAGGCTGAGAAGCAGGTCTCCCCCCCAAGCCTTGGTATCTGTGGAGACTGAAGCATTTTTTGATGCAGCAGAACTCACTGAGGAAAAAGTGTTGGCTAAGAATTCGGAAAAACTTGGATGCATAATGATAGAAAAAGATGCAGCACTATATGACATTTCCACATGGTCTAAAATTCAGACAGCTGAATATGAAGCATTGCAAACTTTATTGCTGGAAGAACAATGCAAGTTTGCAAAGTGCCAGTCAGAACTGCACCGGGTGATGGGGAAAATTTTTTCCCATACAGTAACTCCCCCAGAGACTCAGACCATTAGTACAATGCCTGCCAGTACCACCCCTAGATATCCGCACAGCAAGGATGAAGTACCAGACATGCAGAAGCAACACATTTCATGTACCTGAATTATTTATCCAATAAACTGTAATGTACAAGAAAATGCCAGTGTTTATGTTTTCCGCAGTAGTTAAAACCGGGAGAGAGTCTCAGCCCTCCATGTCCCCAAAACAGCTGCAAGACATGGCAAAAGAACATCACTGTTGGCAGGTGGATGGGAAAGCCATCCTTTAGTCTTGGAACAAAATTAAGCATAGTGCAAAGAGTTTACCTGATGTTGCGGGTGATTTAGGCATGGCTACACAACCTTCACCACAGGACATTGACTCCAAGGCCGGTGGTTGCTCGGTTGAGAGAAAACCTGGTGCGGAGGGGCAAGACACAAATCATGGTGTCAGCAGGACAGGGGCAGAGCCAGGAATGGCAATTACATGTACTCAGTTACCTGGTCTAAGACTCATCCTTGTAAATGTGGAACAACAGGGGGGATGTTACTGTGACAGAAACAAAGAGAATAAATCAGGCTGAAGTTGTGCTAGAAAACAAAATTAAAAATAAGGAAACAACTCTGGAAAAAATGTTGAATGAAAACCAACCTGATGAAAATGGTTGGGGGGGTGACAGCAGATGCTGTACAGACTCACAAGCAGCCCGAGGATAAGAGGACTAACTTAGAACAGAATAAAACAAACCCCGGTAGTCAGGTAAAACATCTTATAGTGAAAGAAGCCATAAAAATGGCTTTTGGAATTACAGGGAATGAAAAACAAGAAGAGGTTTGGTCCTCTGAGAAAGCATTAAAAGAAGTAGGTTGGAAACAGACAGAGACCGGGGAGTGGACCCTAGACCGTGAATGGAACTCAGGGGTTGCTTCTCAGATTGCACCACAGTGGCATCCTATAGGAACTACAGAAATATCTGAGACAGTAACCTCAAAAGTAAATCAATCTACACTCATTATTACGGAAGGGAAGACGGTTTAAATCTAGCTGGAGCTGACAAAATTACAGCAGTTGCAATGAACAATAGTCCACCAGGCAATACTACTGGAGCGGCTCCACCTAATAGCAAAAATCCAAGACAAAATATATCAGAAGGCTTGAAAGGAGGGACACCTTCCGATATTTCCACCACTTGACATTTATTGTCAGAATTTTTAAAAACAAAATCAGAGCCACTGCCACAGCGCCGTGCAGTGAGGTTTAAATATAAAGGTGGACTGGAAGTTAAACTGGACAGACATAATGTGGGGGGACAATTGATTAAGGAATCATTACACTTTGCACCAGCAGATGTGTTTGCTTTCATACATATCTCCGGTGAAAACACCTTCGATATTAGCTTTAGAACACCTAACTGTTGGAAATATTCTGGACCAGACACAACCAAGTGAAGTTTTCTCCTCTATGGACCCCATTCATTGTGATCCCTTTAATAAAACCTCTAATAAAAATGTTAATAATCATGTTTCAAAATGAAAGTGTCCCTGTTGATGAAATTTTCCACTGGTTGCAGCAAAGATGTGAGATTCTGAGTTCCCCCAAAGTCATCCTTGATTCTGAACAATTCTGGACTGGAGGATGGAAGTTTAAGGTTAAACTGAGACAGACGGAAGAAGGTATTAGTCAGCTACATGTTTCTTTCTGGACCGGGATATAGGTGTCTGTTTTTATAGTGGGCAGCCAAAAGCCTGCTATCGGTGTGGGTCCTGAACACACTTGTCAAGTGCATGTGACAAGTTGTGGTGCAGCTTATGTAATGAGATTGGGCACATTAGTTTTCAGTATGCCAATCATACCTGATGCAGTCGATGCAAAGAATATGGCCATGTATACAAAGATTGTCCCTGGGTAGCCTCAAACAAACATGACAACATGAACCCAGATGAATTAATAGACAAGGCCCAAGCAGATTTACATATCCCAGTAAATAGTACCCAAGACCTATATTGGAAACCACTGTTACTATTGAACAAAAGTCGCCTTTTCAGGACCAGAAAGATCAAGGCCCCCCCCCCACAGCAGGTAACAGCTTCTACCAACTCAGCCATTCTAACACCCATATGTTATTCAGATCCACAGGATGCAGTCTCCCAGATTTCTCAGATGGACATGCCCCCTCCACAACAATGGATATCTTTATAGTCCAAGAGATGAGTGATGAGAGCAATGACCCAGTTGGAAACTTAGGATAAGATGGAATCAGAAACCCCCTTTGATGTCCTGTCCTCAACATCTTGGGGAGATACAGTAATGGAAGAAGAAGTCTCTGCTACCCAGTCAGTAACATCATGCACTACATTACTTGAGGATAAGAAATATGCTAGGAAAAAGAAGAAAAGGAAAAAACTGCTTTAACCTTGACTTATGCACTGCACTGTTGTTCCATCTATCAATTGTCACAGCTTATTAAATCAGACAAAACGACAGGCAATGTATCAGTCGGCTACAGCAGGGACAATTCTATTGACATATTATTAGTACAAGAAACACTGATGGCATCCCTTGCAAACTTAGATCCAGAAGCAAATGATTTGATACCTTTTAATGGACCAACATAGATGTAACAACAAGAACAAAGTGCTCTAGCTTTCGGACCAACCAGTCCTTCTTCAGAAGCTCAGCTTCTTTTTCTCAACTTGGTGAGCTTCTGAAGAAGGACTGGTTGGTTCGAAAACTAGAGCACTCTTTCTTGTTACATCTATATTGATCCGATAAATATCAAATCACTAACTGAATCTATTCTTCTGAGACCAATACGACAACTACTAAATCTAGATTTTTGCAAACTTAGGGAATTTCCATTCAGAAGGGATATCGGGCCCGTGTATTTGTCTTTTGGGACTGATAAAGCTAATGGTAATAGCATTCTGTTTAATGGATCTAGATTTTCCTTTTTTAAGCTAGTCAATTTACATCCAGGTAGAGCACTGATTGTTGATGGATACTGGGATGAAGAACCTTGCAGGATAATTAATCGTTATGCTCCTCAATCTAAGGTAGATAGAGTTCAAATAATTGAAGCAATGAAATCTTTTTTTAGCAACAGCTAAACTGCTTATTTTGGAGGGGACTTCAACAACCCAATACAGATTCCAAAAGGGCAGAAATCATTAAAAAAGGTGTATAGTGACTCACATGCCATTTTGAAATGTGTATCGATAGCAGAACTCATTAACAGTATGGAGTATATAACTAAAGGTCCCCGGTTTACATACCAAAGAGCCAAGTATACTATTTCAATTGACTATGTGTTCCTTTCTTCTTGTTGGACTGTTTATTCTGCAGAAATTGTACCTGTTGAGTTTTCAGATCATTTGGTGGTAAAAACAGATATTGGAAGGAATACTAATATATCACCTAAAAACTCTAGGTGGAGATTAAACATCAACCAATTGTCTGATAGTCAGGTACATAAGTTGACAGGTCTGCTATATGCGCGTGTTTCAGTTTATGACATATGATGAAATAGGGGATGGGGGGATACAAAGAAAGATATAAAGCTACTTTTTCAATCTCAAGGTAAACAGAAAGCCCAATCTCAGTTTTTTAGACATTTACTGTACAATTACATTCACATTTACAGCACCTTATTCCCACAGCAGGCATAACATCTTGGGTCACAAATTCAGGAAGTTAAGAAGGAAATGCAGGGCCTACAATACAATAGGGCCAACACTTATGGGCTGAATTAACATATGGGATAAATAAAACACCTTTTTCAGACCCCTGTGAGGCATGTAAGCAAAGGAAAAATAAAACTACTATTCAAGGCTTTGTTAATGAAAAAGGAGAACTGATTACTTCACCTGAAGGCATTATTGAAATAATAATTAATTATCTAGATTCCTCTCCTACTAAACCACATACATGTTTAAACATTTTACAATATCTTTCTCTTCTTAGAAAGGCCCAACTTGGTCCAGATCAGGTCAAGACAAGAACTAGCAGAAGTAACTAAATCCCTTAAAAACTCTTCACACCAGGGGAGGATGACCTGCCAGAAGAATTTTATAAACCGTTTGTTTCGGAAATCCCTGTATTCCTACAGAAGGTCTTTACTCGATTCTTAAATTCTAAAGTCCCAAATTATTTTACTAAAGGTATAATAATTTTCCTGCATAAAAAAGGCGACAAAAATAAAATATAAAATTGGAGACCGATAAGTCTTTTAAATACAGATTTTAAGATCTTATCTCAAATCCAACAAATTTGATTACGAATAGTCACAACCTTAATACATCCTACCCAGTTTTGTGGCTTATCAGACTGACATATACAACATCCACTAATCAATTTACATGAAATATGGGAGTTTTACCATAAAAATGATTTGACAGTTTTTTTTCTGTCTCTGGATCAACAAAAAGCATTCGACAGGGTCGACCATGGGTTTTGGTTCTCAGTTTTACAGCTATATGGCATACGTACATCTTTCATCCAGTGGCTGAAATTGTTATACAATAATGCTACTTTAAGGCCACTGATTGTGGGAAAGGAAGAACCGGATATTAAATTCCAGTGAGGGGTGAGACTGGGATGTCCCTTAAGTCCACTATTGTATATCTTCTCCCTAAACACCCTAATTGAGAAGATACACTTTAATGAAAAAAAAATAGTAGGATTAACCTGAAATTGTCCAGGGGATGAAGTTAAGTTAGTTGCATATGTGGATGATACATGTCTTATTTTAAAAGACCCTGAGAGTATTCAAGAAACAAAAAGGGAATTGTTACAATTTTCCAGAGCATCAAATTCTAACTTAAATATAGAGAAATGCAACATAGTGTACTTAGGTAACTTGAACTTTGGGTATCAGGAAATTGCAAACTTTCCAGTAACTATGAATCCTATTAAATTGCTGGGAATTTGGTTTGCAAAAATAGATATGGCCACCAAAAATTGGGATCAGGCCTTAAAAACATGTGAAATAAAGGTTATGGTATGGAAAAACTTGAAAATCTCAAAACTTAAAAGGGTGTTCATTATAAAAAGATTCTTACTTCCTTGTATTTTGTATGTCGGTGCAATTTTTCCATGGCCTCTAGCCATGGAAACAAGGCTATACAGTATTTTTTTCCACATGTTATGGGTTAGTCGACTTAACCCCATAAAAAGAGGGTTTACGTACTTACCAAAAATGAAAGGGGGGGTGAACATGATTGAACCAGTTGTGTTTTCCCACTTCTTATTCTATATTTCTTCAATGAAAACAGTTTTAGGTGGACAAAATCCCCTCCCTGATATGTGGATATCCAATAATCTCAGTTTTTCTGACTAAATGGGAAAATGAACCAGTGAAATGTTTGAACTATTTACAGTACTAGTCACATTAAACTGTTCCTCCAATGAGTTGTTCTAGCATTTCTGATTAAGTTTAGTTTAGTTTATTAGTCTAGGAATTAATACCTTTGAGCCAGGGCTCTTTTACAAAGGTTCCACGTCACAAAGAACATTTAACAAAGCATGATACACATTACAGGTAAAACCAGACAGGAAAGTTACATCATAAATTTGCTATTAACAGTTTAAGGCAGTAACGTTTCTAAGTTTCATAGAAAAACAAGCTATAACAGGTTCAAGCGAGTAGACAATTTCGAGGTTAAGGAAACTTCCAGGGAGACGGTGATCATTAGGCGCCAAAAGGAGGCTAGAGAGGAGGGAAAGGTGGTGAGCGGGAGAGTAAGTGAGAGGGGACAGGAAAAAAGGGGGGGAGTGAGTTTGGGTGGGAGACAGGAAGTAGTAGAGGTACCAGAGGGTTCATTAGTCAGGGAGGAAGAGGCCTCAGATGTGAGGATGGACATGAGGAGTAGTAGTCTTTATCTAGCGCAGTTGCACAATTGTTGCTGGATCCAGCACAAAGTCCTGCATAAGCTGTTCCTTAAGAGTTAAAACTCAGTTTTGCATTGCATTGTGGCTGAACTGCTGACACATTCCAACTGGGTTGTACAAGCATTTTACAAACATTGCACTTAAGCTAGTTAAGCTTTGAAAAACAATGCAGTATGTGTTGCTAATGCATGTCCATCTGTAAAAAACAATGCTAAACCAACTAAATGGCAAAACAGTTTAATGTGACTTGTACTGTACTCTTACCCCATATGTACAGATCAGCCGTGCAAAAATTACATAAATGGCATGTTACTAAGGATAAATTGAGGGTATCAATCCATAAGTCACTTTATAAGTATGATCTGGATACAGAGTACCCCCACAGTGCCAGAGTTTCAAGGCTGTACACCTTCTAAAACAAAGGAATTATTGAAGGTACTAAATGAACCGAGGGTGCCGACCAAGATGTGGGAAATTTTATGGTTATATTGTTATGATAGGTTAAACATAAGGGGAAACAATAAACATAAAGTGATGGAAGAAAGGTCATGCCCTTATACTGATTGTTTAGCTCCAGAAGAGAAGATGGAGCATTTTGCTTTAACATGTCAGTATTCAAAAATTGTGTGGAATTTTTTGGCTAGACAATGAAAATTGATATGGTTACACAATTTAACATATGAGGTTCTCATTTTTGGTGATTACTCTAGCTTCTTGAAAAATATGATAAAGAGACCTTTACTGTTTTTTTGACTATCTTAAAATTTTATTTATGGCAGGCCAGAGTACAGTGGGTTCTACGACAACAATATATGCCATATGTTTTTCAAACTCTATGTGAATATGCATAAAGGGAAGTATATGAAAAAGATCTGGCATTTCATCCATTGCAGAAAGTTCAAATGTGGTGGTAGGGTTGTTTTTTTTTATTATAAAACACAAATAGTTTGAAAGGAATGTGTTGAATAATGAACTGAGGATGAATGATTTTGATGTAATAACTGATTCTTGATTTATGATGTATGTATATTTTGTTGTTTTGCACTCCTTTAATACAAATGTCCCTACTCTTTTCAAAAAGTGCATATGATAATAAACATCTAAAAATAAACAGGAAGAAAACTCAGATGGTTCTTTTTGGTGCTGCACCATCTAGGAAATTTCAACTAAAATTAAATCAGTTGCATGTAAACACAGTCACTCTTCCAGATTATTTACAAATACACTTTGCTATGAACACTAAATTGAATTCTCATATTAAATATACCAAACACAAGTGCAATCCACAATAAACAATGCAATTCAGGGATCTTTTGCAGTAATAAAAGTAAAAATTGCTAATGCCATATTTTGTGCAGCTTAATTATGGAGTCCTTCAGATTATTCACCTATTGAAATAATCTAAAACAAATTATATCAATATTTGCTAAATGTCCCAATAGTACATCTTCTCATATTCTTAGGTATGAGCTAGGACAATATATAATTGAATTATTTATATTATCAAAATAATAATTTGTATAATGGATCTTCAAATAATGCATGAAGCATGTTTACTGAAACAATGCTTAAGGAACTAGTTGCCTACTCACTAAGGAGTTTTGATTGTCCATATATGAAATTCCTGAGATCTACTTTGTATCCCATGGTTCTCTGTCTTGTCTTGACCAAAATTCACAAAGCTCCTTATCCCACTCTTGTGGATCATGTTTGGTTTAAGTGTAATGATGTAGCTGCTCAGCAAGAAATGACAAAAATTTATGGGACAGATTTTCAAATGGTCCGAATGCCTCAAGGCCCAGGTGCACCGAACATGTGGCACACAGGGCTTGTGGCATTCTCCCAGCAGGCAATCAGGATTTTCTATCCCATGTGCCAACTGCTGCAAGATAAATCAACTTTTTTTTCTGGTATAACTTGTTCAACCCCTTTTGTGAGGCGTTTGTCAAATATTTGGTGCAAGCTGCTGTAAATTGGGTAAAGTGTTGTAACCGCACCTGACCTACCAAAATCAGGCACAGTTGTGGCAAAGGTGTTTGACACAGCTGTGCCAAAAAAGGTTTGATTCAGTCTTGATGCAAGCCTCTGTGGAACATCACCTGAGTAAACTATATGCTACTTAGATTATTGAGGAACCCACTAGGCTGACAAAGGGTGGAGTTACAGCTGCTTTACTGGACTGGATCATTACATTTACAAAGGATAGAATCCCCACTGTGGCATTCTCTGAATCAGTGATCATTCTGTCACTTATTGTGTCTGGAAAGCTAAGTTCCTGACTCCCCCGGCTAATCAGTTTTCGTGACTACTCTAAACTTGACCACCTGACCTTTAAGTCTGACCTTGCGCATATGGACTGGTCTTATCTTTGGTTCACTGAGAATGTCAGTGATGATGTATCATTTTTTAATAAGGTCTTTCAGGGACTACAGGACAAATATATACCAATCACAGTTAGGAGAATTGTGGGTTTCACCAATAAGTGGATTGACTGTAAATTGTTCAAGACAATAAATGACAGAGTCAGAGAAAAACAATGGGGGATCGTTAGGGCAACTGGTAGTGCTGCTGACTGAGAAAACTACAGGCAGCTTCACACCCAGTGTAAAAAAAAACATAAAACAAAGTAAAAATAGCTACTATAAAAATTTCCTCTCTAACACTGTGAGATCCCCTCAACAATACTGGAAACAAATAAAGTATATTCTAGGCAGGAATAACAACCCTGTACCACTTGATATGAACATCATTGGGATAAACTGCAACAATCCCTCCACTATTGCAAACGCATTCAATGTGCAGTTCAGTGATCTGCCTACTTACATAGGACCTTTTTCTTGAGTTAACTCCTCCCCCAATGTAGTTAACTCTCCAATCGACAAGCAGGTTGGTCACCCTCTCTTTTACGTTAGAGTTGTAAAAGTATCTGAAGTGCATAAATTGCTAAAGTGTGTCCCTATATCTAAATCTGCTGGTTCTGATGGACTTGGCCTAAATTACCCTGGCTTGCTGCATCTGAAATAGCTCCTGCTGTTACCAGACTATTCAACTTATCCCTTATGAATGGTGTAGTTCCCTCAGCCTGGAAACTATCTGATATCATCCCAGTCTTCAAGAAAAGGGATCCAAAAACTCTCAACAACTACAGACCCATTTCCATCCCACCTGTGCTCAACAAAGTATAGAAAAATTGGTTGGTACCCAGCTTACTGACTATTTGATTAACCATAAACCACTATGTCTTCACCAGTATGGTTTTAAGAGTGGTCACAGTACCGCCACTGCTATGCAAATGCTTACCAACCACACATCCACTGCTATAGACAGAGGGGACTACACAGGTATTGTGTTCATAGATCTAAACAAGGCCTTTGATGTGGTGGACCATGCCATGCTCAACACCAAGATTTAAGACCTTGGTTTGGCACCCTCTACCCTTAACTGATTTACTAATTATCTCCATCACAGGTAGCAGATGGTAAAATTGAGTACATTCTTTTGAGAACCATAGTCCTCTGAAGTTGGGGTTCCCCAAGGCTCAATACTGGGCCCGCTTTTATTCTGTATCCACATCAACAGGCTGCAGGAGTGTCTGAAATACAGTACACCTATAGTGTACATAGATGAGTTAGTATTCATTGCTAGTTCCAAAAATATTTGTAATACAATTAATATGCTGTCCAATGACCTACAGGTGGTACAAACCTGGTTACTATAGAATAAGCTGCTCCTAAATGGAACAAAGACACAAGCTATGCTCTTTAGCGCTCACCCTAAACTAAAAAAACTGTCAAGTCCCCCCCCCCCCCGCCAACTCGCCTGTATAGATGGCACTGTCCTGGAGACAGTACAGTCCTTCAATTACCTTGGGGTTACTTTGGGTCCCTCTTTTGATTTTCATTTGCACATATTGAAAACCTATAAGCAGTAAGTTCTAGATCTGGGCCTGGCCTACAGCATTAGGCACAACCTTACCTATCATACCCGTCTGTCTGTTGCACGGGGTATACTACTCACCAAACTTATATATAATGTTGCAGTATATGCATCCTCAGTGTCCAAGCTTGCACTAAGAAAGTGGGATGTCACCTACAATAATATTTGCCATTTTGTACTTTCCACCAACAGGTTTGCTCACCATTGTGCATTATATGACAAATGAGAATCCCCCCTCAATGCTATGCATGACTCAGCATTAGGAGGCATTATCTACAATGTGTTAAATAACCAACAATCTCAGCAGCTTGCCAAGTGGCTTCAACCATAGTATAGTCCATATCCCTTAAGGTATTCGGACCTTGGTTTGCTTGCTGTGCCTAAGATAAGGACCAATCTTGGGGCAGCAACATTTCAGAACTTTTCCCCTTGGCTGTGGAATAACATTCTACCCGTGACCCTTGCTTGTACTACACCTGGGGGTTTCAGAAAAGCCTTTTGTAAGCATCTTTTAAGTACCTCTACATGTAAATGCTCCCCCCAGAGGTAAACAGAAACCTTTGCTCTCTATCCTATTTTCCATGTGATTACCTTATAATATGTGGTATTTTTATTTGCTGTGTACTTAATGGATGACACACTGTTGTACTGCTTAATTTTTTTACAACTGTAAATAGTATATCACTTGTACAGTATGTTGCAATATGTTTTTTATACAAACATATGAAATTGCTGGCAGAAAAAGGCCCACAGGTCTATCAAGTCTGCCCGATTGTACAACTCTTAGTTTTATATTACTACAGCTGCACCACCCCCAACCAAATCCCTCCCTTTCTCCTCTTTCCTGGTCTTTCCCCTCTTTGTGTTCTTGTCTGTACTAATCCTGCCCTTGACTCTATCCCAACCCCGCTTAAAGCTATCCACTGTCCTCAGTTCAATTAACTCCTCTGGCAGTGCATTCCATCTCGCCACCACTCTCTCTGTAAAGTAGTGCCTCCTCATCTCCCTCCTGAACCTTCCCCCTTCCAGCTTCAGACTGTGCTCCCTAGTGACCCTCCCACCCCTTTACGTTGAACAATCCTCCCTCTCTGACTTTGTTTATGCCTTTCCAGTACTTAAAGGTCTCTGTCATGTGCCCTCTTTCCCTTCTCTCTTCCAGCAAATACATGTTGAGCTTCCTCAAACTTTCCTCATATGACAACTCCCCCAGTCCCATGATCATTTTTGCAGTCCTGCACTGCAGCCTCTTCCAATAACCTCACATCCTTTTTGAGGTTTGGGCAACGGTACTGCACAGAGTACTACAAGTGTGGCCTCACCAATGAGCTATACAAGGGCAGGATGACCTCCTCCTTTCTAGAGGTGATCCCTCTGGTAATGCACCCCAGCATCCTATTTGCCCTTGCTGCCACCCTTCTACAATGTGCTGATGAATTCATGTCCCCTGTGACTATTACCCAAGGTCCCTTTCCTCCTCTGAAGCTGTTACCTGCACTCCACCCAGCCAGTAGCTGATCCTGGGATTTCTTGCTCTGAGATGCATGACCTTGCACTTCTTAGCATTAAACCCCAACTGCCACACCCTAGACCAGTGTTCGAGTTTAGCTAGATCCTCCTTGAGTGCCTGCCTCCCTTCCTCATTGGCCACTTTTGCGCAAATCTTTCGGTGTTATCTGTGAACAGTTTGATCTTACTCTTGACCCCCTTTTGATCATCACTATTGCTTTACTCTTGACTATTATTATCTACACCTCAGCTGTTGTAACCCGTACTCCTGTAAATGTTGTATCCTTCTTTACGTTTTATCATGTTTCATATGGCATTCTTATTGGTGTCCTTTCCTAGGTCATACCTGAAAACTAGCAGTTTCTGTCTAGCATACCTACCCAGTGAAGAAAAACTAAATAAATAAACAAGCCCATGCATATCCCTTTGAAAATCAGGCCCCATACTTCTAAAGTTCTTATTGGTTATAAGTACATTTAAAAGGCTTTTAGGAGAGAACCATATTTTACTAAAATCTTGGATAGAGATAAAATATATCTAGTTTCTAAATTCAGTCTAGAACTCTTTGGTTCCAATCAAGTGCTTTTCAAGCAAAACAGCGAGGGAGTACTTTCACCTTTCTATAAATATGGTATAGGAGATCTAGATGATCATGAGCATTTAATCGCTGTCCCATAGTCACTAAGGAAAGAGAAAGCTGGTTGAGCAATTTTCTTGTGAAAATACCTGGTTCAAATGTACTACATACTCTGATTTCATTGGAAAATGACAAGTATACAGAAGAACTGCTTCATTTTTTAGAACAGTTAAAACTGTCCTAACCAAGTACTATTACCTGGTTTAATACCTGCTAGTATCCTAGCTCATTATTACTTATTGGAATCTCACTGCTTATTCTTGTACTATTTCATTTATTTTTTAATTTATTTACTGAATTTTGTTGACCACGTTGGCCCACTGAGACTTGCGGTCCTTTTTGGGACTGACCCAGGATAAGCTGTAACAGGAAATAAGTTGGTTTCACATTGCTACAGATAACACCATTAGGATATATTAACATTGGTAGTTACAACAGGTACAACAATAAAGATCAAAAAGATTAAATGGCAAATTCTATATACAAATCAATAGGACATAGTGCAATGTCTAATGTAATAGTAAATCAAATCTGGCTTAGAGAACTACTTCCAATGCTGACAGGTGGCAGTAAGCATGTAAGCCACTGTTTGGCATAGCTGAGATAGGGGTAGGCTCAGTGGAAACATGAGCCGTTTAGTTGTAGGGTTAGCCACCTCTCCATAAACCCTTTGAAGGTCTGGTAGGTACAGCATTCCTGAAGACAGACAGGGATTTTTTCCAGAGCAAGGGTGCTTTGTATGAGAAGGACTGTATGCCAGATGTTGCTTGGGTTCAAGGCACCTCCAGGAGGGGTGGAAGGAGGAGGAGCAGATGCACCTCCTAGATGGCTTCCAAGCCAGTGCGTCCCTGAGACCAGGGATACAATTCTTTAGTGTCTTATAGACCAGATGGGGGGGTTGGGGTAGTAGAGACACTCTTTGGGGTGCAGAAAGGCAAGGACATTACAATGATGTTCTCGATTTCCTGTGCCAGATGCAAACTTGCCAATTTTGTAATGTATTGTTTAAAGCTTAGTTAATTCTGCACTTTTCAGGGAGGAGAGGACTGGGGCTCCATACAGTCGAGTAGGGAGGAGGACACTAGACATATGGGCTTCATTAGTAAGATAGGGTCTGAGCATGTAGAACAGTCCCAGTTTTGGGGAAAGGTTTGTGGTACACTCAGTGTATGTCTTGAAGGTGAGCTCTTGGTCAAGTCAGAAACCAGGGTACTTTATAGTATCTACCACTTCCAAGTGGGCGCCAGTGGAAGTGGAGATCTGTAGGAGCTTGTTACGACAGGGTCCAGTTTTTTTGAACCAAACAGCATGGCCTTAACTTTTTCCATTGAGTATGAGACGGTTTGAGATAAACTATCCTTCTAGTTCACTGAAGTCCTTGTTTAGCAAATCAATATAATAACGTGTGGGTCAAGGCTGGTTCTGTATAGGACCATGTCATCAGCATATAGCAGGACTTTTGTTTGCCACAGTTATAGGGGAGCTCATTGATAAAAATCAAGAATAGTATAGGCCCCAGGATAGAGTCTTAAGGGACCCCATGTGAGATCTCCCACAGAAAGGAGAGGTATGACCCCCACTAGACTGCCTGCTTATGCCCTACAGGATAGCTGGTGAACCACTGACAGGTGAGCAGGTCAAGACCCAGACTCTTAAGTTTGAGCAGTGCAAGGTTATGATTGACATGGTTAAACGGCTTTGTGAGATTGACAAATACAGCCCCCATGTAGTTACCATGGTCAGTGGCAAGGAGGACAACAGTGGCAAAGCACACCAGGGCTGAGTCAGTGCCATGGTGTTTGCAGAAGCCGTGCTGAAAGTCCATAAGCAGAGAGCAGGTTTCAATATAGGTCAGCAACTGGTTGTACACTAGCCTCTCTTGTAGTTTAGCCAAAGTGCACAAAAAGGAAATAGGGCAAAAGTTACCAATCGGTTCCCTGGCTCAACCCTTGTGCACTGGGACTACATGTACTGCCTTAATTTTTGAGGGACTGTGCCATGAAGCAGAGACATGTGAAACAGTGGAGGAGCAAGAATGGGAGCAGCCAGTTTTAGGAATTGAGACTCTAGGTTATCATGGCCTGTAGATTTTTCTGCCTTGACTTTTTTGAGCTGGCACAGGACCTCATTGTAGGTGACCAGCTTAAAGTAAAAGTTAAGGTGAGTTTCTGGGGTAGGTGAGCTGACGGAGGTGATGGTGGTACAGTCCTTGTAAGGACTGAAGTCAGTAAAGTACCTATTAAAGGCCTTGGCAATCTGTTTGAGGTCACTATTCAAATCTGAGTTGTGTAGAATGTCTAGCTGCAGCACACTAGTCCACCCCTTAAGACTATTTACTAGTGTCCAAAAACACTTAGGATTCTGCAGATTACTGGTTTGCAAACCCTCTAGGTAGGACACTTGCACCTTTTTACAGAAGCACTTGCAAATGTTCCTAAGTTGCCTGTGTGCTATCCAGGCTTGCTGGTGATCGGTGGTTTTAAATGCATGCCAGGCTTAATCCCTCTACTTCATGAGGGGAAGTTAACCATTTGGAACAGTTTCCTTTGACCCTTCTCTTACAAAAGGGGGCATGTCTCTTTACAACATTGGTAAAATTGTTGATTAGAATGTTACAAGCAAGACTGACAACTTCAAAAAGACCACCACTCTCCAAATTCACCATGGCAAGATCTTCTAGAAAGGCATGTCTGTTTAAAACAGAGAAGTCTGATAGTTATTATTGTGGAGGGAGCCTTTGAGAAGCTGTTTCTCCATATAAATTATGTCATTGAGTGGTCACTCATGCAGTCAGAGAAGGTACCAGGCTCTTGGATGTGGTCTGTTCTGCTGACTAGGACCCAGACTATTACGGAGTGATTCTCCAGATTAGGGTGTAGTTGAGTAAATTCACTGATGATTTGGTGCAAGTTAGAATTACTAACAGAATTCTAGAAGGTGCAGGGGCCCTTGTCAAGTCAGTTAAGGTTAAAATCCACAAGCAGGATTATTTCACCATGGTGCAACTCGCCAAGGCAGCCCTGGAGGTTGTCCAGAGTAGGTTTAGCCATGGGGGGCCTGGAGTGAGGATCTGGTGTACTATATATAGAATAATGCATATGCAGGTGGTTGATATGGAGTTTTTTTACACACCCAAGATGTGTGATAATAAAAAAACCTCGAGAGTGTAGCTCGAGAGGTTTTTTTTTTATTATCACACATTGAGGGGTTTAAAACTCCATTCTTCACCATTCATATGTTTTATTTTATATAATAACAGGCTATGATTAATATCAGGCTATGGTGCTAAAAAATCTCTCGCATCAGTACAAAACACAAACAGCTCCCACATAACTTCAAATGCAGCGTTTATTACTTCAGGACAAATTTTTCTAAGCGAGACGTGAACAGAATGGTATAACATGTAAATTTGGTACCTTTTTTAATCTTCGTTTCTAGGTTTCATCTAGCAGAAGTATTGGGATTTTTTAAATACGAGGGAAAGGTCAAAGTTCATTAGACTGCTAAACATAACAGTAACGAAACGTAGCTCCATTGTACTATCACTTTAGATGGGGAGTCTTTGTTTTATTTGTGCTGCTTTCAGAGTTAAGAACTGCCTGTGTGTTTTTTTTTCCATTATGGAAGTGTCTCGCGCTGCCTGTAAGCTGATTTTTAGTGATTCTCGGCGCGAGGATGTGGAAATCGTGATCCTCTCGCGGGTTGATATGACTTTTTAATATCAACCTGCGAGTTGATACGACTTTTTAACAAGCGTGAAAACGAGTTGATATTGGCCATAGCCAGTTATTATAAAAAAATAAAGCTATTTGCCTATTCACCTTCTCAGGACTTTAGCAGGCATCCTGCATTAGTATATGGCTGATCATATGAGTATCTAATGGGTAAATCTCATTGACTTCTCCTTTTGCAGCTGATAAAGCTATCTATTCCTTTTGGAAACAGGGACTGTAAGCTAGAATATACTAATTAGGGAATGTAGGTAAACAAACCCGAACCCTACAGCATCTTATTTACATTCCAAACTAAAACTGTTCAGAATTTTCTAATGAGAAGTCTAATAATACTAACCCATCTCAAAAATTTGAATTGTGATACTTTGTAAGAATAAAACATTAACTATACCTGCAGAAAAGGTATAACCTATAGGCGATAGTAACTGGCTCCAAAATGTATAACTTACTGAACATGCATCAGCCTTGTAAAATAAATATTCCATGTTATGGATTTCCTATTATCTATAATTGTAGTGCAAACCAACCTGAATTTCCTTCTCTATGAAACTCAGATACTATACCCGAAATATTGACTCAGATGCTATAATTGTTTTATATCTAGATGTAAGAATGTTCTATGTTATGCCAAACTCTAGTATTTATGTAAGGAATATGTATGTCTGCCTGCAGACTAAAGATATGTGTGAATTTTATACTATAATTGTTTTGAATGTTGAAAGGACATACAGTGCCGGCCAGTGCCACTTTCAAAATTAGTGCACGATGGCGCAATGCAGCAAATTTCAATACCTGTAATGCTGCATTCCAATGAATGTAATATTAAACAAAGGTATTGGGCATGTTGCACCATAATTCACAATTGCATTGAAAGTGGTGGTGGCTAGCACCGTATACTGGATCAACAAAATTGAATTGAGTTGAATTCAATTGAGCCACCAAATTTAAACAAAATAAATTGTGTCCACTTTCTTTCTTTCTTCCTTCCTTTCTTTCTTTCTTTCTTTCTTTCTTTCTTTCTTTCTTTCTTTCTTTCTTTCTTTCTTTCTTTCTTTCTTTCTTTCTTTCTCTCAACACTGACTTTATTCTACCAATCTGGTGCAGTTTAATGAACCAAAATTCCTATATTCAGTTCTTTGCTTCTCTGTTGGTGGTGGCTGCGGTGGGTAAGCCAGCCCGGCCGTGCCACCTCTATTCGCCCGCAGACCCCCTACAAAAACCAGGTACTCTATCCAGGCTTCCCTGGGATTCCAGCACAGATGCTGATTGGCTCTGCTTCCAGATGTCATCCACTATTGACTACCGCACTATACAGCTTTGCCTATGATTGGACCACACTCTGAGGCTGTCCTCTGCACTCGGCAGCTTGCCCTGAGAGCCGCTAATTTTTTCCAACGGTCTGTAGAGCTGTATAATTTGTTCCAATTGTGGGGAATTGTTTTATTCTAAGCCTGTAAATTGTTATGGATCCTGCATTGTACTAGTGTGTTAGTTAGGGCCAAGGGTAATGTAAATTACCACACTGCACCTAAGGGATAAATAGTTGGATATGTGCAGAGGTTTCATTTAATTGTGTCAGTTCCTTGCTTCCATGGGGAACTGTTTAACTAAGAAGTGTCTTACTTTTTTTTTTTACTGTCCAGAGAATTTCTACTTTGTGTCTGAACCTCGGGGAACTAAATTTACTATTTTTATTCAGCACTAGCAAGTATTCTTTAAACTGCACTGAGGTAGCTGGTCCTGTGGGAGGAAACTGTTGGGATTTACTAGTCTTGTGATTTCTGCAAGTATCTGTAGATCCTGTGTTCCCTCTGATGCTCTCCCTGCTAGTTGCTGTTTTTATTTTTCCCTATCTTAGCCTAGTCCCCCCTTCTCACCTTCCCTAGCCTGTTCTAATCTACTCTTCTTACTCTGCTGCACTCTCCCCTCGCTCACCCTGCCAGTTTAATCTAAGCCAGCTGAATTCCCCTATCGCTCTCTGTGTAAGTTAATTTTTCCCTCCCCAGTCCCATTTCTCTGACTTTACTGCCCCCCTTCCATCTCCTCTCACTACCACTATTTTGTGTTTTGGAAGCTGCTGGCAGCAGTCTACCCCCTTCTCCCTGGTTTAACTGCTCTGTCTCTTTTGTTACTGCTCCTGCCCCACCATCTAGCTCCAATTTCTGTCACCATTGTTTAAGCCCTCTCACTAATGCCTCTCTCTTTCAATTTCCCCTCCAAGTGCAGGTCTTGCCCCTGATCCAGGTACTCCACCAACTTCTCCATTGGTGGCAGTGGCAGCTGCTAAGCCAGCCCAGCCACGCTACCTCGATTCACCCGCAGACCGCCTACAAAACCAGGTACTCTATCCAGGATTCCCCGGGACTCCCAGAATGGATGACAATTGGATCTGCTTCCAGATGTGGCCTGCTATTGGTTGCCACACTGTACAGCTTTGCCTGTGATTGGCCCACACTCTGAAGCTGTCCTCTGTACCACTCTGAAGCTGTCCTCTGTACTTGGAGGCTTGCACTGAGAGCCGCTAATTTTTTCTGATGGTCTGTAGAGCTATATAATTTGTCCCACCCTCCTCCCCAACCCCAGCCTCTATTAAATTCACCTTGGCCACTCCTTTTCTGCCCTCCCTTACCATTCATTGTCCCAGAAACAGACAGCTCCCTGAGTTAAAGGTGTACTCAATCCCAATTTTACTTCTTGCGCCTCTATTCTCCATGTACTCTACTACTACTGATTAGTGGACCATATCTAGGGGCTTTTCTTTCTCTCAGGCGCCTGCAAAACTTACTGCTTCTACTTTCCCTTAGGCTCCTTCAAATCTTGCTACTTCTGGCAGCTGCTACTGAGAACCGCTACTATCAATCACTATATTTCTGCCAGCATCACTATCTACTCCAAGTTGGTGCATTATATACTCAGAACTATTTTACTTTCCTCGAATACTTACAATGCCTACCCCTCTTTCCCTCCTTCCCCCCTTCTAACTCTCCTCTTAATTTTATATACCCCAGTCTCACAGGCACCCAAACCTAAAAAAACCTATATCACCTATCCCATCCGCTCTCTCTGCCCCTTCCTTTATTCTTGCCATAACTCCCTCACCTCCTCTAACATTCTGGACTCACTTCCCTCACTCCCCCCTGCCACCTTTATCTCAATACCTAGCCACCTTGTTTTCTTATGCCTCCTAATCATGTATTCACTTAGCCCTACCACCCTCAGATACTTCCCAAATACTCTACCAGGCAAAAATGTTCCAAACTTCATTTCCTCATAGTTGCACTCCTCTTATTCACATCAGGCAATGTTCACCCTAATCCTGGCCCCCATACACCCACCTTTGCAAACTACATTCCTATCAGTAATGTGCAAATGTCCCACTCTCCTTCTGCCCTCCCAAAGGGCCTGAAAATACTACACTTAAACATCTGCAGTCTAGCCTCAAAAATTTACCTTCTGCAACCTATGGTAATCTCCCTCAAACCTGATATTCTAATTTTTATTGAAACTTGGTTAAATGCTAAAACACCTGATCGCTCCATTACTATCCCTGGCTACTTCATGATCAGGCAGGATAGGAAGGGCAGGGGCGGTGGAGTAGCCATGTATATCCTGTCCTCACTCCAGTACACAACCATTCTCTCATCCTCCTTACCTACTGCATATGAAGCCCTTGCAGTAAACTTTGCCTTGCCTTTCTCCTCCCCATCTTCATACCCAGTATCTACTGTCACCCTGGACCCAAAATATCTGATACAATTGATTTCATTGCCTCTATAACTTCCCTCTCACATAAAGGCGAGCTATATATTTTGGGAGATGTAAACCTAAACTGGCTATCTCCAGCCACTTCCAAGACACAAAATGACATCATGGCCCTAAATCTCTCCCAACTCATTCTGGAACCTACCCACCTAAAGCTTAAAACCCTTAATCACTCCTTGATAGACTGGGCTCTCACCTCCCACCCCCATCATGTCATTAAATCAGGCATCCTTCCGGATGCCCTCAGTGACAATCCCTCAATCTTCGTACTCAAGAAGGTCCATAGACCTACTGTAAACTGCCACACAAAATCCTGCAGCTCCGCTCCTTCAGCTTTCTAGACCTTAGCCCCTTCACAATGATCTAGATCTAGCCAGAGCTGATTGGTCCCCAAGTGTCTCTGCCCCTTCTATTGACCAAACCCTCACCAGTTTCAAAGATAAATTTCTAGCCACCTGGAACTCTTATGCCCCATTCAAACATATTAGAATTCATGGCAACCATCTCCCCAGGTCACCCCTGAGTTACTGACCTGTTTCAGGGAGCGAAACAAAGCATGGAGGAAACACAAGACCTCCCAGCTTCCACTGGACTATGTTAATTATCACATGTTAAGAAATGCATATACAAAGGTACTAGACTAGCCAAGTCTGAATATTTTAAATCATCTTTCCTTAATAACATCAACTCCCTCTCCAAATTCTGAAAACTGGTCCATGCCCTATTCTCCCTCCCCTTCACATCCACCACCCCCAGTGCTTAAAATTAACAACACATTGGTCTCTGAACCAAGCTTAGAAGCACAAGAGTTTAACTCCTATTACACCTCCTGTGCCACAGCCCCTCCAAAGTCCCTCCCATCAAACCTCCCCACTCCTCAGCCTACTGCATCCAGCACTCAGACCCTCTGCACCCACCCTTCCTTCTCCTTCCCAGCTGTCTCCCCTGAGGAAATGCTAACGGCCCTTCTCTCTTGTATTCTTTCCAAACGCTCTTCACCTGATGACCTAGACCCCAAACTCCTCTACTTTTCAGCTTCTGCTATAACCTACCCCCTCTCCTTAATCCTAAATCTCTCCTTTAAGTCCTCAACAGTCCCTTCATCCTGGAAACATGTTGTGGTCCTCCCTCTCCCTAAGGGTAGTGACCCCTCCTCCCCAGCAAATTTTCACCCAATCTCCCTCCTCCCCACCCTTGCCAAGCTCCAGGAACACTTGGACCTTTCTCAATAAACCTCCTTTCTTGCTGACTCTTCCTTTTTCACCCCTTTCAAATCATTTTTTGGAAGAACCATTGTACTACCACCTTCCTTCTCAGGCTCACTGACTTCATCCTCACCAGGATGGACATCGCCCTCATCACCTCTGCCATCCTTGTTGACTTCGCCATGGCTTTCAACACCATCTCCCATGTCCTGCTTCTTGACTCCCTTATGGCTGCTGGTTTGTCTACTCCTGCTCACAACTGATTTAGAGCTTACCTCACAGGCAGAACACAATCAGTCAAGATCCAGGATGAAATCCCCCCCCCTCCAAGTCTCCACGGGAGTCCGACAGGGCTCTGTGCCTGGCCCCATCCTCTTCTCCATCTTTCTAAATGACTTGCCCTCAGTATGCTCCCCTCCTCCTCTGTCCATATGTATGCTGACAATACTGTTCTATTCTCCTCCGGCAAATGCCCTGCTGATGTAGCAACCTTCCACCAGGTTCAGCTTTGGTTTGCCTCACATGAACTATTCCTAAATGATAAAAAGATTGTCTCTATGACCTTTGACACTAGGCAGAGACTCTCCAGGTTGCATCCCTTACCTACTTTCCATACCCTTGATGGGACAATCCTAGAGGACACCTCCTCATTCAGATACCTTGGGGTCTGGTTGGACCAACACCTCAGCTTCACTGGACATATCGAAACCATTCTGGAAAAAACTGCACACGAAGCTTGGTGCTTTATTTAGGAACTGTAGGTGCATCCCTCCTACGGCGTGGTGTGAACTAGTTCAGAAGATGATCCTTCCCATTTTTGACTACTGTGATGTAGTCTGTGGTGCTACTCCCAACTCCTCCCTAACCAGATTGGGCACTCTTTTTAACTCCCTCTGTCGCTTTGCCTTTGATGCACCATCATGCACTCATCATTGTGACCTTTACCACTCCCTGTCCTTTCCCCCACTTGCCAACAGGCACCTCGCTCATTGTGCCAAACTCACTTCTAAATTTTGGCTAGGTGAACTTCCCCCCTACCTCTCATGTTCCCTCTTTCCCCTCCTTCTCCCTCCCACTCCCTTAGATCGACAGACACTTGTACTTTGCTGATCCCCCGTCGAACCACTCTCAACTCTCAACAGACAGTCAGGTTTCACCCTCAATTCTCCAAAATCTGGAACTCCCTCGCTCCCCAAATAAGGCACTCCTCCTCCTCTCAGTCCCTAGCCTCTGTCTTACATAACTTTCTCTCATCTAGCTGCTCCTGCTTTAATCCTCCTTAATCTGCTTCCTCCTATGAGTCTGCTCTGCTCTACCCCACACACTCCGCCACTTAACCTATGCCCCCTCTGAGCCAGTTTCCCCTGCATGCTCCTCTCCCCCACTTCCTGCCCCCTCTTGCCTTTACCCCTGTCATCTCATCTACACCGCTCCTGCCACAATTTCCAACCTCCCCTTGCTTAGTGTTGTCCCCTGGCAGGATTCTCAGCATCCTGGAGAGGTTTAGCACTGATCAAGTCTCTTTCCTGCCTCCCGCTTCCCCTCTATCCTCACTATCCAACTTGTCCTTGCCTGATTCTGCCTCTGGCAGGGTTTTCAGCATCCTGGAGAGGCCTGGATTTAGGCAAACTTCTTCCTTCCCTCCTCCTCCACCGTTACCCACCCACTAAATCTGCATCTACCTACTCTAACTATTATTTCCTGTGACCTTCCAATGCCACACTCCTTCTTTTTGTCAAAGTCTTTGCTTCGTTCTGCCCCTGGCAGAGTTCTCCACATCCTGGAGGGGCCAGCTCTAGGTATGACTTTGCCCATCTTACTCTATCCCTCTCCCCCCCTTCTCCCCTGCCCCTCTTCTTTGTCTATGGTGCACTTAAATAGGAACTGGTTCACTTTGAGCTAATTACTGACACTTTTTGTTCAGTCTGGCTGTTTCAAATTCCAAATGTATAGTATGCTCCTCTGCAGGAATATTATATTTATACGTATGCCAAATATTAACTGTATGTCATTTTTACAAATGTATCGTATGTTATCTTCCTCACTCATGTAAATGTAAAGAAATATTTTTAAATTCAATTCATCCATTTGTTACCCTCCCAGGTTGCACCAGGAGATGAGAAACTTGTTGTTCAATGTGCCTTCCTGGTGAAACAGTTCAATAAATAAATAAATTTCAAGTTTTAAATAGTCCATTTATGGTCTTTACTACAAAGGTCTCTGCTCAGCTGTGAGCTTTGGTTGTGTGTCTAAATTTAAGTCTTTGATCCACAGTATCTTGTTTAATCTTTGCAAATGCTTCAAATGAATACCTTGTCATTGTAACACATGCTTTTATTATTACCCTATTTATTCTGTCATCTACAGTATTATTGTGATTACATGCTACAGCTATTTTCTCTGCTGTACTGGCTGCAAATGTAAATAAGACCTGTGCTCAACGTGCTTTCCTATAAATAAATTGAAATTCAAAAATTGAAAGCTGAAGTTAAACTATCAGAACTTGTCAGGAAGGGATAGGATCAGGGCCAGATTTACACTGCCACTGGCCCTATGCACAGCAGTATCCAAGGACCCCACTGGCCAACCACCCCTGGGCCATCCACACCCCCCAAGCCAACAACCCCAATGGATGGCCACCCATCCCCCAGCACTCCACGTGCCCCTCCCGGCAATCTGCATCCCTCAGACTTCTGCCCCCCTAGCTGTCCATCTACCCCCACCCCCAGCAGTATGCCCCCACACTATCCACATTCCCCCAACACAAAATTGAGAATAAAATAATTTATGACAGGGCTGGTGGGCTGAGTGAAACTTGAAAGAGAGAGTAAGCTACGTTCCTTTCCTGGACCTTACCTCAAAGCTTCAATGCTGTAGCCTTCTGTATTGTGCCAGTCAGTGTGCCCTAGCATCACAGCACTTGCTTTTGCTGCCAGTTTCTTACCCAGTGCCTCTGCCTGTGCTGCTGCTCTTGGTCTGCTCTGAATCCTGGCTGGTGGAAAGTCATGTGGTATGTCCGAGTCGGTCCAACTGAGGCTCCAGCGCTCCTCTGCTCCTCTCCTCCTCCCATCCCCTTCTGACTCTAGCTCTCTGGTTGGTCTGTCAGACCATTGGCAGCTGACTTGCTGCTGACTGAGCTCTGACAACACCAACCCTCCTCAGCCTCTCTATTAATTAGTCTGCTTTCAAGTTCTGCTCAACTCACTGAGCTTGCTCCCTGCTCTTTAATTAAAAATGTACAGCTGAGAGAAGCACTGAGCCAGGCCAAGCCCCAGCTGGTGTGTCAAAAAAAATACCTGCCAGCTGTCCAGCTGTAGAAGCTGTAATTCCTTCCATTGGTGACCGTCAACATCATTGTAGGATGTCTGCCAACCAGACTGCTGATTCAGTTTTCTGAAAAGTTCCATGACTCACACGGCCACCGCCTCTCAGAAAAAAAAATAAAACTGTTGGCTGGTTCCCTCACGAGTGGTCCCATGCTCACTCTTCAATTCTCCTACCATTCGTGAGCCCCTGGCCATCTTTGAGTCTCACTAGGCACCCTGACTGCTCATTCAGTTGCACAGGGTACAAAACTGCCTTGCTCATGCATGACTAAATTCCGCAGTGCACAGCCAATCACAACAGATCAGTTGTGCCAGCCAGCCAATTAGTTTGCACCATACTATGCTGAAGTTGTGCTGCACATGTCTCTGGGGACCCATCAAATGATTGGAGCATGACCAGCTGGGGAAAGATACTGGAATTGGCTTTTCTTTTCTTTGAGTTAGAGACAGACTTATGGGCAGAGCTGTGCAGCACACATACCTTACACGAAAACCACAACTTTCTACTCCTCTAACCACCCGTCAGACACCAACAAAAAAATGAAAAAGAAAAGGGAGAAAAAAAACAATAAAATAGCCAACATAGGGCACCCCAAACAAATGGCCCTACGCAAGGGTGTACCATGCGTTATTGTGAATCCAGCTTTGGACAAGACCCTTATCAAAGAATTATGCTGTGATCCTGCTGCTATGCCAGAGTTGCTGTCTTGGGGGACACCTGCTGCAGAAGGGCCACACCTCAGGCAGTAGGATGGGGTGAGAAATAATAGTAATTAATACAGGATATCAGACAGCAGCAGACAGTGAAGAAATAAACTTAAAAAAAAAAAACTTTCAGGACCAGGACAACCTCAGGTGCATCACTTAATTTTCAAGAGAGTCCAAGGGTAACATTTAAAACAATAACACCAGATTTTGCATAGGTTACTTAAAGAACATTACATATGCACATTGGTTACAGTTCATGGGTACATTGTTTGGGTTCCATTGGTAACTATGAAGGTATCAGTTTTACATTAATTACAGCTATACAAAGTTACATGGAGCATTGCTGTAATTGTGATCGTTAGCATTATTTGTTTTGCTAAAAAAAAGAAATGCTAAGTGCTTAGGGTCTGATCCACAAAACTGACTGGGCTACACTTGATTTAAGCATTTGTAGGCTGTGTCCCTCCACACCAGACAGCATCCACAGACTCTGACTCCTGTGCATAGTGCTGAGCCTCCTGCAGGGGACTTGGGCAACAGGGAGCAGAGCAATGTCAGATATTGGACATCTAAGAATGGGTTTATCACCATCAAAATTGTACAAAGATTATATTCAGCTCCATCCAGTGCTGGTATACCCCCAGCCCACTGTGGGGTCTCTGAGTACCGTGGCTGGTCAAGGGGGCCAATCAGGCCCTGAGGATTTTTCTGCAGCTGTGCAGAGGAGTGTACATAGCCACTACTGCTGTCCTTCAGGCCGCATAGCCTCTTTCCCATGCGCTGGCCCTCCACAATTTGAAAATAGCTGCAGGAATAGGGATGCATGCCTGCCCCCACCTCTGTGCCTGCCCCAACCCTGCCACACATGTAGAAGTGCCAGTGGCAAGGGATCAGGTGTGGAAGAGGCCTGCATCCTTGGGCTTTGGATGTACAGAGGTCCCTATATATACAGAGCAGAACCTCCATGCTCCACTAGCCTGTGCAAACACCCCTGTGCATGTGTGGAGTGGGTGTAGAATGTCCGTGGACAGGGCCAAGAGGTTAAATAGTAATTTCAACTCTGTTAAGGCTCAGAAAAAGGATGATTAAATAAGACTATAGATGCATGTCTTTCTGCTTTAGAGGCACTAAGACAGCACTGCTCTTTGGTGTACCCTGGAGATTCTGGACAGAAGAAAACACCTGCCACAAGCAAGAGCAGCAATTGTTAAAGTAATGTTTAACTAGTCAAAAGCAATTCAGAGTATGGAGGAACCAGTGTGGTCAAGTGGTTACGGAGCTCTGGCTTCAGAACTAGGTGCTCACAAGTAAAATCCACACAAGAGCCAATATGCACTGTGTGGCATTTAGTAAATCACTTAACTTCTATATTAATGTGATTTACTTATTTATTCTGACAGTAATTCAGCTGCACTTTACACTTTTTCCCAGCATGTTATCATCTGTGCAGGTTGCACATGTGGGTGTTGTTTTACTTTTGCTTGCTGTTTATCCATTTCTGTTATTTTTGTATATTTTCAACCCCTGTGCTTTCCTGTATGTTTGCACATGTTCAAGACTTTGAGTGTCAAAAGAGCATTAGAAAAACTGAGATTCTACTACTACTACTACTGCTGCTAACCTCCCCCACACTCCAGTCCACCCAGCCACAGAAATGGGTAGAAGCAGGACCCAACCTGAAATGTTGCATCTCATCTGGGCTATTCAGGGCAAATAAATACATACTGTAGTAACATTCATACAGTACCATGAACATTCTTCAAATGTCAACTGAATTGAGTTGCTAATTCAATGTTTAGCAAGTTGATGTTTGAAGAACAGTCTTCTAGTGGAGGTAGTGGGGACAAAAACAGTGGTTGGGTACAAGGATGCATGGGAAAGGTAAAAGGGAATCTTAGGGAAAGTGAAAGGAGGGTGAATGAGCTGAAGATCAAGTAAGATCTGTGGTGATACTACAGGTGGAGAAAAATGGCTCACCTAGGTGGGCCAAGTGGTCCTTATCTGACCACAAATTCTATGTTTCCATGTATTCCTTGTTTTTCATTTTCAGTTTTTCAAGCATTGGGTTTGTATACTGTATAAATGCAGTGTCTAACTGTTGATATATGTTAAGTGTTATAGAAGAAAAATAGATGAAAACAAGATTAACAACAATTCATTGTCAGCTGTGCTGGGAAGTCATTGAACATTATGCTTCATGCTTATGATTGAGTTTAGAGTGGCTTTGCAGATCAGTGGCTCAGCAATCACACTATCACCTGCTACTTCAGTGACCAGGGTGCAGG
Organism: Neoceratodus forsteri; assembly: GCA_016271365.2. Classification (NCBI taxonomy): domain Eukaryota; kingdom Metazoa; phylum Chordata; order Ceratodontiformes; family Ceratodontidae; genus Neoceratodus; species Neoceratodus forsteri. The sequence continues at coordinate 1,555,285,058 of CM057449.1, read as the reverse complement.
TACAAACTCTGGTTACCAGAGGTCAGACTGTGGAGGGAGGCCTGAGCATCTGGAGGACTGCTCTCCTCCCTCAGGGTAAGGGGGGTCTAGACATCCCACTCAGTGGATACCACCTGGTGGAGGCCAGGTGGTAGTACAGCAGGGAGTCTCAGTGCATGGACACTTAAGCTGCATGGGTGCATGTGTGTGTGTGTGTGTGTGTGTGTGTGTGTGTGTGTGTGTGTGTGTGTGTGTGAAGGTATGCACATGCACATGTGGCATTGCACCACGTGGCCCATGGGGGAAAGCTGAAAATGAAGGATGAAAACCCCCACTGGCAGGATGACATTCCAGCCTGTCGCAGCCCCTGCACCACTGACTGAGCATGGCACCAATCTGGATGAGTACAAGGGGGGAAAGACAGCCCTCCTCCCCCTAGCCCCATAATGGGGAGGGTAATCTATGGGGGATTAATATTTCGGTAAGTCCTAGAGAAGGTGAGTGATGAGGCAGAATGGGCTGGAGCAGAATGGGGACAGAGTGACACAGGATAAAAACCTTCATTAAAAAAAGTTCAATGCTCTCTATTTTGTAGTAGCATAGTAATTTAAGGTTGAAAGGGACACATGGTCCATCACGTCCATGTCCATCCCAGCTGCCTCATACTTAGGGATGCAAACTAAAGTAATCCGTGTAAACATGGACTAATTCACTGTGATTCTCTTCCCGCTCTACTATGCAGGGTACCCGCTGATTCCCTTGGTAAGCAGAACTTTGTCCAGGCTTACCTTAAAGGCCTGTACTGTCTTCATATCCTCTGTTTCCACTGGTAGACTGTTCAGCAGATTCACCACATGCTGGGAGAAAATGTCTCCTCATGTTACTCTTGACTTTACCATATGAGTTCCAGGACATGCCCCTGCATCCTGCTGAAGGACACCAGAGCAAACATCTCTGTTTGTTTGATTTTGCTGATGTCGTTGAGTATGCAGAAGGTGAAAATCCTGTCCCCTCATAGCTCACTTTTCTCCAGGGTGAACATGTAAAGGGCATCAAACTTCTCTTCATAGATTTCGTCTCCAATACCCCTGATTATCTTAGTGGCCCTGTGTTATACTCTTGCAATAGCTTTTCTGGCCTTTATGTGTTGAGGAGTCCAGAACTTCCCACTGTGCTCAAGGTGGAGTTGAATTGGTGCCTTGAAAAGTGGCATAATTACTTTCTCAGCTCTGCTGGTCACCCACTTTAGATGCCCCCCCTTCACTCTGCCAGATGCGTTAACAGCAGTCTCACAATGCTTGTCATGCTTCAACCCCTTGACGATTGGGACCCTAAGTTTTATTTGCCTTACATTGCAGCAAGAGGTACCCTACACAGTGTATAGGTCCTACTTCTGTTTTTCTACCCAGGTCTAGCACCTTGCATTTGGCCACATTCACTCAGGGACCCAGGTTTCTGACCAATCCCCTAGCTTGTTTACAGTAGGTCTTCTTGAAATTTTCCCGTCTTAAGTCACATGATGCTTCTTGGCTAGAGTGATCACCTTTCTCGGGCTCTGAGCCTAGAACTGACTAATTGCATAATTATTTATGATGATTTAACTTATATTAGCCATCTTTAGGATTTATAGTTATTTAACTTCTGCTCGACCTGCTGGAGAGCTTTCCCTTGGGAATTACAGCTTCAGTGATGGAACTGGGGATGGTGTGTCACACCCCGCCACCTACTTCATAGAGAGACCATCGACTCAAATGTTTTAAACCTGCTACCACCTCCACAGTGAAGCCTGCTTCTCTCACTGATGCTCTTATGGTGGGGTACTTCATCCAGGAGTTCGCATTATTATACTATTTTAGCCTAGTCAACAGACATTAAAGCTATTAGGATGACAACAGAGGAGCTCACCCATCGTGTCAGTGATGTGGAAGCCAGGGTGAGATCCACGGAAGACAGGCGAAACCGATCAGAACCCGAACTAGTCTCCCTTCTGTAGAAACTGGTCAAACTTGAAAATCAGCTGGAAGACCTGGAGGGAAGTAGTAGAAGAAACAATTTGGTCATTACTGGTCTCCCTGAAAATGCCAAAGAGCAGTATTCCATTTTATTTGTGCAAACACTTTGTGAGATGATAGTAGGGCACTACCTGTCCCAACGGCCCCAAATATGTTATAGAGAGCCCATAGAGCACTCCGACTGATGCTGCCTGAAGGGGAAAGCCCCATCCATTAATCTTCAAAGTGCTAAACTTTTTGGATAAGCAGCACATTCTGATGAGGATTCATGACCTCCAGGATGCTTCTTGAGAAGGACGGCTGTGGATTTTCCAAGATTTACCCCTGGCTGTGCGGGAACGATGAGTAGCATTTCACCCAGTGATTTCCAAATTAGTAGTAGCTCAAATCTGTTTTCATTTACTATACCCAGCCCGGCTGAGGATTTTACTTGTCAGAACCTCCAAAATGTTTAACTCTGTAGAACAAGCCACTTCTGAACTGACCAGCTTATATCCAAATCTCTTCAAAAAGGCCTAATATGGTTTTGGACATACTTAGTTTTTTCAGCCAGAGTTGTTTAATTACTTTATCTTGCATGTTCAGTCTGATTTATATTACTTAGTTTATATCGACAAATTTATAACATTGCTTTTATGGTTCACCCTGTTGGCCTGAGGATTTCTTGATCTGCAGCTGTCTAAATGTTCTAAGTTCTTTCTACCAGGGTGAACTGATAAGGTTAGTCTCTGAAGGTTCATATTTCATTTGAAGTGGGGCCTTTTCTTTATTATGGAGGTTTTCTTTATTACTTTTAGGACTGTAAAGATTGTTCTAGAATAGCTGAATTTTTTTCATGAGCTTTAGATTTCCCAGTTAATCCATTATGCATAGATGACTTTACATGGCCGATGTATGGCAGGTTTGTGGTTTCTTGTGTTGCACTTCGTTATTGTACCAGCTTAGCTTCACTTCTCTTTCTTCTGCCATTTTGGCCTGGGTTGTACAGCCTTTGTTTTTATATTTGGGAAGCTTTCTACTTGCTTTATTTAATTAATTTCATTCCCTGATTTTTGCTCATGGACAACAGTGTCATGCCAGGGTTACCTTATGTTTATATTATAGTAGCTGCTAGCCATATGATTTTATTTCTTGACACTAATGAAGTCCTGTTTCCTTACTAACCACACCATATAGTTGGATCACCTTTGCTATTGTTTTTCTTTTCTTCACATGTGATGGCTAGGATGTACAGCCGTAATCTTTCTTTCTGGCACCCTTGAGCATGCCAGGTCTGAATTGGTTAATTAACCTTTAAACCCTTTTCTTTTGTTTAGTGGCAGTTTTAGTACCTACTAGCGTCATACAATGGGACCCGCAGCGTTTGTCTCACCTTGCAGGCTTAGTTTTTTTTTATCCATTGGGTTTCACTGTGTATAACCGTAGTAACTTATCTTTATGGTACATGCTGTCAGTAAGTGGGCCTGGTGTTTTATGGTTATCCACTTGTTTATGGTTCTGTTTAAATGGGCTTGCCGATATGGCTCACTTACATCAGTATGTTATCAATTGAAGAGTGCTTTTCTTTTCTCATGCCTGGTTATTTTAGTGCTGGACCTGGTTGATACCTGAAGAGATCAAAGCCTTGATTGGGATCTTTTTGTTTCCCTGTGTAGTTTGCTAAATAATGCATATTTTAGACAGCTGACACATGGTATGTACCTGGAATTATCATTATTATACACTGTTTAATAGCCTGATTCGCTTTTGCTCTTGTTAGCAACTTGTGGCCAGGAATAGTCCAAGGAAGGTTCTAGGCTTCAGTGTCTTTTCTTTTTCCTTTTATCCACTTCATTGTATTACATAGCCTTACTCTCTTTGATTTAGCTGACATAAAGACTAGGTTGTCATGATCATTCCACAGTAGCTGATTTTTCTTGGATGCTACCTTTTAGGCACTAATAGGATTAATAGTCTGAATAATATTTTCTTGTGAATGGTATGTTAGGAAAGGTAGCTTAATCTTAGTTGCTGATCTTTTTGACAGTCAACCCACTGCAGCTTATTTTTTTGGGTGACAGACGGTGGGAAGGCTGTATGAGACAGGATAGTTATTGGTTGTTTTGGCAGTTTTTCTTTCTGTTCCAAACTGATGGCAAGATTGCAATTTTTAGTTGGACAGTTATGGGTATGGGCAGGATGGGTAGAGCTGAGGTTGAAATCACCACTGACCTAGTGCTTTTGAAGGTGCAGTAGCTGGGAACAGGGAACTGTTGGGGATTCTATTATAACTTAAGGGGGTTTGATTTCAGTTTTGGGAGGAGGAGGATGAGGTTTGGAATTGTTGGACTGTTTGGTCATTTGGGTTTGTTGGGGGGGTGGTAAAATAACAGAAGGTGCAGCAGTAATATTGTTGAACATTATGAGCATAGAATAGTTTAAGGGACATCACTTATATATTGATGGCTTTGATGATTAAAATGACTACTAATATAATGTATGCTTCTTGGAATGTGAAAGGTGCTTGCTCCAATATTGTGAGATATCGGATTATTAACCATTTGAGACATTTAAAGTATAATATTATATTTATTCAGGAAAATCATGTGTTAGCATCAGAAGGTAACCTTTCTTGTAGGGAATATATTGGTCAAGTATTTGTTACTGGTGACAACACCCTAAAAAATAGGGTAGCCATTCTGATCCATAAAAACACAAATTTCAAGCTAACTCAGAGTCTCGAAGATCCAAAAGGTAGATACCTTTTTGTACAATGGCAGTTAGGTCATACTGCAATTGTACTGGGCAGTGTGTATGGACCTAACTTGAAGTCACCTTCATTTTTTATTAAACTCCCTGCTTCTTTGGCTCCCTTTCTTTCTTTTCCTATTGTGATAGGCGGGGACTGAAATGTTTCATTTACCCAAGATTTAGATAGGACAGGTTGGCACAATCTGGTTTAACACAAGAACAACGTGCATTAAGGGACATGATGGATTCCTTGGGATTGTGTGACCCTTGGCGTGTCTTATTTCCCTCTTCAAAGAATACAGAATATATGTACCTTATTGTACAAGAGCAATTAGATAATATTGCAGTTGCATTGGGCTGGGTGTATGGGTCTAACATGGAGTCACCTTCGTTTTTTTTTATTAAACTTGCTGTTACTTTGGCTCCCTTTCTTTCTCTTCCTATTGTGATAGGCAGGGACTAGAATGTTTCCTTTACCCAAGATTTAAATAGGACAAATCAGCTACATGCTGGTTTAACACCAGGACCATGTGCATTAAGAGACATGGTGGATTCCTCGGGATTGTGTGCTCCTTGACCTATCTTATTTCCCGCATCAAAATAATACACTTATTTTTAGGCAGCCCATGGTACTTTGTGTAGAACTGATTATAGTCAGATTAGCCAATGCCCCTTGTATGGTATACATACTTGTGGAATAGTTCCTAAAATCCTTTTGGATCATTCCCTGGTATGGATACAACATAGCTTTGCATCGGGGATAGGCAGAGATAAAATATGAAAGTTTAATAACCAATTGCTGAAAGATGATCACATTGTTAAGATCAAGGATCAGATAGGGGCTTTAGATTCTTCATAATGTAGGTACTGTTAATTGGGTCAACACAGCATGGGGCACTTTGAAATGTTTTATTTGAGGAGAGTTTATTCGGTTAGCTACTAAGCAGAAAAATCAAAGGGATAGGGTGGTGTCCAAACTTTTACACTGTTTCAGGGAACTAGAATGTCAGCTTATTCCAAGAACCTCAGAAGAGTTTAAACTTGAACTGACCCTTCTCTGGGATAGATATTTTATTTTAGTCTTTGGTAACCAGGTAAGGCCCAGTAGGCACAAGTGCCTTGTTTTCAGGGGTGACCTGGGAGCACTCTGAAGTTAAGTGACTTGCTCAGAGTCAGGGCTGCAGCTATGAATTTTGGGGCCCCGGACAAGTCACTTGAAATGGGCCCACATTTCCCAAACCAGCTAATGCCAGGGGTAATGCCAGCTCCTCAGGTGGGCCCCACCTGAGCTCAGGGCTTCCCCACTTCCCCCCCATCTACTGTGGCCCTGCTCAGAGTCACACAGTATGCAAGTGAAGGTAGTGAGAATCAAACTCAGGTCTAGTCTGCTGGATATACCAAGCTCATTCATGCCTTGTTCCTCTAACCTCTAGGCTATACTGCCAGCCCATATGCTGAGCTACTATGGGAGAAAGCTGAATACTCTATTTTTAAAGCACATTCTACTTATATTGATCAAGATGAGAAGGCTGGCAGCCTTATGTGCACTACATCTTTGGAAAAATTAGGCATCCCATATTATGTCAGGTATCTGATCAGAGGTGGATAATTCTATAAAAACCTCCCCTAGGGGCTTTACAAGAAAATTTGGAAGGTTTTACAATTCTCTTTACAGACCCATGCCTAATCCACCATCTCTTCAAGAAATACAAGCCTATCCAGCTGATGTGATTCTTCCTACTTTGTCATCTGAACAACAGACTATTTTGATGAGGCCCTTATCACAACAGGAATTGTTAGAAGCAATCTCAGCTTTATCACCTAACAAAACTCCAGGGCCTGATGGCATCATGGCCAATTTCTATAAAACCTTTGCAAGTGAATTAACCCCATTATTGGATCATTTTTTACTGACATTTATACCCACAGGTTAACGGATAGTACTTTGCTAGAGGCTATGATCGTATTATTGCCTAAATCAGGAAAATTCCCCTATAAAGTTATTAATTATTGTCCAACTTCATTAGTGAATTATGATGTTAGAATACTGGCCAAAATCTTAGCTGCATGGATCAACAAGGTATGGGCAGGTTTAATATGCCAAGAACAAGTTGGCTTTATGCCAACTTGATTCTCAGTTGCTCATTTATGAAAACTGGTTCCTATTTTCTCCTTGTCAGAGACCCCAGCATTCCTGAGGCCCTGGTCTCTCTGGATGTGGAGAAAGCATTTTGACAGAGTTAATTGGACCTTCTTATTTGCCACTCTTGAGAAATTTGGCTTCCCATCAGAATTTATTCAGTGGACTAAAATTTTGTTTTCTTGTCAAAGTGCGAAAATTTATTGCAATGCTGTTCTTTCCTCACCATTCAGGTTGTTTTCCAGAACTAGACAAGGGTGTCTCTTATCTCCCGTACTGTTTCATTTATATTTTGAACCCCCTTTTACAAAAATTGAAAACAAATCCCCTTCTTACAGATGTGAATATTGGAACTAAACATTTGCAGTTCTCCATGTATATGGATGACATACTTTTGCATATCACCTATTCTATGTCTCTGTACTGGCTGCCTTGACAGCTGTTAAGGAATATGATCACTTTTCTAACTACCAACTTAACATAGACAATACACTGGTTTTACCACTAAATGCAGGTGTTTTTAAAGCTGATATTATAACCATGTGGCTGACTTGAACTCTGGAATAACTTAAAAATTTGGGTATTCAGTGAACTAGAAGCTTAGCTCAACTTAAAAAGGCTAATTTAGAGGATCTGTTGGCTATCATTAAGCTAGAGTTTGATAGGTGGAAGTCCTTCTCTTTAACGCTATGAGGCAGGATAAATATAGTCAAGATGAATGTTCTTCCCCCATTTGTTTTACCCTCTTAACTTACTTAGCATTTATTTACCATTATCATAGTTAAGAAAATCCAGACACTGATCTCTGATTTAATTTGGATGGGCAAACTTACAATAAATTAGCAGCTCCTAAGGTACTACTGTAGGTGGTCTCCATCTCCTTCATTTTATTATTTATAATATAGCTGGTCATGTCAGTAAATATTTTAGCTGGCCTGTGAAGAAGGTCAATGATGTAGGATCCTCCTATGCCCCAATTGGTTCCATGTCATAATGGTGATCGCAAAACAGTGATCACCATTAGAGTGAGTGTACATCACTAAAAAGCACTACAGCAATGTACACTTCATGGCAACAACACATCTGGCAAGTTAAAATAGTATTTATGCAGTGGGCTTTGCCCCCCCCCCCACACCCCTGATTTAAAATAACCAACTCCAGAGGGGTGCATGTTGGGGATGGGGAGACAGTCTGAAAAAAAAAAAAAACATTATGGCAGCAGTAAAATATTCCCTGGTCTCCAGCCCTGAACTCAGTACCTGCTGTACTGAAGCTAGCCACCCTCACCACCACACCACACAGCTAGCATGGCACACTACCCTATACAAACCTTCTTGCCTATCTCTCCCCTTCTCTTCCCTATCTCTCCCCTTCCAGTCACCCTCCCTCACTCATCCATACTCTCGCTTGCACATTCCATCACTGCCCTTACAGGGTAGCCCAACAGGGTAGTGCTGTAAATGAGTCTCTCTTTTGACAGTCACTCATTTACAGTTGCTCTCATCTCTGGATACCACTCCAATTTAGATTGAAACAGAGAGGAAGCAAATTAAGTGTCTGGGCTTCTCATCCTCTGCCATGCTGTTTCTCTCCCCTAAGGTGTTAACAAAAGATCTCTGAGATGCAGTGTTAGATACATCTCTCAAAGTTCACACACAGCTAGGCAGACTGATGAAGTACAATTTCACTAAGGGTATTTCCCAGCCACTTTTCAACAACCCTAATTTTAAGGTGGGAGGTTCACTGTTTAAGAGAGAATGGCTATCTCAACTCAGGACTGCCACGATGTGCACATTGCTATGGGATAAAACAAATTAAAACCATATTCTGACATTATTTGATTATGTAATTTAGACTATAAATCTGTTTTAAATTACTTCAGCTGAAACATATATTTTTGGCACAGTTAGGTTCTCCACCTTGAAATATTAATCAACTGGAGCTCCTGCAATCAGCTGTAGAACAGTCTATCAGCTGCATGCAGTGTCACAACTATAGTATACCGCTTAATATTAGTTACAATTTATCGTGATATCAATGGAGAATACTACTTTTGGAAAAGTGTCTTCCACAAGCGTAATTTTCAGTGGATACTGCCATTGATAAATTATGTCTTATCCAGTTCCATATTTTGAATAATCTTTACTTTACACCCCAAAAATTAGTTAAGATGGGTCAATTAGGTTCCTATCACTGTACCAGATGTGGTCAAGCAGAAGGTACCTTAGTTCACATCTTTTGGGAGTGTAGATCAGTTAAAAGTTTAGGGGAAATGATTAAATCACAGGCAGACCCCCTCTTAGGACAAGACGAGGCTTTTACCCCTAAAATTTGCATTATATGCGACTGTAGAGGGATTCCCATGAAAGACAGGACATACCACATTACGATGATATTTTTATCAGTCAAACATATAGTTCTTCAGCATTGGTTACATCAGAAGCCTATTTCATATCAAGAATGGTTGCAAGAATTACTGTTTAATCTTCTCCTTGAGTGAATGACAGTGAGCGTTCATAATAGACCTAAGTCATAGACCCTATACATGATTTAACTTGGTTATGGAGCAGCATCAATTCAGCTACTGTTTTTTTGTACTCCTTTTCTCTCTAACCATTATTTATTTTTAATTTTTTGACCTGTGCTGTATGTTCCTTATTCATCCTGTATGTGGTCATTGTATGCTTTCTGTTTTGAGCATTGATCCACTTCACTATGCTGGGGGTGTGTCTTTGTTTTCTATGTATTGTTATATGTTGTTTTGTATCTTGTTACAGTATTATGAAAAACAAAATAAATTAAATTTCAAAAAAGAAATTTGCCCTGTCCTCAAAGGAGTCTACCAGCAGGGCCAACTTAATGTCACTGTAGCCTGCTGGAGACCACAACAAAATTTCTTCAGTAAACTTGTATTTTATTAATTAAATGAACATTAACGGTGACATAATTACCCTCTTTTTTTAAGTAACACCAGAGATACCACAAGTAAACTAACTGATTTAGAATGCCAAAATGAGTATTTATGGGTTGCAATTGATGTGGAGACTTTGTATTCTTCTGTTAAGCATGAGGATGGTATCAGGGCAAGCAGATTTGTCTTAGAAAACAATGAATTCAGCAGCTTGACCCCAATTGAATTTATTCTGAAAGTACTAGAATTTGTTCTGTATCACAATGTATTTGAATTTAATGATGATTTTTATCTGCAAACCTATGATACTGTGATGGGGGCCGTTATGGCCCCATCATATGCCAATCTATTTTTAGGCCACTGGGAACTTGCAACAGTACAAAATGCAATAGTCAATCCACACTATAACAACATAGTCAAGTGGTTTAGATATACTGATGGCTGTTTATGCATTTGGAAAAGCAGTGAAGAGTCTGCAAAGGAGTTTGTTGGATGCTTAAACAGAAATAACCTGAACCTAAAATTCACCAGCAAGACAGGCAAATCAAGCACTGTCTTCTTGGACATTACATTGAAGGGAGATGTTATCACACAGAAGGTCTCCACCAAAGGGTTTAGAAAGACTACAGAACCAAATGCATTGTTACGGTATAAAAGTGTCCATCTGAAGAGTCTAAAGATGCAGTTCCAATTAGTCAGATGTTGCGCATTTGCAGAAATTGCACTGAAAGAACGGATTTTGATGTACAGGCATCTGAGCTGGAAAAAAGGTTGCTACAGAGGGGGTCCAATAAGAAATTGGTGCAAAAAGCATATGATGATGATAAAAATAAAAACCTAAAGGATCTAGTGGAAAGACAAAGTGATGCTAGAAGGAAAAGAAGCGAATGGGGACCAGTTATTTTTCCACTGAATTTAACAATATGGCTGTTTCAATTGGAAATATAATATGGAAGAATTGGCCCATATTAATAGGAGATAGTGTGGTGGGGGACCAGTAGGAGCCACTCTGAGGGAAACCTTTAGGAGGGCACTGAACATACAGGACGAGGTTACACACAGCCAGTTCCGATGCAAAAAAGAAACCACACAGACTACATGGCTACCCACAAGGCCATCCGGGAACTATAAGTGTGCAAGATGCAACATTTGTCAGTACGTGGTCATTGGCAAGAATTTAGGGGCATTTAAAGGTAACTTCCGTATAAAAATCAGAGAACTTATAACCTGAACACAACTTTTGCTGTGTACTGTACCTATTGTGGTGTACCAGTGAACTTGGCTATGTAGGGAAAACAGTCCAAACCCTAAAGGAACGTGTGCAGGAACACATTGGATCCATCATAAATGGGAGACTAGACAAACTAATAGGGAGGCATTTTGTAGAGAAAGACAACAGTAAACCAGAGGATTTTAGATTTATGGGAATAGAAACAGTTACATGTGGAAATAGAGGAGGAGACAGGCAGAATTGCCTACTCCAAAGAGAAGGATACTAGACTTACAAACTAAACACAGTTAATCTGGATAGATTAAATGAACAGTTACATCTGAAACCATACTTAAAAGGAAATATGTAACAGTAACCTTTTTACCCCAGGTACACTACAACATTAGCCGATGAGTGCCATCCACTACTTCTCACATACTCTCTCATCCCAGTTCCCTATATCCACCCTCAGCAAGTATCTAGTAGTAGTTGCATCATATTTTAACCATTTTTTGATATCTAAACAAGTAAAGTACAAGTGTATGTGTCCTTATCCCACAAGGTGGCCTTAAAGTACTGCCTGTTAAATTTTTATACCTAAACCCATGCTCCAGCAACCCCCCAAAACACACACACACACACACATGATTTCCCTTTTCATTGATACTGACAAACCATATAAGCAGTGGAAATAGGATGCACCCTATCAAAGGAGTGCTCCAGCACTTTACTTTTTCAAATGATTTAGTTTGTCAGTAACTTAGGAAAAAGATGAAGGTCTCAATAAATTAATAAATAAATAACAGGTGTCTTTTTTTGATCTCGCCATGCAGGATCTAGTGTGCCCAAAAGCAACAGAGGATTAGGAAATGCTATAACCATGTCACTTATTTACTGGTGGATCCCCAGGAGAAGTCCATTGGAAATATGGGTGATCACAAGTGCGACATCATTAATTTGGATGTTGGCGTATTACTACAGTAAATGTATTAAGAAGTAATTCAATTGATTATTAAAAATAATCTTTTTCATGTTTATTTCTATTTTATTAAAAAAAATGCTGCAATTTGTCCCATAGATTAACAAAATATATATACAGCTTAACATAAATTCCTTCTGTCAGCAACATTATTACAAGTCAATGTGGAATGAAATGTTGACTCACATGTTCTTATTTTTTTAATTTTCTAATTTCTGTATAAAATAAAATGTATGTTTGTGATTAAATTAATGATGTCATCATGTGGGGACTATAAAAAGGTGAAAATGTCTCTAAGAACCCACCTCCTGATGAAGCTTTACTAGGAGGTGAAGCGCAGGGGTACAGTGTTTGTTAAACACCGGCTATGGCAGTTAATGTTCATTTAATTAATAAAATGCAAGTTTACTGAAGAAATTTTGGTCTGGCCATAATTCCATTGGCTTGGAGTGCATTCTAGTATTGGGACTGAACATATTTTGGGAGCTAGCAACTCTTGGTCTGCACCCAGCTTCTCTGTTTCAATGGGGCATGGAAACCTACTGAATGGTGGAGACCCCAACAGCAGTGGCCTTAGCAGCAGTCCCTGAGGAGCACCATGGAGTATAATTCTCCACCTGAAGTAGTGCCCATCCGCTGCCACCCTTTGCTTCCTGCCCCAAAGTCAGTTAGAAATCCACTTTGAGTATGTCTCATGTAGCTGCACTGCTGTACTTTGTCCCAATGCTTGTTATGTGACAGTATCTATAACCTTGCTGAAGTCCAGATACATTGCATCTGCAGCATGGTCCCTGTCCACCTCCCTGGTGGTCAGTCACTCAAGGATTGTGCTCAAGTTGGTTTGACATGATCTGCTTCTCATGAAGCCATTATGAGAGGCAGCAGAAACCCTGGCCTCAATCAAGTGCTCCATTTTATTATCTTCGATAATGGCTTCCAAGACCTCGCCCAGCAATAATGGCAGACTGACTGACTTGTAGTTACCCGGGTCCAACGATTTCATTTTATTTTAGTTGTTTTTGAAGGAAAGTGACCTGGGACAAGTCCATTTGCAGCCACACGTGGGATCACAAATGAAAATAAATGGCATAGTATATTTGAAATGAACATTGTACAATGACATAAACATGTAAATGACATTCATTTAAGAACAAGCACTGCCAGTTTGCTGAAATAAATAATTGTGTGGTTTCATCTCAAATATCTGTTTATATGGTGATGTACCAGTATCAAAAGGCAAAACATTCAAACATTTCACTTAATATCAAGAAATTTTTTTTCCCCACAGATTTTGTTGTACATAGATCCTCCTACTACTACTTGGTGGTAGTTTGCTTTCTTGCTGAAAGAAAACTTGCTCACACCTAAATACAGTTAAACAATTGCTCTGGTTTCTCCACTGTTACAGCATGATGAATCAATATGTAAAGATTTTTTAGTGTCGTGACAGCAGGCAGTAGGATCTGTAGGTACATGTACAGTGTATAATGATGTGTTCTGCTGTGGGCAAATTTTGCGAATTACAAATGTTGTTAAAGGCAACCGTATATTTACTAAAGGCTGAATGTGGTACCTTGTACAAAAGGTACTGTAACTTCCATTCATCGAGTATGGGAAGTAACACTTGTATTGCCAGCAGGATTCTTATTTCTTACAATAGATTCTCTTTGTGGGGATACAACTATTTTAATTTCTGTTTAACTTTTTAAGAAGCATAGGTAAAATGAGGTTCAAAACTTAACTTGCTGTCTAAATGAACTCTTGAGTATTTTAATGATGATTTTTTGCTCTGTTAGTTGACCTGCACCTCTTCTGGTAGTTTTTAAACAATCACGTTTTTTAATTTTTTGTTAACCAGGTGCCTGTTTTCAAGAGTGACCTGGGAGTACTGTGGTGGTTAAGTGACTTGCTCAGAGTTGCACAGTATGCAGGTGGAGGTTGTGGTAATCAAACCTGGGTGTGCTGGATGTACCAAGATCAGTCACAGCTCCTTACTTTTACCTCTAGGCTATAATGCCAGCCCCAAATTTTTGTTAACATTTGTTGAGTTCCAAATACAGTACTATTCTGTGTGTGTGTGTGTGTGTTTTGTTTTGTTTTTTTGTCAATCAGTGTAAGTTTCTGATTGAGCAACTAAGGTTAAGGTTTTGTTGTAGTAACTGTTGTACTTCTCTACAAGTTTGACCAAAACAATAGGTTACTGTATTGCCCATGTGCATCTATGTGTTTATTGTACTGCAGACATTTGAAAATTTATTTACAAACATACTACAGAAAAAAAAGTAAAGGCCTCCCCATACTGAAGGACCCACAAGGTAGCATGCTCACTCAGTAGATGCTGTCTGAAAAGGCAAATGCTGTCACCAGCTCCACAAAAAGCCAGAGCACACTTTATAGCTGTAACAAGTGCCAAAAGCTTTTATTACAAAATTACTAAAAACCTCAGACACACACCAACAAGTCACATCCCCGGGGACATGGTTTATTGCTCTGTGCCTGTGGTTTAGAGTAATTATGTCATAATGCTTTTTGTACTTGTCACAGCTATAAAGTGTGTGCTGAACCAGTACTGAACCCTGGGGAACAAGGTGTTTTTTACAGATTATCTGATTTAGCATTTTCAGTTTTGACAACCTTGACCCTTCTTGGAGATGGGCACAACATTGATCACTATCCAGTCATCACACCTGTCTAGAAACATTCCTCAAAGATTGCAGCAAGTGGCCCTGCCAATTGTTCCCTCAGCTCCACAATGACCTGTGTTTATCCCATTTGCCCCTTGGGACTTACCTAGCTTTATCTGCCACAGAGTCAGCCACAAGGGCAGGTGTGATGTCTGTCAGTTTCACTGTGGCAACCTCTAATGTAATAGGCCCTCCCAATGAGCCCCTCCCCAACCTAGTACCACCACCACCACCTCCTCGGGCTCCTTGGTGAGGAAATTGACATGCAGAATTCACCAGCAGAAAAGGGCACTTGGCCATTCATAGCTACCCAGTCTTACCTATCTATTGTAGAATGTACACTAGTGGCTCTTTACATCTCTTCTCCCCCGGCCCTTGATATGATAGTTATATATGCCATTCACAGAGAGTTCAGGTACAAATAATAGCTATTTTATTCAAAAGGAAATAGAGGACTCCAGTGGATAAAGATAACATGCCAAACTGTGGCCGATGAATGGCCTTATTTTAATGCACCAACAGTGAAATTAATAATATTGAAGAGTATTTGACTACATGGTATACATGTGAGACACGAAGGCAATTTCCCTGAGAGGTGGATTTTCCACGAAGCAATGGGGCACAGAAATGTTATGTATGGCCAGTGAAATTCAAAGAATTTTTTGTGACCAATTTTATTTGGTGAGTGAGCCCCATTTGTATTCTATATGATTTTAACCAAGCTCATGTATCTGTACAACTCATTTCTGAATCACCAACAACAGTATTTGCACAGACCACTTCTTTTAGCAGTTTATTTCACCCTTTCACAACCCTTGCTGCAAAAGAAAGCTTCTTGTATTCCTCTTAAGTTTGCAACCTGCTGGCTTCATAAAATTACCCTTGATGTTTGAGGCCCCACTCAGTTTAAACAACTCCCCACTGTCCATCTTTTTAACCCGGCGGAGGTATTAGTAAATTTCAATCATGTCCATTCTCTCCTTTCTTGCCAAGAGAGTGTACATGTCTTAGTCCTTCAGTCTCTACTTGTAAGTTCTTCCCTGCTGTCTCTGGTTCATCTTGGTTCCCTCCTCTGTACCACATCCACTCAAATCCTATTCTTCCTCAAGTGTGGTTTCCAAAACTGCACACAGTATTCCAGCTGAAGATGAACAAATGGCCTATACAGCAGCAGAAGCACCTGTCTTCACCAGCTGCTGATCCACTTTTCTAGGCACCCCAATGTGATATTTGCCTTTCCCACTGTTCTGTTGTACTGTGCTGTTGTCTTTAGAGTGTCTGAAACTATTATCTTAAGTCCCTTTCTTCTGTTGTGCTTTCCACTGAACAATTTATTTTTTGTTTTCATTATTTTTTTGTCTGGCTACCCCATACCTCCATTCAGAGGTCAGCCCTGCCCTGCCTGCCATCCACCCATCCCCAGGCTTAACCCCTGGGTAGGGCTGCGGACAGGCTCCCACTTCCAACTGATACTGTTATCAAGCCCCGGCTTATCCCCCAGGTTGGGGTCACAGGAGCAGGACTCCCCCCGACAGACATTGATGGCAGTGGAGATGGCAGCAAAAAGGGTGTCATGCCCCGTGGGCTGGGTTTTTTTCATGAATGCTGGATCCCTCTGGGGTGGGAACATGCAATGACATCCAGCTCACCCCCTTCAAGTAATGGTGCTGGCCACAGCAGTAGCCCCAGCTTCTTCCAGGGGTCCATAAAGCACCGGGCACTTTTCCCCACTCCCCCCCGGAGAAGAAGAGCAGTCCCCAGGATGCTCGATCCTTCTCCAGCTGGCCATCTCTCTGACTCCCGAGTCTGTCACTGAACCTGGGATGTCAGCACTGCAAAGCGAATGCCTTGCCACTGTGCCTGCAGGCTGGTCTTCCGCTGAACAATTTAAAAAAATATTCATTCAGCATCTCAGCTATGACCCCTGGGATCTTCATAGGTTGCCCCCCCTTCCCCTGTTTTCAGGGGATCAATCTGCTCTTTCAACCTCCTCCTTCCCTTTATATACTGGATGAAAGCTTGGTGTTGTCTCCAGCTCCTGCTGCTATCCTTGCTTACTTTCTTAATTCTGATCTTAATGTTCTTCAAGGCTGTTCTGTACTTCTCACTGTCCTGGAAGTACTCTATCTCTATCTAATGGTCTTAAATCTTCTTTTTGTTCAAGATCAGTTGCCTTGTGTCCTTAATAAGCCAGGAGCATTTTCCTGGTCTTTTTCCCCCTATTTCATACAGAGATGAAACATCTGCTAGTGCTTCAAGCACCTCATGTAAAGGAGTAGTATACCCAGAATCGAAAAAAAAAAATCATGCAGTTCACAGTGCTGTTCTCAGTGTGACTATTCCTGTTGTTCTTTACACAGCTTCTGTGTGAAGGTTTTTTTTGCTGTTTTTCTCTGGACATTTTATGGCCTGTGGAGGTCACCACACAGACTTGTCGTAGGAGCCTGCAATTCCCAAGAATGTCCCAGAATGCTTTTGTGAATGACGTCTAGAGGACCATCATGCATCAAAACAAGAACTCTGCAGATACTAGGGGAAAAACTCTCCCCCTCACATGCATTTCTTATCTGGTTGTTGTAATCTGTTTCTCCTGATGTGCTGCCCTCCCTCCTATTTTCCATAAGAACCCTCTATAAGTCCCCCAACTACTCCCCATTTGCTGCCCTCCCTTCTGACTGCCTTCCTCCCTCACCCCTACTGTGACAATGCTATCTAAGCCCCCCAACCAGCCTGAAGATGCTGCCCTCCCTCCTGAATGTCTTCCTTCTTTCCAGGGGGGGTAACAGCCGTCTCCAACTGCCCCAATGTGCTGCTCCCCTAGCAACTGTCATCTTCTCTGAAGCATGAGAAATAGAACACCAGATGCTTCTCAATGTGTATGTGCTACCCCTTTTAAAGCTGCCAGTTCTTCCTGTAACTCGTGCGTACATGATTTTTTAATTTTCTATGGCATAGTAAACAAGCATTTGTCAATGCTGAACGTTCGCTTGCAGGTATTTGCAGTGGTGTTTGGCATGTATGGTGCTTTACCCTAATGCCCTGTGTGATTGCTGGTATTTGCACAATAAATTGTCAGCATGACCTTTTTGTTACCCCCATTGTGCACTACATAGGCGGAAACACGTTTTGGGCAGGATGTGAAAAATGACAGCTGTACTGCTCATAAGGAAGTGTGGTAAAATGCCAATGTTGAAAATCTGGGTGGAAATATTGAAAATTGCAAACCTGCGAGGCATGGGAACAGTGCTACTGCCATGTAAAACAGTCATTTTAGAATTTTTTCACCAAATTTTCAACATTGCCATTTTAAAACCTCTGCTAATGAACAGTGTCACTGTGATTTTCTTACTGTGTCCCATACATTGATTTCGCACACCGACTGCGCCATTGTGCACTACATGGGGAAGACGTTTTGGGCAGGATGTGAAAAATGACAGCTGTACTGCTCATAAGGAGGTGTAGTAAAATGGCAATGTTGAAAATCTGGAATGAAAATATTGAAATTCGCCAACTTCGACGTGCGTGGAACTGCATAATGCTGCCTTCGTAAAACAGTTATTTGTAAGAATTTTTTCGCCAAATTTTCAACATAGCCATTTTAAGATCTCTGCTCATGAACAGTGACACTGTGATTTTCTTAATGTGTCCCATACACTGAGTTCCAACACCGACTGTGCCATTGTGCGCTACATGGGCGGAAACACGTTTTGGGCAAGATGTGAAAAATGACAGCTGCAGTGCTCATAAGGAGGTGTGGTAAAATGGCAATGTTGAAAATCTGGAGTGAAAATATTGAAAATCCATAAACTTACGAGCGTGTGTAGGAACTGCGCAACTCAAACTCATAAAACAGTCATTTTTAGGAATTTTTTCACCAAATTTTCAACATAGCCATTTTAAGATCTCTGCTCATGAACAGTGACACTGTGATTTTCTTAATGTGTCCCATACACTGAGTTCGCACACCGACGGCGCCATTGTGCGCTACATGGGTGGAAACACATTTTGGGTGAGATGTGAAAAATGACAGCTGTACAACTCATAAGAAGGTGTGATAAAATGGCAATGTTGAAAATCTGGAGTTAAAATATTGAAAATTCACGAACTTACAAGCCTGCATAGGAACTGAGCATACGCTAGTAAAACAATCATTTTTTCTCCATTAACATTTTATTTATTTTAAGCAGAGATTAATCCAAGGAGAACAAATGATAAGTAAACATACATCCAGATTATAAGGTTCTCATTACAGACAAAGTGAATGTTACTCTGCCAAAACTCCCCCCAAAAAACCTACAAAACAAAAAACAATACTCCCTGAAACATCCTGCCCCCGTCTTTACTTTCTACTCCGACCGAGGCACTAGGAAATAAATTATAACAAAAATAAAGAAAGAAACCGGGTGAGATCAAAATTAGCCTAGATAACAAGCATAAAACAAGGACCAAATCCTGTCAAAAAGGGGCAATTGATTATGCAGGGTAGCTATCATTCTCTCAGTTCTTAAGAAAGCCAGAAGCTCTGCTAGCCATTCGGAATAAGAAAGACGCATCTTATCCTTCCAATGGCGAAGGACTAACTTTTTGACTATAACAGAAATCAAGGCCATGTAATATTTCCTATTCCTGATCGGGAAAGCCGTCATTTCCCCCAACAGATAGACTTCGGATCTAAACATCTCATCCAGGCCTAATAGGGGATCTAATTTATTTTTAATCTCCTGCCATAGTGGAGCAACTTTGGGACATTCCCAAAAAATATGTAAGAGGTTCCCTGCATCACCCTGACATCTAAAACATTTGGGATCCCTTAGCAGCTCCAAATCCTTTAACTTCTGGGGGGAATAATAAATATTGTGCAATACCTTAAATTGTATGAGCCTCAATTGATCATGTCGAATATACTTGTGGCATGCATGCCATATCCCCGACCAGTCTAGAACAATATTAGGGAATACATCAGCCCAATAAGAACATGGGGCAAAGTTTACTGGGTATGCCCAATGAAATAAGACAGAATAAATCTTGGAGATCGTATGAGGAATTCCTATCAATGGGCATATATTAGACAAGAACAAGATCTGGGAAGACTGTTCAACCCTCCCTCCAAGCTTCTGAAGCAATACATGCCTAAGCTGATAGACCTTGAAAATATCCTTAGAGGTTAAATTAAATCTATTTATCATTGTGAGAGCAGGAATTAAATCACCTTCCACACTAAAAAAATCCTTGAGGGAGCAGTCCACTGGTATTTTCAATCACCCTGATTTAATGGTATTATTATCGATCAAAAACCGTGGGTTCCCCCATACCGGTTGTTCCCAATCTTTGATATGCTTGTATTTGAGAAACCCACAAAGCTGATTATGGGCTCTCACCGCCAGCCCTATAGGGGATCTTTTCAACAAGGAAGGAAGTGTTTTGGGTGTCAGATAAAAAAGGGCTACGGGATTGATAGCACATTTCATAATAAGAGCCATTTCAATTTTCACCCACAAAGGAACATAATCAGATGTGGACAAGGAGTCCTCATCTAAAGCCCACCTTCCATACTTACTCAATTGGGCCGACCAGAAATAGAGACCAAAATGGGGTAGTCTTAGTCCACCAACTGATTTAGGAGCCGCTAGTTTATGGTAGGCCATTCTGGACTTTTTATGATTCCAAACAAAATCAGCAATCATGACATGGAGTTTTTAAACCAGGACGTAGGAAGGAAAATATCTAACCTACTCAACGGGTAAAGAGTCTCAGAAATATGTTCATTTTATTATATTTATCCTCCCCAAAGAGATATAGGGAGTTTAACCCACCTTTTGAGGTCTAGGTCAATAGTATGAACCAGGGAGTCTAAATTTAACTGGCGCGTCAGAACACTTCTTGTCAAGAAGACCCAAATATTTAAGGCGTTCAGGACTCCACTCCAACCCTAATTCCGTTATTTCCCATTTGAATATCCTGTTATTAAGGGGATAAACCACCATTTTGTCCTGATTAAGCTTATAATTTGCTACCAAACTAAAATGGTTAATTAGGTTTAACAGGCTTGGAATAGATCTGGCCGGCCTTGAAACGTATACCAGAAGGTCATCTGCATATGCAGTGACTTTGATTGGTAGTCCCAGTATCTTAATCCCCTCTATTTCATTAGCCTGAACCATTTTCCTGATCAATGGCTCCAAATATAAATTAAATAACAAGGGGGATAAAGGACATCCCTGCCTTGTACCAACATAAAGCTGAAATGGAGAGGAGATAGCTCCATTACAAGTGACCCTGGCGGAAGGATTGAATAGAGCGCTTAAGCCAATCCACAAATATATCCGGAAACCAAACCTTTTCATAGTCTCAAACAGGAAACCCCAATAAACCCTATCAAAAGGCCTTCTCGGCGTCCAAGGAGACCAAAGCCATCGGAGATTGGTCTCCTCGGAAACCGAGAAGACGTGTGCCAATGTCCTGAAATGGTCAACCGAGGACCTGCCCTTCATAAACCCCACCTGCTTGCTACCTATTAATTTAGGTAATATTCTGTTAATACGATCAGCTAGTTATTTGGCTAGTATTTTTAAATCACAGTTCAGTAATGAAATAGGCCTATAACTAGCCGGATCAGTAGCAGGTCTATTGGGTTTAAGGATTAGGACTATAAGCGCCTCCGAAAGTAGTCTGTCTGTCTCCTGCCCAGAGAGAACGTATCAAAATAACCTGAGAAGGAAAGGAGCTAGCTGGGAAGAAAACTTCTTATAAAAATTGGACGAGAACCCGTCAGGACCCGGTGTTTTATCTGAGGATAAATTCCTAATAGCCAGTTCTATTTCATCTTGAGTTATATCAGCAATGAGAAAATTCCTGTCAGCCTCATAAAACAGTCATTTTTTGGAATTTTTGCACCAAATTTTCAACATGGAGTTTTTGGTACCCTTTCTCATGAATGATGTCACTGTCATGGTGTTATTCAAGGCCGAAGGGTGATTTTGCGCAGTGACTGCGCAGTGCCTGCGAAATCACCCTTCAGGCCTGAATAATGCCATGACAGTGACATCGTTCATGAGAAGGCATCCCAAAAACCCCATGTTGAAAATTTGTAAAATTCCAAAAATGACTGAGATATTCTAATAAATTTGAAACCCCTATCTAGCCCATTATACAGCTTACCGGCATTTCCTCAGTTCGCGGTTGGCTTTGAAAGTGCAGACATGTTCCCAGTCCACCGAAGATAAATCGGCGCCGGGTCTGGAGTAAGTATGGGGTGAGGGGGTGTGGGGAAAACTGGAGTGCGCGAGTGGGTAGATGCGGGTTGTGGGAGAGGGGCATGAAGACTCGCTGTGGGACCGTTTTTATTTTACAGGTTAAAAAAGAACGACGTGGGACGTTTGCCCACGCTGGGGTGGGCTCAGCGTGGCAGAAGACTGGAGGGGCCAAGGAGCCGATGGGATTGGGCACCCCGTCGACCAAAACGGCAGCGAATGTTTGCCGCGCTGGGGTGGGCTCCCAGGCGTGGCAGCAGGGTCAGCTTTGGGGGGCCGTGGAGCCGACGAAGTTAGGGCCCCCGTCCGGCAAACCACTTTGCCATGCTGGGGTGGGCTCCCAGGGTGGCACGAAAGCTTTGAGGGGGTGGCATGATGCGCGCAGTGGGGGGAGTGCGTGATGCAAGGGGGGACGGCGGCTGGCGCTCAGTATGGCAGCAGTGCTTTCCTTTGAAGCAGAGGAACACTGCTGTCATACTGAGCTCCTGCACCCATTGGTGCAGGACCGCCACGCCTGCTCAAGGGAGCAGTGCATTGGATGGGAGAGGCACACCTCCAAGTCTGCTACTCTTCCAAAACGTTCCTTGCGCATGCGCGCAAGCGAACATAAAAAGGGCTGGAGTTAATAGTAATTCCACTTTTGAGCATGCTGATGTTTGCCCATCTTTACAATAAGCAGTATAAGAATGTATTTTACTGCTGGAAAAAAAATCAAACCACAATCCTGAGCATGCATGCCAGCATCGGATAGGAGATGATGCAGGCGCACATGCATCGGGCCATGGTTTGACTTTTCTGACCCTAAAATACACACTTGTGCTCCTCATTTTAAACACAGACAAGCACAGCATATTCAGAAGAGCAATTACTATTAGTGCCAGTTCTATTTTAATATGCCTTGGAAAATTTAAAACTTGTGCATGCACAAGTTACAGGAAGTGCCAGCAGCTGTTACAGTAGCTGCGCATTCATGTTTGGGGGCATGCTGTCATGCCTACATTAACCCACAAATTCATTGTGGAAATAGAAGTGCTTGACATGGTCATGCAGACATCATTATCTTGGCAGCGTGAGATCATGGAGGGCTGGCAAGTATCTAGATATAGCGATCCCCAGCACCAAGCGTGGTCTTCTCAACCAGGTGTAAAACATTGGTACAACTCATTTTTGCCTATGGTGGGCCACACAGGTGGTGGGATGGCTTTTTTGCAATTCCAGTTGTTTCGAGGGGCATACAAGTGAGCTTTTTGGGTGTACTACTCCTTTAATGAACCCCACATGTGTTCTGCATTACAAGCATCATGTAGCTGCTTCAGACCTGTCCATCTTTCTGTAGCTCTGATTCCTGGTGGATGATGCCTGGCTAGTCATCCCTGTCATCAGACAGAGGGTTACTCAGTTGAGGTTACTGCCTCTCACCAATGCTGGGACATTCACATTTAATAACGCCATCCCCACTGCTGTGAATAAGGCCAAGGGTGGCATCCAATACATAGATACATAGTATTGATGGCAAAAGAGGATCACTAGGCCTATCCAGTTGGGCCACCTACTCTACCCCCCACATGATCCCTATTGCCCCTCACCCCGTCCTGCCTATTATTCTGTTATGCCTATCCCAGGCATTCTTGAAAGCCTCCACTGTTTGTACCTTTACCACCTCTGTGGGGAGACTGTTCCATGCATCCACCACCCTTTCCGTGAAAAAGTACTCTCTCACATTCCCCCCAACCTTCCTCCCACTACCCTCATATCATGACCCCTTGTTTGTGCATTTTTTTTGCTGAAGTATGCTCCCCTCCTGGACTCTATTAATACACTTGAGGAATTTAAAAGTCTCTATCATATACCCCCAATCCCATCTCATTTCCAGCAAATATAGGTTAAGGTATCTCAGTCTCTCCTCATATGTCTTCTGGTGTTGTCCCTTACCATCTTCGTAGCCCTCCTCTGGACTGCCTCCACTTTGTCGATATCCTTTCTGGGGTGCAGCCTCCAGAACTGGGTGCAGTACTTCAGATGCAGTCTTACCCAATGATCTGTAAAGTGGCATTATTACATCCTTGTTCCAACTGGAAATACCTCTCCCTATATATCCCAACATTCCATTGGCCTTCCTCATCCTTTTATCACACTGTCTGGCCACCTTTAGGTCATCAGTTATAATCACCCCCAAATCCCTTTCTTGCCTGGTGATTTCTAGCATCATCCCCCCAACCAATGAATACTTTTCACCTGGGTTCCCATGCCCCAAGTGCATAATTTTGCATTAAACTTCAGCTGCCACACCCGTGACCATTCCTCCAGCATGCCTAGGTCACTTCTCATTCTTTCTGCTCCCTCTGGAGTGTCAACTTTATTACAGATCTTTGTGTCATCTGCAGAAAGACACACTTACCCCTCCAACTCCTCAACAATGTCATTTATGAAGACTCTGAAGAGGAGTGGCCCTAGCACAAAGCCCTGGAGCACCCCACTGGTCACTGTCCTCACCATAGAAACATAGAAGTTGACAGCAGATAATGACTGCAAGGCTTATCCAGCCTGCCCATTTCTTTTTCTACCTTATGAATGTGCCATCGGCCTATGCTCTGTCAAATGCCTATCTAGTCATACTCATCTGTATTGCTCCCTTATGTCTACCCCATGCCTCTTTGAAGCCCTGCTCTGTATTCATATCCACCACTTCCTGAGGTAGGCCATTCCCTGTATCCACCACCCTTTCTGTAAAAAAGAACTTC
This sequence comes from Neoceratodus forsteri, assembly GCA_016271365.2. Lineage (NCBI taxonomy): Eukaryota > Metazoa > Chordata > Ceratodontiformes > Ceratodontidae > Neoceratodus > Neoceratodus forsteri. Next base: position 1,555,260,422 of record CM057449.1, on the reverse strand, counting down.
CTCACATTACCCCTTAATCGGCCTCCCTCTAATCTCATGCTGTGTCCTCTTGTCCTGCTATTTTTCTTATATTGAAACATGTTAGACTCTTTCACCTTGTTAATGCCCTTAAGGTGTTTGAATGCCTCGATCATATCACCTCTCTCCCTCCTTTGTTGTAGGGTATACATATTAAGTTCTGTTAATCTGTCATCATATGTTTTCTGATGCAGTCCCTGCACCATTTTGGTTGCCCTTCTCTGGACTGCCTCAATTTGGTTAATGTCCTTGTGAAGGTGTGGCCTCTAGTACTGCACACAGTACTCCATATGGGGCCTAACCAGTGTCTTGTAAAGAGGGATTATTACCTCCCTCTTACGACTTGTGACACCCCTACTAATACACCCCAACATCCCCCTAGCCTTACTTACTGCTTTAGTGGTCTGCTTGGATGATTTCAGGTCATCTGTGATGATGGCGCCCAAGTCTCTTTCTTCCCTTGTGACTGCCAGCAACTCTCCTCCCAGCCTATAGGTGGCTTCAGGGTTTCTCTTCCCTATGTGCATGATCTTGTACTTCTTTGTGTTAAACCCCAGTTGCCACTCTTCCGACCATTTTGCCAGTTTATCCAGATCACTTCTCATTCTGCCCACACCATCTGGATCATCTACACTGTTTCCTATCTTGGTGTCATCTGCAAACAGACACACCTTACCCTCCAGTCCATCTGCAATGTCACTGATGAAAATATTGAAGAGAACTGGCCCCAGGACTGATCCCTGAGGTATCCCACTTGTGACTTGCTTCTCTTCTGACTGTATACCATTTACCACCACTCTGTTTTCTGCCCGTCAACCAGTTTGCCACCCAGTTGACCAACTTCTGACCCACCCCGAGCCTACCCAGCTTATTAATCAATCTTTTATGTGGAACAGTATCGAAAGCTTTGCTGAAGTCAAGTTAGGTGACATCAACTGCTCCCCCTTGGTCCACCATTCTGGTTACCCAGTCAAAGAAATCTATGAGATTAGTTTGACAGGACCTTCCAGTTGTAAACCCCATGCTGTCTTGGATCCTGTGCTCCTATGGATTCCAGGTGTTGTACTATCCTTTCCTTAAGGAATGCCTCCATAATCTTGCACTACTGAGGTAAGACTGGCTGGTCTGTAGTTCCTTGCCTCCTCCCTGCTACCACTCTTGTGGAGCGGGATCACATGAGCCCTTCTTCAGTCTTCTGGGACCTCTCCTGTATTCAGAGACTCACCAAACAGTTCTGATAATGGCTCTGCTAGTTCCACCCTTAGCTCCTTTAGTACCCTGGGATGTATGCCATCAGGTCCCATTGCCTTGTCCACCCTGAGCTTATCGAGCTCTTGTAGGACCCTTTCTTTTGTGAAGGGACTAGTGCACACCTCCCTCCCCCCTGTGTCCATGGTGCTGAGCTGTGGGCCCTGCCCTACCTTTTCTTCAGTAAATACTGAGCAGAAATATCTATTTAGAATAAATGCTTTTACATGGTCCTCCACCTCACATGCCCCCTTATTCCCTTTGATCTTAGCAATACCCCCTCTGGACTTTCTCCTTTCATTATTACCCTTTCCCCATTCATCATTACCCTTTGAGTCCTCCTGTGTAGCCAATTTCTAACCCAGTTCACCACCCTGTGGGACACTCCCAGGCTTCTCAACTTGTTTACAAGCCTTTTATGCAGGAAAGTGTCAAAGGCCTTGCTAAAGTCCAAGTAGGATACATCCACCGCCCCTCCCTGATCTACCACCCTGGATACCTAGTCAAAGAAGTTGATCAAGTTTGTTTGGCAAGATCTTCCTGCCATGAAGCCATGTTGCTTTGGATCCTGCTGCCCGCTTGATTCTAGGTACTCCACAACCCTTTCCTTGATCAAAGGTTGCATCAATTTCCTTACCACTGAGGTCAGACTGACTGGCCTATAATTCCTCGTCTCCTCCCTACTCCCACTTTTATGGAGCGGGACTACGTTTGCACTTCTCCAATCCATCGGGACCACACCTGTCTCTAGTGATTTGTTGAAGAGTTCTGCTGGGGGTGACACTAGGACATTCCTGCACTCCTTTAGTAGTTTGGGGTGAATTCTATCTGGTCCCATCACTTTTTCTATCCTCAGTTTTTCCAGCTGTTCTGGGACTCTCTCCATTGTGAAAGGACTGCTGTCCACCCCCTATCTCTGACTGCTTTTAACTCCCAGTAGTGGTCCCTCCCCTTCATCTGTAAATACTGAGCAGAAATACTTGTTTAGGATTTTTGCTTTCTCCCAGTCCTCCACAGTAAGCCCTCCTTTCTCCTTTTTAGTCTCACTCCCCCCCACCCCTTGGTTTTCTCTTCTTGCTGACATATCTAAAAGGTCTTATCAACCATCTTGATTGACTGGACAATTTTTCCTCCATTTGCACTTTGGCCCTCCTAATTACTTTAGTTTTTCCCTGTATGCATCTCCATCCACCTCCCTCTGTCTCTTTGTATTTCCTGAACGACATCATTTTCTTCCTTACTTTCCTGGCTACTTCCTTAGTGTACCATAGTGGTTTCATTCTCGTCTTACTCTTACTTACTTGCCTAATGCACATATTGGTAGCCTCAGTTATTGCACCCTTTAAAGTTGCCCATTGTTCATCCACCCCCCTCCCTCCCTTCCTTGCAATGTTTTCACTAGACATTCTCCTAGCTTCACAAAGTTGGCCCTTTTGAAATCCATGACTCTAACCCTTGTGTTGCTGGACTCCTCCACTGTTACTATGGAAAAACCACACCGTACAGTGATCACAGGAGCCCAGATGGCTACCTACCTTTACATTTTTTAACCCATCCCCATTGGTGAGCACTAGTTCCAGAATAGCTCCCTCCCTGGTTGGCTCCATCACTAGCTGCATGAGTTCCACCCCATTCAGAGCTTCCAGGATGGCTCTACTCCTTGCTGTGGCTGCAGTGTGAGAGCACCAATTGATGTCCAGCATATTGAAGTCACCCATAACAAGTACACTGCCCCTTTCTGTCATTCTGTATATGGTTTCCATAAGCTCCTTGTCTATTTCCTCCCCCTGGCCCGGTGGTCTGTAGACAACCCCCATCCAGATATCCCCCCCCCCCGTTGCCTGTCTCCAGTGATCCACAGAGTCTCCATCCCATCCTGACCCCCTTGTACCTCTGTTGCTTTGATTCCCTCTCTCACACATATATAGCTACTCCTCCTCCTTTTTCCCCCATCAGTCCCTCCGGAATAAGGTGTACCCTGGTATTGCTATGTCCCAGGCATAATTCTCTGTGTGCCATGTTTCAGTAATAGCCACAAAGTCTAGTTCCACCTCAAGTCATTAAGACTATCAGGTCCAGGAGTTTGCTTTCCAGGCTATGGGCATTTGTGCAAAAGGCCCTCCATGTCATGCTACCCTTCTTACCAATGTTTCCAGCCCTGCCCTTGCATAGATTTATCAGTCCTTTTTTGTCACCACCCTTCATAGAGAGTCTTACCTCTCTGACTACTGATTGGGCTTCATACTCAAAACCCATACTATCGCTTGACTTCTTCTGCCTACCTCTTGAAGTACTTTCTGCCGGGTAAGTGAAGGTAAGGTTCCCAACATTGTTGGGGACCACTGCCTCAACCCCCCCCCACTAGTTTAAATGCCCGACGGTGACATCAAACTTTTGCCCTAGTGCCCTTACTCCTTCTCTTCTAAGGTGAAGTCCATCGTACCTGAAAAAAATTCTCCCCCAGAAGTCACCCCATCCTCCAGTGAAGTGGTAGCTTTTGACCTGACACCAGCTTCTTAGCCATTCATTGAATTCCTTGATTGCCTCGCTTCTTATCTTCTGTGTACTGCCACCTTTTCCCCACATGGGAAGGGCCTCAAAGAAGGCTAGGGCTTCCAAATGAGTGGCCAAATGATCTCCTAGTTTACTTAGGTTCAGCTCAGTGTCTTCTACTGACTGGCTTGCCTGGTCATTCATCCCTAGGTGCACCATGGTTACAATGCCTTCCCCTGCCCTTTCCACTATCTTTTCGGTGCAAGTGGCATCTCTTCTTGCTGTTGTGCTGGAGCGGCATCTTACCATCACTTCTGCTTGTGCATAGTCTTTTAGGTGGGCCTCCACACCCCTTATCATGGAGCTGCCCACTAAAACTATTTCCTTTGTCCTTATTTTCTTATTTTGTGCTCCTTTTCCTCTGCTTGACCCTTCAGGATTCTATCCTGTCTCCCCAGTCATTTTAGTCCCTGCCTCCTTGTGGCTGTTCTCCCTTTCCTCAGACAGTGGTGCAAAATGATTTGCTCTTGGTATGGGTTTACCTTGAAGTGAGATGAGCTGTTCCCTCCTGATTTTTTTACCTTTCCCTCTCACCACCTGCAACCCTTCTGGATCTGGCAGCTTTTGTGGGATTTGTCCTCCTGTTTGGATCTGGGGTCTTGGAGAGGGATGGTTTGTTGTCCTTTCCTTGTACAGGATGCATTGTAGTTGTGAGATTTCTGCCCTTGCTGCATATAGCTGTTCTTTGAGCTCACGTAGGGTTTGGCAAATGAGGCAATGCCATATTTCCTCAGAGATGTCCTCTGTGGAAGAGCACTCAGCACCCCGTCAACTGATGATATCCATCTCTTGTGGTTGTTGATTCTTTCCCTGTGTCTGTGTTTTGTTGTTGTTGTTGTTGTTTTGTTTTTGTTGTTTTTGTTTTTACTAAATCCTAGCTCTGGCTGTCGTTCTCAGCCTGTTTGTATGCCAGGGAGTCCTATCAGTTTTTCCTGCCTGTGGGAGGGCCAAGCAACTTTCATCTTCCTGTCCCTGCAGGAAGTTCTTGCTGTCAATCAGTCATTGCTCCCTTTATATTGAAGGACACCTGGGTGGGTGGGTGGTTGGGGTCCTTGATGGTGGACAGGACATGTGTCTCAACCCTGCTTCTTGACTTGTCAAATTGCCAGCCTATTCCCAGAAGCTTAATGTCCCCCAGGATTGGCACTGCATCCAATTTGGCTCCTTTGTAAATGTCACCAACTAACTGGGCATCATGTTCCACTGAGCCATTTGGTGATCTGTAGCATACCTTCAGGGTGACTCTTCTGTCCCATTTTCCCCAATATCAACCCAGAGATAATATGCAGCACCTGCCCCTGATGTCTTACTTGTCCTCCACAGTGTGTCGCTCCTTTACACGGAGAGTCACCTGCACCCTTTCCTGTCCATTTAATCCTTTCAAATAGTCTTTATCCCTCTATCCCTGTGCCCCAGTCTTGTCCTTCCACTCCACCAGGTCTTGCTGAATGCCACTATGCCCTGATCTTCCAAGTGTATCAAGCTTTTAAGCTTATCCATTTTTCTGGATGTGTTCCTCACCATGATCTGTATGAAAGTTAAAATAGTTACCCCCTCTATGATTCCCTGAACCCCTGGGTGTCTCTTCCTCATGTTCTCCCTGCTCTGCTGTCCTTCCTTTGAGGTTATGATGTATTTGTCTTGCCCTTGGTGATTCCCTACACCAGCCCCCTCATCCTCTAGTTTAAATCCCCCATGACTACTATGTCCATTCTCCTGGCTGGTACCTCCACTCCCTTTTGAAGCAGGTGCAGCCTATCTCAGACATACAGATATGTCTTGCTCCAAACAACCCTTCAGCTGACCAGGAAAAGAAACCCCTACCTCCAGCACCAGACCCTTAGCCAGGTACTGGCCTACCTAATGGCCAAATACTGCTCCTCTCTTGCCCCCAGGGCTAGCTGAATCTCTGAAAAGATATCCCTTGATATCTTTATCTTCCAAAACATCCTTAGTTCTATGAATGACCTTCTCATGCCCTTGGGACTTGTGCTTCAAATGTTCTTCGTGCCAATAGGTATAATGATAGTCTGCTCTTCCCCCTGTTGCATTGCTTGGCATTGGACAACACACATTCAACCCACAATTTAGGAAGGCAAACGACCTAACCCATGCTACCATCCTGGTCCAAAAATACCCACTCCATCTCACCCATTACTTTATAGAGCCTCCAATTACTACCATCCTGCCTATCACCATAGCATTTTCCTTCCTCCACACTGGCAGATCAAGTGTCCTGAGGCTTGGACCATCATCACCAATTCCAGTAGCCAGTTGACCCCAATCAACCAGGCCAGCCAAAAGCTAATACCTGTTGCTGGTGTCCACTGGCAAGGTGCTCCCTTGTGGTTCATCCACAGCAGTGCGACATGAATCTGGTCACCTTAAATTAGAGTGCCAGAAATACATCACCCGCAACGACCATTGCCCCACATTCTGCCACAACACATTTTAGCCACCAATGGACAGTAGTGGAGAAAAGTTAGTTTTTGTGGGGGGTTTCCCCCCTGCACTCTGCAACACTAATTATAGTCACCTCCAGGTCTGGGAATGAGTGGAAGGGAGAACAGTGTGGACGGCAAAAACATGAGTGCTGTTTACTGTGAAATCCAGAACACCACTGTCACTCATTACCTTTTCCCATCACCCTATTTGCAGCACCCACCTAATGGTATACCCTCCCTTGTGACCATGTCTGCAACCTCACTTCCCCACCCAGTTCCATTCTTCCACTCTACCACTAAAGATCACAGTGCCTGTCAGCCTACTTGCTACTCTTCCTATCCCTGCCAACTGATAACCTGCCAAGCCCCCCGGTCCAGTGTCCATGACCCTAGCTTCATCTCCCTCATCCTCCACAGCTGTCTGCTCCCCTCCCTTCATCCCACTGGTGCCTTCAACTGCCAATGTAGTGTGGCAGTGTACCTCCTGAGGGCATCAAACACCTTGCAGTGACTGCAGATGTACCCCTCTGCCAGACAGTGACAGGACAGTGAGCATCCTACAGCCCTGAAGGTATGCTTCTTTCCCACTGTACTTCACTCTAGCCTTCTCACGCCCCCATCCCAGTCTCTCCCAGCTGCCAGCTCACCTAACTGTGTCCCCCACAGCACAGCTTACAGATTTGCATCATGCCTCCCCAGGGCAGCAACCACCTAACAGATGTACTCCCTCTCCACCGCGCTCTGCATGCACCTTACAACCTTGGCAGTTCACCATCTCTGCTTCTATCTTCCCTGGTAACCTACCTCAACTAATTCCATCTACTTTACCTGCTTGTGGGCTCCTCCAGAATGGTGAGCATGACCTCCCAGGCTACCTTGTCTTACTGATCAGTACATCACATGAACTTGGTCTCCTTGCCTAACCTCGTGACTAGCCTGGATCATTTAACTAACTCACTTGAGAGCTAACTGACTACTCCTGCCAGCTGCTGCTCCTGCAGGAGTGAGGTTTAGAGGACAAGTAGACATGTATGCATGTCATTTAGTAGTGACAGTCATGAAGGAATGCAGCATGTTGTTAAATTCATGCACTTCAGCAACTTGGAGCAAGTCAGGTGCTGGTAGTCAGTTTACTTTTTTCTAGGACTGGCAGTGTGTATTTCCAGGACTGGCACAGGGGCTTGGAAGTGTGTTTAGATGGCAGGTGGGCAGGGGAGTTGCACACAAGTTACCTTGGGCTGGCTGCTGCAGGAGGGCGGTGCATGTGTTTGTAAACAAATGTAAGAATTTTTATGGATTACACCATGCAACATTGAGGAGGTAACCACTAGACCACCAGACACATTATCTTGCAAACATGTACTGCACTGCTGTTCGGTAGTTTACTGAACAATGTATGCTTGTTTTCAGGAAAGAAAATGAACAAAACCTTAGCATAACATGTGTATTTATAAAAATAATACACATATTAAGTGATAGTTTTGATTTTGATAATTTTGCTTACATTAGACTACAAAAGGACAGAGACAAAACTACAAGCTGTTAGAAGAAATACAAAATAACACATGCCCCCACAATGCAAAGCATAATGGGCTGCATAGGCTGTTAGCAGTGTAGAGAGCTCTCGCTCCTATGACTTCATCACATAGCACATTAGGTGGCAATCCTGGAGAGCAGACAGGTTAAGTTTGAAAGAAGAGAGCTTTTGTTCATTTTTTTTTCAATTGTTATGAAACTGCATTTATTTTTATTATAGAAATGCAGCTTTAGCATAAATGTGAACAGCAGCCTTTCCATTACCCCGGGCCATTACCTCTGTAGGAAGCCAGATTTTGTGACTGTTTTTTGGAAAAATAACTTGATTACTTGTCCTTTAAATGCAGAAATCAGCTCAGTCCCTGTTCCACTTAGGGCTCAGGTGAAGACAGTGTTATCTTATCTTCCCATTACCCTTGACAAAACAGAGCTCTTTTGGTATAGCACCTTAACCGTAGGCAACTCTTGTTGGTCCCAGTTTGGTTTGCAGACATGTATTGACAGATTTATTCTCACTACTCACCCTCCTGGCTAAATTTCCAATCTGCCTGTCTGTTAGATAGCCTCCACACTTTGTTAGGAAGCTCTCCATTTTAAAACTGTATAGCGCAATAGTTTAAGGTTCTGAGCTGCAAATCTGGAGACCTGGGTTTGAATCCCACAGCCCCCACTTGCATACTGTGTGACCCTGAGCAAGTCACTTAACTTCCCTATTCTCCCAGGTTGCACCTGTAAACAAGCTTTCAGCTTAGTGTGTCTCAACTGGTTAAACAATTGGAAAAAAAAGTAGTCAAATAAAATATTCTCAGATTCTGAATTGTAGTGACCTCCAGAGACACTTTTTCTAAATGAAAGTCACCTCTGAGGCAGCGCTGCCTCCAGGGCAGACTACCAAACTTTGCCCCCTGCTGCACCTTATTGGTTGCCTAACTGAACCTCCTAGCTCCACCTTTCTCTTCTCTTCTCTTCTCTTCTCTTCTCTTCTCTTCTCTTCTCTTCTGTGTTTAGCACTGTCTCAGAAGCAGACTACCTAACTCCATTCCCTGCTGCACCTTATTGGTTGCCTTACTGGCCCTGTCCCTTGACCAGGCCTCTGTCCCTAATTGGTTGCTTGGTGCCTGCTTGCAAGCTGCTCATTGGCTTTGCTGTTCTGCTTTTTGTGCTCTTTTTCGCTCCTTTTGACCGCATATTTTCTCACCACTAGTGTTTTCTTTCTTCTTTTAAATATTTTTACACTCATTTAATGCCAGTTGTTTCTGTGTTTTTTGTTTCAACAATATGAAACTCATTTATTGGCAGGTGATTTTGTGTTTAAAAATGCTACCAAGGCTCCTGTTGCTTCAGCCACCCCACCCCCACCCCACCCACCCCTGGTATCACGCCCCTCTCCTGCCCAGAGACAGGGACTACGCTGGTGTGTTTTTCTCTGTTGTTTTGGCATCCTCCCACCCCTGCATCACGCTCCCTCTCCAGGGAACTAGTCTGGTGTATTGTTTTAGATGTTGTCTTCAGATATGCAGTAGAAATCTGCCTTTTCTTTTTGTGTCAATCTTCCAGGAACAAGCCTGGCTTCTGCTGTTGTTTGTATTTACATGTAGGACTAATCTCCTAAGAGATGAGGGAGTAAGCTGGTAAGCTGGTGATCATCCAGTTATTGTGCATTGCTATATGTCGTGGAGAGAGAGAACTAGCCTGGATTTGTAAGATTGCAGCTCCTGTCCTGTAACTGCTGCCTCATTCCCCCCCACCACCACCAAGCATCCTCTGCCGCAAAAAGTAAGTGACAGGTGCGTGACAAAGCTGCTAAGGGCAAGAGACAGGTGGCAGTTATCACTCTCCTGCCAAAGAGGGAAGTAGCCATGATTTGGAAGCTAGAGGTTCTCATCCCTCACCCCCAAAGAGCTCCTGTCCTGTAATTGCCACCTCCACCCCAAACAAGCAGCCTCTGCCACTGAACTAGTGGTTCTGTGTGTTAAACAGCAGTCTGTTTGCTCATTTAGGTGCAACTATGTGTTAAACAGCAGTCAGTTATACCAGTAATTTTGTTACCATCTTCTGGGATTAAGCTGGTATAATGGTACTTATCCAGCCTGGCATCTTTTCTAGTGCATGATGTTCAGGAGTAAGTGACAGATGCATGACTAAGCTGCTAAGGAGGCGGTTATCACTCTGCCACCCAAACATGGAAGCAGCCTTGATTTATAAGCTGGCAGTTCTCATCCCTCACCCCAAAAAAGCTACTGTCATGTAATTACCACCTGCCCCCCCCCAACAAGTACTCTGTCCTGCTGAGCCTGACCCATCCCTCCCAAAAAGCTGTTCAATTTTAGCACAGTCGCATCCTGTGACTGGTTCAATTGTACAGGTCAAACAGCTCACCGAATCAGAAAAAGGAAAAAAAAAATATTAATAAAGACCTATGCTGGTAATGTAGGTCATGTAATTTCCACCTCCCTCCCTCCCCCCCAAAAAAAACAAGCAACGTTTGCCGCAAAACCGAACCTGTACACAGTGGCTTCCGTTTTCTTTTTTTTTTCTTTTTTTGCTACTGTAGGTACGTTATCTGCCTCTGAGGCAGGGACTACAATCAATGGCATAGCACCTACCTTGAAGGCAGTGCATACCAACATGGGCTCTGTACCTGCCTAAGAGGCAGTGGCTACTACTATTGGCATAGTACCTGCCTTGGAGGCATTATCTACCCAGAAGAGGTGCAGTACCTGCCTCCAAGGCAGGCACAATACCTATGCTAGTAGCCCCTGCCACTGAGGTGGGAATTATACCAATGGTTATACCTCTGCCTCAGAGGCAGGGGTTACAACCATTGGTATAGCCTCTGCCTCAGAGGCAGTGGATACCACCTTAGCAACTGTGCCTACCTTGGAGGCAGAGGTATAACCATTGGTATAATTCCTGCTTCAGTGGCAGGGGCTACTAGCATAGGTATTGTGCCTGCCTTGCAGGCAGTGGCTACCACCATTTTCACTACACCTGCCTCTCAGGCAGGTGCCACTACCAGTAGGAAAGTACCTGCCTTGGATGTCGGTATATTACATTTGGCATAGTAACTGCCTCAGAGGCAGGGTATGCCACCATGGGTACTGTGCATGCCCAGGAGGCATTGGTATTGTCATTCATTCCTTACATGCTTTGGAGGCAGGGGTATTACCACTGGCAGACTACCTGTATCAGAGGCAGGGTGTACCACCATGGATACTGTACCTGCCTTGGAAGCAGGGGTATTACCATTCTTATAGTACTTGCCTTTCAGGCAGGGACATTACCATTTGCATAGTACCTGCTTTGGCAGCAGGGTGGGTATTGTACCTGCCTCCAAGGCAGGGGTATTACTATTGTTATGGTACCTGCCTTGGAGGCAGGGTTATTACCATGGGCATGGTGCCTGCCTCGGAGGCAGGGTCTACCACCATGAGTATTGTACCTTCCTCTGAGGCAGGAGTATTACCATTCCTATAGTACCTGCCTCAGAGTCAGGGGCTACTACCGTTGGTATCATGCCTGTCTCAGAGGCAGGGTTTACTACCATACTTAGGGGCTACCAGCATAGGTACTGTTCCTGTCTTGGATACAGGGGCTACCACTATAGGTAGAGGTTACCACCATAGGTACTGTGTTTGCCTTGAAGGCAGTGGGCATTAACAGCCTAGCCTCTGAGTCACAGGCTACTAGTAGAGGTACTGTGCCTGCTTTGGAGGCAGGATGTACCACAGGTATAGTGGCTGTCTTGGAGGGAATGGCTACTACCAGTGATATATTACCTGCCTCAGAGGCAGGGGTATTACCATTGGTATACTGCCTGCATCAGATGCAGGGTTATGCTTCCATTTTCTGATTTTATGACTGCAGCATGCAGCTTTCTCATAAATGACTAATGTTAGTTTTAGGCAGTAGACTTGCTTTTTAAGTAGTAGTAGTAGCAGTAGAAACTTTTATTTTTTGACAGGATATAAATGACATTTCACTTACAAGCACCATTAGGGCAAACCCTATTTTACAAGGTGTTCCTGTATAGTTCTCAGTAAAAAACTTACATATAGTACTTACATATATCCATAAAATGTCAGGCAAACATTCAATACACATAAATAATCTATAGATTAACAAGCAAACATTTGATACATGGGTGCAAAAAAGCTTACAAAAAACACTTATAAAAGCACTTCAAAGTGCCCCTGGTCCTCATCGCTCCTGACCCATGATGTCAAGGCAAAATTGGAAGTAGTGGTGTTTTATGGTGCACAGCAGCTTCCTGTCTGATGAGATGTTTCATCATATACTCCTAGACATGGGGGCATGCTCAGCCTTTACAATAACAAAAATGTTTATTTGGCAAATGGTGTTTTGTACCACAAGGACGGTACAAGCCCCTTTTGGTGCAGGCAGCCTGTGGTTGCCTCAGGCTGCCTTTGAGAATCCATATAAACAGAGGAGAGAAAGAAGTACGGTAAGTGCCTCAGCTGGGACTTCAACCCAGCTCACCCAGAATACTGTTCTGCCTTTGAGAATCACTCCCAGTGCATCTTTTGGTGCAAGGGGCACTTTACGCCATTCCTTGTGGTGCAGGCCCTTGCACCATGCTGGGAGCTTTGAGAATCAAGCCCCTCATGTCATTAGATCAATGCTTAAAGACTCAGTGGTGTTTGTAGTGTGGGATTTGTATGCTTTGATACAAGTAGCAGGTAAAGCATTTTTTTACCTTACTTTTAAAATGATCACTTTCCTTGAGCAGTTCTGGCCATTGTGGGACCCTTTCTTAGTAATTCCCCTGACAAAGCCAACTACCAAACTATTTCCTAGTCTTTCACAGTGAGGGAGTGAATATTGCAAATGTGTTGTCTTGGCTTGACTAGAGATACGAGGTCCTTGGGAGACCTATACCCATCTTGAATCTTATTTTGCATATGGACTGGGGGGGGGATGGAAGGTGAAAATCAAACTTAGACAGATGAGCAATGGTTTGCTAAATCTGCCTGGTTGTTTTTATATTGGGTGGGACAGGTGCCTGTGTTTTTACCATGGCCAGCCCTGAACCTGCCACAAATGCGGTTCTAGGACACATTTAAGCTATGTATGTGAGCACCCAGAGTGCTATCTTTGTATGAAATATGGGCATATCAGTAAGCAGTGTCCTCATCTGTTACGGTGCAACTTGTGCAATGAGGCAGGGAATGCCTACCAACAGTGGCCACATGCTGCTCACAGTAGTAGTAAAACAACTTAATTTATATAGGCAATTTGTTTACCATAGGGCCAAGAAGGACCTGTTTTTATGGCAATCCTGTTAATTACAAAATCAGTTGCAGCACAAGGTAATAGATAAAAAATACACAATCATTTACAAGTACAAAACTTACAGTGACAAACCAATCAGCATAAAGTGCAGTATACAATAATGCAACCTCAGGCCCCTTCTAGCAACAGCAAACATGAATCTTAGGTTTTGCAAGATGTTTAAATACAGGGATAGACAATGCCAAGTTCCTCATTTGGCTAGGGTAGCTATTTCAGACCCTCGCTGCCCGGTATTTAAAAGACATTTCCCCAAAGCTGTTTTTAACCTTAGGAATCCTTAACCACATGTTGTTATCCTGCAGGGAATAATTATGACTTAGCCGTTCAGTTGAATTAACCAATCTGCATGGCTCTCCAGTCCTCAGGCTGCTAAAAAGTAGGGTAGCCAATTTATATTCTCTCCTATTTTGAAGAGGACTCCAAACTAAAGAGCTATAGAGTGCACAGTGATGAATATCATAACGACACTGAAGAACAAATCTAGCGATCTTGTGATAGATCACGTCCAATCTTCCTAGTTGTTTTTTTATGCTATTGATAAAGATGTGGCTTCCATAGTCCAAAAGAGGGACTAATAGTTGATTAACCACTAAAGTTCTGTCTTTCCTGGTTAAACAGTGGGATACACATCTCAAGGCTCCCAACTTGCTTCCCACTTTTTTTACTAAGGACTCTATCTGGGTTTCAAAGCTCAAGTGTTGGTTAAATTCCAGGCCCATATATCTGTAACTCGACACCTGAGTTAGGGACTGACCATTTCTAGACCTGATCTCAAGTGGAGTTTCTAGGTTTGTTTTGCTTCTCTTATCCGAGCTGAAAAGTATGCACTGGGTCTTCCTCAGGCTCATGAGTAGCACCCTCGATTCAAACCACCGCTTCAGTCTTTCAAAATCTGCCTGGAGTTTAAGCTTCACTTTTTTAAGGTTACGTCCCTCTACAACTATTATGGTGTCATCAGCATAAAGTGTTATTTGGGAGCAGAGGTCGAATCTAGGGAGGCTGTTCATGTAAACCAAAAACATTAAGGGACCCAGTATGGACCCATGAGGCACACCCCTAGCAGTGGATACGAAGCCAGAGTTTAGGTTTCTCATTGATACCATTTGGGTGTGATTTACTAAATATGATTTAAACCATGCTAAGGGTTCTTTATTTACTCCAATTGCCTTCAAATAGGCCAAAAGTCTACTGTATTCCAGCAAATCAAAAGCTTTGGACAGGTCCACGAAGACCATGCCCACGGACTGCCCCTCTCCCAAGGGAGTAACCAATTGGTCAAAGTCCATGAGTGTAGTTTCCATGGACCTGCCCTTTCAAATGCCATATTAAGCATTGGATTAGTCTCTTATAGTGCTCTAAATATCCCATTAATTGTGAGTGGACTAAAAATTCCAGTAATTTAGATATAATAGATAATAGGGCAATAGGCCTATAATTCAAAAGTTTGGAGGAATCTCCACCATTAAAAATAGGAATAACTCTAGCCTTTTTCCACATGCTAGGGAAGATGCTGTGAGTCAAGCTCAGATTAAATATGTGCTAAGAGAGTCGAGATCTCCAGGGCCGAGTCCTTCAGAAAATGAGCTTCTATGTTATCCAGGCCACAGGCTTTGTTGTTTTTAAGTTTATTTGTTTCAGCTGCATGGATAGAGTTAACCAAGACCAGGAAGAAATTATTACTGTGACCCAGGCTAAGGACTAGGTGACACAGGAACCCCCTGCTGGTCCTGCACTGAGGAATCAGCCTGTGTCCAACCCTGACCAGGACGGGGGAGGCAGTATCCACAGCCTTGATCTGCATGACAAGACACCTCAGCAAAAGAGGTTGAAACTTCAGATCACCAGTCCTGGCTACCCAGGATACTGAGGAATCAGATAGTGCACTAGCTGATTTGAGTAGAAGCTCTGCCTCTTAACCTACCCCTGCATGTGTGGTAATACAAACCCCTCAGTCTACCACTTCTATGCAATGTTCCTCTGAATTCAGGTCAATGGAAAACATGCTCCCTCCTCTCCTGCCCTCTTATACTGATTTATTTATTTATTTATTTGTTAGCTTTTGGTAACCGGGTAAGCATACTAGACAAAAGTGCCTATTTTCAGATGATCAAGGTATGCAACTTATTTCTAGGCCAGGAAGAGGGGGAGAACAAAAAGATGAAATTCACTGAACCAACCCCTCCTAGCCCCACTCGGAAAAAAATTCTCAGCTCTGAGTAAAAGGAAGCAGTGGGGGGATACCAAGGAAGAGGACAGTGACTCTGACACCTCCTCAGTTGTTTCCTCAATTTCAGATTATTCCTCTGATTCCCAGACTGAATTATCCAAAGCCAAGAGGCTTAAAGGCAGAGACCAGTCCCAGACAAGACATACTAAAATAAACCGCCTGCTCTATAGGTTCTAAATGTCAGTAGTATTAAGAATTATATAAAAGGTTAACTACTTAAAGCACTCTTTGTCTTTTGTCCAATAACGTTTTTTTTAATTCAGGACACCAGAGTTAAAACCAATCATGAAGCGAGACAGGCAAAGCAGCTCTGGTCCTCAGGGATTTCTTACCGGTCCCAGGGCACTGATATCTGTGATGAGGTAGCCATATTACTAAAGGGCTTTGCGTTTCTGATCCAAAAGATTGTGGAAACTGAACCTAGGTGTGCATTGATGACTGACCTGGAATACTGTAATAATAAATACAGGTTTATTAATATGTATATGCCCCGCAAGCCACCTCTTTGAGGGTAGAGTTATTTCTGCACTATTCAACCCCTTTTTACATACCAGTCAGCTGTTGATTTATGGAGGTGATTTCAACTGTTATCTGTCTTTGCAAGATAGTGGGGGACACACAACTACATAGAAACATAGAAACATAGACTTTGATGGCAGATAAGGACCGCTAGGCCCATCTAGTCTGCCCATTTCCCTACCTACAGGATAGGCCGCAGATCCTAGTTAACCAACAGCCTTTATCTTCCTGCCCCCCACAAGAATTGCCTTATGTCTGTCCCATGCATTCTTGAATTCTCCCACAGTTTTAGACCCCACAACTTCCTCAGGAAGGCTGTTCCATGCATCCACTACCCTCTCTGTGAAATAATACTTCCTCACATGGCCCCTGAACCGCCCTCCTTCTATCTTTAAATTGTGTCCCCTTGTTCTTGCAAGTCTCTTTTTCTGAAAGATGCTACCCTCTTGGACTTTGTTGATTCCCTTGAGGTACTTGAACGTTTCTATCATGTCCCCCCCTCTCCCTTCTTTCCTCAAGGGTATACATATTAAGCTCCTTTAGTCTCGCCTCATACGGCTTCTCTTGCAGACCCTGCACCATTTCAGTTGCCCTCCTGTGGACTGCCTCTATCCTGTCTATGTCCTTGCGGAGATGGGGTCTCCAGAACTAGACACAGTATTCCAGATGGGGTCTCACCAACTGTCTGTACAGAGGGATAACAACTTCCTGTTTTCTGCTGCTGATGCCTCTCCCTATACATCCCAGTATACCCACCCCTCCCTACTGCCTTCTCACATTGCTTGCTAACCTTAAGGTCATCTGATATGATTACCCCCAGGTCCCTTTCCTGTTTTGTTGTTGTTACTACCTCCCCACCCATTGTGTATTCTTCCCTGGGTTCTTGTTTCCCAGGTGCATTATTTGCACTTTTTGCATTGAATCCTAGCTGCCATATGTCTGACCATTCCTCCAACCTTGTCAAGTCCCTTTTCATCCTTTCCACGCCTCCTTGTGTATCAACCCTGTTGCAGATCTTTGTGTCATCTGCAAAAGGCATACTTTCCTTCAGTCCCTCTGCAATGTCACTGATGAAGACATTAAAGGACTGGACCCAATCTGAACCTGCGGTGCCCCACTAGTAACCACCTTTCTTCAAGGTGGACTCCATTTACAATTACCTTCTGTGTCCTGTTGTCCAGCCAATGTTTTACCCAGGCTACCACCTGGGACCTCCCAGGCTGGTTAATTTGACTATCAATCTTTTGTGTGGGACCTGTCAAATGCCTTGCTAAAGTCTAGGTGAGGCCATGTCCACAGCCCCTCCCTGGTCTACTACTTTGGTCACCCAGTCAAAGAAATCTATTAGATTCGTCTGACATGACCTTCCGCTGTGAACCCATGCTGCCTTGGATCCTGTGCTCCACTGACCTCTAGGTACTCAACTATTCTTTCCTTCAGAAGTGACTCCATCACTTTCCCTACCACAGAGGTCAGACTGACAGGTCTGTAGTTTCCTGCCTCTGTCTTGGTCCCACTTTTGTGAAGGGAATCACATCTGCCTTCCTCCAGTCCTCGGGTACCACACCATCCTCCCATGATTTATTAAAAAGAGTAGCCAGTGGTTTCACTAGTTCCTTCCTTAATTCTTTTAGAATTCTGGGGTGAATTCCATCAGGACCCATTGCTTTGTCCACCTTCAGTTTTAGGAGTTCTTGCAGAACCCTTTCTTCTGTGAAAGGACTGGGAACTAAAATGCATAGTGACACAAATTTCTTAAACAATATTATTCATATCTCTCAGCTACAGGATGGCTTCTCAGTATACATAAAAAGGTAGACAAAACATATACAGGAGGTGCACTTGCCATTTATTTCTTTTTTTTTTCTCGTAATGTCACCATCTATGGCACGTGTATACTCACCGTAGACACATCAGACCATCTGCAGGGTCATGCAGCCATTTTCCAGGAAATTTATCTAAGAGACAAGCCACAACACTGTGGAGACTAAACTCACAAATATTGCCTGAGGAAACAGTTTGTAGAAATGTAAGTCTCTTCTTACAACCTGGTTATCAATCTCCTGTGCATATGATACTCTTGTGGAGTGGTGGGAAACATCTAAGCATGATTTTAGGAGATTTTGCTTTTCAAAAACAACCTACTCATTCCCATCAGCAAAGTATTTACAATACATACATTTAAGAACACAACTTCACCAGTTGATCACACAAATGCATGCAGCAAAAAATAATTTATCTACAGAAATACAAAATATTAAGAAAAAAATGTTTCAGTATCAGTATTGTAGGACAATCTCCTTAAAAAATGCAATTTGGGACACAAGGTAAAATTTATGAATTGGAAATATTTAAAGGTTTTAGTGATAGAATATCAAAAAAGGTAATAACGGGCCTGTCACCACCCCATAGCAACACTGTGTACACCACTATGCAAGAGATCATGCAAATAGTGCAGGAACATGTAGAGTCTAGATTGTAGACAATACTTTTGGTACCCATTGAAAGTCTGAGTGTCTCTTGATGAAAGTTAGTGTTTTTGATAAAAATGTTTCTGTTACCATTGTTTTTATATTTAGCTAATCTATTTTCACCCCCTCTAGTACAGAGGCTCAGTTATACAGCATTTTTCCCAAGGTCTCTGTGGGAGTCATCTGAATCACTTAAAAGGGACATCACCTATAAGGACTACAGAAAAGGAAGAATTAAGACATGTAATCCCTTAGTTTTCCTACACCATATATTTCTTTACATTAATTTCTATCCTTTACTTTCCCATAGGATGAAACTGTGGTGTGGCATCATATCAGCCTGGTTTTCCTCTATAATTGCTTAATTTTAAAGAAATCGGACAATGACATATCACCCCCCCCAAAAGATGTTGTAACCCAGACAAGAAAGCAGCTATACCATTCAGTTATTCATAACAAGTTTAACCCTCTGGTGCAATTGCCTTTTTGCCCTCTCGAGAAGGAATCCAAGATGGACTGGAGGTGTTTGTCCCAGACAGACTGTTGGTAACCACTGAGGAAATGTCAGAAGAACTGAAAAAAATTAATGTAAATATAATTGTGGGTCCTGCTGCTATTCCAAATTGGATATAGAAAGAAGGAGCAGACTTACTGGCACCATGTGTGTGTGTCACATTTTTAATAGTTCTATTATGGCTGGGAAAATTCCATTACAATGGAAGCAGGCAAAAATTGTTCCTATTCCTAAGGCCATGACACCAAATAATATGTCAGCAGATTTTAGACCAATAGCTTTAATGTGTACAGTATCTAAAGTGTGTGGAATTTTAATTTGTAAATGGATTGTGGAGATTAAAGAAGGTTTGTTGGTTACAAACCAGTTTGAATCCCTGCAGGAAAGTTCAACCACTAACATCGCCCTGAAACTTTTAGAATTAAGAATGAGATCCTGGGATAAAGAAATGAATGTGAAAGTTGTATTGGTGGATTATAGAAATGCTTTTGATCTTATTGATTACAGAGCAGTAATTAAGAAATTGGAAGGTTTAAACATCCCTGAATGTATTATAAATTGGGTGTATGATTTTTTGCAGGGGAGGTCACAATTGATTGAGGTGGAAGGTATAACATCTAAGGTAGCGGTGGTCAGTTTAGTAGTCCCCCAGGGTACCAGACTGGGGCCATTATTGTTTTTGATTATGATAAATGATTAAGATACTAAAGGTCCATGTATAAAAAACATAGATGATATCACAGTGTTGGATATTTGGGAACATGTTAAACATAGTACCATACAATGTTACTTGGATTATATAGAAAAATGGTCAAAAAATACTTTTATGCAAATAAACTGCCCCAAAAAACAAAGAGATACGATTTGGGAAGCAGAATACATGGGAGGGAATAAACCATTAAATTTATAGGGAGATGTGGAAGTGATAAATAAAGTCAAATATTTAGCCCTTATATTTCAAAATGATTTTAATTGGACAGAGCAAGTTCTAACTACGGTAAAAAAGGAAAATACTGTAGTAGGTTATATTTTTAACCATCTTGAAAAGGGCTGGACTAAGTTTATCTGATTTAGTTTATTAATTTTCTTTAGTAGTTAGACCAGTGGTGGAATATGGAGCAGTTGTTTGGCATGGATGGCTTACAGAAAATGAATTAGATGAAGTGAAAAGAGTACAGAAAAGAGCACTTAAAATTATGTTGGGGAGGGAAATAAGTTACAGCAAGGCACTGCTTAAATGTGAGCTTGAAAGGTTGGACAGTAGAAGAGAAAAAATGGCAATAGAGACATTTAGGAGATTTTGTGATCCAATTCATAAACTACATTATTTATTTGTACCAAAGTATATTACAGGATATAATGTATGCAAACAGTTGATGTAGGAAAGACCATTAGTGAGGACTCAAACTTACAGTAACTCTTTGTGCATTATTTGGATACGGTTTAATGAACATTTTGGAAAGTGAATATATACATACATTGTGAATAATATGACATGTTATATATACTTTTTTATTGATTATGTATTATGATGTATAATATGATTTTTGTGTTCTTTCATATATCTATATATATATATATAGATGTGTGTATATATATATATAATTGTATGTGAACTTCAACCTGTACATGCCTGGGTATGGTTGCAATATTAACAATTAATCAAATCAAATCAAATAATGGTAGAAATGTGGGATCAAGCCTAGTTGACCTGTCATGGGAAAATGGGGTGAAAAACTCCCTAAAACATAAATCTATCGATGACAGGATGTGTCCATGTCATACAGTACATGCACTTAAGTGCTTAACACTCAGACACATTTTCTCTTGGGCTGTCCACCAGTGTCCAAATTTTGGGCTAAGACTGCTGTATGGCCATAACTAAATGGGGTCCCTTTGCCCTATGAGGTTATAGTGCTAGGTGTTTAGCCTCCAGAGCTTTCACCCATACACCTTAGTACACTGAGGGTAATTTTTGCTGCTTGCAGGTATTATTTGTGGTAGGCTCAGTGTACCTGGAGGGCTCAGCAGAAACTTAGAGAGGTGCCAGAAGACTTCTCATTAGTAACCACTGATCTATATAAAATGTACAGCAAGGAGCAATTTGCCTTCCTTCTCATACACTGCTGAAGTATTGGAAACATTCAAACTGGATTGAATCTTCTGCAATCATGTGAATTAATTATCCTTTTCCTATTTGGATGACTGGATTGTGTGTTTTTTTTCCTTTTGTATATGCTTATTCCATGGCTGCAACAGTATTTATCTAGTACAATTGACCTAATCTAATTCACAAGTGCAAATGGTACCTTTGGCCCTTTAAGATTTCTTTTGATTTTCCTTAACTGCTTTATAATATGTTTTATTTTTCTGATGGACTGAGATTTTTGTTATACCTTTGGGTGTGCTTATACAGTACACATGGTATGTACTGTTTTCAGTGATTTTATTTCCTAATAAAACATTCCCCTACTCTTCAGACTGAGGGATTGGAACACTTACTTTTAAAATGCCTTTTTGGGAAGACCTTTTGGACCACCTTGTTGGATTTATTGGAAGATAAGGTCTGTGTTACTGTGAATTATGAAAACATAATACTAGGTGTTTTATCTTCCAAACAATGAATGACAGTAGTACAGTTAAACAACTCTACATTTCCAGCAGGAAATGGTTTCCTATAACATGACAGTTAAATGGATTGAACATGAATTATTAAATGTTTATGGCATAGAGAGTAACTATCTCTCAAAAAAGTCATTGCACAATGGATGGCTTAATGTTAAATGTATTCACCATATTTCAAATTATACATATATATATATATATATATATATATATATATATATATATATATATATACACACACACACAATAGGAGTGGGTGATAAACATTGCAAATAAAAATACATTATCACTGGAGTGAGATAAATGCTGCTGACGTAGCAACTGTGAGATTATTTACATTTATATCACAGTTGCTACATCAGCATGTGATATTCTAACTCTAGCTATGTCACTACATGCAGTATGTTCACCACAGTATGTTTCTACATCAAACATTTTCTAAATATCACCCAGTATATAAATATAAAGTATATAAAGGATCCGCACAAAACCTTAACATCACTGCAAGAAACACAAAACATTAAATTTCAACATATTTGAATCACACGGTCATTGCATTCAAATTCAGTGCAGCTCTCCAGAAATCATACGTGACCTGAACCCAAAACTGAAGCTGTGCCAGAAAACAAATGCTGAATGAATTTAATACATCCCCAGACTATCTACTATACCCCATTGCAAGTTTTCCCAGAATGTTCCCAAATTCTTCACTACCTCACTTCTTCAGTCCTTATCAGAGATCAAAATGTAAAAAAAAGCACTCTGAGAAAACGAAAGTGCTGCAGCTGCACCGCCACTAACAAAATGTGCAACAACTCTGAAATAAACCACAGAGCCACCAGACTACATAGCACAGTGGATGCCAAATAAGCATCACAGGGGAAAAATGCACACCAAATTAACAATAAACCATGAAAGAAAAAGAAATTTAACAAAAACATCCTCCATGAAAACAGCAGTCAAACTCCCACCCATTCAACATACTAAACCAATCAAAGCATCACACAAACAAAACTTAACCAATCACAAAGAACAACCTAAAATATCAACCAATAGCAAAACAGAACAACTTCCCATTCATACCTACAACCAATCACATAGCAGCAATTACCTCCATTCACAACACAAAGCAAAATCCCACAGAAATAAACATACTAAACCGAGTACAAACACAAATAAAACTAACATAAATGTGTCCACTATTGCATAAATTAAACACATGATGGGCAGCAGTGATATATGGAAAATAATATCACTCCTGCATTGTGAGGTATGCATATCTCACTCATGCCTTCAACACTCATGAGATATCCATACCTCACTCTGCAAGAGTGAGATTATTTTCTATATCTCACTGCTGCCCATCATGTATCCCATGGCCCGGATATTCAAACTGCACCACAAAGTAGTGTAGTAGCAGGAGCAAGTACAAGTTCAGTGTGCCTATGCGCAACAAGCACGATATTCAAACACTGCGCAGGCCAAGATGAGCTTGCACCACACAACTGAATATCACGCCAACTGCGCCATGGCGCAACCAGTGATATGCAGTGGCGCAGGTCTGATGCACAGTAGCACAACCAGGGATGTGCAGAGGAGCAGGGTAGCAGTGCATGAGCACAACCAGGGATGCGCAGGGACAGGATGCAGGGGTCCACCACCCAAGGAAGATATGGGCAGAGGAGCACACAGCAGAACAGACATCGCCCCCCCACACCCCATGAACCTCACAACCAGAGGAGAGCTGGAAGAACCACCGGCCCATGGACACCAATAAAAATCCCACAGCAGGGGCATGGTGCCCCAGTACACCCCCTGGCAAGCTGTGACCGGCACACAAGGAGGTCCGGCCATCCCATGCTGCACCATCCCACCAATGCAGAGCACAACCTGCACAGCAATCCCCAGACACCCTGCCCAGGAGCAGTGCCCAACAGTGTATGGCACCCCATGCATGCCACCACCCCCACTGTGACAATGCAACCCTGTGCACCATGGGGCCATGCAAGGCAGCCCCACCATGAGCACCCTGCAGCAAGTGGCAGCAGCCACCGATGCAACAACTGCAGACACAGTGCCACCCTGCATGGCCCTCCAGAGGTACAGCTGAGAGACTGACCATGCATCGGCACACGAAGTACCCCGCATGTGACAGGGCCTGCCCCGGACCCCACCACAAGTGGTACAGCACCCTGTACACCCTCCCAAGGACACATCCCATCCCAGCACTAGCCACAACAGCCAGCACAGATGCCCACAGTGGTGCAAGGAAGCGTGCACCACATAGGATGCAACACAGTGCATGGACAAACACCCACCCATACCCAAGGGCACACCTACACAGGGACACAGTAATGGGGCAACAAACCCACTGGCATGTGGCCACAGCAGCCGTGTACCCACGGCTAGCACCCCTCCATGGCACAGGTGTACCAGCCACCCTACACATGCACCATGAAGCCGTACGCCACCAGCATGCGGCCAGAGCACAAGTGACAAACAGTGGAGCACATCCCCTGCAACAGATACAAATGACAGCATGGAGGGGGACAACAACAGCAGAGGCCACAGTACCACCTGAGGCAGACTTGCACCATACCGGTGACAGGAGGCAACTCAGCATTGTGCTGGGTACAGGGATTGTCCAACATGGACAGCCACCACTGACATGCCAGCAGACTGTGCATATCACAGACATCCAAGGGTGCCAGCTGCACAGGCCATGGACAGTCTGACAGGGGCGCCAAAGGACACAGTACATGCACCATGGACCACTGCACACAGGTGTCCAGTGCACAGAGAACAACACACAATCCACGGACAGTGACCAATTCCCCCACCCACACCATAGGCAGTTCCCTGCCAGATACACACACACACACACACACACCCATGCCTGCACCATCCCTGACGCCATGCACACCACTGCAGCTGAGCACCTGTAGCCTGCTGCAAATCAGAGACCACTACACTTGTCATAACAAAACAAATGTATTCAAAAGAGATAACAAAGAACTATGTACAAGTATTTACAATGGGGGGAAGGGCCACATACCAGGTGGGGGCAGGCATGGGGCAGGGGTGAACAAATGGGAGAGGGAAGAAGGGGTTTGTGGGTGGGTCCAGGGGGGGTAAGTAGGGTCTGGGGGCATTGAGGGCCTATTGTCTGTCCCACTCTCCACTCCTGTGGCACCTATGTGTCCATCTCCTTCAGACCCCATGCCGCTCCAGTCGCTGAAGGATTTCAAGGGAGGCCCTCACCAGCTGCAGCAGCTCCTGCATGCCTCTCTCTAAGGCCATCAATCACTGTCCACCTAGGACAAGGGAGCAGAGTCAATACGTGTGACTGTCCATCCCCCTGCAGCCCACCCATTGTGCATGGCATACAGCTGTGGGCCATGCCCCTGTGATGGTGTGTGACCACCCACACTGACCGTGTCCACAAGACCTGCCTACCAGGTGCACACAGCCATGCAGACTGCTGCACACACCCACCACCCAAGTCCCGCACAGCACCACCATGGCTGTACAGTGACATGGCCATGCAGTGCGAAGGCAGTGGCACAGCCATGAACCCGGTGCATGCACCCACACACGCAGTGCCATGGGACAGTGCTGAGTGTACCGTGTGGTGTGCACATCGGTGGTGTCAAGGGCTGGTTGGCCATGCCCTGCTGCCTACCCCTCAACATAGCATGTACAGAAGTTCCTGGAAGAAAGGCACTCACCTGCATCTACACTGCTGCAGTATGGGTCATCTCATCAGACAGCGATTCTGACTAGCAACAAAACACGAGACTACATCAAAAAGAATTATTAACCACTGTTACCCACCCATACCAACTTTTACCGATACTTCCAATAACTATCTATACTTTGTAACAGACTGTTACTTATTTTCCTTTCAATAAAAGAATCTGCATTATAACAGTATACACAAGCACTACTTCTCAAAAACTAATGAATAAACACCATACAGTAACATTGCTTCACAGCACAAAACACGACAAAATGGTGAAGTATCACGTAGTATAATCAGTAAATAGCATACCTCACAGAATATCTGAGACATCAGTCACTGCTACCACCATTAACAGAACACATGTTTTAAATGACATACACGCTAAAATGAATGAAAATACATTACCAAAATGTAGAAATCATAGCAAACTCCACAAACTTTCCAGAACCGCAGACTCTCATACAGGACAATAATCCCAACCATAGAACATGACTCAACCAATAGTAACTGACGCAACACGCACAACCAATGTCATCAACCAATAGAAACTCTCATACAAAGCCATTCAACCTCATCATCCAATCAAAACCTACACACATATCAGCCAGCAAACTTCATGGCTGTCCTGCCTACTGCCACTGCCCTCAGTCCACTGTGGCACTTCCCTGTCACTCCTGCACAGTTGCACAGGCTCCCCACTCCTGTCCTGTTCCTGGTTGTTTTCCAGGTGCGCCCTATCCTGCTCCTGCCCAGTCCCACTCACTGCTACCCTCTTCCTAGTTGCTGTCACCTTGCTTCCACCTCTGGCTTCCCTGTAACATTCTTGTGCCTCCCTCTTGTTCCTTTTTATTTTGGATCATTTCCACTATCGAGCAACTTGCGCTTGCTCCCTTATTGCGCATGGCGCATGCTGTTGAATATCGCACTGCGCCATTTATTCATAGTTCCTCCCCCTACAGTTGTGCATGTATTCATTACCATTGCGCTCTTGTGCATTGCAACTTGTGTGGTGCAGCTACCTCCCACTGAATATTGCAGAATGGCACATTTTTGTACTTGTGTTGGCACATCTCTGTTGCGCATGGCGCATCCCTTTTGAATATCTGGGCCCATATATATATATATATATATATATATATATATATTTATACAATAGGGTGAAGTGATATGCTATCAAGTAAATGGTGTTATTTTCATAGCCATTGTATAACATGCTGCTGACGTAGACATTGTTGTATATGGCTACAAATAAACCAACAGTGACTACGTCAGCAGGTGATATACAACTAGTAGGTACATCACTTAACCCCACTGAGAATTACAAATCATGGAACTTTTTTCAATTAAATCATTTAAAACTCATTAAATGCCCCTGTAAAACAATCCATAAAAATCCCAAAAACCCGTGCTGTAGCCACTATATGAGACATCGATAGCTGCAGATATTGAAAATTCATTACTGCACAGATCCTAAAATCAAAGAAAAAAATGTTAGAATCAGAAATAAAACTACTCGATACGACTACAAAATGGAACATACAACTCACAAATCTGAACAGCCAGAAAATGTATGGATAAACAAAATTACCCTAAAGAAACCAACAACTGAAATTAATATTAGTGAAGAAATTGAACTAAGCTGTTCACAATTTCAATTGGATTGGGAGCCTCTAGAAGATCCAACGCTGAAACCAGATGTCAATGAAACAACAAATAGTAAACTACAAGAAAATACAGCAAACTTCAACAAGGATGTTATAAATAAATTCATAATGAGTGCAAAGAATGAAAACACTCGAAGAAAAACAGAACATGATGTAAATCATTTCCAAACCTATTTAAAAGTAACACATCACATCACTGAACTATTTCATTATATGACTCCTGACTAACTTGACTCACTATTATGTCAATACTTTATGTCCATGCAACGCAGTGATGGAACAGAATATGAGCCTTTAACAGTTCGCTCTAAATTACAGAGTTTGGAGAGATATCTCAAAGAAATGGAATATCCACATTCTATTTCTACATTGAATCTCTTTCTAAAAATGAAGCAAGTCGTGGTATCAAAACAAAAAGTTCTAAAAGAGTAAGGCAAGGGAAATCACCCAAAAGCAGCTGATGAACTAACAGACTGCATAATTACACGACTGTATGAAAAACAACTTCTTGGACCCAAAACACCCCAATCATTGCTTAATACAATGTGGCTTATAGTAACCATGCATTTTGGACTCAGAGGAACAACAGAAACCAGAAATTTGCAATGGGGAGACATTAAATTAGGAAAAGACGAACAAGGCATACTTTATATAGAATACATTCGAGAACGGCAAACGAAAACCAGAACCAGGAGTAATCCTAGAGAAGTAAGACAAATAAAACCAAAAGCTTATCAAACCACAGACAAACAAAAATGCCCGGTAATTTAAAAGCAAACGACCACCAAAATGCAATGAAGAAAACTCACCATTTTTCTTAACAGTAAACCAATCAAACAAATCACTGTACCCAACTTGGTGGTATAAAAATCATCCCCTAGGCATTAATACACTAGGTAAAATTGTAAAAAACATGATGGAAGCATCTAACATTCACACGGAGAAACGATTAACTAATCATTCAATTAGGAAGCACTTAGTGCAAAAGTTAACTGATTCCAACATGCCACCCAATGAAATTATACAAATCTCAGGACATAAAAAAATTCAGTCAGTGAATGCCTATTCAATAATAAACGAACAGAAATGAAAGACTATTTCAAATATCCTGAGCAACACTTCTGAAAGTAAACCTTCAACATCATATGACAATATGCATGTGAAAGCCGAAGCAAGCACCAGCCATGCATATGTAAACACCTATCCAAGCACCAGTTACTCATCTCTGTCCGAGAAGCATGATCAAAAACCACAAGAAAGCAGCACCATCAACTTACCTGAGATGATGCCAGCATGTTTCAACAACCCAACCATAAATGCTAGCAAAATCACCTTCAATATAATACAAGGTACCTTTCAATAACAATATCATAAAACCTCATACAATGACACAACTTTCTAAACATGTTTTCTTCTATTTCTTTCAACAGGATCAACATATCAGAAAAAAGGAAAACGGAAGGCTACAGTCATCTCATCAGACAGTGATTCTGACTAGCAACAAAACACGAGACGACATCAAAAAGAATTATTAACCACTGTTACCCACCTGGACCTACTTTTACCAATACTTCCAATAACTATCTATACTTTGTAACAGACTGTTACTTATTTTCCTTTCAATAAAAGAATCTGCATTATAACAGTATACACAAGCACTACTTCCCAAAAACTAATGAATAAACACCATATAGTAACATTGCTTCACAGCACAAAACACGACAAAATGGTGAAGTATCACGTAGTATAATCAGTAAATAGCATACCTCACAGAATATCCGAGACATCAATCACTGCTACCACCATTAACAGAACATATGTTTTAGATGACATACACTCTAAAATGAATGAAAAGAAATTACCAAAACGTAGAAATCATAGCAAACTCCACAAACTTTCCAGTACCACAGACTCTCATACAGGACAGTAATCCCAACCATAGAACATGACTCAACCAATAGTAACTGACGCAACACGCACAACCAACGTCATCAGCCAATAGAAACTATCATACAAAGCCATTCAACCTCATCATCCAATCAAAACCTACACACATATCAGCCAGCAAACTTCATTCATAAAATAGCCACAGAACCGAGGAAGCACACTGCAACAAAAAGTAACACAATAAAACTGTTCTTCAACGCTAACTACAACTATTAAAGGAACCCTATTGTATAAATTGCAAACATGATGGGCGACTTGTGGAATATATGCAAACTTTGCACTCATGCAGAGTGAACTGCGATAATATCACTCATGCCTTCGGCACCGTGATATTATCATCAGTTCACTCTCACTCGTGCAAATATTTTCCATATTCCATATATATATATATATATATATATATATATATATATATATAATATATATATATATATGTGTATTTCATCAGGTTTCAAGTAAATAAATAAAAATCCAGTTTCCATAGTATAGATAATATAATAGGAATTATAACATTTTTCTTTTCTTTCTAGTTTGAGGTGTGATAATTAATACATGTCCATTTTGTTTCTGATTCTTTAGCTATTGGTTTTGTTTTGGTTTTACAAAGAGCTGGCTTCATACGGGTATACTAGATATGTTATTGTTATTGTCATGTTATTATTTTTGTTAGTACTGTTCTTTTTTTTCATTTTCTTTGTACCGAGTATGTAAAGTTGTTTTTACTCAAATAAAAATGCCCCTACTCTTCTTCAATAAGTGCCATTAATCTTTATCTTTCACATGGACAGTGACAAGAGGTGGAAAGAAGAAACCTTGTTTTAATGAGTCATCCCAAGAACAGCACCACAACAGTGTAGCACCGCCACACAATGTACTACAGTGCCAGTTATGTTTTTCCAGCCCTAGAGGTGAGGGTGCTACCTACTAAACGACTGACACATATTTTAACAAGATATATCATTCTACCTTCATTAATAATTACTAAACTATTCTGAAACAATATTGTGCCATGATAAATATAGTTACAAAGGGCCAACCCATTAACACAGCAGCAGAGCAACTGGTTGTTATGCCAGCAATCTACAGTAGGTTTGAAAACAAACCTGTTTTATCAAAGCCAGCTGGTGGGATGAGAGTTGAACATCCCAGAGTATGCTCCCCTCCTCTGGGGGTGAGGGCAAGATGTTGTGTTGAGTTACTGCCCCCTGCATAACCACAGGTGGAAGTGCAGCTGGGACCTTGGAAATAAGGAGGGTTGGATGTCTCCGATGTTGATACACCTGTGCGCACACTGTGCATAAATGTCATAACATCCTTAGGCAAAGTGTCTATAAGGGCTGGAAGAAAACCAAGGATAAGTCTCCATTCAAGCAGCATGATGGCCCCAGCAGCACTTGTCAGTCTCACAACCGCTGACCCAAGCAGCCTGTAGAATGACTAGTTGAGGAATTCTCCAGAGGGGACTGAGCCAGCCAGAAGGCCCTGCTGTTGTGCGAAAGTCACTGGACAGCTCAGAAGAATTATTTCACTACTTAATAAATCAGTACATGAATGAGTTTTGGCCAAGGATAGTCCTTCTGATGGAAGATTGCATAGATTGTGGACCATGTTTCTTGTGGAATATCTGTTGTCCATGAATTTCAATTTGGACTGCAATGAAGGAGAAAGCAAACCCATTACAGCCTTTTTACCCTTAACCATAGTATAATACTCATCACATAAGTTAAAAACAACCAGCTGTCATTGATGTACAAATCGCAATTATGAGTGTCCTAAGATCCACTGCAAATCGACATGTTTTTTTCAAAACACATTTAACACTTAAAGAGCTGCTGACACCTCAAAGAAAACTTTGAAAAACATGATATTTAGGTACAATTCAGCTTGCATTCCATATATATTCTATAGACTTCCCCTCTTCATTATTTATTACTGAGGAAATTTGCATGAATACAAGAGCTTTATCCCTTAGAGTTCATCTGCCTCTTTAGTTTACTCCCTACTTGAAGTTATAATCCTGTGTTGTGACATCACAATCCGTTGCCATGGGAGTAACTGTGATGTCACAAGCAGTGCATTATGACCTAAGATAGGGAGAAAGCAACAGGAATAGATGAACTCTTCAGGAGCAAAGATCCTGTTTTCATGCAAATTACACCAGTAATAAATAATGAGGAGGAGAAATACCGAATTAATGTGAAACGTAAGCTGAACTGTGTCTAAATATTATGTTTTGTTAAAATTCACCTGAAGACATCAGCTGCTCTTTAAGAGCACACTGTCACTTGCCAACTCATAGATCACAATACCATAATCAATGTACAAGGCTCAGATGGCCTGAACCAGAGAGTACTTTATTAACTGGCTTCTGAGCTAGCATAGCCCTTGCCCCAGCTATTAAACAGCTCACTGGAGTTTGGGGTAGTGCTGGGGATTGGACAACTGCAGACATAGCTCCACTTCACAAGGAGAAGGACAAAAAGGACACAGACAACTATAGGCCAGTCAGTCTTACCTCCATTGCTGGTAAGCTGATGAAGACCATAGTGAAGGGTGTAGACAGAATGAGAAGCAACCTGCAGAAACTTGAAGAATGGTCAGGGGTTTGGCAGTTGAAATTCAATGCAAAGAAGTGCAAGATAATGCATATGGGGCACAAAAACCCTGGCACAATATATCAGTTGGGGGGTGAGGATATAGCATGCACAAAGCAGGAAAGGGATCTTGGGGTTGTCATCTCTGATGACCTCAAGGTAGGGAAACAGTGTGACAAGGCAGCAGGTAAAGCAAATAGGATGCTGGGATGTATAGGCAGGGCATCACCAGCAGGAAAAGGGAGGTCATAATTCCGCTCTACAAGACACTAGTGAGGCCCCACCTGGAGTACAGTGTACAGTTCTGGAGACCATACCTATGTCATACCTCTCAACTGTACCACATTACGAGGAACGTTCCTCATTTTACTTCACAAAAGCTCCCTGTTCCACATTGTGAGGACTTGTTCCACATTCAAAGTCAACATTTTAAAGCAAAAATTCATAATTAATGATGCAAAGCAATATATTATTCAATTAATAACAGACTTTCTGAACATAAATGCAACATGTTAACAGTGTTTTGAGCTTCTTAGTTAAAGATTTGATTAAGTGTTCCACATTTTGCCCATTTGTTCCACATTTTGACAGGCAATGTTCCACATTTGGGGGACAAAAGGTTGAGAGGTATGACCTATGTAAGGACATAGACAGGGTAGAGAAGGTTCAGAGGAGGGCAACAAAGATGGTGCATGGACTGCATCACAAGTCCTATGAAGACAGGTCGAAGGAAATGAACATGTACTCCCTGGAGGAGAGAAGGGAGAGAGGGGATATGATAGAGACATACAAGTATCTTACAGGGAGGAACAGGGTGCAGGAAAACACTATTTTTAAGCGAAAAAGATGTTCCAGGACTAGAGGGCATGGGATGAAGTTGGAGGGAGGACGATTCAGAGGAAACATGAGAAAGAATTTCTTCACAGAACGGGTGGAGGACAACTGGAACACTCTGCCAGAGGAAGTGGTGGGGGCTGAAACAATCACGGGATTTAAGAATGCATGGGATAGACATAAAGGAATTCTAGAGGTCAGGGGTAAGGGGAAACAGACTTCTAGGAAAACAAACTGAACTTTCAAGCTCAAATGGGCAGACTGGGTGGGCCATAGGCCCTTATCTGCCGACACTGTCTATGTATCTACGTATCTATGAAGGAAAGCTTGGTGGCCTACCTAGAAGAAGGTTTCAGGACAGCAAACAGCATGGTTTCATGTCAGGAAGGTTACGTCAGATCAACCAGATCATTTTTTAACTAGGTCTCTAGAGTAAGAGAACAATATTAGGCAGTAGATTTGCTCTACTTTGACTTCAGATTCAGTGCCACACAGGAGGCTGCTGAAAAAGGTAGAAGACTTAGCAGTGAAGAAGTGTTCAGTCAAGTAGGCAGGAAACTGTCTAGGGAAAAGGCAGCAGAGGGTAGAAGTAAACAGGATCAAATCTGGAGACAGGGTGGTCATAAGCGGGGTGCCACAGGGATTAGCCCTGGGAACCTTCTGTATTCAATATGTTCATTAGTTACATATGAGAAGTTATACAAGGCATTATGTGTCTCTTTTCTGATGACACAAAGCTTCACAGCCTGGTATCTGGTGAGAAACCAGTTAGGGAATGCCACAAGGACCTAGGAAAGCTGTAGAGGTGGTGTGCTAGAAGAAACATCTGTCTGGTTTCACTTTCTCAGAGCATCATCAGGGAGTGCTTCTTTTGTAAGTCACTTTTTCATTTTTCAATTAGCGCACATCAACGGCCAGGCAGCTGCAACAAACCAATAGGACTGGAGCAAAGGAAAATAAGAGCACTTACAACACAGCAAAATTTGGCTTCCCAGTCACTGCTCACACAAACATGAAGAGCATCATATCTCAGGACAAAATCAACTTTATTAATTCCACAAAGAACAACTTGTACCATCAACAATAGTTGAAATAGACACCCCTTCCCCAACAGATGTGAACACTCAGAACTTAATGGCAGCATTGCCAGAGAGACCAATAAGGTGCAGCCCACAAATCACTCAATTCACAGCAGATGTACAAGAAGAGGCACCAGGGGCATGGGGAGAAAGAGGGAAGGGATACATGGGGATGACAGCAGGCTTACAAACAGGCCAGAGGGAATGACTACTATCAACAGGGATATCATTATTAGAAGATGAAAACAATATTGTAATTAATATATCTGATTACCTTCTTACTGACATTGAACAGAAGGTACTACAGCATGGCCTTTCATTTATATCAACACAGGACTTGAATATTTTTGATACAGTGGTAGATTTTTATAAGTTCACTGATAAGCTTCATTTAAAGGAATATTTTTACAAAGAGGAACAGGTATCTGAACATTCAGAAAATACAATAGTAGAAACACAGAACACATCTTCTGTAAAGGTATTTACCACAGATTTTAAACCTAACAACTGTTATACCACTAGCGACTAGCCAATACCACTGTGACTATCTTTGGAAAGGTCTACCAGCAGGAATTAGAAGCTTTGGACATTCCACCAGCCCGATACTATAATAACTCTTTGCAGGAAAATGAAGCTATTACTAATTTGCAAAAAAAAATTCTAACATTTTTATGAAGCCAGCAGATAAAGGTGGCTCACTTGTAATAATGAACACAGCTGGTTATGAGAAGGAAATGTTGTGGCAACTCTCTGACATTGACTTTTATGTGCCACTGAACAATGACCCTACTGAGAAGTATAAAATGGAAATTTATATTTTGTTAAATGAGGATCTGTGCAATAACATCACAAATCGTGCTACATTAAAGTTTTTGGAAGTAAAATACCCTGTGCGTGCCGTCCTATAGGGACTACCAAAAATTCACAAGTCACTGCAAAATCCTTCAGCACAGTCCACTGTGGTCAGTATTGGGTCCATAATGGATCCCTTGGCACATTTTGTGGACTATTATACAAAATCTGTATCACAAAATACTCATTCTTTTCTGAAGGATACTACAAATTTACTGAATATTTTACAAGTTGTGGAGATACAACAAGTTTGGTTTCTAGTCAGCATGGACGTAAGAGCACTTTACACAAATATTCTACATGTGGATGGATTGGAGGCCATTAGAGAGATTTTTTTTAGAAAAAAACAGAATACACACAACCCTTTGTGTAATCTGTAGTGCCACTGATGGAAAAAGTTCTAAAATGTAATGTATTCTTATTTAAAAATAGCATATACTTGACAAAAACCCAGACAGCAATGGGGCAGCTATGGCCCCTAACTATGCCATTATTTATATGGTAAAATGGGAAAAGGAATACATTTATAGTGATGAAAACCCATTTTTGGATAAAATTGATCTCTACAAGTGATTTATTGGTGATCTGTTCCTCATTTGGAAGGGCACATTGGCTGAACTGCAAGATTTCATGGCAAATTTCAAGGCAACAAATAAACATCTTTAAATTTGAAGTTACTTCTGATTTAACAAGTGTCAACTGTTTGAACTTAATTTCAAAAGGGGAAAACAATAACATCATTACACAGCTGTACAGAAAATAAACTGACAAAAATTCCTTATTACGTTATCAGAGCTGTTATCTGTTCCATGTGACTGCCAACATTCCGACAGGACAATTTATGAGAACGCAACACAACTGTACAGAGGACTTGCTGTATCAAAACCATGCTGAGCATCTCAAAAATAGATTATTTGCAAGGGATTATGGCCTGAGCAAAGTAGAAAGAGTAAAGGAAAAGGTTGACTCCACTAAGAGAGAGCTTGTTGACACATAGCTCTAGAAACAGCAATGTGGATTTTAGCAGGACTATACCAGATTTCATTACAGTACAACTTTTTTGCCACAGTCTCATTTGGTTAGGGATATTATATCATGTAATTGCTATATTTTA
The DNA here is from genome assembly GCA_016271365.2 of Neoceratodus forsteri. Taxonomy (NCBI): domain Eukaryota; kingdom Metazoa; phylum Chordata; order Ceratodontiformes; family Ceratodontidae; genus Neoceratodus; species Neoceratodus forsteri. Next base: position 1,555,225,128 of record CM057449.1, on the reverse strand, counting down.
GATACAGATAGAAAACTTCAGCATGTGGTTAAACATTTACCTCATAGAGGTACTAATTTGCAAGATATATTAGTACATAGTACAGAGTGGGATACACCTCTGGAAAAGAATAAATTTCAAGGCATAAATTGACCAGTCGGAACATTTACTTGTGGACACTACATTTTGTAAATTTATACTGGTGGGAAAACAATTTGAAGATCCGATCACTAGTGTAATTTATGACATCTATGACTTTTGTATTTGCAACACCAGTAACATAGTATATTTAGCCACATATAAAAAATGTTTATCTTTTTACATACAGTAGGTAAAACCAAACAAAAATTTAAAGACAGAATTAGCCAGCATGTGTGAAGTATCACAGAAGGAAACAATGTGAGTGCATTGTCACACCATATCAACCAATGTGGGAAAGATCATGAATTTCACTTCCAGATGATTGAACAAGTTTAGCAAAGTGTCAGAGGAGGGGAATTTGGATACTAAATTACTCCAGAGAGAGACATTCTGGCAATATAAACTTAAAGCATATATCCCACTGGGACTTAATGACTGTTTTCAGCTCTCTCCTTACTTGTATAAGTGATTATTACCACAGTGTGAGGTATCAAGATGAATTTAGAAAGTGTTTTTTGGTGGCATTATATGTTATCCTATGACTACTGTATATTTATTAAGCACTTGTTTTTGTTCTTCCCTTTTTTCTCTCCTTCTTCCCCCTCCTCTCTTTTTTCTTTTCCAAATTCTTTTGTTTTCTTTCTCTCTCTCTTTTTTTCTCTATCCTTTTTCCAAGTTTATCCAGTTGATTGAGTTTTTGTATTAGGTGAATTGAGTGATGATATTAGTTTAATTTACAAATATGAGAAGGGATTATGTGGTTGCCCCCTCTATAGCTGATATGAGCGTATTTAAATAGGGAACATGTACTGTTGATATCTGATATGAGCTTATTTATATAAGGAACATGTTTTGTTATCCCCTCCTCCCATCCTCCTTCCCCTTCCCTTTTCCCTATCCACCCCCTTTTTTATATCTGGTGGCCCTCTATGTCTGATATCAGCTTATTTATATAGGTAACATATATTGTTGATATCTGATATGAGCTTATTTATATATGGAACATGTACTGTGATCCCCTCCCCCTTCCCTTTCTTCCTCTCCCCTTTCCTCTTCTTTCTCCCAACTCTCAAGTTTTTATTTTTTTTCTATTTTACCCTTTTGTCTCTATTTTTTATCTCCCTCACCACTTCCTCACCCTTCATTTCCTTTCACTCCTTCCCCGACCCATTCCTTTTCCTTCCTGGTTACTCCACTCTCCCCTTTTTGTGCTTAGTTTATTCATCATTTATTTTATAACAATATAGCTTTTTTGTGATTATTGGTATTTAATATAATATATTATAAAGTCTGGGATATATGTATGCACTTTGCACTTTAGAGGAGGCTGGTGCAGGCTGAAGCACATTTGGTTTTAATGAAGTGTTAATTTATTTTGCATCATTGCACTGTGACTTTAAGATGGGACCTTTAAAAGGATGTACAATGTAACCATACCCTCAGTCTTGAGAAAGTGTGAGAAGTGCAAAAACGTTTGACTGTTTGGGAAGGGGCATCTATTTCAACTATGGTTGATGGAGTTAGCTGTTCTTTGTGGAATTAATAAAAATAAAGTGAATTTTCTCCTGATATATGATGCTTTTCATGTTTGTGTGAGCAATTAAAGCATATGCTTTAAGAAATAAACTGAAGTGGACTATTTTAATGTGGTGGTGACACTCTTACTGTGCTTTAGCTGTAATTGTGAGCACACCTCAGGGCTAAATGGTTTTTAGTGTGCTCTGCAGTTGAAATTAATGCCAAGAAGTGCAAGGTGATGTTGCATGGGGTTTCTGGGTCCAGCGTTTGTCAAGATAATCTGGTGCTCCCAGAGAGTTTTGTGAATTTTTGAGCTATCTCTGACCTTCCCTTTTGGGAAGATTGTTGAGAAGATGGTGGCTCTGCAACTAGAGGCACATCTTATGGCCTTTAATATCTTTGAGTCATTCCAGTCCAGATTTTGATCTAGGCACCGTACAGAGACCACATTGGGCAGGGTGCATAATGACCTCCTAAGGGCTAGAAATAGAGGGAAATAGTCAGCTCTCATTCTACTTTATATCTCTTCAACATTTGACACCGTGGACTATGGGTTGTTGCTGGATTGCCTAAGGGAGTGCTGTGGACTTGGTGTGGACTTGCTGGTATGATCAGCTGGTTTGAGTCCTTTCTCAGAGATGGGACACAGAGGGTAGTGATAGGGAATTTCTCCTCACTTTGGAAGCCCCTGCTATGTGGTATACCTCAGGGCTCGATCCTCACATCTGTGCTGTTCACAGTGTGCATGCTGCCCCTAGGCAACATCATCATTACGGTTTGGGTTTTTACTGCTATTCAGATGATACCCCATTGTAACTGTCATTTGCACCCAAGATGCTTGGCACAGTTGATGTACTGAATTTATGCATGGTCAAGATTCAGGACTAGATGTCATCCAGCCACCTAAGACAACCTGGACCAGATGGAGGGATTAGTGATTGATCCTGGTCTACAGCAGGATAAGGGGATTACAGCAGAGATAACTGTCCTGGAGCATGGTTCCTCCAGCCTTGTAGCCTCTACTAAGGTTAAGAAACTGGGTATCTTTCTGGATGAAAGACTGACACTTAAGGCTTAAATACCCTTTGTAGTCTGAAGTGGATTTTACAATCTCAGAAACATCTCCCAGATTAAAGCCTTGATACCACCAGAAGACCTGCAATCACTGGTACATGCATTTGTGACTTCCAGACTTGACTACTGTAATGGGTTAGTGGCGAGGTCCTATGGTGCCCACAGATAGTGGAGAATGTAGTGGCTATGTTACTAACAGGCCTTCCAAGGTCATGTCACATGAATCCGTTCTTGCAGAACCTGCACTGGCTGCTGGTGAAGTGGTGAATTGCCTTCAAGGTTGGTTTATTGACCTAAAAAGCACTATATGGATTGAGTCTGGATTATCTGAGTGATCTTCTGTCTCCTTACTGTCATGGCCCCCACTCTGCTCCTTCAAGGTGAGCCTCCTAGTGGTTCCCAGGGCCAGGCTTAAGACACCCATAGATAACACTTTTCAAGGGGCCAGCCCATCCCTAAAGTAGTAGCCACAGACGTAGTCAGATATTTCCAGATATTTCGCAAAATTTCTAAAGAGTTTCTCTCTGCTGCCCTTCCAGTGGAAATGCAGAAATCAGGAGATTTCTCTAGAAATAACATAGATCATTCTGGAACTATCTGACCATGTCTTTGGCTGTGACTGTAGAACTCACTTCCCAGATCTCTGAGGGAGGCCCCCTTGATGGAGGCCTTAAGACCTACTCAATTTCAGTAAGCCCCCACTGGATTTTTAGCTATTTATGTCATTCCTATGTATTTACTTTAATTTATATTTATTTATTTTAATTGTTTTTATAGTTGTCCTATCTTGATTTTGTGATTTATGTTATAATGATGCACAGTACTCAGAGCCCTCGGGATTGGATACTTAATAAATTAGCTACTACTACCATCACTACTACTATTACTTAAGGAAAAGGAACCCACCTACAGAGTACTGGATGGGGGGAATTAGGCTGGCCACTACAGCAAGGGAGAGGAATCTTGGAGTTATCATCAGTGAATCCCTCATGCAAAGTAGCCAAAGCAAAATGGCCTATAGCAAGGTATCAAGGACACCATTATGGTTCTTAGCAGGGGTCAGGGAAGTGATGAGGGCCAAGGAAAGGGCCTTCTACAAGCATACTTCTCAACCTTATGCCTCATAAATCAGGACAAGGCTTAAAAAAAAATCAGGGACAAAGGAACAAAGTCAGGGACACATCCTCAAAATTGGTACTATCCACTCAGGAAGCTGGTAGAATAAGAGGCTTAGTTTCAAATGCATTTTCTAAGGAAGAAGAAGGCTGTAAATTTAATGTTTGATGACATTTTGTGCTTACAACCCCCATTGTTTGATCACAGAAACACAATTTTTAGGAGGGACAGAGTAAAATTCATAGGCAAAATTGAGGATGTCCCTGCAAATCAGGGACAGTTGAGAGGTATGTCTATAAGTATAAAGAAAAGCAGGGTGAGGAAAAATTGGGAGACTATTTACTGAAAAACAGGTATGCAAAGAAGGCAGTCAGGGAAGCAAAAGCAGATACAGAACTATATATTGCAAAAGTGGTCAAGAGTGGAGAAAAGGGGAAAGGGAAAGGGAACATTGTTTAACCAGGAGTGGCACACTAAACCGAAGCTTGTTTCCAGATGCAACCTGGGAGCACAAGGAAGTTAAGTTAAGAAAAACAGTTTTTCTTCTATATTGGAGAGAAAAGGAACAAACGAGGGAGAACTGTAAGGCTAGCTGAGGGGGGTAGGGTGATAGAAGAGGATGGTCAAAAGGCTGCCATCCTTAGTGATTACTTTTGTTCAGTTTTCACTAATGAGGATGGTGGGCTCTTGTCAGAGAGTGGCATCAAGGTGGTTGCTAAAGGGGTCCAGGAAATGAGGCAGCCAACATTTAATAAAGAAAGAGTCCAGAAAGGGCTGGTAGCCCTAAGGATAGATAAGGCCCTGTGGCCAAATGGGTTGCATCCGAGGCTACTCAAGGAACTGGCAGCGGAACTGGCCAAACCCTTGGTAAGACTATTCAGCTGCCCACTGGGGACAGGGAGTTGTTCCAAAAGATTAGAGGGTAGCAGACATGGTTCTGTTCTATAAAATGGGGACAAGGAATAAGCATGGAACTACAGACCTGGCAGTCTTACATCTATTGTAGGGAAGCAGATGGAGTCACTGGTCAAATAGGACCTTGTGGACTACTTGGACAGCAACAGGCTCCAGGATAGTAAACAGTATGGGTTCATGGCAGAGAGTTCTTATCAGACTAACCTGATAGTTTTCTTTGAGTTGGTGATGAGGGAATTAGATAGGGGCCATGCTGTGGATTTGCTGTACTTCAGCTTCAACAATGCTTTCAACTCATGTCCACAGACACTTGCTGAAGAAGATAGAGGATCTGGGTGCAGCTAATGTCATAGTTAATTGGGTAGATAACTGGAGAAAGTGGAGGTAGCAGCTGGTTGTGATCAAAGGGGTCAAATCAGGAGGGGGGGCATGAGTGGGGTGCCACAAGGATCGCTCCCTCATCTGGTCCTCTTCAATATGTTCATCAGAGCCACTGGTGAGGGAATCTGGGGCAGGTTGCATCTCTTTGTGGATGACACTAAGCTCTGTGGGAGGGTGGATATCAACAAGGGAATAAGGGAAATGCACAGGGACTTACAAAAGCTAGAAGGGTGATCTAAGGTTTGGCAGTTGGAATTCAACACCATGAAGTGCAAGATAATGCACCTAGGGAACAACAATCCCAGTACAAAATACTGGATGGGTGGGGCAAAATTTAGCACTACTGCTTAGGAATGGGACCTTGGAGTTATCATCAATGACTGCCTCAGACAATCGAGTCAGTACAACAAGGCATATAGCAAAGCAGGTAAGATGCTGGGATGTATCAGGAGGGGTATTAATAGAAGAATGGAAGAAGTAATACTTCCCCTACATAGATCCTTAGTGAGGCCACACTTGGAGTACTGCACCCAGTTCCGGAATTCTCACCTTAGGAAAGACAGAGATAGGCTGAAGACAGTGAAGCCCAGGGTGACAAAAATGATTCAGAGCCAACAGGGCAGGTCTTATGAGGAGCATCTCAAGGCAATGAACATGTACTCACTGGAGATGAGAAAGGAAAGGGAACATATGATAGTGACCTTGGCACTAAACATGTAGTCACTGGAGACCAGAAATGAGAGGGAAGATATGATAGTGACCTTCAGGTTCCTAAAAGGAATTAACAAAATGAACTGTGGGGAACTATTTAGTTTGAATACCATCTCATGGTCATGTGGACATGAGTAGAAACTAACAAGAGAGAGTTTCAGAAGGGACATACAGAAGTATCATTTTACAGAAAGGGTGGTGGAGCCATGGAACAGTCTGAAGCTGAAGTGGTAGGTGCAAAAATTGTTGGTAGTTTCAAGCAAGGTTGGGATATAATAAAGGATATAGTGGTTGCTTAGGGTGGCAGAAACTGGGAGGAGAATAGGGAGGTGGTTGGGAAGGGCTAGGACCCTGGAGGGACAGTAGGTCCCAGGGCTAAATAGGAAACTTGAACAGACTGGAGGGACCATGGATCTTTTTTGCTGTCATTGTCTACATTGTCTATATTGTGCCGTCTTTGCACCTCCCCACTTTGATACATGCCATGGTGACATCAAGGCCTGACTACTGTAATGTGCTGTACCTTGGGGTAGCGGGAGATTCTCTCCACAGACTGACACTGGTGCAGAGACGCAGCTGCCAGGTTACTTACGAGACAGCCTAAATATTGCCATATTATACCGGTACTGCGTGAGCTGCACTGGCTGCTGGTCAGGTGAAGGATCCTCTTCAAGGTGGGGCTCCTCACCTATAAGGCCCTACATGGCCAGGGCCTTGGCTACCTGATGGACCTTCTTATACCTGCTGTCTCAATCCATCCCCTCCACTCCTCCCGTAGGGTCTTCTGGCGATTCCCAGGATGAGGTTAAAAATGGCCAGCGACAGGGCTTTCAGTGTTGCCAGCCCCATCCTGTGGAATTTGCTACCCTCCAGGGTTAGAAAGGCCCCTTCTTTGGAGGTATTCAAGGCCCACCTCAATGCCCTTCTGTTCACCCAGACTTTCCCCGACTTAGCTTTATAAGTGAGATCCATATGCTAAGATCTTGATCTCAGTTCCTAGCCATCTGTGTTTTAAAATTTTTTTTAGGTAAATTTATTTTATTTTATAATCTATGGTATATTGTTATTTATTCTGATTTTTGCTGTGTCTCTTATTTGTTTATTCATTTTGTACAGCACCCATAGCCTCTGGGATTGGGCATCCTTTATCAATAAAAATGACCTTGCCTATATTTCTATGTTTCTATAGTAGGATGTATAGGGTAATGTTTTGATAGTAAGAGAAAAGATGTTTCCCTTATATTCAGTAAATGGCTGGTGAGGCCTCACCTGGAGTACTGTGCCCAGTTTTGAAATCCTTACATAAGAAAAGACATAAAGTCAGTACAGGAAAAGGTCACAAAAATGATTCAAGGCCAGCAGGGTAGATCCTATGAGGGAACAGCTGGAAGCCTGGAACATGTACAGTTCTTGCTGGAGGTCAGACAGCAGAGGAGGGAAGGGATAACAGAAACCTATGCATTCCTAAGGGTTATAAGTACAGTGATTACTGATGACCTGTTTGTTAGAAATGGGGATTCAGTTGCAAGGGGGCACAATTGCAAATTGCTGGTGGTAAATTCAGAAGGGAAACAAAGACATTCTTCTTTACTGAAAGAGTGGTGGAGCCATGGTTCAAATTGCCAATGCAATTGGTGGTGGCACATTCTCTGAATGGGTTCAAGCTCAGATGGGACACAGCCAAGGGATATATAGACATGTTAGGGGGAACCAGAGAGGGAAGACATGGGGAAGGGGCAGGGAATCGATAACCTCCCGGGACATTAGATCAGTGGGTGAGGAAGTATTATCATGGGCAGATCCAGTGAGACATTGGTCCCCTTCTGTCATATTCCATTTTTCTATGATATTAAGATCAAAGTTCTAAATCAATAATGTCTTGATCTCTGGTCAAAAACCCCATCTATATCTGTAAAGCAAGTTAATCTGAATTGAATTAGGCTTTACTAAGTAATCCACATAGTCAGCGAATGACAGTGTGCTATCAAGGAACACTTCCAAACATTTGAATTCAGTCACCTGCTGTAAATAGGAACAAGAATGAGTACTAATGCTTACTGTAGGCACCTCATCCAACTTACTATGAGTACCAAAAATCATACATTTTGTTTTGTTTTGTTTTGTCATTAATCACTAATAAGTTCTTTACATATAATTTTTGAATTACTGTAGATCAAGGTCATGCTGTAAATCCTGTCTAAGAGAATCAAAATCCTTATTACTTCCTAAAACAACTGCGTTGTCTGCAAACAAAATGATACTTGATGAATTATAAATTGAGAGTAGTTGATTCAAAAACAAATAAAAAAGCAGGGGTCGAGGAATGGACACACGTGGGACCCCAGCTGTTACTTCTCTCTCTCATTAAACAAAACATTCCTGCACTTTATCATTTAGGTTCTAAGACACAGGTGATCACTAAATGAATACACTATATACATAGACAATCCCAAAGACAGCAATTTGTTGCATACAATCCTATGATGTATGAGGTCAAACACCTTCATAATATCAACATATATTGCACCTACATATTCTCTTCTGTCCAATGCCTCATGAGGTTATTTTGTATATTCTAGCAATGCAGAATTAGTACTAAACATTTTCCTATAACAATGCTACTCACAAACCTGAAGATTATATTTGTTCATATATTCTACAAGCAGATCATTCACAGTCCTCTCCAGGCCCTTGGACCAAGGGAAAAGAACAGGTATTGGTTGATAATTTGAGGAAAAACTGACATCTTCACCACTGGAAAAAACAGGACTACACAGATGTTCTTCCATACATCAGGTATTTTACTGAATCTCACTGATAAATTAAAAATTATTTGAACTGATTCGGAAATTTCATGAAGGTTCAGTTTCATACTAAGATTCATACTAAGATCAGATAGAAGCTAGAGAGCCGTGAGGCCCATAGTTGCTCCTTTTTTATTAATAGTAACAAAGAGAGATGCCTGAAAGGATAAAAGTGTCCAGCCAGGACTTAAACATTGACTTGGAACTGCTAGTAATCACCTCCAGAGGTAATACATTCCAGGGCTTGATAATGCGTAACATATAGAAAAATTTACGAGGCATTAGATTGAATCGCCTGTGTTGTAACTGGAGCAGGTGACCTCTGAAATTATAGATGTCATCCTTAAACATTAACCCTAAACTGGTCAGTAAATAGGGATCATTCATGATGTCATACACAAGAAGGAGGTTCCCTCTTAATCGTCGGGTTGAAAGGGACATTAAGTTCAGAGAACTAAGTCTGGTTTCATGCAGGACATTTTGCAATCCTCTCACTATGTTAGTATAACCTCTGTACTTTTTCCAGTTGCATAATATCCTGTTTCTTAAAGGGACACCATAACTGAGAGGGGAAATCTAAATGTGGGCAGATGTAAGCTCTGTATAGGGGCATTAGTACTTTGCTATCTCTTGACCTAATATTCCTCTTGATGGACCAAATAATCTGGTTGGCTTTAAGAATAACCCCCATTAATCTGAGAGTTAGGGAGGAAATCCTCAGATACCAGGACCCCTAAATTCTTCTCTATGCCAGTACTGGTTAACATTCTGTCATCTAACGTGTAAGCATGAGAGGGATTATTCATCCCAAAGTGCATAATCCTGCACTTATTATGGTTCAAGTTTCATCCCCCATGTATTGGTCCATTTAGACATTAGGTCCAGATCATTCTGAATGGATGCTATTTGATCCAAGTTTGAACATAGTCCACCAATTTTAATGTCATCTGTGTATTTAATAGTATTGGAACATCAATTGCTTGTTAAGTCAGCTATAAAAGGCTGAAATAGGCAGGGGCCCAAAACAGAACCCTGTAGCACCCCACTGGTGACAGATCCCATGTTAGAAAGCTGTCCATTAAACAGAACTTGCTGTGTTCTATCTGTCAACCAATTAGTTATCCATTTTACAAGAATGGAGTTAATGTCAAACAAATAAAGTTTATGTAGTAATGCCCAATGAGGGAAGAAGGTCAAAAGCCTTACTGAAGTCGATTCAACATTTTCATGTCAATATTATCAATTCTAATTAATGCCTAACCTGATGGGAGTGGTCTGAGGTATGCCAGTTGGGGTTTAATGTGAAACAGTGCAAAGTATTGCGCTTTGGTGCAAGAATCCTAGAAAGGGTTATCAACTGTGGTGGGGTTGCAGTTATGTACCACTGAAGAGGAAAAGGATCTTGAGGTGATAATAGTGAATATGAACAATTCAGAGGAGTGCAGGAGGGTGGCAGCAAAGGCCAACAGGATGCTGGGTTGTATAGTGAGGGGCATCTCCTCCAGAAGCAGGGAAGCCATTCTGCCACTCTACAAGTCACTAGTCATACTGCACCTGGAATACTGTGTGCAATTCTGGCACCCTTATCTGAAGAGAGATGTGAGATTGTTGGAGGGAGTACAACGAAGGTTGACAAAGTTGATTCAGAGATTACAGGATATGCCCTATGAAGAGAGATTGAGGGAATTGAACATGTATTCCCTGGAGAAGAGAAGGGGTCAGGGGATATGACTGAGACATTGAAGTACTTAAAGGGAATAAATAAGTCTGGTACTGAAGAGATATTCAAGCTCTGGAAGGGGAGGGACACAAGAGGGCATAGACTTAGATTGGAAGGAGGTAGAAATAAGAGGGAAATGAGGTGGCCCTTTTTCACACAGAGAGTAGTGGCAGCTTGGAACACTTTTCTGGAGGAGGTGGTATCCTGTAAGATGGTGGATAGTTTCAAATGGGGTTGGGACAGGGAGAGAGGGGGGTATTTGGGAAGGTGAAGGAGGAGAGTGGGGCAGCTGCAAAGGAGGGGTTAGCTGCACACTTGAACAGACTAGATAGACTTTGAGGCCTAATTTGTGCTGGCAATTTTCATATGTTCATATGTTTGTAATTCAATTTAATTCATATTGTTTATTGAGCAACATATTTGCCCTTACAATCTTTTACAAATATGTACTTCATACAGTTCCTGCCAAAGACATGGCCATATATTGCCTGAAATGTATGTGATATCACTTGAAAAAGTCCCTGCCAGCCTGCAGTACCACTTTGGGACAGCAAAGAGAATATCCCTTGAGAAAGCCATTGCCAACCTGCAGTACCACTTTGGGACAGCAAGGAGAATTTGTTTAGATACACTGCAAAAATATATGGAACTATCTGAATATTTATATGGCTGCAACTGTAAATAGATACAGACATACAATAGCAACATCATCATAAACATGCAACAATTACTTCATTTAGGCATTTTCATTTTCCTTATTTTAATACTGGCTTTCAAAAAAGCAACACTCTCTGTCACTAAGTCTTTCAGTTGGGGATTTAATAAATACTGTAGCAGACATACAGTAGCTCTACAATAACTAATTCATGCAGTGATGGTCCTAATTGTCTGGTTCTAATTCTTGCATACTAGGGGTATCTCAGCAGTACATATTAGATGTCTTCCAATTTTTTCAGTGAACAGTCACAGTCAAAATTTGCAATATTTATGTTTACAAAACCTTGCTTCAATGATTTTTGTTGGATGCATAGAAACCCTCATTTCAATGCTGTATACAGTCTTGTATGACACAGTACTCTACTGTCCTCTCTATTTTCAAGGAGATAAAGGTATATTTCAAAAGAATGATACATTTTAATATTTGAGTACCATGAGTAAAATTTAGATTTCTCAAATCCCAGTAGAATATTGTTTTTAGATTCATACTGTAGATCAAACACAGTTTAAATATTTTAAAGTAATCCCTATGATTGCTTACCCCTTGAGATTCAAATCCCATAAGTATGATGGGTGAATGCTTAACTGTGACTGTATATGCTTGGTCCATGGCGAAAGAAAACCTTTTTCTACAATTAATAATGTTTTTGGTAAAAAAAAAGATAAAGAAGGTGCTTTCTACACATAATTTGTATTTTTAGCCACTATGGTAATCCTAACGTTGTAATAACTCCTTGTTTTACTTTAATTCTGCCTTAATATATGTGTTATGGGGACTTAACTGGGAACACCCATTACTTATTTACAGAATTTGTTTATGATAATATCAAGTTTTTCTTGACAGAAAAATCCACTCACCTTGGATTTATAACTGAGGACTGGTACCAGTTTGGCATCAATGTCTAAAATAGCTGGTTCTAGACATGACCCTCCAATTTTTTAAAATTAAATCTATTAAAAGCACCACTTAGTCCTACTATGTTATTCATTCTATAATCAAAATGTTTTTCCCTTATCATTATTACTAAATTGTGTATACAAATACATATAATCTGCCACTTGTTCATGTAATTGCCTATTCAACTGCCAATGCCATCTATGTTTATCAAGTCCATTTGGTCCAAAAACTGACACTTTACTCTTGTCAATGTCTATTATTAATTTTGTTTGATTTGTGAATTTCTTCAAACATAATAACTTTCTTTTTAATCTTACAGGTGAAAATGAGAGGTGAATTAGGTTCTCTGCATATGCCATTGTGAAGTGACTGTCCAAAAATTGTTGAAATGTGAAAAGTGACATCATCTACACCTGTTAATATTCTATCCATGACTAGGTTAAATAGAAGTGAAGGAAAAAGACAGCACTGCTTAACTCCTTTATTTACCAAATATTTATCTGTACAATTTTCATTATGTGAATAACTTCTGACCAGTTACCTTCATGTAAATAACTTAATGTCCTTATTAATATGGGTTCTACACCATGCTCTTAGAGCCTATCCCATAACAGATTTCTGCAAAAAGAATCAAATGTGTTCTTAAAATAAACATAAATCACATATAACTTATATTGTTTAATTGTAACATATTTTTTCATAAGGACAAAACAACGATCTATCAAAGAATGATTTCTTCAGACGTCTGCTTGTAAATTACTAATAATATTGTCATTTTTTATCCAATACTCTAGCCCGATGCTTAATACCTTAGAGGAGATTTTGCCAATTGTATTCATTAATATTACTGGTCTATTATTAGATGGCATGAATTGAGAGCCTTTCTTATAGATAAGTACTATTGTACTATCCTTCCAGTATGTCGTTATAAAGTGTTTCTGGGTATACAAATTAAACATTTAGTTAATGTATCTGCCCATTTATTAGTATCAACTTTAAAGATCTCAGTAGGAATTTTATCAGGCCCTGAGGATTTTCCCGGCTTAAAAGATTAATTTCTAATATGTCCTCTTTTGTAATAATTTCCATGAAAAAAAAAGAATCCCATATTCATGGTAGTTTTATCATGTTTTGGTAATAAATCCCCATCATAGACTGTTCCCTTAAAGAAGTCAAATCACGGTTTTGCTGTGATATATGATTCTATAGTATAATGGAAGTTACCTGTACCCTTAGTAATCAAGCACCAAAGTGATTTTGTGTTACTGTTACTTAATACAGTCAACATTTGATTCCACACAAACATACAGTATGGAACTCATTGCCCCTTCAATATTTCATTATAAAGTTTACCACATTTATTTAGGAGACCAACATTTTCTGTAGACAGAGTTTTCCTTACACTCCGATGACTTTGTTCAATTTATGTTTTTCTTTTTTACATTTTTTATTAAACCAACTATCAATTTGCCTATTCTGACCAGTCTGTGCATTTATATACAAAAATGGAATGCAACAGATAAAGATTTTCAATATACTGTATAAGATTCAGCTACTTCAAGGGTACCTTTCTCAGCAAATATTTTCCCATTGTTTTTCTACTGCAGTAGTGCCAAGAACTTACCATAAATGTCACTTAGCCGACCTGAACATTTTACTTGTTTGTAATTAATATGAATTTCAGGGCTGCTATATTGACTAATCTTGCCTTGCCCACCATTCAGATAGTCTAGTTCCAAAGAGATAGGGAAATGTACACTTTCAGGGTGAGGCATCACTGTCAAATTGTTAATTTTTCCAATATCCAGTTTTTGTACCAATATTAAGTCTATTGCACTTGCTACAGTAGGAGCAAGACATGTACTGTATATGCCCCCCTACTTGTCTCCTTCAGTTCTACCACTAACCCAACAAAACTGCATCTATTAAATATTGATATTAGGTTTTTTTTCCATTAGCACTAAATGTTGTATCTGTCGCTACTCTAAAATTTTGTTGATGTACCTATGAAGAATGATGAATCATTATTTACATTGTCATATTTATCAACTCTGGTATGTAAGTCATCAGCAATTACAATGAATAATGCAGGGGAGTCTATTAGCTAATCAGAAATCAGACTATCTAATTGGTGCCACTCTAGATGGTTTTAATATTTTGTTGAAGATGGAGGTATGTAGACATTCAGCATAATCATTTCTTGATTGACAACCTCAATCAAAATAACAATGAAGTATTGAGAAATTTATATTATTGTTCCATATTAATTTCACTACAAACTTTCAACACAATTGACAGTCCAACTGTAAACCTTCTAAAATTAGATTTAACTGCTGAGGACAAAATTACTGTATACTCATTCACTAATCATTCATTTTTGCTCCTGATTTCTTGCAATAACACAGTATGATTTTGTACAATGAAAGATAACCACTCTTGGTACTGAAAACACACTGTGTTTAGTAGACATGAGCTCCACTGAGGCTCAAAGGAATCCCTAGTTATATATTGAATGTGCTATACAAAGAATCAGTGATGTAAAAAAAAATGAGGCCTTGCAAGTTAAATAATCCTAAGAGTCTCGAATAGTGTAATTAATGTAATACTGAATGGGGAATGAATCATACCTTCATTTATTTGATAAAGCCTCCCACAGGAAAGCACTCTGTATATTTAAAGTAGGTCAAGTTACTGAATTTTTTTTCTGGGTACATCTCTAGAAATGACAACCTGTCAAGCCTAAATTATATTTGTAATAATGTTCTTGATGTATTAGCAGTAAACCATGTTTTACTAGCATGCTCCAGGTTTAAGCATCTCATAAAAAATTATTGATTCCCATTATGAATCATAGAGACATCCCTGATTTCAGAAACTTTTTAGAATTGTACCGTCAGAATTTTTTTTAAAGCTACTCTTCTCAGACAAGATGTATATCAATTTTGCAGTACCTCTTTTGCATCATCAGCTCTTACAGGAACTTGTTTAATAATCATCAAAATAATTCATTTGCACATTGATTTGTCATATAGGCAGCTATTTATGCATCTTATATCATATGTATCTTATATTATAAATGACTATGAATTTTAAGAAATACTGAAAAGTATGTTAAAGTATACTGATTGTTTATGTAACTGTGTTATGTACAGTATGTAAATAATATACAAATCACACATACTCCAATAATGCAAAGCATCATGTGAAGCATATGCAAATGCCCATGAATTCATTTGGACTGGCTCAACTTTAAGCAGCATTGCATGGTGCCAGAAGGCCTCACAATACAATCAGCAAAGGCTGAGAACAGCAGACACAGACACATGTTTCATCCTCATTTGGACTCATCACTGTACCATATCTGTATCTCAGCCAAGGGAGAGGTAGCCAGTGACCCTATAGGGGAGCTTATTGGTTTGGGTCATGGGCAGCCCAAAGTAGAGAGAGAAGAGAACAACAAAAGAACCCCAGAGCAAATGCACTGGGGCAAGGATTATCCTGGAGGATGTTGGCCATACAGCTAAATTTTAAAGAAAACACAAATTGCACATACCCCAACAATGCATAGCATCATGGAAAGCATATGCAAATGCCCATGAATTAATTTGGACTGGCTCAGCTTTAAGCCTGAAGGCCTCACAATACAATCAGCAAAGGCTGAGAACAGCAGACACAGACATGTGTAAATAATGTCTTTTTAAGGTGAGTGCAATAATCATGTGATTTTATGCTATCCTTTTTAAATAAAATACTTGAATTAATTTCCAATGAGAAAATCAATAAAGTCCAATCAGCTTTAAGCAAATTGAACTGCAAAGTCTCTTACATACAGAAGAGTAATCTCAGGTATTTCTGAGTCCTCAGAGTAGTATCACCACACTATTTAAGGGGAGTTCACATGGTCTCCATAATGGCATTTTCTTTGATGGTCAGTGTTTCAACTAGGGATGGGTGTACTGGCTCTGCCACACTTCTGAACCTCCCTGGACTGGGCTGACTTGGCTCTGATCAAGAATACCAAGCCTCTCATGGCTCAACTTGAGTTGCCAAGTTGGCTCAGTTTGGAGTGTGGTCCAGTCCAGAAATAACACTCTCATCACCAGTACTGCATGCAAGTTATTAAACAAGGCAGAACAGGGTGCAGAAACAAATAAAAAGTGTTTTTTCCAATCTCTGATGGGTGCTTCCACATCCCTGGACTGTCACATGACCAATAAGGACAAACACTTGTGATACTTGGGCACTGAAGGGAGCCAACAAATGAGGGTCTTTGTTCTATGACTGACTCATGTTCTAACCAATCCTATGTGTCAGCTACCATAGGACATCCCTAGGAAACAGTGTACTGAGTGCATTTGGGGGTTTGCATTGAAAGGAGACAGGTGTGTGTGTGTGTGTAGAGAGAGACAGAGAGGTAAAAACAAAAGAAAAAACAAAACATTTGTCATTTTCTTTCCTTAGCCAATAAGAGGAGAGTACAGACTCAAGACCAACAAATTCAACAACGGAAAACAGCAGAGTGCAGACATTACAGCAGAGTACTCTGCAAACCCTCCCCTCCCCCCAAATTTGTTGTTAGAAGGAGAGAGAGAGAGAGAGAGAGACTAGAGTAGAAAGAGAGAGACCAACAAATTCAACAGCAGAGTGCAGAGTGCAGAGTTGCAGATGTTTCCTTAGTTTTAGAAAAAATAGAGGAAACAGGAAAGGGATCTGGGTACTACAAAAATCATGGCCTGCAGGCTGCAGTGCCATGAGGCAGGCACAGTTCTCATGAAATCATCCAGCAAGAAAAAAAATATAGTAGCTTATGTAGTTTCAGTCTGTTTTTCTTGCAAAATCAACAATACAGTAAAAAAAAAAGTCAGTGTACAGCATCCAACAATATTTTTTTTTCTTTTTGAAAAATATATTTTTGTAACAAAAAAAAAACAAAGTGAGCAGTGTCAGACAGGACAGGAGGACTCTGTCTGAAGGTCAGAGTGCCTCACTAATTTTGAGAGGGGCTTAGATACAGTATTGCTGTACAGATTTTGAAGGGGGGTGTCACTCATGTCTCAGACTCTGTGTTGCCCATCTCTATGCTGCCCTGAAAAGTCATACCGCTGTAGACTCTGTGTTGCCCATTCCTGTGCCTGAACTACTACTAGGTCATAGTGCCATACAGATTGTGAAGGAGGGGTGTCATGTCTCAGACTGTGTGTTGCCCGTCTCTGTGACTAAACTACTACTAGGTCATAGAATGCCTCACATATTTTGAGAGAGGGTGTCACATCTCAGACCCTGTGTTGCCCATCTCAGTGCTGCCCTGAAAGGTCATAGTGCAATAGACTCTGGGTTGCCCATCTCTGTGAATGAACTACTACAAGATCATATAGTGCCTCACATATTATGAGAGTGGGGTGTCACATCTCAGACTCTGTGATGTCCATCTCGGTGCTGTCCTGAAAGATCATACTGCTGTAGACTCTGTGTTGCCCATCTCTGTGCCTGAACTGCTACTACTAGGTCATAGTGCCGTACAGATTTTGAAGGGGGGAGTCACCCACATCTCAGACTCAGTGTTGCCCATCTCTGTGCTGCCCTGAAAGGTCATAGTGTCATAGACTCTGTGTTGCCCATCTTTGTGCTTGAACTACTACTAGGTAATAGTGCCGTACAGATTCTGAAGGTGGAGTTGGCATGTCTCAGACTCTGTGTTGTCCATCTCTGTGACTGAACTACTACTAGGTCATATAGTGACTAACATATTTTGAGAGGAGGATGTCATGTCTCAGACTCTGTGTTGCCCATCTCTGCATCCAAACTAATACTACTAATTAAGTAATTAAGTTGGACCCCAATAAATGGACTCAGAATCAGAGTTTGTTATGGAAATGGAACAGGTGGCCAACACCAGCAGTACAGCTGAAATTGGTTCATGTAACAATAAAAATAATTTCAGAAAACAAATTTAGAAACAAAAAGGTAAATTCACTACTGAAGATATAATTAATACTATTGATAACAATGAAGCAACACAACTAGAAAAAACTGAAGCAACACAACCAGAAAAAGAAAATAATGTTGGTGAATCCCCTGATCAAAGTAAAGCAGCACTGTTGGCATTGCCAGACAAATCAGATAAAATTAAAACACAGAAACAGGTTGCCAAAACATTTAGACCTTGAAAGTCAGTGATTAAGAAAAAAGCTCTAGCTAGTACCACTAGACGTGGCATTCCACGATATGCCACTCATGCATATTGGGCTCCTTCATCAGAAAGCAGTGCCTCTGATGAAGAACAGGTTGTAAACATAAAGAACAAGATCATGATGTATCACAGTTATGCTCTTCCAAAGGTGGTGTATCAGAGTGTAATATCGATGAGGTAAAGGATGCCACCTGGGTTCCCCCACCCAAAAAGGAAAAACACATACAGCAAGCACCACCACAAACCACAGCCAGTAGTGGGAAAAATATCAATGATCATGGTAGCTTTTCTGGGGATAGCCACAGTGTGCATGAATCAGGATCAGAAATACCAGCCACCAAAACTACAGCAGTTCCAGGCATGATGACAAAACGTTCTACCTCAGTTGTGTGGAGCCATTTTCACATAAGTCCCAAAAATGAATGTTTTGCTGTCTGAGCCTTTTGTCATCGGGAAGTTAGCAGGGGCAAAGTGAGGGGCCAGTTCAGGAAAACATCACTAAAAAGGTATTTGCAAAGAGCATATCCAACCATTTGGCTGGGCAGCAGTCATGAGCAAGGCAAAAATATATGTGATGAAAATAATCCTACAGACAATAATGATAGTGATGAGACTGAGAGACTGGGCAGAGAAAAAAACATGTTCGACTTCACTGACAATAGTATTTGGACAAGCTATGGCTTTGCCACTGCAATCCCATGGTTTTTGCCCCCCTGCATGAACTAAACAACAGCAGGCCATTTCTGCAATGTTTGAACAAAAAACTGCATACAGTATATCACAACAAGTCACATTAAAAATGAATCAGTTAATAGCCGAATTTATTGCCAAGAACCTGCCACCATTTTCTGTGGTGGAGAATGACAGTTTTAGAGACGTTTTAAAATATTTTGCTCTATTTCATAACATACCAAGCTGTAAATATTTTGCAACTGTGGCTGTTCCCAAATGTATGAATGCATGCAAAGTAAACAAAAATTCGCTCTTCAAGACAGTGAATGTAGTTCTGCGCACCTGACCACAGACATGTGGACGAGTTCTCAAACCACTGATTATTTGAGCATCACAGCACATTGGGTGTCACGATTATCTTCAAATACCACCACAAGCAGCAGTGCATAGGAAAGAAGACAAAGAATGGCAGCTCTTTGCATTAGCATGTTTGGTAAGCGTCGCACCACTGATAATATTTTGGAAGAGTTGCATGAAAAAATTTCTGAGTGGTTAGAGTTCCTGGGACTCAATACTGAATTTGTGGTTTCAGACAATGGTGCCAATAGTGCATTGAAATGTGGTGGTTTTACTCACATTCTGTGCTTTGCACACTCATTAAATTTATTAGGATGAGCTTTCCTTTCCAGTGACAATAGTATAGTTACACTAGTGGGAGCTGCAAAGAAAATTTGTGGCCATTTTAGTCACTCTGTAAAATCACGTTGTATCTTAGCTGACATCCAGAAAAAAATGGCTTATCAATACAGCAACTAAAACTAGATGTTCCAACAAGATGGAACTCAACATTTCACATGAGAGACTTCTCACACAAAAGAAGGCAGTCCATGAATATATCACGGAGCACAACATAGGAGATGGTATTGTGCGGAATTCATGGAGCATCTTATACTGCTCTTGATTCCCTTTGAGGAAGGTAAGGCGCTGTACATTTTCAGGAGTAAGCCTTGTGCAGCCATCAGAAACAACATTTCCAGCTGTGCTAAAATTATTCTTTCCTAAAAGTCAGTCTCAACAAATTTTGTTAGCAGTTCAGTGAACAGCAGCAGGAACATAAAAGCGATGATGATGAACAGCTGCGACAGGTGTCTCCTGATAAGGGTGCTTCCTTGGTGGTGTTCGAAGATGATGGTGATGATATTATTTAATGATTTATTTCTTTGAACTCAGAGGACAAAGGTCAGCAACCATAACAGAAAGATCAAGTAAAAAAATCATTTTTGTGAGGTCACGGCGTATTTTACATCATATGTATTACTGTATGTATTTTTCAATTTGGTAACCCAGGTGGAGTGTAATTTGTTTATTCAGCAAGTTAAAATACAGGCAATGAATTGCTGGATATCTGGGCTAGAGGGCAGGACCATGTGGGCAACACAAAGGAAAAAACCTATGTGCATGCACGGCCATCATGAGTGCCGGCCCCCAAGGTCATCCGGTCCTGCACCATGTAAATCCCCACAAGCCTGACGACAGGAGGGACGGTGACAAGACTAGGAACTGGCTCATGGGCTTCATGGCAAGAGTACAGTATGTGGTGATTGGGCCAAACTGCTCTATTAAAAAAAAGTATTTTTATATCATAGTTGACTGCACATGGTCTCCATGAGTGCAGGCCCCCACAGTCCATGTGTCCCAGACCATGAAGATCCCTGCTGGATTGACCGGGGGAGCAGCAGTGGGGCTGGGGACTGGCAGATGGGTCTTATGGCAGGAGTAAGTGGTGGTCGGGCGAACAGCTCTATAAAACAAACTGCAATGCTGGGGGGCAAGGTCAACCAGATTAAAAAAAAGTAAGTTAGAAAACACAATTGATAAAACATAATTGGCCAATCAGGCAGGAGTGTGTGGGATGGTCTTGGGCCCATGATGCTTGCTTTAACAACAAGTAGTCAAGCAAAACAATTTCAAATAAAAAAATAACATCGGAAGTCAAAAGGAAGGAGGGATGGCTGGGGCCCCATCACATATCCTGCTCATGTTGCCTGTCTCCCACCAAAAGCACACCAGACTCAGTGAAGGTCTGTCTGCATTCTGCTGTTGAATTTGTTGGTCTTTCTCTCTCTTTCTCACTAACGTTTGACACACTGCCTCCTTTCACTCCAAAGCCCCAAATGACCTACATGCACTGGGCTGGATTCACAAACATTTTTGAAATTAAGTCCCATTCCACAACTCCAGTTGCAGATTGAAATCTCCCCAGCTGCAGAGATTGCTATTCACATCTGTAGTAGCTGTGGAAGACATTATGGCTGGTCCCACTGGCCATAACATTTTTCTGCAGCTGCAGGAATTTCCACAGCAACACCACCCGCAAGCTGCCATCAGTTGTGGAGCCAGTCATAAACCTGCTCCACTTTTGAGAATACCATACCCTGTAGTTGGTGGAGACACTGCAGTTCCACAAGTGGCAATCTGCTTGCGCTGAGCTTTTCCCCCAGCTGTGGGATTTTCAAGAGTTTTGTGAATCTAGCCTGCTGTTTCCTATGAATGGCGTGTGGTGGCTGATACACAGGATTGGCAAAAACAACAGTCAATTTATTTTACTGCTGTTGGCTGCTTAAAGGTACATTTTTTTAACAGAGGGATCATAAAGAATAACACTGATGCATTTCTCATATTCATATAGGCAAAACATAGGTCTACAATTCATCACAGTAAATCAGAACCTTTTGGAAGTAAATCAGAGTCAGAATCAGAACTGGGTCACAGACGACATGCCCATTCCTAGTTTAAACAGACTTATCAAATAGTCTAAAAAAGATATATCATATCTCTGCAATAAATAAACTAATGCAGACGCTGTTTTTATAGACTGTATAAAATATAGCACAAGAATAAAATAGTTAACACTAAAGAAATTTCATAAACTGCTTACATTTTATTTGCTGACCCACAGAAATCAATCTACTTTGGCATCAGTTTTAACTCAGCAGAATGTGTCAGCTTACTTGCTTCAAAGAATATGCTATTTTTAGAATTTTTATCTTTTCAGGCCTCAACTTCAGTTTAGTAGCCAGCAACATAAAATTTTAAAGCTGCAATCAATATTCTGTAACCAGGAGCCACCTCCCAACGGGCTACTATCCCTGCCTGCCTACCGAAATGCAGGTTGAGGGGCCTGGGTTATGGTTTAGCTGTTACCAGGGGCTCTATTTTAACAATACTGCTACTAGCGCGGTACCTCCACCCAGAGAATTCTTTAAGTGGGTTAGATGTTAAGCTAGCACAACCCTCTGGGAAGTTGTACCTACCTACAGCCCCATCAAGTGACCTTACACATAAATTACTATAACACACTTTACTTTGCATTTAACTCACAGTTGAGGGAGAGTGCTAATAATATACTCACAGTAATCACACTTACTAACAGGGTCTGGAACTCTTGCATGTACCCTGTGCCCCTGCAAGAAACTGTTATCAGCAATACCAACACAATGATTTGCAGTTATTTGAATTAACCCAGCACTCAGTAATAAAATGCTCATGGACCAAGTTAACATTCAAACAACAAACTGATTTATTTAAGGGTTTAACAAAGGGGTTGGGGATATAAATTAAAATTAGATTACTTAGTACTTTTGGTTTCAGCAATATTTTGTCATTATATAGCATCTGACACAACACATCCACCCCTCTGGACTGTCCAGTTAATCTCTCTGGATACCCAGGATAAGCTATGTTGCAGGCCTCAAGTGTTGCCACGTGTCAGCCAGTGTTGCAGTTGGTTGGGGCCCTTAAAAGAAATATTAATTAGTAATTCTTTGACTTTTTTTGCAACATGCACAACACTTTATTCCCAAGAAAATTGTAATCCCCAGGCTTGATGGCCTGCAAACAGTCTAAACAGCAGCTAGGCAAATCAGCTGGCAAAACACTTTAAATTGGTTGCAGGGAGAGGCCCTGTTTTTACTCACTGAACCATGGACCTCAGGATCTGGGATGATTTCCAGGTCGACTCCCCTCGAGGCAAGATTCAGCTCTCTGGCTTGTAGCTACAGGCTGCAGGACTTTGTCCTTTTTGGCAAGGACCAGGATACAGGGACCTGGGCTGGCATGACTCACCCCAACTTCAAGGTATCCCTCCCACGGGTGGCCACAACCTGTGATAATCTTCATTGCAGGAGCTGATTTCCTTCCCTTCTCTGGTCATCTAGCAGCTTTGGTCTCACAGGCAGCAACAGTCTCTTAAGCAATTTATTTGGCATCACTGACTCAGCTTTGGTACAATTCCGGCATAGGCCACACAGCTTACCCGATTGCAGTCTGAGTCCCGGAAATGTAAGCCGGCAGATAAAAGTTCAGGTCTCCCTGTTTTAGCAAAGTGGGTGGAGACAATTCAAGTGAGCCCAGGCTTGCAATTTAGGCCACAGTCTTGGAGGCAAAACAGCTTCTCACCAAAATGCAAGCTGAGGCTCTTTCACGCTCTGATTCAACTTTCACTCTGAAATTTAGCTCCAGAGAAATTGTTTCTTTTTCTCCTTTTTCTGGAGAAGTGCAGCTTGGTCTGCAGACTTGGCAGTACCACACTTAAAGCAAGAGTTCAGGCTGATGAAAGGCAAAGCAGGCCTCTCCTCAAACTCCCCAAGCTGCAGGAAGCATTAAAGCTCTGACCACAGACTCCCCAAGACTGTTGCAGACTGACTACTGACTGCCCCCAGTTCAAGCAGTCTCTCTTAAATAAAGGGCAAAGTTCCAGCAATATGATTGGCTGCCCAAGCTGTTAGTCACAGTTTGTCTCTTAGTTGCTTAGAATTTGGGCATCAATAATTGTACCTCATTTTTCCCCCAAAAGTCTCTGGTAAGTCCCAAGAGTCTTTATGGTAAATACTGGCTCCCAATTGGTTGATAGGCTGCAAAGATGGCTGCTGAATGTATTGTTTTTATGCAGTCCTTATATTGTCCCACAATCAAAGTTCTGGTGCAGCCAGACAGAATATTTTTAATTCGCAATTACCCCACAGTTATGTAGCCCCTTTAATGCCCTTACCAGTGACCACAATATTTTATATTTATATACAGTACTTTTCTGGTCACTGCCCCCATAGTACAGTGCCCCTAGATGGCAGGCAGCTTTTCATTAATATGCATGAGGGGCTTATTAATATTCTTTAGCCCGTATGTAGCCCTGATTCAGCGCTTCTCTGCGCTCCTTATTTATATTAGAATGAGGCCTCTCAATGGCCTTGTACTGGTCTCCTGTCTCCAACCAAGCCAACATGGGCACCGGGACTGCCAGAATGTTCCCTGTTTTGCCACAATGGCTGTCAGGAAAATCAAAGCATCCCCACGGTGCATGCGTGAGCTCCGACCAGCATGAGGAATGCTGGCAGCTCGTGACTCAGCTTTCGAGTCCGAACTGGGCTGAATCAAAGCAAGTGGCTGTTTGGGGAATCTGAGGCAGACCTCAAACTCGGGCTGTGGTGGTGATGCATCTGGGGACACCAGGAGGAGGAGGAACGGACAGACAGAAGACATTAAGGTAAGCCCCCCAAATGGTTGGGATTACAATTCTATTTTAATTTTCTTTTTTTTTTGAAAGTATCATAAATTATTTTAAAACAATAACGTCAGTTTAATTACATTGAAACTAACCTTTCCATTGCAAATAAGCAGCAACTTGTTCTAATTCTAATTCCTGGGCAATGTACTGTTCTTTGTTATGGAGTCTTAGAACTGTGATAGTGCTACAGGCTACCAAGAGGTAGTGGGTAGGGGTTCTGGGTTGAATCCCCAGTGTGAGCATTTTTCTGAAGGATTGAAGGGTGGTGGACGTAGTTCTGCTCTATGAGGAACAAGGAACAAGCAGGGAACTACAGACCTGTCAGTCTTACCTCTATAGTAGGAAACCTGATGAAGTCACTGGTTAAATAAGATTTTGCGGACTACTTGGAGAGCAATGGTCTCCAGGATAGTAAGCAGCATGGATCTGTGGCAGAGAGGTCTTGTCAGACTAACCTGATAATTTTCTTCAACTGGATGATGAGGGAATTAGAGGTTCTATTATGCCGAAATGACAACAATGTTGTTGAAGTTCAGCATGGTGAGATCCCCAATGTTGACAGGCAAACTTTCACCTGTCAGACATTGTGCATTTTCTATCAGGAGCTGCACCCCCACACCCCCCTTCTTAAGATATCTAACTCTGAGTCAGAGTTGATTCGAAGGAGGGGTGAAAGATGGTGAAAGGGAGAAATTTCGCCCTCGGGTCCCTCACAGCGACAATCTCGAAACCTGTTGAGATTGCTGCTGTGAGGCATTTCACCGCTGTGTGTTCACTGTGTGAATGGTACACTGGAATTAGATAGGGGTTACACTGTTGATTTGTTCTACTTCAACTTTAGCAAAGCGTTTGACTCAGTATGTCTTAGATTCTTGCTGAAGAAGATGGAGGATCTGGGTGTGGCTAAGGTCATAGTAAACTGGTTAGGTAGTTGGCTAAAGGGGAGGCAGCATAGGGTAATGGTCAAAAGAGCCAACTCAGAAGAGAGGGAGGATGCAAGTGGGGTACCACAGGCATCTGCCCTGGGTCCAGTCCTCTTCAACATGTTCAGCAGTGACATTGGTGAGGAGATCCAGGCAGGCTGAGTCATTTCACAAGTGACACTAAGCTCTCTGGGAGGGTAAATAGTGATGAGTGAACAAAGAAAAGCAGAGAGACTTGCAAAATCTGGCGCGTTGGAGAGGTGGTCAAGCATTTGGCAGTTGAAATTCAACAACAAAAAAGTGCAAGGCTGTGTACTTAGGGAACAAGAACCCCAGGACAGAGTACTGAATGGGTGGATAGAGATTCAGTACCATAGCTGAGGAATGAGACCTTGGAGTAATCATCAGCGACTCCCTAATACAATTGAGTCAGTGCAACAAGGTTTATAGCAAAGCAAATAGTATGCTTGGATGTATCAGGAGGTGTATTGCTAGCATAAAAAGTGGAGATAATACTTCCCCTGTATAGATCCTTGGTGAGGCCAAACCTGGAGTACTGCACCCAGTTTTAGAGTCTTCATCTTAAGAAGGATAGGCATAGGCTCAAGATGGTGCAGTGCAGTATGGTACGGTGTGGTGTAGTGCAGTATGGTAAGGTGTGGTGCAGTGCAGGGTAACAAAAATGCTTCAGAGCCAGCGGGGCACATCCTATGAGGAGCACTTCAAGACACTGAAGATTAAGAGGGTGAATTACAGAAACTATTTAATTTGAATAACAGCTAACATACACGTGGTCACAAGTGGAAGCTGACGGGGGGAGGTTCAGGAGGATCATGAGGAAATATTATTTTACAGAAAGGCTGGTAGAGCAAATAGCAAGCTGCCAGCCAAGGTGGTGGGTGCAAAAACCGTTAGTGATTTTAAGCATGGCTTTGACAGAATGAATGATATACTGGTTGTTTGGGGTGTCAGAATCAGAAAGGAGAATGGAGGGGGTAAGTGAGGGCTGGTATCCTGGAGGAACAGTGAGTCCCAGAGGCAAATAAGGAGCTCAGACAGACTGGATGGACCTTTGGTCTTTTTCTTCCATCCTCTTCCATGTTTCCTTGTTTCTAATAAAAGTTTCTGAAACTCAGGCACTGAAGTTTTGCCAAGAGCTGCTATTCTGAAGAGACACCACAGCTCCTTGTATCTAGCAGGTTAGCTGCTGTACCACCTCTATTATACATCAGTATTATTGTAAGGTGACCTGGACTGGCCAATTTTAAATATAAAATAAAATTATAAAAATCAAATTACAAAAGTAGCAAAAGTTACTTAAACTGTAAATTGTCTGAAAAAATTAGAGATTGTACACTTTTTGCTGCTTATAGTGCAGTCTGCAATAACATGAAGTTTACTTAGTTTCTCTAGGTTCTATCTGTACAATACCTTCTACTTCAAGCCATGCTGATTAACAATAAAAATGTTATTTATCCAATTTCAGCAACAATCAAACTCACCAAGCCACTTTTATCCGGGCAGTCTCTCCCATAGAGATAAAAACTCAGAGTAGCTTACCAAGTAGCTTACAGCTAGCAAAATGGTTGGCTTTATTGAATTATTCTGCAGCACTCTAATTTGTTTTTATTTCCACACTGCTTCTGTGCTTTCCTTTCTTTCCAACTTGCACTGCCACTACTGCCCCAGGTCTCCATAGCTGGCAGTCTAGTCCAGGAATCTACCACCCTTTCAGTGAAGTAGTACATCCTCACATTCCCCTTAAACTCCACCCTCCCACTTTATCACATGGCCCCTGGTCCAGGTGCTCTTACATATTTGAAAGAGACTCCCCTCCTGCACCCTGTTCACTCATATGAGGTACTTGTAGGTCTGTATCATGCCCCTTCTTGCTCTCCTTTATTCCATGGTGCACATGTTGAGATCCTTCAGTCTGTTCTCATAGTACTTTTGGTGCAACCCCTGCACCATTTTAATTGTCCTCTGCTGGACTGCCATCATCCTTGAAATGTCCTTTTTGAGGTGCAGCCTCCAGAACTGGAAACAATATTCCAGGTGGGGTCTCACCAGCAAACAATACAGTGTCAACACCACCTCCCTCCTCCACGTGGAGATAACCCTTCCTATGCACCCCAGCATCCCCACTAGCCCTACCCATTGCTTTCTCATTCTGACCTGCCACTTTGTGATCATCAGTTATGATAACCCCGAGGTCTCTTTCCTGCTTAGTGACTGTCAGTTTCACTCCCCCGCCCCCCCCCATGCATGATTTTGCAGTTTTTGGCATTAAGCCCCAACTGCCATGCTCTTGACCACTTCCTGTATTTCCCAAGATCCCTACACAATCTTTCCATCCCTTCCTGAGTGCCCACCCTATTACAGATTTTGGTATCATCTGCAAAAAGGCATACCTTCCCTTCCAGTTCTTCTGCAATGTCACTTCTTCCCTCCACTGTGTATCCATTCCTGGGCCCGCAGGTCCGGTGTGGGAACTGGGTTGTGGACACCAACCCAGGACTCTACAGGACAGGGCAACAAACTACCCTCAAATACATTGGGCTGCAAGTCAAAGGGGGTGGTTTCTTTGATTTACTTGTTTGCTGTACTTTTTCTGAATTTTCTTCAGAGAATATTACCACACTTCTCACTCTCTGGCCTGAAAATGTCTGCCCTAGACTCAGTTCCAAATAAATTCCTGTATAAATTCTTTGCATTTTGTGAATACTTTTATGTGCACTCCTTTGAAAAGCAATCCCTACCTTTAAAGTGATAATGGTGCGTTCATTTTGAAAGAACCCTACTCTAGGGGCAGATCTAGAATTCTTTCAAGGGGATAGCAATTTTGTCAGAGGGGTAGCTGTTTCCTCAAAGAATGTATACATTCCCCTTTTAAAGCTCAGATTACTCTAAAAGAGCAATTGTTTGTTGGCCCAAGTGGGTAGCTGATGTTACAGCACTTTGCTACATAGCGAGGTCCTCTAGTGTCCTACTCTGTATACAAATATTTTTGCATTTTATTACCCTTTTACGTAACTGTCCTTTTCTTTCTTTGGTTTTGCAGAGGGTTGTTGTAAAGCATAATATCTGGTTACTTGGAGATTGGCTCTTTACTTTTCCCTCCTCAGTGAAGTATCAGGAAGTCATGTGGCACTGAAACTGCACTGTCAGGAACTTAATGACTGGCTCACTTTACTGATGACAGTCATCTCTCTGTGCTCTTGCTGCATGGCATTTCCTCAGCATCTAGAACCATTAATCATAATATGCTGCCAGCTCATCAGCATAGCTCTGCTGCACCTAGTGCTACTGTTGTGAACTGGCTGCACTCAGATTTTTCTCAGGCTGCCTACAGTCGGTCACTATAATGGTGTTTGCCTGCTTCGATCACCTGTTACCAAAGTTCAAAAGGTGTCGCACAAAGACTTGGAAGTGAGCTCTGTTTTACTTGCAGTTATTCCCTGTTACAGGCCCAATTTGGTCAGGAAAACAAATCCACTGTAGTTCCTACATGCTATGCATATCTAGCATATTGTACACTGTGCAAGCCCACCCTCACCCCATTGCATAGGCATACATGTGTTCACACAATGTTTAACATGGTATTACACACACACACACACACACACACACCACTGTAGAAGGAGGCATACAAGTTTGGTACCATCCCCAAATAAAGCAAGGGCTGTTTTTTTGTTTTGTTTGTTTTTTCAAATTTAAACAAAATATATTTTGAACAAATGTGCCTTTCCAGGGCAACTGTGTTCTTTTTCTTAATTTTAAAAACATTATTTAAAGTTAAACATTCAGTCCTGATAAAGGGCTCTGACATCCCACAATCCCCTGTGAAAACTTAGTGTGCTGTGCTGTTGCGTTGTGGGGATCTACTGTAGCTTGAACAGGACTTTCATTTTGGATTCTGCTTTCTAGCCTTGCTCCATGAGGAAGGGGATAATGTACAGAACGTACGAGCTTATTGTAGGGCTGTTTCACACTAGGGGAGGTTTAAACACCATTCACCCCCAAATGTATTTATTTATTTATTGAAAAGTTTCACCAGGAAAGGCACACTGAACAAATACAATTGCTCATCTCCTGGTGCATCCTGGGAGAAGGGGATAGGAGGGACAAATTACAGTACAATGCATTACAGAGCAATACAACAATTACAATAACAGATTTAGCAAGCAAATTAAGGGTACGAGAACACTGACAAACAACAGGATTTTAAAATTACAGTAAGTACTAATTGTGATAAGTGCTGACTAAGCCCATGTGCTAGCATATAGAGGATTCACAGTCAGTATGGAAATACATAGTCAAGTGATGGTGGAGAGGATGAAGTCCAAGCAGAAGAAGAGGGAACTAGAGGGCGGGAGGAGGAGGATAGAACAAATTAGAAGCAGGAACAGTTTGGAGAAAAGAAGTTGAGCAAGGAGGAAGAGAGGGCGTGGGGGCTGGAGGAGTGTCTAATTTGAGGAGGCAGTTGGTTCCAGAGTTTAGGGAAATGGTACGAGAAAGCTGATTGGCCTGCTGAAGTTGAGCGGTGGGGGGTGGACAGGGTACATGTGTCCTGAGATCTGAGGGAGTGGGAGGAGGGGGGAAGGATACTAATAGAGAAGGAGAGATAGGGTGGGAGAGAGCTGAGCCAAAATTTGGACACAAATTTGACGATGTGGGAGAAGTGTCGATTGTCAAGTGATGGAAAGGCTAAGGAATCATATAGGTTACAGTGGTGAGTGTGGAGGGGAGAGTCCAAGGCAAAGCGGCAGAAGGAGTTAAAGAGGGTGTCCAACCTGGACAAAGAGGTCTTGGGAGCAGCACTGTAGACTACATCACAGTAGTCAAAAATGGGGATGATCACTTTCTTTACTAGTTCTTGCCTTACCGGAAGGGATAAGCAACTATGGTTCCTGTACAGGGCACCTAGCTTGTGTCACAGTTTTTTCAGGATGGCGTCCACATGAACAGAAAGGTTTAGGTGCTGATCAAGCCAAACACCAAGGTACCAAAAAGTGGTGGAGTCCTCTAGTGTAGTTCCATCAAGGGTGTGGAAACAGGGTGAGGAGAGGAGCCTTAAGAGTCTCTGCATAGTGCCAAAGGGGGTTAGGTACTAAATCCCGCCCGATAAAAGATTGAACATGAAAAGACCGATTACAATTTCCCGAATTAAAATTTTACCGACTGCTGGTAATCCCGAGTGCCGAAATACCACCAGTGTGTAATAGTGTAATAATGTACTTTGGTGATAGGTACTGGTACATACAACAAAAAATATCAGGCTAGAATTGATTCAGGTACCATAATACTGCAGTAAATAATGAAGCAGTGTTAAGTAAATAAAGTTCCTTGTAGCAATTTGTATCAGAGAGGCAAAGTGACACAAGAGTACTGAATTGCTTCTGGTACCACTAATACTAGTCTGCAATAAATAATTAAACAAAAGACCTGTAGAAAGAGTCAGGCTGGAATTGATTCTGAGGGAGCCTGATATCGGGTAAGAGTAAGCAAGGTATGGTGCTACAGATCAAATTCAGGTTTACAGTACTAGATTTTGCCCGTAAAAAAAAAAGTCCTGCATATAATGTTCCTGAAGCCAGAGCAAAAGTCCTGCCATTTTCATTTTAATAAAATAGCGCTGCCTGTACAAAATCTATCTGGGATCTGAGTGATCTTGCTTTTTCGGCCTCCTCAAAAAAAATCAACTGCCACCATGGAAGGCTCTGTAGCTGACTGGGGTAAGCGCAATCGCATTTTAATCCCATAGCCAGTGAATGGAGGGAAACAGAGAGACTGCGGTGTGTGTGTGTGTGTGTGTGTGTGTGTGTGTGTGTGTGTGTGTGTGTGTGTGTGTGAGAGTGAGACAACTCGGGATCTCCATTGAAGTTCTTCTCACCTAAGGTTGGGCCGTAATTTTCTCTGCATCCATTTAAGTCTTGATTTTTCTGTGTTCAGTCATTCGGTATTTTGGTTTGTCTGTATTTCAACTAGTTGGGATTTTTTTTTCGGGATTTTACAATGCGGGATTTTTGGGGGCGGGATTTAGGATGGATCCCAACAAAGGTTATGGAGACAGTCTTCTAGGTATTTAGGAAGAGCTGATGTGAGCTAAGCCAGTGTTGAACTTTATCAAAGTCAGCTTGGAGTCTGGTAGCAACATCAACAGATGACTGGCCAGAGGTAAACAGCACCATGTCATTGGCCTACATATGAATAAAGGATCCATATCCTATCCTGTTTAGCCGATCACTGGAAACAGGGAAGGTACCCAAAGACTGGAGGACAGCAGATGTAGTCCCCTTATACAAAAGTGGGAACAAAGAGGAAGCAGGGAACTACAGACCAGTCAGCCTCACCTCGGTAGTGGGAAGATCATGGAAGCACTACTGAAGGAGAGATTGGTGGAACATCTGGTTGTCAATGGACTACAAGACCCAAGGCAGCATGGTTTCACCAGGGGGAGGTCATGTCAGACCAGTCTCGTTGAATTTTTGACTGGGTGACTGGGAGGTGGATCAGGGGAGGGCAGTGGACATGGCCTATCTGGACTTCAGCAAGGCCTTTGACACTGTGCCACATAGAAGACACAAACTGGGGAATATGGGTGTGGGAAGGACATTAGTGTGGTGGGTAGGTAACTGGCTGGGTGGCAGGACACAGAGGGTGGTGGTAAATGGCTGTCACTCCACAGAAGGAAGAGTGACCAGTGGGGTACCACAGGGATCAGTGCTGGGACCGGTCCTATTCAACATCTTCATCAGTGACATTGCACAGGACCTAGCAGGCAGAATTTCACTGTTCGCTGATGACACAAAGCTCTGTAACAGAGTAGACACACCAGAGGGTGTAGACAGAATGAGAAGGGACCTGCAGAAACTTGAAGAATGGTCAGGGGTTTGGCAGTTGAAATTCAATGCAAAGAAGTGCAAGATAATGCATATGGGGCACAAAAACCCTGGCACAATATATGAGTTGAGGGGTGAGGATATAGCATGCACCAAGCAGGAAAGGGATCTTGGGGTTATCATCTCTGATGACCTCAAGGTAGGGAAACAGTGTGACAAGGCAGCAGGTAAAGCAAATAGGATGCTGGGATGTATAGGCAGGGCATCACCAGCAGGAAAAGGGAGGTCATAATTCGCTATACAAGACACTAGTGAGGCCCCACCTGGAGTACAGTGTACAGTTCTGGGGACCAACCTACGTAAGGACATAGACAGGGTAGAGAAGGTTCAGAGGACGGCAACAAAGATGGTGCATGGATTGCATCACAAGTCCTGTGAAGACAGGTTGAAGGAAATGAACATGTACTCCCTGGAGGAGAGGAGGGAGAGAGGGGATATGATAGAGACATACAAGTATCTTACAGGGAGGAACAGGGTGCAGGAATACACTATTTTTAAGCGAAAAAGATGTTCCAGGACTAGAGGGCATGGGATGAAGTTGGAGGGAGGATGATTCAGAGGAAGCATGAGGAAGAATTTCTTCACAGAACAGGTGGTGGACAAGTGGAACACCCTGCCAGAGGAAGTGGTGGGGGCTGAAACAATCACGGGATTTAAGATTGCATGGGATAGACATAAAGGAATTCTGGTGGTCAGGGATAAGGGGCAACAGACTTCTAGGAAAACATGAACTGAACTTACAAGCTCAAATGGGCAGACTGGGTGGGCCATAGGCCCTTATCTGCCGACACTGTCTATGTCTCTATGTATCTATGGATGTGGTGCATACTATAGGAAGGTCATTTAGGAAGAAAGAGAAAAGAATGTGACCTAACACTGAGTCTTGCAGCACACCAGTGTTAATTGGGAAAGTCAGCGATTTTCACTGACTGAGACCTACAAGAGAGATATGCACTGAACCATTTTATGGCAGAGTTAGACAGGCCTGCAGCAGTTAGGTTGTCTAGAATGAAGAGAGTGGGAGACAGTGTCAAAGGCCTTAGTAAGGTCGACAAAGACAGCAGAGGTGATTAGAGTCGGTGAACCCACCACGGAGGTGGTGGTGGATTGATCCTTCCTAAATCCAGATTGGTAAGGTGTGAAGAAGGAGGATTCTGAGAGAAAGGCAGTGAGTTGAGAGAGGACCAAATGCTCCTGTAATTTAGCCAGGAAAGGGAGGAGAGAAATAAGGCAATAGTTGGCAGGAGAAGTGGGGTCACCACCCTTGGGTAAAGGGAGGACAATTGCATATTTCCAGGCAGTAGGTACAAAGGCAGATGAGAAAGATAGATTTAGTAGATCTGCTAGCGGGGAGGAGATTGCTGGACCAGATAAGTATAGTAGTTTTGGATCAAGTCGATCTGGAGAGCTGCCTTTAGAGGGGTTGATTGCTTGGAGGGCTGCTAAGGTGTCAGCAAGGGAGACTTGCAAGAAGGAGAAGGAGTCACGCTTAAAAGTAGGGCTGTTAGGGTGTGGAGGGAGTGGGGAGGAGAGAGAGAGAGAGAGAGGAGAGCAAGACAGAAGTGCAGGAGGTGAAGTAGGCATTACATTCAGAGGCTACAGACTTGGGGTCTGATATTAAAGAACCATAAGACTTAAGGAGTGGAATAGAAGGAGTGGTGGTGGGGGAGACAAGACATGGATGACTTGCCAGAATTTAGAGAATTTCTTTATGTTAGCCTGGAAAGCAGAATGAAAGTATTCAGCTTTAGCCAGCTTAATAGCAAGGGTCAACCTTAACTTTTCTTTGCACTAGCCAGCAGGACAAGTTTATTCAGAATTGCACTAGCCCACAGATGGTTGCACTAGCCCAAAAGTATAGTGCAAATGTTGATCATTATACAGGAAAAAAATACACCCCTGAACCAAAGGATAACACAACAGCAAATGTTCAGTCAAGCAGACCTAGCTCTGCACACACAATAGCTGGCCTCATCAGGCACCTCCCCACACCCTCACCACCACCCGCAGGGCGATGAACTGAGTCAAGCAGAGAAAGATTCTCTCAGACTCCACCCTGTCATCAACTGGAGCCTGGCACTTCCGGGTGTTTTCATTCAGTGTCAAGTGAGCTAGTAGCGTATCTAGGGTTTCTTTGGGGAGGTGGATACACAAACATAAGGGGCTTGGCACTTGTATTTTAAAAAGTATTGATTTTAACATGCTATGTCCCAACAGTAACAGATTTTTTTTAAAAAATGCTCCTTTCATCAGACCATGGTAAACAGTACACAGGCATGATACTATACTACCCCTGTTTCTATATAGGATGATCTATACACCCCAGAAATGCTTATTTTAACCTTTCAAATTATGTGTGTTGGTATTTTGCACCATGCATGCTCCAAAGTTTTGTTTTTAGGATGAAAGGACATGCTAAGTAGGATAAGGATGGAACTATATGGATGGCGTTGGCTGGCACGGTCCATTTAGAAGAGCTGGAGACCCCTATACTTACCAGTAATGGCAGCTATGGGTCTATGGATAGTCATTTCAGAGTATGGTTTGCAGTGGTGTCCAGGGAAAGCACAGAGTTGAAAGATTTGGAGGGAAGTGGAAACAGCTATGGTGAGGCCGGGATAAAACCCACCACCTGCAGAGCAGACCCTGTATACCTCTTAGCATTTCGTCACTGAAATGTTAGATACAGACACTCATGATTTAGGAAAATGTAGGGAAAGAACAAAGTTGAGAGATCTGAAGGGAGATGGAGCAGATATGGTTAGGCTGTGATGAAACCCACCACTTGCAGAGCAGACCATGTAAGCCTCTTAGCATTTTTTCACTGAGATGTTGGATACAGACACTCAAAATGTAGAGAAATGAGGGGCACTGGTCTTAATAATGTGGGACAAACTGTCAGAGACACATTCAGAAAACTGGAAGCTAATGACTTAATAGCTAGCCAATGGCTCAATGAAATCCAAGTGCACATTCTAAACTCCCAATGCATCTCACAATTCACAAATGGCCTAAGGCAACACCTTCTTACTAGGACAGTTTGTGACTGACACTAGGACACTAACACCCATAATGCCCACTCACCCACACTCTCCTTCCCCTTCCTTTTACCCCCACTCTTCCCACTTGCCCTATCCCTCTGTCTTCCTCTCCCCCTGTGCCTTTTCCCCCACTGGATCAACCTTATAACCAGCCTACTACCACTACCTCACAACCTCCTAGACAAAGCCACTTCTTTTGGCCACCCACTCTCCCCCCACCACTCTCCCCTCCCCCTCACCTTGACTCCTCCTCGGACTCTCACACTAGGTGTCACACCTCTTTATCTCCTTCACTACATACAAACAATGTCCTTTACCCAAGTTGAATGCTCTTGATGCTGTACTATCAACATTGGTACTATTAATGACATTGTAACCTTATTGTATACTAGCTACCCACTATTCAAGTATTGTATATAAACTGTTTGTTATTGTTGTCATTGTCAATATTTGACATGGAACCTTTGTAAAAGAGCTGTGAGCTCAAAGGTATGATCCGAATCCCTAAATAAATAAAACAATAAAAATAAATAAATAACTGCTGCCCTCGATCACACCCTGGGCACTAGCTGAAATTATTAACAATGCAATGATAATTATTCACATTGAGCCTTTTGTGAGATCCCCTTCTTGAATTGCCAGATAACTGCAGCACTTAATGAGCTGTTAATCACAGCAGGTCCGGCAACACTGAGGGAAATTAGCACAAGGACTAGAGCCTGTTAAAGAAGGAACATTTTTAACTTCATTAACAGCCACGGAAAACCTGCACTAGTCAAGATCAAGACCCCCGAGTTTTCTGCGATTCCGCGGGTGTGGCAAACCAAGGAAATATCCGTGGAATTTGCCATCACCTGCGGAATTTGTGGCCGCCCGCGGAACAAACGTCCTTTGCCGATGGGGTTGCCTGGGCCTCCTACGACAGTCCTGAAATGGTGAAGAAGGATCTTTTCCAGAAGTTGCCTGACTTATTTCCCACTACATGAGTGTTTATCTCACTCTACTGTTATTACATTGCCTGCTTAAGTAGTACCTGTTGGGGTTTTATAGATGGTTATGGTTCAGACGGCTCACATCGGGAAGGTTTTGTATTTCTCCTTGGGTGGTGCTGCGGGGGGAGATGAGGGGGGTCCTAGAGGGTGGATCTGGCTTTCTGTTTTGGCTTTTCCTCATTCTCTGCTTTCTCTCCCTCCTCTCTCCCTGCTCCTTCTCTCTTTCCTCTCCCATTGTTGTTGAGGGGTCTGGGTTGGTCTCTGGCAGCCTTGTGGTTTGATGAGGTGAGTTGTTTGCTCCGAGGGTAGCGGACGGTCTCTCCCTCCCTAAGCCGGAACTCACATTTTGGTGTCAGCTCCCAGGGACCTATTCATGGTGCACAGGTCCAAGGTTGTTTTGGTTCCCCTCATTCCCCGACTCGAGCATCTGATACAGTTTTTGGGGATGACCTTCCCCCTCACTTAATTAGCCCCATGGGCCTTCGCCTAGCCTAGCAAGCTCCCTAGTCACTGAGCAGAGGTTCAATGCAATTGCCCGGCTCACATGTGTGGGGCTTGTCTTTAACTCGGTCGGGTGGCCTGGTGCTATCTCCCAACCACTATACACTCACTATTTAAGCTTCCTTTGCCAACGAGGGTGCCCAATCCCCCGTCGGCTTCACTGTCCCTCCCCCAAGCTGCCTGGTGCCACACTAGGAGTCCACCCCAGCATGGCAAAAGCTTCCGTTGCTGATGGGGGTGCCCAATCCCCCATTGGCTTCATTGTCCCCCCCAAGCTGATTGGTTCCATGCTGGGAGCCCACCCCAGCATGGCAAAAGTCCCTCGTTGTGTCTAAAAACAAAAAAAAACCTGAAACAAAAAAAACCTTCCCTCGTTGATTCTTTTCCCCCCTCCCCCAACCCACACCCACCCTCTGTACCCTCACCACACCCCACCTCACCCCCACCTCAACCCTATACTTACCTCCAGAGCCCAGTAGATGATCTTCGTGGACCGGGAACATGTCTGCACTCTTCAAAGCCGACCCGAACTGAAGAAATACTGGTAAGCTGTATAATGGCATAAATGGATTTTTTCAACTTTAATGCATATCTCAGCCATTTCTGGAATTTTTACAAATTTTCAACATGGGGTTTTGGGCCCCACCTCATGAACTGTGACACTGTTATTTCATTATCGGTCCTGAAAGGTGGTTCCGCAGTCACCGCGCAGGAACCACCTTCCAGAATGATTAATGAAATGACAGTGTCACAGTTCATCGAGGTAGGCTCCCAAAAACCCTATGTTGAAAATTTGGTGAAAATATTCTCCAAAATGACTGTTTTACAAGTGTGCATTGCGCAGTTCCTACGCATGCTTGTAACTTCGAGCATGTTTAATATTTTCACTCCAGATTTTCAGTATTGCCATTTTACCACACCTCCTTATGAACAGTACAACTGTCATTTTTCACATCTCACCCGAAATGTGTTTTCGCACATGTAGTGCACAATGGCGTGGTCGGTGTGCAAAATCAATGTTCCAGACAGATTAATAAAATCACAGTGATACTGTTCATGAGCAGAGGTCTTAAACTGGCTATGTTGAAAATTTGGTGACAAACGCCCATAAAATGACTGTGTTACGAGAGTGCATTGTGTCAGATATGGCAAAAAAAAAAAGCAAGGAAAAATTAAGGGTAAAATGTACCACAGGGTACATGAAATTGGTGTTGAGTGCACTTGCAGAGTTCTCTGACAAATGAGAACCCTGCCGCAGAACTTTGCTCCGATGTGCCACAGAAAAATCGGGGCCCTAGTCAAGATGGGCAAGTAGAGGGTTAGCTGCACTAGCCCTGGCCAATTTTCACTAGGTTTTGGGCTAGTAAAACAATGTTAAAATCGAACCCTGCTTAATAGCCTTGGTGCAGGAGTTACAAAGTGTGTGGCACAGTTGGAGATCTCTAGGCAACTGAGAGACTTTATGAGCTTTCCAGGCTTTATCATGAGCATGTTGGCAGGCCAGCAGTTCTGGAGAGACCCAGGGAAGGTGATTATCCCACACCCTGGAACGTCTGATAGGGGCATGAACATACCTCTCAACTGTCCCAGATTTTCAGGGATGTCCCTGATTTTGCCTCAAAATTTTCCTCTGTCCCTTGTAAAATTTTTGTTTTTGTGACAGAAGAGTGGGGACTAAAATCACAAAATAATGTCAAACTTTAAATATTCAGATTTGTACTTCTTCAGAAAATGCATCTTAACACACATCTTCTTATTCTTTGAGCATTCTGAATGAATAGTATCAATTCTTAAGATGTGTCCCTGATTTTGGGTCTTTTTCCCTGATTTTTTCAAGACTTGTCCCTGATTCAGGAGGCAAGAGGTTGAGAGGTACGGCATGAAAGTTCCAGATATGAAGGAAGTAATTGCTGAAGCATACCAGGGCATCATCCAATGAGTTTGCTAAGGACTAGGTGACCAATCAGTGTGAGCAAGGTTGAGTAAGAGCGGGGATAGGTCAAGAGATTTATAGGATCTGGTTTGCAAGATTTTGTGAGGGGCCTTTGGTCTGTGGATTTTATGGACCAGATAAACCATGTGATGGTCCCTTGAGGCATCTGGAAGGAGGCCAGATTTAATAACCCTATGTGAGCATGAGGTGAGGTCCCAGTCAATAAGTGAATGGTTTTGGGTTTTATGATTTAGTTGAGTTGGCTCCTGTATCAATTGTGATAGGTTCAGAGCAGCTATATCATTACGAGTTTTGTTAAGAGAGGAGGACAGCCAGTTCTGATTGAAATCCCCAAGGACATAGAGTTCATCTGATGAGGTGTGAAAGGCAATAGTTTTTAGTAGATCCATGGTGGTGGCAGCAATGAGGCCAGGACAGCAATATACCCCTGCTACAAAGATGGATATAGAGAAAGGGAGTGAGAATCTAATAATAAACATCTTATAAGCTGAAGGGAGAGACATAAATAGTATAGCAGTATATTGGATAGAGGAGGAGATGTACATTGCCACACCTCCCCCTCTTCCAGCACAGTCTTGTCTACTGAGGGCAAAACCAGGAATAGCAATAGATGAGTCTGGAATTTTAGCATTGAGCCATGACTCCGTAAGTATTAGTACACCAGGAGCAAGTGAAGTGAGTGATGGTATCAATAAGTCAATTTTAGGAAAGAGGCTTCTTATATTTAGATGACTTGCCCCAGACAATTCACATACAGGCAATTTGCCCATGACCAATTTCCCATGATCATTGTTTTAAATACATACAGTACTGGACAGATTTAAGATCTCTCCCAATTCTATCCTTTTTAGCAGCTGTAGCAATAGGCTTGGAACAGAATTTGTTCAATACCTTTCATATAGACTGTATCTGAAAGCACTTTACAATCCTGGAGATGGAGGGCATAGAATATTGTTGCTGCAATTTTCAGCACACATTTATTTACTTCTTTACTGAAAATTGGTAACTGGGAAAGGCACACTGAGTCAAGACTCATTTCCAGGTGTGATCCCACAAAGGGAAAAAGGGAGACAAAATATAACATATACATGGTATTACAGTGTAGGTATAATATACAAAGGCTAAGGTACTGCAGAAAAATACTGTAAATGGCAATAAATGCAATACATGTTGTAAACAGGTTGCAGGCTAGTTAACAAGCAAGAACAATATACAGGCTGGTTAATAAAGCTAAGGCGATTGCTACAGGAACACTAAGGCAATGTACAGGACAATAGAATGGCCAAATCAGCTACAGTATTGCCAGGGAATCAGCATGAAGGGGAAGCAAGAGGTTTGAGTTGACATTTAAGGGAGAAATGGGAGGAGAAGAGGCATATGGTACAAGGAGACTGTTCCACACTACAGGAAGACAAAAGGAAAAAGCAGATTTCCCAGAAGCAGAGTCAGAGTGTGGTATGATGAAGGTACTGGAGTCACAAGAGCAAAGAGCATAGCAGGCAGCAGGAATAGGCAAGAGGGGAGAGAGAGAGAGGAGAGATGGGGGGCAGAAAGTCAAACCAATATTTAAAGATGATGGACAGACAGTGCAAGAGGCAGTGGGAGTGAAGGGGAGGAATAGAAATGAAAGTGTAGAGGGTGCAATGGTGAGTATCTGGAAGGGCATTAGCAGCAAAATGGCAGAAGGCATTGTAAAGGGTATCCTTCCAGTAAGGGAGGAGGATGGGGCAGTGCCATAGACCATAACTGCAGAGTCAAACACAGTAAACACCATCTAAGTGACCATCTTCTGGATGACTAGGGAGGAAATACTATCTCTGTTGCAGTAGAGAGCACAGAGTTTAAGGTGGTGCTTGCTGTGGATGGTATCGATAAGAATAGAGAATTTGAGCCTACTGTCCAACCGTACCCCAATACATTTGAAACAGGGACAACCTCAAGGGGTGTGCCATCCAAAGTGGAGAAAACAGTATGGGGAGAGAACCTGTTGAAATTCTGACTGATGCCAAAGGTCATAGACATGGTTTTCTTTGTGCTGACCCTAAGATAGTTGGGGTCTAAATAGCATTGGACATTGTTAGTCACCCTGTGGCCATAATTCCAAGACTGAGACTGAGCCACCCGATGCAAAGTGTAATGTGTCATCCACACACATGTCAATATGCAAGTCAAAACAGATGGATGAGAGGTCATTTAGGAAGATGCAGAATGAGATGGGACACAGGATGGAGCCTTGGGGGACTCCAGTCTGGATGCTATGGGGAAGGAACAGAGCATCGTTGACCTGCTCTACTGGAGATGGCTTAAGAGGTAAGAGCTGAAAGAGCCAACTGCTGGGGCAGAAA
Source organism: Neoceratodus forsteri (assembly GCA_016271365.2). Classification (NCBI taxonomy): domain Eukaryota; kingdom Metazoa; phylum Chordata; order Ceratodontiformes; family Ceratodontidae; genus Neoceratodus; species Neoceratodus forsteri. The sequence continues at coordinate 1,555,184,071 of CM057449.1, read as the reverse complement.
GACCTGTCAATCTCAACTTCTCCAGAAAGAGGAGGTGGACTTCTATGACATCAGAGTCACAGAAGTCCACCTGATACATTCAAGGGGAACAAGAAGGGGGGAGATACTGTGGGTTAAGCTTGAAAAAAAAAACAGGGTCAGCCATCTGCACAGGAGCAATTTACAGACCACCAGACCAGGGGGAGGAGATGGATAGGGAGATGATGCTAGCCATCCAAAGGAAGGTGAACAAGGGGAAGGTAGTGCTGGTTGGTGACTTCAGTATTTCAGACATAGACTGGAGCCTCCCAGCAGTGGTGTCAACCAGGAGCAGGTTTATCGTAGACTCCCTTCAGGGAGCCTTCCTTAAACAATTGGTCATGGAACCCACACAGCAGGAGGCACTACTATACCTGGTGCTCACAAACGGGGACAGTGTGATGGGGATTACAGTGGGTGAGCACCTTGGGAACAGTGACCACTGGCCAGTGTGGTATGACATAACGAAAGGGGCAGAACCCAGCCACACAAAAATGTGAATCCTAGACTTCAGGAGGTCAGATTTTAGAAAAATGGGGAAATGCCTAGAAGAGGTACTAAATGGAATAGGGAGGAAATCAGGGGTGGAGGAACAGTGGGCAGTATTCAAAACAGGGATAACAAGAGCAACACAATTATGTGTAAACAGATTAGCAAGGGGAAAAGGAAGAGGAGACCATTATGGTATTTCAAGTAGGTAGCAGAGAAAGTGAAAGCCAAAAAAATTGCATTCAAACAATACAAAAAGACACAGGCAGAGGGGGACAGGGAGAGGTACTATGAGAAACAAAGGGAGGCAGAGAGGGCAGTAAGGGAAGCCAAAGGGCAAACAAAGGAGTGCATTGCAAAATCTGTGGTTAGAGGGGACAAAATCTTTTACAGTTACATAAGTGAAAAAAGGAAGGCAAAGGGAGGGATAGTGAGGCTGAAAGGGGAAGGCAGGAGTATAGTGGGGGATGACAACAGTTAAGCAGACATACTGAACAGATGTTTCTGCTCAGTCTTTACAGAGGAGGGGGCAGATAATGGGCTAAAAGGGAGTAATAAGTGGGGGGAGAGCAAGGGAGTGGATACAAGTCCTTTTCCATGGGAAAGGATCCTAAAGGCACTAAAAGGATTAAGGGTTGATAAAGCTATGGGCCCAGATGGGGTACACCCCAGTACTCCCTGCCTTCAGGAGTACAGCACTGAATCCTGCAGGAGGATCACAGTTTGGCAAGTGTTGATACACACCCAGTGGAACTAAAAGATAACACCCAAGGATGGCATGGTGACTTAATGTAACATGGTGGATGTGTTCATGCTTAGGACTGAATTCTGATGGGGGCCTGGGTGGGCTGCAGGCTACATCCCTTACTGGTTACTACAGGGGCTGACATTTAGATAGCCTAGGTGCTGAGTGGGAGACTGGAGGGCCATCCACAGCCAGGAAAGGCTTCTATGAGAAGGGAGACTTTTTTGTCAGGTCCTTGCACATAAAATTGTGAGCTAGCTTATCCATGCTGTTGTTCAAGCAGTCTGAAGCCTTGGTCAAGGTGGCGACAGACCACATAGAGGTCACAGATCACCCCATACTATCCCCTGCACTTGAAATTTTGTGGGGAGGGGTTACCTGTTGCTGTGGAGTGGCACACTGGGTGGGGAAGATGATGTGTGACCTGGGGACTGGGCATCTCGTATTTGGGCAAGGTGGAACTCAGGCCCTCCCCGAGTTGTTTGGGAGGAATTGAATCCACCCATACTCCAAGCAAATGTTTCTCTTTTTGTTAAAGGTTCACATGGTGAAACTCTGAAGCTACTCCTTTTGCTTGCATCACAACTTTAGCAGTTTGCTTGCAGCACAAGTTTAGCAGCTACAAGTGACAAGCCCTCCCTGGGAAACCATTGAGGAGGACATACCACTGAGGAAGATTCACATTAAAGCAGATTGGTCTAGGTTTGTGTGCACTGCCTGTTAACCATTGCAAATCATTGTAAAGTTTGCTGCCAGTTGCAGCACCAGTTATACAGTTTCTGTTGGAATTTGTTTTCTAAATGTTATTTCAGGACATGAATAGTATGGAAGAAGAAGGGTTGCTTTAACTGTATTATTGTGGCAGAAAGAACGGAGATGAAAGGGTGGCTGCAGGTGCGGGACTTTTATGAAATCCAAGTACTGTTTAAACCACCATGATTGGAGAACTGGTCGTCATGGCTTATAATGTTATGAGGCTCCATAGCCCAATAGGAAGGGCAAGGATTCTCAAAGAGATACAAAAGGAGAGGGACATAATTGTTTATATCCAAGTCTCCCACTTGATACAATCAGAACAAGCAAAACTCAGAAGGGCCTGGGTGGGACCAGGGTCGGACTAACCAGTGGGCAGCAAGGGCAGTTGTCCAAGGCCCCAAGAGGCAGTGCAATTTATTTTTTAAATATTTTTAGCAGCATTGCTGCAATACCTGCTAGCCACACTTCATTTTTTTTGCATGGGGAGGAGAGAAGCCAAGCCAGAGTTGCCAAGAAGCAAGTGAAAGTTAAATGGTCATGCATTGTGCTTTGCTTGAGCATGATTCCCTCTTTCACATTTATTTGTAGGCTCCACTCAGATGCAGTACAGGGAGTTTATGCTGCTCCCAACAGACTGTCAGTGCAAACTGTGAGGCAAAGCTCTTGTTCAGGTTATATTGACCAGCTCCTGCCCTTATCCATTTCTCAGATGAATGAGATTGGACAGTTTCAGCTCAAGCAACATCTACATGAGACATCCAAATTTTGTCTCTGGACTTGAGAGGTATATGTGAAATATAGGAAGTGGCAACTGTCTTTGTAATAGGCATTCCATGATCTTTTAAAGATTAGAGGCTAGATTTTCAAAGGGCCCTTTGAATGACACAAAGTGTGTCAAACATCCACCTTGTGTCCAATCCAGGTGTGCCAAACATTGTGCGCCCTATTTTGTAAGAAATGCAATCTCTGTAGCAAAGTCCCCCAAAATGATGCAAGAGGTCCTCTGCATCAAACATATGATGCATGTGATGAGAATGATGCAAGCTGAGAATGAGGCAAAGCGGAGGAAAAAATACAATGCTCAGAGTGAGATGGAGCAAAAATGACCACAGGTTGAGTCAATGAGATGGATTTTCAAAGGCTCCGTGGATCAAAGCAGTTTGCATCTTGGTGCAAATTGCATCAAAGAAATGTGCGACATTGTTGATGGGCCCCATTCAGGAAGATTCCCAAAATGCATTGATCTTTCCAGAAATGACACAAGACACAGCCTGCACCATATAAAAGGGTGCAACCAGCCAGAACAACACAAGTCACAACCACAGATCATGGCACAGGAGATTTTCGCATTGAACAGGGAACTCATTGCTACAACACTTGTCCGCTATCACTGTACCCATGCTCAGTCATCACTCCCACTACAGCAGGGTATATTTAATGCACATTCCACCTTGGTGGCACAGTCTCTGCCTGCTGGTCTCTGATGACCATGCCCTGATGTCTTACCTCAGGTGCCCACCACATTTTGGGTCAATGGCTGGGCATATGTGTCAACGCTGTACACATTGCCACTTCAGTACAGTGGACCTTTGACCATTTATGGCCACATGCCACACTACTTTTAACACTTCCCTTACCCTGTGAAATGTCATGCCACCACCCATCCTTTCATAGGTCTCATAGGTAATTACTAGGCCAAGAAGACCGAAGTCCATTGTGGCCTGCCATATTAATAACCCGTAATACCTTGTTTAATCAAGTATTCATCCAGAGTTTTCTTAAATTCAGTCATGGTCAAGCTAGCTACCACCTCTATTGGCAGACCATTCCAGATTCTAGTAACCCTTTTACTGAACCAGTTTTTCCTAGTATTAGTACAATAAGAACTAATCTGTATTTGAAGCGGATGTGCTCTAGTGCCATATAGCTGCATCCTTAATTCAATTCCCAGTTTTAGCCATAAATCATCATCCAAAAGTGCTCTATATATCATACACATCACCATGGAGTCTACGGAACTCCAGTGAATACAGATCTAATTCAAGTAGCCTCCGTTGATAACATAGCCCATCTAGGCCTGCCACATGTCTGGTAGCCTTTCTTTGTACTTGCTCAAGTGATTTATGGTCCCTTTCCCCCTGGTGACCAAAATTGGGCACAATAATCCAGATGTGGGTGGACCAATGCCTTATACAGTGGCATCACCACTAATCTATCTTTACTTTTAATATGCTTATTTATACAGTGCAAAAGTCCACTAGTTTTACTAATAATATGATTACAGTGTGTTTTAAAACTAAAATCACTGGTAATATAAATGTCCAAATCCTTTTCCTCTATTGTCCCTTGTAACACTACTCCATTTAACTTATATTTATAATGGATATTATGTTTCCCCAAATGCATAACCCTGCATTTGTCAGCATTGAATGTAGAATTGTTACTTTTTGCCCACTGTTCAAGTTCTTTTAATGCTAATCATAAAATATCCGCATCCTCCTTGGAATTTATCTTATAACCTATCCTAGTGTCATCTGTGAATTTGGACAACCACACTTGTGTCGAAGTTTGCATGGATGATATATATAAATTGAAAAGGCAGGGGCCCAAAACTGAGCCCTGTGGGACGCCACTAGTCACCTCTGCCCAATCCGACAGGGACCCCTTCACTGAAACTCTCTGTTTCCGATCTAATAACCAGTTTGCAATCCAGAGAGAAATATTTGGGTGTATACCATACTTAATTAATGCCTTGATCAGGAGGCCATGTGGAACCTTGTTGAATGCCTTAGAATAGTCCAGAAAAATAACATCCACTGCATTGCGGGAATCAACTGCTTGATTTACCTTGCCGTAAAACTCCAACAAATCTGTCTGACGGGACCTACCCTTTCTAAAACCATGTTGGTTGTGATCAAGATCTCCTGACATTGTTAACATATTGGTAATATAAGTTTTAATAATAACTTCCAAAATTTTGCCCAATATTGATGTCAGGCTGATAGGTCTGTAGTTAGATGCCTCCTGTCTAGACCCTTTTTAATATATTGGGATTACTTCCGCCTGCCTCCATTCATCCGGAACTTCTGCCTTGTCTATTGAGTGTTGAAATAAATAAGCAACTGGGGCTGCCAATACATTGGCCAGCTCCTTTAACACCCTGGGGTGAAGACCATCGGGTCCCTGAGCTTTGTTCTGATCCAAGGCTTTTAGCCTATCTCTCACATCTTTAACCTTAATTACAAATGATGAACCTTCATCCTTAGCCTGATGCTTCAAGGTATTATGAGTTTTTGGATTGTACACTGAAGCAAAATATGTTATAATAACACGCCATACTCTTATCATCTAATATTAATTCACCGTTTGGTCTCTTTATGGGCCCTATTGACTTGTTTACACCCTTTTTATTGTTTATATAAGAAAAACACGATTTATAATTGTTTTGAACTTTAGTTGCCAATTTGTACTCATAATCTTCTTTTGCTTTACGTATACTTGACCTGTATTTTTTAAGTTCAAGTCTATATTCTGCCCAGCTTTCAGGCTGCCCACTTTTCTTGACATTACTGTATGTCTTATTTTTACCTTTTATATTTTTAACTATTAGTGAAGTAAACCATGGGGTTTTTTTTAGGGAATTTGTAGTCTTCTTAAAACTAGGGATAAATCCTTGTACAAGAGATTTGATTTTGTTGCTTATTATATCCCACATATGTTGTAACTTCAATCCACTGAAATCCATCTGCCAATCCCACAATACTAAGGCCCAGATATTCAAACTGCACCCAAAATGTGCGGAACAGCAGGAGCAAGCACAATTCAATTGCGCATATGTGCAACAGAGGCGATATTCAAACATGGAGCAAAACAAATTGCGCAAGAAGCCAACGTCTGAATATCGCACAAACTGTGCCATAGAGCAACCAGGAAGAGGAAGCTGAGCAGAAAGGTTGCGCCATAGCGCAACAAGGCTAGCCCAGCTGAGCAGTCCAGAGGTGCCATAGCGCAAGCAGAGCCCCCCCCACCCCCAGCAGAGCAATGGAACTGCACAACCAGGGAGGCAGGCTGGGGCCCACCGCCAGCCATGCCACACATGGGCACAGGAACACACTGCAGAACCAACAAGACACCCGCACACCCCAAGCACAGCATCACTGGGGGAGGGCCGGATGATCCACTGCCCATGGGGACAAGCCAACAAAGCACAGCAGGGCCATGATGCCCCAGCACAACCACTGGCAGGCTGAACTGCCACACACAGGGGTTGACAAGCACAGTGCACCAGCCCCCGCTCTGCACAGCACACCCTGCACCATGACCCCAAGACACCACCCATGTGCAGTGACTGTCACTGCACAACACCATGCATCCCCCCGCACACGCCAACCTCCATGTAGCATAGAACCATACAAGCCAGACTCCACCCTGTGCACCCAGCAGTGGGCGGCAGCAGATGGCAAGACTGACAGAAAGTCACTGTCACACGGAGACACCTTCCCATGCACACACACACACACGCACACACACACACACACATACCCAGGACCATACCACCCCAGATGGCATGCACACCACTGCAACTGAGCAACCATAGCCAGCTGCAAATCAGAGACACCTACAGTATTCATAATAAATATATATATATTGCAAAAGAGAAAGTAGAACAACAAGAACAATAACAAAACTATTTACAGATATTTACAAGACCAGGGGGTAGGGGTACAAGGTAGGAGTGGGCAAGGGGTAGGGGTGAACAACTGGGAGAGGGAAGGCAGGGTGGGAGGGATGGGTGAAGTGGGAAGGGGAAGCCTGTCTAATGCCTAGCAGGCTGGTCTTCTGCTGCCTGGTGCTGTCTTGGTTGGCTGTGCCATCACTGGAGCCCACGGCGCTAAATGTCCCTTAGGATGTTATGGTTTTCAACGGACACCCTGGTCAGCTGGGTGGAGGGCACGGCCAATTCTGGCGGACGCTGAGGCCTAGGGAAAGGGAACACAGTCAATGGCTGTGACTGTCCACAACCCTGAACACCACCCATCCTGCAAGGCATATAGCCCAGTGTCCCGCACCTGTGATGGTATGCACCCACCACAGTGACCATGCACATGACATGCCCAACCAGGCGGCACCAGCTATGTGCACCACTGCACACACACACTTCCATGTCCATCACAGCACAAACAAGGCTGTCAAGTGGCGGCAATGTGGTGGGATGCCAGTTCCACAGCCATGTGCCCAGTGCATGCATGGACCACCAGTGACGCACACAGGACGACAGTGACACTGGACAGTGATGACTGTCGCCTGTGTCGTGCATGGTTGTGTTGTCCATGGCTGGTGGTCATGCCCACCCCTCCAGCATGCAGTAGCATCCATGATGTAATGATACTCACACTCATCAAGCAGCTGTGGCTGCTGCTGTGCTGCTGTGGCCCACCCTCACATCACCTTCGCTCACCACCTGGGCCCTGCCATGGCCCTCCTCAGCCCGTGCCTGCATCCTCTCTGCCAGGCCTGTGGGTGACAAATGTTGAGAAAAACATCAGTGTGACTCCAAAGCAGACTGTCCCTGCCCCAGTGGTGTGCCTGCCCACACAGCCAGACCCATGCATCTCACACCTGCACACACTGACAGCCAACCATGGCAGAGCCATCCCCATGCACAGCCACCAAAACACAGTCACACCCTACGGAGAATACAGGTGCATAGATGGTACACCCACCTGGCCTAGGCACAATGCCTCTCCTGACACTTGACCTTAGGCATTGCAGCACATCTGGCTCCCTCCTGCGGAGGTCACTGAATCTGTGCCGGCACTGCTCTGCAGACCGGCGCCACCCTGTGACCCTCACCAGGTCAGTGGCCACCTGCAGCCAGACCTGGGTGCAAGCCATGGTGAGGGGCTCCTCCCCATACAGTGCCCCATAGTGGGGCTCAACCAGGGCCACCAGGTTGGCCACCTCCTCTGGGCTCCAGTGGGGTGCTCTCCTGCATGCCATAGTTCGAGTTGTACAGCAGGCAATATGGCGCCCCACAGCGCGGCAACCCCACGTGGAAATGTTGCGCAATAGACCACCATAGGTTCCAATCGCGCTGTTCGTACAGCGCCATCGGTTCACATAGTGCTGTCACCAAACAGCGCAATAGGGCCATACACATGGCAGCAGAACAGCGCCAGGGGGCAAAGGTCGGACACCAGGTCAGGGGTCTATGACGCAAGGCCACACACAGCACCATCTGACGTCTACGCATCCTGCGCGACTGACCACCTGCGTGCCAGTGCCACAGTGGACTATTGTGCAGTAGTACCACAGTGCCATATGGTGCCCAGTGCTGTAGCGCCACTGGCACAATGGTGGCCATGGTCTGAATTGCTGATCGCGCACAGCCGTCATCAGAGCGGCAGATGCCCGCGAAGCTACCTAGGCATGCGCAATGCAGTGTACCACACAGTCACAGATCTCGCCATTGGCTCCAGCCGGCTCAACCCGTATTGCATAAGCGCCAGCGCGCGATATTCAGCCGACACTACCGTCATCTGATCAGCCATTCAAAGGCACAGTGGCGTGATTTGCATCTCATTACAGTTGCTCTACTCCTAATTTGAATGCATTGCGCTATAAATGTGCGACATTGGGCTGCGCTGCCAGATTCGGTTACTGCAGGTGAGAGGTGGGTTGCATGCTGTGGGATGTTCTGGACAATGGGCATGGGATAACGCTGTAGACTGCACAGTGACAGGTGTCCACTTCCACCATACAGATCACCATGACCGAGCAGAGCAAGGTGAGGGTGAGGATGGGGGTGAGGGAGGAGGAGGCCCAACTTCACCATGGCAGAGATGAGGCCCTCTTCCAGGCCTACCTGAGGAGAAGTCACTACTGAGTGGACGGCGGGCACCCTCGAGCCCGATGCAGCTGCATGGGAGGGTAGCTCGGGCAGTGAACCTGCAGAAGCCAGCCAGCCCGTGCAGGAATGCAAAAGAAGATGGGGACAGACCCGCAGGAGGTGAAGGAGAGGTGGCAGCCCTCAGGGTGGCACGCTGGCACTGGCGGGGGCCAGCCAGCGGTGGTGGAGCTGACCCCGGCTGAGGACCGACTGGCTGCATCAATGCAGCGGAGTGCTATTGAGGGCGTACCAGGAGGTGGATTCCAGACAGGTGGAAGCCCATCACTGCACGGTATGACATGGTGGTGGTGTTGGGGGGAAGGATGTTCACATGCACTCACATGTCCTCTCTTTCTGTTACAGATCCTGTTCGTCTTCAGGGGATGGTGGTGGTGGGTCCAGGCAGTGAGGAAGACCTGCTGGACATGGAGGAGGGTCCATCCACCTCTGTCACCAGCCAGCATGCACTGCACCAGCTATGCACGCTGGGCTGCCAACTCTGGTGTCGGTGAGTCAGGTGTGGGGTGCACAGCCTGTGTCTCTCAGCAGTCTGGCATGCAAGCATGCCAGCCACGCTGTGACTGTGGCTGTACGTACCTGCACCATTGATGATGCAAGGACTGCAATGGGCAGTGACATGTGTGTGTCCCATGATGGACACACAGCAGGCCAGCACGTGCCTCTGGGCCTACTTGGTTCCAACGTGTGTGCCAGCATGTCGGCACAGTCCCAGGCTGTGCCTTTCAGCACGGGGGCAGCACGGTGGCTGTGCAGGTGTCTGGCACTGTTGCGGCCACAGCAGTGGAAGAGTGGTCCCTGGGGCTGAGCGGTTGGAGCAGCAGCAGTCACCCACCAGGTCTGGGGTACAGTATCCAGCGGTGGCACATGCCCACCGCCTTTGATATGCCATTCCTGGTCCTGGTGAACTAGCGCCCACCCTCAAGGGTGTTGAGCATCAGGACCTTCCACCCTGGGGACAGGATGCTGTTGTGGCAGAGTACCCATCTGAAGAGCACACCCGCCTGCTGCGGGAATCAGTACAGCAGCAAGGCAGGTTGCAACGTCTGTAGAGGCACTGTGTGCGGCTGTGGGCAGCACAGCAGGACTGTGCTCTGGACCGTGCAGAGATGGTCCATATGTGGATGGATGTGACCGCCGCCATTGAAGCAGACCCAGGCATTGGTCGCTGTCATGGCTGCATTGGGCACACAAGCAGGTGCTCCTGTACTGCGCACCCACACAGTACGCTCTCCACTCCCATTCCCGTGTCGTGACACCAAGCCTGTCGATGCGGGTTCTGCTGGGCATCCCAAGCACCCTGGTGCAGGTATGTTTGGCATCCTACAGACCCACTGCGGACAAGGTCGCGATCGCGCGAGTGGGACCCCTGGTGGTCCATCAGTTGCCACCCCATGTAGCCCCTGCTCAGCCTGCCAGTGCTGTTGGGTCATGGCGGGGCCACCGCGCATCCGCGGTGGCTGTGGAGCGGTGCAACATGACTGACCTGTCTCCCAGTGCGGGCCTGTCTGGTGCTGCCCTGTGTGCACTGTGCATCATGGTGGGCAGTGCACTGGTGGGTGCCCTGCCCATCACGCCAACATCCGGACCACCTGCACACCATCCCGACTACTGTCCACAGGTGCATGTGCATGATGATGCCTGCATTGTACTGTACGCCAAGTAGGCAAGGGTGCCCAGCATCTGACACACGTGCTTGGACAGTACAGGTGGTGGGTGTGGTCTGTGGATCTTGTGTGTTGCCATGTCTGTTCCTGCTCTGCTGTGCACCTGCCCATGTGCGCTTTGTGCCTGGTGTGTTGTGTGTGTGTGTGTGTGTCCATATGACTGTTCGCCTCCCTGATGGTGTGTTTGTGTGCCTGGTCCTTCCACCCCATTGCCGTCATGCATCCCTGGTGTGTTACTCTTTGTCCTTGGGTTGCGCCAGGACAGTGTTGTTTGCACATGGCCCCTTGACTTACCTGTGTTGTGCATAATGCTCCTCCGTGATGGTGTCCCGGTGCAGCTGGGCCTGCCAGATCAGTCGGGGGTCCCGCTGTCCAAGGGGAGGCTGCTCATCACCATTAACACCGGCGCCGCTGGCGTCCCCATCACTGTCCCCCTCTTCAACCTGTACGGCTATCCCACAGTCATTGGCCATGTTGTGTAGGATACAACAGGCCAGGAATATCCCACAGGCCTTTGAGGGGCTATACTGTAGGGCACCGCCGGAGGTGTCTAGGCATTGGAAGCATGCCTTGAGCATCCCAAACACCCACTCAATGATGTTGCGTGTGGCGGCATGTGCCTCATTATAGCGTTGCTGCGATGGGGTCATGGGGCGCCGGTATGGTGTGAGCAGCCAGGGATGGAGTGGGTATCCGCTGTCACCTGTGTGGAGATAGTGGAGATCAGTATCATGTTCAGGTCCATATTGCCCATATTCCTGTGTGCCACAACCATGGCACCTGTGGCATTCCCACCCTTGCCCCGAGTTTGCATTTTTTACATGTGTACTCACCCACTAGATGGCCTGTGAGGATGTCCCCACTCTCGAATCGATGGCACAGTGCGGACTGATGCCATATGAAGGCATCATGTGCTCTGCCAGGGTGTGTGGCACAGACATTGATTATACGCCCAGTGGCATCACACACCACCTGGCAGTTGACACTGGAGAAGCCCTTTCTATTCCTATATGTGGCCCCGTCGGGGCCAGGTGGCGCGCGAATGGCCGCAGGTTCAGTCTATGGCCCCTGCACGCCAGGCATACGTAGCCCCTGTGGAACGCCTGCATGTTTGATGTACGCTCTGCCGCAGTGCTGGGGAAATGGATGTGCTCCGCAGCATGTGGCAGCAGTGCACTGAGGAACTGGGTGAGGATACGTGACGTGGCCGACTGTGTGATGCCTGTGGTGTCCCCTGTTGGCCTCTGGAAGGTGCCCGTGGTGAGCAGGCACATGCAGGCTGTCACCTTGGTCTCCACTGACAGAGCATGACTCCGTCATGAGGGTGCCTGCATCACATCACTGCACAGCTCACAGAGCAGCCTCAGTATTGCCCTGTTCAGGTGGTACCGGCCCACGATCTCTACATCTGTGTACAGCTCAAAGCTGATGCGGGCACGGTACTGCCTGCTGGGGGCATACCGCCGACGGGTCCATCCATGGCCATGTCCTCCTGCACCTTGTATTCTTACCCCCCTCATTACAGCTTCCATGTGGAAGCTGCCACTGTCCATCTCCCTGGCTTGTGACCACCCCGGGTGATGTTGCTCTGTTACCCCCGCTGTCCTGACTGCTACTTCCACTGCACCAGGCACCCCCCTGCTGGCCTCTGCAGCCTATGGCCCACACTGCTTCCCTTGCCTGCCCTGGCCTGTCACTGACTGTCTGTCTTTCTCTCTCTCTCTCCCCCACTTGGCATCCCTGTAGCGTTCTTGCGCCTCTTCCTTGAGCCTTTTTATTTTGGCTCATTTCCGCTGGGGCGCAACTTTCGGCTGTTCCGCTGTTGCGCATTGTGCATGTCTTTGGATATCGCATTGCACTCTTTATGCATGGATCCACCCCCTTCGGTTGCGCATGCCTTCATTTGCATTGCGCTGTTGCTCAGCATGTTTTCGGTGGCGCAACTGCCTCCTGCTGAATATCGCAGAATGGCGCACTTTTGGACTTGTGCAGGCGCAACCCTATTGCGCATGGCGTAACCCTTTTGAATATCCAGCCCTAAATGTTCACTTATGCTGTTAAAATTAGCCCTGCTGAAATTATATACCACTGTCCTACTGGCCATCTAAGATGTAACCTTATTAATACTAAATTCCACCATATTATGATCGCTGGAACCTAGGGGATGTAAAGCCCTACAATCCTGAATATCATATTCCAAATTGCTAAGTACCAAATCCAAGATATGAGAACCCCAAGTATGGTCTTTAACATACTGTTCTAAACCATTTAATAAAAAGGACTCGAGGAATCTTTGCTCGTTTGATGATTCTGCTTGTGGAGGGTCCCAACTCAACCCTGGGAGATTAAAGTCGCCTAATAACAAAGAATGTCCAGCCTGAGTGAAATTTTGTAGAAATTCTAGTAATTTAAGGTCATCTAACTGTGAGCTAGATGGTGGCCTGTATACAACACCCACGTTTATTATTGACATTTTGGGGGCATAATTTAACCCAGATCAATTCAGCTGTATCATATTTAAGAATATCTACACTTTCAGATATAATATGGTCAGCTATATATAGGGCAACACCCCCACCCTTTTGAAGTGGCCTATCTCTATGATAGAGATCAAAACCAGGAATTTGTTTATCCCAAGGGTCATCCTGTTTCCACCATGTTTCTGTAATGGCACACAGACTGATGTGGTTATTATTTAAAGTAAACACCAGTTTGTCTAATTTATTATTAAGACTTCTTGCATTTAATAAGAGACAATTCCAATGTTCTGACTGTACCTGCCCAAGTTTTGTTGATGTTTGAGATATACATCTCCCCTTCCCCCATTCTGAAAGTTTAAAAATTTATCAATTTTCTGTTTTAATATTTGTGAAAAAAGGCATTTTCATTGCCTATTTAAATGAATGCAATCTAATGCAAACAGCCTTGTGTCATAGAAATTATCCCAATTTTCCAAAAACTCATAATCCTCTCTAAGGCACCACCTCTTCAACCACCCATTTAAGCTCTCGATTCCTGATCTTTTATTAAAATTTACCGCAGGGCTTGGTATAATGCCTGAAATAATCAGGTCACAGCCTCTAGCTTTTAGATCTGCGCTTATGTACTGAAAGTCCCTTTGGATATCTAGCATTTTTCTCTTGCCCACATCGTTAATACCTACATGTAACAACACCAATGGTTGTACATTGTGTTCAAGGAGGCCTGGTATAAGACGTCTAATATCTGAAATTCCTGCACCTGGTAATACACTAACAGTAGTTGTAGTGTTCCTATTTTTACATAATAATGAATCAGTATATTTTAGCATTGAATCTCTGATTACCGAGACGTCTCTCTGAAATGTACTGAATAATGTATCAACCTGTTCTACCTGAATTTCAGGGCGGTCCACATTGGAGTCCATAATGTGGATCTGCTGATTAGGTTGTTGCGTCTCCTGATCAGTCATGACATCTTGTGCTAGGAGACTAAACCTATTAGGTGTCAATACATTTGATAACCCTCCAATATTCCGTCTTCCTTTCCTGTTGTTCTGCGGGACCTTACACCACTGCTCTTCCTTCTCCCCAACATATGATGTTGATCCTTGTATGTTTTTATAGGGACTTGTAACCACCTGGGAAATGTTAGATCCTACCTCCTCAGCTACGGTATCTATGTAGTCTTCTAGGCTGCTAATATCAGCTAATGTTTGTAATCTGTTGCGTAGTGCTAGATTTTCAGTCTGTAAAACTTCTATTAATTTGCACTTTGTGCAAGTAAAATCAATTATGCACTCACCCAGTAGGAGCATTTGGCATTTACTGCATTTACTATTTAAGCACTGTCCTGTCTTCAGTAGGTCCATATTTGTTTTAATTCATTCGCTATACCACCATGTTAGAACTTTTTATTAATATGGCCCTAAGCCCTAGTGACCCTATTGACACATATGACGCGTACGATCTTGGCGTGTCTCTAATGCATCTCGGCCAGCCGGCGTCGCGCCCTGCTCGCAGCTGGCCGAGTATTTAAACATGTAGTACCCCGGAAATGCTTCGGGGAGGTCACTGGATGCTCACAACACAAGTTGCTAAAATAAAATTGTTAAAACCTCCTTGTGCGTCCCAATAGGTACAATACATACAATTTAAAATCAGTGGTGTTGTAGTCCTAGTAACTTCCCCTGAACTACCACTCTCTTCCCACTTCCTATACAGCGGAATGTAGGGCTCAGGGATCGTCTCAAAAAAAACACACTCGACTGTTGTATTGCTATAATGCTTGCTGAACTTAAACACTCGTATTTCTTATACGTCCTACTCAGCTGCAGTTACTATAGCTATTCTATTCATATGCCTGCATGCTTGCACCAAGCCGGGTATTTAAACACGTAATACCCCAGAAATGCCTGGGAGGTCACTGGATGCTCACAACTATGCCCCAGAATTCTGCGACTGCAGAATTTTGTGCAGAACTCACAATTTACCGCAGAACTTCTGAGGTGCTGCAGAATTCACTCTTCTTGGTGATTTTTTATTAATATTTCTGTTTATACATAGAATCTGGTTCCCTTCCCCTCTTTTTATATCCAAAACTCCCCTATATGTTCAGAATATGATGTTATCATTGCTATAACATCATACATTAGCTAATGAAATGGCTGCATTCTGCAACAAAAATGAACAATCACTTATCTACCACAGCTCCCACTGCCAGAGACGGTGGCACAGCACATCACGCATGATGATATTTGCTCAACCTGCACTACAGCCTAATAACTACAGCCTAATACAATTTACAATCTTACATTGTTGCACTAGGGCCAACTTAAACAAAACCTTGTCAATAGCACAGACCTGTTAAGTCCATACCTAACTTTGTACAAACCTATTTGTGCCTTTAAGGTATAGAGACGCTATCTGAAATGAATAACTGGTAAAATGAATTTAACTGTCTAAATTTTTAAGAAAAATAAAGTAATTATGCCCAGAAAAGTGAAATATAAGAATGTGTAGACTTGTTGAAAGAATAGACCTGTTAAATAAATAATTGCACTGTACGCATTTTTGCCAGGGTTATTGATTACATATTGTCACTGGTTGATAGAATCACCTAAAAGTTACTGAGAAATGTTGTGTGCAGGGACAGCTGTTGGGCAGAGGGTAGCATGCTGTGTTTCCGTGCCGGCAACTCAGGTTCAGAGATTAGCTCTGGGAGCTGGCCGGGCAGCACAAGGATTGGTGGAACACATCACTGCTTGGACCCTGGGAAGGTTATGGTGCAGTGTTCTGTCACATGGTGGACACACATTGTGATGGGCCGGAGAGTTCTATCTCACAATTGGTTCACATGCATGTCATGGCCTGATGGTGTTACGCAGTGTGTCAGGGAAAGCAGGTTGACATGAAAAATGAGTTTTTTGCAATAACTCCTCTATTCCATTTCCAATGGGACCTGTATGAATGAGGATGCAAGTTCATGGAAATTAAAAAATATATATATATATATATATATATATACACACACACACACACACACACACATACAGTATCTCTGTCTCTCTCACCACACACACACTTGCATATTTGTATGTATGTTACAGATTGCATATAAATATATAAGTGATACACAGTGGGAACCTCATGAGTTGTGTAGAAAGCACATACAAATATATAAGTGATAGACAGTGGAAACCTCATTAGTGGGATAGATAGCATGCATATAGAAATACCTTATTTATCTTATAACATCCCCTCTGTATATGTCATTTATGCAACAGGCTGGGACCTTAAGGGAGAGACGTTTGTTTTGCTTTTTCAGGCATAAAATTATTTTTGTAAGTCTGTTATTTTTTTTAACTAGTGTTACTGTGCTTTTCACCATCCTGATTGCTTTTCTAAAAAAACTATCTGAATACACTAGCTCTGGATCTGACCAACTTGAACCTCGTCTGCTAAAACTAGCTGCGCATTTTATCTCCAAACCACTAGCAAGAATTTTCACCTTGTCCCTCACCAGCGGCACAGTCCCTGAACTATGGAAAATGGCCAGGATATCACCTATCTACAAAAAAGGGAACAAAAAAGAGATCTCCAATTACAGGTCTATTGCTATACTATCCCCACTCAGCAAAATCCTTAAAAAACTGGTTGCGATACAGATACAGGAATTTCTCGAAACCACTAAGCAGCTCAATGATGCACAGCATGGGTTCAGAAAAAACCACAGTACTACGACGGCCCTAGCTAAGTTCACCACTGACATCCTCTCTGGTATGGATCAAGGAAAGCTCACAAGGGGCTGTCTTTATAGACCTAAACAAGGCATTTGACCTTGTTGACCACCCCCTTCTTCTATCCTCACTCCAGAAAATAGGCTGCTCCTCCCCTGTACTTGAATGGTTTAGGAGCTATCTGACAAACAGGTCCCAGGCTGTTAAATTCAACTCAGCCATCTCCTCCACTGTGGTTACGAACATCAGAGTGCCTCAAGGCTCTATTCTGGGTCCTCTACTATTCACTCTATTCATCAACAACCTCCCTGATGAAATACCTGCATGTTCCTCGCTCCTCTATGCAGATGACTTAGTTATCTACACCAGCTCACCCCATTTAGAACAAATTAACACATCGCTGAATAGAGCCTACTACAGTGTCCAGCATTGGCTAAACTCCCACCACCTTATTCTGAATTCCTCCAAAACTAATGCCATGTTACTCGGCACCACTCAAAAGCTCCAAATGTGTACTACTCCCCTGAGCATCCTTGATTTAAATGGATATCCTCTGCAGGTGGTTACCTCTTTTCGCTACCTGGGCATCCTGCTAGATCAATCGCTTGATTTAAACCTTCACATCCAAGCCACTTGCAAAAGCGTTAACAGCAAGTTGGGAGCTGCCTACAGAACAAGCTATATGCTTACCTCCTCTGCAAAGCTTGCCATAGCCAGAGGATCCTACTACTGCAGCTTACCTGCTGTGTATACTCATCTCTGCCCCAAAATCGGGCGCTGCATAAATGGGATGTTACATACAACAACATATGCCGATACGCCGCACAATCCCCACGACTTCAACATCACTGCCAGCTATATACTGACCTTGGGTGGCTCTCCCCCTCGGCCGTCAGGAGCTACTTCTTGGCCTGTCTAAATGACTCTATCCTTAGACAAAGTCAGCCTGCTGCACTGGCGAAGCTTCTTCTTCCTGCAATTCCAAACCGTACGCTCAGATCTGCTGACAAAGACCTGCTGGATATTCCCGCTGCCGCATCTAACAAAGGAACTGGCTCCTTCAACATGCAGCCCCTAAGTTGTGGAACCAGCTTCCAATGGACCTCAGGCATGCACCCTGCATCCTTCCTTCAAGCGTGAGACTACACACCTGGCCACATTAGATCTATGCACCTGCTTTGATCCTACCTGATTCCTAATCATTCCTGCCTCCTCTCCCCACCCCCCTACTACTTGTCTCCATGCTACCTCCCTTCTTGTTTTCTCTCCCCCAAAATCCAACCCTTCTCTCCAAGCTAACCTAACTTTATCCTCAAATATAATTATAAAATGTGTTGTGAATGTTTGCACTTACTTATTACCTACATTACTTTTTATGTATTGTCTTCATCCTCTGCACTACCTGGGCATTGTCTAAACCTGCTACAGGTGGATGTTGGTACAGTAAGGTCACTCCTCCTCCCTCCCCTCCTCTTGCCTACCGTTGCCGCATTATGTCCATGGCCAGGGACTGCCACCGGCTTTTATGCCCAGCCTCGGAACCACGAGCCCGGCTGCACCTACCGCTAAAGCCGTATTTCAAGTCGCCTTTTTTCCCGTCCACCCCTCCCACTTCCTCATCCCTGACAGTGGCGCCATGAACCTTGCATCCCCCTTGTCTGCCATTGGGAAGTCTCTGGCATCTTTCTCTTACACTCCCTGGGTACCCTGGTGCAGTTCGGGCTGACTACCGCTGGCTGCCAGTTTACGGCTCCTTTCCACCCTTCCTCCCGACTATTCTTGTTTCTGGGTGCTTTATCTGTCTCCCCCTATCTGGCCCACCCCCTTCTGACACACTGGCCAACTACTTCTCCCTCTATTCAAGTCGCCTGCCCCCCACATCATCCTGCCGGTTGGGGAACCAAAAACCCAGCAATCTCCATTTGCTTTCCCCGGTAAAGCCGCAAGCCCTCCCTTTTTTTGTCCTTAACTCCCTTCCTTGCCCGCTACTTGTACCAACACTCCCCTAAATCACCTCCTTGCTCTTGGCCTCCTGCTCACTGCTTAGTATAGCCTAAATCATGTTAGACTAGCTGGAATCACCTCTATGTGTCCGGAATGTACTCTGTATGGTTGTTGCCTCAATTTGTAATGTTTGCTTCCATGTGTTATGCTGTATTGTACTCTCCCGGGTCGTGCCTGAAAATAGTCACCTGCTGGCTAGTACACTTACCCGGTAAACAAAAACTAAATAAATAAATAAATATAACTACTGCCATGAAAGTGAAGTCAGGATGACAAGCTGACACTGTGATGTGGTAGTTTGTTAGTGCCACAGAACTTCCACAGAAATTACAAACCACCACCGCAGAAGTTCTGCGGCAAGTTGTAGTCTTACCGCAGAACTTGGTCCCACTGTGCCGAAGAAAAGTAGGGGCCCTGCTCGCAACACAAGTTGCTAAAATAAATTTGTTAAAACCTCCTTGTGCATCCCTTGCTCATTCGCAAGGCAGGCACAATACATAAAAGGTGTCCCACACAAATATATTTAAAATCAGTGGTGTTGTAGTCCTAGTAACTTCCCCAGAACTACCACTCTCTTCCCACTCTCTTCCCACTTCCTATACAGCGGAATGTAGGGCTCAGGGATCATCTCAAAAAAAACACATTTGAGTGTTGTATTGCTATAATGCTTGCTGAACTTAAACGCTCATATTTCTTATACGTCCTACTCAGCTGCAATTAGCTATTCTATTCATATGCCCTTTTCATATTCATATCCTCTGCAGCCACAACCCCGTGGTGTTATCCTGGCCATGCAATGTAATTCCATCAACAGGCCATGCTTCTGGGTCCAGGGCAGGGTGCCATTTGGCCAGTATGTGATGACTGTGGAAACTGCGGATCTGGGCCTGGCAGGGACCCGGCCCCCCAACTCCAGTGTCAACTATGCTCTGTTATCATCTTCACCTGCCTGTAGTTGCCCTGCACTGTTGTATTGTGCTCTACTCTTCTGTACTACTGAACATGCATGAGGCTCAGACACTGTATGTAGCCACCAGAGGGACATCAACAATAACATCCCCAACCCACACCTGACCCTAGGGCCATCAAACCTATGTGTACAACTTGGTGCCCCACTTGGGTGACACACTGGTTGTTGCAGTTTCTTGTGTGCACATGTCTGCCAGGGACCCTGTGGTACACATCATGTCATGACCAGCACCGTTGTGTCCTCACATGTAGGCAACATTGTGGACGCACATGCTTCTGGATGTGTGGCCCATCATGACCAGGGAGACTTCCTTGTGCCATTCCAGCACCACAACATCACGCACCATCTACCATCATTGCAGGCATGGTATATCTCAGGTAGCCTTCCCTGGTGCCATTCAATCATTGTCAGGCATGTGTGGCACCATGACCCTGTCTTCAATGATAACTATGGGTATCTGCCACTTCCCACAACCCAACCTGTCCAATTGTATCAATCCCCACACACCTCATGTGGTGTGTAGTCAGTGCCTACCTTTTGGGGCTCCCCTGCAGGCTGCTATATCCACCAGGTGCAACTCACCGGCAATGGCCACTTTTTTTGACACAGTGCTGCCTTTTCCTGTGGGCTGCACCAGGCAGACAGTCATGCTCATTGCCATTGCATGGTCATGCTTCCACTTGTATCATCGTGACCCTCTCACTGCTCTTCCTCATAGGTGTTTTGTAGTTCTGCCAGTGCCACCCTAGGGTGATGGTGTCCCTCAGGTGAAATGGTTTCTGATGAGGTCAACTCTCATTTGTTGTCTGACAGCTCTGACTCCTGCTCTGTGTGATTGGATTACATCTCCCTCCAGGATCTGTTCTTCTCCATCCCTTTCTACAATGATGACATCCATATGAGCCGACTTTTATTTTTCCCTAGGGGGGCCAAAGAAATGGCCGGGGATCTGGGGACCACTAAGGCCCCCAGCAGCTCTAGGGTTTTTGGTGCTCTGTGGTGCATTTTGGGGGTTTTTAGTGAAGAGATAGCACAGCATAATAAACACCATTTCAATGTTAGCACATTACCCACATTTGCCTGTAGTTTGTTGTTATTCACCACCTTGACCTACTGCCCAGCAAGTGGTGGTGTCACTCACCTACCTTGCCCCCTCCTGAGCTATTGACACAGACTCTGAAAAATAGAAACATAGAAACATAGAAATTGTCAGCAGATAAGGATTGCTAGGCCCATCCAGACTGCGCATAGGACATATACATTGTATGTAGCCACTGACCTTATGTGATCAATGGCTTTTCATCACTCCCTCCCATTTCTCAGGCTTCCCTTGTGCCTGTTCAAAGCATGCTTAAACCCTTCCACTGGGCTTTCCCCTACTACCTCCTGTGGTAGACTATTCCAAGTGTCGACTACCCTTTCTGTGTAAAAAAACTTCCTCACATTACCTCTTACTCTACCTCCTTCCAATTTCATATCGTGCCCCTTTGTTCCAGTACTTTTTCTACATTGGAAAAGGTCCTCCACCTGCACCTTGTTTATGCCCTTGAAGTACTTGAAAATTTCAATCATGTTCCCCGCTGTCTCCTCTCCACCAGTGAGTATATATTGAGGTCCCTTAGTCTCTCCTCATACGTTTTGTGGTGTACGCCCTACACCATTTTTGTTGCCCTTCTCTGGATAGTCTCCACCTTATCTATGTCCTTGCGCAGGTGTGGTCTCCAGAACTACACGCAGTACTCCAGGTGAGGCCTTAGCAATGTTTTATACAATGGCATCACCACCTCCCGCCTCCTGCTAGTGACACCCCTGCCTATGCACCCCAGCATGCCACTGGCCCTCACTGCCGCCTTTGTACACTGCTTTGATACCTTAAGGTCATCAGAGATGATAACCCCAGGTCCCTTTCCTCTTTGGTGACAGTCAGCTCCCCTCCCCAACCTGTAGCTCTCCCCAGGGTTCCCTCTACCCAGGTGCATTATTTAGCACTTCTTTGCATTGAACCTCAGTTGCCACATCTCCAACCATCTTTCAAGCTTCTCCAAATCCCTCTTCATTTTCTGCTCCCCTTCTTGAGTATCCACCCAGTTGCAGATCTTGGTGTCATCTGCAAACATGCAGACCTTTCCTTCCAGCCCCTCTGCAATGTCACTAATGAAGACATTGAACAGGACTGGTCCTAGTACTGATCCCTGTGGTATCCCACTGGTCACCCCCCTCTCCCCAGATTGTACCCCATTTACCACCACCCTCTGTCTCCTGTCTGTTAACCAGTTACTAACCCAGTTCACCACCTTGTCTCCCATGTCCAGACTACCCATCGTGTTAATCAGCCTTCTATGTGGGATGGTGTCGAAGGCTTTGCTGAAATCTAGGTAGGCGATGTCTATCGCCCCTCTCTGATTTAGTTCCCTAGTCACCCAATCAAAAAAACTATTAGATTCATTTGACATGACCTTCCTGCTGTGAATCCATGTTGTCTCAGATCCTGAGCACCACTGGATTCCATATGTGCCACTATCCTTTCTTTCAGCAGTGTCTCCATGATCTTTCCCACCACTGAGGTGAGGCTGACTGGCCTGTAGATCCCCACCTCCTCCCTACTGCCACTTTTGTGCAGTGGGACTACATGTGCCCTCCTCCAGTCCTCTGGAATTACACCCATGTTGAGTGACTCTGTGAACAGGGTCACGAGAGGCACTCCTAGTTTCCTTCGGAGCTCCTTTAATATCCTCGAGTGGATGCTGTCTGGCCCCATGGCCTTATCTGCCTTCAGCTTTGTGAGTTCTTCCAGAACTCTCTCCATGTGAATGGACTGGTGTTCACCCCCCCCCATTGCTTCTGCAACCCAACTGTGGTCCTTGACCCTCCTCTTCCTTAGTGAATACTGAGCAGAAGTATTTGTTCAGTATTTCTACCTTGTCCAGAACCCCTCCTTTCACTCTCCCTTCTATCCTTTGAGCCTCATAATCCCCCTCCCCCCAGTTTTTCTTCTTTCACTGATGTGCCTATAAAATGCCTTATCCCCTTTGTTTACAGACTGTGTTAAGCCCTCTTCTGTCTGCGCTTTCGCCCTCCTAACAGTCTTCCCTGATTCCCTTAGACATTCAAGGTACACCTCCCTGTCCTCCTCCCTTTGGCTTCCCTTATATTTCCTGAAACTCAGCCTTTTAGCCCTGACTTTGTCCCTCACCTCTTTGGAGAACCATAGCGGTTTCCTTCTTCTTTTGCCTTTGGCCACTATCCTAACACATTGGTTTGTTATATCCACTATGGCTCCTTTCAGTTTCTCCCATTGTACTTCCACCCCCTCTATTACCTCTCCCTTCCCCAGGACTGCTTGTATCCATCTACCCATTTCAGTGAAATCTGCCCTCCTGAAATCTAATACTCTTGCCCTTGTGTGACTTAATTGAGTCGATGTCTCCATGCAGAACCACATCATGTGGTGGTCACTGGACCCCAGCTGCCCTTCCACCTGTATTTCTTCAACTCTGTTCCCATTGGTCCATACCAGGTCCAGAAATGACTTGTCCCTGGTTGGTTCATGCACCAACTGCCTGAGTCCAACCCCCTGCAGGGATTCAAGGATGGCTGTGCTTCTGGCTGAAACAGCCATCTGGGTGGTCTAATCCATGTCCGGCATATTGAAATCCCCCAGTGCCAGGATTTTGCCTTTAGTTGCCATGTCGTGTATGTTCTCCACTAGTTCCGTAGGTCTGTAGATCACCCCTGTGCGTATTGCTGTTCCATTCTCTGGCTCCGGGGTGACCCACATTACCTCGGCCTCCTCCTGTCTTCCCTGAACTTCTGTAGCCTTTATACCATCTCTGATGTACAGGGCCACTCCCCTACCCTTTTTACCCTCCTTGTCCCTCCTGAACAAAGTATAGCCTGGTACATTGATTTCCCAGCTGTGATTAGCAGAGTACCATGTCTCTGTTTTTGCTTCTATGTCAAGGTCTGCATCTGCCAACAAGGCCTCCAGGTCTGGAACCTTATTTCCTAGGCTACAGGCATTCATTAGCAGGACCTTCCATGTTTTACAGTCTGCCCTCCCTCTGCTTTTGTTCTCTCTCTCCAGCATCTTCCCCGCACTCCAGTTTCCTTTCCTATGTGCTCTTGCCCACCCTGTATCACTCGTTATACATTATTGACCTGCCTGCCCCTCCCTGCCTGCTTTAGCTGTTCCCGTAGTCAACTTATATTTCTGCATGTTCCCATGGAGGGGGTGTTCCTAAGCCTTCTGACCTTCCTGGCTCTCCCTTGGCCAGTTTAAATGCTTACAGCTGAAGCATTTTAATTTCTCACAAAGGACCGAGGTCCCCTTCTCAGACAGATTCAGGCTGTCCTCCTGATATAAGCATGCATCTGCCCAGGTAAGGCCCCAGTTCCCTATGAAGCCAAAACCCTCCCTTCCACACCAATCCTTCAACCAGGAGTTGAAGGTATGGATGTGGAGTGCCCAAGTTTCCTCTGTGCCCTGGACAGGTAGCACCTCAGAGAATGAGACGGAGCATGCTATCTGTTTCAGGTTTCCCCTCAGCTTCCTGAAATCATTCTGGACTCTGGCTGACTCCACCCTTCTCTTGGCCAGGTCATTAGTCCCCAGGTGGACAATGACATCCAGCTGTTCCCTCCTAGCTATTGCCGTAGCAATCCTATAGATCCACTTCCCATCCCTCCATGCAGTGCTTCCTGGGAGGCACTTGACCTCCCTCTCTCCCCTGCTAGGTGACCCTAACTCCACTCCCGGAAAATAGAGTCCCCCACTAGGAGAAGCTTCCCCCTCCTCCAGGGTTCCCTGCTTCCCTTCCCTGGGGCTCAATCCTGGAGGACCCTCCCATCCTCCCTGGTCCCAGCATCGGATTCCTGAGTGGGGCTTTCCCATTCCTCCAAAACAGTGTAGGAGCTATTAAGCAGGACCAGTTGGGGGATGTGCTTTTGACCCCCCTCCCTCACCCTCCCTGAGCCCACTGTAATCCAATCACTCCTCTTCCCTGGCATCCTTTGTGGTAAAGGTTGTGGACTCAGTGGTCTCTGGGTGGGGGTGGATGCTGCCTTCAGCTTGGCCAACTCTGCTTGGAAACAGGCAACCTCCTCCTTCAGCCCAGAGAGGTGCCTGCAGATAGGGCAGCATCACAACCTCCAGAATGTTTCCCTGAAGACAGCTGCTCCACAAACACTGCACTGCACCACTCCCATCATGTCTGATTCCCTCCTTAATCAACTGCCTGCTTAAGATGGCTATTTGATATCCCCCAAATATATGTTTTATTTCTGTTGTGTTCTGTTATGCCTCCTCTCTTCGCTGCTTCCTGTATGGATGCAGGATGTTGCGAGGCCCTATGGGACCCACCCAATAAATGTAGGGTGAGCCCTGTGGGTAGTGGGGTTGAAGGGTAGGACTACACCACAGGCTGTGTCCAAAAAACAATCAGCCAAGGAGTCCTCTGGCAGTGACATCTCATTCTACTCACAAACTTGTCAGCTAGTATCCCACAATCCTGCCCAAACTAAATGGAAAAGCAGCCAAATGGCAGTTAAGAAAAGACCTCAAATACAATTACAGACACTCAGAAATGGCAGCTAAGAAAATACCTCAAATACAATTACAAACACAGTCACAAATTCGCCAACTAGAGTCTCTTCCTCCTTCTCCAACTAAATGAAGTCTCAACTGAGATGGCAGTTAAAACCTCACATTCAAACTATACTAATCCCTGTAATATGATGCCTGCACTTAAAGGCCAGACACAGCCATTTTAAAACGCACAGTCACAAACTTGTCAGCTAGAATCCCTCAATCCTGCCCAAACTAAATGGAAAAGCACCCAAATGGCAGTTAAGAAAATACCTCAAATACAATTACAGTCACAAACTCACCAGCTAGAGTCTCTCCTTGCCTGTCCAACTCTGATGGTATCACTTACCCACCTTGACCCACTCCTCAGCAATTGTTGCAGACACCAGTGTTGTCACTCACCCACCTTGACCCCCTCCCCACCTACTGGCTTATGCTCGGATGTTGTCACTTACCACCTTGACCCACTCCCCAGAAATTGTTGCAGATACTAGTGGTGTCACTCACCCACCCTGGTGTCCCTCCCCATATCCTCTAATGTTGTCACTTACCACCTTTACCCACTCTCCAGTACATGTTGCAAACACTAGTGGTGTCCCTCATCTGGTGATGTTTTTAGCAGTCTAACACCCAAATCTTTTCTCAGTAAAATTAATTTGTCAAAAGTATTATTTGTCTACTGTTTTATTAAAATGCCACTCACTTCCCATAGGCCAAGTATATTGCTTCCTGTCATATCCCTAATCTGTGGAAAGTGGGTGGCATTTTAATAAAACACATGTAATGTGTACTGTCAAAAGCCCACTGGCACATAGTATGAGGTGGCAGAGGTTGCATTACAAAAATAAAGATGCATCATGCCATGTTGTAACAAGATTCTGTCCAGAGCCAATAGGGCTGTGATGAGCTGCCAAGTAAGCAAAGTTACACATGTGCATGGAAATTATGAACGCTCAGGTGTAACTTGGCCATTTTTGGAAGGTGTTGCACCAAATTTTCAACATGGCCTTTTTGGGACCCCTCTTCATGAACAGTGCCAGTGTCACTTTGTTCCCTTGTCCCGAAAGGTGATTTCGCAGAGCGACCATGCCATTCTGTGCCACAGGTGTGAAAACACATTTCAGGCAGGATGTGATAAATGACAGCTGTACTGTTTAAAAGGAGGTGTGCAAAAATGGCAATGTTGAAAACGTGGAGGGAAAAAATTAAAAACTGGCAAAGTTAGGAGAGTGTGTAGAAACTGTGCAACGCATGTTCATAACGCAGTCATTTTTTGGAATTTTGTTCACCAAATTTGCAACATGTGCTTTTTGGGACCCCACTTCATGAACAGTGCCACTGTCATTTCATAAATTGGTCCCAAAAGGTGATTCTGTGCAGCAACCGTGAAATCATCTTTCAGGACTGAGTAATTAAATGACAGTGAAAGTTTTCATGAGGTAGCGTCCCAAGAACCCCATGTTGAAAATTTGGGGTCAAAATTTCAAAAAACAGCTTATTTATCAAAATAAGTTGAAAACCCCAGTGAATGGCATTA
Source organism: Neoceratodus forsteri (assembly GCA_016271365.2). Lineage (NCBI taxonomy): Eukaryota > Metazoa > Chordata > Ceratodontiformes > Ceratodontidae > Neoceratodus > Neoceratodus forsteri. The sequence continues at coordinate 1,555,157,177 of CM057449.1, read as the reverse complement.
TAGCACACTTACCTTTAATTCTTCAGTTTGTGGTTCGGCTGTGAAAAGTGCAGATGTGTCCCGGTCCAGAGAAGATGACAGTGCCAAACTCCAGAGGTAAGTATGGGGTGGGGGGTGCAAGGAGGTGGGTGCTCAGTGGGAGGGTGGGGAGGGGAGAGGGGACTGGGGCGATGACAAGGGACCATTTTCTTTTACAGATAAAAACAGAAAAAGTCAGGGACTGTTTCTTTATTTACAGGCAAACAAAAATCAGACATTTGGGCACACTGGGGTGGGCTCCCAGTGTGCCACATGAGTGGGGTAAGTGACATAAGCTGACATGGGGATTGGGGACCCCAATGTTGGCAGGGGGAAGAAAACATTTGAGCAAACTGGGGTGGGCTTCCAGTGTGCCACATGAGTGGGGGGGGCTACATAATGCTGACACAGGGACTGGGGACCCCGATGTCAGTGCATTTTCTTTGTTGCCAGTTCTGGTGGCGGCAGTGATGCAACTCCACATGCATGGCACTTGACAAGTGCAGTTGCGGTGAATGGCATTTTGCCATTCTCAACAGGATGGCACCAGCAGAACTGTGCATGCACGTGAGTCACATATGCACAGTTCAAGCTATAGAATGTGGAAGTAACAGCCGAAATAGTGCAGCTGTTATTCCGTAGTGGCCTATCGTGATGGAGTGTTTCAAGCTCCGTTGGACTTTCGGAAGGATATTTCCAAATGTCCAATGGAAGGTTCCACGATCAGCCGTTTTAGAGCTGAGCTACAATAGCAAAACGGCTGTAGGCTTCACCCACAGCCCTAAAAATGAAGATGTTTTTAATACCTAATCACATTTTAACATAATCTGATGGCCAAACCTTTTGAGATACATGTTAACAATATAGCAACTTGCTCCTCACATCTGAATGATTGACAACCCGTTATCACCAGTACTCCACACATGTATGCTACCTAAGCTTGATGATCTGGGGAGAAGAACCATCTAGGCTAATTTTCAACCTAGAAAATGTAGGGTTGCAGCTTGAGACACTGGGCTTCACTGTGACACTGAAAGGTTCCATACCCATAGCTATGAAGTGGCATTCAAGGGTACAGCCTCCCTACTTATGACTGCCCCTCTCCAAGTAAAATGTGTCCAGCCAAGCCACAGTCACATTGCATCTAGCAGTGAAGCCCAGTGTCCCATGCTACAACTCTACATTTTCTAGGTTGGAAATGAGCCTAGATGGTTCTTCTCCCCAGATCATCAAACTTAGGTAACATGTAAAGCAGTGTTGCTCTCGGGGATGCTGGAGCAGGTCCAGGGTGCTTTTTTTTTAATACATTGTAAGCTTCCACTTTCAGCTTACTCATTTTTTCTCTATTTTTTCTTTATGCTCTCCATCTCCCTATGTCCTTCTTGTGATCCCATAGTGTCTTCCTCTACCACCAGTCTCACTGCACAAAGCTTGGCTATTCATTCCAAAATTCTATATCTCTGCCTGCCCTCTGGATTCAGAATGTCCATTCCTCTGCTGCCAGTGCCACCAGGGGGGAAGCAGCAACTTGTCTGTGAGGCAGCCTGTTGCAAGAATTATAAAAAGGGTCTGAGAAATGGAGCTTTCTGAATGGCTGCAAACATTCTAACAGCCTTATATTAATCTTTTAATAACATACATGTAGAGCTTAGCCATACGCCGAACAAGGTTTAACACTGTTTAAAACATGTTTTATTATAATAGCAATAAGGCACTCCCAGGGATTATGTTAATAGTCAGTTAATCACCCTCTAGGGGCATGTGGCACTTGACTACACCTCGTGCCACAGTACACCCCTAGAAGGTGATTAACAGACCATTAACATAACCCTTGGTCATGCTTTACTGCTTAAGTAAAGCCAGTTGCATTACAGAGGTCAGGGTCAAATGGCATGGGAGAAGTCTCGGGCACATTATCTGGTACACACGGACAGCATTTTCTACTGTTCTCCCTTTGTATGCATATGTAGCAGTGCCCAGGGCTGGTGCCCATCATCTCATGGTTAGCATCACTACCAATGACACACCTTCATCAAGGGCCACTACAGTAACATCCCACCCAGAAGGGAGGTACTTAATAATCCTCTCTGCCAGTCTCTGCACTACACATCCCAGACTCAGGGCAGAAACCATTGTTACCAACGTGCCAAAGCAGTCTCCTACTATTTGGCATCTGCTTAAAGGGACACTGTCAACACCCTTAGGCATCAAAGTGTCCCTAGTTTAAAAAAATGCATTTCATGGCTGCCAACATTATATAAAGATTGCTGATGCAGTTGGCAGTTTGATTCTGATTCTTTTTTTCTTTTAAAAAGTGAACAACAGATTGCCCAACATACTGGTATTACCACACCAAAACAGGTTTGTTTACATTCCTTGATCAACTCCAACTGCATCCTTCCTGGGCTTGGGAACAGCCCCCAACATAGTTTAGCTACTCGTGATGCAGGAGGAGTTTAGGATGCTATTGCATCATGAGTGACTGCACTGTTTGGGGTTGTTTCTGATGTTCAGGAGGTATTCAGTAAGAATAGATTCAGGATTTGAAACAAAACAAAGTTATTTATTATAAATACACATTAGCATGCATTTCAGGTCTGCTAAACAAGGAGGCAAATAAAACAAACAGCAACATCAATGAATTTTAAAGAAAGTAAGCAATCATAAAACGTGAGATTTTAACTAGAAATAATATGATGCAAAACAGGTCGACAGTGCCCCTTTAATTATTTTTATATTACTTTATTGTTTTCCTTAGGTTAAAAGAAAACTCTGCAAATCAAAGAGTCCTTCCATGTGGACACCTAAGCCCCCGATTAGTGTTATTAGCCCAAGCACATTAAGTAATTTTTGTGAAGCCCTTTAAAAAATACTTTTTAACCTTTTACTAAATCTTCATAAGTCATTTACAGCAGCTATCTGCCACCATCTCACAGGCAGCCATGCACTTCCTTTACTCGCTCCATGTTTAGTAGCCCTGCCAACTCACCCATTAGCCTGCAGGGCATATAATCATAGAACAAGTGAGGGAAGCATGCAGCTACCTGCAAGGTGGCAGGGCCAGCAGACTTGTTTACTCAAACGTTTTATGAAGCTGAATTTATCTTACATAGTTTGGGGGGGGATAAGTAACAACAGTATTTTATGGTACTTAAAAAAAACTTTGGGGGCTAATAACACTAATCAAAGGCTTAGGTACCATCAGAGATCAGTGAGCAGAGTCAGAAATGTTTATGCTATACAAACAAGGTCAAAAATGTTTGATCTGATATGCTCCAGCAAGATGCGGGGACAAATTCTTAAGCTCAATGTTGGTAAATTCAGTGGTAATGCCAGTGGAGGCAGTGGGTAAGAAGACAGATTACAGGCCTTCATGGTAAGCCTGGGCAAATTTTTGCTTAACAAGGGAATCACAGGGTACCCTCGGTAGCAGGGTGAGTAGGAAATCTCATTGTAACCCCCCTACAAATGGGGTTCCCGAAAGTCTTCCTTGGGTGTGCCTAAATGCCACTGCCAGGCTGGTGTTCTGTGTTTTAGCTGTTTAAAAAGAAATTGCATGACAGTACCCAATACCCTCTGTGTTCTGTCTCTTTAAGAGCTGCCTATATCGCAGTGTGTAATTAATATGGGTGGGGGCCGAGTGTGTCTAGGCTCGAGTCCTGCCTGGGCTGCAGTGCTTTTGCTTCTTTCTGCCATTGCTAATTACACAGAGGGAGCTTTATTGAAATCTGTAACTGTTTGCTGATTGTCTGCTGTAATAGCAATAGTATTGTAGTTTGTCTAACCTGCCTTCTTTGCAGCATGAACTTTCTGTATTGCACCACCATATTGGTTCTGGACTGACAGTCAGCACCAATCAGTACCTTTGGGGACTCTAAAATGGAGCCTGTCCTCAGTGGTCTTGTGAGAGCAAATTTCTGTAGGAATTGTACTTTTTACATTTTGGCGCCAAAACAGACCTGGAGGGGGAGCCCTTGCTTTGGCAGACAGATGGATCAACCAATTGAACCTTTTGGATCAGAGGGAAAGTCCCAAGCTGCCTGCAGCAGAGGGGCAGAAGTGAGTTGGAGCTGGAGGAGTGAGCAGCTCGGGCTGCTTGAGTTGCTGCCCCATGGGGTAGCGTGGAGACTTGGTGGGAAGTTTGAGTCTGGCCTGCCTGCCTTCAGCACTCCCACATTGAGAGATAAGAGAAGCCTTATTTCGGACTATGTCTCCGAGCAGAAAGTCAGTCTGGAGTTAGAGTTTGAAGAGTAAACAGTTCAAGTGATTCGAGCAGCATCTCCTGCGTAGTTCGCATGGGAGATTGGTGAAAAGGCTGAGTCTGGCCTGTCTGCCTGCAGTCCCTCGAGAGGGAATCCTTTTAAAGGCTTAGCAATTGGACTGTATCCAAATTGGAGTGTGACAAACCCACTGAAGAGTGACCAGATTTTAACCTGAAGAAGACCGAAGATTTGCTGTACACAATCGGCCTGTCAGGACATCCATTTACCACGGAATTCCCGGTTTTGCTCAGAGACACTGATATTGCAGCTGGACTGCCTTCCGCATTGTGATATGGTGATTGCTTTACTATAAATGTTGCTGTGCCCTGTTAGTGTGTTGCAATTTGATTCCCCACTGTGTAAATGTGCCACGCTAACTGGAAGCTGCATACAGCACTAGCAGACTCAAATCCGAACTGTTCCACCTGGCCTGGGCCTTGCCACCTGGCCCAGCCAGCTACTTCAGGCACAGAAACCATCACTGATGAAGGATTCACCCAGGGATCAGCCTCCTGCTCAACCATCTCGAACAGGAACGACACCTTGGTGATTCGTGTGGGCCCTGCTTCTCCTGGCAAACCAGTCATCAACCTGCAGTCTCCATTTCGTCTAGCCTGTGTCTCGTATTGGGTAGCTTGAGTAACAATCAGGGTAGCTCCCTGCAACAACAGCTAAATCTCAAGTGTTGTCATCTGATTGCATTTTTGTTTTTCCTTTCATGAACTGAGCCTTCAGGCTCTGGATTACAAATTGTGTGTGGTTGTGCATGCCTTTTCTTTTCATTAGAGGGCCCCATCCAGCTGCGACCCCGGCCTACCCCGGGCAATGTTCCAGGCTAGCCCACCTTACTTCCAACTGGGTACCCAGAGCGTGTCACTGTGCAGGGACTAAAAGTGCATACATAACAGCCTGACAAGATCAGTTTTAGAATCAGTCAACCCAATTACACCCCTTCCTCATTCAATTCCTCTGAATAAATCAGATTTAACTCTTTTCGCATTTAATCTGACTGTGGTTCCAGTTTGTACCAAAAGCACTGTACTGTTATTTGCTGTGCCTAACCTTGTTTTACAGGAGGTCTCCAGGGTCAAACTGGTGGAACCAGCCCTGGTGGTAAGTGCAAACAGTGTGGGGATTTGTATGCTGAATAGGGGTTACTGTGAAAGTGTTTGTTGCATATTGTCTAGGCCACTAGAGGGAAAAGAAGGGGTTTACAGTGTCCTGGAGGGCTGTATCCAGGTTAGTCTTGTTATTAATAATCCTGCCCTCCGGGTGGAGGCACCCATTTCAGTACCCAGGTCTCTTACCCTGCTACCAGCCAAGCAGGCAGGGGTAGTAGCCCTTGGGATAGCACCGCCTAGGGGTTACATCATTAAATTTGTACCCCTGCACATCATACTTATCAGTCCCTTTATGAAAGGGGGAGGGGAACTTGATGGACTTAGAGTCCCTTCCAACCTTAAATTACTAAGCTACTTTGTGCACTTCCACTCTGTAAATGACCCATTCATTCCCCAAAAATGAGGGGATGGGGCAGCCCTCAAAATGTTCCTAATAATCAAATATTTTCACTAATCTAGGGATGTCAGAAAGTTGTGCCACAGACTTTATGGAAGATTACAGTTCACTTCAATACCTATGCAGCAATTTCAGAACGGCACTAGAATGGCAACAAAGAATGTAACCACTTTAAGCCCTTATAGCTCTTTCTGAGAGAGGAAAAACTGCCAGGAGCTGGCATGAATAGTGAAACTAAAAGCAGTTTACTGTGAAAGCGTGGGAAGTGGGAACAATTGAAAACAGACAGACTGGTACAAGTAAAAATCCCTTATCTGCTACTGGCAGTGCACTGGTGACAATCTGCTGGGTAAGGGTTGCAACTTGCAATCATTTCACATTATACCCCCAGCCAGGCCCCAGACAAACCTCACTGTTGGTGTTGCTGCTGCTCCAGTCCAGTTGCTGTCTGACTGCCTCCCCAACCTGGGCCTCCAAAGCTGCAAGCTGGCTGCTCTCACTTTGTCTCATCTCCATTCTCTGCTGCTATCCCGGCCCGCCCAGTTGCCTAGCTGTGTCTGTCTCCCAAATCCCCAAATGCCACAGACGCTGTCAAGTCAAGTGCTCATGTAGGAGTCAAGCTCCTCCTTGCCTACCACCTCATGCTTAGGGGGTCCATGATCAACCAACGACGATGAGCGACCAATGATGTCCTGAGAGTGGCCTTGATGGGAAGGGTGGGAGAAAGTGATGAGGGAGCAGAGCAAGGGAACCAACAAAAAGGAACTGCGTTTGTCCGTGACCACTAAGGATGAGCCAGTGGGCAGGGAAAGTTACCGCCTATTCCATCAAAAATCCAAAATGGCATCACTTGACCCCAAATGCCGTGATTGGTCCTCCTCACTCATCCTCCTCACAATGGTGCACACAGATTGGCTGGGCTGGCAGGGGAGTTAAACACAGTGCTAGTGGCTGGCTGATGAGGTGGAATGGAGTCGGCATTCATTTCCAGACACTGTTTTGCCCCCGTTTAACTTGTCCCTGCCCCTGCTGCAACTTTGTTAAATTCGGGGGCCCTACCTAATCTTCCGGGGGCTTCAGCACTTCAGCCCCAGCTTGGCGCCTATGATAACATCTACATCTGGCATTGGCACTTGCTCTGCCAGAGCTATGTTATGCAAGATGCAGCCAGCCACAAAGATCCTGCAGGCCATCTCAGTGGTGTATTGCAGTGCCCCTTTGAACTGGTCCAAGTATCTGAAATGCGTCTTCAGCAGTCCAAATGTCCTCCCTATGACGGACTTCATTGATGACAGGGCATCATTATATAGCTCCTCTGCCTCACTCTGGGGATGTCACACTACTGTCATCTGTCAGAACAGTTGTGGGTATCTGCTGTCATCTGTGGGTTGGGGGGGGATGTTAATGTTTCCATGCCCTGTATACAAAGCCCTCCAACATGTCCCCAGTAATGTTTTGTCCACAACACAGTGGCACTTGTACTACTCCCATAGACCAGTGCAGCCTGCACAACACACTCCCAATGGGACATACTACCTACTCTTCTACCTGTCTGTCTCACGTCACAATTTGCCTGAGGACTCCTTGCCACCCCTCCCATGCATTGTCCTCCCGCACTTATGCTGTGTTCACAATCTGCATCCACAACATCACGCTGTGTCACAAGCCCATCTTGTGAGGTGCTGTTCACCCATGTGCACCCATTCCTGGACAGTCTGCATGTGTGTGTCCCTTCCTACATGCAGAAGCCCACCCTTATTGCAGCTTTGACTCCCACTACCACCTACCTATGAACCATTCTCCTTCAATATCTCCACTTTCAAGTGCCTCATGTAGGTCACTAAGGTGAAAGATGTATGCACGATGGCAGGATCCAGAGTACTTGGCTACCACATCCAGTATGTGTCAATGGCTATCACACGCCACCTGGATGTTCATCGAGTGGAAGCCCTTACGGTTCACATAGGTGTCCCCCTCTGCAAGTGGTGCTTTGATGGCCACATGTGTGCAATCAATGGCACCAAGTACGCAGGGGAACCGTGCCTATGTTCAGATGGCCTGCTTCACAGCCTGCTGCTGCTGTGCCTAACATGGGAAGCATATGTACCTGTGTGACCATCATAGCAGGGCATCCACAAACTGCCTCAGGCACCTGGATATAACTGACTGGGATATGTCCACTGTATCACCAGTCAGAGTCTGGAAGGTCCCCATAGCAAGGCAGCAGAGCAAGGCACTCACTTTGATGTCCACAGGTATAGCATGCCCCCCCTCCTGGTTGCACTCTGCAGGTCCTCCTGCTTCTTCTGGCACAGCTTCCTGATGGCAGCCATGGTAATACGTTAACACGCTGTGCACTGCTTCTCCATGAGATCCTCATATGATGTTCTTATGCAGACCACACGTGGTGCATATCTCCTGACAGCTTGCTGCCACTCATGAGGCATGCCATTCCCCTGCACCCTGCCGTCCTGATGCCTTGGGTGCCTCTGCCACCTTTCCACTGCCATCTTGATTCCCAGTAGGGCTAGTAGTCCAGACATTCTTCTATGTCACTTTCAGGCTGCTAGCTTGCAGAATGCTAGCTCCCAAGTGGCTCTGCTCTGTCTATCTGCTTGGGCCTCTTTATGTACTCTAGTGTGGTTAGACTAGTTCCACCTTGGTCTAATGGGTGGGGACTTAGATCGGTACAATTTTGAGGTCTCCGGCTTCTAGAATACTGCAGCTTTTTTATGATGCAAGTCGCATTATGCCGTGGTGCACCAAAATTTCGGACTCATTCTTGACATAGGGCACTTTGGCGCAGCACTGCAGAACATTGACGCAGGCTGTGTTTCTGAATAGCAATTGGTGCAAGTATTGACGCAAGTCACCATTTGCGTCTATTTCATATGACGCAAACCCTTTGCGTCAATGCTGGTGCTTTGAAAATCTGGCCCAAAAATATGATGCAGAATGAAAATGACACACGTTGAGCCAAAAACAGGATGCAGGTTGAGTAAAAACAAATGAAGTAAACTGAGTCAAAAAATGAAGCAAAATTGCATGTGACGCAAGCTGAGTCAAAAACAAATGAGGCAAGCTGAGTCAAAAAAATGAAGGGAAGAGGCGCTAGATCACAATGGAATATAAATATTTATTTATTTAGTTTTTATTGACCGGAAAGGAGGATTAGACAATTCTGCCTATTTTCAGCCTCGTCCCGGGGGAAGGGAATACAGATGGATGCCAACTGACATTGAACCAGATTAAGCTGTTGGTGGTATTTTTAGTGAATGGGGGAAATTTGGCCAGGACACAAGTGGAAATTCCCCTACTGTGCTGTAGGGGGAACCCTTGGCCACTTGCTGCAAGATGGCAGACATTCAAGATGACGGAGGAGGAGGTGGAGGTGCTGTCCTACCTATTAGCTCTGAATTTCCACCTACAACCACTGATAGTCCTTTGAATATGGATTCCACTGCACAGCAGGAGATTGCAGAAGGCATGCTACATCCTAATATTGGTCAAGATCAATCTGAAGGAGATCTCTTAATAGCTGACTTTAATCCAGCCATGAATCCTCAGGTGTGTACAAACCAGGTTGAGATTCCTGAGTCCCAGCTTCAACAAATGTTTTACCAGCATAAACAGTTCTTATTAAAACTTGTTCAAGATGATGCTGTCTCGTAGGATGCTATTCCTCAGGCTGAATTTTCTGAAATCCCTACTGAGCGTATGCCTACTGCCATGGAGACTGTTGTTACTACTACCGCTAAGGTTCCCCTGCAAATGTTTCAATTACACTTATGACCTATGACTAGAACCTCTTCAGAACCGGAGGGTACCTGGTTTCCTGATGTTGCCCTGAGAGTCGCGGGCTGGTGGCAATCTGCAGATGGGTCGGCTTGGACTTCCCCGGACCAGTTGCAGCTGCTGAAACCATAGCAACAGCAGCGGAGAATCCTATTTTGGGCTTACAGCCTGCTTCCTGGGGTTCAGATATGACTAAGGAACCTCAATCTGCACCACAGGCTCAGCCAGTCACTTGTTTAGACACTGGCCGGCAGTCCGAGACTTTCAGCCAATCCATGGGCCCCGACGAGATGCATCCCAACTCAAGTAAGAACACTTTGCCTACAGATCCTGTACAGGATAAAAGTGATGCTAATTTTAAAATGAGAGACTAGTTTAAATCTGTTGGTGAGCCTGCTCAGCGACGGAATGCAGTACGTCTAAAATATCTAGGCAATGTAACTACAGCTCCTTCTCTCTAGACTGTTATGCATAATATGCTCAAGAATACATTAGGAATTAGTCATACAGAGCTCTTTGCTTTTATTCATGTGAAAGGAGAGTTAATTTATGATGTGAGCTTTAAAAATGTTTGTACGCTTCAAAAATTCTGGGTGCAGTATAAGCAGGTTAAAATCTCTCCGTTGTGGGCCTCCTTTATGTTGATTCCTTTCAATAAACCATTGGTTAGGATCATTACTTTGCTCTTTAAAAGTGAGGGAGTCAACATAGATGATATTCAATATTGGCTCAAACAACGATGTGATTTACTGGATGCCCCATGCCCTATTTTGTATGAGGATTTAGTTTGGATGGGAGGGTGGAAAATGAAGGTTTAACTGTGGCAGACTGAGCAGGGAATTGTTCATCTACCAGGTAGTTTTCACACAGGACATGACAGAGGTATATGTTTTTACCCAGGGCAACCCCGTACTTGTCACAGGTGTGGCTCCCGAACTTATTTGAGCTATACTTGTGATCAGCCTAGATGTACTTTGTGCCTAGTTTATGGGCATGTTAGTTTAGGATGTCCCAACCCCAGGGTATACAATTTGTATGATGAGCATGGTCATACTTACCCGCAATGCCCGTGGCAAAGCATAACGGGCTGGACCATGTTCCACAAGATCATACTAGGTTAATTATTGAATCACAAGCACAGGCTCTTACAAGACGGGAGGAAGTCTCCCTTTCTACAGTTTTCCCTGGGTCTGTAGAAGAACCCACTGAAACACTGGCCACAGAACTTCCTGAAGTCTTGGCCCTCTTTCTCCTCAAAATGTTACACAAATAGAGTTGGTAGCTGCCCCAGATGACTCTCGGCTTCAGGAGGGAACCCCTCAGACATCGGAGACTGATAGACAAGACTGCATGCCCCCCCCCCTCGTGCTGAGGAACCTTTCACTCTGGTCCCAGTGTCCAAGCGGGGGAAAGGGAAGTGAAAATCTGAATCTCGTACTCCCACAAAAACTATCATTACAAGGAACAAATTTCAAGCCTTGGCCAAGAGAAGACAGTGGGGTGACACTGAGGAGGAAGACGCTGACTCTGATTCTTCTAGGGCATCTTCCTCTAAGATGGACTACTCATCTGAATCAGGCAAGGAAAGCACTCATACAGAACAGTCACAAAGACCGAAGTTCTCAAATTGGTGAAGCCTGCAAGATGCAACATGGGTCTTTTTCCCCCATTTCCTTCATTTTTTTCTTTCTCATTCTGGCTCCCCTTGTCTTCTACACTCTAACATAGGATGCATAATCCCTACTCATCTGAACCTGGCAAGCAAAGCACTCATACAGAACAGTCACGAAGACCACCGTTCTCAAATTGGTGAAGCCTGCAAGATACAACATGGGTTTTTTCCCCCATTTCCTTCATTTTTTCTTTCTCATTCTGGCTCCCCTTATCATCTACACTCCAACATAGGATGCATAACCCCTATTCATCTGAATGAGGCAAGGAAAGCACTCATACAGAACAGTCACAAAAACCACAGTTCTCAAATTGGTAAAGCGTGCAAGATGCAACATGGGTCTTTTTCCCCATTTCCTTCATTTTTTCTTTCTCATTCTGGCTCCCCTTATCATCTACACTCTAACATAGGATGCATAACCCCACTCAGCTACACTGCTGCACATTGAACGTGTGCAGCATTAAATCAATTATAAAGCAAATCACCACATTGGGTCTGTTGAAATCTTTAAAACATGATTTCTATTTCTTACAAGGCGCTTGGTTAAAGACTAGGCATTAACTTGCCCAAGCTAGGAGGAGTAGATGGACATCAGGGCTCTCTTACTGGTCTCACGGAGAAGATACTTGCGATGGGGTTGGTATCTTATTTTCGTAATTCAAATTCCAAATTTCTAAAGTGCTAGATATATTCCCAGGGTGGGTACTGGTGATTGATGGAGCTTATCGAACAATTACATTTTGTTTGATTAATGTATTTGCCCCACAAAGTATAGCTGCAAGAGTCTCACTGTTTCTTCTGATACAGCCGTACTTATTTACCACTCGGTATGTATATTTGGGTGGAGACTTCAATTGTGGGCTTACTCCTGCAGATAGAGGGAGTAATGCTTATAAGACTTTCAGTGACACAGCCACTTTGCTGAAATTAATACAAACTGCACAATTAGTGGATGGATATCGGGTGATAAACCCCATAGGCATTAAAACATATTATAGAGGGGCACTTGCCACCCTCATTGACTGTATTTTCATTTCAAAAAATGTTGGAGTACATCAAGCAGCAGTGATCCCCTGTGAGACATCGGACCAGTTGGCTGTGTCTTTATTATGCTCCCCAGCAGGAGGCACCTTTCCCTTTATCCCAAAATCCAGATGGAAATTGAATAGCTCATTACTTCAAGATGCCTTTATTTCTAAAACTGTCTGAATTTGTTACAAGCTGTCTATAACAGATGCTTATCACTCCTCCATAGCTTGGTGGGAGGACACAAAACCTGACCTACAGAAATTTTTTTTTAAAGTGGCAAAAAATAGATCGTTGTCAGTATACTTTAAATACACCCACTTACGTAAACAACTTTTGGACACTATATCACTAGCACATGAGTCCAAAGTTAATTACTCCCAGCAGATTGAGACACTTAAATCCGATATGTAAGCTTATCAATATAATAGAGCGCTTTCACTAAAATTGGAAGCACAGTGTGAAACTCAAACTACTAAACCCTCTCTGGATATTTACAAGAGTTGCTCTGATAGAGTCTCTGCCACATTTATAGAGCACATCACGGATCAAGTTACTAACATAGTTTATTTCTCACTTTCCATAGTAAAACAAATTGTTCAGTCTTACTTAGAAGCCATGTTCAGCTCTAAATCCGAGATACTAGATTCTGCTCCTTTTCTCACCAACTTAGTTATCCCAGATATTCCTGTGGAGCAATTACAGGCTTTAATTGCCCCATAACAGTAGAAGAGACAGCCTGTGCTATTAAGAAACAAAAAAAAAACAAATCTCACCAAGAGCTGACAGATTGACTGCTGAACTTTATCAAGCTTATGTTGACATTTTTGCTCCCTCACTGACCTGTGTGTTTAATAGTATTCTAGATACTCACTCCATCCTCAGGCACTTCTCAGATGGTGAAAAGTCTTATATCAGAAATTGGGGATCTCTCAGTCTCTTAAATGTGGACTATAAAATTTTTGCTACAGTATTGTTGAACAGTTTATTACCAATTGCAGCTCAGGTTATTACCAGGGAACAAACATGTGCTCTTCCTAACAGGTCCATGTTACACACCTTCTCCCTGCTTAGAGATATAGGGCCAGATATTCAAACCTTTGTGCCTAGCACAAATCCGTAGTGCTGGATTTGCGCAAGGCTGCAATATTCAAAAGCCCTATTAGCACTGGCGCTGTGTGGTTGCACTGACGCTAATAGATAATGGTATGCATGGACGTGGATAGGGGAGCACCCAGGAATGCCAGCAGCATGGCATATTCAAAGGTATAGCTCCATGATACGGGCATTAGTGCAACCTGTAGTGCGGCGCTAGATACCACCAAAAAAAAGCTAGCAGTAATGCGGCGGTGCACCACCCACATCGTGGACCTCCATAGCCACGGGATATAAATAATCCCCTTGGTAGTCTAGTGGTCCCCCAACCCCAGCATGAATCATGACACCCGTAGCCATGGTAATTTAAGATCATACCTGATAGTCTAGTGGTCCCCCCACCACCCCCAAGCATGAACCCTGACACCCGTAGCTGTGGTATTTCCATAGTTCACTTGGTAGTTTAGTGATCCCCCCACCCCCCAGCACAATCCCCGACACCCATAGCCATGGTATTTCCATAGTTTACCTGGTAGTCTAGTGGTCCTCCCACTCCCCAATACAATTCCTGTCCTCCGGTAGCCTCGAGAAAGAGTAAATTGCATTGGTGATGTAGTGGTCCCCCCCACCCGGCAGTGCACCTCCCGTTGCCCCTGAATACATCCTATGGGAGGCAGTGACCAGCTCAGCCCTCCTCTCACCACCATGGCCAGCCGCCGACTGCAGTATGAATGAGCACTACTGAAATGAATCATTCATTTCAGTAGTGCTCATTCATACCACAGTCGGCTTCCTGCCGTGGTGGTGATTCATTTCAGTAGTGCTCATTCATACTGCAGTCGGCGGCGGCCGGCCATGGTGGTGAGAGGAGGGCTAAGCCAGTCGCCGGCTCCCATAGGATGTATTCAGGGGCAACGGGAGGTGCACTGCCAGGTGGGGGGAACCACTACACCACCAATAGAATTTACTCTTTCTCGCAGCTACCGGAGGTCGGGGATCATGATGGGGGATAGGGGGACCACAAGACTACCAGGTAAACTCTTAAATTACTGCAGCTAAGGGGGTAAGGGATCATGCTGCGGTGGGTGGGGGGACCACTTCACCACCAATGACATTTACTCTTTCTCGCGGCTACCACAGGATGGGGATCATGTTGGGGGGTGGGGGGACCACTACACCACCATGGATAAAACCCATTTTAGTGGCTACCGGAGGTCGGGGATCATGCCTGGGGGGTTGGGGGAGAGGGACCACTAGACTACCAGGGTGTGTGCAAAAGGCACACATGAAAACAGGGACCATGATGGCAGAGAGGACTGCCTGGCCCAGCCAGTCTGCCCTGTTGCCTATTGAATGGATATGCTGCAAGCCCTACTTAACCTACAGCCTATGTCCTCCCACCCCCACCAGGAATGCCTTATGCTTGTCCCATGCATTCTTGGGTTCCCCAGTGTGTTCCACCCACACCTGCCGTGGGGTGCCTATGTTGTTGGGGGGGGGCATCTACAAGGGCACATATAAAGGACATGTGTGTGTATATCTATCTATACACATATTATCTATCTATCTATCTATCTATCTATCTATCTTTATATATATATATATATATATATATATATATATATATAACACATGTTTGTGTGTGTACCATATGTATATATAGCTATGTATCATATAGTTATCACTCGCTCCCTCCCTCTCTCTCTCTCACTATATATATGTACCTTGTGTTCTACAGCTTGCAGTGATGCATGGCCAGGTTGTCTGCTCTGTTTGTGCCTGACAGCGCACAGTTCCTGCTGTTTACAGCCTGTGCTTCCAATACGATCAATAGGGGATGCTGTGGTCATGCCTTGGCTAACCAGTTTGCACCGGGCCATTGTATTAGCACTGTGCTATCAGGTTAGCCCCGGGCAAACAACACTTCAGCATAGCACAGTTCTGCAGTGTGTGGCTTACATTGTTGTTTGCAGTAGATGTGAGACATCTGTGTGCAATCACACACAATGTTCTCCACCTGCAACACTGGCTTGCTACAGAGTCTAATGCGCTGCAGTTGCAGTGTGTACTTCCCTGGCGCTATATTTAGTGCTGTCTTATTCCAGGGCAATTTTTGCCCTGCACTCCTGGCCCTGTTTGCCCGGCTTCCTTTGCTTGCTATATTTAGTTGGTTTTGCACCGGGCTATTCTAATCGTACGCAAAGAGTACGTATAAATGGGAGCTTATCTGATGTTGGTAGTGTGACCAGTGGAGTACCCCAGGGCTCGGTGTTGGGTCCTGGTTTATTTCAGGCCTTTATTTCAGATTTAACTTCAAATTGTATATCTTCATCTATTAAGTATGCAGATGATACAAAGATCGGAGGTCCATGTGATAGTATAGAAAATTCAGATAAAATTCAGAGAGATTTGGATAATATCTACGAATGGGTAGGAATGTGGGGCATGGCTTTAAACTTTTCCAAATGCAAGTGATGCATTTAGGTAGTACAAATCAACATAGAATCTATAGATTAGGCCCACATCAACTCAATATAACTACTGATGAAAGAGAGTTAGGTATAAATGTTTCTAATAATATGGATTTCTCAAACCATATTAATAAATCTGTTAAAAAAGCTAACAAAGTGGTATGGTCAATTAAAAGAAATATTTCTACAAGAGACCCTGGAGTATTGTTGCCACTCTTTCGATCATATGTTAGGCCTCACCTTGAATATGTGTCTCAATTATGGTGCCCCTATAAAAAAACTAATATAATTCAGTTAGAAAGTGTTCAACGTAGATTTACTAAGCACTTAAAGGGTTTGTATCATCTGTCTAACAATGATAGGCTTCTGGAATGTAACTTGTTTTCACTTGAAACCCACAGTTTATGTGGTGACCTTTTGTTTCTTTATGAAGTTATTCAGGATCCGGAGCTAATGGTTGATTTGGGTTTATGTTTTAAGAATTCTGTACACAATACTAGAGGACATCCACTTCAATTGACTGGACAGTCATATAATTACATTAGGAGAAAATATGTTTTCACCTTAAGGGTAATTAAGCCATGGAATAATTTACCCTTACACGTTATTATTAGTAAAGACAAAGTACAATTCAAAATCAGATTGGATAAATATCTATTAACTGCTAAGTCTATGACATATTATTAGGTTAGAATGTGAGCACTTATGGGCTTTGGCCTTCTAGCTCTCATAAATCCTTAATATGATCCTTAGAATTCCTTTTGAATATAGCTTGCTTTCTGCTCCAGACTAAGTTTGCCAGCCGAGCAGTGCTAATTTAGCCCCAGGGCAAAATTTTGAATATCTGACCCATAGTCTCTTCATGTTCCACCGAGGCCCCAGCACTTTTTCTTTCTTTGGACCAGAGAGAGGCTTTTGACCGGGTTAAACACAGATACTTATTTCAAGTATTACAACACTACCACATTCCCCAACAATTTATTTCTTGGATAGAACTTCTTTGTAGTACAGCTTGGATTACTCAGTATATTAATAACTCCCCTGTGCAAGCTTTTTTGGGAAGAAAAGGTGTAAGACAGGGTGCCCTTTAAGCCGTCTCTTAAACGTATTTCAAATAGACCCTTTATTAAGAAGATTTTTGCATCTAGATTGCATAGCTGTGGATAATGAGCATGTTGTATCCCACATACCGGGGACTGTTTGTCACAATATTCACTTACATACTGTGTGACCCTGAGCAGCTCATGTAACTTCCTCAGTGCCCCTGTGCGGGAGAAAGCACAAAAACTATGCACTACACAGAGAAGGGTGCAGCTGAACTAAGGCAGGAAACACAGGCTAGCAAACACAAAATGAACAGTGTACTTAAAGTAGCATCAAATGTCAAATACTTGAGGAGCGTGGCTTGACCCCGCTAAAGATGGCAGCTTAGTCTTGTCTCTCCTAATACCTGGGGCTTTAAATCTAGCAAAATACCAACTCAGACAAGGAATTGAACAATAAAAATAACAAAACCATCTCTACTTACCCTTCTTACTTCAAAGGTGAGGTTTGCAGCTGATCGGCACCAGATTGCCAGTTATATGAAGACACATAAATCAGCCTGTCACGATGAACGCATGTCTGCCAGCTCGAGCGCCACGATGGATACAACCGCCATCAATGGAATATGAACATATGAAGAAGCCAGCAGAAGAAGGCCATTTGGTCTACCAAGTCTACTCATCTTGCAGGGTCCACAGCTTGAGCTAATGTCCCTGCCCTCTCTCCCCACTCCTCCCATCCTCCCTACCCATTAACCTTACCTTCCCCCTATGCCTATCCCAGCCTCTCTTAAAGCTGCCCACTGTCTTCAATGAGATCACCTCTTCTGGCACTGCATTCCAAGTGTCCACCACCCTCTCTGTGAAGAAGTGCTTCCTGACCTCCCTCCTAATCCTCCCACCCTCCAGCTTAAGTGTTATGGTTGCCACTCAGCTTAAAGAGACTTCTCCTTATCAACCTTATTTATCCATTTCAAGTACTTGAAGGTCCCAATCATGTCCCCTCTCTCTCTCCTGTCTTCCATTGAGTACATGTTCAGTGCCCTTAACCTCTTCTTATATGCCTTACCCTGCTGACCAGCTATCATCCTTGTAGCCCTCCTCTGGACCTTCTCCAGCAGGTTAATGTCCTTTCTGAGGTGTGGGCACCAGTACTGAACTCCATACTTTAGATGTTTTCTGCTCTTATGCGGCAAATGGCAGATGTCATGCTGGCTTCAAACAAAACTACACTAGTTCTGCACCTGCTTGACACCCATGTCTTTCAAATTAAGCAGAAGACTGCAGCCCATGATACATCCCTTGATGACATCAGGGCCACAGTCACGACCAAGCGCACGCTTTTAAATCCTTACTGGAAAAGGTTGACAACCTTGAAAATAGGAGCCGCCACAGCAATTTGTGTTTCCTGGGAGGGTGCTGAACACGGAAATACCTTTGCATTTTTAAAGAACGAACTTCCTCAAATCTTGGGGTTGGAAGAGGGTGCCCCACTGGTGATCGACAACAGGCCTATTGTGCCCTGAACCCCTCACCCAAACCCAGGAATAGGCCAAGACCTTTACTAGCCCATTTTCTAAACTTTGCTGTAAAAGGAAAAATCCTTTCAATGGCTCGGGAGCTTGAAAGTCTTAGCTGGAGGGGCCAGTGGGTGCATATCTATCAGGATTATTTGAAAGATTTTTCCATCCACCAAAAAGGAATACACAGAAGCTAGACATGTGCGCCATGCTCTGGGGGTTCCTTTTTCTCTCCAGTACCTGGCAACAATGAGGCTTGTGTATAACTGAGCACCGCTGCTCTCTGAGACTCCAGAGGCCCTGTTTGACTTTATGCACCGGACATGGCCTACAGAACTGTGAGCCATTTGAGCAGATGGCAGGAGACAAAATAACTTGGCCATGATGGACACGGCCCGGCATTTGAGGCTTCATTAGACCACTACCATAGGCATAACGAGGACTCTTCCCAAGAAGAGCAGAATAGACAGTGGGCCCTCCCAGCTAGATCCCGCAAGAGGCAGCAAAACTCCCGACACTCCAAGAGAGAGCACCCAGTTGAAAGGGACAGGTTACGGAGCAGAAGTGGAGGACACAAACTGAGAGAGGAAGAGCCTCTAATCACTAGTCTCTACTTCTCGAGCAATAAATATGCCCAGCTTGCTTCACTGGCTTCAGAGGAACATCATATGGAAGGGCTTCATACAGGGATTACCGCAGGAGCTGACTCTCCTTCCTCAAACACTAACCAGTAGACATGGACTTTGATTGTTGGTCAAAGGGTCACTGAGCAACATAAAGAAAACAGTGCTATCACAGTGGATTTTAGCCTACCAAAGCAGGTACCACCAGAGACTACCACCGCAGGACACCAAAGGAGCCCCATTGCTACTGCTGCGGAGGATCTTGACTGAGCTCACTAATAGATAAGTTGTTGTGTACATTTGTTTGGAGGATGGGGCTATGGAGGGGTATGCAGGGGGCTAGGTTTGGGGCTGCTACCTTTGGGTTACTGTGGCATATGGGTAATGTAAATGTGCTGTCGCAATGCGGGTAACTAGCTTCCTGCCAACCCCGCATTAGCTGTGAACATGCCTATGTGAACATGTTCCCCTCTCTGGTCTCCCAGAGCTCACAATGAGGGTGTTGGATGTACAAAGCTTACTGCTCTAGTAACAGCCCCATGTTTTAGCCAATGTACCAATTTATGTTAAGACTTGTTACAATACTTTCCACAGGGCTAGAGGGACTGTTACATTCAATGCAATCACTTTCCTTGTCACAGTACTATGCTTTAGGAACTACTATAATGGCATACATTTAGCCAAGACTTTGGTGTTCATTCTTTTTTTTTTCTTGCCATTAGCAGCTGCAGCTTTATACGGGTTTACTTACTAGTTGCCACAGGCTGAGAAATTATATAAGGCGTTTGCAACTCCTTTGATCATAGGGTCAGTCCACATATTAAAAAATGCCTCCTATCCCTGGACGAATAATGAGGTTACATTAATTTTGTATTTGACCACTGCCAATGCTAGGACAATACTATTTGTCCCCAGACAAGATACCGGTAGAGGCTAAGGTCGGGCAGGGCTCCCATGTGAGGTACTGCTCATACCATTTGAAGGGATGCCTTGTATGACCCATTGGGAATACACAGGCAAATACTCAGGTCTCAAGCCCCATAATGTCGACATTGGCCTTAAACCATCCCCTAAAACTGTTACTGTCTGTGGAAACAGGGTTTATGTATGCCCCAGGTAGCTGAGGATTTGTAATAAAAAAATTACTAAATAAATAACCCTTTGGGTGCTACTGGCTCCAGTTTCCCAGACTGGGGCTCCCCTACCTGTTATGGAGGACCCAGCAACTCAACGCTTTCCAGGGAAGCCTGGCTGGCCCTGCTTGGCTTGTTGCCTCAGGCCTTAGGCCTTGGCTATTCCCCACTGCTTTACACCAATCATTTTGTAAATAGTGTGTTTTGATTAAGGGTAGAAATATGGGTTACACATGCATTTCAACCATTATGTGTTAAAGTTTTTATGATAAAGGTAGCGATAACCTGACAACTATAGTGTTTGTTGTTTACCTTAAGCAACCTGTGCATCTTAAAACTAGTTATATACACACACAGAGTTAGGGTCAATGAGGGTGGCTTTGTGCCTCTGGGACGACCCTAAGATCTTAACCTGGAGAGCTTTTTGTAGTACTTTCTGTGCACTCACCTCCTGTTGCTTGACCATGACTGACATTGTTGCACACACATGGAATGTCAGGGGGCTGAACACCAATGCCAAAAGGAAGAAAGTGCTAATGCATCTCAAAAGGTTAAGATCCCAGGTGTCCTTCCTCCAGGAAACAAAGCTCACAAAGGACGACCACTCCTATCTGGTAAAAGACTCACTTGGACAGGAAATACATGCAAGCGCCCCGACTAGAACATGTGGAGTGGTAATTCTTATCCACAAGGCCCTTAAATCGGCAGATGGGTAAAGGCTGTAGTCTCCACACCATCTGGTTCACTCCTATTACGTAATGTGTATGCTCTAAAAAAATGAAGATGACCCTAAGTTCTTCCATTCACTAGCAGACAGCATAGGGTCCTTAGGAGCCACTTATATCCCCATACTAGCTGGGGAGATTTTAATCTCTCCTTAGTTCCTATGATGGAGAGAAGTGCCACCAGAAAAGAATCCCACATTAGAGTACGTCAGGCCTTATGTTAGATAATGCATGATTTGGGCCTCACTGACATACCGTATGGTGCATGTTTCACCCAAGAGAGCACATTACAGCTACCATTCAGACATCCACAGCTCCTATAGCCATTTTGATTACTAGTCACCTCTCTCTCACTGACTCAGGTCTCCCTAGACTCTGACATTTTGCCCTTAGTGATCACCGACCATGTCATGGTGCAGCTTCACTTTCTATGGGCCCCCCAATATCTAAGTCCCCTTCTTGGATGCTTGATCCCTTACTACCTCAGGACTCACAGTTCACCCCAAAGGTGAAGAAAGGGACTTCTCTTTTCTTTCAGAAAAATCCAGTAGTGGAGTCACGTGATGCAGGACACCAGCTAACAGCCTACCTCCATAGCTCCAGCCACCCATGAGAATAAACTGCTAAATTCACCGATTACACACTCATAAATTCCTCCTAAGCACTCTTCCAGATGTTTAGAAGAATTGGAGTGCCTTTTTGCAGCAAAATGGGCATCCATGGATGTTGAAATGAAAAAATATTTGCCCAAACATACACCTCCGACAACTCCGGAGAAGGCCAACAAGAAATCCAGGGACTCTTCCTCCTCAGATAGTCTGAGTTCAGCTTCCACCCTTCTGGACCAAGAACATCTTCCCTAGTGAGATTTCTAGCAGAATTCAAACTGTTTAGGGAGGAACTTTGGACAATCACCACCGACCTGAAATCCATGACACAGGCAATCGAGGATCTATCCAGGAGGACCGGGGACAATGAAGCCAGACTGAGCTCATTTGAGAAGCGGGTCTCTAAGCTTGATTCAGACCTCACCATGGCCCACCAGCAGATCTCCAAGATAGAAGCCAAGACTGAAGGCCTAGAAGGCCACAGCTGGCAGAACAACAGGTAATAAGAGCTCCAAGAGAAAGAGGAAGGGTCAGACACTATTGGCTTCACCCAAAAATGTATAGAACAGATGGCAGGCCCCTCACCTTTTGGGCCTAAATACAGTATCGAGTGGGCCCATCATGCTCTCTGACCTATGCCACCAGTGAGATCCCTCCACACCCTCTCATATTTTGATTCCTCAACTTTCTGGAACGGCAACATTTTTTACCAAAAGTAAGGGAAATTCAGGAGATCAAATAGGAGGGCAGCAAGCTCAGAGTGGCCCAAGACCTACCTGCCTCGGTGAGACAATGGAGAGCATCTTTCCACCCTCTGGTCTCAAAACTCATAGCCACAGGCATTCGTTTCCATATGGGGTACTCGTGAGATTGCAGGTACTATTGTCCGACAACTGGACCACCTTTGAAGACGTGGAGTCAGCGACCACCGGACTCAAGTCAGCCCTCTCTGACCTTTTTAGCTATCGCTGAATAAAGGTACAAGGACTTTGATAATGGTATCTAAATAATTAAGCATGCTGCCATTCAATTTGTACTTCAACCACCCTGATGGTGATTAGGAGACTGCCGACCTAAATGCCACATCCAGGTCATAAACCATTCTACATACTTAGGCCTCCCCCCACCTTTCTCTGTAAATTAGCTACAAAACGTCAAGTGGCTCATCAAACTTGTTACCCACCTGGAATCAGTAGTTATTGCCTCTTCCTTGGACATTAGACAGTAGGCACCAGATTCCTCGGTTCATAAGGACAGCTTTCCCAAGGCAACAAAGATTTTTTAACGGTAATGGAACCCAGGCCTGTGAAAGAGCGAGTAATTTGCTGTAGTCTGGACTCACACATTCACGCAGCTAACACTGTCTCCTCGAGGTAATGTGCAGACTCTGCTGCACTACTAGAGGGAGCTCCATGACTGTTGTTTTGACCACTGTTTTCCCTTAGCACAGCATCGTAGTTAGCTCTTGCATGCCTGATTATGTACTGAACTGTTTTATTTTGTAATATTCTAATTTCCCCCTGCCTTACTACAAACTGGGAACCAACAATTGATGCACCCTGGTTAGAAAGCAATCCCATTGACCTTCGCAAGCAACTCGCCTGGCAATTTCCCCATACAACCCACCTCTAAATTTTGGATCATAATTTCCATTGATGAAGAATAAATTCCAGAGGACCAATACTTCCTTCTTTTCACCAGGAGAGGACTTTGGTATCTAATCCCAGAAATGAGCTTCATTTCGGGAAGTTTGGAATTTAATGAAACATTTCCAATAACTTAGAATTGGACACCATGTTCAAAGGACAGGGTTTAGACTTAAACTGGGGAGTAATTTATGAGGGTACCCTATATACAGCAGGAATGGTTTACTCCTCCCTGAACATTTTTCACCTGGACTGTTTCATTCCTAATAATTATAGAATTAGAGTTATTGTGTATGGGTTTAATACACTTTCATAATTGTTTGAAACACGTTAGCTCATATTTGGTGCTCGGTTAACTGGTATAGTTTAGTTATAGGGTTGTAGGGTGGCTGGGGCAGGGGATGGGAAAAGGTGAACTGTTTATCATGGACCAAGAATTTGTTGTGTTGGGGAGGGGTTGGGGTGCTCTTACTTTGTCAAATATACAGTTTTTCACTTTGATGAGTGTTCTGTACGGGTAGGAGAGGAGCTGGGGTATTAGTAAGTTTGTATGATTAGGACATCTCTATTTGGTGGGGGCAGGGGGATGGTTTGTTAAAGGGAGGGGGTGGGAGGATGGGCACGGCATCCACACAGATAGGTTGTACAGAAGGAAAAGCACCCACCCCATTCTATATAGGTATCATTATGCACTCACGTTGGGGGGATGGCTAGAGCTTTTACTCTATGGAATGTTAGAGGGGCAAGGCACAAGACCAAACAATATAAAATTCTTTAACATTTACAGCTCCTGAAGAGCGATGTGGCTTTCCTCCAAGAGTCCCATCTGCTTGAAGCTGAAGCGAGTAAACTAAGGAGACAATATATAGGTCAGATTTTTCTCAGCAGGGGATAGTACTCAGAGCTGGGGAGTGATGATTCTGATACCAAGATCAGTTCCCTTTGTCAGCACCCCAACCATCAGTGACCCTCTGGGAAGATACATTTTTACCGAAGGTCTCCTACACACAACAGAGATTCTTTTGGGCAGTGTTTATGGCCCTAAAGTCGATTCCCCCCCTTTCTTCATGCAACTATTAAACATTTTATCCCCCTTCCTGGACTTACCTATACTGATAGGTGAAGACTGGAACCTCCCCTTTGACCCTGAGTTAGATCGATCTGATAGGTGCAAAAATGGCCTCTCCCCTGCACAACTTGTCCTGCATGATCTGGTTGATCATCTGGACCTATGTGATGTTTGGAGAATCCTCCACCCCACAGACAGGGACTTCACATTCAAATTGTTGGCGCACGGGACCTTGTCCCTTATCGATTATTTTCTCACTAGCTGTTCAATCTTGTCGGGTGTCATGGAAGCATAGATTGTTCCAAGGTTGCCTTCTGACCACACAGTGGTAACAAGTAACATTACCTTTCCCTCATTACCAAAGGTAAGGGGGGGGGATCTGGAGAATTAATAACCAAATCCTTAAATCGGAAGAAAATATTCGGCTTCTCTCTGAGCATATCGCTCAGTTTATGGGTACCAATCAGGGGTCCACAGGTAAGCCCGATGTGGAATGGGGAGTCCTGAAAGCATATCTGAGAGGGATTTTTATTAGCATTGCTTCTGACCAAAAAACGAAGAGAGACAAGCAGGTACTTGCCACTCTTTCTCAACTAAGGACTATGGAAACCCAACTCTCGCCACACTCATCCGAGGAGTTCCGTCAGGAACTCATCAAGCTTAGAAGTCTTTATACCGACCTTCTCAGAGAAAAAGCTGTGTATGCCATCCTGAAATCCAGGGCTAAATACACCAACCAAGGGGAGAAAGCCAGACGCCTACTAGCCCTTAGGGTTAAAAAGCAAGAAGCCGCTAGACTTATTAGCTCTAGCTGATTCACTTTGGATGGCTCCCTACAAACCACCCCCTCAGGTATAGTAGGAGAATCTGAATCCTGGTAGAAACATAGAAACATAGACTTTGACGGCAGATAAGGACCGCTTGGCCCACCTAGTCTGCCCATTTCCCTACCTACAGGATAAGCTGCAGATCCTAGTTAACCAACAGCCTATTTCTTCCTACCCCCAACAAGAATTGCCTTATGTCTGTCCCATACATTCTTGAATTCTCCCACAGTTTTAGACCCCACAATCTCCTCAGGAAGGCTGTTCCATGCATCCATCACCCTGTTTGAGAAAAAATACTTCCTCACATTGCCCCTGAGCCGTCCCCCCTCTATCTCCAAATTGCATCCCCTTGTTCTTCAACATCTCTTTTTCTGAAAGATGCTACCCTCTTGGACTTTGTTGATTCCACTGAGGTACTTAAAAGTTTCTATCATGTCCCCCCTCTCCCTCCTTTCCTCAAGAGTATACATATTAAGCTCCTTTAATCTCTCCTCTAATGGCTTCTCTTGCAGACCCTGCACCATTTTAGTTGCCCTCCACTGGACTGCCTCCATCCTGTCTATGTCCTTGCGGAGATGGGGTCTCCAGAACTGGACGCAGTACTCCAGATGGGGTCTCACCAACTGTATGTACAGAGGGATAACAACTTCCTGTTTTCTGCTGGTGATGACTCTCTCTATACATCCCAGTATCCTCCCAGCCCTCCCTACTGCCTTCTCAAATTGCTTGCTAACCTTAAGGTCATCTGATATGATTACCCCCAGGTCCCTTTCCATTTTTGTTGTTGTTACTACCTCCCTCCCATTGTGTAATCTTCCCCTGGGTTTTTGTTTCCCAGGTGCATTATTTTGCACTTCTTTGCATTGAATCCAAGCTGCCATACTTCTGACCATTCTTCCAACCTTGCCAAGTCCCTTCTCATCCTTTCCGCGCCTCCTTGTGTATCAACCCTATTGCAGATCTTTATATCATCTGCGAAGAGGCATACTTTTCCTTCCAGTCCCTCTGCAATGTCACTTATTCGAGATTAAACAGGACTGGACCCAGTACTGAACCCTGCAGTACCCCACTAATAACCCCTCTTTCTTCAGAGTGGACTCCATTTACAATTGCCTTCTGTGTCTTGTTGTCCAGCCAATGTTTTACCCAGGCTACCACCCTGGGACCCACTCCCAGGCTAGTTAATTTGATTATTAATCTTTTGTGTGGGACTGTGTCAACTGCCTTGCTAAAGTCTAGGTAGACCATGTCCACAGCCCCTCCCTGGTCTACTACTTTAGTCACCCAGTCAAATCAATTAGATTCGTCTGACATGACCTTCCCACTGTGAACCCATGCTGCCTTGGGTGCTGTGCCCCACTTTCCTGTAAGTACTCAACAATTCTTTCCTTCAGTAGTGATTCCATCACTTTCCCTACCACTGAGGTCAAACTGACAGGTCTGTAGTTTCTTGCCTTTGTCTTGCTCCCACTTGCTCCCACTTTCGTGAATGAGAATCACTTCTGCCTTCCTCCAGTCCTCACGTACCACACCATCCTCCCATGATTTGTTAAAAAGAATAGTCAGTGGTGTCACTAGTTCTCACCTTAATTCTTTTAGAATTCTGGGGTGAATTCCATCAGGCACCACTGCTTTGTCCACCTTCAGTTTTAGGAGTTCTTTCAGAACCCTTTCTTCTGTGAAAGGATTGGGATCGACCCCCCTATCCAGAGTGCTTCTGTTAATTGGATTAGGCACCTCCCTCTCCTACTCTTTTGTGAATACTGAGCAGAAGTATTCGTTCAGTATCCCTTCTTTTTCACTGTCCCTCTCTGCCCACCCACTGTCCTTTTTATTCAGCCTCACTATCCCTCACTTTGTCTTTCTATGCTCGCTGATGTACCTATAAAAGGTTTTATCCCCCTTCTTAACAGAGTTGGCTATCTTTTCCTCAGTTTGGGCCTTTGCTATTCTGACTTCCCTCCCTGCTTCCTTCTGCCTTAACTGGTACAGTTCTCTGTCCTGCTCCTTCTGTGTTTCCTTATACTTTCTGAATGCTATCTTTTTCTCCCTAACCTTCCCCACCACCTCTTTTGAGAACCATAGTGGCTTTTTCTTTTGTTTCAATTTGTTTATTTGCTTCACACAAAGGTTTGTTGCCTCTGTGATGCCAGTTTTGATGTTTTCCTTTTGTTGCTCCACCCCTCCTTCTAGTGAGTAGGAGGCTTCCTATGATAGACCTATTACCACAATCTGTATAGCCCTATGGTGAATTTACCCACTGAGAATGTGGTAGGTAAATTCTTAAGTGACATTCAACTCCCCACCCTCTGAGAAGCTCCAAACTCTCTCTTCTGGCACTGATCTTAGAATCTGAAATACTTAGAGTGATTAGGGGACTTCCTATGATAAGGCTCTGGGCCCAGATAGGTTTTCACCAAATTTTTATAAAGTATTCACAGAGAAGCTTGCCCCATTCCTCAAATCCCTTTTCCAATATATTTTGACAGAAGGGTCGGAAGACCACACCCATTTTGAGGCCTTCTTTATTGTCTTACACAAGTCAGGTAAAAATGCAGAATTCACTAGCTATAGACTGATCTCCCTTTTAAATCAGGATATTAAAATCTTGGCAAAACTTTTGGTAGATCTCCTTAGTGAAGTACTCCCACTATTAATAGGCCCTAAACAAGTAGGTTTTATGAGAGGTCGATCATTAGTAGATCATCTTTGGAAACTGGCACATATCTTCTCTGTATCTAGGGATGCTCCTACTCCAGCGGTTCTGGTATACCTAGATGCAGAGAAGGCCTTTGATAGGGTGGAATGGCAGTTCCTGTTTATGTCAATGGCCCACTTTGGTTCCTCCCTAAATTCATCCAGTGGGTTTGGGTATTATACATCCACTCCACTGCTTGCATCTACTGTAACGGGGCACTTTCCTCTCATTTTCCTCTATACTCTGGCACCAAACAGGGCTGCCGGCTCTCCCCTTTGCTGTTCAATCTTTACTTAGAGCCACTAATTTATAAGCTGAAAGCCTGCCCTATGGTTCAGGGAATTGACTTGGGACTGAAGGAGGCAAAAATCTCAGCATATGCAGATGATATTCTGCTCCACATCATTAATCCTACTACATCCATTCCGTTAATATTAGAAATAATTTATGAGTTTAGCTCGTTGTCCAGTTATAAAATTAATGTTGAGAAGACCGCAGTCTTTCCTCTGAACTATAGAACTTAAAAGAGTGAAGTGACAGCCCTTGGTCTCTCCTGGTCTCCTAAGTCCCTAAAGTATCTGGGGATACACCTTACTAGAAGTGATTCTAGACTCAAAAAATTAAATCTAGATAACACCCTCCAGGAAATTCAACAAGACCTGATGCGATGGGGCTTACTACCACTTAATTTATGGGGAAGAATTAACCTAGTGATGATAAATGTCCTCCCATGCCTCTTTTACCCTGTTAATCTCCTGAACACATGGTTGCCTCTCCAGTGATTCAGAAAGGCCCATAAGTATATCAATGATTTTGTATGGCCAGGTAAAACCCCAAGAAAAGCATATCACAAGCTAGCTGCTCCCAAAAATAGAGGCGGCCTACAGCTTCCACACATTGGTTTGTATTATTGGGTGAGTCAAGCCAGCAAGTGCTGCCGATGGGTTGAACCTGAACAACAGCTAAGTACCACTGATTATGTACTCCTCTGGCTGACAATAGAGTGTGAGCTAATACTGTTAAGCAGCCTCTCACCTGCTGCCCTCCTGTACGTCAAACCCAAGACCCTCCCCCATCCCTGTGCTTCTCCCAAATTGGAATCTCAGCCAGAATCCACAACCAACTATGCACCTTCCTAAAATATGACAATTTACAAGACTTTAGTCAACTCTTAGTGGGCAACCCCAACTTCAAGATAAGTGGCAGATATATCCCTTCTCATTGGGAACCCCTACTAACCACACTAGATATAAAACAATTGATGAACAGTGACGGTACCTGGCTTACCTCACCAGAGGTCATACTAAAGTACAACCTTAAGAACAGCTAAATTTTTTAAATATTCCAGATCCGTC
This sequence comes from Neoceratodus forsteri, assembly GCA_016271365.2. NCBI lineage: Eukaryota > Metazoa > Chordata > Ceratodontiformes > Ceratodontidae > Neoceratodus > Neoceratodus forsteri. Next base: position 1,555,128,073 of record CM057449.1, on the reverse strand, counting down.
ATGTGTTGGTGGAGTTCTCCAGGTCCCCTCTGCCTGAGATTGCTAAGAATAATTTCCCGATGGAAATAGCATCTTTAGCCACAGCACCACATGCGGCATCTAAGATATACCAGGCCTTATATGACTGGGCCTTTGCCACAGTTAATGGATCTGTCACATACTGGATCTCCTAATTACCTAACACATCTTTCAATCGGACAGCTGTGTGGAGAAACTGCCATAAATTCATTATCCAAGATAGGCTGCGGCTAATGCAACTTCAGATATTGTACAACATGTACATGACTCCAGCTAAACTGGCTAAATTTAATAGTTTGATATCTCCACAGTGTGTGCGGTGTCTTCAAGCAGATGGCACCTTACTTTATATCCTCTGGGAGTGCCCCAAAGTGGTACCATTATGGTCCCTTATTAAGGTAAAAGTAGATCACCTCTTGGACTTGGGAGACTTATTCACACTGAACATTTGTATACTAGGAGACTATTCCAATATCGGAGTAACTGCCCGGAAATATTATATAGCTCTCATCTCCATGTCAGTAAAGAAACCAGTATTACGGCATTGGTAAGATGGGGACTGTATAACTTACAATGAGCAGCTGCAGGAATTACTGTATAATCTCCAGACAGAAAAAATGATTGCCAGTCTTAGTAACAGATTATCCAGATTTGAAAAAGTATGGGGCCCATTTTATGCCCTGTACTCCCTTTAGGCTGGCCTTGGTGTGATACCTATACTCCATCGCAGCAAGTTAAAGCTTGTAGCCTGCATGCCTTGGGTTGGGCAAGGTAGGTTGGGGGAGTGGGGGGACAGGAAGGTGGGAGAGGGAGTGATCTTCTATATAAACTGAGGTGTTGATCGTGAATCCAGGTCATTGTGAGGCGGGTGTGTTGGTGGGTTCCCCTTTGGATTTATGGCTTGGAGGTGTCCAGCTAACCACCTCAGACCAGGTGCGGAACCTCGGCATTATTATTGACGACTACTTGACCCTAAAATCACAGGCGTCTGCAGCTGTCAAAACATCTTTTTACCATCTGAGGAATATCACCTGGGTGAAGCACCTGGTTCCTCCTGATGATCTTCCAACCTTGATCCACGCTTTCATTACCTCCCACCTTGACCACCGCAATGCCCTTTACCTAGGGCTACCGGGGGTTGATATCTGCTGCTTGTAGCTAGTGCAGAATGCGGCAGCCAGGCTTTTGACTGGCATCCCTAGGACCAGTCATATAATGCCTGTGCTCTGTGGACTGCACTGGCTGCTGATACAGTGGTGGATCTCCTTCAAGGTTGCTTTACTAACCTACAAGGCCCTACATGATTAGGGACCCAGTTACCTGAAAGATCTCCTTTATCCCTACTGTCCCTTCCATCCTCTCCAATCCACTGATGAGGGATTGCTACAGATTCCCAGGGTTCGTTTACTAACATCGGAGGCAAGGACATTTAGCTTTGTGGCCCCGACCCTGTGGAATTCTCTACCTTGTTGGATGCGAGATTGCCTGACTGTCCAAAGTTTTAAAGTTGCCTTGAAATCACATCTTTTTAGCTAGACATTTACTGAGTATTAAATTGATATTGTATTTATTTGTTTTAGTTAAATCTGATTATCATTTGTGGTTTTACTGTACAGGCACCTTGGTTTTGGAAAGGTGCCTATTATAAATAGAGAAATTGATTGATTAATTAAACACTGTTACTGTATGCTCTGATTGACTTTTGTAGGTCATGTGTGTGAAAGTTAATAAACTTTAAATGAAAAAAAAGGAAAATCCAGTGGCAGATACCTCGGCAGTCACCACATGGGGAGCATATAAAGCCACCATTAGAGGCAAAATCATGGGGGTATGCATCCCAAAGGCGAAAAGCAAGGGAACAACACATTAAAGATTTAGAAGAGGAGCTCAAACAAGCAGAAACTGAACTTAAAGCCCTTCACAATCCATCCTCACATACCACTGCAGGTAGAAAGGTATTAGGACTTTGGCTCAAAATTAATTCATTGGTGTCTAGAAAGGCCAAGATTGCAATTTTGCGGCTTCGGCGCAAATTATGGGAAAGGGGGATAAGGGTGGAAAAGTCCTAGCATACCAGCTATGCAAACAGCAGGCAGGCAGGCACATAACTGGTCTCAAGAACCCCCAGGGTCAGGTTCAGGCGACACTCCATTATATTAACAATATCATGAAATCTTTTTACTCCGCTCTTTATACACCCTCCCACCCTCAGACCCCTGAGGGGAATTCAAGCCTTCCTAGACAAAATCTCTATATCCATATTAACTCCACAACAGAAGCAGCTATTAGATGCCCGCTTACAGTGGAAAAAAGTAACAAAGCCCTGCTCTCCCTGCAGACAGTTAAATCCCCAGGAGGCGATGACTTCCCTGTGAAGTTTTTCCAGGCTTTGGCCACACAAATAACCCCAATCCTGGGGCAGGTTTACACAGAGGCAGAGAGGACTGGTACATTTCAACTCACATTGAAGGAGGCTGTTACAATAGTTCTGCCAAAGAAAGACAATGATCCCATGTTGGCAGCTAGCTAGAGGCCGATATCCCTTATTAATGTAGATAGCAAGGTCTATGCCAAGGCCTTAGACTTGAAGCTGACCCCCCTCCTTCCTTCCCCGATACATCCATCCCAGGTAGGCTTCGTTCAAGGCAGATATAGTGCTGACCACATTAGGTCACTAATTAACCTTATGCACACAGCAAAAGGCCTAACATCTCCAGCAGCTGCAATAGCAGTGGATTTTGAGAAAGTCTTTGATTCCATCGAATGGGGCACCCTGCACATATTATTCTCTCACCTCGGATTTGGAGACAGATTTCAGTTGTGGGTGAAAGCCATCTATTCCTCTCCTGCTGCACGAGTGTCTATCAACTTGATAATCCTAGACCCCTTCCTCCTTGGAAGAGGAATGAGGCAAGGATGACCTCTCTCTCATCTATTCTTTGTCCTGGCAGCAGATCACCTTGTAGCAGTTAAGATCACATGAAGAAATCCAAGGCATACAAATTGTGGGGGCAACTATATCCCACATTAATGTATGCCAGTGATTTACTGATTCCCCTCCCAGATCTTGAATCATCATTGGAGTCTCTTTTGACCCTGTTGCATTCTTTTTCTGAGTATGCCAAATTAAGGGTAAACCAATCCAAAATCGAGGTGCTCCCACTAAACCACCATTGTAAACCCTATATGACACATAACTCTGGCTTAAAATAGGCATACAATGGCATTACTTACCTAGGAATTAAGCTAAACTCTCAAGTGGAGCAGATATGGGAGCTTAACTTAAATGATTTAATTACTGCTTGCAAATCAGAATTTGACCACTGCAGACTCCTTAAGCTCTCCCTGGCCAGGAAAGTAGCAGCTATCAAAATGGACACTGCCCCTAAAATATTTTACCCACTTGCACATATCCAATTAGACCTCTCCTCAAGCTGGTTTCAGAAACTAGACCAACAAATCAGGAACGTTTTATGGGAAGGAAAATAAACAAGGTTTAGCCGCAACAAGCTTAGAACTCACTGGAGAGAGGGAGGGTGGTGCCTTCCCTGGCTAGAAGGATACAAAATTGCCAACCAAACAGTGCAAACTCTACATTGGTTTAGACCATACTCCGAACTTACCCCACAGTGGGTTCATATGGAGCAATTGTACTGGCCTCACTCTTATACAGCACCCTCCCCAAACATAGACCCCAACCCCCCTCCATGGGCCCCTCCATAACATATTGATTGCAGCTACACCGCAAACTGGGATGTACCACAATCCATCTGGCACATGCACCTCTGTGGCAAAACCCACATATTATGATTGACAAACGTTCTGTTTTATGGTCACATAGTGTCAGCAAGGGTATTAACTTTGTCAGGGATCTTATGGACCCAGATATGAAAGTAGTAACCTCCTTCCAGACTTTACAAACCAAATGGGGCATTCTTTCCCATGATTTTTGGAGATATCTCCAAATCTGAAAGGCAGTCAGACCTCTACTTCCAATGCAAGATCGAACCTCTTAATACCTCCCACTGTCCAATGGCTATCTGTCTCTAAAGTGCTGGCTGGCAACATATACTCCTTGCTGAGGAACACATACCCAGATGGGAAAAGTCATGAGTATAACCATTATTGAAGCACAGTGGACCAAATGCTGGCAAGTTGCACACAATGTATACACCGAAGCTCATAGCAGACTAATCCATAACAACATTTTATATTCATGGTATAGAACCCCCATGGTCTTATATACAGCAAAGTTGTTTAGCAGTGACAAATGGTGCCAGTGCCAAGGGCCCAAGGGAGATCTATATCATATCCTATGGACTAGCCCCAAGCTCCAGACTTTATGGACACAGATATGCTAACTGGGAACTAGGATACTTCAGAAAACAATCCCTTTTTCCCTCTCACTACTACAATTAGGTATACAGTCTGACATGATGATTCTGAACCTACAAGAATACAGGTGGGTTTCCCTACTTGGCATGTAAGTTAAGAGGTTGCTGTTGTACAAATGGCGTAGTTTAGTGGTGTCCACCACTGGTGAAATCCTAACCTCTCTTACCAACCTAGCTGAAATAGATTATCCCACTCTGAAACCAACTAGTTGTCCAATTTCTACAGCTGCTGGAAACCGTATATGGCATTTGTAGGCAGTCGGATGGGTACTGGTTAAACAGTAGTGCATATTCCCCTATCTCATTCAAATATTTATAACAGTCAGATGATACAGGTATTCTCATTTAGTCTCAAATGCTAACTCTACCTAATGCAAATCATAGTTGTTATCTGTTAGTTGTAAGCTCTGTGTGCTTTGTGTTTATATTTGACTTGTTACAGACTCTGAGGTCATCATACATCCAATGATGCCACATATCAGTTGTAGGATCTTACAGGATGCCATGAAAGTACAGGGTCTAGGTATGTCGGACCACTCTTATAGGAACACTTCATGCCTATGCACTGGTATGTATTGCATGTACTCTAATGCCTCACTGTTCCTCTGTACTTTCATTCATACAACGGCAGGTATCAGCCATACAGTGACAGTTTACTTGTATGTACATGTATGTACCTCATATTTCAGTATACTCATTTGCTTCACTGGAAATTTAATAAAATGTTTAACAACAAAAAAAGTCAAATACTTTATTTCATCCAAAGATACTTTCCTTGAACTAGGTTCAAAATCCCTGGCATTTCGAGTAGAGTCACACTGATTCTTTATCTAGGGGTGCCCCTGACTGTAGATTGCCTAGTGGGCCTTACCCTATACCATAGATGGTGACACATGTCAGGAAAATGATGCTACCCATACAATGTACTGCTGGCTCACAGAGGACCCCTTGTAAATAAGCATCAGGCAACTGTGCTGCATCCTGTTAAACAAGGTCATGCAGCTACATCTGGAGGAATAGTGCTGTACAATACTGCAGAAATGCAACAGCCACCTACCTATAGTTCTCTTGGACTAAGCATACATCTGTGTAGCCTATCACCATTCCTGCTCTTTTCTGGTGGCACTCTACAATACATAATCAGAAAACAAAATATTAACAGTTCCTGTGGGAGAGGTTTCTAAATGTTAGTTTTCTTGTTGCAACTTATTTTTCTCAAATGGATAGTTGTCTCTCAAAGTTCTTTAGCTGCTTCTTCTTCAGACTGCAATGTTAATAGTGTAGATTGCGACCCTTGGTGGAGATCCACTTTTATGAGACAGTATGACCGCATAATGATATGCAAACTACATTTTGCACCTTGATACAGAAAATCAGTAGGCAGCACCCTGCTCCGGACAGATGATGCCCACCCTGCAAAGCTGAAAAACAGCATTCCTTATGGGCAGTATCTGTGTCTCTGTGTCTCAGGTGAAACTGCTTGGGACGGAAAATCTATCCTGAACAAGCAAAGGAATTAGGGGAAAGGGTTGGCACTAGAAGCTACCCTGAGAAAGTCTTTGCAGATGAATGAAAACAAACCAAACTAATAGACTGGATCTCCTCACTCCCAAGCAAAAAAAAACAGAAGACAATAATAGAATCATAGAAACTTGGCTGCAGAAAAGGACACACTGGCTCACCTAGTTTGCCCCTAACCCCCCATCACTCTTCCCTTCCCCCTCTGGAACCCACCCTTCCCTTGCTATTTAGCCCCACATGACTGTCCCATGCTCTCTTGAACCTCTCCACTATTTCAGACCCCACTGCCATCTCTGGAAGCCTGTTCCACACCTCCACTACCCTCTCCATCAAGAATTGCCCCCTCACATTGCCTCTGTGTCTATCTTCCTCCTTTAAGCCTTCGGCTATGGCCTCTAGTTATAGCCCCTTCCTCCATTTTAAGTAAACCCCATTCATTTACTTTGTTGATACCCTTGACATATTTACAAGTTTCAATCATGTCCCCTCTCTCCTTTCTAGTCTCCAACATGTACAGATCCAATTCCTTACATCTCTGCTCACATGTCTTCCCTTACATTCCCTGCACCATCCTGTTTGCCCTTCTCTGAACTCTCTCAAGCCCATCTATGTCTTTGCATAGGTGTGGCCTCTAGAATTGGACTCCATACTCCAGGTGCAGCCTCACCATGGCTTTGTAGAAGGGCATCAGTACTTCCCTCCTCCTGCTAGTGATGCCCCTACCAATGCATGACAATATCCCATTTGCCCTCCTCACTGCCCTGCTACATTGGTTGCCCATCTTAAAGTTACCCAATACTATAATCCCCAGATCCCATTCCTGTTCCATCTCCTTGATGTCCTCTCTCCTAAGGGTGTATTTTGCTTTGGGGTTTCTGCATCCCAAGTGCATCACCGAACACCTTTTGGCATTGAACCCCACTGCCAAGTCTCTGCCCAACCCTCCAGTGCCTTCAGGTCCTACTTCATGTCCTCCACTCCCTCTGCAGTGCCCACCCTGTTGCAGATTTTTGTATCATCATCAAACAGACTCCCCCTTCCCATCAGCCCCTCCACTATATCACTGATGAAGATATTGAAAAGGAGGGGACCCAGCACTGACCCCTGGGTTACCCCACTTGTCACCCTCCCCATCCCTCAGTACACCCCATTTACCACCACTCTCTGGCTTCTGCCCTCTAGCCAGTCTTCCACCCACCTTGTTATTTCCCCCAACCCCCATACTTGCTCACCAGCATTCTGTGGGAGATGGTGTTGAAAGCCTTACTGAAGTCCAGACAAGCTACGTCCACCATCCCCCTTGGTCAACTACCTGTGTCACCCAATCATAAAACTCAGTCAAGTTTGTCTGGCATGACCTCTCTTTCATGAAGCCATGCTGCCTGTCATCCTGAAAGCTATTTTACTCCAGGTAATCCATCACCCTCTCCTTAATAAGTGCCTCCATAACCTTCCCCACCACTGAGGTGAGGCTGATCAGGCAATAGTTCTCCATCATCTCCCTACTACCTCCTTTGTCCAGCAGCATCATGTGTGCCCACTTCCAGTCCTTCGGCACCATCCGTGCTTCCGTAGATAAGATGAAACGCCTTGTCAGTGGGACGGCCAGCTCCTCCCACAGCTCCCAGATCACCCTTGGGTGCAGCCCATCCTGCCCCATTGCCTTGTCCACCTTCAACCTGCCTAGCTCCACCCCAACTCTTTCTACACTGAACAGGCTCAGATCCACCCTACTCTCCTTTCTCCCCCTTCCCTGGAGCTTGAGCCCCTACCCTCTTCTTCCTTCTTAAATATCGAGCAAAAATACTTGTTTAGCTCTTCTGCTTTTTCACAGTCCCCTTCCAGTTCTAACCCTCCCCTCAGCCTTGCAATCTTCTGCCTTGCCTTTCTCTTTTCTCCCTGATATCTAAAAAATGTTTTGTCCCCTCTTTTGGCATGTTTAGCTATTTTCTCTTCAGTGTCCACTTTTGCCCTCCTTATCTTCTGCCCTGCTAGCCTCCTCTTCTCCTTGTAAGCTTCCCTATCCTCCTCTCTTTGTGTATGTTTATATTGCCTGAAAGCCCTTCTCCCATCCCCAATCACAGTTGCCACCTCCCTTGTGAACCAGAGTGGTATTCTTCTCTTTCTTTTCTTCCTTCACTGTTTTATACACATTTGCATTGCTTTCAGCACTCCACCTTTAATAGTTTCCCAAAACTCCTCCACGTCCCCTATATTGCATAATGGTTCAGAGCTCAATACTTATGTTACATACTGTAGCTGAATAATGTAGGTTATGCTTGGATACAGAGGCCAGATCAGTAAGTAGGATAATGCTCATCAGATATTTAGCAGTTTGAATTGATCAGTGCTTAGGTACTTTGAACATAGTTATACAGTCAGCAATTATAGTACAAGTGAGCTGAATAATCTTGAGCAAGGTGCTTAGGTGCTTGAGCTGATGAGTAACGTGTTATGACTTGGTATTGGTTTGGTCTTACTCTGTATCCCACCATAAAAGAATACTTAGTCCAGTAGTATGAGACCCCCCAAAAAGAATAATAATATCAAATGATTATCTCCTCCAACTCAGGAGAGTATGACCAGTAGCGTGCAGCAGAGGAAAACCCTCCTTTGGGGGAAATCTCTGAGGACCCATGGCTACTGACCCACCCTTCCTTCTGGGCATACTAAGGGAGAATAATCCTAATTAACAATATTAAGCTAATTCGAGTTCCAGAGTTCGAGATCCTGATCCAGTGAAGCGAAGCTGAATAAGTACAGAATATTCCGGTTGGTGAACATAGCTGCATCCTTCTAGCAAATCCAATTTTGAATCCATGTCCAGAACAGAATGGTGGGAGACTGGAATCCATGGTTGATAATGATAATTTGAAGCGTCAAAGTTACATCGGTGAAATGTTCTGGCAGGTGAGGACGGCTTCTGCAAGGAAAACCAGTAACTAAAGGGCTAGATGTCCATGTCCAGAGTAGGAGGACAGTTAGTTTGTGTTCCGCTTGGCAAGTTTTGCAATGAAGGCCTTGGTGATAAAGCACAAGAACTGGGCGCATGCTGCATTATCTGGAGAGGGTGGAGCAGTAAGAATTTCTGGTCTGGAGTGGAGTAGGTAAGTGAAGTAGGTATAGATCTTATTTCTGATAGGTAGATATAAGTTAGATGTACCTTTAGATCCAAGGCGAAGTGGTTTGTAGAATAGGTGAGTCATTCTTGATGTACATCTAGGCCCTGTAAGGGTGAAGCAGGTAACATGAGCACATAGCATAAGTGAGTGGACCTGTAAGTAGGTCAGTAGTAGTAGTAGTTAAATCTGTATGACGCAAACATAATAGCATAGGAGTAGTATTGCATATATTATGTACGGTAAACTGCAAGGAGCATGAGGAAATGGTAATAGCACATGAATCGAAGAGTGTCATCTGATGATCCAAATATTGCATAGCAATGTAGAAATCCATGTATTACAAGTCGGTAGAATATAGTTGGATAGATCTCCAGGGCCCAAGGGGCGAAGCAGGTCGTAAGTAAGCAAGATAGTCTGTGATGAACTTCTAGGCCCCGAAGGGCAAAGCAGGTTATTATGCTCAATTAGTGTTAAGAAGTGGACCTACACAGAGGTCAGCAGTAGTAGTAGTAAAATTGGACCTGCAGGATGCAGACGTAGTAGCAGAGTAGTAGTATTGACTAGAATGTATAAGGTATACACAGAAGATTGAGGATGTAGATAAGCGTGTAGATGGAAGAGCTTCACATCATAAGCAATATATGTTCCTAGATGTATATAGACATGCATAGAGGGCAATGTAAGAACATTTAAGGGAGCCAGAATTATACAGCAGCTGGAATTGAACTCATGAGGATGATCCAGCAAGTCCGAATTGAGTGCAATAAGAAGAGACACGCACATGGGCCAGTATCACGGAATATAAATAATTGTAATAACCTCCATGCCATGGGATTGGCAAGGAGGACGCAGGGGCTAAGGCAGACTTACGAGAGCAGAATGATGGTCCAGTAGAGATGGTATGTTCCTGAGTGAGGATGGCAGCAGAATGCAGGGGAACAGAGTCGGATGAGCTGGCAGGTCAATTAGATGTAATAATCCTAAGGCAGTGAAGTAAGTGAAAGTCTGAGGCCAAAGCATGAGATAGGATGGCAGGACAGAATAGAACTCGGCTGAGAGTCCTGGCAGGAAATGGTAGTAATAAATCCAAACAAATTGAAGCAGCGTTTCGAGACATCTGAAGGAACTGATTGTAGTACAGCTGATATGTAGATTAGAAGTAGGTCCATAGTGAAGTACAAGAATCCTGATGAGTAGAAGAAGCGAGCAGGTGAAGGTGAGAGCTGCGGAATCCAGAACTTGAGTAGATCGGCTGAATGTGAGATATCCTGGCAATGCATCCAAGCTTGATGGAAAGTTGGAGATTAGTGAGTGACATGGAATGAAGGCTTCTGGTAGAAGGAGATCCAATGAATGCCAGAAGGAGGACCCAAGCAAAGGAGGCAGGCAGGGAGTAGCATGAGCAGGCAGAGTCTAGGTCATGTGGAAGGGAAACACGGCGGAGGCAAAGCAGGCAGACGAGAAATGTCCAGGAGCCAGATCCAACAGAATAGCAGGAGACAGGACTAGGCAAGGTTCGTAGAAGGTGATCCAAGATGGTGCATAGAGCTGATACTTTGAGCTTAAGGAAAGCAGTAGGCAGGTGATGGTTGGCAAGATGGATCTGAAGCAAGGCTTTAAATGTATTGATAGAGCGCATGGCTGGAGTACATGGCAGGAAGTGCAGAGGGAAGCAATGAACCAGCTAAACCCATACGTGGGGTAGAATAAGCGGCTGGAACACACGTAGGTCAGCTGAAGAAAGTAGTAGAGAGCGGCAGCTAGGCTCCACAAAGGCTAGCATGACCAGAAACCCTCATGAAGGGTAGCAAGGAGACCAGTGGCAGAGGAAGCACATTGACATCCTTAATAGGGAGCCTGTAGGCAGCAGTGCTATGGTGAAGCCTTAATGCAGCACTATAGGAATTAGAAGTGGGCAAATACTATGGCTGGCAGCAGTAGGTATATGAGGATGGTCTCTGCCTATGTATTGGTCACAGCTAGACGAAGGACCATGGAGCTAGCTGGAGGCCATGTGCATTAACCTTGTGAGCAAAGATGAATATGTGGATGCAGACAGCACAGGCTGTATGGAAGAAGCAGAAGGCTGGATATAGCTGTAATGGAATGAGCAGTAGTTGGTGGCCCCATCCCACAGTCATGTTAATTAGAATAGGCAAGCTAGCTTTATGGAAGCTGAGAGGCAGCAGCTGTATTTCTCAAGCATGCAATCCATAAATTCAGTAAACCAAGTTTAGGGAATAGGAATTGGAAGGAATAGTGCTAGGATTGATGAGATAACTGAATTAAACGGAGTAGGTTTCTTTTAAGTTTGATGCTGTGAGAAGCAGATATAAGCTGGTGTACAAGCAGGAGGCAATGGTCGTAAACATTCCGAATGGACTGCAAAGGGGGGGCATAATATCATTGCATGTGTGGATTGAATGCTACATAACATGGAGAAATCCTGTACCTGGTAGTTTGCTGTGTAGTAGAATCTGAAGCATAGCAGATTGCAGCTACCAATTCAACCTGTGATGAGCAAGGGACATTTGCCTGCACTACGAATTTAGCAAGCTGTAGTATTGAAGACAGTTATGACTAGCCACATAACTAGAGTGCATCGTCCTGGAGCCCAAATTGCCTGTACATGTAAGGACTTTAGCATACATAGAGGCTACCAGTATGTGTCTAAAGTGAATGTAAAGACTGTCATCCCCCGACAAGCTGTAGGTAGCACTGAGGCGGTGCGGCAGCCGGAAGCATAGGGCTCCTGAGTCTGAAACAGCGGTCGTAGGAAGCTGTTTGAATCTGTAGAAAGATGTCCGTTCCTAAGCTCAAATGATGTGGTAATGAGTGTGAGGCATTCACCAGGCAGCATGTGAGAGGCTTAATGGCTGTCCAACGGCTAAGAGGAGTGCAGGTCAGCATAGCAGAGGTCCTCAGGGAGCGGAAAACGAGCGAGTGAAAATGGCAGGATGAACTGGTACTGCAGAACTGGAGGTGAGGTAAGAAACCCCCCCTCCAAAAGAAAAGGTAACAAAAACAAATGGAGAAGGAGGGCCGGGGAAACGACTAGAGGCGGAGGACAACAAGGGAGGCATGGAGCATGGGCGGGGAGGAGCCAGGCCCCAGCAAGCAACACAGAGTGACCGCAGTGAGTGTGACTTGCTCTAAGCAGAGCTGTAGTTAGTTTGTTGATATAATTAGGGTATGGGGGAGGAGCTCTTCCCCCATACAACTACAGGCATGCGCCTTTAAATTATCCATTCCCGTCATCTCTTCCCTAACTAACCTTCTCATCCTATAGAAGTCTGTGCCCCTGAAGTCTCCCTCCCTTCCTCCCTGTCCTTACCCTGAACCTTACCGTCCTGTGATCAACCATGTTGTTAACTTTATCACAAAGCACATTGTAACCACAGAAGAAGTAGGTAAAATAGTCAAGAAAAACTAGACTATTCTCCTTAAGGAACCTGTCATTAACCAAACTTTTGCACCACAACCAAGGGTAACATTTAGTAGTGATGCAGTTTGGAGGACCTTCTGACAAGCAGTTATTTCTCCACAAGTAGAAAAAACAACAAAGAAGCACACAACAGCCCCTCAAAGGTGTTCCAGCCAAAATACTGTAGACAGAGAAAGGAACAAAGCTGGGCACACACCAACAGCTGAGAAAGCTTATAGAAATTTATTTAGAAAAGCATGGCAAAAACTCTGGGCTAATACCCCTACATATTGACCCAATCACGTGGGTCTTCTTCAGGGGGTCTGAGGAAGACCCATGTGGTTGGGTTGATATGTAGGGGTGTTAGCCCAGAGATTTTGCCATGCTTTTCTAAATAAATTTCTATAAACTTTCTCAGCTGTTGGTGTGTGCCCAGCTTTGTTCTTGTCTCTATTTCTCCACAAGTAGACAGCCAAGCTAAATAGGACCTAAACTCAAAGGTGCTTTCCACTGTGGAAGGTGTAATCTGTGCAAATTTCTTAACACTGGAAACATGTTTAAACATCCAGTAGAGGACACCACAGTGGAAATAAAACAATTCATTAATTGTCAGTGATTTGATAGTTTGCATCTATGGTGTCCCTGTAAAAAACTTTGTGTTGGCAGAACTACAGTATAAGAAAGCAAAGAGATAATCCAGAAACACATATGGGACATCATTAACAAAAAACAGGATTCCCCCATAGGGAAACCCCTTAAGGATTGCCATGTGAACCACCCTGAGTGATTCAGATTCATGGAACTACAACACTGCTTTCATAATCCCAGGGGAGGAGATAGGTTACAAACACTTTTGCTGGACACCATACCTGCCACCACATCAGTGACCTGGGATTGAATGCAGACTCAGGTTTCCAGAGGCCAGCTGAGGTGGAAGAGGACTGAGCATCTGAGGGACTGCTCTCCTTTTCCAGAGAAAGAGGGCATTGTTGCCCGGCCTCTGACTACTACCAGGTGGAGGCCTGGTGGTAGTGCAGACATGGGTGGCACATAAAGAGGAGCTTTGGCTTCATAATGCATGCATGCCTCAACACACACTCATTCACATCAGCCACAGCAGGGGAATGGACTGAATAGTGGGAAAAGTCTAATATTGGGAACCATCAGGGTCATGAGGGTGAGTATTCTGCTATCTTTCAACTCCCCCTTCCAATCTCTTTCCCCATTGGCACACACAAAGAGACAAAGAACAGGAGGCTTCTATAAGCTGCACCTCCACCAGTGCCATCCCTCCAATCAATGACCAGGGATGTGAATAAGTGGTGGAGCCTAAAGCCGCCAAAGCACCGCCACAGTCCAGTGGCAGCAGCCACTAGGATCACTAGAGTGAGTATTTTGTTTTTTATCAATTCACCCTCCCCCCTCTGCTCTCCATCCCCAGCAACTCACAAAGGGACAAAGACCAGGAGGCTTCTTCAATCCCCACCTTCTCCAGTGCCATCCCTCCAATCAGTGACTTAGGATTTTAAAAAGGAGTGAAGCCGAAAGCCCACCAAAACACTGCTGACAAACAAAGACTGGTACCTCTCCTCCCAGCCACAGTACAGCATCGGGACCCATCTGGGTCGTGAAGGTGAGTGTTTTGCCATCTGGCACTCACAATGGGCCAAAGCACAGGAGGCTTTTACAAGCTGTGCCTCCTCCAGTGCCAACTGTCCAAGCAGTGGCTGAGGATGTGAATAAAGGAGGGGATCCTAAAGCTCACCAAAACACCGCCAACATACAAAGACTCTTACCAGCCCTGCCAGTCGCAGTCCAGTATCAGAGCCACCAAGGTCATAAGGGTGAGTGTTTTGCTATCTCTCAACTCCCCCTCCCATCACCTTCTCCAATGACACCCACAATGGGACAAAGAACGGTAGACTTCTACACTGCCTTATTCCAATTGTGACTAGCAATCCCCACAGGGATCTGTTATGTTTTCAGGTGAACATCCTTAGGTCTCCAAAGATTTTTTCATTGTCCTTTGCCTTTTTTATTTTCACCCTTGCCTAAATAATGATTTTTTTTTTAAATTATTAGTGGTATCAATTACTAGCTTAGCATTTTTTTTATTTCCACTATGGGTTATCCTCTGCCTACATTCATCAGTTCTCAAAATAAACATTAATGTTTTTTTATAAATAGATTTATTCCTAACAGCAGTCCATTTTGTTATCTGTGAAGTCTGTATTATGTTTTGTAGCTTATTCCTTAGTTTTTTTTATACAGCTCTATGTAGGTCTTCTTGTCATAGTTCATGTCTCCATAAGTCCTTGGCTTTCCTTTGCTTTGCTCCATCTTTCTGCTGCCCTCCCTGATTATGTCAACACCTCACTTCTGACTTCTGCACATGCACGCTCTGGTCTCACAGCACAGACTCTATCACTGCACTTTTGTCTTTTGCGCATGCACCAACCACTTCCTGTACAAACTCGGTCAGGCATGCACAACAGCTTGTCTGATGAAGGGATACGGCCGAAACATCACCACGCCACCCTCATGTCTCTCAATGATCTCTATGGTTCGTTGACACAGACATTGAATGTTTGTCTCATCTTTCAGGGGTAATTTCACTGTACCTGGATACTTTTTTGGATTATCCTCTGCAATACCAGCCACAAATCCAACTAAGTCTGATTTGAGCCACTGTTAATAATTGTTGCAGCGTGTGACAACTGGTAATCAGCTCTGAAAGTGTTTGATGGCTTCCTATATCCTGCCAGTCTCTTCTAAACCACAAATATACTGCCCATTTGGACTTCAACATATCTCTTCAATACTGTGTTTTACTGTGCATGCCCTTTGAAAGGACAGAGTAACATTTAACTCTCGGATCCCAATACAGGGAGGTACAGTATATCCCCCCTTCTGGTTTGTACATGGGCCGTTTCTTATGCACACAGTCATGTCACTAATTGTGGGCTGCCTTTTGAGCTTTTTTAAGCTGTAGACTGTTTAAATTACAAGCCCCTGGATACTGTGAGTATATTTTTCCATATGGGCCATTTCTCTACTATGAGCTGCACTTTGAGCTTTCTCAAGCTGCAGACTCTCTAAGTAACAGAGGCCTTTGAACTCTATGAACCTTTTTGCCACATCAAGTTATAAATTCGACTGAACTCGGAACATTTCAGTGACAGTATTTTGTATCTCCAGCAGGTGCTCACTTTTGACCTGCATTCAGCCCAGCACATAAGTGCCAGCATAGTGTACTGTATGCCTTTGAGCTTTTTGAAATATTCAATTTCTGGCTGGTCCCATTGCCGTCTGTAATAATACACGCTATTCTGGTATCATCACGTTGCTTCCTTTCTCACTAAATTTTCTTTGTCTGGGTACAATATGCCACACCTGACTGAGATTTAGAAGAGATTCAATTCACTATTACTAAACTGACATTTTACAGCAAGCTTTCTGAAGAAATATTTTGCCTGTATGTGATGCATACAGTTAATTTTGCTAAATAGCCTGCATCAATTTTTTTTCCTAGAACAACCCCTTGCACATCATTGAATTCTCCTGGGTCTCTTGAAGTTTTAATGCAATACCTAATGAGACTGGAACTGTTTAGCTCTTTGAAACTGTTTTGCGCAAGCACAGTTCACTTTATTTCCTAGTTGGCAATACTGGAAGAAAAGAGTTCGCAATAACAAAAATACTACTTAGTTTCATTGCCTAATATTGCATGGGTCATTTTCAAAATTTTCAAGTGCATATATAAATATAATTTTTTTTTTGCAAAATTTGTAACTATTGTGCTGCATTGCTGATGGCAGCTGCATCTCACCTCCTGATGACTATGTACCTTGCCCTCCTCTACCTTCTCCCTGTCCCTCTCCCTCTTCTCTCCTACTCAATCCCCCTCCCTCCTCCATCTGAAATACCTACCCTCCATCTAATTCCCACTCTACCCTTCTCCTTTCCTCCCTTCCTATCCACCCTGTGCTCCTCCCCTCCACCACCCTTTACCTGGAGTTTCTCCACCATGCCCTACTTTCCATTCCCTGTTCCCCCTGTTCTCCTCACCTCTCCAAGGGACAGAAATCTTATTTCATCCTTCTGATCCTTTTTTTACTCCTAGTCCTGTTTGGCAATGTGGAGACCAAACATAGTCCCTTCTCTACATCCCCCTCTGCCCCCCCATCTGCCAAAGACCTTAGCATCTTTCATTTTAATGCTAGGAGCCTTCTCCCAAACTTCAGCCTCTTTTCTGTCTGTTTCGTAACACTCTCCAGATATGCTCTGTATTTGTCCTCCAAGACTCCTGACTCTAATCTGACTCTTACTGACTTTCATCTCTTCTGGTAGGACAGGGGAAAACATGGTGGTGGTGTTACCATCTATGTCTGCTAGATCCTCTATCATAATATAGCTATCAGGGAGGCTGTACCATCCTCCCACAACTTTCTTCTTATCGGGCTTTTATTCCCCTGCACTGTACCTATCTTGATTAGGGTTTTCTATGCCCCATCCTAAATCTCCACCTCCTCCCTGGTTGACTCTGTTTCTATTATTACCTCACATTCATCCACAGGTGAACTCATCCTCCTTGGGGATTTCAATATTAATTGGCTCTCCCCAGTCTTCCAGCTGACCACTCAAAGGACTGAATCCCTGACTCTCTTCCAGCCTATTACCGCTTACAGCTGCATGAAATCGACTGGCTCAGCTCTTCCGGACTGTAGACAGGCTGTGCAGTCCAGCCTGTCTCAAGAATCGGGGAGCCTTGTCATAGAAGAAGTGTGATGAGTTTGCTCAATTTTTCGTGGATACGGTTGGTACCATAAGGTTCGAGATCTGCACAGCCTGCTTAAATGGGCAGAGCAGAGATCGGTGTGAGATTACAAGCACCCAGTTTGTCGAGTCAGACTTTAGCCAAGTGGTGATCGAGGACATCATGAAGATGATTCAGGGTTTGCGACCAACTTACTGTAGTTTGGACCCTGGTCCAACATGCCTCCTGGTGGGGTGTGTGGAGGGAATCAGACCAGTCCTGTCTGAGATACTTAGGTGTTCGTTAGAGATCGGAGTGTTTCTGGACACCCTGAAGGAGGCGGTGGTTCACCCCCTCTTGAAAAAACCTTCTTTCGACCCTGACTGTCTCACAAACTACAGACCTGTCTCTAACCTGCCCTTTGTAGGCAAGGTTATTGAGAAGGTAGTCACATCACAGCTCGAGGGGCATCTGACCACCCATGATGTCTACAATCCTCTCCAGTCTGGTTTCAGAAAGAGGCATAGTACTGAGACCAAAATGGTTTGGGTACCTAATGATCTCCAGACAGCAAGATATCAGAGGAGCCATTCCATGTTGGTCCTCCTTGATTTCTGTGCAGCGTTTGACACTGTGGACCATGGGGTGTTAATAGAGCCCTTGCGGCTACTCTGTGGGCTGTCTGGTACAGTCCTCAAATGGTTCAACTCTTTCCTTACAGGCAGGATACAGACAGTGGAGTCGGGGGGTGTTCTCCTCGACTCCTCTCCCCCTGCCATGTGGGGTGCCACAGGGCTCTGTGCTTTCTCCTATGTTGTTCGCTGTGTATATGCTGCTGTTGGGAGACATTATTAGGTGGTACAGGTTGAGTTTTCACTGCTATGCAGACGATACTCAACTGTACATGTCCTTTGTGCCCGAACAAAATGACGCTGTTTCGGTCTTTAACAACTGCCTGTCTGAGATTCAGGACTGGATGAGTGCCAACTGGCTTAGGCTGAATCCGGTTAAGATTGAGGTGTTGGTTGTGGATCCAGGTCATTGAGTAGAGGGGTTATTGGCTGGGCAGCCACTTGGGCTCTGGCTAGGAGGCAATCAACTAGAGACCTCTGACTGGGTGCGGAATCTGGGCATTATGCTTGGTAGCAAGCTGACACTTAAATCTCAGGTGTCGGCCGGTGTCAAGACCTAATTTTACCATCTGAAGAATATTGCCCGGATTAAACACCTGGTCCCACCTGGTGATCTTCTGACATTGATCTATGCCTTTGTGACCTTGTGCCTTGATTACTGCAATGACCTATACCTAGGGTTACTGGGGGTGGACCTTCACCACCTGCAGCTGGTGCAGAATGAGGCTGCCAGGTTGTTGACTGCCTTTCTGAGATCTTGCCATGTCACACCTGTGCTCCGCAGCCTGCACTGGCTGCCAGTGTGATGGAGGATCACCTTCAAGGTCAGATTACTGACCTATAAGGCCCTACATGGACAGGGATCACGGTATCTGCAAGATCTCCTCTGTGCCCCCTACGTCCTCTCTACTCCACCATCGAGGGATTGCTAGAGATTCTCAGGGTCCGTTTGACAACTTCGGAAGCCAGATCATTTGCTTTTGTAGCTCTGACCCTGTGAATTCTCTACCTCATCGGGTTAGAGAGTGCCCATCCGTTGAGGCCTTCAAAGCTGCCTTAAAAACTTATTTATTTGATTCAGCATATTCTGACATTTAAAGTCCTGCTGTTTTTTTATCTGTATGGTATTGTTTTTTTTTTTGTTTTTTTACAATTGTGTTCATCCTTCTTGACAGACCACAAGCCCATCTGCCAGCCTTACTGGTCTCGGGGTCGATCGGGAAATTATGACACTATGCAAGTCCCAACGGAACCCCAGAGCTGGCACGGAGGCATCATCCTAGGTGGCCCCCAGATTTCCTCCATTTTTGCCCTTCATTCTACCCGAGGCCCCAAAAGCAGTGACACATACATGTGGAGGTGCACATGTGCACCACAGCTCCAGGCCAGCCTCTTCTGCCCTCCCTCGGCCTAGCACTGGCACTCCTCGGATGCAACGCAGCCACCCGGCCTCCACCAGGGGACAGCCAAGCTCCGAGGAGACTCTATCCTCCCTCCCAAGGCAGAAGGCTGCCAGACAGCAGCTGATCAATGTCCTCACCCCCCCCACCAACCTCCAAAGACCCAGGCTTGTTCCCAAACCTGAGTCGCCGGCGTGGCGTGAGGTGTGGCGTCCAACGCCTCAACCCTCAGCACCACTGGGCCAGCCTGTGTATGGTTTTGTTGATTATCGTTTTTATGATTTTTTTGTACAATGCAATGATCTATTGGAATAGCATTCCATAAATAAAGATTGCTTTGCTTTGCTACCAAACCCCCAAGCTCAATTTCCACTCCCCCAACCACACCATTTTGGACTGGGTTCTTTCCTCCCACCACCACCACATTGTTGCAGCAGGTATTCTGCCGGATGGTTTCAGCAACCACTGTTTTGCATTCTGCATCAGGAAAATCCGGTGTCCACCTTACTCCCCCAAATAATCTGGTCCAGGTCTCTCCAGTCAATTAATATCAATGCCCTCCTGAGTGACCTTGCTGCAACAGATTGGTCAGCCATCAACTCTGCCCCGATAATGATGTGACCCTTTTCCTGTTTCACTATACATTTTCCTAAGTCTGGGATAAGCATGCCCCCCTCAGAAAAACCAGGGTCAAAACTTCCCACCATCCCTGTATTATCCCCAAAATCATAGATCAGTGCAAGTCCCATGATCTCACCTGGGCCCGCTTAAAAATATTCCGCTCCCTCTCTGACCTCCTCTTTTACAGGGCACTTAGAAACTATTGTACAAAGACTGTCTGGGCTGTGAAACCCTCTATTTCAAGGCCAACCTTCAGAACCACCTTAATGCCCCAGCTAAATTCTGGAAGGTACTTCAGTCCCTTTTTGACGCTCCTACCCAGTTCACTCCCCCAGTCCTTATGGTTGATGGTTCACTTGTTTCTGACCCTCTCTCTGTTGCACCTCAGTTCAATGAGTTCTTCACTACTTGTGCCCTCCCTTGCCCTCTTCCTGGCTCCTCTTCTCCCCCTCCTGTTCCTGCCTCCTCCTTCTCTCCTCCTCACCCCTCCCCAGGTTCCCATTTCCCTCTGTTTCTACCAAGGAAACCCTGCTTACCCTTTCCTCCCTCAAACTGGCCCATACTCCTCCACCTCACCGCTCCTGCCATTACATCTCCCCTCCCTCACCTCCTTAACCTCTCAACCTCCCTCTGTGCTGTACTTCAGTCCTGGAAGATCAACAATGTTCTTCCACTTCACAAAGGGGGACCCCTCTTCCCCTGGTAACTTCTATCTTATCACCCTACTTTAGTGATGCTCGGATAGTACTGCTGTGGATCTAACTGTGATCCGGTGGATGGCGGCACTATCCAGGCAGGAACTGGACCGGGATCTGGCCAAATACAGAGGTCGGATCCCAAGTCAGATCCAGAGATACGGCATTGTTTATATTTTCCATAACTCCCTCTATCAGACAAACAACTGCTTTCAGACTCTGTAAATTAGCTGCGGTACCGTACTACAAAGTCGATCTATTTTGCATTTGTCTTCAAACCGATAAGTATTTTCAGCTTTGCAGTTTGCACATTCTCCCCTACCTTTACCTTCCTAAATCACAAATTAAGTAACTAACTGCTGCTTTCTGACTCTATAATTTCAGTTGTGGCACACTGAACTTTTTTGCTGACCTCTTTCTGGCACTTACTTTTGCTGGTGTTACTGCCACTCTCTGCCAGCTCCCATTTGCTCTCTGTTTTAGCATGTACTGTCGGTATTTTAATTAGCCACTGTTTGGACATGGTATGGCAATGTGCTGGGCTAAATTTCTGTTTCATGCTGCACTTTGACCAGCAACTTTATTTACTTTCCTCTCATTTGGAACAACATTCGGTGCACTGCTTGTATATCCATTATCATTATGCACTTCAATGGATGTACAGTACATAATATTATAATTACTCCATGATACATCTACTGTATCTGTATTAAAAAAAAATCCATCATACCCCCACTCTAGTCTACAACAAACATGTTGTTCACTCAAAATAGTGCCTTTTAAGTGCTCCTCCTCATAAGACCTGCTGTACCACCTGAGTACAGGACTACTGGACCATGATAGGCAATGAATGCGAGTGCATCACGCTCCCTCTATTGCAGAGAAACAGTGAGTCAGAGAAGCAGGGCTACATACGGTGCTTTTTGTGATTTTTTTTAAGCCACCATTGCCTTTATGTAGCCTTTCCATTTCCAGACAGTAGAACTTAAGCAGAAGCTACCAGTATGTGTGGTTTGCTGATTTGCTCCCACTGTGTTTCTGTTCCCCCATTGGAAGAAAGCTACAGTCAGAGAAATAATAGTACTGGGAGAGGAGGAGATTGGAGAAGCCCTTCAGGAAGGCTGTGTAAACTTGGAAGGGAGTTTATGCCTATGCCGGTAAGCCTTTGTTACCATCTGACACCCAGGACTGCTTGACTAACATGTTGGGGACGGGGAGAGAAATGGTATACCCCTAACACCAAGGACCACATATCAAAATAGGTTGGGGAGAGGTAAGGGGTACCTGAAACTGGCACATGTAATGTTTTGTTGAATGGGTCAGAGCAGCGGGAAATGCACTGCAGAGAAAAGTGTCACCCAATTCTTTTTTTTCCTTTTAATTACTGATAACAGTAACTACTGAGTACTGACCAATAATAGACATCATTTGAATTATGCTAGGCACCAGATCCCTGGATCCATCACCGGGATGGGATCCGGCGGTAGATCCCTGGATCCAGTGGCAGATTCCTGCATCAGCATCGGATAACTTGGGCTCCGACCTGGATCCAGGGGTCAGATCCACGGTTGATAGCACTGCAATTTGGCGGATCCACTATCCTGCCAAAATGGCAGGTATTTGTTGGATCCAGATTATTCAGGATACTATCCGAGCAACACTACCCTCCTTCCCTCTCTTGCAAAGCTGCAAGAGAAATTTGCCTATTCCAAACTTTCTAATTTCCTTTCTTCCTCCAGGTTCCTCTCCCCCTTCCAGTCTTGCGTCTGGAAGCACCATTTCACTGTCTCTTGTTGCATGTCACTGACTCCATCTTCTCTGGTATGTATCAGGGGCACATTTTGGCAGTTGTTTTTATTGATCTGGCCATAGTCTTCAATTCAGTATGCCATCCACTCCTCCAGGACAAGCTGATCTCTGCTGACCTCTCAGCTCCCACTGTTATTTGTTTCCATTCCTACCTCATGAGCCATCAACAGTCAGTACAGGTGGAAGGTATTCTGTCACCTCCACTTCCCATCCAGGCTGGGGTCCCACAGGGCTCCATCTTGGGTCCTGATGCTGGACTGTGGCTGCGAGGGCTGGTGCAAGTCCTTGTTCATCGGTGGTGCTTTGGTGGGTTTTAGGCTCCACCCCTTATTCAAATCCCGAGTCACTGATTGGAGGTATGGCATTGAACAAAGGTACCAAGCCACTATGTGCCATAAGTTATGATGGCAATGAAAGTGGCAGTAGCTGGCACTGTAAGATTAATCACAAATGACAACTTCACAGTAATGGGCAATGAGTATGGAGTTATGACAGACTGAAGACAAAAGGTCAACTCTGAGAACTGAATTTATATTCATTGATGATCATGTGAGCGATGTTACTGTTTATGTTAATGTAGATTATCTTAATTTGGTTAATACAGTTTTTAGATTATATTGGTTTATCTATTGAGTGTATTGTTTCTACATGTACCATCTCACATAAGATCTTGCTAATGACAAAATAGTCTTTCTTTGCTAATTTCTGTGTTGAAAATATCAACTTGTACAAGTTAGAATAATTTATTTATTTCTTTACCAAGATATGTATAGATACATATGACTGTTATATGTAGTAGTAATAATGATTGTTACTCATTTCATAAATGAACATAGTAAAGTTCCCATTGAGAGGGAAGCTCATTTGCAAGGGACACCATACATTCATCCTGGTTACACAACTTTGGAAGAAAAATAAAGTTACTATACAGATATATATACACACATCAATTAAAAATGTAAAATACATTATTGATCAGACATTTAAGGTGCAATACAACATAATAGCACATTGCTACAACAGGACAATACTAAGACAACAGAAGGACCATACCCCAGTACAACATAAAAGCACAATGCTACATTAGGACACTACTAGAAACAACAAGCATTTGTCAATGCCGAATGTTGTCTCACTGGCATTGGCATTGGTAGTGCAGGAGTTAGAGATGCATAATAGGAATGGCAGTGAAGTATTGAACTGACGCCAACCCCAACCCCATCCTGCAGAAACTGACAGGCGTTGGGGTGTGACTTTGAGGTGTCAGCTATAATGCTCATGTCATTTTACCTCACCCTACCCTATAGACACTGACAAGGGTTGTGGTGTGCTTTGGGGTCCTTGGGCTTTATACTTACCACATTCCATAAGGAAATACACTGAGATGGGTGCAGTATAGGAGAATGGGCCTCACCCTACCCTGTAGACACTGACAAGTGTTGTGGTGTGCTTTGGAGTCTTTGGGCCTTATACTTACCCCATTCCATAAGGAAATATGCTGAAATGGGTGTAGTGTAGGAGAATGGGGTGAACTTTAGACTCGAACACTCCAAGGCACACCTCAATGTCTGGCACTGGCTGCAGGGTGGGGGTAAGGGTGGAATGGCATGAGCATTACAGCCAATGATCCCAAGTCACACCCTGACACCTGGCAGTCTCTACTGTGTGGGGTGCTACAGTTGGAAACCCTAACACCATAGGCGTTTGTTGGTATTTTCACTCCAAATTTTCAACATAGGCTTTTTGTGACCTCACCTCATGAAGAGCGGCACAATCAGTTTGTTAGCTGAAAGGTGGTTTTGCACAGTGGCTATGCCATTTGGAGACACAGGGATGAAAACACATTTTAGGCAGGATGTGAAAAATGACAACTGTATTGTTCATGAGAAGGTGTAGAAAAATGGTAACATTGAAAATCTGGAGTGAAAATATGAAAAATTGGTGAAGTCATAAGTATGCTTAGAAACTGAGCAACACATGTCCGTAACCCAATTATTTTTGGGATTATTGAGCCACATTTTCAACATAGGCATCTTGGGACCTCCCCTCATGAACAGTGGTGCTGCAATTTTGTTAATCTGTCCCAAAACTTGATTTCCCACAGCGACCACGCCATTGCGTGCCACAGGTGCGGAAACACATTTTGGGCAGGCTGTGAAAAATGACAGCTGTACTGCTCATAAGGAGTTGTGAAAAATTGCCAGTGTTGAAAATCTGGCATGAAAATATTGCAAATTTGAGAAGCTACAAGGGTGCGTGGAAACTGAGCAATGCATGCTTGTAAGACAGTCGCTTTATGAACATTCGTCCCCAAATTTTCAACATAGGCATTTTAGGACCTCTGTTCATGAACAGTGTCACCGGCATTTTCTCAAACTGTCCCAAAAACTGATTTCACACAGCGACCGTGCTATTCTGCGCCAGAAGTGTGAAAACACATTTCGGCCAGGATATGTAAAATGACAAGCTATACTGTTCATAAGGAGGTGTGGGAAAATGCCAGTTTTGAAAATCTGGAGTGAAAATATTACAAATTCACGAAGTTATGAGCATATGTGGAAACTGCGCAATGCATGCTAGTAAACAGCCATTTTTGCATTTTTCACCAAATTTGCAACATAGGCATTTTGAGAGCCCCCATGAACAGTGGCACTGTTGTTTCATTAGTCGGTCCCAAAAGGTGATTCCGTGCAGTGACTGCGAAATCACCTTTCAGGACTGAATAACGCCATGACAGTGACTGAATTCAGAGGAGGGGTCCTAATAACCCCAGGTTGAAAATTTGGTGCCACAGTTCCCAAAAATGCCCGAGATATGCACCAAAGTTGAAAAAAACCCTATTCATGCCATTATACAGCTTACTGGCATTTCTTCAGTTCACAGTCAGCTTTGAAGAGTGCAGACGTGTTCCCCTGTCCAGCAAAGATCGTCATGCCATGCTCGGAGGAAAGTATGGGGTGAGAAGTGGGGAGACAAGTGCACAGAGGGTGGGCGCGTGGTTGGGGTGGGCCACCGAGTCAGCTAGGACTGTTTTCTGCTTTGCAGGTTTAAAAAAAAAAAACTATGGAAATTTTTTTTTACAGGCATTTGGCACACTGGAGTGGGCTCTCAGCATGCCACCTGAGTTTTTGTTTTTGGGAGGGGTTCTGTAGCTGACAGGAGATTGGGCACCCCCATCAGCACACAACAAATGGGGGGGCCATTATTCCGATGGGGAGTGGGCTCCCCCATCAGCAAATTAAACTGGGAAGGGGGGACATGATGCCGAGGGGGATGTGGACCCCCTCAGCACACATTTGAAATAGGGGGTGCATTATGCTGATGGGGAGTGGGCTCCCCCATTGGCAAATAACGTGGGTTGGGGCATGCCGACAGGGGGATTGGGCACCCCTGAAGTCGGCTCTCCATGCAGCCGGAGTCAGTGCCACCATGTTAACTAAAGGGCTTCACCAGGAAAGACATGTAGGGAGGGTGTGTTTTGGCACCGCTGCATGACAAGCTTGGCTGTCATTGCAGCGGACCTTTTCTTAGATGTGCTCACCACATTATGTATTCCTGGTGTGGCGCCTGCATGCTGTCTTATTGGGGAATGAGGTACACACCTACTGATGCATGCCCTGCATTTGCCCAACAGTGACTGCACCTCCAAATCTGCTACTAATGCAATATGTTGGCCACGCAAGCATGAGCCAACATAACAAAAGGACAATACCCCATCACTATTTATCCTGAATCAATAGCTATACAACAGTTTCTAGGACAAGCTGCTTATGAACAATACCATGATCTTATATTTCGCCAGCTAATGGTACTTTGTGGTCTAAGATAAATAGGTAAATTATTTCACACCTTTGGACCAAGGTATGAAATAATAGAGCAACCAGCCTATCCTATTACTTGACATTTCAAATTCCAAAATACTGAGCCTTTGTATGTTTTGTATGTGGAGTGTTAATACAGGAAACAAACTTTAAGTTTTACACATGTTGCCAACAAACGCATGTGATGACTGCGGCTGATCCAGAGATCACTGCCCACCCGCCCCACACAGAAAGCAGCAGCCCCTGACCCAGGTGAACCTGCTCCTCTTCTGCCTGTGGCTGATCCAGAGGTTGCCACCTGCCCACTCACCCCACACAGAAGGTGGCAGCCCCTGACCCATGTGAACCTGCTCCTCTTCTGACTGCAACTGATCCATAGGTCACCGCCTGCCCACCCAACAAAGAAGGTGGCAGCCCCTGACCCATGTGAACCTGCTCCTCTTCTGACTGCGACTGATCCATAGGTCACCGCCTGCCCACCCAACAAAGAAGGTGGCAGCCCCTGACCCATGTGAACCTGCTTCTCTTCTGACTGCAACTGAGCCATAGGTCACCGCCTGCCCACCCAACAATGAAGGTGGCAGCCCCTGACCCAGGCGAACCTGCTCCTCTTCTGCCTGTGGTTGATCCAAAGGTCACCGCCCACCCTACATAGAAGGTACTCTGGAGAGAGAGATAGGAGTCAGCGCCATCTTTTTTTAATTCTGGCACTTTTTAAGCAGCCAGACTGGATTGGCTATTTGCTTAAACTTGTTAGGGAATTGTATTTCCACATGAAACTGTGCTGTGTAAAAACAATTTGAATTTGACTGCTCAGGATTCCTATCCTGAGGTGGCCTGAGGCTTTGAAGTAGCATCATACTTCAAGTTAGCTTACAGCAACTCTTGGTTTGAATCTTGATTTTCTGGCACTGCTGGTTCGAATTTCTTTCTCCTCCTCTGACCTGCCGTTAACTGCTTGCTTTGTTCACTCTCCCCCTTCTCTCTCTCAAACCCTACCCCATTTAACTTACTGATAAAAATCCTCTGTATTTCCCCCATCTAGGCAGCAACCCCTTACCCGGGCGAACCTGCTCCTCTTTTACCCGTGGCTGATCCAGAGGTCGCTGCCCACCTGCCCCACACAGAAGGTCCCGCTGATGCTTCACGCCAGCTCCCCACCTGCTCCCTGCCCTATCTGGCGCATTACATATATAGCAGATGGCAGTCACGTAATTGCTGCCTCCTGACTGGTCAAATTATTATGTGTCTATTTTCCCATTAGCACCCTATGCCTTTCATCCACTAGAGGGCCACAGCTCCCCTCTCATACATGATTATGGAATCCCGGCTTTGTGCTTCCACCTCGGACCATGCTATTAACATTCCTTCCTATAATGTGTTTAGGACAGACAGGCCTACTAGGAATGGGGGGTAGCAATTTACATCTTGGACCAGTTCACAGCATCAGTCTCTGACTCTACTTCTAATCCTAAAGAGTTCAAACGCCTTACCCTTAAAATCTCACTATCTTCAGATGAGACCATTTTTATAACTGGTTGCTATAGACCCCCTTGGAGGGACTTCAGGTACTTCCCCACCTGCACAGATTGTTGGAAGGCACTAATTCAGAATCTTTATTTGTGGGAGACCTTAACTTAGATTGGAATTCACAGTGCTCCAAACCTTTAGCACCGTGGGTTAAGGCACTGAGCTGCAGATCTGGAGACCTGGGTTTGAATCCCACAGCCACCTAGGTGCATACTGTGTGATCCTGGGCAAGTTACTTAACTTCCTTGTGCCTCCAGATCACATCTGGAAACAAGCTTTGGCTTAGTGTGCTACTCCTGGTTAAACAATGTTCCTTTTCCCCTTTTCCTTCCCTTTAAAAGATCTATGCGACACCTACAGCCTTACTCGACTCATCGGCGAGGCCACCTGCCCCAATACCAAAAACCCAGTGCACAGTACTCTCTTAGACTTGATCCTTGTCAACAAGCCTCACAAAATTGTCAAGTGACCATAGGGCCATAGCTTGCGTAAGGCTTTTACCTAAACCTATTTCTACCTCCAATCTCATATACAAAAGGAATTACTGCAATTTCAATAGCACCGACTTTCTGGCTGATTTAGATAGAAACATAGAAACATAGACTTTGATGGCAGATAAGGACCGCTTGGCCCACCTGGTCTGCCCATTTCCCTACCTACAGGATAAGCCGCAGATCCTAGTTAACCAACAGCCTATTTCTTCCTACCCCCCACAAGAAACATAGAAACATAGAACATAGAAGTTGATGGCAGATAAGGACCGCAAGGCCCATCCAGTCTGCCCATTTCTTTTTCCTACCTTATAAATGTGCCATCGGCCTTTGCTCTGTCAGTGGCCTATCTATTCATAGTCATTTGTATTGCTCCCTTATGTCTATCCCATGCCTGTTTGAAGCCCTGCACTGTATTCATAGCCACCACTTCTTGTGGTAAGCCATTCCATACATCCACCACCCTTTCTGTGAAAAAGAATTTCCTCACATTCCCCCTTAATCGGCCTCCCTCTAATCTCATGCTGTGTCCTCTTGTCCTGCTATTTTTCTTATATTTAAACATGTTAGACTCTTTCACCTGTTTATGCCCTTAAGGTGTTTGAATGCCTCGATCATATCACCTCTCTCCCTCCTTTGCTCAAGGGTATACATATTGAGCTCCGTTAATCTGTCCTCATATGTCTTCTGATGCAGTCCCTGCACCATTTGTTGCCCTTCTCTGGACTGCCTCAATTTGGTTAATGTCCTTGTGAAGGTGTGGCCTCCAATACTGCGCAGTACTCCAGATGGGGCCTAACCAGTGTCTTGTACAGAGGATTAATACCTCCCTCTTACGACTTGTGATACCCTACTAATACACTAACACCCCTAGCCTTACCTACTGCTTTAGAGGTCTGCTTGGATGATTTTAGGTCATCAGTGATGATGATGCCCAAGTCTCTTTCTTCCTTTGTGACTGCTACAACTCCTCCCAGCCTATAGGTGGCTTCAGGGTTTCTCTTCCCTATGTGCATGATTTTGCACTTCTTTGCATTAAATCCCAGTTGCCACTCTTCTGACCATTCTGCTAGTTTATCCAGATCTCTTCTCATTCTGCCCACCCATCTGGATCATCTACTCTGTTGCAGATCTTGGTGTCATCTGCAAACAGACAATCCTTACCCTCTAGTCCATCTGCAAGGTCACTAATGAAGATGTTGAAGAGGACTGGCCCCAGGACTGATCCCTGAGGTACCCCACTTGTGACTTGCATCTCTTCTGACTGTATACCATTTAAAACCACTCTCTGTTTTCTGCCCGTCAACCAGTTTGCCACCCAGTTGACCAACTTCTGACCCACCCTGAGCCTACCCAGCTTATTTATCAATCTTCTATGTGGAACAGTGTCAAAAGCTTTGCTGAAGTCAAGGTAGGTGACATCAACTGCTCCCCCTTGGTCCACCACTCTGGTTACCCAGTCAAAGAAATCTATGAGATTAGTTTGACAGGACAAGAATTGCCTTATGTCTGTCCCATATATTCTTGAATTCTCCCACAGTTTTAGACCCCACAACCTCCTCAGGAAGGCTGTTCCATGCATCCACTACCCTCTCTCTGAAAAAATACTTCCTCACATTGCCCCTGAACCACCCCCCTCTATCTTTAAATTGTGTCCCTTTGTTCTTGCATGTCTCTTTTTCTGAAAGATGCTACCCTCTTGGACTTTGTTGATTCCACTGAGGTACTTAAACATTTCTATCATGTCCCCCATCTCTCTCCTTTCCTCAAGAGTATACATATTAAGCTCTTTCAGTCTCTCCTCGTATGGCTTCTCTTGCAGACCCTGCACCATTTTAGTTGCCCTCCTCTGGACTGCCTCTATCCTGTCTATGTCCTTGCAGAGATGGGGTCTCCAGAACTGGACACAGTACTCCAGATGGGGTCTCACCAACTGTCTGTACAGAGGGATAACAACTTCCTGTTTTCTGCTGGTGATGCCTCTCCCTATGCATCCTAGTATGCCCCCAGCTCTCCCTACTGCCTTCTCACATTGCTTGCTAACCTTAAGGTCATCTGATATGATTACCCCCAGGTCTCTTTCTTTATTATTTATTTATTTATTTATTTAGTTATTGAATTTTGATGACCGAATAGGCCCACTGGGCCCCGGAGGTCCCTTTTTCAGGGGCGACCCGGGAGTTACAGGACTAGTAGGATACACAATTAGTATAGATGTAGATTATAGCATGTAACAGGTGAACATATGGCACTTGAGTTAATATGCCAGTACTGACACTGTAGTGCAGCATGAGAGGAGTATTGCACTTCTGAGGTGCCGTCTTTCGGATGAGACGTTAAATCGAGGTCCCATCTGCCTGGATTGGTGGTAGTTCAGGTGGATGTTAAAGATCCCATGGCACTTATAGAAAAGAGTAGGGGAATTTCCCCGGTGTCCTGGCCAAATTTCCCTCATTCACTAAAAATACCACCAACAGCTTAATCTGGTTCAAGGTCAGTTGGCATTCATCTGTATCCTCCTCCCCCGGGTCGTGCCTGAAAATAGGCAGGACTTGTCTAGTGCACTTCCCCGGTCAACAAAAACTAAATAAATAAAATAAAGAAATATATATATATATAGCAATGACATATTACATAGCAGGTTACAGTGATTAGCAAAAGTGAAACGATGGAGGAGAGCCAGGGCAACACCTGGGTAGCAATTACCCAAGTAAAGTATTTTAGGAGGAAAGCCAGTAGAGAAGGATTAGGGCTCCCAGCTTAGGTAGGAGTGAGGAAAGTGCTCAGGCAGGAGGGTAGTGTGGAAGTGTCAGGTAACATAGCATTGGCATTGACTCATGGCAAGCATGTGTGCCTTGAGTCTTGTTTGGAAGCTCGCAGGTGATGGAGCTTCCTGAACCTCAGGAGGAAGGTTGTTCCATAGGGAAGGGGCAGTGTGGGAAAAGGACATACCCCCTGTCTTGGTCCTTACCCTTGTGACTTCGAGAAGAGTTTTGCCTGAGGTCCGTAGGTCACGAGGATTTTGCTTGGCAGTTATGAGCCCTGCGAGGCTTGGGGGAGGTGCTGAGCTAATTAGCTTATTTGCTAGGCAGAGCACTGGGTACCTGAGACGGGCTTCGAATGAAAGCCAGCTGAGAATTGCTAGAGAATCACAGTGGTGGCTCCTAGAGTGGGACTGAGTGGAGAAGCGGACCACCTTGTTGTACTAGACCTGTAACTTATTGAACTCAAGCTTGGCCATTCCCTGAAGTATTAGGGCAGCGTAGGTGAGTGTTGGGAGGAGGACACACGAGGCAATGTCAGTCCTGGCTTCTTAGATCAGCTGATCCTTGAGACGATAAAGTGTATCAAGTTTACCGTGAATGACTTTGGTGACTTGGTCAACATGTTGTTTTAAAGTGAAACCTTGGTCCAAAGTAAGGCCAAGGTATTTTGTGGAGGCAACCCCTTCCAGTTTGTTACCCACCCTGGAAGTGAGTTGTAGGTGTTGTGTTCTGTTTAGGCAAAGGGATCTAGGTCCGAACAACATGGCCTTGGTTTTGGTAGTATTAAGGACCATTTTATTCTTAGTAAGCCAGTCCTCCATAGTGAGTAGGTCGTCTTGGAGGGATGGAGCTAGGTCACCCAGGTTGTCAGAGGATCTGTAAATCACGGCGTCATCAGCGTACTGGATGACAGTACTGCTCCCACAGTGGTTGTGCAGATCATTTATAAATAAAGAGAACAGGAGGGAACCGAGTATGTACCCTTGTGGTACCCCCTCCTTTAGGGGCAGTGGATCAGAGATCTTGTCCTTCCACTTGACCCTCTGAGAATGACCAGTAAGGTAGCTTTCAAACCACCTGAGAGCATGACTGTCCAGACCTATGTTACACAATTTGTGATGTAGGAGTCGGTGGTAGACCAAGTCGAAGGCCTTGGAAAGGTCGATGAAAACCGCACCTGTGTTGGACCCTGAGTCAAGTTCCCTAAGCACATCTGCTGAGAACTTAGTTAGAGCAGTGTCTGTCCCATGCTTAGCTCTTAACCCATGTTGAGCCGGGGAAAGAAGATGGTGTGCCTCTAAGTATTCATGGAGTTGAATGTACACCAGTTTTTCCAGGATTTTTGCTAGGGTGCAAAGAAGGGAGATTGGCCTGTAGTTGCCAATGGGTTCCGCTGGCCCACCCTTGTGAATGGGAGCCACGTGAGCTTGTTTCCACAGCTCTGGAACAGTCCCTTCTAAAATGGACCAGTTTATGAGCCAGGTAAGAGGCCTTGCGAGTGTTGGAGCACCATCCTTGAGTAGTCTGGCTTGGATACCGTCAGGCCCACCTGATCCTCTGGTTTTCAAGGACTTTAGGAGGGTGAGGACTTCTTTAACCTTAGCTAACCTCAGATGAAAAGATGGGTGGTCAAGGTTAGGAGGTTCCAGTATGTGGGACTCGTTGTTAGTCACTGGGAGCCCAGCCTTGTAATCATCAAGGTTCGTGATGTGGCGATTGAGGGCCTCATCAATGAGGGTCCCATCGTTCAGTAACTGCCCATTGGCCTCAATAGGGCCTTAGGCTGCCTTGCTTTTTCCATTTATCAGCTCATTGATGTGAGACCAGAATAACCTCGGGTTGCCTAGGTTAGTTTTCTGGAGGTGATTGACGTATGCCCTTTTTGCCAGTTTGACTGCATGCTTACTTTGGTTTCTAAGAGCTCTGTAGGTCTCAAGGTCAGCTATGAGTGAGGAGCTCTTGAACTTTTTCTAGGCTTTGTCGCAGCGGATCATCAGGGCCTTTGGGGGGAGAGTGATCCACTTATAGCAACTGCCTTTAACACGATGGGTCTTCAATGGAGCAAAGAGGTCAGTGGCCCTCATGAGGGATTTCTGGAAGAAGGCGATGGCCCCGTCCAGGGTAGGGAGGCGTCGTAGCGGGCTCCAGTCAATGTTACTGAGAAAGGTATTATATTGCTCGGGTGAGAATTTAGAGTAGTCCCACGTTGTGAGGATTCTAGGTTGAATCCTGTCTGCCCTGTTCTTCCAGACACAGAAGATGGGCAAGTGGTCACTCAGGGCATCTGCCATACTGCCTGCCGACTGAATATTCTTTGGGTTTGACACCAGAGCCCAGTCAATGGTTGAGTGCCTTCCCATTCTAGGATTCATTCTGGTGGGTTCAGTGAAAATCTGGGCAAGATTTACCTCATATAGCAGGCCATTGATAGATGACTTTGCCTCCTGGGCCCAGTTCAGGTTAAAGTCCCCCAGTATGAGGAGTTCAGATGAGACCTCATTGGCTAGGGCTTTAGTGAGTGTCTCCAGGGATTGGAGAGCATTCTTAGGGGGACTATATACACACCCAATGGTAAGGTGCTTGGCAAATTAACCAACCTGGTTTTTGTTACTACCCCCCCCCCCCCATTGGGTAATCTTCCTCTGGGTTTTTGTTTCCCAGGTGCATTATTTTGCATTTCTTTGCATTGAATCCTAGCTGACATAACTTCGACCATTCCTCCAACCTTGCCAAGTCCCTTCTCATCCTTTCCACGCCTCCTTGTGTATCAGCTCTGTTGCAGATCTTTGTGTCATCTGCAAAGAGGCATACTTTTCCTTCCAGTCCCTCTGCAATGTCACTTATAAAGACATTAAAAAGGACTGGACCCAGTACTGAACCCTGCGGTACCCCACTAGTAACCCCTCTTTCTTCAGAGTGGACTCCATTGACAATTACCTTCCGTGTCCTGTTGTCCAGCCAATGTTTTACCCAGGCTACCACCCTGGGACCTGCTCCCAGGCTGGTTAATTTGACTATTAATCTTTTGTGTGGGACTGTGTCAAATGCCTTGCTAAAGTTTAGGTAGGCCATGTCCACAGCCCCTCCCTGGTCTACTACTTTGGTCACCCAGTCAAAGAAATCAGTTAGATTCGTCTGACATGACCCTTCCGCTGTGAACCCATGCTGCCTCGGGTCCTGTGCCCCACTGGCCTCTAGGTACTCAACAATTCTTTCCTTCAGAAGTGATTCCATCACTTTCCCTACCACAGAGGTCAAACTGACAGGTCTGTAGTTTCCTGCCTCTGTCTTGGTCCCACTTTTGTGAAGAGGAATCACATCCGCCTTCCTCCAGTCCTCGGGTACCACACCATCCTCCCATGATTTGTTAAAAAGGGTAGTCAGTGGTTTCACTTGTTCTCCTCTTAATTCTTTTAGAATTCTGGGGTGAATTCTGTCAGGCCCCATTGCTTTGTCCACCTTCAGTTTTAGGAGTTCTTTCAGAACCCTTTCTTCTGTGAAAGGACTGGGATCGATCCCCCTATCCAGAGTGCTTCGGTTAATTGGATTAGGCACCTCCCTCCTCTTTGTGAATACTGAGCAGAAATATTCATTCAGCATCCCTGCTTTTCACTGTCCCCTCTGCTCACCCACCGTTCATTCTATTCAGCCTCACTATCCTCCCTTTGTCTTTCTATGCTCCCTGATGTACCTATAAAAGGTTTTATCCCCCTTCTTAACCGAGTTGGCTATCCTTTCCTCAGTTTGGGCCTTTGCTATTCTGACTTCCTTCCCTGCTTCCTTCTTCTTTAACTGGTACAGCTCTCTGTCCTGCTCCTTCTGTGTTTCCTTATACTTCCTGAATGCTATCTTTTTCTCCCCGACTTTCCCCACCACCTCTTTTGAGAACCATAGTGGCTTTTTCTTTCATTTTGATTTGTTTATTTGTTTCACACAAAGGCTTGTTGCCTCTGTGATGGCAGTTTTGGTGATTCCCCATTGTTGCTCCACCCCTCCTTCTAACCTGTTTGCTAGTGCTTTTCTGAGGCACTCTCCCATCTTGCCAAAGTCAGCCCTCCTGAAGTCCAGTACCCTCACTTTTGTATGGCTTGACTCTGTAGCTGAGTTTAACGTGAACCACACCGTTTGATGGTCACTTGTTCCCAGATGGTAACCCACTTCTAGATCTGAGATCCTCTCACTGTCCCCATTTGAGAGTACGAGGTCTAAGATTGCTCCCTCACGAGTGGGCTCCAAAACTAGCTGTCTGAGGGATGCCACCTGTAGGGCATTGAGAATGGCCCTGCTCTTGGATGTGGCTGCAGCAAGTGTGCTCCAGTTAACATCTGGCATATTCAGGTCTCCCATCAACAGTATCTCCCCTTTCTCTGCCATCCTAAGAATGCCTTCTATCATATCCTTGTCCATTCCCTTCCCCTGACCTGGGGGTCTGTATACAACCCCTGTGCGGATTGTGGTGCCACTTCCAGTCTCCAAGGTGACCCACAGTGCTGCCTCTCCTCCCTGTTTACTCTTTTGTTCAGTTGCTTTTATCCCTTCCTTTACATA
This sequence comes from Neoceratodus forsteri, assembly GCA_016271365.2. Classification (NCBI taxonomy): domain Eukaryota; kingdom Metazoa; phylum Chordata; order Ceratodontiformes; family Ceratodontidae; genus Neoceratodus; species Neoceratodus forsteri. The sequence continues at coordinate 1,555,092,526 of CM057449.1, read as the reverse complement.
GAAAGCTACTGCTCCCCCTCTTCTCCCCTCCCTGTCTCTCCTGTAGGTTACGTATCCTGGTATGTTAACATCCCAGTCATGGTTCTCTGTGTACTATGTTTCTGTGACTGCTACAATATCTAGGCATCCCTCATCCATCAAGGCCACCAGTTCAGGGAGCTTGTTACCCAGGATATGGGCATTGGTACTCATTATCCTCCATTTCCTGATGACCTTACTCCATTTTGCCCCATCCCTGTCCTTCTTGCCTTTGTCACTTTCTCTATTTACTCCTGCCCTTCTCCCTATCGACGTCTCTATGTTGATGTTTACTGCACTTACTACCATGACTTTTTTGGGGGGACTAAGATTTCCCTGCTCCTTTCCAGTGCCTCCCCCCTTGGCTAATTTAAATACTTGCCAATGAAGCATTTAAACCTATCACCTAGGATCTTGGTTCCCCTCCTGGACAGATGCAGCCCATCATGCCAGTATAGGCTTGCATCACTCCAGGTGGACCCCCAGTCCCCAATGAAGCCAAATCCCCGAGCTCTGCACCAGTTTTTCAACCACTGATTGAATCCCATGGTGTGGAGTACCCTAGCCTCTCATACGCCATAGACAGGCAGCACCTCCAAGAAGGTTACCGTGCATGCTACTTGTCTATGGCCCCTCCCCTATTCCACAAACTCTTCCTGCACTGCTCTGATCCCTTTTTTAGCCAGGTCATTTGTCCCTAGGTGGACAATGACATCCAGCTCCCTCCCCTGTACAGCTGCTCCGGCAATCCTGAGGATTCTGTCCCTCCAAGCCATGGCGCCAGGCAGACACCTTACCTCCCTCTCCCTTTCCTCCCCCAGTTCACCTTCCTAACAATGGAGTCCCCCACCAGGAGTTGTTTCCTTCCCCTGCAAGGTCCCATGCCACCCTCCTGTGGGTCTCCTTTGCGGAGGTTCCCAGCATCCTCCTTGGTCTCCACTGTGGGTGCCTCCATAGAGGAACCACACTTTGCCAGAATGGCATAGGAATTGTGGAGAGGTACAACTGGAGGGATGCGCCTCTGTTCCACCACCCTCACACTCCCTGAGCCCACTGTGGTCCAGCCGCTCCTCTTTCTTGGCAACCTCCGAGGCAAGATTAGATTGCAAGACTTTTATCTTGCCCCCACAGTATCAGAGGCTTGCTCCCTGTTCCTGAACCTAATCCTAGAAGTGATCAACAAGCATGCCCTAGTTGCAAAAATTAGAACAAGAAAAGGTCCTGTACTTGGTTCACCATTGCACTGAAATCACCCCTTCTCTCTAGAGACAGCCTCTGGAAGAAAGCCCTGAAGACCAGATTTAATTCCAACTGAGCAGCCTTCAGAGTCACAAGAAACCTCTGCATCAACCTCATAAGGGCTGAAAAGGCTAAATACTTTGAAACAGCACTGGACTCGGCTAAAAATAATGCTGCCAAATTTTGGCAAATCCTTAGGAAAATTGAAGGGCATAGCCCATCTTCATCCCTTCCAGCCAAAATTACCGTAGGGGCCAGCACCTTCACAAGTAAACTTGACATATTAGAGCAACTAAACAATCATTTTGCTACTGCTGGACTAGCTTTTGACACCTCCCCAGCTAGCAATTTGCTTCCCCAGGACCACAATACCAACCCTCTTTCCCTACCATTAAAGGCTCTACATCTCCCAAATTGATGGCTGAGGGCTGGCTGGAGTTCAATGGGCAGAGCAACAGACCACTCCTCCATCCAAACCTTAAAAGGCTGTCCTCCAGGCCAGTCCTCATTTGTTTTCTTCATTGCGGCCAGAGGTGCCACTCCTCCTTGCTCCTTCTCTGTTCCTCCTACCTCCCTGCTCTTCTTTGTTTTTTGAAGCACCTCCAGCTGCCAGCTCATTCCTCATTTGTGCCTTTCCTTGCCAATTGTCCCACAGCTTTCTGCCTGTTCTCCTCATACCCCCTTTTTAGCTGCTCGCTTGCAGCCCTTTGTCCATTCCCTGCCTCGCTCCCTCCCTTCTCTATGTCTCCTCAATTCCCTCCCATGCCCTGCTCTGTTCTGCCTGCCACTCCCCGCAGCTGCCTCATTTCATGTCCTGCTTCTCTCATTCATCCCTGTCCCATCTCCCTCTGCTGCTTGCCCTTCCAGGGTGGTGTCATCCCCCTGTGCCTGCTGGCTGCCTCATCCCTTGCTCTACAGCCTGTTCTTTCAAGGACTGCTGTCTGGACTTCTTATTGCTACACTGCTCCTTTGCTTTGCAGCACTACCGTGCAGAACCTCTCTGGGTAAGCGATGTTTTCTGCAGCACATATTTTCCTCATGTACCCAACTGCTGATCATCACACCAGTCTGCTCTTACGCTCTGTACTCCTGTCCTCATTTCAGCCTGGGACTACTTCAGATCTGCATCTGCCTATCAATGCTCCCAGACCCCTCCTGCCCCAGTAACTCATTCCTCTGCCTCTCCTCCAGTTCATGGCTTCCTCCTGCCATCAGAGTCCCCGTCTCTGATCTGGGGGATTGCATTCCCGATTTCTTTGGGTTTCTCAGCCCTCGACTGAGTCATTCCCTCCCCTTAACTTCAACCTGGCCTGTTTCTCTCAACAGGTTTCTTAAACCAGCCAGACAACATACCTGGCTGGCATGCTCTGCAACCTTCCTCTGGAATTTGCTATTTGTCCCTGCCCCCTCTTCTGCTACCACCAGCTTTTGGTTTGGCCTTCTAGCCCTCTTCACCTCTCCATCACTCGTCTTTGGCTGTGGCCTTTGCTGCTCATTGCTCTTGGTTATACCATGATGTGCTTTCTTACCTTTGTCCTGAATGTGCTTCCCCATGGTGGGTGCTCACCCTCCTATTCCCATTCCCTCCGCCCTCCATTCCTCTCTTTCTCTGAACTCTGCTTTCTTTTGGGGGCTTCCCTATCCTGCCATCCCACTATACCAGCATACCCTACTTATTCATATCGCCTAATATTCCCTCCTGCATATCGCCCTGTCTACTCATCTCCTCCTCCGACCCTATTCCCTCATTCTAGTCAAACCTATTCAGATGTCCTCCTGGTACTGCCTACCTCACCGTCATCTGCCGGCTTCACCCAGTTGTTCTCGCTCCTATCTTCATGCAATTCTAGCCACTCCTAATTTCGCTCTCAATGGACCCAGTTGACATGCACCCCCACAGTTACCAATAAGGGGTAGCTTCCTCATGACATGAGTCTGGTTCTCTTTTGCTCAGTCCGACCTCAGGGTCTACTCATTCACATCGATTAATTAAGCATACTTCTCATTGGGTCTTATACTACCTCATCGAACTGCTCTCCATTCAGAGACATGCCTCCCATGTCCTTTGCTCCTTGGCTCAGTCAGGGCTAGCCTGTAGCTGACAGTCATGCTCTGCACCCACAAAGTTCGCATCTAGAGCATGCAAAGCTCGGAGTGGGGTCCTTCTCTCTGGCCCATAGTGAGATGTCTTTGCTCTGGGTGGACCTTCAGTCATTCCTCATCTCTGCAACACCTCCGGATGTAGAATTTATGACTTCTAGCTGTGAGGGGTGGGGATCTCATCATCTGAGCCCCTTTGGCTGCCAAAGCAGGTTCGGAGGCACCCTCTACGCTATTCTCCATCAAGACCACCTCTGGTTCACCTGATCTGTTTTGTAGGCTCATATAGGCCAGCTGAGTGCCTCAGCAGTCATCTCTCTCCTCTCATGCTTTTCAGCATCTAGTTGCAGAGACGTCACTCGCAACCCTCGACAGCTGTCCTTTTAGAAGGACAGAGTGAGCGCTTCCTCTAAATTGGAATATTTTCCTCTTCCCTCTAGCTGAGCTCTAAATTGCAGTAGCTGAGCCAGCACTAATCAAAACATCCTTCAGCTTGGAGGGAAGGCGACCTAGGCCTTGGATCCCCAGAGATTTCCTCCTCAAAGGGGTTTTTTCCTCTCCTTCATGCCAGTGGTCATAATATTAGACAGGGTTGGAATTTCCTTAGGTTCTGAAGTTTAGTTCTGCTGTTGGATGGAGTCAGATGGTGGCCCCAGCTGTTCCCTCTCTGCTTAGGAAGTCCACCCTTCTGCATCTTTTCTGCTTTCATTTCATTCAGCGTCCTCATCATATCTCATTCTTCTCCTGTCCTTCCCATCTACGTCTATCACCTTAATTTCCGGTCTCGATATATTCTGATATCTTGCCTCTTCGCTGCTCGACACCCTTTTGGGTATTCTTTTTGAGCTTCTTCCTAAGCTACCTTTAGCCAAGGGAATTATTCCTGCAGCACCTACAGAGGGGGAACCCTCCTCTAGGGTTCATTGTGTCGTACCCCTACAGGGTAGTATATCCCACAGATAGAGAGGCGAACAGCCAGAATGTATCGAAGTCACACAAGCATACATCTCATCCAGTTGCACAAGCCCATTGAACCAAATTTAATTTTAACCCAATTACCCTTAAACAGGTCGGAGATCTACTAATTACATTGGACACAAAAAAAACTGCTGGAGCCAATCAACTTGAACTCTCCTTCCTAAAATTAGGATATTACCACTTGGCAGGCACCCCCTATCACCCACCTCTTTAATCTTTCCCTTTCACAAGGGGCCCTTCCCTCTGCTTGGAAAATAGCACATGTCATATTGCTCTTAAATCTCGTGAGCCAAGTGATGTCAATAACTGCTGGCCAATCTCTCTGCTGCCTATCTTATCTAAATTTCTGGAAAAGTTAGTAAACGCACAATTAAGAGATTATCTGGAAACCTCAAATTTACTGAATCCCTTACAGTCCGGCTTCAGGCCCAAACACAGCACAGTATCAGCCTTGGTCAAGGTTACAAATGACTGGCAAACCACTCTTGATGCCAAAAACCATGTCTGCATGCTATTTTTGGACCTAAGCAAGGCATTCAATACTGTCAACCATGGTTCACTTCTGTGTATGCTAAACAACATTGGGTTAGACAACACTGCCCTAAATTGGTTCTTTTGCTATCTCACAGGCAGACAGCAGCAGGTCAAAACCAGTGGTGACCTCTCGACCCTCAAAACCTTGCTAAGAGGAGTTCCCCAGTGATCTATCCTGGGGCCCCTACTATTTGCAGCATACATTAATGGCATTGACCACAACATCAGTACAGCAAGCATCCACCTCTTCACGGATGACACTGTACTCTGTGCTCTAGACCCTCCCTAGACCTTGCTTGCCTAGAGCTCTAGCATGAATTCAACACTCTATAACATAACCTACTCCACTTGAATCTATTGCTTAATGCCATAAGAACAAAAATCATGCTCCTGACCCTACAATCTAAGATAGCATCTGCTAACCTCTCTCATACTATTCCCTGGATCATAACCTTACTGAGGGAATCTCTTGAAGTTGTGGAAAATTCAAGTATCTTGGATTTTGGCTAGACTGCAAACTTTCCTTTGCTAGTCATAGCAAGGAATTATTAAAAAAATATGTCAAAGACTCAAACTTTTTTTCTGCATTAAGCATCTGCTTACCTTCAAGGCTAAAATAAGTTTGATGCAGACAACTTTTCTCCCCCTTATCAGCTATGCTGACTTCCTCTATAGCCACAGTTCTAAAGCAGCACTATCCAAACTGAACACGTTACACCACAGAGATTTAAAGATTTATCACCAATGCCCCATTTAATACCCACCACTGTTCCCTCTATTGCAGTTAGGTTGGACTTCGCTCAGCACTAGGAGGTGGTGAAATGCCTCCCTCTGGGCTTACAGAGCCATTACCAAGAAACTTTCCCTCTACATCTCCGTCCTTTTCAAATGTTCACCCTGCACTTATGCGCTCAGAAAATACTCATATATCTTGCTTGACAGTCCTAGAATAAGATTCCATTACGGCTCCACATCCATAAGCCATACTATACCCACCCTTTGAAATACCCGACAAAGGACACTCAAGCTAACACAGATTGTTGGCTTGGTCACCTTCAAGTCACTGCTTAGGAATTCATTGAAGGACAACTGCAATTGTTACTCCTAACCCCGTTCTTAAACACAGGATCCTCTTCCTGCTCCATCACCATACCACTTACCTTCTATCCTAGATGGCTGCACCTCCCTGCAGATGCTTAACCTGTCCCTCTACAATGAGGTACTCTACTGGGCTATCCGTTGAGGGCTTCCATATGTCCTGGCAGGTCTGTGTCCATACAGCTGCTGCCTTCCTTACCTTAAATACTTCTGCTCGTCCCTCCTGCATTTTATTCTCCTTTTCATATTTCTTCTGGTCTCTCTTCATTTTTGTCCTTCCTGTTCAAGATTGCTTCTTCATAATTTCTGCTGTCAACCTATGCACTTCCTTGTTTTACCAGTGTTATGTATCTAAGTTCATGTTACTATCTCATGTATTTTAGAATCCCTTGTTAGGTGTCCCATTTATTTCATGTTTCGTTTTGCATCGTTGGTTATCTTCTTGCCTATAGTTATCTAGTTTTGGTCATTTTGTACATGTGTCCTCCCAGGACCTCCTTGCAAATGAGTTGTCTCAATGGTGCTTTCCTGGTTAAATAAAAATTGATTGATTGATTAGTTGTTGACATATTTTTATTTAACAAAGAAAAAAGAGAATTAGTTAATCGTTTAGCTATCGTTAAATGTTACATAATTGTTTTCTGATGCTACTAATTAAGTCTATTAATGATAGCTACAGAAAAAGGAAATACAACAAAATCAAACCTGAACTGTTTATGATATATCGAATCCATATATAGACCCATACATCTTTGCAAATAACAACAGTTTTCAGAGTTACCAGCATATATACTTTTAGTGACAAGTTTAATTAAAATACTTTAAAAAACAAAATACTACTTTTCATCAGTTATTCAAATTTATTGAATGGAATGTTGAAAGCAAATGTAGCAATATATACTCCATTATAAAACAATAACATGTATTGCTGATAAATAGAAAGCACAAAAATTGTGCAAAACAAAACGTTTTCATTTTATTAGATGAGAATATCAAGAAAAGTGGGGCAACCAAAGTCCCCCCGGAAAAACAGCTTCCAAGTGAAGTTGTGAACATAGATTAAGTCTATCAGAGGAATAAACTGTGATGCATAGACAACAGTCAAGGGAGCTCATAAAAAAAGACCAATTAACACCAGAAATTGGTAATAAAATACTGACATAGACATGTACTATACGACAGTGATGGGGCAAGTATATTGACAGCCTCTCCACAGCAGTATAAAGGGTTTGGCAAGTTAAACCCCTGCATTTACAATCCATCTTAGCAATATTTGTGGGGAGGCACCTGGTGTGTGACCAAACAAAAGCATATAGTTAAGGTACCAGTGCAGCCCCTCCCCCACACACATACACACTCTGCTGCTTTAAAGCCTGCATTTTTTTCAAATGACTCCAATATTCTTACTTGTTATAAATTATCGGAGGGTTCTTAGTCTCATCATCCAGTTGAATTATGATCAAGCCAGACCACCACAACAAGGTGACCACCTCCATTGGTCAGGAAAAAGCATCCCATTTTATCTTGCCATACTGAGCTGAGGTCCCCCTGCTTTCTCTCTGTCTTGTTGGGAAAACACTCTCTGGCTTTATTATTTATGTAGTGTGCTTCTGGCCAGTAAGAGGCTCGCAAGTGTTTACTTGGGAGCTCACCAATTAGAAGAAGGCCACAATTCTCCTGCATTCAAATCAGTATAAAGGGTTTAGCAAGCTCAACCCCTGTATTTATAATGCATCTTAGTAAAATTTATGGGGAGGCACCTGGTGTGTGACCAAACAACAGCATATAGTTTAGGTACCAGTGCTCCCCCCCACCACACACACACACTCTGCTGCTTTGAAGCCTGCATTTTTTCAAATGACTGCAATATTCATACTTGTCTCCACATCAAATTGTACATTAGCTTCTATCAATGTACCATCTGTTGCATTTGATAATTCTAATACTAATGTGTATCAAGATAGTTTACTTATAGTGAATTACCATTTTATTCTTAACTTCAAAGATAATACACAGAGTGGCCCAGAATATGTATTTTCATGTTACAGCTGTGTCTAATGTGGAGAACCTCAGTAATGCAGTCATGAGATAAGAAGGGGTGCTCTGTGGCTTATTGAATATTACAACTGGATCTGCCACTCATGTCAATGACACATTTTAAAGAATAAAGTGCCTCATTTTTGTCAAAAAACATGTGGATACTGTCCCTCATTAACTATTTTTCTTAATTCTTTAGAGCACAGAATCATCAGCTAACATTATGAATTAAAAAAATGTGTACCATTGCCAAAACAGCAACAACATTTACTTATTACAACTGTCTTAATGTGCCTGTTAAAGTAAACACAGTTGTCAATATTCTGCCATATGTATTTGAGAACAGTGGATTAGTTCTATTACAGGGACACTGTCGATCGTTTTTGCATCATATTATTTCCAGTTAAAATTTCACATTTTATGATTGCTTACCTTCACTTAAATTCATTCATGTTGCTGGTTGCTTTACCTGTCCCCTTTGTTAGTAAATCTGAAATACATGCTAATGGTATAGTTGTAAACAGCCTTGCTTTGTTTCAAACCCTTGATCTGCTGTTGCTGTATACTATCTGTAAACTAGGAACAGCTCCCAAAACTGCAGCCACTCATGATGGAATTCTCTACTGTCCTCCTAATGCATAATTTGAGGCTAGACTGTGCTGGGGTGTTCCCAAGGCCATGAAAGATGCAGTGGGAGTTGATCAGGAATGTAAACAAACTCTTTTTTTGTGTGGTAACACCAGTATCATTGTGCAGTCTGTTTTTTTACTAATAAAAAAGGACAGTCAGAATCAAAGTACCAGCTACATCAGCAGTCTCTACAGAATATGAACAATCATAACGTGTTTTTTAATCTAGGGACACTTTGAGCCCTTAGGGGGTCAACAGTGTCCCTTTAAAGTTAGAAAAGAGACAAAAGTATAAAAGACATTTTTTTTTTTTTTTAGTTTTTGTTGACTGGGTAAGTGCACTAGACAAATCCTGCCTATTTTCAGGCACAACCTGGGGGAAGGGGATACAGATGAATGCCTACTGACCTTGAACCAGATTAAGCTGTTGGTGGTATTTTTAGTGAATGAGGGAAATTTGGCCAGGACACCGGGGAAATTCCCCTACTCTTTTCGATAAGTGCCATGGGATCTTTAACATCCACCTGAACTACCTCCAATCCAGGCAGATGGGACCTCGGTTTAACGTCTCATCCGAAAGACAGCACCTCAGAAATGCAGCACCCCTCTCATGCTGCATTACAGTGTCAGTACTGGGATATTAACCCAAGTGCCAGATGTGGGAACTGAACCCACAGCCCTCTGATCTCCCGGCCTCAGAGACAAGTGTGCTACCTACTGAGCCACTGACACTGCTGATAAACATGTTTGTTATGATTCAATATTGAGTGAAAACATTAAACATGTCCTTGAAATTTTAAAACAGCACAACCAACTATATAAGGATGTTAATACAGACTTGAGTAGATGTGAATCCATACAACATAAAATAGATAACAATTGCACAATTTCTAATGACTACACTGTAAGGCAGGGTGGTCATGCTGATTATGCTGATGTCCGTAACATATTGCAGGGCAATCAAATTGACACAATGCTAGTGTGTATATATACTAATCACATTAATGTATAAATATTTTCAGTAGCACCAGCAGAAAACAAGATACCTGTCTCACATCTTTATGACAAAGATGCTGACATTTTAGCATTCCCATGTGTAAAAGGGTCTGAAAAATAGACATAGTCTCAGAGCAAGGTGCCTCTGATCTAATTCTAAAACATTCCCTCAAGTTAGCTGAAGCATGACTTAGACTTTCCTTTTGTATCCCTTCCTTTGGTGTTATTCGTTTTATATCCTGTTTGTGTACATAGGTTGGCCACCTATATTGTGTTTGTCCAGTTGTTCTTGTTGCCCGCCCCCTCTAAGTCATACTATCAGCTGAAGCTTAGAATTTAATGTAGTATTTCGCTAGCGTTAGCAAATTAAAGAAAGGATCTTTTGGGCAGTTTTAATACACGCCCTAGTTTGGCTGTCCTGTAATTCGGGACAAAGTCATAGGAGCTATAGGTAGTCTGCTTTTGTGTCTAAAATGCTCCTAGTTGAATTTAAAATTAGACAAGTTCTCTCTCCTCAAACAAAACAATAAGCATATTGTAGGTACGCTCCTGTGCTGCAGCTCTTTTGAGCCCCGTTTTCTTTCTGAGTGAGCTGCACAAACGTCCGCATAGTCATGCAGCTCATATCATAAATTTCTCCCCGAACCATTGATTTTGTTAGCAAATTTGCACCAGAGCTGCCTGTAGAGAGGATTCGTTACAGTCTTGTCAATTTGGTGCCTCTCGGTTCAGCAGCTCACGGCGCGACTTCAAACTAACAGCTTGTACCCTCTTCCAGCATTTAGTAAAGCACCAAGCGGTTAGCTTAAACGAGTCCCTACACAAGCATGCCAGTATTATGTGGATATAATACACAAGCAACCTGGACATATTAAATAAAGAAATTATTGTTTTACCCTCTGGCTTATGATTCTGGTAGCCTGGTTTAAAGGACATGTTCCCCTGTATAGCTCTCCTCTGTTGGTCCCCTTTCTAAGAGCCGGCCGGCCATTGTTGTGTTTTTTTTATAAGAAGAGGAATACAAGAGGGAGGGACTTACTCTAGGATTCTGTTGTTTTGTTTATTGTCTGAAGGGATATCCTATTGTAATACTATTATGTGTATATTTCAACTACTGGATATTGTACAAAAATTACTAAAACTATTTTGCTTGACTCTTGACATAACTTAAACAACTTTTTAAGTATTCAGTTGATAGACAAGTATGTCAACCTATCAAAAGTGTTCTTTTCCTATATATGTTCAGCCAAGGCAAAGGGAGGTCAGATTTGGCTGAGGGTGTTGTAGTGTAAACACCTATCTAGACTAGTGAATTCTAGTTCTGCTACAATAATACGCTCTATTTTGGAGTTATGCTGGATTGAAGCTGTTGTATGTTGTTTATTTTATTTTATTTTGACGAACCAATCCGCTTATGTTTGTTTTGAGTTCTGCTTGTTGGAAGCTCACAATAAATCCTTTTTGGAGAATACCCTGGAAGATCTCTGTGTCCGAGTCCATCTGTATCCCACAGCCTCTTACACCATGCTTATTCCCTTATGGACTTGGTGGCTGTGAAATGGAATGTGCAAAGAAAATCAACATTTATGAATGTTTTGAAGTTTGACTGATAAATGTGAGTGGTCAATTTTTTGCAAATCTGGAATATTTATTTTATGCATTAAATGTTCTAGAGCACTATGGCATAATTTCTGTCCAAAAATAGCATCTACAAAGGTCTATGACAGAACTATAAACAATGATAACGTGACTGAGGGTAACATCCTCTCAGAACCGGATATAGTACAGAACTCTGCAGATATATTCCAATAGTTGAAAATGATTAGGGATCTCCAACAGATTGGAAAGATTGCAGGAACAATTTCATTGAATTTCCTAAACACCACTGTAAGCCAGCGTAGTTTCTAACACTGAGTGCTGCTGAGTAAGTGGGAGGAACTGTTACACATACTTTTGTGTTGCGATGGTCAAAATGATGATGAAAACACTATTATGAGCTGGCACAGTGGCATGGAGGGCTGAGGCATCTGTGCTTTACCTCCTGCTATGCTGGAGACCCATGTTTGTGATGTGAGCAGGCTGCTGGGGGTCATCCAGGGAGGGAAAGGACTGAGTATCTGAAGGACAGCTCTCCTCTTCCAGGGAGAGAGGACTAACATTCCTGCCGAATGACTGCTCCCGGGTGGAGGCCTGAGGGTAGTGGGGGACTGTTGGGCACCAACAAGAGGAGGGTGCTGCAGGACTTCTGCAGTGTATGCGTGCCTCCACACACATTGACATGTGTGCCCCAGCAATGGGTAAGGGAAGTGAGAAAAAAGAGGAAAAACACCCCAGGCTGCAGATGACAACTGACCTTCCGTAGGCTCTGCACCCAGTGGCTGGGCACCACTGCAGCCCTGTGGAAGAGGGTGTAGGTGAAGGTAAGTCCCAGTGGAGCTGGAGTGATGGGGCTGGTGGGGTCAATTAGAAGGGAGAACCAGGGGAGATCAGGTGAGATATAGTGTGTGTGTGTATATATATATATATATATATATATATATATATATATATATATACACATATGTGTATGTATATATATATATATAATATATATATACTATCATGAATTTGAAATACTTGAAAAATGTGAATTGCTACAGAAATATTAATGTGTAGTAACATGCTACTTCAAAAAGAGGTTTGATGAATTATTTAAAAACCTTTTTGTGTGTTAATGGGAAATATTAAGGGGTACTAGGGTTCACTGAAGAATATTTCTATAAAGTTGAGTTCCAGAAGTGAAGAGCACCACATATGCACATGTTACTGTGGTGCAAGGATGCTCAACTCATTAATGTGTGTGATGCAGCAACATATTGTAATGTAGTAAATAGAGAGATACATATGTAACTTGTACTACAGAACATGGCAATTAAGACGTTGCATCATTAGTACAGCTGCAGAAACATGTTCATTCTGCTGCATGTCAAAAGGAAAATTCCAAACTTCAAGAAGACAGCTGTAGATTTCACTTTCCAAGAAGGTATCTTCATGTACAAAATGTATAACAAAAACATTCACAATGAAGGCAGTACTAACTCGGCATCAAGGCAGAAGTTATGTTTACAACTAAATTGCAAAGAAAATGAAATCTACATTAATGCCTACAACCCCACAACACTGAAAGCTTGGAGTGCAAATATGGACATACAGTGCATTGTTGTTGACATGCATGATGCAGCTATGTATGTCGGCAAATATGGACATACAGTACATCGTTGTTGACATGCATGATGCAGCTATGTATGTCGGCAAATATGGACATACAGTACATCGTTGTTGACATGCATGATGCAGCTATGTATGTCGGCAAATATGGACATACAGTGCATCGTTGTTGACATGCATGATGCAGCTATGTATGTCAGCAAATATGGACATACAGTACATCGTTGCTGACATGCATGATGCAGCTATGTATGTCAGCAAATATGGACATACAGTACATTGTTGTTGACATGCATGATGCAGCTATGTATGTCAGCAAATATGTGACAAAGGATGAAAAGAAGATGAGTAATGGATTTAGAGCTATATCACAAGAAAAGAGAAATTATGTCTCCGAATTGAGAAAATGTGCTAATGTCTTCCTTAACAAGCAAGAAATGTCAGCTCAAGAGATAATATATAGTCTGAATAAATTACCTCTTCGTTGTTTGAGCACAAAGGTAGTTTTTTGTGTCTTTATCACCAACTGAAGACAGGCTTATGTTTATAAGGAATAGATGTGACTTGCAATACAAGAGAGAAGATGAAAATGGCATATTTGCAATAAGCATCAACGACCACTATGAGGCAAGAATTCCGGAAGTTGAGCATATATGTCCAGCAGATTTTGCAATTATGTATTTTGTTTGTCCACCAGGATGTTACACAGTACAACTAAGCAATGGAGTTACTGTTAATGTCAGTCACATGCTGTTGTCCCTACATACTTGTCAATAGACAAGCTGATGAACTCAGATGGATGTTTTCTGTTCTGATGTTGTATTAACCACGGCAAGGACAACCACGCTTATAAAATGTAAACATTAGAACAGCATACGATCTTAATTTGTCATCACAATTTGTGAAAACATGCAAAAATATGAGAAATATTATTTGGAGGTGGATAGTGCCTTAACATGATTTGTGAAGACAGATGGACACTTGAATGATCCACAACATCAAGAGACAACACCAGCACCCTCAGAAGATTGTTTTGATGTGTTAACAAATGCCAACAATGTTTCTGAGTTACCAGAACATGCCAGAGTTCCATAATTACCTAGTCACAGATGAAGTCTACACTGACAGGATGTCAGTTAATGCAGATCAATTGAATGTTCACTGGGCAGTGGTTTGCAAATGTGAGGAAATTAAGCAGGAAAATGTATGTGGTACCATACGATTCCTTGTTACTGGTGGAGTGGGAACAGGAAAATCATTCTTAATTACATTAATTCGCAACAATATACATAGAATGTTAGCTAAAAATGTTGAACTGGTGAACAAGTTCTTGCAGTCCCAATGGGCATTGCTGCTTTTGGTATCAATGGACTCACAATTTATTTGTTGCTGCATATTCTAATTATCACAACAACCTATGGTATGTCAACAGAGAAACCTTAGCATGTGAAAAACTTAGTGAACTTTGAAAGGTTCTATGTAATGTAAAATTTCTGATCACTGATGAAATTTCAATGGTTTCAAACAAGATGCTGCAGATAACTCATGAAAGACTGCAGGACAAATTCATGCCTGGAGATTCAACATCATTCTTTGACAATAGACAAATGATAATATTTGGTGATCTATACCAACTACAGTCAGTGATGAGTCGGCCTGTTTCTACATTCAGGTATGCATATTTGGAAAGACTTTTTCAGCATAGTGGAACTTAATACCTCAATGCGTCAAAAAGAAGACACTTTATTTTTAAACATATTGAATTGACTATGGGTTGGAAACTACAAGTGATGACACTGATTTTCATAATACAAGAGTAGAACATCAGAATCACCTTCCAAAAGACTGTGTCTGAATGTTCAAAACTAATGAAGAATGTGGCATTCACAGCAAAAGAATGATACAAAATCTGGACACAGTGCAATACCAAATATGTCCTGAAGATTCAAGTACTGCACCACATGACACAGCTAAAGCAAGTGATTTATCTACATCAATAAGTATTGCAGAGGGAGCATGTGTCATGTTACTAACAAACATCAGTATTGACAAGATCTGTTCAGAGTCAATATGGCTGTGGGGACCTTTTAGGAGTGGCAAGAGTGGTGAACAGAATATGCTGTGCTCTCACTGCACAGGAGTCAGCCATAATACTGCAGTGATTACAGTACTATGCATGCGTGATACTCGCACATGTGCCGTTTACCCCGGAGTCAGCCTTGCACAACATGGTGGTGCTGACATAACTATGTGTAACAACCCAGTCCCCTCGGGTTACTAGAATCCCATTAGTACTAGTCTTAGGCTGGTAAGAAAAGGCAGCTGGTGAGGAGGTCATTAGGGGCATTCTACATAATGACATCATTGTGTAATGCCCCAGAGATGAGTGAGACACCAAGGTCCGAATTATTGTGGATAAGATAACCGTTACCCAGACAAGGAGAGGCAGGGGTCATCCTAGAGATTCAGTGCCCATAGGGTGTTTATTTTGTACCAGAAGGTAGGGAGACACAGTCACAAGAGGAAGAGAAGTCACCAAAACAATAGGGCGGTAAACAAGACAGATACTTTATCTATGACTGCTAAAATTATTTCAACAAGAATAGACTAGATGCTGAGGCCTACTGCCACTCTTATTCTATAATTATTCTACAATTCAATAAGCTTAGGTGAGGATCAAAAGACATACACTACTCAGAACAGTATTTGGTTAGGCTATCACTACATACTTCTACCAAAGTCCAGATGTCACAGGAGTCCAGAGGTCTGGCGTCTTCATGTACACTGTCAGTCTACGATGGTAGCTATGAAGGGGTAGCAAACGGAACAAGAGATGCTAACACAATTCCCAGCAGGGACCTTGTAAAAGGCCACTGGGTGGTGAGAGGTTTATTAAACAGACCATGTGTTTCTTCGGCAAAAGCCCACTCTCTCCAAGGCTGCCAGAATAAAGAACCAGAGCAACTGGTTTCTGAAATAACCCACTGATGGGCTGTTGAATTCTTAACTGAAAACAAAGGGTTCCTCGGCCAAAACCCACTTCCAGGGTCGCCAAGGATGAAGAGGAATCAGGAACTTCGTGACGACGAATCCAATGGAGGACTACCACAATCTGAATGATGCTGCAGCACTCCAAGGGCCAGCTAAACTATGAATGATGTCCAATAGGACCAGGAACCAGAAGAATCTGTAGAGATGATGGTTGATTCTGCAATCTTGTCATCAGAAACTAGAACAAAAACAAAGAAACGGCGGA
Organism: Neoceratodus forsteri; assembly: GCA_016271365.2. NCBI lineage: Eukaryota > Metazoa > Chordata > Ceratodontiformes > Ceratodontidae > Neoceratodus > Neoceratodus forsteri. Next base: position 1,555,076,434 of record CM057449.1, on the reverse strand, counting down.
CGCGTACCATACTGGGCTTCGACGGACTCGACTTTCGGTGAATGGCCAGGGGCACAGACCAGGTTCTCCAGGATGAGTACACTCTTCTGTGGAGGGTGACCAACTTCGGGACATCTGGAACAGGAACCATGCGAAATGACACTGGCACAGCTGTCGTGATGCGCTTCCGCGGACGTACCTTCGAGCTGTGAAAACAAGAAACGGGTACAACTTGTACGACTGACGATGGACTCAACTTCGACGGATGACACAGCCAGAAGAGATGAGCTGATGGACGATTCCACTTGAGTGAAGAATGCTGAGAAGACATCCTCTTCTGGGTAGAGACTGATTCTGAGTATGGAGTATTACAGACCACACTATGGGACTGCAGTGTGGTAGAAGATTGAGACTGTCCCCATACACTAGTAACAATATAGCTGAAAGATGCACCTTCCTGCAATGCCAAGGGGACTGTGGAATGATCCAATGATTTGCCGAGGAAAGGCAAATTATAAATTTAGGGGTAATTGTTACAGGTGGGGCAACTGTTCAGGTGCTTGGAGCAATAGTTCAAATGCTTTGAACAATAGTTTGTATACTTAGAGCAATAGTTTGGATAACCAGGGGTAATAGTTCAGATAACCGGGTAAATAACCACAATCCATATACAATACAGTCTTGGTGCTTCTTAGCAAGTTCACAATCTTTTGAGGACTTCAGCAATCACAGTTATATAAACAGTACAGTTGTTACAGTAGCTTCACAGTATTTGTGAACTGAGCACCCTTGGATGGACCCCTTTTCCTAAATGTAGGGTCTTCCTGAATAGGATCTGGCTACCCCTGAATGTTTTGCTAAGGATGCCCTAACCCCTATACTGAGGGTACCACTTGCTCTAGGTTGAGTGCCGTGGACACCAAAGGCCTAAATGCCTTATTTACTATGGGGCCTATATGCCTCACTTACTGTCGCTAGGCTGGATTGCCCTAATCTGCTAGGCTGGGCTGCCCTCACTACCACTAGGCTGGCTTGCCCTAATCCACTAGGCCGGGGCTACCCTTAGTACCACTAGGCTGGCTTGCCCTAATCCACTAGGTCAGGGCTGCCCTCACTACCACTAGGCTGGCTTGCCCTAATCCATTAGGTTGGGGCTACCCTTAGTACCACTAGGCTGGCTTTCCCTACTACACTAGGCCGGGGCCTCCCTGGAACCCTGATTTACCTCGGGCCTAATGCCCTATGTTTACCTTGGGCCTGATGCCCTACACTTGGCTGTGGGCCTAATAGCCTTTTAGCTGTGAGCCTGATGCCCTAAATACAGTGGGCCTGGTGCCCTTCAAAATGGGCCTGGTGCCCTATTTTCTGTGGGCCTGGTGCCCTTCCTTTACTGGGGCCTAATGCCCTTTACCACTGTGGGCCTGGTGCCCACTTTACCTCAGGCCTGGCAGCCCTACATTACCTCAGGCCTGATAGCCCTACTTTTGAATCTTGAGCCTGGTAGCCCTCTTAAATACAGGGCCTGGTAGCCCTCCCAATATCACGGGCCTTGTGCCCTCTTTAACTATGGGCCTGATAGCCCTACTTTATTTTGGGCCTAGTAGCCCTTATTAAATCATGGGCCTGATAGCCCTTCCTTCACTGGACCTGGTAGCCCACTTAACTTCTGGCAGGGGCCTTCTAAACTTTTATTTTAGCCAGAAGTGGCAGGGCCCCTTTAAATCTGTTGGGTCAAAAGTGGCAGGGCCCCTTTAATTCCCTAAGGCCCTCTGAGAGCCTGCTGCCACTCAGTACTGTTGGGCCCACCTAGTCCCGCCCCCTTTCTAAATATTTATAAGGCCTCCTATATGGCCTTGCTTCTTAGTCCCTCCTTTGGGCATCGCTACTCCCGCCTGGTCCCGCCCCTATTGAATATTAAAATCTGGGTCCTTCTGACCCAACGGTCTTTCGGCTATTAGCCGCTTTTCCCGAGCACCTTCTGCGTGCTTTAAATTAAATAAAAGCAAAGTCTCTGCTGAAATGGATGGTCAGCACTGCATGTGCTGCTGCCGACTCACCGCTCCGTCGTCTGCTGGAGGGAGGTTGCTGCGGTCTCGGGAGGCGGGAGGTATGCTGGCAGTGGGAGGGAGTTTGGCAGGTAGCTGAGGGGATGGCTGGGGACCTGGGAGGGCCGACAGAAAATGATGATGCAGCGCTTCTATGCCGCCAATGAGGAACCAAAAATTAAACTAATAGGGGCTAAAATAAATAAACGACAGGGCTACACAGCCCAAACTGCGGCAAATGGCCAATTACTTTCTTCTGGTACCCCAGTGGCACTGCGGACCAAAACTGAGCTCTTCGAGGATCTTCACTGGCTGGAGCCAGAGCAGGCACATAGACTGGCCCTCAGGGAACAGCTTCAACCCACAGGTAAGCTCTTTACCGGTTCCCCTAACCATCTGCGTCCTCTCTTCTCCACAGCCAGCAGGAACTGACCAAAAACTGTTAAAACTTTTAAAACTAAAAACTCTAGTTCTGGAATGGCTGGATTGGAATGCTGTGCACGAGCAGCTCAGCACAGCATTGCATCCAAGCCATTGTTGATACAGCTGCACTAAATTCTGTCTTTTGACCATTTTTGAGTGCACAGGGCACTTTTTCTATTATTTAAAGTGTTCCTCCTTGCTAGGAGGGGAAACTTTACTCCAGAGGGGCCACTTTTTATTATACCCTGCTGCCCACACATTCCACAGGTACCCTGGGCACCTGTAAACCCCTAAACTTCATTTAATTACTGGGATGCCCCAACTCTGGGGCATTGCAATTGTTTACTCAGCTAGCCTGAGAGAAGGATGATTATGTCATTTAGAACTCTTACAGCGGCATAACCATTTTAGAGGCAGCTGTTCTTGGGGAGCTTAGAATGTTTATCAGTAAGTTCAAGTGTGGCAGTTAGACTGGAAGGAGGTCTGCTATTGGGGCTCTGTCAAAGGGAGCCCTGGTATTTCTCACCCTAGTTTGGTAAAATCTTCAGTTTGCCTGCAGGACTCTTTAGTTTCACTCCAAGGGGAGTGAGAGGGAATGCAGTCCTTGTGGATCCAAGATGCAATCCCATGAAGTTCCTGAACTTCACAGCTGCCTTAAGGAAGAACAATGAGTGGAATCTGACAGATACCAGAGAAAGAAATGTGCCTTTTGTTCTTTCCATGACTGGGAGGAAGGAACAACTAATCTGTGAGTACAGAATTTGAGACTGCTCTCTGGGGGAGGTGTCTAAGGTGTGTGTGCCCTAGATAAGGCTAGATCATATCAGTCAGGACCCCTTTCAACACAACTGTGCTGAATTTAAAGTTAAAGTTTGGAGTCTTTAGCAAATCATTGGGGATTTGAGACTCATTTGGTGTAACCCTGAAAGAAGAGGCTGTTTGGGTCAAAGGGTGAGGAATGCTATCAGGAGTTTCAGGAAGGGCTAAGTGGTTTGTAGATGGGCACCAGTGTTTCCTGGGCAATGACCATGCACCAGTGTCTGGCACATCCCACAGATATACACTTTCAGTTGGTTTATAGCTTGTGTCAGGGAGTGAACTTTCAAGTCAGTGAAATTTGACATTGGGATAGCTTTCTTTTGATGGAACTAATCCTATCTTGGTGAAGTAATTTGCAAAGCTGAGGCTGTTTAGAAGTACAATAGAAGTTGTGCTAAACAAATGTAAATATCTCTAAAAGTATACAACTTACAGATAATAAATCTTATGAAAGTTGTTCAGGACAACAAGACTTTTCAGATGAACCTATTCATTGAGCTGCACAAATTAGATTTTCTAAACTATGGCCATCTGATTACCTCAATTTTCCTTTTTCATAGGAGTTATGCCAACCAAATATAAATATCTCTAAAAGTATATGGGTTGTGCATAAACATCAGTATGAAAGTTGTTCAGGACAAAACAGCCTTTCAAATGAGCCTGTTCATTAAGCTGTATTGATTATATGTTTTAAACTATGACCATCTGATTACCTGAATTTTCATTTTTCATCCCAATTTTCACCTTTCAGATGGCCATATTTAAAAAAATATAATACATTCAGATTAGTGATCACCCTCATTTGAAAGGTAATTTTGTCCTGAATAGCTTTCATGTTGGTTGTATATTGGTAACTTGAATACTTTCCAAGATATTTACATTTGTTTGGCATGACTCCTACTGTCTTCACTCAGAGAAAAAAAAATGAGATTGTTCAGAAGACCATATTTTACAACATATAAAGAATTCAGATTAGTGATTACCCTCATGAGAAAGGTCTTTTTGCCCTGAACAACTTGCACACTGGTTGTTTTTGTGCACACTGAATAGTTTTAAAGCTATTTAGATTTGTTTGGAAGGTGTGCATATTTGCTCTCAGAGAAAAGCAGCTTGGAGTTCTGTGTCCATCATCCTAATTTAACAGAAAGAAGGGAATATTTCTTTAACTGCAATAGAGATTTGCAGAATGGAAGGATACAATGAAAACTCCTAAAAGTTGTGTTCCACGGAAACATCTTTTTTCAAGTGAAAGCAGAATGGCTGTAGGCTCTGCCCACAGCCATAAAAATGGACTTGTTAATGGCACACTTGGAGTAATACAGAGAACAGTGTTCAAGATAGTTCCATAAAGCAACACAGTGACAGTTTCACACTTACAACATGTACTAAGGACATGTACTAGGACAGAGAGCTGTACCAGTTAAGGCAGAAGGAATCAGGGAGGGAAGTCAGAATAGCAAAGGCCCAAACTGAGGAAAAGATAGCCAACTCAGTTAAGAAGGGGGATAAAACCTTTTATAGGTACATCAGCGAGCGTAGAAAGACAAAGGGAGGGATAGTGAGGCTGAATAGAATGAACGGTGGGTGGGCAGAGGGGGACAGTGAAAAGCAGGAATACTGAACAAATATTTCTGCTCAGTATTCACAAAAGAGGAGTGGAAGTCTAATCCAATTAACAGAAGCACTCTTGATAGGGGGTCGATCCCAGTCCTTTCACAGAAGAAAAGGTTCTGCAAGAACTCCTAAAACTGAAGGTGGACAAAGCAATGGGTCCTGATGGAATTCACGCCAGAATTCTAAAAGAATTAAGGGAGAACTAGTGAAACCACTGGCTACTCTTTTAATAAATCATGGGAGGATGGTGGACACTGGAGGACTGGAGGAAGGCGGATGTGATTCCCCTTACAAAAGTGGGACCAGGACAGAGGCAGGAAACTACAGACCTGTCAGTCTGACCTCTGTGGTAGGGAAAGTGATGGAGTCACTCTGAAGGAAAGAATAGTTGAGTACCTAGAGGCCAGTGGAGCACAGGACCCAAGGCAGCATGGGTTCACAGCAGGAAGGTCATGTCAGATGAATCTAATAGATTTCTTTGACTGGGTGACCAAAGTAGTAGCCAGGAGAGGCTGTGGACATGGCCTACCTAAACTTTAGCAAGGCATTTGACACAGTCCCACACAAGATTAATAGTCAAATTAACCAACCTGGGAGTGGGACCCAGGGTGGTAGCCTGTAAAACATTGGCTGGACAACAGGACACAGAAGGTAATTGTAAATGGAGTCCACTCTGAAGAAAGGGAGGTTACTAGTGGGGTACCGCAGGGTTCAGTATTGGGTCCAGTCCTTTTAATGTCTTCATCAGTGACATTGCAGAGGGACTGAAGGAAAGTATGCCTTTTGCAGATGACACAAAGATCTGCAACAGGGTTGATACACAAGGAGGCGTGGAAAGGATGAAAGGGACTTGGCAAGGTTGGAGGAATGGTCAGAAGTATGGCAGCTAGGATTCAATGCAAAGAAGTGCAAAATAATGCACCTGGGAAACAAGAACCCAGAGGAAGAATACACAATGGGTGGGAGGTAGTAACAACAACAAAAAGGAAAGGGACCTGGGAAAATCTTATCAGATGATCTTAAGGTTAGCAAGCAAATGGGAGAAGGCAGAGGGAGGGCTGGGGTATACTGGGATGTATAGGGAGAGGCATCAGCAGCAGAAAACAGGAAGTTGTTATCCCTCTGTACAGACAGTTGGTGAGACCCCATCTGGAGTACTGTGTCCAGTTCTGGAGACCCCATCTCCGCAAGGACATAGACAGGATAGAGGCAGTCCAGAGGAGGGCAACTAAATTGGTGCAGGGTCTGCAAGAGAAGCCGTATGAGGAGAGACTAAAGAGCTTAATATGTATACCCTTGTGGAAAGAAGGGAGAGGGGGGACATGATAGAAACTTTTAAGTACCTCAGTGGAATCAACAAAGTCCAGGAGGGTAGCATCTTTCAGAAAAAGAGACATGCAAGAACAAGGGTACACAATTTAAAGACAGAAGGAGGACAGTTCAGGGGCAATGTGAGGAAGTATTATTTCACAGAGAGGGTAGTGGATGCATGGAACAGCCTTCCTGAGGAGGTTGTGGGGTCTAAAACTGTGGGAGAATTTAAGAATGCATGGGACAGACATAAGGCAATTCTTGTGGGGGGTAGGAAGAAATAGGCTGTTGGTTAACTAGGATCTGCGGCCTATCCTGTAGGTAGGGAAATGGGCAGACTAGATGGGCCTAGCAGTCCTTATCTGCCATCAAAGTCTATGTTTCTATGTTTCTATGTTACTGGTTAAATGTGATCATAACAACCACATTTTTTCAAACACAACCAGTTAAATGCAATTCCATCCATAAAGGGAAAACAAGGTTTAGAAAGCAAATACCCCTGTCAATAGCATATGGTTATACAGTGCACAAACTCCAAGACAAGACATTGCCTACTGCAGTGTTTGACATTCATACTGCTGAGAATATACCTCCAGGACTGATATATGTAGCTCTTAGCAGATGTACAACTCTAAATAGGCTGTATTTATGTATGGAACTGAGCGAATATCACTTGAAGTACAATACTAAAGCTAGCAGTAAAATTTTTAGACAAAAGTTGATGTCTGCCGAAGAATGAAAGATGTCTACCTCTAAAACAGATAAGTTTCCTGTGTTGTAATATTGATATATATGGATAAAAAATGAGTATTTTATCTGAGTGCATATTGATTTGAAAGCAGTATTTAACCAATTACCAGTGTTTGTGTTTTTATACAGTTAGGTAATGTTTTTCAGTTTGTTTGTAACAAAATTTTTATTAAAAAAATATGGTTGCATTATTTATGTCAGAATAGGCAATGTAAATATGTTATTTTTTTCTGTATGTACATAAACAATGTTTTTTATAATTTTGGTGGATTGATTCCCAAAGTAAATAACTTGATAGATGGCTGAATAAGTATTGTGTTAGTCACTATTACTTCTTGTAGTTTAATAAAATTACTTTATTCATACAAATATTTAATGTTTGCTTAATGATTTTCTTTCATCACAAATTGAGAACAAAACACAAAACTGAAAAAAAACATAAACGTTTGTATACATTAAGTTACATGTAGGCATATGGTATGTGCAGTCGGAAGATGCTAATGTTTGTTTGTTAAAAAACAGACATGCTAATTTCTAGTTCTTAGATAACCTCATTGGTGCACCAAGGAGCAACTGACTGAGCTGGCCCACCAGCACAGCAGTAGTGCTACTGCTTGTGGCACAAATGACCTGGGTTTAAAAGTGAACTCGGGGCATCAAAGGGCTAGCTATGGGGGGGCATCGAGCATCAGTAGGACTGCTGTCCTTCTCTGAGGGGGGGTTTGCAGAGCCTGGTGGTTGCCTGGCCCCTAGTGGAATCTGGGGGAAAGTCACCTAGGACTGCCAAGAAGGTAAAGGGGACTCCGATGTGTGATACAGAAGAGCACATGTGCACATCATGGCATCATAGTATGCACTGCCTTTTTTGGTCCACAGGGGGGGGAAAATAGAAAATACCAATGGTGGGATAGCACCAGACACACACAGGCCCCGCATCTGACCAGCTGGGCCTGTGAGCCAAAAAGTGGATCCTGTCTCCATCAGGGGTTCGGGAACTCTATTGACCATGTCAGTGGAGCAAGCCTTGGGGGAAGACTGACTGGCAGATAGGTCCCATTGGACATCGGGGTGCTGGGGTTGCAGTATCTGGCAGATGGGCACCATCTGGTAAGCGGAGAAAAAGATTAACAAAAGCAAGGAGCAACTGACTATCAAATTGCCTCATCTGCACCTGATGTTTGGAGCAACAGCTTCCAAAAACAGCTTTATTACTATCTGATCTGGGAGGATGGAGAGGGTGGTGGTGGATGGGACTGGTTTAGAGGCCAGGAGGGTGACAAGCAGGGTGTATCAGGGCTCAGTCCTGGGACAGGTATTCTTCAGTGTGTTCATCTGTGACACAGGAAAGAGCATACAGAGAAAGATTAATCTGTTTGCAGAACACACAAAGAAATATGGCTGGGTAGAGATGCAGGAGGGAGTAAAGGAACTGAAGAGAGACTTGGGTTGGAAAAATGGTCCATAGTCTGGCAGCTTAAATTTACTGTGAAAAAATTCAAAGTTATGCATATTGATTAAAAGAACCCCAAAACTGAGTACTGGATTGCAGATGTCAGAGTAAGCCAAATAAAAGAGGCAAAGGATCTTGGTTATTCGTTATTAATAATACTAAGGTTCATACTAAGGTTGAAAAAGGAACTAGAGAGCTGTGAGGCCCATAGGTGCTTCCTTATATTTAATAATAACAAAGAGTGAAATCAGATTGTATTAACTTGTCCAAGCGAGATTTAAACATAAGCTTAGAACTACTAGAAATAATTTCTATAGGTAAAGTGTTCCAAGGTTTTATAATACGTAAAGTATAAAAGAATTTTCTGGGCATTAAATTAAATTTTCTAAGTTTTAATTGAAGTGGGTGACCTCTAAGATTAAAGGTATCATCTTTGAATATAAATCCAAGATTAGTCAATAAATACTTTCAAAATAAAAAATTTCATAATATCAAACATAAGAAGAAGATCCCCTCTTAACCATCTTGTTGTGAGAGGCATTAAGTTCAATATAATTAATCTAGAGTCATATGAAACAGTTGTAACCCCTTTACACATTTACTGTAACGTCTTTGAACTTTCTCAAGACATAAAATGTCATGCTTCCTAAAAGGGCACCATAACGGGGAGGAGAAGTCCAGATGCGGACGAACATAGGCTCTATATAATGGCAATAATACATTATTATCCCTTGATTTAATATTTCTTAAAATAGACCAGATGACCCTATTAGCTTTCAGTATCACAGCATTAATCTGGGAGTCAGACCGGAAATCTTCTGAGACTAACACCCCCAAATCTTTCTCTATACTAGTATTATTCATCACCTTGTTATCCAAAATATATGGATGGAATGTATTAGCAACTCCAAAATGCATAAGCTTACATTTGTTATGATTACGTTTCATACCCCCCAAGAAATTAATCCATTTAAAGATGGTATTCAGGTCAGTTTGAATGGCTGCAATCTGCTCAGGGGTAGAACACAACCCTCAAATTTTGAGATCATCAGCATATTTAATGGTATTAGAAAGATAGCTATCTGTAATATCTGATATGAACAACTGAAAAAGGCTAGGGCCCAAAACCGAGCCCTGTGGTAAACCACTAGTGATATGTCCCATACTTGACAATTGTCCATTTATCAAGACCTGCTGAGTTCTGCCAATCAACCAACTAGATATCCATCTAACAATAACTGGAGCCATATTAATGGAGGCAAGTTTTTGCAATAATGCCCAATGGGGAAGGAGGTCAAAAGACTTACTAAAGTCAATGTATATTACGTCATACAGAAGTTATTGTCAAGCTGCAAACTGACATCCTCGTAAAAACACAGTAGGTTAGTTAGGCAACTATGTCCCTTTTTAAAGCCGTGTTGTTCCTCATCAAATGTTGCTAATGTAGAGGTAATAATATCTTTGATCAGGCTTTCCAAAATTTTACACAGAGGAGCAGTTAAACTAATAGGTCTATAGTTTTCACAGCAACTTTTTGGTCCCTGTTTATGAATCGGGATTACATAAACTGTTTTCCATAATTAAGGCACAAAGTTGTAATTAATACAGTATTCAAAGAGTAATTTGAGAGGAAATGCCAGACTATTGGCCAATAAATACAAGAGATGACCTGGTATACCATCCGGTGATACACTGAGTTTCCTTTTAAGAGAGATTAATTTTGCATATACATCATAAACAGAAATAGTAATGTTCCCTTCCACAGAATCTGTATTATTATTGACAGTCTGATTATCTGAGAAGATTTTACAAAAACTGACATTAAATATATTTGCCATTTCCAGAGGATCATAAATTTGTGAATTATTAAACGGGATAGGCCCCACTAGACAGGTGGGATTTTTAAGAGAGTTAATATAAGCAAAGAACGATTTACTATTATCCTTCCTTGCATTGACAGCCAAATTGAGTTCCCATGTTTTTTTAGCTTTCCTTATACATTCCTTGCATTTCTTCTGACTATTACGGTATGTGCACCAATCAACAGTACTCCGTGACTTCAAATATGGAGCATGCCTTTTATTTTTAATTTTTAATAGGGCTTTTATAGAATTATTCATCCATTTAGGTACGTGTTGTTTAGAAATCCTTTTTGATTTTGTCGGGATGTGCAAATTTCATTTCAAGTTATCAGCTCAGAGCTACAGGGAGTTTGCTATGGCCAACAGGATGCAGGAAGTTATTCTGCCCATATACAGATCCCCAGTGATGCCACAACTTAAGCAATGCATGCAGGCCCACTAGCACAGCAGTAGCATTTCCCACTTGTGACGCTGATGCCCTGAATTCAGGAACAGACCCAAGGAGTTGGAGGGCCAACTGGGGGAGGAAAACTGAGCATCCTAGGGACGGTTTTCCTCTTCCTCCAGGGGGAGGGTGGATGAGCATCCGGAGCATGACTGACCTCTGTCAGAGGACAGGGGGAGAAGCTGATTGGGCTTACATTGTGGGGAGGGGGTGCTGGGTGTCAGTGCTCATGTGCCTTACATCACACTTCCAGTTCAGGGAAAAGAACATAACAAAAAATGCTGGCCCGCTAGAATGACACCTCACCTCACAAGTCCTGCTCCACCGACTGTGACACTTGGCTGGTAACCGAGCTGAAGTTCCTTCGGGCATGGCCTGGCCCTGTCCTGGAGGGCAAGCTAGGGAGAAACACCACCCATGGTAAGTCCCGGGGAGGTGAGTGCAGGGTCAGGTGGGCACGGGCTAAGCCAAGTCAGGACTGGCAACAACAATAAAAAAAGTAATGCATGCAGGTTTGGAGACCACATCTTAAGAAGGATAGTGATCACCTAGAAATGGTGTAAAGGAAGGCCACCAAAATAGTGCAGGGTATGGAGGTATGATCGCATAAGGAATAGTGACTAAATGACTAAACATGTACTCACTTGAGGCAAAAAGGGAGAGGGGATATGTGATTTAAACTTTTTAAGTATGCCGGCCCAGTGGCGCTGAAGGTTGAGGCGCTGGACGCCAACCTCGCGCCATGCTGGCAACCTGGGTTCAGGAACGGACTCAGGTCACTCAGGGGTCAGCAGTGGGAGAAAGGATTGAGTGTCCATAGACAGCTCTCCTTCCTCAGGGAAGGGGTACAGTGTGGCGTGCTGTAGACTGACACCCAGTGGTGGCTGGGTGTCGGCACAGGCACGTCACCCAGGCCAGAGGAGAGCACCCATCCAGGTTGTATGGCTGCTTCCATGGAAGTGAGGGCAGCTGCCTCACCCATTGCACAGTTTGGGTACCTGGAGAGAAAAAGAGGAAAATGGCTGGGAGCCAATGGGGTCCATGATGACCCAACACATTTGGGTCAGAGTACAAGTCCCTCCAAGGGAGGTCCGGTGCAACCTGTCTGCTCTGTGGAGGAGTCATAAAGTATAAATAAAAAAAAAGAAACTCTTTAAGTGCCTTATGGTGATCAACAAAGTAGACTGTCAAACACTGTTTAAATGCAGTGAAGAGACCTGCACCAGGTGGCCTGGGTACAAACAGACAGGAGGCAAATTCAGGAGGGATGCGAGGAAATACTTCTTCACTGAGACGGTGGTGCACAGAAGAAATAGCTTGGCAAGAGAAGTGTTTGAGGCAAATACAGTGTAGGTTTCATGGGGGAGTGGGATAGGAATAAGGTTTAGTAACTGTGGGAACTGGAGGGTGGAGAAGGGAACACAGCTAAAACCAGCGTTTGTCAATGCCAAATTTTTGCTTGCTGGTATTGGCATTGATACTGCATGAGTTAGAGAGATGCATAATAGGAATGGCAGTGAAGTATTAAAATAACACCAACCCCCCCCCACCCTGCAGAGACTGATAGGTGTTGGGATGTGCCTTTCCGTCATCGGCCATAACACTCACGCCATTCCACCTCACCCTACCCTGCAAACACTGACAAGTGTCATGGTGTACTTTGGGGTCTTCGGCCCTTATGCTCACCCTATTCCATAAGAAAATAAGCTGATATAGGTGCAGTATAGGAGAACGGGGTGAATGTTGGGGCCAAAGACCCCAAGGCACACCTCGATTCCTGTCAGTGACTGCGGGGGGGGGGGTGGTGGAATGGCGTGAGCATTACGGCTGACAACCCCAAGCCACCCCCCTGACGCTTGTCAGTCTGTACAGGATGGGGCATTATGCTTAGAAACCCTAATGCCGCAGGCGTTTTTTGGTATTTTCACTCCAAATTTTCAACAATAGCTTTTTGGGACCCCACCTCATGAACAATGGCACTATCATTTCATTACTCAATCCTGAAAGGTGATTTCGCACTGCGAATGTGCCATTCAGTGCAACAGGTGCAAACAGACATTTTGGGCAGGACGTAAAAAATGCCATCTATACTGTTCCTAAGGAAATGTGAAAAAATGGCAATGTTGAAAATCTGGAGTGAAAATATGAAAAAGAGGCAAAGTTACAAGCATGCATAGAAATTGTGCAACACACACTTGTAACGCAATCATTTTTTGGAATTTGTTCATCACATTTTCAACAAGGCCTTTTTGGTACCTCCCCTCATGAACAGTAGCACCGTGATTTCATTAATCTGTCTCAAAAGTTGATTTCACACAGCAACTGCGCCATTGTGCGCCACAGGTGTGAAAACACATTTTGGGAAGGATGCAAGAAAATGACAGCTGTACTGTTCAAAAGGAGGTATGGAAAAATGGCAACGTTGGAGTGAAAATATTAAAAATTGGTAAAGTTAGGAGCGTGAGTACAAACTGCGCAATGCACGCTCGTAACGCAGTCATTTTTTTGAGTTTGTTCACCAAACTTGCAACATACGCTTTTTGGGAACCCACCTCATGAACAGCGGCACTGTTGTTTTGTTAGTCAGTCCCAAAAGGTGATTCCGTGCAGTGACTGTGAAACTACTTTTCGGGACCAAGAAACAAAATGACAGTGACAGTGTTCATGAGGTGAGGTCCCAAGAACCCCAGGGTGAAAATGTGGGACCAAAACTCCAAAAACTGACAGAGATATCAACCTAAATTGAAAACCCCCCATTCGCTGACATTATAGGACTTACCATCATTTCTTCAGATCCCGGTTGGTCTTTGAAGAGTGCAGACATGTTCCCGGTCCACAGATGATCGCTCCTCCCAACCTCCAGAGGTAAGTATGGGTGAGGGGGTGCAGGGAGGTGGGGTGCACAGAGGGAGGGTGTGGGTTGGGGAAGCGGGGCCGGTGGGAACAACGAGGGACCGTTTTCTTTTTTTTTTCAGGTTTAAAAAAAAAATACATAATGGGACTGTTTTCTTTTTTACAGGTGAAAACAAAATGGATTTCAGCACACAGTGTGCCAGACTAGTGAAGGGGGTATCAATGCTGACCCAGGGGTTGGGCACCCCGAGGTTGGCTGATAAAAAGGGGGCTCAGAGGGTACATCCAACACCAGGAGTGGGCATCCTGGTGTTGGAAAAACAAAAGAATTACTTTGGCACACTGGGGCTCCCAGTGTGCCACAATAGTGGGGGAAGGGCATGCCGACACTGGGATTGGACACCCCATTGTCGCAAAATATATGTTTGGGCTTGGGGGGGCATGCCGACATGGGGATTGGGCACCCTGATGTCGGCTTTGGGGGGAGTATGTGGTAGGCGGCAGGAGCCATCAATTATGCATGGTGGGGCTCATTTATTTATTTCACTAGGAAAGACACACTGAGCAAATGAGTTGCTCATAAGTCCAGCCATGCTCATTACTGTGCACTGTAATGCGAATGGCTGGAATTTGCCTGGTTGTCAGGAAGGGGGAAGGAGAGATCTGCCACTGCAATGACAAAACTATCCTTGATTGGAGTGGCAGAATTCTTTCAAGTCTGACACTCACTCTGAAACTGCCATCATCGGCAGCTTCCCTGTTGATTGGTGGCCGAGGAACTAGCCCTGAAAGCGCTGACTGGATTGGCCAAACACTACCACACCTCTGCAATACTCTACTCTACTCTCCTCAAAATGTTTCTTGTGCACTGCGTGCAAAAGCAAACATAAAAAGGACCATGCTACCAGTAGGGGGCTCTGTCTAGAGCCTACCCAGCAATAGGTTGGAGCAGAAGTAGGTAGGATCAGAACAGACAGGATGGACCCTTGGGGCCTGATTCCAAAAGAGCCCTTAGATCACCACAAGTTGAGGCAATCTAGGGCTGCAGTGCACTCGAGGTGCATCAGGACCCTGCACCCAGTTCTGTAAAATCAGAGGTCCTTGCGCAAAAAAAACAGGAGTCACTGCACCTGCAGGATAGCACCAAACTATAGGTGCATCTGTGGGAATTGCCACAGAGATCCAGCTCCCTCCTTCTGTCTGATGCAACAAAAAACAATTGCCAGGAAGGGTCCAAGGGCAGAAGAGGCACAGGTGATACCATGGGGTGTTAGTGAGTGGGCATCGGGGGGGGGAGGTGATCAGGCACCCAGCAAGAGGGCCATTATTATAACTATTACGGTAATGGTTTATGATTAGTTATAATAATGGCACCACTGCTGGATGTCCAATCACCCCCTGGCATGCCCAGTTGCTCCCCAACACCACCATGGCACTCCCCTGTCCCTTTCACCTTCAAACCCCTCCTACAGAGCCCCCCCCTCAATTTCCCACCTTGTGGGGCAATGGCAGAAGAGGCTTAGACCAGCTCCTGGCTGGTCTATCTCGAGCCCCATGATGCACCCATGGCATGGCTTCCTGAATCCCAAAAAAGGAGATGTTGCAGCCCTGCCATGGCACATGCCCCTTAGGACCTGGCGCACCCCTATGTAGGTTGCAAGGTGGCACAGTGGCTTCCCATTCCAGTGCAGACCACATTTGGGATTGGGAATGCCGTAATTTATGATGCAAGGTGCAAACTGCGTCATTGATGTCTGACGCAGGCACCTTGTGTCGGTCTACAGGCTTTTAGAATTGGGGCCTTTCTATGATGATGCTGTATCTGTACTATCTGGTGATTTAATCCTGAAGCAAAATCCACCAGTGTGTACATTACCAGCATAATCCCCCTCTGACATGCCTTATTCTTTTGTAGTTAATCTTTTTTTATTAATATTTTGAACAAACAAAGCATGAATAAACATCTTCAGTATCAAGCAAAGATACATCCAATAACCCGATTGTATGTTAATATACAGCATCATTACATGAAGAGTGACTTATATAATATGAATTAAACTATATAACCTGTATTGAGTAGGCACATACCTTCATGTTAACAAGATAAATTAAAGCAAGGTAATAATAGTTTAATATGTGACATACAAATTGGAGGTAGCACAGGAGAGAGAGAGATATATTATTTATACAGGAGCTGAAGTAATTAGGGAATAGTGATGCCATGTATTATATAAAGAGCAGATGGAGTGGGAAAGCAATGAGGATTACTGAAGATGTATATAGAGAGAAAGAACAAGAAATAGAAAAGAAAAAAGGAAAAAAGAAGAGAGGAAGAGACTAATAAGTAGAAGAGAGAGAAACCTGAAGTAAACCATGGGACATGCCTTATTCTTCACAGAATCTCATCTGACCAGCTCATGAGTATTTATTATATAGCAATAGAATACCATCAACCAATTAGTTAAGAGAACAGCTGTACCTCTTACTTACAGCTGTCTCCTTGCACTACATGTTTGATGTGCTCCCTCCTGGTTTTGTGGTCTGCATTTGAGTAAGAAATGCTCATTTTTCATTTTTAGAACCACAAACTGTGTGGTCCTAGCACCGCCTCATCCTTTTGTTCTTCTACAGTAACCTTGTCTGCCATTTTCACAACAAAAAATTAAAAACTTGTTTTACTTTGCAAGCATTTTGAAAAACTTGCCTTTTCATTTTTCTCACAGTTTACAACCTCCACAACACCGGGCCAAATTTGGTAAAATCCTTTCATGCTGTTGTTCTACAGTAATGTTTGATATCATTTTCCGAACCAACTCCGCACCACCATGCTGAACCAAAAACTCTATAGCCTTAACACTGCCACGCTGAACACACAAGGACACCAGCATGCCGTACGCATCTACTGTACAGCATGTCAGAGTTGGAGGAACCCTAAAACACAGGGGAGGGATAGAAGAAGAAAAACTTTAAATCAGAAGATTTTCATAATGAAAAGAACTCCATATTTTTTTAAATTCTTTGGTAACTGAGTAAGGCCCACTGTGCGCAATGCCTGTTTTCAAGGGCAACCCGGGAGCACTGGGGAAGGTAATTGACTTGCTCAGGGTCACACAGTATTTAAAAGGAGGCTGTGGGAATCAGATCCAGGTCTGCTGGATGTACCAAGCTCATTCACAGCTCATTATTGTAACCTCTAGGCCATAATGCCAGCCCATATACTGCCATAATATACATATCATGGACATTCTATTACTATATAATATGTACACGGGTATAGTAGTGCATGTCTGTTACAGTGTAAGAAGGGTCTCTAATGCTGGCTGAGCAGACAGAAATGGTCAGCTTTGCTTCCCGGTTCTATCACCCACCTAGCGCAAGACACACCACTAGCCCCATATACACATATACTGAGCAACACATATCAATATTTTTCCCTAGATTAATGTGTTTCCAACTGATAAGCTTAAAGGGATTTTCAAGTTTTCTGTCAAACACCAATGGCATCGGCAAAATTCAAGTGTCCTAATATTGAGAAACTTTCACTTTTCAGGGCATCCCATGCTTTATTATGAAAGACATATGCAGAAAAGCAAACTCTTTTCCCTTCAGACTTCCTTTGTTCTAGAAAATTGCTATTGGGCTCTACTGATCATGACATAAGAATTTCTCCATTACAAACAGATGTTCACTGCAACAGAATTCAAAATAAGAGGTTCTGTAGTAAATGCTGCTGCTGTGCAAACTAAGCAGCAAATACAATGGGCTGAATTCAGGGACAGATACCGCTGGTATTTGCAGAGGTATCCATACATAAAGTGGTGACCAAATGCCAACAAATGCTCTACAGACACACCCCACAGTGAGCTGCTTGCCACAATTGTAGCAGCAGTAGCAGCCAAGGCAGTGCCTGTGACAACTGGCTTTCTCTTCAGATATTCTGCAACAGAGTGCAGCATGCAGAGACAGCTGGTACAGGGGTCCGGTGAACAGTAGTTAAAACAGAATGTTTTCTGATTTACCCATTTACTGTAATTGCACCTGCACACACCTGTAGATCCTCCTGACACACCTGGATGACCCAGGGCATAGCCAGTGCCAGCTCACAATGCAGCACATGGCATATTCAAATAGTGGGACAGCTGAGGACAGTCAAAAGTGTGCCTGTTCTGGTTCCCCATGCCACAAATGTGGGTGCTTTGTAATGCTAATGCACAGTGTCCCCACTGCCCCAGCACTATGGTTTGCCATAATGGGTAATATCATCAGTGTGGGACCTGCATAGCCTGTGGGTAGGCTTATGAATCTTCATGAGACTACTGACCACCCAATACACAGTCAGGTTAGCACTGCCTGCTACCATCAGGGAATGAGGTCCTGCATAACAAATGGTAGGCAGGCAGCATTAGTTCGGACAGTATTTAGGATGGTAAAACTTGGATTCCTGACTCCATCCAAATGTATCCCACCTTTGGTGACAGGACATTGCTGTGTTGTGCAGTTACATGTATAATAAAGTACACATGAAGATTCTATTATAACGTTCCAGACTTGTTTTCAGGATATTCAAGAGTGGATGACCTGAAACTTCCTCAGAAGCACCTGATTAAAATTAATCAGAGTCTGTTAGGTCCAGCAACAAGAATTTGTCATGCTCCAAAGGCCACATGTGGGTCACACCTCCTGTGTAGAGATGTTGCAATGTTTTAATTCCTCCACACAGTGCAGATGAATTGCCGAAATCAGCCTTCATTGATAACTTCATGAATTTATGTCACTATGCTACAAATTAGCAAATTTCCAACTTTGCTTGTAACTTCGCCTTTGGTGTTACCAAGGTGAATGTTTATGAAAATAATTTTTTTGGCAAACAACTTGTCTAAAGGTCACATAGAAGACCTTCTGTAGGTCACATGGTGTATCTCTGTATTCTAGTCGGATAGAGAGAGAGAGAGAGTAGAAGGAGTTTGTTCTGTACAAGAGAAAATACATATTCCAAATGCTAGTTACGGCAGTTTCTTTGTCTTTTTGTCTAGCCTGTATTAGTTAGGGAACACTGTTGTAACAGTTAATCTTTATTTTGAATCTCTTTTGTAGAACTATTTGCTAGTTTTATTTTCCTCATTGTCTTTAATCTCTTCTTTCTCTATCTCTCTCTCTCTCTCTCTCTCTCTCGGTTTTTGTTTGGATTGTGATGGAGAGCTGAGGAGGTGTTTTCACCCATGGTTGTACGCCACCCCCCATAGCACCTTACCTCCTCCCAAGCATGCAGCAGCAGCAGCCCCACCTGATTCTCCAACAGGGCCATGCCCGCAGCAGGAGGAGACTAGTCATGCCCTGGACCTCCAGCAGCAGGAGCCAAAACCAATGAGGAACAGCAGCCCTCTGTTCTTCCTGAGATGCAGCAGCAAGAACCCCTCATGCTCCTCCATCATGATTCCACCAGTGGCACCATCTGCCCCCATTCCCCCCACAGAGAAGTACCACTCATCATCCTCAGGCTTTTCTCTTCCTCCAGCAGCAGCAGTAGCCACCAGTACCCCAAATCTTCCCTGGTGTTGAATTTTTTACCACTGTCCATAGTGACCACAGTGTGGTTACTTGTAATTTATGCAAGTCTCAGGTCAGTCAGGGCAAGTAGAGTGCACACTTGGATACTAGGGTTCAAACAATGCATCTAAAACTGAATTACCAGGAAGAGTGGGAGGAGTGACAGAGGGACGTGGAGAGCACTGCTGGTGTTGGTGCCAGTGCTGGTGGTGGTCCGTCTGTGCTGGCAGACATTCGATGAACAGGGCATCAAGGAAGTTTGCATCACACAGTGGGACAGCAGGCACAACATCTTGAATTGGCTACCCCCTGATTTCCACTTCAAGATGCTGAACCAGCAGCACCAGCAGAAACCATACCTCCAGCAGCAACAACATCAGCACTGGAGCTCGCCGGCCTAAGGGATGAAGTGGGGGACCTCCATTGCCATCTCACAGAGAAGGAGCAGAATATTAAAATTGTTCCTTTCTAATGAGGAGAAGCTGCTCAGGGGGATGGCTGAGCTCTGCCGCAGCAGTGTGGATACCGGTGGTAGTGGCATTCAGTGAGCTTGGCACTTGGTACTTGCTTCAAAATATTAAAGCAGGTTAACTACCTGTTACTGTTTTAAAGTTTAACTATTTCTTATCCTCTTTCTACTCTTGCTTTCCAAAATGTCCTACTTGCTTACCAAAACAAAACATTTAAAAATACAGAAAATTTAAATTAATCTTTACTATCTAACTGTACTGTTTCACTTGTTCCTTGTACTTATAGCTGTACTCTTGCTACTGTCTTTAAAAAGCAACCCCCCCAAAAAAAAGTATATTTCCTAGCTATATTTTCTTGATACCTTTCACCTCTAGTTCTGTGTCTTTCCTTATTTTTCTCAACTACCAGAATAAATATGTCACAGTCTACTGCAGGTAATGCTACATGGTACTGCTCTGTGTGTCTACTGCCCCAGCACTGGTAATTCACTTAGGGTTAACTGTGGATAAATCTCAGTCGAGTACAGACAAAAATTAGGCCTCTACGTGTTGCCACACTGTAGCTCACAGTGTAACTGCCCCCAAACACTTGTTGTAACACACTTTGTGTTAATTGTGCTTTAATCACAGTCCAAGATTTTTTTCCAAAAGCACAATTTACATAAATTCTGTATTCCAATATTTTGAGGTGTGAGTGAGAACAGTCATGCTGCTCGATACATTGCTGCTGTGAAGTTTTCTGATGACACCATTAAATGATATGTGTTTGCTCCCCCAAGTTATATGCTGCTGCTGCTGCTAGCTGGTGCTGGGCTGTGTGAGTCTTGAAAGCAACCATCAAGATGCATTTTAGTGCCCAGAAAATGAAAGTGAATTTCCATGGCAGGAAAAATTCTCATGACACGTAGAAATGAGATGTGTTTCCAGGAATCGTACGTGCTGCTGCTGTGCTGTATGAGTCTCCACAGCACCTGTCAAGATGCACTTTATTACCCGGAAAATAAAAGTGAATACTCATGGCTGGAAAAATTCTCATGACGCCCAGAAATGAGATGTGCTCCCAGAAATCTTGTATGCTGCTGTTCCTACTAGCTCATGCTGTGCTGTGCTGTGCTGTGCTGTATGAGTCTCCACAGCAGCTGTTAAGATACACTTTACTGCCTAGAAAATAAAAGTGAGTTTCCATGGCTACAGAATATCCATAGTAGTCATGTGTCATCCAGACCTGGAACTTCTACATAAGATTATTAAGGACCTCCACCCAATATTTAGTGAAGTGAGACCCTAAATTGTATTTTTTTAAGAACTACCACTATCTTTTATACAACCACCTAATTTAGCCAACCAGATTATTAGGAGCAAATCAGGGCCAGAACAGCATACCATGACACTAAATGGCACACGACCCTGTAATCAACTCAGATGTAAGACTTGTGAGCTCATTTCCACTTCGAATTGTGTGATTACATCACAAAACAGACAATTCAGAATACAGGGGAATTATACATATACTTCAAGGAATGTTGTTTATTTCATTCAATGCAAGAGATGTTTTCACACAGAGTATGTGGGAGAGACAAAGCAACCACTCTGCACTAGAATGAACTCGCACAGACATACTATTAATATGAAGATGACTGAAAAAACTAGTGGGGCACAGGGGCGTCATTTCAGCAAAATCATAGGGGTAGCAAGGTGGGGTGGGCATGATGTGGTGGAGCCACGGTGGGGGTGGGGCCACGGTGTGGGCGGAGCCAGAGAGGGTGGCATTTGTCAATGTGACATAGAGCTAGTTACCAAGTAATTTAAAATAAAAATGGGTATGAATTGGATAGTAAAGTCTGAGTATAAATCTGAAATGGGCCATTACAGATGTTGATTCAACTTAAATAGCTAGTTTTCATCAAATTATGGAATCATCAGTATAGTGAAAGTCCCATTCCTCAACTGTACAAATATTAAACAATATTAATGCATAGCTAGCCCTTATTACCCATTGAAATCAAACAGATTACAACCTTGTAATCCCACTGTTGTGATGTCAGAACCTTATAAACCTATCTCTATGTCATAGCAGTGGGTTTACAAAATGGAATGCCAGTGTTATTCAGTATTCTACATACCTAGAATGTGATGGTTAGTCTCAGTACAGTATTCAAATAACATTCCAATTGTCACAGTTTATTGTCTAGCAATCACTATGTCTGATAGAGACTTTAGCTCTGGTGCTATTTTGGCCCACTGTCATTCAGTCCGTGTATCCTAATAAATTGTTTTCCTAAACAATCATGTGGGTGTAGTGCAGATCCATTAATAAGGTAAGGCTAAATTACTTATGTTGGGGGGGGGGACTTCTCATGTCGAGTCCCATACACTATAAATGACAATGCATGATGTACAGGTGATAACCAGGGTGTAATCCTCTCTCGTGGTTGCTAGGGCAATTGTAAACCTCTCAAGCTGTGCATTCTAGGTTTACTGATGCCCTAGACACCACCTAAGTGATTATACCATGGTTATCACCTGTACATCAGGCATTATCCTCTGTATATTACCATACTGTTTCCAAAAAAAATATTACCATACTGTTCATGTCAAATGACTGGTACTATACAAGCTAAGGCACACATTGCTAAAAAAAAGAGCGTCTCTAAACCAATACCTTACAGTACATAAAAACACACATCAAACATGAGAGAAATAATACTGTTATGAAAGCATACTCTGAACCTTGAACCATGGGGAGAACTTTACTTCTTCTCTGTTGAAACAAGAGCTTAGTAAAAGAAATGACACAATGAAACTTGTAAAAGACGTAATAAAAGGAAAATGAACTGATGAAAAAAAAAAAAAAAATCACACAAAAACCTGTAAAGAAAAGATAAAAGGAAAAACAATTAAAACTCACCGACCAAAAACCTGTAAAGAAAAAATAAAAAGAAAAGAAAAGATCCTAGTAAAATTGTACAAAAAAACTGTAAGAAAACTGTAATAAAAGGAAAAGAACTGAGTCCCAGGGTTACACAAAAGAAAGTCTTCCAGACTTCCAATTACTGCAGCAAAGCAAATGAAAGTACTCTAACCTCCACACCAAGGCTACTACTCCTCTTACAATAATTTAAAAGAGCATAAACTCCTCCCAAACACCCATGAAAGTGGTAAAGCAAAGGAAATAGGAGTGTTATTACCTGCCTGGAGGCTGGAGACACTGCTGGCACACTGGAGATTGGGATGGTAGGTGACTGCTGGCACACTAGACTGCTGACTAGTCAGGGACACTGCTGGCAAACTGGACTGGTAGCTGACTGGAGACAAAACTGGCAAACTGTCTCTGGACTGGTAGCTAAGCTGACTGGAGACACTGGCTGCTGGTACACTGGACTGCTGGCTGACTGGTGACACTGCTGGCACACGGATATCTGACTGCAGACTCTGCTAGCACAATGAATTGCTGGCTGACTGGACTGGTATCTGAGTTGAGACTGCTGGCACACTGCTGGCTGATTGGAGACACTGCTAGCACACTGGACTGGTATCTGACTGGAGAAAATGCTGGCTGACTGGAGGCACAAGTTGCAAATGGGACTCGTTACTGAGCTGACTGGGACAGAACTGGCACACTGACTGCTGGCTGACTGGAGACACTACTGGCAGATGGGACTGCTGGTTGGCTGACTGGTGGCAACACTGCTGGCATACTGGACTGGTTGCTGACTGGAGGCACAAGTTGCAAACGGGACTCGTTGCTGAGCTGACTGGGACAGAACTGGCACACTGACTGCTGGCTGACTGGAGACACTACTGGCAGATGGGACTGCTGGTTCGCTGACTGGTGGCAACACTGCTGGCATACTGGACTGGTTGCTGACTGAGGCACAAGTTGCAAACGGACTCGTTGCTGAGCTGACTGGGACAGAACTGGCACACTGACTGCTGGCTGACTGGAGACACTACTGGCAGATGGGACTGCTGGTTGGCTGACTGGTGGTAACACTGCTGGCATACTGGACTGGTTGCTGACTGAGGCACAAGTTGCAAACGGACTCGCTGCTGAGCTGACTGGGACAGAACTGGCACACTGACTGCTGGCTGACTGAGACACTATTGGCAGATGGGACTGCTGGTTGGCTGACTGGTGGCAACACTGCTGGCATACTGGACAGGTTGCTGACTGGAGGCACAAGTTGCAAACGGGACTCGTTGCTGAGCTGACTGGGACAGAACTGGCACACTGACTGCTGGCTGACTGGAGACACTACTGGCAGATGGGACTGCTGGTTGGCTGACTGGTGGCAACACTGCTGGCATACTGGACTGGTTGCTGACTGGAGGCACAAGTTGCAAACGGACTCGTTGCTGAGCTGACTGGACAGAACTGGCACACTGACTGCTGGCTGACTGGAGACACTACTGGCAGATGGGACTGCTGGTTGGCTGACTGGTGGCAACACTGCTGGCATACTGGACTGGTTGCTGACTGGAGACACAAGTTGCAAACGGACTCGTTGCTGAGCTGACTGGGACAGAACTGGCACACTGACTGCTGGCTGACTGGAGACACTACTGGCAGATGGGACTGCTGGTTGGCTGACTGGTGGTAACACTGCTGGCATACTGGACTGGTTGCTGACTGGAGGCACAAGTTGCAAACGGGACTCGTGCTGCAGACTGGAACAGAACTGGCACACTGACTGCTGGTTGACTGGAGACACTACTGGCAGATGGGACTGCTGGTTGGCTGACTGGTGGCAACACTGCTGGCATACTGGACTGGTTGCTGACTGGAGGCACAAGTTGCAAACGGGACTCGTTGCTGAGCTGACTGGGACAGAACTGGCACACTGACTGCTGGCTGACTGGAGACACTACTGGCAGATGGGACTGCTGGTTGGCTGACTGGTGGCAACACTGCTGGCATACTGGACTGGTTGCTGACTGGAGGCACAAGTTGCAAACGGGACTCGTTGCTGAGCTGACTGGGACAGAACTGGCACACACAGGACTGGTGGCTGACTGGAGACACTGGCAGCACACATGACTGATGGCTGACTGTAGATAGTAAAGTTACTTCAGTAATGGGTATCTTCTTGAACGCATCTGAGCAAATCTGTCTCATTGCTACTGACAGGTCTAGCTGCTTCACCTCCAGTGGCTCACATGCCATCATCATTAAGTCACTGAGTCGTCTGTCACCACAACTGTTTCTTAAGTAAGTTTTCACTCTTTTCATGCATGAGAAGAAACGTTCATTTGAAGCTGTGGTCACAGGAGTGCCAGCACCAGGTTCAAAATTTCAGGACTTCTGAAAATGCATTACAAAGGCATTGCAACTGTTGTCTGACACAATGAATACTTTGCATATTTTTGTTCTGTAGGTATGCCTTTGCTGATTCCAGCTGTGACTCTAACACAATTATGTCTATATTTGCTCCTGGGTAAGATTCTGCTAGGACCTTTAAAACAGAGTAATTCAGAAAACTGTCATCCTTTGGGTTGAGAGCAGCAACAGCTTTTAAGAGGTCCACATTACTTGTGAAGCGTGAATCAAGTTCAGTAACAAACCTGTCAATGCAGGCCAGGTATATTTCCTGTTTAAGCCTATCACTGTTAGATCTTGCAGAAATGTCCTGAATTTCTATATTTGCAATCCGCTTCCCAAAGTGGATGAAACAAAAAATTCTGTCAGCTTCGCTCAACTGATGTTTCTTGAGTGGCCTTCCTGTGTGCTGAGTGGCTTCTACATCATAATCAATGCCACAGTGATCAGCGGCTTGTTGTGCCTCCTTGTAAATCTTCTGCCACTGTGAATCATTACGTGAGACAAGAGCTCACTTTTCAAGACTGGACAAGATTACAAGCACTTGGCAAATCCAGATCTTTTCTCTGAAGTTCCTCAGACACCGATTGTATCTTCCTTAAAATTGTTTCTAGGCTGTACAGTGTTACTACAAAGGTGAAGTTCTGAATTTTAAACAGATGACCTTTTGCTTCACTACTTGCCTCTTTGTCAGTGTTTTGTGACTGAATAGCATGAAGTGTTATAATAATGGACTCTAGACGCAACTGAAATTTCTTGACACAGTTGTACCAGTAAAACCACCGCTGTACCCACAGTCGCTCCAGTTCCAGAACTTGCAGACCTTCTTCTTTCTGAGCTTTAACAAACAACTCATGTCTTGGTGAACTCTGAGAAATAAATACATATACAGCCTGTAAGATGCTGAAAATTCTTTCACTTCTGATATATTATTGATTGTTTGCACCAAGACAAGATTCAGTCTGTGTGCATGACAATGAATATAAACAGCGAGGAGCAATCTCTCTTATTCTTGCTTATGCGCCACTGAAGCACCCACTCATCACAGAGGCTCCATCATAGCACTGTGCTACACAGTGCTTCCACTGCAGTCCAGCCTGACATACTGCCTGATTGATTGCACCAGCCAAACTACCGCATCCAGTTTATCCATGTGGTAGCAGCCAAGTGGTTTTTCACAGATATTACCATCTCCCAACAAAACGGATTACAAAGCTGAGCTGCTCTTTGCGTGATACATCCTTAGTTTCATCGACTAAAACAGAGAAATATTTTGTGACTTTACTTACAATTTTCTCGTATTAATGTTGCAACTATGTTAATCAAATCATTTTGATACTCTGGAGAGGTATAATGACCGTATCTCCTAGACATTTTTTCTTTTAATTTTGAGTCATGTGCAGATAATGTTTCCAGAAACTCAATAAAATTGCCTTTGTTATCGGAATTTGTCGACTCATCGCCACCTCTGAAGGCAAGACCTTGCCGTCCTAGGTAACACACTGCATGTAGTAGTAATTCAACATGGCGTCTGTTTTCTTCAATTTCAATGTCCCTATTTTTTTCAAGCCGTCTCACAACTGACTGGTGTCCTGATGAAGACTGTATACGGTTAAATTCACACCATGCTACAACAGATGCTTTGTGTTTCTCAGACTCGCTGTGCTTTCTGAAGGCACGACCAATTTTTTCCCATTTACAAAAACCAATATCGACAAAAGGAACGTTTCCACGTTCACGACCTCCACCTCCAGGTGCAGTCACAGTGCTAGTAAAATGCCTGCATGCAAAACAGTATACAGCATCTCTGTACTGAATATTCTACCCACTTATGAGTTTTGTAATCACCATTAAATTTACGTGATTTTGTCACAGGAAAACACACTCGGCTGAACTGGAGCTTGGTAAGGACTAGCAGATATGTCACTGGCACAGTATCGTGATCAACACACTCACCCATTGAAAATGAGTGGCCTTCACTAGATGGCAATGACGTGCTTTCACATGCATCGGAGGATGTGCTTTCACATGCATCAGAGGGTGAGGGCGAAGCAACAAGTAATGGGCCTGTAGCAGCAGAACTAGGCTCTGAAACTATACTACTACTATCAGATTCATGCATGCCAGCTGACAGAACACTATCTTCAGGTCTTGATTTCTTCACTGTATGTTCAGCATGTGCAGTATCTGCTGTAATTCTTTTCTTAGCAAATAACTGAAGCACCGATGGTTGCTTTGGATCACTGGTTGCCTTCTTCTTAGACAGAGACATTTCAGTAATACTTATTTAGCAGCCAACTTCAAAGAAATTTCAATCAGTAAAGGCTACTAAAGAAGAAATTTAGCAATGTACAGCCTGCCAGCAGCTATGCCCAGTGATTAGCAAATCAGATATCAGTTTGAAACCCTGAAAAACAGCTATGAATTCAAATGTGCACACAGTCTAAAGAAATCACCAGTATGAGTGAGAAATCTGCAAACAGTGATGACATCAGGAATTAAAACTAACATATGGGTGAAATTTTACATTTAACTGTACCTATGAACCTAAAAAGGTCTATTATAATTCTGAATTTTAAAATAATCTTATGAATGCAAGGACTAAAAACATTTCTGTAATGAAACAAAAGTGGGATGCATACAAGTGTTGTAAATCTGTCAAAAAATGTTACTTTTGAATCACCAGTTATGTTATGATTTGAAGCACTATTCTTTGGCATGTGGAGTATGTACAAATGTTGGGTGAGTACTGAGTGCATAAAAAAATTTCTGAGGTATTTCCTCAAAATGAGGACAGGTGAGTAAAATAAGCTGGTACAGACCTTATCTGGAGCCCTGGCACACGTCTTTAAGCTGCTTTAAGTCTCTTAAAACCTTAATGTTTCCAATTGCCCTTGGTAGATTAATTGTGACCAGTTTGAAGTACTTATTGTAACCAGTGGAGAAGGGGTTATGTTTAAAGATGTTGATGTAAGATGGTATCGGACTGGTCTGTGTGGTTTGTTTTGACTTTCGAGTCCTTGTCAACTGTACAATACCTTCAACCTCAGATGTTTTAAATAAAATATGTATTTATATTTATGCAATAGGTGAGTGGTCAAACCATTGATAAATGCATATATTCTCACCACTGTGTAATAGATCTGCAGAGCCACTGAATAAATACATTTATCTATAGTCATGATGTCACAGATGGCATTTTTACCCCACAGTCGTGACCTACGGCTCCAGATAAGGTGTGTGATCCTTTTACACTCACCTCATTTTAGGAACTACGCTTCAGAAAGTTTTTAAATGAGTACCTGTACTCACCCAACATTTGTAAATACTCCTCCACACGCCAAAGAATAGTGCTTCATAACATAACATAACATAACATAACTGGTGATTCAAAAGTAACATTTTTTGCCAGATTTACACTTGTATGCATCCCACTTTGTTTTACTCACTACGTTTTAAACTGGTGAGTAAATTGACAAGCAATATTTGGAGTATTGTTGGCACCTGAAATTTTATCTAGAAAAAAAAACTGCATTTTTAATAAATTTAGTCCTCAGTCCACTCTATCAAGACATTTCTACACATCAGTGTCTTATTAATAAATGGTCAGCACAGAGTGGTTACAAACTACCAGCATCCAATTTGTTTGAACACAGCTCAAAAACTGTAGTTTGTTTGGACCCACTGGGTTTAAATAAGTGCTTTCATGTTATAACGTTGCTGCCACTTTCAGCACACAGGACTCAGGAGATTGAGAGAGCACACAGAAAAACAGTGAGAGACCACTAAGCAGAGGAAGTTAACTACTCGCTCAGGGTCACACAGCAAGTGTCAGTTCCAGGATTCAAACCAGGTCTCAGGATCACATTTCTGTGCTCTAACCACTGGGCCACTGACTGTCTCCCAGTAAGTCATAATGCATCAGTTTCTCAACCTCTTTACCAGTGAGATTTTTCTTCTTTAGTGGGTATTTTTTTTTTTTGGGGGCACCAATGCCTGCCTGCCTACAGCATCACCTGAAGAAATTTCATTTTCAGAATATAGTTCAGGTAATGTGATAAGTGTACATGAAGCACCATTAAGCTAATTCCTCAGTTTTATTAAATAAAATTATAACAATGGTCTGAGAAATTAAGCTTTCTGATTGCTGTAAACTTTCTAACAGCCTTATATTAATCTTTTATTATACAATAGGCACAAAAAATTCACAGTCCTGCATTTTGATTGGCTGGCTGGCACCTTTCAGCGTTGTAAATCCTCCAGTGTACCCACTGGAAAAGGTGCCAACCTCCAGTCAGCTGCAGCAGGAACCCTCTAAAAAAATCACTCCGACTGCCACAATCCAAACAAGATGCACGAAAAAACAACAATAAACTGCAAATCTTAATGCTCACAGCCTCACAGTAAAAAAAAGAAGAAACACAAACCCCCCACACACACACACACACACAATTCAGTGCTGAGCTCGACAAATGAGATAAAGAAAATAGTGGGGCAGAAGACGCAACTAATTTAACTCTGCCTAGCAACAAGGAACTATTTGCTTTGGTGGAGCAATAAAATAACAAAAATGATGATTAAAAGAAACAAAAAAAGTATTTCTATATTTTTAGTCAACCCAAAAATGTAAGTCAATGCATAATAGCATATACCCTCCAGGGGTGGGTATACCAGTGGATTACCTCTTCTGGTGTGGTTAAGTCACTCGGCTCACCCTCGATCTGAACCACACCAGCTGTACAACTCAATCCACCAGTATACCCACACCCTGGAGGGGAATATTGCTGTTACTACGATGTGGTAAATCGAATGAGCCAAATCTTGCAACCTGATTGGTTGGCTGGTACCTTTCCCAGTGTGGTAAATCCTCCAGTGTACCCACTGGGAAAAGTACCAACCAATCTTATATCATGCCAATCCGTCGCTTCATTTTGATAGAAACCATTTGTCCTGTCGCCGCTTAGCTAAAACACCGTGGTAAATATTACAAAAAATTGCATCTTCCTTCCAACCGCATAAAACTTCAGTTACTTACAACATATCTAAAAATTAAATAAACTACATTTGCCGTCGTATAATATAAGTTTATCCCACCAGGGTGAGGGTATACTGGAGGACAGCCGACTGGTGTGGTTCGGTCACGAGGCTTAGCACTAGCTGTGGTAAATCCTCCAGTATGCCCACACTGGAGGGATAAATTGCCAATTAACATACTTGGCAACTTCACCCACATATTTTAACAAGGTTTAACACTGTTTAAAAAACAGTTTTATTATAACAACAATAAGACACCAGGGGTTATCGCTCTCTGGGGCATGTGGCACTTGGCAATGCCTCATGCCACATTATCGCGCCTAGAGGGTGATTAACAGACCGATAACATAACCCCGTCATGCCTTATTGGTTAAGTGTTGAACGGGCTGTGCTCAGTACAACAAAAGGCTTCTCTCACTTGTCCAAACACAGCTGCTAACATCTGAAAGCATCATGACATCATGGGACTTTTTGTGAAGCAGTGTACAGTTACAAATAAAAGGGTAATTGTGTCTGCATTCCTTTTCACAGTGACAATTACACTGAGAGTAAGCTGTTGCACTGCTGCTGCAAATGTTCAGAGCCCAGCTCAGCAGACACTACACACACACACACACACACACACACACACACACACACACCTAAAGCTTAGTTGTCCTGCTTGCTCATTTGTTATCATTTAGGCAGATTTAGCTGAAGCAGGAAAACTGACTGTTGTCCCCGTGGTTAGAGAAGAGCACAAAAAAACTTCAGGTTCAAATCCCACTACAACTCGACACATCTAGCTTGGAGTGAACCCTTGAGCAGGTCAATTGGTCTCCTTATGCTTTAAATCTCTCCCAGATGTAAACTGGGCAGAAAGGAGTAGGGACGTAAATGTTAAGATGTTTCATTATGGACTACTATCCTGGAGCCATGGGTGTAGGCAGAGACATCCAAGTACACCATGGTGTACAGTATTGAAGGGGCAGTATATAGGCCCTGAACAGCTTCCCTAGTCCATGGACACAACACAGAACTAGCAGAACCTCTCTGTATGTTTATATGTCAGCACCAGAAGGATTGGCCACTGCTTGTCTTTGCAGCCCTGGGACTATACAGCTTTAGGGTCTGGGTTGGTATATTGGCTTCCAAGGAACAATGCATGACATCTGCATATACCCATGCATGGTGGGGGGGCAGCAACCAGTAACAGGAGTACAAATGTCGTATTGATTGTGCGTTGTGCCATACAGGGACACACACACAGTCCTGATGACGGTGTGCGTACATATGTATATAGTGTATGGTGGAACATCGTTCTCACTGAAATCCATCGTTGTCAAACCTTGTAGTCACACACTAGTGAGGGTTTGCAGTGCAGCAGAACAATTTTCTACTGCACTGTGAACGTCACACTGTGTCCTCGAGCAACATTTGACAGTTAGGGCTAAGGGCTCACTCCATAGACAGGACACATAGCGAAGCAGTAATGTTGGCGGCAGTACTAATGTTTAGCGATAAAAGCGTTCAAAATGTAAAGTTCTTTTTTCCTTCTAGTAACACAGTAAAACTGTTTTGAAACGAGAAACATGCTGTAATGATTTTTCACAAAAAGCGACGTTCCACCACACACTGTAAACAAAGGTGCATGGGGAACGGTTGACAACCAGGCACCTTTCACCTCGCTGGCACTCCCGAGGTAATCCGTCGTCACAGTGCCAACTCTGGGAAAGAATAGCCTAAGCTGTCAACTGTTCCCCATGCACTATCATACATATTGTCTGGCTACACCTACCCTGCCTGGAGCAATATACTGTACCACTAAGAAGGTTCAGGTTGAGTGGGCCCCACATCATTCCACAGCTCAGTCCGAACAAACACAAGTGAAAAAAATGTCCTAGCCTGCTACTTACCTTACCACCTTTGCTGGGCGATGCTGGCTGGCTGTGCTGACGGATGCTCTCAACTCCTCTGCTACTGTAGCTTCTCCCCCCCTCCTCGCTGCTCCGTGGCTCCACTCCAGCTCAACAGAAGAAAACTGCTGGCCTGCTCCTCCGCTGTCTCACCTCACCTGCCAGATGCCTAACCTCCAGCACCCTCCCAGCTGTGCAAGTGTGGTGATCAGGTCAGTGGGCAAGGGCAAAGGATGGGGACTCAGGACCGTCAGGCCTCAACAATAAGAGAGGACAAAGTCACGCACAGTACTTATGAGGAAGGCACCTCTTTTTAAAGTACCTTACCCTTCATCCAGTCTGACTGCCTCCTCGCAGAGTGCTCCAATCACGCCTGCCTGGCCGCGTGACCCCACTCACCCATTTTCTCTCTTCTCCCAGTAGACCCTCAGCGCCACCCCTGCAGCTGCAGCACTGGAGTGCCTGGTGGTCAGGTCTCCTCCCGACTAGCTGACTGACTCTGACTCCAGTCCTACTCCCAACCCAGTCCTGACCAGTCACCTCACCTGTCCTGGACAAACGGGGCTTCTCCAGTCTCCAGGTAGACACAGACACACTGTTGCCGACTCTAAGCACAACCAGTCTGGTGTGAGTGTGTCCCAGTCCCGACTTGCTTGCACTGTGCAGTTGTTGTCCGCCCGCCGACAGTACTTGCCTGCCCCAGCTACCACAGCCCCTGCGCTCTGCCAAATGGAGGATTGGATAATCGGATCTTACGCCAGCGGCGCCTGGATCAGCTGCTCCAGCTCTGACTCGCTCTCTCTCGCACGCTGCTTATCCTCCCGCTCGCTCCCTTCTCTCGTCTTCACAGACTACTAGTCTGACTAGTACCCGTGACGCGATACACTTTTACTGCTGGCTGCCTGGCTGCCCTAGGCCAACTGACTCCGTCCACAGTAAAATATCTGTCCGTCCGACTCGACTGCCTACTGCACGAGACCCGCTCAAAATCCCGCCGATCATTCCCCACGCATGCGCGCAACGTACCCCGCCTAAGCCAATCCCATTCCTCTCCAGTGTCCTCTCCCAGCCAATCGCAGCAGCAGCGCCAGCTCCAGCACCAAAGTAAGTGGCACCTGGAAGTTGCAAACAAAGCTGCAGACAGTTGGCGCCATCCGTCTCCCTCCTGATTGCTAGTCTGTAGCTGTGCAGCCTGTGCTGATGCTATTTTATCGTTTATCAGCACAGGACAGCAGCCAGCAGACTGTCGGGCTCCCGACCCTGTCAGAAACGGTGAAACCTGAGCCAGCCCAGCAGGCAGGACGAAGTGCAAGCCCTGTCATGAGGGTCGTCGATATTCTGCAGGGTCGCGATATACCCCCTGGCGACTTTCTAAATGACGCCTCCCCGTGGGCAACACTTTCCTCAGACTGACCAACTCAATCTCACATACGTCAGTAATGGTCTTAAAAGGACATTTCAAATGTACACAACAGAGATGGGCTTCTGAGATCAGACTTATTTTACTTCTCAATATGGTGCAAGATGGCATGAATCTTGATTTGGGGTTTATGCCACGTTATCCTATTTAAGCTTACACAGACCTTTACTTCAAAGGATGGACATATAATAGGACTTCAGCGTGTCTTCGTTTTTCATTTTAATATTTGCAGAGTCCCTTTTAACTGGTTATCAACATATTGGTTTCTCACCAGAGAACTATGTGTGTGTGGGGGGGTACAGTGTGTTTTTTTTTTTTGTGGGGATGGGTGGTTATGTGGGGGTTGGGGCTGTGGTTATACTGAGGTAGGCTTATATTCAGGTACATGACATAATGGTGTTGCAGTGGGTTAGGATTCAGTTCACATACATAGTGAATATTTATTTCCTTCTAATTAGTTATCTTCCTTGGGGGGGCAATTCCATTGGGTTTTTATTTAGATTCCTTAGACTGTAACTGTATACATAGTAGTTTGATTATATACCGTCACATTTTTGAACTCTGAACATATTAGGATGCGTGATCTCATTTACTTGGGGGTCCTTGACATGTTAATTTCCATTGAGTAAATATTGTAGTGATTGGTGTAAATGATGGCGTGTTAGGACTCTTGGCTCACGTACATAATGAATACATATTTCCTTCTAAGCAAATATCTTACCTGGGATGGTGTTCAATTCCATTGTGTTTTTATTCAGATTCCTTAGACTGTATCTGTCCATATAGTAGTTTGATTATATACTGACACATTATTGAACTCTGACCATATCAGGATGCATGGTCTCATTTACCTGGGGGTCCTTGACAGTTTTTTTTTTAATGTGGCACTGATACTGACAATTGATATTATCTTGTATAAAATCCTGTTACAGCACTGAAGGTGAAGGTTTATGGAATATAGTAACTAGTTGAGTGTATAGTTGGGAATATGTCTTCAGATAGGTTTTATACTGTATAAATGAGTGACTCAGTTGCTGACACTAGGTAAACTTTACTTTAAACCCTCTTAATGCCATATATAGAACATTTCTGTTATATAGTTTTTTTGTTTATTTTTAACTTAGAAACATAGAAACGTGATGGCAGAATAGGACCGCCTGGCCCACCCAGTCTGCCCAAGGTGCCTAGCTGACAGTTAGGGCTTTTCCAGCTCCCCCCCCCCCGATACCAGACCCATGTGTCTGTCCCATGCCCTCTTAAAGCCCACTATGGTGGCTTCACCTACCACCACCTCTGGAAGCCTATTCCATTTCTCCACCACCCTTTCTGTGAAAAGTTCTTCCTGATGTTTCCTCGGAACCTGCCCCCCTCTATCTGTAATGCATGCCCCCTGGTCCTCTTCTGCCCCTGTAAGTTAAACAGCATCTCTACCAGCTCACTGGTGATGCCCTTAACATACTTAAAGGTCTCGATCATATCCCCCATCCCTCCTCTGCTCAAGTGAGTACATGCTCAGGTCTCTCAATCTCTCTTCTCTCTTCATATTGCAAGTGACAAAGCCCTATCACCATCTTGGTTGCTCTCCTCTGGACACGCTCCAGCCTATCCATGTCCCTCCTTAGGAACAGCCTCTAGAACTTTACCCCATATTCCAAATGGGATCTAACCAGCTGCTTCTATAGTGGGATGTTGGCCTCCCTCCTCCTGCCAGTGAATCCCCTCCCAATGCAGCCCAACATCCTACCAGCCTTGGCTGCCTCCCTTTCACACTGTTTAGATGGCTTGAGGTCCCCCAGAACAATGACTCCCAGGTCCCTCTCCTCTTTAGTGGCTTCTAGGGCCTGACCCCCCAGACAGTAAGTCTCTCTCCAGTTTTTCCTCCCTAAGTGCATGATTTTGCACTTTTGTATGTTAAAGTCCAGTCTCCATTCCCTAGACCAAACCTCTAACATCTTCAAGTCCCTTTGCATATTCTCTACCCCTCTTGGCTATCCATCCTATTACAGACTTTCATATCATCCACAAAGAGACATACCCTTCCCCTCAGTCCCTCCATTATATCTGCCACAAATATGTTAAAAAGCATTGATCCCAGCACCGACCCCTGGGGAACCCCACTGGTGACATTCCCTCTCCTGAGGTTACCCAATTTACCACTACCCTCTGGCTTCTACCTTTTAGCCAGTTGCACACCCACCCTATCACCCTCCCTCCCTCCCTCCCAGGCCCAGACGACCCAATTTATAAAGTAATCCCCCATGTGGAACTGAATCAGACGTCTTCCAGAAATCAAGATATGCAATGTCCACCAAACTCCCTGATCCATCTCCCTAGTGACCCAGTCAAAGAACTCTATTAAGTTCATTTGACAGGACCTCCCCTTGGGGAAACTATGCCAATTCTTGTCCAGAAGGTAATTTGTTTCTAAGTAGTTCAGAATCCTGCCCTTAAGTAACTTCTTCATAATTTTACCTACTATAGAGGTTAAACTCACAGGCCTATAGTTGCCCACCTCCTCTCTACCCCCCCCCCCCTTTGTGGAGAGGAACCACGTCCATCCTCTTCCAATCTTCTGGGATCTCCACTATCTCCAGGAACCTACTAAAGAGAGCTGCCAGAATATCCCTAAGTTCCCTCAACAATCTAGGGTGCACCCCATTTGGCCCCATGGCTTTATCCACCCTCAATTGCTCCAGCTCTCTCAAGACTGTGCTCTCCTCAAGCAGGCTCATATCAACCCCAATCCCTGCCCCAACCTCAGTACCACTGGCCCTAAACTCTCCCCCCTCCTCTACCAGGAATACTGAGCAGAAATAGTCATTTAGTAACGTGCCTTCTCCCTATCCTCCTCCAGTAAAACCCCTTCATTGTTTCTAAGTCTGGTTATCCCCCTTCCAGTTTTCCTCCTCTCAATGACATATCTAAAATAAGTTTTGTCACCAGTCTTGACTGATTTGGCAATTTCTTCTTCTGCCCAGGCCTTCATCCTCCGCACCTCTCTGTCTGTCTCCTTTTGCCTCCTCTGGTAAGTTTCCCAGTCTTCCCCATTCTGCATTGTCTTGAACCTCCTAAACAGCCTCCTTTTCTCCCTAACCCTATGCGCCACCTACCTGCAGAACCAAAGAGGCTTCCTCTTCCTCCTGGTCTTATTCACCCTCCTGACGCAGAGTTCCATCACTTCAATTATGACCCCTTTCAAGCAATCCCACATGTCCTCCACTCCCATTCTGTTCCCCCTTATTGCCTCACACACATACACCCCCATTTTGCGAAAATCTACCCTTCTGAAATCTAGTACTTTCGCCTTGGATCGAACAATCTCAGCCGATGTCTGTAACATGAACCAGACAGTACTGTGGTCAGTCGAACCAAGGTGTTCCCCCACTGTGACTTCTCCCACCATGTCACCATTTGTCAGGACTTAGTTCAGCAATGCCCCCTCCCTGGTGTGTTCCCTTACCAGCTGCCTGAGGAGGGCTGCCTGCAGACTATCCACTGTAGATTTGCTTCTCTATGATTTGGCTGAGGATGTTGCCCAACTCACATTGGGTAAATTTAGATCCCTCATCAACAGCACCTCACCTTTATTAGCCATTTTCAATATCTCCTCTATCATAATTTCATCTTCTGAGTCCAGTTGCGATGGTATCCTGTAGATCGCTCCTAAATACACTACCTCCCCCTTTCCAATAGGCAAAGCTATCTGGATATAAGAAAATTCAAAACAGAGTCTGCACATGGAGCAAAAGTGCAGGGATAAGGACAAGCAGAAATTCAAAGAAAATCTTGCACTCAAAAAAAATGGAATAAAGGGACTGCTTTATTGAATAATCATGAGGCATAACTGGGAGCCCCTCCCCCCACACACCCCCGTAACTAACATTTCTAACTCTGAGGGGGAGCAGACCTCAAAGTGAGTTAGAAATAGAAGTGTTATGGGGGTAGGACCATTAAAATATATGCCGCCTGCAGCACGGATAGAACCCACACCTACACAGCATGCTGGCCAAGCCACCCTGGTGTAGTCTGCAACACCAGCACGGCAGCTCGGCCCAGCTTCTGATTTTTCCTCCCATTGAATGCAAGGGACAGGGGTAAGGTAGCAAGCCATCACATCTGCTACCTTACCCTTGTCAACGTCCTTCAGGATCCATCATGCCAGGATGCTCACTGTCCAGATACTGAACCTGTCAGGCAATACTGCCCGGGCAGGTCAGTGTTGGGATAGTGAGCCTTGGTACTTCATAAGGGTACCAGCTACCCAAATGGACTCTGCACCTCCTGTCCTACTCTGTATTTCCACTGCACTGATGCCCTCCCTCACATACAATAACTCCTTAACATACAATAATATCACATCTTAACATGTACTTAAGTGAGTACTGAATCCAAAGGTCTTACTTTCATTAAGACTGTATTTATATAACACACTGAGACATTCAGAATGTATGTTAGTGGAGCTTTCTGCTCAAAGGGTTCTTATCTTACTCTGGTGACATTTGACCTTGGAAGGCTTCTCAGCTAAATATAAACTGGTAAAATCTGGTTCCTCTGATTTAAACTTCAGTTATGGTTTAAATGAGTATTTTAAACCAATGAGAATTATTTCTGTCTTTTTATGTATGATCTGGGTGTTAATAGTATGTGATTTTCAAAATAACTGCCATAGGCTTCCAAGGAAAGACTTGGTTGGTCTGAAAGCTTAGGCACTTTGTTCTTTTTGTAACATCAATGTTGGTCCAATAAAAGGTATCAAGCCATTTGCTTCTGAATCTGTTCTTACAAGGGCCAATATGGCAACTAGACTAAATCTGTATGTTTCCATGGTTGGATAATTTCAAATGATACCCTGAAATGAAATGTGTGCCAATAAATCATATCTGCAGCAGCTGGTGCTGTGCTGGTCTCCACAGCAATGGTCAAGATGCACTTTCATGTCTGGAAAATAATGGTGAATTTCAATGGCAAGAAAAATTATCATGATGCCCAGTTATGAGAGGTGCACCCAGAAATCTTATATGTTGCAGTTGCTACTGCTGCTAGCTGGTACTGTGCTGTGTGAGTCTCCACAGCAACTGTCAAGATGCACTTTAGTGCCTGGAAAATAAAAGTGAATTTCCATGGCTGGAAAAATACTCATGATGGCCAGAAATGAGATGTGCTCATGGAAATCTTATAGGTTGCTGCTGGTAATGGGTGCTGTGCAAGTTGCCACAACAACTTTCAAGATACACTTTAGTGCCTGGAAAAAAAAGTGAATTTTCATGGCTGAAAAAATTTTCATGACTCCCACAAATGAGATGTACTCCCAGAAATCTTATATGCTGCTGCTGCTAGCTAGTGCTGTGCTAAGTGAGACTCATCAGCAACTGTCAAGATGCATTTTAGTGCCCAGAAAATAAAAGTGAATTTCCATGGCAGGAAAAATTCTCATGATGGCCAGAAATGAGATGTGCTCCCAGAAATCTTACATGCTGCTGCTGCTGCTAGCTGGTGTTGTGCGGGTCTCCACAGCAACTGTCAAGATACACTGTAATGTCTAGAAAATAAAAGTGAATTTCCATGGCTGGAAAAATTCACATTATGTACAGAAATGAGATGTGCTCCCAGAAATCTTATATGCTGCTGCTGGTGCCAGCTGGTGCTGTGCAGATCTCCACAGCAACTGTTGAGATGCACTTTCATGCTTGGAAAATAATAGTAAATTGACATGGCTGGAAACATTTTCATGATGCTTAGATATGAGATGTGCTCCCAGAACCCTGGTGCTGTGCTGTGCTGTGCTGTGCTGTGTTGTGTGAGTCTCCACAGCAATTGTCAAGATGCTCTTTAGTGCTAGAAAATAAAAGTGAATACTTATGGCTGGAAAAATTCTCTTGACATCCAGAAATGAGATGTGCTCCCAGAAATCTTGTATGCTGCTGCTGTATTTTGTGAATGTAGTCTACAACAACTGGATCTGAATGATGATCTTCAACTCAAGTATGTTTGTTTTATAGTGACCTACCAGCAAAGGTAAGTATGTTTTTTTTTTTACCTTTTTTGTAGTTGTGGGGTTGGGAGGGTATTTGAAACCATTGCATTTCTAACCATCTTTTGTCACTGTTTCTCTCTTTGCAGGTTTTTATCCCTAGGGTGACCGCATTCTGTTGCTGCATGAGTATTGCACAGATATGGTTATTTAATTCTGGAATAATTTGTACCATGGAAGGCATTTTTCCCAATTTTCTTAACAATGATCCATATCTTTATGTCACTGTATAACTGTTGTCTACTCCTATTTCTCTTGTTTTAGGTATTTTTCCGATGCGTTACAAACTGTACAATGAGGCAGCAACCTCAATTGGAGGACCATTATATATCCTTGAAACAGAGGATATGTGGACTTTAATAACACCACATACAGTGGTGGAGAAGCTGGAGGAGGAGGGCTGAACACTGGTCGGCAGGGATGAGCACATAAACCATCTGGTGGAGATTAGAAGATGGCAATGGCTTACTTGCTGCAGGAGGACGAGGAAGTCATCTTGATGGCAAAAATGTATGCACACCTGATGTGAATGCAAGATAGGAATTATTTAGACTGTAGCACACTCCACACTGGGTTACAGTAAACCTGAGAAAGAAAAACAAAATTAAAATAAAAAATAACTTTTTGAAAGGATACCTACCATCACATTGCTGATGGCCTGGTCTGGAAATTGAACAAAGGTGTCTCCAACAAGGGAGGAGGAGGAGGAGGAGGAGAAATTTTGCTTCCTGGATGAGAAGAGAGCAGGACAGGAGGAAACCTGTGAAGATAAGGTAAAATTATGCAGAACTTACTAAACTGGCCACTGGGGTGACTGACCATTTGGACAGTATATATACATCATCCACTACAAGTCGTACAGTACTCTGTGTGTCACCTGTAAAGGAAAAAAAATACATTTATCCTGACTGCCACAATTGTCCAATCCCACTCTTTCCATACCTATCACCTGTGAAGAAAAAAAATCATTTAGCCTGAGCTTGCCACCACTGTGGCTGCATAATAGATGCATTGTCCAACCCTACTCTTTCCAGATTGTTACCTGTGAAGGAAGAAAAGTAATTTAGCCTGACTTGGAAAGGCCACCGTGTCACTGTTTACCTGTGAAAGGAAAAAGTTAACATTAAAACTTAAAAACAGAAAAAAGTAATATCAGATACCATCAAATTAATGGTGGCCATGATGTGTACTGGCACAACAGTGGCACAGTGACAGGTGGAGGAGGAAGAGGCAACTTTAGTCTGTGGCTTGTGGTGTACTGTCTGAAATGAGAGGGAGACAAAAGAAAAGAAATAAACACATTTTAATGCCCTGTGAGTAAGGTAGACAACCCCTCCTGTATAATGATGCACTCACCACCAACACTGAGAAACAATAAAAGTAACTTACCATCGTAGCAGACAGTGGTGATCTTTGCTGGACTTCTGTTCTTGCTGCCTTGATGGGCTGTCTGGCTGAAGGCTTAGCTTAAGGTGTGGCTTGCTGTCTGGCAAGATAGGTGGCAGGCTAGCTGGTGGGATATCTGGTGGGATGGCTTGCAGGCTGGCTAGCAGGATGTCTGGCAGGCTGGTGGGCTGGCTGGTGAAATGGCTGTCAGGCTGGCTGAGAGGATGGCTGGCTGGCTGGCTAATGAAATGGCTGGCAAGCTGGCTGAGAGGATGTCTGGCAGGCTGGCTGGTGAAATGGCTGGCTGGCTGGCTGAGAGGATGGCTGGCTGGCTGACTGGTGAAATGGCTGGCAGACTGGTTGGTGGGATAGCTGGCAGGCTGGTTGGTTGGTAGGATGACTGGCTGACTGACTGATGTAGTATTCAAAGCTTTTTTACTTTGTCTGTGGGCATTACATAGGAGAGG
This sequence comes from Neoceratodus forsteri, assembly GCA_016271365.2. Lineage (NCBI taxonomy): Eukaryota > Metazoa > Chordata > Ceratodontiformes > Ceratodontidae > Neoceratodus > Neoceratodus forsteri. Next base: position 1,555,035,316 of record CM057449.1, on the reverse strand, counting down.
ACAGATGGTGTTAATCAGATAGATGTATAGAAGAACAGCACAACTTGGGAAAAAATATTCACAGCAAAACAAAACTGAATCATAAAGAAAAGGATTCAGTTGATAAGGAGGAAAGGAGGGATCTAACACTTTTCAGTTTATGTACTTCAATCAACATCAAGGAAGCAGTGCTCACAGTCTTCCAGACTGGAGTTGTCCCCATACTGGAATTCTTTCTCCATTACTGCATCATCCATCTCGGTGGAAGGCAATTTGCCAATGCCAATACCACAAGGCTGTTTTGGTTCTTCTTCATCACCACTGCCAACGTCATGTGGTATGAATGCAGACGTAACTGTGTGATGTGGAATGTGCCTTGCATTCATTTTAATAAATGTCAGCATGCCAACATTTCTAGGGACAGATTTGCATGCCCGTCCACACAATGGCTCCCGACAAATTGAATACACTATACACACTGACACTTGAGGGAGGACAGTTCAGATATTTGACTGTTATGGAGGTTAGTGCTGACCAGTCAATGGATTTGCTACTCTAGTACAGCAGTGGCTCTTACTATATGTTAAGGTACCTGATGTCTACCAAATATGCATGCACCATGCATTTCACTGCATTCAATCCTGCTGACTCATCAGCCTCCTTCTCCTCCTTGTCTTCTACTTCTGCAATTCTCACTTGGCACAAAGCATGTTAAAGTGGATTTATTGTCATTTTTTTTTTTTTTTTAATAAAGGTGTTTGTCATTTTCATTTCATTTCATTTCACCTTTTAATTTTAACCAGGAAGTGAACTGGGCACAGCCCTTTTTCAGTCGTACCTGACATACAACAATCAAACAAATCAAACAGCAGTCCTCTGGAGCCAGACTGGGTGGCTACACAGCCATGTCTCGGGACACCTCAGACCATCCCTAACTTTCCACCACACCCTGGGGGGCCACTTCCCCCATGGATTCTCCCACATGGTGGGGCCAATGGGGGAGGGCCATCCTGCCCCCAAAGCACTTAATCCAGAAAGGCCTTAACAGCTTGGAGTGGAAGGGTGGGTCCAGATGTCTAGGGGAGGCTTCATGGAGTCCATTCTGTTCAGTTTTCTGCTGCTTTTTCTCCCACTAACCCTCCTGAAGCCACAGCAAGCTCAGAGGACACATGTACATGGAGGCATGCATGTGTTCTGGAACCATGACTCCCTCCACCCACCAACCTGCATCTGTCTTTCATGCAACAGCCCTGCCACCAGGCCTCCACCTGGTGCCCAGAGCCAAGAAGGCCCACCACCCCAATCCGAGAGAGGAGAGCTGCCATGATCCTCTCTTCCAGCCCCCGCCCCTGCCAATCAAGCTTGTTCCCAAATTCGGGTTGCCAGCATGGCAAGAGGTAAGGTGCTAACAGTGCCTCAGCCCTCTGTATCACAGGGCCAGCTTTTGTCATTTTTTTTGTTATCAGGCCTGTCTTTTCAGCCCATTTAACTGAGGTATAGCAAGACCCATTCTGTGATCACTTTCATGTTGTGCCTTAGGTTAGTTACAGTAGTTAGTTAGTTATTGAAAACTTTGGAGATTACCTTTGAGCACAAGTGCTCATTTACAAAGGTTCCACATCAAATATGTAGTCACAATAAAACATTTTAAGTAAAATAAGCAGTTCCAGAGGAAATGCAGTCAAGTCAGGCTCAAAGCACTTAAGGGAGGACAACTACTTACAGTTTTGAGAAAAAATCCATACAGATCACTGTATAAAAAGTCACAAATTATGTACAGAGAGAAACCAAATAAAACTGTTTAATGGCTACAATTGCCTTACTTAACTATGACAGTAGCATCTCTGCCCCATGTCTCATCTTATTAGCTGATTGGTTAGATTTTGTAGCTGATCATGATCACCTTCAAGTATCGATGACAGGCCCCATTTATATCATGGGTACAGCATGGTCACAATACCAAAATCTGCAGACTGAAGAATGCTGGAAATATGGGTATTGCAGTCAAATACATGCAGCATGTGTTCCATTAAGGCGCAGCTTCCCCTATCACCACCTGCCCCTAACACCTGCTGGATATTTAACTGTGTTTGACTCAGCATGCTTAGAAGTAGGACCTGCCTGTATGGCATGTTAAAACAGCCTTAGAATCATGATCAGGCTATCAGTTAGTCTCAATTGATCTGTTGTCAGAAACATTGTTACTCTGGATCTGTCACAGCTTGTATGCAACAACAGATGTTCGGAGATGGCTTTGTAATGCTCATACAAGCACTCGATTATGTAGAGTGTTGAGTTCCATCTGGTGACAACTTCCAGCTTCAGAGCGTGCTGAGGCAGCTTGTTCTGGATCTGAATGTGCCACAGATGGTAACAAGCCTTTCCAGAATGATCAAAGTGGGCACACATGTGGCAGGCCACAGTCAACATCGACTTGATTTAAGGATATGACTGAAACTCCTGCACTACTAGATTAAGATAGTGTGGAATGTATGGAACCCTGAGAAATCCACCATCATTAATGCATTTATCCAAATTTGATCCATTATTGCTTGCAGCGAAACCCAGTTTTCAGGGAATGCGGTTGCAACCACTTGTCAGTCACAGTCAGGAGCAGTTCTAATGTTTTTTGACCTCTGTGTGATCCACTTACACTCTTCACTGTCAGCGTGACATGCTGGTGAATACCCAGAATATCACTACCACTGCAGTTGGGCTTTGTGCAATTTTATTTCCATTCCAGTATCAAATACCACCCCAAGTGCCTGTGCACAATAGGCTGTAATATACAGATAAGAGCTATCAGCTGTTTGACCACCGGTCCACATATCTATATTAAGATGTACTGTATGTATGGTGATTTTGAATGCTGCAGGGCAGTATTACTGTGGATACCACAGTCCTATAAAGTACAGGAATGACACGGGTGAGGAAATGGGTTTGTGATGGAATCTGCCATTTCGACAGGCATAAGCCATCAACCTTCAGAATCCCACATTCTCCACAAAAGAGAATGGCAATAGATCAATTGCCACCATTTCAGCAGTTGCTCCATTCTGTTCCCAGGCAATGGCATGATTGGATGGGTATTTGGTATGATGCTCAAACATTTTATGCAGTGTAGACTGCACCTTCCAGAGTGCTGGGATACCAAACAACTGGACTCTGTGGACTGGTGGCATGGCTGGTGGGACAGCATTTGACTCTGGGGGGGGAATCACAGATGCTGGATCTATGATGGTTGGTTGACAATTTCATTGTCGACTGATGTTACAGCAACTCCTTTATGTTGACCGTATTTGTGGCTGGCATAAAGGGAGTCACATCTAACTGTGTGTTCTGGGCTCTGCACCCCACACACCCCCTGCTACTTAAATAATCAACTCTGAGTCAGAGTTGTTTCAAGGATGGGGTGCAATAGCCCCAGAAAGCAGTGTCAGGGTCCCATGCTGACACTACAGTGACCTGGTGATGTTGTCGCTGTAGTGTCGTTCACAGTAAAGTTGTCAAGGAAGCGTTGGTAAATGATAGAGTCTGAAGGAATGAATTACATGATTATTTGTGTTTTATGGACTGGAGTTGATGTTCTTTAGTGACTCTGGCTGCTAGTACTCATAAAAAAACACTGCTAATATGGCCACTACTAGGCAATCCCATTGACTCCTCCTCCTCATCTTTGTAGTAGTCCTCCGTGGTCACTTCTGACTCCACCAGGACCACCCCCTTCCTTTTTAGCCTTACAATACCACCCCTTACCTTCCTCTTTTCACTTACACATTTTAAAAATGTCTTGTCCCCTTTCATTACCTCCTGGGCTATTCTCTCTTCAGTTTGCACCTTTGCACTCCTTACTGCTTTTTCTGCTTCCCTCTGTTTCCCCATATACATCTCCCTATCCTCCTCCTTTTTTGTCTCCTTATGCCTTCTCAATGTTACCCTTTTAGCTTTTACCTTTTCAGCCACCTCTTTCGAGAACCATAATGGTCTCTTTTTCTTCTTGCTTTTGCACACTTGTTTGATGCAGAGGTTTGTTGCCTTTACTATGCTCCCTTTTATCTTCGCCCACTGTTCCACCACTTCACCCAGGTCAGCCACCCCAGCTAGATCAACCCTGAGACATTTACCAGTCTTTTTAAAATCTGCCCAGCTAAAATCCATGACTCTTTGATTCTGCAGCCATCCTTAAATTGAACCATACCATATGGTGATCACTGGTCCCCAAGTGGCCTCCCATGTTGACGTCTGCAACACTGTCCCTGTTAGTAAGTACCAGGTCCAGTATTGCCCCATCATGAGTGGGTTCACTGACTAGTTGCCTGAGGAGTGCCCCCTGCAGAGAGTCCAGGATGACTCTGCTTCTAGCTGATGCCACTGCTGGGAGCTCCAATCTACATCAGGCAGGCTGAAGTCCCCCATCAGCATCACCTCCCCTTTTCTGCCATCTTGCCAATGGCTTCCACAAGTACCTTATCTAATTCCTCCCTCTGTGTTGGAGGTCTGTAGATCACTCCAGTGTCAATAATGGCTCCATTCCCTATATCCAGGGTGACCCACAGTACTTCTGCCTCCTTCTGTATTCCCTGTATCACCATAGCTTGTATGCTTTCCCTCACCTAAAGCACCACACCTCCTCCTTTCCTTCCCACCTGGTCCTTCCTGAACAGAGTATAGCCTGGTATGGCTAGCCAGGTCATTAGTCTCCAGATGGACAATGACATCCAGCTCTCCATCCTGTCCCTGCTGCCCCAGTGATCTGCAGGATTTGCTTCCCATCCCCCTGGGCCATGGCACCAGGGAAGGAACTAACATACCTCTTCCCCCTTTCCTATTCCCAAATCTATACCCCTCACAATTGAGGCCCCCACCAGAAGAAGTTGCTTCCTTCTCCTCTGGGGTCCTCTACCACCCTCCTTGGGGTCTCCACTGCAGAGGACTGCCCCACATTCCCCTTGGTCACTACCGTGGATCCTTCCTCCTGGAAGTCTCTCCCCCCCCACCCAGAGCAGCACAGGAATTTTGTAGTGGTGCTGGTTAAGGAATGTACCTCTGTTCCACCACTCCCGCCCTTCCAGACCCCACTGTAGTCCAGACATTCCTCCTCATTGGCATCTGTTAAAGTAATGGTGATAGATTTGGTGGCCTCTGGGTGGGGAGAGAGGTCCCCTGAATCCTAGTCACTACCAGCATTCTCGACCTCTATTCTCCCTGTGTCACCTGAAGATACTTTTGTACCATTAGCCCTGATAGGGTGTTTCTAGTTTCCCCTTTTTTGTTTATTTATATTGATGCTCCCACATGCCTTGTTTAAATCTTTACATGCTCCTAATCTAGATAGGCATTGCTCCTATTCCCAGTTTTGGTCTACCTTTGACCTTCCACCCTTCCCACCAGTGAGTATTACACAGAAGTGAAAATGCTCCTTGCCCTGGTTGACCAGCAGAGTCTCCTGCTTCTCCACTTCCTCCTACTGGTGCCTGCTGACACCTACAATGCCAGTCACCTGTTTCACTCCTTCGCTGTTTCACTCGCTCGCTGGGACATGATGAAAATGGCTGTTTTTATTCAGAACTTTTTCACAGTGGAGACACCCTGGACCTTAAGTTTGTCAATATGGCACTTGGGGACATACTAAGCCCCCTGACCACCATCATCAACCTATACCTCCACCACGCTCAGTTCCCCCAGCTCTGGAAGTTGGCTTCTGTAACACCAGCTCAGAAAAGTGGAGACCTGGCACTACAGAACAACTACAGACCGATGTCTATACTCCCGCCACTCTCCAAAGTGGATCAGCTTGTGGAATACTCCTATGTCCAGAACAACATGGGTTCTGAGCAGGACACAGCACAATCATGGCCCTGTTGGAATTCACTGGTTCTATCCACCAAGCCCTGGATCAAGGGCAGATAGTGGGGGCTACCTTCATCGACCTATCAAAAGCTTTTGATATGGTTCACCACACACTCCTCCTTGAACAGCTAGCCAACACTGGTCTGTCTTCTGATACAATTCTATGGTTTAACAGCTATCTCAGCAATCGCTCACAGTGGGTCAAGATTGGGGACATTGTCTCAGATAGCAAACCTATCAACAGGCGCGCATTCAGCAAAATCATAGGGTAGCAAGGTGGGGTGGGCATGATGTGGGTGGAGCCACGGTGGGGTGAGACACGGTGTCAGGCAGGAAGACCAGAGAGGGTGGCATTTGTCAATGTGACATAGAGCTAGTTACCAAGTAATTTAAAATAAAATGGGTATGAATTGGATAGTAAAGTCTGAGTATAAATCTGAAATGGGCCATTACAGATGTTGATTCAACTAAATAGCTAGTTTTCATCAAATTACGGAATCTATCAGTATAGTGAAAGTCCATTCCTCAACTGTACAAATATTAAACAATATTAATGCATAGCTAGCCTTATTACCCATTGAAATCAAACAGATTACAACCTTGTAATCCCACTGTTGTGATGTCAGAACCTATAAACCTATCTCTATGTCATAGTGTGGGTTTACAAAATGGAATACCAGTGTTATTCAGTATTCTACATACCTAGAATGTGATGGTTAGTCTCAGTACAGTATTCAAATAACATTCCAATTGTCACAGTTGTATTGTCTAGCAATCACTATGTCTGATAGAGACTTTAACTCTGGTGCTATTTTGGCCCACTGTCATTCAGTCCGTGTATCCTATAAATTGTTTTCCTAAACAATCATGTGGGTGTGTAGTGCAGATCCATTAATAAGGTAAGGCTAAATTACTTATGTTGGGGGACTTCTATGTCGAGTCCCATACACTATAAATGACAATGCATGATGTACAGGTGATAACCAGGGTGTAATCCTCTCGTGGTTGCTAGGGCAATTGTAAACCTCTCAAGCTGTGCATTCTAGGTTTACTGATGCCCTAGACACCACCTGAAGTGATTATACCATGGTTATCACCTGTACATCGATATCCTCTATATTACCATACTGTTTCCAAAAAAAAGCCTGCATGCTGTTTCATGTCAAATGACTGGTACTATACAAGCTAAAGGCACACATTGCTAAAATAAAGGCAGTCTCTAAACCAATACCTTACAGTACATAAAACACACATCAAACATGGAGAAATAATACTGTGTGAAAGCATACTCTGAACCTTGAACCATGGGAGAACTTTACTTCTTCTCTCGTTGAAACAAGAGCTTAGTAAAAAGGAAATGACACAATGAAACTTGTAAAAGGCGTAATAAAAGGAAAATGAACTGATGAAAAAAAAAAATCACACAAAAACCTGTAAAGAAAAAGATAAAAGGAAAAAACAATTTAAAACTCACCGACCAAAAACCTGTAAAGAAAAAAATAAAGAAAAGAAAAGATCTAGTAGGTGTACACAAAAACCTGTAAAGAAAACTGTAATAAAAGGAAAAAGAACTGAGTCAGGGTTACAAAAAGAAAGTCTTCAGACTTCCAATTAACGCAACAAAGCAAATGAAAGTACTCCTAACTCTCCACCAGGCTACTACTCCCTCTTACAATAATTTAAAAGCCTCGCTCCCTCCCAAACACCATGAAAGTGGTAAAGCAAAGGACATAGGAGTGTTATTACCTGCCTGGGCTGGAGACACTGCTGGCACTACTGGAGATTAGGATGGTAGGTGACTGCTGGCACACTAGACTGCTGACTAATCAGGGACACTGCTGGCAAACTGGACTGGTAGCTGACTGGACAAAACTGCAAACTGTCTCTGGACTGGTAGCTAAGCTGACTGGAGACACTGGCTGCTGGGTACACTGGACTGCTGGCTGACTGGTGACACTGCTGGCAACGGATATCTGACTGCAGACTCTGCTAGCACAATGAATTGCTGGCTGACTGGACTGGTATCTGAGTTGAGACTGCTGGCACACTGCTGGCTGATTGGAGACACTGCTAGCACACTGGACTGGTATCTGACTGGAGAAAATGCTGGCTGACTGGAGCACAAGTTGCAAATGGACTTCGTTACTGAGCTGACTGGGACAGAACTGGCACACTGACTGCTGGCTGACTGGAACACTACTGGCAGATGGGACTGCTGGTTGGCTGACTGGGTGGCAACACTGCCCGGCATACTGGACTGGTTGCTGACTGGGCTGAGGTACTGCAAACGGGACTGCGTTGCTGAGCTGACTGGGACAGAACTGGCACACTGACTGCTGGCTGACTGGAGACACTACTGGCAGATGGGACTGCTGGTTCGCTGACTGGTGGCAACACTGCTGGCATACTGGACTGGTTGCTGACTGGAGCACAAGTTGCAAGCGGGACTCGTTGCTGAGCTGACTGGGACAGAACTGGCACACTGACTGCTGGCTGACTGGAGACACTACTGGCAGATGGGACTGCTGGTTGGCTGACTGGTGGTAACACTGCTGGCATACTGGACTGGTTGCTGACTGGAGGCTAGGTTGCAAACAGGACTCGTTGCTGAGCTGACTGGGACAGAACTGGCACACTGACTGCTGTCTGACTGGAGACACTATTGGCAGATGGGACTGTGGTTGGCTGACTGGTGGCAACACTGCTGGCATACTGGACGGGTTGCTGACTGGAAACAGAAGTTACAAACGGGACTCGTTGCTGAGCTGACTGGGACAGAACTGGCACACTGACTGCTGGCTGACTGGAACACTACTGGCAGATGGGACTGCTGGTTGGCTGACTGGGCCGCAACACTGCTGGCATACTGGACTAGGTTGCTGACTGGGCACAAGTTGCAAGCGGGACTCGTTGCTGAGCTCGACTGGGACAGAACTGGCACACCGAGCTGCTGGCTGACTGGAGACACTACTGGCAGATGGGACTGCTGGTTGGCTGACTGGTGGCAACACTGCTGTGCATACTGGACTGGTTGCTGACTGGGGAGCACAAGTTACAAAGCGGGACTCGTTGCTGAGCTGACTGGGACAGAACTGGCACACTGACTGCTGGCTGACTGGAGACACTACTGGCAGATGGGACTGCTGGTTGGCTGACTGGTGGTAACACTGCTGGCATACTGGACTGGTTGCTGACTGGGCACAAGTTGCAAGCGGGACCTGTTGCTGAGCTGACTGGAACAGAACTGGCACACTGACTGCTGGCTGACTGGAACACTACTGGCAGATGGGACTGCTGGTTGGCTGACTGGTGGCAACACTGCTGGCATACTGGACTGATTGCTGACTGGGCTAGGGTTACCAGCGGGACTCGTGCTGAGCTGACTGGGACAGAACTGGCACACTGACTGCTGGCTGACTGGAGACACTACTGGCAGATGGGACTGCTGGTTGGCTGACTGGTGGCAACACTGCTGGCATACTGGACTGGTTGCTGACTGGAGGCACAAGTTGCAAAGCGGGACTCGTTGCTGAGCTGACTGGGACAGAACTGGCACACAGGACTGGTGGCTGACTGGAGACACTGGCAGCACACATGACTGATGGCTGACTGTAGATAGTAAAGTTACTTCAGTAATGGGTATCTTCTTGAACGCATCTGAGCAAATCTGTCTTGCTACTGACAGGTCTAGCTGCTTCACCTCCAGTGGCTCACATGCCATCATCATTAAGTCACTGAGTCGTCTGTCACCACAACTGTTTCTTAAGTAAGTTTTCACTCTTTTCATGCATGAGGAAAACGTTCATTTGAAGCTGTGGTCACAGGGAGTGCCAGCACCAGGTTCAAAATTTCCAGGACTTCTGAAAATGCATTACAAAGGCATTACAACTGTTGTCTGACACAATGAATACTTTGCATATTTTTGTTCTAGTAGGTATGCCTTTGCTGATTCCAGCTGTGACTCTAACACAATTATGTCTATATTTGCTCCTGGGTAAGATTCTGCTAGGACCTTTAAAACAAAGTAATTCAGAAAACTGTCATCCTTTGGGTTGAGAGCAACAGCTTTTAAGAGGTCCACATTACTTGTGGCGTGAATCAAGTTCAGTAACAAACCTGTCAATACAGGCCAGGTATATTTCCTGTTTAAGCCTATCACTGTTAGATCTTGCAGAAATGTCCTGAATTTCTATATTTGCAGTCCGTTTCCCCAAAGTGGATGAAACAAAAATTCTGTCAGCTTTCGGCTCAACTGATGTTTAAGAGATGGCCTTCCTGTGTGCTGAGTGGCTTCTACATCATAATCAATGCCACAGTGATCAGCGGCTTATTGTGCCTCCTTGTAAATCTTCTGCCACTGTGAATCATTACGTAGAGACAAGAGCTCACTTTTTCGAAGACTGGACAAGATTACAAGCACTTGGCAAATCCAGATCTTTTCTCTGAAGTTCCTCAGACACCGATTGTATCTTCCTTAAAATTGTTTCTAGGCTGTACAGTTACTACAAAGGTGAGATTCTGAATTTTAAACAGATGACCTTTTGTGCCTACTTGCCTCTTTGTCAGTGTTTTGTGACTCGAATAGCATGAAGTGTTATAATAATGGACTCTGAGCGCTAACTGAAATTTCTTGACACAGTTGTACCAGTAAAACCACATGTTACCACACAGTCGTTCCAGTTCCAGAACTTGCAGACCTTCTTCTCTGAGCTTTAACAAACAACTCATGTCTTGGTGAACTCTGAAATAAATACATATACAGCCTGTAAGATGCTGAAAAATTCTTTCACTTCTGATATATTATTGATTGTTTGCACAAGACAAAGATTCAGTCTGTGTGCATGACAATGAATATAAACAGCAGGAGCAATCTCTTATTCTTGTATGTCGCCACTGAGCACCCACTCATCACAGAGGCTCCATCAGCACTGTGCTACACAGTGCTTCCACTGCCAGTCCAGCACAGCATACTGCCTGATTGATTGCACCAGCCAAACTACCAGCATCCAGTTTATCCATGTGGTAGCAGCCAAGTGGTTTTTCTGAATATTACCATCTCCGTCCAACGGATTACAAAGCTGAGCTGCTCTTTCGTGATACATCCTTAGTTTCATCGACTAAAACAAAATATTTTGTGACTTTGCCACAATTTTCTCTAAATGATAAATATTGCAACTATGTTAATCAAATCATTTTGATACTCTGGAGAGGTATAATGACCCGTATCTCCTAGACATTTTCTTTTTAATTTTGAGTCATGTAGATAATGTTTCCAGAAACTCAATAAAAATTGCCTTTGTTATAAAATTTGTCGACTCATCGCCACCTCTGAAGGCAAGACCTTGCCGTCCTAATGTACACCTGCATGTAGTAGTAATTCAACATAGCGTCTGTTTTCTTCAATTTCAATGTCCTATTTTTCAAGCCGTCTCACAACTGACTGGTGTCCTGATGAAGACTGTATACGGTTAAATTCACACCATACAACAGATGCTGTGTGTTTCTCAGACTCACTGTGCTTTCTGAAGAGCACGACCAATTTTTCCATTTACAAAAACCAATATCGACAAAAGGCGTTTCCACGTTCCACGACCTCCACCTCCAGGTGCAGTACGATGACTAGTAAAATGCCTGCATGCAAAACAGTATAAGCATCTCTCTGTACTGAATATTCTACCCACTTATGAGTTTTGTAATCACATTAAATTTACGTGATTTTGTCACAGGAAAACACACTTGGCTGAACTGGAGCTTGGTAAGGACTAGCAGATATGTCACTTGGCACAGTATCGTGATCAACACCTGCAGGTGAAAATGGTGGCCTTCATAGATAGCAATGGCGTGCTTTCACATGCGCAAGGAGGATGTGCTTTCACATGCATCAGAGGGTGAGAAGCGAAGCAACAAGTAATGGGCCTGTAGCAGCAGAACTAGGCTCTGAAACTATACTACTACTATCAGATTCTGCATGCCAGCTGACAGAACACTACTTCAGGTCTTGATTTCTTCACTGTATGTTCAGCATGTGCAGTATCTGCTGTAATTCTTTTCTTAGCAAATAACTGAAGCACCGATGGTTGCTTTGGATCCTAGTTGACTTCTTCTTAGACAGAGACATTTCAGTAATACTTATTAGCAGCCAACTTCAAGAAATTTCAATCCAGTAGGAAGCTGCTAAAGAAGAAATTTGTAATGTACAGCCTGCCAACAGCTATGCCTAGTGATTAGCAAATCAGATATCGTTTTGGAAACCCCTGAAAAACAGCTATGAATTCAAATGTGCACACACAGTCTAAAGAAATCACCAGTAATGCGTGTGAAATCTACAAACAGTGATGACATCAGAATTAAAAACTAACATATGGGTGTAAATTTTACATTGCTATACCTATGAACCTAAAAAGGTCTATTATAATTCTGAATTTTAAAATAATCTTATAGATGCAGGGCCTTAAAAACATTTCTGTAATGAAACAAAGTGGGATGCATACAAATGCTGTAAATCTGTCAAAAATGTACTTTCTGAATCACCAGTTATGTTATGATTTGAAGCACTATTCTTTGGCATGTGGAGTATGTACAAATGTTGGGTGAGTACTAGTACGCATTAAAAAATTTCAGGCATATTTCCTCAAATGAGGACAGGTGAGTAAATAAGCTGGTACAGACCTTATCTGGAGCCTTGGCCACGTCTTTAAAGCTGCTTTAAGTCTCTTAAAACCTTAATGTTTCCAATTGCCCTTGGTAGATTAATTGTGACCAGTTTGGAAGTACTTATTGTAACCAGTGGAGAAGGGGTTATGTTTAAAGATGTTGATGTAAGATGGTATCGGACTGGTCTGTGTGGTTTGTTTTTGACTTTGAGTCCTTGTCAACTGTACAATACCTTCAACCTCAGATGTTTTAAATAAAATATGTATTTATATTTATGCAATAGGGGTGAGTGGTCAAACCATTGGATAAATGCATATATTCTCACCACTGTTAATAGATCTGAAGACCCACTGAATAAATACAGTATCTATAGTCATGATGTCACAGATGGCATTTTTTACCCACACAGTCGTGACCACGGCTCCAGATAAGTGTGTGCCAGTCTTTTACACTCACCTCATTTTGGAACTACGCAGAAAGTTTTTAAATGAGTACCTGTACTCACTAACATTTATAAATCTCCTCCTGCGCAAAGAATAGTGCTTCTATAACATACATAACATAACATAACTGGTGATTCAAAAAGTAACATTTTGCCAGATTTACACTATATGCATCACTTTTGTTTTACTCACTACGTTTTAAAACTGGTGAGTAAATTGACAGCAATGTTGGAGTATTGTTGGCACCTGAAATTCTTATCTAGAAAAAAACTGCATTTTTTAATAAATTTGGTCCTCAGTCCACTCTATCAAGACATTCTACACATCAGTGTCTTATTAATAAATGGTCAGCACAGAGTGGTTACAAAGCTACCAACATCCAATTTGTTTGAACACAGCTCAAAACTGTAGTTTGTTTGGACCCACTGGTTTTAAATAGTGCCTTTCATGTTATAACGTTGCGCCACTTTCAGCACACAGGGACTCAGGGAGATTGAGAGGCACACAGAAAAAGCAGTGAGAGACCACTAAGCAGAGGGAAGTTAACTTACTAGCTCAGGTCTCACAAGTGTCAGTTCAGGATTAAACCAGGTCTCAGGATCACATTTCTGTGCTCTAACCACTGAGCCACTGACTGTCTCCCGGTAGTCATAACGTACCATCAGTTTCTCAACCTCTTTACCAGTGAGATTTTTCTTCTTTTAGTAGGTATTTTTTTTTGGGGGGCACCAGTAACGCCTGCCTACAGCATCACTCTGAAGAAATTTCATTTTCAGAATATAGTTCAGGTAATGTGATAAGTGTACATGAAGCACCATTAAGCTAATTCCTCAGTTTTATTAAATAAAATTATAACAATGGTCTGAGAATTAAGCTTTCTGATTGGCTGTAAACTTTCTACAGCCTTATATTAATCTTTTATTATACAATAGGCACAAAAATTCACACAGTCCTGCATTTTGATTGGCTGGCTGGCACCTTTTCAGCGTTGTAAATCCTCAGTGTACCCACTGGAAAGGTGCCAACACTCAATCCTTTCACCAGGGCCCTCGCCAAAAAATCACTCCGACTGCCACAATCCAAACAAGATGCCGCAGAAAAACAACAAATCAAACTGCAAATCTTAATGCTCACAGCCTCGGTAAAAAAAGAAACTGACCCCACACACACACACACATTCAATTGCTGAGCTTGACCAATAGATAAAGAAAACAGGCAGGAGGGCATCATATAATTTAACTCTGCCTAGCAACAAGGAACTATTTCGCTTTGGTGAACAATAAAATAACAAAATGATGATTAAAAAGAAAACAAAAGTATTTCTATATTTTTAGTCAACCCAAAATGTAAGTCAATGCATAATGGCAATATACCCCTCCAGGAGTGGGTATACCAGTGGTTACCTCTTCTGGTGTGGTTAAGAGTCACTCGAGCTGCACCTCGTGACTGAACACACCAGCTGTGGTAACTCAATCCACCAGTATACCACACCCTGGAGAAGTACTCTTCTTTATTATACGATGTGGTAAATCAGATGACCAAATCTTGCAACCTGATTGGATTGACTGGTACCTTTCCAGTGTGGTAAATCCTCCAGTGTACCCACTGGAAAATAGCCAACCAATCTCATATAATCAGATCGCTTTCATTTTGATAAAACCATTTGTCACATATGCACCGCTAAAACACCGTGGTAAATATTACAAAAATTGCATCTTCCTTCCAACAGTACAAACTCAGTTACTTACAACATATCTAAAAAATTAAATAAAACTACATTTGCCAGTAATATAATATAAATTTATCCCACCAGGGTGAGGGTATACTGGAGGACTTAACACGACTGGTGTGGTTCGGTCACGAGGCGCACCAGCTGGTAAATCGCCAGTATGCTGCGCCACACTAGAGGATAAGTATAATGTATTTATACCGCTTGCCCATATATTTAACAAGGTTTAACACTGTTTAAAAAACAGTTTTATTATAACAGCAATGAACCAGGGTTATCAGCTCTCTAAGGGCATGTGGCACAGCAATGCCTCATGCCACATTATCCCCTAAGGGTGATTAACAGACCATTAACATAACCCCAGTCATGCCTTATTGGTTAAGTGTTGAAACGTGGCTGTGCTCAGTACAACAAAACTTCTCTCACTTGTCAGAAACACAGCTACTAACATCCCCAAACATCATGACATCATGGACTTTTGTAGAAGCAGTGTACAGTTACAAATAAAAAGAGGTAATTGTGTCTGCATTCCTTTCACAGTGACAATTACACTGAGTAAGCTGTTGCACTGCTGCTGCCAAATATTCTCGACCCAGCTCAGCAGACACACTAGCAACACACACACACACACACACACACACACACACAACTTGCTGAGTTGTCCTGCTTGCTCATTTGTTATCATTTAGGCAGATTTAGCTGAAGCAGGAGAAACGGCTATTGTCCCGGTGGTTAGAAGAGCACAAAAACTTCAGGTTCAAATCCCACTACAACTCGACACATCTAGCTTGGGTGAACCCTTGAGCAGATCAATTGGTCTCCTTAACAAATCTCTCCAGATGTAAAGAGCAGGCAGAAAAGGAGTAGGGGGCAGCAAATATTAAGATGTTTCATTATGGACTACTATCCTGGAGCCATGGGTGTAGACAGGCATACTCAAAGTACACCATGGTGTACAGTATTGAAGGGGCAGTATATAGGCCCTGAACAGCTTCCCTAGTCCATGGACACAACACAGAACTAGCAGAACCTCTCTGTATGTTTATATGTCCAGCACCAGAAGGATTGGCCACTGCTACTGTTTTGCAGCCCTGGGACTATACAGCTTTACAGGGTCTGGGTTGGTATATTAGCTTCCCAAGAACAATGCATGACATCTGCATATACCACATGCATGGTGAGGGCAGCAACCAGTAACAGGGAGTACAAATGTCATATTGATTGTTGTACTGCATACAGGACACACACACAGTCCTGATGACGGTGTCACGATACATATGTATATAGTATGGTGGAACAGCCAGTTCTCCACCGAAATCCATCGTTGTCAAAACCTTGTAGTCACACACACTAGTAGAGGTTTGCAGTACAGCAGAACAAATTTTTCTGCACTGTAGACATCACCACTGTGTCCTCAAACAACAATTTGGCAATTCAAGGCTAAAGGCTCCACTCCATAGACAGGACACATAGCGAAAGCAATGTTGTTGGCAGTACTAATGTTTAAGCGATAAAGCGTTCAAAAATGTAAAGTTCTTTTTCCTTCTAGTAACACAGTAAAACTGTTTTGAAGCAGAAACATGCTGTAATAGTTTTTCCCCAAAAGCGGCGTTCCACCATACTATAAACAAGGTGCATAGGGAACAGTTGACAACGACTGCTACCTCGTTGGCACTCTCGAGGTAATCCGTCGTCGTGCCAACTCTGTGAAAAATAGCCCATTGTCAACTATTCCCCATGCTACTATCATATATGTCTGGCTACACCTATACCCTGCCTGGAGCAATATACTGTACCACTAAGAAGGTTCAGGTTCTTGTTAGGCCCCACATCATTCCAACTCAGTCCGAACAAACACAAATGAGAAAAAAAAATGTCCTAGACTGCTACCCCTTACCACCTTTGCTGTTGATGCTGGCTGGCTGTGCTGACGGATGCTCTCCAACTCCCTGCTACTGCAACTTCTCCCCTCGCTAAGCACTGCTCCGTGGCTCCACTCCAGCTCCAACAGAAAAAACTGCTGGCTTCTGCTCCTCGCTGTCTCACCTCACCTGCCAGATGCCTAAATCCTTAGCACCCTCCCAGCTGTGTGCAGTGTGGTGATCAGGTCAGTGGGAAGGGCAAAGGATGGGGGACTTCAGGACCGTCAGGCCTCAACAATAAGAGGACAAAGTCAGCACAGTACTTATGAGAAGGCACCTCTTTTTAAAGTACCTTACCCTTCATCAGTCTGACTGCCTCCTGCAGAGTGCTCAATGTCCGCCTGCCTGGCCCGTGACCCCTCACCACCTATTTTCTCTCTCCCCAGTAGACCCCAGCGTCACCCCTGCAGCTGCAGCACACTGGAGTGCCTGGTGGTCAGGTCTCCCTCCCGACCGCTGACTGACTCTGACTCAGTCCTACTCCCAACCCAGTCCTGACCAGTCACCTCACCTGTCCTGGACAAACGAAGGCTTTCTCCAGTCTCCCAGTAGACACAGACACACTGCTGCCGACTTGCCACACAACTAGTCTGTGTGTGTCCCAGTCCCGACTTGCTTGCACTGTGCAGTTGTTGTCCGCCCGCCGACAGTACTTGCCTGCACCGACTGCCCTAGCCCCTAAGCTCTGCCAAATGGAGGATTGGATAATCGGATCAGTCGCCCGCGACCGCCTGGATCAACAGCTGCTCAGCTCTGACTTAGCTCTCTCTGACATGCTTATCCTCCGCTCGCTCCTTCTCTCTGTCTTCACAGACTACTAGTCTGACTAGTACCCGTATGACGCGATACACTTTTACTGCTGGCTGCCTGGCTGCCCTAGGCCAACAGTCCGTCCACAGTAAAATATCTGTCCGTCCGATCGACTGCCTACTGCACGAGACCCGCTCAAAATCCGCCATCATTCCCACGCATGCGCGCAACGCATACCACTCTAAGCCAATCCCTATTCCTCTCAGTGTCCTCTCCCAGCCAATCGCAGCAGCAGCGCTAGCTCCAGCACCAAAGTAAAGTGGCACCTGGAAGTGCAAACTAAGCTGCAGACAGTTGGCGCCATCCGTCCCTCCCTCCCTGATTACTAGTCTGTGCTGTGCAGCCTGTGCTGATGCTATTTTATCGTTTATCAGCACAGGACAGCAGCCAGCAGACTGCCGGGCTCCGACCCTGTCTGGCGGTGGGGCGCCACAAACCCAGCCAGCAGGCAGGACAGGGGTCATAAGCCCTGTCATAGAGGTCACATAATTTTTAGTAGGGGTGACTGAATCGGTGCCTCCTAAATGCGCCCCTGCCTATCAGCTCAGAGGTCCCCCAGTGATCAAAACTGGGGCCCCTCCTCTTCAGTATCTTCTTAAATAAACTTCCAGGCTCTTGCACCAGTCACATGCTATTGTATGCTGCTGACGCCATCATTTTCAACTGCAACCCTAACCCTAAACTACTGCAAAATGACTTCCAGCTAGGATGTACTGCTTCTGAAACATGGTTTAAGGAGCATAGACTAATCCTTAACTACAAGAAAACTAAGACTATGATCTACTCTAGCACCCACAGCAAATACAAGACCTTCCCATTATCCATTCTGAACAACAGTGGCAACGTGCTGGACCTCGTGCAGCATTTTAAGTACCTGGGTATCACCCTTGACTCCACCCTGTCCTATGCACAGCATATAGATGACACAGCCAAGGCCATCAGTTCCAGAATCAGGATACTCCACCACCACAAGCACAGCCTTACATATGAAGCACTTAACATGGCCATCACCAGCTCAATTGTTACCCTCATTGACTATGGCCTGGCGGTTAATGGTTCTGCACCGGACTCAGCACTCCATCGCATCTCACTGGCCCTTAATAAGGCCTGTCAACTCCTCACAGGTGCTGCAAGGCTTACACACACCTGTGAGCTCTAGTCATGGGCAGGGTGGTTCCAGCTGAAGAGCAGAGTTAAGTACCATACCTGTCTATCGGCCAAAAAAATCACTCTTAATCTGATGCCACCAGGAGTCCAGAATCTGCTCATGCACCATGTACAGTAAGTGCCAGGCTGACCAGAAGCACCCACAGTCAAATTTTCAATGAACCTAGATGCCATACTGCACAGGGTCAATGTGCATTCTACTACCATGCACCACACTGGACCAACGCCCTTCCTTCAGCCATCTCTGATACCACAACCATTGGTGCTTTCAAGCATAAACTCAGGCAGCACTTTGCCACAGATGACAACTGTGACTGTGTTGGCCATTCATGATGACCAAAACAACTTTCCTACATTTGGACCACCATAAAGCAGTAGCACTTAGTGTTCCACCTAATCCTAGGGCATCTACCTTCACAACACTTCATTGTCCCACCCCCCCATCTACCCCTTCCCTTCCCTGCTGGACACCCATTCCCCTCTCTGTCCCCACCCTCATGCCCCCCATCTGCTGCTGTCCTAGCCCCATTGTCTCCAACCTTCCTTAAATCTTTTCTTAACCCCTTATGTAGGCATATACTTCACTATGCCACAGCTGTGGCTGTTCTCCACTCTGTTTCTCCCCCCTACAAGTATGCTTAACTCTCCGATGCAGGCACCTTCTTACCAATGCCATAGCAGTGTCTAAATGTTATACCTTAAGCTAAATGCTATCCCAATCTTGTAATTCACACCAATTTATTGTCTACCTAGCTTGTAATGTATTGTTTTGTACCAGTGCAATTTTTCACTTGCTTGTAATGTAATGCCTTGTATTGTAATGCTATGTACCTGATCAGTTTTGTCTTGTAACTGACGTGGAACCTACAAATGAGCATCTGCTCACAGGTGTTCTCCAAGATATCATTAATAAATATAAAAATAAATAAAAAAGAACTTGCTCCCTCCCTGATGGCATTTTATTGGCTATGAGGAGTCAATTATCAAGTAGATGAGGCCCCAGGCCAGACAGTTAGCCCCCTCCCCCAAACTACAGGGCTTGACACAGGTCATAGAATATGGCCCCTAAACATGGTCTACTGTGGTTGCTTCCAGATTTACCCTTCACTCAATAAGAAATACATTAGTTCAACCAAGTTTTACCTCAACTTACACCACCCATAAACAAACTCTGGCCAGAGACAATAGGGCTGCAGCTGAGGAATTTGGGTTAAAAATATTGAAAATGACCAAAGTTATGAGCCTGGGTTAGCACATGTAGCATAGTCTCATAAATTTGTTGTTTTTGTAATATTTTTACACCAGATTTTCAACATAGCCTTGTTATGACACTGCCTTATGAAGAAGGGCAGAGCAAATGTTTCCTGTGTGAAATGTGATTTTGCACAGGGACTGCAAAATCAAGTTTTGGGATGCAAAAACACATTTTGAGCAGGAGTTGAAAAATGACAGCTTTCACATTCATGAGGTGCTGTAAAGAAATGGCTATGTTGAAAATGTGGTGTCAAAATATTGAATATTACCAAACTTATGAGCCTGCATTTGCAAAATTCAGCATAGTCTCATAATTTTTTTTAATATTTTACACCAAATTTAGAATATAGCCTTCTTTTGACCCCACCTCATGAACAATGGCAGAGAAAATTTTCAACTCCTGTCCGAAAGGTGATTTCGTGTAGGGCCTGAGAAATCAGCTTTCAGGATGTAAAAAATACATTTTGGCTAGAATTTGAAAAATTACAGCTGTCACATTCATGAGATGCTGTTAAGATATGGCTATGTTGTAAATCTGTGGTAAAAATATTGACAATTACCCAAGCTATGAGCCTACATTAGTAAAATCCAAGGTAGGCTCATAACTTTGTTGTTTTTTAATATTTTTACAACAAATTTTCAACATAGCCTTCTTATGAGCCCACCACATGAATAAGGGCAGTGAAAATGTTCAACTCCTGCCTGAAAGGTGATTTCATGCAGGGAACGCTAAATCACCTTTTGGGACAGATCTGCCTAATGACAGTGCAATTGTTCATGAGGTAGGGTCCCAAAGAAGACATGTTGAAAATTTGGGCCAAAAATATGCAAAACTGCCCAAGTTATGCCACTAAGTTCAAAACACTATTGAAATACATTGAACCGCATACCTGTTTCTTCAGTTCACAGTCCAGCTTTGAAGAGTGAAGACATGTCTGTGGACCAGAGAGGATTATGGCATTGGACCCCTGATTAATAAGTAAGGGCTTGAGGGGATGCGTGCGGGTGGGTGCTGAGTGAGAGAGTTGGGTGGGGGTTGCTAATGGCGCAAAAGACATCGATGGCCTTTTTTTTTTTACAGGGAAAAAAACAAAAATAAAGGACAGAGGAACTGCCATTGCAACACTGGGCACCCCCAGTGTCATTGTTATATTTCTGGGGGGTTGCTGAGAGGGAGGGATGAGTGTGGGGATAAAAAAATATGTATTAAAAAAGGGGGGGCATGAAACTCGATCATGACACTGGAGGATTGGGCACCCCCAGTGTCATTGTTATGTTTCTGGGGTGGTGCAGGGGTGGGCGCTGAGAGGAAGGCCAGGTGGGGGATAAAAATATACATTAAAAAGGGGCACAGAACATGATTGTGACACCGGGGATTGGGCACCAGTGTCATTGTTATGTTTCTGGGGGTGGGGGTGGGTGCTGAGAGGAAGGGTTGGATGGGGATAAAAAAATATATATATTTAAAAAAAGGGGGCACAGAACGCGATCATGACATTGGGAGATTGGGCACCCCCAGTGTCACTGTTATGTTTCTGGGTGGTGTGGGGTGGTGGGTGCTGAGAGGGAGGGTCAGGTGGTGGGGATATGCATAATAAAAAAATCAATAAATTGATGGTCACAGCATAATACAGCACACTCCACTGTGACCAAGATGGCCACCATGCTACAGTGCGCATGCATTAGTAGTCGTACAAGTTCAGTAGAGTGCAGTGGCCATCTTGGACATCGTGGAGTGTGCCATGTTCTGCTGTGACCACCATTTGTAATTTTTTTTTTAATTAGAGATATCTCCCCACCCTCCCACCCTCCTCAGCACCCACCACCTCACACCCCCCAGAAGCTTAAGAGTGACACAGGGTGCCCAATCCCCATTGTCCCTATCAGGACTGCTTTTTTAAAGTAAAAACAATGCAGTGCAAGCAGAGTGCTCCACAGATGCAGAGGCAACTGTGGTGCAACTCCAACATGTTGTTCGGTCGCAAAGAATGCAAGGAATGCAGAATCCTTTTTTGAAAGCAAGGGGTCTGCAGGACTCTGCTCACTGCAGCCCTAAAATGCAAGCCTTTTTTGTCCCTCATGTTGCAACTACAGCAGATTTTGCTTAAGGCAGAAATTTGTTAGATAGCAAAACACAACAGTTTACTGAGCTAACAGTGGCTACAGTAAAAACAGCACAAATGGTTTTAGTAAGTTTTTTTTACACAAACAGTACACAACAGGGAATAAAGAGACATATAAAAACTGGAGTAATTATAAAGAAATTACTGTCACTATTACAGTAAAACTGTAACTTCAGTAACTAAACAAAATAACTACAATCAACATAGTAAAACCAGATTGACAAAAATAATTCAATAAAACACATTCAACTGTTCTAAAGAATAAAATAACAAATCACAGAAAACAGAAAAAAATAATTAAGAAGAAACACTGAGGAAAACACTAGTGATCACAGAGAGGGCTTTCTTGCCTGCTACTACCTAACACAGTTTCTTTCCCTTACAACACTGCTTTACCACATAAACCAAAACCAGTACTTTAAAGCAAATAACTCAGACAAAATACCAAAGAAATTACTAATCTAGAGGCAAAAGCACTCTAGACATTTTTAGGAGTGATTTTGTTCAAAATACTCTGCGTTTAAGGTGTATTTAAAAGGTTTTTGGGCACAGAGATTCAAAGCAGACTTAACACCAACTCTCTTCATAAGAATGCTCTGAATTTAGCCTATGCATGGCAATACGGTTCATTGTAGTACCATGTGACCTCCAGTCCCATGGGACATTGCAAAAGACATCTGTGGACCACAATGCACAAGTGAACTTATCAACTTCACCATTCATGACATTTTAGCTGTGATGCAAATTAGAACTTTGCATTGCAGATTTTAATTTGTGAACCGAGGTGAATTTGTAAATTTCTCTGCAAAGTGAAGTTTTCTAACTTCACACACCTCTACTCTTATGTGAGCATCTTGGGCCCAATATTCAAAAAGTGCAAAGGTTTGCGCTGCATTTTGCAAGTTCCCAGGAGTCTGAGGATGCAGTATTCAGTCAGATAGTGCACTAGCGCTATCCAACTGAATATAGGGCCATGTTGGTGTAGCACTCAGTACAGTTGCACTGCCCTGACATGGATCCCTGTTGTGCAGGGAATAGAGCTTCCAGAGTGGATAACGCCAGAGCACTATTTGCGATTTTCAGAAAGAGCCATAAAAATGAGCCCATTGGGCATGCAAGGTACTAAGGGTCATTTGCATGCCTTTTATGGGCCCATTTGCATGGGTAGCGGTGATAGGTTTGCATGGCGTTGCACCCCCATTGCCTGATCCCAGGGAGTGAAAGACATCCCTGGTGCCTAGTAGTCCCCCCCTCTGATTGCCAGCCCCAGTAATAAATACATTCTCCCCAGTGTGTAGTGGTCCCCCCAGTCACCAACCTGTATAATAAATATTTGCTCCCTGGTGCAAAGTGGTCCCCCCACCTCTGATCACCAGTCCGTATAAGGAAAAAATTAATCTCTTATGTCTAGTGGTCCCCCTTCCCTCCAGTCACTAGCCCGTAGTATACAAAAGTCATCTCTGGTGTCTAGCCATCCCCCTCACAGCACTGACCACCCACCCTGCCACCCCTCCTTACCTGCATTGTTGGTGCTGCGGGAGCTCATATGGCAACTGGCACAGCCCTCCTCACACCTCCTCAGCCACCCACCATATGCAATGCCAGAGAGAGTGTACCCTATATAATTTACAGTACGTGTGCCCTCTACTGTACTGTATAATACTGTACAGTACAGTAAAGGACACACACCCTGTACATTTCATAGGGTGCATACTGTCTGGCATTGCATACAGTGGCCGGCTGAGAAGATGTGAGGAGGGCTGTGCCGGTCACCATATGGGCTCCCATGGTACCAACAATGCAGGTGAGAGGGTGGTAGAATGGATGGTTGGTGCCATGGAGGGACTGCTAGATGCCAGGGATGACTTTTGTATTCTCCGGGCTGGCGATCTGAAGGAGGGGATCCACTAGACACCAAGAAGTACGTATTTATTATACAGGCCAGTGATCAGAGGGAGAGGGGGACCACTAGGCACCAGGGAGTATGTATTTATTATACGGACCAGTGATCGGAGTGAGAGGGGGACCACTGGGCACCAGGGAGTATGTATTTACATGGGCTGGCAAATCAGAGCAGACTACTAGGCAACAAGGCTTCTCTACATGGGTATCTGGATAGCAGTCAGACAGGGGGACCCCTATTGGCCAACATGGTTTTTGGCTGCAGTAACTCTGGCAGCTACTAGGGTTGCCTGGAGTAAGTCAGGGTTTTGTTTGGTGATATTTGTGCTGTGCAAATGGACAGCACTGAGACCTTTTGTGCAGTGCAAATGTGTTGAATATGGGGTTGCATGGATATTCCTGTCCCCGCCCTGCCCTTTTCCCAACCACCTGCATTATGTTTTGCATGGGTGTGTACCCTGTTTGCTCGTGCAACCACCCCATTTGAATATTGTGCTGAGGCGCAAAACCTGGTTTGCATAGGCAAACACCCATTTGTGCCTATGCAAACTGTTGAATATCAGGCGCCTGACCTGCTGTGTAGATGGGACACATTCAGGTAAAATTCCACAGCCCCTTTAAACTTCTGCTTGATCTCCTGAAGGAATCTATCCATAGTGCTTTCAGACATCTCCTTTACCCACTACCCCAATAGGTTTCTTGCTCCCCCAAATATCTGCATTGGAAGCATGTTCTATTACTGTTTATATGGCAAGCAGTGGTCCATAAACATTGTTGGAGGTTCAAAAACTGGCCCATGTGGTACACTGTTTACAGTATGTGCCGGTGATATAAAATAACTTAGGAAGGGGATAATACAAGGATATAGCAATTAGAGAAAAGGAAAGGGAAGAAAAACACAACAAAGGTTAGAACCATGGCCCACTATGTGCGATTCTGTGGTTTAACTTAAAGCGAGAAATTCTGAACCCCTGCCCAGGACTTCCCATTCAAATATCACTTATGTCTGCCCCTTTTTCTTGACCATGGCCATTGCTACCATCACGCACTCTGCATCTGTGACAAACCTTGATCAGTGTTCTTCCTCTGCCATCACATTTGACTTTAATAGATTATCAGTTTTACCAAACCAGCTTTTTGTCATTTGCTACCACATTTATAAAATCCACCCCATTTTTATTCTGCTTCCACAGCTATAGTTACATTGCTGTCATATTTCTGAGACCCGACTTCTGCAATTTATTATTCAGTTGCCTATCCAAGTATGGACTCCATAAGCTCCAACTGTCTCAAGATTATGAGAAAGCATTTATACAGAATCAAGAAGGACAAATTCTATGAGAGGCACTATAGCCTAGTGGTTAAAACACATACCCGTGAAGATGGAGGGAACCAAGTTTAAATGCCATCAGAGCTATTTTCTCACTGTGTGACCTTGTGCAAGTCCCTTAACCTTCCTTTGCTCCAATTTTTCCCTCTGTAAATGTTAATAGAAGCAGGACCCCACTGAACTTGAGATTCTGCATTTCAGCCGGGCTATTTTAGGCACAGAACTTATATTAAAAAGTCCCTATCATTGCCAACCTCAACTGGCTACCAGTCAAACATGTTAACTCCAAAATGGGCTTTTTGTTTTTAAAGCAGCGATGTGATTATTGCTTATGGTGCATAACCTCGCTTTTTTCACAGTAGTAAGATTCAGACATTTCCTCGATGCAAATGAATTGCATCATCCTCGAGTTCCACCCATGTTTATGTATAGTTAAATCTTTCTAATTTTTTTTCTCAGGTGGCAAAATATTGAAAAAACAAAGACGCAGCACATAAAGTGTCACCACACTAGGAATACCTTCCAATTAACTGTATTCAATAATAGTCAAAGTGCCTGGCAATAATAGTCAAAGAACCTGGCCAGGGAAATTAGGAGAGGGAAAAAGGGGTTCTTTAGATACATTGGGGAAAGACGAAGGGTGAAGGGGCAGATTAGCAGGATTAAATCAGGGGAGAGATGGGCACAAGACCCAGGGGAGCAGGCTGAGGTGCTAAATGAGTACTTCACCTCAGTTTTCACCAGGGAAAATGGGGATGCTGCATCATACATGGGAGAGACAGAGATAATGAGGAGGGGGACCCTTACCGATCGGCAGGTCTGGGGAGGGGCATCACTGGCAGGTGGGGGAGGCTAAGCAGGGAGAAGAGGTACCAGAAGTGAAATCACAGCAGAGAGAGTGAAGGAAGCCCTCAGCTCCCTTAAGACAGAGAAAGCACCGGGGCCGGATAAATTACATCCTAGAGTGCTGAAGGAACTTGCAGATGTCCTGGCGAAACCCCTGGCAGAGCTTTTCACCATCTCTCTGAGGACAGGGTGGGTGCCCCAAGACTGGAAGGTGGCGCATGTAGTGCCTATCCACAAGGGGGGATCAAGGGAGCTGGCAGGGAACTACAGGCCTGTCAGCCTGACATCGGTGGTGGGCAAGGTGATGGAGGGCATTGTCAAGGAGAGGCTGGGGGGACCTGGATAAGTCAGGGTGCCTGGACGATAGACAGCATGGATTCATCCCAGGAAATTGTGTCAGACAAACCTGGTGGAGTTCTATGACTGGGTGACAAGTGCCTTGGACCTGGGTAGACCAGTGGATGTCCTCTTTCTAGACTTCAGCAAGGCATTTGACTCTGTTCCTCACGTGGGCCTGTTGGATAAGTTAGGAGAAATGGGGTGGAAACCAGATGATCAGATGGATAGGCAATTGGCTCAGGACCCGGACCCAGAGGTCGTAGTTGGTCAGGATAGTCGGCATCCCCAGGAGGGTCTTGATGGGGTCCCAAAGGATCAGTCCTAGGCCTTCTGTTCAACCTCACGTATCTGACATAAGGACAGGAATCAGGAGTGAGATGAGTCTCTTTGCAGATGACTCGAAACTGGGAGCAGTGGTGGATGGGAGGAGGGAGGTGGCCCTGCAGAGGGACCTGGAGGCTCTGGAAAGATGGTCTAGAAAGTGGAAGCTGAGGTTCAATGCAGGAAATGCAATTGCTACTCCACCTGGGGCAGAAACCCAGGTAGTGTACACCCTGGGGGAGATACTACAAGTCTCAGCGCTTGAGAGGGACCTGAGGGTGGTGGTGAATGTCAAGATGAACAACTCTGAGACTTGTAGGAGGCAGCAGCCAAGGCCAACAGGATGCTGGGATGCATCACTGGGGATCACCTCCAGAAGGAGGAAGTGATAATCCCTCTGTATAACTGCTTGGTGAGGCCGCACCTGGAGTACTGCGTGCAGTTTGGAGGCCACACTTAAGAGGACATTAACCTCCTGGAGAGGGTCCAGAGGAGGGCAACCAAAATGATTTGGGGCTTGGGGGACAGGACCTATGAGGAGAGGCTCGAAGAGCTAAATATGTACACATTGGAAGAGAGAAGGAACCGGGGGGACATGATAGAGGTCTTCAGGTACATGAAGAGGGTAAATAGGGGAGGAACAGTCAGGGTGCTTCGAAGGAAGGAGGAAGGGGCCACTAGAGGGCATGGGTGGAAGCTGGAGGGGGAAGATTCAGGGGAGAAAGGAGGAGGTGCTACTTCACTGAGAGGGTGGTGGAGCCATGGAATGCACTACCTAGGGGGCTGGTGGAGGCAGAGACAGTGGAGGGGTTCAAGAGGGGGTGGGACAGGTACAGGGGAAGGGTTCAGGAAGCAAAATCCAATGCAGCAAGAATATCCGGAACTGGGAAGGGAGAAGCCAGAGAAGGCAAGGGGGACAGCAAGGTCAGCACCCAGTGTGGGGGCTGACCAAACGAGCAGACACGAAAGACCGTTAGGCCTATTCTGCTGGCATTTTAGTATGTTAGTATGTTAGTAAAGTGGTGTGCAAAATAATGCCTTTAAAAGAATGAGGCTTATATAGGCCAAATCATAAAAATGAGAACATACAGTGGTGTCAGCGTGGCTCAGTTGGTAGCACATCCGCCTCTGAACCAGAAGGTCGTGGGTTCTAGTCCCACACCAAGATTGGACTTGCACCTAAAAATCGCTGGCATCCGAGTGCAGTATTGGGGAGTGCTGTATTGCTGGTGTGTGCCGTCCTTCAGATGAGACGTTAAACCGAGGTCCCTTCTGCCCATCCTGGTGTAGTCCTGGTGGGTGTCCAGGTGGAAGTAAAAGAACCCAGGGCACTCTTCACAAAAGAGCAGGGAACATTACCGGTGTCCTGGCCAACATTCCCCTTCCCATAAACCGGTTCATGCAATTATCCAGGCTGTGTGTGGGTGATGATGTGCAATATGGCCGACACCACACATTCAGTCACTTCACTACCAGTGTAGCATTGCTTGTAAAGCGCATTGGGATACTGTGTATGAAAAGCGCTATATAAATGCTGATTCTTCTTCTTCTTCTTCATACAAACAGCATATCAGAGAAAATCAAAACTGATACATTTGCAATAAGGAAATAGGTTTGACTAGACAAAAAGAAAGTCCCAAGGAGACATTATAATGTCCTTTTGCCTTGTTCCTCTTTCTCAGTCCTACTACCCTCAGTTTCTATGTATTCCATGATGTTCATGTCAGGGTCTTGCTGTTTAATAACTATGCCCAACTGTGACAAGGTGACACTATGCTATGTTGGACCTGACAAGGAAGCAGGGTTGAGAAAATCAAGAAAATAATATTGCAGACTGTGAACAACCAAATTTAATAGGAAAGATAATAATTTGCATTTCAATTTTCAGTCAGCACCTGGACTTAAAAAAATATACATAATTGTATATTAAATACTGCTGCTTTGGCTGTATAAATGAAAATGCACCTTTATATTTTAGTAGGTTTATTCCTCCCTTAAGTATTTGCCAACCAGAGTTCTATGCCTCTGCAGTTGGAACCTCCTCTCATTTACAAGATCAAGGATCACTGAGCTTTGTGGATGTACGGTCCCAGATGTCAGAACTACTTACTTCCCCAGCTGTGCTGCAGTACTACAGTCTCTGTTTTGAAGTCCAAATAAAAGACTTTTTCTCGTGACAAAAGCCTTCAATTGATTTTAGATTTTCTGCTCTGACTCTGTCCTCCAACAGCAAAGCAGTTTGAACTGCTCTGTGTGAAGAAAGCACTATATACTGTATATAAAATATCACTTTCCTTATTGTTATGAGCTAGGAGAAAGTCCAAATTACTGAGTGTGTGTAACAGTACAGGAAAATAAGCTACCAAATGGTGTTGAAGACCCATGAGGAAAATTATTGTAGGGTTATGAAATGTTACAATCGCTGGCTTGAAATTTGTCCTTAATGATGGCATGAGCAAGTGATCACCTCCTTTAAGTTCACAGCCTGTAAGAATCAACATAACTGTGTTAATTTATTGGGCTTATACTGTAGTTTTCTATATTGTTAGAGACCTTTTGGAAGTTATCAGATTATGTTTTGTCAAACATCGCAAACCTCACCAGTGCACGAGAGCATTCCTTAGGCGAAAACAGTTTAATTAGCTGCACAGGATGTTGGCCTGAGGCAAAGCTGTAGGGCAAAGCCATTTTGAGTAAGCAACCTTACTCTTATATTTTATTGTACCAGGGAGAAAAATTCAATGAGGTAAATGTACCTCTTTTTGGAAGTGCCCTGGGGCAGCAGCAATATTATTATAGTGTGTTACAAGCAAGACATATTAACACATGCAGCGCATTTGTAAAGCCAGCAAAACCTCCTGATAAACAACGACGTCTAGGATCATCAGTATCATACGATCACAATTTCATAAGCTATTCAAGACCCCATAAGTCAGTTTCAAGTCTGTAACCCACTGAATCCCCATGATCAGTTGAAGCATGATTACTGGAGCATGCCAGTTTGGATCAGCTTAGTTACTGATCAAAAACTGTTCAAGTAGTATATGATCAAAGAAAACTTGTCGACGGCTAGAAAATAACTAATTTTCATACCAGAATCTGATTGGTCAAGATGCAATCTCATCAGTGCAATATCTCACCACAAAATACCCCATAGCACTCAAATCTGTTTTAAAATAGAAAAACGTTCAACATTTTAAATCAAACATTGAACCACCAAACTAATTTTATAACTGCAATGAGACACGGGTGGAGAGGTATCATGAGACAACAGCACATCTAGAATAATGATAGAGCTTAAGTGCATCTCATGGCCTCACTCCATTGGACAAGATTTTCAAAAGGCATGATGCAAGCAAAACAGCAGATTCTGGATGCAGCCTGCATCACGCCAAATGTGTCAAAATGTTTGGGTGCTATTTGTAAACATTTCGATGCATTTGTGTCAGTTCTCTCAATTTACAGCAAAAACTGACATGTATCATAGAGTTGATGCATGCAGCATGTTCTGAGTTCAAATTGCAGCAAATGCACCCAAGGGATAGGTCACCTCTTAGGCAGTCTAAATTTCCAGTGCAGATAGTGGAAGTGTGGCAGAATCATGATGCAAAGTCTGCTGAGGACTTTGAAAATCCTGCCCATCACATTTTAAAACAGTAATGTGCAAAATTCCCAGTATGCTGCAGTTCAGTCATTTGTTTCCTGACACAAAGGGTGATTACATGGGGGACAGTACACTATGCTATGCAATAGGGTTTACATGTAGCTGACAGTTATCACGAAAAGTACAAGCAAAGTTGATCGAAAAAATACTGAGAGAGAGTTATACATCTCACTTTCTGTGTTCACACTGATATACTGATATATGTTACAAGTGAGTTCAGCTGCATGCTTTTTGTATATTTTCTTCACTTTTTAGAATAAAACACTCATTGCAGTTGTCAGTGAATGTCAGCTTCATAAAATGGGCATTTATCAGCAGTTTACATGTTGTTGGCATTCAATGATAACTGGGATCACTATAAAGACCAATACAGTGCACTTTAAAAGCACATTAAATGTTGTTATGCTTTCAGACTTGTATCAATATGAACACATATAAGTGAGAAATGAAGTGGGTTTTATAGCTTTTCTAAAATACCTCACAGCAGCTTTATGACATGCACTAGCTCCATATAAACTCCATAGCATAGCATGGTGTGTAGCCTTTGGGAAAGCACTGACGTGTGAAATGCGTCAGGCAACCTCGAGCAGGGGTCTTTATTTTTTTTATATGTTGACACTAAATAAAGTGATTTGGCACAAGTAATGCTGAGCTGTAGAATTTTTGGTGGTGAGTGCTGCTTCTTTCCTTCCCAGTTCTTCAGCTCCTGCCATTGCATCTCCCCTTAGTCACCTGCTCAACCTATCATTCTCCCTCTGCTCTATTCCTCAGTTCTGCAAGGTTGCCAAAGTTCTTTCACTTCACAAAGAGGGTGACCCCTCCTCCCCTGGCAATTTCTATCCTATCTCCCTCCTTCCCTCCCTTGCAGCACTACAAGGAAAGTTAGTCAATTCTAAACTCTTAAACTACCTCTCATCCTCCAATTTCCTCTCCCTCTTCCAATCTGGCTTCTGGGAGCACAATTCCACAATCTACTCCCTGCTGTGTGTCACTGACTCCATCTACTCAAGATGGTTCAGGGGCACATCTCAGCTGCCATTCTCACTGATCTGGCCAAAGTCTTTTACTCAGTGCCCCACCCACTCGTCCTGGATAAGCTGAGTTCTGCTGGCCTCTCAGCTCCCACTGTTCACTGGTTCTATTCCTAACTCAAGGGGCATCAACAGTCAGTACAGGCTGGAGGTGTCCTGTCATCACCCTTTCCCATCCAGGCTAGGGGTCTGTCAGGGCTTTATACTGGGTCCCATCATTTTCTCCATCTTTCTCAATGACCTCCCTTCCACCTGTGCCAACTCGCGTGTTCACATGAATACAGATGACACAGTCATCTTCACCTCCGGTCCCTCTACTTCAGCTGTGGAAAACTTGCTCCAGCAGAATTTCCACAACATCCTACACTGCTTCCAATCTAGCCATCTCTGGGTCAACACCAAAAAAGGTGTACATGATCATTAGGACCAAACAGAAATTGTACAGGCTCTCAAGACATTTGGTTTCCTCCACTCTGGATGGCAGCCCACTTGAAGCAGTGCAGTCCTTCAGGTACCTTGGTGTGTAGCATGACAGCAAGCTCAACTTCTCAGCCCACATTGATGCCACCCATGTGATGCTCTGCTCCATGTTGGGTGCTTTGCACTACAAAAAAGACTGCATAATCCTGCTGGTCCACCAGGAGTTGGTCACCAAAATGGTGCTCCAAGTTTTCGACTATGTGGATGTGGCCTACAGCACTGCCCACTCCACTTCCTTGGCAAGACCTTCTGCAATGCATTTTTTTCACTTTGCTACAAACCCCTCCTCACACATATCACTGCTCTCTCTGCTCCTCCCTATCCATTCTTCCCCTACCATCATGTCACTAGTCACACTCTTTACCTCTTTCATTTCCAAATACTAGTTTGAGTTCCTTCCCTCATATCTCTACTCACTCCTATCTCCAGTCCCCTTGCTCCACATTCCCTCCACTCCAGGGATCATCATACTTTCTTCACTCCACATCCCCAGATCCATTGGGTAATCTGCTTTTTCCAATCAATTTCCCACACTCTGAAACCTGGTTCCCCTCTGCCATTTCATCTCCTCAGGCTCTCTCAGGTATCCGCTCACACTCCTCCCCCCACCTGCACCTGTTTCCCACAAGTGGCATGCCCTGGTGACACAGGTGGCACAAAGGGATGGCATTCCCCAACCTATCAGTTCACTAATGTACTATAATCCTTGTTTTATGTGCCTTGATGCAGCACTTTTGCACCAGTTTAGGTGTGCCATACTGTACTGTAAGTGCTCTTTGCTTTGTACTAAGTCTTGTAACTCTGTAGCATTGATTATTGTAATGTGCCTGCACTTTATTCTGTGCCAAAAAAAAGTGACTGTGTTGTGCTCACTATTTCTCCTGTATCCCTTCCCCTGGGTCATACCTGGAAATGAGCCTTGGCTCATTGTGGCTTTCCCAGTTACTTATTTTCAAATAACTAAAAATAAATAAATAAATGCATTATGTTCTGATGGCTAGCACCCAGTTACCAGTTGCAGCTTTTGTTTTTTAATTTTAGATGTATAGTATATTGTAGTGTCAACTGTATGTAGCACAGGATATTGGAATGATTAATGCCCCACTACCAGGGTTAGGACTACACTAACACTGTTAGTGCTGTGCTAACAGGGTTATTGCTGGTTAACTGTGTTTGGAACAATAAAATCTGTGTAAGCACAAAAAGTGCCATATTGGAAGGCATAATTAGTGTGTCAATAACTTGTAAGTGCATGAGCTCTAATAAGGTTAGCCATGCATGAAAACCACTAGTTTCTATGGTAAACAGTCCATCTGTTGAATGTAGGGAAAGACAGAGAAAAAGGAAACCATGAGGAAGGGTGAACAATAATATAAATAAAGATGGGAAAATGGGAACAACTCAATAAAATAGGAAAAAGCAGACCCAAGCAGCTTAAAGAGCAACCCTGGGAGCAGGCAACTCATGGCTAGGAGCTGCCTACCCCAGGACCTTAAGTAGCCATAAATTTAATATTTCTGTCCACATTGTAATTAGAAATTAAATTTACATTAAATGTGCTCTAACATCTTCATTGCTCACTAGCTACTGAGTGCCCACTACAGCCTCACTCACAAAACTGTGTTTTAATGATGCAAAGTAGGGAAGAGGCTGCAGGGATATAGATAGCCTTACAATGTGACTGGGAGCAGTGATGGCCTTTAGATGCTACTTGTACTCTTTACAGGCAACTGTGCATGCTAAGGGGAGTATATACATGTAACACTACCCCTTAACATGTACAGCTGTCTAGAAAGAGAACAAGTAAGGAGACAGATAGAGGGCTACGGTACCCAATCAGGGTGCTGAAGCACGAGCAGACTTGATACACCAATAGGCCTACTCTGCTGGCATCTAGTATGTTAGTATGCATGTTAGTATCTAAAAGCCATTGCCACCCCCATTCGCATTATATGGCAATCTATAGCCCTGCAGCCCCTTCCCTACTTTACGTCATTAAAACCCAGTTTTGTGGATGGGACTGCAGTAGGCACTCAGTGGCTAGCAAGCAGTGAAGAACTGAGATCATATTTAATGTAAGTTTAATTTCTAATTAATCCACGGACAGGACAATTCTTTTTATGGATACTTTAGGTCCTGGGGCAGGCACTTCTTTGCCATAAGCAGCCTTTCACAAAGAATACAATGTATCAGCAGCTCGTTAAAAACAAGAGCTCTAAAGCTCAAACCTACATGTGCATTAGGGGATGATTTAACCTGTTCAGGTTAAAATTAACACTGCTGAACAGAGTTCCTTTAAAAATACCTACAGTATATTGGTTTGAAATGCAAATTAGGTAGCTAATGTACTCGTTATAAGAAATTATTGCCACACATGGTTTTCATTCTTTTACTGTTTTTTCCTCCACTCCCACCTCCCACATTACTAGAATGTGAACTATGCATGTCTTCAAAGTGAAAATGGAAGCATGTATCAATGGAAAGTCTTTATTTTTATATTTTTAAAATAATTAATTTTAATTCATTTTAAGTCAAGTTTCAAGTTTTATCATTCAATTATATAAACCATTACAATATTAAAATTAATACAATGAATACAGCACATGAAAGGTACCAATACAAAAAAAAGGAAGAAAAATCCTCTAACTTGCACTTTAATTACAAGAGCCTGTACTGTTTCTCACCTATTGGTCAGAGATCAGTTTACTACTCTTAACAGAATATTTTGTAAAATTCATAAAATCATATACAGTAATGCAATAAAAAAGCAACTCCTATGCTTATAGGATGTGACAAATTAACTTTATGCTGTTAACAAGTTACATAGAAACATAGAAACATAGACTTTGACGGCAGATAAGGACTGCTTGGCCCACCTAGTCTGCTGATTTCCCTACCTATAGGATAAGCTGAAGATCCTAGTTAACCAACAGCCTATTTCTTCCTACCCCCACAAGAATTGCCTTATGTGTGTCCCATGCATTCTTGAATTCTCGCACAGTTTTAGACCTGACAACCTCCTCAGGAAAGCTGTTCAATGTGTCCACCACCCTCTCTGTGAAAAAATACTTCCTCACATTGCCCCTGAGCCATCCCCCCTCTATCTTCAAATTGTGTCCCCTTGTTCTTGCACATTTCTTTTTCTGAAAGATACTACCCTCTTGGACTTTGTGATTCCACTGAGGTACTTAAAAGTTTCTATCATGTCCCACCTCTTCCTCCTTTCCTCAAGGATATACATATTAAGCTCTTTTCATCTCTCCTCATATGACTTCTCTTGCAGATCCTGCACCATTTTAGTTGCCCTCCTCTGGACTGCCTCCATTCTGTCTATGTCCTTGAGGAGATGGGGTCTCCCGAACTGGATGCAGTATTCCAGATGGCTTCTCACCAACTGTCTTTACAAAGGGATAACAACTTCCTGTTTTCTGCTGGTGATGCCTCTCCATATACATCCCAGTATCCCCCCAGCCCTCCCTACTGCCTTCTCACATTGCTTGCTAACCTTAAGGTCATCTGATATGATTACCCCCAGATCCCTTTCCATTGTTGTTGTTGTTACTACCCCGCCACTTCTTTGCATTGAATCCAAGTTGCCATACTTCTGACCATTCCTCCAACCCTGCTAAGTCCCTTCTCATCCTTTCCATGCCTCCTTGTGTATCAACCCTGTTGCAGATCTTTGTGTCATCTGCAAAGAGACATACTTTGCCTTCCAGTTTATCTGCAATGTCACTTATAATGACATTAAAAAGGACTGTACCCAGTACTGAACCATGCGGTACCCCACTAGTAAGCCCTCTTTCTTCAGAGTGGACTCCATTTACAATTACCTTCTGTGTCCTGTTGTCCAGCCAATGTTTTACCCAGGCTACTACCCTGGGACCCACTCTCAGGCTGGTTAATTTAATTATTAATCTTTTGTGTGGGATTGTGTCAAATGCCTTGCTAAAGTCTAGGTAGGCCATGTCCACAGCTCCTCCCTGGTCTACTACTTTGGTAAGTTGATGCCATCTGATTTCTGAGATAGTTACTGAAGGATAATTAGTGATATAACTGGGGGGGGGGTACAATAGACTTAGTTAAACCCACCCCATCAAATTCTTTCTAACAGTCTACATTGCTTTTCCGAAGTGTAAGGACCATTATGGAGAGACCAGCTATTTAACAATGGGAAATCCTCCAGAGGCACTCACATGATACCAGAAATTAAAAACTTTTCTGAAGCTGTTCCAGACTGCGCTTGCCAGAGTGATACTCAGTACCATACAAGGGCTCCACCAAATGAAGCTACCTTCTGTAGGTCAGCTAGAACCACAATTATATGATGCCCTATGTTGATTTAGCAACACCATACTGAATTAGACCCTTGTATGATCCCATACTGGTTGGGGGAAACTGGCTGGGCTTTCCTTTTAGGCCATTTAGCTCATTGTCAATCCCTATTAATCCCTGACCACCAAATTTCTATGAGATGGAATTGCTACCAATGTTCATATTCTACCCAAACAGAGCAACAATTGGTCCTACTCCTGTATATACATTTCAGCACAGTAGGTCTTGTGTATCATTCAGAAACTGTCATATTAAGTATTACTGTCCATGTATATACACTTTCACACAGTAGGCATTTTGTATCATCCAGAAACTGTCATAGTAAGCAATGCTGTCACTGTATATACATTGCAACACAGTAGGGCTTGTGTATTATCCAAAAACTGTCATATTACATATCCAGTACATCAGAGATTATCCAAAAGAACTCCCTCTTACTTTTGATCATTACCCAGGCAAGCTGTAACCCTGTACTCACCAACCCTGAGAGTCAGAGAATTAAAAAGATAGAAATACAGTGTCTTCAGTTTATTGAGCGCTTGATATCCCACTATTCCGAACATGATAAGGCAGGTTTTAATGGGCTTTTAGCAAATCAAGACAAATGTAATGGCACATATAATGGCACACCAGAGAATAAGAAAAACAAATTCAGATCCAGATATAACCATGTGATCAGATATGGGTAAAATGAACTAACACATGAAGGATAAGGTGCATAAAAGGCATACATCATGCCTGTAGTTTTATTGGTGAAAAAAATAAACTAAAATAACAAACCTGTATGTTGAACACAATGAGGCTGTGTCTTTAAAACAGGCTCACTTAAAGCAATGCAGTGTACTGACCAGTTCCCTCAGGACAACATTCTTTACGGTTAATACTGGCATAACATCATCCCTGGAACACCAGAGAGAGAAGCTTCAAACAGCTTTTAAAGCAGGAGAACAGCAGTTGCTTTTGTCAGCATACCAGCTCTAACTAACCTTCTCTCTTCCTTCTTTTCTCTTCCTTCTTTTCTCTTCCTTCTTCTCACTCCCTCTCCTTGTCCCTCCCAGAACTGCAGAAGGAGGGGCCTTTCATAGCCCTCCCACAGGGTCAGGTGATAGTTACTTAAGGCACTTACATATGCAAGTCTTTTTT
Organism: Neoceratodus forsteri; assembly: GCA_016271365.2. NCBI lineage: Eukaryota > Metazoa > Chordata > Ceratodontiformes > Ceratodontidae > Neoceratodus > Neoceratodus forsteri. The sequence goes on along the minus strand of CM057449.1, from coordinate 1,554,997,994 downwards.
CAAACTCCACAGTTAGTCAAGACAATAAATAAAGCATACATTTTAAAGCAATTATCATACAAAGGTTACACTTTAAAATGTGGACCATTATACTCTTTCCTTTGGGAGAAAATTAAGAAAAAGGGTTTAATATATGCAAAACCCACCCCAAATTTGCATACACCCTTCCCTAAGCTGCACCTGCTACTCTGAGCTTTCTCCCACAGTGTTACAAAAAAGGGCAGGGTGGGGCAGGCTGCCTTCTTAGTAACAGCTCATCAAAACAGGTAAGGAACCATAAAAACAGTGCCTATAAGTTTTTTGCAGTACAAACAAAAATGTTGTTATGGGGCTTTCTAGGAAACCACAACACTGCTCAAACCTCAGAAAGAGTAGAACAAACTGTTCTGGGTTGTATTTCTCTTCCTACTTTTCAAGGTTTACTTGGTATTTCTGGGCAAAAGAAGGCATAGTTGCCCATCGAGATTGCCCCCCCACACCTGTGGGACATTTAAACCAATACTTGTTTTGAGTAATAGTAATCATCTAATGCTTTCTTGAAGCTAGAAACATTGTTTATATTGACTGTCTGCTGTGGTAGTCTATTCCAAACCTTCATCGTTCTTACAGTAAAGAAATGGTATCGTTTATGTGTTGCAGCCCATGAGACCACTAGTTTCTTATTATGTGATCTAAGATTATCTCTTGTCAAGCAGAGTTGTAATCCACACTGGGAACTTAAATCTTGAGACTACAGTATTTTATGTATTAATAGCAGATCACCCCTCTGGCATCTGCTTTCCAAAGAAAATCATCTGGTTTCCTTTAACCTTTGTTGATAAATCATATGTTTTAACCTAGAGATCATTTTTGTCACCAATCTTTGTACCCTTTCCAACTGCTCAATGTCTTTAATCAAGTATGGTGACCAGACCGGGGACCCAAAGTCCAAAGGGGGTCTAACATAGCTTCTGTACAAAGGAATTACACACTGCTCATTTTTACAAATGAAAGTTCACGTGATTCTTTTAATCATTCCATTAGCTGTTCTGGACACAGATGTAAAGTGGTTGGCAGAGGATAGTTTGTTATTTATTTGAACTCCAAGGTCACATTCTAATAGGGAAGGTTTAATCGGGATGTTATTTAATGTGTAGGCATAATTAGGGTTATTTCTCCCATAGTGCATAACCACGCACTTGTTAATGCTGAACGACATTCCATTTGTTGCTGTCCAAGTCACAATTTTAACAAGATCATTGGCTAGGGATATATACTTTGCTATCATGTCCACCTCCCCTACCACTTTGGTGTTGTTAGCGAATTTTATTACCTGCTGTTTGTGTAATACTTGTACTGTTGAGGCCTCTCACAGACTACTGCTGTAGAAGTATACTTTAAAACCAATTGTGTTATGTAAGTCTTTTATAGTTACTTTGTGTTTTTTTACAACTTGTGTTCCCCAGGAAAGCAACCTGCAGTTCTCAATGTAATGTAGCTTACTTTTAACATTTTAAAAAGACTCTTTAACATAAAGGAAAGCTTAAAATAAAATCCAGTTTCTGTCTTCCTGTCCAGTTACTAAACCTGGGGGCACACCAAGCCAGTGTACTGGAGGGAACACAGTTGTTTAAGCTTTTATCAGGGAGCAGACAAACCTACCACAAACGATACGAAACAACAGATGACCAGCCTGTAGGGGGAGGGGGTAACAAAAAAGGACATGAAAACAAGTACTGATCTGGAACAGTTGCTGCTTTAAAACAATTGCTGTGCAGCAAAATAAACAAACCACAATATTTAACAACATAAAACATTTCAACATTTAACATAAAAATTTTACATAATGCTAGCATCTTTATTTTACTCTGCAAAAAAAAAACAAGGACATTCTTGTCCTGCCCTTTATAGATATAAATCCACATCTCCATCACAAACCATAAAAATGGTATTAATCTAGAAATGTCTGTTTGGGAGTTCCTTATGGGACCTCTATTCTTAATAGGTGTACTTCATTCCTTAAAACAGGGCCTCAGTATATCACAGAGGGGTGGAACTGAACAACTTTAGGGGCATAAACTGAGACTTTTAAGATTAATACACAGAAGTACTCTGTCCCAGACAGAAATAGCAGGACTATGTCCATTAGAATCAAAATAAGTGAACCTGTTTAGTCAGATAGAACCTGAGAACTTGGGGTAGCTCCCAAGGGTACCATACTGTGCATGCTGCTCTGTACTCCTATTGTCAACTCCCCAGCAGGTATTTCCCTCCCACAACCCCTTATGGCATCAAGAACCCACAAACAATGCCTACACTGAATGTCTGGTCATTTTATTCTACATAAATAAACAAATTGTCCATAAGCCCATCACACCACTACTTAATCCAAAACTCACCTTAGTGTCTCCCAGTGTCCAACAGCAGTGATATGTGATGACTCCCAATCAAAAATGAGACTCCCCAGGACAACCTTTCAAGTCCCCCCAGAAATAATTGCACCTGGTCATTTGTAAGAATTCTTACTATAGAGTATCTCATCCCAACAACCACGATTGGCCCTAATATTAGCTAATTGTACCATTAAAATTTAGTAAAAATTGAAACAGCTGTTCTTATAAATTAATATTCCTATAGATCAGTCTATGAGTCAGACCATCCTAAATGTACTGTGAATAATGGTAACCAGGAACATTACTTAGATTTTTAAAATTACAGAACACATAAATTAAGTCAAAATAAGATTTAAATACAAAATAAACAAGCAGCAATCGGCAATTACACCTTATAATGTGCTGAGCTAAGACAGCCCCAAGTTATTTAATAATTCAATTTCAGTCATGTTATAGTTCATTAGTCTGTACCAATGGCCATCTTTTAGCAACTGTAGCCACCATTCTCCCTAGAGAATTTTGTTTAGCTTTTGTCACAGCCAGGGGTTATTGAAAAGCCATTCTGATTATTAGTCCACAATTTGACCCAGTTTACTAGATTTTATCATTCAGTTACTCCATAACCACAACTGCACTAGTACCGAAAAAGTTAGCCTATAGTAGGCATTCATTATTTCCCAAATGTATAGGCAAATTAAAATGGGTCAATAATGACCCTTCTAAAATCTGGCCTAGTGCTCCTTGTCCTCCATTTTCCAACTTCTCTGTTTCCCGCAGATGCTCACAGTAGCCAAGTTTACAATTATGGAACTTCATCTAGTCAGAATTCCTGTGGAAAGAGAAAATAAAATTGCACAAACTAAGCATAGCAAAATAGGTTGCTTGTTAGCCCCAGCCTTAGCTGCCTTTAGGCAATATTAGCATACTTTTGATAGACAGTATTCATACCTGTAGCACCCCAGTGTGCAGTCACAGCTTCCATCCATCCATTTATTATCCATTCAAGAGGGACCATCTCCCGGATTCCGACCATTTCCTTTATTCCAAAAGGATTCTCTTTTCCACCAAGCGCAAATGAGCACAGTCAGGAAGTTGCCCCTTAGCCTCCTTGTAGCCTGTATTCAGAAAACTGACTTCACACAGTGTCTAATTCCAGGGCAGAGAAATCAGTTCAGGTACAACAAGCCAAAAAGGCCACATCATGTCTAAACCAAGGCTTTCAGCTACAGAGAAGGAGAGTACTGATAAACAGTTCTGTCCACTCATGAAACACAGTTTTACTATAGCATTGTGACAGCGCTCACACTGACATCCCCCACAGCAACAGACACAATGCCGAGTGTTGGGAATATTGATTGATATTCTCCCCTGTTTAAAAGTTATCTCTCTGGCAGAACTGAACAAGTAAGGCAAGGAAACCACTTCTGGTCTATTCAGTGTTTCCAGTGGAGACCCACAAAGGTTCCCCTTAGGGCCCCTGTAAATATCATAGTTTATCTCCTTTGCTTCACACTTCTGAAATGCACTACTGTATGCCAATGACTTGACTATTTTTTGTAGCTGTGAAGATCCATCTTAGATTTTGCTTAATATGAGAAAGGATTTCCACTCAGTTCAGAAGTGGTTGATAAGTAGTCAACTCCTGCTAATTTAAATAAGACCAAATCACTCACAAGGGACAAAATAGTTTTTTTATTAACCAGAAATTGAGAGGGTTGTGGAATACATTACCAAGTGCAGACAGTGATCAGCTTTTCATGTCTAAGCTCATTTCGGGGTATTGCTGTTCAGATAACAGGAAGACCAACCTGATGTGCCACACATTCTTGTTGTGTCTCGCTAAACCTGCAGTATGCACCTATGTGCACTATAGCTTTTTTTAATATTTACTTTAATTGCAGATAGTTTGAATCCATGTATTACTGTATTGTATAGGTGTATCTAACTATGTTATAATTCACAAGAAAAAGTGTACAATAACAGCGTATCAACTACCCTCACTACCCCAAGCATCTATAAAAGCAACCTGCTGGGATAGGTCTATCTGTCCACACAGTAGAAGCAGGAAGCATAAGACCCTATACAGTTACAATGATGTGATCAAAGGTACATAAATGGAGTTCAAACACAACAACAGTACTTTTAGAAAATCTAGTTAAAACTTTGATGATCATGTGACTGAAAAATTAAATGATCTGAAATAAACAACAGGATCTACAACATAGTCTACATAAGTCTTTTTTCGGTGGTGGCTCTGCCCCCAACATCCCCTGTTACAGGGGGCTGCACCCCCCAGGTTCCCACACTAAAGATTCTCAACTCTGGGGGTGGTCCAACTCGGGGAGCACATTATTTGTGGAAAAAAATAAAATGTCTGGGACCGGGAATCAAACCCGGTCCCAGACATAGCACCTGGGTTCCTGCTGCTGTAACTCAGCCCAGTGAGCCACAGCAGCTGCTCAGTGCAACCCAACCCCAGCAGAGGTCTTATCCTCTGCCTGGGATTGTGTGAATGGTGCAATACTGTGTACAGCAGTGTAAGCGATATTGCACCATTCACTGTCATGGACAGCGCTGTTTCAGGTTAGCTATAATACCGTACTCTATTAAGTGTATGACATTATGACCCAGCAGGCATGTTTCTAACTATATATATATATATATATATATATATATATATATATATATATATGTATTATAGGGGCGTAAGTTATGGTTGAGCAGGCACTTTAATGTTAGACCCCAATTTTTGCATGTTAATAACTTTGCAACTGTTCAACGGATTTGCATGAAATTTGGAATACGTGGTCTGGTGTGGTAGATCTCTTGATTTGCCAAGTTGTGTTTTGGTTGGACTAACGAGTTTTGTGCAGTAAAACGCTGAAAAAGTGTTTTTTGCCACTTTTGCCACATTTTTTCCCATCATGATGCAACCACACCATTTGGTGTTTTAGTCTGAAATTTGGAATGTAGAAAGAGTTTGAGTTAAAGAATATTCCAGCACTGGATTTGTTAAAAAATATTAATCTGTTCCAAAGTTATTTAATTCTTACTTTTTGGGTTTTGAGCATGCTCAGTTCACTCCAAGATTTATATGTATGTTTTGCGAAAGAGGAGTGGGCTCACAGACAAAGATTTTGTCAGCTCATGAAAAGAGATTTAAAAAATCCCCATCTGGCAGAAAAAATTCCTTATCTGCAAGCCACCATCTTGTTTTCATTTTTTCCCCCAAAATTTCATAGCTTCCTTCACTGGTGACTTCTTGTTACAATAAGGCATGGTTTTGTTCAGGGTGATGCCCCCTACAAACCTATACCTTTGGTTTGGCCAAAAAAAGGCCATTCAAATTTTGAAATCCTTTGTCCGTGACTCACTTCCGATCCCCTTTCGTGAGCTAACAAAATCCTAGTCTGCCAACTGATCCTCTTTTGCGAGGCTGCAAAATCCTTGACCATCACTTTGTGAACAGATGGCCCTTCTCATGGATGAGGATTGACTTGAGGGTCAAGGATTTTGCTGCCTCGTGAAAGGGGATCGGGTGACGAACTGGATTTGTCAGCTCGTGAGAGGGATTGGATTTAATCCCTTTGTTGAGCTGACAAAATCGCAGGGCCAGTGAGCTAACAAATCCTAGTCCAATAGCAATCCCCTTTCATCAGTTAGCAAAATCCCTGACTGTCACATTGTGACCAGATGGCCTTTCTCACAGACAAGGATTGCTTTGATGGTCAAGAATTTTGCTGCCTCACGAAAGGGGGATTGGCTGGTGGAGTTTGATTTTGTTAGCTCATAAAAGAGGATTTTTTTTAATCCCCTTTCATGAGCTGACAAAATCCCTGTCTGCGAGCTGACAAAAATCACAGTCCGCCACCCAATCCCCTTTTGCAAAGCAGAAAAATCCTTGACCATCACTTAGGGAACAGATGGCCAAAATCTGATGGTCAAGGATTTCTCGTGGATGGTGATTTTGACAGCGCACGAGCAGGGATTGATCAGATGGTCGGGATTTTGCTAACTCACAAACTAGGAATTTAAAATTTTTAAAAACATTCCCACAGCATTGTAAATTAATGGTTTGTGTCTTTTGACTTGAAATTTTCAGGTTATTAAGGGGATGCCCCAGAGATGTGAATTATGCTATTTAGGTGTTTAAAAGTTAATTGGTTCCATAGATATGCCATCACACAGTTGAGATTTTCCCCATAGGCAGGGCTGTGCCAATGGCTTTATGGCCCCCCTGCAAAATATTTTGGGGGGCCCTACCTCCCCGCCAGTGAGCATAAAATAACCATTAGCATATATAAGATATTTATATCATAGGTTCTTTTCTATCAGTCCTGCAGAGCATCTGTAGTTTGTCTATGTTGACCCTCACCCCCTTCTACTTGCAGGATTAAGGAAGTGAACAATGTCATTTGCCTTGATCAGATGTTTGAGTAACGGGCCCTATTGCTTCTTTGCTCTGTACCCCCTAACCTTTGAAACTGAAGTAGAACTCTGCAGTGCAGACCCCACAGCCTCCACTGCTGACAAACCCAATTTCAAGTCGATAAACAATGTAAAAACACTGTACAAAAGAGCGTTTAAAATTTGTCTCTAACAATAAAAGGTTTTAATGCTGACCTCTGAAGCAGTAGGCCCCTTGACAGTGTGGGCCTACTGCAACTGCATCTCTTGCAGCCCCCTGGTCACAGCCCTGCCCATAGGATAACATTGTGGCACACATAGCGACTTTCGGCGCCCATATCTCAAAAATGAAGCAAGATACGGATTTGTTGCTACTTGTGGCTTAGATCACAATGTAATCTAAGCCACAGAAACAAATTTGAAAATCATAGATTACACCTGCAGTGAAATTTTCTTCCTAGGTTATACGGTTGCTGAGATATTGGCAAGTTAGTGTCACAAGGGTTTCAAGGGTCCCATTTCAGCGCTTTTCAGTGCCCATATTGCAGAAATGATGTGAGATATGGATTTGGTCAACTCATCTTGTGTGGAGGTCTCGCTGTCATGATTACAATGACACTCACATTTTTTTCATAGCTGCTACGGTTGCTGACATATTGGCAACATAGTGTTACAAGGGTTCCTTGCCCTATAGGGCTGTTGTATGGCTCCATAGTTATGTGTAAGTGGGATCACAGAGCCCAGAGGGCCTGCACTCCCACTTATGCATATTGTTATGAATAAATGTGCAGCTTGGTGGGAACATGGGCCCTACCAACACATGCTATTTACTATATTACACTTTTTCAAAAAGTAAGGAAATTCATTGCAGAAAACTTCATTTAATGCATCAGTTATGGTTAAAGTGACAAAAGTGGGGAAATGAGATGTTATGGTTGAGCCCCTAACCCTCACCATTACCCCACCCCTCATCCTCCACAGACCGACAGACGCCGGGGTGTGCCATGGGGTTGTGAGGTATAACTCTCACCCTAGTCTCTTTTACTGTAGCATGTCAACCTGTTTACACATGGAATGGGATGAGAGCTGGGTCTACTGACCCCATTACACCCCCCGGCATCTATCGGTCTGTGGAGGATGAGGGGTGCGGTGGGGAGCTTAGAGGCTTAATCATAACGTCTCATTTCCCCACTGTTGTCACTTTAACCATAACTGATGCATTAAATAAAATTTTTTTGCAATTAATATATATAGGATAATGTATGGTATTTGGCTAATAACCACACTGTAAACACTTAGAGAGGTTGCCATGACATTATTGTAAACCTTGAGAGCGTAGCTCGAGAGGTTTTCAAATGTCATGGCAACCTCGAGAAGTGTTTTCAGTGCAGTTGTTAACCAAAGAATATACATTATATTTTATAGTGTATGGGCTACCAAGTTTGTGTAATCATGGATTGAATAACTTTGTACTTTACAGAACATTGATTGCTGTGAGCATTCCATTTTGTTAGAACATTGATTGTTGTGAGCATTCCGTTTTGTTATACCATTGATATGACATACTCAAGAAGGGTTAACAACAGAGTGATGCCACAATGATGTCACAACAAGGTTGTAATCTGCTTGATTTCAGTTAATAATAAGGGCTCCCCCTACATTATATATATATTATACGGCAGTGCAGGTATAGTTTGGGCTGAGTAGGCACTTTAATGTTAAAGCCTCAAATGTTACACTTTAATAACTTTGCAACCGTTTGTCCAATTTGCCTGAAATTCTGCAGGCACCACCTGCTAACATAGATCTCTGGATCTGGCAAGTTGTGTTCCAGTTGAATGTGTGGTTGTGGAGCTGTGGAGTGCCAAAATAAAGTGCAAAACACTTTTTTGGCCATTTTTGGCAACTTCTTTGCTCTTCCCTACAACCCAAATGGTTTGTCAGTCAGGTCTAGAATTTTCAGAGTATATGGGGACTGGGTCAGGGAAGTGCCTTTTGAAGGTTTGGTGAAAAAATATTAATCTATTCAAAAGTTATTAAAGTTTAAAGTTTCCCATTATAGCCTATGGGAAATAAATATATGTTCCCCTCAAAAGCACTTTTTACTTTAGTGAAAGCACTTTTTACCTTCATAAATAGGTTTGGTACTTTTGTGCTGCCACCATCTTGTTTTTAGTTAGTTAGATGGAAAAAACGTAATAGTTCAAAAAATACTGGCCCTAGGTAAACACCAGCAGTTGGGTTTAACTATTCAGGACCCTAGGAACACGATCATGGCATTAGATTTTTGCCAGGATGCCCAGAAATATGTTTTTTTTAAGTTTTTCAACCATCTTAGCCATGGAACTTTCACAAAAGTCCCATGGGTACTTTCTCAAAAGTCCCACATCTACAATGGTAGGAATTCCATGAAAGTTCTGCAGTACTTTTGCGAAAGATTCCCCATGTAAACCAATGGAACTTTTATGAAATTCTGCAGAACTTTTCCAAAAGTTCTGCAGTTCAACAGCCCCAAAACACCACTTTCTTTGCTACTTCATAGCAAGACAACAGTTAGGACGTTTGGGCTGAAATTTGCAGAGTGGCAAGTCCTTGCCCCACAGATGTGCCTTTTTGCTGGTTTGGTGAACACATGTACACTAGTTCCAGAGTTACAGCAGTCTGAAGTCACAAATTTGTTCCGCAGTTGTTATGGTTACTGAGATATTGCCAAATAAGCATTCCAAGGGTTACTTGGAATGTCTCTAGGCTTGTGCTATGTCTCTGTACTTCTGAGTAGGTGTGAGCATGGGCCCTGGGCCTGCACTCCCACCTATGCCTACTATTTATGCTAAACTGAGATCACAGAGCCCTCTTTCACTATGACTCTACACTTCTAGTTGTGTGGGGTGCAGGGCCAGGAGGGCCCATGCTCTAACCTATGGATACCATTTTGCAAACCTGAGGTGATAGTTGTGGGTGGGCTATGGCTACTATTTTGCAAACCTGAGGACACAGTTATGGATGAGTGGGAGCGCATGACACGGAGGGCCCACGCTCCCACCTATGCATTCCATATGAGTAACATTTCACTTTCTCAAAAAGAAGGGAATTCATTGCAAAAAATTCCATTAATGCATCAGTTATGGTTGATTCCACACCAGCAAAAGTCTGGAAATTCAATGTTAGGTTTATAATCTACACCCACACACCTCCTCCCCTACACAGACCAACAGGCGTTGGTGTAGCCTTGGGAGTCATCGGGCCTAACTTTCACCCCATTCCATATACTGTACCATCTCAGCTTGTTTACACATGGAATAGGGCAGAGTTTAGCCAGATTCTCAAGGGCACGTTCCCCAACACCTGTTGGTCTGTGTAGAGTGGGGTGTGGAGGCAGTGTTGATAACCCTAACATCGAATTTCCAGACTTTTTGCTGTGGAATCAACCCAACTGATGCATAATGGATTTTTTTGCAATGAATATCTATATCTATCTATCTTATCTATCTATTGTGTATATATATATATATATATATATATATATATATATATATAATACCAACATGGTAGTGCAGGTATAGTTAGGGTTGAGTAGGCGCTTTAATGTTAAATCCTAAATTTTGAACTTTAATAACTTTGCAACTGTTCATCACATTTATGCATCCATGGTCTGGTACCATAGATCTCTGGATCTGGCAAGTATTGTTCCAGTCAGATTTATGGGTGCAGAGCTGCGGAGTGTCAAAAAGTGTGAAAAATCTTCACTTTTTGGCAAATTCTTTGCTCATCTCTACTGCCTGAATGGTTTGTCCATCTGGTCCGAAATGCTCAGGATATATGGGGACTGGGTCACTGAAATGCCCTTTGAAGGTTTAGTGAAAAATATTAATCCATTCAAAGTTATTAAACTTTCACTTTTCCCATTATAGTCTATGGGAAAAATATACAGTATGTGCACTACAAAAACTTTTGTGAAAGTACGGCAGACTTTCTCAAAAGTACCATTGGTTTACATGTGGGACTTTTGTGAAAGTCCTAGGAACTGTTGCAAAAGTCCCACATGTAAACCAATGGTACTTTTGCGTAAGACCGTGATTCTTTCGTGAAAGTCCGTGGAACTTTTGTGAAAGTTTCATGGGTAAATAGCCCCCAAAAAACAGTTTCTTTGCCACTTCATAGCAAACAAATGGTTAGGACTTTGGGGCTGAAATTCACAGGGTGGCAAACTCTTGCCCTACAGATGTGTTGTTTGCTGGTTTGCTGAAAAAAATTACACCAGTTCCATAGTTAACAGCACTCCGTAGTTTTGGAATTTCCCTTAGGATAACATTGTGGCACCCATGCCACATTTTGGTGCCTATATCTCAAAAACAGTTCAAGATATGGATATTTTGCTAAACACTGCTTAGCACTAAGCATGTGTGGAGGTGGCCAGGTCATGAATACAAGTGCAAAGGAATTTTTTCCAAAGTTGCTATGGTTACTGAGATATTGCCACATTTGCAGTACAAGGGTTACTTGGAATGTCTCTAGGCATGCACTATGTGTCTGTACTTATGGGTAGGTGGGAGCACAGGGTCCAGAGGACCCATGCTTCCACCTATGCATACCATTTTGCTAAACTGGGAGCACAGAACCCTCCTGCACTATGCCTCTACAGTTATGGGTGGGTGGGAGCACAAGGCCCAGAGGACCCACCCTCCCACACAAAGTATGCATACGAGTAATATTACACTTTCTCAAAAAGAATGGAAATTCTTTGCAGAAAATTCCATTTTAATGCAGCATTTAGGGTTGATTCCACACTGACAAACATCTTGAAATTTTATGTTACAGTTACCAACTCTACCACCCCACCCTCCACACACTAACAGGCATTGGGGTGTGCACTGGAGTCATTGGGCCTCTCACCCCAGTCTCCTTTGCTGTACCATTTCAGCTTGTTTACACATGGAATGGGGAGAGAGTTTGGCTGACAGCCCCAACACATACCCCGACATCTGTTGGTGTGTGGAGGGTAGGGTGGTATGGTTGGTAACCCTAACATCGTATTTCCCGACTTTTGTCAGTGTGGAATAAACCCTAACTGCTGCATTAAAATGGAGTTTTTTTTAACAATGAATATATATATTTATATAGTGAATTTCACCAGGATGAAACCCAATTCTGCAGCATTTTGCAGCACTCTACAGCATGCTGCAGCACAGTTACTGTGGAAAGCAATGTAATTTCAATGGCAATTAGTTCCTTTTGTCATGCAGGAAACTGTGACATTCACTTCATCCTGGCAGTGTCAAATTTTCCTGCATGACAAAAGAGATTAATTCCTATTGAAATTACATTGTTTACTGCAGTAGCTCTGCTGCAGAATACTGCAGAATGCTGTAAAAGTAGGTTTCATCCTGGCAAGCTTCACTGTACATGACTGGTAATGATCCTTTTGGGAATAAACCCTTCCAGCTTCTAAATATAGGGGAACATTCATTTATGTTGGGCTCCATTGCCCAGGGTGACAGCTGTATTTGGAAATTAGTCAAGGGGAACTGTTACTGTAGTTGTAGGATCTGGTGGTATAATGTGGACAAGTAGCACAAAGTAATTCATCCCAGTATGCCTTTCAATGCCACAAACTCAAGTAAGTATAGAGAAGTTGTATGCAAAACCATACACAACAAGGTAATGTTTCCATTAAGAGGTGAGAGGACATCTAGGAACCTTGAATGTAAAGCTCAAGAGGTCCTTGATGGCCTTTCAGCCTCAAGATGGAAACACATGCCAAGTTGTGTATAGTTGTCCATATTACATTTGTTATAGTATGCGGCCATTCATGCTTAAAAGATGTCCTTACAAATTCACTGCCTGGAACATTAAAGGGCTCAAACAAAAGAGAAAAGGCATTAAATCATTTGTTACCTTAAAGCCTTGGATACCAACATAGCTTTTTTCCAAGAAAAGCATATCTTAAATGAACAGAAGAATCTTTGGAGACAAGAATGGATGTCAATGTCTTTCCAGCAGGTGAGAGTAATAAAAGATCAGGCTCCCTCATACTTGTTCACATAAATACCCCTTTTTAAGTGGCAGAGCAAATCATTGGCCCAGTAGGTCACTTTATTATTGACAAGGGTAGCTTGGGAAGACACAAAGTCCTCTTAGCCTCCAAGTATGCTCCAAATAATGAAGACGCTCCCTTCTTCACCACCCTGCTCTTAGAACTTGCTAAATACATACATATTCCAGTGTACCTTGTGGAAGACTGCAACATTGTCCAGGGTACCTACTTAGATAGGTCAGCCAAAACTAGGCAACTTCTGACACCCACCCAGAGAGTCAGCAAAGAACTACAGGATTCTCTAGGCCTAGCTGAACCTAGGAGAATCCTGTATTCTGACATCAGAGACTACACCTTCACTGCCCCAGTCCATGGTTCCTCCTCTCACCCAGACAATCTTTTCATTAGCCTAGAATGCCTACCACAAGTTCTTAGCTGTGAAGTTTTTACCTAGGGTAGTGTCAGACCACTCCCCTGTTCAGCTTACTATCCAACCCCCCTGATCTTCTTGATAGGGATACATCTTGGAAAATTAATAATCACTTACTGAAACATCTTGCCTCTCTAGGTAAAATCAAATAGTGAGTGAAGAATTTCTTCCAGGAAAATCAATCATCAGCTCTGGATCAAGCTACACTTTGAGGGGCCTTTAAATGTACAATCTAGGGGGAAATTATAAAGCTAGCATCTACCAGAAAGACAAAAAGGGAACAGGAAAGTTCCCACTTGCTAAACCTTATTAGAGAAAGGGAGTGGCACATCTTAGCCACCTCCCCTGAGGAAGACTGGCTCCAACTGAATTCTCTAAGAACCAAGTAGGAGTAATTGTTAAGAGAAAAGTGAAATATGCAATCTTTAGAGCCAAGACAAATTATACAGATCTAGGAGAAAAATCCAGAAGGTTCTTAGCCATGAAGCTTAGACATCAAGAAACTTCCAGAATAGTTGAAGGCATTAGTGCAGCAGCATCTGACCCCTTAATCACTAACGATAGAGAGATCACCCAAGCCTTCAGGAATTACTATGAAGCCTTATATGCAGCTGGCCCACCTGCAGCAGTAACCAATATCCAGCACTATCTGGCCCAGGATCATCTTCCAAAACCATCTCCAGGCCAATAATCCACCCTTGAAGCAGATATTGCACAATGGGAGATCCACAAAGCAATTCAAGAACTGATGCCAGACAAATCCCTGGACCTGATGGGTTCTCCCCCATCTTCTACAGAGCTTTAGCCCCTGATCTGACACCCCATCTAACTAAATTGTTTAAAGAAGCCCACATCCAGCAGTGATTAAACCCTCAGCTTCGAACAGCCCACATCACCCTGATTCCCAAGCCTGATAAGGATCCAGAGTGTTTATCTAGCTAAAGATCCATATCTCTTCTTAATATAGATGTTATGATCCTGATCAAGGTCCTTGGTACCAGAATTAGTAGGGTCTGGTCCCCACTTATAGGAGCAGAACAGGTAGATTTTGTGCAAGGCAAACTCTCTCAAGGCCACCAGAGAAAAGTTGCCCATGTCATACCTGTGTCCAGGAACCTGAGGACTCCAGTGGTGCTCATGTCTCTGAATGCAGGAAAAGTTTTTGACAGTGTCTTGGTCCTTTCTCTTTTGCACACTTAAATAATTTGGCTTCCTAGACATTTTTCTGCTGTGGATGCAGCCCCTATACTCACACCCCAGTGAGAAAATAGTATGTAGTGGAGTGCATTCCCCCCAATTTCCCCTTGAAAAGAGAATGATGCAGGGCTGCCCCTTTTCCACATACCTCTTCAACCTTTACCTTGAGCCTCTTATTAAAACAATTTTACTCAAAGATCAGATTCAAAGGATTCCAGTGGGCTTGAACTCCTACAAAATATCTACCTATGCGGACAATATTCTTCTGCATATACAGAATCCTGAACACTCTATCCTCTTAATTCTAGACACTCTTCATCACTTTGGTAGGCTAGCAGGATACTATCTTAATTTGGCCAAAACACAAATTATGCCCCTCAACAAACACACTTACAGAGCAGATGTTATGAAGTGGGGGGAACAAGGCCTCTGAATGGGATAAAATATCTGGGAATGCTTGTCACCACATCCTCCAGGGATATGTTCACAAAAACCTTAATGCAGTCTACCAATGAATTAAATAAGACTTAGAAAGATGGACAGGTATCTCCCACTGACTCTCTGAGCTTGGCTAAAGTCATTAAAATGAATGTACTCCTCAGGGTTCTGTATCTCTTTAGCATGATCACCCAAACAGTTCCGCTCCGCTGGTTTTCCTCCATAAAAACCATATTCACTAAATTCATATGGAATAATAAAACCCCAAGAATGACTGTACCCTAAGCTCACTCCTTGCAAAACACAGTAGGGACTCCAGCTCCCTGACTTCAAGCTCTATTATCTTGCAGCCAGAGCACAACAATTTTTAAGGTGGCAGAGCATGGATGTTGATCAATTTAATCTTACCTACAGTATTTAACTCAGTGGCAGATCACAGAAAGAGATTTGGCCCAAGGGCCAAATTAAACATCCATGCCCTGACCAGCACAATGAACTATAAACTCTCTACCATTCTCAAAAATACCGCAATAGGCAGTTCAGTGCATGTGCATCAATTACTTCATCGCGTATTAAAAACAAAGCCTCTTTTGACACTGCACAACCAATAAGGGATAACCCTAACTTTAAAATACAAAACAAGACCATACCAGATTTCTTTCTGGCCCATTTCTCTCTGCACTTTTTTCACTAAATAGTGTGTGGTAATACCATGATCAAATCTGAAGCGCTCAAAAACAAACATGGTCTAAAGACACAGACATTTTTTTCAGTATTTCACCTCCAACACATGGTAGCTTCCTCTTTAGGTCTTCGACCATGGTCTTTCAGCAAGCTGGAAGTATCGGATGAACTGGCATCATTGGATGGACTACAACACACCATCTCCCTATTGTATAAAAAGCTGTGCCAAATCACTTCCCTCTCTAATACTGACCTTTGTACCTACTGGCAAGCAGCCTTTCCTGAACTAGCTACTCAAGAAAACAAGTAAATTATGGAAAGACTTCTACAGATATCTGAAGGTGAATGACTTGAGACTAATGCGCACAAAATCAACAATAATATGTACTATACCACTATAAAACGACATTGCATGAACCACCAAAACTCTGACCAATGCACTAGATGTCATACTCACTCAGGCACTCTCAAGCACATACTGTTGGATTGCCCAAAAGCAGCTCCTTTGTGGGTGGCTATACAAGCTATGTTACACCCTCTCTATGGCCTATATACTGTCTTTTCTCCCAGATATGGCTTTTAGGCCTAGGCCTTCGACATATATTAAAACCTAGGCAATACCACATCATGTTGATAGCAGCTACTGCAAAAAGGATTATTTTAAGACACTGGCTGGATAACTCCACATCTACCTATAAGGAATGGCATACATCTTTGCTAGAAGTGTTAAGAATTGAAAATAATTGTTGCCAGTCTACATAATAGGCTGCCAGTGTTTAATAAAGGATGGGAATAACTCTGTACCCTACTCCTGCTAACTGATTAAGGCTGCTTGTCATATAGTATCTTTGCCTACCCTTTAAATTTACTATGTCCCTTCTTGTTTTTATCTGCACCCTGATTGCTGTCGTACGTACAGTAAATGTCTTATCTGACTGTGCTTTCAATGATAATTGTACATCTTATCCAGTTGGTCCCCTGAATGTTGGAGGGGTCTACAGGGTTACTTATGAATGATTCACTGCCAACACTGTTGTTGCTCATGTTGTTGCTGCATGTTATAAATTTTCAGTAAAGTTTATTAATTTAAAAAAGATGTCCTTACTTACTCACCACGATAATGCAGTCTCATGAAGTTAACACACTATGAACTAATACTGTTGTTTCAGTTTTGTTTGGAAACAGGCACACCTATGCTTTATAATGTGGACAGCCATTTGGGATGTGCCAAACTAAAATTTTGAACTGACCAATTTCTATGCACAACAAGGGTAAACTGATTGTAATCAATAAATGAATAAACTCTCAAGCTATTTAGGGCCACATGCCATATGCATACGCATACACACCACACACTGTTCTGAACGTTTCATCCCAACTGCCCACGATTACTAGTTGACTTTCATGTAGAGTAGTTGTTCAACATTTCAGGTAATGTCATTTACAGTATAGACATGTCACAGCTATAAGCAGGATTTTTGTAACACAGATTTAAAATGGCAATGGGCTAAGTTCTGTCACCCCCATGGTGCAAAAGAGACTGAAAACATTTAGGAACACAAAACAGAGGTTGATGTCATGAGTTATTTTACAACAGCTTGTGGGTCTACCTGATCTGATTCCCAGTAGAGCCATCACTGAATATGTGGCTGACAATGTGTTTAGCAGTAGAAGTGGAGGTTAGTGCATAGAGAGCGTCTCACTGTTGTTGTACTGGAGACTGCCTTGATCCATGTAGTGGAACCACAACTACTGTATTCCCAGATTCTGACAGGAAATGATTGTGTGTTGTCGGGCGAGGGTTCCTTGTCATAGTGGAAAAGATTTGTGTTTTTTTTTTTTTTACTTGGGAGGGAGTCAAGTGATTTTTATGGGTGCCATTAATTCTCTGGGTGTTTTGGGGGTAAGATGTGATGTGTATCCCCCACTGCAATGATATACTGTAATCATTTTAATGTCCATGATTTACTGTTTTACAAAAACTGCAACCTTCTCTATGTCATGTTTTGTATCACACTAGAACTGAAAGAATTTCAGATCTACCCATTAGTCATGCCTTTTGGCAAAGCACAATAGCACTAATATGATTTTATACAGCACTTAATGTTAAATAAAATAGGTAACTTCTGTTGACAGTGTATATATGGTTATTATGAAATGCTTGCTATAGCTATGATTAAATTGTATCTCTCTGTAAAAGGAAAGACTTCAACAGACATACTGGATGTTTTTATTAGTGAGAAACTTTGCATAGAGCTAACAGTAATAGAAAACATAATGCAAGCCACAATACAATAATGTAAAATACAGATACCTTTTATACAAGATAACATAACAAAAGACAAAGGAGTATTCAGTTTGGTACAGTGAATTGATTACTAATACTAGGTTGGAATTGTGGGATAAACTGTTACAGGGAAATGATGTATATAAGTATGGAAAAGGTAAATAGGAAAGGTGACCAAGAATTTTAAAAGATGATGCTGGTGTCATTTTGTGCAACATCTAAAAGTATAATGCCTATAAGATCATTTTAAAAACATTCTTATAGAGTGATGTACTAATGTTAATACCAATACATGAACAATAAATAGAAGCTGACATATCTTGAAGAAAGGCATGTTAAATGCTTACATTTTTTTTTGTTTGTTCTAAACTGTTGATTTTTGATAAAGGAGTGGTTGAGTATACAGTAAGTAGAAACTGTATCCAGTCTTTGTGGCTTTTGTGAAAGTAACCAACAGTGATTTATTTTTAAAACCCATTCTTGCACTGTTTAACATTTTGTGACACAATGAGTAGGCTATTGCAAAACTGTAAGATGATTCGGAACTGTATATTATAAACAATGTGACAATCATGAAGCAAAATGATAAACTCAAGTGATTTCAAAATGTCAATTTCTGTTGCTTCCACAGAAAATGCCACTAACAAGGTGCAGTTACTACTGATCCCATATTTCCATTTAATATCCCAGGAAGGAAAATGTCAACAGCACCAGACTGAGAGGTGGCTACGAAGATCCACATTTGGACCCAACTCAAAACAAAAGAACATAGAAGCAAAAGCAATGTTTGAATAGTTGCCTGTTTTTGCTTCTGTGTAAGGAAAATGATTATATCCCATGAAGGGCAATAACAAGGTCACAATATGAGGCTCTACATCAATTAGTTTCTGCCTGCGTTTTATCTAATTAACACTGTTGTGTTCAGTGAACACTTGCAAAAAAGAAAACAGATTACAACAGGGTACAGATACTTGGAGATGTGACAGAACTGTGATTATCAAAGCCACTCTTTGTATTATCCTTGTCTTGGTATGATCAGGCCCCACAGTGCTGTGAGTGGCTTTAGATTTTGAATCTACGATAAACAGGTCTCATCTTCACCATTTGTTTTTCTCAACAGCATGCTAGTAGCATAGTTAAATAAATAATATTTGTGCTCTCAATTGTGAGTGTTTCAGTGACCATGAAGTTACTTCTCCTGCTACCAGCAACAATCACTGAAATCACTTAGGCAAGTCCCTCTGCAAATTATTTGCCATTTTCTAGTTTTCCTTTCAAAAAGGAGAGTCACTACTTGGTGTGACTATATAAAAGTGAGCCATTGTCATGTGAGACAATTGAGATAAAATGATATATTAATTTCTCTTGAAACAATTATGCCCACAGAATTTGATGCAAACATTACAAGTATTAGTATTAATCCTACATAGCTCTTCACCTGGTGTCAGCCTTTAATGCCATTGTTTTGATGTTACTAGTTTAATTGTTTGCATTTCTATTAACAGAAGACAATGACAATTGAGTAATTCAGATACCATATGTGAAATATCTTTAATATTATAAAATGTACCTTGTCACCATCATATACAGAAGTAGGATGACTCAGAGGCAGTGTCCCATCTGGTGGCCAAATGTGAAATACCCATGTCTTTTCAAGGCCAAACTGCTCTCCTTGCTTTCCCCTCCTATGGCATGCAACCGTTTTAGATGACCAAACTGAATATAATATGTTTATTGCACTTCCTCTGACCGGATTGTTAAATGGCAACCTGAGTATTTGATAACCTTTATAAGTTATTGCCTTGTATGTATCCAATGATACATTATGAAGTAGGATTGTATTGTACTGTAATGTTTTATACTGTGCCGTATTGTATTGTATACTGTACTGTATTTGGAATTGCATTGTACACTCTGTACCTAACTCTGTAACACCTGTTTTTGTTGTTCTTGATGCTAAACCCTTTGAAGATAGGCACTGCTTGAAGGGTTTTATGTGAAATAATAACTAACTATACTAGAAGGTCTACATACAGAGAGATACATTAATGTAGACGGGGTTCCACCCTCAGAACACACCAGAGTTAGGGCACCGAGTCATTAGGACACTAATCAGCAATGTCACCGACCACTGTTTTGGTGGGGGCTGCACCACCCACACACCCCCTAACTACAGATTCCAACGCCGGGGGGGTGGACCTCAGGGAGGGGGCAACTAATTCCAATTTTGGCACCCTAATGATTTGGCACCCTAATGCCAGTGCTCTGAAGCACTGCAGTGATGTAGCTAGTGATTCACTAGAAACTATGCAAACTATATATCATCAAGGTACTAGAAAAACACTGGAACCATGAACCTGATACAGTCCCAATGAAGACGTAAAGAACATGTGGGACTACCTAATAACTATTGACAAGAGCATGGATACTAAAAGACCAAACAAAAAAAAAACATACTGCAGTTCAAGAAAAACAGTCAATGTTAGCACTGCCAATAAAAGTGCAAGTACCTAGTGACTATGCTGTTGTGTGAATAGAGGGACATAAGATTATTAAATATAAATCCAGGCAAACAGAAACAAAACCAATTTGGGCAAAATACACAAAAATAGTCTTTTTCATCTTTGGAGTCATATAACTAATTAAAAAGAACTTCCTGCAAAGCTAAACATGCTACCAATAACCAAGACACCTTACAAACCACAAAAGGAAGCTTTTTAAAGAACATACAGTACTGATTTCATGACTTTGAACATGCCCTGGCTGAAGAATTGGATCCATTCTTGTCAAGGTATTAAAGATATCCAAACACTGGGGATATTAACCCCAACAGGGTACTAGACAAAGCTATAGTTAATTCCTTTACTTATCAAATAATATTTAACAAATATTGTAACAAAGGTATAGCATGCTAAGAACAAAAAAACTATAGTATGCATAACATGCATTTTAGAAACTTAATAAAATTCAGATTTCCACAAAAAAATAATTTGTTGACTGACAGTCATACAATTCTATCAGAGTGATGTGAGAGCAGAAGATTCTGCTATGTCCTTCTTAGCTGGCCTATCCAAGAAGTCTGAGATAGAATGTTTTATGTCACTAGTTGGGGGAGGGGGATGGAAGGGTGCAAAACTCAAAAAGCAGAGCTATATACAGTAGCAGGTAGCATACTTTATACAAGTCATTTGTTGTTCCTATGTATGCTTCCATTAACACTTACAGATACAATCTTTATTTTATAATTGGAGTGTTATGTCTGTATAATGGTAGAATATGTACACAAATACTAAATAATATATTAATTCTAATATCTCTCATAATAAGGTATTCAATACTCAGGACTAAGCAGTGAGTATTTTTTTTCCTGTTTGGAAGTATTCAGGGAAATAAATTAAGGGGGATAAAAAGAAATAAAAAGAAACCTCTATCCCTGACCGGGTAGCTGCCCCACCCTTGGGCAAGGAGCTGACAATACTGCATTAAAACAATACCCCTCACTAGTCCAAAGTCCCCAGGTTCAAATGGTAATTTATAACAAGTTGAGCCCCCGACCCCCCACCTGTGCTTTGTAAAGGGCTAAAGGTAGTCCAAATCCTGGCTAGTTCAGTTGATGCCCTTCCCAACTCACAATGGACTTCCCAATTGCCTTCTATACAGTTGTTTGCATAAGCATGTTGTACACTCCATCAGGAGGGTTGGGGAATGGTTTGCATCACTGATATTGCTTGGCAAACTGATTCAAGAGTCCGACAATGCTTCTTGGTGGCAATCACATTCTAGTGGGTCCCAGGGGTGCAGTTTGAGGAGTATCTGATATTCTGATCAACAACACAGCAAGTCCAAGCAAAACCACACTCCATGTATGTAAAATGAAGCTCTCACACCAGCTAGATGCTTCAATATGTGTTTTGTCAATCTATAACTCATTGACATAATAGTCAATGGTGCAGCACTAAATGCCAGTCACCAAGGAAGTACTGTACCCCGGTACTTCGCCTGTGAAAGACTTCATCAGAGGGTGGGTATTAGAAACTGTAGTTACTATTTATAGTCCTTGAGTGACAATGTCATGCAATTACTGTCAACAAGATAAGTGTTCAAAGTGCAAATATAATAAACAAAAGACATTAATGTATACATTTACAAATTTTTAAACCAAACAAACTTCATGTACAAAAGTCTGTACAAAGAATTTAGAAAAATGTTTCAGGGTCACCTTAGAAAAACAGGAACTTTAAGCATTGCATTAATAATTCTTTTAATATAATTCGTAAGCATAGTGTACATTTAGGTAGAAAACCCCATAACCCCTCAAGAAGACCTACTATGCAATCAGCTATAACTTTCTCAGCCTGTTCCTTGGGAATCCACTACTATATGGTCTTGAGGTGTCAGGTGATTGACAGAAAGATAAAAAGACAGAATGCCTTTTGCTTCCAGATTTAAAAGCAATACAAAAAGCACAATTAGTCCATTAATTCTATTGCAGACATATTATACATATATACACACTACCAAACCCTCAATATTGTAATATTATACGATGTACTATGAATAGCATAGAGTTTGGAGAGGTTGTAAGGTGGACGGAAGAGCAATTTAAGGGTGGTTGGGGGTTGGAGAGGTAAAGAGGGTGTGGGAAGGAAAAGGTAAATAGTATTAAGGAGGGCAGCTCAAGAAAGGAAATGGTGAAATTGGTGGGGGTGGGAGACTTGTCAGGGGTGGGTGAAAGGATGGTGGTAGAATAGGGAGTTTTTTAACCATTAGATAATCAACACATCTTCAGAACTCAATGTTGAATAATCATACTGTAAATATTTCAGAGAAAAGGTTTAAGGTCCCACATCTCATTCATTCCTTTTGGATTAACAGTGTCCAGCCTGTAAATCCTGAAGCTCTCCATTTGAAGGAGAAGTTTTACTTGCTTACCACCTCTCTCTGGTGGTTTGACTCATTTGACGCCTCCCATAAATTTTAGGCACTTAGGATCAGAAGTGTGGGTTTCCATGAAGTGTCTACCAATTTGTGTATCGGTTTTAAAGTGGATTATCGAATGAGTGTGTTCCTGAATTCTCTCTTTTAGCATCCAAATCATCCAGCCCACATAACAAAAGCCACAAGGGCACCAGATCACATAACCCACAAATGTGGTGGTGTGTTGGTGCACAAAATTAATTCTCTGATTTCTACATTTGTTCTATTTGTGGGGTTGTTAAAGGTATTTTAGAAAATGGGTAAGACAATCCTAGCTTTCTGATTGGCTAGGACACTGATCTCAGTGGGTGGGTATTTTTTAATAAAGCCTGCTGATAAACAAGTTCCCATTCAGAGTGCCCCATTATTTGGGATATTCGTGGGCACCCTGAATTCTCAAACAGAGCAGCTGCCATGTTTCCTGCCTCGCTAATGGGTGACTAAGTGAGGCAGCCCCCCCCACACACACACACACAAGTCACCTCCCCCACAGACCCTGTAGCACGCCATCACAAAGCCACTAGTATTATAAATGTTTTTTTTAACCAAAAAATACCCTTTCCTTTCTGTGGTCACGATACCGCCAGTACAGCTCCACTGCATAGTAGTCTGAAGTCTTACCACAAAGCATGACAGGGTAACAGTGGCTCTCTTCCCGCTTGCCACACAAAAAAGTAAAAAACTTATTTCTTTTGTACTTCTGTATTTTTTATTTTTTTTTATTTTGCTGCTGCTTCCCTGGACCTTTCCCCAAACATCACGTCCAACGTCACTGCCTCACCCTGGCTCCACTCCCGTAACTTCCTGTCTCACCCCGGCTCCACTCCCGCTCCTCAAAACAGTACCCAATCCACTTTTTTCATCATTATAATTTCTTTCAATAACAGTGAAGTCCTGCTGTTACCTCTTGCTTCACCAGGTCTGCCCCATCCGCTCGATTACTTCACCAGTGTCCCAGACCACAAGTAAGCCTGATGAGGATTTAAACTGCTGTCTCATAAACAAAAAAAATGGAACTCAAGTAAACTCAGGGGGCAGGATGATGGTTCAGGAGCCAAGGAGGTACATGCTGCACACAGCAGTAGGAAAACAATACAATTGTAAAAGACTGCACTGCCCTCTACTGGTATGTTATGGTAAGGATACTAGTAGAGGGACTACTTTACTAAAAAACAACTTTAACTTAAGTTTTAATTTTTTTTAATCATTTTTTTTTATTCTTACATATTACAAAAAAACTTTACATGTACCCATTTTTTAAGTGCAATAATACCCTCCAGGGTGGGCGGTATAGGCAATACCGGACCTTCCAGGGACTATAAGGCCCTTCACCTGTGGTGTCAGGCCTCATTAAGCTCATGGATGGTCTGGTATTGCCCAATACCACCCACCCTGTTGAGTATTATTGCTTATGTACATCCTGGTACAGAAAACTTCCAATTGTTGCAACTGTAGCATTTAGAGAAAACTTTCAGTCTAGCTGGTTACCGGGTTGTGGTGCCCATCTTTGGGCTTGAAAATTGGCTGTGTACCAGTTTATCTCTGATGCTCATGTTCTTTTTGAAAGTCACACGCGGTTTGGTACCTACAACCTCTCCCAGTGTCTCGTTTCACAACAAGATAGGCCAGTTCTTCCATATTACATTTCCTAACTTTCCTGCAGTGTTGTTAAATTCTGTGGAGAAAGTTATAGGGCACAGATCCAGTTAATTAATAGGGACTATAAATAGTAACTACAGTCTACAATACCCTGCCCACTGACAAAGCCTTTCACAGCTAAAGCACTGGGGCACAGTACTTAATTGGTGACTGGCAATTACTGTAGCTCTGCACCATTGAATGTTATGTCAATGAGTTATTTTTGACAAAATAAATATTGAAGCATCTAGCTGATGTGAGAGCTTCATTTTGTATACTTGGAGTGCAGTTTTGCTTGGATTCGCTGATTCAAGAGGTTACCTATTGCCACCAATAATACAATTGTCTCCTCCCAATCCTTCCCTGATGTCATGCACCATGCGCTTATACAGTCAAATGACTATGTAGAGGTCAGAGGGAGGTGCACTGCAGGTTACAGAGGGAGACCGACTAAACTAGCCATAATTAAGACTGCCATTGGCCCATTACAATTGTGGTTCAGGAGACAGAAGGACCCATCCAACTTGTTATTAAGGGCCCTTTGGGGCCTGGGACATCAGGCTAGGGAGAGGGAATTTTGTTAAAATATACTGTTGGCTCCTGACGCAGTTGTAGGAATTCTGCATATTTTTGAACATTTGTAGAGAATTAGGAAGAATGTAAAGGGTGGGAAATAACTGGGATAGGGGAGGGATGGTCATGGGACTAGCCTTGGTCACCTGGAGAATGAGAGCAGTGTCTTTAATTTTTTAAATGTTATCCTCAACTTTAGACCCAAATAACAAGCACTGAGCACCAATACCAGAGTATCTGGGGGTGACAAGTACTCTATGAATAATCAACTAGTATTTGTAAAAAGGTGCAGTCACACCCCCTAGCCACAAGCAGGGGATTATGATGTCAGCTGTAGAAAAATAGCCATAGCAGATGAAGTCTAGAGGGCTGTGATTCTGTATTACTGTACTACTGTACGTGGTTATAAAGGAAATTGGAATACTAAATACAGAAAATGTATTATATATGCAGTATGCTGAAATATGTCAAAAAGCTATATTTATTCAGAGTTGTCCAGATATATCAGAACTTTACAGAGTGACTGAGCAATTAAACAGCTTACCAGCAGAGGTGGTGGGTGCAAGAACCATTAATAATTTCAAACACAACTGGGACTAAGTAAAATAATTAGTAGTTACACAGAGGGAAAGCAGTAAGGCAAGGGGTATGGGGGGAGATGAGTGCAATAACTCCATCTAGACATTAAATCCCTAGGTAGGGTATAACAGAACAGACTGAAAAAGGCAATGGTCTTTTTCTGCCAACATCTTCTATGTTTCTATGAAATTAAGCACTGGTTCCTATTCTGTTATTTTTCCAGTAGTAACCTCAGTGGGTGTTTCTGCCTTACACTTTGGTGATAGTACCATTTTCAGAATGTATGATGTAGTTTATGTCCCTCTCGACCACAAAGTTTTGTTGTAGAACATATAGGATTATGTATGGGCAGCTATACAATAATTCTGTGTCTGCATAAAGAGGTATTTATGACAACCAGAAACCTCAAGAGCGAATCTTAAGAGGTCCTCTGGTTGCCATAGAAAACTCAAGATGAAGACACAGGCTTGTCTGCATATGGATGCCCATACATTATTGGTCATAGTGTATGGGTATCCATGCCTATTTCAGACTCCCCCACCTACTTTCAGTGAACTGGGAGGTTGGTGGGGGTCTTGAGGGTTGGAGGCAGGCTCAGTTTATTGATTCAGTGAGCTTCTGATTTTTCTGTAAGCTAAAGTTTAAAAAAAATTTCCAGCTCAGTTGGTTAGAGGAAAGCAGCTGTGTGGCAGCATTCTCAGTAGTTGTGCTGCAGTAGTGATGTTACCACTGCAGCACAACAACATAATGATCTCGCTATTGCAGCACAGCAGGAATATTCCAAGCATGGAATTTCATACAAAACAGGGTTCCACCATACACTATACAAAAGTGCTGTACAATAGTGTGATAACAGTATAAGAGCTTAGCAGGGATATAATCTTCATCTTACAGTTCTAAAATGATCCTTGCCACCAGTGTGCATTCCAAAAAAAATCACTTACTGGGGTGCCTAAAAACCCTGTGTTGAGAAAGCAGGACAATAACAGAATGTGATTCAGTATTTAAAAGTAGTTTCTACTGGGGGAAAACTACTTGTGAAGTCAGTGCAGTTCTCCTTTAAGTATTGCCTCGACGTGGGGTTTAACTGATTCAGACCATTTCTGTGGAAAACCAAGGCTGCTCTTGGATCAATGTTCAGACACAATCCATGACTTTTTTTCTGAGAGCTGATCACAAAATGTTAGTATAAAATCAGAAAACTAATGTTATTAACAGGAAGTTTAATTACAGTGTACATCTTCATTCACAACCTAATACTGAACTGTGTTGCATCTTTTAAAATGTGAATCAGATTGTCAGCGCATGTGTATACCTTTCCAAAAAATAAAAAAAGGTATAAAATTACAAAGAGTGGCAATCACATGTGTACTGTTAAATAATTTGTTATGAACTCAGTTTAATGTATCAATAGTTTGTTTATCCAGAAAAGGCTCCAGCACAATGTGCAACACTGTGTTCCTGAGCAAGAGTAAATAGGGTTAAAAGTGGGTGGCACTATGTTACAGGTAGCATTGTGCTATGTGTAGCACTTCAGAGGTGTGTAATGTGATTCTTTTTTATAAAAAATGCATTTCAAGCCAGTCTGTCAGTGCAGCAGTAGTGCTACCACTTGCGATGCCGGTGACCCAAGTTCGCAAGTGAGCTTCGTGTGCCAGAGGGTTGGGCAGGAGAGGAGGATCAGGTATCCAGAGGACTGCTCTCCTCCTATGGGGAGGAGGGTTTGTAGAGCTGGGGGCCTGCCTGGCTGCTGGTGGCAGCTGGGAAAAAGGCACCTGGGACTGCCTAGAAAGGCAGGAGGGGCAAAGCAGATGCCAACATGTGGCATGCAGGAGCATGCAGCGTGTATCATAGCGTCATTACATGCCATGCCAGTCAAGGGGGTTAAAAACAGAGAAGAACACTAATAGACAGCAGGATAGCACTCTGACACCAGCAGACCCCACACTTGACTACCTGGGCTTGCCAGTCCAGAATATGAGATCTGGTTCCTGACAGGGACTGGGGGACCCCGTTGACCCCACCTGGTTTGACAAGTTTTGGTGGTACTGGCTGGCAAGTACATCCTGGTGAACATTGGGGAGCTGGGTCTGGGGTGGCTAGGGCAGAGACTTGGCATCCATTAGGGAGGGAAATAACAGCAGAAAAAAAAAGAAAATGTAGTTCCCATAAAACTATCATCTTGCTATGTAAACAGCTTTAATTTCTTCAAAACCAGAGCATTTCCATGTGATTGAAAAAACCTTATTTCACTCCCATAAGATTTTTTTTTTCATTTTCAGCAATACATTTTCAGTCAGATTTGTTTTCCAATGTAAATTTGGCGGGAATCCTTACAGAACCAATAGCACTAAAAACAATAGACAGAAAATGTTATTATGTTATTAAGTAGTCAGTTGTTATGTATTATTTTTCATTTTTCCATTTGTTCATCAGATGTTTTATTTTTTTTAAATCAAACTTTTATTTTGTTTATTTTCCAATAACAAACATCCAAAAAAACATATGTCAACATTCCATAAATGTATCAGCTGACACCTTGCAACCAAGTAGGTTGCAGACTTCACATCATTTACAATTGTGGGGTATACAGCAATTTATCCATATAAAAATTACAGTCCTCCTAACATATACAACATAGACAAACACCAGAAAAAAGAAATACATAATAATTCAGACATATATTAAGGGTCAGCCTTCTAAATAAAGAATTCTCCTTTTGAACAACTAAATTACTAAACACTTTCTTCTGAAGGCTCCAGTCCATCTCCTCCCCAGGCACCTGCATCTGCAAATGAGCAAAACTCTGCTTTTCATTATTTTGTCATTCCTATGTTGCTTAACATGTAAATAACTGAACTGCAGGTCTTCCCTGAACTGTTAACTTTAAATAGGGATAAGTTTCCGAATAGCATGAACATTATTATACTTAAATGCTGCTAGAAATTTCCATATAAACTGCATTTGTTCCTTGCTGAAGTTCCAAGTTTAATCTTCCTGGTTAACTTGTGACAAACATGAGTACTTATACCTTCATATCAGAAATACAGTCTCAAAGGTACTTGCATAACAAATTAAAAGGTCTGTCTGAAAAACAAAACATAACCTGTTTTTTTCAACAATCAGGGGCTTCAACTACCAGGAGATTACTCGTGTAGGAGAGACAGATGCAAGTTTTGAGTCCCAAACATTCCCCTCCACACGAAGTACTTCGTAAACTATCCCCCTTTAGAAGTGTTCCATCTTCTTCTCTCCAGGAACATCAGCAGAACCAATCAAGTACCATAGGATTAAACTGGTTTCCTCCCATTCTGGTAAGCTTCATTCTCCATAATGTTCTAGTCCAGAGTTTGAAGAGGGGGATAATCATATAAAAGTGCAGGGAACATTTTGATGGCCTCTTCAACTGATCATAGGCAAAGCAAGCTCTCTGTGGAACGATATAGCCTAATTTTCTTCAGGTCCCTGTTTTCAGCTGGCTCCATCTGGTCATATCTGTGTGCAGTAGCAGCAGGGAGTCTGCACGTGATCGCTGTGTACGCTTGTTGCCTGGAGCTATGGACCATAGCAGATTTTCAATTTATTTCTCCATCTGATCCTCTCTATTGTCCAGAACAGGGACCCCTACAGATTCCAGAAACAGTGCAGCTGCTAGGAGGGATTCAAAGATTTTGACCCCTTCCTTATCTTGTATCCATAACTTCACTGGATATCTGAGATGTGCTCTAAGGCCCTTTTCCCTGAGTATTTAAACCACTCCCAAAGTATTATTCTGTTTGGCCAGCATGACTGGGGATCTACGTATACCTTCTGTCCATACAAATTAAGGTATTTTTTACCCCAAGCCAGTCGCAAGATCTTTTCTTTAGTTGGAAATCAGAGAAATGTAATAAGGATGGACCACAGGGGAGCCCCCTGCTTGGGTTTAGGGGCAACTACCCTGTGAGCCCTCTCTATTTTGAGTGCAAAATCTCCCTCCAGTGAGAGTTCCTTCCTCAGCCAGCATGCCAGGTAATTCTTCATATTATCTTGTTCTGCTCCCTCCAGTATACTGAACACCCTGATATTGTTATGCCTTGATCGAGCCTCTGCATCCTCAGCTCTCAGTGTTAAGTCCCTCTCTCTTTTGTGCCCATGAGCTGCCAAATGCCATATGCTCATTCTGCAATACGTCCAAGTGGGATTCTACCACTGTAGTTCTACATCCCAATTTTTTTAAATAGTTTTGTAGGACAGTGATTCTGGAATCGATTCTGTGAAGAATCCACAGCATATATTGCCCATCTGCTTTTGTAAAATTGATTGTTGTCTCAGACCCCGAATCATCCTCTTCATCTGCTGACAAAGTGAAGGCCAAGGATCTGGAAGGAGAAGGGCTAGTAGGCCAAGTTTCCATGGGGGCACCTGTACGTCTGTGAGTGCCAGTAAAACTTGATTTTTTTTGTTTTATTTTTCCCATCTCCTTGGCTTAGGTTTTGTTGTCTTAGTATAGAAATATGAGGTTTTTAGTCTTCAATGGTGACCGATGGTCCTTTTGTAGCACCCAGGAGCATGGAGCTCTGCTTCAAGCAGCCATCTCAGTGCGTGACATCAACAGAAGTCCTCATCAGATGTTTTTTTGTGAAAAGTAGGTGTGCTGTGACCAGCAGTATCTCAGGGCTGACATATCTAGTTCTATAATTCCTCTTCATACCTCATCAGCATTGTGACCTCAGTCATTATGACATCACTACTGACCTATCTGGAAGAAGCTAAACAACTTATGTTGGTAACATAAAGATCTTATATATTAAAACACTAGAAGCATTATCACTTGACAAAATGGGGGCTTACTTGTCATCATATGCAAATGGCCCGTACAATCTCTGTAGATATTATGCAAATGCTGAGGGATGACACTATAACCCCTCTAGTTTTTAACATATACATCTCTATGCTTGGTCAGTCATGATGCAACAATGAGTGAGGTCACAGTGCTGATGAGGTATAAAGGTGAAAACAGAATAAAATGTCAGCCTTCAGGTAGAAATTCCACACATCACAGCTGGTAATGTTATACTATTTTCTAATGAGTAATAGGGCAATATTAAGTACTTCAGCTAGAAAAAATAACATCTGACTACTTTTAAAAGATAATATTAATTCCTGGCAATACAAGCTCTTTAAGGTATACTCTTAACATGCAGTAGGATTTTATTTTAAAATGCATTTATTTACAAATTGATGACCAGGAAAGGTACACTGAGCCAAGGCTCTTTTTCAGTTGTGACAAGAGAAAGGGGGTACAGCAAAATGAATTGAGCAACACTAACAATAATAAATGTATCAAAGAAGTCTTTTGTTATTAATATAAATAAAATTATGTATACAATGTTTGTATTTGTTGTTGTGATAGTCTTCTTCTCATACTTTACCCATCTGCTCATGGTAGCCCATAACTGAACATGGAAATGAACAGTATGCAGATAGTAGAATGGAGTCAATCTAATTTAAGCTGCCATTAAACAGGCATTTTAACAGTTCTTATCCAATATTGGCTTCTGGCATGCAGCCCTGAGCTCAGATTTGAGCTCAGAGTAAAATACCATTTGCCTTTCCAACTCTGAGATGGAGCTTTACATTTCAGAGCCAAACCCTGAAATGTTGTGTGTTTAGCTAATGTCAGTAAGAATGTCTTACCTTGTTTTCAGATCTGCTGATCATGTTATATCACCCCCTTACTTCTGAGTGAAGTTACAGTAGCTTACATGGCTTACTCAGCAGTGACTGCCTCCCTCTCTTCTGGTTGTTTTTGATGAAACTGGCATGGAGGGAACAACTGCTGTCACTAGCTGTCTGATTCTGGACATTAATCCTGTAACCAAAAACCTCCGTGGTCTGGCAGGCCAATGCTGAAAATCAAACCATGGTTAAAAAAAATGGAAATACAACTCCCACATTTGAGTTACACAAAAGAATGTTTTGCTAAACTGAACAGTTCTTTCAGATGCATAGTACTGAGCAAGTCAGACATAGTCAATATTTATTTATTTAAAATTTTGGTAACTGGGAAAGGCACACTGAGCCTTGGCTCATTTTCAGGTGCAACCCAGGGAAATAGGGTACAAAGGGAAGGTGCAAGCATAGGAAAAGTAACATCATATAACAGGATACAGAGTAGTCAGAAAGTGTGGTACAATAATACAAATTGGCAGAATACATACATGCAAAATACGTATACAGAACTGTAAAGGTATAACAACTGAAAATAGGGCTAAAAGACTCATATACTGTATTATACAGATGTAGTATATTGACACTGAAACATGAGTACCTACAATATTAATAAAATAAATAGGCTTTCAAGGTATAGAGATCCAAATTTGCAGTAGAGAGAGGTAAATACACACTGGTGAATACTGTGATGGATCAGGGAAGATGGTGGCTGGAGCAGGGGGTCTGAGGAGATTCACTTAGAAGGTGTTTAAGAGAGGTGAGGGAGGAAAACCAGAGAGAGAAGGGAAGATGATTCCAAGGAGTGAGAAGCCATCATGAGAAAGCAGCTTGTCCTGCACAAGGGTGTGGATAGGGTATGGAGAATGTGTGACAGTCCCTAGAATGAAGAGCATAGTCGGACACAGTCATAGGTGAAAGAAGTGTGGACAGGTATGAGGGTGAGGAGTCAAACTAGTATTTGGCAATGAGGGTGGAACAATGGGCTTGGCATCATTGTGGAAAGAGAGGTAGTGAAAGTGCAGAGTATAATGAGCAATGGTAGGTGTGGGGGGGAGTTAGAGGAAAAATGACAGACAGCATTATATAGAGTGTCTAGTCTGGTAAGGGATGAGGGAGGGTCCAAACTGTAGGCCACATCTGCATAGCCAAAAATGGGGAGTATTAGTCTGGAGACCAGTTCTCAACATATACGGAGTGGGAAGCAGTCCTTGTTGCAGTTTAAAGCACCGAGTTTTGGGTGGAGCTTGGTATGGATAGAGTTGAAGTGTGTGGTGAAGTCCAACTTGCTGTTGAGCCAAAAGCCCATGTATTTGAAGACTGGGACTCAAGTTGGGTGCCATCTAGGGTATGAAAGGTAGGGAGAGATGGGAGCTTTGCTAGTTTTTGGCCAGTCCCAAAAGCCATGGATACTTTTTTTTGTGTGTTCACTGTGAGTTTGCCTTGAACCAGTGGTGCACATTTAGAAAGTCATGCTGTAGAGGGATCTCAGCAGTAGCAGTTCTCTGGGTGGAGGTGTAGATGACTGCATGCATGTGTATGTCTGAAGAGATGCAGACTGAGGGAAGGTTGTTTAAAAATATAGAGAATAAGATTGGACCAAGGATGGAACCTTGGGGGACACTGGTCAGGATGGGGAGAGGGGGACTGTATACAGCCTGCCTGTACAGACTGTTGACGGTCAGTCAGGAAGGAGTGGAACCAGTTTACACAGTGGGGTGAAAGGCCTGCTTGGGACAACTTGTTTAGGAGGAGATGATGGGAAATGAAATCAAAGTCCTTAGCCAGATCAATAAAATAGCTGCTGTAATCCAGCCTTTGTCCATTCCTAAAAGTATGTGTCAGTTACTTGGAGGAGAGAGGAGATGCTGGAATGTGTTTTTCTGAAGCCAGACTGGAAGGGGGAGAGAAAGAATGTGGAGTCAAGAAAGGCAGTGAGCCTGGATAACACTAAGGATTTCTGTAGTTTTGCAAGGGAGGGGAGTAGGGAGATTGGCCTATAGTTCTCAGAGGAAGAAAGATCACCACTCTTGTGGAGTGGAAGGATTCTGGCCTGCTTCAAGGCCTGTTGCATGACTGACAGTATGTAGGACATATTCAGGATGTGTGTGGTGAGTGGGGTGACTATGACTGGGTCATAAAGCTGGAGGAGCCTGGAATCCAGCCCATCTGAGCTGTGCTTTGAGGTATTTAGGGATATGAGGGCTTGGAGGACTTCTTCAAAAGTGACTGGTGGAAAGTCAAATGCATCATGGTGGGGAATTGTGGAAGCAGTCTGGAAGGGCACAGGTGGTAAAGAAGCAGTTGAAAATAGTAGCAACATTGGGGTGATCGGATACCAGCATGCCGTCACATTGAAGGGTGGGGGTGGAGGATTTGGCCAGAGGGTCAACAAGGGAGTACAGGACTTTCCAAAAGTTGGTTGGAGACCTTAGGTTGGATTTGAGGTTTGGTTTATAGTACAAGGTCTCTGCAGTGCAAACAGATTTGGTGCAGAGGTTCCAAATAGACCTATAGTTCTAAAAGTCGGCAGCAGTGAGGGTGGATTTGTATTTTGACCATGCTAGGCTGTGAGTTTTAAATAGTGCAATGAGGTCAAGGGTAATCCATGGGTGGTAAAAAGGCTTGACTCTAAGTTTTCTAGGGGGTGCATGGGAGTTCCAGGTTCTGTTGAAAATAAAGATAAAGAGGGATAGGAATTCATCAGTGTCATGCATGGAGTAGAAGGGGGGGGTCAAGTCAGCAGAGGTGAGATCTGCTAGGAGTGATCCAACATTAAGGGATCAGAGGGGCCTGTGCCCAAACATATTTGGGGGTGGACTGAGGGTAGTGAACTTTTCTAACACAGATATAACTCATGCCCCCTGGTTTGCATCATCAGGGAACCTGCAGGATTTCATTTACTGACCCAGGATCAGGACTATGAGCTGCTCAGGTGCAGCATGATATCCTCAGGACTTCTGCCAAGGCTCTGTAGGTTCCTCTTCTCAGTCTTCATTCTAAATATCTGAGGAATGAAGAGCCTCCAAATGTTACCTGCTCCATCTCACAGCTACCTTGTACCTATTTTTAGCATCCAGTATGTAGCCTTGGCATTTGAAAACAGTGAAAATTGCATTTCCAAATGCAGAACCAGAAGCTTGTTTGATTCAGGTCACGTCCTTGAACTCATGCTTTTGTACTGTAGTTTGAAACTTTTTCTTCTCTCTCAAACCTTTTTTGTTACTTAAAAAACAATTGTAGACTTGTCATCAGGATCATTAAGAAATACATTATATCAAATTCTTGCTGCTAATGCATACGTTATTTATAGTTATCTCGATAAAGGGCATATAAAGTACAGCAGTAAACATCTAGAAATGCATGTATATCTGATATGTGCTAGATAAACTGAAATTAATTATGTAGTATTCCCCTAGCTTGTTCAGTAACTTTACACCCCAAATTAATATTTTCTTATCTGTAATGATCATGTACAGCAGACCTGACCAGCTAGGACATATAAAAAATGCCCTTTTACGGAAAAAAATAGGATTATGGTTCATATTTATATTTTCCCACCGAAACATTTTCAAATAATTGGCTGAATGCATTTTTATTTATTATATTTTGTAAGGAACCATCTTCACTGGTTAATGATAAAGCTGTCAGATACTTATCAGTGCAAACTCATAATAAACATGCTCCAGAAATCAGAGCCAGATATATAATTGGCAGTATTACATTTGGTGGTTAAGACCCAAAGTTCATATGCACAGAATAAATGTGAGGAATGGTTACAGAGTACATACTGAATTGTGGTAGACCATATTGGGTATAGCTTTATTGCTTCTCAACAAACTTGACTCCATTACATAGTGTGATACCTTATTTGTTCAGCATGCAGATGTAGAGGACACACATCCATTCATCAGGTTCATAGAGCACACTATAAAATGTTAATTAAAATCCTTGTGTTTTGAATGGATGCCAACTGTACATTGAATAACCATAGCCAATGGTAAAAAGTCCCACCAATCTGTGCCCTTCACACACATCATATCAATAAGCCACTCTGTTTAGAACATTCAGTTTTGAGCAGAACCCATTTTCCCTACTGCCCATAAAGTCCATCTTGATCTCTCGCCATTGAGAACCTACTTGCAACTGAGAGCCCATTTGCTTAATGCAGGAAGCTGAAGGCATTTCTGAATCCTACTGTATGCTGCAGAAAATGTTAAACCACCTAAGAACACACAGATAAGGAATCAATAGTGCGTAAAAAACCTTTAACCTTAACTAAGGCAGAAATAATAACACAGAAAATGATACCACAAAAACACATCTTGGGCTCTAACAGTATTTTATAACTGGGCTAAGTAGGGAACTACAATTTGACTGGATGACTATTAAATTTAACACATTAAATATTCTCTGTGTCTTCTAGGTTGAAGTCAGAATCAGCAATGGTACTGAGTACAGCATTAGCTGTATCCACAATTAAATTCAGCTGCTGTTTACAGGAATATCAGCATCATTAGTGAGGCTTTCAGGTCAAGCAATAATGTTTTTGTCCAGAATAAAAAAATATCAAAAAGACTACTAAAATGAATCCAAACATCATCCCCCTATTACAGCTGCTGACCTCAAATAAAACTAACCTATGGCTCACCATCTTTGCCTCCCCTAACAGTTCCCCGATCAGTGAGAAAAGAAGTCCAGCTCTAGGTAGTCCATTGTGGCTGTGAAGAGATCTGGAAGTTGAAACCTTCCAGTTTTAAGGTCTGCACTGACAAAGAAGACTTGGAATTTGTCAGCATGATGTACTGTATAGCTAATCTACAAATAAACACTGTAACCTGCCAAAACTAAACAAACAAGGAAACCATGGCTTTATGAATGCTGTTCCAAGAGACTGCTGTGCCCAGTCTTCAGCTTCAAGGAGTACAGTATATCTCCCATCTACCACCAGACTCAAAATTCCTACACATGCATCGAGTAATGATAAAAAATCCATCATCCAGTACAGAGCAAAAACATAAGCTTTCTTTAAGATGTAAAAGGCAATCAAAAAGGAGAAAAACAAACAAGAATATCAATTGGCAATGAAAGCATCTGACAGTTACCAATTCTTTAGGTACTTAAATTCAATAAAAATGACACAGGTGACCCTAATCAAGATAGGAATAAAGTTCTGACCTCTGCAAATGATGTGGCAGAATCCCTTAGCAATTACTTCTCTAGTGGCTTCATCGCACCAAATAAATTGAACACCGCACCATTTTCTCTCGCTGCCAATGAGTTTATTAAAAGTAAAATCATGAAGAGGTGGTCTATGGTAAACTTAAAACTATTAAGGAAAATTCAGCTGCAGAATCCAGTGAAATCTATCCATGATTAAGAAAGATGGCCATCACTGAAAAGTGGATCCATTAACTGAAATCTTTAATAGGTCACTGGAAATAGGTCAGGTACCCATGTACTGGAGGAATGCAACTGTGACTTCCATTGATAAAAAAGGGAATAAGAAATTAGCATCAAATTATAGACCCATAAGCATCACCTCCATATTAATAAAGGTAATGTAATCATTAATTAAGGATTGTATTACTGGATTCTTAAGATCAAACCATCTACAGTAAATGGTCAGCAGCTCCATGGGTTTATAGCTAAAACATCATGTGTAACAAACCTCATAACATTCTGTGAGCCATTTAGTAAATCCATAAACAGCACCACTCTGGTAGACATTATTTTACTTAATTTCTCTAAGGCCTTTGATCCTGTGCCATATGGGGAATAATAACAAAACTCACTAATCTTGGTGCAGAAAACTATATAATTCAATGGATCAAGGAATAGTTGAAATCAAGATCTCAAAAGGTCAGGATCAAAAGTTTCTTATTATCTGAATCTCGAGTAACTAGTGGTTCCCTCAGGGGTCGATGCTGTGTCATTTGCTTTTCAACATTTTCACAAACAACACAAGTAAGCGTGAAATGGTTTCAGTCTGGTTTCAAAAATTTGCTGAAGAGTGCTGAAGATTCTAAACTGGACTGCACTGTAGAGAATTAATCAAATATAACGTATGTTGGAATGTTGTTATCGATGGAAATCCATCCCTACTAAAGCGTTGTTATGTTGCACTAGCTACGTTAACTAGTTTGTTATACTGTACTAGCTACTCAGATAGCACAACATAACAACTTAGAATGTAATCGCACATGTGCAGTGTGCAATCTTCCCCCTACTCAGCAGTGGTGGTGAGAGCTAGTCTGTCAGAGATCGTCACACAGAAAACAAAGCCAAAGTAAGGATAAAATATTTTATGACTGCTCTTATTTATTTATTTATTTCAATTTTGTTAACTGAGTAAGCCCACTGAGACCCTAAGATCCCTTTTTCAGGGGTGACCCGGAGTTAGTTACAGATAAAATCATTTGATGGTGTCGACAGTAGAGAGGGTCATACATACATACATTCATTGGTAAACAGCTGAAGACATTCAGGGCAAAGTTACATACTGTCTAGGCAACTAAATGTAAGGTGATGCTTTGAGAAATAGAAACCCTAGATAAAACTATTTCCTTAATAATATCATCATTCAATAGACAACATATGAAAAGGTCCTTAGTGTCACTATAACTAATAGCCTTTCATTTGAGACACACACCAGAGAGGCAGTTAAAAACACCCAAAAGGTCCTGGGATGTATAATTAGAAACATTAAAAGTAGAGACAGAACAGTGATTCTGCCCTTCTATTCATCACTGATCAGGCCCCACTTGGAATACTGCCCCCCACACTGTGCAATACAAAGCACTGGAAGGGGAAATGTTAGTTGAGAGAGTGCAGAGGAAAGCAACCAAAACAATTAGGGACCTAAAACATAGGTCATATAAAGAAAGATTGATGGAGTTGTCTTTTCTTCATGGAGTACAGGAGCTTGAGAGGAGACCTATGCTTTGTGTACAATGCTACGAAAACAGAAGTGGTGTTCAAAGCTGTAGCTCAGACTAAATGTAGCACAAATAAAAACATCTGGACACATAAATTCAAGTTAAAAAAGTGAAATAGTTAGAACGGAAAAGAGAAACAAGTGGTTTACGCAGAGGGTGATATCGATATGGAATTCCTTACCGGAAAGTGTGGTGACTAGCAAAGCAATGGAAGCTTTCAAAAGTTCGTTAGATGCAGACATGTATCTTTCCACTAACAAGTGATGAGTTTCTTTAGGTCAACTGACCTCCTAACTCATAGTAATCCATGAATTTATGGATCTATGAACATTGGGTAGTTTAGTACAGGGCAGATAAATCTACAATAACAATAACAGGTATCTAGACTAGACACACATTAAGTAGGATTTAACCCTGGCTTATTATTCAGTGCTGATTAGAAGTCACAGTTGCTCCTGCCTTAATTTTTATTCAGCCTGGCCACTGTTCAAGTGCAGGTACACTTGCTGTTGTTCAGCAGGTGCTCTCAGAGCCCTGCTCAGAAGGATCCCAGGGAGCTGAATGACTGCAGAGCAGCTGGGAGCTTGTTCCAGAGCCCAGGGGTAGAGTGAGTAAAGAATTTGCTGCCAGCAGTTGTTCTAGTACTAGGTACTTCCAGTAAGTTCCTGCTAGAGGTCATGAGTGGTCTGCCTGTCCTCTTGGGTTTAAGTAGACTAGCAAGACTCTCTGACAGAGGGTCATGCCTAGTTTGAACGCAT
This sequence comes from Neoceratodus forsteri, assembly GCA_016271365.2. Taxonomy (NCBI): domain Eukaryota; kingdom Metazoa; phylum Chordata; order Ceratodontiformes; family Ceratodontidae; genus Neoceratodus; species Neoceratodus forsteri. The sequence continues at coordinate 1,554,958,970 of CM057449.1, read as the reverse complement.
GGCTCAGTAGCAGATACTGGAACTAATGATTAAAGGAAGGCCAAATCAGGGGGGCTTGCACCTCACAGTGGTGCCATCTAGGGTGTGATTTGGAGGTAAAGTGAGCTATCTTGTTACAGAGAGCCTGCATCCTTCTGAACTCCTGTTTTGGTAATGATTGCAGTATTGGGGCAGTGTAAATTAGGCTTTATGAATCTATGAACATTGGGTAGTTTAGTACAGGGCAGATAAATCTACAACAATAACAATAACAATAACAGGTATCTAGACTAGATACACATTAAGTAGGATTTCACCATGGCTTATTATTCAGTGCCGATTAGAAGTCACAGTTGCTCCTGCCTTAATTTTTATTCAGCCTGGCCACTGTTCAAGTGCAGGTACACTTGCTGTTGTTCAGCAGGTGCTCTCAGAGCCCTGTTCAGAAGGATCCCAGGGAGCTAGATGACTGCAGAGCAGCTGGGAGCTTGTTCCAGAGCCCAGGTGCAGAGCAGGTAAAGGATTTGCTGTCAGCAGTTGTTCTAGTCCTAGGTACTTCCAGTAAGTTCCTGCTAGAGGTCCTGAGTGGTCTATTTTATTTATTTATTTAAATCTAGGATTACAATACCTTTGAGCCAGGGCTCTTTTACAAAGGTTCCACGTCAGTTACAAGTCAATACACAAAACAAGGCAACAACAATGCCAGAGAGACCGTACAGGTAACAAGTACACGTAGTTACAAATAATTTGATGTACAAAACCAGTTTTGGTTGCTAGTTAACAAAGTGATAATGGATGAGGAACAAATAGGATAAGGGAACAAGTGAGAGGGAAGAGTAGAGGGGAGGAGGGGGGAACAAGGGGAGTAGAGCCATCAGAGACATTGTCGTTGAGATAACAAGATGAAATGCTAGCAGAGGGAAAGCCAAGCGCAAATAGGAGAGAGCTGCGTTAGGTTAGGAGAATATTCACGGGGTTAGCTAGTTTTGGCAGTCACAAAAGCTAGAGGCAGTGAGAGAGAGGTCTGCCTGTCCTCTTTGGTTTAAGTAGACTAGCGAGACCATCTGACAGAGGGTCATGCATTAGTTTGGATGCATGGCTCAGTAGTGGGTACTGGAACCAGTGACTAAGGGAAGGCCAATTAAGGGAGGCTTGCACCTCACAGTTGTACCATCTAGGGTTGATTTGGAGGCAAAGTGAGTTATCTTGTTATAGAGAGCCTGCATCCTGCTGAACTCCTGTTTTGGTAATGAGTGCAGGATTGAGGCAGTGTAAATTAAGCTAGGGAGTAGGATACTATTAGCAATAGCTATCATCGTTTATGGGATCATTTGTGGGCTCAGCCTATGTAGTAGCCCCAGTTTCTGATGTATTGTACTAGTAACCATGTCTACATGGGGTTTCAGGTAGAAGCTCTGGTTCAGTATCAGACCAAGGTATTTGAATTGGCTTACTACTTCAATTCCCGAGCCCGATGAAGAGATAAGGTGCAGTAGAGGGCTTTGGTCAGGTCCAAGTGTACGTGGGCCAAACACCATGGCTTTTGTTTTAGAGGTATTAAGAAGCAGCCTATTTGCCTGGAGCCACCTCTCCAAGGACAAGAAGTCTTCTTGCATGTGTATTCTTAGGTTGGTTGCATTGGTAGCAGTTCTATAGATCATCACATCATCTGCGCATTGGATTATCAAACTATTCCCACAGTTTCTACTGAGGTTGTTCATGAATAATGAGAACAGGAGGGGGCCCAGGATTGATCCCTGGGGCACCCCCTCCATGATGGGGAGTTGTTCCAACATGGTCCCCTTCCATCTTACCTGCTGGGTACAGACAGACAGGAAACTCGCAAACCAGGTAAGGGAGTGCTGATCCAAACCAAGGCTCTTCAGTCTGGCCACTAACAGGACATGGTCCACTATGTCAAAGACCTTGGTCAGGTCTATAAATACAGCCCCAGTAGGGGTGTCATTATTGAGGGCCTCAAGGACATTAGTAGAGAATTTGATGAGGGTGGTGTCCATGCCATGCTTTTGTCTAGACCCTTGTTGGGTGCTGGCAAGCAGTTGGTTAGCCTCCATGTAATCCTGGAGCTGCCCATAGATAATCCTCTCCTGGATTTTGGATATGGTTCACAGGACAGAGATCAGCCTGTAGTTACCAACTGGTTCCTTGGGGGCCTCTCTTGTGGATAGGTACCATGGAGGCTTGCTTCAAATCAGCAGGAATGACTCCTTCTAGTAAGGATCTGTTAATAAGTCATGTAACTGGTAGAGCTATGGATGGGGCGGCTCTCAGGAGTAGGGGATCAAGGCCATCTGGGCCAGCAGAGCCTTTTGCTTTAATAGTCTTCAGTAAAAGTAGCACATCCCTAGGGCATACTAACTTTAAGTGAAATTCTGGATGCTGACACATTTTTCAGTCAGAGCCTTGGTGTCCTGAGGATGATGAGGGGAAGCTGGCTTTGTACTTTTCTAGGTCAGTGAAGAACTTATTAAAGACTTTCACCACCACCTCTCTGTCACAGATTTATTTATTTAGTTATTTATTAATTTGTTTATTTATTTATCTATGACTTTGGTAACCAGGTAAGCACACTGATCCCAGGAACCATTTTCAGGTATGATCCAGGCCACACACAGTGGCACAGAGCTAAAATAAGCAACAATGCATAGAACAGTAGGCAGTTTAACAATAATAAAAAAGGTTATGATAGAACACAAGATAAAAGGTTGCAAAATACATAAATCCACAAGATACAAGGTTGTAGAACACATAAATCTGACATACATATACATAGTAAGATATACATGTACATAAATCTGATATACAGCAAGTTGCATAGGAAGCAAGCAATGTTTATCAGTAGTAGTTGGACAAATGGATAAGGTGGGGTGAGTAGAGGGGAAGGGGTGGGAGAGCTGGGGGAATTAGAGGATTTACAAGGGGAGATGTATAGGCACAAAACTCAGGTGGTATGGGCAGTTACATAGAAACATAGACTTTGGCAGCAGATAAGGACCACTTGGCACACCTAGTATGCCGATTTCCCTACCTACAGGATAAGCTGCAGATCCTAGTTAACTAACAGCCTATTTCTTCCTACCCCCCACAAGAATTGCATTATGTCTGTCCCATGCATTATTGAATTCTACCACAGTTTTAGACCCCACAACTTCCTCAGGAAGGCTGTTCCATGCTTCCGCCACCCTCTCTGTGAAAAAAAAACTTCCTCACATTGCCCCTGAACCGTCCCCCCTCTATCTTCAAATTGTGTCCCCTTGTTCTTGCACATCTCTTTTTCTGAAAGATGCTACCCTCTTGGACTTTGTTTATTCCACTGAGGTACTTAAATGTTTCTATCATGTCCCACCTCTCCCTCCTTTCCTTAAGGGTATACATATTAAGCTCCTTTAGTCTCTTCTCATATGGCTTCTCTTGCAGACCCACCACTATTTTAGTTGCCCTCCTCTGGACTGCCTCCATCCTGTCTATGTCCTTGTGGAGATGAGGTCTCCAGAAATGGATGCAGTACTCCAGATAGGGTCTCACCAACTGTCTGTACAGAGGGATAACAACTTCTTGTTTTCTGCTGGTGGTGCTTCTCCCTATACATCCCAGTATCCCCCCAGCCCTCCCTACTGCCTTCTCACATTGCTTGCTAACCTTAAGGTCATCTGATATGATTACCTACCCCAGGTCCCTTTCCATTTTTGTTGTTGTTACTACCCCCCCATTGTGTAATCTTCCCCTGGGTTTTTGTTTCCCAGGTGCATTATTTTGCACTTCTTTGTATTGAATCCAAGCTGCCATACTTCTGACCATTCCTCCAAGCTTGCCAAGTCCCTTCTCATCCTTTCCATGCCTCCATGTGTATCAACCCTGCTGCAGATCTTTGTGTCATCTGCAAAGAGGCATACTTTTCCTTTCAGTCCCTCTGCAATGTCACTTATAAAGACATTAAAAAGACTGGACCCAGTACTGAACCTCATTGTACCCACTAGTAACCCTCTTTCTTCAGAGTGGACTCCATTTACAATTACCTTCTGTGTCCTGTTGTCCAGCCAATGTTTTACACAGGCTACCACCCTGGGACCCACTCCCAGGCTGGTTAATTTGACTATCAATCTTTTGTGTGGGACTGTATCAAATGCTTTGCTAAAGTCTAGGTAGGCCATGCCCACAGCCCCTTCCTGGTCTACTACTTTGGTAAACCAGTCAAAGAAACCAATTAGATTTGTCTGACATGACCTTCCCGCTGTGAACCCATGCTGCCTTGGGTCCTGTGCCTTCTGAAGTGATTCCATAACTTTCCGTACTACAGAGGTCCAACTGACAGGTCTGTAGTTTCTTGCCTCTGTCTTGCGCCCACTTTTGTGAAGGGGAATCACATCCGCCTTCCTCCAGTCCTCAGGTACCACACCATCCTCCCATGATTTGTTAAAAAGGGTAGTCAGTGGTGTCACTAGTTCTCTCCTTAATTCTTTTAGAATTCTGGGGTGAATTCTGTCAGGCCCCATTGCTTTGTCCACCTTCAGTTTTAGGAGTCCTTTCAGAACCCTTACTTCTGTGAAAGGACCCCCTATCCAGAGTGTTTCTGTTAATTAGATTAGGCACCTCCCCCACCTCCTCTTTTGTGAATGCTGAGCAGAAGTATTCGTTTTAGTATCCCTGTTTTTTCACTGTCCCTCTCTGCCCACCCACCGTCCATTCTATTCAGCCTCTCTATCCCTCCCTTTGTCTTTCTATGTTCCCTGATGTACCTATAAAAGGTTTTATCCCCCTTCTTAACCAAGTTGGCTAACTTTTCCTCAGTTTGGGCCTTTGCTATTCTGACTCCCTTCCTGCTTCCTTCTGCCTTAACTGGTACCATTCTCTGTCCTGCTCCTTCTGTGTTTCCTTATACTTCCTAAATGCTATATTTTTCTCCCTAACCTTCCCCACCACCTCTTTTGAGAACCATAGTGGCTTTTTCTTTCATTTTGATTTGTTTATTTGCTTCACACAAAGGCTTGTTGACTCTGTGATGGCAGTTTTGATGTTTTCTCATTGTTGCTGCATCCCTCCTTCCAGCCTGTTTGCTAGTGCTTTTCTAAGGCACTCTCCTATCTAGCAAGTCAGCCCTCCTGAAGTCCAGTAATCTCACTTTTGTTTGGCTTGACTCTGTAGCTGAGTTTATCATGAACCACACTGTTTGGTGGTCACTTGTTCCCAGATGGCTACCCACTTTTAGATCTGATATCCTCTCACTGTCCTCATTTGAGAGTATGAGATCTAAGATTGCTTCCTCATGAGTGGGTTCCAAAACTAGCTGTCTTAGGCATGCCACCTGAAGGGCATCAAGAATGGCCCTGCTCTTGGATGTGACTGCAGCAAAGGTGCTCCAGTTAACATCTGGCATATTCAGGTGGGGGATCAACAGTATCTCCCCTTTTTCTGCCATCCTAAGGATGCCTTCTATCATCTCCTTGTCCATTCCCTCACCCTGACTTAGGGGTCTGTATACAACCCCTGTGCAGATTGTGGTGCCATTTCCAGTGTCTAAATTGACCCACAGTGCCTCCTCTCCTCTCCTCCCTGTTTACTCTTTTCTTTTTATTTATTTATTTACTTTTGAAAGTTGGATTTACAACCTTTGAGTCAGGAACTCATTTACAAAGGCACCTCATTGCAGGGAGGGTGACATGGTTACAGTGTGAGATACAACAGTTGTAACATACAGGTGCAATACAAATAACAAAAGAACACAATATAACAGTGGTTTACAGAATAAAGTTACATGCAGTAAATAGCAATCGTATAAAGTATAACAATAGTAGAAGTCACAACCCTGGTCATACCGGGGAAATACCTATGTGGAAGGGTGGGGGAAGGGGAACAGGGGTGAGGAAAAGAAAAAAAAGAAAAAAAATTGGGGGAAGCAGTCCAACGGGCATTGTCAAGGCTATGGGCCAGAAACAGGGAGAGACCCTGACATTAGGTTGATTAAGGGCAACTACAGCTTTGGGCACCAAACAGGTGGTTACAGAGAGTGACTTTAAAGAGACCAATTTTGGTAGACTTAGTGACAGAAGGCAGGAGGGAGTTGAACCATGTGGGGGTGCAGTAGTGGAAGGACCTTTGGGCTAGGGAGGTCTTGGTACAGGGCACCAGAAAGGTGGCCCTAACTGAGCTACGGATGGCAACAGATGGGGATGCAATCCACAGGGACGCGGTGACCTCTTAGGGGGGAGAGTCCTAGCAGTGATTTTTTGGCAAGTAAGCAGGTTTGGTAGCACAGGCGCTCCTCCAAGGTGAGCAGGTTGGTGGTGGAATAGAGCAGGCAAGTATGGGTGCGGAAGGATGCACCGTTCAGGAGCCTGCAGGCCTTGTTTATCGAGGTCTGGATTCTGTTGAGGGTGGTATTGCTGGCCACAGCATAGATAGGTAGGCCATAGTCCACAAGGGACAGGACAGAGGAGTTGATGGCCAGTCAGAGGGCAGTTTGGGGAGGCAATCTCTGTGGTGATACAGAAGGTCAATCCGAGAGTTTATGGCTGAGGATAGGGTATTGATGTGTGTGTGGAATGTAAGAGCTGAGTCGAAGGTGATGCCCAGGTACTTGTAGGATGACACCTGCTGGAGAGGGTGAGCATTACTGGGGAGAATGCAGAGGGGGGCATTTTTGGCCTTATTCTGGTGATGTGAAAAAAGCATAGATTTGGTTTTTTTGAGGTTAATGACCAGCTGGTGGTCGAGGAACCACTTTTTGGCTTGGTTGAATGTGTGCTGCAGGGATTCCTGTAGAGATGCGGGGTCAGGGTGGGAGGCAAGGAGAACTGCATCATCAGCATAGAGCAGCATATTGCCTGAGCAGGAGCTGAGGAGGGTGTGGAGAAATAGGCTGAACAGAACAGGGCCCAGGATGGAAGCCTGGGGGAACCCCAAGCAAACGGGCAGGGTATTGGACAGGGTGCCATTTACCTTCATGTGCTGTGATCTGGTAGAGAGGTAACTGGTGAACCAAGCCAGTGGGCCAGGGGACAAGCCAAGTTGGTGGAGGGAGTCAAGTAGGAGGGGGTGACAGACAGTGTCAAAGGCCTTGGAGAGGTCAACGAACACTGCACCTGCAACATGACCAGAGTTGAAAGCAGAGTGGAGGTGCTGGAAGAACTCCAGGAGGGCTGTAGTGGTGCTGTGTCCAAGGCAGAATCCGTGTTGTTCCGGACACAGCAGGTTGTATTTGGCTAGATACTTGGAGAGCTGAATGGCCACTATTTTTTCTACTGCTTTTGTTCCATTGCTTTTATCCCTTCCCTCACATAGAGAGATACGCCTCCCCCTCTTCTCCCCTCCCTATCTCTCCTGTAGGTTGTGTACCCTGGTATGTTAACATCCCAGTCATGGTTATCTGTGTACCCTGTTTCTGTGACTGCTACAATATCCAGGCATCCCTCTTCCATCAAGGCCACCAGTTCAGGGAGCTTGTTGCCCAGACTACAGCATTGGTACTCATTACCCTTCATTTCTTGATGGCCTTATCCCTTTTTTGCCCCATCCCTGTCCTTGTTGCCTTTGTCATTTTCTCCATTTACCCCTGCCCTTCTTACTATCAATATCTCTACGATATCTCTATCTTGGTGTTTACCTCCCTTACTACCCTAATTTTTTTTGAAGGGCTAGGATTTCCCTGCTCCTTTCCAGTGCATCCCCCCATTGGCTAGTTTAAAAACTTGCCAATAAAGCATTTAAACCTATCACCTAGGATCCTGGTTCCCCTCCTGGACAGATGCAGACCATTACACCAGTATAGGCCTGCATCACTCCAAGTGGACCTCCAGTCCCCAATAAAGTCAAATCCCTGAGCTCTGCACCAGTATTTCAACCATTGATTGAATCCCATGGTGTGGAGCACCCTAGCCTCACCCATGCCATTTTATTTATTTATTTAGTTTTTGTTGACTGGGTAAGTGCACTAGACAAATCCTGCCTATTTTCAGGCATGACCCGGGGAGGGGGATACAGATGAATGCCAACTGACCTTGAACCAGATTAAACTGTTAGTGGTATTTTTAGTGAATGAGGGAAATTTGGCCAGGACGCTGGGGAAATTCCCCTACTCTGGTAGAGGGCAGTATCCCACACGTCACTGCTATGGACGATGACAGTATGCTGGTAGCAGCTGAGGAGGATGGAGGTCTGCTGTGAGACGGCATTGCGGACGTCTCTACCGCATATTCACCTGTTCAGATACCGCCTATTTTGGCGCCTATTACTACTACGATTCCTCCTTGTGCTGAGGATACAATTATTGAGAGTGATGAAGATGAAGTAAAAGTAATGACAAGACAACGTGAGCAGCTACAAGCCCAATTGCTTCAAACGGAAAAAGCTCTTACCTCGGCTCAGGCTGATTTCTTGAAAAAAAATGGAAATGTCTTTTAGGAGTCTCTCCTGAATCTCTCCATAGGACCTTTAAACTAGTTCCTGTTTTTTTGGATGACGTGGTTCCTTCTGCAACGGAAAAGACTTTGCAAGTGCACCATGCTGCTGCTCCGGACACTCTGCAGCAATCTGAACCTTGGTCTCCAGAATTAGCTCTTTCAACGGCAGGTTGGACAAGGGGAGCAGACGGATCTTGGGTTGCAGACCCTACTAAACTGCAGGACATTTTAGCGCACCTGCTTCTCATTCTACTGAGTCTACAGTCCTAAAAACTGGGGTGAAATGTATCACTGTTTCAGCTCCGCCTTCGGAGCCTATTATTCCTCCTGTTGTTAATATTGAAATGGTCAATCCGGATGATCCTCCGGGTATAACTCGTGAAGCACCTAAATCGTCTTTTGCTGACTTGTTTGCTAAACCATTAGAGCAGGCGAAACGTAGAAATGCTATTCGTTTACATTATTTAGGTGGTATGGAAGACTTACCAGACAGGTTTTATGTAGGCAAAGTGTTAATAAAACAATCTTTAGTTTTTTTGCCTTCTGACATTTATGTTCTCATTCACGCTCCTGGTGAACATTCTTTCGATGTCAGTTTCAGGACTCCTGCTATCCTGGACACTTTTTGGTTGAAATATGCTTCGTTAAAGACTAATCCATTATGGTGTTATTTTAAGGTTACACCTTTAACGAAACAACCTTTCAGTTGCTACTGTATTGTTTGCGTAATGAGGGGTAAATTTAGCAGATATTCTGTATTGGTTAAATAAACGCTATGATGTTCAGGGTATGCCTGATCCCATTTTGGATGGTGAGGGATTTTGGAATGGGGGATGGAAGGTAAAATTGAAACTCCGTAGTATTCAGGACAAATTTGTTCATCTCCCAAATTGTTTCTTTATTGGACGGGATAAAGGTTTGCTGTTCTATCCTGGTCAACCCAGGAGATGTTACAAATGTGATTCTCCTCATCACATTAGTACTGCCTGTGAGAAGATTCTTTGTTTTCAATGTGGGGAGGTTGGTCATTCGGGTTATCAATGTGAGAATTCTGTTAAATGTACCTTTTGTGAAGAGGTGGGGCATGTATTTCCTGACTGTCTGAGAGCTGCTCATCACACTGAAGAATCGGATTATGCTTTACAGGATCTGTTGATTTTTAAAGCAGCTAGAAATTTATTGGCTGGTGCTGCACCTGGTACTTCTAAAGGTCCGATATCCTATTCAGCTGCTTTGGCTTCTAGGCCTTCTGCTGTTTCCTCTGCACAGTCTATGATAACTCCTCCCCCCACCCCCCTCTTTAGCTGCACTCCTTAGATCACCTAGCCATGGTGTCTCCAAGTGTCAGTCTGATGGTGCTTCGAGAAAACCTTTGACTAATAAAATGACAGATTCCTCTTCATCTCTGATTGAGTCGAATGGAACTGTCTCCTTTTCTTCTGAGGAGACTTGTATTTCCCATACCCCTGTGTTGGATTGGGCTCAATCTCCAGAACCTGTACCAGTTTCCAATAAATACAGCATTTTAGCCTCCATTGGAACAGAGGACCATGATTCAGATGCAACCTCTCAAGAGGCTTCCCAAATGGAACCTGTATCAGATCTTGATTCAGTTTTAGATCCCAGGGTGGGGGCAAAAGGTAAATCAAAAAAAATATCCAGAATTGGATTACGTAAAAGCAACAGAAAACTGCTTCCTACTACTTATTCTACATCTGGTCCTAAGGCCTATGGTTATGACATTTCCTTAGCTAGTTTGAATGTCAATGGTATTCGATCTTTGTATAAAAGAAGAATAACATTTGCCCTTTTTTCAGAACTGCTTTATGATATTGTTTTTTTCAGGACACTAGATTATATACGACTCAGGACTTTCTTGCTGCGACTGATTTGTGGGGTTGGGGCCCTTGCTTTTGGTCTGGGGGTACTGTTTGTTCTGGAATAGGAATTTGTTTTACATCTCACAGATTCAAAATTCTAGATGAAATTCACATTTCCCCAGGTAGAGCTTTGTTATTGGACATCCTTATTGATGATACCCCATTTCGCCTTATTAATATTTATGCCCCTCAAAACAAATGGGAACGCATTCAACTACCACATCTTATTAGACCTTTTTTATTTACTAGTAAGAATGTTTTATTTGGTGGGGACTTTAATATATCTCATGGGCCTACTACTTCTGCTAACCCTAAAATTTACTGTGATTCACATTGTTTGAATAACTTATTGTTACTCTCAGGTTTATGAGATATTTTTGAATCTACTCCCTCTTTTACTTATATTCAAGGCACTAGAAAAACTAGGATTGATTATTGGTTCATTTCATCTTCTCTTCAGTTTTTTGTTCCACAGGTTAAATTGGTGGCTTTCTCAGATCATGGTCTGTTGAGTTTTTCCCTTTCTGATTATAAGACCACTTCTAAGGGACCGGGGTATTAGAAGCTGAATTTATCTCTGTTGGAGATTCCTGAAGTAGTAGATGGATTTATAGACATTTTAAGAGCCCGTCTTTCGGTATTTTTTCCCTATGATCAAACACAGGATTGGTGGGAGGATTCGAAATTTAGTTTTAAACAATATTTTATTCAAATAGGACATTTGTTAGGAGCCTCCCGTAAAAACACCTAAAGATGCTTGCAAAATTTATTGATACATTATTATTCACAGATTAATATGGGTGTGGAAATTGCTGCTCAGGAATTGAAATCAGTAAAAGCTAGGCTTGCACAGCTTCATAATTCTAAACAACTTCACTTAGAAAGAGAACAAAAATTTAATACTGATGGTTCTTCGGCACATACGAACCCATATGACCATAATAGGATGCTTCAAGAGAAAAAAGATATGCATCGTTTATTTAATTCAAAAGGTTGTATAGTTTCCTCCAAATCTGATCTTTTTCAGGTTATTAATTCTCATATTAACTCTCTTTTCCAGGAAGATTCTACTGTTACACAGGAATCTATTTCTAAGTGGCTTCAGTCTATTTCTTTGCCGCAAGTACCTGAAAATTTTTTTCTTTCCCTTGTGGCACCAATTTCGTTAGCTGAATTACATGCTGTTATTCATGCTGTCTGCAAAGGAAAAACTCTGGGTAAAGATGGCCTCCCCAATGAGCTCTATAGTCTTATTGGAGAACATTTAGGTACCCAGCTTGTTGATGTGTTAAATAATTGCCTTTTACAAGGTATTTTTCCGGCTAGTATGAATGAAGGGCTTATGATCTTTTTGTTCAAATCAGGTGAAAGGGAATGTTTGAATAATTGGCGCCCGATTACTCTTTTAAATTTGGATTGTAAACTTCTTACTAAAATTTTGAGTCTGCGGATTTCGTGTATTTTACATCATATTATACATTCTACACAATTTTGCTCTGTACCCGGTCGTACTATCACTGATGCTCTCATCCTTATCAGGGAAATTCTTGAAAGGGGTAATTGAGAGGAACTAGCTGGTATTTGTGTTACTCTGGATCAAGTGAAAGCATTTGATTCTGTGTCTCACTTATACCTCTGGAATTGTATGTTGAAGATGGGGTTTTCATCCATTTTTGTTACTTGACTACGCCACTATTATCTCCAGGCGGACATTATCCCTTATGTTAATGGTTGGTTGGGTACCAAACAACAGTGTCATAAAGGTGTGCAGCAAGGGTGTTCTTTAAGCCCCATTTTATATATTCTTTCTTTAGAACCGCTCCTTTCTGCTCTTTATGCTTCGGACAGTATTCAAGGTCTCTCTCTGGGAATTGATGATGCAGAAATTAAAGTCATTGCCTATGCCGATGACTTATGTTTCTTTTTGGCAGATGTCCCTTCTTGTAATGCTACAGGTATTTTAACTGATGCTTATTCTAACGGCACTGGAGCTACATTTAACTTGTTGAAGAGTAAGTGTAGATTTTTTGGTATTGATAATTCTACCCATTCTAACATTTTGGGGATCCCTGTGACTTCTGCTGTTCTCAAAATTTTGGGGATTTATTTTTTTTGTGGTGAAAATACTGCGTTTTAAAATTGGGATATCCTTATTAAATCCGCTAAGTGGAAAATTGACACTTGGAACAGATGGAATATGTCGAAGAAGAAGAGGATTTATGTGGTTAGAACGTATCTCATTGGTTTATTTTTACATTTGAGCACTGTCTACACGTTACCTACATCCCAAGAGACAGCAATATATAGTCTTTTTTTTTCAAACTATATGGGGCAGTAGGTTAAATCCCATTAAAAGAAATATACTGTATTTGCCTATTAAAGATGGAGGACTGAATATGGTCAATCCTATATTATTTTTTTTCAGTATTTTTTTATATAAAAATTGTTTTCCTCTTTTAATGGGTCACTCTACGATATGGTCTATTTGGCTGCTGGATCTGGTTTCCTAGTGGGTGGATGGTTGGTCTTCTACTGGAGTTATTCAAAAGCAAACATGAATACACACTTTGTCGGGGTATTTGCATTCTTGTTTTGGGAAGCTGAAGACTTGGCAGGTTTTGTACTCTATGATTACTCATACTTCTCGAAAGAGTATGTATTATTTTTTATTAGATAAATATTTTTCTTTTTGTCCTGTTTTTCCAGATGTAACAGACTCTGATGTGCCTCAGGCTTCTTTAATGCTTACATCTCTCAGTCTTCCGCCTTTTATGTGGGATGTTACTTGGCTCACGGTCCATGGGAAGCTTAATATTAAAGACAACTTGAAACATAAAGGCAAAGAGGAGAGATATTGTCTGAGAAGCAGTTCCTGTCAGTTTTGTATTGAAACAATGTCCTATTTATTTTTTGAATGTCCCTATATTATATAATTCTGGTCATTTTTTTTACGTTCAGTAGGCACATTTTTGATTCCCGATTATTAACAGAGATTGTTTATTTTTTGGTATTTTTTTCTTCAGACTGGGGGTCCTGATACTGATCATGATACTATTAGATTAATTTTGGGGGGTCTTAAATTTTATATATGGCACACGAGATGTAGGTGGTCCTTGCGATCATTATTTATTTCCCCTGATCAAATATTCTGGAAAATCCATGACTGGTTATTGGGGGTGTGGAACAGAGACTGTAACATGTTATCGACTTTGGCTTTTCAAAAAAAATGGAAGGCGATACAATGGTTAGATACTGGTTGATTTATTTGTTTTTATTTTCTTTTTATTTTTGGTTGTGATTTTCCTTCCTTTTTGATTTTTATGCTGTACTATTGCATTCTTGTTGGGTTTAAACTTGTATGTATATATCTGACAGTGTTGCTTATTTGCTTTTTTTGTTATTTTCCTTTCTGTATGTTAATATTGCTCTTGCATTGTTTGTTTCTGATTTGCTTCTGCAATTCTAATAAAACATTCCCCTACTCTTTTCGATAAGTGCCATGGGATCTTTAACATCCACCTAAACTACCACCAATCCAGGCAGAAGGGACCTCGGTTTAACATCTCATCTGAAAGACGGCACCTCAAAAGTGCAGCACCCCTCTCATGCTGCACTACAGTATCAGTACTAGGATATTAACCCATGTGCCAGATGTGGGAACTGAACCCACAGCCCTCTGATCTCCTGGCCTCAGAGGCAAGTGTGTTACCTACTGAGCCACTGCCACTGTATGTGGCCATAGATAGGCAGCACCTCCGAGAAAATTACCATGAATGCTACTTGTCTAAGGTCCCTCCCCAACTCCACAGACTCTTTCTGCACTGCTCTTATCCCTTTCTCAGCCAGGTCATTTGTCCCTAGGTGGACAATGGCATCCAGCTCCCTTCCTGTGCAGCTGCTCCAGTGATCCTGAAGATTTTCTCCCTGTCCCTCCAATCCATGGCACCAGGCAGGCACCTTACCTCCCTCTCCCCTTCCTCCCCAGTTCTACCCCCTAACAATGGAGTCCCCCACCAGAAGTTGTTTCCTTCCCCTGTGGTATCCCATGTCACCCTCCTGTGGGTCTTCTTTGTGGAGGCTCCCAGCATCCTCCTGGTCTCCACTGTGAGTGCCTTCATAGAGGAACCATACTTTGCCAGAATGGCATATTAATTGTGGAGAGGTACATCTGGAGGGATGTGCCTCTGTCCCACCACCCTCACCCTCCCTGAGCCCACTGTGGTTCAACCACTCCTCTTTCTTAGCAACCTCTGAGGCAATGGCAGTGGCCCTGGTGGTCCCTGGGTGGGAGAGGAGGTCCCACAAATCCTGGCCAACTCAGCCTGGAGATGAGCAACCTTCTCCCTCAGCCCAGAGAGGTGCTTGCAGATGGGACAACACCGCATCCTCCAGAATATCTCCCAGAAGACTGCTGCTCCACAGCTACTGCACTGCAGCATTCCCATCATGTCTTATTTCTGGCCCCTTAACTGTTGTTTGGAATACTTACTCTTTCCTCTTTTTATTTATTTATTTATTTTTCTCCCTATGCCCTTTAAGCTCCTGATCTTCCTGTTCTGAGGCAAGAAGTTCCTATATTTTTCAGTTGGGAAATTGAGGACTACCCAGGAAAGCAGTGGCAGCAGGAATTTACCAGAAGCCAGTCTTTGAGGTGGGATTTGAACTAGCAGTGGGTGTCAATGGAGCAGAGCTCAGCAGGCAGTTTATTCCACAGCATAGGGGATGCCACTGACAAGTCTCTACCACCCATATTGGTGGATATGTTATAACAAAGGCTTATAATATCACTTTTTATAATCATGTACTTAGATTCACCTTGGGCCTTACCCAAAAATTATTTCTTAAATTACCAAAAAATAATAAATATTCACATGTGATATTATCCTATGCGCTTCAGATTCAAAACTGACAGTGAAAAATGCTGTTGCCACACTGTGGATTATGTGGATTATGTAAGAGATAAATATATTTTATTCACATAGGTACAGGTCCTAAATATTCATAAGTAGCATAAATATCAAGCATAATAAAAATAATGTTAACATAAACTGTAATGTAAATAAAGCAACAGGTTTTAGAAAATCAAGTAAATCAAATAAAACAAAACAAATTTCAGCAAATACGCAATGCAAATGAATAAGCAATATTCAGCATAATAAATGACAATTTATAATATTTCTTCAGCATACTTATACTGTAAATATCATGACCTTTTCTTTTTACTATGAGAACTTGCAATTCATTACACTAGTGTCTCAGGTTATATCTCTGTATAATAATTACTTTAAAACTTTATAGCATATAAAATGTATTTTCTTTGTATCTAAATTCTAGCTTAACCATATACCCAAGGTTTTGGAGTTAAAATACATTAAGTTACCACCTCAGATAACCAAATAAGTACTAAAAGTAGAATGAAGGAATACATATGTTTTAGTTATCTGTAGATGCGGCCTTCTACTTTTTAACTTTCAGAGTCTTGGTGAGAACTTCTGAGTTTGGATGACAAAAGTCCTTGGTAGTAGGTTTGGCTTTAGTCTTCTGTCTTTTCCCCTTGAACCTGGAACTGTAGAGTCTTCTGACATCAATGAAGCAATGCAGTCTGGATCCTTCTTGCTTGACATCACAAATCATTAGATGTCACTTCAGGATTTAGTAGGAAAAATCAGACAGCAAGATTTTAGCAGTTCAGCACAGTTTGTAGAAAGATCTCTCGCTGTGGACAGCAATGTTGTTTTGGTAACTGGACTGTGTGACTCTTGCCTGTTTCATTTCATTTTTGCTCTTGAACCTGCAACTTCTGGACTCACTGCTATTTAACAGCACTGCAGGCTTGCTGGCTGTTAAATTTCAAAGTCAGTCTCTTATTCAGGCTTTTAACAGAAATTCCAAAACATTACTTTAGTCCAAATTCTCAGTATGCAAAACATAGGCCTTGCTTCATCCAATATTGGAAAGAGAGTCCTTTCTCTAACAATCCGTTCTAGCAGCTGGGCTTGTTGCAGAGTTGTGCAGGCTTTCAGGATGGTTTAGCATCCCCTTGTGGTGGCAATATTAAAGCCCAAATGATGTCCCAAGCAGGTGTGGCTTCAGGCTTTTGACCTAGTACAAGTCCCAAGCTCATCCAAAATGGTCAGGGCATCCCACACAGATCTTCAAAGAATCAGGCAGTTCTGGGCTGGCTTTGCCAGCATCTCTTTTATGTCCCACTTACTGGCAACATCACCATCAAGTTATGACTGGTCTGAGTATTTTTTGAGGGTGTTATTGGTAGCCGGTCCTAAGCCATTTTATTCTCAATAGGACCTCATCTTCAAAAACTATGTTTGTTATAAAACAACTTTTCTTTCTTGCATCTATGTGCACCTTTGTACAAAAATATAAAATGTACATTCTTAGATGCAGCTAAAGGTAAGGATTCATTTGAGACCAAACATGATGGTGTCAATTCTAATATAACATCTATAATTTAAAAAACCATTATAAAACTTTCTCATTTATAGATATCCAAAAAGTATTTAAAGATTTCAGAAGTACATTTTTCCTGTTTAAAATGATGTTAGTTTGGCATACCTGCTATAATTCGAAACTGCGTAAATTTAGCAAACATCTTTAAGACAGTGGTCTTCTTTGTTTGAGGTAAATGAGGCATGACTTCTTGTTGCTTTGGATTTTATCCAGAAGGCTTATAATCCAACTGACTAGTTATTTCTCTTAGATAAACACTTTACTCTCATTCCATGAAAAATGTGGCAAGGTCAGCTTACTATAGACACCAAACTTGTCAACACATTTTAAACAGTTTTGGGGCTACAAATTTTTGTAAATAACTTACTCTATACTATGCTGATAGGTTTAAAACTTAATCACGGTGCAGGTTCATGCATTTCCAATAACCTGTATAATTTTGAAATGTATTAGAGTTTTTTGTATATTTTCTATAAATAAAAGCCTTAATTTCTTAAAGCCGGTCTGAGTCTATGTTAACCTCTGAGATTTGCTCTGGCTGGTACAAAAGCAAAGTCATAAATTATGTCAAGTTTCAAGCTCCATTTAATTTAAACAGACTATTCCTGAAACAACTTTTTTTTTTCCTGGGGGTTGACCATGTATGCTATATTCCCTTTTCATGGCATCATTCCTCCATTTCAGTATTCAAGCTTTAAGCTGCATTGTCCTTGTTTTAGCATTCATTTGGATATTAATGTGACCAGAAACATTTATAGTAATTAATAATTAAGCCAATATAAGGATATAGAATAGCAATTAAGAACATAATAATATTATAATAATAAAATATTTTAAACAAATTAGTTCTGTTCCTACAGATACCCTGGGAATAGTTAGAGGGGGGTTGCTGTTTGAGCGAAGGCAGCAATGTAGAGTTTGGGCCTTCAGGAGGGCTGCAAGGGGGAGATTCCTAGCCAGTACAGATGGTGGAATCCACCATGTGGCAAAGGAAGAGGTCAGAACAGCCTTGCAGCGGAGCCATCCAAGCTTATTGTGAAGAACACAATGATGGGTAGAAAAAGGGTCCAGCAAGGCAAATTGACAGGCACTATTGTAAGCAGAAGAGAGCTTAGCCATAAAGGTTGTGGACATCCTAGCATAGATGGGGAGCAGTAGTCCAGTACTGGGAGTAGATTCCCTTGGATGATGGCAAGTTGGGCCTCAGGGGTGATGTATTGTCGGAATCTGAAGGCAGCACCTAATTTTTGGTGAAACCTATGAACTAATGAGTTGATGTGCTCAGAGAAGGAAAGGGAGGGGTCAAGTAAGACTCCTAGGTATTTGAAAGTATTCACATCTTCTACAGCTTGGCCATCTGGATGATTGGTTGTTCCTCATGAGTGACTGGTCCCTGGGAGGGTTTGCTGTTGCCTTTCAGCAGGCCATTAATTAGGAACCAGAAAGACTTTGGGTCTGTTAGGCTTGTCTGTTGTAAGGATTTAACATATTCCTTTTTTGCCACTTTGATCATTTTCTTACATTGGTTCATAATGTTCTGTAGCCAGTCCAGTCAGAGGTGAGGCCTAAGGTCTTGTGTTTGTGCCAGGCCTTGTCATTCTGGGTCATTAGTGATTTTATCTCAGAGGTAATCCATTTATAACATTGCCCCAGTACTCTTAGCTTTGTAACAGGTGCGTACAAGTTGGCCACAGAGGTGAAAGCATTCTGGAAGAAGTTCAGGGCTGCATTAATGGTAGGGCAAAATTTGATTGGGCTGCAATCTAAGTCATATAGATATCTTTAGAAGGCAGCTGCTGAGAACTTGGAGAAGTCTCTTGTTATTAATATTTTTGGAGGGACTTTTGAGAGATGATTTTTCCATACTCAGAAAATTGGGGAGTGGTTGCTCAGGGCATCTACAGTACAAATGACCCAGCAGCCTGGATGTTAATGGGATTGGATACCAGGACACAGTCAAGGGTGGTGTGGTTTCCTGTTTTTGCATTATGCCTAGTTATGCCTGCATTATGCACAGTGATGATTTGAGTTAGGCGGGCATCCAGGAGTGATGCCTTTATAGCCTATTCTGTGTCAGGAGCCCAATTCAGGTTAAAGTCACCTAGAATTATTGCTTCAGAAGAGATGAGTTCAGCCAGTTCCCTGGTGAGCGTCTGGAGTGCATTTCAGCAGGCTTGCATATTTGTTTGGTACATACACTATAAAAAACAATTAATGCTTACTGTTCAGTAACAAGAGATGTTAATGCATCTTGAGGTTCCCATGGTGACTGAACCTCTTGAGCTGTGCTCTCAAGGTTCAAGCAATTGCCATGGGATACTCTCGATGAACTAACCAGCTTGTTACTGATAGTTTAGCATTCATTATTCTCTGTGTTAACACACTCCAAGATGATCCTGACAGGATTGTCACTTACACAGAAACAAGCAAATTTGTTAGCAGGAAAGGTCTGCTAGGCCCACCCAGACTGCCCAGATGTTCCCAGCCTAATCTGTCTCTCTAGACCCTAACTGGTCTCTGGCAACTCTCCTTCCTCTCTGTCTGTTTCCTAATACACCCCATGTCTATCCCATGAATACTGAAAGCCCCCACTTTTTGTGCCTCCATCACTTCTACTGGCAATCTGTTCTGGGCTTCTACTAACCTTTCAGTGAAGAACTACAGTATTTCTTAACATCTCCCTTAAACTTCCCCCCTCCAGCTTCATTACATGTCCCCTGGTCCTAGTACTCCTTCTCATTTGAAAAAGACTCCCCTCCTGCACACTGTTCACCCCTGTGAGGTACTTCTTGCTCTCTTTCATGTCACCTCTCACTCTCCTCTTTTCCAGGGTGTCTGTGTTGAGATCCCTCAGTCTCTCCTTGTAGGACTTCTCATGCAACCACAGCACCATTTTAGTTGCCCTGCTCTGGACTGCCTCCAGCCTATCTATGTCCTTCCTGAGGTGCAGTCTCCAAAACTATACATGGCACTCAAGGTGGGGTCTCATCAGTGTGTGATACAGTGGCAAAGCCATCTTCCTCCTCCTGCTGGAGATAATGCTCCCTATGCACCCCATTATCTCACTAGTTCAACCCACTGCTTTGACACACTGCCCTACCACTTTGAGGTCATCAGAAATGATAACCTCAAGGTACTTTTCTGGTCTAATGACTGTCAGTACATCCCCAATCCTATACTCTGTGCCTGTGTTTCTATGGTCTATGTGCATGATTTTTCATTTTTTGGCATTGAACCCCAAGCTTTAGACCACTCCTGAAGTTTCCACAGATTTCTGTGCATTCTCTTCACCTGCTGTATACATTCTCCTCACCCTATTGGAGGCAGTATAGAGTAGTGGGTTAAGGCTCTGAGCTGCAGATCTGGAGACCTGGGTTTGACTCCCACAGCTGCCTAGGTGCATACTGTGTGATCCTGAGCAAGTCACTTAACTTCCTTGTGCTCCCAGGTCACATGAGGAAACAAACTTCAGCTTAGTGTGCTACTCCTGGTTAAACAATGTTCCCTTCCCCCCTTTCCCTATTGCACATTTAAGCAATAAACATGATAGGTAGAGGCTGGAATTTACTCACCTGGTGTGACGTCATGAGGCTGCAGGCCAAGTGACCAAACTCACACACAGCCATGAGGCAAATTCCAGCATACCCACACCTGGAGTGGTTTATTGTGATTACACAATGGGTAGATTTTTTAACAGAGTGGTTTTTGTTTTAAAAAGAAATGTTTTTTTACTTGATTTTCTGTGTAATATCCTTCCTCTGTATGTAAAATAGTTCCCTGTTACTAGGTAGACACACACGTACAACTACCTTACCCCTACCTTGCTCCAATGCTGTTTTTTTTTTGCTTCAACACAAAAACATCAACAGACAAGATGAGTGGGGTGCCAGCCAAAATGGACTGAGAGAATGATACCACTGCTGGGAAGAGTGAGTGAGGAGAGGTATTCCTGCAAGTCAACTGGGAACTGACTTTTTTTTTAAAATTGGAGAGCATACACACACACACATATATACGCACCTACCTTAGTCCCCACTTCTGCATGCTAGATCGTTGTGCTCCCCCAAAATAAAGAGTTCAGCACACAGCATACCAGGTGTGTCAGCTGAGACGAGCAGTTGCAGCAGAGAAAGGGATGGTGAACTCCAAGGGAGAGCGAGTGAGCAGCTGTGGGTTTCTTTTAATGATCTTTTTCAGTTTTGGTAATGGGCTGGGATCTCATGGGATCCCTATACTGAAACCAGGGAGGTAGTGATCAGCACACAGCATACTTGACATGTCAGCCAAGATGGGCAGTTGCCACATGGAGAAACAGATGGTGGACTCTGAGGGAGAGCAAGTGAGCAGCTGTGTTGTTGCAGCTGAGGGTTTTCTTGAAATGTTTTTTTCAGTTTTGGTAATGGGCTGGGATCACATGGGAGCCCTATACTGGAACCAGGGAGGTAGCAGCACCGTGGCACAGCAGAGGAAGTCAGTGTTACAGGTGCCAACACTGAGCAGAATGGAAGTTGGAGGGAGCAAACATAAGAGGAGCTTGCAGCTGACAATATGTGGGGAACACACAACTATGTGGCAAAAAAACACCGCAGTCTCAGTTGGGCCTGTATTCTGTTTCAGAGGTACATTAAATTATTTGGAGATGTTCAACTGTACTATGTGTATTTTAGAAAAAAAAGGGGGTTGTGGTTTTTGAACTGGGTTTCGGGACTTCTGGGGTCCATTACTTCAGAAGTCATCTCATGTTTTAAACTCACACTTTTGTGTGCGGTTTACTGGGTAATTAAGATGGTGGCATTTTCATTTTGAATTTAGGGGCAGCTTGATGTTATGGCAAATGCCACTGACCAGGGCTTTATCTGTGAGTTATGCTGAGATTTACTTATGGATAAAACACGCAGTCAGCTAATCAGATTTCTACATTTATTAGTGCCATTGTATAATTTGGTATCATCTAGAAAAAGGCATACATTCCTCCCAGTTCCTCAGCATTGTCACTTATGAAGACACTGAAATGGAATGGCTCCAGTACTGAGCCCTGAGGCATCCCACTGGTCCATCTTACATCTTTGAGTGAGTGCCATTGCCACCACCCTCTGTCTCCTATTAACCAGTTTCTAACCCAATTCATTCCTTGGGAACCTATCCCAGACTGTTCAGTTTCTTTATCAGCCTCTTGTATGGCACAGTGTCAAAGGCTTTGCTGAAGTCCAGATAGACCATGTCCACTGCCATCCCCTAATCTGTTTCCCTGGTCACCTAGTCAAAGGAATCCAGCAGAATCATTTGTCATGCCTCCATCCCCCCATGAATCAATGTTGCCTATGGTCTTGCAACACATTGTATTCAACATACTCTACCAGACATTCCTTTAGCAGGATTTCCATTAATTTCCCTACTGCTGAAGTAAGACTCACCAGCCTATAGATACCAGCTTCCTCACTGCTGCCATCCATATGTAGAGAGACCACGTCAGCTCCTCTACAGTCTTCAAGAACCACACCTGTTTCCAGTGAGTGGTTGAACAACGCTGTCAGTGGGGCAGCTAGCACCTCCCTGAGTTCCTTGAAACCTTTGGGTGTATCCTGTCTGGTCCCATAGCTCTATCTACCTTCAGAGCTGCTAGTCCCTTCTGGACTCTTTCCTCTGAAAATGGAATTGTGTTCACCTTCCCCTGATTCCTGCTATTCCCTGGTGGTCCATCCCCACCACCACTGTGAAGACTGAGCAAAAGTACCTATTTAGGATGTCTACATTTTCTTGGTACTCTTCTACATTCTCCCCCCTTCCATCCTTTAATCCTCAGTATCCTCGCTCTCTCTCCTCTTGCTTTCTTTTTCTCACTTATGTATCTGAAGAAAGTGTTAGCCCCATTAATGACCCCTTTTACAATTCTTTCATCTGTGTGCACCTTTGCTCCCCTCACTGCCTTGCCTGCTTCACTCTGATTTACTTGGTATTCCTCCCTGTTTTTCTCCCTCTGGGTCTGCTTATACTTTTAGAATGCCACCCTTTTATCCTTCACTACCTGTGCAGCTTCCTTAGAGAACCATAATGGTCTCCTTTTCCTGCTTTTACTCTCTTCCTTCACACACAGGTTTGTTAATTTAGGTATACCCTCCTTTATTTTTGCACATTGTGCCTCCAACCATGTCTTGTAATTCCCCTTCAAGGCAATTTCTGAGGCAGTCCCCCATTTCTGTAAAATCAGCCTTCCTAAAGTCCAGGTCCCTTGTTCTTATGTGCTTAGCCTCTCTGCCTGCCTTAAAGTTAAATTACACTATACAGTGGTCACTAGTGCCCAGGGGATGTCCCACAATGATAGCTGCAATGCTGTCCATGTTTCTAAGCACCAGGTCCAGCACTGTCCTCTCCCTAGTGGGTTATTTAATGAAATGCCTGAGAAAATCCCCCTGTAGGGAATCAAAGATGGCCCTATTCCTTGCTGAAGCTGCAGTTGGGAAGCTCCACTCCATATCTAGCAGACTGAAGTCACCTACTAGCAGCACCACCCCCTTACTCACAAGTCTGATAAAGGCTTCACCAAGTGCCTTACCCAACTCCTCTACTTGTGCTGGAGGTCTGTACACTACCCCAGTATGGACAGTGGCCCCAGACCCATTCTCCAGGGTGACCCACAGCTCCTCCAGCCCATCCTTTTCTTCATGTTGACCCTGTACCTCTGTGGCCTTGATTCCCTCCCTCACATATAAAACAACCCACCTCTCATCCTTCCTGCCCTGTCTCTTCTTAACATAGAGCAGCCTGCTACTAGCCATGTCCCACACATGGTGCTCAGTGCACCACAGATCTGTTATGGACACTAACTCCAGGTCAGCCTCTACCATCATTGCTTCCAAGTCTGGAATTTTGTTTCTAAGATTCCTTGTTTTGGTGCACATCACTCCCCATATCCTCTTTCCTTCTACCCACTGCCCAGCTTCCCCCTCCCATTCCTGACTGTGCTTTTATCTGAAGATCCCTCTGACTTTCCTCCTACCTTTTTAACTTCCTCATTCCTTGTCTCCTCAAGTCTTCTACCCTAGCTTACCTGAGTTTAACCACCCTCCCCTTCTGTCTTATATTCAACCCTGCCTTTCAGCAGCCCTGCCCTTGTGAAGTTTTTTTTTTCCTCCTGGGTACTCCTTCCCTGTTGTTCCATCACCTGGTGGGCAATTGTTGCCTTCCTTTATTTTACTGCCTCCCCCTGGCTAGTTTAAATGCTCATCCAAGTAGCATTGAAGCCTCACACTAATGTGGTCCCCTTTCTGGAAGAATGCAGGCCATCTCCCTTATACAGTCCCATATTCTGCCAGGCTTCCCCCAGTCCCCATTGTAGTTAATACCCTCCTTCATGCACCATGCCTATAACCAAGCAGTTTTTGAATTCAATTCAATTTCAAGTTTATTGGTTGACTTTTATAGTCTTTACAAACAATGTTAAAAACAGTTTACAGAAAATTAATATTACATAGGTCATTCAGAAACTTTTTTTTAGTACTGTACACTTTACAATTGAATAGACAATAAGTTTAAGACTTGATAGATGTTTTCATTAGTAATGCAGAAGTAAATTAGAAGAGGAAGGCTAAGAAAGACCTTTAGTTAATTCTGCTGTAAGCAAGAATTTAAACAGGACACCAAGAGTTTGGGTCTGGCCACCTACACCCCCTTACTGCATAGTGTAACATTTAATCACAGTTACAAAGGATTGGTGGTCTATTTGACCCAAAACAGAAAATCTCTTTTTCATTCTCTAAATTACATCTCAGAATATTATAAAATTTCATTCAGAATAAGACATGATTACACAGGAAAATGTAAGGGTTACTGAATGTCGCATAATACACATTAATGCATGTCAGAAGTTGAACTGTGCAGTAGTCATTTATCATGACATTTTCTAAATTCATCCTATTAATTATTGTACTGGGTAAATGTAATAATCTGCTCTATTAAAGTTTAAAATTCTCTAACAGATGCTTAGTATGCAATATTCAAAGAAGTAATAAAGGCAATAATATTTTCCAACAGATGCTTCATGGAGGAAAAATACAGCCAATATACAATCTCCCCTTGAGGACCTGTACATATCATTCAAAAGATTTGATGAATACTTTTTTATTTGGACTTCATACAAGGGACAGAATAAAGTGACGTGTTCTAAGACATCTGCATCCCCTGAAGCAGAAGGGCAAAAAGGTGACTGAACATCAACTCTGCCATGATTAAAGAGTAATAAATTGTTTTTGTGTATCTCAAGATGAAACGTTAGTAGATTCTGGATAGATACTTTTCTCTTGAAAAAAATGGTTTTTAAATTTTTGCACGTGATATGTCATTTAGATTCTCTTAACCTGGTTATATTTTGCTGGGCTGAATTATCAAGACATCTTTGTTTAATCAATGAAACTAAGTCTCTTCTAGGTATTCTAAAAAATGTATGTTTGCAGTGAACTTAGGCCCAATAGGAAATGTTTATTTTTGATAAAATCTAAATATGAATATTTGAATCCTCTTCATGAATATTCAGTTTGTTCCTCCACACATCATTTGTGAAGTCTGTTTTCAGGCATGATTTGTAAATGCATAAATAATATGGTAATTCTTATGGTTACCAATGGAGATAAGGGATAGTGACCCAATCCAGCTCAAAGAATATTACCCCAAATCCAAGTAGGAAGATTCATTATCTATATTTGTGACTGAGATTTTCTTCAAGGAATGATATGTCTATAAAACTCCAGATTTTTGCTGCATAGAGTATTGCATTTCAATTTTTGCATTAATTACATTCAAGCACCCTGTTACTGATTCACCACCATACTTTCTCATGAGTCACTTAGCCCTATTTACTGAAGAGTCCAATTTATGTTTAATATAGTCTAATTGAGATTTCTAATTCAGGTTATAAGAAAAAGCATCCCCAGCTAAATGCATTGTTAACTGTTTAACATAATTCCATTTGCTACTCTGCTGTAGGTACATTTTGTAGTGGACGTAGTACTGAGGGAGTTGGGTACTGAAGCTCAGGATGATCATGTGACCATGGGTTCAGTATATTGCCAAGGAGTAATGACACCTCCACCTCAGTGGGCTATATCAGCTCAAGAAACAATACAGTGGGTAGGTGGGTCAGCAGTATTAGCATTGCAATATTAATTTGTGCAGTATAAAGCACAGTAGCAGCACTTAAGGAATGTGTTTCACACAGTTAGGGTGTTGGTGAGGCCTTAGTAAAAAAAGAGCACAAGCAACCAGCTAACTATAAAATCCAATCCACTGAGCTAGGGTGTAGGCAAGGCCTTTCTGGAAGCAGGGTACCAACAACCAGCAAATTATACAATTGGCCCACACTGATAGGCTGTAGTCAGCAGAGCAGGTTAGTAGCAGACAAACAGATTTTAGCAGGAAATATTAGCGGCATACAAATGAAGTATTGGTTACAGCATAACAAAATAACATTGTTGGGGCTTAGTAGCATTAAACAAGCCTAGTGGCCTATGTTCCTGTCAAGCAGCTTGCTCTGTGTTAAACCTTCTTTCCATGTTTCTTCTTTCTAGTTTTCCTTCTTTCTTGTCACTTTTTAATGCATCAAGTCCTAGTCTGTTAATTCCTTTCTGGTCCTCTTCTCCACACTTCATCAAAGACTTTCTTATGTCCTTCTTTGAGTTGGTTGACTTTGCCCACAGGACAATAATCCATCTTGAGTTCAATCCAGACACAAGCAGTTGCTCATCAAAATAGTGAGACTGCAGTAGAGAGGTGGTACATCAAACAAAATCAGAAGAGGATCCTACTGAATGAAATTATCTAACTTGTTTAGCAATCGTACTGCTTTTTTATCAACTACCAGTTTAGCTTTTGAGGCTTCGAATCAACTAATCAAGTTTAATCAAGTTTTTCTAATCTAATATTGTAGTAAAAAAAATGATTCCATGGAATCCATAAAATTAGTTCTTTTAATATAAATATAATTAACTGTGCAATATCAAATAAAGTTACAAAATTTGTAAATAGAATTTATAAATATTTTATAAATATGAATTTTATCACTTAAAAATGAACATTTAAAGGAGACCTAAACAACATTTTGACAACAAACTATTCAAAAATCTGACCTCAAACAGGACTAAAGAAAAGGCAGCTGAATTTGTTAATGCTAAAACTACATTTATATATGTTACCTAAATGTGGTTCCAAAGCATTTGAAAAATGTAAAATCAGCCTTCCAATTTCAAAAAACTGCCTTACCTGCTTCTTAAAATGGCCGCCAAATGTGTTAAATGATGACATCATCGGAGCCAAAGTCATAGAGCTATATGGCTCTCTATAGTGCTAACTAGCTCTTTTTCCCCTTTGTATAGAATTGTTTCACCAAAATTGTTAAAACCATGTGCATTATTTAGATCACTACACATGTTAGGCTATGGTTCGGTTCATTTTGTTTACTTTAACATGCTGAAATTGTGTTTTAACCCAATCGACTTTCTCTTTGGCAAACCACAGTGCAGTACAAATCTTGAATAACCTGGTGGTCTAGTGGTTATGGCGGATCCAGGATGCTACAATGGGGAGGGGGGTGCTGGGAGTGTGTGCATACTTGATATGCACTTTTTAACACTTTTACGAAGCCTTTATATTTTCTGCTATTCTAGTATGTTTGTGACTGAAATTACAAATGTAATCCATATTTTTGAATGTAAACATTTATACAGTCAATAAATCAGACTTCTTCAACAAAGTGAAATGCAGCAAGCAGGTACTTTACAATGGGGGGGCACTTTACAGTTGCACCCTTTGCCACCCCATAGATCCACCACTTGTTTGTAGCAAAGTTCTTCTGTAGTCCAATGCCAGAGTTCATATGTTCTTGGAAATCAAAAATATGCTTGTCTTGTCTTCTCTTCTTTATCCATGGGAAATAATATTAAGAAGAATCAGTATTTATATAGTGCTTTCATGAAGTGACTGAATGTGAAGTGGCAGCCAATTCACGCATTAATGCCCACGCACAGCCTTGGACAATTGCATGAACTGGTTTTATGAGAAGGGTGAATGTTGGCCAAGACAATAGGGTCAGGTAGTGATCATGGTGCTGGCAGACCCACATCTTATTTCTCACAGTGATCTGCTCATATTTCTCCCCTTTTGTCTTCCTCCTTCTCTGAATATAGCAGGACCTTGCAGGAGTGGTCTTCTCAGTCCCCCTCAGATATTCATTCTCACTACTTCTCCCTACACCAACAACTGGTGAGCTCATCACCCTTGTGCATCATGAATGTAGGTAGTAGAGTCCCCAGGTTTTTTGACATATCAAAAATAAACAAATCTTTCCAGTAAGTCAGGCTGATAGCAGCAGGGAACAAGGGGAATTATAACCGTTCCTATCCTTAAAAGATCTAGGCTACCTTTGATTAGGCACTATTAAATGAAGGATGTGCACATCATTATGCATGTCATTTAATAGTACCTAATCATAGGTAAATTAGATATTATATGGGTAAGAATGCCTGTGTTTCCCCTTGTGTTCTGTTGCTATCAGCCTGGCTTACCAGACAATCATGTTTATTATTAATATGTAAAAATGACATGGGCGACTGTACTAAATGCATTCATGATGCAGAAGAGTAGTGAGCTCACCAGTTTTTGGTGTGGGAAGCAGAAGAGAAGAATGAATGCCATAGAGGGACTGAAGAAGCCATTCCAGCAGGGTACAGCTATATTCAGGTTAGGGGAAGACAGAAAGGTGGATGTTTAGCAGATCATTGTGAGATCTGAAATGTAGGGCTGCCAGCACCATGATCACTACCTGACTGTGAATAATAGCAGCCAGGGATGACAAATACTCAATGGCAGGGCTGCACTTAAAGTTTTACTTGAATTCAGTGTAGGGAGAGTACCCTCAGGTGTGGGGTGGGGGGGGGTTTGACATTTGTTAGGACAGTATTGAGGGAGCGGTGTATAGATCATTCAAGATTTAGAAGGGTGGTAGCCAACCAGCTCGCATTGTGGAGTAGGGCACTAAAAAGTACTGGAGAAGATTTGCTGGGAGCTGTCCTGTGGGGTTTCAGCAGATCACAGGTAAAGGAGTAGACTGACACTGGAAGTCTGGTGGATTCACTCAAGGCATCCTGCTAATAATATTTTTATCCATAGTAAGTACAGCCCTTATGAGTGCATGAACAGCAGTTTTTCTGGTGAGTTCTGAGGCGTATTGCTTGGCCCTGCACGAAGACCTAATTGTTGGTTAATGAGGTGGGACAAAATCACAACAGAGGAACTGTACATACTGCCTTCACTGTGCAGAAGGGTAGTGATCCACTCAATGTTTACTTTTGGAATAGAAGTCAAACATTGAAAAAGTGGACTTAAGTGTGATTTGGGAGGTATTTTTTAACAGTGCCAGCTGATGATCCATATCAGTGTAGGTGTGCACAACTCTCTGAGGTATACCATTACAGTCTAGGTGTGATAATTCTCTTCATGAGACCACAAGCTCACATGTAGCCCCAGACAGTATTAAGGACATGGTATGGATGGTGGGGTGTTCAACAGAAGCCACTCTATGTGCAGGGGGTTCACTTGGAAAAAGAATACAAGAGAAGCTTTCTTTGTGGATTAACAAGAATGCATGAGCTTTGGAATTGGACCAGACTGGTACTTCACTGTATGACCCTCAGTAAGTCACTTAACTTCCTTGTTCTGCCAGGCCACATTTGTAAACAAGGTTTCAGCATAGAGTGTCTCTCCTGGTTAACAAAAAAAAATTCAGGGCATCACATAACCACTAGATCATCAGGTGTTTGAAGTGTTGTACTGTTCTGCAGTTTGCCAAAGAGAAAGTCAGCTAGATTGCAAAATATTTTCAGCAAGTTAAAGTAAATAAAATGAACAAAATCATAGCCTAACATGTGTACTGGTCAAAATAATCTGCATGTTTACACATGGTGTTGATCAATCTGGTAAAAAAATTCAAAACAAAGAGGGAAAGAAGAACTAGTAAGCCTATAGGAATCTATATTGGTCTCTGGCTCTGCCTCCAATGATGTCATCATGACTCATCACTTAACACAGTTGGCAGACATCTTAGGGAGAAGGCAAGGCTGTTTTTTGTAAGTGAAAGGTTGATGTTTACATTTTTCAAAAGCTATGAAACTGTATTTATGTTATTTACATAAATGCAGTTTTAGCATAAATGTAAACAGTAGGCTTTACTTTACCTCACGATGAAGCCAGATTTTGGAGTTTGCAGTTTTAAAAAACTGCTTGTTTAAGTAGCCTTTAAAATTGGGAGGTCAAGTAGTTAATAGCTTCTGATATAATTCTGATATAATTTAATACTCTAACAAATACAATTACCTTGCTAGTGTAGCAGCCAAGTAAAAGTGTCAGTAGACCTGTGCTTGTAAAATTTGTTTTAAACTTACAAGTTGTTTAAATCATGAGTAATATATTTAAGATATCTTAAACTACTGTATGTTTATAATAGAATTTACTTTTTTAGTTGAGCTTCAAATTCTGTCTTGCCCTACAGGTGCTTTTCATCAACTTTGCAGAAAGCTGCAGTTGATTTTTGACTCAGTTACTCAAGCTCAGCATCTATTGCTATATTTCCACAGCCTACCATGAGCAGCAGATTGCTGTATAAAGAAATCTACTCAGAGTAAATGGATACACCACTGTTGCAGTCAGGATTATGGTTGCTCTCTTCAAGGTATTTTAAATCTCTGGCTGTCTGCGTGCTTTTTTTTAAAAACACCACAATGAGGTTCAGTACCAACAATGGTGCATAAAGTTATACCTCTCAAGTGTCCCTGATTTTCAGGGACATCCCTGATTTTGCCTCAAAATTTTACTCTGTCCTTCCTAAAATGTATTTTTTGTGGCTAAGCAGTGGGGACTGTAAGCACAAAACAATGTCAAGCATCAAAGTTTCAGACTTGTTGTTCATTAGAAAATGCATTTTGCACTAAGCCCCATATTCTACCAGCTTTTTGGGTGGATATCTCTAATTTTGAAGATGTGTCCCTGATTTTGGTCCTTTGTCCCTGTTTTTTTTAAACATTGTCCCTGATTAATGAATCAGGAGGTTGAGAGGTATGCATAAAGTTGTTATTACCATGTTTCACATGGAGCCATTCTGCCTTCCTGTCTTAATCCAGAGGCTAGCTAGGACCTGATGCTGTGCACTATGTTGCATTCATAGCCAATAAGCTGTTGCACCAGCCTGCAGTAGTTGATTAGTTGTAATCAGTTCAAAGTCAAAACCAGCATGGCCTGTTTTCCATATATGGCAAATGCTAATAAAGTTCAAAAAAAGCACATGGAGTCTCAGCTAAACAAAATATACACTTTTAATTTGAATCAAGAATTAAAATGACAGATAACAGCAATCCCCAATGTATGGACAGTTTTAAAAAAACATATAAAGGTTCTCCATATAAGTACCAGCAGTATGGGGGACAGCCACTTTTATAATTCAGTTCATGTTTAGTTCAATTTAATTTTAAATCCAAGTCATAGTTACTAGATTATAAATTGATTTTGCATTAAGCAGCTTTATACTGACATTAATTATGAGTTAACTGAATATTTGGCTACAGTTAATCAGTTATTCCAATTTACCAGATTACCCTATTAGAGCAAGTGTATTTTTGTGGATCGCAAACTATTTAATAAGTAATCAGTAAATAACTTTGCATAATGGAGTCACTCAGAATGACCATCAACTCTGGTATTGCAAAAGTTGGATCCTTACTCCCAATTTAAGCACTTTAGGTTCACTTTCAGTTTATACCGACTTAAAAAGCAAAAACAGCCTTAATTTGTATCACTCTACATCTCATTCATCCTTTTATATTTTACTAGATTTTCAGAACTCCACCATCCTGAGAAGAGGGGGGAAATTATCGCATATATGGCAAATACTGCAGACCATTCAAGGACTACTAATGAGGTGTATAATGTAGAAAGGCAAATTCAACAAAAGAAGCACTAAGCATTAAAAAACTACTTAAACAAACCACCAATTATCCAATTAGACATACACTAAACATCCACTGTATGGTTAAAATTATAAGTTAAAAAGAACAAAATTAAGAATACAAAGCCTATAAGCTGTAGAGCTGTAAAGCTCAGATGTCACCTTCAACCAGTCATTAAATGCCCTGTTGCAGAGTGTAGTACTTGCATCTCCCTGGCTATATACAGGTAACACTTTGTAAAATGCCACCATGCATGCTACCTGCTTAAGGCCCCTCCTCAACTCCCTGAAGTAAGCTAGTTGTGCAGATAAATGGGGTCTGTTATACAACACTGAAAATGTAAAGTAATTCATGTGGGTAATAAAAAGGCCATAAGTACTTTAAAACCGGAACACAAATTACAGTAACATAAGATAAAAAGGACCTGGGTGTTATAATCTCTGATAATCTTATATCATCAAAACACTGTGCAGCAATTAATAATGAAGGCAATTGACTGAATACATTGAGAGACATTTTCTTTCATGAAACTAAAATGTCAGTCTTCCACTCTACAGACATTTAGTGCAACCACATGATGCTACTCAGTGGCATCAGTCTCATGAATGACTAAGTCTTCCTTTCTTTGGGGGTTATCTGA
This sequence comes from Neoceratodus forsteri, assembly GCA_016271365.2. Taxonomy (NCBI): domain Eukaryota; kingdom Metazoa; phylum Chordata; order Ceratodontiformes; family Ceratodontidae; genus Neoceratodus; species Neoceratodus forsteri. Next base: position 1,554,926,602 of record CM057449.1, on the reverse strand, counting down.
ATGTCTTGTAGGAAGCTAAGAGACTTAGCCATATCAAACCTACCCCTGTTTAGAAGCTGCGGCTACAGTACAAATCAGGGGCAGCTTCTATTAGCAAACTTGTTTTCAGCTGCGGCTTGTATTCAGGGGTGGCTTCTAAATGGGGGCAGCTTCAAAATGGTGAAATACAGTAGATTATGTCTCTGAGTTTTGGTCCCCATACCATAAAAAATATAAAACAAATAGAGGGTATTCAAAGAAAAGCAGTTAAAGTATTAAAGCTCTGATGAGTAAAACATACAAGGGAACACTGGATGACCTGGGGTTGATATCCTTGGAAGTTCATAGGGTCAGAGGGGGTCTGTTCTACTCTATGATATTCTCAGGGATAACAGCCTTACTACTTCAGTTGGGTTCCATTACCATATTAGAGAAAGGGAGACCAGGGGAAAATGTATGAAACTCGCTCAAATTACACCACAGACAATACATAGATTACAATTTTACATACAAATAGCGGTCAACAATTTTGAATGGTCTTCTTGACTTTATTGTTGACTTTCCAAATAAGGGTGTCTCCAAAAAACACTTGACGTACATATCCTAAATGGATACTTCTATCAGTTTAACTACTGGGTAGTGGATTGGCAGCCTTGATGGATCATATGATCCCCTTCAGTCAATTAAACCATAGTAAACCAAAGTAAAAAAGACTTCCTTAACATTACCTAAAAGGTATAGAAGCCTGGTGATTCACCAGGGAAGATGTGGGCATAACATTTTTGTCATAGATGGTCCCAAGATTAAGTTAGTGATCCAGGTAAAGTCAGTGGTATACTAACCACATTGTCTCCACCATAGCAGTGCAGCTCCTCTCAATCTCTGGTCTAAAACCTTGAGAGCTCAACAAGCCCCTGAAGCTATTGGTCAGCATTATCTAGTAACAGAAAAAATAGAAAGACATCCTGGGAGGACTCCAAGAGAAGGAGAACAGTCCTGTCTTCCTGTCTACCAGTCATATCCAGTAGTAACTAGAAACAAACAGTGGTGTCTTAAACAGCTGCTTACCTGACCTGTCTGCCATCCACCTCCATGACCACACAATATTGGTTCAATCTACCTGTGGCCTTGAGTCTTACCATACCCCTAGGCACATGGGAAAAAGCACAACTACTGCCCCATTGTATCTTGTGGCATACTTTGTTTACTGTAAATGTTATAATAGTAATGCAGGAAGACGCTCTTTGGAGGATAGGGCAAGGTCAAAACTTTACTTCAGGAACGAGGTTCACCTATCTGTTCAAAGCCCACAAACCATGTGAAAATAGTTGAGTAAATTTGTTTGGCATACAGATTCAACAAAAATGCATTGGTAATTAAGCTTGGTTGGTTGGTCGGTTGGTTGGTTGGCTGGCTGGCTGGCTGGTTGGATGGATGAATGGATGCTGGCTGACTGGTGGATGGATGGAAGGTTGGTTGGTTGGTTGATTGGTTGGTTAGATAGTTGAGTCAGCTATGCAGTCAATCAGTCAGTTTTTAGTTTTTTTCCTAAATAGCCCAACTGAGATGCATTATCTTCTTTTTTCAGTGTGGTCCTGCTTCTGCCCATTTCCACACCTGGGTGGACTGCAGCATTGGGAAGTAAAGTGACTTGCCAAATGTGGAACAGGGGATACATGATTGGGGGGGTCATGCTTTTATAAATGTATTAACTTTACGTGCTATTTGTTAAATAAATGTTGAGAGAGATGCAGATGGGGCAGCCAAGCAATAAACATGAGAAATTATCATATGGCTGCCTTTTATGCGATATTTATCCACAAAATGAGATAGACCAATGGCTAATTAATTCCCCAGAGGCAAAATCTTGAGGGAACTATGTAATGCTACCTCACAAGTAGTAAGGGATAACACATGAAGGAGTGTGTGGTTATAAGGCAACAGTACAAGCCTTGGGTGTTTTTCAAGCATGAGGCACAGACGATTGCCATAACAATCCAAGAAGTGCATCATTAACTTATCACTACACACCCTGGATAGTGTTATTCCACTTATACAATGTGCTATTTGTAAAAAAAAGAAATATATTATAGTGGCATGATAGTTGCCACTATTGTTAGGGTTGTACAGGCTGTTTAATGTTAAATCCCTAACTTTGCAGTTTACTAGCTTAGCCCCCATTCAACAGATTTGTACAACTTTTGCATGTGCAGTCTGGAGAGCAAAGTCTCTTGACATGCCATGTTCCCTTTTGGTCGGATGTCCGTATAGTGCATTTTTAGGAAGAAACAGGGTTTGCTGCTGCTGTTTTTTGTTGTGGTTTTTTTGGCTTCACCTAGTGCCTAGACAGTTTGGAATTTTGGCCTGAAATTTTCAGTATAGAAAGGGCCTGCCCAGAATGATGTCTTTCATTGATTTGATGACAAAACTATTCCCATGTTATAAGGATTTGAAATTTCAGGCCTGAGCATGCTCAGTAAGGTCTTTTGGATAGATGTCTGATACCCCACAGAGCATGCTCAGAACTGAAATTTCAAATCCTTATATCTTGGGAACAGGTTAATATATTTCAACAAACTGATGAAAGACACCATTCTGGGGCAAACCCTTTATACCCTGAAAATTTCAGACCACAATTCCAAACCATCTAGGCTGTATTACAGTGGTGTGGTTGCACCACTCTAGTTAAGGTTGAGTAGGTTATTTAATGTTAACCCCCTAACTTCACACTTTAATAGCTTTACTCCCTTCAATGAATTGCATGAAATCTTACATGTGCAGTTGGGAAGAGGGGGCAGTTGCCTTCATGTGCCAAGTTTCATTTCAGTTGGATGGGTGGATTCCGAAATCTGGATAGTGTAAAAAGTAGAAAAAATTGGAGGTCTTTTTTTACTGTTTTTTGTCATCATCTAGTGCCCTGATGGTTTTGAATTTTGGTCTAAAATATTCTGGGTAGAAAGGACTTGCCCCAGAATAATTTTTATTTGGCTTGGTGAAAAAAATATTAATCCATTCCAGAGTTATAATGATTTGAAATTTCCATTCTGTGCATGTTCAGTATGGTCATTTGGACAGATGTTTCATACAAAGGAAGAAGCTGGGCATATGAAAGAGGATTTCTTCTTCATGGGGGGGTAATCCTTTTATGAGAGAGGAAATCCTTCTTTTGTATGGCAGCTCTCTTATTTCTGTTTTTCTTTTTCAAAAAAGTAATTCAAAACCCATCAAAAATTATATTCTGCAGAGAGACCAACACATGAATCATGCTAAATGGGACCCCATTAGCTGGATTCTGGAGTTAGTTTTTTAAAAAAGGAACCAGAAATGTGATTTTAAAACATTTTAAAAATCCTCTTTCGTGAGACAATTTTCTTCTTTTGTGTGGCTCACAAAAGAGGAATAGGGCCATACAAAATAATGTTAGGTTCATACTAAAGAAGAAGTTGCACTTAGTTTATTTTTCCCATTCTTCTTTCATATGAAAGAATCCTATTTCATGAGCTCACAAAAATCTCACAAAAGAAGACTTGTTCATACGAAAGAAAAACTAGGACTTAGTATTTTTTCACATTCTTCTTTCATATGAACCAATCCTTCTTTGTGGGCTCACAAAAATCTCATGAAAGAGGATTGGTTTATATGAAAGAAAAAAGTTAGACTTAGTTTTTATTTACATTCTTTATTGATAAGCGGGTAAAGCCCACTAGGGACAAGTGCCTGTTTTCAGGGGTGACCCGGGAGCAATGGGGTGGTTAAGTGACTTGCTCAGAGTCACACAGTATGCAAGTGGAGGTTGTGGGAATCAATCCCAGATTTGATGGACAGACCAAGTTTATTCATTGCTTGTTACTCTAACCTCTAGGCTATACTGCCATCCTTTCATTCTTTTTTCATATGAAGCAATCCTCTTTTGTGAGCTCATGAATATCTCATGAAAGATTAGTTCATACAAAAGAAAAAGTTGGACTTATATTTTTTTCACATTCTTATTTCATATGAACCAATCCTGTTTAATGAGCTCCCAAAAGTCTTATGAAAGAGGATTGGTTCATATGAAAGAAGAAGTTGGACTTCATTTTTTTTCACACTTTAAATTTAACAAGCAAGAACTCCATCAATATTTGTAGTTAAGGTACAATCAATATCACAAGAAAAGTCTCAGTGGGTACTACAAGACATAATACTCTTCAAAAATATTCAGGGGTCATTTAAAAAACAGAAAAATTAAAACAATTAAATTCCCATAGGATAACATTGCAACTTTAATGAGGTGTAACTCCATAAATCTGTTAGCAGACAAGTTATATACCAAAATACAGGTGTCCATTAGTACTAGAAGATGAAGTCCCTAAGAAACAGCAACTGAAAACTGGCTTATGAAAACCATAAAAATTAAAAAAATACAATTCCCATAGGATAACTTTGCAACTTTAACAAGCCATAACTCTGTCAATATTTGGAGTTAAGGTACTACCTATATATATAAAAACATAGATATCAATGAATATTACAAGAATAATATATAATACCCCACAAAAAAATTCAGGAGCCATATAAAAATACAAACATTTAAAAAAATGAAAATGTCCATAGGATAACATTGCAGCTTTAACAAGCTGTAACTATGTAAATCTTCGAATTTTAGGGACAATCTATGTATCAATATATCTAAAGAAAGGTTCCAATGACTACTACAAAACTAAGTCCCTACAAAATACTAGCTGAAAATACATGTATAAAAAGGTTCTATCTTCATGCAAAATACAACAAAGGTGTATGTCTTCCTGCACTATAGGCACAGCAACTTTCAGGCCAAACTGACAAACATTTACTGACTTTTGGCTAACAAACTGGAAAACACATTTTTGCCCATATACAATCAACCACTGGGAGTTAAAGGGCACACTAAATATATATTTTTTCTTTGATGCAAGCACCACAAAAAACTATTACAACAAAACAGATAAATTGCTTTCCTGGAGGCTTGGAAGTGCATGGCCCAAAGGACCACTATGCCCCACAACCAGATACTGCGCATCCATAGCTAGGGCCCAGAGGGCCCTCTGCACCCACAGCCACATGGATGCATTCACACAGGTACTGAAGGGGCTTGTATGAAGGAGGATCCCATTCTATTATCTCAGAATGAAAGGAAATTATTTGCAAAAAAAAATTGTGTTAATGCACCATTTAGGATTCAGATTAAAGTGACAAAAGTAAGGAAATGTGTTAGGGTATTCGACCCTAACTCCCCCCCCCCAACCCCAGCAGCAAAAACAAAAAACATTATGGTTTTGGCTGTCCTGAGTCTTGATGAGTCAGGGGTGGGGTCTTGGGGTACTCAACCCTAATGCTCATCCCATTCTGATATGGTCTTCAAACATACAGAACTGTGTCTCCCTACATGTCGCCAACAACCCTTGAGCACTGCCTGAAGAAAACAGATCACATCTGAACTTATTTGCTCAGAGAATGGGGTGAGCATTAGGGCTGAGAACCCCAAGGAAGACCCCACCCCTGATACAACAAGACTTAGGATATCCAAAACCATAATGTTTTTTTTCTTTTGCTGCTAAGTAATGTGTGTAATTAGAGTTGAAAACCCTAACACCACATTTCCCTACTTCTGTCACATTAATCTGAACCCTAAGTGGTGCATTAATGTAATATTTTAGAAAGAATATATGTATATATATATAGTCATTGCAAAAAAACTAAATTAATGTCTAAATTAGGGTTTAAAAACACACAGTGAACAAAGTAAGAAAATTAAAACATTAGGGTTTAGAGTCTCAGGAGTCTTTACAAATTGTTAATGTGGTTTTCCTTGGGTATATCAACCCAAATCCCCACCTCTCCCTGCCCATAGCCTTCTTTCTGAAGCAGATGGTACAGTTCCAAGTCAGCACCTCACAGGCATATACTTTTTTGAGATAGACAAGTATGGCTTGGCATATGTGGCCAGCAAAATCAGTCACAGTTTTATTTCTGCGAGAAGCAAGAGATCAGGGCAGGATTTTCAAAATGTGGTGCAGGTCTTGCATCCAGCTCCGTACTATAACACTTTGGTTCTGGCAGTGCACCAAACCCATCACTATAACTGCATCCGATTTTAAAATATTATGCACAGTTTCGACAGTTTTCATGAATTATGGTGGCTTGTGCCAAATATTTGGTGCAAACTCCATAAAATGGGCCCTGGGATTGCAGCATGCTGTGCCAGAAAAAAAGTCATCTAACTTGCAGCAATTGCTGCATGGGTTTGAAAATCCTGTTAGATCACTGCAAGCCCCTTGCACCATAGCATTGGCACACTGGGGCTTGCAGTGATCTGGGATATTTTTTTTTATGTTTTTTTACCTCCTTGGCCACCTGGTCTGCTCCCTCTGTCATCGCATCCTCTCTTGGGGATTCCAGCTGCCATCCACCTCTGCCGAAATCAGCCCGGCACCTTACTCCTGTGGTTTTACCCCCTCGGAGCAGGGCTGCAGGGAGCCCTGATTCCCCACAGAACATGGATCCAGGAGGTGCTACACAACCACAGCAAAACTCATGGACAGCCATCAAGCTGCTCGACACAGGTGTCAGCCCTTTTTTTGTTTTTTCCTTCCCCCAGAGCCAAGAATGTGCAGTGATGCCACTGGAGGGGAGTGCTCACGCGTCTGCATGAACCCCCTCCAGACGTCTGCCCCCAGCTCCTCCCCCAGGTACAGTGGAGCATGTTGTCCCCCAGCCTTCGCCAGGAGGAAATCCTGCACCGACTGTCATGGACCCCCTCCCCAGAGAAGGAGAGCAGTCCATCGGATGCTCAATCCTTCTCCTCCCCGCCAGCACCCGGTGACCCATGCTCGTTCCTGAACACCGGTCGCCAGCATGGTGTGAGATGCAGTGTCCAGTGCCTCAGCACCACTGGGCTGGCTTAAGTGATCTAGGACATCTGAAACTCTGGCCCCAAGTTTTTTCCCCTCAGGGGAGGAAATAGGAATTAGGACTGACAACTCCAAGGAACACCACACCACCAAATTGCCAAGACTCCTGAGACTCCAAACCCTAATGTTTCTATTTCCTTACTTTGTGTGCTTTGTATTCATCAACCCTAATGTTCATACTAAGGTAGTGAGGAGCATGAAAGGTGTAGAGTCCATATTTGCTCCTGTCCTTTATCCATAATATGTCAGCGTGTTCCCTTCTGCAATATACACATCAAGTCTTCTTTTAAATTGCTCCTTATCTTGACTTATTATGACTTGCAATGATAGTTGATTCCAAGGTTTCACCAACCTCTGGGTGAAAAAGACCTTCCTTTTATTAGTATTGTATTTTTTATGTCTTAGCTGTAGTGGGTGTCCGTGAGTTCTTGTTCTGTTGTTTTTGAATTCCATATTTAGCTCATTTAGCAAGTAGTTCTCTTGCACCATTTCGTAGCACAACAATAGGTCACATCTTGTTCTTTTTGTTTCTAGGGTCATTAGGTTTAGTGCTTGTCAGTGATCACTATATAATCTTGTCTTTAGGTTATGTACCTTTTTTGTGGCCCATCTCTGGATTTTTTCAATCTGATTGATGCTACCTCTTTTTATTGGCCCCATACTGGACTACCATAGTGCAGCAGCGGTCTCACATATGACCTATACAGCGGTATTATGACTTGTTCATCTCTATTGCAAAAATTTCGCCTTATGGCTCCCATTATTTTATTAGCCTTAGCTATTTGCTTATCACAATGTGTGTCATATGTGAATTCATTATTCATTATTATTCCCAAATCCCGTTCTTCGTTTGATGCCCTTAGGGGCTGTCCATTCTTATAATATACACCTTTCTTATTATGTTTCCCAAGATGTATGACACAGCATTTGTCCACATTAAAATTCATCCCTCTGAGTTAGGCCCATTTTGGGTTATTGTCCAGGTCATTTTGTATTGTTACTAAGTCAGCACTAGTTCTGGTTATACCCGCAAGTTTTGTATAATCTGCGTATTTACGTAGCCAGCTCATAGAGTTTTTCCCCTTGCCACCCATAAAAATCTAAAACAACATAGGCCCCAGGACTGAGCCCTGTGGCACACCACTTGTGACCAGCACAGGGGTAAAGTAATGACCATTTATACAGATTCTCTGGGTCCTCCTCTCCAGCCACCCTACTATCCATCCTGTGATTCTATGATCTACTCTTATGTCATGGAGGCTTTGTAAAATGTCCCCATGTGGGACCTTGTTGAATGCCCTTATGAAGTCCAGATATATATACAGTCCACTGGGTTCCCCCCATCTAAGGCCACAGATATCTTTTTGTAAAAACACAGTTGGGTAGTCACACATGATCTACCCAATACAAAATCATGTTGATCAGTATCCCAATGGCCTTGGATGTCTAAGTAAGAGTCTGCATTACCATTATTTATTACAATGAATTTCCCTTCTTTTTGTGATAGTGGAATCATATCCTCATTCACTCAGGTATCTTTATGACCTGTGTGACTGAGATATTTCAAGCTCCATTGTTCATGCCAATCCACTTCTCCTGATTCAGTATGTGGCCCCATCAGGCTTTAACATACATGTCAACGCCTTCTGAGGGAAGGCCCCCTGGCCTGTCACAAAGTGGCACCTGTGCAGCAGAACAGTGCACAATCCCTTCCCAGACTAGGAGCTGTGGTGCATGACAGCACTAGCCCCCATCCTTTGTGCTGCCCAGCCAGCTCCCCAAGCTAATCCCCAAACTTGAGTCACAGGCACAGGAACACAACATGATACCCATTGAACCAACAGCTGGGTGTGCACACAACAGTTTTTCAATTTGCTTTTTTTTAGATTTTGACCTCAAATTTTCAACGTAGTCTTTTTATGCACCCCCCCCCACACCTTTTAGAACATATCAGGCATCATTTATAATTATTGGCTGAACAAGTTTTGGGCATGAATTTAAAAATGACATCCATCATGTTAATGAGATGGAGTGAAAAAATGGCTATGTTGAAAATTTGGGGGCCAAAATATTGAGAATTACTAAAGTTATGACGGAACATCGAAACATCTTAACATTTCTCCATAACTTCATTGTTTTTAAAATTCTGACCCTAAATTTTCAACATGGTCATTTTTTGACCTAACCACATGAACTTGGTAGGTGAATCTTTTAAAATCATGGCCTAGTGGTGATTTCACACAGCAGAGGTTGTACCAAAAGCCTTTCAAGGTAAAAATTAGGGATCTCAACATGTAAACCCTGGAAGAGAGGAGAGCAAGAGGGGAAATGATAGAGACCTAAAACTACCTCATGGGGTGATAAGGGTGCAGAAGGGGAGTTTCTTTCAAAGGCGAAAGAGCACCCGGACCAGAGGGCTCGCAATGAATCTGGAGGAGTTATGGAGGGATGTGAAGAAGTACTACTTCAATGAAAGAGTGGTAGACACCTAGAATAAACTGCCAGCTGAAGTGGTGGAGTGTGAAACCAGTAAGGGCCTTCAAGCATGCATGGGATAGACATAAGGGAATGGTAATGAATAGGCAGGGACAAGGGAGGATCACGGGACACCAGTTAGGGTATGTGGAAGCAGACTTGGCAGGGACCATCTGGACAAACTAGGTTGGGTAAGTGGTCCTTTTCTGCTGACAAATGCAATGTTTCTATCAGATTTGGGGCTGGATTTCAAACATTTAATCTTCCTTGTTTATAAGGTTGGGTCCAAAAAATTATGTTTTGAAAATCTGGAGGTTAAAATCTTTAAAAATGGCTGAGTTGTCGGCCTGGTGGCACTGAGGGTGGAGGCACTGGACTCCTTACCTTGCATTATGCCAGCAACCCATGTTCAGGAATGAGCACAAGCCATCAGGGGTCAGCAGGGGAGGAGAAGGAATGAACATCTGTGGGACTGCTCTCCTTCTCCAGGGAGGGGGGGTCACCAGCAGTCAGTGATTCACTGTCTCCTAGTGGTGGCTGGGGGACAGCACACCAATGCTCAGAATGGGGAGGAGAGGAGGCAGATGCTTGGAGGAGCACATGCAGATGTGTGTGCGCTCTCTCCATAGGGTGTTATTGCACGCCTCCTCTCCTATGGGGAAAAAATGGAGGAGAAATGTGCCCTGGCATGGCAGGATTAGAGCCAATTCCCGCAGGCCCCACTCCCATGAATGGCAGAAACCTATGCACTGGATCCATTCTGGTGGGTTGAGGGATCCCTGCTGCTCCACCATGGGGGGCAAGCCAAGGAGTTAGCGGAAGGTAAGCTGCGAGTGGTGGACGGGGCTGGGGGATCAGGCAGGAATGGCGTGCCACCTGGGAGGTGAAAAAGAAACTAACTGCAAATAAAAATGGCTAATTTAGGAGTAAAAACTTGTTTTTGTACCAAGCTCAAATGCTTATGTCATGAGCCAGAATTCATATGTCACAAACCGGTATTTCTGTGTTATGAGTCAGTATTCTCATGTTGTGAGCCAGTATTCTTAGGTTGCAGTTTTGAGGTGTCCAAATATTTATTTCTGGTTTATTTTTAATCAGACAAGCTCCAGGATCTAGCTAAACTGCTCCAATTTAGGTAGGTTTTACTATTTGTTTGTTTTTGGAAGGAAACATAATTTTTATGCTTTTCAGGGTTTAGGCCCAAATCAAAAACAAAATGTCAGCCCACGTTTTCTAAAACTTTTTCTCATGGCTTGAGAATTATCTCATGACCTAAAAATTCTTAGGTCGCAAGAAACAACTATCCAGACAATCCTACTGAGTATGCTCAGAAGTCAAACTTTTAAAACCTTATAATTCAAACATATGCTACTTAGTGGAAGCTCACAGTATACAAACTCCTTTTGTTGATATTGCTACATTATTTTGTATTTAGAATTATACTTTTCTTATCTTACAATATCAGATATGTCTTCACAGCAGGAGGGAATCTTTCTGTCAGTTCAGAGTCTACCCTTATTTCATACATGCAGAGCACACCCATATGTAAACTGATCTGGAGCTTCACATCATGTCACGTCAGTCACATTCAAAATAACAAAGGCAGGCAAAATGAGAATCAATGTACAGTAATATAGGCCAGTTAAAATATATATCATGTGACCAACATCAAACAATCAGTTACAGTTTAGCATTGCAGGAAAGGTTTGAAATCAGATTCATTGTTGGCAACTTGGGTTTTTCAACTCTGCAGCTTAAAAATCCATTGTGTGTCTCTGGCTGCAAAAACTTACTCAAACAATCACCTCCTCTGCACTGAACTTTGATATGTTCCATATCTATCCAGAGCATCCCTTAGAGGAGGTGTTCTAGTGGGATTTGAAAGGCATACCTAATGGACTGTCTGGTTTGCCTTTTAAAATATCCCACACGTGTTCCTGGATGCATTTGTTTTCCACTGGTCAGATAGTTCTGCCAATATTTGTTTTCTAGTATAGCCAGATTATCACATATACTACAAATGGGGTGTCAAAGTAATACAAATTCCTTGATCTCATATTTCAACCCTTTTGTAGAGCACTTAAACATATTGGTAGTCTTACCCATTGGTACACATTATAACATTTGCTAAAATTAAAGCTTGGGGAGGTGGTAGTACCCAATTACCAGACAGTACCATAATTTTGGGTTGGTACTAACTACTCACTTGTTTGTATCTAAGATTTGGAGCACTCATAAAACTGATTCTTGGTCTCTTCTCTCATATGTTATCTCACGGTCTATCATTACCAAGAAGGTTGGGCCAATTCCTGTGTACCAAGTCACCTATTTGACTTGCCACATGATTGTATTCTATTAATAGTGTGACTGGTACTCTTTGTACAGAATTTTTCTGTTTTTGTATCAGGATCACATCTTTATTCTGCTTTTCCACATGACAGAGGTTTCTATCTAAATGTTCCTTATTGTAGCCCCAATTAATAACTGTCTCCCTTAACTCACTTGCATGCATATCCAAATCATTAAGATGTTTTACAGTTTCTCCAGATTTCAAGAAACTGTCCAAAAGAGGTTGATCTCTCAAGCATCAAAGAATGTGTACTTTCAAACTAAAGAATTTAATTTTTGGCTTTTGGTTTTTGGAAACTTTTCATTTGTACACAGTGCCATGGTGTGCCAGAGGGTGATCTCTAAACCATCCTTTTTTTGTTATCCTTATTTGTTGTGAAACATAGATTTCTATCACTTTTATTTAATCAGTTGACAAATTATCTAGCCCTTTACTGTCTTCCCATATGCAGATGACATCATCAATGTACTTAAATCATATGACAATGTCATGTGTGTTTGGAAAGTCCTCTGATACAGCAGTCTCCAACTCCCACAAGCCAAGAAACAGGTGTGTGTACGGTGGGGCTATATAGGTCCCCATGGTCATCCCACAAATCTGTAAAAATAATTTCTTGGGAGATTCAAAACAACTGTGTGTGAATATAAACTCAGTTCCTGCTATTATGAATCCCTGGACAAGTGTATTGTGCTTTTACTTAGAAAATAATGTGCTGTGGAAATAACATCTGTGAATCATATACTGATATGCAGTATAATGGTTCTACATCAGTTAATAACCACTTAAAAAACCCTTTCCATTCAAAATCCTTAATTCTGAGTATAAGGTCATCCCTGAAATACACAGCATTTTCATTTAATGAATTAGCCTTTTATGCAGGGCTATGTGAAAAGCTTTCATTAACTCTGGGCATAAAATGTTTGCAGGTTTCACTTGACTGTGTTCTTCAAGCTTTGAAAAATATTTTTGATCTCATTACTCAAAGTGTCTCATGTTTCTGTTTCAGTACGCTGTTTCAATATCTTATATTATAAAATGTGTCACAAAAATCCTGTATCCTCATTTGTCAAAACATATCACATGACCTAAGCAAATCCTGCAATAGACAACCAGTAAAGATCCCGATGCTCAAATGTTTACTTTCTTTAAACCTAATTAATTTTTTTTAAATTGCTTATGCAGATTCATTGTGTAATTGCAATAATGCACTTCAGGGTACAGTATGTGTAGCAGTGAGATTTACCCACCTTTTGTGTGGTTAAAGTCCATCAGTTGCACCTCATGATGCACCACACAAGGTGTGGGTAAATCTTCCAACAACACACACACACACTGTTGTGAATTATTGCTTAAGTGTATGGCCACCAAAAGAAATCCAAACCAACAAAAAGGTAGACATTTATTTTTATTTTTACGAAGTCCAATCTAATTGATCATGCCATAGTCCCTCTTATTTGTTAATAGTACACTGATTTGGTTTACTTTCACTTTTCTTCATGACCGAGCAGGTTCACTTATACAGACCATGGAGCAAGTACAGCTTCTAAACTATACAGTGTGACTCTTTTTTAAGGAATGAAAATCTGCTACCATCTATAAGACACAATGCAAGAGAGTTGGTGGTGGCTTTGGTACTTTTGAAACAGTGGAGCATGAGCAAAGGTTGCTACAACAATGCTCACACTCCACCGTCAATAACAGCAGGTAACATTTCAAGAAGGACTTTGTCTCTGCTCCCTGACCTTTCATGCTGGTCATGGTTTTGCCAGTCACCAAAAGGTTGTGTTGTCATGCTCCTCTGCCCCAATGCCACAGTTTCTTGAGGCCACACAAAGATTTTGGGTGTATCCTTCACTGAAGACTGAAACAGCTGTTCTGTCATGCTCTCTGGCCCCACTGCCACAGTGCCTGGGGCCAGGAGAGCACACAAGTAGCTTTCTGATCCAGTTTTGTTAAGACTTGTGATAGAATCACCTTTTCAGTTACACTTTCTGACCCCGCTGCCACAGTTTCTGGGACCATTAAAGCAGGAAAGTAGCTTTCAGATCAAGCTTTGTTGAAATGTGCAGTCTGCACTAAAGGGTCAATGGTACTGTTCCAGTTAAACAAACAAGTTTATTTAACCAAATAAATGTATTTAAATAAAAAATACTTTGTGAAATGTTGATGGTTTAGGAAATTTCTATATTTATTTTATATGTTTATATATATATTTCTTATGTTTTATGCTTAATTTTCTTTGCCATTTTAAGTGGGGGGGGCAACGTGACTCATGCAAGGTTTTATAAAACCGATATTGACTGTAGCTTATTCAGGATATAGTGGGGAAATCTTGACTCCTCAGGATGAACTATTTGCCTTCTAACTGTCATAGTTCCCTCAGCCTTCAATTTCAGGCAATATAACAATTATCAGGCAATAGCTGATCCCTTGTGGTCAATATTTTCCCACTATATATAGTTTGGGTTGACCGAAAGTTTTTATGAGAAACACTTAACTTCGTACCTTAATAGCTTTGGTGATGTTCAGCACAATTGCCCCAAATTTGGCATGCACTGTCTAGGAGACAAGCTCTCAATAGGTGGAACGTTTTGTGATGGCAGCTTGTGCAGTTTCGTAGATCCACATGTGCCATTTTTATATTAGCATCTGAACTTTTTCTATACTTAACATAGGTTTTTTTTTTTTGACTCTCACCTACAGCCTAGACAGTACAGAATACAAACCTCTTAGGGTAGAAGTGCCTATACCAAGGCAGTTACTTTCAAAGGCTTTGTGAAAACAATATTAAACTGTTCCAGAGTTTTAAGGATTTAGATTTTTTTTTTCTAAGCATGCTCGGTAGGGTATTTGGATAACTGACACAACATGAAAAAGCTTTTTGTTTTCTCACCACTGACTCTCACAGCCTGAAAAAAGTTGGGGGGTTCATGATGGACACCATTTTGTTTTTTCCCTTGAACTAAAAAAAATAGAAGATACATAAAAATTATTATTTAAAAAAAAGAAAACCATCTGAACCTAGCTGAAAGGGACCTATTTAACTAGTCTGGTGTTCATTTGTTTTTAAAAAGTCCAGAAATACCTTTTCTGCACAACCCAAAATCCAGAGTTCCCAGCTTAGTGAGAGAAACCATTCATCCACATTCTCTGTATGAGAACAACGGGAGGTTTCCTGACATCTGCAGATGGAGACATACTGCTGGCTTGTGTGCCAGCAATTTCTATCTATCTGTCTGTCTGTTTGTCTCTCTGTTTGTCTATCCATCTTGTTTATTAATATTTTAATTAATTCCCACCCCCACCCACCCAGCTCATCCTGTCCTCCTTGTGCTTCCTCAGTGCTGTGTGCCCCTGATATTTCAACCAACACTAATACATGCTGGAATTTGATTAATTCTTTGCTGTAGGTGGAAACATGCAGATTGATCCAAAAAAGAAACAAAAAATCTTGGTTCTGAGAATCCAGGAGAACCTCTGATGAAGATTTGATTCTTATGGTAGGTGAATTCTAGAAGTTCTAGCATTGTTCAGGTACATGTAAATTTACATACACTGAAAGTTACATATTGTTTGCAATTGCCAGACAGTAAATTCATCACATGTGCTTTCTTTCTGAGCCCAATAATCTGAACAGTAACACTTGTCCATCGTGAATAGTAACCTGATCAGTGCCCATCTGGAACTAAAGTTCCCATATCTAAAGAATCATGTGTCACCTCAATTCCACAGGACAGGAAGAATTGAGAATCTGCCAATCTCATAGTAAAGATGTTTACAACTTAAACATACTAGTGGATTCTCTCTCTCTTCTCGCTCTGTCTCTCTCTCTCTCTCTCTTGCTAAGACTCATTATTGTGATTAATAAACCAAAGGTGATATTAGTTAAAAAAAAAAGTAGATCAGGGTGCCCATACCCAGTACTGCTTGCCACACCCTCCCCTTCAAGTTGCCTGCCTCCCCATGAATGGGGGCAAAAGTGCAGTGCCCACCCCCTTGCTGCCATAGAGATAAGCCAACATGGCAGTGCCCAGTGCCCAATGTTAGATCCAGTACTGTAGCCATAGCCTACAAAAAAAGAAAATGGTCATTTGATTTTTTTAATAACTCTGTAAAAAAAGAAAATGATCCTTCACTAGTCTAACCCCCACAACCCCCCCACACACACCACTGACCCCCCACTCAGCACCCACCAACCCACACTCCCACACACACTCCCTCACTAACCTGTATATGTCCTATGATGTAGATCCACTCTCTGATTGAAAACATGACTTGCTGCTGGAACTGGCAACTGTGATACATAAAAATTAGGTAAATATGGTTTAATGTCTTTTAATTGTATTTTTACAGGATTTTTGTGACACATAACTTTGTAATTTTTCAATATTTTTACACTGAAATTTCAACATGACCTATTTTTGGACCCCAACCCATGAACAAAGCAAGTAAAACCTTTGAAATCCATCCTGTACTGCCATTTTGCAGCTGCTGCACAAAATTACCTTTCAGGTGGGATTTGAAAATGTTCACCTACCAGGTAATGAGGTGGGTTCATAAGAAGACTATGTTGGAAATATGCTAAAATCACTAAGTCATGAGTGGACATTGAAATATTTCAATGTTCACTCATAACTCTGCTAATTTTCAATATTTTCACTAACCTTTCTCAACATGTCCTTTTTTGGACCCTACACCATGAACAAGGTAGGCGACATTTTTCAAATCTGTCCTGAAAGGTAAGTTTATAGTCCTGCCACAAAATCATCTTTCAGGTGGGATTTGAAAATTTTCATCAACTGAGTTCATGAGGTGGAGTCATAGGAAAATCATGCTGAAAATTTGGTAGAAAAATATGGTAAAATGATTACATTATGAGTGAACATTGAACTATTTCAAGATATATCAGAAATGAACACTTAGGCCCAGATATTCAAACTGCGCCAGGCTGTGTCACAAGCTTGGGTGCAGCTCAACTTGGCTGCACAGGGGTGTGGACTGGACGATATTTAACGGAGCTGCACCATGGCTCAGCAGCGTTGAATATCGCACCCTGGTCACCCCCAGTGTGCATGGCACAATGGCACTATTCCAGCGCAAGTGGCCAGAGTGGAGCAAGGGGATGCGCTAGCGCAAGTTCCATTGTGCCATGCACAGCAACCATGATATTCAAAAGTTGGCATGCAAATAGGGCCATAATGTATGCAAGGTGCACATGGGACCATTTGCATGTCATTATGGCCCCATTTGCATGCTGGGGCACCAATCCCCGATGACTCACACCTGGTACCCTGCCAGGCAGCAGCCATTGGAGACCGACGCCCCCTGCAGCCCGATCGTGGGCATTTGTAGTACAAAAAAATTACTATTCTGTCCAATATCCCTGGTGGTCCAGTAGACCGCTATCTGCCCGATCGTGGGCATCTGTATAAAAATATCATTCCAATATCCCTAGTGGTCCAGTGGACTGCTATTTGCCTGATCATGGGCATCTGTATAAAAATATCGTTCCAGTATCCCTGGTGGTCCAGTGGACTGCTATCTGCCCGATCACAGACATTTGTAAAAAAAAAAGGTCCAATATCCCTGGTGGTCCAGTGGACCGCTATCTGCCCTATCGTGGGCATCTGTAAACAAAAATAGGTCCAATATCCCTGGTGGTCTAGTGGTGCCCCCTCCCACCCTCCCACTGAGCCCCACCACCCCTCCCCCGGTCAGCGGCGGGTGGCAGCACCCACCACCTGCCCCGCCGCCCACCGACTGACACCTCAGTAGGGCTGCGCCCATTGGTTCACAGTGTGAGCCAATGGGCATGCAACCATATACTCTACACATTCCAGATATGCGAATGATTCATTCACATATCTGGAATGTATAATATATGGGACACATGCCCATTGGCTCATGCTGTGAACCAAGGGCGTGCAGTCCTACTGGTGTCAGTTGGTGGAGTGGTGAGACGGCAGGCATGTGGATGCTGCCTCCCGCTGTTGCTCGAGACGCGGAGTGGTGAGGCTCAATGGAAGAGTCGGAAGAGGTACCCACTAGACCACCAGGGATATTGGACCTATTTTTGTTCACAGATGCCCACGACTGGGCAGATAGCAGTCCACTGGACCACCAGGGATATTGGACCTTTTTTTTTTACAAATGCCTGTGATCGGGCAGATAGCAGTCTACTGGATCAGCAGGGATATTGGAAAGATATTTTTATACAGATGCCCGCGATCGGGCAGATAGTGGTCCACTGGACCACCAGGGATATTGGAATGATATTTTTATACAGATGCCCACGATTGGGCAGATAGCGGTCCACTGGCCCATGTTCAGGCATAGGGGGGCACCGCCAGGTGCAGCTGGAACTTGGGTGGCCACCCACAGGTGGCAGGTGCCGTGTTGTGCCCTGTAATGTGGCAGCTCACCTGTGGATGGCCATCAGTTGTTCCTTTTTTTTTGCTTTAACTTTGTGCTGGCGCAGGTAGGGGTTGTGCATGCATGGCTCTGCACATTCCAGGCTGAATATGGGGCTGTGCAGGTTATGCATGGGCACGCCCCCCCCACCTGTGCCTGCATACATTACTGATGCGCTCCAGCGCATCGGGGTTTGTGCCACACACTTTTCCCTTTTGAATATCGCGCCGGGGTGCATCAGTGGGTTGCACATGGTACAACACTGTTGCGCCATGCACAATCCCTTTGAATATCTGGGCCTAAAGGTGATAGCATTGTAGCTGGTGATTTTAATTACCCAGAAATAGACTGGATTCATTTAAAAGGGAAAACAGGACAGGAAAATAACTTTAAAGAATTATGTAATTCACTTGGCCTATTACAATTAGTTACATGCCCCACCAGGGAAGGCAAGATCCTAGATCTGGTTCTTACTAGTCTTAATAACTACATCGCAGCAATCAATGGTAAAGCTCTGACAGGAGAAAGTAAGCACAACACCCTCCACTTTAGTATACTCAGACGCAGGATTAGATAGAATGGAATCAAATTTATCAGGAGCTGTAGCAAGGCCGACTTTAGCAGGGTCATTAGTGTGATGGCCTCTATTGATTGGTTGGATCTTATGAAAGATTTATCAGTCAATCAGGCCTGGCTATTACTAAAAAATAAAATGTATGTCTTAGAAAACAAATTCATCCCCCTTAACAGGAAATATAATAGTAAGGGCCAAATACCAATTTGGATCTTGAACTCAATAAAAAAACAAATTAAAAGAAAGGAGAAAGCATTTAAAAAAAGTTAAAACTAACAATACAAGAACTAACTTAATTAATTATAGAGCCCAACAAAGATTATTAAAACAAATCATAAAGAAGGCAAAGACTAAAATTGAATGTAAAATTGCCCATACAAAAGATAATCATAGAATGTTCTTCTCCTATGTAAATGATCCAAAAAAAAATAACCATAATATCGGTTCCATCACAAAAATTGGTGAAGTAATTACTGACAACCAGGTAGTAGCAGACTGCTTTAATCATTTTTTTCTGTTCTGTATTTAATAACAAGAAAGATATAGAGGTCCTTCCTTCTCTATTGCAATGCCCAACCCCCACCCATTTTCACTACTGAGCAAACTGAGCAAATTATAAAAAAATTTAAACCTAACTGTGCACCTGGACCAGACAATATTTCAGCTAGATTTCTACAGGAAACTACCTCTATTGTATCTCTTCCACTTGCAATATTGTTTAATAAATCACTTCAGTGTGGGGAAATCCCACTTGATTGGAAGAAGACCATTGTTACACCTATTCACAAAAATAAAAAGGCAATAAATAACAACTATAGACCCATTAGCTTAATGTGTATCTGCTGAAAAATCATGGAGAATCTTATCAAGACTAAAATAGACACTAAACTAATAAGTAAAAATTATCTAGACAAAACGCAACACAGTTTTTCAACTGGGTATTCTTGCACTACTAACCTTATTACCTTTTATAATAAGGTAAGTGAAAGCCTGAACTGCAGTATCCTGGTTGATGTAATAATATTAAACTTTGCAAAAGCTTTCAATAAGGTCCCACATAAAGAACTGATTTGCAAACTATACAGCATGGGACTTCATGGGCAGATAATTAACTGGATCACAAATTGGTTGTCTGATAGAATGCAGCTAGCATGGGTAAATTACGCTTTATCTAATTGAGGTCCAGTTACAAGTGGTGTTCCACAAGGCTCGATCCTTGGACCAGCTCTCTTCATTATCTTTATATCTGATATTAATTCTGATATTAGCAACACACTAATTAAGTTGGTCGATGACACAAATCTAGGCAGGGCAGTTAACACTTTTGGAAATTATGAATCCTTGGTGGAAGACTTAACAAAAATAAAATATTGGGCAACTACAAACAAAATGACATTAAATTTAGACAAATCTGTAGTACTGCACTTCATACATAATAACCCAACGTACTAGTACAAGATGTATAACCAGATTTTAACCCAAGTAGATAAAGAGAGGGACCTAGGGGTTATTGTAAACAACCAGCTGTCATCCAAGGACCA
Source organism: Neoceratodus forsteri (assembly GCA_016271365.2). Lineage (NCBI taxonomy): Eukaryota > Metazoa > Chordata > Ceratodontiformes > Ceratodontidae > Neoceratodus > Neoceratodus forsteri. The sequence goes on along the minus strand of CM057449.1, from coordinate 1,554,906,343 downwards.
CTGTAAAAAAGTAACACATACAGCTAATAGATTGTTAAACTGTAATAAGAGATCGTTCACTAACAAAACTGATCAGGTAATCCTACCATTGTACAAATCATACTTATGACCACATCTCGATACATGTTCTCCATTCTGGAGTTCATACTTGAGGAAGGATATAGAGATCCTGGAAAAGGTACAGAGGAGAATAATTAAATTGATCCCTAGACTAAAGAATCTCCCCTATGAGACTAGGTTAACTGAAACAGGACTAGTTTATTTAGAGAATAGATGTAAAAGAGGTGACCTGCTCCAGCTATGTAAGTTACTCAAACATCCAGAGTTAAGACACCACTGTAGCCTTCAGTACCAGTATAAAGTGCTTTACCTATGTAGCCATGAGCAACAATTAAAAGTTCCAAGAGCTAAGACAAATAAAAGGGATAATTTCCTCACTGTTAGAACAGTGAAAGAATGTAACAAATTGCCACAGTTTGTAGTTAGGGATCTCTCATTAGAATCCTTTAAGAGGAGACTAGATTCTCACTTAGGATGGTGTAAAATGTAATACATAATATACCCATGATATCGTGGGAGGCATTCTCGATGGGCGCAAGAATTCTTGTGTCTATCCCAACCAATTAAACTGAGAAATTCACACGTTACTTCACTAATTTTCAATATTTTTCCACCAAACTTTCAAATAGCCTTTCTTGGATACCACCTCATGAACAAGGCAGATGAAATGTTTTTAATCTTGTCCAAAAGGTGATTTTGCAGTCACTCTGTGAAATCACTTTTTGGGTGGGCTTTAAATATTTTCACCTACCAGGTTCATGAGGTGAGGTCATAAGAAGACTATGTTGAAAACTTGGTGGAAAAAAATGGTAAAATGACAGAGTCAGGAGTGAATGTTGAAATATTTCAGCATTCACTCATAATTTCTTTAATTTTCAGTATTTTGACTCCAAACTTTCAACACTGCCATTTTTCACACCACCTCATAAACATGACAGGTGTTATTTTTTGAAATTCTGGATGAGATGCATTTTCACACTTGTTGTGCAAAATAAGGTAGTATTCTACAAATGCCCCATGTAATGTTTATAAGGAGGAGTCATAAAATGACTATCTTAAACATTTGGGGTCAAAATAAAAAAATAATTAAGGAAAGCTGTGTGTAGTGCCAGCCCTTACCCAAGTAAGTAGTGTTTTGTGATCCAATGCAGGTGAGCTGAGTTTGGGGGTCAAGTTCAGAGAGCCAGCTGTATGGGCTGAGGCTATGGGGATGGCATTGTCATGCAACACCACCCCCCAGCCTGGAAAGGAAAGATGCAGAGATGCCCACACTGGCACAGGAACCTTACAGTGAATAGAGCTCTTCTCTTGGCATAGGGTCCTGCACCTCTTCACCTGTGGGTGCCAAAGGACCATGTACTTTGGGTAGAGGATGAACTCTTTGCCCTGTGCATCTGTATTTGTGGACACATGGAACTGTAGGGTCCAGAGTGCCCTGTGCTTCCACAGCCCATGAGACAGCCCCATGAATACATGACATCCATTGCTGCACTTCCATAGGCAGAGGAAGTCTTCCCTTGGTGTAGGGTCAGATGGCACTACTCATCTGCATCTGTTCACAAAGGTCCTGAGGGGACCTGCATGAATGAGGATACAATTCTACTATCTCAAAAAAAAAAGAAAATTATTGGCAAAATCTGCATTAATTCACCAGTTAGGGTTCAAGTTAACACCACAAAAGTAAGAAAATGTGGTGTTAGGATTTCCAACCCTAACTCACCACCCCCAACCCCAATCAGTAAAAGGGAAAAAGGTTTTGGGTCTCCAGAGTTTTGATGAATCAGTGATGGAGTCCTCCTTGGAGTTGTTAGACCTAATTCCTACCCCCACCCCTGACAAACAAGGTCAGACATGATCCATTTTCTTCATGCAGAGCCCCAAGGGCCCTGCATGAAGAAAGCCTTGTAGCCTTGTAGATTCTTTTAGCAACATGTGGCAAGACATAATGTACTTCTCTAGCTTTGAAGAGTATATCGCTATGAGGCACTGGCTTGGAGTTGTACCTTGTGCTTTGAACAGTAGGCTACTGTCTGGAGGGAGGGGTGAGCAATACAATTGACAACCCCAAGGAAGACCCTGCCATTGATTCATCCAGACTCCGGAGACCCAAAACTCCATTTTTTTTTTCATTTTGCTGCTAGTGGGGGGGTTTAGGTTTGGAAACCCTAACACCAGTTTTGGAATTACAGGAGGGCTTGCCAGCACCCCTTCCCCTAGCTCTGAAGTGGGCCCTTGTAGCTCACACATCACTGTTATTGACTTATAATGGGAAGAGGGCCTCAATATAAAGTTCGGTCCCTTATGGGCCCCCCCCACAGCTCCCAAAGCTCACAAAATATAATTCCAACACTGCCAAACATCACATTTCCCTTCTTTTGTGGTGTTAACTTGAACCCTAACTGGTGCATTAACACCGTTTTTTGTAAAGACTAAATATACATTAATGCTCCAGTTAGGATTCAACTTAACACCACAAAACTATGGAAATGTGGCATTAGGGTTTTCAACCCTAACTCCCCCCAAGCATCAAAAGGACAAAACCACACATGCAACTACACACAGCAATCATTAGGTAAGATAAATAACATACAGCTGTTCCCAGATGACACAAATGCAGTGTTCCAGGGGCAAAAGACATATACAGCTGGGTAGCATCTGCATAGCAGTGAAAACCCAGACTGCAACATCTAATTAGCTCTCCCAGGGGTAGCATCTACACTGTGAACAACATCCATGACATGATCAAACCTTGAGGAACTCCACATGGCAGGAGCTTCGGGGAGGAAGAGAAATTCCCTATCACCACCTGTTGCTTCCTGCCTGAGAGATAAGACTCAAACCTGTTGATGACAGTACTGGTGAGTCCACAATACTGTCTAAGGTGATCCAAAAGCACAATGTGGTCCACAGTGTCAAATGCTGAAGATAGATCAAGGAAAATGAGACCTGACCAGTCTCCTCTATCACTTGCCCTGAGGAGGTCATTTTGCACCCTGACCAATGCTGTTTCAATGCTATGCCTAGCCCTGAAATCAGATGGAAATGGCTCATAGGTGTCAAAAGCCATGAGATGCACCTCATGCTACAGTGCCACTATTTTTTCAACAACCTTCCCTAGAAATGGGAGGTTGGAGATAAGTCGATAATTTGCCAGGACATCAGGGTCAAGTGATGGTTTCTTCAGGAGGGGCTTCACCAGCACCTTCTTCAAGGCATCAGGAAAGATCCCCTCCAAAAGTGATCCCCTCCAAAAGTGAGCACTGGATTGTCCTGGCAAACACTGGACCAATGGTCTTGGAGCATCCCACCAAGAGACAGGTCAGGGCTGGGTCAATTTCATAAATGTTGGGCTGCAGCTTTGAGATCACCCCCAACAACCTCAGCCACCTTCAGTGGCCTAAACTCTTCCCAGACCATAGGAGTACCCATGTTCCTACCATGATGACCACCACGGGGCAGGGATTACCTACTGGGGAGATCCTGGGAAGGGAAAGGAAGGAAGGAAGGGAAAGGAAGGGAAGGGAAAGGGTGGAGTGCAGGTGGGCAGGTAGTCAGCTCTACAGAAAGCTCTAGTTCAGTGGAGAGTGATGTTGTGGGACAGGCAGGTCTGAGAGATGGTGGCTGAGCAAAAAGCCTAATTTTAAACAGTGAACTGATTTTTTGGTTTTTTAATAAGGCGGTTTCCCTATGGATAGTCATTTTGGACCTGTTGCCATGTAAACAGGAGGCAGAGGACAGTACAGAGCTGTCCTTTAGGACTGCAGTGGAGCTGGGTGTGTGCTAAAATGCAAGTGCTCCGTTAAACCGAAAATTTATTTCAGGAAAAGATGAAGTGCAGGCAGGATCAAGGATGATTGACAGAGTACATGTAATAAATCTAAGATTCCATAATGTATTTAACACCAATGGAAATAGGATTTATTACACTCCTTATGGGTCCACACCTATGCATTATCTTTCTATCTATCTATCTATCTATCTAGCTATATGTACATATATATATATATATATATATATATATATATATATACAGTATATATACACACACACACATATACATTTATATATATATATATACACACACATATACATATATATATATATTCATTGAAAAAAAAACTTCATTAATGCATCAGTTAGGGTTAAAGCAACAAAAGTAGGGAAATGAGGCATTAGGGTTTACACCCTAACACTCCCCCAACCCACCCTCCACAGACCAACAGGTGACAGGGTATGCCTTGTGGTCATCGGCCCTAACTCTCACCCATTCCATGTATAGGAAAGCTGACATGGTACAGTATAAGAAGAATGGGTGAAAGTTAGGCCCGATGACCCCAAGGCACACCCTGTCACCTGTTAATCTGTGGAAGATGAATAATGGGAATGGAGTGATAAGGATGGTGGGTGTTAGGGTGTTAACTCTAATGTCTCATTTCCTACTTTTGTCTCTTCAACCCTAACTGATGCATTAATGAAGTTTTTTGCAGTGAATTCCCTTACTTCTTGAGAAAGTGTAATATTACCCTTATATGGTTTTGGAAGCGTAGTGCACTCCCATCTATCCATAAGTGCAGAGATATTGTAATGAACTGTCATCTCCCTAGGGCTCTGCACTCCCGGTAGTGCATAATGGATAGCCCAGCAGTCCAATTACTGCACAACAGCATCCATATGTGGGAGAGTAGGGCCCAGAGGGCCCTGCACTCCCACCTACCTATAATTGTAGAGATGCAACACAGCCCTAGACACAGTCCAAGAAAGCCTTGTGGTGAAAATGGTGCAATATCACAGTAACCATAGCAGGTTTGGAAAAAATTTCATTCAGTTGTAATGATGGACTGATAACCGGCACACATGGGACACCCCCTTTCTACCCTGCAAATTTCAAACCAAAAGTCCTAACCATTTCTTTGCAGTGAAGTGGCAAGGAAACAGCAACCTTTGAAAATCCCTCTTCAAGAGCTGTCAAAATCCTCGTTCGGGAGCCAAATCCCTGTTCATGAGGTGAACGAACAAAGATTTTGACAGCTCATAAACAGGGATTTTTATGGTCATCTGGTCGTCCCCTCATGAACAGGGATTTTGATAGCTCTCAAACAAAGATTTTACATGAACAAGAATTTTGACAGCTCACAAACCAAACAGGGATTCTGACAGCTCATGAACAGGGATTCCTTTTTAGAATCCCTGTTCATGATCTGTCAAAATTCTCATTCAGGAGCCAAATCCCTGTTTATGAGGTGTCAAAATCCCTGTTCATGAGGCAATCCCTGTTCATGAGGTAGGGCCATCTGGTAGTCCCCTCACAAACAAGGATTTTGACAGCTCATGAACAGAGATTGGCTCACGAACAAGGATTTTGATACCTCACGAACAAAGATTTTGAAAACTCACACACAGGGATTTTTAGGGTCATTTGGTCATCCCCTCATGAACAGGGATTTTGACAGCTCACAAACAAGGATTTCACACGATCAAGGATTTTGACAACTCACGAATCAAACAAGGATTCTGACAGCTCATGCACAGGGATTCCTTTTTAGAATCCCTGTTCATGAGTTGTCGAAATCCCTGTTCATGAGCCAATCCTTGTTTGTGAGATAGGGCCATCTGGTCATCCCCAAATGAGCAAGTTTGACAGCTCATGAACAGGGATTCTGACACCTCATGAACAAGGATTGGAAGCGAGTCATGAACAGGGATTTTCTAATTAAAAAATTGCATTTTTTGACTAAACTAAATGGAACCAAAGCCATGGGTTTATAGATGGCATCACCCTGAACAAAACCCATACTTCAGTCTCCACAAAAGACATCTGTGGGGCAAGTCACAACTTTTTGTTTTTTGGAAACATTGAAAACAAGATGACAGCTCACGAACGTGAATTTTTTTCATAAGAACAAGGATTTAATGAATCTCTGTTTGTGAGCTATCAAACTCCCTGTTCATGAGCCTAGATCCTTGTTCAAAGCTGTGCAGCTATCCAAAACACTGAACTGAGCATACATAGAACATACAATTTCAAAATTAAATAACTTTGAAGCAGATTTATATTTATTCACCAAACTAATGCTGGCTTGTTCTTTTGGGCAAGTTCTTTCTACCCTGAATAATTCAAGCCAAAATTCCAAATGGTGTGGCCACAATGCAACAAGGAAAATCAGCAAAAATGGGTGAAAAAAATGACTTTTACATTCGTTTCGCTATGTGCTGCACAAAATCCGCATATCCGATCAAAACAATACTAGGCAAATCAAGATATCTACTCCATGGAACAGCACATACCAAATTTTGTGCAGATTCATTGAATGGTTGCAAAGTTATTAAAGTGCAAAATTTGGGGTTTAACATTAAGCTGGTTGCTCAACCCTAACTATAAGTGCTACCGCGCCACTATAATATATATATATATATATATATATATATATATATATATATATGTAGATAGATAGATATAGAGGCTTAATAGTACCACTATAGTCAGGGTTGCGTAGCATGCTTAATATTAAACCTCAGATTTTACACTGTAATAACTTTGCAACCGATCAATGGAGTTGCTCAAAATTTGGCATGTGCTGTCCCGTGGGGTAGATCTCTTCATACTAGATGCTATGAGATGCAAGAAGGCATAATTGCCCATGATTGCTTCTATTCTAATAAATAAGTAATGTGGGTTATAACCAGGAAGGATTAAATTGTCCAATCTTCTTTTGAATACTTCCTGTGAGTCGCTCACCACCACTTCAAGTGGTAGGTTGTGTCATGGGTGAACAATTCTACATGTAAAGAAGTAATTCCGCTTTGAATGTTTAAAATTCCTACCCATAATTTGCAGTGGATGGCCTCTATTATTTTGTGTATCATTTTTAAATTCAATACCTAGTTCGCACATTAAGTACGGACCACTTACAACATCATACATAAGTAATAGATCCCCTCTGAGTCTTCTTATTTCTAAGGCCATAAGGTTTAGTATATTCAACCTTTGTTTATAGGTTTTGCCTTTTAGATTGTATATATTTTTGGTATATCTCCTCGGTACCTTCTCTAGTGTTGTACAATTCTGCTTTTTATATAGGCACCATAATTGGGTGGCACACTCTAAGTAAGGCCTAACATATGCCCTATATATGGGTATTAATACTTCCAATTTCTTGGAGTTTATGTTCTGCTTAATTGCCCATATTACTTTATTTATTTTTAATGATCACAGAGTTTAGATGTCTACAAGTGAGATTGTCAGATATATCTTTTGACGTGACATGTTTCGCTCTGCTTGGATATATGGATTCTGAGATCCGGACAGTGAAAAAAATCATAAAGTCACTATTTTTTGCAGTTTTTCCTCATTGCCTTGCATCAAGAGTGAGGAATTTTGGTGTGTTTTTTTTGAGGTAGAAACAACTTGGGTAACAGAACAAGCATGTATTTGTTTTATGAAAAAAATATTAATCCGTTGCAAAGTTATTCCATTTTTTATTTTCCATTCTTTTCAAAGATAAGATAACTTTTCAGGATAGAGGGAGAAAGTTCAACAAAGGATTTGATCTCATGAAAAAGGATTCTGTCTCATGAGACCCATTCCTTTTTCGTGACAATAAAATCCATTTTCGTGAGAGAAAAATCCTTTTTCATGAGCCATCATCTTGTTTTTTTTTTACCACTAACTAAAAAGCATGGAAAATATATGCCAATATAGTCATTTTAAAAAGCAAACACCACAACCTAGCTAAGCAGGTCCCATTTAGCTAGTTTCTGGTGTTTGTTTTTCACAATTAGTGCCATAAATACTTTTTCTGGGCACCCAAAATCCTGGACGGCCAGCTTAGCGAGAGGAGCCTTCTGCTGCATTCTCTGTGTGAGATCAGTGGATTTTCTTGACTTCTGCAGACACTGCTGAACTCATGCTGCCAGCTGCAATGTGAGCTGTGAGCACCTTGGCCTGGTGTATTGTGGCACCCCTCAACTCCCCCATCACTGTCCTCCTACATAAAAGAGATATATTCTCTGATGTCTAGTGGTGCCCCTCACCCTCTGATCACCATCCCCCTTATGTTTTCATTCCCTGGTGTCTAGTGACACCCCCCATCCACCGATCGCCATCCCCATTAATTTTTTTTTTGTTCCCTGGTGCCTGGTGGGGGGGGCAGAGAAGCAAGATGGCTGCTCCACCACTCCATTTGACTCTGTTTGGTGCTGTAAGTGCTCCTCTTTATGTTGTTTAGGTGATTTATTTTCAGCATTACTATTATGCTACCTCTAATTCAAGATTTATCATCACCCTCAATAACCCACAGCTGTTGATTACTGCTGCTCTTGCAAAGTTCGGTGGGGAGTGATGGCATGCTGATGGCATTTGGAGGTGAGCCTTTGTTTAAGACACATTGTAGAAGATGCCAAAAACAGTATTTCTGCCTGTTTCTATCTGGATTGTCAGCAATCAGTGATTGGACTGGAGGTTGATGAGCGAGCCCAGTAAAGTTGCATTCTATGCCATTTAGTGCTATTAAGCATGTTTTAAGTATTTACAGGTCTATTGGACTGGCAGAGTTGATGAGGGAAGCTGGGAGAACAGACACAAGCTGAAGAAGGATGCTGAAGGATGGATTGTCCTGAACTACCCTAAATTTCAAAGCTTTTCAGATGGTAGAATGAACTACAGCTACTGCCAGAATATGTGGTACATGGACCCTGATACAGGGCATTTACCTTACCTTACCTTGTCAGAGCCTCCACCTGGTTCAACTTCCTACCTACAGAAATCTCCAACATTGCCACGATTGCTGCTTTTAAGTGTAAATTATGTCAACACTTCATGGCTAGTGCCTTCTGTGATTGCTTCTTATAATCCCCTCCAGGCATACTACCCACAAGCATCCCTCCTGACTGCCTCAGCTCCTCCTCCTCCTCCCCTACCCCCCATTACTGGGTATAGAATGAATCTGTCTCCTCTTCCTTTTCATCCCCCCATTCCTCTTCCCTTGCTATTTCCCATCTATCACATACCCAACACATTGCCCTCCCTATTTCTCCCCTCCTCCCTCTCTCTCTCTCTCTCTCTCCCATACCAGCCCCTCACCACCACTCTTCTTTCTCTTGTCCCACTAACCCACTCCTAACAAAGCTTCACTGAGCTGCCCATGACTTTTACTGTATAATTAATTTGCAACACAATTCCTTGACAATGCCTTTGGCTGCTATTATTGTAACCTTACCTGTAATGATTATGTTATGTTTTGTACCTTATTGTCCTTATTGCCTTGACATGGAACCTTTGTATAAGAGCCCTCGTCTCAAAGGTGTCATCCGAAATACAAATAAAGAAATAAATAAATAAAAATTTAAGCTTGTTTTATGAAGATCTTTTATTCAGCGGTACTTTTTTGAATCCACTGTATATTTGCAATTTATTCAACAAAAGGAAATAGATGACTGTGGCATGTGACTTAATTATCGAGTTTGAAAATGGTCCATTTATGAGTCACAGAGTACATTTATAAAGAACATCCCAGTCACTTTATGGAACCTGTGTCTATTAAGTTATAAGGCTCCAGTGAAATCCCTGGATTTTTGAAATTGCTACTAGTCTGCAAGGTCCATTTTTGATGATTTGTTTAAAAAACCTGGAAAAAAGCAGGCCCGGTGGTGCTGAGGGTTGAGGCACTGGACATCATACCTCACACTATGCCTGGGTCAGAAATGGACTCCGGTCACCTGGGGGCTGGCGGAGAGAGGAAGGTTGGAGCATCCCAGGACAGCTCTCCTTCCTCAGGGAGGAGGGATGCTGCGGCGCATCGCTTGCCTGCCACCCAGTGGTGGCTGGGTGGTAGCACTTGCATACCGCAATGTAGGAGGGATCCTACATACAGGGCACTGGATGCCATCTCCATGGAGATGGAGCTCGGACATTGCACCCATTGCATGTCCATGGGCTCGGGGAGGAAAGTGGAGGAAAAAACCCTACATGCAGCAGGATGAGAGACCAACCCCTCACAGGTGCTGCACCAGTGGCCAGGAACAACCACAGGTCCTGTGGTAGAGGACCACAGTAAAAGGTAAGTCCCACAGGAGCCGGGTGATGGGGCTGGAGGAGTCAGTCCAAAGGGGGCCGCTGGAGGGAAGAAGTAAGGAGCTAAATAAAATAATAAAAAAAAAAACTGTAAAAAGAGAAAATGGTCCCTTACCGATCAGCCCTTCCCACTCCCACCTCCCAATCAGCACCCCCCAGTACTGCCCCACACACCCTCACTCACCTGAACAGGTCTCAGGTTCAAGATCCGCTCTCTGATTGAAGACACATCTTGCTGCTGGAACTGGCAACTGCAATATGAGAAACTGAGGTAAATGCAGTTCAATGTATTTCAAAGGAGGGGGGTTCAACTTATATGCATAACTTAGCTGTTTTTTGAGATTCTGACCCCAACTTTTTAACATGGCCTTTTGGGGACCCCACCTCATGAACAATAGGACTATCATTATGCAACTCCCACCCAGAAGGAGATTTTACTGTCACTTGGCAAATTCACCTTTAGGGTGGGATCTGGAATTGTTTTCTGCCCTTGTTCATGAGGTGGGGTCATAAGAAGGCTATGCTGAAACTTTTGGGTCAAAACATGAAAAAATGCCAAAGTTATTACCATTTGTTGCAATTTCACTACACACACTTGTAACTTTGGAAACTTTACATATTTTGATCCCAGATTTTCAACATAGCCTTCTTAGTTCCCTACCTCATGTACGTCACAGCTGTCATTTTTCAAATCCTAGCCAAAATGTGTTTTCATACCTGTGATGCGGAATGACGTTACAATTGCAAAAAATTCTGTTTTGGCAGGGATTCCAAAATTTTCTGTACCGGGTACATGAGGCGGGGTAATAAGATGGCTGTGCTGACAATTTGGTGCCCTTCCACAGCTATATTCATATACACATCTACGGAGGGATGGTGGTGCAGGATCCGTAAAATAAGGATGCTATTATACTGTCTCAGAAAGTAAGGAAATAAGTAAATGCTTCATTTAGGGTCAAAGCTACAAAAGATGGGAAATGAAGCATTAGGGTTTTCCTAACACCCCACCCTCTGAAACCAGGCAGGACAGCAGGTGTGGGGGGTGTGACTTGGGCTTCTCAAGCCTAAAGCTTAACCCATTCTCATAAAGTCCACACATCTGACCTTATTTACAGATGAAATGGGATGAGTGTTAGGCTTGAGAAGCCCAAGGCACACCCCACATCTGCTCTCCCTCCTAGTTTGGGAGGGTTGGGTGTTAGGGAAGTCTTAACATCTCATTTCCCAACTTTTGTTGCTTTGACTCTAACTGGAGAAACATAGAAACATAGAATATGATGGCAAATAAGGACCGCTTGGACCACCTAGTCTGCCCATTTCCCTACCTAATGGATAAGCTGCAGATCCTAGTTAACCAACAGCCTACTTTCTCCTACCCCCAATAGAATTGCCTTATGTCTGTCCCATACATTCTTGAATTCCCCCACTGTTTTTGACTCTACGACTTCCTCAGGAAGGCTGTTCCATGCATGTACAACTCTCTCTGTGAAGAAATACTTCTTCACATTACCTCTGAGCTGTCCCCCTTCTATCTTCAAACTGTGCCCCCCTGTTCTTGAACATCTCTTTTTCCGAAAGATGCTACCCTCTTGGACTTTGTTGAGTCCCTTGACATATTTGAAAGTTTCTATCATGTCCCACCTCTCCCTCCTTTCCTTGAGGCTATATATCTTAAGCTCCTTTAGACTTTCTTCATATGTCTTCTGGTGCAGACCCTGCACCATTTTGGCTGCCATCCTCTGGACAGCCTCCACCGTTTGTCTTTGCGGAGATGGGTTCTCCAGAACTGTACACAGTACTCCAGATGTGGTCTTACCAACTGTCTGTAAAGAGGGACAACAACTTCCTGTTTTCTACTGGTAATGCCTCTCCCTGTGCATCCCAGAATCCCTCCCAACCCTCCTTACTGCCTTCTCACATTGCTGTCCCACCTTTAGGTCATCTGTTATGACTACCCCAAGGTCCCTTTCTATTTTTGTTGTTGTCAGTATCTCACCCCCCCACTGTGTACTCTTCCCCTGGGTTTTTGTTTCCCAGGTGCATTACTTTGCACTTCTTTGCATTGAATCTAACCTGCCATGCATTTGACCATTCCCACAACCTTGCCAAGTCCCTTTTCATCCTTTCCACCCCACCTTGTGTATCAACCCTGTTGCAGATCTTTGTGTCATCTGCAAAGAGACATACTTTTCCTTCCAGTCCCTCTGCAATGTCACTTATAAAGACATTAAAAAGGACCAGCCCCAGTTCTGAACCCTATGGTACCCCACTAGTAACCCCCTTTCTTCACTGTGGACTCCATTTACTATTACCCTCTGTGTCCTGTTGTGCAGCCAGTGTTTTACCCAGGCTACCAGCCTGGGACCCACTCCCAGGCTGTCTAATTTGTTTATTAATCTCTTGTGGTGCGGGACTGTGTCAAATGCCTTGCTAAAGTCTAGGTAGGCCATGTCCATAGCCCCTCCTCAGTCTACTACTTTGGTCACCCAGTCAAAGAAATCAATTAGATTTGTCTGACATGACCTTCCTGCTGTGAATCCATGCTGCCCTGGGTCCTGTGCCCAACTGGCCTCTAGGTACTCAACAATTCTTTTCTTCAAAAGTGATTCCATCATTTTCCCTACCACTGAAGTCAAACTGACAGGTCTGTAGTTTCCTGTCTCTGTCTTGCTCCCACTTTTGTGAAGGGGAATCACATCTACCCTCCTCCAGTCCTCAGGAACCACACCATCCTCCCATGACTTATTAAAAAGGGTAGTCAGTGGTGTTACTAGCTCTTCCCTTAGTTCTTTTAAAATTCTGGGGTGAATCCCATAAGGCCCCATTGCTTTATCCACCTTCAGTTTTAGGAGTTCTTTCAGAACCCTTTCTTCTGTGAAAGGACTAATATCAACCCCCCTATCTAGACTGCTTCTATTGACTGTCTTAGGTATCACTCCCCGCTCTTCCATAGTGAATACTGAGCAGATGTATTCATTCAGTATCCCTGCTTTTTCACTGTCGCTCTCTGCCCAACCATCTTCCTCTTTATTCAGCCTCAGTATCACTGCCTTGGTCTTTCTTTGCTGTCTAATGTACCTATAAAAGGTTTTATTCCCCTTCTTAACTGAGTTGGCTATCTTTTCCTTGGTTGGGCCTTTGCTATTCTGACTGCCTTCCCCACTTCCTTCTGCTTTAACTGGTACAGTTCTCTGTCCTGCTTCTTCTGTGTTTCCTTATATTTCCTGAATGCTATCTTTCTCTCCCTAACCTTCCCTGCCACTTCTTTTGAGAACCATAGTCTTTTTTTCTTTCATTTCGATTTGTTTATTTGCTTCACACAAAGGCTTGTTGTCTCTGTGTTTTCGGTTTTGATGTTTCCCCATTGTTGCTCCACCCCACCTTCTTGCCTGTTTGCTAGTGCTTTTCTGAGGTACTCTCCCATTTTGAGAAAATCAGCCATCCGGAAGTCCAGTACCTTCACTTTTGTATGGCTTGACTCTACAGCTAAGTTTAACATGAACCACACTGTCTCGTGGTTGTTTGTTCCCAGATGGCTACCCACTTCTAGATTAGAGATCCTCTCTCTGTCCCCATTTGAGAGTACCAGGTCTAAGACTGCTCCCTCCTGAGTGGGTTCCAAAACTAGATGTCTGAGGCATGCCCCCTGCGGGGCATCGAGAATTGGCCCTGCTCTTGGATGTGGCTCAAGAACAAGACTCAGCACTCTGAAATTGGCGTGTTGAACAGGCATAATTTTAATGAAATAAATGCCAAACTAAGCCTCACAGTAACAGGTAGCAGAGCAAGGAAAACTCCCAACCAGTTCCGTGCACACTGCACGTCATCAGGGGGTGGTTACTTGTGAATCAAACACATATATATATATAGGGGAAATCATTTAAAGGAACAGCTCCTTAAAAGTACTTCACAAAAGCGCTAAACTAAAAAGTTTATGTTACACTCACTTTCTTCCAAATAATTGAAATACTATAATACTATACCCATATCAATATCATTACATACATACACTGAATTTCTATATGGAGGGGAAAGAAAACACACAAAATTTTTGCACATTTCATAAATATAATAAAAATCAGTTTAATAATGCTGGAAAATCCCTATATAAATGTACATATCCAATTAAAAAATGCAGCATGACGAAACTGTAGAAGTGCAAATCTATACAGGTCTCATCAGCTATTAAATAACTGCAATAGTAAAGGTAATAGAAAAATGCTTGAAAAGGTGTATTATACAGTACTAGACAGGAAATCAGCTCCCAGCCATCGGGACACATCGACATGTTCCATGTCCAGGCTTTTGTAACCAACAAAATGGAAATTTATCTGTAAAAAATAATAATAAAGAAAGAATTAACCTCTATACTTCAAAATTCCAAGAATTCTATAACACTGGAAAAAAGTAAGAGAAAGAAGATAATAAAACAGAAAAGAAAAGTGGGGGAAAGGAAGGGAAAGGGGAAAAGAGAGAGGGAACAAGTAAAAAGAAGAGGGGGAAAGGGGAGGGAGGGGGAAGGGGAAGGAGAAAAAATAAGAAAGAAAAAATTAAAAGAAAGAAAAAATGCATAATTATTTAGACTTAAAACAACTCAACAGTTCGATCTTGTCATTCAGTCCTGGGGCAATAAGAGCCCCTAATGTATAGATCCAAAAAGACTCTCTATATTTCAATTTGGCATCCAAATCTCCTCCACAAGGACCTAACTTCACAGTTTCAATACCACAGAATCTAAATACATGTTCCAAATGTGCCTTTCTACTTTGATCACAATGTACAGCAAGTGCACTTCTAGCATCATTATTAGAAATGAATCTTAAATGTTCACCCATCCGTACCTTTAATGGGCATACAGTTTTCCCCACGTAGAATGCACCACATTGACAAGTAGCTAGATAAACTACATTAATAGTGCTACAAGTAATGAAATCTCTGATTTCATAGGTTTTAACACAATTACAGCTGGTAAAAGTATTACACTTAAGTATAGATTTACAGAATTTACAATTACCACAGTTATACATACCACACGGCAAGGGAGAGCAACTTCTGTCACCACCTATTCTGGAAAGCCCAATATAGCTATGAACCAATCTGTCACGTAAATTTTGACCTCTCCTATAGACCGTTCTAGGTCTACAGCGGGTAACTTCCATCAGCCGTGGATCTCCCTGTAGCACATTCCAATTATTCTGAATAATCTGCTCAATGGCTTTGGAGTGTCTGGTATAAGTGGTGACAAAATTAGCCCTCTGTTCCTTAGCTATTTTAGTTTTTTGTTTTACAAGATCAACTCTCTCCACACATGCTGCTTCCTTAAAGGCATCCTGAACTGTATTATAAGCATACCCCCTTTCTAAAAATCTATCACATAAGTCTGACCCATAAGTAATAAAGTCCACATCTTTACTACAATTTTGTCTCACCCTTAACATCTGGGCCTTAGGTATATTGGACACCAGATGATGTGGATGGCAACTGGATGCATGTAAAAGTGAATTCCTATCAGTCTCCTTATGAAATAATTTAGTACTGAGACTGCCATCTTCTTCCTAGGTGATGCTCACATCCAGGAAAGAGACGCATAAAAGATCCTGTTGCAAGGTGAATCTCAAATTCTCATTACTTTTTTCTAAATATGTTGCAAATTGCTGTAGCTCATCCAGAGTGCCACACCACACCATGAAGATGTCATCAATATAGCGGCACTAAATGTCAATATTATCATAAAAAGGATTAGTGTCTCTATCATAAACAGTGTTCTTCTCCCACAAACCCAAATACATATTGGCACAGTTGGGTGCAAATGTTGCACCCGTGGCAGTACCTTTAATTTGCAAATAGAACATATCCTAAAAAAGAAAGACATTTTGTCAGGACATGTTCTGCACATTCCAAGAGGAAATTATTTTTACCATGTAAGACTTGTGTATCTTGAGACCAAAAATAGTCTAATGCACTAAGACCTCCCTCGTGTGGTATATTGGTGTACAGGGATGTAATATCCATTCACACCAAGAACCACCCAGGCTCTATCTGCATATCATTTAAAATGTCCAAAAATTGTCCTGTATCCCTAATAAAAGATGGTAATGAAGTAACATATTTCTTGATATAAAAGTCCACATATTAAGATAGAGGCTCTAAAAGCGAGCCTATACATGCCACTGTGGGGCACCCAGGTGGGTCCCACAGATTTTTATGAATCTTAGATAACATATAGAAACATGCCACCACAGGATTTACCACGTCTAGAAACAACAGTTCACTATGCCCAATAAACCCTTCACATTCGGCTGAAAAAAGGAAACTGTCAATTTGTAATTTAAATGCCATAGTGGGATCAGTATTTGATAGTTGGGGATAGTATTATAGTATTTCAATTATTTGGAAGACAGTGAGTGTAACATAAACTTTTTAGTTTAGCTCTTTTGTGAAGTACTTTTAAGGAGCTGTTCCTTTTAAATGATTTCCCCTATATATATGTGTTTGATTCACAAGTAACCACTCCCTGATGATGTGCAGCATGCATGAAACCGGTTGGGAGTTTTCCTTGCTGTGCTACCTGTTACTGTGAGGCTTAGTTTGGCTTTTACTTCATTAAAATTATGCCTGTTCAACACGCCAATTTCAGAGTGCTGAGTCTTGTTCTTGAGGGATTTTAGTGTTGACTGGAGCACCTGCTTTCACGGAAGAGCTGTTTTTGCTGTAATTCTCTTGGATGTGGCTGCAGCAAAGGTGCTCCAGTTAACATCTGGCATATTCAGGTCCCCGATCAGCAATTTCTCCCCTTTCTTTGCCATCCTAAGGATGCCTTCTATCAGTTCCTTGTCCATTTCCTCCCTCTGAGACAGGGGTCTGTATACAACCCCTGTCAGATTGTGGTGCCATTTCCAGTCTCCAGGTTGACCCACAGTGCTTCCTCTCCTCCCTGTTTACCCATTAGTTCTGTTGCTTTGATCCCTTCCCTTACATAGAGAGCTACTCCTCCTCCTCCTCCTCCTCTTCTTCCCTCCCTGTCCCTCCTGTTGATTGTGTACCCTGGTATGTTGACATCCCAGTCATGGTTCTCTGTGTACCATGTTTCTGTTACTGCCATGATATCCAGGCATCCCTCTTCCATCAAGGCCTCCATTTCGGGGAGCTTTTTATCTAGACTACGGGCATTGTTACTCATTATCCTCCATTTTTTATGGCCCTATTTCTTTTTTCCCCATCCCTGTCCTTACTGCCTTTGTCTTTTTCTCCATTTACCCCTGCCCTTCTCCCTACTGACTGCTCTATCTTAATGTTTACCTCACGAACTACCTGATTTTTTTGGGGGGGGCTAGGATTTCTCTTCTCCTTTTCAGTGCCCCCCCTTGGCTAGTTTAAATACTTGCCAATGAAGTATTTAAATCTATCACCTAGGATAATGGTTTCCCTCCTGGACAGATGCAGACCCTCGCACCAGTATAGGACTGAGCCCCAGTCCCCAATGAAGCCAAATCCCTGAACTCTGCACCAGATTTCCAACCAGTCATTGAATCCAATGGTGCAGAGTTCCCTAGCCTCATCCATACCATAGGCAGGTAGCACTTCTGAGAAAGTTACTGTGTTTGCTACTTGTCTAAGGCCCCTCCCCAACTCCATAAACTCCTGTTCCACTGCTCTGATCCCATTCTCAGCCAGGTCATTGGTCCCTAGGTGGATAATGACATCCAGCTCACTCCCCCTTGCAGCTGCTCCCATGATCCTGAGGATATGTTTCCTGTCCCTCCAAGCCATGGTGCCAGGCAGGCACTTTACCTCCCTTTCCCCTCCCTCCCCAGTTCTACCACCCTAACAACTGAATCCCCCACCAGGATTTGTTTCCTTCCCTGTGGGGTCCTGTGCAACCCTCCTGTGGGTCTCCATTGTGGCGGTTCCCAGCATCCTCCTTGGTCTCCACTGCGGGTGCCTCCATTGAGGAACCATGCACTGCCAGAGTGGTGAATGAATTGTGGAGAGGTACAACTGGAGGGATGCACCTTTGTTTCACCACCCTCACCCTCCCTGAGCCCAGCGTGGTCCAGCCATTCCTCTTTCTTGGCAACCTCTGAGGTAGTGGTGATGACTTTGGTGGTCCCTGGGTGGGGAAGCAGGTTTCCCAAATCCTTGCCAGGTCAGCATGGAGATGAGCAAACTTCTCCCTCAGACCAGAGAGGTGTCTGCAAATAAGGCAGCAAAGCAGTCTCCAGAATGTCTTCTGGACGACATTAACAAAGTTTTTTACAAGATACATATATACAGTATATATATATATCTATTATAGTAGTATGGTAGTGCTACCATAGTTAGGGTTGAGTAGCCCTTTTAAGGTTAAATGGTGAAACTTTGTGCCTTAATAACTTTGCCACCATTCAACGGATTTGCCTGAAATTTGACAGGCAGGGGGTGTAACCATAGATCTTGGGATCTGATAACTGTGGAGTTATTAAGCGACATCCTTGCGCGCAATTACGTTCTTTTGCAAATATTTTGCTCATGCCTACAGGTTGCATGGTTTTTGCGACCAGTCCAAAAGCTTCTGGGAACATGCTTCCGGGGTCTCTGATGTGCCTTTTGAAGATTTCGTGAAAAAAAAATGAACGGTTCAAAAGTTATTCAAAAAACAAGTTCCCATTATAAGTCAATGGGAAAAGTTAACAAAAAGTTCGACACTTTCGCAAATGCAGTTTTTAGTGTCGCAAAAGGCCCTAGTAGTGCCTCAAATCCTCCATTTTGTTTTCAGTTACTGATCACAGAAATGCTTGGCATTTAAAATTGGGACCATCTAGGGACACAATTCTTCTTGTGTTTACATATTCAAGCCCTGAGGATGCTAGGCATGTCTTTGCTTTGGGGTTAAACACCCCAGAAATATGTTTTTCAGATTTCTGAGAAAAGCAGTGTCACAAAATAGTGTCGCACTCACGACACTTTCGTGATTTCATTTGTGAAAGTGTTGTGATTTGCGACACTATTTTACAACACCATGCCCAAAATAACAGGAATTCTTTGCCACCCTGCTGCAAAACAACGGTTTGGTCTTTCGGGCTGAAATTTGGAGGGAAGAAAGCCAACATCCCACAGATGTGCCTTTTAGTGATTTGGTGACAAACTATTGCATGGATGGAAAGTTACAGTGCTCTGAAGGTGACACTTTTTCCCATCAACTAACATTGCAGCATCTGCCGCGCCTTTCGGGGCACGTATTTTGGAAATGGTGCGAGATACGGACTTTTCGTCAGAAAAATGCTTAGCCACCCCACATTGTGTCTAAGTGAAAAACTAGCCAGGAAAGTAATAATTCATACGAAATTTAAAAATGTTTTCTACATCATACAGTTCCTGAGATATAAGCAATTTAGTATTCCAACTCCTCATTTTTTGCTCTGAGCCCCATTATTATGCATACATTCTTTGTACTCACTGTGTTTCTCTATGCAGCTGTTGGGGAAAACCAAGGTGTGCGCTCCAGTTACTGCTTCATGTAGCATTTCCACTTGCATTTCCATACCCATTTGCGTTAGCGTTCCCGTGTACACCACCGTGTGCGTTATTGTTTACATTTCTGTTTGCACCGTATGCATTACCATTTGCGTTTGCGGCTGCCCTTCCATTTGCGTTTGCGTTTGTCTTTTGTTTTGCATCATCATTGTTGTTACCATTACCATTTGCATTTCCAATTGTGCTCCCGTGCACATTATGGTTTGCATTTCCATATGCGCTTGCGTTTGCATTTGCGTTTCTGTTTCCTTTGGCATTATTGTTGCTGTTACCATTACCATTTGTGTTTACAATTGCAGTACAGTGACCATGCGTGTAATGGTTTGCATTTCTGTACGCGCTTGTGTTCACATTTCTGTTTCTGTTTCCTTTGTCATTATTGTTGCTGTTACCATTACCATTTGCATTCACAATTGCGGTACCTTGACCGTGCATGTAACGGTTTGCGTTTCTGTACACACTTGCTTTTGTGTTTCCGGTTCTATTTCCTTGGGTATTATTGTTGCTGCAACAGTTAACATTTGCATTTACAATAGTGGTACCATGACTGTGCGCATTACCAGTTGCATTTCCGTACGTGCTTACATTTCCGTTTGCTTCACTGTTCGCTTTGGCATCACTTTGCACTTGCGTTTCTATTAATGTTTGCATTACCATTTACGTTTGCTTCACCATGTGCGTAAATGTTAGCACTTCTGTTTGTGTTGCAGTTACCATTACTATGTCACAAGATATCACATGGTGGGAGTGTGGGGCCCGAAGGTCCCGCACTTCCACCACCGCATTCTATTCACTATTTATAGTCCTCCTTCTCAAAAAGAAGGGAAATTCATGGCAAAAAGCTCAATTTAATGCATCAGTTAGGGTTTTTCCACAGCAACACAAGTGAGGAAATTTGGAGTTAGGGTTGAAAGCCCCCCTTGCACCCCCAAGCTCGCTCCCCCAACCGCCATCGAGGTGTGCATTGGGGTTGTAAGTCTTAACTCTCACCCCATTCTCCTATACCTCAGCTTGTTTACATGTGATGGGGTGAGAGTTAAGGCCGACAACCCCAATGCACACCCTGATGCTGGTTGGGGTGGGCTGGAGTGCAAGGGGGCTTTCAACCTCTAGCACTGAATTTCTCACTTTTGTTGCTGTGGAACAACTTAGTTGATAAGTTGATAGTACAGCAACAAAGTTTGGAAATGTGGTTTTAGGTTACACATCATTACCCTACCCTCCACACACAAACAGGCATCGGGGTGTTCGTGTTGTTGGCCTAACTTTCATCCCATTCCTTATGTAAACAAGCTGAGGTGGTGCAATATAGGAGAATGGGGTGAGAGTTAGGTTTCTAATGATCCCAACATGCACCCTCACTGCCTGTTGGTGTGGAGGGTGGGGATGAGGGGTGGTAGGAAAACTAACACCACAATTACAAACTTGTTGCTGTGCTATCAACCCTAACTGATGCATTAACTGTGTTTTTTTTAATTAATTTCCCTTCTTTTTGAGAAAGTGTAATGTAACTGGTAACTGGTATGTGCAAGGGGGAGCACAGGCCCTCTGTGCCCTGCACTTCCTGTATATTGCCCATTTTTAGTGTAATGGCATGCATATTACTTACACATAAGTACGGAGCCATACAGCAGTGCCATAGTACTCCAAAGGAACACGTGTAATATGTTTTTGCCAAAATCTCCATAACCATAGCAAGTAGGAAAAAAATTCCACAGCAGGTGTAATCTATGATTTCCAAGCTTGTTTTTTCAGCTTAGCTAAAGGTGATCTAAGCTGCAGGTAGTGAAAAATCTGTATCTTGCTTCGTTTTTGAGATATGGGTGCCGCAATGTTATCCTATGGAATATTTCTCAAATTTGGAACACTGTAACTTTGAGCCTGTTGAATGTTTTGGGACCAAATCATGGAAAGACACATATATGGGACCAGGGCTTGCCACCCTGCAAATTTAAGCCCAAAAACCTCAACCATTTTGCTGCAGGGGGATGGCAAAGATTTGCAGTTTTTGGGCAAAGTACTGTCACAAATTGTGACAGTTTAGCAGAAATAGCATGACATCTCTGTGATTTGCGAAAGTGTTGAGGCCATTTCTGTCACAATTGTGACAGTACTTGGGCACCAGTTTTTCAAATGCCATTTCTGGGGGGGTTGCCCCAAAAAAGATAGGGCTGTCATTCTCTGGACCCAACTAGGTAAACACAACTGTCAGTGTTTACCAAGGGGGTCCCAAATTTAAAAGCCAGGCATTTTCTCTCAGACTAACTGAAAACAAGATGGCCACTGCATGACAGTAAAAGGGGCATTTGTGACAGTAAAATGTAGTAGTAGCAGCTTTCAAGAAACACATATATTTTTTCCCATTGATTATAATGGGAAATTATTTTTTTGATAACTTTTGAATGGTTTAATATTTTTTCACCAATTATTCGAAAGGCATATCAGTGACCCAGATTGCATCTTCCCTGAAGAATTCAGGCAAAATGGACAAATTCTGTGGACTGTAGCCATGAGCAAAACAACATGCAAAAACCCCTTTTTTGCATTTTTGGCCACTCTGCAGTTCCGCAACTGCTTATCCGACCATAACGCAACTTGCCAGATTCAGAGATCTATGGTACCAGACCACTCATGCACAAATTCAGGCAACTCCGTCATACAGTGACAAAGTAATTAAAGTGCAAAATCTGGGGTTTAACACAGAAGTGGTCATGCAACCCTAACTATACTGGCCCAGATCAGTATAATATTATAATATACATACATATATATATATATATATGTGTGTGTGTGTGTGTGTGTGTGTGTGTATATATATATATATATATATATATATATATCTTCTTTGAAAAATTCAATTAATGCACCATTTAGGGTTCAACTTAATGCCACTAAAGTAGAGAAATGTGGCATTAGGGTTTCCAACCCTAAATTACCACCCACACCCCTCAAGTAGGCAGAAGGAAAAAACATTAAGGATATGGGTCTCTGAAGTCTTGGTGAATCAGTGTTGAGATCTCCCTTACAATTGTCAACCCTAATGCTCACCCCTTCCCCCAGCCTTTAGCCTCCTATCTGAAGCACAAAGTACAGCTACAAGTCAGCGTCTCAAGGTGATACACTCTTGAAAGGTAGGAAGTGTGTCTCAGCACATGTTGTCAACAGAATTTTTTGCAGCTTTCTTCAGGCAGAGCCCTGCGTGAAGTAAAGAAATCAAATCTGACCTTGTTTTCTTGGTGGTGGGCATTAGGGTTGACAACCCCAAGGAAGACCCCACAACTGATTCACCAAGACTTTGGAGACCCAAAACTCTAGTGGTTTTCCTTTTGATGCTTGGGAAGTAGGTATGGAAAGTTAGAGCTGGAAACCCTAATGCCACATATCCCTACTTTTGTGGCATTAAGTTGAACCTTATCTGATGCAGTAATGCAAATGTTTGCAAAGAATTTCCTTTCTTTTTTGAAAGCATGGAATTTTATCATTGAAGGGACCTGTGTGAACAGATGCAGACATGCAAGACCCTCTTGGAGTTGCATCAAAGGAAGATTCCACCTGCCTGTGGAAGTACAGGGCCCACAAGAATTCATCAGGCTGCCTGGTGGACTGTGGAAGTTCAGGACCCTCTGGGTCCTGTGCTTCCATGAAACCACAGACACAAAGGGAAAGAATATATGTCTCAACTTAAGGACATGGTCCTCAGACACCCCAAAGTACAAAGGTGCAAGGCCCAATGTCAAGAGAAAAATTCTCTTCAATATATGGTACTTGGGTCAATGCAGGCAACCCTGCACCTACCCTTTTTAGGTGAAGAAGAAGAAGAAGAAGAATCAGCATTTATATAGCGCTTTTCATACACAGTATCCCAAAGCGCTTTTACAACCAGTGCTAGACTGGTAGTGAAGTGACTGAATGTGTGGTGGCGGCGATATCACACATCATCATCCACACACAGCCTGGATAATTGCATGAACCAGTTTATGGGAAGGGGAATGTTGGCCAGGACACCAGGAATGTTCCCTGCTCTTTGCAAAGAGTGCCCTGGATTCTTTTACTTCCACCTGGACACCCACCAGGACAACACCAGGATGGGCAGAAGGGACCTTGGTTTACCATCTCATCCGAAGGACGGCACACCCCAGCAATACAGCACCCCCCAATACCGCACTCGGATGACAGTGATTTTTAGGTGCAAGTCCAATCCCGGTGTGGGACGAGATCCCACAACCTTCTGGTCCAGAGGCAGATGTGCTACCAACTGAGCCACGCTGATACTGGCTGGGGAGGTGTTGCATTACAGCACCCTCCCCTCAGCTTTGGCCCATCCAGCTGGGTCACTGAACTTGACCCCAAACTCAGTACACCAGAACAGAACCACAAAGCACTACCCACTGGGAGAAAAGCTGGTACTACCTACATTTCTTAATGATTATTATTATTTGTTTTTCATATTGATCCCAAATCTTCAACATAGTTGTTTTATGACTCCCCTTATAAAAATGATATGGTAGTTTTATAGAACACTGTCTGAAACATTATTTTGCAACAAAAGTGTAAAAACATGTCTCATCCATGATTTGAAAAATGAAACCTGCCACATTTATGAGGTGGTGTGGAAAAAAAGCTATGTTGAAAATTTGTGGTCAAAATATTGAAAATTAGCAACGTTATCAGTAAACATTCTAATATTTCAGGTCATTTTACCATATTTTTACACAAGATTTTCAACATAGTTCTCTTGTGTTTCCACTTCATATCCCAGTAGGTGAAAATTTTCAAATACCACCCAAAATGTGATTTTGCACAGTGACAGAGAAATTCACTTTCAGGGAATATTTTAAAAATTCCACCTGCCTTGTTCATGAGGTGGGGTCCAAAGGAGACATATTGAACGTTTGGTGGAAAAATGTTAAAAATCAATGAAGTTATGAGTGAACATCATAACTTCACCATTTTAGCATATTTTTACATCAAATGCTCAATGTGACCTTCTTAAGACCCCATGCCATGAACCTGGTAGGAGAAAATTTGTAAATCCCTCCCAAAATTTATTTGGAGCAGCGTCCGCAAAATCACTTTTTAGGATGGATTTAAAAAAATTCCACCTCCATTGTTCCTGAGTTGGGGTACCAAAAAGGTTGTGCTGAAAATGTGGTGTTAAAATATTAAAAAGTGACAAAGTATGAGTAAAATTTCAAAAACCCATTGGAAAACATTAAGCCAGACTTACCTCATTTTCTCTTATCACTGTTGCTGGTTCCAGCAGTAAGATGTGTCTTCAATTGGAGAGTGGGTCTACAATGTGGGACATGTTTAGGTGAGTGAGGGTATATTGAGAGTGTAGGGTAGTAGGTGTTGAGAGGGGAGTCTGGTGGCATGAGGGGGGGTGCCTGGGGGTCAGATCAGAGTGGGACCATTCTCAATTTTACAGGTTGACTTAAAAAAAACATTGAGAGGCTACTTTCTTTTTTCCAGGTTTAAAACACTATGGGATGTGACACTGGGAATTGGGCACTGCTGTGTCAGCTGAACTGTATGGTGGCACCAGTGGTGGGCACCCTCATGTCACTACCTATTCATTGGTGGGGTGGTTGACCTGGAATGGAGGGGGTTGGCTTGCAATACAGGGGTGGGCACCCAGGTCTGCATTTTCTATAAATTAGGAAACACATCATCAAATAAAAACAAGGGAGAGCTGACTGAGCTGGGAGGGGGTGGGAATGAGTAAGACTGCAAAACAAAATAGGTAGATAGAGAGAAAGAAAGAAAGAAGAAAGAAAGAAAGAAAGAAAGAAAGAAAGAAAGAAAGAAAGAAAGAAAGAGACTGATTGCTGGCTCACTGTTGCCACACAATCTAGCAGCATGTCTCATCTGCAGCTGCAGATGTTAAGAAACTCCCCTTGTTATCATACAGAGAACATGGGTGAATGCCTCCACTCACTAAGCTGGGCACCCTGGATATGATGGGTGCCTAGAAAATTTATTTCTGTACTTTATTTAAAAAAAAAAACAGAATCTGGCTTAACAGTTCTGGTTTAGCTAGGTTCAGGTGCTTGTTGTTTTAAAAAATAAATAATTGTATGCATTTCAAATGTTTTTTTAGTTTGTAGGGGAAAAAAACAAGATGGTGGCCATCACGACACAAAAAATGTTTTGTGTCATAAGAATAATTTTTTTCAAAACCAGAAAATTCTTGTGACACAAAATTATTTGTGTCATATAAGATGGTTATCCAAAATCCCTACTGAACATGCACAGACAAATAAAAACTAAAACCCTTATAACTCTGGAACTGTGTAATATTTTTTCACAAAACCTTCAAACGGCATTATATTGGTACACATCATTTCAACCCTGAAAGTTTTAGGGGAAAAGATTCTGTTCCATCTAGGATGTAAATTAGAACAAAAAAAGTGTATTAAGCATAGGAAAAAATTTAGCTATTAATGTAAAATTGACATGCGGATCTCTGAAACGACACAAGCGTCCATCACAAAACTTTCCACATATTGAAACCTTGCCTCCTTGACAACACATGTAAAATCTGGGCTAGTTTCACTTGAATGCCACCAAAGCTATTAGGTGCAAAGTTAGCTTTAACATAGAAACTCTCAGTCAACTCTTACTATACTGCTGCTACCATGCCAACACCTGCAAATAACTGCATTAATGCACCAGCTAGGGATCAGCTTAACCCTACGAAATTAGGGAAATGTGGTGCTAGGATTTACAATTCTAACTCCCTACCCACCTACAGTAAGATAAAAAGGACAAGACCACATAGCCAACCACAGACAGCCATCTTCAGGTAAAACAAACAAAATTTAACTGATTCCAGATGACAAAAATGCAGTAGTCTGATATGCCATCTTTGTAGATTTGTGTCTGAAGTATGCACACTGCAAGACATACACACTCACTGATGACTGCAGATAGAAATCCATTATACTCAAATCACAGCACTATTTCTGGTAGTAGAAATGCAGGCCCTTAAAGCCACAGATACAAATCCATGATACCCAAATTACAACAGTTCTGTGTGTTGAACTGTAGGCTCCTATAGGGCCAGCACTTCTGTAGCTACAGGTACTCATGCATACGAAGACATGCACATACCTTTGCAGACACAGGTGTAAGACATGTACACTGACTTCTGGCTGCAGGAACACAGACTCCATGAAATCTATGATACACAAAGTGTAACACTACTTTTGTCTGCAGATGTGCAGGCCACTGTCAGGCCAGAGCTTCTGCAGCCACAAGTACTCATGAACACTATAAGACTTACACACACTTCTGGCAGCAGATACAATTCCACGAAGGTAGCACATCAGTGCTATGGCATTTGTGTCATCTAAAAAAAGTTGGATGCTTAATTAAATAATCTTTAGCAAAAGCAACAGTGTGGGTCAGCACCTTCTAATGTTACCTTTGTGATAACATAAAGGTTTGTTAATGTTGCCTGGATTATATAGCTATGCTGTGGAGGGGACAAGGTGTTGACCTAGAATTGCTTGAGAAGTACAGAAATGAAATGAATTCTCACTTAAAACTGACAATAGAAAAAATAATGTGAAGATAATTATTTGTATCTAACTATTTTTAAAGATGGAAATAAACTTAAAACTAAGATATACAGTATAGGAAGCCAGCTGAAAGGGATAACTTGCTGAGAGCTGACAGTTGCCACTCAAAATAATTAATTTAAAACATTCCAAGGGGACATTTTTTAAGATTAAAAAGGACCTGTACTGATGAAAGGGATTTTGAAATAGGATGTGTGGACATGGCAAAAGGTTTCAGCAAAGGCACTATACATGGGAAAATACAAGTTCAGTATATAACACTGGCCTTTACCTAGAGTGGCTCTAAATGATTTGGCTGAGAACATCCCAAGAGTGACATTTCATAGGGGACATTATATGAAAGATATGATTGTGCATACAGTATTGCCTCAGCCAGTGCCACAGACATGGTTACTATCCCCTCCATTGGTAATTATAGGTGTGGTCATTGCAGTGTGGGCTCTAATACCTATGATACATAGATACAAATTCCTTTGTCCATCCACAGTCAGGAAAGTGGTTCAAAATAAACAAATTAATCAATTACAATTCTGCTGGAGTGATATGTTTTGACTTGCCCTTCTGGATTAATGTATGTGGGACAGACTAAATGAGAATTAAAACTTCACATGGATGTGCTCAAAACAGCCATTAGAAACACCAATTTACTATTTGCAATGACAAGATACTTTCAGAAGGCATGGCACGGATCAGCTGTTGCCTTAAAATTCATAGGGATTGAAAAGGCTGATGTAGGTCCATGTTGGGGGGGAGGACATTGTGAAAAAAACTGTAACAAAGAGAAGCATACTGGATATATAAATTGGGGACTGTGCAACCAGATGGACTTAATGAACTGCCTTTGCTTTGCTATTTATGACCTTTAAATGTACTATTTATGAATCTTCTAGTGGACTGCCTATTTATGAGAATATGTTTATTAATAATTTGCTACCTACAGGTTAAAATATGGTTCTTGTATGGTGTTCTTGTCTGTCCCTGTCTCCATTTATGTTTTTATATTTTTGTGCGGCATCCGGTCAATTCATCATGGTTTAATTAGTCGCGGTCAAACTGTAGCACCGAAGTAGTCACAGTTTCATCTTGTCATGGGTACAGGTAGCAGGCACAATGCAGCCACCGCTACCATATACCCACAACATTATGTCCGCTGACATATGGTGACAATTTGTAAAAGTGATCAGTGCCTGTGCATTGTATTTTCTTACCTGCTTCTGTTTGGCAGTGTTTGGTATTGCCACAAAGCAAATCTACCCCATTCCTCCTGTTCCTCTTCTGACCTTTTGTGGTAGGAATCAGCATGTCTTATAGATTTTGCTTCTCAAGACCCCAAGCAATACATATTGGATGTTGCCTCAGTAATTGAAATAAATGTTGTATAAAATGTTTTAAAATCAAGTTTAGCACTGCACATTTTGTACATTTTGCATAATGAATAAATTTTAAATACCTCTAGCACTTATGTTTTGCACATTAAATACATTTTCTGCACATTTTTAATTGTAGCTCAATGTGGATTTTAAATAACTCTTGCACTTATGTTTTGCACAGTAAATGCATCTTTTTCACATGTTTAATCGTAGCACAATATGGATTTTAAATAACTATTTCACTTATGTTTTGCACAGTAAATGCTTTTTTTGCACATTTTGTATTGTAGCTATGTCTTGCTCATTGTTATAAATTTAATAAAGACTGCTGAATAAATCCAACTTTCAAACTACCTTGTTATAATAAGTGTCAGTGAGAACTTGGTTGCAGGTAACAAGAACAACGTTTTGGTCGCCGACAACTTAGTTTGAGCGGCAACATATACTTGAGACCTGTGTAGTCTTGCAACTTTGTGACTGGCACTTTTTTGTCCACACAGTATTTTGACAGTGTCATCTTGGCTACGACTATATGTCCAGGGACCGAACAACCATACACGTTTTGTGCACATGATTTTAGTGTGTAGGATTTCTACAGTTTTGCACTTGAGCACTTTCTGGTTTGGGGCTACTATCTTTACAAGCACTTTTATGTAATTGAGATCTGTGCAGTCAAGATGTTTACATATATGTGGGTTGTACAATACAGCATGCCACTTCTGATGAAGATGTCAGTATGATGTCAAAACTTTAAGGGTGTGGCTTCATGGGTGTTTGGGTTGATATGCTGAGGTCAGTTTGTCTAAAGTGTACTCAGAGTTTACTCACAGCCAGAGCTGCAGAGCAGTTTATGGATGACTTCTCTGTGCACTATAGAAGATTTCCTGATATTGGGAGACCTGTTACACCTACCTGTAAACTGGTTTTGGTTATGGCCTGTTTATATTGTGAGATGTGGGAGCGGTATACTTTTAACTTTTGCAATAAATTAAAGAAGTATTTACAAAGGCTTATTTGCAAGTATTTTACCTTGGGCAAAATATTAAGTTTGGAAGGATCTAACCTACACTGTTGCTTTTGCTACAGACTGCTTCATTGATAATTTACCCCCCCCTCCCCGTATGTGCACTTTCAATTGTTCTGCTGCGTTTTGGCTTCTTGTGTTTTTGATTTAACAGTTGTAAGTTGTTTGTCTTACCTGATAATGGCTGTCTCCGGTTGCTTGTGTGGTCCTGTACTTTTGTTTTGGGGGATATAGGTTGGAAACCCTAATGCCACATTTCCCTACTTTTGTGGGATTATGCTGAACCCTAACTTGTGCATTAATGCAGTTTTTGTGAAGAATGTCTTTTCTTTTGAGGCAGTGGAATCATATCCTTGTTCATACACGTTACTTTGGGACTTGCATGAACAGATGTAAACATGCAGGGCCCTCTGGGCCCTGCACCAAGGGAAGAGTCCATGCAGCTATGGATGCAAAGAATTCTTGGAGCTGGCTGGGGCTGTGGAAGTGCAGGGCCCCCTGGGTCTATTGCTTCTGTGCAGCTAATGGTGTAGAGGTGCATGGTCTTCTGGGCCCTATGCTACAAGAAGACTTCACTTCACTATGTGGTAACTTGTTGCCCATGTGGCCAACACTGCACTGCCCCTCCCCAGGCTGGGGGTGGTGCTGCATGGCCAGCCTCATCCCATTCAGCTGGCTTACTGAGCTCACCCCTGAACTCAGCTCTTTGCCACAGGATCTCAATGCACTACCCACCAGGCCAAAGGCTGGCACTGCACATAATGATTCTTCATAATTTTCTTTTTTGACATTTTGACCCCACATCATGAACTTGGTTGATAGAATGTTTTAAATCCTCCCAAAAGGTGGCTTTGCAGAGTGGCTGTGAAATCACCTTTTGACCTGTATTTGAAAATTCCCACCATTCTTATTCATGAAAAATTCATCAGTCACACCTGAATATGTGGCCCAAGGATTGCCATCTCAAGACACAAGAACTGTCCATCTCACTAAACTGATGGGCAAAGAACTTTTTTTTTTTACATTCTGACCCCAAATCATGAATGTGGGCACTAGAATGTTTTAAATCCATCCCAAAAAGTGGTTTTGCAGAGATACTGCGAAATCACCCATTGACCTGTATTTGGAAATTCTCACCATCCTTGTTCATGTGGCAGGGTTATGTAAACATATTCAAATTGTGGGACTAAAACATTGTAAAACAGCCACATTTATGAGTAAAGGTGTGTGAGACACAAAACACTTCTCACACATTTAAGTGCAACCCAAGAAATCCATTTTTTGTGTGCACTAAAATGTCTTGTGTCTTAAATTCTTGCATTGCGTTTAAAGGTGCAACACAAGAATTCACAGCTCACAACACAAGAATTGACCATCTCGGTAAGCTAAAAGACAAAAATGCACTACAGGAAATGGGAAACATTGCTTCTTATGTGAGGTGTAGTTCAGAGCTGCACCTGGGTATACTCAATGTCCAAAGTAAGGAAAAAAAATAGGGGGGGGGTACATGTATCATATAAATAAAATCAATAAAGACTTCTGTGAAGTCTAAATCTTTTTATTGCTTAGAGCCCCAACATTTTGCTATTTACATTATATGGCCCCTTAAGAGGACACTTATTACAAAATCTTGACCTTAAAAGATTATAAAAATAATTTGTATTAATGCTGTTTAGGTCAAACACAAACAAGACATAATTTAAAATGTTTTTTTCTCCCCCATGGTCAAATACTGTTCCAGTAGCCCTCTCTTAATCTTTTAGTTACAGCCTCATACAGTATTTCTATTTCTTTTCTTTTTTGCCTTCAAAATAATGTCATTTTTTAAATTAATTTTACATTACTCCATTCATTATTAGTTCTCCGAATTCCTACCTCCAGCACCTAGCGTTCCAGTGGCATGGCATTCTACTTTGCCTTTATTTCCTCATAATATGGGATATGCCCACTCTCATATCTGACGGCACTTCAGAGGACTTCATTTTGCAGTATTTAACCAGTTTCTTTTCTCTTCCTTGTCCTTTTATATTGGCTTTTCAATTCTCAGCTTTAATAGAAATGTTTTTTATTAATTAGGTATTTATGTCCTTTCATGTACAACCAGATTATGCTTTTTCTATGTAGTGCCATTTAAAGTTCAGGTTCCCCTGCCTTGCCTGTATCCACAGGCATCCATAGGGCTCCATCCTGGGCCCACTATTATTCTCCATCCTTATCAACTCCCTCCCCACTGATAGTCTAAACTGTGAAAAGCTATTACACGTGGATGATCTTGTGCTCTTTCTCAGCAATACGTCCCTACCCAATGTATCTTCCATACTTACCCAAAACTATGTTTCAGTGCACCACTGGTTCTTGACAAATATGCTCCTGGTGAATGAGAAGAAGACCAAGGCTATGCTTCTTGGGTCTAAGCCATATCTGGCCAACATCCAGAAATCAAACTCCTCCCTCTCTGTGCTTACTCCTGATGGCTCTGCTCTGCTGAATGTTGCTGATTTCAAGTATTTAAAAGTCATGCTAGACTCCACCCTTTTCTACTCTGAGCAAGTCTGCATAGAGTCAACCAAAAACTTGGGGCCGCATATCACCTCAAACAATACCTCACCCCTGAGGCCTGCCTGGCCATCGTACAAGGCAACATGCTCCCTATCATTGATTACTGCCCTCCCATCTACTCACATGTGTCAACTGCCCTCTGGGTGAGACTAACATCAGCATTCAATAGTGTCTGCTGCTTTGCACTCCTGGCTCCTTACTCCACCCACCACTGTGACCTTTACCAGTCACTAGGGTGGCTTCCTCTCCAAGGCAGCTTTGACTATGCTCTCGGCAGTCTTGTTGATAGTTCTCTGAGAGGAGGCATGGAGTCCTTGTTCGCATCCATCCTCAAGGCCAGGACTGTTCCTAGGTGCCTCCATGAATCATCCATTCCCCCATCTGGAGGCCCCTAGAGTCTCTACCATCATGGGAGGTAAAACCCTGTCAGTTACTGCCCCCTTTCTGTGGAACAGGATCCCAGCATCCCTTCGGTCATTGGATTCACACCATAGTTTCAAATTCCATCTTAACACCTGGTTACAATCCGAAGCCAAATGCACTTGCTTGCCAGGGTAATCTTTGATACCCCCCAACCTTTCCCTCCCTATGCCTATGGTCCTCTACCCATCTACCCTATATCCCCCAACCTCCATATGCAAACAGCCCTATACCTTGGGTCCTTTGCCCTTTACTGCCCTCCTCTAATCCTCCTTCTTCTCTCAAGTAGCCCTTAAGCTTGTTTGTATCAATGCTCCAACTGTATACTGATACCTGAGCACTTTTGCTATGACACCTGTACTGGTGCTTCCCTAGTTAACGTGCCTATTTCCCCGGGGATGTTTTTTCTGCTAACATCTTATTGTATTAGCAACTGTGTTGTAAGCCTATTGTAAATATCTTGTGTGCATTAATTATCTCATGTAAATGTTTTGTGAGCATTATATTTTGTATACTTCTGTGCCACCTTGGTGGCCTGGGTCATGCCTGAAAATGGTCCTTTCAATCAGTGCACTTACCCAGTAATCAAAGTCATAAATAAATATATAAATAAATAAAATATAGATTCTTAATCACTACTCCTGATTAGCGTCCTCTGCATTGCACTGTCAAGAAGTGAGTGGCCATTCCCTTTGACCTATTAAGCCCAAGAGCTGCCTGACATTCAACATTATCAGATGTGCATTCACACACTGCGTTGTTAGGCAACGCACTAGACAGACACCAACGGTGGCTGCTGGCTCCTGCTTCTGGGCTTTTATCTCTGTTGGGCTGTACTGTCTAAAGATTAGGCTGCCACTTCAGGAAATCACCAGAATCAAACCCCCTGGTTTCATCAGACGACCTGCCCACCCTAGTATATGCCTTCATGATCTCTAGGCTTGACTACTGTAATGCTGTTTACTTCAGGGTCTCTGGAGGTACCCTCTGCTGACTGCTACAAGTTCAGAACACTGCTGCCAGGTTGCTGACTGGACTCTTGAGGTCAAGTCATGTGACCACAGTGCTCCATTCTATGAATTGGTTGCCTGTCAGGTGAAGGGTTATCTTCAAAGTGAATCTTCTCACCTATAAGGCCCTATATGGGCTAGGCTCTGACTACCTGGCTGAGCTCCTAACACCCTGCTCCTTGGCCTGTTCCCTCTGCTCCTCAACCAGGGGCCTCCTTGAGGTTCCCAGGACCAGGTTGAGAACTTCTAGTGACAGGGCCTTTAGTATCGCCAGTCTGGTCCTGTGGAATACTTTACCACCATCTTTTAGGTAGGCCCCAATGGTCAAGGCTTTCAAAAGGGGTCTCAAGGCTCATCTCTTTGCCCTTTCCTTCCCGAGCAAAGTAGTCTGACCAGTGCTGTTTTTAGCATGCTGCTGATTTAATTTATGGTATTTATGTATTTATTGTGATGTCAGATCCAGAAGCAATAGTTTGATACCTTTTATTGGACCAACATGAAAAGAAAACAATATCTAAGCTTTCAGATCAAACAAGTCCTTCCTTGGAGACTTATGACAGTTGTTCAGAGTCACATTCTATTAACACCCAGATCATACATAAAAAATATAGAAAAAAAAACAGAAAAAAATTCTTATTGGTTTAAAGTACCTATTTCAAAAAATCACAGATTTAAGTGGAAAGAACTGCATTCCATTAAATTGCTACTACTGAGAATCATTTCAAGGTCAAATAACATCTACAGCAAATAAGTTGAACACTCAAGTAGACAAAACCTCTGACTGAAATTATTAATGAATGAGTGTGTTATGAGACAACATTCAAAATTAAAAGCAAGACCTTTAGCTTTAATACCACAAATGTCCAAGTTAAAACTTAATAGTATTGTATGATAAAAAAAACTGTACAACAGAAATTTATGTATGGAAATAAGAGGGAATACAATTAAATGTATTATAGGAGTGCGGTCGCACCCCTATATTTAGGGTTGAGTAGGCACTTTAATGTTAAACCTCAAATTTTGCACGTTAATAACTTTGCAACTGTCCAACTGATTTACACAAAATTTGGAATAAACAGTCTGATATGGTAGATATCTTGTTTTACTAAGTTGTGTTTCGGTCAGACGTATGGTTTTTGCAAAGCGAAGAGCCAAAAAATGCACTTTTTGCCACTTTCATGCATTTTTTGCCCATGGCGCTGCGCGGACACCATGTGGACTATTGGTCCAAAGCCTGGAATACAGAAAAAGCTTGGGCCAAGGAATATGCCAGCATTTGTTTGGTGAAAAAATATTAATCTGTTCAAAAGTTATTACAATTTGAAGTTCCAGTTATATCCTATGGGAAAATTTCTATGCATATTTTGCAACATCCATGAGAAAGACCAGATGTCCCTAGGGAAGACCAGATGGCCCAAATTGGGATGACCATATTTCCCTAATGGTTTGGTCTTTTTACTTGGAATTTACAGAGTGTTGAGGGGATATCCTACAGATGTGAATTGTGCTGTTTAGGTGTTGGGGAATTAATTGGTTGCAGAGATATTCAATGATGTATTTGACATTTTTCTCATAGGATTACAGTACATTGCTGTCTGTGTTATGACTTTCTGTGCCATTATCTCAGAAAAGTAGCAAGATACAGACTTTTCACTATTGGTGGCTTAGGTCACTTTCAAGTGACCTATGCCATAGGAAAAAGATTTGCAATCCTAGAAGTAAGCCTGCAGTGGAATTTTTTTGTACGTTGCACACTTCATGAGATATTGTGAAATTATTGTCACAAGGGTTCAAAGAGTGCCTGTCCAGTGCTTTTTGGTGCCCATATCTTGGAAACGATGTGAGATATGGGTACAGTCTTTCAACGTTGTGTAAAGTACTCACTGCCACAATTACAATGACGCTTGAATTTTTTTTCTAGTTCAAACGGTTTGCAAGATATCAGCAAATTACTGCTACAAAGGTTTGGTGGCCTATAGGGCTGCTGTATGGCTCTGTAGCTCTGCATAAGTGGGAGTGCAGCTCAGCGGGCCTGCTCTACCACAGATGCATGTTGTTATACAAATACTGGCAAGTTGGTGGGGGTCCTGTGCTCACACCAATACATGTTTTTACTAATTATATTACACTTTTTCAAAAAGTAAGGAAATTCAAGGCAAAAAACTGCATTTAATGCATCATTTAAGGTCAAAGTGGAAAAAGTCAGGAAATGAAACATTAGGGTTGAGCCCCTAATCCCCCACACACACCCCACACCCCCATCCTCCACAGATTGACAGACACCAGGGTGTGCCATTGTGGTCGTGAGGCCTAAATCTCACTCCAGTCTCCTTTACTGTAGCATGTCATGTGGAATGGAGTGAGAGTTTGGCCACACGACCCCAATGGCTGACTCCCGACTCGAGTCTGTGGAGGAGAATGCGAGGCTGTTGAGATGAGCTCAACCTATATTTTCGACTTTTCCCTTTAACCCAAATTATGCAATAAAAGGCAGTTTATGTGCCATGAATATACTGTAAATGTGTATTATATGTAGCACGGTAGTGCTACCATAGTTAGGGTTGATTACCCCATTTAAGGTTAAATAGTGAAATTTTGCACCTTAATAACTTCGCCACTGTTCTACAGATTTGCCTGAAATTTGGCAGACACAGGGCATAACCATAGATCTTGGGATCTGCCAACTTTTGTACCAGTTGGATATACAGTTGCAGAGTTATTAAGCAACATTCTGGAGCACATTTACACTTTTTTGCACATTTTTGCTCACACCTACAGGCCACAAGGTTTGTGCAACCCATCCAAAAACTTCAGGGAACATGCCGCCAGGGTCTCTGATGTGCCTTTTGAAGATTTCATGAAAAAATATTGAATGGTTCAAAAGTTATTCAAAAAACAAGTTTCCCATTATAGTCAATGGGAAAAGTTAACAAAAAGTTTGACAGTGTCGCAAATGCAGTTTTTAGTGTCACAAATGACCCCTGTAGTGTCGTGAGTCAACCATCTTTTTTTCAGTTACTGATCACAGAAATGCTTGGCATTTAAAATTGGGACCATCTAGGGACACAATTATTTTTGTGTTTACCTAGTTGAGCCCTGAGGATGCTAGGCATGCCTTTATTTTGGGGTTAAACACCCCAGAAATATGTTTTAGAAATTTTTAGGAAAAGTAGTGTTGCAAAGTAGTGTCGCACCTGTGACACTTTAGTGATTTTTTTTTTTTGCGAAAGTGTCGCAAATCACGGCACTACTTTGCAACACTATGGCCAAAATGACAGGAATTGTTTGCCACCCTGATGCAAAAGAGCGGTTTGGTCTTTTGGGTTGAAATTTGGAAGGAAGAAAGCCAACATTTCACAGATGTGCCTTTTGGTGGAAAAATATTGCAGGGATGCAAACTTACAATACTCCGAATTTGACGTTTTTTCCTGTAGACTAACATTGCAGCGTTCACCGCACCTTTCGGGGCTCGTATCTCGGAAACGGTGCGAGATACAGACTTTTAGTAAGAAAAATGCTTAGCCCCTTAGGGGGTTGCAGTGAAAACCTAGCCAGGAAATTCATGACTCATATAGAATTTTTATTTTTTCTCTACGTCGTACGGTTCCTGAGATATAAGCAATTTAGTATTCCAAGAGCTCATTTTCTGGTCCCAGGCCCATTATTATGCATACATTCTTTGTAGTCACTGTGTTTCTCTATGCAGTTGTTGGGGAAAACCAGAGTGTGCACTCCAGTTACTATTACATTTAACATTTCCACTTGCATTTCCATACCCGTTTGCGTTAGCATTCTTGAGTATGCCACTGTGTGTGTTATCCTTTGCATTTCTGTTTGCGCTTGTGCTTGCATTACTCTTACCATTTGTGTCTACAGTACTGTTTCTGTTTGTGTTTCGCTTTGTGTCACCGTGCGCATTACCATTTGCGTTCATGGCCTCCCTTCTGTTTGCGTTTGTCTTTTGTTTTATGTCATCATTGTTGTTACCATTACCATTTGCATTTCCAATTGCGTTCCCGTGCCCATGTGCGTTACGGTTTGCATTTCCATACGCGCTTGTGTTTGCATTTCTGTTTTCTTTGGCATTGTTGTTGCTGTTACCATTACCATTTGCATTTACAATTGTGGTACCGTGACCGTGCGCGTTACAGTTTGCATTTCTGTACATGCTTGCATTCGCGTTTCCGTTTCTGTTTCCTTTGGCATTATTTTAGCTGTTACCGTTACGATTTGCATTTCCAATTGTGGCACCGTGACCGTGCGTATTACGGTTTGCATTTCCATGCATGTTTGCATTTGTGTTTCTGTTTCCTTTGGCATTATTGTTGCTGTTACCATTGCCATTTGCATTTACAATTGCAGTACCGTGACTGTGCATGTTACGGTTTGCGTTTCCATACGCACTTGTGTTTGCCTTTCCATTTCTGTTCCCTTTGGTGTTATTGTTGCTGTAACAGTTAACATCTGCATTTACAATAGCGGTACTGTGACCGTGCATGTTACCAGATGCATTTCCATATGCGCTTGCATCTCCATTTGCATCACTGTTCACTTTGGTATCACTTTGCACTTGCATTTCTATTAATGTTTGCTTTACCATTTACGTCTGCATCACCATATGTGTAACCATTAGTGCTTGTGTTTACATTGCAGTTACCATTACTATGTCACAAGACATCACGTGGTGGGAGCGCGGGGCACCGCCATATTCCATTCACTATTTATAGTCCTCATTCTCAAAAAGAAGGGAAATTCATGGCAAAAAAATCCATTTAATGCATCAGTTAGGGTTGTTTCCCAGTGACAAAAGCAAGGAAATTCAGTGTTACGGTTGAAAGCCACACGCACCCCCCAGCCTGCCCCCCCAACTGGCATCGGGATGTGCGTTGGGGTCATCGTCTAACTCTCACCCCATTCTCCTATACATGAGCTTGTTTACACATGTGATGGGGTGAAGTTGAGGCTGATGACAAAGAATGCACCCGATGCGGTTGGGGGTGGAGTGAGAGGTAAAGGAGCTTTCAACCCTAACACCAAATTTCCTCACTTTTGTCACTGTGGAACAACCCTAACTGATGCATTAAATGGAGTTTTTTGCTATGAATATATATACCATAGTTAGGGTTTGAAGTACTTTTAAGGTTAAAGGGTGGTATTTTGCACCTTAATAACTTTGCCACTATTCAATGTATTTCCCTGAAATTTGGAAGGCACAGGAGACCACCATAGATCTTGGGATCTGCCAACTTTCATACTTGTCAGATATACAGTTACGGAGTTAGTTAGCAACATCCGAGTGCGCAATTAAGCTTTTTTGTGAATTCTTTGCTCGCACCTACAGGTTGTACAGATTGTGTGACTGGTCCAAAAATTTCAGGGAACATGCATCCAGGGTCTTTGATGTGCATGTGAAGATTTCATGGAAAAATATTGAATGGTTCAAAAGTTATTCAAAAAACAAGTTCCCATTATAAGTCAATGGGAAAAGTTAACAAAAAGTTCGAAAGTGTCGCAAATGCACTTTTTAGTATCTCAAATGGCCCTAGTAGTGTCACAATTCCACCATTTTGATCAGAAAAATGCTTGGCATTTAAAATTGGGACCATCTAGTTACACAATTATTTTTGTGTTTACCTAGCCGAGCCCTGAGGATGCTAGGCGTGTCTTTATTTTGGGGTTAAACACCCCAGAAATATGTTTTTCAAATTTCTTGAAAAAGCAGTGTTGCAAAGTAGTGTCGCACCTCTGACACTTTTGCAAATTTTTGTAAAAGCTTTCGCCAATTGCGATACTACTTTTCCAAACTATGGCAAAAATGACAGCAGTTTTTTGCCACCCTGCTGCAAAAGAATGGTTTGGTCTTTTCGGCTCAAATTTGGAGGGAAAGCAGCCAACTTCTCACAGATGTGCCTTTTTGGTGGTTTGGTAACAAAATATTGCATGGATGTCAAGTTACGGTACTCTGAAGTTAACGTTTTTTCCCATAGACTAACACAGTGGCGTGCGTCACACCTTTCGGGGCTCGTATCTCAGAAACGGTGCGAGATATGGAATTTTCATCATGACAATGCATAGCCCTATAAAAACCTAGCACAGAAAATCATGAATCATGTGAAATTTAAATTTTTTTTCTACATCATACGGTTCCTGAGATATAAGCAATTTAGTATTCCAACAGCTCATTTTCTGCTCTGAGACCCATTATTATGCATACATTCTTTGTGCACACTGTGTTTCTCTGTGCAGCTGTTGTGCAAAAAACAGGGTGTGTGCTTCCGTTACTGTTACAGTTAGTGTTCCCACTTCTGTTTTAGTACCTGTTTGCATTACCGTTACCGTGTACACCACCATGTGCATTACCCTTTGTGTTCTCATTTTCGTAGCCACTTGCATTCCTGTTTCTGTTTCCTTTGGCATTATTTTTGCTGTTAACTTTCCCATTTGCATTTCCAATTGATGTACCATCACCGTGCACATAATGGTTTGCATTTCTGTATGTTCTTGCCTTCGCATTTCCGTTTCTGTTTCCTTTGGCGTTATTTTACTTGTTACCATTACCATTTGCATTTCCAAGTGCGGTACCATGACTGTGCATGTTACAGTTTGCATTTCTGCATGCACTTGCATTTGCCTTTCTGTTTCTGTTTCCTTTAGCATTATTTTTGCTGTTACCATTACCGTTTGCATTTGCAATTGTGGCACCAAGACCGTGCGTGTTATGATTTGTGTTTCCACACACGCTTGCGTTTGCCTTTCCATTTCTGTTCCGTTTGATGTTATTTCTGCTGTTAACATTATCATTTGCATTTCCAATTGTGGTACCGTTACCGTGCGTGCCACAGTTTGCATTTCCTTATGCGCTTGCATCTCCTTTTTCGTCACTGTTTGCTTTGGCGTCACTTTGCGCTTGCGTTTCTAGTAATGTTTGCTTTTCCATTTACATTTCAGTCACCATGTGCACAACCATTAGCGGTTGAGTTTACCTTGCACTTACCATTACTACGTCACAAAAAATCATGTGGTGGGAGTGCGGGGCCCTAAGGGCCCCGTGCTCCCACCACCACATTCCATTCACAATTTCTACTGCACATTATTAAAAATATGGGAAATTAGAGGCAAAAAAATCCATTTAATGCATCAGTTAGGGTTGTTCCACAGTGACAAAAATGAGGAAATTCGTGTTAGGGTTGAAAGTCGCTCTTGCACCCCCCAGTCCACAACCCCAACCACCAATGTGGTGTGCATTGGGGTCATCGGTCCTACTCACCCATTCTCCTAAACCTCAGCTTGTTTACACATGTGATGGGTGAGAGGTTGATCTTAATGCACACCACATTGGCAGTTGAGGTTGCGGGCTTGGGGTGCAAGAGGACTTCAACCCTAACACCAAATTTCCTCACTTTTGTCACTGTGGAACAATCCTAACTGATGCATTAAACAGAGTTTTTTGCCTCTAATATATATAGATAGATAGATAGATAGATAGATAGATAGATAGATACTGTAGATATAGATATAGATATAGATATAGATATAGATATAGATATAGATATAGATATAGATACCTTGTATGAACAACTGTTTAAAACATTCATACAGAATTAAACCTGTCTGGAGATATTTTCTAAACTATACTCTCAATCAGTTAACACACTCCATAAATATTAAAACCTACAGTGCTGTAACAATGTTTTTTCACAAGATAATATCAATTGTCAGTATTATTGCCAAATTAAAAAAAATCTCTCAGGGACCACCTAGAAAATGAGTTCATACATCTTAAAATGTTCAAAGTTCAGTAATGAGTCAGTATATAATCAATTAAATATATGAACAGAAACAGTCTTAAGAATCTGAATAAAGCCCCAATGGAATCCCCCCCCAAAAAGATAACTAGAAAAGAAGTGTATATTCACTATTTATGTGAGCCAAGAGTCCTAACACCGTGTAGCATAATTATGACATGTACCTGAATATAAGTCTACCTAAATATGTTAGCAAAACCCCAACCCCTCCCCCACACACACAGCCCCTCCCCACAAAAAACACCATTCTACAACCCCCCAAATACACACAAAGTTACCCCCACACACACTAAATTCCACCCTCACAAACACTCACCCAAGACAACCCAACCTCCCCAATCCCCCCCCCACACACACGTATATTTGGTGAGAAACCAACATGTTGATGACCAGTTAAAAAGGACTCTATGAAAATAAAAACAACAACACACTGAAGTTCTATTAAATGTCAGTCCTATGAAGTGCAGTAAAAGTCTGTGTAAATTTAAGTGGGGTAATGTGTCATGAAACCCAAATCAATATTCATGCCATCTGCTACCATATTGAGATGTAAAATAGGCTTAATCTCAAAAGTCTGTCTCTGTTGTGTATTTTTTAAATATCCTTTTAAGACCATTACTGACATCTGAGATATCTGAGATTGAGTGATCATTCTGAGAGAAGTGTTGCCTCACTGGATTGTCAGTCATCTTCATATTAACTGTATGTCTGTGTGTGTTCATTCTAGTGCAGAGAGGTTGGCTTGTCTCTCCAACATACCCTGTTTGTGGACATCTCTTGCATTGAATGAAATAAACAACATTACGTGATGTACAGGTATAATTCCCCTGTATGCTGAATAATCTGTTTTGTGATATAACCACACAATCCGAAGTGGAAATGAGCTCAAAAGTCCTACATCTGGGTTGATTACAAGGTTGTGTACCATTTAGTGGCATAGTATCCTGTTCTGGTGCAAGTTTACTCCTAACAATCAGGTTGGCAAAATTAGGTAGTTGTTTAAAAGATAATAGTGATAGTTCTTGAAAAATACAATTTAGGGTCTCATCCTCACTATGTATAGGGTGGAGGTCCTTAATACTTTTACGAAGAAGTTCAAGGTCAGGATGATATGTGACAACTAAGGGAATTCTGTTGGTAGTGGTCCTTTCCTTATACTCAAAGTAGTTGCTCTCTAGGTACATGTGTTGCACATTCTACTGCTCTGTCAATATCTCTGGAAGAGTGTCCCTGATCCATAAAGGTGTTTTTCAGCATAGCCAAATGTGTATCTCTGTCTTCCTCATTTGAACAGATACGGTGATACTGAAGTGTTTGACTGTACATAACAGATTTTTTTTTGTGTGGCTCAGGTGATTACTATTTCTGTGTAAGTATCTCTGTCTGTTGGCTTCTTGTAAATACATTAATGTAAGATTCCATCCTTGATGATGACAGTGGTGTCCAGAAAATTAACACTGATGGCAGAATATTCCAGGATAAGTTTTATGGTAGGGTGGAGGTTATTAAGTTCCTGATGAAAATCTTTAAGTGCATCAGTGCCATCTGTCCAAATTATAAACATATCATCAATGTAACAGAAATAAGCAAGTGGTTTGTGAGGACAGTGCCTTAAAAAGTCCTCCTCCAAATTTACCATAAAGAGATTAGCATACTGTGGAGCCATCCTGGTGCTCATTGCTGTTCCCATAGTTTTAACATAATGTTTACCATTGAAGCTGAAATTATGTGTCAGAATGAATTCAATATGTTTCCCCATCACTTCAGGGTCGATATTTTGGTCTAATCCTTTCTCATGTAGGTACAGTACTTAAAGCAGGCTGAAATGCCATCCTTGTGTGGAATATTAGTGTAGAGGGAGATTACACACATTGTTGCTAAGATGGTATTAGGTGATAAGTCCTTATAACCAGAAAGTTTACACGGGAAGTGTGTGCTGTCCTGGATGTAACTTTCCCTTTCTATAGCCAGTAGTTTTAAAATGGTTTCTACAAATCCTGAGATCCCCTTAGTCAGGGTACCATTGCCAGAGACTATGAGTCTCCCCTGATTGCCAGGCTTATGTATTTTAGGCAGTATGTAGAATATTTCTGGCTCAGGTTCAACAGTGATAAGGTCCATTAGTCTGCCATGGACATGGTTAGGAAATTATCTAAGTCCTGTAGTTTTCTTATTTATTCTGTGGTGGGGTCACTTTCTAGTTCTCTGTAGTACAGGTAGGTATGGCCAGTTAGCTGTCTGTTGTTCATACAAGGTGTGTGTGTGTGTGTGTGTGTATATATATATATATATACACACACACACACCTATATACATATATATATATATATATATATATATTAGCATAAAAAACTCCATTTAATGCATTAGTTAGGGTTGTTCCACAGCAACAAAAGCAAGGAAATTCAGTGTTGGATTGAAAGCCCCCTTGAACCCCGCGCCCACACCACCAACTGGCATGGGGTGCACATTGGGGTTGCTGGCCCAAATCTCAGCCCCATCAGATGTGGAAGAAGCAGAGGTATAGGAGAATGGGGTGAGAGTTAGGACCGGCAACGCTAACGCCGCACCCCAATGCCGGTTGGGGTGTGGGTAGGGGACCAAGTGCCT
Source organism: Neoceratodus forsteri (assembly GCA_016271365.2). Taxonomy (NCBI): domain Eukaryota; kingdom Metazoa; phylum Chordata; order Ceratodontiformes; family Ceratodontidae; genus Neoceratodus; species Neoceratodus forsteri. The sequence goes on along the minus strand of CM057449.1, from coordinate 1,554,862,320 downwards.
CAACCCTAACACCGAATTTCCTCACTTTTGTCACTGTGGAACAACCCTAACTAATGCATTAAACAGAGTTTTTTTTGCCTCTAATTTCCCTACTTTTTGAGAAAGATAATGAGAAATAGTGAATGTAATGTGGCGGCAGGAGAGTGGGGCCCGTCGCCACATGATGTCTTGTCACATAGTAACACAGTGCCAGCAAACACAAATGGTAATGCGCATGGTGATGCAAAGTGAAATAGAAAGATAAACAGTACTGTAGACAGAAATAATTGAAATAACGGAAATGCAAGTGCAAATGAAAATGCGAAGGGTAAGGCACATGGTGCCGTAGACGGGAACAGTAAGTGAAACAGTTATGGAACCGCAAGCAGAAGCGGTAAGGGTAACAGTAATGTAAGCGCACAGGCTGGTTGTCCCCAAAAACTGCATAGAGAAAGACAGTGAGTACAAAGAATGTATGCATAATAATGGGTCTCGGAGCAGAAAATGAGGAGTTAGAATACTAAATTGCTTATATCTAAGGAACGACGTAGAAAAAAAATTTAAAAGTAATATGATTTACGACTTTCCTGGCTAGTTTTGTACTTATCCCTCAGTTGGGAGCTAAGTGTTTTTCTAACAAAAAGTCCGTATCTCGCACCGTTTCCAATATACAGGCCCTGAAATGCGCAGTGAACACCGTAATGTTGTCCTATGGGAAAAAAAGAGAAGTTCAGAGTGCCATAACTTTGGCTCCCTGTAATATTTTTTCACCAAACCAGTAAAAGGTACATCTGTGGGATGTTGGCTTTCTTCTCTCCAAATTTCAGCCCAAAAGACCAAACCGTTATTTTGCAGCAGGGCGGCAAAGGATTCCTGTAATGTGGCGGACGCCGTAATGTTATCCTATGGGAAAAGTGTCAACTTTGGAGTGCCATAACTTTGCCACCCTGTAATATTTTTTCACTGAAACACTGAAAGGCACATCTGTGAGATGTTGGCTGCGTGTCCTCCAAATTTCAGCCCAAAAAACCAAACCATTCTTTTGCAGCAGGGTGGCAAAGAATTGCTATAATTTTCCCACAGCCTGGAAAGGTACTGTCGAACTTTGCAAAAGCTTTCGCAAATTCATTCGACAGTGTCGCAAGTGCGAAAGTACTTTGTGAAAGTACTTTTTCCAGAAATTTGAAAAACATATTTCTGGGGTGTTTTACCCCAAAATAAAGACATGCCTAGCATCCTCAGGGTCCAACTAGGTGAATACAAAAAGAATTAGGTTGATAGAGAGTCCTAAATTTAAATGCCATGCATTTTTCTGATGACCAACCGAAAACAAAATGGCAGATTTGCGACAGTAAAAGGGCCATTTGCGAAAGTAAAAACTGCATTTGCGACACTGTTGAACTTTTTAACTTTTCCCATTGACTTATAATGGAAAATTGTTTTATGAATAACTTTTGAACCATTTAATATTTTTTCACAAAATCTTCGGAAGGCACATCAGGAACCCCGGCCGCACGTTCCCTGAAGATTTCGGACCAGTCGTGCAAACCGTGCGACCTGTAGAGACAAGCAAAGAATTCCAAAAAAACATAAATGCGCGCAGATCATGCTTAATAACTCCGCAGCCTTATATCCGAACAGTACAAAAGTTGGCATATCCCAAGATGTATGGTTCTTGATTGTGTATTCCAAATTTCAGGCAAATTCATTGAATGGTTGCAACGTTATTAAGGTGCAAAATTTTAGGTTTAACATGTAAATGGCTCCTCAACCCTAACTATGGTAGCACTACCGTGCTACCATAATATATTTATATATATATTTAGTCCCTCTTATTTCCATACATAAATTTCTGTTTTACATTTTTTTTATCATACAATGCTAGCAAGTTTTAACTTGGACATTTGTGATATTAAATCTAAAGGTCTTGCTTTTAATTTTGAATGTTGTCTCAAAATACACTCATTCATTAATAATTTCAGCAAGAGGTTTTGTCTACTTGAGTGTTCAGCTTATCTGCTGTGGATGTTATTTGACCTCGAAAAGATTCTCAGCAGTAGCAAGTTAATGGAATACTGTTCATTCCATTTAAATCTATGATTTGTTTGAAATTGCTACTTTAAACCACTATGGTTTTTATGTATTTTTTATGTATGATCTGGGTGTTAATAGAATGCAACTCTCTGAACAACCATTATAAGTCTCCAAGGAAGGACTTGGTTGGTCTGAAGCTTAGACATTGTTTTCTTTTTGTAACATCTATGTTGGTCCAATAAAAGGTATCAAACAATTTGCTTCTGGATCTGTTCTTACAAGGACCAATATGACAACTAATCTATTTCTGTTTATTGTGATATGTAATTTTTGTTTTACTTACTTATGTTACCCTTTTTAATGTGAAGCACCCAGAGCCTCTGGGGTTGGGTACTATAAAAATTAAATTTGTCTTGCCTTGCCTATACAGACCAACAGTGATAAAAGCCCAGGATTAGAAGCTTCTTTCCTCCTCCTCCTCTGTAGGACAAGCCAGCCAAGGGAGCAGGGCCCACATGGCACACACACTTCTAGGCTTCTGGACTGCCATGTGATATGTTAGCCAGTGCCTAGCAGTAGCACTAGCCATCCATCTTTACAGCCTTTAAGTAGTACTCACACACAGCCTCTGGTCACTCACAGGCTGGCAGCTGTGGCACACTTAGGGGAACTCCATGCTTTTACCTCCTTTGACAGGAACAGTTTCTTTCAGAAAAAAGTTGTCATTCTGACACAATTCACTAACATTCAGTTTAATCTCTGTACTTTTTAGGTTTCAGAAACATCAAAGTCACCACCTGATGAAGCAAATCACCACTGATGAAGACATCATTCATGTCGTTGAAACGTTAGGATGTGTTACATGTGTTGGTGCTGCAGTGGGGTCCTGTCTGAAAACTGATGGTGGCTAATAGTACATCATGTTCATTTTTGTGCGGCCGTAGGGCAAGTGTGTGAAGGCAATTTTATGATGGACAGTGGATTATATATCTGCCAATGTGACCTCTTGGAATCCTGCGTATTGAATTCTGTGGACACGCATTGCTTTTACTGGTGCAGTATGTAATAAAACTGTAAAAGAAACTTAATCAGCTGTGTGGTGGTTGCTTTGAACTTTTTCAGTTGAACTGTGAGTTTGATTTTGAGTGTACCAGCCACACATTTAGGGTTTGCGGTTTGCATACTCCACTGTTATTACTACATCACCTCCTGATGAAAGGGGTGTAGAAGCCCCAGGCAGGCATCTCTCAGTTGGCTCTGGTCAGCAGCACAAGTCCTCCTCACACTGTGAGAGCTCACTGCCAACTGACTTGCTCTGGATCTGCCTTCAGTATTTCTCTGGGCAAGGCAGCTTCTGATTGGTGCAAAAGGCCATTAATCACTCAAATTAGTATTATGAATGTTCACTTAATACTCTATTAGTCAGCAGAAAGGATGCCAAGCAAGAAGCACAGTCATTGTCACAGAATCCTCATGGGGTCACATACCAAGATTCCTGACCTCTAATTGTCTGCTGGTGAGGTCAAGGGTCAGGAGGATGGCACCCTCCACTCTGCGAGCATTCAGAACAATAAAAGTTAATGCCTTTAATTTACTTTAGCTGACCCCCTGATGTTATAGGCACTCCAGTGCCTAGACAGCCAATCAAACATGTGGTGTGATCAGGGGTTCCCTAGCTCTGTTGGGAATGCCATTGTATTTGCTGTCCCAGGCAGAGAGTCCCCATAGTAGGAGCAGCTGTGAGCCATGCTGCTAACAGGGCTATAAGTGCCAAACTCATGTTTCTCCCAGCTCCCCTCCCTGTGTGTCTGTGGGCCCCCGATGACCTAGCTTGTGTCTCTGGGGCTGAAACACACAAATGAGACATCCATTTATGTTGACCATGTGGGTGGCAGTGGACAGCCCAGTCAGTAGTGGCAGTTCTAGTATGTGCAGTCAGGCATCATGAAAGATGAAGTAAACAGCCAGGTGGTTGCAGTGAGTACAACACTACTTCAGTCCCTTCATGGGCTGCAGTCTTAGGAGCCAGACAAAGCAGCAAATACATGGCAGGCAGTCCAGATTGGTACAGAAGGCTATCAATCACTGAAATTAGTATGAAGAATGTTCAGTCAATGCCCTATTAGTCGGCAGAAAGAGTGCCAAGCAAGCAGCACAGTCATTGTCACAGAATTCTCTTTGGGTCACATACTGAGATCCCTGATGTCTGATTATCTGCTGGTGAGGCCAAGGGTCAGGAAGATGGCATCCTCCACACTGGGAGCATTTGGGTCCAATAAAAATGAATGACCTTAATTTACTTTAGCTGACCCCCTGATGTAGTAGGCACTCCTGTGCCTAGATATTCAATCTAGCTCATAGTGTGGCCATGGGTTCCCATGCTCTGTTGGGAACTCCACTGTTATTTCTGTCCCAGGCAGAGGGCACCATAGTTGTAGCAGCTGTGAGCCATGATGCTGCCAGAGCCACAAGTGCCAAACTTATGTTCCTCCCAGTTCCACTCCCTCTCTGTGTGTGAGCCCCCTGATGGCCTTGCTTGTGTCTCTGGGGCTGAAACACACAAATGAGATATCCACTTGTGCTGGCTGTAGGTGCAGCAATGGACAGCCCAGTCAGTTGTGGAGATTCTAGTTCATGCAGTCAGACATGATGAGAGACAAAGTAATCAGCCAGGTGTCTGCAATGAGTAAACACTCCTTCACTCCCCTCACAGGCTGCAGTCTCAGGATCCAGATAAAGAAACAAGTAGATGGCAGGCATTCCAGAATGGGGCAAAGGGAGTCCAGATAAGCCTTACTATTGGGGGGTTACACTCTCCTCCACCTAAACACTTGACATCCACATCAAGTCCATCAACAGGTCTATCTGTTACAATGAACAGTATACTACATAACATACACAAATCATGTACAGCCTATCTATCCTGACTGTATTAGCTTTCAATACATTCAGGTCTAGCCAAATACATCTACTCTAACAAAGTGTAACAAAATGCCTTTCAAATTTCACAATAACCGCTGTCATGGCAGTAATATTTATCAATACTGTAGCAATAGACAACACCATAACAAGGTTTAACCTCCCTTTTTACTCCTCAGTGAATCTTCTTCTCTGGGTGACATGGTCTGGGCTTTGCAAAAGACAACAGAGGCAGAGATCCGAGTGTAACATTGATGCCTCCATTTACTATGTGCATATGCAAGTTGGTAGGGGTACCTGTAGAGTCATATGTTAACCTGACGAAAGGTTTGATTGCTCTCTCAAAGTGATGGAGTGGAACAGACACTTCTTCTACAGATTCCAGATAAGCTCCTCCCATTTCATCGATGAACAATTAAGCATTCTCATTCAAAATGGGTTTCTCAACTTCCTTTGTTAGTTCCGTAGGTTCTACAGGTTTTACACCTTATTCCTCTGGCACTTCCTCAGATACCAGCCATGCATTCAAGGGTACATCTAGTGTTGGTTCAGAGTCCAAGACTGTTGATGATGGCTCTGCAAGAGGCATATTTGACATATTACTTGTTCCATCTGAGCCCCTGAATACTCTGGTGAGATTCATTGTAGAATAGTACCCCCTTCCTTCTGATTCAGAGTCTGATCTTTGATTTACTTGCACATTAATTATGGGAGGAAAACAGTTTGTTTGCTTGTCTTTTGCTGTGCTTTTTGTCTGCGAGTAGCAGATCATGTTGTTTGGGGTTTTGGAGGTTCAACAGGTCCCACTACATCACTAGGGGCCAACTGTCCAATAGGCAACAAATGGTTTCAGTGGATTGTTTGAAACCTAGTTGACTTTCCTTCAAGATGAAGTTTATATATGGCATATCACACACCTTTTCCATTAAAATATAAGGGGTATTTACCCAACAACTAGAAATTTTTTGCTTCCCTGACAATCCCAAATTTCTTAACAGAACATGGTCTCTTGGCAGCAGTTCATGTGCTTTCATTCATCTCTCATATCTGTCTTTACTGGCTTTGTTACACTGTGCTGTGGTGTCTGTGGTCAAAATATAATGCATTTAACTGATCTTTCAATCTTTGGAAATACTGAAGATAAGTCTCTGGCCTAGCTTCATCAGCAGAAACATCAAGCACAAGTCCACAGGGAGTTTGGCTTCTCAGGCAATATGGAGAGAATCCAGTATCATCACCTTTGTTGCCATTTTAGGCATGCACTAGTGCAGTGACTTGTTGACTCCACCAGCTCTTTTCCTTGGGGTCCAATGTACCTAGCATTTTCAGTATGCTTTGACTGAACTGCTCTGGTTCAGGATCACCTTAAGGGTGATACGGGGTAGTTTGAGATTTAGTTATTCTCCAGAGGGACAGCAGTTAATTTTACTAGGTGATTTTCAAAACCCTGACCTTGGTCAGAAGGGATCCGCAGAGGGGAGCCAGAGTGCACAAACAATTTTTCAACTAGGACTCTTGTGACAGCTGTTACCTTTTGGTCCTTTGTTGGGTTAACTTGGGTGAATCTTGACAAGTGGTCAGTTATTACCAACATATTTGCATTGTTTTTGGAGTCTGGTTCCAGGCTGAGAAAGTCTATGCATGCCAGCTCCAAAGGCACTTGTCACAATGATTACAAGAGGGACTGCCCTGTATGGCAAAGTTTTGCATCTCACACATTTGTTGCAAGTTTTGCAGTATTGTTCCACATCACTCCCCATACCTGGACAATTGAAGTGAGCATAAGCAATGTCCAAAGTTCACACATTTCCTAGGTGTTCCATATCATTCTGCAGGGCACATGACACAACTCTTTTGAACTTTGAATGTAGTACTAACTGCAGTTTGGGGAAACCATGTGGTCCCTGGATCTCACGATACAACAAGTTGTGTTTTGTTTTTAATTGGACCACACTCTCAATAGCAACTTTGTGTCAGGATCAGTTGTATGTACTTGTGTGGTATCACCCCCTATCTTCAGGGTGAAGAAAATGTATTTCATACAAGAGTCCAGTTTTAGTTCTGTTTGCAAATTTTGGGGAGTTAACTGCAAAAAAGGGGTTAGATCTAGGTCAGTAGGATGAAAGTAAGCATTTGATAGACAATCACTGGAGTGCCAAAATTGTCATTGAGATGATGGCCATTTGCTGATAACTGTTGTTCATTGGCTTTGAAATTTTGTACAGGCTTTGACAGTTTGCTCTGGGATTTGTACCCACATTTGATTGTGAATGATAAATTTGTTCTTCTTTACAGGGTATCAGCATTCACATTATACAAGCCAGGTCTATATTCCACACAGTCTTCATATGCTGACAAAGCAAATGTCCATCTGTGTCCAGTAGCACCTAAATTTGCAGTTATCATCATGTACATCAATGGATTGTTATCTGTTTTGACAGTGACAAGTGCTCTGTATAGGTATTCATGAAACTGATCAATGACTGCCCACTTGAGAGCAAGGAACTCCAGTTTGTGGATGGGGTACTTCCTTTCTCCAGTGTTCAAGCTCCTGCTGGTAAAGGCAATAGGCCACAGTCCCCCAGCATAACACTGGTTAAAGTCAGCTCCAAGTCAGCAGAAACTTGCATCTGTATGTAGAACTTTGGGCTTTGTTAGAGCCACATATGCTAACACTGGTGCATTTGTCAGATGGTAGATCATTTCTTGTAAATTCCCAAATCCCAAATCCTGTTCCACTCCAGAACTCAAATGCCACATTGGCAAATGGGGACAACCAAACAGAGGTACCCAGAGAAGTGGAAGGGAAGGATGTGGAGGTCAACCAAGGAGGTGATCTCAGTGGAGACAGCAGTGGACCCCAGAGGAGGAGGAAGCAAATCCTGGTGGAGGACTCTATCATAAGAGGGATTCAGCTAGGAATACAGGAGGGAGAGGACAGAGAGGTGAGGTGCCAACCAGGTGCCATGGCATGGGGGAATGGGAGGAAGATCCTGGGGATCACCGGGAAGGCAAGATGGTAGGATGAGCTGGATGTCATTATCTAACCTAGGTACTAATGACCTGGCAAACAGGGAGCCTAAGAAAGTTCAGGAAGAGTTTAGGAAATTGGGGAGGGGTCTCAAGCAAGTAGCTACTTCTTTCACCTTCTTGGACATACTACCAGTGAGAGGCATGGGAGAGCATAGGGGTGCATATACCAGGAACCTTAAGTCATGGCTGAAGAACTTGTGCTGCAAGGAAGGGTCTGGATTCATTGGTGACTGGGGACCCATGTGGAGGAATGGGGGCTTGTTTAAGCCTGATGGCCTGCATCCATCTCAGAGGGGAATCCATGCACTCAATGATAAGTTTAAATGCTACATGGACAAACATTTAAACTAGCCAAGGGAGGTGGCAGGCCAGCAAGGAGGGTAACAAATTGCCCACCCCCCACAGCTAGCAGTGAAACCAGTGAACAGGAGGTGGGGATATCTCTATAAAGCAGTGTGCAAAAGATGGAGATAAGCACCCAAAGGGTGGATAGACAGAAAGAGGACAAACTTCAACAGAAGGACAGACAGCAGGGAGAACTAGGGATAAAGGACAACCAGAGAGGAGGCTGGAATAGAACAGCAAAACAGTCCAGGAAGTTCACATCATGAAAAGTCATGTGTGCCAATGCCAGGAGCCTTAGCAACAATATGAAGGATCTGGAGGCTGCCATGGTGCAGTTGGACATGGACATTGTGGCCATCACAGAGACCTGGTGTAATGATAACCATGACTGGGAGATGGCCATACCTGGCTACAACATATTCAAAAGATACAGGGCAAGCAGGAAGGAAGAAAGAGTGGCACTTTATGTGAAAGATGGCATAAAGGCCATAGAGATCCAGGAGGAATAAAATGGGGGAGAGATACTGTGGGTTAAGCTGGAAAGTAAAATGAGATCAGCCATCTGCACAGGGGTGGTCTACAGACCACCAGCCCATGAGGTAGAAACAGATAGGGAATTGATGCTAGCCATCCAAAGGATGGCAGACAAGGGGGAGGTGGTGCTGGTTGGAGACTTCAATATTCCAGATGTAGACTGAAGCATCCCAGCAGCAGTATCAACCAGGGGAAGATTTATCCTGGACTTCCTTCAATATGCTTTCCTTAAGTATCCTGAATTTTTGGAGAGCAGACTTTGGGAAAATGAGGAGATGCTTGAAAGAGGCACTAATGGGAATGGGAGGGAATCAGGGGTTAGGAACAGTGGGCAATATTTAAAACAGGGGTTACAAGAGCAACAGAATTATGGATTAAGCAGGTTAGCAAGGGAAAAAGGAAGAGGAGACCATTATGGTTTTCCAAGGAGGTAGTGGAGAAAGTGAAAGCCAAAAAGATTACATTCAGGCAATACAAAAAATGCAGGCAGAAGTGGATAGGGAGAAGTACCAGGAGAAGCAAAGGGAGGCAGGGAGGTCAGTAAGGGAAGTCAAAGCCCAAACAGAACAGTGCATCACAAAATCAACTGGGTAGAGAGGACAACATCTTTTAGAGGTGCATAAGTGAAAAAAGAAGGGCAAAGGGAGGAATAGTGCGGTTGAAGGTACAGGGCAGGGGCCAAGTGGAGGATGACAACAGTAAAGCTGACATACTGAACAGATATGTCTGCTCAGTCTTTACTGAGGAAGAAGAAGATATTGGGACTGAAGGGAGTACAAGGGGTGGTAACAGTGCAGAAATGAAAACAAGTCCCTTTACACAGGAAAGAGTCCTAAAGGAACTGGAAGGAATAAGAGTCAATAAAGCAATGGGGCCAAATGGGGTGCACTCCAGGGTCCTAAAGGAACTAAGACAGGTGGTGGCTGAACCTCTGGAAATCCTGTTTAGCTGATCACTGGAAACAGGGGAGGTACCCAAAGACTGGAGCACAGCAGATGTAGTCCCATTATACAAAAGTGGGAACAAAAAGGAAGCAGTGAACTACAGACCAATCAGCCTGACCTCAGTAGTGGGGAAGATCATGGAAGCACTACTGAAGGAGAGATTGGTGGGACATCTGGCTGCCAATGAACTACAGGACCCAAGGCAGCATGGTTTCACTGGGGGGAGGTCATGCCAGACCAACCTCATTGTATTTTTTGACTGGATGACAAGGGAGATGAATCAGGGGAGGGCAGTGGACATGGTCTATCTGGACTTCAGCAGAGCCTTTGACACTGTGCCACATAGGAGGCTATTAAACAAGCTAGAAAACATGGGAATGGGCAGGACAGTAGTGCAGTGGGTGGGGAATTGGTTGGGTGGCAGGACACAGAGGGTGGTGGTAGATGTCTGTCACTCCACAGAGGAAAGAGTGACCAGTGGGGAACCACAGGGATCAGTGCTGGGACCAGTCCAATTCAATGTCTTCATCAGTGACATTGCACAGGATCTAGAAGGCAGAATTTCCCTGTTCACTGATGACACAAAGCTGTATAACAGAATGGACATGCCAGAGGGTATAGACAGAATGAGGAGGGACCTGCAGAAGCTTGAAGAATGGTAAAAGGTTTGGCAGTTGACATTCAGTGCAAAGAAGTGCAAGATAATGCATATGGGACACAAAAACCCTGGAAAAACATATCACTTTAGGGCTGAGGATATAGCATGCACAAAGCAAGAAAGGGACCTTGGGGTTATTATCTGTGATGACCCCAAGGTAGGAAAACAGTGTGACAAGACAGCAGGTAAAGCAATTAGGATGCTGGGATGCATAGGCGGGGGCATCACCAGCAGGAAAAGGGAGGTCATAATTCCACTATATAGGACACTAGTGATGCCCCACCTGGAGTACAGTGTACAGTCTGGAGACCTTACCTACATAAGGACATAGACAGGGTGGAGAAGGCTCGAGGAGGGCAACAAAGATGCTACAGGGATTGCACCACAAGTCCTATGAGGGCAGACTGAAGGACTTGAATATGTACTCCCTGGAGGAGAGATAGGAGAGAGAGGGGATATGACAGAGACATGCAAGTACCTTACAGGAAGGAACATGGCAGGAGTGCTGACATGTTTAATACAGTGTTGGGGTGTGTGTGTGTGGAACCTTCCTCTGGAGGAGGTTGCAGTGCTTGGAGATGCAGTGAGAGGCAGACACAGGGCTGATACACTCTTGTGAGAGTTGGGTGTGGGCCCTAATTCTACCCTCCCCACCCTCCTCCCCAAAGCACAGCTCATTTATAGGGGAACACCTGCCCTGCAATTGGAGGAAGGGGCTTCAGGTGCAGCTCATGTAGCTCTATCCAATAATGCAGCCACGAGACAGGGAAAAAGCATAGGTAGGTCTCAAATAGGATTACAGCATCCACAATGAATTGTTGATTAGTGTGATAGGTGGATTATGTGGAGGGCTTTCAACTGGAATATATCAGGTAACGTTTCTGTTAGAGACTGTGCTAGGATTAGTTATTTCTTCTTGCTGTAGGGATAGTTAGTGTTTAGAGGCTGTAGAGGTAGTGTGGACCTTGGGTAGGATTGTTGGGTGCAATGGTTGTGGGGCAGCAATGCAGATGAATATACTGTGGAGGCTGAGAGGGTGCCCAATATGCCACAGGCTAAGAAGGCTCAAGGAAGGGGTTCAATGGCTTGGTAGGGAGCTGGGGAGGTTGAGGGATGAGGAGAGGGTTGCATCGGTAGGAGGGCTGACATCTGAGAGTATAGTGGGGGCACCACAGAGAAGGAACAGTGGGTCAAGGGAGGGAGAGGGGCAAACTAGAGAGGAAGCCAGCTGATGAAGGGTGGACTCTAGTATGACCTAGAAAAAGAGGAACAGCAGTAGGCAGGGGGGAGTAGAAAGCACAAAGTAAGGCAAAGGGGATAGAGAACATGTTTACTTTACTGGTAACACATAGAAAAGAGGATGCAGGAGGTGATTGCACAAGGGATAGCACTCACAAAGAAGAGGCAGTGAGGGGCATTACTAGTGGAGAGAGTGAGCATGGTGTGACAGGGAGAGGGATAATACACGGAGAGGTGAGGAGGGAGAGAGGGGTTGGCAGTCAAACAGGAGGAGGGGGAGGGGTCTTAATTGGGAGGGACAGCGGGGAAGACACTGGGCACATGATAAAAACAGTCTTGAGTGGCTTCAAAAATGAGAACTTGGGTGGGGGGTGGCAATGGGTGCAAGGAAAGAGGAGGGCAGTGTACTGGTGCTGGGGGACTCCATACTCAAGGGGATCAGATGGGGCAGCAAGGGGGAGAGGCACAGTCAGATATGGGTGAAGTCCATACCAGGATTAAAGGCAGACATAGCAGGATAGGCACTCCTAAGGTGCATAAAGAGGGGCATGAGGAAACCACACATTGTTTTACATTTGGGGACAAATGACCTAGCGGGGGAAATGGTGGATATAACAAGGGAGAGGACTGAAAATGTGGGAAGGTTGTGCGAGGAAACTGGAGAGTCTGTGGCCTTCCCTGAAGTGCTTCCAGTACCCTGCACAAGCACAGTGAGAAAGGAGAGGATTAGAGAGTTGAACACATGGTTGGTAGAATGGTGTCGAACTAAGGTGTATGGGGTTGTGGACAGCTGGGGAAGTACCTGAAGTAATAACAACCTGTTTGCAAGGGATAGGCTGCACCTGAGTGGCGAGGGGAAGGAGGTATTAAAGTAAGGACTGGGGATGTATATTGAGGCAAGGGTGGATTTAAACTAGATAGGGGGGTGGCAAGTGGACAGCAGGTAGGTGGGTATCTGATAGACTGGAGTTACAGCCTACCCCCCAAGCTAGAAAGGCCAAAAAAGGAGGGAGTAAAAGGGAGGAGATGGAGGCTAGTGAAGAAAAGGGGGTATTATGGAGGGTGGTCTCATTGAAAGCAAGAAGCCTAGGAAACAGATCCACTGAGCTACAGGCACTCTTAGCAGTGTGGAGATTGGATATTGCAGCTGTCACAGAAATGTGGGCAACTAAGCACCAGGACTGGGATCTGGCAATCCCAGGATACAAATCATACAGGAAGGACCATAAGGAGGGGATGCGGTGGGGTGGCAGTCTATGTGAGGGACAGGATCAAATGCACAAGGGATGAGGGAGAAGAAAGGAGAACAGAGGCAATCTGGCTGCAGCTCCTAGACTCAAGGGGTAGGCAATTGAGGTTTGGGGAGGTATACAGGCCACCATCCCAGTCTGAGGACCTTGACAAGGAGTTAGTGGGACAAATCAAAAAGGTATGTAGAAAAGGGAAGGTGGTCATTGTAGAGAATTTCAACTTGCCGGGGATTGACTGGAGCATTCCGGTCACCTCCAGTGCTAGGGAGCAAGTGCTCCTGGACGCGATCCAAGAGGGTCTCCTGACACAGTTGGTTAATGTACCTACTAGGCTAAAGAATGCTTTAGATTTGGTATTGTTGAATGGGGAGGCAGTGAGGGAAATAAAGGTAGACGACCCAGCAGCCGACAGCGATCACCAAACGATGTGGTTTAATATCACAATGTGCGGGGAGCAAGAGAAATCAGTTACTCTGGTGGTAAACTTCAGGGGGGTGGACTTTGGGAGGATGCAGGAAGTACTGAAAGGGAAACTTGAGGGCATGAGGCAGGAGATGAACATGGAGCAGAAATGGGATATTATTAGAAGGGGGGTTACAGAGACAACAGTAGCCTGCACCAAAGCACAGAGTAAGAGAAGCAGAGCAAGAAAACCATGCTGGCTGAACAGTGAGGTTGTGGAGGTGATGAGGGCAAAACGAGTGGTGCATCAGAGGTTTAGGAGGACAGGGAAGAAGTGGACAGGGAAGAACATGCAAGATGGTCCAGGGAGGTGACTAGAAAAGTGAGGGAAGCTAAGGCCCAGAGGAGCTGAGATCAGCACAGAGAATTAATGGAGAAGAACTTTTCAGATACATCAAGGAGAAAAGGAAGTGCAAGGAGACAACAGTGAGGATAAAAGGGTTGGAGAAGCGGACAGAAGGGAGGAGCAGGCAGAAGCACCGAATGAACACTTCGCTCAGTGTTCATGGACAAAAGGGGGGACCACTACCAGCATGGGCTGGAGGGAAGGGATGGGGGAGAGGAGGCAACAGATGGAAGAATTGAGGCAAGTAGCATCCTAGAGGGACTGAGGCACTGAAGGTAGACTAGGTACCAAGGCTGGATGGTATCCACCCCAGGGTGCTGAAGGAGATGGTGGAGGTGTTGGCGGAGCCACTGGCAGATCTGTACAGCACCTCACTGGAGTCAGGATGCGTGCCACTGGACTGGAGGATGGCACATGTAGTACCCTTACACAAGAGCGGGCCAAGGGATGAACCAGGTAATTATCACCCGGTAAGTCTCACCTCCATAGTGTGCAAACTCATGGAGACAATACTAAAGGAAAGACTGGTGTCATACCTGGAGGACAATAGCCTCCAGGATGTGAGGCAGCATGGGTTTGTTTCAGGGAAGTCTTGTCAAACCAACCTGATACAATATTATGACTGGGTGACAGCTGAGCTGGAAAAGGGTCATGCAGTGGATGTTCTTTACTTGGACTTCAACAAGGCCTTTGATTCAGTGCCTCATGGGTGGCTTGGGGAGAAGCTAACTGGTGTAGGGGTAGGGGCACAAATGATGAACTGGATTACAAGCTGGCTGAGTGGCAGGCTGCAATGGGTGGTGGTGAGAGGGGAGATCTCAACTCCAAGGCCAGTGATGATTGGGGTGCCACAGGGCTCTGTGCAGCGTCGGACTGGCCTGCCCGGATACCCGGAAATTTCCGGGTGGGCCCCCCTCATTACGGTACCTACAAATACGCCATTTCGCATGGGGGGGCGCAACAACAACAACGCGGCGCGGTCACTAAACTGACTCATTTAAGTCATTTCTTAATTCTGCAGCCATGGGGGGGGCACAACAACACTAACGCTAAGCGCCGACCTAGTCACCCGGGCGGGGGTTGGGCCTTTGTTATGCGTACCTACCGATTTGAAATTGAATTCGGCATCCGCTTCAGCTGCATGTAGGTTGCGGGGGAGGGGGTCGTCAGACGTCTCGTCTCGGCACAGCCACAGGCTACATTCACAGATCAGATGGTACCAGGTACCGCCCCTAATGGCAGCATCAGGACGTCACTAGTCTGTCGCTCAAATGATGACATCACGGCATGCGACACGACAGCCGGGCACTTAAAAGGACCCCTGCAACACCATTCGGTCCTTTTCCAGCACGCCACTCGGGGAGTGAGGACTGAGAGTCAGAGTCTACTAAAACTGCAGTGCCACTTACTGCTTAGCATCATCGGCCGTCGTCGGTAGGACGTGTGGAGACTGTGGAGTCGTTTTCTTTGTCCCGCGGTCGGTCCGGCCGTTGGCGTGTTAAAGTCAAAGAGCCGTGCGCGGTCTGGTCGAGTCGTGGAAGGTCAGGCCTAAGGCGGAGCACTGGGAGCAGGTAAGGCTTTGGAAGTTTGGAACAATGATTTGATTTTGAACACGGTAACACCAGTGGGCTGGATATAGAGATCTGATAGCCATAGTGATGATTGATCGACAGCCTTTTTCCCAGGTCTTCATTCCCCTTCAGTTACTGTGGGTCCCATTATTCCCTTATACTGTACCTGCCCTACCCAAGCTTAAATCCCATCACAGTCTTGGCTTCAACCACCTCTCTGGAGAGTCTGTTCTAGTCACCACCACCCGCTCTGTGAAGCACTTCCTGATATCCCCCCTAAATCTCCCCAACCACCAGGCTTCAGCCATGTCCGTGTCTTCAACCATGTCCGTGTCTTCAGCTATGTCCTCTGATCAATGTTTCTTCTCGATAACTTGATGAGACCAAGGTTCTCATGCCCTCTCACTGCGGATTTTATGTGGGGCTGATGTTCCCAAATCAAACCAATCACCTTCTTTAAGGAGGTGACCAGGGAGGTGGGCAGGGGCAGAACTGTAAACATAGTCTATTTGGACTTTAGCATGGCCTTTAACACTGCAGTGCATGATACACTCCTTGGCAAAGTACACCTGTGCTGTATACAACATGAGGCATACACAAGGCAGATGACTACACCTATGGTAGAGTCCTTCATTCCAGGGGTTGCTCACCACCATCCAGGCTGAAGCTGGCAGAAGATGGGGCATTCTTGGTGGCAGACTTGGTATTATGGAATTACCTCTCGCTGCCTGTTCAGCAGATTATGGGTTCAAGGCACTCCAAATTACAGGTTTTGAAGGGTGTGTTTTGATTTGCATATCCTGGCCCCATCAGTTAATTCTGTCCTTGATTGTATATATTTTTCCTGTTCTATCATCGGTAGACCAACTCGTCTGTATTTTTAGGGCAATTTATGTGCTATTATTTTGAACTATTCTGTATGATGCACTGGGTTTTAGAATGGCATCAAATGAGGAAAGCATTCTATCCTGTGCTAAACAGTTCCAGATAATGCAAAGGAAACTCCAGAAAATCACAGCTTTAGAAATATTTCACTGACATTTCAAATGTTTTCTGCATTAGCCTTCCCCTTTCACAATAGAAACACAAAACAACCACGCACTCTCAGAATAATGGAGCAGTGCTTGCTTAAATTAAACTAGGCACAGAATACAAACAACAGCTATAGACTTGTTCCTATTTCATTGCCCACCCACCCTTCCTGTTATGTCCCCTCACCCTTCCTTGTGTAACCCCCACAAATAGGGTTCCTATAATGTCTTCCTGGGCTGCCTAATGCACACTTTTAGGATGGTGTCCTGTGTTCAGCAGTTCTAATCGTCTGCATGAAAGTGCTCCAGGAAGCCTCATGCCTGTCTCTTTAAGAGAACGTCTAATGTGTTAGAAAATCAGTCTTGGCTGGGTTTGAGTGATTTAAAGCTCGCAACCGGCCAGACAGTCCATTTTTCTGCTCCATTCTGCAGTCGCTACTTGCGCAGAGGGAGCCCTCTTAGAAACTGTGTTTGTTCACTGTTTATCTGTAATAATAATAATAATAATAATAATAATATAGGAGTTAGTCTAACCTGCCTTCTATTGCAGCTTGAGCTTTTGGATAAGAGCCACCATTTTGGTTCTGGACTGCCAGAGTCGGACCAATCGAATCTCAGGGACCTAAAATGGAGCTCGCATCAGTGATATTGTGGGACTGAAATTCTGTAGTAATTGTAGTTTTAAGGGTTTGGCACCTTAATGGACGTGAAGGGGAGCCCATTCTGTGACAGACAGTCTCCTCAGCCAACCGAACCCTTTGGATCTCAGAGGACATACCCAGAACTGCTTGAAGCAGAAGTCAGTCAAGAGTTGGAGTTTGAGAGAAAACAGCTTGAGCCATCGAAAGCAGCCGTCCTGCTAGGAGCAGAGAAGAATCGTCGGAAGGCTCTGCTGGCCTGCCTGTCACATCTTCCTGTGTGAAGTATTGCCTTGAGTGTGAAAGTCCACCAGGAAAGGTCAAAAAGCCAAGGTGCCGTTTAATCTGCTTCCTGTGCTTTGCTTTTTAGATTATGCTCTGGCTACTGCTCACCAAAGCTGGTAATACTCAAGAGGATAGAAAATACCTGGTCTGGTAATGTGTTAGGTAAACAGTAGTTGTATGGCTGATAACTCGGCCGAAGTTCCACCTGACAGCATATACAAAAAAGTAATATAGTAGTCTTTATAAAGTCTAAGTCTGGGATCAGCCAGGAGCATCTGACCCACCTTTAATCTGGACTCTCTTCCCTGGGTCACACAAGTGCTGTCCCCTTAGTCATTTTCCTGGCTCCCCTTCAGTGTCTCGGAACAGCAAAGGGACCTGCAGTCTTGGGGTAGGGGAGGTCCTTCTCCAGTGCTCGGGTAGTCCATGTTTGACCTAAACTGGTCCCACACCCCTAAACCTTTGTTGCCAAGGACTGGATTTCCGATTTCTGTGTCTGGCCACTCATGGTGGAGGAGACGGAGCTGATCTGTCCATGCGTAGCCTTCTCCATGCGCAGCAGGTAGAAGCACTGGGACCTGAACCTCAGGTCAAAGAAGGCGTAGAGGAAAGGGTTCAGGCAACTATGGAGGTAGGCCAGGAAGGTGGGCGAGGGGTGAGCCTGCACGATAAATTCGTGGAAGGAACAAGGGATAAGATGAACTCAAGCCAGTCCAGACTATCAATGGTTTTCAGAACGTGGAAAGGAGCCAACAGATGGCAAAGACCACCACCAAGGTGCTGATAATCTTGAGGAGCCGCTTCTTTTCTGATCCTCTTTCTTGAGGTTCTGGAAGTGTTGGGTGATGGTCCTTCCGATGAAGCAGTAGAAAATGGTCATCAGGAGGAAGGAAGGATGAAGCCAAGCAAGGTGGTGCTGAGACCCAGACCTGCCATCCAGTAGCGCTCCTCCTCTTTTTGCAAGGCCACTGAAGTCCATGTCGCATAAGGTGGTGTTATAACTATCCTTGGTCTTGCGAAGGATGAAAGCAGGCAGAGCCAGTATCGCAGCCAGGGTCCAGATAATTCCCAGGAGACCAGCATGGTGTCCCTGGACCGGAGCCGGGAGCTGGACAGAGAGTGAACAACTGCCAAGTAACGGTCAAAGCTCAGACAGGTCAGACAGAAGACGCTGGCATACATGTTGACCAGAACAAGGTAGGAGCTGAGTTTGCACAGGATCGAACCAAAGGGCCAGTGGTAACCCAAGGCTGTGTACACTGCCCACAATGGCAAGGTGACCACGAAGGCCAGGTCAGCCAGAGCCAGGTGGCCTTTATAGGTGTCAGCCGACCTCCATTTTGGTTTGGACTTCACACCGTGAAGATGACCACTCCGATCCCGGACAGGCCGAGGACGAACACCGTCATGTACATCACCGGGATGATGGAGGAAGAAGGCTCCCACTCCGAGTAATCGCAATCCGAGGTATTGTCATTATAGTCATACTCGTAGGGGTCCGTATAATTATCATCTCCAGATGTTGCCAGTGCCTTTCCTACACTTCGAGTCCCGCTGCCAGGTATATAGATGCAGAAAGCTGCAAATGAACTCACTGCTACCGAGCCTCTATTTAAGCTGCTTTTTCAGCTTTTTCTTTTCCCAGCCCGGCCAGCCCTTCCCAGAACACACGTGGTAACTCAATCACTACCCACCAACATTAAACAATTAGAGCCTTCCTCCTACTATTCCTCTCCCCACCCCAGCTCTCACCTACTACAGTATCTCCGTCTCCACTGCAGAACACCCCCAAACACCATTTCTTTTCTACCTTATAAATGTGCCATTGGCCTTTGCTCTGTCAGTGGCCTAGCTATTCATACTCATTTGTATTGCTCCCTTATGCCTATTCCACGCCTGTTTGAAGCCCTGCACTGTATTCATAGCCACCACTTCTTGAGATGGGCCATTCCATGCATCCACCACCCTTTCTGTGAAAAGAATTTCCTCAATTGCCCTTAATCGGCCTCACTCTAATCTCATGCTGTGTCCTCTTGTCCTGCTATGTTCCTTATATTGAAACATGTTAGACTCTTTCACCTTGTTAATGCCCTTAAGGTGTCTGAATGTTTGATCATATTACTTCTCTCCCTCCTTTGCTCAAGGGTATACATATTGAGGTCCGTTAATCCTCATGTTTTCTGATGCAGTCCCTGCACCACTTTGGTTGCTCTTCTCTGGTCTGCCTCAATTTGGTTAATGTCCTGTGGTTAATGTCCTTGTGAAAGTGTGGCCTCCAGTACTGGACACAATACTGCATTTTGGAGCGTGCCATACACAACTCCAAAATGCATTGGCTTACAGGGGGTGCGGGTTAGTAGGGGAATTCAAGGATGCATGGGACAGACGTAAACCATTCCTAGGGGGGGTAGGAGGAAGTAAGCTGTTTAACAGGATCTGCATCTTATCTGTTAGGTAGGAAAATGGGCAGACTAGGTGGGCCTTAATATCTGCCATCAAATTCTATGTTCCTATGTTTCAGCTGAACCGTTTAACAGTACTAACAGTACTACCAAGCACGCTCACCCTCGGCTGGTTCGGTCGATGAGAGCTTGATACAGGTTCCGTTCCGTGCTCTCGTGGTCAGTTCGTGACTTCGTGGAGGACAGAAATCCAGGATTGGAACCAGATTTTTCCTGCAAGACACTGAACCTGAGCAGACTGTGGCCGCCCCACCACATATCCAGGCAGCATCTCTGGACCCAAAAATCAGCTTCTCCAGGGTAAGGTAAGAATTTAACTTTCAGATGCATTTTAACATTTAAGCTGGAGACTGTGCAGTGGATCATATGGTTGTGTTAATGTGGTGGTGGATGGGACCAGGAGGGTCGTCACTGGGGGGGGGGTTGGGTTGTATTGTAGTTGGCTAATCGCGACGAGTCAGTTACGGGCCTGTGGGGGGGGCATGAGTCGTATGCTGGCAATGCTGCTGTCGGGAACAAACCAGTTTCAGTGCCTGGACTGGGGGTGTAGTCACTTATGAGCCTGTGTGTGGGGGCGGGGGTGAGACTCGTATGCTGTCTCTGTAAGCAAACAATGTTGGTGCATGGGGCTGGACAGTGGGAAAGGATTGGGTCCAGGCCAGGCTGCTCCATCAGTTAATGGTATAATGGTCAGGTCAGGCAGTGTTCCTTGCAGATTGAATCTGGGCTGGTGATGAGCAGCCCTGTTTGGTAAATCTCCTATTTGAAAAACCAAGTGCACAGCAGCAGCCGGGGGTAATGGGACAAGGGAGGGGAAATTGGGTTCTGGTTTTCCTGGCCTGTCTGAGCATGGAGTGGAGACTGCTGTATGGGCTGGAATTCTGGACCATCAAGTAAGGTAGTAATGTTACCTTGTGTTGGTGCAGGTGCTGGTGGAAGAAAATGGGCCGTGGACCCCCCGTCACCACATGTGGGTGGGTGGGTGGGTGGGGGGGGGTGTATGGTGCGGTGGGTGTGGGGGGGTATGGTTGATTGACGGAGCTTAATCTCCTCATAAAGTAATAGCTTTATTTTATTTTCATCTTTCTGTGGGGGTGGTGGAGCATCTCAGGAAGTTTAAAATAATTACAGACAGTTGCTAATATGATGTTGTGCATTACTTTTTTTAAGTAATTTTAAAGTTTCAGAGAATAAGGACTTTAAAGGGCTGTGCAGTTCACGTCCTGCTTCTGTTTAGATGTGTATCGGACCTTTGACTTGGATTTTTCATTCCTTGATTTGGCAATCCCTACTCTTCTCTGGACTACCTTTCCCCCACTCTGCTGTATAGCAGGGTGACTCTATGCTTATCCCATGCACTTTACTGAATCCCTGTACTGTTCACTTCCACTACCTCCGCAGGTAGGCTGTTCCATGGATCCACCACCCATCTGGTGAAGTAATGATGCTTTATGCTGCCACTTAGTCTACCCATTCGAACCTCATGTCATGCCCTCTCATTCCTCTGCTCTCCTTTTCTGAAAGATGCTATCCTCCAGTGCCCTCTTTATTCCATTGAGATATTTGAAGGCTTTCTCGTATTGGTGTGTGTCTCTCTCTCTCTCTATTGAGGTACTGTGCTCTCTCCAGTCGTATATGCCTTTTTTAAGTCCTGTACCATCTGTGTCCATTGTGGCATAGATTTGCCATGAATCCACTGGAGAAAATGGTTGGCGGTGTACTGATGTGCCATTTTGGAAATGGTTGGCATTACCTCCTGTTTTTGCTTAGAGCTTTTGCTATGCTATACCAGCATCTAAAACCCAGTTTCAAAATGTCTTCATTTTTCATGGAAAATGAGTTCAAGATCACGCCCAATGCCTCCGCTATCATGGAGTAATGTGGGGGGGGTGTTCTTGGGGTTCTCTTGTGTATAGAGAAAGGAAATTTGTTTAGTGGTACTGGGCAACCACTCATGTTGTTGCATAATTGTCTGCCATATAATTCAACTCCGGATTACTGTAATGGGCAGGTAAGCAGCAGGAACAGAGTGGACGTGTGGTGACTGACAGACTGAGCTTGGCGCAGCACATCACTGGCAGTGTAGCTTGACCAGAGGAGCAGAACTAGCAAAGGTAAATCTGGTTGAATTTTGAGTTCAGTTATTTGTCCTTTCTGGTTCTGTTTGTTGCGTGTTTGTCGTGTTCTTTTGGTACAGTTATTGCCTTTCAGATAGAACAGTTGTGGAGTTGTCTGGAGGATCACCTTATTGCGCGGTAGAAATTGGTCTTCATGATGTCGGAGCTGAGCAAAGTCAAATCTGGTGCACAGAAACGGAAACTGGCTAACTTGTCTGCACTGGTGGCAGCATCAAGTGATCCAAAACAAAGGAAGCTATCGCTGTTTACATGCATACAAAACAAAGCTACTACCCCGCCGAACAAAACTAGTCTTGAGGATGCAGCTGAAATACAAGGTGGACAAATTGTGGCTCACTGTGTGAGCAGCTGCACTGCTAGTCAGAATCTAAATACTCAGCAAATACAGCCAGTGGATTCTGCAAGGGGACAGTTTGCCACTTGATGTTGTGAAGAATCAAAATCCCTATTTTCAATGCCCCAAAAGCTCTGCCTCGCAACATGAAAAGGTTGCCTTTGTACAAAGGCATCCAGTTCAGCCCGGATTCGCAGATGTTAAAGTCCTACCATACAAACCGTCAAAAATCTACACACGGATTCTTCCTGGGAGCAACAAAGTTATACCAAGGAACTGGGTCACTGTACAGGTGGTTGACTGTTTGGTGCATTCTCTCCACTGCAGTATCTGCATGGCATTTTCAGATGTGAAACTCGGTTTGTTACAGGATACCAAGACTTTAAGCACATCTACCAAGGCATGATAGAACATGAGGATTCCAGAGCTCACAATGCAGCTGTGGATGCGTATCTGCCTGCTTAGTGGATGCTGATGTTGAAACGCTGGTGAACAAAGATATGGTTGCAAGTCGGAGGAAGCAAGTCCAGCAGAACATAGATGTCATGCGGAGAATTATTGAAGTTGTCAAGTTTATTGGACGCCAGTGCCTGCCATATCGTGGAAAAGACGAAGCTTTATACAGTGTGCAGGACCCATCACTTAACCATGGAAATTTCTTGGAGCTGATTCTTCTGTTGTCCCAATTTGATGTTCCTCTGAATACACACATCCAAAAAGCAGTAGAGCAGAGCAAGAGAAGGAAGCAGAGAATGGAGAAAGAAAAGGACACTTCAGAAGCGTGGCCGTGGAGGGCTGATTACCTTGCTGTCAAAGACCACCAAATCAAATTATCGAGATTATTATGCAGATAATCAGAGACAGCATTGTAAAGGATGCTATGGACCAGAAGATCAGCATTCAGATGGATACCACACAGGACATTGGTGTGACTGACCAAGCGGCTATCATTCTACGGTATGTGAAGGACCTTAAAGTTCATGAGCGTCTCTTTGCTGTGGTTGAGGTGCAGGACACTTCTGGACAAGGAATGCACAAGGTTTTAAGGAGAACTTTGAAATGCATGGACTCGATATGAAGAACATCGTAGAAGTCATTTGATGGTGCAGCCAACATGCGGAGAGCAGTTTGTGGGATTCTGACTTTGATAAAGGGATTCACCAAACAGTGTCTATACCTGGTGTTATGCACATGTTCTCAATTTGTGTGTCTCAGATTGTAGTGAAGCAGTTGTGGAAGCAAAGACATTATTTGGTTTGCTACAAAGGACATCCGTCTTCATTAGTGAATCGCACAAAAGGATGACTATATGGAAATCTAGCATTGATGGTACAGGACAGGACAAACTCAGACGGCTTCAAAGATTGGTGAAACCAGATGGTGGGCAAAACCCAGAGCACTGGCATGCATCTTCGGAACATATGAAAACCAAGAGAAGAATCTGTATGTGTCACTCCTCCAGACTTTGCTTTTTATTAGTACCTCTGGAAAGTTTGATGCTAAAGCTGCCAGTGAGGCAGATTCACTGCTTGACAAATGGAAGAAGTTTGACGTCATTTTGATAGCCTTTGTGTTCATGAAGATCTTTACAGTAATTGGGCCAGTATCAAAGTATCTGCAGACTAAGGACTAGACTATCTTTCGGCATGGCGCATGGTGGATCATGCTAAGATGGAGTTGCAACAGTCTGAATTTATAAACATCCAGCAAAAGCTTCTAACTTTGTTGCTGGAAGACAAGAAGAAATTGATGAGTTGGGTATTGAGATTGACCTTGAGGATCATCTGCCAAATAAAAGGGTAGCCAGGAAGAAGAGAATGCCAGGGGAAAATGTCAGTGACGAACGAGTGGCAGATCCCATGAAGCGATTTGAATGTGAAGTGTACACTCGCATTATGGATCAAGTTCGGATGAGCTTAAATGATCGCTTTGATAACAACAAGCAACTGATTCTGGATACCAGCTGCATGGACCCACATCACTTCAAAGTATAATCAAGGTGGCATACCAGATGAAAGTCTGCAGAAAGTGGCATTCTTGGCAGAAGTAGACCGTAGCAGACTTAAACTGGAGTTGTTAACGTTTACAAAATATTCAGACGACTGCAAAGATCACTGCCTGAAGAATACACTCATGATGTGTTGACAGAGGATGTTGACTTTCATGACTCAAAGACTCGACACTCGTGATCGTGAAAGTGAAACTAGTGACCAGAATGAGCAACAAGAGAGAAGAGATTTGCCAGACAAATGCAAGTCCTGCAAAGAATGCCTAATGTGCTGTTATAAAATTTTGGCACAGTACAACATGCACTCGTCTGCATTTTCAACCTTGTTCGTTGTCTACGAGTATTTGTTGACTCTATCGTTTACCCAGGTGTCCTGTGAGAGAGCTTTCAGCAAGCTAAAGATAATAAAGACTCGACTGCGCTCATTGCTGGGACAAGAGAAACTGGAGGCATTCATGATTATGGCCATTGAGAGAGACCTTCTTGATGGAGTGCGCGCAGATGTCATCCAGAAACTAATTCAACGATCTGAAGCATACAGTACTGTCACCCTGACACTGGAAGGCTACTGCTACTGTCACTAGAGGGCCAAAGCTGGATGCTGGGTTGAGGTACCCAGGTCCAGAAGGATTCAATGGATTAGACTGGCTACTGTGGGGGGCGCTGTGGAGCCCGAGCTAACTGGCAGCAAAATCTATCCGCTCCAAATCTTTACTCTAAAAATCAAATTAACCATTGGTAGACAGAAATTCGAGGCTATTTTGAGAATCTGAAGAGTACCATTGGGAAGTACGCTATGGGTAGTCCTCGTAAAGAGAAAGGCGGCGGTCCGGAGGAAAGCCACAGGATCCTCTCACTCTGCTAGGGACGAATCTGACTGTACAGGCCTCATCCACCACGGAACCAAGAGACCTTTATTGTCGATTGGGACAAAACTGCAGAGGCAGATATCTGGTCTCTGACCTGAATTCAAAAGTGGATGCATACAATTCCCGACTGACTGTAGTTGAAACATCCATGGAATAAACTAAAAGTGAGATGGAGGAAGTCAAAACAGAGAAGGCCATGGTAACTACCATGAACCTGATCAAGGAAAACACGCACTTCGGCTAGGTTACAGACACTCAAACCAGGCTCAATCCATGCATATTCGGATTTTAGGAATGCCTGAGGGATAGATCACCTGGTGATGTTTATCCAAGAGTGGCTTCAAGAGAAACTGTCTGTGGAAGAACCCTGGCACATTTTGGCTTGCAAACAGTGTACAGAATTGCACCTTGAGGATACAGGTCAGATTCGGACATCCACACTCTACTTTGTGACAGACAGTGTTGGGACTGGAGACCACATTCTGAGATTGGCCCGCCGAGTGGGTTCTCTAATGCAAGATGAAAGGGCAGTTTATTTATTTCCTGATCTAAGCTTACCACTCATGCGCCGGAAAAGTTTGATGGAATTAGAAGGCGACTTAGAGAGAATCGTATCCTCACACAGTGCTCTTCCCTGCCAGGTTGCGAGTGGTATATAACAGGAAGGTCTGTCTGGATATTTTCAGACGGTGTGAGTGCCTTTATATGTATTTCAGCCTTTCGGCTGAGCTTTGCTCAGACTATTCGGTTTTTGAGCCATTATTAAATAATTGCTTAGTGCTGGAAGGCTTTAGGAGCCCTAGTGTAAAATGTGATGTCAATTTTTCAATATCTTGTTAAATCCAGTTGGAGATTTTTGTAAAATTCTGGGCTTTGAGTAAATATAGTTAAACGTTGATTTAGCTGCCAGATTTCACTTTATTTTAGGAACTACCTTTAGGTTTTTAGTATGACGCCAATACCCTGAGTTCAGGCAGGCAAAAGCTGTCCTTTCTGTGGACTTTAGTTTTTTTTGTGTTTGAATAAAGTCCTACTGCTCATGTGCTTAACTTATGCAGCATAAGTCTTCGATATATTTTTAAATCTGGCTATTTAGTTTTCCCCCATATGTGGTATCAACATATCCTTGATGCACTAATCCTATGTTTAAAGGGGCTGCGTCCCCTAAAATTGATTTATGTATGGACTGTCATGGATACAATGTTTTTGTGGCTTTGATATAAAGCAACTGAAAATCTAAAAATAAAAGTATATAAAAAAAAAACTGGCTACTGTATTTGCTACCTGGAGTAGTGATCATGTCTGAACTGAAGAAAGGGATATTTACCATGCTGGTCTTCGCTGTAATGTGAGCTGAGTGCATGCAGAAGAGATCCTAAAACATAATTGCATGGAAGTATACATTTTTAATTTCTTCTGACTAAAAACCATGGTATGCACTGTTCTGGTTATTGGTTTTGTTTGTATGGAGACCTTATCATTGAATTTGTACTTTTATACTTTGTATGTGGTAAAACAGATGCACAGTTAGTTTATGAAAATAAAAATTACACTCAGGACACTGTTGGCAGACTTTAATGTATAAGTGATCAAATGACAATGAACACAATGGATACACAGTTCTGTTTTATTAAAATACAAATTACATGACACTGTGGACAGACTAAAGTATAACTGATCAAATGACGATGGGAAACGTACAACAGATTGTACTGTGCAGCTAATGTTTAGAATTAGGGAAAGTGTAGGGAAAGATTAGGATAGATCTACTTCTGTGTAACAAGCTGAGTCAAAGGCCCATTTTCAAGTCTTTCCATGCAAACCCTTTTTCTGAACCCTTTCTTACCATGGCTGGGCCTTTGACCACCCCTTACCCCCCTTCCACCCTCAGTTGCAACATCCTGGCAGCTATTTCCCTGCTTTAGGTAACTTGAGCACCAGCTTGGCCTCCCTTCACTCTGGCACTATGCATTTTTAGTTTGCCCAATTCATCAATTTCTATGCTAGTTCATAAGAACTATCACCAACCATTTATATGTGCTGCAATTAAACATATACATTGTCACCCTCACTAATACCACCTGTGCTTTTCCTCTTCCCTTTTACTATGGTTGCACCTGGCTGGAAATGTGCCATGACTCGGTGTGCTTAGTACCAATTTGATTAAATTCATGTCACACAATACACTGCAGTTTAATACAGCAGCACTAACATCAATATACAATAGAACACTGTTACACAGTTTACACCTCTAGATGGCATTCAATTGTCCTTTTGAGTCTGACGTTTTTGGGTTGCATCTGATTTTATTGCCTTTGTAACCAGTCCCTGAATCCCCTTTACTCTGCAGCTGCTGCTCTTTTCACACTGCCCGAACATTCTGTCACATCAATAACACCATTCGAGACCATTCAGATGTATAGCATAGAGTAGGGGTTATTAAGGCCATAGAACACTTACACATGACTCAGTAGCTGAGTGAAACTGTATGCAAGTAGATATGAGGGGAACCCAAAGCAAAATTAAAAATTTTCAAAACTTTGTGAAAATGCCTTGGTGAAACTTTTCACTGTGTATATAATTAGCGGACACCAATCTCTTCAGATGGCGCAACCTCATTTCTGTCTTAAGGCAGAGCATTGTGAGTTGCTGCCTCGTGTTCCTTTATTGGGGCTAACAATAGTACTGTAACAATCATGTTGGGGGCACATAGGCTGCTTTGGCAGAATCTTAGCATAACACACATTGCACTGCACTCTTTCTCCTGTTCACATCATGTTGCCTCACAAATTGCTCAGAAAGGGAAAGGGTAGGGAAAGGTAGGGTCTCAACCTCCGGAGGTGCCTTGCCGGGGCGTTGAGCTTAACCATTGATTTTGTTTGAAAGGGGAATTCTCTGGTCACCTGCAGCCATGTAGCTGGATAAATGTAATGTTGCAGGATCAGTTAATGAAACAAGTATTGCTAAATTGGTAACCTGCTTTCCTGCAGTATTGCTGCAGGGTGGGACTAGGGTCATGGCTAGCAACATTTTGCAAGGTGTCAGAGTTCACTTTAAATCAATGGGACTGAAGCCTCCGAAATAATGAATATACATTTTCCAGTAATGTAATAGCTTTCTTCATAGTATACAATAGCTTTCTTCTGAATAGAATACATGCTGACATCTTGTACTTGTCTACAGCATGCCATGGTTGGGGGGCCCCCCATGACCCTAACAGGGCCTCCCCTGCCAGTACCAAGGCCTCCCTGGGCCAATTTCCAGGTGGGCCCTTTGCTTCCCAGTCTGACTCTGGCTCTGTGTTGGGGCCAGTATTGTTTGGGCTCTTCATATCAGACATTTCACACAGGGTGGTGAGCAAGGTAAGTCTGTTTGCTGACGACATCAAAATCAGAGCAGTGGTGGATGGAGAGGAGGGATGGAAGCAGCTGCAGGGAGACCTACGCAAGCTAGAGGAGTGGTCAGAGCAGTAGCAGCTGGGGTTCAATGCAAAGAAGTGTAAGGTTGTGTACTTTGTGGTGAAGAACCCAAGGAGAGACTACTGGCTGGGAGGAGGTTAAGCTGGGGATCACTGAGGAGAAGGACCTAGGGGTAATGATAACAGGGACCATGAACAACACTGCCTAGTGCAGGAGAGTGTCTTTAAAAGTGAACAAAATGCTGGAATGCATTGCGAGGGGGGTTTTGTCCAGGTGAAGAGAGGTGATCTTTCCCCTCTACAGGTCACTGGTAAGCTGCACTTAGAGTATTGTGTACAGTTTTGAAGGCCATACCTAAAACACAATATCAGGCTACTGGAGGGGGTGCAGAGGAGGGCAAAAAAGATGATATGTGGAATGGAGGGGAGAGACTATGACAGCAGGCAGGGAGACCTGAATATGTACACCCAGGAGGATAGAAGGGACAGGGGGGCCATGATAGAGACATTCAAGTATCTGAGGGGAATCAATAAGAATGGGGCAGATTGGGTCTTTAAGTTAAGGAGGGGGAGGGTCACTGGGGGGCATGGGCTAAGAATAGAGGGGAAGATTTAGGAAGGAAATGAGGAGACACTATTTCACAGAGAGGGTGGTAGCAAAATGGAATGCCCTACCAGAATGGGTGGTATCATGTAAATCTGTGAACAGCTTCAAAAGGGCATGGAACAGGGAACAGGGGAGAGTGAGGGTGGGGGAGGTGGGGGTGGAAGTGGGATGAAAAAGGGTGGGGTGGGGCAGCTGCAAACTAGAGATGTTGGCTGCACACTCGAGCAGACTTAGATAGACCAGGTGGTCTGTTTCTGCTGGCACATTAGTATGTTCGTAACATCATGCAGGAATACACTATTTTCCAGTGAAAAAGATGTTCTAGGACTAGAGGACATGGGATGAAGTTGGAGAGAGGGCGATTCAGAGGAAACATGAGGAAGAATTTCTTCACAGAAAGGGTTGTGGACAAGTGGAACACCCTGCCAGAGGGAGTGGTGGGGGCTGAAACAATCACAAGATTTAAAAATGCATGGGATAGACATAAGGGAATTCTGGAGGTCAGGAGTAAAGGGCAACAGACTTCTAGAAAAACATAAAAGGAGCTTACAAGCTCAAATGGGCAGACTGGGTGGGTCATAGGCCCTTATCTGCCAACAGCGTCTATGTATCTATGTATAATGACTTGTTGCACAGTGTATTATCATTGACTGACTGGGTTACTTGACTTGAAGTACATTTTGGTTGGATCTGTAACTGCAGGGTACTTTTTGCCTTTGTTTGTTGCTGGGAAACCTGGAGTTAGGGTCAGCAGAGATTTTGCTACTCAGGTATAGTTTTAATGAAGCATTTGTAACACCTGCAGAATCCTAGGAAATGCTATAGGTCTTTCAGGCTCCTAGGCTTGGGTTTGGTGGTCAAGGCTTCAGCTTTACTTGGATCTGTCCAAATTCCTTGAGTAGACATAATATGTCCCATATAATTGAAGAAACTGGAATAATTGGCATATATCGATAGAGAGCTTGAGCCCAAACTTTTCCAGTCTATCCAGCACCAACATCAAATGAGCTCCATGCTCAGCAACAGTCTTTCCAAACACATGACATTGGTAAGATTCACCATTCTATGAGGTTCATGTCTCATCTCTTACTGCTCATTCCAAGAGGTGCTGGAATGTTGCTGAGGTGCCATATATGCCCTGTGGCATGCAAAGGAATTCATAGAAGCCAAGCGGGCATATCAATCAATCAATCAATCAAAATCTTTATTTATCCAGGTAAACATCATTGAGTAAGCTCATTTATAAGATGGAACTGGTTAGCTCCTGGTCAAATGGTACAATGCATACAAAGTTATTTACAATACAGCCAAATAACACAAGTAAATAACAATGCAATTAATGCAAGTAAGTATTCAATGTTACATCAGTCATATCAGTTCAGAGTGCTTCTGCAATATTTAAGGAGGACATAAGATGAGGCTTAGCAGGAACTTCAGTAGGGAGAAGTGATCAGCCGCTAGTGTAGGGAGCAGACGCAAGCCCAGAATTTCAAAAGTAGTGTAATCACACAGTATCCCTAAATGTAATACTCTAACAGAAGGATAAGAGTCTTAACAGTCAAGGAGAAAAGTAACTAGTCATTTTTTTGGCACATTTCAGCATGGAAATCAGATTTATGCTTGGTTTAGAACGGACACAGAAGCAGACTGCAGGAACCAATCGGAAGCCAACGCAGAGGAGCACTCACATTCCGATTGGATGGCTGCTAATGCCATGCTTTGTTAATGGAGAGTCTGAGCTTAGGTTCTCAGGTGGCGGTAGAGGCAGCACCAACTGTTCTGTGCCCTGGTTTCCCACACCTATGGGCAGGGAGCCCGTGGAGAGCACATCCTTGGCAGGGGATGGAACAAGGGGTCGGTATTAAGTACTGGGCCACAAGCAATGGAACATCTGAACCAGCAGGAGGACCAAAACAGCAGGACAGAACTGAGTATTCCTTGATGCCTAAAGACTGTCCCAACCACAGAAATTCAGAAAGGAGTGTGATCAAACAGAGTCACAACTCTTGACACTCTAAACAGGAAAAAATAGAGGTCATAACTGTTAGGCAATAAGTAAGCACAGCTCTTTTTTGTACAAGTTTTAGACAGAAAATCAGACTTTAGGTTAGTATTAAGGGAGTCACAGGAGCAGACTGTAGGAGCCAATCAGATGCCAGAGCAGAAAAGCACTCACATTCCGATTGGGTACCGGCAATGCCACATCTCACTAGTAAGGAGTCCAATCTAGGTGTCTCAGGCGGCGGCTATGGAAGCGACAACCACCCGGTATCCACATTTCTCCCACCTAAGGGGTAGGGAGCCCCTGAAGGGCTGGTCTACGACAGGGAAGAGAGTTAGGGGACAGAGGAAAGATAGTAAGATAGTAAGAGTGGAATGCAATGGAAAGGGAATATGAAGATGAAATAGGGCAGTTAAATGGTACAGGATAGCGGAATAAGAGACACAGAATAAGCAATATGTAAAAGACAGCAGGGTGAGTAAGGTGCAGTAGCCGTGAAAGCCATAAAGAGATAATAACCCTACAGAGATTTCTACAGGGGAAAAACATTTAAGGCATAAGACACTCACAGAGATAAGATCACCAAAGGTTGCAAGCAATCATAAACTCAACTAGACTCAGAGGGCAGCAGCCTGATGCTTTGGACTAAAATTAGGGGCTGGGGTAGCAATTGCAAGGCTCACACACATATGAAAGCAATCTCCTCCCAGATCTCAGAAGCCATCGAGATCTGGTAGTACCCACTCCTCAGATCCAGAACTGAGAAGCGTTAAGACTACCTAAAGTGCCCTGAATCCTTGGCATGGTGCAGTATATTGATCCAGGGTCGTACACTTACAGAAAGTTCTGTAATTGGTACATATGTGAAATGCACCATTTCTCTTGCATGCAACTACAATAGGAGAAGAACACAGACGTTTCTATTCTTGACTTATTCCTGCTGCAAGTAATTCCCAAAATCTCTTCTTACATCATCAGTGTCTGCTGGGGCCAGGTGACTAGATCATTTAAAAAAGGGTATTCATCATGTAGCCTCATGTGATGTTCCCTTCTGGTGATACATCCAACATCCCATTCATGAAGAAAAAAGACTTTGGTTCATTTTACCAACTTCCAACTCACTCTGGTCTTCCATATTTCCAGCATGGGTGACTCTCCAAAGTCAAAGAATGCAGGATCAATTTCAACAGTATACTGCATTTACAGCAACATTTCAACAGCATGGTCCCCTACAGTGACTGCAGTGCCACTGCACTGTAGGGAACCCACTGGAACCCAGCACTGTCTGTCTGGGGTCCTGTACCCCCTTCCCAAATGAGTTCTGACTCAGAGTTGAGAATCCTAAGTGGGGGGTGTGGGGGGTGCGTTCCCCTGTATGGGGGGTTTGGGGGTGAAGCCCTCCTAAGAAAACATTCGTTTTTCTACTAAACTGGCAGCCAACTTCAACATGCGGTCGACCTCTCGGTTTTGCTGTCTCATCGTTTTGACAACATTTTTGTCGAAGATCAGTTGTGGATCCAATTTCAGCATTCACATCTTCCATATTGGATTGTGCCTGCACTGCTAAGTCTGCACTGTAGACCCAGGTCAGATTCAGATTCAAATTATTTTTATTATGAAACATGCATAAAATACACAGTTTATCACATGAACAATACTTAAATAATGGCAGCAGACACTCTTTAAAAACACACTCATTACTTTTCCATAATAGTAAATATTTTATGTGCAAATTTGGCTGAGGCAAAATAATTTACTTTTTTGGCAGAGAATGGTAATTCC
Organism: Neoceratodus forsteri; assembly: GCA_016271365.2. Lineage (NCBI taxonomy): Eukaryota > Metazoa > Chordata > Ceratodontiformes > Ceratodontidae > Neoceratodus > Neoceratodus forsteri. The sequence continues at coordinate 1,554,829,432 of CM057449.1, read as the reverse complement.
TCAATTTTTTTATCTATTGCATCCTGATCATTCTTAATACATGGTAAACTATATTTCCTTCTCTCTTCCAGCAACAATGGACAATACAACAATAAATGTGCAGTTGTTCTTTTTGCATTTATATCACATTTGCAAAAATCATCTTGTCTGAATCCAGTCCAAGCTGTTCCGCCAGTTTTGTTTTTTAGAATTCCCAATCTCAGAAGGCATAGTGCATTTCTGTCCTTTTTATTCTCCATAAACTGTAGGTAACATTCTTTTTTCTTATATTTTACTGTTCGGCTTGGAACTACCCCTGCAGCATGGTACACATACATCCATTTGCAACATGTAGTATTAGCAAGGTAAAATGTAGGATAGTATTATGTGCTTTTGTAATATATGATTGTAATATGTGCTAGGTAGGCCAAACAGAGTTAGTATTGCTATGTGCAAGCCCTATGATGCACTTTCATTATACAGATGACATATCATTATTTTTGTGCAAGCTAAGCATGTCTTTTGTATTGTAACCTAAGAAAGCCAGTTCCTGCTAGTTTAGCTCTATCTGTGTCTATGTGCAAAACTAAGGATGAGCTAATTGTCTTCCAACCAGCTGTCTCCCTTATCTCTGAGTATAAGAGTTTGTGTAATCCTGTTCTTCTCTGAGTTTTTCTACATTGCAATGTTCAGAGATTCCAAACTCCCAGCTATGCATACCTGTTTTACATGTATTTCAGAGAATAAACCTTTATTCTGTAACACCTGTCTCCTGCATTGTGTTTCACCATCAGATGTAGAATCTGCTAGCCTGGCAAAGGCAACAAATGGTGACTGTGAGCAGCACCTGATTGGTCAGAACTGATCCAGTCAAGGAACAAGATGTGCAGAAGAAGGGAATGGGCACAGGAATCATGAAGGTGAGAGAACCTATGCTCCCCCTCCCCATTCAGCACACATGGAATTGCTTCCAAGCACTCCATGCTTACATGGGTCCAGGATTGCAGAAGGTGGTTGAGCCTACACCCCCTCATTCAACAGTGGCAGGGATCTGGGGGTCTCCATATCCCAAACATGTAACTGTCTCACTGAGTGATCTCAAGGTAAGCTGCTAAGCCTGGGATTCTCAGTTACAGCAGTTAAAGGGGAATCTCCACAAGAAAAAAATGGGCATTGAAACTCAGTTCATACAAGATGTCTTAAAATTCCTGCCTTCCTAAGGGGGGGGGCTAATTTTGTGCAGACTACAAAATTGCAGATTGATATTGTACAGTATGTGGATAGACTGTACATAGAAACAACATCTGCAGCTGAGCAACCTGACCTGAAATGCTTAATGCTTGCAGCCCAGAATGCTTTGTTAGAAGCAATGCCATCCCAGTTAAACTTTAAACAGGAAGTTTCCAAATGACAGGAGTTTTCAGAATGAAAAGTTAAAAAGCTTGAGAAAGAGCACCAAACACAACTTGAATGGGAACCAGGTTGGGGGAGGGAGAGACTTAGTCTAAGCCTGAAAAAGTTTCAGCAGTAACGTTCACAAAGTGTGGTGAATAAAAATAAAATTCAACATGCCACATACTCTCTAATCTACAGTACAAGTCACATTAAACTGTTCCTCCAATGAGATGCTGTAGCATTTCTGACTGAGTTGCATAAGTGTTGCTGGATCCAGCACAAAGCCCTGCACAAACTGTTTCATAAGAGTTAAAATGCATTTTTGCATTGCATTGTGACAGGATTGCAGATGCATTCCAACTGAGTTGCAAAAAACATTCTACAAACATTGCTCTTCAGTTGGTTAAGCATCGAAAAGTAATGCCATATGAGTTGGCAATGCATTGCCAACTCAAAAAAACAATGCTAAACCAACTCATTGATGGAACAGTTTAATGTGACTTGTACTGCAACTGTACATTTTGCTAATCTATTTGTTCATGGGCTGGCCAGCCAATGTCTGTCTTTTCTAACTTTCAATCTTTCTAAACTTGACTTTAAACAATTTTGGGTGTGGTTTCTACCTATTACTTACACACACTACATATATACAATGTTACTTGCTTTAGTACGCACTGAAGTATATATGCAGACCCTCTGGATTTCTGCAATTCCAACTGTTTAAAGTTTTGTTTGCTGAACTAAACAATGTGAAGCTTCCAAGTGTTCAAGGTCACAACAAATTGGACTAAACAGAAAAAAGCAGGGAGCATGACTCTAGTTCTCTTTGGATTGATCTTTCACAAATGTAGTTGCTTGGAAATGCTTTCAGAAATAATTGTGCTTTCCTGAAGAAAGCTGATAAAAAGATAGTCATTGTATGACGAAGAGGGTCTGAGAAAGTTATAAATGTATGTGTTTGTGAAGATTTGCAGAATGCTTTTAATAGGTTTTATGGAAATTTGAGAAGATTTCAAATGTAGAAAGGTTTATGATGTGGTACAATTTAAGTTTTTGTTTTAATGCAATGTGTACTGTAATCTGGGTGCAGTCAAGACAGCTTAGAATGCCTTCAATGTTTTGCATTTGGTAAAGAGAGAGATTTTTGGTTTGAGTGTAGTGGGCAATGGACCTGTAATTTGTTTCAAGTTCAGACAGTTCAAAATGTCTTGAATGGTTTAAATCTGGCAAGTTGAGCCAAGGAAAAGACAATATGCTCCTTTTTCATGTGATGTTTGCTTATTTGAGCAACATCAGAAGGTTTTGAAACTTTGCTTTTTTTGTACTGATTCTGTGCAAATGACTAAAACAGGGTTAATTTGCCTTCAGTAATCTTGCATTCATGTCACCATGCTGGGAAAGCAGTCTGGGCAGAAGACCAAACAAGCAAAATGTGACTAACGATGATAACAGCCCTGTTCTCCAATACCCTTTATAGTCTGAAATAAAGTTTACAAAAGACAACTTTCAGCCTTTGGCAATGCCATTATACATGAGATTTCCCTTTGTGTTTTATGCATTTGTGCATTTGTAGTGTAAATATGGCACTATATCTCGATCCCCCTGCCTTTTAATAAGCTATTCCATACTACAGTGTATTCTAAATGCTTGGTGGCAAGATAATACAACTGCCTCACACAGTGTTGTGTTTTTGTTTTGTTCAATTTTATCATAAAATGTAGTCTTCTGGTTATTTTTTAAATGGTCTGTCCATTTTATGTAACTGTCTTACATGGTTAAAAGTCAAGTTGGGTTTAAATCCCTTACACTACCACTTGCATACTGTGTAACCTTTGGCAAGTCACTTGACCGCCTTGTGCTCCCAATTCACACCCAAACACAAGCTACAGATTGGTGTGCCTTTAATGGTTAAACAATTAACTTTTTTTTTATCCACGCTTCCCTGGAACACACATCAACTGATGATTCCTGGAATTTTACTTTAAAAAAAAAAAGGAAAAAGCATACACTTGGTAATTGTCTTCTAACTGGGATGTGGAACCATTTTCCATATGGCTTGCATCCCTTAGCCACACCCTACCCTCTGGACTGAACAGCTACCTCTTCACAAAGGTTTTGTGTATGAAATGTTACAATCCATTTTTAACTACGGATTTCTTTGCCCACTACAATGCCATGTCAATCATCTTGCCAAGTGAGGTGATCGAGTGGGGGGAGACTCAGATCTTCCACTATCCCTAGTATTTGTGACAAAACAGTCACAGAAAAACAGATGGCTGTTTACTTTGGCAGCGTACATAGGCAAAACAAAAAGCAAGCCCATTTGCTAAGCAGTTTTAACTGCTAAAAAAAATATTACAATTGTTACTGTTTTTCAAAAATGTTATTTCTGCAGTACCTAATGTGCCCATGGGACACCACCAGGGGGAAGATGAACTGCTAATGGCATCCCAGATCAACAGGGAGATTTTCCCAATCATTTTTGCTTTGTTCTAACTTTTCTTTTGTTATAAGCCTGGTGTGATTAACTCTACATGTAAATAAAATGCACATAGACAATGCCATGAAATACAACTATTGGCATTAATCTGGATTTTATGTAACTCAGCTGAAATTATTTTCTAACAAGAAAAAAGAGATGCCTTTTCTCTTTTTTTTTATTTTATTTGGTTTTCAGGAATCAAGTAATGTGTGGCTGGCAGCCACAGGACCATCTACCCTTCCTATGGCACATTTGGCAGGGGTAGCAATAGATGTTAAACAATACTCCTGAAGGCATACATCTGTATAAAATAATGCATCAGCATTTTTAAAATCAACACTAACCTACCACAGAAGGAAAGGCTGAAAAAGGCCTTCCTTTGTGTTGTGTTGTGTTTTGTTTTTCTCTCTCTCTTTCAGGAAAAAGATGGTCCCTCTGGCCAGGGACAGCTTCACTGGAAGTAATAAGACCTACCCCTTCAGAGAAGTGGTGACAACCATGAAGGGCCTACTTACCATCCTCAGTCTTCTGGTAAAGTATAAACAAAAACAGTGGGCCAATTTCAAGGTAATGTTGTTAAAGTTTGAAAAACACTGGGATACTCTGTTGCCCTTACTCCTAATGGCAATTAGAGTCACCCCATTAGTATCTATTCAGCCTACACTGTTTAAGGTGATCACTGGTTGGCAAATGAGATTGCCAAAACACTTATGGTTAAACGTCCACACACCCCTACTCTGAATAGAGTGCCATCTGGCATCTATGCAAAACTGTTATAGGTAAATTTGGTGGGAATTACAAATTTGTTGCTTAAGGCTTGAACAGGACCCAACAGAAGTCCAAAATGTACTTTAACTTTGTAAATCAGCTCAGCCCCTCTGTTTGCCACAGGCTGTTGCTGAACTACACAAAATCTTTTAACAGGTGGCTTCATTGCAGCAGCACCGGCCTGGTGCAAGGGCAATGGGTCCTTAATAAATAATCCACTGAGCTGTGGGGGAAGGGGTTGTACCTTCACCTATTTCTTCTTGCCTTTTCAGGACAATGCAGAATACTTCAAGTGGCCAAAAGGCCAATGGTCTCTAACAGCTTGGGGAAAATATCCCCCTTTCCAGGCACAGATGACTTCCACTTAATTCATCCACTTTGTGGTACCATGGTTCCAAATGGCATATTCTGAAAAAGAACCTGCCAATACTGACCATAATGCTTGGTAACCAGGACAGCCAGGACCCCTTTTCAAGTCTACAATACAGACTGGTGGGGTACTCAAACAATTCTCTTTTAATAAAAAAACTTATCACAACCAGACCAAATGACTTGGACTTTTGTGAACAATATGTGGTTACACAAACTTAATTGTATACCAACCCTCTGCAACTCATCCCACTACTGTGCCCAACAGAACTGTTTTCACATATTCTGAGACCATCACTTTTCAACCACAGCCTTCACAAGGCCCAACCTTAAAGCTGGGCCTACCCAGTGGCCTGACTGCAATTTCCATTCCTGGGACTCTGGTTTACTTCATTCATGTCTCTTTAAATGTAAATATATTGTGGTGCACTATGCCCAATATGGTCATTGTTCCATTGCAAATATGTTTAGGTTTCATACTATTGTGTTTTTACATATTGTTGCAGCTTATTAAGTATAAGCTCAAAACCCTGTAGTTGAGAAGGAAACTGCTCCACATCTAGGGATGCTACACTCTAAACACCATAAGCAGGTTTTGGGTGTAACAGGCTTGGTGGGGAGTGTCTTAGGCCTATTTGGGATTGAGTCTGTCTATTGGAAATAAGGAGGGAAACACACAACTTGGGAAACAAATTAGTTGTTTTCACAAACTAAAAATGTTCTAAAGCTCATGCTACATGGTACTCATGGCTTAGCCAAAAATAAAGGTTCACAGTGTATAACATGTACAATATTGCACTTTCCTTTGCTAACATAGGCCTAAATTTAGGCCAAACAGCAACACAGGCAGGGGAACTATGTTTTAACCCCTGTCACAACCTCTTCCAGGACCTGGAAGCAGGGTGTATCCCTGACATTGTCATGGACTCATAGCTGGCCAAATGGTATTACCCTCATCATTGGACCTCAGTCTGCACCTCCAGGTTCATGACTAATGCCACCACTTTTTCTCTCACAACTGCTAGAAACTTGGGTTATCTCACACCACACCTTGATTAAAGACATTTCTATTAACCTTGTCAGTGTTCCATCTAAAGAATTATGTATGTTTCATGAACTGTGTTTCTACCAGTGTTTAACACATTTTCAGGTTTCAACAAACTGGCATGTGTGAGATCTTCAAGCAACACATCAACTTTTCTTCACTGCTGATGTTTTCCAAGCCTGACTGGTGCCTCATGTAAACTGTTGTTCCATTGAAAAAAGGGACTGTCAATACTTGTGAAGGTGTGATGTTTTCCCAAAAAGCTACACCAGTGGGTGTGGCTATTCTATTGAAGGACTCAATGAACAATAAATAATGCAACTCCTGCCAAGGCCTCTGTAAATCCAACCATCCAGTCCACCAGCAGCCAACAACATGGACATCAACTTTCCTACCTTGCTGATGTTTCATCTTCAACTCAACATTTGGGTAGCCCCATGTGCCATGTGGGGTTACCACTCTTTGTGCAAATGTAACATTTTTCATGTAACTACACCAATTTGTGCTTACTCACCTGAATTTTATGGACTGGTCATATATGTTTAATAATGACCTCTTTGCACATGACACTGCAAAATACATTGTCAATGTTACAGATTCTACAATCAATACAAATATCTATTACACCTCACCAGCCAAAGGACCAAGCCCTCAAAGTGGCATTCTGCTCAAGTCAAATTAACATACAGTATAAATGTACAACGCTATATTGTAAAAAGTATTTTCTTATAAACAATATTGTGTTGTCTTGTGTTGTAACAAACATCAAAAACTTTCTTCTACACATATCAACTGTGGTTTTGGCATACCTAGTTTCTGTTTTGTGCCTTATAATCAAACCATCCTTGGTACGTCTCTGATTACCCTTGAATCCACTCCTGAACAGGGCTATTTTGACAGTGACCCTGACTATCTGTATGCTATAAACCAGTAATTACTAGTTGTTTATGTGCATATGTACACATTCATCCTGAATCTTAAATCATTATATATAGATAAGATACTCATCTTACATATCAGCAGTACTATTCAGAAAACTGTCACACAATTGAATAATTGAATACTTGCTGGTAATTTACATCTTGTTTTAATTCATACACTGCTAAAATTTTGTTTAAGGCCTTGCCATTTGGCAGGCTCTCCTGATTCATATTGGTACCATCTGCTGCCTATGCATACCTTCATACAGCTATGCTGCCCCATCTATCCTTACTATCTTGTGTTGCCAGTTTAGCAGGCAAAATGTGGAGGATATGTTGGCTTGGACCTATCCCTGCAGCATGGTACACATACATCCATTTGCAATATGTAGTATTAGCAAGGTGGAATGTAGGATAGTATGATGTGCTCTTTTTTTTGGTTCATACCCCCTTCGTCTCCATGGGCCACCCTGACCCTCAGACTCACAGTGGGGGTTGACCTGAACCTGGGATCGGTCCTTGGCCCCAATCCTGCCTTGGATCATCCCCTTGGTGGGGATGCAGGGAGGGAGAAGGGACCACCTCCCCTTCTTGCTCCACGTGTTGGGCCTCTGACCAACCCAGCAGTATCACACCCCACCTGCCCATCATGAGGTGAACTCTGGGGCCATTTTCTGTTTTTCTCCCCAAATCCCCTGAGGACGCCAGCTGCAATGGGGGTCCATGAAGACATGTACATGTTAAGATGCAATGCCACTCAAAACACCAGCTGACATCCTCCCTGCCCACCCACCTGCACCCCAACCCATGTGCACCCAGATGGTGGTGTTACAGTGGGAATGGCATCCCTTCCTCCCTCCCTGGAGGAGGAGAGCACCCCCAAGGTGCTCAATCCTTCTCCCTCTGGCTGGCCCTCCAGCTTCCCAGACCCTTTCTTGAATTCAGATTGCCAGCGCCTCAAGCAGTAGCACTACTGCTGCACCTGTGAGGTGGCTCTATATTATGTGCTTTTGTACTATATGATTGTAGTATGTGCTAGGTAGGCCAAACAGAGTTTGTATTGCTATGTGCAAGCCCTATGATGCACTTTCATTATACAGTTGACATATCTTTATTTTTGTGCTAACTAAGCATGTCTTTTGTGTTCCATGTGATAAGAGCAAAGATTTTTTAGTGACTATAATAACAGCGAGTGCACATCACCAGCAACAAAAATGGTGCACACTAAGCCAAAACCAAAAACAGCGACAGGCAGCAACAGGCTATTCAGGGGAAACATTTTTATTATTTTAATGCAGGGCAGCCCCCCGCACCCTCATTGTATTAATAATCAACTCTGAGGGAGGTCTGACACTAAAGTACAGGGGAATAGTCGGGAGTGGGCCACACATTTCGGGACCATGAGGAATATGATCCATAAATAAAAAAGATAAGTAGAGCAACACAAAAACAAAAACAGTATTCCTCCCCACTAGGCTCTGTACCCAGGTCCTGCTGCACCAGAGGCATTCATTGACTCCACTACACCACATGGCCAGCTCAGCAGTGCCTGGCCAAATGCTCTCCCATATCCTCGCACAAGACAGCTCCCTAGCAGAGTTGCTGCATGCGTCCCATCACTATTTTATCCTGTAATCCGAGCTGTTACTGCCTCTCACTATGCTTTTCCACTCACACTTTTTACAAGTGCTCAAGTTGCATTGCTCTTATTGAGTCACTCAAGTTAAGTCACTCATATCACTGGATACCTGTCTTTTGTGTTGTAACTGAAGAAAGTCAGTTCTTACTAGTTTAGCCCTATCTGTGTCTACGTGCAAAACTAAGGATGAGATAATTGTCTTCCAACCAGCTGCCTGCAAATAGGAGAGTCATATTCACCATACGCCTTCTTCTTATCTCTGAGTATAAGAGCTTGTGTAATCCAGTTCTTCTCTGAGTTTTTCTACATTGCAATGTTCAGAGATTCCAAACTCCCAGCTATGCTTAGCTGTTTTACATGTATATGGGAGAATAAACCTTTATTCTGTAACACCTGTCTCCTGCATTGTGTTTTGCCTTCAGGTGTAGAATATGCTAACCTGGCAAAGGCAACATTACCTTCTTATACAACCTCATCTCTGGTAGATATTCTATCTTTTCCCGAAAGTAGTTATCTGTGAACCTCTTTTGCACTTTCTACAATAAACCCATGGCTCCAGAAATCTTCTGACCTCAAATGGGCTCCAGTCCCATTTGTCTTAATTTATTATTGAGTGCATTAAACCATGTTTTGTATATTTAGAATTTTTGGCTCCTTCCCAACATTGTTTTGGATGTCTGCCCTCATCCATTTTAATTATTTTGTCCCAATATCTTCATGCTCTGCAGGTTGCCTGCTGTTCAATGGTTTTCATTTCAGACTCTAACCTAAGGATTGCAGTAGGTGTATCACTTGGTAAACCAAATGCAAGTCTAATAAAAAAAAAATTCTGCACAGTTTTACCATCTGTAGATTAGAAAACATACCTCAGACTTCACTACTATACAATATCTGGCCATTGACCTTGGCTTCAAGTGCCCACTGCACAGTGGCAAAAGAGTTTTTGACAAATTGTTTTGCAAACCTATTAATTGCTTTTGCTGATCTTATCCCAGCCGCTCTTATTTTTGATAAGTGGTTTTTCCATGTTCTATTTTTGTTAAATGTCTCTCCCAGATATGTCAATTTCACTACTTGTTGCAATTCTACAGTATATTGTTCACCACTCATCTTTTATCAGCCCTTTTCCTATTTCCTAAAGACCATTATTTTATTTTTTCTGGGTTAACAGTTAAAATTAATGTTTCTAAATGTTCACATTTAAGAGTTAGACCCCTCTTAAGGCCCACTGGTGTTCTTGATACCAAAATGATAACATCTGCATATGATAAAATTTGTATCTCTTGATTATTAATCTGGGGACTATGAGTATCTATCTTTTGAAGTTTTTTTACAAGACTTTTGATATAAAGCACAAATAACAGTGGTGCCAAGAGGCAACCTTGTTTCACACCTTTGTGAATTTGAATTGCTTCAGTAACAGCTCCCTGCCTTGTTGTCCTTGCTCTGGCTGAAGTGTTTGAGTGTAAATTTTTTAGAATGAGTAGGAGTCTTGGGTTACTATTCAGATCTTTCCAATTTTGCCAGAAAATTTCTCTACTTATATTATTGAAAGCTGCCCTAATATCCACAAATGCCAAATACAGATTCTCCTTTTTTATGTTCCATGTATTTGTGGCTCAAAAAATCCAGGGTAAATATGTAATCTAGTGTACAGTAATTTTTGTAATCCCAGCTTGATATACTGATACTAGTTTTATTCCATTATGCATACTTCTGTTATTTCTAGAATGATTCTGGTATAGATTTTCATCGAAGTACGGAGCAAAGTGATAGGTCTATAAAACACTGGGTTTGTCCTATTCCTTTTCTTAAACAAGGGTATTATTAATCCTTCTTTCCAGCAATTAGGCATTACCAAGTTGTTATTAATATATGTATATATAGAGGCTAATATTGTTGACCATCATTCAGGATTAGTCTTGAAGATTTCCACTGGTATCCTATCAATACCTGGTGATTTATTGTTTTTTTTTTCCATATTACCTCTGCTTCTGTCACCATGGGCCAAGGTTCAACTGTACATCCTCCCTCCTGAGTCTTTACATTCATTACCTTTCCTCCATACATCTCATTATAGTATTCAAACCATTTTCTTGACATAATTGTACATTCAGTATTTGTATTTCTATTGTTTTCCTGAATGCCACCACGCTCCAGAACTGTTAACAGTCCCCATTTGCTATTGCACATTGTAAATTTGTCCATAGTCTGATCCTATATTGCATCTTCTTTTGTTTCAATAATCTTTTATAATCCCTTTTAAGTTTTATATGTGCTTCTCTTAAGTTTAAGTTAGCATACCCCTTTTAAAGAGTTCTATATTATTACTTGCTACCACTGCAGCAGGAAGAATGTTCCATGTTCTTACTGCACGTTGAGAGAACCAATAACCTCTGAGGTTTTTCTCATATTGCTCTCCTTTTAATAATTTATTGTATCCTCATACTGTTAATGATTCTGATCTTGACTGTAGACCTGTACATCCCCACAAGCCACTATTTGCAAAGGCACTGTATAGACAGCACATATCACCTCTACTATGTCTATACTGGAGTCAATACAGACCTAGAACTCTTAATCTCTCTGTTCATAAGCCTTGTCTTTTAAAAAAGTTACTATCTTGGTAGTTCTCCTCTATACCCCCCTTTTAAAAATTTATTGTATCCTCATACTGTTAATGATTCTGATCTTGACTGTAGACCTGTACATCCCCACAAGTCACTATTTGCAAAGGCACTGTATACACAGCACATATCACCTTTAATATGTCTATACTGGAGTCAATACAGACCTAGAACTCTCAATCTCTCTGTTCATAAGCCTTGTCTTTTAAAAAAGTTACTATCTTGGTAGTTCTCCTCTATACCCCCCTCGATCTTCTTGCTATAGAACTTGTTTGATGGAGCCCACACTCAGCAACAATATTCCAAGTGGGGACAAACAAGGGTTATACACATGGGCAGTATAACCCCACTGTCTCCACTCCTGATGTTTTTCCTGATGGACACTAATATCCCATGTCCTGTCCTAACAATATTTGAGCAGTGTTTATTGAAAGTCAGATTATTAGTGATAAGGACACCCAAGTTTCTTTCTTCTTCTGTTACTGATATTTCCACTCCTTCGATGTAGTATTTAAGTTCTTTTTTACCAAAGTGCATTATTTCACATTTGTTTAGATTAAATCTTAACTTCTTAACCCTTGCAGATAGTTATTTTGTTTATATGTTCCTGAAGGAGGACTGCCTACTTTATGTTTGTTACAATGGATCCAATTTTCATATCATATGCACATTTGACCAACCACAAATTGTTATTACAGGTGATAGACATTACCAATATGTTGAACAATACAGGTCCCAAAACTTACCCCTGGGGCACTCCATTAGTCACCAGTTTCCTTCTTTGTTCACATTCCTTATCATACCAATCCTTATTTCTCTTCTGACCTTGTGTTTGCTTAATCTTGTCCTCTTTACCAGGAGGCTCAATTATGATTTTACAAATGTGTTCCAAGTACTGAATACACTCTTTATTTCCTATTTTAACTGTGTTAATTATTAATTCTGCATTCACCAAGATAATGCTATTACCATTTATTAATACATTAATTTTGTCATTACAGAATGGGTCTCACCTTACCTTTTTTTTGTTTAAAATCAGCATATGCTCATTTGCATCATTTAACTTTTCCCTAGGTCACATATACTGTTTGTCATATTCAAAGGCCAAAGTCTCTGAGATGGGAAAATAATCACTATCCCATTCTTCATTTACCACAAATTCTTTTACCATGTTAAACAACCATACATCTACAGTATCAGAGCAATATTAATGACTGAACCTCCATTTCTTGTGGGGTATGTGTAATTACCCTACAAATCCCCCTTTGTTCTTCCATTTAAAATGCTCACCCCATTGGCTGCCACAAATTTCAATAGTTATTTATCCTTTAGGTTTAATTTTCTATCCACTGAGTCCCTAATCGGGATAGATAATATGTCATCTTTCTCCCATTTACTAGAACAAACTTCTATACAATTGGTTTTGTTCTTGCATTGATATCACTCATAATACATATCGGAAAAGAGCCAAATCTATCCATTAACATTTCCATTGTTAGAGAAAGCATTTTAAATATTTGATTTTCTAATACACTAGTTAATTTAGGAACAGCATACACATTTATACATATCATAATGGGTTGTCCTTGTCCCCCAGTATACTTCTTAATAAGAATGGGCTTTCCAGTTCTAACCTATATGCAACTGCAAAAGCTTCCATTGCAATAAGGGTTACCATACCCCCACTGGCACAACCATACTTCATCATTCTTCTAGCTGGAATATAGTGTACATGATAACCCTCCACCACACTTAGTTCCACTTTCTCCAGTCATGCTTCATGTAACATGATAACTTCATATTCCCTAATATACAATTAACCATTTTTCATCTTCTATTTTCCTCCCAGACCAGCAATATTCCAGCTTAGAAGTTTAATGTTCCCTTTTTCCTTTTTATTCGGGAATGCTGAAATATTCCTGTCTAATCTTGATGTCTTAGCTAGGTCAATAAGGGGAATACTGTTGTCTTGACTTTCCTCTACCTCTATATTTGTGGTAGAGTTCATTTCTATTTCCCACATTTCATACCATGCAATATCAATTGATGATGTAGCTAGGGCTGAAATAGAGCTTGTTTCTAGCACCACACTTGTGTTTATTTTAGTGCCTCTATGTTTACGTCATACTAACATATTAAAATGCAAACAGAATAGGCCTAACAGTCTTTCATGTCTGCTCATTTGGTCAGCCCCCACCCTGGGAGCTGACCTTGATGCCCCCTCACCCTCGCTGGCTTCTCCCTTCCCAGTCCCGGATATTCTCGCTGCACTGGACTTTGCTTCCAGAACCCTTCCCCTGTACCTGTCCCACCCTCTCTTGAACTCCTCCACCGTGTCTGCCTCCACCACCCCCTAGACAGTGCATTTCATGGCTCCACCACCCTCTCAGTGAAGTAGCACCTCCTCCTTTCCCCTCTGAATCTCCCCCTCCAGCTTCCACCCATACCATCTAGTTACCCCCCTCCTTCCTTCAGAGCACCCTGACTGCTCCTCCCCTATTTACCTCCTTCATGTACCTGAAGACCTCTATCATGTCCCCCGGTCCCTTCTCTCTTTCAATGTGTACATATTTAGCTCTTCGAGCCTCTCCCCATAGGTCCTGTCCCCCAAGCCCCAGATCATTTTTGGTTGCTCCTCCTGGACCCTCTCCAGGAGTTCAATGTCCTTCTTTAAGTGTGGCCTCCAAAACTGCACACAGTACTCTAGGTGCAGGCCGCGGCCTCACCAAGCAGTTATACAGAGGGAGTATCACTCCCTCCTTCTGGAGGTGATCCCCCTAGCGATGCAACCCAGCATCCTGTTGGCCTTGGCTGCTGCCTCCTGCAAGTCTCTGAGTTGTTCATCTTGACATCCACCACCACCCCAGGTCCCTCTCAGCCATTGAGACTTGTAGCATTTCACCCCCAAGGTGTGCACTTGGCCCAGGTTTCTGGCTCCCAGGTGCAGTACTTTGCATTTCCCTGTATTGAACCTCAGCTTTCACTTTCTAGACCACCTTTCTAGAGCCTCCAGGTCCCCCTGTAGGGCTGCCCTTCCCTCCTCCCTATCCACCACTGCCCCCAGTTTTGACTCATCTGCAAAGAAACTCATCTCACTCCTGATACCATTCCTTATGTCAGAGACATAGGTGTTGAACAGTAGGGGCCCAAGGACCAATCCCTGAGGGACCCCACTAATGACCCTTCTTGGGTATGAGACTAACCCACCAATCATGACCCTCTGGGTCTGGTCCTGGAGCCAATTTCCAATCCATCTGATCATCTGGTTCCCCACCTCTATCTCTCCTAGCTTATCCAATAGGGTCCCATGAGGAACAGAGTCAAATGCCTTGCTAAAGTCAAGAAAGAGGACGTCCACCAGTCTATGCAGGTCCAAGCCACTTATCACCCAGTCATAGAACTCCACAAGGTTTGTCTGACATGATTTCCCCAGGATGAATCCATGCTGTTTATCATCCAGGCACCCTGACTTTTCCAGATCCCCCCAGCTTCTCCTTGACAGTGCCCTCCATCACCTGGCCCACCACCGATGTCAGGCTGATGGGCCTGTAGTTTTCTGCCACCTCTCTTGATCCCCTCTTGTGGATAGGCACTATATGAGCCACCTTCCAGTCCTGGGGCACCCACCCTGTCCTCAGAGAGATGCTGAAAAGCTCTGCCAGGGGTTTCACCAGGACATCCACCAGTTCCTTCAGCACTCTGGGATGTAATTTATCTGGCCCCAGTGCTTTCTCCATCTTAAGGGACCTGAGATATTCCCTCACTCTCTCTGCCATGATTTCTACCTCCACTACCTCATCCTCCTGCTTTGCCTTCCCCCCTCCTGCCAGTGATGGCCCCTCTTCTCCCCAGACCCGCCGATCGGTAAGGGTCCCCCCTCCTCAGTTTCACCATCTCTTTCCATGTATGATGCAGCCCCCCCCCCATATTCCTTGGTGAAAATTGAGGTGAAGTACTCATTTAGTACCTCAGCCTGCTCCCCCGGGTCTTGTGCCCATCCCTTCCCTGTTTTAATCCTGCTAATCTGCCCCTTCACCCTTTGTTTTTCCCCAATGTATCTAAAGAACCCCTTGTTTCCTCTCCTAATTTCCCTGGCCAGGTTCTGCTCCTTCCTTGCCTTTGCCACTCTCACCACCCTAGTGGCCCTTCTGGCCATCAGCTTGTACTCCCCTCAATCCCTTTCACTCCTTGAGGACTTGAAATGCCTATAGGCCACCCTCTTTCCCCTTACCACCTCCTGAACCTCTCTGGTCCACCAGCAGGGTTTCCGGACCCTACCACATTTTTGTCTTATTCTTGCACAGGTGCTGGTAGCATCCTGCACCCCCCCCCGATGATTTCCCACCTACTGTCAGCATCCATGTCTGGCCCAATCCCATCCAAATGCTCCTGAAGGATCCTTCCCATTTCCTTTAAATCCGCCCCCCTGAAGTCAGTTACCTCCATCTTTGTGCAGCCTTCTACCCCTCCTAGATCCAGGCAGAAGCAGACCGTGGCATGGTCGCTCCCCACCAATGGGTTCCTTACCTCCAGGCCCCCAATCTGGTCACTATCTGCCAGGACCACATCCAGTATCTGCACCTCCCTGGTCGGTTCCCCCACCTGCTGAGTTAGGAACAGGTCCTGAAAGACATCCAACAACCTCTGTTCCCTGGCCACTGAGGATGTCATAGTCTCCCAGTCCATTCCTGGCATGTTTAAGCCCCCCAACACCACCACCCTTCCCCTGCCCAATCTGCAGCATCTCCCAACATCTGCCACCAGACTCTCCTCCAGCTCCTCTGCCAGCACAGGGGGTCTATACACCACTCCTATTTTTACTCTCTTGCCCCCCTTGTTATCAAGGTGACCCAAATTGCCTCCACAGTTCCCTCCACCTCCTCCACTCCTCCTATGCCAATACAAAAATTTCTGCTTCCTCCTCTGAGTCATCACCAAAAGAATATATTATAACATTTGGTTGCAAATATTCAGTTATAATGTATGGTGGAACATAGTTCAGCATGGATTTCCATGCTGTATAAAAAGTCATTCTGCTGCACTAGTGACATCCCTACTGCAGCAGAACGACTTTTCATTCTGCTGCAGTACAGACATCAGCTGACAATGCTGTGATGGTGTTTGTCACTCGTGCTGCCACTGCTAGTGCGCAACTGAAGTGAACAGTTGTTAGCGATTTTTGAATCTTTTACCTGGCACATATCAAACATTGAGTGTAGGTGGTCATGCTCACTAATTTTCAGGTAGGGGTGCAGCTACAGTGTCCAGCAATCAGTCGTATCAGAGGAGACGAGAGGGTGGAGATCATAGGTCAGAGGGCAGAGTGGGACTGGAATTGATTTTGCACCCGTAAGCCAAGGTAGCAAGTCAGTGCCAGTGATGTTTCTGTTCTGCTTTTTGTCTGTACAGGGTGAGTCAGAAATGCTGTTGGGTTCGACCATACACTATATAGAACAGTGCATGACATTCCATACACAACATAGGTATGTTTAACCCTTGTTGTTAATATGACGACTGAAGGACCTCTCCAGCTTCGCTCCTAATGTCAACAGTTGTCATATTAACAACTCAGGTAAAGAACAGTCTTGTTGTGTATGGGACACCATACACTATCCTATATATTCTTTGTTGTTTCTGAATTGTAATCTGATCTTCAGCTCATTCTTTTTCCCGTTTTGTGATGGCATTTCACTTTCTTTACTCTTAGTTTTTGCAATCAATTGTACTATTACATCCAAATTAATGCCCATTTTCCTAATCCACCCTTGTTTTAGTATAATTGCTCTAATATTGGGGTATTTCAATGTAATACATACCCATCCCTTTCCATCACCATTTTGGTATCTGTACACAGTAACCAAGTCTGACCAGCCTACCACATTTCCTAAAATTCCTTTACATGAGTTGTATACCATCAGCGTCAATGTAAACGGAAAAACATAGAAACATAGACTTTGACGGCAGATAAGAACCGCTTGGCCCATCTAGTCTGCCCATTTCCCTACCAGCAGGATAGGCCACAGATCCTAGTTAACCAACAGCCTATTTCTTCCTACCCCCCCACAAGAATTGTCTTATGTCTGTCCCACGCATTCTTGAATTCTCCCACAGTTTTAGACCCCACAACCTCCTCAGGAAGGTTGTTCCATGCATCCACTACCCTCTCTGTGAAATAATACTTCCTCACATTGCCCCTGAACTGCCCCCCTTCTATCTTTAAATTGTGTCCCCTTGTTCTTGCACATCTCTTTTTCTGAAAGATGCTACCCTCTTGGACTTTGTTGATTCCACTGAGGTACTTAAAGATTCTATCATGTCCCCTCTCTCCCTTCTTTCCTCAAGGGTACACATATTAAGCTCCTTTAGTCTCTCCTCATACAGCTTCTCTTGCAGACCCTGCACCATTTTAGTTGCCCTCCTCTTGACTGCCTCTATCCTGTCTATGTCCTTGTGGAGATGGGGTCTCCAGAACTGACGCAGTACTCCTGATGGGGTCTCACCAACTGTCTGTACAGAGGGATAACAATTTCTGTTTTCTGCTGCTGATGCCTCTCCTTACATCCCAGTATACCCCCAGCCCTCCCTACTGCCTTCTCACATTGCTTGCTAACCTTAAGGTCATCTGATATGATTACCCCCAGGTCCCTTTCCTTTTTTGTTGTTGTTACTACCTCCCACCCATTGTGTATTCTTCCCCTGTGTTCTTGTTTCCCAGGTGCATTATTTTGCACTTCTTTGCATTGAATCCTAGCTGCCATACTTCTGACCATTCCTCCAACCTTGCCAAGTCCCTTTTCATCCTTTCCATGCCTCCTTGTGTATCAACCCTGTTGCAGATCTTTGTGTCATCTGCAAAAAGGCATACTTTTCCTTCCAGTCCCTCTGCAATGTCACTGATGAAGACATTAAAAAGGACTGGACCCAATACTGAACCCTGCGGTACCCCACTAGTAACCCCTTTTTCTTCAGAGTGGACTCCATTTACAATTACCTTCTGTGTCCTGTTGTGCAGCCAATGTTTTACCCAGACTACTATCCTGGGACGCACTCCCAGGCTGGTTAATTTGACTATTAATCTTTTGTGTGGGACTGTGTTAAATGCCTTGCTAAAGTCTAGGTAGGCCATGTCCACAGCCCCTCCCTGGTCTACTACTTTGGTCACCCAGTCAAAGCAATCTATTAGATTCATCTGACATGACCTTCCTGCTGTGAACCCATGCTGCCTTGGGTCCTGTGCCCCACTGACCTCTAGGTACTCAACTATTCTTTCCTTCAGAAGTGACTCCATCACTTTCCCTACCACAGAGGTCAGACTGACAGGTCTGTAGCTTCCTGCCTCTGTCTTGGTCCCACTTTTATGAAGGGGAATCACATCCACCTTCCTCCAGTCCTCGGGTACCACACCATCCTCCCATGATTTATTAAAAATAGTAGCCAGTGGTTTCACTAGTTCCTCCCTTAATTCTTTTAGAATTCTGGGGTGAATTCTATCAGGATCCATTGCTTTTTCCACCTTCAGTTTTAGGAGTTCTTGCAGAACCCTTTCTTCATGTAAGGACTGGATCACCCCCTATCAAGAGTGCTTCTGTTAATTGGATTAGGCACTTCCCTCCTCTTTTGTGAATACTGAGCAGAAATATTCGTTCAGTATCCCTGCTTTTCACTGTTCCTCTGCCCACCCACCATTCATTCTATTCAGCCTCACTATCCTCCTTTGTCTTTCTACGCCGCTGATGTACCTATAAAAGGTTTTAGCTCCTTCTCAACTGAGTTGGCTATCTTTTCTCAGTTTGGGCCTTTGCTATTCTGACTTCCTCCCTGCTTCCTTCTGCCTTAACTGGTACAGCTCTGTCCTGCTCCTTCTGTGTTTCCTTATACTTCCGGAAAGCTATCTTTTCTTCCTGACTTTCACAGCCACCTCTTTGAGAACCATAGTGGCTTTTTCTTTTGTTTTGATTTGTTTATTTGCTTCACACAAAGGTTTGTTGCCTCTGTGATGGCAGTTTTGATGATTCCCCATTGTTGCTCCACACCTCCTTCTAGCCTGTTTCCTAGTGCCTTTCTGAGGCACTCTCCCATCTTGCCAAAGTCAGCCCTCCTAAAGTCCAGTACCCTCACTTTTGTATGGCTTGACTTTGTAGCTGAGTTTAATGTGAACCACACTGTTTGATGGTCACTTGTCCCCAGATGGCAACCCACTTCTAGATCTGAGATCCTCTCACTGCCCCCATTGGAGAGTATGAGGTCTTAAGATTGCTCCCTCATGAGTGGGTTCCAAAACTAGCTGTCTGAGTCCTGCCACCTGTAGGGCATCAGGAATGGCCCTGCTCTTGGATGTGGCTGCAGCAAATGTGCACCAGTTAACATCTGGCATATTCAGGTCTCCCATCAACAGTATCTCCCCTTTCTGTGCCATTCTAAGAATGCCTTCTATCATATCCTTGTCCATTCCCTCTCCCTGACATGGGGTCTGTACCAACCCTGTGTGGATTGTGGTGCTCTTTCCAGTCTCCAAGGTGACCCACAGTGCCTCCTCTCCTCCCTATTTACTCTTTTGTTCAGTTGATTTTATCCTTCCTTTACATAGAGAGCTACTCCTCCCTCTTCTCCCCTGCCTGTCTCTCCTGTAGGTTATGTACCCTATGTTAACATCCCAGTCATGGTTCTCGTGTACCATGTTTCTGTGACTGCTACAATATCCAGGTCTCCTCTTCCATCAAGGCCACCAGCTCAGGGAGCTTGTTGCCCAGACCACGGACATTGGTACTCATTACCCTCCATTTCCTGATGGCCTTACTCCCTTTTGCCCCATCCCTGTCCTTCTTGCCTTTGTCACTTTTTCCATTTACCCCTGCCCTTCTCCCTATTGACACCTCTATGTTGGTGTTTGCCACACTTACTACCATGATTTTTTGGGAGGGCTAGGATTTTCCTGCTCCTTTCCAGTGCCTCTCCCCTTGGCTAGTTTAAATGCTTGCTAATGAAGCATTTAAACCTATCACATAGGATACTGGTTCCCCTCCTGGACAGATGCAGCCCATCATGCCAGTATAGGCTTACATCACTCCAGGTGGACCCCCAGTCCCCAATGAAGCCAAATCCCTGAGCTCCACACCAGTTTTTCAACCACTGGTTGAATCCCATGGTGTGGAACACCCTAGCCTCTCCTATGCCATAGATGGGCAGCACCTCTGAGAAGGTTACCGTGCATGCTACTTGACTAAGGCCCTCCCAATTCCACAAACTCTTCCTGCACTTCTCTAATCCTTTCTAGCCAGGTCATTTGTCCCTAGGTGGACAATGACATCCAGCTCCCTCCCTGTGCAGCTGCTCTGGCAATCCTGAGGATTCGCCTCTGTCCCTCCAAGCCATGCGCCAGGCAGGCACCTTACCTCCCTCTCCCTTCCTCCCCAGTTCTACCTTCCCAACAATGGAGTCCCCCACCAGGAGTTGTTTTCTTTCCTGCAAGGTCCCTGCCACCCTCCTGTGGGTCTCCTTTGTGGAGGTTCCCAGCATCCTCCTTGGTCTCCACTGCGGGTGCCTCCATAGAAGAACCACACTTTGCCAGAATGGCATAGGAATTGTGGAGAGGTACAACTGGAGGGATGTGCTGCTGTTCCACCACCCTCACCCTCCCTGAGCCCACTGTGGTCCAATCGCTCCTCTTTCTTGGCAACCTCTGAGGCAACGGCCTTCATTTTTTACCTTAGGAAGACCTTTAAAATAAACAGTTGGCAATATTTCCCTCATTTTTTTGTTATGCTCCCACCCCACACCCTGGCCAATCTTTCTTTCAGGCTCCTCAGGGACTTTCTCACCCCAGCTGCTCCAAACCCCACTGTCCCACATCACAGTCACCCAAGGTTACCCCGATGTATCCCTTCATCAGGTGGGTCCCCTACTTTCATTGGGAATGAGCCTTACTTGCCATGCCAGTGATCCTGGGTGCTGCTGAGGTGGCTGATGGAAGTCTGGGAGCTCGGCAGCGAGGATCCGGGAGGCTGTCAACCAATTGGCCAGGGTGCCATTTTCCATTTTCCTCCTATAAGAGCATGACTTGCAAGATGCAAGGTGATGCCAGCATCTGTCATGCTACTTAGACAGTAGAAATCGGTGCACTACTGTACCCCCAGCCTCTGCCAGAGGTCAGTTGGCACTAGTCATCAGCTCCCCCCTGAGAGAAGGTGACCTGTCAGCAGACACTCAAGCCATCTCTCTCCCCAACTGGCCCTCTGGCGCCTGAGTCCATTCCCAAACCCCGGTCACCAGCATCACAGCAGTGAATCTTTCCGCTGCAGCGGCAAGCTATTTTCCCTCATTTAATAAACATCTCTTTATTTTCTTTCTTGCTGTCCTTTTGATCCAATATTGTCCTATTTTCAGCTGCATACTTCTCTGGCATCTCTTGCCTCCTAGCATCAACCCCTTGATATTTCTTCTTATCACCTTTTACAGTTTCTTTCTCCATTTTCCTTATTTTGTATTCTAGTTCTTGTTTCTATTCCCTTTGTATTTTTATGGGTCTTTTCTACATTGTCCCACTCCTGTTTGCAATGTGGGCACTTATTAACAATCCTTGGTTTATTTACAGCAGCTCTAATTTGATTTTCTTCTGCCTGCAATTCTGTTTTCTTTTTTATTCTTTCTAATTCTCTCATCTCCTGTTCTCCAATCCTATTTGTAATTTTTGAGATCTCTCCCCTTTTTTTCCATTTTCTTCTTGGGTCTCTTTTGTTAACTCTTTCCTATCTTGTTTAACTATTGATCACGCTTCATCTGTCTTATCAAATTGCTAAATAGCTCATTTGTTTTGCCAATCTCTCATTTAATCTCTGCTAAACCCATTACAATTAAATTATGATTAACAAATAATTAAACTGCTGTAGGTAATTGTGCCTTTTCATTGATATTTTTTGTCCCAGATCCTAAACCAGATTTCCTTTTGTTATTTTTACTTCCCGTTGTCTCCTCAGAGGACTGCCACAAATGAGGTAGATCTGGTGGTGCCACAGATGGAGGGTCCATACTAAAAAGCAGAATGTATGGGGAGATAAAGTTTTCAAAATCATATAAGAAGGATTTACATACCTTACTATTTTTTTATTTGTTCATGATTTGAGTTGTCTGGAATTGTTTCCTGTACTATTTTAACACTACTGTCATTAGGGGGTTTACCCATTTTTGATGCTAGCCCTACCCATGGGGTCTCAGATTGCTCCTCTATATTTTGTCTTCTGTTTTCCCCTATATTTGTTTGTTCCTGTGGGGACTCAGAGAGACATTTTCTATGTATTTTTCCCACTCTTTGACTCTTACTGTTGTCCCTTTTTTCTTTTTGATTCTTCTAGCATCCCAATTTGTGCCAGTACAGGGTTCTGCTCTACTGTTCCACCCCCTGTCTTACAGTAAGGTACAGATTGGTTAGATTTGCTATTCCCAGACTGTAATTATTCTTTAAATCAGGTCCTGACAAAATAAAGTAATTGGTAATTGGTTTATTTTTTTCTAATAGTGTTTTTTTTTTAGGTTTACTCACTTTTTTAATTGGATTTGCTTGTACTCTAGTAGTCACTTTTCTTGATGCCGTGCTGTCAGAATAAATAAATACACACAGTTTATATTAACTTATACAACTCAAAGTATAAAACAATTTAAAATGAGAATATATTTTTAATACATAATGGTTCCTCTCCTAATTCCTTATTTTATAAAAAAAAGTGTGCTTTCTTGTCCCAGAATGAATTCCTCCCAAAAATACAGACCAATATTAAAAATGTATCCTAATAAGTTAAATCCTTAAGAATATTAATTAAAGCTGATTCTACTTTGTAGTTCAAACAAATTTTGTAATTTAGTACCCTGCCTCTCATTCAGTAGAAAAGAAAGAGCACAAAGTCTTTTTTAGATACCTACATGTCCATTGCACCAGGCAAAGCTTGTTCTCCAAAAGTGCTTTGTTCAGTGTTGCCTTCCTAGTTCTTCCCAGCTGTAGTCTTTCTGTCCACCTTTCATGTGCTCTTCTAGTCCCTCCTTTTGGCACAAGCTTGGGTCTATATTTTGCTTTGCTATTCACTTTCCAAAGGATACAGTCTCTACCAGATCATTTAAGGCAGATTTCCTTATTGTTTCAAAATCTGTTCTTTATATTCTCTGTGTTCTTGTGGTTCACACTGCTCTGCTCCCTTTTTTATCTTTTGTCTCAGCAATATGGGCCACTAGAAAGGGAAATGGAAACAATACAAAAATGTAACTTATATCAAGGAAGATGGGACATATCTTACAAGTATATTTAAATTTCCTTTTTAACAGAAATATTCTCATCTATATACCCCCACACTTCTACCTCTGACTCAGTCTGCACTGAAAAGGAACTAAAATACAGTTAAAATTCAGTTGAGTGATGAGGCTAAAGCAAAATGTTAAGAACCAGGTCCTAATGATAGATGCCCCTGAAGAACACTAACTGCAGAAGGACTGTTGGTCAAACCGAGTGTGCTGTTATAACCAAATTAGGACTGCCAAAAAGTTTATGTAACTACAGAAGTAGTTTTCCTTTAAACCCTTTAAAAGGTTAAGTAATTTAAAACGTACCCTTCCTTGGCTGTTTCTGTATGCAATCCAAAAAGTATGGGCTAGCATTACACCTTCTTCAGAGACCCTTTGGTCTGTCCACACTCTCCAAAGTATAGTTGCAAAATGATGAATCTGAACTTGAAAGGCCATGCATGCACCTATAAGTCTAAGGTTATGTGATTCCTAGGGCCTGAGTTTTTAAACTAAAAATAAATCTATATATCAGTGATAATATGCATAAATAAATGTATCTGCTTATACAGATAAAATAAAATTAAGATAGCAAGATTTATTTTAGGAATTCCTTTGAGTCATAATCCACACACCTTCCACTATTTTAACTCTATCTTTTCACTAGCTTGGGTTTAGCCTAATTTTCCAAATTTTAAAATAAAACAAAAGGATAGCCTGGTCATGCAGATTCTTTTTAGAATTCTGTTGAAATCCTCAAACACAGCGTTACACCACAGGCACCTTCTCAGTTTCAGAACTGAAAGAGTTTAACTTATTCCTCCAAAAAACTCATTTTACCACAGTGGCCCTGCTGCGTATCCTCTGCAGAGCTTAGTGAGATCAGGTGAACAGGAATGGACTCTTTCCCCATCCAGACTGCAAGTTCACTTTCACTTGTCTCAGAACAACAAAACCAATGCAGGCCAATACAAGCAGCAAAAAGTTATACTGGAAAGAGTCTGGAACTATTCCTTACAACCAGGCAATTGTGGCATACCTGTTTTAGGATTAAAAGTCACGTGTCATCAGATTCCTGCTAGTACTATGCTCCACAGTACAGTGTGCTGCTGCTCACACTTAAATAAAGATAAAATCATTGTGGGTGTTCCTCCCACCCAGGTTAGTGTTTGACCATTCCTTGCAATAATGTCTCAATCAGTCACATTCTTCACCTGGAAGGTGATTCTCTTCACATAGGCATGTGGTCTTACAGGCAGCACACTCAGTTTGACCAACAGTCCTTCTGGCAATTTGTGTTCTTCAGGGGTATCTATCATTAAGATCGGGTTCTTAACATCTTGCTTCAGCCTCATCACTTCACTGATGCTACACTCTGCATTGGGGTAGGAAAAGTTTTTCAGCCTCTCAGCACAAGACTGTGCCACCAGAATTTTATTTGTCCTCTGGTCTCTGCTACATCTGCATTTGTTAGGCCTTCTTCATCAGTCCATGCACTTGCAGCACTCTTTCATTCTGCTGCACCTTTCACTCCTGACAATGTTGGGCTAGGCATCCAAACATGTGTGCATTTGTTTCAATGAGGATGGGCATGTTATCAGTCATTCTGGACTGTGGGCTGACTAATGCCAATGTTTCAACTGTCAACAAATTCAGCTACTTTTGATGGGAAAGCAATGCAGAGTTTCAGGTAATCAAGGTAGGAATAGAACTGTCACTCTGTCCCCACACATTTAGACCTTCCAATGGTTGCAGTTCACTGTTCTTGGACAGGTGTTTGTCATACCAATCTTTAACAAGCATTTGTCAATGCCGAATGTTCACTTGCAGGTATTTGCATTGGTGTTTAGCATTTATGCAGGCCTCCCCAGTTGTATCCATGTCCCTTTAGCATCCATATCCTAACAGAGTACATCTCTGCAACTCCTCTTGAATCTGAGCAACATTTCAACCTCATACTTCTTAAGTGTCTGTCTTAGGAACCCTAATGCCCTGGGTGTGCTCAAAGGTACAAGCCTGTGTGGAAACTGCATAGCCTGCACTTGTAACACAGTCATTCACTGGAATTATTTCACCAAATTATCAACATAGGCATTTTGAACACTGTCGCTAAGATTTTCTAACTGTGTACTGAACACTGATATCCCACAACAACCACGCTATTCTGTGCTAGAAGCGTGAAAACACATTTCAGCAAGAATATGAAAAATGACAGCTGTACTGTTCATAATGTGGAGAAATGCTGTTCAGGATATGTGAGAAAATGCAAATGTTGAAAATATGGAGTGAAAATATGACAAATTACAAAGTTAAGAATATGCGTGGAAACTGCGCAATGCACGCTTGTGAAACAGTCATTTTTTTTTAATTTTTGCACTGAATTTTCAACATAGGCATCTTAGGATGTTTGCTCATGAACAGTGTCACTGTGATTTTCTTACTCTGTAACGAACATGATTTCCCACACTGGCCACGCTATTGTACACCGGAAGTGCAAAAACACATTTCGGCCAGGATGTGAAAAATGAGAGCCATACTGGTCATAAGGAGATGTGGGAAAATGGCAATGTTGAAAATCTGGAGTGGAAATATTACAAATTCAGGAACTTACCAGTGTGCATAGAGACTGCATAAAGCATGCTCGTAACATAGCCATTTTATGGACTTTTGCCACCAAGTTTTGAACATAGGCATTTTAGGACCTCTGCTCAAGAACATTGTCTTACCCTGTAGCTAACACTGATTTCCAATGGTGACTGTGCTATTTTGCGCCGGAAGCATGAAAACACATTTTGGCCAGGATGTGAAAAATGACAGCTGCACTGTTCATTAGGTGGTGTGGAAATATGCCTACGTTGAAAATCTGGAGTGAAAATATTACAAATTTAAGAACTTACGAGTGTGCATGTAAACTGCGCAACACACGCTCATAAAACAGTCATTTTTTGGAATTGTTTCACCAAATTTGCAACATATGCTTTTTGGGAGCTCACCTCATGAACACCAACATTGTCATTTTGTTAATGGGTCCTGAAAGGTGATTCCATGCAATGACTGTGAAATCACCTTTTGGGACTGAATAACACCACGACAGTGACTGAATTCATGAGAAGGGGTGTCAAGAACCTCACATTGAAAATGTGGTGCCAAAAGTCAAAAAAATGGCTGAGATATCCACCTAAGTTAGAAAAACCCTATTCATGCCATTATACAGCTTACCAGCATTTCCTCAGTTCATGGTCGGCTTTGAAGAGTGCAGACGTGTTCCTGATCAACTGAAGATAATCGCGCCAGGCTCCGGAGGTAAGTATGGGGTGAGGGTGGGTGCGGGTTAGCTGGGGGGCCAAGGACTCACCGAGGGACCATTTCTTGTTTTATAGGAATTTAAAGAAAAACAAAAAGGGTGCTTTACACAGCGGGTGGGCTCCCAGCTTGCCCACCTAGGTGAGGGGGTGTATGGTGAGGTGGGAGCACAGAGCATGTATGCGGGTTGGTGGGGTGGTGATAAACTCACCAGTGGACCATTTTCTTGTTTCATAGGAATTGGGGGGGAAGGACACTGTTGGTACGCTGGGGTGGGCTCCCAGCGTGCCACCTACTGGCAGGGATTGGGCACTCCACCGGCCATACAGTGTGTATGTGTGGGGGGGAGCATGAGCATGCTGGGGTGGGCTCCCAGCATGCCAGCTGGGTGTTTTTTTGAGGGGCTGCAGCCAACAAGGGATT
This sequence comes from Neoceratodus forsteri, assembly GCA_016271365.2. NCBI lineage: Eukaryota > Metazoa > Chordata > Ceratodontiformes > Ceratodontidae > Neoceratodus > Neoceratodus forsteri. The sequence continues at coordinate 1,554,802,218 of CM057449.1, read as the reverse complement.
GGGCACCCCATTGGTCACACAGTGTGCTGGGGGCACATGAGCAGAGGGGGATTGGGTACCCCCCTCAGTACACAAGGTGGGGGCCAGGGAGAACAGTAAGGAGGGAGGGGGAGGACATCAGCAGAGGAAGAAAGCAAGAGAGATTTAATGCTGTGCTGTGCATGACAGCAGTTTGGCTGACGTAAGTATGCTAATTGCATACACGCTACCACCGCTGATTGCAGTGGACCTTTTCTTAGAAGTGAAGACCAACACAGCAGAACTCCTGTCATACACAGCTTGGCATGTTTTGGTCCCCAGATTATGACATTCACTACCTTACGTATGGAGCTCACAATTTACAGTATGTATCTTTGTCTGCATGCCTATGTTCATTACTGTTAATTTTTGTTAGCTGGAGAAACATATTGACTTTGATGAGCATCTTGTCCACTCAGGAGAGATGCTTTTGTGATTACCTCCTTGTACTCTTTGAGAAATTGTTTCAGTTCTTGAATCTCTCGAGGGGGTATAATTTCGGCAACTTGCATAACAGCAGTCAAGACATGGTAGGTCCCTATCATTCCTCTTCTTCTTCCCATTCTTCAACTTTTCTGACCTCTCTTTTCAGCACTCTGTGAGATGGGAGTTGTCCTTTCTCTCAGCTGAGCTTTTCTTAGTAACCTGAGCAGTAGGTGTCAGTGTGGCACAGTTGGTAGCACATCCGCCTCTGGACCAGAAGGTCGTGGGTTCTCGTCCCACACCGGGATGGACTTGCACCTAAAAATCACTGTCATCTGAGTGCAGTATTGGGGGGTGCTGTACTGCTGGGGTGTGCTGTCCTTCGGATGAGACGTTAAACCGAGGTCCATTCTGCCCATCCTGGTGTTGTCCAGGTGGAAGTAAAAGAACCCGGGGTACTCTTCGTAAAGAGCAGGGAACATTCCCGGTGTCCTGGCCAACATTCCCCTTCCTATAAACTGGTTCATGCAATTATCCAGGCTGTGTGTGGGTGATGATGTGCGATATGGCCGTTTCTACACATTCAGTCACTTCACTACCAGTCTAGCATTGCTTGTAAAGTGCTTTGGGATACTGTGTATGAAAAGCGCTATATAAATGCTGATTCTTCTTCAGTAACAAAGTGGAATAGCAGGCAACCTTAAGTGCATGTTCCAGTCAGATCTGGTTCAGTTCCTGGGATATCACACCTGTCTTCCAAAATACTCTTTGTTATGCTCCCTTAAGGCAATTCAGAAATGCAGCCAATGACCCTCCCTTCCATTGCTTTATTTTGAACTTCCACAAGAGGTTTTCTCTGAATTCTGTGCTTCAAAAGGCATTCTCTAATGTGGTCAAATACTCTAGGGCTGGAGTTTCTGGATCACTGGATCTCAGGGAATGAATAGTTTCAAAGGCAGACCCTCAGAGGCTTTCCACAAAACATTTTCTTTTCTCAGCTTCTGAGCATTGCCAGTCTTAAATTAATGAAGCAGTATTGTCCATCCACATTTCTAAGTCATCTTCTCTTGCAGGGTAGGGTTTAATGCCTGAGAATATTCTCAACCTTCTGCAGGAATGGGATCCAAGCAGCACATAGGTGGGTCCTGCTCCTATGATCTGAGGCAGCATATCCCTTTGGTCACCTAATAATATCTGAATTTCACTGACTGACTTTCCTTCAGCCATCAACCATTTATGGAACCTTTCTTCAAAACTTTCAGTCACTGGTGGACTTCTAGCTTTGGGATATAAACACTGGTGTGAGTCACTACTGTCCTCTTGGCAATGTGTCCATCTGAATCAGTCCATTATGCATCTTAGAGGCATCCATGGTATTTGCGACTCTCCAACAATACCATTGAATTTTGGGTACTGCAATCTAGGGAAGGTTCTCATACAGTTGCCTTGCTGAAACACTTCACACAAGCAAAACTTCTTCAATTTTTCCAATATCAGTCCCAAGTGGGACTCTAAGGAGCAATATGACTTTTAGAGGCCCCAGCTCCTCTCCAGCTCACCAACCAATCAATCTTTCACATGCCATGGCATCTGCTAAAATGTGTGAGGGTAGGGGAACCAAAATGGTGTCATCTGCACCTGAATCCATGTGAGCTCTAACTGGTGAACAAGAAATCCTAGCAGTGCCACCAAAGATGTAGCTGGGTTGCTCTGGATGATGGGGTAACTCCTCTGCCTTGAGGGCTCAAACAAGGTTGAGGGGCTGGGGTTCTTATTTTACTGATTAGGGCTTTGTATCCAGATATTTTAAGTTTATGAGGGGCCTCCACCTGAGAATAAGTTTAAATTGATCTAGTGTCAAAGTGGGTACACCCCTTTGAGATGCTATACTTACCCCACAATCAAAAGTTTGATCAACAAAAAAAATAATTGTTACAGCATATTAAAAAAGGGTTAACCCACCTTCTCCCTAAGTATAGATCACTAGCTAAAAATATTAAAACCAAGATTAAGTCAGCAAAATCCCAGTATGAGATCCATTTGGCCACTAGGGTTAAATATAATTAAAAAAAAAAGCTGTTCTTGCTTATGTTAATAAATCTGGGGTAAGACAAACACTATCAAAGAAAAATGTAATTGTTTCCACCAACTGCAGAGTAATTCTATCCCTCTCCCCTCCCCAACTAGCCGACTCATCTGTGGAGGTTACCCGCCATTCCCAAGACTCGCCAGCTTTACAGTCCCCACATTTTTCCTTCCATCCTCTTCTCTTTATTCTTTTATTATGCATCACCTCCCTGTGCCCCCTGTTACTCCTTACCCAGTACCGGCCTCCTTCTCCCTTACTACCCACTTACACCCCACCCCTCTCTCCTTCTCCTCACCCCTGCCCATAGCCGCTGATAAGGCCATAATTTGTCTATATTCTCTGCCACCTGTCCCTTCTTGTAATTACCCCAACTTATCTCTCCTCGTAGAAACACCTTATCACCTGCCCAGACCGTGCATCATCCTCTTTCCCAAACTTCTGGCAAATCCCTTAATACCTTACATTTTAAACCTTAATACCCATATATTCTCTCTTCTACCAATTATATGAGCTGTCTATTCCATAATCTATGTAAATATGTAAATGGCATTAATTGCTTCTTAGCTCATGTTATTTTTTGTATTGTATTTTTTTACCTATGTACTATTACCCTTGAAGCTATTGTATATTTTGTATATGATGATCCTCAAAGTGTGTGTGCACATTGAATTGTACTATATCCTTATGTAAATTGAACCTTGACCTTACCAGGTCCATCTTGCAAATGAGCTATGCTCAACGATGTTCGCCTGGATAAATAAAGATTTGATTGATTGATTGATTGATTGACTATAGGTCCCTTTCTAACTGATTCTGGCATGATAGCTAGTAATCAAGAAGCTGCTGATATCCAGAATCAATATTTTTGTACAGTTTTCAACAAGATTAGTTTTGATGTGCCAAGTACAGCTGTGACCACATCTCCTGGGCAGTTCATCATTAAACCTAATGAAGTTCTCAACAGGTTAAGAAGGGTAGACATAAAAAAATCTCCAGGCCCGATGAAGTTCATCCCAGGGTGTTAAAAGAGCTCGCTGAATTCATCTACCTCGAACTAATATTCCCCAACATTCTCTTGATATTGGGGAAGTTCCGCACAACTGGAAAATAGTGACTGTGGTACCCATTCATAAGAAAGGTCCCAAAACAAACCCTGAGAACTACAGACCCATCAACCTAACCTCTTTAATGGGAAAGATTGTAGAAAATATTATCAAAGACCTCATTCTTGATTTCCTCCATCAAACTGGTTATCTGACCCTCTCCAACATGGGTTCACTAAATCTAGATCCTGTCAAATGAATCTACTATCCTTCAATGAAAACATTACTAGAGAAATCAACCAGGGTAATTCTGTGGACCTTGTGTTCCTAGACTTTGCTAAACTATTTGATAAATTGCCACATCTTGAGATCATCAACACTCTGAGAGCTTTTAAACTAAAAAACAATATTGTCAACTGGATTGCTAACTGGCTAGAGGGAAGAAAGCAGAGTGTCATTATAAATGGTGAATATTCCAAATGGGCTCCTGTCACTAGCGGGTTTCCCCAAAGGTCTGTCTTGGGCCCCTGTCTCTTCAACATTTATGTTCCCACTCTCACCATTGATAATGCCAGTATATGGATATTAAATTTGCAGATGATTGTTGACTAGGTACTGTGGTGAACAATACAGCAAGCAGCACTGCCTTTCAACTACCTCTTGATAACATACTAACTTGGTCCAACAAAAAAAAAACTAGCCCTGAGCCCCATTAAGTGCAAAATTATGCACCTGGAAACACACAACAAACACTATGGCCCAGATATTCAAACTGTGCCACAAAGTAGCGCAATAGCAGGAGCAGGTGCAAGTGCAGTGCGCCAATGTGCAACATGCAAGATATTCAAACACAGCACAGGCCAAGGTGCGCTTCTGCAACACAACTGAATATCACACCAACAGGACCATGGCACAACCAGGGATGTGCAGTGGTGCAGGGCTGATGCGCAGTAGCACAACCAGGCATGCGCAGTGGAACAGGGTAGCAGCACAGTACCACAACCAGGGAAGTGCAGGGACAGGATGCAGAGGTGCACCACCCATGAAAGACATGGGCAAAGGAGCACGTAGCAGACCAGACAGTGCCCCCCACGCCCCATGAACTGCACAACCTGTGGTGAGCTGGATGAACCACCAGCCCATGAACACCAGCACCGAATCCACAGCCAGGGCATTGTGCCCCAGCACACCCCCTGGCAAGCAGTGACCGTAACATATGGAGGTCTGGCCACTATGTGCCACCCCATCCCACCAATGCAGAGCACACCCTGAACAGTGATCCCCAGACACCATGCCCAGGAGCAGCGCCCAACAGTGCATGGCTCTGTAAGCATGCCACCACCCCCACTGTGACAATGCAACCCTGGGCACCATGGAGCCATGCATGGCAGCCCTACCATGAGCACCCCACAGTGGGCAGCAGCAGCCACCGACGCAACAACTGCAGACACTGTGCCACCCTGCATGGACCCCCGTGGCACAGCCAAGGGGTCCTCCCTGCGTTGGCACCTGAGGTACCCCGCATATGACAGAGCCTGCCCTGGACCCCACCACCAGCAGGACAGCACCCCACACACCCACCCAAGCACACACCCTGTCCCAGCACTGGCCCCAACAGCCAGCACAGATGCCCACAGTGGTGCATGGAGGCATGCGTCACACAGGATGCAACACAGGGCATGGACAAACACCCACCCAAACCCAAGGGCACCCCAACACAGGGACACAATAGCAGGGCAACAAACCAACTGGCATGAGACTGCAGCAGCTGTGTACCCACGGCCAGCCCACCATGGCACAGGTGTACTAGCCACCCTGCACATGCACCGTGAAGCTGTCCGCCACCAGCATGTGGCCGGAGCACAAGTGACAGACATCGGAGCACAGACCCTGCAACAGACACCAGAGACAGAATGGAGGGGAAACAACAACAGCAGAGGCCACAGTGCCACCCGATGCTGACATGCACCATACCAGTGACAGGAGGCAATCCACCATTGCGCTGGGTCCAGGGGGTGGCAGCATGGGCAGCCACCACTGACATGCCAGCAGACTGTGCATAGCACAGTCATGCAAGGGTGTCAGCTGCACAGGCCATGGACATACTGATAGGGGCACCATGGACACAGTGCATTCACCGGGGACCACTGCACACAGGCGTCCAGTGCACAGGGAACAACACACATACCACAGACAGTGACCGAGTCCCCCAACCACACCATAGGTGGGTTCCTGCCAGACACACACATGCCAAGGCCTGCACCACCCCCAACGCCAAGCACACCACTGCAGCCGAGCACCATTAGCCCACTGCAAATCAGAGACCACCACAGCTGTCATAACAAAATGGATATATTAAAGGATTGCAAAAAACAAAACATATTTACAACTATATACAATGGGGGGAAAGAGACACAAACCAGGTGGGGGCGGGCATGGGGTAGGGGAAAACAACTTGGAGAGGGATGAAGGGGTGTGAGGGTTAGTCTGGGGGGAATACAATAAGGGGGCATAGAGGGCCTATCACCAGCCCCTCTCCCCACTTCTGTCCCTTCACCATCTTCTGTGGTGACGTACACCATCCTGCTCCATCCTTTGCAGGATCTTGAGGGTGACCCTGGAGAGCTGCAGCAGCTCCTGTACACCTGTCTCAAGTGCCATCCAGTGTTGTTCACCTAGGACAAGGGAGCAGAGTCATTATGCATGACTAGCCAGACCCCTTCAGCCCACCCATTGTCCATGGCATACAGCCATGGGCCATGCCCCTGTGAGGGCATGCTACCACCCACAGTGACCATGCCCACAAGACCCACCTACCCAGGCATCCACAGCCATGTGGACCACTGCACACACCCACCACCCATGTCCCACACAGCACCACCGTGGCCATACAGTGACATGGCTATGTGGTGTAAAGGCAGTGGCACAGCCATGTACCCAGTGCACGCACAGACCACCAGCAATCCCCACCCACACATGCAGTGCCACAGGACAGTGCTGAGTGCACCGTGTGGCATGCACAGTGGTGGGGCCAAGTGCTGGTGGCCATGCCCCACCACCAACCCTGCAACACAGCATCCACAGACGTAAGGGGAAAAATGGCACTCACCTGCATCCAGGCCATCTGGGCGCTGCTGGCCCATGGTCCCTCCACCATGACCCTGCTGCAGCTGTGGTGCACCAACTCTGTCCTGCTCAGCTCGGGCCTGCCTCGCTCTACGGCACTCCTTCAGGCCTATGATGCAAACATGGAGAGGGGAACATCAGTACAAACCAGTAGCAAAGCCCCCCGGTGTGTGCATTCACACACAGCCCAGCCATGCCACAACCCCACCACCACCACCACCACCGCTCCCACTAGATGGCCCCCACCTCCCTGCAGGGTGGACACATGCACACTGTGATACCCAGATGGACGGACGCTACCAGTGTATGGATGGAGCACCTACCTGGCCATGACATGGCACCTCGCCAGGCACATGCCTGCAGATGTTCTAGTCTGTCTGGGTCCCTCCACCAGAGGTCACCATACCGGTGGTGACACTGCTCACCAGACCTGGCGATAGCGGTGTCGTCCTCCATGCCTTCAGCCACCTCCTCCCACACAGCACTGCGTGGCCTGTTGAGTGGGTCCTGGCCAAACAGGGCCGCAGCATGGGGCTCAACAATGGCCACCAGGTTAGCCAGCTCTATGGCGCTCCACTGCTGTGCTCACCTGCGTGCCATCCTGCAGTGAGTACCGCTAACAAAATGGTGCTCTGTAGCGCACTTTCCCCATGTGTGGAGGCTGCACGGTACTGCGCTGCCATTCCCCATCGTGCTAACAGTGAACTGCGTGATAGGGGTGCACCCATGCAGATGCATGGCGCTCAGGGGGCACAGGTCGACCGCAGGGTCAAGGGTCTGTCCGCACATGGGAATCCCTGCGTGTAGCATGGTAGGGTGCCTGTGTGATGCCCTGCAGTGGCCTACTGTGCTGTGGCTCCATGGCACCTACGGCACACCAGGACATGAGCACCACATGGGCAAACAGCACACTCGTACCAATGGCACAGTGGTGGCCGTGCCCTGCACTGCTTCCTGTGCACAGCACATCATCAACGCCACATGCATCAGCACCCTTTGCATGCACTGTGCTGTGCCTACTGTGCACGTCACAGAGCTGTGCCATAGCCTGAGCACACTCAACAACATCGCGCAAGGTGCAACAGCGCGATATTCAGCCAGCATATGCAAATCATCTCATCAGCAGTTCTATGGTGCAACCACTGCATTAGCATCCACTTAGAGTTGTGCCTTGCCTCATTTGCATGCATTGCGCTATATAAATGTGACATGGGGCTGCAGAGGACATAGTTTGGTATTGCAGTTTATTATGGTGGGTTGCATGCTGTTGGGATGTGTGGACTGTGGTTTGTGAGGGCTGAATGGGACTGCACATTCAAAGGTAACACCTGTCATTCCCACAGGCTCGATCATGACCAAATGAGAGGATAAGAAGGAACAGGGACAGGGGAGAAGAAGGAGGCCAAACTTCACCCGGGCTGAATCAGATGCCCTGTTTGAGGCATATTGCAACAGGGAACCTCTGCTCAGTGGACAGTAGGGAATGCCACAGGCCCATGCTGCGGTGTGGGTTGAGGTGGCAAGTGCCGTGAACCAGCATGGCAGCCACCAGCAGTCCATGCAGGATTGTAAAAAGAAGGTCGGCACGGACAGGAGGAGGATCAAGGATAAGGTGGCTGCCATCAGGGCAGCATGTGCTGCCACCGGTGGGGGACACCCAAATGTGCCACGCCTGGTGCCACAGGAGGAGCAGGTGGCTGGCAGCATGCGGCGTTGTGCCATAGAGGGTGTTTGTGGTGGTGGCTTCCAGACAGGTGGCAGCCCATCACTGCATGGTAGGTCCTGTGCTGTCACTGTGTGGGTGGTGAGGGCAATGCCACAGGGCAGGGTGGAAACACTAAACCTACTGTATTCCCTTACAGCTCCTGAGCATCTACATGGGTCAGTGGTGGTGGGTGTGTCCACTGAGGGTGATGGTCTGGACACAGAGGAATGTCCATCCACCTCCACAGGTGTCCAAGGGATTGGACCAGTGCATATCTGCCTGTCTGTCCGGACTGAAGATGGTGGTGTGGATGCGGATGAGGCCCTGCCTGTGTCCCAGCATGACAGTGCCCATGGTCTCCAGCATGCTGGGACATGGATTGGTGCTGGATCCGGCACAGATGATGATGGATCACACGTCCCGGACAGTGATATGTGTGGGACGCAGGATGGTCCCACAGCAGGCAACATCACGGTGTTGCCATGGGTGCAGTGCCACCACCGTGGAGGCCTGCGTGTGACAACACAGTCCCATCCTGTGCCTGTAGGCCCCAGTAGGGCAGCACTGGTGTGTGTCCAGGCCAGTGGGGCTGTTGTAGCCACTGTGGCGGTGCCGATGAGCCCTGGTGATTGGCTGATGGAGGGGCACTGCCAGAAGTCAGCCAATGGCAATGGGGGGACAGTGTCAGGGGGTGGTGGCAGTGCACCATGTGTGGATGTGCCCCGGTGTGGCTTTGGTGTGCAGTGCCCATCGTCAAGGGATGCTGCCCAGCAGGGCCAGGAACACCACGAGGGACAGCATGCCGGACTAGCGGATGACCTCTTTCACAAGCACAGCTGTCTACTCCAGGCTTCAGTGAATCAGCAGTTGCAGCTTATGACTGCAGTGGATGCACTCAGTGCAGTTCTGCACCAGACAGAGGAGCGGCACAGCAGAGACCATGGTCTGCTCCTGGCAGAGATGGCCCGGCAGCAGGAGGATGTGACTGCCACCATTGACAGGCAGACAAATGCATTCACAGCTGTCATGGCCACCTTGGGCACCCAGTTTGGTGCCCATGCACCGCAGACACTGTGCAGTGTCATATCCACCCTCCATTCCCAGTGCCATGTGACACCTGCTATGTCGACACCAGGTTCGGCTGTGGGCATACCGAGCACACCTGACATGGGCATGCTCGGTGAGCTGCAGACCCCTGATAGAACACAGTCGCGTTCATGCAGCGTCACCCCTGGGGGACCACTGGTGCCACCCCATGAGGCCAATGGTCAGCCTAGCATGGCTAGCAGGTCTCAGCGGGGCTGCCCACACATCATTGGTGGCTGTGAAACTGTACTGCGTGACTGACCTGTCTCCCACCATGGCCACTGTCTGCCACTGCCCTATGTGCAGTGTGGTGTGCATTATGCAACACATGGGTGGGGTACCTGGCCCTGAACACACACAGTCCCTGTGCACACTCTCCCAGCTGCTGGCTACTGTGGTGTGTGCATGATGATGCCTGTGTTGCGCTGTCCACCAGTGTGCAATGGTGCCCAGCGTCTGAGGCACACACAGTGATGGCCACTGGGCGTGGTTGTGTGTGGACCTGTGTGGGGGTAGGGGTGGCAATTGGGGTTGGTGTGCCGTCTACCCCTTGTGCGTGTCTTGTGGTGTGCGTGTGTGTGTGTGTGTGTGCACATGTCATGTTTGGCCCTGCCCATCCCTGACACCGTGTGCGGTGCCACACTCAGACCCATTCCGTTTCTGCCATTCGGCCCTGGGGTTCATCCCTGCCTGTCTGTGGGCTGTGCCCTTACCATTGGTGGTTGCGCATGGCCCTGTGACCTACCTGTGTTGACCAAAGTGCTCTTCTGTGATGGTGTCCTAGTGCAGCTGTGACATCTGGATCAGCTGGGGGTCCCTTCACCCAGGGGGTGACTGCCTATCACCGTCTGGACTGGTGTCCTCATTGTCCTCTCCACTGTCCCACTCTTCGACCTCTACAGCTATCCCACAGTCATTGGCCATGTTGTGCAGGATGCAGCAGGCCAGGAATAGCCCACAAGCCTTCGAGGGGCTGTACTGTAAGGCACCACCAGACATGTCCAGGCACAGGAAATGTGCCTTCAGCATCCCGAACACCTGCTCAATGACATTCCATGTTGTGGCATGTGCCTCATTGTACCATAGCTCCAATTGGGTCGTGGGGCGCCGGTATGGTGTGAGCAGCCAGGGACGGAGTGGGTAGCTACTGTCACCTATGTGTAGAGGGTGGACATTAGTATGGTGTTCTGTGTTGTTTTGCCATGGGCTGACAAGGCCGGTACCCATGGCACCTCTGACTATGCACCCCCTCATGTCTGCTCATGTCATCCTGTGTGATATGCATACTCACCCATTAGGTGGCCAGTGGGGATGTTCCCACTCTCAAACCTGTGGCACAGTGTGGACTGGTGCCAGATGAAGGCATCATGTGCTCCCCCAGGGTGCGTGGCACAGACATTGGTTATGTTCCCCCTGGCATCGCACACCGCCTGGCAGTTGATGCTTGCATACCCCTTCCGGTTGATGTAGGACACACCATCCAGGCCAGGTGGCGTGCAGATGGTCACATGGGTGCAGTCAATGGCCCCAAGCATGCCAGGCAACCGTGCTACCCTGTGGAACTCTTGTATATGTGCTGTGTGCTCCACCTGTGTGCTGGGGAAATGGATGTACTCTGCAGCATGTGGCAGCAGTGTGCTTAGGAACTGTGTGAGAAGGCATGACGTGGCTGACTTGGTTATGCCTGTTGTGTCCCCTGTTGGTCTCTGGAAGGTGCCCGTGATGAGCAGGCACATGACGGCTGTCACCTTCATCTCCACTGACACAGCATGGCTTCGTCGTGTGGGTGCCTGCATCTCATCACTGCACAGCTCACAGAGCTGCCTCAGGATCGCCCAGTTCAGGTGGTACCAGCCTACAATCTCTGTGTCAGAGTAGTGTTCGAAGGTGGTGCGGGCTCGGTACTGCCTGTTCTGGGCGTACCACCGATGGGCCCTTCTATGGCTGTGCTCCCCCTGCTGTCTGCCTTCTTAGACCCCTTATTACCACCTCCATCTGGAAGGTGGCGCTGGCCATGTCCCTGGCTGGTGTTTCCCCACGGCGGCTGTTATCCCGCTCCCCCGCTGTCCATTTCTGATGCTCCCTCTGCACTGGGTACACCTCCGGCCTATGGCTGTGGCTGTCCTGCCTCCTGCCACTGCCCTCAGTCCACTGTGGCACTCCACTATCAATCCTGCACAGTGGCACAGGCTCCCCACTCCTATCCTGTTCCTGGATCAGTTCAGGTGTGCCCTGTCCTGCTCCTGCCCAGTCCTGCTCACTGCTACCCTCTGTACTGCCTTGTGTCTGCCACCACACTTCCACCTGTGGCTTCCTCATAGCGTTCTTGCGCCATTTTCTTGCTCCTTTTTATTTTGGATCATTTCCACTGTCGCGCAACTTCCGCTAGCTCCCCTATTGCTCATGGTGCATGCTGTTGAATATCGCACTGCGCATGTTATTCATGGTTCTGCCCCCTACCATTGTGCATGCATTCATTAATATTGCACTCTTGCGCATTGCTACTTACACTGCGCAGCTGCCTCCCACTGAATATCGCACAATGGTGCATTTCTGTACTTGCGCTGGTGCATCTCTGTTGCGCATGGTGCATCCCTTCTGAATATCTGAGCCTATGTGTACAAACTAGTGAATGTTACTCTACTTGAAACCAATCAAGAAAAGCATCTTGGAATAATGGTCAACCCTGACTTGAAATTCAGAACCCACTGTAAAATCCAAATTAATAAAGCTAATGAAAACTTCAGTTGTATATTCAGGCATGTATCTAGCCGTAAGAGTGAAGTATTACTCCCTTTATGCATTGCCTTGGTTAGGCCACACTTTGAATACCGTGCCCAGATGTGGTCCCCATACTACAAGGAGGACATTTTAAGAATTGAGAGAGTGCAATGAAGATTCACTAGAGCCATTATAGGGATGGGAGACAAGCCATATGAAGCTAGGTTGAGATTGCTAAACGTGTACGCTCCAGTATAGAAGACTGAGAGAAGACATGTGTCTCCTATTCAGAGTTTTAAATGATCCTACCCTTAGTAAAAAACTAGGAATCACTATTACTGACAATAGAGTCAGTAATAGAAGACATTCCAAGCAATTATACTTGAGCAAATGGAATACCCTCCGAAGAAGGAACTGGTTTAGCCGCAGGGTTGTCTCAACATGGAACCACCTCCCAGCTGAGGTAGTGGATAGCCCAAATATGGACTCCTTCAAACTAAACATAGACCTAGCAGTTGGGGGCAATGTTAAATTTTGTGTTAATTAATATTTCTGGCAAGCACCATGAATGCAATGTCCATATCAGAAGTTGACGGCAGATAAGGTCCGCAAGGCCCAACCAGTCTGCCCATTTCTTTTTCTACCTTATAAATGTGCCATCGGTCTTTGCTCTGTCAGTGGCCTATCCATTCATACTCATTTGTATTGCTCCCATTGTATTAGCTCGAAGTACCTATGATACTCACCTTCCCACAGTGTCTCACCACATGGAAAATCACAGTGCAACCTTAAAGTCAACAAAAGTGCAATTAATGACATACTACTAATAATGGGGGCTATGCATTAACAGGTGCAGGGTACATGCCAGAGGTGTGTACCCACCCCACATAGTTCTGCACCCCCTGACAGGTGTGAGGTGGACAGCAGTCATGATTGCCAGCCACTGCAGGGTGCCTATCTGTGTCCCCACCCACACAGCATACTGCTGCACAGTGGGTGGATCAGTGAACTCAGACAGGCATCTAATCGGATGCCCATCCTGGTTCCATACTATATCCCCTTCTCCGTGTGGAGCAGAATAGTATGGGATGGCATGAGTCCCAAAATGCAAACTCATCAGGTGGGTGTCTGAATGGCTGTCCCCAGCCGTCCCTTCCTGACTGAAGAGTTAGAGCAGTATCTTAGAGGGGGTCCTGGTTGTCCCATGGCCTATGGATGTACTCTGTGGGGGATGCACAACCAATATGGCAGGGTCCCTGCTGCCGTATCTTGAGTCCCCCTCACCCAGCACGCCACACCTTCCTGAATGGTGCAGAGTGTGGGTGTTGTGGGCGCGGTAGCAATGAGCACACAAAACTACAGTCAATCAGGTAAACCATATCAAAAGATGTGATTAGATTTATTTTAAAAAATTTAAATAATAATTAAATCACAGATGCAAAGAAATGACTGTGCAGAACACAAAACAAAATGAAACAATAAACAAAACCACATAGCTCAGGGAATAATTACATCTATTTCCCTAAAATTTGTCTGTGCCAAGTCTCCCTTCAGAGAACTTTCTTCGGAGATATATACTGATCTTCTCCCAAACTACATCTGATCTCTAAATCCCAAGCCGTGGTTTAAATAGCACCAAGATTCCACCCAATATCTGGAAGTCCCACCCCTAATATCCTTCATAAAGTTATAATTCATTATTATGTACTCCTATTCATTCCACAAACTTTGAGGAATGTCAGTCACATTTAATAAGCAGTTACCAGTGTGTATAAAACACATATAACACTTTATTTCTATTGCTTTTCATTAGTTTAAACCAAAAGGGGCTGTAATGAACCTAAACTCCACCCCCCTTATCTGAGAGTGACATTTCAGTCCCACATAAAATCAGCAAGGAGGGTGCTGCTGACTCCCTATAGGAGACTTCACCCAGCTGGAAGGTTAATTCTGATTGGCATGGGAGCAGGCTATAGCAACAACTTCAAACCCCCCTAGCACAGGTATCCCAAGCCCATATCTTGTCTCATTTCTTAACTGTAACTGGATACAAAGTCAGTTTTTAAAAATGAAAATAAAGAACAAAAAAATAGTATCATGCAGAACTGTTTAGCAGAGGTGTTTTTTTATGTTTGTTTAACCCTCTGCTCTGCTCACAGCTCCTGGTCCATGTCTGAGACCCTAATGTGACATGGGAAACAGAGCTATGCAGTAGAACCTATTTTTCCTAAACCTACACGGTCCTACTGTGAACCACACACAGCCTAAATATGCAGAATGTACCTTTTCCCCCTGAGAGATTTGCAAAACCACTGAGTCAGAAAACAACCATAGGAAAAGCCTAACAATGGTTGTTTTTATAAGATACAACAGCCGTATTCAGTTCTCGCACAATATGCAAGCAGGTATAGGGCCCACCTCTTGCAAACATGCAAGAGGGAGTGGAATGCCAAAGTGGTCATTTCCTAAGCGGACACGTACACGCTGCAAGGCATAGACACATGCCACAGCGTTACCCAGCAGAGATACACACCCCAGTAAATGTATGTGGATTTCACTTAATAAAATGCTTGGAGACATGGAGAATTATGGGTTGTGTGGTCACAGGAGTCTGGGCACCTAGAAACAAGTACAATGAAGAAACGGATGTGAAAATATACAGCAGGTGGCCAATCTACTGTATAATAAAGCAGAGATAGGTAGAATAAAGAAAGTAAAGGTGCTGTTGTGCAACAGACTAAAATAAATAAAGAGGGAGAATGCACAAAAGTAGCAAGAGGGGTAAGAAAGGGGGAGAAAGAAGAAACATAAGCTGGGGCCCATTCCACAAGGGACATACACCATCCTTTTCCAGTATCTACCACAGTGGGCATGCCCATTGATACTCCCCGGACCATCTGCAAGCCTAGCAGTGCAAATGGCTGGAAATTGGGCATGAAAAGGATGTACACCCCTGTAGTGAATGCTGCAGGGGTCTGCAGGACCCTTGATGAATGGCTACATGACTTAGGTTTGTCTATAGCATTGTACATAGGTGCCTATATGCTCACAAGACAAAATTTAAAATAACATTACTACATCTATTGCAGGATATTCACAAGGGATAGGGGAATACAAATCAATATTCTTTTTGGAAGAAACTCATGCAGTCTGAAGTACCAGAGCTAACATCAGATGCCTAACTAGCCTTGGCCTATTAAACACTTTAAAACAGCAATAACCTTAAGTGACAGTGCCAGCCCTCACAGCACAATGTGGTACAGCAGCTTTAACCTATTGAATTACCAGCCCACCCATACTGGGGGTGCTTCCTATTTCCCACTGGTACTAGTCCCATTTTAAATCAATTTGGAGCTCCTTCTGCTTCACTGGGTACCCAGTCAGAGAAATAGTGCAGGTCCAATGGAGTTGCAGCTGGTTGGCCGGTGGTGGTGCACTTTAAATGGAACAAACACTTTTGCTAAACCCAAACTCAAGGGCCAATCAATTGCTAAAATGGCAAACCTCAACTGAGGTATTTGTAGATACTGGACTGATGGCCTAAGCTATAGCATTGGTGGCTGGTGGCAGATTTTATACAATCACATTTGCAGGGCAAGCCCCAAGACTACTCATGATTCTTGTATTACCAGCTTCCCAGACAACTCATGCTTCTCTTCATTCTCCTCTCTGCAGGTGCAGGTTCTCTTGAACAGCTGATCAGTTCAAGTCAATCAGTTCAGATCAGGTCAAGTCAGTTCAGTAGGGAGGGGTAGCTCGATAATGCAGGTCTCCAGTTCCTCATGATGAGGATCAAGCTTTTGGCTCTGTCTATCATCTGGACATCTCTGGCTCCTCTCTGCTCCTGTTCTGCAGTACATACCAGCCTAGGGAGCAGAGGCCACAAGCCACACACATGTCAAGGCTTCTGGCCCCTTTCATGGTATGTTAATCAATGCCTAGAAGTAGCACTGACTGGCTATCTCCCCATCTGTCTGCAGTCTCAATGCTGGCTTTCACACAGCAGTACTCACACACAGTCTCTGGTGACACACAGGCTGGCAGCTGTGGTACATTTAGTGGAGCAGCATGCTTTTGCTTCCTTTCCCAAGAGCAATCTCTTTCAGCAAAAGGTGCTGTTCTGACACAATCTGCTAATACACGGTTCAGTTTCTGTACTTTGTAGGTTGTAGAAACCTCAAAGTTACCTCCTAATGAATGACTGTAGAAGCACCAGGCAGACTTCCCTCAGTTTGCTCCAGCCAGCAGCACAAGCCCTCCACACACTGTAAGAACTCATTGCTGACTGACTTTTTCTGGATCTGCCTTTAGACTTGCTATGGGCACAGGCAGCTTTGATTGGTACAGAGGGCTGTTAGTTACTTGAATTATTATGCAGAAATTTCACTTGATACCCTATTGGTCAGCAGAAGGGACGCCAAGCAAGCAGCACACTCATTGTCCCAGAATCCTCTTGAGATCACATGCTGAGATTCTGACCTCTGGTTGTAAGCGACTTCAGAAGTTGGAAAGATGGCATTCTCCACAACACTTGGAGCACTGGCTACAAAAAAGTTAATGTTTATGGTCTCTTGCCCTTAATTTACTTTATATGACCCCCTGATGTTGGAGGCACATCTATGCCTAGTTATACAATCAAGCATTTGGTGTGGTCAGGGATTCCCCCACCCTGTCTGGAGTTCCATTGAGCTTGCTCTTTCAGGGCAAGGTGGTCCCCCACAGTAGGAGCAGCCATGCTGCTGAAAGCATCATGAGTGCCAAACTCCTGTTCCTGCCAGCTCCCCTCCCTATGTGTCTCTGGCCCCCTGGTGGCCTTGCTGGTCTCCCTAGGGCTGGAGCACACAGAGGAGATGTACATTCATGCTTGCCAATGATGCGGCAATGAAGAGCCCAGTCAGGCTTCCATTTCATCTGTAGGTTTTGGTGGTTCTAGTTTATATGGTCAGGTGCACTGAGCTCCATAGTAAACAGCCAGGTGGCTACAATGAGTACAACAGGACAGATAGAAACTGTAAGATAGCTACATAGATAGATTGCTGGAGACTATGTTAATGCAGCTATTAGGGTTGAAAAGTTCAAAGTGCAAAAAGTAAGAAAATGAAAAACATCAGGGTTTGCAGTAACAGAGCTCTTGTTGAATCTGTAGTGTAGTTCTCCTTGGGGTTCGCAACCCTAATGAGTACCCTGTCCTTCAAGCCCATACCTTCTGCTCAAAAGGTATAAGCCCATACTCATAACCGTATTGTATTTATAGGTAGACAAGTAAGCATCACCAGCAGACTCACTCATATCTGTCTTCACGCAGGGCCCTGTCTGCAGCTAGACACCAATAAATTTCATGCCAGGACACGCAGGGCATGTGTGATACAGACCTGTGGAGCACAGTCATAAATCCCTTTGAATTAGCAGACACACTGGCCACAAATCAAATGTCCATTATGATTTTGACCACATAACAATACTTCTGCACCACTGCTCTCACTGCTCAATCAGCAGCTGGTCTGGTCAGTTGACTGTTTGAAAAAAGTGAAAGACAACACTTGGGATAGTTCACAATGCTGACTTTAAAAAAACTGAAAGCTACAACCACAGATGGATGTAGGGTGTTGGTTTTTAAAAAAATGAAGGCAGACGTCCTTCATAAGAGCTCCATGCCCAAGTGTGAGGCTAGTCCCATTGTGCACTTAGTGTACAAAAAACTTTCTTTTTACTTACTGTTTATTGTAGTATGGTAGACTGTATCAGACTAATTTTGCTTACTTCTAGGCTGATATTTTCTGTAATTACAAAAATCCCAGAATCTGCTGCAGCAGTCTTCAGAACAGGGATTCACTACTAGGAGATTCAATAGCCTGCAATGCATGCTACAGTTTGCATAAGCTCTGATCTCTTGTTTGCTGGTCCTGCTGTCTTCCTAGGGCTGAGTACAGTCACAGAGAACTGTACATAGCCCTGGGGGAACAATGGGACTGGACAACCATCTGATCAGAGCTTATTAAGCTCCAATATGCACTGCAGGCTATTGAATTTCCCACTGCTGCAGTCATGCTCTGATGTCAGCTGCAGGGGATTCTGGGATTTGTCGTGACAGAAGATGTCAGCCTGGAAGTAAGCAAAATTAGTCTGATATAATCAATTGTATTAAAGTAAACAGTAATTAAAAAAAAAAAACATTTTTGCACTCAAATAGCAAATCGTGTCCAGCTCTACGCTTGGATACTGAGGCCCTGAGTGCTGACTGTTCCCCTTTGATATTTGGGGCTGCACGATTGCCGATTCCCAAGGTAGCACAGGGAATGACTAGGAGGTCTCTTACCTGTGTCCTGTGGAGCCTGGGATGGAGGTCTCAAGGTGATATCCAGTCAAACCTACAAAGTAATCATAATGGGATCACAACGGATCTGTAGTTCTTTAAGAACTAAATGGTACAGACAAGGAAAGTCAAATATAAAACAGCACTTATCTGATACATAGTGGGTTGGCATTCTGCAAGACCAGGGTCACCGTCCAGTCAGACCTGTTGAAATGAAAGGAAACAATAGTTCACTATAAGTAAATAAATAGTACTGAGAGTAGAGACAGAGTTGTGGAGAGGTACAAGAGGTCTGGTCACCAACCCTGCACTTCCCACACCAACACAGCATCAGGACCAGCCTCCAACTCTCCACAGCTAACCATCCACACTGTGGCTGAACCACCTCTTCAGCTCTGGACCAGCCCCCCAAGCCAACCACCCTCCCTGCAGGTAACCCTAACATCCCCTTGGTTCCATCCTCTTCTGTGCATTCATCCTTTTACCTGTTAAAAATTATAAAGAGATGTATGATAAGCCCAATCTGTACCTTTATGTGTGACCCCAGTCAGCATTTGAGCTAGGATCCCCACAGGCACCTTGCAATCCCACTCTCCACAAGACAGCCACCTGGAACCCATCCTAAAAGGTACTTTTTGCTTTGTTTTTCTTATTTTAATGTAGCCCCCCTGCAAATGGGGGCTCTCAAAAGTCTTCCAGGAGCTTGCCTGAATGCTCCAAGTCTGGGCGGTGTTCGGCGTCTGAGCTGTTTAACTCATTGTCTCCTCATGAGCTCTCTGAAGTTGCAGCACTTGTGTCCTGTATACTGATAACAGTGAATCCTGGGGCTTTGTAAGCAAAATCAAGCCATAATCATCATGTCGCAAACAAATGCTTATATCTCAAGAACCGTGTGTGCTAGGCACAAAGTATGAGTGGCAAACTTGTTCAGCATAAAATTACCTTTCCAATGCTGGTATGCAATTAATAATACGTAATTTAATTTTTTTTCTATGCTGGTCGAAGCGTAAAAAATTATTTTTACACAAAAATGCACTTAAGCCATTTTTTTTGAAAGCATGTGACTTATCAACCCCAATTCAGCATGCAGAAACTAGATGCAGTTTTAATAATTTTTTTGTTAAAAATACAGCTAATTCTATAATATAAAATATATGTTTTTACCATTTTTCTCAAGACGTTTTGTCGAGGTTTTAGACATGAATCAGAACCATACACACCATACCATAAACACATTTGTGTAACTCCTAAAGTATACTTGATACACACAACATATCAGCAGCAAACTTGTTCATCACACAATTTCCTTTCCAGTGGTGCTATGCAATCAATTGTGCTTTGTGTGGTTTTTGTTTTATGCTGGCCGAGATACCCAGAATGTGTGTGTTATTCAGCATGCTTTGATGGTTCTTGATGGACAAAATGACAGCCATAACCCACCATGTCATAAACAAATGCAACTAACTCCTGAACTATACATGATACACACAATATGTCCGCACACAATCTGTTCGTACCTAAATTACCTTTCCAACGGTGCTATGCAATCAATTTTAATCAGTTTGGTTTTTGGTTTTTGCTGCCTACGATTCCCAGAATCAGTTTTATTCATAGTGCTTAGGTGATTCTTGACTGACAAAATGTCAGCCATCCACACCATGCCATAAACAAATGCAAAAAACTCATGCACAATACATGCTACACACAATATGTCAGCACACAATCTGTTCATAACTAAATTACCTTTCCTGCGGTGCTACGCAATCAATTGTAATTAATTTGCTTTTTTGTGCTCTACTGGCGAATACTTTATTCCCAGACCCATACTTTATTCACTAGTTTGCATTTGTGTATGGCATGTTGTGTAAAACAGTTTCTCTTTATTTTTCTGTCAGGATGCCATAGTTTATTCCTCCATGCAAAGGGAAAACAGTTATTTTAAGTCCTACAGTATACGTGATAACAAACTGTCAGCGGCCTAGCTGTTCAGTAAATTAACATTGATTGCATAGCACCATTGAAAAGGGAATCGAAACACTTTTTTTCATACTTGCTGCAATTATCAAAAATGTATTTTATTCAAGTTGCTTAGGTGACCTGGGCTCATGCTGAGACAATCGCATGCCATACACACACCATACCATAAACACGCACGCGATACCTCCTAAAGTTCGTGTGTGACAATGCACAATATCACACGCGAGTGTCATCACCAAACCAAAGAAACACAAAACAGTACGATTGTATAAAAAGACTAAGTTATTGGCAGGTATTTGATATACAATAGATCTGAAGTTGTGTCAAGTGAGCGCAGGGAACCATTACTCAGTGCAGCGCTATGCTCCACCACTCATTCGATTCCCTGAACTCACTTCCCACTCATTCAGATATATACATATTTACACACACACACACACACACACACACACACACATACACACATATATATATATATATACACATTTATATATACACATATAGACACACATGTATACACATCTACCTATATATCTATATATTTAGTCTATAATTTTGATCCAACCATATACACACACAATGCATGATCAACAAATGCAAAGACATTCAACAACACAGCATCACCACAAATCATGGGTGCATGGTGGCACCATCTCCAGCACAACGCATGCATCATAATAAAGAGCAGTGTTGTGAACTTTAGGGCATTACATCATGACACGCATAAATATGTCACAACAAGGCACCCAGTATTTGGCACGCTCCAGTCGCGATCACATAGACTACAAAATGTCAACAACAAAATGACAATCCCCACAGTCACATTTTTTACCTTTTCAGATGGCATCCCATGATGATATGCACTGAAGACATTTATACACTCTTACATTCTTACCTGATGTAGTCCCAACCTCTATTCTGCTGTGCCCACACACTCGCACACGCACGGGTGAACAAACAAAATACACACATACCAAAAGCTTTAGTAAATGGCCTCCACCATGCATTTATTCAATATAAATTTACTTTCAATCATCCATGTGTAGCCGCCACCACACCATGCTTCAAGTCCTTCAGAAACTCATCCAATCCCTCATCCGTCAAGTGTACACCATCTGACCGGTACACTCCAGGCCTGTGAAGACCAAGACCAGGGTGCCTGACCACTGACCCGCCCATGGTATCCATCATAGACAACATGAACCCATTGTGTAGTCTTCTGATTTTCTCGATGGCCCGAACATCTGTGGCTCCATTCCAGTTCAACCGCTGCACAATGTTGGACCATACAATATGGACTCTGGGGCCACCAGCACTTGATTTGATGTAGCATCTGGCCTCATGGTTCCTTCAGTTCCCGCGCGGGCAGGTTGCCAGATCGTTGCCTCCCAAATGAATAATCAGAATGTCGGGATGGGCCCAGCATGTTTTCTCGGAGCACTGGAATCAGTCTATCCCACCGCATTCCTCGCCTTTCGATCCAATGAACTTCCACTCTGTCTTTTCCTAACCACAAGTTTTGCCCTCCTGTGCTCTGCTGTGCTCTTTCTGTGGCCCAGTACACAAAGGAGTGACCACAGATCAAGATGCTGAGACGCTTGCTCCTTTCGCCTGCAACCAAATGCGAGATTTTATTAACATCGATATATCCGTGACACTCCACCCATGCCCCTCACTACTCCTGCTTTTCCCCTATCATGTATTTTACACCCCCACATACCTTGTTTTTGTTTGCCTGCTGCCATATCCTGACTTGGCTTTGACCTGCGATTTGGCTTCTGTGCAGTTGCTAACTCCATGGCTTACAGCGTCCCATGGCTTTTGCCTCAGTGTCAAGTTTTGCAATCACTTGTTGATGCACGTGTCTGGGAGCTGCCTCCTACTGACCCCTCCGTTGAGGTAAACTGAAAACATGGAATTAATTAAATGCAAGGCCACCGATTCCCAAGGCTTGTGACTGCGCAGGCTCCTTACTGGTAGATGTTTCCAATTGTGATCCTAATAAACTCTATTTCCATTTCCAGTGTCTGTTGTCTTTTTCCATAATAAAGACCACTACACCCTATATTGTGTTGTCATTTTCTTCTATGCACGACATTGCAGGTGACACAGTATGATTTTTAGAAATAATAGAAACACCACATTTAGTTGAATGCAAAACTACGTTGAATTTGCTTGTGGCTGTGGGCCGCTCACGTAACCATAGCAATCCCAATGTCGGGTTCCTTATGACTGTTGCTGAGTGTCTAGCTGTCAAAGAATGAGCTGCATGCTCACATGATGGAAGCAATCCACAAGGGCAGCAATGTACAAGCCTGCTACATAAAACACATATTTCCACAGCTTGACGGCGGAATGCGTGTCGTGGGGCTCTGCATCCAAATGAAAATAAAAAATGCGGAGCTAAATCCACCACGCCACAACAGTGCTGGAAGAGTTAGTGGAGCACGGTCCGTCGCACGTGACAATGCACCAACTGGCGTGCTTGGGACAGTTTGTGCTCTCCAGTACCTCTGTCAGCTTCCCCAGTGGTCTGGTGGTGAGACACAGACCACCTCCTGTTATCGCAGTCACCAGTCCACATTAGCTCAGCATTTTTTCCCCATTTGGCACAGTGCCAAAGCCTGCATCGGCTGCTGTGTCTTCGCCCAGCCACGGATGTTCCACTCAACTCTTAGGACAATCACAACTCGATAACGCAACCACTTATCGCCCGCCAGATCCTTCAGCAAAAACCCCATCTTGACCCACGGAACAGACATCCAGAGTGTCTGACTCCTCACTCTGTTCCAACAATCTCAGCCTGCAGCTGTGAACAACCATCGCACAGCACATCCGCCTTCTTCCAACACCAAAAGGCCCACGCAGCATGATCCCATCTGTGTCACTGGACATGACCGTACTTCTTCCGACATCATATGGATGTCCTAAGCTCCACAAGCACAGCAAGTCATAACACAGCTTTGTTCTGCTTGCTGGCTGGAATGCGTGTCGTGGGGCTCTGCATCCAAATGAAAATAAAAAATGCGGAGCTAAATCCGCCACTCCACAACAGTGCTGGAAGAGTTAGTGGAGCACGGTTCATCGCACGTGACAATGCACCAACTGGCGTGCTTGGGACAGCCTTCCTCCAACCACCAAAGCCATCAAAGAACAGTCAGCCAACATACTATAAGTCCAGCTATGATCAGACATTCATCCAGAAGCAGTCCCGTGCATTTTTTCACATGTAAACCTGCAGCTGCCAACAGGCCTTGCTGCACTTGACCCTTGGTATCTTCACAGTGGTACATCCCATTACATAGGTTACATAGGTTAGACAGAGCTGAAAAGACCGTAGTCCGTAATGCTCGCCAATAATTAATTATAACCACCTATACAATTTTGTTTTAAGTATATGTCCAACTGATTTTTAAAAACATCAATATTATTGCATGCCACAATTTCCACAGGTAATTTATTCCAAACCTTGCAAATTCTTACTGAAAACCAGTTACTCCTATGTTTTGAATTGCAATGTTCCTGGTCAATACCAGGGATGAGCCTAGTTGCATAGGTTTTATCTTTGACTTTTAGGCCAAGTAAGTTATTTAGATCATTATCCTGCATTGCTTTATAAGCCAGGCACAAATCTCCTCTCAATCTACGATATTCAAGGGTAAATAAACCTAAGATGTCCAATCTGGCTTGATACTCTAAGCCTTTTACTTCCAAAATGTTTTACGATGTGCCCGATGTTGAATCTTTTAATAATTTTATAGTGCCCATATAGCCAGGTGCCAGAACTGTGCACAGTATTCCCAAATGGGGCCTCACCAAGGAAGATACAAAGGAGTAGGACATCACGACTTGTACAACTAATGTGAGTTTGTTAATGCAGTGAACCTGCTAGTTGCCTTTTAATAACAGCCTGACAATGAAGTTTGAGCTAAGATCACTGGAATCCTAACACCCAAATCTCTCTCATCAGTTACAGAGTTAAGGAGTTTGCCACCTAAGAAGTATTTGTTATGTAATTTTTTTGCCCAAATGCATAACAACACATTTATCAGTATTAAAGGATAATTTCCTAAGAGTTGACCACTCATGTAACTCATTCAAAGCATGCTGAAGTGTTTTACTGTCTTCACAGGTTAACAATTGGATATCTATCGTGTGTCATCGGCAAACTTAGTTATGGCCAAATCTGTCTTGGTTATCAGTGAAGCAAAATATAAATTAAACAAACACGGACCCAAAACAGAACCCTGCGGCACTCACTGGGACCTCAGCCCAGTCAGAGAAATAGCCTTTTATACACACACACTGGGTGCGTCCTTTGAGCCAAGATTCGACCCATCTGGATATATTGCCACTAATACCAAAGTGTATCAGATCATCTATAATTTGTCCATGCGAGACCTTATCAAAGGCCTTAGAAAAGTCCAAAAAAATAACATCCACAGCTTTACCACAGTCCAATGCCAAGCTTACACCATTATAAAAGTATAGCAAGTTAGTCTGGCATGATCTTGCCCTGGTAAAACCGTGCTGTGTAGGATCTGGGACAATCATAGAATTTAAATATTCTTTAATAATTCCTTCTAATAGTTTACCCAAAACTGAAGTCAAGCTGATGGGCCTATAATTTGACATCCTACTTGAAACCCTTTTGAAAATCAGGGTTACAGTAAGCTTGTCTCCAAACGTCTAAACTTCACCTCTATAGATTTGTTAAATAGAGCAGCAACAGGACCTGATGAGGGTGCTGCAAGTTCTTTGAGGATCTGAGGATGTAAACCGTCAGGTCAGGAGACTTGTAGGGGTCCAATTTTAGTAGTAAATTGAATACAGTGGTAGTGTCTATAGTAAGATGTTCCTTAGTAATGTGGTTATTATGTTCCTTTGTAGATTCTGACTTAGTGTTAAAAACAGATGAAAACTGATTATTACATATTGCAGCCATACCAGCTTTATCACAACCAGATCACCAAAGGTGTTTTTAATGGGCCAATGGTAGGAATATCACCTTTATTATTGATGTGTTTATAAAAGGATTTATAGTTGTCTCCACAGTTTTGCCAAGTATAGCTCATAATCTTTTTAGCTTTTTGATACTATATTTGGAAACCTTTAAATGGAATTTGAAAATTCCCAATTTTGCTTGGTACCACTAGACTTTGCTTTTTTATAAGCCCTATTTTTATATTTAATATGTTTTTTGACAGTTTTGTTAATCCATGGTCTTTTCGTGTTAATTCTATCCGTTTTTTTAATAGTAGGAATATATTTATTTGTAAGTATGGTTAAGTATGTAATCAAAATTTGCCAAATGTCGGACAGTGAATGGCCATTGAAAGAATGCTGCCAGTCCCAGGATGCACAATCAGCTATCATACCTGTGAAGTCAGCTTTTTTGAAATTATAAAGCGTTATGATACTAGGATCATGCCCTAATTTCACGCTAAGTGTAAAATACACAATGGCGTGTCACTTGAACCCAGCGGATGAAGGACTGAGCAGTTTGATACTAAATTACCCAAATTGTAACACTAGGTCCAGAATATTATTGCCCTAGTGCTAGGTTTTAACTACTTGTTCCATATTTGCCAATAAAAATAGATGCAGATATCTATTTTCAACGGAAGAGTGGGTATACAAATTGTTCCAATTAAATCCAGAAAGGTTAAAATCACCCATCAATAAAACATTTTTAGAGGAGGATAATTTCTCTACAAAATCTAGCAACTGAGTTTCGTCTATCAATGAAATTGCTGGTGGTCTGTATACTAATCCCACATCAATGCTAGGTGTAGAAGTAGGAAAAATTTTAACCCATATGGCCTCAATACTGGGCCACTGTGTCAGTTCTACTCTCTCAATGTTTATAAAATTTGTCAGATACAACGCAACCCCGCCTCCCTGAGTAGTACTTCGATCTTTATGAAACAGGGTATAACCAGGAATATTCTTATCCCAGGAATCATTTTCATGCCACCATGTTTCTGTGACTGCACACATTGTATCCCGTTTCCGTTGATCCTTCAAACAGTTCTTCATTTGCCGGCTACTTTCATTTGTCAATGTGTCGTTTGCATGTTCACTCTACAATAAACTTTCCTATTGTCATCTTCACCACCATACTTAGTGCCCTTAGTGACGTACTTTCCTCAGGGGGACCTGGCTGTAGAAGACACACAGTCCCCTGAAACAACATTGGTGACTCCTTACAAGTCATAGTGCATGGATCATTTGCCTTGTCGTCCAGTGACATGAACCTTCCTTCCTTCCTAGCAAGACATTGAAGAATTGCTGTTGAGTCAGACTGGTGATCAAGCAAGGCACTGGATGTAGAGGCCTTGCATGCTACTGATGGTTCTGTTCCATTTCTGCCTCAGAGCACAATTGCAGCAGTCACCAACCCAGTATTTTAATTTTTCATTTGCACAGCCCATTCAATGACTGGCATGTTACTGCATTACCTCCGATACACAATGGTTCAGCAGGCGGTTCCACCAATGCAATACAATCTGATCCATGCCCATGACACTGTTTCACGACCTGCCACCAAACCATTTCATCCAGTTTCTCGCTTGCACCTTGTCCTGCTCAGTGATGAATCTCCTACAACCCTGTGCATCTCAGTACCCGGTCTCTCGCAGCACCAGGTCTCTCTCTCTCTCTCTCGCCTTTTAGTCTCTCTCTCTACGTCCTTCTCCCGGTCTCTCTCTCGCTAGCACCCCGGTCTCTCTCTCTCTCACAGCACCCGGTCTCTCTCTCTCTCTCGCAGCACGGTCTCTCTCTCCTACGCACCCGGTCTCTCTCTCTCTCTCACAGCACCCGGCTCTCTCTCTCTCTCTCTCTCTCGCAGCACCTCTGATCTGTACTGGTGATACTCAGGAAAACAATCAACACAGAGGTGTACATTGCATGTGCTGCATGTATCTGACAGTTTCAGCATTTTCTTCTTCAAACAATTTTGCACCTCCCTTCTTCCCTTTCACGGGGTAGTGTAGTCCATCACAAGTTGGATTCTGCGTGATTACTGGAGTGGAGCACTCATCTTCTGTGTGTATATCCTTCCAACAGATTCTCAGAAAGGAGCATGCGGAAATTCAGTTGTCTGTGCTTGTTCACCCATCCAGTCTTGATCGCTGAACATGATTCACGCTCTCTCGGAACAGAGTAAATGCATTTGCAGTGCCATGTCCCACAAAAACCAGAAAAGTATAGCCACCACTTTTTGATTTTCTTGCACAGAGTACTGCCCCAAAGCTGGTCAGCGACATCCACACACCATTCATGTGCATATTATACTGTGCAGTACCTCTGGACATGCAATTGATGCAACAGTGCAACTCTTTGTCTCCTGGGCACAGACGTTGCTGGTGAGGTAGGGTCATAGTTTGTTGACAACAAGAAAGCAGGATGGTTGTCTTTCCACGCTGTGGCAACAAGTGAACCATTCTGTCATTGTTCATAATAGCCATGAGCTTTCATTTTTCATTGATAATTTAGTTAAGTTCAGAAGGCCATCCAATTCTGTTGGTTCGCATCATTCCACATGAGTACAAGCCAACGTTCAATAGTTCTTTTGCCAGGTGAACTGAAGTAAAGTAATTGTCAAAATATACATGGTGCCTTTTGCCACGCAGATCCTCAGTCAGGTTTTTCACAACCCTCGCTGCAAAGCCCATTTCCACAGCACCAGCAACCTTTCCTGTGTATACTTGGAAGTCGGATACATAACCGTTATGCGGATCTGCAAGGACCCATACTTTTATCCCATACCGTTGTGGCTTGCATCACATGTACTGCTTGAAGGACAGTCATCCTCTAAAGCCCACCATTGCCTCATCAATTGACACTTCTCGGTGCAGGTTGTACTCCGTCTTGCATGCCTTGACAACATGCTTGATAATTGGTCAAACGTGATGTAGCTTATCATGCTCTAGCGATCCTCTTGGTGGATTTAGCATGCTGTCACTTGCATGCAAATACTGCATAATCTTCTCATAATGCTCACGGGTCATTAGCTTTGAAATTGGTAAACGCTAATAGAGATGGTGCTTCAGCACATGCGGTAGTGTGGCGCCTTTATAACTGACATGTAGTCGCGCATTCAAATAAGGCTTTTATGTCACACGCAGTTACTGGACTCCATCGGTGGTCAACTTTGTTTGCTTCTGCCTGCTTACGGGCACTGTACCGGTTTGTCTCCTCGCTATCAGGTCGTAGAGGGTGAGGTGGGAATGTCAGGTTCATAAAATCCATGGGAGTCTTCTCTGCACACAACAGTGTGGTTGGACCCACAGGCTCATTGAAATCCCAACATGGACCTGCTGTAAACAACCTGTCCATTCATCATTGTGACCAGCATCCAGATGTGCTGTAGGTTGCTTAGGTTGTTCTGCAGGTTGTTCAACGTCATGTAGTTCATGATGGTCATCAATGTCAATTTGGGTACTCACACGCTGCAGTGTAGCCAAAGGAAGATCATCTTCGCTGTTGGAGTCATTCCTTGGCTGACGTAGCTTGGCCAGTGGCACGTCATCCTCTTCACTCTCCATGGAGCGTCTCTTCCGGCGCAGAGTAGCCAGGGGCAGATCATCATCGTCACTGAAATTGCTGTCACTGTCCTGTGTAACCAAAGGCTTCATACGCACCAAGTTCACCTCGATGTCAGAATCATCAAAACCTTGAAGTCATCTACCTCATTGTCACTGGCACGATCGAAAGTTCTAGCAGGTCATTTTGTACATTAGCCATATTTCGGTGCTGATCTGTGGGGTTATGCTCTCTCGCAGGAAAACAGGCAGTCTCTCTCTCTCAATCTCAGAGTGGTTTCTACAGCAGCTCTCTCTCGCGATCTCTGAGCGGTCTCTTGATCGTCTGGAATCCAAAAAAAAAAACACAAGTCTTGCACTGCAGACACCACTCACCCAGGGCCACCAACCTTCAAAATCTATGTCACCGCCACCATGCCAGAAACAGCACTGCCTGTTGTCTGCGTGCTCCCCAAGAGCCGGCGTCTTCACACAAAATGCTGTAAGGGACCGACCTCACCATCAAACACACAGAACATCCAACAAAACGTATTCCTGGTGGCTAGTGTTCTCCGCAGCCTCTACGGTATCCACATGGCAAACGACACAGCATACCCCACAGTGTTCAGTGTCCTCCCCTCTTCCAAAGCTGAGCAACAACACAAATGGCATTCTCTTCATATCACATTGCCCTTTAGAGACCAGCTGCAGGCGGAGAGCATGAGACTCAGGAAATCCATTTTGTGGGATGCACCTGGTGTTTGAAGGTGGGAGGAAGGCCCGGACAGCATACGCAAACCATTTGTGTGATGGCGTCTCGGTCTCGGGTGGGGGGCGGCAGAAAGCAGGGCACTGCTGTTTTGGGAGGATGCCGGCCTTACGTCACCCACCACCATGCCAGAAACGGCACTGCCTGTTGTCTGCGTCCCCAAGACCGGTCTTCACACAAAAATGCTGTAAGGGACCCGACCTCACCATCAAACACACACGAACATCCCACAAAACGTATTCCCTGGTGGCTAGTGTTCTCGTGAGCCTACGGTATCCACACGGCAACGCATACATACCCCACAGTGTTCAGTGTCCTCCCCCAAAGCTGGCAACAACACAAAATGGCATTCTCTTCATATCACTTGCCCTTTAGATGACCAGCTGCAGGCGGGAAACATGAGACTCAGGGAATCCATTTTGTGGGATGGCACCAGGTGTCTGAAGGTGGGAGAAGGCCCCGACATGGCAGCCTATTTTGTGGTGATGGCGTCTGGTCCTCGGGTGGGGGCATGCAGAAGCAGGTACTGCTGTTTTTGGGAGGATGCTGGCCTTGCACACCCGCCACCATGCCAGAAACGGCACTGCCTGTTGTCTGTGGTCTCTCAAGACACACGCTTTCACACAAAATGCTGTAAGGGACCACCCTCACCATCAAACACACACAACATCCCACAAAAACGTATTCCTGGTGGCTAGGTGTTCTCCGTAGCCCACGTATCCACACGGCAGCGACACAGCATACCCCCACAGTGTTAGTGTCCCTCCCTCCAAAGCTGTCAACAACACAAAATGGCATTCTCTTCATATCACATTGCCTCTTTAGATGACCAGCTGCAGGCGGGAGAGCATGAGACTCAGGAATCCATTTTGTGGATGGCACCTGCGTCTGAAGGTGGAGGAAGGCCCGGACAACATGGCAACCATTTTGTGTGATGGCGCCTGGTCTCGGGTGGGGCGTGCAGAAAGCAGGTACTGCTGTTTTGGGAGGATGCCAGGCCTTTGGGCTACCCACCACTATGCCAGAAACGGCACTGCCTGTTGTCTGCGTGCTCTCAAGACATACCCCTTTCACACAAAATGCTGTAGGGACCCGACCACCATCAAACACACACGAACATCCCACAAAACGTATTCCCTGGTGGCCAGTGTTCTCTGCACCCTCACGGTATCCACAGCAAACGACACAGCATACCCCACAGTGTTCAGTGTCCTCCCCTCCTCCAAAGCTGGCAACAACACAAATAGCATCTCTTCATATCACATTGCCCTTTTAGACGACCAGCTGCAGGCGGAGAGCATGAGACTCAGGAATCCATTTTGTGGGATGGCACCTGGTGTCTGAAGGTGGGAGGAAGGCCCGGACAACCTGGCAACCATTTGTGTGATGGCGCCTGGTCTCGGGTGGGGTGTGCAGAGCAGGCACTGCTGTTTGGAGGATGCCGGGCCTGCGCCACCCGCGCCACCATGCCAGAAACAGCACTGCCTGTTGTCTGCGTGCCCCCCCAAGACCCGACGTCTTCACACAAAATGCTGTAAGGGACCCGACCCTCACCATCAAACACACACGAACATCCCACAAAATGTATTCCCTGGCAGCTAGTGTTCTCCGCAGCCTATGGTATCCACACGGCAAACGACACAGCATACCCCCCCAGTGTTCAGTGTCCCCTCGCCCTCCTCCAAAGCTGGCAACAACACAAAATGGCATTCTCTTCATATCACATTGCCCTTTTAGATGACCAGCTGCAGGTGGGAGAGCATGAGACTCCAGGGAATCCATTTTGTGGGATGGCACCTGGTGTCTGAAGGTGGGAGGAAGGCCCCGGACAGCATGGCAACCATTTTGTGTGATGGCGCCTGGTCTCGGGTGGGGGCGGCAGAAAGCAGGTACTGCTGTTTTTGGAGGATGCCGGGCCTGGCGTCACCCGCCACCATGCCAGAAACGGCACTGCCTGTTGTCTGCTTGCCCCTCCCAAAGACCCGACCTTCACAAAATGCTGTAAGGACCCTACCCACCATCAAAAACACACGAACATCCCACAAAACGACTCCCTGTAAGGTACCTCTCGTAGCTCACGGTATCTGGCTACCTGCAATGACACAGCATACCCCTCAATAGTGTTCAGTGTCCCTCCCTCCTCCAAAGCTGGCAACAACACAAAATGGCATTCTCTTCACATCACATTGCCCTTTAGATGACCAGCTGCAGGCAGGAGAGCATGAGACTCCAGGGAATCCATTTTGTGGGATGGCACCTGGTGTCTGAAGGTGGAGGAAGGCCCGGACAGCATGGCAACCATTTTGTGTGATGGTGTCTGGTCTCGGTGGGGGGGGCGTGAGAAAGCAGGTACTGCTGTTTTTCGGAGGATGCCGGGCCTTGCGTCACCCGCCACCATGCCAGAAATGGCACTGCCTGTTGTCTGCGTGCCCTCCCCAAAGACCCGATGCCTTCACACAAAATGCTGTAAGGGACCCGACCCTCACCATCAAACACACACGAACATCCCACAAAACATATTCCCTGGTGGCTAGTGTTCTCCGCAGCCTATGGTATCCACACGGCAAACGACACAGCATACCCCCACAGTGTTCAGTGTCCCCTCCCCCTCCTCCAAAGCTGGCAACAACACAAAATGGCATTCTCTTCATATTACATTGCCCTTTTAGATGACCAGCTGCAGGCGGGAGAGCATGAGACTCCAGGGAATCCATTTTGTGGGATGGCACCTGGTGTCTGAAGGTGGGAGGAAGGCCCCGGACACATGGCAACCATTTTGTGTGATGGCTGCCTGGTCTGGGGTGGGGGCGGAAAAGCAGGTACTGCTGTTTTGGGAGGATGCTGGCCTTACGCCACCCGCCACCATGCCAGAAACAGCACTGCGTGCCCCCCCAAGACCCGACGTCTTCACACAAAATGCTGTAAGGGACCCGACCCTCAAACACACACGAACATCCCACAAAACATATTCCCTGGTGGCCCCCACAGTGTTTAGTGGTCCCTCCACCTCAAAAGGCTGGCAACAACACAAAACAGATTTCCTGGTGTCCCAACTGTCCACCACCCCAAAACAGCACCCACAGCACCTGGCAGCAATGCATAATATGATGTGCCACCACCCAGCACCATGCATTACCCCACCACCATGCCAACAGCAAACAGCATTTCCCCATCCCCGTGGCACCCACCAGCACATACCTGCATAGCAACTTAGCGTTCTGGTCCATCGCACCAAAAATGGAAAGGAACCACAGCAGGAAAAAATGCCCAAACAAACAGGTTAGTAAACCAGAGGAATTCAGTACTCCACGCCTTTGTCCAGGTGAAGCAAGGAAAGCGCCACGGCCCGCGATATTACATCCATGCACTGACCAGCAATATCGGACGTACAAACAAAACGCACAAACCACCAGTCGAATGATCCGATCGACGACAGCAGACAAAATAAATTCATCCAGCCACACAGTGCTGTTGTGTAAATGTCATTGTTTTCAGGGTCTGTATGTGAGCAAGTGAAAACCGGAAGTAGGGCTTCTCACGGAGCCAGCTCACAGAAAGACCACGAAAACAATGAGAATTACACAAAGCCACAATATAATTGTAAAAATATAAATACCTGAAGGAGTGCGGTGGTCTTGTAGGTGAAAAACTCTGGCCGATCAAGAATAGGGACACGCGAAAAAGGCTCAGCAGCATCAGCGGTCCGACCAACCAGGAAGCAGCAGCAAAGTAGGGGGCCTTCGACTTAAAAGCGCGGTTTTATCGGATTTTCAAATAGGACCCTACATTTGCCACCAATGAAAGAGACTTACTGTGTGTATCACCCAAAGTGGTTTAGTAAGCACTCTTTTCATTGAATGGCAAGTAATGGCACAAATGTTAGTGACGACTCAGACATAGCCTCTAGTAACACTAGGACACTGCAGTTCACGTCTGGAGTCGTTCTGGCAAACAATACAGTGAAGCTCTGACGACTCAGACATTTCGGAGGCAATGAGTTAAATGGTTCCGGGTGAGGCGCTATTTGAGCCCATGTACTCTCGTTTTAACAGCTCTCTGCTTGCAGACTTAATTAGTTTGTATGGAGGGACTGTGTGTTCTAATGCCCGAATCCTGCCCGGGCTGCTATCAATTCGCTCCGTTTCTGCCGTTGCTACATGTGCAGAGGGAGCCTTGTTGAAAGATATAACTGTTTGCCAGAAATCATTTAGAGTGACTGAGAAAATGTAGTTTGTCTAACCTGTCTTCATTTCTGCACGAACTGTTTCAGTGTAGCTCTTTCATTTTGGTTCTGAATAGCTGACTTGGACCAATCAGGATGATAGGGAGACCCTAAAATGGAGCCTGTGGACAAATCGGAACCTGGACTCTCAATTTTGAGCTAGCCACAAGGGGATTGTATGGACAGTGACTATGGGAAATGTAGTTTTAACCTTGGCACCTTTTTCCACCAACAAAGGGATTTTTTTTGTGAGTGACAGCCGAACCAGCCAACAAAATGGTGTGGAGCTAAAGGAAATGCCCTGCTCTGTGACTGGAAAGATTACATAAGTTGTGACTGTGAAGAGAGAAGGAGCTCTGTGCTTCTGTGGTGTATAGTTTTGCACAGGAAGCGCGTGTGAGGCCCTGAGTTTCGGTCTGCAGCCTTTGTGAGTGCCAGTTTGGACTGAATCCGAGTTGTGAGGAGAAAGAAGCACTAGAAGTGTGGAAACCAGGCTCGCCCTGTAGAAGACTGGAGAAATTACTGAATCGTGCTCAGTCTGTCAGGAACTGAAGCTGCTGTGTGTGCTCCCAGGTATTTTGCAGTAAGTGTGATCAGGATCGAGGAGCAGCCTGCCTGGTATAGTACTTTTCTTTTACATATGAATGTGTGTAGTGCTTGTGGGGAATCGCTATTTCCAATCCTCTGTGCTGTGTGTTGAAGCTGGAAGCAAACCCCAGCTTGTCTCGGACTAAATCCATTTGCTATAAACTGCAGTGGGGTCCAGTCACAAGGACCTTGTCTCCATGTCCTGTTGTTTCTGAAAATCCAGAAAACATCCACCATCCGGTTCTCAGCTTGGGTATTGTGAGTACAAAACAGGGTATTACCCTGCAGCCTGTTTTCAATCACAAGTGTGTCATCTAATTCTTGTTGTTTCACTACTTCATGGACTGAGCCATCCAGCTCCAGATTACAACTGGGTGTTGTGCATATATTTTCTTCTACAGGGCCCTATCCATCTGCACCTGCTGACCAAACCCAGGACAATGGACCTGGCTAGCCCCCCCCAACCTGGGTACCCAGAGTGTGACTTTTCAGACCCTGTATGTGTGCACAGTACTGTGATTTAATGCCACCAATAAACCTGATTTCCCCCTCCCATGTTACTGTCCCTTAAATAAATCAGATTTGTTGTTGTTATACTATATACTGTCTGTGGTGTTGGTACTTATGGAAACAGTATTGTATTTCACTGTGTATGTTGTTTAACCTTATTTTACAGGGGGGTCCTCACAGACATGCTGCAGAATCAGTCTTGAGGGTAAGTGGTGCTTTATGAGTGAACAGTGTGTATATGTGGGGTAATTGGGCTGTAACTCCTGTGTACTGTGTGAGCCACTAGAAGGAACCAAAGGGGGCTGCGGTGTCCCAGAGGGCTGTGATCAAGCTAGTCTAACCACTACAAACCCTGACCTCTGGGTGGAGGCACCTACCATAGAACCTATGCCCCTCAACCTGTCAGTAGTCAAGCAGGCAAGGGTAGTAGCCCTTGGGATAACACCATCTGGGGGTTACATTAACATAAGTCGATGGGTATTTATTTTAACATTGGTCAATGGGGGAGAGATTTGATGAGGCAATCCAACTTTACCATTAGCATCCCCCCCAATCATCAACCATCTAAAAATATCAGTTCTGACTTTCAGTGACATCAACGACTGGCATAGCCACTTTGGAGGGTGCTCCTTGCACCCATCAGCCTAATCAAATGCTGAAATAACCTTTTACAACAACTACCATGGGTGGCCCAAAGAAATTAGCAGCAAACTCAGCCCTAAACTCCTCCATTGAATGGAAAGAGACTCAGCACCACAGTCAGAGCCTTTTGCCCTCCCATGACTCAGAACACATACCCAGGTCAGGTGATGAGAAGGATGACTGCTGCTCTGAAGCAGGATCCGTAAGGGACAGAGCAAGTAAGAAAAAATGACTTACCATAGTAATATAGTTTCTTCCAAGGGATCCCTCACTATGCTTAGTTATGTAAGCCCTAAAGGGTTGAGCTACCCTAGAGAGAGAGAGTGGAATGAATGCAAATTATGGAACTCAGAATACATTTTCAAATCTCTGCCTTGTGGCACTGCATTCTGCTCTCCAACATCAGATTTATTTCAAGAGTCAATAGAACAATAGCCATGAATCTTATTAACCTATCCTACACCATATCTAAAATGAAAAACTACCAAAAAATAATAAAAGATTGGCCTCCCGTGTCAAGCTATGGCAGACTAAAACAAACTGCAGCAAAAAAAATTAGTGTGGATGAGCAACAAGTAATGCTCAAGCACATGAATACCAAACAAATGTTGTTTCTTGCAGAACCTTTTCCAGGTTCTGGAAGGGGAGGCAGGGTGGGAGATTTAAGCATAATGAGGGATCCCTTGGAAGAAACAATATTATTATGTAAGTAATTTTTTCTTCACACCCCAGGAATCCCTCACTATGCTTACTTACACAGACTACAAAGCATTACCTTGGGAGGCTGGGTACAGAACCTATTTAAGGAAAAGGTTCTGCAAGACAGCAGTGCCAAACTTGACATCTCTTTTGGACTGCACATGCAGACAATAATGCTTTGTAAAAGTGTCTATGGTTTTTCAGGTGGCTACTTTGCAAATTCCTAACAAGAGAATATCCCTTGCAGCTGCCACAGATGCAACTGTGCCACGAATGGACTGTGCCCTGGGACCCTGTGGTGACTGCTTGCCAGCTTTATTGTAGCAGAATTGGATGCAGGAGGCAATCCAGAGAGCAATGGTCCTCTTAGAGGCTGGCTTCACTATATGTGAGGAACAGCGGTGAGTGGGAAGATCTGAGATCCTTAGTGTGGTCTAGATAGTAAATGATTACACTCTTAATGTTCAAACTGTGGAGCTTTTGCTCACTAGAACTGGACTTTGCTGTGAAGAACACTGGGAGAGTGATGGACTGGTTTAGGTTAAACTCAGACACTACCTTGGGAAGAAAGTTCCTGTTAATCCAAAGGACTGCCTTGTCTCTATGGAAGGTAATGTAATTAGGATCAATGCAGAGGGCATTTGATTCACACACTCTCCTGGCTGAAGTTATGGCCACATAGAAGACTGACTTCCGGGTGACATACTTCAAATTTGTAGTAGCCATAGGCTCAAAAGGAAAGTCCATGAGCTTGGCTATACACAGGTTCAAATCCCAGGGAGGGACTGGTTCCCTAACAGGGGGATACAGGTGTAGCAGACCCTTAAAGAGCTTCTTGAAAATGGGGTGTGAGGCCACTGTTTTCTCATTACCTGCTGAAACATAAGTAGAAATAGCTCCCAGGTATACTTTAAGGGTTGAGGGGCTGAGACAGAAAGCCTGCAAGTGAACCATGTAGCCCAAAAGTATGGGCAGGTCTGCCTGTAAGGGACTGAGCTGCTTAGGGGCACACCACAGAGAAAACCTTTTTCATTTGGAAGTATACATATTTCTGGTAGCAGGCTTCCTGGAAACCTTGAGGACTTCCTCTGAAAAATGAAAATCAGAGAACTCTAACTCCTCAAGAACCAAGCTTTGAGGTGCAGTGACTTGAGGTTCAGAAAGGTTACTCTGCCCTGAGACATGGTCAGTAGAATGGGTCTCTGTGGGAGATGAATGGACTGTTTGATGGAGAGGGACAAGAGCAGAGAGTACCAAGTCTGCCTGGGGCCACTAACATCAAGGTTGCAGGATGTCTCCTTAATTTCAGTAGTGGTGGTGCTGTTGCAAGCTTTATTATAGCAGAAATGGATGCAAGAGACAATCCAGTGAGCAATAGTCCTCTGAAATTGTTTATTATTTATTGACTGACTGTTATGTATTGTAATCTTCACTATATGGTGGCACTTATTTGTACCCTTTAAGTCTGTACTCATACGTAATGCACTTTTCTGTAAACCTTGAAACCTACTGTTGTCTTAAATTGGATGCTTGTGAACATGGGCAATTTTGCTCACATGCCTTTCCAGTATAAAAAATGAACTGAAACTGAAATTCAAAGAAATAGAGGGAAGGCATAGAGGAACCTCCCCAACCAGACCAGGATCAGGGCATCCACGGGACTGAGCCCACTACTGGAAGCCTGAAACAAAAGAGAGGGAGCTGGTAATTCTCTTTAGAAGCAAATACAACTGTTTCTGGTGTGCCCCATCTCCTGAAGATTGTGGCCAGCACCTGCTTGATCAGAGGCCATTCATGGTGCCCCTGGCTATTCCTGCTGACAGAATCCACCAGGACATTGTCTTTCCCTGACACAAATCCAAAGGAATGGCCTCAACTACCAATACAGGGCTGGTGCACATCACAACAAGGGCAGGCTATATTCTATAATCCTCAGCACTCCTTTCTCCAGCCCCACATGAACTGCCATCTTCTTCCTCCTCCTCCTCCTCCTCCTCCAGTATCTTGATACTGCAGATATAACCTGCTGCAACTCAGAATGCAATGCCTTTCTCTCATTGTCTGTCATTGTGTCAGGTCAGCGACTCCCTAGCTTCCAAAACAGTGGCCTTTTCACCATGTCAAAGGCCCAGTTTCAGTCATTCTACATATAGGGCTTGGTCTAAGTCTTGTTTCCTCACCTGTGTGCCTCAACCACCTCATAAACTGTTTTCTGAGCCATGTGAATGACAAATCATGTCCACGAATCAATGAGTGGCGGGGTCAGCCTGCAGACTGGCAGAGGATCAGGGTTCACCGTGGCACAGGGTGGAGGAAGTCCTGTGTTGGCAGCAGAGTAAGGCACTAGAGTGGGGTTCAACATTGTGATTCAGGTGGGCCAAAGCAAGGGGTTACCTTCTGCAGGAGACTGCTGCCCAGCATCTGTCTCTCTGCTGGGAACAGCCCTCAGTTCATGCGAAGTGCCAAATGAGTTGCCAGTAGAAGCAGCAGCAGTGGTGGCTGGCTCTCCATTCTCATGTTACATGGTCCCTCAGGCTGATGGTCATTTACTCTCAGGTGAACATTGTTCGTAGGGCGCTTCCCTAGCCAAGTGCAGCAATAAACACTTTGCCAAACATATTAATGATGATAGCTACAGGGAAGAAGTGAGGAAAGCAGAATCATCAAAGCTCCTTTCCTCAGTGGTCTGATGAAGACCACTCCTCTGCCTTTCTCGTGCTGACTGATTGTGATGCCAGCCCTGCCCCCTATGATGGAACACATTTTTTAGTTAGGAAATTAACACAAAAAGAGGGGCACATATGAGCAGGGTGAAGTTGATAACCCCAACACTACAAAATATATGCATTTATACTGAACAATCACATACATTTATGCACTCATAAAAATACAGTTATCCTTAGAATGTTCACTTTTGCTACTGAGCATGCATGCAGATGGTCCTTTTTTAATAAATAACTGAAAAATGGCATAAGTTAGGGACAAAAACTTCAAAAGCACAAATCTTGGACCACGCTATAAAATATGTAAGTTTTAGATTTTAAATCCATTCCGTTTTTCAGTTATTGGTGACCAAAAAAATTCTTTATCTCAGAGAATTTATTGTATGTGGTCTGTCCTCTATAACTTTGCTGGAGCTAAGCCAATTATCATGAAATTTACAGGATCCAGCAGTCTTGATACCAACTCAGCATATGCAAAATTTTAAGTAAGTCAGTTTAATGGGGGCTGAGGTATTAAGGTGCACAAACCATTACATTAAAGAGCTTACTCAACCCTAACATACAGGTGCTGCGTGCCTGTATAATGATATATATTCATTGCAAAAAAGTGAAATGTGGCATTAGTGTTTCCAACCCTAACTCACCCCCCCACCCAGCAGCAAAAGGACAAGTTTACACAACTTACCACAGACAGCCATCATCAGGTAAGACAAACAACATGTAACTATTTCCAGATTACACAAATGCAATAGCTCTGATGTGCTAACATTGTGGGTTTGTATGTGTGGCATGCACTCTGCAACACATACACACTCTCTTGTCACTAAAGATAGAAATCCAGGATACTTAAATCACAACACTGCTTCTGCATGCAGAAGTACAGGCAAGTGCTACCACAGATATGTATATAATAATAATAATAATTTTATTTACTGTATAAAGTGCCTTTCAATATATCAAGACGCTAAACATTTTAAAACCATAATTTCAAATACAGATCTACAATACATATAAATAAAATCATGCCATAATAACATCAGATATTAAAATCAAATAATAGGTTATAATATAAAATACTAGCACAATAAAATTAACTTAATTATCCAGGAAGGCCATTTGCCATGAGTAAATTTTCAGGTCCTTCTTAAATATCTCCACGGAGGTGCACTCCCGTAACCGGCATGGTAGAGAATTCCAGAGAGTGGGTGCAGCATGAGAAAATGCTCTGCTGCCTAAAGATTTTAAACTCACTCTTGGAATCTCTAACAACCCCTCATCAGCCAAGCGGAGTGATCGGCCAGGGCAGTAAGGCACTAGAAGATAGGTCAGACCCTAATCGTGAAAGTCTTTGAAAGTCAATAAAATGACTTTAAAGGTGACCCGCCACCATATAGGGAGCCAGTGCAGTTCACGCAGCACCAGGGTAATATGACAGGATCTACTTGTCCCAGTCAAAACCCAGGCTGCAGCATTCTGTACCAGCTGTAGGTGATGGATTTCAACCCCAGAAAGCCCAAGGTAAAGGGCGTTGCACTAGTCCAAGCACAAGGACACAAAGGCGTGAACCATCGTTGGCAAAGAGTCAGACAGAACAAGGTGCCTAACCCTGGCAATATTCCTAAGATGGTAAAAGGAAGTCCTGACAATGGCCGCCACTTGAGATTGTAGGGTCAGCCTGTCGTCTAGGACAATCCCAAGGCTATGCACCCATTCACAGTCAGAAGTGACACACCACCAAGAAAAATTCCAGAAGGCGTGCCTTCATGTGACCTCTCTATCTGACCACCCAGGTCCACAACCAAAACCTCTGTCTTCTTTGAGTTCAACTTTAGCCAACTAGAATCCATCCAACCTTGGATTTCATCCAGACAGTGGTTAAACACCATGAGAGCTCCATCCTGGTCAAGTGCGAAAGACAGGTATAGCTGGGTATCATCTGCATAGCAGTGAAACCTCAGCCCATACCATCTTATAATGTCTCTGAGGGGCAGCATACACACTGCAAATAACATGGGTGACAACACGGAACCCTGAGGCACTCCACACAACAAAGAGGTTGGGCTGGAGGAAAAAATTCCCAACACAACTCTTTGTGATCTCCCAGAGAGGAATGAGGTGAACCATTGTAAAACAGTTCCCGACATTCCACGAATTTGCCTCAGGCATGCTATCAGCACCAGGTGATCCACAGTGTCAAAAGTTGACGAGAGATCAAGGAGAAGCAGAATGGAACATCTCTTCTGATCCCTCGCCCTCAGAAGATCATTAAGCACCTGAACCAGTACAGTCTCAGTGCTGTGCCTTTTATGGAAGCCAGATTGGAAGGATTCATAGATATTATGGATGGTTAAATGGTCCTCCAATTTGACTGCCACTACCTTCTTAATAACCTTCCCAATAAAGGGAAGGTTAGAGATTGGTCTGTAGTTTGAGAACCAGTCTTGGTCCAAGGTAGCTTTCTTCAAGAGAGGTGTCACCACCGCCTCTTTCAGGGAGCTAGGAAACTCACCTGACTCCAAGGAGCTCCAGACTATTTGCACCAGGACTGGACCGATAATATCAGAACAACCTAAAATTAGGGAAGTCGGTCCAGGGTCCAAACCACAGCTTGTGGGACACACAGTATGGATGATCCTCATAATATGCACAAACTCAGGTCGACAAAAGGTACTCCAAGAGAACTGAGGCACTGTGAACTCACACTTTTCTACAACATCACCCTTAGAGGTTGCCGGACACAAGTCCGCCCTGATGTTGGTCACTTTAGTTGCAAAGTAACGAGTGAGCTCCTCACACTCTAATTGCGAAAAGACTTTTCGAACTTGCAGACAGGATGGGTTGCACAGTCTGTCTACAGTTCGAAACAGCTGAGCCGGTCGATTCTGAGCAACTGCAATCTCAATGGACAGGAATTCTGCCTTCTTATGGGTGATTGCAGATTGACAGATAGAATAATGTTCCATCAATCTAAGGTGGTCAGCTTCAAGAGCGGACTTGCACCAACAATGCTCTAACCTTTGTCCCTGTCTCCACATCTCCCTCAGTGTCCCATCAAACCAAGGGGACCTGGGGTGAAGGGATAAGGGGCACTCACCAACAGGAGCAATAAGATCCAGGGCAGCCGTAACAGCCTCATTATAGGCTGACACCAGCGACTCTGGACTACTGCTCACCAACACGGGGAATGATAGGTTAAGTACCGCCGCAAGGCCTTGTGAAGTAATATTCTGTAATGGGCGGTACCTGACCATCTCCACAGGGGACGGCCTTCTAAGGTGGCGTGCAAAAATTGAACCTCATGGTGTAGTGGTCAGACCAGGTGACTGGTTCCACCCCCACATCAGATTCATCAATCCCTAGAAGGAAGACTAAGTCCAAAGAGTGTTCAGATTTATGCGTAGCAGTGGAAACTACCTGTGTAAGGCCCAAAGAAGACATTAATTGGAGGAAGTAATTACCAAATTGTGAGAGCTCATCATCAACCCAGGCGTTGAAGTCACCCAGAACCATCAGCCTAGGTGACTAAAACGACATGTCAACAAGGAATTCTGCTACTTCCTGTAAGAAGCATTTCCCATTTCCGGGTGGACGGTAGATGAGAATGATTTGAACACCTACACCTGCTACAACTGTGCACTCAAAGGACTCAGCCTCACCTACTACTACATTCGTGAGGTCCAATTCAGTCTTGAAACAGACTGCAACCCCCGCGGTCCAATCTCATGCGGTGTATCACAGAGTACCTGGCCGGAGTCATGGCCTCCACTACGGGGCCTGAATTTTCATCCATCCAGGTATCAGTGATGCAAGCCAGGTCAGCCGAGCCAACAAGATTGGCAATAATGGCCGTCTTATTCCTGACAGACCTGGCATTACATAACACCACCCGAGTTGGACAAACCTCAGAGGTTGTCAGGCCTATCTGCCTACTAAATTCAGTAGTGCTCTTGGGTATGGGTACCAGACATGGTAAACCCTGGTCTGGATTCCATTTTGCCCCAGGGCACCTGCTGGACTTAATAACCCGATACGATGGCCCTGCTAGTTCATTCTCTCCTATTCACATACCCCCACCCTCTTCACTCTCCTACAAATAATCCCTAATGTTCTACAGCACTGGTAGGTGTCGAATTGTAGGGGAGGAGTATAAAAAAGGCGGAGGTCGTGAAGAGAGGAGGATGAATGGCACACCACCGTGGAGACTAAAGTCCAGCACATGTCGCTGCTTAAACAAAACAATAAACACCAAACACAAAATAGTCAATCTTAACAATATAAAATTAATCAAATAATCCCTAAACATTTCTAGCATAAATAAACAAAATCAAATAAACAAAAAACCCAACCTGGCAGAAAAAATTTGAATGTGAACTGGACTGAAGACCCACAAATAAAATAGAATAAAATAAAATAAATAAAAACAAAATAAAATATACAATTAAATAAAATAAATATAAATAAATGTAAGGGAAACTCTTACCACCCCTACAACCAAAAAAATGAAAATTAGTTACCCCCCTTAGCTCTCTGACAGCCAAGTATACATGATACCCAAACTACAAGAGTTCTTTTGTCTGCAGAAGTGTGGGCCTATAAGAGGCCAGCGTACCTGTAGCCTCAGGTACTCATGCACACTGTAAGACATACACACACTTGACGGGCCTGTGGTTCTTCAGCTGCAGATGTAAGACATGTGCACCTACCTCTTGGTGCAGAAGTGCAGGAGCCACAAATTCCATGGTACTAATATTGTAAAAGATCTTCACTCTGCAGAAGCGCAGACCACTGAGGGGCCTGTACCTCTTCACCCACATGTATAAGATATATACATTGGGCCTGATTCTACAAAAGAATCACCTGGCATAACAGCACTTGTGCCAAAAAAAATGGTGCAAGTAGTAACTTACGCCAGCAGCTGCGATGTGCAGGATTCTACAGTGTGGCCTGTGACATGCCACGGGCCACATGCGCCAAAGAGCATTTACACCAGCAGTTGGGCCATAAACCCCCGTGACATGGTGCTAGGGGTTTTATGGCAGCAGTTGTGCCCTATTCAATTAGAGCAGCAACAAAGTTGCCAATGTCAGGATTCTCCAAGAACCCTCAGAAGAGAACCAGCAACGTAAGTTACACAAGCATTTAGTTGGCGTAACTGTACATATGCCATCCGGGTGTTCTGTAGACCCACTGCACCCACTCCATGATGTGCCCCCTATGCCCAAACCACCTCCATCGTTGCCCCACAGGGCAGCCCACAACCCCCAGCCCCTGATCCCCCATAGCAGAGGTGCCCAGCTGGGCATCTCACAACCCAACACCCTCAACCCATATATGTCCTGCAGGGCAGTCGACACACATCATGCTCCTGAACCCCTCACCACCATCAGCCCCACAGGGCAGCTGTGCACCCCCATCCAGTCCCCAACCCAAAGTTATTGCCGCAAATGAAAAATCATTAAGAAAACCCGAGATCCCTAGTGGCCCCCCACCCAG
Source organism: Neoceratodus forsteri (assembly GCA_016271365.2). NCBI lineage: Eukaryota > Metazoa > Chordata > Ceratodontiformes > Ceratodontidae > Neoceratodus > Neoceratodus forsteri. The sequence continues at coordinate 1,554,757,546 of CM057449.1, read as the reverse complement.
CAGTGTCAGTCCACCCGCATCACCCCCAACCATCCCTAGCCAGTGACTGGCACAGCCCACCTCTCACCTCCATGGCCAGCCACTGACTGAACACTGCACGAGCGCTTACTGTATAGACATGTTCAGAAATGAATGGCATTAATTTCTGAGTGCATCTATATAGTAAGCACTCATGCTATTCTCAGTCAGTGGCTGGCCAGGGAGGCGAGAGGTAGGCTGTGCCAGTCGCCAGCTAGGGATGGTTGGGGGATGTGGGTGGACTGGCACTGCTGGGTGGGGTGGGTTGGGGAGCCACAAGACTACCATGGATCTCAGGTTTTCTTAATAATTTACCGTTTGTGGCAATAGCTTCAGGTTGAGGACTGGATTGGGGGGACACAGCTGCCCTGCTGGGCTTTGAGGGGGCACTTACGCTTGGTGGGGGGACTGCAACTTGTGACATGCCCCTCGGGTATGTGCTTAGGTTGGTGTACCTGTCCACATGTCACAAATCACGGAACTTAGCCACAGAGACCCTGCCCCTTCTAGAATAGGGCACAGGGTCCATGTCACAATGGCGTTTGGCACAAGTTGCCTTTGGCGGGGACTTGTGCCAAGCTTCTAGAATCGGGCCCATTGACTTTTGGCTCTGCTGTCATGCAGACAGAAATATTGTTGCAATGTGGGTATCATTATTTCAGCAATGGATCTAGAAATTGTTCAAGGAGATAGAAAACCATGCAGTAGTGGACCATGACATCTACCAAGATACCTCATACAGCGTGCATGAGTACCTCTGTCTGCAGTGGTACAGGCCCCATGGAGCCTTCTGTCTGAAAAACACACTGTGTGACATACACACACATATAGGAGTGGCTGCATAAGCCCAAGCCCATGTGAGGCCTGTGCTTATACAGCCTCAGATACAAATCCAAAGATACAAATTCACATCAGTGTTACTGCATTTGTGTCATCACTTATTGGATTATAAAGTGGGTTCTCCAAATTTAGGAGATCATTGTTATCTTCAGTGTAATATCAGTTACAATTATGAAACTTCCTACATTGTAAATTGTCAATATGTTATAGATTTTAAACATTTTCATAGATCTGCTTTTCAGATTCAAATGGGACAAGTAAATTGGGCTTGTATAGATTTGATTCTAGAGGTAGATATGGCAGTTAGAGAATTCACAAAGACATATTTAGAAGTATGTGATAAAAGTGCTCCCTTTAGAAAATCTAGAGAAAGACTTAAACATAATCCTTGGGTAAATGAAACAATTAAAAAGTTCATAAAATGGAAAGACAGGATATGGAAAAAGGCAAATCGATCTTTAAAAGTGGAAGATTGGGAATTGTTTAAGAAGATTAGAAATAAAGTAAAAGTCTAATAAGAAAAGCAAGGAAAAGTTATTATAGAAACAAAGTGAACCAAACAAAAAATCCAGCTCAGTATTGGAATTTAATCAAGGATTTGGAGGGTAGGGAAAGGAAACACTCAAAAATATTTTTTAAGGATGTACTGGGAGAGGAGATGTCTACAAAACAAGTAGTAAATAACTTGAATCAGTATTTTTGTTATCTTCCTGACAAAAATAAAACAAGCTGATTGTAATCAGAGTAATGATTTCCAACAGATTAGGCCTTTGGAGACACAATATAGAGAGGGTACACCATGTTTCTATTTTTGGGCAATTAAAATTGGTGAAGTTAAGAAGCAAATAAGACAGCTAAATTCACGGAAAGCAATAGGGATGGATAGAATAGAGACAATTTTTTTGAAAGCTTCAGTAGAGCAAGTAAGTCCAATACTGACAAAAAATTTTAATTTTAGCCTTCAGCAAAAAAATTATCCAGACTTTTGCTAAAATTCCAAAATTATTCCTGTCTTCAAGGGCGGAGATAGGAATAATCAATCAAATTATCGACCAATAGCCTTATTGTCGATTGTCTCGAAGGTCTTCGAACACCTGGTTTGTGCCCAGTTATATGAACATCTGGAGAAGTATAAGCTCCTGACTGATTGTCAGGTGAGCTTTAGGCAGGGGAGGTCGACAGACACTGCCCTGGTGGACTTCCTGGACTCTGTGGCAAGTGGTCTCGAGATCCAGGAGTCTGCTGGGGTGGTGTTCGTTGACCTCTCAAAGGCCTTTGACTTAGTCGACTTTAATATACTGATACAAAGGCTGGCCCAGATGGGTATATCAGAATCTGTTCAGACATGGATATTATCATATCTGACCGAATGTACACAACAGGTATTTATAGATGGAATAACGTCAGACAAAGAGAGTACTTTTAGAGGAGTTCCCAAAAGTTCAATCTTGGGTCCCCTATTATTTTTGATTTATATAAATTCCCTTCCTTCATGCATTCAAAATAGTAAGATTTATTTATATGTTGACGATATGGCCCTTATAGGGAAAGCCAAAAGTCTGGATGACTTACAAAAATCATTGCAATTTGATTCTGATATTCTATAAAACTGGTTAATTCAACCTAGAATGGTCCTTAGTACTAAGAAGACTCAGGTGATGCTTTTTCACTCTAAAAATAAACTGCCTCATCAGACGTTAAATCTTTTTTCTTTGGGGGTTTAATGTTAGAACAAGTTTCGGTATATAAGTATTTGGGAGTTTATATATGGATAGCTCCCTTACTTTTTCTTCTCATATCATAAATACAACTAAAAAAGTTAACTCTAGATTGGGTGTGTTAAGAAGGAAAACATCTATACTATCGAGAAAGAGACTAGAAATAGAGTGGCTATACAATTACTTTTACCAATGTTAGAATATGGTAGTTTAATTTATCAGTTTGCCCCTAAATATTTACTAAATAGTTTAGACAAAACATGTTATAGAATAGCGAGATACGTAACGAAATGCCCATATAATACTCATCACTGTAATTTACTTGGTTGAGATTCCCTTGTAACTCGTCGTAAAAAACTTGTAGGGTATAAAGCTTTCTTTGAATATGGAGGGAAGATTAATCAAGGTGTGTCCTCTCTTGGTGTTCCTATTTCTGACAGATATAACTTAAGACATTTAAAACATAGATGTCAAAAGGTTCCTTTAGAATTAAATGTTTATAGTAAAATGCAACGCAATTTCTATTTGCCAAAAATATGGAATGAAATAGATTCACATATTAGAACTATTAATAGTTTTAATAAATTTAAGTATTCTTTGAATACTATTTGGAGAGATAGATGCATTTGTTATGGTGTTTTTTAGATTACATAAACATTTTCCTTTTATTTTTTTCTTCTAATCTTTCCCCTTTTTTCTTTCTCTTATTTTCATTTGTCTCCATTCCCTTCCCTCCTTTTCTTCCCTGATGTTCTTGATTAAACATGATAATATTGAGAATGTAAATAATTCTTTCCTGTTGTTAGTTATCAAATCTATGGACTTGTCTGGATAAACGCATATTTAAGGTGTGATGGAATTGTTGAATTTTACTGATATATTGTGTATATATGCATGTTTTTTTGTAATCTATGTAGTGAATCTGTTTGTCTTATATGTAAGATTTGTTCTTGTAATATAATTACATGATGTCATTGTTTTTTTGAAATTGTAATCTTAAACAGGACAACTTTGATAAACAGGGCCTTTGGTCCTAAAAGTTATTAACCTGTTAAAAAATAAACTTTTTATCTATCATATCATCTATCTATCTGGAAACAGTTGTATATTGTTTGTCTTACATGACGATGGCTGTCTGTGGTTGCTTGTGTGAGTTTCCTCTTTTGCTGCTTGGAGGTCTGGGAAGTTAGGGCTGGAAAACCTAACACCACATTATCCTACTTTTGTTGCTTTTAGTTAAACCCTTACTAGTGCATTAATGCAGTTTTTTGGGTTTTTTTGCAAACAATTTATCTTTCTTTTTGAGGTAGTGGAATTGTATCCTTGTTCATGCAGGTCCCTGAGCCGAAGAAGCACATGGTCCATAGGGCCCTGTATTTCTTTGTAGCTACAGATGCAGATACCCAGGGCCCACTGGAAGAGTCCATCTGGGTACAGAGGGCTCTGCACTTCTGCACCAAGTGAGGAATCTATCCAGCTTCCAAAGCCAAGAGCCCTCAGGGCCCTGCACTTCTGTGTAGAGACAGATGCAGACATTCTGGGCCCAGGTCCTGTGCCACGTAAGGAATCCATCTGACTATGGAAGGGGTCCAGCACTTCCATGCAGCTACTGATGCAGAGGCAGATGCACAGGGCCTGAATGTAGAGTTCATCAGGTTGTGGAAGCACAAAAAAATATCTTAATGTTCATGTATATCTTGGTAATTTGATGATGTTTTGCACCAAATTTTCAACATAGCCTTTTTATGTCCCCACCTTATGAACCTGGTAGGTGAACATTTTTAAATCCCCGCCGAAATGTTCCATACCACTGCTTAGAAAACACATTTTGGCCTGGATTTGAAAAATGGCAGCTATCAAGTTCCTGAGGTGGTTTACAAAATGGCTATGTTGAAAACTTGGGGTCAAAATACTGAAAATTGCCACATGTATGAGCAAGCATAAAAAACATTTTAGCATATGCTCATAACTTTGTTGAGTTGTAATACTTTGACCCTAAATTTTCCACATAGCCATGATATGACTCCACCTCATGAATCTGGTAGGTGAGAATTCTCAAATCCTGAGCAAAACATCATTTCACACCTCAAGTGTGAAAACATGTTTTGGTCAGGATTTGAAACATAACAGCTGTCACATTCATGAGGTGATGTAAAAAAATAGCTATGTTGAAAATTTGGGTTAAAAATATTTAAAATTACCAATGTTATGAGCATGCATTGAAAACTTTCAATGTATGCTCATAACTTTGTTGTTTTTTAATATTCTTACCCCAAATTGTCGACATGGCCTTGTTATGACCCCACCTCATGAGCAAAAGCAGAGAAAATGTTCAAATCATGTCTGAAAGTTGATTCTGTGTAACAAGCACAAAAAATCACCTTTCAGGATGTATTTGAATAATTTCACCTCCTTGTTCATGAGGTGGCATCCCAAAAAGGCCATGCTGAAACTTTGGTGTAAAAATGTTCAAAAATGACAAAGTTATACAGGAATCGATATTGCATCCCTCTTCCTGCTCACTAGACTATTGTCCAGAAAATGATCCTCCCCATTTCGATTTTGGTGACATAGTTTACAGTGCTGCTCCTGAGACTACTGTAGCCAGACTGGACCCCTTCTTTCACTCCTGCCACTTTGCTTTGGACTGTCCACCCCGCACCTACCATTGCTCCCTCTATTCCTCTATCTCCCTCCCCTGAAGCCAGATGCTTTGCTCACTGCACCACCTTTATCTTTAAATTCTGACTGGTTCCCTCCCCTCCCATCCTACCTCACCTCTCCTCTCCACCCCCCCAGCCTCCTCTTACACTCTCCGTAAATCTGGCTTTCACACCCTTGCTCTCTCTCTCTCTCCTAGAAAATCTTCAGCTGTACAGGCTGCATTCTCTTAATATTTCCCCCAAACTATGGAACTCTCTCCCCCAAAACATTCAATCTACTCCTTCTCTGTGCTCATTCTCCTCCCTTCTCCATGACTTCTCTACCAACACCTGCAGTTGCTCTTAATAGTTGTCCAAGTTCCCTCTACTCTCTACATGCCACCCCCACCTTCTGTTCACCTCTTATCCACCCCCTTCTGTTATTTTCCATGCTACCCCGGCACTTTGATTCAGTCCCTCTTGATTCCTAATGGATGGTTCCATGTCAAGATAGCAACTCCCAAGTGACAAGGAGTGAAAACAGCATGAAATCACAGTGTGCGTGCCATATCAATGAACTTTCTGTTTGTGGGGGGCTTCATCCCATGCCCCCCTTGTGGGAGGATTTGCCCCCACAGACCCCTTACTTAATATACCAACTCTGGGTGGGGTGGTCCATGGGGAGGGGGAAACCATCAGTCACTGATATGGCATGCACTGTGATGTCATGCCATTTTCCCTCCTCACCATTTGGGAGTCACTCTCTTAATGGACTACACGAATGGATAGCTGTCCCTTCCTACCTCATTCTCCCCCTTACTGTGTCTTGCACCTTATTTGTTTAGCTTTTCATAACCAGGTAAGCACACTAGACAAACAAATGTCTATTTCCAGGTTGCTCCTCCTTGATTTCCTCTGGGTTACAATCTTCTCCTCAAATCTGGTTATCGTACACAAAAATTGTATAAAGTGTTCATTTGCTTATTTAACTGTAGCTTAATGCTGTTACTTGGTCTTGTTCCTGACATTTTATTTATGTAATGTTACTGCTTATGATTGTTCTCTCTTCCCTCTTACTCCCCCCCCCCCGGGATGCATCTGGAAACAAGCTGTTATCAGCTCAGTATGTCTTTCCTTGGTGAAAATTTTGAAATAAATAAAAAAAAAAATAAAAGTCCAAACCCACTGAAATACATTAAATCACACAACCTTATTTTCCCATATTGTGGTCACCAATTAAAGCAGCAAGACATGTCTTGAATCAGAGAGTGGATCTGCATCATGGGACATGTTTAGGTGAGTAACTGTGTGTGGGGGATGGGTACTGAGTGGGGGGGTCAGGGTTGGGTGGGTAGGGGTTCTGGGGGTCATATCACCAATAGACTGTTTTCTTTGTTTCAACTTACCAAAAAAATCAATGAGGGACAATGCTGTTTGTTATAGGTGGACAGAAGCTGACACTGGGGATTGGGTACCCTAGTGTCAGGATCAGCTTTGGCAGTACTGGGGATGGTTATCCTGGTTCCACCATGTATATTAAACAAGGGGGTGCAGGTGACCTGAAGAGGAGAAGGGCAGGAGATGTAGTACCAGTGGTGGTCACCCCGGTCCACTTACTATTTAAAACAATAACACGGGAAGGGGCAGGCGACCTGGAGGGGAGGAGCCAGAAGAAGTGAGACCGGTGTGGGCTCCCCAGTCTGCTTAACAAAACTATAGATAGACCAACAGACAGACAGATAGACAAGCAGATAGACAGACAGATACATACATAGATAAATGACAGATAGATAGATAGATGATAGATAGATAGATAGATAGATAGATAGATAGATAGATAGATAGATAGATAGATTTTTATTTATTTACTTTGTTTACTGGGTAAGTAAACTGAGCAATAGCCCTTTTTCAGGAATGACCCAGAGCCACAATAATAGCAGATAAGGCTGATACAAAATAATATATAATACAATAGACAAACAACAAAACATCACATAATAGTACAAAATATAAATTAACACATTTAAGCAGCAGATTTGAGTGTTAAAAATTTTTACAATGTCTGTTCTAACAAATAAGACTTTTAATGGGATTAAAAACCATGTGACTTTCTGTGTTATGACATGTAAATGGCAAGTTGTTCCAACATTTTGCAGCATGTACTGAAAAGGCACACTCTCCTACTGAGGTAGAAATCTTTGGAATTGACAACGAAGAATTTGAATTTGATCTTAAAATCCTGCATGCCTTTTTAGGATCAAATAGTGCATATAAAAGAGAAGCAGTTTAAATTCTCAAAGTTTTATCAACTACACAACACAAGCTATACAAGAAGATAAGTCAAGGTGGTAACCAACCAGTCTGAGCGTACAGTACACAGCGATGTGTGCCGTATGACATTTTCGGGGCAAAGCAACAAATTGCTTTAAATGTTTTAGCTATCAAGGCCAAGTCAGTGCAGGACAGATTAGCAAATACAAAACAATTATAGTTTACTGTGGGCAACAATACCATTGCATCAACAGAATATCTAGCTTCCTGTGTTAAACAGCTTTTTAGTTTGAAACAGTGTGCCAAGTTTTTAATTTACTTGCCTGTTGATGATCTTTATGTGATGGGAAAAAGTTAAAGTAGGATCCAATAAGCCCCCAGGTATTTAAACTCTCTGACCTGCTCTAAAAGAGTGCCATTCAAATAAAAAATTTGTAAAGGTTTGCATTTTGATACTTTAGGTTTTGACCCAAAAATCATACATTTAATTTTTTCAGTATTTCAAGAGAGTCAGGGTTGCAAAATCCAAGAATTCAATGATGCAAAATCTGAATTCAAAGCAAAGTTAATCCCATCTATGGAGGAGGCACTGAAATAGATAATATCATCCATGTACGAAATTGATTTGGTAAAAGCTAATGTAGTGGGAATAGCATCTATATATAATGAAAACAATAGAGGCCCCAGAATTGAATCCTTGGGCACTCCTTGTTCAAGAACATGGGTTATAAACTGAAATCCACAATAGGAACCTTAAAATATTGATCAGTTAGGTAGCTTTGAAACCAGGAGCAAGGTGACTCTGTCAGGCCCATGCTACCCAGCCTCCTGAGCAGAAAGGCTTGATCGATAATGTCAAAGGCCTTGGACAGAAACAAAGAAACACAGACTTTGATGACAGATAAGGATCACTTGGCCCACCTAGTCTGCCCATTTCCCTACCTACTAGATAAGCTGCAGATCCTAGTTAACCAACAGCCTATTTCTTCCTAACCCCCACAAAAATTGCCTTATGTCTGTCCCATACATCTTTGAATTCTCCCACAGTTTTAGACCCCACAACCTCCTCAGGAAGGTAGTTCCATGCTTCCACCACCCTCTATGCAAAAAAACTTCCTCACATTGCCCCTGAGCCATCCCCCTCTATCTTCAAATTGCGTCACTTTGTTTTTGCACATCTCTTTTTCTGAAAGATGCTACCCTCTTGGACTTTGTTGATTCCACTGAGGTACTTAAAAGCTTCAGTCATGCCCCCCTTTTCCTCAAGGGTATACATATTAAGCTCTTTTAGCCTCTCCTCATATGGCTTCTCTTGCAGACCCTGCACCATTTTAGTTGCCCTCCTCTGGACTGCCTCCATCCTGTCTATGTCCTTGTGGAGATGGGGTCTCCAGAACTGGATGCAGTGTTCCAGATAGGGTCTCACCAACTGTCTGTACAGAGGGATAACAACTTCCTGTTTTCTGCTGGTGATGCCTCTCCCTATACATCCCAGTTTCCTCCAGCCCTCCCTACTGCCTTCTCACATTGCTTACTAACCTTAAGGTCATCTGATATGATTACCCCCAGGTCCCTTTCCATTTTTTGTTGTTGTTACTACCTCCCCCCAATCGTGTACTCTTCCCCTGGGTTTTTGTTTCCCAGGTGTATTATTTTGCACTTCTTTGCATTGAATCCAAGCTGCCATACTTCTGATAGGTATGGCAGCTTGGCCACCCCAGTATCAGGATGATCTTCAGCAGCACTGGAGGGGGCACCCTGGTGGCACCACATCTATTAAACAAGGGGGGCAGCAACCTGGAAGGGAGTGAACAAGATAAGTGGTACCATGGGTGAGCACCCTGGATTGTTTATTATTTAAAAAAACTGGGGGGAGTGGCAACTTGTAGGGAAGGGAAAGAAAGAAGCAGTACCAGGGGTGAGCACCCAGTCCATTTAACAAAAAGATAGGATGGATAGATAGATAGATAGATAGATAGATAGATAGATAGATAGATAGATAGATAGACAGACAGACAGACAGACAGACAGACAGACAGACAGACAGATAGATAGATAGATAGATAGATAGATAGATAGATAATAAGTAGAGTGGATTAGTGACTTACTGCTCTAATTGAAGCTGGCAGCACAACTCCAGTTTCACATTTCAACAAAGTTCTCAAACTGAGAACACAAGTGAACATGTCATGGGACATGTTCAGGTGAGTAAGGGTGTGTGTGTGGGAGGGTGCTGAGTGTGAGGTCAAGGTGCTGTGGGGGAATGTGGAGGGGCCAGTTCATTTAGGGACCATTTTCTTTTTTCAGCATAAAAAAGTTCAGTGAGGGATGGTCTTCCATAATGTAAGAGACAGAAGCTGAACTGGGAATTGGGAACCCCATTGGGTCTTGTTGGAAAGATCTTTATCAGCACCGGGGGTGGGCACCCTGGTGCAGCCACATATATTAAACAAAGGGGAGCAGGCAACATGGAGGGGAGGGGGACAAGAAATGTGGTACTGGCAGTGGGCATCCTTGTCTGCTTTCTATTTTAAAAAAAATTGGAGGTGGGTGACCTGGAGGGGGGGGGAAACAGTTCTGATAGTGGGCACCCAGGTCCGCTTAAGAAAAATGCAAAACTAAATTGATGAGATAGATAGATAGATAGATAGATAGACAGACAATCATTCTTTCGAATGATTTTATGACAGAACTGTGAAAAAAACTAAGTCCCACCATCTTCTTTCATGAGCTGACCTTCTTCTGTGAGTTGCTTCATGACACACAAGAAGTAGGTGGAATCATGAAAGAAGATAGTGGGACTCAGTTTTGTCATAGTTCTTTCATGAGCTGGTCTTCATCTTTCACGAGTCATGAAAGAAGTCATGAAATAATAGGGTTACCACCTGTCCTGATTTTCGCAGAACAGTCCTGATTTAAGCAGCTGGGTCCTGCCAAAAAAACATGAAAAATACTACATGTCCTGACTTTATAGTAGAAAAAATATTTTCTAACTTTCCACTAAATGTTGCATAAAACTATAATATGCTAACTAAAATACCTTAAAATGATAAACAATAAAAGCAACTAAGAAACTACAATACTTAGCCTTAATTCTGATTATATAAAGAAAACAAGTCTGTTGTATTGGTCGAGGTTACGTACGGTCCTGCAAAAAATCATGTTTCAATAAGAAATGTCCCACTTTGGGCTTCTTAAAAGGTGGTAACCCTATGAAATAAGAAGGATGGCTCATGAAAGAAAATGATGCGACTTAGTTGCTCATGAAAGAAAATGATGGGACATAGTTATTTCAAGAGACGGCCTTCTTCTTTCATGAGTTCTTTTGTGAGTCACAAAAAAAAAAAAAGATGGTGGGCTAATGAAGAAACTACTGTATAAAAAAGGTAAGTATCACCATCCTCTTTCATGAGCCATTTCATAAGCCAAGATTCTTCTTTTGTGAGATTCACAAAATAACAATTTCAGCTCACAAAAGAAGAATCGGGACCCCAGCCTAAGTCTTCCAGCTAGGCTTTTATTGATGTCCCAACACCACATTTAATGGGCTTTGTTCAAAAACCAAACACCAGAAGCTAGCTAAATGTGTCCTGTTTAGTTAGACTCATGTGTCTGTTTCTCTCCAGGGCATCATTTTTATGGTTTTTCAATTTTTTTTTTTAACAAAAAGCAAGATGACTGCCATACAAATGAAGAATTTTTCACATGAAAGAAGAATTTCCTCTTTTGTGAGAGAAATTAAATCTGAATTCTTCTTTCGTTCATATCAAACATATAAATGAAACACCCTACTGAACATGCTCAGAACTGAACTTTCAAATCCTTACAACTTAGAAATGTATTATTATTTTTTCACCAAACCAATAAAAGACACCATTCAAGGGCAAGCCCTTTTCAACACCAGAAACTTCAGAATAAAATTCTAAACTGTCTGGGCTGTAGGTGAGAGCAAAAACACAGCAAAGAAACCCTGATTTTTCCACTTTTTTAACTATCCAGCTCTTGTAACCCAGACATCTGACTGGCACAAAGCTTGTTAAATCAAGAGACTTTGCCCCTCCCTCCCTCCCCAAAAAGACTGCACATGCAACATTTTGTGCAGTTCTGTTGAACAGGGGCAGAGCTACTTATATGCAAAATTAGGGGTTTAACATTTAAACACCCAATTCAACCTTAAATGTTGGGCACTACTGCACCCCTATAATATACATTAATGCATCTGCTACGGTTATAAAGTCACAAAGATCATGAAATGAGAGTTAGGGTTTTCAACCTTTATGCTCACCCCTCTCCATCCCCTATCCTGGTGACCCATGGACAGCAACAGTCCCAGAGGTATCTTATTTGATGTAGGGCATACTGTATATATTTGAGTCAAGGAGCATATTCCCAGATGTATAGTTTGCTTAGCACAGGGTGTTGCATGTTGTACATGATATAGCATGCCTGTGGTGTATGTTTCCAGACCTGTAGGTTACTTGATGCAGGGCCCATAATAAATCTGTAGTGTAGGGCACCAGACCTATGCCTTGTTTCATGTATGGACCTGCAGGTGATGTGGAAAACAGCAGACCTGTGCTGCAGTGCCCCAGACTTATAACTTTCCTCATATAGGGACTTGCAGTTCCTATGTGAAGCAGCATACCCTTGATACATAACCTGAACCTGGACCTGAACATGGCACTGCTGACCCTATGCAAAGAAGCATTCCCAGGATGCAGGGCCCCTGACTTTTAAGTCACTTTGTGCAGGACCCTGCTGTCCAGACACAAAGTATTAGGTACGTCCGGGATGGCCCCAGACCATACCTCTCAACTGTCCCTGATTTTCAGGGATTTCCATGATTTTGCCCCCAAATTTTCCTGTGTCTTTCCCAAAATGTGGATTTTCATGACTGAACTGGGGGATTCAAAGCATAAGATAATGTTAAACTTTCAAGTTACAGATTTGCTTTTCTTCAGAACATGCATTCTACACAAATCCCCTTTCTCTACCAGTCTCCTGAGATGAAATCACTAATGTTTAAGATGTGCTTCTGATCTGGGTCCTCTGTCCCTGGTATTTGTAAGCCTTGCCCCTGATTTATGCAGCAGGATGTTGAGAGGTATGCCCCAGTGTCATAGGTTGGGTGTGGGTCATGAGAGCAGTAGGTGTAGGAAGATGGTGGGCATTATAGCTTTCTTTAAACAGAGCCCAATGGGCTGTATGTGAAGTAACATGTCTATGAGGGATGTACCTGTAGCTTGGTCTTGTGTCATGAGAGTAGGGGACAGAGAGAATTAGGAGCATGAGGATTAAAGCCCCTCATACTACATTCCCTGCTTTCTGTGGCTATGTAACCCTAATACATGTATTAATATAGTTCTGTTTTGCAGTTTATCCACTTTCTTTCGTATAAAGCTATATCTTCTATAAAACATAAAGGTGCTGTAGTGTGGAATTCAATTCCAATTACCATAAAAGATACAAATCTCTTAAATAAGAAACAACGTATTAAATAATGGTTTCATAAACAGAGTGAAACTATTTTACCATGTTGTCAGTCTGATGCTGTTTGACTATTTACTGATCAAGATCAAAGTTTTTCTGTCCCCTCTTACTATGTTAATGGAATGTATTTTATAATTATATTTATATAAAAACTGTACTGTGTATTTATATAAATTTTACAGTGTGAATGGAAACTGAATGGTTGTACTCAGGACCTCCTTTGAAATGAGCTCTGCACAATGGAGTGTGTCCTTTTCAAGGCATTGAATAAAGTATACTACTACTACAATTTGGTGGAGGGACCACAACAAACCTGTAGTGCAAGGCACCAGACAGAACCTTGCTTTGTGCATGGACCTGCAGGTACCTATGCAAGTTTCCAGGTACAGTCCTTGGAGTAATACCTATAACTAACACTAGTGTGTAGTACAAGGTGGCTGCTCCACAGTAGAGATGTCATCATTCGAATGTGATGTTAAATCATGGGCCTTTCTATTTATCTCTGGTCACTGTCCAGTTAAAATCCCATGGTACATATCAAAAAAGGGTACTGGATTTTCACTGGAGTCATGGCCAATATTCACCAGAAATCAGCTCAAAGCTTTGTGTGCCTTCCCTGGAGAAAAATTATGACTAAATAAATAAACATATACAGTAAATATGAAAACTAACACCTTGGGCCAGATATTCAAAATTTTGCACTGGGCACAAACCGTTTGCACAGAGTTTGCGTCAGGTTTGCGCGGGTCCACTATATTCAAAAGGTCAAATAGCAGAGGTAAACTGCATTAGCACTGGGCAAAAGTACAATGCATGCAAGGGGCCAAAAGAGGGGGTGTGTACATGAATACAGGCGCAATTTTATATTCAGTGCATTAGCACCACGCAAAGTGTTTTTGCACGACTTAACGTGACACTTTGCATGGTGCAAATTACCACCCAGGAAAAGGTAGTCTTAACTATGGGCAAACCAGCTTTGCATGACTTTGTGGCTTTGCACAACTTTTGCATGGCTTTGTGCAACCTTAACCAGTAAATGTTAAACACAGAAAGAAACCAGACATAGAAGAAACATGCTGCACATGGATGGCACCTCCTATGATGCCATAATCTGCCACCAGTCCCAGCCATGCCAGGCAGTAAGTGGTGACTCAGCACCCAATGGACACCATGGCAGTGTATCCACATAGCACACACCCACAGACCACCCTTCAGTGGACACCAACATAATCCAGCACACACATGCAGTACTGGGGGTGTGGAGGGTGTTGAGGGGAGGGTGTAGAGGTGGCCAGTCTGCACCACATACCGGATGCTGCCACAAGGTTGGAACAAGCCACGGAGTGCAAATGGTCCAGTGTTGGGCATACCCCAACACCAGTGTGCCTGTCTGATGGTATGCCCACCCCAGCCAAATACCACACATCTGTACAGACACCACAGCACACACAGCCAGCCATGTGTATGTATATGTCACTGTGAGTATCCCATGCGGGGTGGTGCAGCATCTGAGGGTCGCACAACAGCACAACAGCAATGTCCACTGTCAGTATACACCTGCAAGATTGGCCTGTCACTGTGTAAAGTGCAGCAGTCATTGATGCCCTACACACCATAGGCATTGCTGTGTCCCTCATGCTTCTGGCCACCTTGTTACTGCAGTACCTGCTGTGCACTGTAGCAGGACCTACAGTTTGACTATTGCATGCAGCACCACCACCTGTGCCTGTGCTATGTAGTCCTCAAGGGCACAATATTCGATGCTGTTCTGTACAAATGTAGCCTGCAGCTACCACAATGCACTTCCAGACTGACTTACAGGTGGACCTGTGGGCAGACCCAGCTGGCCCCTGTACTTTCAGACTGACCTACAGATGGAGCTGTGGAACACTGCGATAGCGCTGGGCAAACTGCATGCAAATCAGGACATAATGAGATGCTAATCTGGATGTTTGCCCGAAGACTGCCTAAGTAGGCTCATTTGCATGTCATGTTTAAATATAGAAGATTTTTGCACCAGACAAACATGGTAGCATGGGACAAATGGCTTAGCTCCACGCAAAACCTGTGCAAATGTATTTGCACCATGCAGATGTTTCAGAAACATGGTACATTTCTGCAGAATCCTGCATGCACTGGTGCTTGTAGCTTAATATGAACATACGAAATTATGAAATTTGCCAGCAGATAAAGGCCTAGAGGTTTATCAAGCCTGCTCGAACGGCAGCTAGTACCCCTACTCCTGCAGCTGCCCTCCCTCCCACCCTCCCTTCCACTGACCCTCCCTCTTTTCCTGTCCCAGCCCCTTTGAAGCAGTCCACTGTTCTACTGGATAGCACTTCTGCCAGTAACGCATTCCACCCAGCTACCACCCTCTCTGTAAAAAAGTGTCTCCTCATCTCCCTCCTGAACCTTCCTCCCTCCAGTCTCATATCGTGGCCTCAGGTGTCCCTCCCCTCCCTTACTTTGAACAGTCCCTCTGTACCCGTCTTGTTTATTTCTTTCATGTACTTAAAGGTTTCAATGATGTCCCCCCATCCCTCATCTCCTCCAGCGAGTACATGTTCAGCTCCCGCAGCCTCCTCTCTTATGGTAAGTCCCCCAGTCTCTTGATTATCTTTGTCACCCTATGCTGCACCCCCTCCAGTAACTGGCATCAGTAATCTATGCAGTACTCCAGGTGCAGTCTAACTAATGACCTATACAATGGCAGAATCACCTCCCCCCTCCTCGAGGAGATACCCTTTGCAATGCAACCCAGCATTTTGTTGGCCTTTGCAGCTGCCTTCCTACATTGTGCTGAGTTGTTCACTGACCTTGTAATGAGCACCACCAGATTCTTCTCCTCCTCTGTCTTGGCTAGCTGCACTCCCCCCAGCTGATAACTCCTGCTTGGGTTCTTCACCCCAAAATGCAGCACCTTGCACTTTTTAGCATTAAACCTCAGTTGCCAGGTGTCTGACCAGGTTTCCAGCTTTTCCAGATCATCCTGCAACCCCTGCCATCCCCCTAGGTCATCCACCACCGCTCCCATCTTGGTGCTGTCAGCAAACAGACTGATCTTGCTCTTGATGTCCAATGATATGTCTGCAATGAATATCCCAAACAACACTGGTCCCAACAGCAAGCCCTGTGGAACACCGCTCATCACTACCCTTGGGAATGAGAGCACCCAACACACCACAACCCTCTGTTGCCTTCCCTGAAGCCAGTTCCCTACCCATCTCACCAGTTTTGTACCTGCCCCTGTGCCTTCTAACTTACTACTCAGCCTCCCATGTGGCACTGAGTCGAATGCCTTACTGAAGTCCAGGTACAGGACATCCACTGCATGGCCCCTGTTCAATTGTCTAGTTACCCAGCCATAGAACTCCACCAGGTTGGTTTCACAGTATCTGCCATGTATGAAGCCATGCTGTCTGCTGTCCTGTAGTCCTTTGGTCTCCAGGAGGACCACCAGCCTCTCCTTCAGGATAGTCTCCATCAACTTACCCATAATAGATGTGAGGCTCACTGGTCTGTAGTTACTCGGTTCATCCTTAGGGCCACTCTTGTGCCATCCTCCAGTCCTGAGGTACACACCCTGAGTATAGTGAGGCATTAAATAGGTCTGCCAAAGGTTCCACAAGGACCTCTGCCAGTTCCTTCAGTACCTTAGGGTGGATGTCATCTGGGCCTGGTGTCTTGTCCACCCTCAGTGCTCTCAAACCCTTCAGAACTCTGCTCTCCAGGATTTCCCTGTCTGTCACCCCTTCCCCCCCGTTTCTGCCATTCCTTCCCCCTTGGGTATCACTTCCCTCTTCTCCTTAGTAAATACCAAACAGAAGTAATCATTTAGTGCTTTTTCCTTATCGCCCCCTGCTTCCACCCAACCCCTTTCCTTCCTAATCCTTACTTTGTGGTCCTTACAGTTCCTTTTCTCCCTGATGTACCTAAAGAAGTCCTTCATCCCCTTCTTAATGCCTTGTGTCAGCCTGAGCTCTGTAGATGCCTTGGCTCCCTTTACTGCCCATGTCACCTCCTTTGATTCCTTTAGGTACTCCTCCAAGTCCTCCCCCCTCCCTGTTTTCTTGTACCTTCTAAAGGTAGCTCTTTTCCTCCTTACCTTTTCCATGATCTCCAGTCCTTGCTCACCCAGCTCAGTTTCTTAGCCCTAGCCTTCTTGCTCTGGGCCTTGCTGCAGGTTCTGGTTGTCTCCGCTATCCCCAGCTTCCTGAGCTCCCACCTCTGGTTAGTGCCCATACGAAGTTGAATTCTGGACAGGTACCCTTTTACCACTTCCCCCATCCTCCCAAAGTTGGCCCTCCTGAAGTCCAGCACCCTTGTGCCAGATTCCACTCCTGCCTTGCCTATATCCAATGTGAGCCATACTGAGTAATGGTCACTCCCTGACAGTGGTTCTTGCACCCTAAATTCCCTCACAAACTCCCCATTTGCCAGCACAAGGTCAAGGATATTCTCTAACCTGGTTGGTTCACTGACCATTTAAATCAGGAAGCTGTCATGGAAGGCATCCAGCAGTACCTGTTCCCTTCTATTCCTGGTTGTTGGGGTACTCCAGTCCACTCCTGGCATGTTGAAGTCCCCCACAATCACCACACTACCCCTCTCGCAGGTTCTCCAGATCTGTCTGGCTAGTTCCTTGTGTAACTCCTCTGTCTGAGAGGGTGGCCTGTACACCACTCCCATTCTGAGAGTCCTATTCTTGGAATCCTGGATTTGCTTCCAAAGTGACTCTGTACTACCCTCCTCCCCTTCCTCCCTTACACACTTCAGTCCTTCCTTCACATATAGTGCCACCTCCCCTCCTTTCCCAATCACCCTATCCCTACAAAATAATATGTTCCCTGGTACAGACAGGTCCTAGTCATTGTATTGGGTGGCCTATGTTTCTGTGATGGCTACAATGCCCACATCTCCCTCTGCCATGGGCACCTGTAGCTCTGCAGTTTTCCTCCCAAGGCTTCTAGCATTAAGGGTGACCACCTTCCACCCCTCCCCCCCATCCTGCCTTCCTTTATTAGCATCACCAATAGTACTTGCCCTTTGTCCTTTGTCACTGTAATGGGCTGTAAGCAGATATGGCTTCCCAACCTGTGAATCCACTCCTTTGCTAGCACACACATTGGCCACATAGTTAACCTTTACCTTCCTTCATGTTGCTGTGCACTGGGCTGCTGATGTGGTTTGCACTTCCCTGGGTGCTATATTCAGAGCTGTCTTTTCCCTGGGCTATTTTTGCACTGCATCCCCAGCCCAGCTTGCCTGGCATCCTTAGCATGCTATATTCAGCAGGTTTAGCATGGGGCTATCCCTTTTGAACATAGCGGGCTACTGGTTCTGGGCTAATTTAGCACACTAGGCAGTGCTAATTTAGCGCCAGGGCAAAGTTCTGAATATCTGGCCCCTTATCTTTATTCTTGCATGGCCTGGAGCCAAACCTGTAGATTGATTCAAGCAGACCCATTGTGCAGACCCATGGTCTGTGCCTCATGTGTGTCATACTATCTGCCTGCATATGTTAATATGAACTATTAAGTGTTTTAGTACATTAATTATGTGACCTTTGTAGTATCTTTCATGTATTACTATATTAAATTGTTTGTTCATGCCTAACTTAAATTAGAAAAAAAAACTGATGTGTAGTATTTTTGCCATGTGCTTGAGGAGCTTTAATACTCACAAATTAATTTCTGAAAGCTAAAAAAGTGATCCATTGTTTAATGTTTCTAAATGTGCTCAGTGGTTTATACTAATTTAAAAAATAAGTTGCTAATGTAAAGCAATGACACATTGCTTTAAATTTGGCCATATGCTTAA
Organism: Neoceratodus forsteri; assembly: GCA_016271365.2. Classification (NCBI taxonomy): domain Eukaryota; kingdom Metazoa; phylum Chordata; order Ceratodontiformes; family Ceratodontidae; genus Neoceratodus; species Neoceratodus forsteri. The sequence continues at coordinate 1,554,738,747 of CM057449.1, read as the reverse complement.
TGGATTTTTATGTTGTTTTATACTTTCTGCTATGTTGTACTTTGCACATATGCACTTACTACATTTTCTAAATCAGTGTTCCATGGTTATGCAAATAAACTCACCAACGTTTTTATGAATAAAATAATAACATTAACAATTTTTTTAATCAGCTCATCCTCTCATAACTGCATAAGTATTAACATTTAATATTAAGTAACTTTTTTGGGGGGTCAGATTTTTTTTTTATGTCTAACTTTAACTTGAAAAACAATTGGCGAGTTTTAATAATTTTTTACTTTGGTCCATGCCTGAGGGAATTTTTCAAACTTTAAACCTTAATAACTTAATAATGAAAGATATTTCATTCTTTGGCTACCAAAAGGCCCTCTTTTGAAGCAAGATCTATTGCACCTTTTAGTTTAAAAAATGTTTCTCTATTTTATTTTTCATTATTTACATGCAAAAAAAATCTTAAATGGGGAACTGACATAAATTCATCAATCTGTAACTAAATAACTACCAACCTGATTTTTCTAATACCAGTCCCTAGGACTACCAAAGTGTGTGTGTCAATATTCAAAGTCCTAGGAGATAATATTCAAGTTATAAACTGTCAGAATCAGGGAATTTTAGACAGACACTAACACAACCCTAAAATACTAGTGCTTCCACACCAGTATTTTTATTTATTTAGATTTTATACTGACTGTCTTGTAGACTTGTATGTCTTTATTGTGCAGCACCCAGAGTCCACAGAGATGGGTGCTATATATATAAAATATCTATCTATCTGACTGGGAAAGGAGGGTTAGAAACTATTGTCTATTTTAAGCCTCATTGGGAGGGGAGAATACAGATGCAAACCAACTGAAATTGAACCAGATTACACTGCCAATGTTATTTCAATGAAGTAAGTGTAGGGGTGTGTGTGTGGTGTTATTTCGGTGAATGTGTGTGTGTGTGTGTGTGTGTGTGTGTGTGTGTGTGTGTGTGTAATAGATAATCCACTACAGACTATGTGGTCATTCTCTGATATACGCATGCCTTGGTGTGCATTATGACACACAAAGGTGCAGACTGAGTGCATTCAACCACACATCAGAGCATGACCGCACCCCCTGTAGTGGATTAACTATCTTATAAAATGGCTAGAAATGTTTTGGGGAGTGCAAAACTGGTACACCTTGTCTAGCAGAAATTATAGTTTTGTTTAGGTGGTCTGCTTGAGTCTGGTAGTTTTTATGTGGCAGAAATTAAGAGTTTTATTTAGGTAATCTAGCTGACCCTGCAATCATTTTGATTGTTAAAAAATGCATAAAAAAACTATCTGGTTGATTCTTCCATTTTTATGGCCATTCACACTGTAATCACTTTCACTTTTCTTTGTCAGTGCACTGTGACCAAGAGGTGTTGATTCTGGGAAAGAATATGCTGTCAATGGTAATGAAAGACCAACATTTTCTTTAAAAAGTATATCAGCTGTGGATTTTAAGCCCAGTTTACTGAATTTTATGTAAGAGAAGCTGCCAAGTGTAGAGCAAGGACAGCGAGCAACTCGTTGTCTTCAGAAGTTTAGATGCAAGCCTGAACAAGTGTTGCTGAAGTGCTGGGTTTTTTTTGCTACTCTTTATTATATACTAATAAAGTGAGCTCTGTTCCCTGAATTTAACTTCTCAATCTATTATTTTGACTGAGTATGGTCCTTCACGTGCTAACTGAAGTTTTCATGGATTTTGACCTCCACCTACTGCCCACTATGAGCACCAGAACTCTCAGCTGTTACAATTAACATTATTTTCTGATAAAAATTTACAAAGCAAAGTCATGATAGAAAAATCTTAATAGTTTTTTAACATCACTTTTGTGGTTTAAATCTTCAAAGTCACTTGCAAGAGAAAATCATGATTTTGTTTTTGTAAATGATCATGAGTGACTTTGAAGTCAGATGTGACAGAAAAATCATGATTGTTTTTTTAGATTTACATTTGTGGTTCAAAGTTTGAAAGTCCTTTGTGACAGAAAATCAAAACCATGTTTTAAATAATGATCCTGTTTGACTTAAAAGGGAACTGGGTTGAACATGCAAGCCTGTTTTCTGTAGAAGTTGTTTTTCAAATACTGGTTTACATTTTATTCTTGTTCTGTCTTTACTGGCCTTCTAGTAAATGTATTGGGTGTTTCTGATTACCCAGTGGTAGTAAGGACATTGTAATGCACAGGCATGATGTAGTTTATGTCCCTTGTTGAGCTCTTAGATTGTTATCTCAATGTAAATTTAACCCTGTTCCAGTACAACATTCTGTGACTGTAATGGGCATAAACTACATCAAGCTTTTCTAAAATGGTACTGACCATCAGTGTGTTACTCAGAAAAACCCATTAAGTTTACTGCCAGTAAAGACGTAACAAGAACTGGAACCCCTAGAATTCTGCGGTTCTGTGGTTGAGGAATTTGCCACAGAATTTGTATCATGCCACAGAATATATATAGTGCTGCAGAATTCATTGTTTTTTGGTGAATTTTCATATAAATATACTGTTTTTCCATAATGTCAGACTTTCTTTCCCACCTCGCTTATCTTGACGCCCCTCCTCAGTGCTCAGCATATGATGTCATCGATGACATCACATCATATTTAGCCAATGACAGGACTGCATTCTGCCAGAGAAATGAATAAATCATGCCACAGAAATCAGAAAATGCTGCCGCAGAAGTCAAGGAGCCCTGCCACAGAAATCAGAAAATTCTGCCGCAGAACACCAGGGGCCCTGCCTATATGTATCAAAAACACCTTCCACAGGATAAAAAATGGCATACTGGCTCAGCTCAGTTGTCATATAAAAGTCATTTGTGACAGAAAATCATCACTGTATTTTACAAACACAACCATGACTCACTTTAAAATTTTGTAAGAAAAACTTGCGAAAAAAAGTACAATCACGTTTCATTTTTTACCTGTGCTGATTTTAAAACATTACGTTGTAAAAACTAAAATGTATTGTGTTCCCTATTCCATGAAAAGCCCTATTTTGGAACTAATTCTAATGAAGCTAAAACATTCAGGTTTCCAGTCGGGACCATTTATTACTTATTGATAAAATCATTTGTGTTCGCAGTGTCCTCAGAACTACTGAGCTGACTTACTTCATACTTGGTAGGGTGAAAGAACTCGCCCAAAGGGTTTGTGTACCAAACTGTATCACCCTAGGTCGTATGATGGCCAACTTGTACACAGCTGAAAATAGTGCTTTAACAAGGAAGTGCCCACTCAACACTAAATATAGTGGTGCTACCACACCATTTTAAATTATGTATAACAGGCAAGATAAATCTTTTTATTTTGCTTGATAAGAATAGAACATTGATTTATAATGAAGAATGACAAAAGTAATTTATTTATACCACAGGACTGGTGGGAAACTAACAAGATGAAGTGATATTTAATTTAAAATATTGAGTAACCAGGTGAGTACACTGAGTACAGTTGCCTTTTTTTAGGAATGACCTAGAATACATGGTACATGATAAGAAAGTATACAGAAGGCAGCAGTGCAGAGCATGATAAAACCAGTTAGAGACATGAAATTGTGCCTTATCCCTAAGGCAACTCAGTGGGTTTGTATGGACCAGTATGTGACTCTCGGTTGTGCATGGTTAAGCAGGTAAGCTGTTCCAGAGGGTGGATATGGCACAGAAAAAGGCTTTCTGACCCATGGTAGCATTAATTTTAACAGCTGAGAGAAATTTTTGGTAACCTGACCTTAAGTTTCTTGAGTCTGGTTTAAGCAGGAGTAGATCAGATAGTGGTGATGTGTTGGCGGCTCTTAGCATATTGTCTATGAGGCAGATGATGGTAAAAAATCTTTGAGAAGCTGGTGAGAGTCATCCTAGTTTAGAATTAAGTTCACTGTGAGTGCTTCAAGGCTGGCAAGAAGTGCAAAATGACAGATGCTATTATTGGTGACAACTAGTCACTGTAGGTCATTGGTGGTGGCAGAGTTGTATGCTACAGATCCATAGTTTAGAGTTGGGAGGAGAGTCCATCTGCCTACTGTGGGTCTAGTGTCTGGGCTCAGATGGTGTTTGAGTCTATAGGTTGCTCCCAGTTTCTTGTGAATAGATCTGCATGTTTGCAATGTGCTCACTAACAATGAGGTTCAGATCAAAGTATGCCGCAAGTAGTTTGCGGGAGGATACTTGTTCAATAGGAACTCTGCATAGGTCAAGAACCTGAAAGTCATTGGCTTGCTTGTTCAGGTACAGTTTGCAGCCAAATAGAAGGCTTTTTGTTTTTGTGATATTTAGGATCAGTGTGCTCCTGAGGAAATAATGTTGTGCATTGCAGTAGTCAGCATTTAACATCCATGAGATATCAGTTGCTGCATTCAACCTGATGTGCAGAATGTGTTCATCTGCATGAAGCAGGGAATGCATAAAATGGCATGTAGATGGTAACAAGCTTACAAAGATGGAAAATAAGGGTGGGTCCAAGATAGATCCCTAATGGGATACTTTCTTTACCAGCAAGTGAAGGTGATAAGGGGTATGCTATGAAGGCATGTAGTGCACAGTTAGATAAGTAACTTCTAAACCACTGTTTACAGTTGTATTTCAGCCCCCAAAAAGATACAGGATACAACAAGAGTTCATGGCTGCTAAAGATTGTGTCAGTTATATGACACTTCTCCATGGTCCTGGTCATGTGGTTGGTGAACCTGACCAGTGCAGTAGTGGTACCATGATTCTTCCTGAAGCTGTGACATTCCAATGAGAATACTTTGTGCTTGTGCAGCTATAGTAATCATCCATGTGAGAGAGAAAAACCTTTTCTTAGAATGTTACTCAGGGAAACAAGTACAGAGATTGAGCAATAGTTTTCGATGTGTAGGAGGGTTAACACCATTGTGTATGGGGAAAACCTAGCTGTTATTCCAAATTTGGGGTACTGTGTAAGTTCATAGTGAAAGACCATAAATAGTTGCTAGAGGATAGCAGACAGGACCAGCTTTTAACTTTCAGAATTTAGGCTCTAGGCCATCACATCCAGTGCTTTAATGGAACATTACAGTTTTGAGAAATGTATAGATTTTTTCTGATGCTAACTTATTAAAGGGAAAGGGGATGGCTGGCTTCAGTAGGGTCAGCAAGCAGTTTACTTCTTCAGGCAAGGTAGGTCTGTACATTGACAAGTTTGTGAATATGTAGTTAACGGAATTAGCCATTGTTTTGTATCAGTCAAAACACCATACCACATGTTCCCTAACAGGTGACATTTCACAGTGGTGTTATGGCTTTATCAGAGCTCTGTTGAAGCCCGACACCAGGGTAAAATGTCAGCTCATGTGTGCAGACATCTGATACATATGCCCATGTTCCTTCCCTGGGCAATGATCCTTGTTTGGGTTTAGGTAATCTATGAAGTACAGAGTGCACAACAGGAGCCTTGAAATAAATGAAGAGGCTACAAGCCCAGCACAATTTGATACTGCAAGAGGTATGATTGCCAGTTTTTCTGCATAAAGTAACTATATTGTCATTGTTGATTCACATAAGCAATTACATTTCACTACATGCAAAAAATTATCCCAGGTTAGGGAACATGTGGTATGGTTTGCCAATACAAGGATGCATGGCATCAAAGTGTTTGGTATTCCCCTGGTATTGAGCACCCAAATTGTAGGTTGTTACTGGGTGTGCATAATCAGGTGTGGAGCACTTTTCTTATCTTTGAATTAGTCTTTGTCTCAGGGTCATTTACAAACTGACCATCTAATTGAAGGTTTTGACTTTTCATTTATAGTCTGTTTTGAGCAGCGAATGTATCACTTCCTAGAAGCTATGGGGTTCTTTAGATTCTTTGGCTGAAATTTTGGCTTCCTATTTCCCCTACCAGGTATTTTACAGGGATGATTTTAATGGTAAAAGGATTTCTTTGTTTATCCATTTACTGTCCCCGTCAACCTGGCATCAAGTCATATTTTAGGTTATGAAAACACTAACAGCAAGACATCAAAAATTGTGTTGCTGTGCTGTCATAATTAACAGCTTGAAACTTTGTAACATTTCAATCAAAACTGAACCAATCAAAAAGCAGCTTTCATATTGCTGTTAACATCAGAACTACCTAAAATACTAAAGGCAGCAGCTGAATGCAAAGAAAGGCAGTTTAATTTTTAAGCAACAGCAGATTTAAAATGTATAGCTTGTAAACTGTTGCTATATAAATGGAATACATAATTATCTGACTTAAAATGTGCAGTTTATCATCATTTGCGAGAGTGCTGGACTTTAATATCTTACTCATGGCACTGCCACTCATGACTTACGGTCCAGCCCAATAACATTTGAAGATAAAAGTAGGGTTCAGAATTATGATTGAAACCTGTTGCCTAGAGAATGTAAATGTCACAGAGAGTGGGTTATAATGCCCAGTGCTCATTTGTATGATCTACAGTTCCAGTATTTTGCAAGGTCAAATTCCCAAAGAAAAAAGCTAAGGTTGTTCCTATTCCAAATACATCTGTGGTTAAAGATTTATCAAAAGATCTAACATTAGTAAGACAGTTGACAAATTTTTATATAAGTACATTTTTTTTCACAAACGAAGGAGGCGATTGTGCTCAGTATGGAACTCTGAAAGGATGCACAACTATCCATTCGCTTGTTAAATTAATGAATAACATACATGTTGCTACTGAAAATGGCTTTCCTACTGATGCAGCTATGAAAGATGTGAAAAGATCATGTATGCTAATCATACCATATTACCAGGAGGAATCTTTAAAAACAAAATCCAAACTTGATTCTTGATTTGACTGGACTAATAGCAATGGTATGCAGGGAATGGCAAGAAAATCCAGAATCTGAAAATTAATGAACAAAAAAATGGGTGTGAAAAAAGGTCCAAATTGAGGGGGTTGAAATTGAATGGTCCAACATGCAAAATTTGCTTGATGTGATGATATCAAATAATTCTGGGAGGTCACAGCATAAGATAAACATTTTGAAGGTAGCCAAAAGAGTCTATTTCTAAAATCCATTAAAAAAGCTGTTATTGATGGGACAATTTGTGGTAATTTACAAATCTTTGATCCAGGTGGCTTTAGAATACTATTGCCCAGTATGGAATTCAGCGTTAGGTAAAGGGTCAGCAGAAAATATTGAGAAAATTTAAAAAAAGAGCCTTAGGGATCATTAATCATAGAAATATAGAAACATAGAAGTTGACGGCAGATAAGGACCGCAAGGCCCATCCAGTCTGCCCATTTCTTTTTCTACCTTATAAATGTGCCATCGACCTTTACTCATCTGTATTGCTCCCTTATGCCTATCCCATGCCTGTTTGAAGCCCTGCACTGTATTCATAGCCACCACTTCCTGAGGTAGGCCATTCCATACATCCACCACCCTTTCTCTGAAAAAGAATTTCCTCACAATCCCCCTTAATCGGCCTCCCTCTAAACTCATGCTGTGTCCTCTTGTCCTGCTATTTTTCTTATATTTAAACATGTTAGACTCTTTCATCTTGTTAATGCCTTTAAGGTGTTTGAATGTCTCAATCATATCACCTCTCTCCTCCTTTGCTCAAGGGTATACATATTGAGCTCTGTTAATCTGTCCTCATACGTCTTCTGATGCAGTCCCTGCACCATGTTGGTTGCCCTTCTCTGGACTGCCTGAATTTGGTTAATGTCCTTGTGAAGGTGTGGCCTCCAGTACTGCATGCAGTACTCCAGATGAGGCCTAACCAGTGTCTTGAAAAGAGGGATTATTACCTCCCTCTTACAACTTGTGATACCCCTACTAATACACCCTAACATTCCCCTAGCCTTACCTACTGCTTTAGAGGTCTGCTTGGATGATTTCAGGCCATCAGTGATGATGATGCCCAATTTTCTTTCTTCCTTTCTGACTGCCAGCAACTCTCCTCCCAACCTATAGGTAGGTGGCTTCAGGGTTTCTCTTCCCTATGTGCATGATCTTGCACTTCTTTGCATTAAATCCCAGTTGCCACTCTTCTGACCATTTTGCTAATTTATCCAGATCTCTTATCATTCTGCCCACCCCATCTGGATCATCTACTCTGTTGCAGATCTTGGTGTCATCTGCAAACAGACAAGCCTTACCCTCTAGTCCATCTGCAATCTCACTAATGAAGATATTGAAGAGGACTGTCCCCAGGACTGATCCCTGAGGTACCCCACTTGTGACTTGCATCTCTTCTGACTGTATACCATTTACCACCACTCTCTGTTTTCTTCCTGTCAACCAGTTTGCCATCCAGTTGACCAATTTCTGACCCACCCCGAGCCTACCCAGCTTATTTGTCAATCTTTTACGTGGAACAGTGTCGAAGGCTTTGCTGAAGTCAAGGTAGATGACATCAACTGCTCCCCCTTGGTCCACCACTCTGGTTACCCAGTCAAAGAAATCTATGAGATTAGTTTAACAGGACCTTCCTTTTGTAAACCCATGCTGTCTTGGATCCTGTGCCGCTATGGATTCCAGGTGTTGGACTATCCTTTCCTTAAGGAGTTCCTCCATAATCTTGCCCACTACTGAGGTAAGACTGACTGGTTTGTAATTCCCTGCCTCCTCCCTGCTACCACTCTTGTGGAGTGGGATCACATGAGCTCTTCTTCAGTCTTCTGGGACCTCTCCTGTGCTCAGAGACTCACTAAACAGTTCTGCTAATGGCTCTGCTAGTTCCACCCTTAGCTTCTTAAGTACCCTGGGATGTATGCCATCAGGTCCCATTGCCTTGTCCACCCTGAGCTTAGCGAGCTCTTGTAGGACCCTTTCTTTTATGAAGGGAGTAGTACTCACCTCCCTCCCCCCAGTGTCCATGGTGCCGAGCTGTGGACCCTGCCCTACCTTCTCTTCAGTAAATACTGAGCAAAAGTATCTATTTAGGATAGATGCTTTTACAGGGTCCTCCTCCTCACATGCCCCCTTTTCTCCTTTGAGCTTAGCAATACCCCCTCTGGACTTTCTCCTTTCACTAATGTATCTATAGAAAGTCTTGTCACCCTCTTTTACTGTTTGTGCTAGTGTTTCCTCAGTTTGGGACTTTGCTTGCCTTACTGCCTTCCCTGCTTCCCTTAGGGCAGTTTGGTATGCCTCCCTATCTTCATCCCGCTGTGTTCCCTTATATTTCCTGAAGGCCAGGCATTTGGCTCTGACCTTTTCTGCTACTGTATTTATGAGCCAAAGTGGTTTCCTTCTTCTTTTGCACTTCCTTTTCTGTCTAACACAATGGGATGTTGCTTCAAGTATTGCATCTTTAATGCTTGCCCACTTTGCCTGTACCATGACGTACCTTGTGAACTACTATAGCTAGGACGAAGTAGAATTTGCCCATGATGTCCTGAACCTAACAGTTTGGAGTACAATGGCAAGATGTAATATTGTAAGTGTTTAACTTTGTAGAGTGGTGGATGATGGCATTTTATATTTACCATTTGCAATATTATCATAGGAACTTCAATTGTTTTATGCCATTGCAAAAAAACTGAACTGAGTTGAACTGAACTGGTTGACTGATGGTATTTTATTTATTTATTTAAACATTTAGTAACTGGGAAAGGCACACTGAGCCAAGGCTCAATTCCAGGTGCGACTCAGAGGGAGGGGGGAGGGGAGTACAAACAATTACAAAAGTAGACACTAACAAACGTAGACTACAATGCAACATGATTATGATTATTAAACAAAGAAGGATACAGCAGTTCTTAGCAAATACAAACCATGAGGAATATATTTTGAGATATGTAATAGTAAGTGCACACATTTAGAGCGTTGAATAGTAAGTGTACTGGAGGCAGGAGGCAGGAGAGACTGAGGAGCAGAAATAGCATCACCTCTGACAGAGGCAAGGGGGAGGTGGTATGAGGCACTGTTGTTGCTTGCAGACAGAGTAAGAGGAGGACTTCCTGACAGTGGGAGGCAGTTTGTTCCACAAGCTGTGGAGCCATAGGAGAAAGCAGCTTTGCCAGCTGAGGAGGATGGATAAGGCAAGCCAAAGGATCTTTCATTCCTGTGTCTCAGCCCATAGGGGGAGTCAGAGACAGGAGAGAGATGTTCCAATAGGTAGGAGGGTAGCATGTTGAACCAGAATTTAGATATGAGATTGAGGTATTTTTGTCTAATGCAGGTCATGTTTTAGGGAAAATAGTTTGCCACATTAGACTGACTGCTTCACTCTACATTTGTTTTATTAAACCTTTTTAATGGCTACTGGTACAGTTTTTTTTTTGTTTGGCTTAAGAGCAGCTTTCTGTTAAACAGCAGCTCCACTTAACTAGCTATAGCTGCTTTTAATGAACAGCAACAATGTTTAACAAGCTGCAGGTACTGTTAAAAAGTAGCTTAACTTGAGCATCTTTTACTTAGCAGCTGCAACATTTAAGATCAAAAGCAGTTTTTGAAGATCAGCAGCCATGTTATGAAATGCACTCTTAAGCTCAAAAGACTATTGACTGGTTTAAAGGCAAAAAATTAAAAGACTGTTGACAGTTGGGATGGTCATATGGCTATAGCACAAACTGCATAATGTAAGTGACTGTACTTGCATGAGATGGATGCCAGCAGCAGGGGTGAGTAGAGGGAAAATGTTGCCCACTATGTTGGGACTCAGAAAGTGTTGGGAGAGTATTATGAATAACGGCACTGGGAGGAGGAAGGAGGCACTGGACTACAATGGAATTAAAAACAAATGGTGTGGAACAAAGGCTACAACTGGTATAGGGTATATTTTTTAACAAAGGGAATGGATTGCTCAGGGAGTGATGTAATGTAACTCAAGTAGGAAGAAATAGGCTGTTGGTTAACTAGGATCTGCAGCTTATCCTGTAGGTAGGGAAATGGGCAGACTAGGTGGGCCAAACAGTCCTTATCTGCCGTCAAAGTCTATGTTTCTATTGACCAGAATTGTTTCAAGATAGAGGTGGAAAACCTTGACCCCACAGGATGAACTACTGACTTCCAATAGTCAATTGCCCTAAGCCTTCCGCTTCAGACAATGTAACTATTTTCAGTTTACCCTTCAGGATTAAGTTTCTCACAATATCCCTCACTTCTGGTCAATGTTGCTATACTATGTTTAGTCATGTGACACTACTTTAGCCAATTAGATTGCAAGTTACTAGCCAGTGGTGACAGACAGACAGACAGACAGACAATAGCAAAACAAGGTGTGCATTCATTGGGAGATCTAGTCACTCCTCTGTGTATGCTAAAGGATGAGGCAACAGGCCCAGGGGCTCTCAATATTCAGTCACTTCACTACCAGTCTAGCACTGCTTGCAAAGCACTTTGGGATACTGTGTATGAAAAGCACTATATAAATGCTGATTCTTCTTCTTCAGCACTTTGCAGTGCATTATTGCACTTATAAAATGGACTAATAGCAAATTGTTTGCCTTCAGACTGCATCACTCTGTGATTCTGAATACGAATAGGCATGACAAGTGATCTGGTTTATCTATTGGAGAGAGCCGTGTTTGGGACAGCCATGTCAACACAGATAGATAGATAGATAGATAGATAGATAGATAGATAGATAGATAGATAGGTAGGTGGGTAGATGGATGGATGGATGGATGGATGGATGGATGGATGGATGGGCAGGCAGACAGACGGGCAGATAGAGAGGGACAGATTTCAGTTAAGAAACTGATTTTCTTCTCAGCAGAAGGGATTTTCATGTTCTGTGAATCTAAACTGTTTTACTATGATTATAAATAACAATTCTATTAAAATTAATGATACCAGATAAGTGGGAGATGAAACATTTCCTTTACCTAGGGGTTCGGTTACAAAAAACAGGCTAACACTGAATATTGCTTGCATAACCTTTCTTTTTATTCTTATTTATTCCCTTGCAGTACTTAAATTTATTTGTAATACCTACCCAGTATGGATGCATGTCCAACACAATTTGTTTTTTGTAGTACATTGTGTGGGTTATTGCCTTCAGTGTTAACATTAACACCCTTTAATTTTGTTTTAACTAACCTGATTCAGCAGTTTGCCATTGAATAACATGTGAGGCTGCTGAATTGGGTCAGCAAGGATATACAGCAGTAGTAAAGCACTGTTATGGCTGGAGGTATTCCTGGTTATAGGCCAGTGTGATATATGGAACTACAAACCGTTAGTTTAAGACCCCCAAATCAAGACAGTGAGAAAATGGAAGCCATGAACATGGTGATGGGGTATAAAATGCTGTAACTGATGACATTTATTTATTTAAAAGTTTCACCAGGAAGGCATACTGAGCAGACTACAGCTAGATTCCAGATGCGTGTGGGGGTGCATGGAGACAACACAGAATATAATACCCACCAATAGAAATCCTAGAAAGTTAAAATGATAAATGAGGATGCACTAGTATGAAGAAATAATCAGTTAAAAGATCATCAGAAACAAGGCTATACTAGTAAATGTATTTGGCTATTTTTAACAGAAAGATTTGAATCTCTGATGATATTCAGTACTATAATTTGTCGAACCAATCCTCATCAGAAATGTAAGTGCAAGTGGGTTTTGGTATTTGAAAGTGTAATATACTGTACTTCAGCTCGTGCCTTCCTCTTGCTTTGCTCTTCCATAACTAAATCGTAGGGGCAATTTTGTGTTTCGACTTTTATATATTTAGAACACCCGTATGATGACTGGAGGAAACAGATGGCGGTGCAATTCTTCTAAAGGGGTATTTGTCTACTGTATACTGTAGGTTTACAATTTGCACAACTGCTTGGTGAAGTTGCTGTTCTGCTACCTTTTCTTGAAAAACTGTTGAGGCATATGTAAAGTTAGCACTTAATTTCGAGGCAGACTTTCGTGCCCCAGCTCTATGGAAAAACTCCTTCCCACAGCATCAGGACTGCTGCATCTGAACTCTTGGCCGAAGTTATTAGTTTTAATCTGTTTTAAAACGTGTTATTTATTTTAGCCTTAAAGAAACCCAGAGCTCTGGAATAAAGCACTACATAACTTTTGGAACAAAGGACAAGTTATACAAACAATATCGGTTGTAATACATTCCCGGAACTTATGATCTGTCTGTCAACATCGGTGACTGTCCCCCTGATTGCCTATATGTACAGTATTGAATGCACAATGCAGTAAGTTGTCAGACGTATCCGCTGAATATGCAGGGCGAGGGGCTTGTCCAATCATAAGCCAGAGGGTGTGACATATACTAAATTACCTATTGCTGTAGAACAATATACTGTAGTTTTCATTTACCAGATATGCAAGACATTATAATTGGAGAATAGCCCGCAGTGACCCCGTTTCGATCTCATACCAACACTGATCTAAGTATATCAAAGAATGAAACGAATTATTCTGAAGTAAAACAGTTGGTCCCAACAACTCAGTTTTACAAAAGATATATCACACAGCACCCCATGTTACTTGCATAGATAAAGGAGTAATATGTACAAAACGTGTCCTCTCGTACTGCGATAACTATTAAGAGCTTGTGCATTTATTAAGTTCTGTCGGTGAACAGTTTTAACTGCATAAATAGATTCATATAGAAACACTTTAATGAAACCCCCCCGCATGCCGTTTTTCAGATTGGAACACGCTGGGCGAAATAAAGGTGTTTTTATTGGCGCTTCTAATCTGTTGAAAAAGGATGTCCTGTTAAAAGAAAACATGTTGTCATTTCCAGCAGTCTGCATTTTATACAGATAGCTAAAATGTAAATTGTTTGATGTATGAGTAGATGTTATCTAATTAGGGCGTAAGGAATTTAATCTTTCCAGCAGGCAGGTCATATAATTAATGTTAATTTACAGCTCAGATTCTCCGTCATTAATTTTTATTCTCTTAAATGTAGTTTGGCAGGGACCCCTGATCCACAGCAATGGATTTCACTGGATGTGAGAGCACACTTGGTCTTTAGAGTGAATTATAGCAGACCTCCCCATCCCAATAACAGGATCACATCATGTATGCATTATTAAGCCATGTAATTGAATGGTCCATAGTTTGCATATCAAACTATTAAAATAATGTGTTTTGCTTTTCTTCCAACACGTAATGTTCAAGCCTCTGCGCATATTTGGTGATTCTGGTAATTATCACCTAATTACTACAAATGTTCTCTTCATTTAGGTGATTTCTTTCGAGCATTTTTTTAAATGATTCTGTTATTATGCGTCCAATGATATTTTAAAAGTTTTAGTCGTGAGGGTAAAACGAAAAATAAATTAGTACATCTGGGAAGAGTCCACTTTATCACAGCCCATTAAGCAAGAGCAGTTCCTTCTTAAATACTTTAAAAAGCTCATCTTTCTGTAATTTGAAAATACGTTGTTTAACCTTTTTGAAGAGCTTTGCTATAATTTATTCGTCCACATAGTAAGAAGAAAAATAAAACATCTTTTGTGTAGCGAACCTTAATGCAGTAATACTGCATATTAACAAGTCATGACAAGAAATAGCCAACATACTGTTAGGGTTGTATTATTATTATTTACACGCATCAGAATAAATACACAAACACACTCACACACACCGGTAGTGTGACTAACCTTCTCTTCTGTATCTACCCTCTCTTCATACATAACAAATATGAAGTCAAAAGTACTGCAGCTCCGTCCCGCTTCTCTGTCTGTTCCCAGCATTCCGAGGGAGCTTGCAGTGGGCAGGAGAAGAGTTGTTGGGCATGTAAGAACAGTCCCGAAAGAGCTCTCCTTTCTGCCAGGAGGTGTAGGTTTCGCTAAATCGACAGCCAAAGTGCCCGTTCATTATTTTCATCGCTATTTGTATGTCAAAGGCTATACTGCAGGGCCGCAGAGACCGTTATTACAAAATAAGAGTCCCGTTTTTATATATGTTGTTTTATTATTTAGAATTGTAAAAATACCTGGATCCCAGTAAAATATTTGACTTTTTAAATGAGACTCGGATAGATAGATAGATAGATAGATAGATAGATAGATAGATAGATAGATAGATAGATAGATATTTCTGCCTATTCCGTATTGATAATGACCGTTTTAATTTATACGCAAATCACCAGCAGCTTATCTGACACATCTCTTTCAGAAGACGACCATACTGCTGTCCTAAATGAAAAATTATGGGATTAAGTATGTGTGTCTGTTTACAATACCTCTCAACTGCAAACATTATAATGGATTATAAAGGAAGTCTCTTATTTTTACCCTGAAAATTGAGGTGTCCTACAGGGTTGGGAAAGGTGTTGCCCACACAGAGGTAGTGCTTACATACTTGAAAGAAATTCATGGTATTCTAATATGGGTACCAAAGTTAAACTTTGCACATATAAAATTAATAGTTTCCAAAGTGGCCCGAGCTTGTATCTTCATGGGCTCAACATTATGAAAGCTAGTGTCTTATATTGCCCCACATTTTAAGTGCTTGTGTCCCGCATTTTAGTGACAAAAGACTGTGTATATGTTTACGTTAGATAAACTGTTTACTCTTCTGCATAACGGTGTTAAAACACAGAATATGACTGTTCTCGTATGTCTTGGGAGACCTCCACGTCACATTATGCCCAGGTTCCCTGATTAGCCCTGCTTTTATTTTGGCTGAGGTCTGTGCCTAGGGCTTACTTTTTCAAAGGGGCCTTCCGGAGAGGAAGGAGAGGCCATCTCGGCTTCAGGGTGAACCCTGTTGTTCCCTCTAAATCTTCACTATAGCAACGGGCGACAGTTATGCAAAAATGCTCGTTCTGCGGACAATAGCCTATCCTCCTCCTCCTCATATGCTCAACATTTTACCCACAGTTTCATTCTCCAGTACTAAACGAGGCACAGATCAATCACCAGTTGCGCTCTCTGAAAACTCTTCAGTTCTTCACTTTGGCCAAAAACAAAAGACAGTCTCTCTTCCTGAACTCCCCATTGTGCCGCCCCATGTACCTCCTCACCATGAGCATAGATAGATAGATAGATAGATAGATAGATAGATAGATAGATAGATAGATAGATAGATAGATAATCTGCAGCCACAGCATGGTATTCATCCCCAGAATGCAAATCACTGTTTCAGTCCCTTAGCTGAATGCTCACAGAAGTAAATGCTTCATAAAACTTTTGACCTTAATGTCCGAGAACCAGAACTTCGAGAGTAGACAGAGTTCCCCAGGAAATTAGCCACTTTTATTCTCAAAGTGAAACCCGACCATTGCCTCATTTGGAACAGTATGACAGGCTGTTGTGATACTGCTGGGCAGCATCTGTTATCCCTGCCTCCCTTCTCTGTCTCTCCTGTCAAACAAGTAAGTGTGAGTGTGTGTGTGTGTGTGTGTGTTTTGCCTTTAATTTGTTTATGTGTGTGGCTTATATCATACATCCATGGTGAAGTTATACAGCGTGTTCTGCTTTGAGAAAAAGGAGATGGGATTTTAGCAACAAGTACAGTGTACGGACTGATCCTCAAGTGTTCCTCATTATGAGGGATGTCCCTCATTTTACCCCTCAAAATTGCCATGTCCCTCATTTGTCCCTCATGAAAAAGGTGCTACACACAGAGAGAATGTGCTATAAATTCGGACTTTAAAGCAGAATTAATAATAGTCTGAGATGCTAGATAAAAAATCAACTTTGCACAAATAAAGGCAATAGTTTCCACAGTGTTCTGAGCTTGTATCCCCATGTTTGAGGACGTGTCCCTCATTATGAGAGTCAGTGCCCCTCATTTCCCTCATTCTGAGTATCTATGTCCCTCATTTCAGTGACAAAAGGTTGAAAAGCATGTGTCTCAAAACAGTGATTTTGTTTACAGTGGTTGCCAGATTAATCTCTCTATTTAAACCGAAAATGCGTTTACATAAGAATACATACTATTCTGTCTTCAATTATTTAAGCAACCTGAGCGAAGTTCCCACTTACCCGTCTTGTTGCTGGGATTACATACATCCTTTTCTGTCTCTTGCTGAGAATTGCTTCTAGTTTCTGTCTCTACAGCTGGAAGTTACATAGCTGCTGGTGGTTACATATCTCTTCCAGCTTCAATCTACACGGAGTTACATATATCATCATCAGCAGTAGCTTGGACCTGGGATTACATATATCGTTTCAAGTTTCACGGGGGAGTCACATGTATTGTTTCTGTTGGAGGTTACATATGGTTTCTATTTTCTGTCCCAGTTGGAAAGTACATATATATCCGTTTCTAGTTTCTGACTCTACAGCTGGTAGCTAACTGTGGGTGTTGGGACATTGCAAAAACTGGGGCTAGGCAGACGTTTGAAAGGGGGCATAAAGCTTACAACAGGCTGATTGACATTGTAAAGGAGCATAGTGTAATACAACACCTCTCAGCCCCGTCGCCCAAATCAGGGACAAGAGGCACATCTTAAAATAAGGAAAATATCAACTAAAGCAGATACAGAAGGAGCAGGACAGAGAGCTGTACCAGTTAAGGCAGAAAGAAGCAGGGAGGGAAGTCAGAATAGCAAAGGCCCAAACTGAGGAAAAGATAGCCAACTCAGTTAAGAAGGGGGATAAAACCTTTTATAGGTACATCAGCCAGTGTAGAAAGACAAAGGGAGGGATAGTGAGGCTGAATAGAATGAACGGTGGGTGGGCAGAGGGTGACAGTGAAAAAGCAGGAATACTGAACGAATATTTCAGCTCAGTATTCACAAAAGAGGAGGGGGAAGTGCCTAATTCAATTAACAGAAGCACTCTTGATAGGGGGGTCGATCCCAGTCCTTTCACAGAAGAAAGGGTTCTGCAAGAACTCCTAAAACTGAAGGTGGACAAAGCAATGGGTCCTGATGGAATTCACCCCAGAATTCTAAAAGAATTAAGGAAGGAACTAGTGAAACCACTGGCTACTCTTTTTAATAAATCATGGGAGGATGGTGTGGTACCCGAGGACTGGAGGAAGGCGGATGTGATTCCCTTCACAAAAGTGGGACCAAGACAGAGGCGGGAAACTACAGACCTGTCAGTCTGACCTCTGTGGTAGGGAAAGTGATGGAGTCACTTCTGAAGGAAAGAATAGTTGAGTACCTAGAGGTCAGTGGAGCACAGGATCCAAGGCAGCATGGGTTCACAGCGGGAAGGTCATGTCAGATGAATCTAATAGATTTCTTTGACTGGGTGACCAAAGTAGTAGACCAGGGAGGGGCTGTGGACATGGCCTACCTAGACTTTAGCAAGGCATTTGACACAGTCCCACACAAAAGATTATTAGTCAATTAACCAGCCTGGGAGTGGGTCCCAGGGTGGTAGCCTGGGTAAAACATTGGCTGGACAACAGGACACGCAAGGTAATTGTAAATGGAGTCCACTCTGAAGAAAGGGTGGTTACTAGTGGGTACCGAGGGTTCAGATTGGGTCCAGTCCTTTTAATGTCTCATCAGTGACATTGCAGAGGGACTGAAGGAAAAGTGCCTTTTGCAGATGACACAAAGATCTGCAACAGGGTTGATACACAAGGAGGCGTGGAAAGGATGAAAAGGACTTGGCAAGGTTGGAGAAATGGTCAGATGTATGGCAGCTAGGATTCAATGCAAAAAGTGCAAAATAATGCACCTGGGAAACAAGAACCCAGGGAAGAATACACAATGGGTGGGGAGGTAGTAACAACAACAAAACAGGAAAGGACCTGGGGTAATCATATCAGATGACCTTAAGGTTAGCAAGCAATGTGAGAAGGCAGTAGGGAGGGCCGGGTATACTGGGATGTATAGGAGAGGCATCAGCAGCAGAAAACAGGCAGTTGTTATCCCTCTGTACAGACAGTTGGTGAGACCCCATCTGGAATACTGTGTCCAGTTCTGGAGACCCCATCTCGCAAGGACATAGACAGGATAGAGGCAGTCCAGAGGAGGGCAACTAAAATGGTGCAGGGTCTGCAAGCGAAGCTGTATGAGGAGAGACTAAAGGAGCTTAATATGTATACTCTTGAGGAAAGAAGGGAGAGGGAGGACATGATAGAAACTTTCAAGTACCTCAAAGGAATCAACAAAATCCAAGAGGGTAGCATCTTTCAGAAAAAGAGACTTGCAAGAACAAGGGGACACAATTTAAAGATAGAAGGAGGGCGGTTCAGGGGCAACGTGAGGAAGTATTATTTCACAGAGAGGGTAGTGGATGCATGGAACAGCCTTCCTGAGGAAGTTGTGGGGTCTAAAACTGTGGGAGAATTCAAGAATGCATGGGACAGACATAAGGCAATTCTTGTGGGGGGCAGGAAGATATAGGCTGTTGGTTAACTAGGATCTGCGGCCTATCCTGTAGGTAGGGAAATGGGCAGACTAGATGGGCCAAGCGGTCCTTATCTGCCATCAAAGTCTATGTTTCTATACCACCTATGGCTTGATAAATGCAGTCCCTGAATAATTATACTGTAATGCTGTCTGACAAGATTCTTTTGATCAAAATGCTGATTTTTCTGTTACCGAAATGCCAAATATTAATGGAATCAAGGAAAGTTTTGAGCCAAAATCGGAGACATTCCTGAAATTCAGGGACAATTATTATGCCCGAAGGGCTTAAGGAGTAATAGCTATGTGAGTGTCAAAAACTAGATGCTATATGCCCCCCGCCCCCCCAGTGGTTCAGTTACAGATGACTGCTGCTAGGGGTTACATGCAAGTTACCTATTCAGCCTCAATAAAGGGCTTGTTACTATCGGGAAACGTCTGTGAGCAGTAAAGTGAGTGTTGTTTGTTGTATTTTAACTATCGAGTAATTATAGTTTTTTAAACCGTACCAAATAGTTGGTCTTTTCTACATAGGGTTAGTGGCCGTTAGCCCAATTTTTGTGCACTGGATCCTTTACTTTTATCGTGGCTTCAGCTATGGTTCCAGTGGCTGCCTTTTTGTTTGGTTACATACAACCTCTCAATCATTTCCACTGAAATGAAGAACACAAACAATTAGAAAAAAGGACATTGGACACTGGCTCTCAAAATGGGAAAACATAATAAAACCTGATGATGCAGGCTCAATATATTGTGGAAACCAGTGCTTTTGGTAGCTCAGTTAAATTTTGCATCTTCCAATATTATGCATCTCTGCATTAATAGTTTACACACACTATCTATGGGGGCAGCACCTTTTCGACGCGGGACACATTTGGGACAGAGCACTTCTGAAGAACAAAAAGAGGACGTCTCTGCAATGAGAGACTGTAGAGAGCTATGTATGCATATAGCACCTGCACCTCTCTCTCTCTCTCTCTCTCTCTCTCTCTCTCTCTCTCTCTCTCTCAGAGGTGCTCTTTGCAGTCAAATATGGCTCTGCTTTGCAAACTTTATAAGGTGTCCAGTCAGGGCAGCTTCATACCAAATGTTTCTGATATATCCCACTGCCAACCATTACATAGTCCGTTTACATCCACCATTTTAAGATGTATACCTTGTAAACACACAAAAGTACCACCTGGTTTTGCAGACTAACGGAATATTGAAGATATAAAAGTGAACCTATAGAGTAGTGACGCTGTCGCAGTGAAATTTTGATATGGGACAGAGGTACAGGATGCTGTGAACATCGGTTGTTTCATAGTCCTGTACATTGTTCATTGAGCACAGACTGATGCTCGTTTTTTCATTAGAACCTTGCAAAATGTAGCAACGCGCTCTCCAAGTCACACAGAGAGGCTCTGAAGAGTAAAGTGAGGATCTGTCCCTCATAATGTGGGTCAGTTGAGAGGTATGCTGAGCAAACAACTTTTCTAAGCAGTGCCGACAGGGTACAGTCTGTTTTCTGCTGGTGATGCCTCTCCCTGTACATCCCTGTTAACAGGAAGCTTTGCTTTTTGTTTTGGTGAGTGGGGTAACTGCGCGTCACTTTACGGGGGTGGATCGGGGATGACACTGTGTTGCGTAAGACATTACTAAAGTTACAGTTCCTTTGTTTCCAGTAGCAATCCACTGCGTACACTCCTTAGCAATGAGAAATACAACTCGGTTGCTTTCAAGTAACATGAAAGGATTCCCTGCAGACACGGTTGTCCCAGCTCCCGTTATTTCAGCCAGCTGTCACTTTGTACTAATGAGGGGCCAAGAAAAAAAGGCCCTCAGACCGATCCCTAGTTTTTATCCATATCTCGGCAGACCCTTGGAGCTTCGCGTTATATAAATGAAAAATCCAAGCGATATGCTTAAACGTCGAACATGCACATGGAAATCAATGCGGCATTCAGGTTACAACCTGCGTTTTAAACATTCATAAGCTGATGTCTTTCAGCTGTCCCAAATTAGTAGGGACAGCTCCTCAAAGTAAACATCAATAGTAAATAGTGTGAAAATATATTATTCAATGAACAACAAACTTTGTGAATATAAATGCATACATTTTTACAGTGCTCGGAGCTTCTTAGTTTAAGACTTGATTAAATGTCCCACATTTTGCCTATTTGTTCCACTGTCTGAGAGGCAATGCGCAATGTGAACGAGCCTTAGTTGGCTTACAGGATGTCCCCTTAATATAAACGGCTAGTTCACACTGCACCATGCCCCAGCGTCACATTTTTGTTCAAAAAAGGTTTTATAAAACATTGGAGTGCCGCGTTCACACGACATTGGTTTTGCTGCTGCCCTTTTTTCTTTCCGGCGATTTAATACTACACCGGTCACCGTTGGTTCAATAGGCGATTTTGAGTGGTGTAGGTGGTGTGGCTGTTCAGACGGCACAGGAAACCACCTACACCACTCCGCAAACCCAGGGAAAGGGGGAACGTGGAAGCAGCAACACCACGCAACTGAAAAGAGCCCAAACTGGTAGCGCTCACAAGGGAGTAGAAGTACCTCGTTGGCCGCTGTAAGCCACTGACAGTGGCTCACAGTGGGCCCTGTGAACGAGCCTCTCCAGGACACGCCTGATATATTGAGGGCCATCCTGTAAGCCAAATAGGATTCATCATTATTCAGTTCCATATTGCATAAAATAAAGGTACTTCTTAAAAATGACTGGAGCAAGGATTTGCTACAATGGTTTTCTACACAAGGAAGGAAAATGCATTTGTTGTCAACATTTTTGTATCTCATGCTAACTTTCAGTTTGACATTTTTGGTGATAAATAATAACCCTGAGGAGCTCATCAACCAAAAGCCATAGTCTATATCTGTTGATAGTTGATTCCCATTCAAAAGTTGGCATCATTGCATCAACGGAATCTGAGGCTCTGGTTACAATAAAGAGATTATATATTTGCACCATTACTCCATAACATAGTTTATGAGACAAACTGCCTAATGGGGTGGAAAACCATGAGGGGAGAGAAAATATGTAGAGGGACCAAGGATTATTGGATTACTGGTCCAAAAGATGGAAACTGGCCTTTAATATAAAAAATGCTGACCTTGGTAAGATGGGAGAGTGCCTTAGAAAAACACTAGCAAACAGGCTAGAAGGAGGGGTGGAGCAACAACGGGAAAATATAAAAACTGCCATCACAGAGGCAACAAGCCTTTGTGTGAAGCAAATAAACAAATCAAAATGAAAGAAAAAGCCACTATGGTTCTCAAAAGAAGTGGCGGTGAAGGTTAGGGAGAAAAAGATAGCATTTAGGAAGTATAAGGAAACTCAGAAGGAGCAGGACAGAGAACTGTACCAGTTAAGGCAGAAGGAAGCAGGGAGTGTAGTCAGAATAGCAAAGGCCCAAACTGAGGAAAAGATAGCCAACTCGGTTAAGAAGGGGGATAAAACCTTTTATAGGTATATCAGGGAGCGTAGAAAGACAAAGGGAGGGATAGTGAGGCTGAATAGAATGGATGGTGGATGGACAGAGAGTGACAGTGAAAAAGCAGGGATACTGAATGAATACTTCTGTTCAGTATTCACAAAAGAGGAAGTGGGGGAGGTGCCTAATCCAATTAACAGAAGCATTCTGGAGAGGGGGGTCGATCCCAGTCCTTTCACAAAAGAAAGGGTTCTGAAAGAACTCCTAAAACTGAAAGTGGACAAAGCAATGGGGCCAGATGGAATTCACCCCAGAATTCTAAAAGAATTAAGCAGAGAACTAGTGACACCACTGACTACCCTTTATAACAAATCGTGGGAGGATGGTGTGGTACCTGAGGACTGGAAGAAGGCTGAAGTGATTACCCTTCACAAAAGTGGGAGCAAGACAGAGGCAGGAAACTACAGACATGTCAGTTTGACATCTGTGTAAGGAAAGTGATGGAATCACTTCTGAAGGAAAGGATTGTTGAGTACCTAGAGGCCAGTGGGGCACAGGACCCAAGGCAGCATGGGTTCACAGCAGAAAGATCATGTCAGACAAATCTAATTGATTTCTTTGACTAGGTGACCAAAGTAGTAGACCAGGGAGGGGCTGTGGACATGGCCTACCTAGACTTTAGCAAGGCATTTGACACAGTCCCATACAAAAGATTAGTAGTCAAATTAACCAGCCTTGGAGTGGGTCCCAGGGTGGTAGCCTGGGTAAAACATTGGCTGAACAACAGGACACAGAAGGTAATTGTAAATGGAGTCCACCTGAAGAAAGAGGGGTTACTAGTGGGTACCGTAGGGTTCAGTATTGGTCCAGTCCTTTTAATGTCTTTATAAGTGACATTGCAGAGGGACTGGAAGGAAAGTATGCCTTTGCAGATGACACAAAGATCTGCAACAGGGTTGATACACAAGGAGGCATGGAAAGGATGAGAAGGGACTTGGCAAGGTTGGAGGAATGGTCAGAAGCATGGCAGCTTGGATTCAATGCAAAGAAGCGAAGTAATGCACCTGGGAAACAAAACCCAGGGGAAGATTACACAATGGGGGGTAGTAACAACAACAAAAATGGAAAGGGACCTGGGGGTAATCATATCAGATGACCTTAAGGTTGGCAAGCAATGTGAGAAGGTGGTAGGGAGGGCTGGGGGGATACTGGGATGTATAGGGAGAGGCATCACCAGCAGAAAACAGGAAGTTGTTATCCCACTGTACAGACAGTTGGTGAGACCCCATCTGGAGTACTGCGTCCAGTTCTGGAGACCCCATCTCCGCAAGGACATAGACAGGATGGAGGCAGTTCAGAGGAAGGCAACTAAAATGATGCAGGGTCTGCAAGAGAAGCCATACAAGGAGAGGCTAAAGGAGCTTAATATGTATACCCTTGAGGACAGGGGGGGGCATGATAGAAACATTTAAATACCTCAGTGGAATCAACAAAGTCCAAGAGGGTAGCATCTTTCAGAAAAAGAGCTGTGCAAGAACAAGGGGACATAATTTGAAGATAGAGGGGGGATGGCTCAGGGGCAATGTGAGGAAGTATTTTTTCACAGAGAGGGTGGTGGACACATGTAAAAACATTCCTGAGGAGGTTGTGGGGTCTAAAACTGTGCGAGAATTCAAGAATGCATGGGACAGACATAAGGCAATTTTTGTTGGGGGTAGGAAGAAATAGGCTGTTGGTTAAATAGGATCTGCAGCTTATCCTCTAGGTAGGGAAACGGGCAGACTAGGTGGGCCAAGCAGTCCTTATCTGCCGTCAAAGTCTATGTTTCTATGCAAAATCATGCACTTGGGGAGGAGAAACCAGAATGAGACTTACTACCTGAGGGGCCTGCCACTGGAAGAGACTGAGGAGGAGAGGGACCATGGAATTATTGTTTCCATGGACATAAGGGAAGCTAAACAATGTGGGCAGGTGGTAGCCAAGGCTATCAGGCTGCTGGGCTGCATTGGGAGGGGATTCACTAGCAGGAAGACAGAGGTTATCATCCCCTTTATCAACAGCTGGTCAGACCACAGCTGGAATATGGGGTGTAATTCTGGAGACTGTTCCTGCAAAAAGATGAGGAAAGGCTGGAGAGGGTACAGAGAAGAGCGACTAAGATGGTGGCTGGGCTTAGTCACCTGACATTCCAAGATAGATTGAGTGAACTGGGAATGTAATCCTAGGAGCACAGAAGGGATAGTGGGGATATGATTGAGACCTTGAAGTATATGAAGGGCATAAATAGAGAACCAGAATGGGGCTTTTTAAACTAAAGGGGCACAAGAGGACCAGGTGGCATATGCTACAGATAGAGGGAGGCAGATTTAGGGGAAACACCAGAAATAACTTTTTCACTGAAAGGGTGGTGGAAATATGGAATGAACTCCCAGAGGAGGTGATAGGAGAGGTCACCATAACGGTCTTTAAGAGAGCTTGGGACAGCCACATGGGTCTGGTACTGGGAGGTTGTGGGAGGAAGTCCTAGCCTTCTGCTAGGCACCTTGGGCAGACTTGGTGGGTCAGGCAGTCCTTTTCTGCTGTCATGTTTTTATGTTTCTAAGTTGCTGTCCCTGTATTCCCCAGTTTGATGAAAATCAGACAAATGGTATAGTTCACTTCCTGGTAAAGCAAATAAATCAAAAATTAAATAAAATGTGGTAGTCTCAGGGGAAAATGACACCTCCAATCAGCCCGTGTGTGTGTCGATTATTGCAGGCCTGTGTTATAAGCTACGTATTGCAATGAAGGAGATATCAAGGAGGGCTGTCAGTTCAAAGCTCTGTCGGGTTGTTTGAAAATCCTCCCAATGTCAGAGGAGCAGTTCTACTATTTGAACAGCTGCTTTGAACAGTGAAAGGGCTCAGCTGAATCAAAACATTGCAGTGTCTGCCCAAGACATCATGCCTCACCTTCAACCAGTCTTTCTAGATATCAGAAAAGAAAAGCAGACCCTGCAATCCTTAAACGCAAAAGGCCAGAAGTGCAATAAAAGAGGACAGGGTGAATATTTATGTGTCAGAGTGGCAGGGATGTCCCATCGAAATGAAAAGATATACTCAGGAAATCAAAGAGAAGACGGCTATTGCTGGAATATAGGGCAGTGGCAGCATTGTGTTTCTACACCTTCAGTGTTTATGAATAATGAACTATGGATGGAAAACAGATGCATGTTAGCATATCTGTGCTCTCCATACCTATTAGTGTTATTTTGCAGAATAGTTATCCAAAAACTGAGATGTAGAATCTCTCACTTCTAGTGGGGAGCTGAAGAGAGAGTAGTAACTTGCCAAAAGTAGCCAGTAATATGTCTGTGCTCCCTCTAAAGCAGTAAATGTCCATGGCTTGTAGCGCTTTGGAATACAGTGTGTATGAAAGTTGCTATAAAAACAAAAAAAAAATGTCTTTATAACCAGTTTTCAGAAGTCACGGATTGGATTTGCACAGCATAGAAGACTTATTTAGACATGCTTATGAAATGGAGGGGTGATATCATTAACCTAGAGTCCCTTTTGACCATCCTGTGCTATAGATGGGCATGCCATTGTTTACAGTAGTTATTTAAACTGTTTCTCCAAACACATACACACACACACACACACACACACACACTGCTTCGCTTCATGTGCCACACTGGAGAAGGGTTAGCAGAGGAAATAAAATTAAATAGTAGGCACAAATACATTACCAAGGCAGTAGGGAAGCTACAGAAACAGTGCAAATGAACAGCAGAACAGGAACCTATGGCAACAAACTGATGAGTTGCAGCAACTAAACAGCAACTAGGAAAAAGGGAACTGGTGCTGAAACAGTACCAGAAGGAGCAGAAATAGAGAACAGGTGGGGGTAGCGAAATGGGGCAGAAGGTGGACTATGCCACACACAATACAGAGTAAAGACATGACTCGCCCAAAGTATTGATGAATATACAGTGTTGGAAATGGAAAAAAAAATCACTGGGGGACTCTATTACCTTTTATGTGGGATCCAACATATCAAACAGATATGTGGGACACCTTTCACCACTATATGTTGCATTTTAACACTTATCTGAGTCTGTTTTATGCCTTTTAGGAGATACGTTTACACAGCATTTCTTCCCCATTTTGCTCATGGACCTGAGTCAGACTGATTTTCACTCCTTGAACTGAGGTCCCCCCCCCCTTCCCAAGTACAATAGGTTGATTCAAAATATACCATTCGTCTTCATATGTGATGGACCAAGACATTAACTCATGAGTGGGTAAGCCATGAGTGAGCTATGAAAGTTTTGCTCACTCACAAATGATAATACACCGTGAATTTTGAGTGTGAGCATTGCATACTCAATTTATACAACATCAATTTGCTAGTTGCAGCTTTTGAATCTGCTGCTTGTAGTAAGATTGAACAGTTTCTCTTTGAGTTCAGTTGCTGGCTTCAGTGTTGGTTATTGTGATGTCATCAGTAGTGTAAAAGCTGCTCTCTAAGTCAATATGCATTACAATATTCTGAAATAGGCAAGAGAGCAACTAGTGTATGTAATCTCCAACTCACAAGATAACATGCTATCCTGTGAGCTGGGTATAAGATATCACTTTTTTATCTTGTCATTGGTATCTCCACTGGTTTTGTATGAATTATTTTATTTGAAAAGATTGGTTCAAATATCAGCATGGCTAAAGTGTCAATGGCAGACAAACTGAATGAAGTGGCCTGCAACCTTCCAATAAAGGGACCACAGTCCTTAATGGGAGGTTTAAATGCCACTTGAATGAGCATTGAAACTAGCCAAGCGGGATGCTGTAAAACCAAGGAAGGCAACAGTTGCCCCTCCAGATAATATAGCATTAGGGAGGGAGGGCCCAAGGTGAGTAAACTCCCATAAGGCAGGGGTGTAAGAAGGTGTGGGGGCAAAGCAGGGCAAAGGGGAGGTATAAATCAGATAAACAAGAATAAAAGAGTAAAGCAGACAGGAAATGAACAATGTGAAAAGAGAAGAGGTGAGTGATGTGGCACTTTAGGGGACAGCATAGGCAGGAAGGGTGGAAGCAGGGAAGCAGGCAGGGAGGACGTAAGGTATGGAGATATGTGCATCAATGCAAGGAGTCAGGAACCAGATATGAATGCCATCATGGTGAAGGCTAACCTGGATTTGGTGGCCATAACAGAGCTGTGGTGCACTAAGCATCAGAACTGGGACATGGCTACCCTGGCTACTCTCTGTTCAGGAGAGACAGGGAAAGGAATAAGGGAGGATGGACTACACTTGATTGAGGGAGGAAATCAAGGCCCACAGAGGTACAGAGTCACCAGGAGGAAAAGGAAGGGCTGGAGGTGCTGTGGGTCATCCTAGAGACAGGTTCTGAGGTCTCTATCTGTACTGGGGTACTGTACAGACCTCCAGCACAGGAGATGAGTTGGATAAGGCACTTTGGGAAGCCATCATCAAAACAGCAGGTAAGGAGGAGGTGCTGCTAGTTGGTGACCTCAGTCTACCACACATGGTGCCTTCCAACAGTGGCTTTGGCAAGGAGCAGGGCCATCCTTGACTCCCCACAATAACCCACTTGGAATGGGCAGTGCTTCACCTATTGCTTTCAAACAGAGATAGCATTGTAGAGATCACAGTGGGCAGCCCCCCTAGGTACCAGTGTTTACTGTACAGTGTAGTTTAACATAAATACAGGCGCAGAGGTAAACCACATGAGTATGAATGTTCTGGACATTAGAAGGGTGGACTTTAAAGAAATGGAAGACTGCCTTAGAAAATGCCTCATAGGGAGGGATTTCCAGGGAGGGGTTAAGACACACTGGGGTACAATAGAGGAGGGCATAATTAAGGCAATCAGCCTCTGTGTGAAGGGAGTAAAAGCAGAAGGAAAAGTCCATTATGATTCTGTTGGGAAGTGGCCAAGGGGATGAAGGAAAAAAGGGTGACATTCAGGAGGCATGATGAAATGCAGATGAAGGAGGACAGGGAGCTATACCAAGTAAAACAAAGGGGAGTGGGGAAGGTGGAGGGGAGCACAGGGGCAGACTAAGGAACAGATTGCTAAAGGGGTAGCTAAAGAGGATAAGACTATCTTCAGACACATAAGTGAGAAGTGATGATTCCAAAATCTGTAGTAGAGTGGACACTCAGGATGGGGTAGACAGCATTTTCAAGGATCTCAGGAAACTCAAGGAGTGGTTGGATGGGGTAGAGAGCATTTTCAAGGATCTCAGGAAACTCAAGGAGTGGTTAAGAGCAAGGAAGCTGGGGTTCAATGCCAAAAAATGCAAAATCATGCAGCTAGGGCAGAGGAATCCAGGAGTGGAGTATAGCATGGGGGAGATACTGACAGTCACTATGCAGGAAAGGGACCTTGGAGTTATAACTAATGACTTCAAGTGTCAGAGCCAAGTGACAATGTAACATAGAAACATAGACAATGATGGCAGAAAAAGACCATCCAGTCTGCCCATATTCCCTATAATCCCTGGAACCTATTGTTCCTCCAGGGTACTAACCCTCCCCATCCCATCCTCATCCTCCTCCCTGGTCTTGTCGGCCCGGGAGACCACTATTCCCTTCAATGCATCCCATCCCTGCTTGAATCCCCTGACTGTGTTTGCACCCACCACCATGACTGACAGACTGTTTCAAGGTTTCACCACCCATTGTGTAAAGAAGTACTTCCTCATGTCCCTCCTGAACCTCCTTCCTGTTAATTTCGGAGCGTGACCACATGACCTTGACTTGGTATTAAGGGTAAATAATTCCCCACAGTTTACTTTGTTAATTCCATCAAGGAACTTTACAGGCAGACTAGGTCAGCCAGGAGGTCCTTACCTGCCAACAGCATCTATGAATCTGAGTCTCTGTCATATCTCCCCTCTCTCTTATGGTTTCCAGTGAGTACATATTTGGTGCTTCGAGGCACTCCTCATAGGGTCTGCCCTGCTGACCCTGAATCATTTTTGTTACTCTGCACTACACTGTTTCCATCCTATTCCTGTCCTTTTTGAGGTGAGGATTCCAGAACCGGATGCAGTATTCCAGGTGAGGTCTCACCAGGGATCTGTATAAGGGAAGTATTACATCTTCTTCTGCTATCAATACCCCTCCCAATACAACCCAGCATCCTGTTAGTCTTGTTATAGGCCTTGTTGCACTGGCTCATTTGTTTAAGGGAGTTACTGATGATAACTCCTAGATCCTATTCCTCTTCTGTTGTGCCAAGTCTCACCCCACCCATCCAGTACTCTGTCTTGGGGTTCCTTTTCCCTAGGTGCATTACCTTTTACTTTTTGGCATTGAATTTTAACTGCAAGACCTTTGACCACTCCTCTAGTTTTGTAGGTCCCTTTGCATATCCCTTATTCCCTCATCAGTATCTACCCTCCCACATAGTTTTGTGTCACCTACAAACAGACACAGCCTGCCCTGGATTCCTTTACCAATGTCACTAACGAACATGTGGAAGAGGACCAGACCCAGGACAGATCCCTGTGGAACCCCACTCATAACCTCCCTTTCCTCTTACGTAACCTCACTGACCACCACCCTCTGCTGCCTCCCCTCTAGCCAACTAACCACCCAGTTCACTATGGCTTTAGCTGCACCCAGGGTTTCCATCTTTTTTGAGAAACCTTTTGTGCAGTACTGAATCAAAAGCCTTGCTGAAATCAAAGAACAGTAGACCCACAGCATGGTCCTTGTCTACTTCCTTGGTCACCCAGTCAAAGAAAAAGGTCAGGTTAGTTTGACAAGACCTTCCCAACATGAAACTGTGTTATTTACTATCCTGAAACCCATTGCTGTAGTATATAATTGTAACCCCTCACCCCTGCCCTTTTTACAAAACGACAGGTGGCATACTGTTGAAGCTGACAGCAGTACCTGGTGGGGGCTGGGTTCGGGGAGGATGAGGTTACTCGGCACAGGGGCCTAGGTTTGGCTACTCTGCACAGGGGCACCCAAGTAAATCTGAACACAGGAAGCAATAACTGTAATGTCCAGAACCAGGAATGGGATTCTACAGTGTGGATTTTATTCACATCTAAGCTGAACAAACAAAGCATAGACCGACCCCCAAGAGGCTACATTCCTGGTAATGCAGATTAGAGACAACAGAACACTTCTTCACATTTCCAGCCCTCAGGCTCTGAACCCACCAGACACACAGCCCAGACTTGCACGCAGCTTTGGGTACACAGCCCAACTTGTACACTACTTGGGTTTTCCCCATGGGCCTGGCTCCCCCACCGGCCACTTGATCCACAGTCCATTTTGGGAAATGAACCAATTTTCCTGTTGTGGCTCCCCAAACCATCTTAGAGCCTTCAACTCCTAGGGGGAATTTTCCTTCCAATCCCACGTCTGGGTACTTCCCTCATCACTGGCCAAGTTCATGAGGCAAAGTAGAAATCCACAGAGCAAATCCGTAGAGGTGGACCTGGTCACTAAAGATGGGGGGTCTCCCACCCCCACCTCCCACAGTCCATACCCAGCCATTTCTCTGGAAACTAAACAACTCTTTTACTGAAAGTTTGGCAATGTAGATTACTGGGTAGGTGTATGTCACATCTCCTCTACATGTCTTGACTTCCACTATGTGCTGGGCTTGAACATACTTTTACTTTTGGCTAAGCCTATTACTCTAGGCCTCCCACTACTTCAGTAGTCCAATCCCCACTATCACACAAGTCCCAGGGTGAAAAACATGGGCCCTTTAGAAAGAGCAGAAACTCACCCTCCGGTTGCAGGTGCCCCACAGGCGATTCAAAAATCTTCTTGTTTCCCAAAAACTCTTGAACAAATGAGGCAGCTTCTCCACTAGTAGAAAAACCAGGGGGTTGCCCCTGGAATAAGCAGAAAACCCTTTTCTGCCCCATCCCCGAGGGATGGGGCACTGAGACCCGATTCAGCGGTCTCCACCACTTCAAAACTATCTTCTGTGTCTCTCTTTTGGAGGAAACACACACCTTTTTCCCAGAATTTAGCCCTATGTCAGGGTTGAGGCTCCATGAGCCTACACCAGAGCTGCTGTGCTGCTTTCTCAGCAAGCTCCAAACTCCAACTGACCTACTGACGACTGTTCAAACCTCCCAACATTATATTCCAACTCCCTGCTGCAGATTCCATTGTGGCTCATGCAGCTGTGACAGTTCTATGGTGATGTCATCCCTCAGTCTCAGTTGAGACTGAGAACAGAGTGAGACAGTGTGAAATCCATTTAACTGGAGTTTCACAAGCTGCCTTCCCTGCCTACCACTAGGTCTTACTGGGATTCTAGTAACCCCAGGTAACAAGGGGGTTACATAATAATAATAATAATTAATAAAAGGTAATGCATTAGGTAGGGCTAGTGGAATGCTGGGGTGCATAGGGAAGGGTATCTCCAGCAGGAGGATGGAGCTGGATTTGTAACTGTATCACTCACTGATGAGACCCCACCTAGAGTACTGTGTCTATTTTAGAGGCTGCACCTCAGAAAGGACATAAACAGGGTGGAGGCAGTCCAGAGGAGACAATAAAAACAGTGCGGGGATTGTACAAGCAGCCCTATAATGGGAGACTGAGGGATAGCAACATGTATACCCTGGAATAGTGGAGAGTTAGAGGGGGACATGAGAGAGACCTACAGATACGTTACAGGGTGAACAGGGTACAGGAGTAGAGTCTCCTTCAAGTGAAAAAGAACACCAGGACCAGCGGGCATGTGATGAAGCTGGGGGGGTTGTTTAAGAGGGATGTCAAGAAGTACTACTTCACTGAAAGGGTGGTAGATGGCTTGAACAGACTGCCAGGATAAGTGATGGAGATGAAAACAGTTGGGGGGGCTTCAAGCATGCACAGAATACTACTAGGGGAATATAAGTAAATAGGCACGGATGGGGGAGAGATTCTGAAGACCAGACAAGCATCTGAGGAGACAGATTAGGCAGGGAACAACTGGCAGACTGGGTGGGCCAAGCTGTCCTTTTCTGCCACCAAATTTTATGTTTCTGTGTAATGTAATAAAGCCAGAATTTGGCAATGGAGGTGAGCAGTGACTGAGGCAGCTAACTTGGAGAAAAGGTAGGGAGAAGTTAAGATAAAGAGAGCAATGGTGAGTGTGAGAAAGATAGTTGAGGGCAAAATGATAGAATAAGTGGAAGAGAGGGTTGTGCCTGGTGAGGGTGGATTTTGGGACAGCAGCAGTAGGTCACACCTGCAAAATCAAACACCAGCAAGATCATCTTGAATACAATATCACCATGGACCGGAAGTGGAAGATCAGACTTGTGATACAGTGCACCATGCTTGTGTCAGAGCTTTTTATGCAGGGCATTGATGTGGGTGGTATGGAAATCAAGATTTTGATCCAGCCATACCTTGAGGTATTGATGTGTGGGACCTCTTTAAATGAGGTGTCATCAATTGTCATAAAAAACAGAGTAGTGGACAGCCTAGCAAGCCTCTTCTTGGTGTGACAGGTCACCAAGATAGTCTTTCTGATATTAAGCTAGAGTTGGTTTGAGTAGAGCCAGCACTGTTTTTTTTAAAGTTCTGCTAGAGTGATGATTTCAACTCAGGGTTGAGCTATCCAGGGTAAAATATACAGTGCCATCCACATTCATGTGAATGTGTGAGAAGACGCAGACAGTTGAAAGGTCATTACAAAAATGGAGATGAAGAGACTCAGAATGGAGCCATGTGGGTCTCCTGATCTGATGAGAAAAGAGAGGGGGGATAATAAGGTGTTAACAAACTCGATTGAGTGATGATAACTAGAAAGGTAGGAGTGGATCCAGCTGACTGCAATGTCAGAGAGTCCTGCCCATACAAGCTTATTCATAATCTGATACATGTGATATCACAACTGTGTACCACAGGATTTTGGAAATGTTGAAAAGTGTCATTTTCTTTTATTGCCACCTATTGTCTTCCCTCCTCTATACCTATAACTTCAATGGTAAAGGTAGTTCTGTGTCAATTCTTCCACCCAGTAGTGGTTCCCCAACTCACTGTGGTTGGCAAATTTAATTTTATTACATAGAACACTGAAAAAAACAATTACATAAAATTACATTCTGCCAATCCGCCAGCGCAGCGGTAGAGCTGCCACTTGCAATGCCAGCGGCCCGGGTTCAGTAGTGAGCCCGGATTGCTAGAGGACCAGCCAGGGGGGAGAAGGACTGAGTGCCTGATGGGCTGCTCTCCTTCTCTGGGGAGGGGTGGGCTGTGATCCTCGCTGCCATACCAGCACCTGGGTGACCACAAGTGGTGGTGCAGCAGAGGATGCAGAATGGTAGGGGAGGGGTGGATGTCGGCCTAGGAATGGAGCAAAGGCATGTCTCTGTGTGCCTCCATCTCATTGGTCCTTCCCAAGTGCTGATGTCCATAGGGGGCAGGGACCAGAACACAGGAAAAAACCCACATCTGGGTCAGGCAATGGACTCCCGCACCAGTGACTGAGAGGAGCCAGGGGTGCAGCTCCAATGCACGCTCCCCTGAGGTTTCGGAGGGGAAAGAGGAACCCGCTGCCCCACCAGGATGATGAGAATACTGGAGTGGGGCACTAATGGAGTGAGTTCCTTCCATCCCCACAGCGCAGCCCGTGTGGTGCATTGGGGGGCCCTGAGGGAAGGATCAGACGTGGCGGTGAAGGGGGCATAAATAGAAAGTAAAAAAAAAATTACATTCTGTAGGCAGTGTTCATTTGCTTTTCATACCATCAGTTTGTGATTGCCTTGCCAGGCTTTACTCATGGTGTGTTGTGACATCATGAACCCCAAGTGTGTATAATACCTTATGGTATATGGATAATCATTTTCCCCACAGGGAAAGCATGACACTCACATGCTGTTGTGTAGAGTTATGACATCACAAAGTTGTTATACTATTGATCTGATTTCAGATTAGTGTATAACAATGTAGGACCTATAAGATTCTACCCCATAACAACAGTTGGAACATCAGTGTTTATCCATTGTTCTGAATGGAATTTAGAACTAGCATCAAACTGGGGTAGGGAAAATCCTGTATTTTGATTGGTTGCTAGCCATGCATTACAAGTGTGTAATACATGGCTAGCAACTAGTTCAGGTAACCACAGCTGCATTTAAAAAATGGCCGTGGTACTACCTAAATGTATCGTTGCCCAGGACTCCCCCCCCCCACTGAGCCCCTCTCTATTGCCACCAGATTTAATGAATTTTTTCTGATTTATTCAAAAATACAGTACCTCTCTGTTCCCACAGTCTCCTGACCCTTCCTCAGCACCATCTCCAAAGGTCTTCCTGGGATCTCACCCTGCCTTCCATCTGAAATTGGTCACTTGCAAAGTGGTCCAGAGGCTCCTCGCTAACCTCAAGGCCAAGAGTTCTCCTGGTCATGACTCCCTTGAACCCAAATTCCTAAAAATTGGTGCTCCTGCACTTGCTCACCCCTTGTGCGTGACTTATTCAATCATTCTTTCCTGTCCAGCATGGTGCCAGACATGTGGAAAGTTGCGGTAGTTGTACCTGTGCACAAAGGAGGGCCTAATACTGTTGTTGAGAACTTTCGACCGATCTCGATTCTCTGTCCTCTTGCCAAGATCCAGGAGTGCATCATCTACCATCACCTACAGGAGTACCTAGAGAATTATAACCTGTTGTCTCTATATCAGCATGGATTTAGGAAAAGACATAGCACCCTCATAGCCCTGTTGAAAGTAACTTCCGGTATCTATCACACCATGGATCTAGGGTCTGCTACTGGTGCCATCTTTGTTGACCTGACAAAAGCATTCGAGCTTGTGAATCATGATCTACTGCTACTACAGCTACAGACAATTGGTTTGGATCCCACTGCCCTACTCTGGGTCCACAGCTACCTCTCCTGCCGTTCTCAAGGTGTCCGATGGGCTGGTGCTCTATCTGATTTCAGACATATTACACATGGTGTCCCACAAGGCTCTATTTTGGGCCCGCCATTATTTTCTCTATTTATAAATGATCTTCCTAGGCACTGTGGAGGGGCCTCTGCGCATCTCTATGCGGACGATGCCATTATTTATCGTTCCTCTCCTGATGTCCCTTGATTAATAAGGAACTTTCCTCTGACTTCAAGGACCTTGAAGACTGGTTCCAGTGTAACCGACTTGTCCTCAATACTAAAAAAACTAAATGTATGCTCTTTTTTACCATCCTCCCATCTCTATGCCCCCCTCACCTCTAAGTATCTTCTCCCATAATGGGGACATTCTTGAGGCAGTCCCCACTTTAAAAGTATTTGGGTGTGACCCTTGACACCTCTTTATCCCTCTCTGCCCATGTTTCCACCCCGGTCAAAACACTGAATCAGAAGTTGGGACTCCTTTACTGTATCCCCCCTTCCTCACCTCTGCCTCTTGCATCAAGATTGCCTCTGCGTCTCTTCTTCCTTTACTTACTTACTTACAGTGCACCATTATTACTGTCGTCCGGTGTGTCTAACATGTCACTGCTTGCCCTGGCTTACCATAGGGTGGGTAGGTTTGCACTTGGGGTCAGTAGCCACCACCACCACTGTGATGTCCTTTCTCTCCTTGGCTGGCTCCCTTATGAATCAAAACTAAGGTACTCAACCTTGAGCTTTGTGTATAAGCTTATTCACAAATTTACACCTCCCTGCCTCAGACAGATTGTTCACCTTAGGATACCAGCACGTGCCCTCCGTTCCTATGCTCTACCTCTCCTTGAATGGCCTAATCTGAAGCTTGCAGCTGCCCGTAAATTCTTCTCCTTTGCATCAATAACTGATTGGAACTCCCAGCCTCCTCCCGTCCTTTCCTGCACATCCCTGTCTGAGTTCCAAACCACTTTACTTACCTTCCTGTCCTCCTCCTCTGCTAAGTGCACCTGTTTCTGGTGATTTTCTCACCCTCATTTCCCTCATCGTAGCTCTATCCCATAGTCTTCTTCCCCCTATACCCTCCAGTCTATCTCCCTTCCTTGGTCTGTTCCCTCATCCCTTCTTTGTCCTTTGTCTTTCCTGGTTCTACTTCTCCCTCCCTCTCTCCTCCCTCAGGTCTACTCCCTATGTTCTCTCGGTCTCTACTGGCATCAATCCTCACTGGTGTTCACCCCCCCTTCTCCCTGTATCATTTTCGGGGTTTAGACCCTGATACCATGGTACCTTAGGAATTAACCTGATTGTATTTCCCCATTTTACTTATATTATTTGAATGTCCACATATAAAAACATTGCTTCCTACCAGAAGGCATAGTACTCTCTGTATAATTATGTATATAATCAATGTACTCTATTGTTTTTACTCATCTCACATTGTATATATTTTTGTAATCTTTTTTTTACGTTTTGCACTCTGTTCTACATGTGTTTCAGCCCTTTGTACGCATCTATTTTACAATATTGTTCATACAGAATGGATCTCCAAGCTTTGACTATTTCTGTATTCTCTGGTGAATTTGCCATGCTCTAAGTAGACTCCTAGTTGCTGTCAATTCCCAAGTGCATGCGATTGTCTTCTGTATCTCATAATGTGTCTCTGTATTGTTCTTTATTACTGTTCTTTCCTGGGTCGCCCCTGAAAAAGGGACTGTAATTGTCTCAGTGGACTTACCCAGTTACCAAACTTCAAATAAATAAATTAAATAAATAAATAAAATGAGGTGTTAAAAATGCCAAATAGAATGCTCATTTTTGAATCACCGCCATATTTTTTTTTTTCGCCGCTAGTTATGAACTTGCCCAAATTCTGTAAACCTCATACTCATTTGTGATGGCACTGCATACCTTACGTGTTGATATGAACTTTACTGCAAACCAGGTTCTTATATTTAAGGGAACCTTGATCACTGATTCCCGGAGCAACATAGCCACCGACAGTCAATGAAACCATGCCAGTCATTGAGGAAACTGCAGGACACTGTAGTCCATTCATTGCTATGCTTCCCTTTGAACTGTTTCCAGTTTTCCCACTGGCATGCAGGTTGCTCTCCCAGTCTATGTTAAAACGTGTTGTATGTCCTTGTTCCAATTTAAAAAAAAACTGAACAAAAGCTAAAAATTAAAAACATACCTTCCTCCGTGTGCATGTCTACGCTTCTCCACTCCCCCTCAGTCTCAGTACTGTTGGTATGCTTACAATCTTTACAAAATAAAAAAACACAAAAAATAAATAACACAGTCCCTTTTGGTACTAGTGTGCCATGTTAGTGAAGTACAACTAACTCTTGACAGCAGCCACTCACTACTTTCACTGCATTTCATTAAAAACTACAGTGGTGAGGAATGCCATGGCAACCACAGTTTGACCAGTTAAAAAAATTAAAGCTACAGAGACCACAGCAGGGCAAAATTCACAAAGGTCATGCAGGTGAAGGAACTATTTTAGGTAAAATTTCAAAAAAAATTTGTACTTTTATTATTTTAACATATTATTTTTAATTTATGCATGCATATAAAAGAGTGTGCCTCATTTTATAAGTGCAATAAGACACTCTGAGGGTGTGCATTAGACATTTCTAACACACAGTCATGGGCTGAAGGCATTTGACCTGCGGCCTCGTGCCTCACCACACCCCTGGCGGTGCATTAGAATTGTCTAATGCACACCCCTTCATATCTTATTGCTTACATATTATATCTATCTATCTGTCATCCTTGTTTATAAAAACTCACCCTCCACCCAGTTGTGTACTACCCTATTGGGTCCCTGAGTTGTATATTTTATCATGCAAACGTTTGTACATGTAATTTCTATCATAGAAAATTTCAGAGCCAGGTGACAGTTTTGCAATATTAAGTCATTCCTTTTCAGTAATGATGATTGAAATGGCAGAGCTTAGTATGGTATGATTGCTGTGCAGTGCTGAACTGTTCTATAATCACAATTAAATTCATGGACTTTTAAGCAAGGCAATTTTATTTTCGGGGCTCAGAGTGCCATGTAAAGAAAACAAACAGCAACCAACATAAATACAAAATGCCACACAAAAAAAAAAATAAAAAAATTTGTTAGATAAATAGCACCAAGGTCCACTGGTTGCACCTCAATAAATTTGGTTAATAAAATTAATAAAATTAACTCTGTCAGTGATCTAAATTAAAAAGGAGGCATTCCAGGGCCCCTTTGAAGACCACCACTATGCTGGCAGAACAGATGTGAACAGACAGGGCATTCCACAATATGTGAACAGATGCCAAAAATGATCTGTCCCTTGGTAACTTCAGCCTTGACCAGGGCACAGACAGCAGAGCAGCAATGGTGGAGCAGACATGGGACAGAGGTGTGTTGATTAGCAGGAGATATTTGTGAGGACCAGGCCCCATACTATGTAGGGACTTGTAAACCAACAAGCATATCTTAAAGTTAATGTACCAACAAATGGACAGCTTGTACAGTTAGCACAGTACCAGTGTAATATGATCTCTACATGAAGTTCCAGAAATCAGTAATGCCACCACTTCCTGAACCACCTGCAGGTGGCATACTAAGCCCCCAGACAATCCTAGGTAGACAACACTGCAATAATCCAATCTAGCTGTAATGAAGGCATGGGCTATCACTGGTGCCAGAAATGGTTTAATCTAGGTGATGCTTCAAAGATGGAATAAATCACTTTGGTCAACCATAACCACCTGGTATTCCAGGGTCAACTTACAATTCCTAGTGGCTCCTAGAATTTTAACCATATCCACAGCTCCAAGGGTGGCACCATTTAGATATGGCAGTCACATGAGGCTCCTTATCATGGCTGGCACATGGTAACCTGGCTCAATAATCATCACTTCA
This sequence comes from Neoceratodus forsteri, assembly GCA_016271365.2. Taxonomy (NCBI): domain Eukaryota; kingdom Metazoa; phylum Chordata; order Ceratodontiformes; family Ceratodontidae; genus Neoceratodus; species Neoceratodus forsteri. Next base: position 1,554,699,360 of record CM057449.1, on the reverse strand, counting down.
GTCTTGCTTGTGTTGAGGCTTAACCAGTTGGAGGTCATCCAGTCATTGATCACTTACAAGCATCGACACAGTACAGTACCAGCATCAGTCCCATCAGGTGCACATGACAGCTATACTGTAGTTTGATATCATCTACATTGCAGTGAAACTCCATTCCATATCATCTGATTATCTCAGCCAATGGCAGCATGTACATGGCAAATAGCCTTGAGGCCAGAACTGAACCTTGAGGTACGTTATAGTGAGGCCAGCTCAGAGATGTAATTGCCCATAACTATCTTTTGCATTCTTCTAAACAGGTAGGACTCAAACCAGCTCAAAACAGTACTGATAACATCCACATAGTGCCTCATGCATTCCAAAAAGCTCCCCATGATCCACAGTGTCAAATATCAATGAGAGGTCAAGAAGGATAAAAATAGAATGATGCCTTCTATCTCTCACCATGAGGAGATCATAGAACACCCTGATAAGTGCAGTCTCCATACTACGTCAAGGGTGAAATCCTGCATGGAGAGGTTCATAGATGCTATACCTTACCAGATGAATCTCCAGCTGCATTGGAAAGGTTTGATACAGGCCTGTAAAGCAGAAGAATGTCAAAATCCAAAGACTGCATCTTGAGGAGGGGCTTAACCATCACCCTTTCCAGAGCAGCAGGAAACACCCCCATCCACAAAAGATGACCTGGCAACTTCTGAAATAATCTGGCCCAGGGGCCCCCCTTGCAGCCAGTAAGCAGTCAAATAGGCATTGGATCCAATGAACAGTAACTGGGATGCAGTCCTGAGACCACTCGGGACACTTCCTCATCCAAATCTGGGCAAAACTCCAACCAAGACAGCAGATAACCTGAACAGCCCATTTCAGGATAACTTATCCCAGATAGAGGACATCTTCATGAGCACAAACCAATTACTGTTTCAGACCTTGACAAGGGAGATTAAGCAGCCTGTCTACAGTGCAAAAGACCTGAGCCACTCATTTTTTCCCCCTAGCAATCACCATTGCATGAACTGAATATTTCAGGTGATTGCCTACTGATACACACAGTGCTGAGTTTTCAGCATCAGTTTGACCTCCACCAAGCTGGATCTTTGCCAAGAATGTTTCAAACTCCATTCCTGCCTCAGCTCTTCATATTATAATGGGGAGCCGCATCATGATATCAAAGGACTAACACAATAAGGTGCCAGGGAGTTGTGGCAGATGTAACAGCCACATTGTAGCCCTACACAACTGCCTTGATCCCATTAGCACAGGCTGACATCCTGCTCTAGAGTTTCTTTGCTGCAAGGAGCTTGTGAGGCTCCAGATTATTTTTAGGATGGCAGTAAAAGAAAAAAAAGGATGCACTCCTCCACCTCTAATGGTGCTCCGCCTGGGAACAAGTACGAAAACAATAAAATGGAGATGGTCACACAACAGGAGCTATATGCAGAATGGTTTATTATTTATAGTAGCCAAAGTATGAATAGCACTGGGCTAATATCCCTACGTATCACCCCCTAACAGAAGCTTCATCAGGAGGTGGAGTTAGCCTAAGCTGTCAGCTATTAACCAGACTCCTAGGAAGCTCCGAGTAGGGTGTTTCCAGATATTGGTTTTCTATAGGGGGACACTTGGGGATACTTGAACCTTCACATTTTTATCCACACTGAGTTTTACATGTAGGTAATCCACACTTTGGCTGTCCTAAAGGTGCATTCCAAATTCAAATTGTTGTAACTGACCCAGTCCATGAAGGTCACAAATTTAAAGGTTCAAGTGCCCACCTGTAGGAAACCAACATCTGGAAATGCCCTGCTCAGACAGATTGCTGCCATCCTAGGAGTCTGGTTAATAGTACACCTTTTCATCAGTTTCTGTGCATTAAAAGAAATTGCAGCTATGAGGAAGTGTTTAAAACTGAGGCAGGACTGCTGTCAGCCAGATATGGAGAAAGAGGCTACTCTGCCACAGTGGTCCAAAAAGTTTTGGACAAAGTTCTGGAAATAGAGAACACTATATTTCATAAAAAAAAACTGTACAGCAGGCTGGAGAGGCATCAAAGGTCACACTCATGGCCCCCTATAACTCTTCCTCTTTGGTGGTTAGAATAATTGTAAGAGAGATGGTTCATCCTGTCCCAGGATGAAGAACTGGGCCCCATCATGGGTACTGTGCTTTATAGTTTGTTCTTTTGAGGCACCAGCCTTAGAGAGCATTTGGTCAGCTGCCATTATCAAGCTACTACAACAAACAGTGTGAGGGATTCATGCAGGAAAGGCTTTTCCTGCTGTAAAAAAATGCATTAAATTCAAGCACCTGAAAACAAACAAGGAATATCCACTGTATGAGTTTGTTGCTTTCCAGACACAATTTTTTGTGTATGTGGCATGGTGCAGCTGTGGTCAGCTATACAGTGTGTTGATCATACAATTTGCCTCTACATAGAAACATATAGAAACATAGAAACATAGAAACTGATGGCAGATAAGGACCACAAGGCCCATCCAGTCTGCCCATTTCTTTTTCTACCTTATAAATGTGTCATCAGGCTTTGCTCTGTCAATGGCCTATCTTATTCATACTCATCTGCTATGTTCCGCCTAAGGTGTGCACATGTGCGTCCGCACAGCAGTCAGAAATAACCCACACACAGCTTCAGTAGTAGCGCACAAAGCAGCTGACTGGGATTCTCATGTTCATGAAGTAGTGACTATAGTCACTCAGACTTAAGATTCAGACAGCAGGACATTAAAGTGAATGGGAAAGAAACATTGTAAGCCCACCCCTGAGGCCACAACCCATTAACTTTAGCAAGCCAGCAGTCTCGCTCTTGCTCCACTTATTGAACAATGGAACCGATCTACAAAATTCCAACCAATCGCCTTTGCAGTTACAACAATGTTTTCGGCTTGACACCTCTTTTCAGTAAGGCAGTACTTGATAATGAACAGTATTCCCCTGCTGTTCACAGAAATGGCATGTTTTATTTGTTTGGTAGATTCCCCCCAACAAAGTAATGCGAGAGATTCTCTGACATAGGGTGTATATTATATTATTTCAGTTTTAAAGTTGCACAACTTCAGTGTAATCTGCCTCCTCCCCAAGCAGCGTCTCACATACAAAATGTGTTTATAATGGATTTAAAGCCTCACCGTTGAAAGCGTGTTCATTTTTTTTTCAGTACAAGAAAATGGGAAAACTGCAGTTTTAGTTTACAATAAAAGCATCAAAGCAACCTACTGTTTGTGTCATTTTTTTATGTATTTGTTGGGGGCTGGGATGGGTAAACCTTCTCAATTAGCAGGCTGAGACACTGACTGTACATATGTCTAGAGAGATGAGATTGCGCTTCTCTTTAAAACAGGGTCTCACATTATACACACATTTGAGAATCAATGATTGTAACAGGTTGCCCACGTTGGCTACATGGGGATAGTAATTCTAAAATAGACAACAAGAAATAGCCGCACAAAAAATGTTCTTTTCATTTAATTTCATAAATTCAGACTGCGCTTAGTATGGATCCAGAATGTAAGAGAAATACAGTCTTCTAAATGCATCTCCTCTCTCATATCACACTGAATCACTCACTACATTGCAAAAATATATTTTAAAACCCCCACTGAGCTTGACAATACCCAGCATAGTTATTGTAAACCATACCTATGGTAAATGGCATCACATACAATTATGCATGCATCCATCAAAGATCCCATTAAGTACTGCTTTAAGAAGCTGTCCAACCCTGAATACCACATTGCCATAACAGTATTAAATGATGTACTTTTGGAGTTGGCAGAGTTGTCTAAGATGTTTCAGAAAGTGGTCTAACAAGTTGAAGCTGTACAGATTGCTAGGGCAAAAATTAAAAAGATCAGAAGCCAGTACCTGGGTGAAACTGTCTACTGGATCCCACCAGTAAAACTGTTTTTGGCTAATTGCACAGCTGAAGTAAGCACAACAGCAATTTTGCAATTCATTGGCCTGTTATGTGACCATCTGGACAGCTGATTTCCTGCAGGTGAACTTTCTGACTGATCTGCCTTTGAGTTTGCAGCAATGCCACATTGCAGTTTTGAGTTTGGCTTGTCAAATATTGAGAGACTGTACAGCAAATAACAGGACTATTTATTTTCATCAGCGGACCAGGCAGAAATTGTTAGCCAGTACAATGACTTCAGATTTATAGTTGCTGAAAAAATAAAGGGAGGATCAGTAAAATCCTTTACTGACATGATCCACTTTGCATTGACTAACATGCAGTACAGCATGGTGGCTAAACTTATTGATATATGTGCTACATTCCAAGCTAAACATGAAGCTATCATGTATAGAGGTTCCTACACAGTCTTATCCTTCCCAAGAAGAGATTCTCCATAGGGAGGTACAGAGTGAGAAGGCTACAATAGCACAGAGAATAATCTTGGGAGTGATAGAGGATCACGTACTGAAGCAGAGAGAAGTATGGCTGAGTAGGACCATAACTATCCTTGGGTGGAAGGTTTCACTCAAGGATTCTCATAGGAAAGTTAGGGTAGATTTGTTGCTGCTCTTGGAAAGAGCATTAGGATTTTATATCTCCAGAAACATGATGGAGTCCATAAAGTTATATGGAGATCCTGAGCCCACAACACAGATTGATATTACATTTAAAAATCCTCATACAGGTAGCAGCTTGCTTTCTCTGGCCAGCAAGCTGGATTGTTTGGGAATACATTTAGCTAATATGTTAGACTTGGGTGAAGTCTTTCTATGGTTTAAACAGACTAAGGATAGTCCAGGATCAATCTTAGAGGCAGATAACCCCCTGATTGACTTTGGAAACCTAATTGACACTAATACCTACTCGCCACTGACAGTTATTGATTAAGCCTAACAAATGCAGCCTGTAGATAATATCAAACAAATGAACTCCGAATACCAGCTAGATTTGGATAAGGGAGCTGGGGTTCAAGATGTGGATGCCCTTTCTATACTTTCATGGAATATTGAGGGCATCCATCTTAAAATAATTGACCATGAAGTAGTGAGATTTCTGGATAATTTTGATATTATTGGACTGCAAGAAACATGGTGTACATAAAATGTAACTCACAAATTGGCTGGATATTCTATCTTTACTCTGCCAGCAACTAAAGATAAAAAGTTTGGAAGGTTTAAAGGGGGTATTTCCTTTTTTATCAAAACTTTGCTAAATTTTCAGATCACTAACATTTCTACTAAGTCAGAGGGTATATTGGCTCTAATGATTAGCAAGGGACAAGAGAAGATCATTCTCTGCAATATATACTTGCCCCCTCGCAATAGAGCTACTGATCCCACTGACCTTTTCATATAGGATCTGAAAATGGCACTTGATGAATTGTCAGATAAGAGTATACCTTGTCCTATAATTATTTTGGGAGACTTTAATGCCAGAATTCCTTCTCATTTCTTGGAGGATGTATATTCAGATATGATCCATACAATATCTATAATTAATTCAAATATGTCATATACTAGGGCTGCTCAGGATCTAAAATCTAACGTCAGAGGTAGGGAATTGCTAGCAGGCTTGGCCAGTAGAAATTTCTGTATTTTAAATGGTAGAACTCAGGTCGATCTAGTCGGATACTTAACATGTAGAGGACCTACTGGCTCTTCAACCCCTGATCAGGTTTGGACCAATTTGGAAGCAGTAAAGCTGATCCAAAAGTTAGAGGTCATGGATCTATTGGAATCAGCACACTGTGCTATTGTAATTAACATCAAATGCCCTTTTGGAACTTTAGGGAGTGAGGCACAACAGGAAGAGTCTGGAAGTCATAAACAAGAGAAGGATTGGATGGGAGCTGATTCATCAAGCTAGTTTCAAAGAAATTCTTAGTACAGAAGTCTTAGGTGATAATCACGAGTTGGTCCTGGACAAAAGTAAGGCCTTTAACATTTTGGAGAGTTGGGAAACTATTCATTCTTTACTTGTACCTAGATGTAAAACAACGTACCATCCTAGGTCTCTTTATAAAAAGTCTTAGTTTAATTCGGTATGCCTACAGGCAAAGAAAAAGTTTGGAGAAAAACTAAGACAGCATAAGAAGAAAAGAAATAAGTCTGCTGCAGATTTTAAATTGCTAAAGACTGAAAGAGAAAAATATAGGAAAATTCTCAAATGGGAGAGACATAAACATACTCAGGGACTTTGGGAAAAACTGAGGCAGGCTGTTTTGGATAGGGAGGGAAGGCAATTTTGGAATATTGTTGCCCAGGGATATAATAGATATGCCAGTAGGATTGAAGCCTATATTACACCTGAAGTTTGGGCATCTTATTTCTCCAAGCTCTATTATTCTCATGAAGAGCAGGAGACACCTGATGCTTTCAAAATACAGGAGGATGACATTTTTCCAAGACCTATCTTGATCAGAGGATGAATTCCAGATGGCACTGATTGGCCTTAAGGCAAATAAAGTACCAGGGCCAGATGGGGTCCTAGGTGATCTCTATAAGGTTTTTACCAACTGATGGATTCCTTTTCTTCTTTTGCTGTTTAATGGCCAGGTTCAGGGGTACTCTTACCCTACCAGTTGGGCAGGTAGTGTTATCTTCCCAATTTTTAAAAAAGAGGATCCAAATGACCCAAGGATGTATAGGCCTATTAGTTTGATAGATATTTCACAAAAGATTTTCTCTAGGATAATTTTGGGCAGATTGCTGTCATGGGTCAAGGAGTACTCAGTATTGAATGAGGCACAGAACAGTTTCCGGAAGGACTGTTCTACAGTACAACACTATTATGTGCTTCAGCACCTGATCTGGAAGTATACTCAAGTGAGAAAAAATAGATTATATTCGCTGTTTTGTGGACTTCTCCTTGGCCTTTGACAGCATTAGTAGAAAAATCCTTTGGGCTACATTAAGAGATCTGAAGTTGGAGGCCTCACTTCTTGATGTTATTAATAGACTCTATGAAAATATGTGGGCAAGGGTCCAGTATAATCAATATGGTCATCTAACTGATAGATTTGAGACAAATATAGGAGGCAGACAAGGGTGTATTTTGGCCCCCACTCTATTTAACATCTACATTAATACAGTCTTGGATCAGCTAGGTAACCCAGATTTTCATACTCCAAAAATTAATGGTCAAAGGATTGAATGTTTAGCATATGCAGACGATTTAGTCTTGCTCTCTACTTCAGCCTTAGGTCTTAAAAAAAAATTGGTTCACTTTGAATCTCTCTGTTCTCAAAGGAAGCTAAAAGTTAATCTCGGCAAGACCAACATTGTAGTTTTTGGCTTTCAAACCAAGAATACGGTAGGCTTTAGGTTAAACGGTAACCATATAGACACTGTTAAGTGTTATGACTATTTAGGTGCCCATTTTGCCTATAGCCTATCTTGGACCAAACATTTGGAGGCTATTCAATTTAAAATGGGATCTTCTGTAAATGCCTTAAAAATATTTAACAGCAAGATGGGGAAGACATCGGTGAGTGGGGTTTTAAGAGTTGTTAATGCCAAAATAAGAACGAGCATGATATATGCCTCTGAAATCTGGGGTTATATTAAGGTTAACGAATTAGAAATAATTCTGAATAAACTCTATAGATACATCTTAATATTTTTAAATGGAACTCCAAGCTGTATTCTTGCCTTGGAGGTAGGACAACGTTCCTTGACTTCTCTCATCTGTGAATGACAGATTCTCTTTCTGTTGAAACTTTTTCTTTTGCCCCAACAAATATATCCCAGAATGTGTGTAGTGGAAGCCATCAAATTGGCCAGCATGATATATGTACATCCCTTTATTCAACTTATTAAGGAAACAATAATGCCAGCCGGATTGGGACACCTCTTATATAAAATTTACACGAGACCATTTGAGGAGATTAGGCATGATGTCAAATTGAGGCTTACTGGCTTAAGACATAAATTCTTTCTATGTTCAACTCTCCAAGCTTAAGCTATATGGATTTTATAAAAAAGTAAAGATTTCATGGGGATATGAGCCATATCTCTCTTTTTTAACCTGTCCTAAACAAAGAAGAATCTATACAAGATTTGGAACTGAAAACTATAATGCTCAATGCATTCATTTCAGACAAAAGAGAGGGGGTACTTTTTCCATATTGTAAATGTGGAGTGGGGACTATAGATCATCTCAAACATGTGGTACTTTTGTGTCCTGGGTACGAATCAACTAGGAAAAAACTGCTGGGGGATCTCGGCCTCCCCCTGGAGGATCTTTTGGAATATTTGTTTACTATGAAAGAGAAGCACATGGAAGAGATCTTTGCAAAATGTTTAATCTCAATTCATTTGTAAAGTTTATTAGGGAGGCTTGAAGTCCTGTGGAGGTTTTTTTATGTGAAAAGGTACTCTGTTAAATTGAATTGCACTGTAAATATATTTAAGTTCCTTGTTGATTTATTTATTGTCTATTTATATTTAGTATGTATTTTGGCATGATTTTAGTGTATTGTAACTGCTTTATGCTGAACAATAAATTGTACTACTACTACATTCCAAGCTTCTAGTTCTGACTGTGAAAGAGGATTCAGCCTCATGAACTGCATTAAGAGCAAACAAAGAAGAAAGCTATTTAGATATGCTGATGCGAACAAAATTGTTTTTAACATCTGGTGGAAAAATGGATCTTAATAAAATATAAGCCCACTGGAAGAATGGGAAAGACAGGAGAGAAAAACAGTAAATGTTGATTTCTTAGCACTGCATCATCAGCAGCACCCCTTTTAGATACATGCAAGACTCTTTAAAATGTACATAGTTTATACGTTTCCAGTTCATACTGTTATGGCGCACAATGCACATCCAAGCTTCGGACTGTGTCAGAATCTATATTTATACTTTGCATTGAGTATTTGAGTGTTTGGTTATATTTTCTACTGTTTACTGGCAATAAAATATATCACTTGTTTGGGCCACCCAATTTGCGCATATGAATCAATTTTTTTCACAAAGTGCCACACACACATATCAGTCGCCCAGCCACAGAGACTAAAAATTAGAGGGAACATTGCTCATCTGTATTGCTTGCTTATGCCTATCCCATGCCTGTTTGAAGCCCTGCACTGTATTCATATCCACCACTTCCTGAGGTAGGCTGTTCCATGCATCCACCACCCTTTCTTTGAAAAAGAACTTCCTCATATTACCCCTTAATCGGCCTCCCTCTGATCTCATGCTGTGTCCTCTTGTCCTGCTATTTTTCTTATATTGAAACATGTTAGACTCTTTCATCTTGTTAATGCCCTTAAGGTGTTGGAATGTTTCGATCATATCACCTCTCTCCCTCCTTTGCTCTAGGGTATACATATTGAGCTTCATTAATCTGTCCTCATATGTTTTCTGATGCAGTCCCTGCACCATTTGGTTGCCCTTCTCTAGACTGCTTCAATATGGTTAATGTCCTTGTGAAGGTGTGGCCTCCAGTACTGCATGCTGTACTCCAGATGGGGCCTAACCAGTGTTTTGTAAAGAGGAATTATTACCTCCCTCTTCTGACTTGTGATACCCCAACTAATACACCCTAACATCCCCCTAGCCTTACCTACTGCTTTAGTGGTCTGCTTGGATGATTTCAGGTCATTGGTGATGATGATGCCCAAGTCTCTTTCTTCCCTTGTGACTGCCAGCAACTCCCCTCCCAGCCTGTAGGTGGCTTCAGGGTTTCTCTTCCCTATGTGCATGATCTTGCACTTCTTTGCATTAAACCCCAGTTGCCACTCTTCTGACCATTTTGCTAGTTTATCCAGATCTCTTCTCATTCTGCCCATCCCATCTGGATCATCTACTTTGTTGCAGATCTTGGTGTCATCTGCAAACAGACAAACCTTACCCTCCAGTCCATCTGCAATGTCACTGATGAAGATATTGAAGAGAACTGGCCCTAGGACTGATCCCTGAGGTATCCCACTTGTGACTTGCATCTCTTCTGACTGTATACCGTTTACCACCACTCTCTGTTTTCTGCCCGTCAACCAGTTTGACACCCAGTTGACCAGCTTCTGACCCACCCTGAGCCTACCCAGCTTATTAATCTATCTTCTATGTGGTACAGTATTGAAAACTTTGCTGAAGTCAAGGTAGTCAACATCAACTGCTCCCCCTTGGTCCACCACTCTGGTTACCCAGTCAATGAAATCTATGAGATTAGTTTGACAGGACGTTTCTTTTGTAAACCCATGCTGTCTTGGATCCTGTGCTCCTATAGGTTCCAGGTGTTGCACTATCCTTTCCTTAAGGAGTGCCTCCGTAATCTTGCCCACTACTGATGTAAGACTGACTGGTCTGTAGTTCCCTGCCTCCTTCCTTCTACCACTCTTGTGTAGCGGGATCACATGAGCCCTTCTCCTGTCTTCTGGAACCTCTCCTGTGCTCAGAGACTCACTAAACAGTTCTGATAATGGCTCTGCTAGTTCCACCCTTACCTCCTTTAGTACCCTGGGATGTATGCCACCAGGTCCCATTGCCTTGTCCACCCTGAGCTTATTAAGCTCTTGTAGGACCCTTTCTTTTGACGTGTCACATTCAGGAGCATATCAGAGCCATCATAAATCAAAATATGATGAATTCTATGGGTGCACACTTCAGGGGAGCACATAACTTTGCTTCCAGAGAGTTCAAAATCAGAGCACTAGAATGAGTTACATCCCTACCTCATGGGGGAGACAGGCAGAGGATCTTGCTCCAAAGAGAAATAAAATAGACCATGACGCTCAATACTCTGATCTCAAATGGTCTAAATGACTAGTTAGACTTTTAAACCATTTTTAGAAAACCGGTCCACTCCCTTATGTAGGATTTCAACACAGAACTGTATTTGTTTATTTACCTGCTGTAACCTTAAGGCTGTAGTTTTCTGTGAAAGGGTTTGCAAACAGTGTTACTTCCATGACTTGGCTTTGCAAATGATATTTGGTCTGTTAATTGCACCTTTTTGGATTCATAGCTGTGGGAGTAGCAAGCATCTGCCAGTCATTGATCTGGTTATGCAAATAGTGCTTCATATATAAAAAAAAAATTCTTTAAACTATTTTTTCTGACCACTTATATTCTGACTGGTTAAAAAAAAATAATAATAATCAATATTTTTTTTTGCCAATAAATCATCTTTTCTCAACCCTCTTTTGTAACATATCCTTTTTTGGGGGGGAGGGCACTAGTACTTTACCAATTACCAAACAGGTCTCTTTTTTAGTCATATGACAAAGTAAACAACATGATCATTGACTATTGCCTAACTGTTATTTAGTTATTTTCACTTTGTTAGTGTCTATCTATATGTGCCCCCACCCCTATGAGTGATCAAGTTTAAGGTCCATACTTTGTCCAAAAGATACACACTCTGTTGGGAACTCCCATGTAATTAAGACCAAATATTCTGTAAATAGAGATTTTTTTCTTGTTTATAACCACATTTTTAAATATGAGTAGTATGCACAAATGCTTTTTCTCTCATTCTTGCTGTACACCTGAAACATCAGATCAAATTTTGACCAATGAAATGTTATGATGTCACATATGTGGGGTATATAAATTGACAGCTTTGGCTAACTCTGCCCCCGATGAAGTGTCAGTTAGGAGGCAATATGTAGGGGTGTTAGCCCAGTGTTATTCATGCTTTAGCTACTATAAATAATAATAAACCATTCTGTAGCTCCTGGTGTGTGATCATCTCCATTTTGTTGTTTTGGTACTTGTTTCTAGTATTTTTAGGATGGTATCAGACCATCTCCCAGTGGAGGATTAAACAGGGGGCCCACGGAGGAGCAACATGCATGATGATCTGACCAAACAAATGAATCAACTTTGACTCCACTTATGTCAAGACACAATGAGAAGACCAGGTTCAAGACGTGACCATGCTGATGAGTACCAGTGCAATAGCTTGTGCAAGGCCCAGTAGCATCATCTGCTAGAGGAACTAATGTCCAAAGAATAAGGATTCATTGTAGATCCATGCAGTCACAGAGACTCCAACACCATGTCAGCACTGAAGTCCATTAGTTCCTGAAGGAACCTGCTCTCATGTCCTATAGGCTAGTACATCAGAACAATCTAACAGCCTGCACTGGCAGGCTCTAACTGCCACACATTCATATGATCTAGACATTCCTGGCATTGAGAATGCCATGAGTCCCAGACTGGATATAAAGCAGATGGCCATTCTGACTCCTCTGCAATCCCACCTCAAGAAATGTATCACAATATACTAGCTTGTACAGATGCCTCCAGCACAGGGCTAGAACACATTACCTCTCAACCAGGTTTCTATGATACTATACAAACAAGGTCAGCTGAGGAGTCCACGATATAACCCTCAGTCACTACAGTTTTATTCTGTGACCTTGCATTGCACAGCCCAATCCAAAGGGGAGGGACAGAATCAGATGGTCTGGTTAAAAGTTACAACTTTGGGCACCCGGTGGTTAATGAACAGCTAGTTGTGGGATGAATGAAGAATTTACAGTTTTATGACCTTTAGAATTTTCAGAACAACTGTTTGGAATGTGCGCAAAACACTTTAGAAGGTGCATAACAGTTTGGAATGTGTATAACAAGGATTTTGAGCAGGCCAATTTTTATACAGGACAATGACCGACCATATGCTATGAAATAATTAAAAAAACAAGTGTAACAAAACATGTGATTCCATCTAAGGGTTCTTATAACATCATAAATCACTCAGGCTTTGCTCTCAGTGGGCATGGTGTCACCAGTGCTACTTGATGTAATCACAGCTTTGTTATGCATGGTTTTCTATCCATTATTCTAGTCATAGTTGATGGGCCACATACATTATTCTCTGTTTTCTTCTTTCCAGTGTCAGCCAGTGGCTGTAGGGATTTAGAGTTGAGGATCCCTTGGTCAACAGTCCCTTTAATCTTCACAATTCTGCTGTAGTAAAATGTGATGGCCTTGGGAAGTTATTTGCATTACAAAATATTATTTAAAGAGTTGTTCTAATAGAAACATGTACAGTAACACTGCTGTATAAATTGCATTACTCACATATATGAATGTCATGTTTTACATTTCAGAATCAGACAATAACTATCATATTGCCATGCAGCAATTTCCCTCAGTGCATGAACATTTTTGCCACTGTTTTTATTATTTTTTACAAAAAATTAAATAAATGCAATATCACACTCTAGGGCATGCATCAACCTAAATCAATAGTCTTCCTAGATAATTAAAGGTACTTAACTATTCCTCCTACTTTACCTCAACACACACCCAGGGCATACATTGATTAACTCAGTGCATGGCCTGTTATGTGTTATTGCTTACATATCTGTGCGATTTGCCAAGTAAAAAGTTAAAGTTGGGGTTGCTGTTGCTTTCTAGAAGAAATACACTTCTCCAATGATGTGCTTCAGTTTTCCAAATATTTACTGAAATCCCCAACATTTTGATCTAGTAAAAGAGCTTGTTCAAGGGGTATTAGTACATTTTTGTTAATAAAAAAAATATCAGTTCATTTTTCAAACCAAAATTGCAGATTATATCAAAAATATATTTTTCTCCTCATTAAAAAATCAGTTCCATACTGTGGCCACTACATGGCCTAAAATACAACCAAAGCAATATATTGTATAAGTCTCCATTATTTAAATAATAATGCATTTAATTATGCTGATAACAAATGTAAAGGTGCCACCACCACTCAGTGCCATAGTATTAATGCTGCTCAAACAGCATAAAACCCCTTAACTGAGAGGACTGCATACCTGATATATTCTTACTCTTTACCTAATGTGCTTTCATATTAGACTTTGGATGTAGTATCCTGTAAATTATAAAGAAATATAGCCTTAGTGTATTGCAATTTTAAATATTTCACATATCATGAACAGGAAAACATATTTTCAGTTATTAAGCAGTGGATTTTGTATTCCATAAATTGTTAATGTAAATGCACTTCATATGTAGCAATTACAACTGTTCAGAAGTGCTGTACAAAAAGGACACTATTAAAAATTTAGTTTGCTTGACCTTCACTATTGTGATGAAGCACAAAAACAGGCTGCAAAATGTTAGCTCCTGTACTTAGGACACCATCTCCCCTCTGAGCCTCTTGAGCCCACCTGCAAACCCGCAGTGTGATGTAATAGTCACATCCATGTTCTCGTGATGCTCACAAGTTCAGTTGCATAGTAACTATTAACATCCACCACTTACAGGAGTGGTGGTTGGGCTACTTGCAGACTGGCTCAGTGGTCTGAGTAGTGGTTTGTGGTCACCTGGGCAAGGAGATCTTATTTGTCTATGAACTGGTTCCAAATTGTATCACCACAAATACTGAAGACAATAAAAATTGAATTAAATTAAGGAGAGGCTGGAACAGTATTAGGGGAATGGAGTAGAGAGGGGGAAGGGCAGACTCCTTGAAAGGAAATTCAGTAAGGTACCCATAAATTATAGATAACTGAATAAGCTGAACCTACCATGTTCACATATGTGGTAGAAATGTTTATAATAGTTTGTTATTCAAAGTATTTAGATAATTTTGTTTTGTAACTCTGTATTATTTTTTATATAGCATAGCTGGTTCATTACATTATCAAATGGTGTTGAACAGCCTTAAAACATTTTCATATTCAATGATTTCTGATGTTACATTTTATGAAAATAGCATGTTGGGGCTGACCCACTGGCGCAGAGGCAGGGTGTCCTTCTGCAACGCCGATGACCTGGGTTCAGAAATGGACTCGGGATGTCAGATGGCTGGCCAGGGGGAGAAGGAATGAGTATCCTAGAGACTGCTCTCCTTTTCTGGGGGGCAGAAGGGGTAGAGTGTCTGGCACACCATGGACCTCTGGAGGAGGTTGGGGGGATCCATTGTGTCAGTGCCATCATCTGAGGGAGATGGGGCAGACGTGGGTCATCACTGCATGTCCCCACCCCAAGTACTACCACAAGTCCCAAAAAATTCTGGCCCCCAAGCATGATGCCCTGTTCTACCACCATCCCCACTGCCAACAGTGTCTGCTGGGAGGAGGGCTCACTCCCATGGCCCCACCCTGGGGGCTAAGCCAGGGCACATTACAAACGACCATAGGGAGGTGGCGCCCACTTGGTGGCCCCTCCCAGGGAGGTAAGCCTGGGCATGGGGGGCAATCCATTGGCAGGGCTGAGCTCCCTTTGGGGGGGCAGACCCAAAAAAAGAAAACACAATGTTGTATTGCACTAAATAGACTGTGTATTGAGCTCACTATGTCCCCCTCACTGCACCCCCAACACTGCCCCCAAGTTCACTACCAACATGCTTGCCAGTCAGTATCTACATTCATACCAATTATTGGGCCCATTGTATGTATAGTGAAAATTCACTTCATTTCTACAGAGCATAACTTTTTTTGTATAATTCCCACCCCTGTCTGGTGCTGACACAACCTCCTGGACCCCAAATCTTAGTGATGCCTCAGTATGTGCTGCTTCACCAAAACAGTGATCCACAGGGGATGACTCTACTTTCCTTCTTATGTCTCCTTTGTGCTCTTGGATTCTAGTTTTAAGTGCATGGCTAGTTTGTCCCATGTATAATTTATCACATGGACACTGGAATACGTAAATGACACCTTGAGTGGTGCAATTGATGTTCTGTTTAATTTTAAACTTCTGTCCTGTGTGTGGATGCTCAGACTGTTGCTTTTTACTAGTGTATCCACACACAGGACATCTCCCACAGGGGATCATGCATGCTTGCAAGGGTCCCAGCAGGAGCTGACCTTATCTTGGCTGTGGAAGTTTAAATTGGGACTTCATTACCCTGTCTTTAATATTCTGGACACTCCTGGCTACTACTATTGGTCTTAGTGAAACAGCAGGAATATTGGCATTATCTACTGCAACTAAATGCTAGTATTTGTTAACAATTGTCATAATATTTGAAAACATATGATTATATTTGTTAGCAAATAATGTACTACCCTGGCTGGGGCAGTGCTTGAATCTTTTGGTACCAGAAGCTCTAACCTGTTTATATTCTTTTTTCTGTGGTTCATTTTATTGATAGTTTTCCAGTCAAAGCCCCTATCGCTGAACCAGAAAAGCATCTCTTGTTTGTGCTTCACAAATTCCTGAGTTGAACTGCAATTCCTTTTCACTCACGCTAGCTGTAAATTTTACCAGCAACTCAGAAGAATGGACATGGACAGTAAAATAGCTCCTGCCTACACCAATTCTTATATGCATAATTGTGAGTTAGAACATGTTTTAAACCCCACCACCAATCCAGTTCATCATTATACTACATCATGGTATCGATATATTGATGATATATTCTTTATGTGGAAGGGAACAGAAGAAACATTACTACAGTCCCACACTTTCTTGAACAGCAGAGACACTAATTTAAAGTTGTTATAGAATACAGTAACAAAGAAATTGCATATTTGGATCTTAAAATTATTAAAAACCATGACAGAATTGAGATCACGTTATTTAGAAAACTTAGTGACAGAAATACTTTACTACATGGTGCAAGTTAAAATAATCATTGCAAAAGTGAGCACCCAGTCAAGACGTATATAAAATTCATTTATTGAACAAAATAAAGTGCTGTGTGCATAACAAGCTGGCTAACATACAAAATATTTCAAGTTTGGCAAAAAAAATCTTACATTTCACCTGGCTATGCACCATGCTTCATCAGAGGTACAAATTACCATGCAGTAAACCTTAAAAACAGTATTCTATATGCCCAGCTGGCTGAAGTAAAAAGGAATTGCAGTACAACACAGAAATTTGTGAATCATTTACAATTTATGGGATACAAATTCTACTGTTTAATAACTGAAAATACCTTTTCCTGTTCATGATATACAAAACATTTTAAATTGCAATATGCCAAGGCTACATTTTTTATAATTTCATCCAAAGTCTAATATGAAAGCACATCAGATAAAGAATAAGAATACAGTATATCAGGTATGCACTCATCTCAGTTAAGGAGTTTCATGCTCTTTGAGCAGCATTAATACTATGGCACTGAGTAGTGGTGGTTTCACCTTTATATTTTTTTAATTTTTAATTGTGTCCTTTTCATTTTACATTTGTTATCAGCATAATTAAATACATTATTATTTAAATAATAAAGACTTATACAATATACGGTCCCAAGGATGACCCAGGGAATTACAGACCAGTCAGTCTGACCTCAATCATGTGCAAGTTCATGGAGATCATACTTAAGGAAAGGTTGGTAGAATATTTAAAGGAGCATGATCTCCAGGATGTGAGGCAGCATGGGTTCATGGGGGAGAACATGTCAAACTAATCTAATTGACTTCTTTGACTGGTCACTAAGACAGTAGACAGGGGCCAAGCAGTAGACAGCTTATATCTAGATTTCAGCAAAATCTTTGACTCTGTGTCCCACAAAAGGTTGATTAGGAAGTTGGTAGATCTCAGGGTTGGAAAAAACTGGCTGTGGGACAGAACCCAGAGGATGGTTGTGGAGAGAGAGTTATCTGGCACCAGAGAGGTCACCAGTGGGGTCCCACAGGGCTCAGTGCTGGGGCCAGTGTTGTTCAATGTCTTCATCAATGGCATTGAAGATGGCATTAATGGCAAAATGTGCCTAGCCGCATGGAGCACAGTGGCCACATAAGTAGAGGGAGCCACAGAGGGGTGCAGAAGTGATAGTCCAGGTACAGTATGCATGAGGAGTAGTCCCCATCCAAAGAATGCTCTTTGACCCCACCATATAAGAAGCTCAGCAGTCCTCCACAGGCCACTATCTGGAATGTCAGTTATGGATGCACATGGGGTGGAATGACAATGGGCAGACACTGGCCGCATCACTAATACCAGAGCATGGTTGGCGGTGGATGAGCCACCCGTACATAGCTAGGAGGGGGACAGATCATCATGCTTGATAGACATGTCCATGGACATCAGTTTCACCATGGAGGAGGCCACTATACTGGCAACAGAGGTCAAGGCACACTACATCACCATCTTTGGCTCAGAGGCATGGAAGAGGACACCTGCCCACAAGCACCTCATATGGATTAGCATACAGGATGCCATAAATGCTGTGAGGAATACAGCATGGACCATCAGTGCATTGAAGCACAAGTTGTGGGACATGCAGGGGTGGCAAAGAAGAAGCTGGAACAGTGGCAGTGGGAACAGCTAGCAATGGGTGGGGCAGCCCAGGAACAATCCAGAGCCAACATGAGGTGGACAGCATTGTGGCTGACATCATCATCAACCAGCAGGCTGTGAGGAGGGGGGACGAATGACTAGACATGCTAGAGGATGAGTACAGGCATGGGCCTGACCCTTCTCTCCATAAGCAATATTACCCAACAGGGTGGTTGGTATTGGGAAATACTGGACCACCTAGGGGTGTAATGAGGCCCAACGCCGCAGGCGGAGGGTCTTATAGTCCCTGAAAGGTCCAGTATTTCCCAATACCGTCCACCTTGTTGGGTATTATTGCACTTAGAAAATTGGCACTGTGTGTTAAAATAAAGAGTCAGACAAAAAAAAGTGAAATTCAAAACTGTAACGTTTATTTTTTTTAATAAATAGCTTTTGAGGAAAAGTAGTCCCTTTTTGGGAAGAGTGTTGGTAAAATAATAAAATGTTTTGAAACACGTTTAGTAAACTGTTAAATGGGTGTGGGCAAAATAAGAAACAGCAGCCCTTTTGTGTTTTACTTCTTGTATTCAATGACGTTTACTGTTACTGTGAAAGAACAGTGCATTAAGTTGAAGGAGCTTTTTCTGCAGCTGTGCTGGTGCTTGGTTGACAAGTGTTCTTTTCCTGACACTAGATCACTCCAGAGTTTTTTGTCTTCCTGTGGTGTCCTGTGATACCCACAATTTGTCTAGAGTCCAGCTCAGCGTTTGAGAGGATTTGCACCGTGCCACTCCTGATGCTATGATTTGTGTGTTCGCAGCTTCATTGGGCTTCTTTACTGGGCCGCTTCATCATTCCCCCCAGGAAATTTTCACCCATTGTTTCCTGGGTATACCAGATGGGCTGCTGATCGAGGTATGTCTGTAGTGCTTTTTGAGGGTGCAGATATAGTGCCTTTGCATTTGGGGGGATTCTTTCAGTGTACTTTCTGAAGGCTGCCACAGGACATTCAGGGTTCTGAGGGTTCACATACATACAGCCACACTGAGGTTCCTGATTTAACTCCTGTGGGTCCTTGTGGTTTTTACTGGTCGGGTTGTGTGTCAAAGTTAAATATTCTTGCCCCCTGTTCATCTTTTTCAACAGTAAAGGATGAGGGGGTGAGTTCCTGTAGCCCCTCTCTCCCACGCCTGGCCAGATGAAGTTGAATTTTGAACCACACTCTATGAACTAGTCCAGGTGCAGTGTCTGTGGAGCAAGTGGGGGATTGTCTGAGCTTCTGAAGGTCTGTCTCGGAGATTGGTGGGTGATGAGCCACCAGACCTTTGTTGTCCTTCCTGTATTGTTTGAGGATGCTTTTAAATACATTGTTGCTGGACTTAAAGTTGGGGTCACTGATTATGTTTAAGTTGCAGGCTACTTCAGGGCTGTTCAGATATTGGTTGATACCACTTCTCAGGGCAAAGTATACCGCTACGGAGTATTGTTCACCGTTTGATGTTCAAACCTCCGCATAAAGCTGCCACAATATTTTATTTAATGTTTCGGCAGTGTCACTGGGCCACTGAATAGAAATTCCCCTTTCTTTTGCCCAGTCTGTCAGTACTGATAGAGCCCAGCTAGTATTTTTTTGTGGTGCTGGGCTCTTCGCAGTTTGACTCAATTGTGGACAATTGCGTGGGAGCCAGCACAACGTGCCATTTACTCACATTTTTCTTCACTTTTTTTTCTCTTGTATTTCAGCTATATTCTCCTCATTCTTTTTGGAGCTATCATTCCTGAAGATGTCTTCAAGGTCATCTTCTTCGTACATCCTGAACGTTACAGGTAAGTTGCTTGTCATGAGGTGAATTGCTAAGGGCTACTAAGGGCTGCAGAGGTCAGTAACGTAGACAACTGCTGTGCAGTGTTTCCTGGTCAGAATGTTTTCATTTGGGTCAGTGATATGATTGGGTGAAGTGGCACCAAGGATGCCAGGGGGGGAGGCACTTGTTTTCTTCAGGGCTCTATTGGAAAATAATTGCCCTGCTAGGTGACTGCTTCAACCAATCAGGATGTTGTATTTTTTATACCCATCTTCTGACTCACCTTTCACTCCCCCTCCTGCTTAGGAGCCTCATAATCTTTAGGCTAAATGTGAATATGGCCCCATTCTGAGTCTGTATCCCTTAGCACTGTCACCTTACACAACAGGCATCATGCACTTTACTGTATTTTTGGTCACTTGTCCTCATTTCATTGTGATGAACCCTGCTGTTTTTCACCTACCTGTTCATCATATTGCTGTTGCACCTGTTAAGTTGTCTGTGTTACCACATTTTCATGTCTTGTAATAATATTCTTTATTTACTCCCCTTCCCCATCCCCTGGGTCACACCTGGAAATGAGCCTAGGCTCAGTGTGCCCTTCCTGGTTACCAATTTTTAAATACATAAATAAAAATGCATAAGTGAGGTACACAGGAACAGGGCTGGGCATAGGCCTAGAGAGGTGCTATTCCTAACCATCAATTGCAACCCACAGGTGACATACTGGCTGCATGTTTTTTAATGTATTTATTTAAACGTCTCACCAGGAAAGTACACTGAGCAGGATAGCTCGTTTCCAGATATGTGCTGGGGGAAAGGGGAAGTGGAAGTGCAAGCAAAGCATTGCAAAATATAGTACAATACAACAATTCTCACACAAGGTAGGTGACAAGGGAGAAACTAATGCAGGATTCAATGGATACATTAAGTGCATCAAAACAGTGAGGATGCAGCTGATCTTGAGAAGCGTTATCAGCTACAGACAAGGCATTGCTAATTGAAAATACAAAAACATGGTACATGGTATAGCTGATACAAAACATGATTCAGTCCAGATCCAAGGATATAGTGTATATATGACAGTACAGGGAATAGTCGTAGTGAGTATTTATGAGGTAAACGAAGTGCTGTGTTGGGCAGCTCCTCATTGAGGCATGGAGGGATACATTGGGAGGCATACTGGGAGACTGAATATGGCCCTTGCCCAGGAGGACAAGGGTGCATCAGACAAGGATGATACTCAGGACACAGGTGGGCAATGTCCAGTAATGTTTTGTCTTCTCACCAACAGGTCTGATGCCCAGAGAGTTATTGAACTCCCTGAAGACCCAGGAGTTGGAGGAAGATGCAGGTGACACTGAACACACCGTAAGTCCTGCCCCCCATGCCCAGAGTACCCTGGACATGGACACTGACCTAGGTACACAGGTGCCACCCTACATCCCCCAAGCAGTGCCCACACACCCCACACTGCTGGCAATGCACAGCATGGGCACACAGGGGACACATCGACTGATGGGACAGATGCTGTTCAGATCAAACCAGTAGCACTGCCATGGGACATGGAATGGAGTGCATGAGAACAGCAGGGGCACACAGACATGGCTACAGACTCCATGAAGGGACCCTTGTGGATGACACAACCTGCATGCTGTCCACAGAGGCAGTCCCTGCATCACCTGTATGGTGAGGTCTGTGGTCTGAAGCAATGGAGGATCTGGCAGGCACAGTCTGGGCATCAACACCTGCAGTTCATGATCCACAGTGTGCTAAGCCTCTGCACAGAGGTCAGGGGCATGCACTAGGTGCAGGGAAACCTACACTGATCCATCAAAAGAGAGCTTGACCAACTTACAAGCCAGCTGGCCCAGGTACTCTGCAACCGAACATGGGCAATGATGATCAGACCTGGTCCACAGGTACTCCACCCTCCACTGAGCCCCACATCCCCTGACCCAGAACCTATGGAGCATGATGTGGGTGGGTCATCCATGTGCTACATGCTGGACATGAAACCATCCCCTGCTGACATAGCCGTCCACAGCCATCAGGTAAGACAACAGCAAAGGCACAGGTGGTAGGAGGCCCTATGCCCACCTGACTATAGGTGCACCGCAGGAGTTAGCCAACTCCCATGCAGGGACAACATAACAGCTACACATGAGGTATTCATGACACACCAGGCACACTCAACAGTGACTGTATTACAAAGGATAGGAGAGGACCACATTTTTACTGTGGCACAGGTACACACCACAGCCCACTGGCACATGCACCACCTGCAGTATGTGAAGTAGTGCTGCACTACCCATGGCCTGCATGCACACCCAGTACCTAGGGTCCTGACCAGTGATGCATCCATGTCCCTCTGGCACGTGTCCCTCCACATCACTAGGCATGTCACTGGGCAGTGCCATGTTCATCTGTGGCACAGGTAGGTGTTTCCTTACAGCAATGTCATGCAGCATATAGCATATGGTAAACAGTCTGTACACCTTGCTGTGCAGGAGCTGCAATGTGCCTCCTATCCTGCCTAGGCACTGAAGTGCACCTTCAGCAGGCCAAACACTTTCCTGATGATGCCCCTTTGCCTCTGACTGAAGCTGTGAGAACAGTTTCTTCAGGAATATGCACAATTGATAGCCACTGTCCTCTGTGGGGAAGAGGGCACCATGAGTGCATGCCACACGTGTCCCCTTCCTACTCATACCAGGTGCACATACCTACAAGCCACCCATGGTTGCCAAACATAGCAGCACCCATGGCACACAGTTTTTCAGTATGTATGTGTCATGTGTGGAGCCTGGCCACTTAGCACAGACTTGCATAATTATAGTTGCAGCATCACACATGACCTGTTTGTTCATACTGTTGTATACCTTGCGGTTCCTGTATGTCTCCTCCACCTGGGAAGGGACAATGATCACCATATGTGTACAGTCATTACCCCAGTGGTACTGAGCATGCCAGCCATGGCACAGAAGATGGCCCATTGGTCCCATAGGGCCTGCTTCATTCTAATAAATGAGATGTGGTCACCTAGATGTGTCAGCAGGGCATCTGTCACCTGTCAGAGGCACCTGATCATGGAGGATTGGCTAATACCACCCATGCCCCTGTCATCTGTTGAAAGATGCCTGTCAAAGAGTAGGCCAAGGCCATTTGCAATCATTTATGTGTCACAAGTACATGGCCACAGTGTGTCTGGGTCTGCAGATGTGGTTCCAACAGTCAGCATAGCTCCCCTACAGTGTCCCCATCTAGCCAGTACCTGCCAAGCCATTGGTGCTGTGTGTGTGTCACTGTGTCTGCCCTTGGCTGATAGATATGGGGGGTGATCCTTCCCAGTTCCTGCAGCACTACACCTCCCCATTGGGTAACTGGAGGAGTACCATGTCCATCAGTACACATGGGTATATCACTGCACAGTCCTGTCCAGGCATCACTACTCCCATAATCGCACATTACCAGTATGCATGCCAGCTGATCCCTTTAATATACACATTCAGAAAAGTGGTCTAAGTGCTACTCAGCTTGCAAGGAAGATACCTGAAACTCAAAGTTAAAGTGTTAACTGCCAAAAATATTTAATTAGCAGTTCACCAATTTGAGATTACTTTCACCAAGAGATGCAACAAAAAACACACCAGCCCCTGCGCTTCAGCTCATAGCCTTCCTTAGGGGAATGTGTATGTTGTAATTTTATTGGGTTGGCAGTCCATATGGAGAGTGCACCCGTCCACTCCTTCTGCACAGCAAGACCTGACTGTTTGAATCTGTGATCCTTTTAATACCTGGCCAAGTAAAGGCATGGCTTCTGGGTGTAGCATCTTACCAGCATGCCCCTAACACATCACACAGGTACCAAAGTGACATTTCATGCCTGCAGTCCTGTATACAGCACACTACATAGTTCTATGATCCTGTACAATAGCTTACACAAAGAAAACTAAGCTGAAAAAACTAAAAAAGTTCATATTGCCAGAGCCATTCACATGCCATATCCTGACCCTGGAAGGGAATAGCTACAGGGACCAGGACAGTACTTGTTGAAGGCTGGTGGAGCCGCCAAGGATAAGTGTTCTGTGTCCCACCGCAGCAACACACGGTGAACAACTGTAATGTACATTTCAGTTGCCATGCCCACTGTGATACTGAAGTCCACCTTCTCTGTCATTTCAGGGATCCACTACATTCATCAGTACCTTGATACTGTGGCAGGGCTGGCCATGAAGGCCATTGGATGAGCCCCCACATAAGACCCCCGCCTGGACTACGACATGGATGACTGACTGCCCATGGATGGCAGTGATGCAGAGGGGGTGTGACAGCTGTACAACCTGGCCCAAAGGAGGACCAGCCAGACTATGGGCTGCAGCTGCTCCAGAGACTGTCCAGGCCAGCCCCCTAGGCACTGAGGGCTGAGTGGGGTCACATGCAGCAGACCACCGCCACTGTGAAGGAACAGGTAGACACTGTTGTCACTGGGGTGTGATGCAACACCCTGGTATAGGGATACTGTGCTCATGAGCGATGTGAAAACATCAGTACAGAACATTTTCACAGACTGACTGTAGGGGAAGGACCCTCTGGAGTTATTGGACCATTATGTTCATTACTGTACTATAATAACTGGTCAGCAATTTTTTCCATTGCTTGACCCAGTTAAAATTTGCTGTTAAAACTGCAAACATGTGCCACCTCAATCAACTGAGAGCCACATCCTCATTGGCTCTGCACTGCTCCTGGGTGGGCTAAACAATTGAATAAACATGACAGCTCCTCATCCCGCAGAGCGAGGAGTCACCAGACCGAGTCGTCTATTTGTTTTTTGTTTTTTTACTGTAAAAAAAAAACTGCATTTTTGCTAGCTTAATACATATATGGTTGACCCTACCATTCTGAAGCTACACAGTGGAACTCACTTGAAGAACGGCCACAAAGTGTCTCCCAAAGGTAGGCGCAATTTGCTATCTCCATCACCACAGCAACCTAAATAGTGTTTCACAAAAAAAATAAAAAGCTAACAAATAAAACAAGAAATAAAAAAAATTTTAAAAGACTGTCTCTTAGAAAGACTGTGTCTGTGTGTGCATGTGTGTGTGTGTGTGTGTGTGTGTGTGTATCTGTCTGCATCAGTGAGACAGCACGAGGAAAACCAAAGTGGAAAAAATTGCTGCCCAGCAATTATAAATAATAAAAGATGGGGAAGTGTGCTTAAATTCAAAATTAATGGTTGCCCTCAGTGTGGGATGCTTTAATAGCCCTTGGGGTTTATGTAGCATCCCACACCAAGGGCAACCATTAATTTCTCATTAAGCATACTTCCCCATCCATTATTGTACTATATATGTAATGAGTGACATGCTAGTAAATGCCTGTTGGCATACCAGAAGAGCTGTGTAGTGCGTGTTACTTGGCAATGCTCTGGCAGTGGTAGGGGTTGGTGTCTACCAAGGGCATTGTGTACAGAGAGGATGTGAACCAGAGAGGGGAGGAAATGTGTATTGGAGGGAACTGTTTACCAGAGATACATATACTGGCAGGGAGTAGGTGTACCATGGGGGGACCTAGTACTGGAGAGATGTGTAGCAGAGGGCACTGTGTACTAGGGTAGGTGTGAACCAGGGAGGAATGTGTACAGGGAGGATGTGTAGGGGGGTTCAAGGGGTGTATCCTTGTGTCTACTGGAGGTACCAGTCTGTTATATCCTGCAGCTGTGCATTCCATGGTTACCATTCTATGTGCCTCCACTCCCTGTAACGAGCAGAGATTCTTGCTACAGCAGCCTCCCAGCCCAAGTAAGTCTGGCAGCTGCCAGCCATGTGCCATCTGAGAAGTGGGGCTTCTGGATTATGGATCAGCTGCAGTGCATTGTGCATGGGTGTATGGCATGTCCTACCCTGTTGCACACTCCACAGCCCTGAAGCACAGATGCCCCCATGGACTCTTACACACCCAGCCTATGGATCAGGATCAGTGTATCCTGTGGGGCTGCAGGGAAAGTGTGTATGGACATGGACACTTAGGGGCTGCACACCATTTGACAACTGAGCCCTTAGTCTCTTACTACTTCTACCCAGCCCTTTATAAAAAAGGTTTTTCCTGTAAAAAAAATCTAATTATAAATTCATAGTGACAGGATTTACTTTATATAGCAAGCTGTTCAATTTTCCTGTTTTTAGCTGGAGCAAAACTGCTGAAACTTAATCATAGTCTTTCCAACATAATGTTGTGGATTCAAGAACTCAAAGCACAAATGGCAGTGACATAAGCATAATTTATTGACACACATCAATATTATTTTTAGAATAAAGAATATGGGTGAAATTTTCAGTCACACACATACAGTCTTTCGACATGAGTGGGAAACTCCACCTCACAAGCTAAACCACAAAAAGTTAGTCTAACTCCTGGGATGGAATTCCACAGTTGCATCCAAAAAGTAGACACAAGTCTGCAGTTGTGGTAGAAATTAGTAGAAACTGCAAAAACATGATAAGGCATCCAGATGTCTGTGGATAGGACACAGACATCTGAACACATTTGTGTGGATTCAGCATGTCTGAAATTTGGATGTGTGCTGCCTCCAACCCTTTGAAAATCCCACCCAAAGTTTTTATAAATATATCTCAGCTGTGAAAAACACACATAGACAATGGTTTTGCAGATATGGGAAATTGTGGAGGAAAAAGAGAATTAGGAGTTAAAGAGCTAGTGGAGCCAAAAGAGGCAGAAAGGAAAATGATACAAATTTTAAGTAGTCAGTTGTAACTTCTAATTTCTGCACTATTTTTGTGTTGCTTGCACGCATATGCAAGAAACACATTGCATCAGGTTTCTTTCACAAGCAGGTTGTGGAGGTGTGGCAGTGTTGTGCCGAATGGCAGCAGCCCATTCAGGGGCTGGTCTCTGCTTCGGCCAATAGAGGAGCATGCTGTCGATCAGCGGCAGTTAATGAGCTGGCCACTAGATCAAAGGAACTGAGCTTCTGTAATCAGGGAGCACCTCGTCACTATGCAATTAGCTGTTTTTGCTGTGGGGCATCCCTGACTGCAACGGCCAATTACACAGCTCCATTGTGCTGTGTTCCCATGGCAACAGCTTCTCCATTGGCCTCTCACAATCCCCAGAAAGCTAACGGAAAGCCGCTGCCCGCTGTTCAGTGTGTCTTCCTGGTGAAACATTTCATTTAAAAAAAAAAGCCGATGGGGTGCCCAATCCCCCTGTCAGCATGCCCCTTCCAGTTCAATTTGTAGACGGGGAGCCCACTCCCCATCAGCATAATGTCCCCCCTCCCAAGATTGTTGTGTGCCAAGGGGGGTGCCCAATCCCCCTTGGCTCTTGCCACGCCCCCCGCACTTGTATGTGCCGACAGGGGTGCCCAATCCCCATGTCAGCATGCCCCCTTCCTGGTAATTTTGCTGACGGGAAGCCCACTCCCCATCAGTATAATGCTCCCCCCCAATTTCTTGTGTGCTGAGGGGGGTGCCCAATCCACCTCAGCTCCTGTTCCCCCCCCCCAGCTTTCAGTATGTGCTGACGGGGGTGTCCAATATCCTGTTGGCTATAGCCCTCCAAACACTCAGGCAACATGCTGGAAGCTCACCCCAGCGTGACAAAATTAAATATGACCTTGCAAAAAAGAAAACCTTCCCACAAGGTTTTTTTTTTTTAATATCCCTGTAAATTAGAAAATGGTCCCTCATTGATTCTGGTGGTCCCTCCCCAACCCACACCCACCCTCTGCATACCCCACCTCCCCACACACCCCTCACTCCATACTTACCTCCAGAGTCTGGCGCAATGATCTTCAGTGGACCAGGAACACGTCTTCACTCTTCAAAGCTGACCATGAACTGAAGAAATGCTGGTAAACTGTATAATGGCATAAATGTATTTTTTTCAACTTTGGTGCATATCTTGGCCATTTTGGGGAATTTTTTCACCACATTTTCAACATGGGGTTCTTGGGACCCCACCTCATGAACTCAGTCACTGTCATTTTGTTATTCAGCCTCAAAAGGTGATTTTGCAGTCACTGAGCAGAACCACCTTTTGGGACAGATTAACAAAACAAAAGTGTCACAGTTCATGAGGTAGGCCACCAAAAACCCTATGTTGAAAATTTGGTGAAAAAATACCCAAAAATGACTGTTTTACAAGCATGCATTGCGCAGTTCCTACGCACTCTCATAACTTTGAGCATTTTTAATATTTTCACTCCAGATTTTCAACATTGCCATTATACCACACCTTCTTATGAACAGTACAGCTGCCATTTTTTACATCTTGCCTGAAATGTGTTTTCGCACATGTAGCGCACAATGGCGCGTTTGGTGTGCGAAATCAATATTCAGGACAGATTAAGAATATCACAGTGACACTGTTCATGAGGTAGGCCCCCCAAAACCCTATTTTGAAAATCTGGTGAAAACATTTCCCAAAATTACTGTTTTACGAGCATGCGTTGTGCAGTTCCTATGCACACTCGTAACTTCGAGCATTTTTAATATTTTCACTCCAGATTTTCAGCATTGCCATTTTTAACACCTCCTCATGAACAGTACAGCTGTCATTTTTCACATCCTGTTCAAAATGTGTTTTCACACCCGTGGCGCCAAATGGCGCAGTCATTGTGCAAAATCACCTTTTGGCTAACTAACTAATAGTGTCACTGTTCATGCGGTGGGATCATAAAAAGCCCATGTTGAAAACCTGGAGTAAAAATACCAGGAAATGCCCAAAGTGTTAGGGTTTTTGACCGTAATGCCCTACCTTATAGGGACTGACAGGCATCAGGGGTGTGACTAGGGATTGTCGACAGTATTGCTCATGCTAGTCCACCCCCACCCTGCAGCCAGTGGCAGTCTTCGAGTTGCGCCTTGGACCCTTTGGCCCCAGAGTTCACCCCATTCTCCTATACCACACCCATTTCAGTGTATTTCCTTATGGAATGAGGTGAGTGTAAAGCCCAAATGCTTCAAAGCTCACCTCGACACTTTTAAGTGTCTGCAGGGTAGGGTGAGGTGAAATGTCATGACCATTATGGGTGATGACCCAAAGGCACACCCCAGTGCCTGTCTATCTCTGCAGGGTGGGAGTGGAGTTGGCATCAGTTCAATACTTCACTGCCATTCCTATACTGTATCTGTCTAACTATTGCACTTCCACTGCTAATGACAGCAAGGAACACTTGGCATTGACAAATGCTTTTTCCTTTTCCTTTTGCTTATTAGAAAGTCTTCTATGTGATAATATTATGCTGGATGTATGGAACAGCTCTTAGCATGGCAGCTGTCATATCTATCTCTACCCCTCCCACCCAGCTACCACTACAACATTAGCATTGTGATCTCATTGAAAGTGACATCACAGATGAGTAACCTAACTGCTGCTGAGTGGTTGTTCCTAAACACCAGTGATGTCACAGTCAGTGAGGTCACAATGCTAATGATGTAGTGGAGGACAGAGATTGATATGTAAGCTGCCAGACAGTGCTGTCCCACACACGTCACCTACTAATAGCAGGTAAACAATCTTCTAATTAACCAAAGGGAAAATAAAAATGATCTCAGATATAAAAGGTAATGGTTGACTGCTTTTAAAAACTAATGTTGTTTTTAGGCAATACACTAGCTCTTTAAGTGAAGAAACACCAAGATTACAGACAGAAGTGAAAATGGTGAGGTCTGAGTCAAGAAGGGAGATGTTGATGGAAGATTTTCAACTGAGGAAATGTTTCTTTTCCAAGAGTATTTTGGTCTTGGATATTATTTAGTTGGAGGAATTTGGTACTGAGCCACACTTATGGCCAGAGTAAGACTTGCGAGAAGGAAGAGATATTACCAGAGTTAGTATAGATGTACAACTGGACATCATCAGCATGCAATAGGTAGCCCAGTCTAAAGTGTGTGATTAGGTGACCAAGGAAGATTATGTAGCTCATTAAGATGACAGAACAAAGCAAAACACCATGATGTACAGCATAGGGATGAGGATGGGGGAGGAGGAGGAGGAGAAACTACCACCAAAGACAAAGTAGGAATAACTGGAAAAATAGAAATGGAACCAAAAGAGGAGAGGCCTGTTACATCAGTGCAGTGTTCAAAGCAGCAAAGTAACCTGGCATACACAACAGTGTCAAAAGTAGCAACAGCATCAAGGATGATGAGGAGAGAGAGGAAGCCATTGTCTGAGAACAAGAGAATGTCATTAAATGGCACAAGGGAGAAAGACTGGATATGAAAATATATATATCCATGTTGGGAATGGAAAACAGTTAACTGTGAGTAGTGCACCACCTTTGATCTTTCAATGAACATCTCTCAGGCAGGTCTAAGAGCATGCAGCCCTAGTAAATGTTGAATTTGTACACTGCTGAATGCACATTCATTTATTTAGGGACACCTTTTCCTTAGCAGTTGTTTTGTACTTTTATTGTAGAATTTAGAATTTTAACTTCATATCCTGAAATGAGTGCATGCAGCCCCCACTCCATATCCAGTGTCAGGTTCCTTCTTGTCTAGCCATGTTGTGACACTATTGTCACAATGCCCAGAGTGATGGCTGGACATAGTGGTAGGATACACATTGCAACTGACCAATTAGCAGTGATCGTCCTGTCTATCCTTGCCAGTTTGTGCCCAAAGATGCTGACTGACATGACTTGACAAAAAGGAACCTGCGATAGAAACAGATACTGTCAGCAGAAAAAGACCACTGATCCATCCAGTCGGCCCTATTTTGCTATCATACAAAAACCTGTGATAAGGGTCTAGGGCATGCTAAGTACAGAATTATGTAACACTGGACATGAGGGTGGGCCAAATGAGCTCATATGTTCATTAATAACTTGGAGGAGAGAATTTTTAGCAGGCTGCTAAAGTTTACTGATAACACAAAATTTACCAAAGCACAGGGCACACAAGGGCATGGGGATGTAATGTAATCATGTTCTTCCTTTTCTGACTGCCATTTTTTTTTTGTTGGTGTTGTTTCTGGGAGCCCTTGCCTTAACCCTCTGATGTCCCCCCTCCACGCCAACTGGGTATCAGACCCCCTTCCCTTCAGCCCCCATGACTTACGCCTTATGGTGGTGAGTGTGGAGGTACTCACCCACCAGTCCGGATCCAGTTCAGGGGAGGTGCCCTCCCAGTGGCACTGTGAGGGGGGACCATTGTCATCCATGGTGAGGGCTCCATTTTCTCTATTTTTCTCCCCTGCAGAGAAAGGCATGCAGGATGTCAGTGGAGAGAGCGAGCACGCATCTGCACGCGCTGCCTCCAGATGTCAGACCCATCTCTGTCATGTAGTGTTTTCACAGCATCGGTGTACTTCCCCCAAGCCACTGCTAGGAGCCAGTCAATGACGATCACTGGCAAATCCCCCTCCTCAGAGAGGGAGAGCAGTCCCTCGGATGCTCAATCCCTCTCCAACCCTGCCAACCCCCGATGACCCATGTTCATTCCTGAACACGGGTCAGCAGCATAGCGCAAGGTAAGGTGACCAGCACCGCAGCCCTCAGCACCAATGGGTCAGCCTTTCTGACTGCCATTTTAAAAGAGGGAGATAAGAAGAAGTCCAAGGGAAGTGAGTCTCCATCTGTTTAAGGCTTTGGTTAGACTGCACCTAGAATCTGGTGACCAATGCTGCATGCCACAGTCAGGAAAGGATATTGAAGATGCCATGAAGGTGCCCTACAGGGCCACCAAGCTGATCAGTGTCATTGGAAAGACTGGATATACTCACATTTTGCCTACAGAAGAGGCAATTAAGAGATAACATGACCATAGTGTTTAAAATACTAAAATAGACATGGTGGAGCATACACAGCTCTGTGAGCCAACAAGAGAAAGCAAAACTTGAAGATATGCACTCCAACTGGTGGGAGGTATGATTTCAGGAAACATTATAAAGGATTACCTCACACAAAGAGTGATCAGCCTATGGAACTGCCTGCCCCGTAAGGTAATGGAAGCTGGCACTGTTCAGGCTTTTAATGCGGGACTAGACAAACTCCTGAGGAAGAATAGCATTGATGGTTACACAGCATGAGTAAGGGGTAAAATTCCATCAGTTATGCTTGAATGTGTGTCAGTTCTAAATTAGGGGTGTAGTCATTGCTTTGTGGCATATGAGGTGTAATTTGTAACACCAAAGTATTGCCTTACTAATGTACTGTATGATAAACACGTTTATCTCCACATAAGAGAAAAAGACCCATGATTCAGTGGTGGCAAAAGTATTATCTTCATCTTTGGGGATAAATAGGGGAAACACAATAGTATAACTCAGAAGTTTCCATTCATCTTCACAAGTGAGTGGGCAGGATCAAAATTCATGGAAGGCAAAATCTTGAGTGAGATATGAAATTCCTGCTCCTTCACTAGTGATGATAAATGTCATATTCTGAGTCAGGCCATTGTCTGTCAGATTTATACAGTGTAACAGTAATGTTAATAAATTAGTTATTTGTATCAAGAGTTAACTGTTTCTGTTTGATTTCAGTACACTGTTTTTTGGTATAATCAGACCTTGTTCTAGCTGCACTCTCTTTGGCTAAATGTTTCTTTTGCGACCATTCTAAATGAAGACACACGCGTATGATGCTTCCAAACTGAGATAAATTATTTATCTTTCTCAAGGATGCTTCAGTGGCAGAAAAACATGATCTATCTATCACCTACATGGTGTACGTGTGTATATATATCTATATATATATATATATATATATATATACACAATGGGGTGAGACAAATGAGTAGTGGATTAATCCATGTATCTTACACACAGTGATGTAAATCCTGGTAGAAAATCACACTGATTTTTTACCATAAATATTATCAAAGTGTGATAATATTTTACATTTATACATACTGTGCTTACCTCACAGGCTGATATTATCACTGTGCTGATGTCAGACTAACACCCTGCCTAAAACAATCACTATCCTGATCTCTTAATTGCATCCTGACCAATCAGAAAACTCAGCTGGACTCTGCTGAAGTAGATATCATCACTCTAGGCAGGTTTCCCCAATACAGCAATCAAGAAGGAACTCCACCAAACCTTCAGTAACCTAGGAAACTAATCAGTATACCAGTTCCACCTGCAACTCACCTGCTAGCCCTAGAAAAGCACACTGTGTTCCTGCAGAGCACCAAAGCAACCTAAGAGCAGCAGTTTCTTACTGACAAGAAGCCAAAATAGAGCAAGGCTTTTCACATTCATGAATACCTCAACTACCAATGAATACAGCCTGCTTCATCCCAAATGGCAATTTAGTGTTTCAGATTGTTTTAGTAGAAGTTTCTTTTTTGTCCTGTGTCTTCTTTGTTTATTCCACAAGATAAAGTGAACAAAAAAATTAAAAGTTCTGGCAAACCCTATTGTATAAATCGGACACATGATGTGCAGTCATGTGCTATGGAAAATATTTTCACTCCTGCATCATGACCTCTGGATACTCTCACTTATGCCTTCGGCACTCGTGAGTGTCCAGAGCTCACTCACGGGGTGAAAGTGCCACCTCCATACTCACCCCCATCCTGTAATATATATATATATATATATATATATATATATACACACACACACATATATATATATATATATATATATATATATATGTATGTGTTATATATATATATACACACACACACACACACATATATTATAGGAGAGCAGTTGCGCCCCTATAGTTAGGGTTCAGTAGACACTTCAATGTTAAACTCAAAGTTTTGCACTTTAATAACTTTGCAATCATTCAACGGATTTGCAAAAAAAAATTGGTACACACTGTCCTGTGTGGTAGATCTCCTGGTCTCTCAATTTACATTCCATTCAGAAGTGCTGTCTCTGAGTTATGGAGAGATGAAAAAAACATGTTTTCACTCATTGACTTTGCTGGGATTTTTCTTTGAACTTGCTTACAGCCCAGACAGTTTGCTTTTTTGGTCTGAAATTGTCAGGGCAGAAAAGAACTACCCCACAGATGTGCCTTTTGCTAGTCTGGTGAAAAAAGAATAAGCAGCTTTTAAGTTATTGCAATTTAAAAATTTTAAAAATCATTTCTGAGCATGCTCAGTAAGCACTACAATATGACTTTATGAAACGAAGAAGGAATCTTGCTTCATATGGGAAAATTACTACTTTGTATGGCTGCCATCTTGTTTTCAAGTTTTGCCTGTAAAATTCAAAATTGGAAATCTCCCAAAATTATATTCTGGGGAGGAACCAACACATGTATTTTGCTTATTGGGATCCCCAGGTGCATTCTGCACTTTACTGCTCAGAAACTCCCTTAAAATGTGTGCTATATAATATTTTAATTCTTTGTTTGTATCGGCGTCATACAAAGTAGGATCTTAGTTCATATGATGAGATACAAACAAGGATCCTACTTTGTGAGTCATATGAAGTAGGATCTTAATTTGTATCTCCTCATACAAACTCAGATCCTACTTCATATGACTCCGATACAAACAAAGAATTTAAATGAGGATATCTCAGCCATTTGTTGGTACTTTCTTACCAAATTTTCAACATGGGCATTTTAGGATCTCACCTCGTGAACACTGGCACTGTCATTTTGTTACTCAGTTCAAAGGTGATTTCATGGTCACTGCACAGGAATCACACATAGGACGAAAAACACAAAATGACAGTGCTGTCGAAATGAAGATATCAAAATGCTCATGTTGTAAATTTGGTGAGAAAATACCATAAAATACCATAAAATGGCTGAGATATCTGCATTTAAATTCTTTGGTAAGGAAAAAGGTCCAGCTCCCCATATGATGCGCAGTGGAAAAGCTGGACCTCACCCCACAACTAATGCACCGAAATCTGGCCAATGGAAAATCATGTACACAAATACCCACAGTCTGGGAAACAAGATCCTACACCTGGAGGCAACAATGACAGAGGCTAAACTGGACACAGTAGCCATTAACAAGACATGGTTCACCAGTAACCACACTTGGGAAACTTCAGTGCCCAGCTATATACTGTTCAGAAGAGACAGAGGTGAAAAAGGGGGGGGGGAGTGGCCCTTTATGTCAATGAAAATATCAAAGCTACAGAAATTCAGAATACACATAAGGAGTCAAAAGAACTGTAGGTCACCCTGGAAACAGGAAATGGGACAGCCATACTAACTGGGGTTGTCTACAGGCCTCCAGACCAGGGGGAGGACATAGACACATTACTGTTAGAAGCTATACAAAACATGACAGCTAAAGGGGAGGTTCTGATAATGGGAGACTTCAACATGCCAGATACAGATTGGTCAATACCAGCAGGAACGTCCACCAGAACTAGACACATAGTGGATTCCTTGCAGGAGGAGGGCCTCAGACAATTGGTACAACAGCCCACAAGAGACAGGGCTTTTCTGGATCTAGTCCTGACTACTGGGGAAAGGATCACAGATCTCCAGGTAGAAGGTCACCTGGGGGCAAGTGACCATCACATGGTATGGTTCAATTTGACCACTAGAACTAAATGATCCCATTCCAAGGCAAAAATATGGGACTTCAGAGGAGTTGACTTTGATAAGATGACCAACAGAGTTAAGCTAGATCTGGCAAGAAGAAATACAGGTGAGGGGGTACAGGCAAAGTGGGCAAGCATTAAGGATGCAATACTTGAAGCAACATCCCATTGTGTTAGGGAGAAAAGTAAGAGCAAAAGAAGGAGGAAAGCATTTTGGTTCTCAAAAACAGTAGCAAAAAATATCTCAGCCAAAAGGCTGGCCTTCAGGAAATATAAGGCAACGCAGCGGGACGAAGATAGGGAAGCATACCAAACTTCCCTCAGTGAAGCAGTGAAGGCAGTAAGGCAGGCAAAGGCCCAAACCAAGGAAACACTAGCACAGACAGTAAAAGAAGGGGACAAGACTTTCTAAAGATACATTAGTGAAAGGAGAAAGTCCAGAGGGGGTATTGCTAAGATCAAAGGGGATAAGGGGGAGTGTGTGGAGGAGGACCAAGGAAAAGCATCTATCCTAAATAGATATTTCTGCTCAGTATTTACTGAGGAGATGGTATGGCAGGGCCCACAGCTCAGCACCATGGTCACAGGGAGGAGGGAGGTGTTCACAAGTCCCTTCACAAAAGAAAGGGCTTTACAAGAGCTCACTAAGCTCAGGGTGGACAAGGCAATGGGACCTGATGGCCTACAGATCAGGGTACTAAAAGAGTTAAGGGTGGAACTAGCAGAGCCATTAGCAGAACTGTATAGTGAGTCTCTGAGCACAGGAGAGGTCCCAGAAGACTGCAGAAGGGCTCATGGATCCTGCTCCACAAGAGTGGCAGCAGGGAGGAGGCAGGTAACTATAGACCAGTCAGTCTTACCTCAGTAGTGGGCAAGATTATGGAGACACTCCTTAAGGAAATGATAGTGCAACACCTGGAATCCATAGGAGCACAGGATCCAAGACAGCATGGGTTTACAACAGGAAGGTCCTGTCAGACTAATCTCATAGATTTATTTGACTGTGTAACCAGAGTGGTGGACCAAGGGGGTGCAGTTGATGTCACCTACCTTGACTTCAGCAAAGCTTTCGATACTGTTCCACATAGAAGATTAATAAGCTGGGGAGGCTCAGGGTGGGTCAGAAGTTGGTCAACTGGGTGGCAAACTGGTTGGCGGGCAGAAAACAGAGAGTAGTGGTAAAGGTTATACAGTCAGAAGAGATGCAAGTCACAAGTGGGGTACCTCAGGGATCAGTCCTGGGGCCAGTCCCCTTCAATATCTTCATCAGTGACATTGCAGATGGATAGAAGGGTAAGGTTTGCCTGTTTGCAGATGACACCAAGATCTGCAACAGAGTAGATGATCCAGATGGGGTGGGCAGAATGAGAAGAGATCTGGAAAAACTGGCAAAATGGTCAGAAGAGTGGTAACTTGGGTTTAACGCAAAGAACTGCAAGATCATGCACAGAGGGAAGAGAAACCCGGAAGCTACCTATAGGTTGAGAGGGGAGTTGCTGGCAATCACAAGGGAAGAAAGAGACTTGGGCATCATCATCACAGATAACCTGAAATCATTCAAGCAGACCACTAAAGCAGTAGGTAAGGCTAGAGGGATGTGGGAGTGTATTAGTAGGGGTATCGCAAGTCGTAAGAAGGAGGTAATAATCTCTCTTTACAAGATACTGGTTAGACCCCACCTGGAGTACTGTGTGCAGTACTGGAGGCCACACCTGCACGACAACATTAACAAAATGGAGGCAGTCCAGAGAAGGGCAATCAAAATGGTGTAGGGACTGCATCAGAAAACATATGAGGACAGATTAACAGAGCTCAATATGTATACCCTAGAGCAAAGGAGGGAGAGAGGTGATATGATCGAAATATTCAAACATCTTAAGGGCATACACAAGGTGAAATAGTGTAACGTGTTTCAATATAAGAAAAATAGCAGGACAAGAGGATACAGCATGAGAATAGAGGGAGGCAGATTAGGAGGTAATGTGAGGAAGTTCTTTCTCACAGAAAGGGTGGTGGATGCATGGAATGGCCTACTTCAGGAAGTGGTGGATATGAATACAGTTTAGGGCTTCAAACAGGAATGGGATAGGCATAAGGGAGCATTACAGATGAGTATGACTAAATAGGCCATTGACAGAGTAAAGGCCTATGGCATATTCATAAGGTAGAAAAAATGGGCAGACTGGATGGGCCTTGCGGTCCTAATCTGCCATCAACTTTTACATTTCTATGTTTCTATGCTGTTTGTATCGGAGTCATACAAAGTAGGGTCTTAGTTTGTATGACGAGATACAAACTAGGATCATACTTCATGAGTCATACGAAGTAGAATCTTAGTTCGTATCTCATCATACGAACTAAGATCCTACTTCATATGACTCCAATACAAACAAATAATTTAAATGTGGATATCTCAGCCATTTTGTGGTATTTTCTCACCAAATTTTCACCATGGGCATTTTTGGACCCCACCTCATGAACACTGACATTATCATTTTGTTGCTCTGTCACAAAAGGTGTTTTCACAGTCACTGCACAGAATCACCTTTTGGGACAGAGTAACAAAATGTCAGTGCCAGTATTCATGAGATGAGGTCCCAAAATGCCGATGTTGAAATTTGGTAGAAAATACCAAGCCCATGAGATCTCCACATTTAAATTCTTTGTATCGAGTCATACGAAGTAGAATCTTAGTTCATATGATGAGATACAAATTAAGATCCTACTTCATGAGTCATACAAAGTAGGATCTTAGTTCATATCTCATCATGTGAACTAAGATCCTACTGTACTTTGTATGATTCTGATACAAAGAATTTAAATGAGGATATCTCAGCCATATTTTGACATTTTCTCACCAAATTTTCAACATGGGCATTTTGGGACCCCACCTCTTGAACACTGGCACTGTAATTTCATTACTTGATCATGAATGGTGATTTCATGGTTGCTGTGCAGAATCACCTTTTGGGATTGAGTAATGAAATAGCAGTGCCAGTATTCATGAGGTGGGTCTCATATCCTATATTTAACCCCGGGAGAAATTAAAAACACCTGAGTTACAAGCGTCATTGAAACTTTTTTATGCACCCTTGTAACTTCAGCAATTTTGTGTATTTTCACTCCAAATTTTCAACATGGCATTTTTTTCACACTGCCTCATGAACAGTATAGCTCTCATTTTTCACACCCTGCACAAAACATGTTTTCCTACCTGTGGCATGCTCACTGCATGAAATCACCTTTCAGGACTGATTAATGAAATGACAGTGCCAGTGTTCATGAAGTGGGGTCCCAAAAAGGCCATGCTGAAAATTTGGTGAAAAAAAATCCTAAAAGTGCCCGAGTTATGTGCGCGCCTGTTGAATTTATTCTATGCGTGAGCATAACCTTGGTACTTTTTAATATTTTGACACCAAATTTTCAACATAGCTATTTTTCCACACCACTTCATAAACAGTACAGCTGTAATTTTTCATATCCTGCCCAAAATGTGTTTTCGCACCTGTGGCGCAGAATGGAGTTGCAGTTGTGCATTATTTTTTGCCTTCCATTTCACAATTTTTCTGTACCGGGATACATGAGGTGGAGTAATAAGATGGCTATGCTGAAATTTGGTCACTGTTGTTCAACACACCTACATACATATGTGCATCTGTGGAGGGATTGGACCCTGCACTCCCACTGTAAAATAAGGATACTATCATACTGTCTCAATAACTAAGAAAATTAATTGCAAAAAAACTCTGTTAATGCATCAGTTAGGGTTGATATTACAGCAACAAAAGTCAGGAAATTCAGTGTTAAGGTCCCAACACTACCACCCTATCACATCCCCCACCCTCCACATTTCAACAGGCATCTGGGTGTGCCTTGGGGTCGTCTGGCCTAACACTCTCCCCATTCTACTATACTGTACCATCTGAGCTTCCTTACACATGGAATGGATTGAGAGTTAGGCCTGATGACCCCAAGGCACACTCCGAAATCTGTTGGTATGTGGAGGGTTGGGTGCAATGGGGTGGTAGGGTTGGGAACCCTAACACTGAATTTCCTGACTTTTGTTGCTGTAATATCAACCCTAACTGAAGCATTAACAGAGTTTTTACAGTAATTATATATATATATATATATATATATATATATATATATATATAAATCCATTTAATGCATCAGTTAGTTGTTCACAGTGACAATAGTGAGAATTCAGTGTTAGGGTTAAAACCCTCTTGGACCCCACCTCAACCTCACCTGCATTGGGGTGCGCATTGAGTTTGTCAGCCCTAAGTCTCACCCCATCACATGTGTAAAGAAGAGGTACAGGAGAATGGGGTGAGAGTTAGACCAACACCCCAATGCGCACCCCAATGCCAGTTGGGGTGGGCTGGGAGAGTCCAAGGGGTTTTCAACCCTAACACTGAATTTCCTCACTTTTGTCACTGTGAACAACCCTAACTGATGCATTAAACTGAGTTTTTGCCCTAATTTCCCTTTCTTGAGAATGCTAACGAGAAATAGTGAATGTAATGCAGCGGCGGGAGCGCGTGGCCCGACTTGATGTGTTGTGACATAGTAAGAGGAACAGCAATGCAAACAGAAGTGCTAACAGTGGCACACATGGTAATGCAAGCGCAAATGAGAACAGAAAGGGTAACGCACACAGTGGCGTAGACAGGAACGGTCTGTCACGTGATGTCTTGTCACATAGTAACATGGTGCCTGCAAATGGAAATGGCTATGGGCATGGTGATGTGAAGCGAAACAGAAAGAGAAACAGTACTGTAGACACAAATGGCAAAAAATAACGGAAACGCAAGTGCAAATGGAAACGCAAAGGATAACGCACATGGTGGCGTAGACGGAACGGTAAGTGAAATGGGTACGGAACTGCAAGCGAAAGGGAATGGTAACAGTAATGTAAGGCAGAGGCTGATTTTCCCAAAAGCTGCATAGAGAAAGTCAGTGAGTACAAAGAATGTATGCATAATAATGGGTCTGGAGCAGAAAATGAGGAGTTGGAATACTAAATTGCTTATATCTCAGGAACCGTACGACGTAGGAAAAAAAATTAAAAGTCATATGATTTATGACTTTCCTAGCTAGTTTTATATTTAGCCCCGGGGCTAAGCATTTTTCTGACAAAAAGTCCGTATCTCGCACCGTTTCCGAGATACGGGCCCTGAAAGGCGCGGCGAACGCCGTAATGTTATCCTATGAGAAAAAAAGAGAAGTTGGGAGTGCCATAACTTTGGCTCCCTGTAATATTTTTTCACCAAACCACTACAAGCCACATCTGTGGGATGTTAGCGGTCTTCCCCCGAAATTTCAGCCCCAAAGAGTGAGCCGTTATTTTGCAGCAGGGCGCCAAAGGACTGCTGCAATGCGTCGGATGCCGTAATGTTATCCTATGGGAAAAAGCATCAATTTTGGTGTGCCGTAACTTTGCCACTGTGTAATATTTTTTCAACGCAACACTGAAAGGCACATCTGTGAGATGTCGGCTGCGTTCCCTTCAAATTTCAGACCAAAGCACCAAACCGTTCTTTTGCAGCAGGGTGCCAAAGAATTGCTGTCATTTTCCCACAGCCTAGAAAAGTACTGTCGCAATTTGCAAAAGCTTTCGCAAATGCATTCAACAGTGTCACAAATGCGACAGTCCTTTGCGAAAGTACTTTTTCCAGAAATTTGAAAAACATATTTCTGTGGTGTTTTACCCCAAAATAAAGACATGGCTAGCATCCTCAGGGCCCGACTAGGTGAATACAAAATGAATTAGGTTGCTAGAGGGTCCCAAATTTAAATGCCACGCATTTTTCTGATCACTAACTGAAAACAAAATGGCGGATTTGCGACAGTAAAAGGGCCATTTGCGACAGTAAAAAGTGCATTTGCGACACTGTCAAATTTTTTAACTTTTCCCATTGACTTATAATGGGAAATAGTTTTTTGAATAACTTTTGAACCATTTAATATTTTTTCACGAAATCTTCAAAAGGCACATTGGGGACCCTGGCTGCATGTTCCCTGAAGATTTTGGACCGGTCGCACAAACTGTGCAACCTGTAGGCGCGACCGTAGAATTCCAGAAAAAGTGTAAACGCATGCGCAGATCATGCTTAATAACTCCACAGCCGTGTATCTGACCAGCATAAAACTTGGCAGATCCTAAGGCATGTGGGTCTTGATCATGTATTCCAAATTTCAGGCAAATCCATCAAACAGTTGCAAAGTTATTAAGGTGCAAAATGTTGGGTTTAACATGTAAATGGCTCCTCAACCCTAACTATAGTGGCACTACTGTGCCAATATAATATAAGCATTAATCCCCTAGACAGGAGGGCATTTCCCAGGAATTAATGCATGGTTGGGTGGTGTACGAGGTCACAGGCTGAGAGCTTCCCACCACCCAACCATACATTAATTCCTGGGAAATGCCCTCCTGTCGAGGGGATTAATGTACTTATAACATGGTAAGTGCAACGGGGGAATTCCTCGCATCGGTGAAGTGACTTCCGGAACTAGGGACATCATTAAGGATGATTTCATCGACTGTGAAAAACACAGTACTGCCGCCCCACATGCAGCCACTTCCTGTCATACTGCGTGTTTGTCTTCTTACCTTTGAAAAAGGGATTTAATGCACTGCTACGTTCAGGTCACGTTACCTGTTTCCTCTAATTGGTGTGTAGTATTCATGGTGTACTAGTAATGCCGTGTTACAAATATAAATATATATATATATATATATATATATATATATATATATGAATGCAATAGTTGTGGACATAAATTCTGTGTGATAAATCTGCGTATCTGAGCTATGTGTATAAATGTGAAATCTCACATTTATACACATAGCAGACACGTCATCACAGATTTATACACATAGTGGACATGTCATCAGACCCCCCCCACACACACACACATATACACCAGCTGGCACTAACTTTGTTTTATTTTCAAATTCACTGTCTCTCTCAGCTACTGTACATGCCATTTCCCCAAACTGCCATATTTCAAACTTACTTAGCCAGGCTACCAGCATCAAGACTACCCTGCCTAGAAAACAAAAATACAGGCTCCATTATATAACGAAAAAGACCCTTAAACTTTTCAATTACACTCCTTGTAAAGGATGCTACTCCGCGCCGCAGAAACAAAGCAGTACTTGCTCACTTTCTTCGGTACAACAGGACTTCCAGCATGCTCAATCCTGCTTGCTCTCTCTAAAAGCATGACAAACAAAAAAACTTTGTTTTTTTTAAAGTCCAAACCACTGTATTCACTCAAGCAGGGACCACTCTGAACAATAACAGCAGTTCTTCTGGTCCCGTTGACACTTCATTCCATCTCTCCAGCCTGCCCATCCATCTGTCAACCTGACATTCTCCTCGCTCACTCCTCACACTAAACCCCCCTTTTTTGTTAGGAAACCCCAAGAG
This sequence comes from Neoceratodus forsteri, assembly GCA_016271365.2. Classification (NCBI taxonomy): domain Eukaryota; kingdom Metazoa; phylum Chordata; order Ceratodontiformes; family Ceratodontidae; genus Neoceratodus; species Neoceratodus forsteri. The sequence continues at coordinate 1,554,656,522 of CM057449.1, read as the reverse complement.
GCTAAAAGTGAACAATTCACATCACTTACTGGGTGCAGCCAATGGCAGATAGAAGAGCTCACTGACTCGTTAAACTGAACTGCCATTTGTTTTCAATTTTTCCCAGCACACTGCTACTCCACAATCAGAGGTAACAAAGAGGCATCATGCCCATGTCATGATGTAGTCTCCATGGTGATCGCCATGGCAATGGAGCCCCATAAAAGCAGAGGAGCACTCTATCATAAACAAAACCTACACAACTATTAAAATAAAAAAACAACAGCAGCAAAATGTAATTAAAAAAATACACTAAAACAAGGTCCCTGCCTATTTCATAAATGAAATACACAACAGAGACCTTGGGAAATAAATGATTTATTTTCACAAGTGCTGTTTGACCTTGGGCACATCACTCATGGCTTACACCACTCATGAGGTTACCCATTGTCAAACAGCACTCGTGAAAATAAATTGTTTATTCCACAGGTCCCTGTATTGATGCATATGTTAGTGTTACAAAGTCATAAAAGGAGGCAAACATAGTGTTAGGGCTTTCAACCATAATGTTAAACATAATAATAAAGGGGGAAAAGGAGAGCGCATTGAGGGAGACCATGTAAAGGCAAAGTACTGAATAAGTACTTTTGTTCAGTATTCACTGTACAAGGGGAGGGTCAAGGACCACAACTAGGCACCATGCACAGGGAAAGAGAGGAGGTGAATGCCAGTCCATTTACCAAAAATAGGGTCCTAGAGGAGCTCACAAAGCTAAAGGTGAATAAGGCAATGGGACTGGATGGCATACATACAAGAATAGTAAAAGAACTATGGTTAGAGCTGGCAGCACCACTAGCAATCCTGTTCACTGAGTCACTCAATAGTGGTGGTGTTCCAGAGGACTGGAAGAGGGCACACTTGGTCCCACTACACAATAGTGGAAGCAGGGAAGAGGCAAGAAACTACAGGCCAGTCAGCCTCACACCAGTGGTATGTAAGATTATGGAGGTGCTTCTTAAGAAAAGAATTGTGACCCACTTAGAAGCCAACAGAGCACAGGCCCTGAGACAGCATGGCTTCACTTCAGAAAGGTCTTGTCAGACAAATCTGATAGATTTTGTTTGACTGGGTGACATAGGTGGTGGACCAGGGAGAAGCAGTAGACATTACCTACCTTTAGCAAAGCCTTTGACACTGTGCCACATAAAAGATTGGTAAATGAGTTATTCAGCCTGGGTGCAAGCCAAAAGGTGGTGAACTAGGTAAGGAAATGACTGAGGCATAGGAGGCAATGGGTGGTGGTTAATGGAAGTTAGTCCAAGGAAAGAGAGGTGACCAGTGGGGTGCCACAGGGATCATTCCTGGGACCAGTCCTTTTTAATGTGTTCATCAGTGACACTGCAGATGGTCTGGAAGGAAAGGTTTGCCCCTTTGCAGATGACACCAAGATGTGCAACAGGGTGGACACTCCAGATAGCGTGGAGAAAATGAGGGGGGACCTAAAAAGTCTGGAGAAATGATCCCATGTGTGGAGGCTGAGGTTCAATGCAAAGAAGTGCAAGATCATGCATCTGGGGTGCAGAAACCCTGAGACAAGCTACAAGATGGGAAGGCAATTGTTGATAGTCATCAGGGATGAAAAAGATCTGGGGATTGTCATCTAGGATGACCTGAAGGTGGCCAAACAGTGTACAAATGCTATAGGAAGAGCCAATTGCATGCTGGGGTGCATTGGAAGAGGTATCACAAGCAGAAGAAGGGAGGTGGTGATACCATTATACAAAACACTGCTGAGGCATTATCTGGAATACTGTGTACAGTTCTGGAGGCTGCATCTTTGTAAAGACATAGACAGGGTGGAGGCAGTGCAAAGGACAGTGACTAAGATGGTAAGGAGCTTGTACCACAAGCCATATGAGGAAATATTAAAGGACCTCAATATGTATTTACTGGAGGAGAAAAGGGAGAGGGGGATATGATAGAGACCTTCAAGTATCTCAAGGGCATCAATAAGGTACAGGTGGGGGACATCTTCCAGTATAGGAGAGATACAAGAACAAGAGGGCTCAATCTCAGATTGGAGGGTGGCAGGATAAGGGGAAATGTGAGGAAGGTCTTCTTCACTGAGATGGTGGTGGATACATAGAACTGTAGGGACAAAACCCTTGATGGAAAAAAATATTTTATTTTTATCTTCAAGAATTGATTTTTAATTATTATTTTATCTGATTTTATGTGGTATTAAGATGGGAAATGTTTACTTTTATTTCTGGTCAAGATTAATGTTGATTAAGTCTTAAAAACAGTAAAATGGAAATAACACCATTTAAAATGGAGTCAGCTTCAGGGTTCAGAGAAAAAATGGTTTTAAAGAGACTGTTTTAAATTCCAGGGCTCTATGCTCTAGCTGTAGAATAGAGATAAGATGGGGCCTAGCTTACATGTTCCACATTCCCAGGAAGACACTTTTATTAGGATTTATGTGTTTGTACAGGGAAAGTCTTAGATGAAGCTAGGTATCCATGGCTATGATCAAGATAAGAGACTGGAAGCACCAAAAATAAAAATAAATGTCTTAGACTTTGGAAGTCTCATTATCCTGTATAGAAATATGAAGTTTTATTCATAGTTTAAAGATGCAATGTACTGCCACTATGAAAATTGGACAGTTATTGGACAACAGTATGATAAATAAGCTTACCAAGTGTTATAGTTGCAGAGTGAAATGTTCAAAAGTTATGAATATTATTTATTTAATATAATTTTTTATTAGAGAACTAGACAAATCTAGTATCCTGTGATAGCTCACATCTCAGGAAGTCTAACAAGATGAATATTACATCTGTAGTTTGTTGCTATAGAGAGAAATACTGTCTAAAAGTTTATAGTGAATTAACTTTTCTGACAGTGATTGATGTCTTTAAGAAAAGAACAAAGGATCTTGTGCTTCTCTACAAAAAGTAATGTTTTAAGGACTTTAGGAATGGATTTCTCATACAAATCTTATATCATTTTGTAGTTTGGACTATTAGAAGTAAAACTATTATTTTGTTTTGAGACGTTCTATTAAAATTATGAAGTTATAACCTTAATAGTGTAGTTTAAAAAGTATCCATGCTACAGATATAAGACTTTTTCAAGAATGTTTGACTTAATGTTAAACACTTCAATATGCAAGTTTAATGTACAAATTACATTACATAAAACTTTTATTTAAAGAAATAATTTTGACCCAAAAATAGGTTTGAGGGGAAGGGGCTGTCTTAAATAGGCATGTCTGTATATCACCATTTATCTTCTCAGATGCCCTACCTTTCAAGTGACTCAAACCAATCAAAATCTGGTGATGACATCACCAGAGCAGTTTTTATATTAGTAAACACTGCTGACCACTCCATATATCTGAGCTAACCATTGGTATAGGAAGACCTATGTTTAGTTAACTAAGAAATGTATGGCTTTATACTGATGCTAGGCCAAAGAACTTTGGGCCACACCTGTTTGAAATGCAGGGGTCATTCTATGCAGAGCCAGAGCTCAGTGCTGCTGAAGGTATCCAGAGGCAAGAAAGAACTGCAAGGACATTTTTATTGTGTATGAAGCAAGGTTTGTGTTATTCGCTGAGCATTTTGACAAGTAATGTTGCCTGCTGAAAACCAGACAGACTTACTTATAAGACTCACACAAGCTACACAGCATGCTGAGCAAAAAGATGTCCATTGTCCCAAGGTTTTAGAAGCAGATGCACAACATGAAAGGGTCAATAAGTTCCAGTTGTTAAAACAACTTGCTATTCACAAGAAAGTTCTTTGAATCCAGTATTGCTATGGTCTGTGCAGATTGAAGCTGTGTTCTACAAAGACAAGAACTGATTTTTAGCAAAGGTTTAACTTGCAGAGTGTATCCATGCTAAAAGAAGTTCCAGGGTCAAAGTTAGCTGACAAAAAAACCTTTACATCAAAAGCCAGACTCAGCCAGAGTTCTAAGTGGAGAAGAGAAGAACCACTTCTACAACCAGAAATATAAGTATTCCTTTTTAATTACTTTCAATTTTAATTAATAGTCTTGGTATTTTTAATTGGCTAACTGGGACAGTAAGAGGGAATCTGCTCTTAACTATAGAATCTGGGTATATAGCTTAAAAGCTTTGAACAAAAGAATTGTGCATAATTTGAAAAGTTAAAACTGAGTTTTATAAAAGTGCAGTACAAACCACTAATGTAATGAGTTGTTGCTAGTTCTCATAGAAAATACATTTTACATGCAATGAAGTTTTGAAACAAGTTTTATAGAGAAATAATCTGAGATATGAATCTTATAAGTATATGTTCTTATGCATAAAGGTTATGTTAAATACTGAGTATGATAAAAGTAGTATAGCTGTTACCATTTATTATGCTAAGTACTGCTTATTTCTTTATGTTGTTTATTTGCTAGAATTTATTAGTTGCTGAGTTATCTGAAACAATTTTGTTGATGTTTACAAGATTAGACTTGATATGTATGCTAATGAGGAATATTTAGAACCATTGTATAGGTGTAAATAAAATATCTATTTTTCATAAACTTATACATGTGGTACGCAGTGTCATTTGCCATTATACTTGAATCTGGAGAGCATAGGATAATATCACATGTGAATATTTATTATTTTGGTAATTTATGAAATAATTTTTGGGTAAGGCCTGAGGTGAATCCAAGTGTGTCAATATAAAAAGTGATATTATATGCCTTTCTTCCGACATCTTTGGGGGCTCGTCCGGGATATAATTGTTAGTAAATGACAATCCACACTTACAGTGTATGTAAAATAAATGTTGTTATTGTTAGTATTTAAAAGATTTCTAAATTGCAGAAATAATACTTTCTGTTTTGTTTTTCAGAATCTAAAGTTACCTTAAACAAAAGAGAAGGGAAGCTAAAGCATGCAAGTGAACAGAATATAATCACTGACTAACAGTAAAGCAACAAGAAAAAGAACTTTTAAAGCCAAAAGAACGAAAAAGAGAATTTGTTTAAATTGTTGTGTAAGAAGTTATTGCTGTTTCATCTATTTTTCAAAAGAAAACTTAATTGTTGTTTTAAAGTCTGTAAGCACTACTGCATAGCCGTGACAACATTAGCTGTAACTGCAGATATGCTTAGCACTAAAACAGTAGTTTATATCCCAGCACAGCTAACTTTTATTAGAGTAAAAATGAAAGGCTACAACAGCTGTAAAAAATGTTGGAGAATAAATGTTTTGAGTGTGGTAGGTTTGCAGACCAGGTAGATATTTAAAAAAAAGCTTTTACAAGAGTGTAAAAATTACCTTTCTAATAACTACTGTGATTTAGTCAAGCTAAAGGTTAAAAATACTGTCTTGCAAAATGAGTTACAACAATGTCAAGAACAGTGTTCAAACTTGAAAAGAGAAAAAGTTAAACTAGCAGATGCTTATACATAAGTTAACAAGGATTTAGTTAAATTAAGGGAAAAGTATAAATGTTTACAAAGTAAAAGTCAGGTTAAAGGAAACACGGAAGCATTCAAAAGGTTAAATTGCTTGACTGAGTCTGGTATATCATTGAGTGCATCCTCCGACTCAGAAAATGAATTTCCTCAAAGCAAAACCATAATTTCCCCTAGACAAACAGGTAATTCATATTCTGATTCAGGGCATAAAGCATTCAAGAAATACAAGAAAAAGAACAAGATTAGACAAAGAAGAAAGACCTCTGTACCTCAAGCTAAGGTGTTAAAGGCTACCACCTCTAATATTCCAGCTAAGGGAGGAGAGAATTTACCTCTGTCTAACAAAGAAAAATCTGAGCCCATGCTTGGCCCATCTGTGGCTTGGCGGACTTATCAAGACTTAAACCACTACCAGCACTGGAGTCCCTCTCAAAAGGGGGGAGGTCCAGGTACAAGGTATGGCTGTGAGTATGGTAACAAAACTGATCACAGAGAGCACCACTATTCTGACTTTGATCAACAAAATGATAGTGCAACTCAAAACAAGTCTACACATAGTTGTACAAGACAAGAGAAAATGCTTGCTAATTCACAAAAGGAAGTAGAGGAAACAACCAAAAAGCTTAAAGAGTTAAATGCTCATTTTCAAAGATCGATCCAAGCTCTTCAGTCATCTCTTTACTTTCATTTGCCTGTGAAAAATGCCTTCTCAACTGTACCTTGTACAGATGTGACTAGCAAGGATATGTGACTTGCGGATCCTGTTCACACTACTGCTGACATGGTTACAAAAATTGCTATTTTTAAAAATGATGATGAGATTGGAATGAGATTTAAAAATGAGATGCCAAGTGAAGTTAAAAATGCTAACTCTGTGCTTAACCTTTCTCAAAAGGTTCCTGAGCTAGTATTAACCAGTGCACATTATCATTGTAAAAAAAAACTGCTGTGTTGCCAGACAAGAAAGATAAATTCTGCATGGGCACTTAATTCCCAAAGGAAAAGCAGAAAGATTTTACTGTGACATAAACATTGAAAACAGCCTAAATCATAAGGTTTTGCTTGATTCTGGGGCTGAAGTAAGTCTCATGTCTAAAAGTCTGTATGATAAAGTGACTGATGCTTAGAAATTGTAGGTTATAGAGAGGAAGCTTAAAAGACCTTAGGTGAAGTTTGGTTAAAATTAAGATTTGGTAAAATGGTGATTAAACATCCAGTGTATGTTACAAAAAAACCCAAAAACACAGGTAATGATTTCTTGATTGGAAATGACCTTCTAAGGAGGTTTAAACCTATTCTAGACTATGACCAGAAAATGATGGTCACAAGTGAAGAGGCCTATTCCATTTAGAAAGAGTCAGTAAAGTTTCTAAACAATGAAGTTCATGCTACTGTAAAGAAAATGATTTAATGATTAAACTGAATTTTGTAGGTTCAAATGTAATTAATGTACATAGTTTTGGTAATTGTAAAAATTGGTTAAATGGAGAAGTAAAACATATGTGGCTTGTGTGCCAAAACAAGATGTGATAAATCTGTAATTAAAACAGATGCCTAGCTTTCTTCACAAAGAAAGAAAGTCCTGTTTTTTTTTTGCAGTGCCATCCTGTATTTGACAAAGAAATTAAACTCTTAAGTGCCAGACCCACCGAGGACTGTGGAAAAAGAGGTGCCACTCAATAAAACCAGAGGTAACACTAAAATGCAAGACAACAACAATGCAGGTAAAGTCTTGCTTTGTCCAAGCAGTGCACAGGTTTACCCAGTTTTAAAATGAATGGTTGCAAATGTTCCAAACCACAAATAAAGTTTGAAAAGTATAGGCACTTGCTTTGAATCTCCAGGTAGAAAAGTATACTATACCATGTATGTCACACAAGATTTGATATCTCCCATGCCTTGGGCTTGATACACTTGTACGACTGGGTGTGTATACAAACCTAGACAATAAAATTCTGTGGTCACAATTAAGGGAAAACCCTCACCCAATAAAGTGACATCATAAGCCTTGAGGTGTAGATAAATTATCCCTCAAGTATGACAAATGGTGAGGTGCTCACTGCAACAATCTCAGATAAAGCAAATGCATTTTCTGTTAAGGTTAATGGAAAGATGTTATAAACTGTATGGTTTGTGCCTAACCTGCAGTAGTGATGTGGGTTTAAAAATTCATCCCATACTGTGCCTAGGTGTGTACACTACAGTAATGCATGTTTTTCTCCTAGTACATAAATCCAAAAACAGAGCCTATCACTTTTAAGACTAACTGTGGTTAGCAAAAAGTGAAAAGGGGAAATCCTTTACAGTTCAGATATTTGTTGTTCCAGTTATTGGGAAGACTAACAGAAGTATTACCTCAAAAGAGAGATAAAAAAAGGTTTTAAAGATGCATGTGTAGTTATGATGTGAAACTAAAGTGGTTAACAATGAAAATAAAAATGCTGGAAAATAAGTTAAATTCAGATAGAACATTTCTGATTGATGTTAATTTTGATAAAGATATGTGCAAAGAACTAGTGAAAGTTTGATTTTAACTCTGATTTAGTAAAAGTATAATAAGGTAACAAAATGGTAAGGCAAACTTTTGTAATTTCATATAAGTAATCCCAATGTAACTATGATTGCTATAAAGGTAAACTACAAATAGAGCTTAAACTTAAATATATGTAATACCAAAGGTAGCTTCCAGTCAAGGAATGATATCTTGGTAAACACAGGTAAAAGTTACAGGTGCTAGTTTAGTAGTGCCTCCAGCACATGGGGGGACAGAACTTATGAAATGTAACAAGAAGTAACTACTAGCCTTATTTGTACTGCAATACTAAAGATTTAAAAAGGTACAAGAATTTAAAAAGATTGGAAATGATAAAGAAGAGAATCTAATAGGTCAATTGCAATGTTGATTTTTAAAGTTAATGAGCAAAGAGAATTTGTTGTATTGAAATATTCAACAATGTAAAAAATGTTATTTTAAAAGAGTACATAGTAGTAATCATGTTTAATCATGCTAGTTCATGTAGTGCTGTATATACATCTATGCAAAATAGTATGTCTCCACTGATGTTATCTAATGATGTCACATCCTATGATGTCACATGTGATGATGTAATGTACTGATGATGTCATAAGTTACTGCATGATGACGCAACTTTGTCTTTTATGTTTTGTTTTCCCTGCAATACTTAAACCTATATACCCATATATTGTAAAATTATCATTTTGAATTGCTACTGCATTTTTGAGGTGCATTTTAATTCAAAAGGAGGAAATGTAGGGACAAAACCCTTGATGGAAAAATTATTTTATTTTTATCTTCAATAATTGATTTTTAATTATTATTTTATCTGATTTTATATGGTATTAAGACAGGAAATGTTTACTTTTATTTATGGTCAAGATTAATGTTGATTAAGTCTTAGAAACAGTAAAATGGAAATATTGCCATTTAAAATGAAGTCAGCATCAGAGTTCAGAGAAAAAAATGGTTTTAAAGAGACTGTTTTAAATTTCAGGGCTCTATGCTCTAGCTGTAGAACAGAGATAAGATAGGGCCTAACTTACATGTTCCACATTCCCAGGAAGACACTTTTGTTAGGATGTATGTGTTTGTACAGGGAAAGTCTTAGATGGAGCTAGGTATCCATGGCTATGATCAAGATAAGAGATCATGTGACTGGTAGCACCAAAAAGGAAAAAAAATGTTTTAGACTTTGGAAGTCCCATTACCCTGTACAGAAATATGAAGTTTTAGTCATAGTTTAAAGATGCAATGTACTGCCGCTATGAAAATTGGATAGTTATTGGACAACAGTATGATAAATAAGCTTACCAAGTTTTATAGTTGCAGAATGTAACGTTCAAAAGTTATAAATATTATTTATTTAATATCATTTTCTTATGAAAGAACCAGACAAATCTAGTATCCTGTGATAGCTCACATCTTAGGAAGTCTAACAAGACGAATATTAAATCTGTAGTTTATTGCTATAGAGAGAAATGCCATCTAAAAGTTTATAGTGAATTAACTTTTCTGACAGTGATTGATGCCTTTAAGAAAAGAACAAAGGATCTTCTGTGTCTCTACAAAAAGTAATGTTTTAAGGACTTTAGGAAAGGATTTCTCATACAAATCTTATATCATTCTGTAGTTTAGACTATTAAGAGTAAAACTATTACAGTCAAACGTGGTTAATCCGATCATGTTTGTATTGTTCAAATGTTGTCCGGATTAGAAAACAACAGACAAATAAGTCACAGCATTATTCAAGTACAGTACTGTAAATAATACAACGGCACTATTCTGCATTTACAAATTGTATTGCACACATTTTTATTGCACACATATTAAATTATTTCATTCGATATTATAAGAAATTTTTAAAAAAGTAAGTTTATTTTGTGTCTATTTACACCTCAAGATTGCAAGGTTACTTCGGGTAGGGCAGGCGGGCTACACTTAACACCATTTTCGCATTCTCTGCTTACTTCAGTGAGGTAGGGCAACACAGTGGGTGATAGTGTGCTGGCATGAATAATCAGCCTCTCAGTACTGAAGCAGCACTTAGCATTTTGCAGCTTACTTCATGGAGGAAGGGCAACACAACGGGTAAAACAGAAATTGTGCCAGCATGAATAATCAGCCCGCAGTACTTAAGCAGCACTCTAACATTCTCTCAGGGAAGGAAGAGCAATACAGTGGGTGAAAGTGTGCAGCACTTAGCATTTTGCAGGTAGTAAGACAGTATGGCATAATTAAGAGGGGTGGGGGGTACTGACTGACTCAAATGCATTATTACTTCCATTGATAAAATATTCTGTGATTTGTTTTTATTGCGGTTTCAGTCACAGATCTCCACGAAGAGTGGGTAAACAGTAAAGCTTTTCAAACGGTAACTTTTAGATCAGTTCCAGCCTCAGCGCAGGAGATGAAATGATGACAGAGCTCTTTTTTGTAGAAACATTTAAAGTTTTTGATTATTCCAGCATCCATCGGCTGTATATGTGAGGTTGTGTTTAGGTAGAGGAAGTGAATTCTAACATTTGAAATGTTAGGAGGCAGAGCATGGCTAGTTGCATTATCGACCAGCAGAATAACATGTCTCCTTCGAAGCCTTATGGCACAGTTAAAATCAATTACCCATTCTTTGAACTCTGCTCCGGTCATCCATGCCTTTGAGTTAGCACGGTACCTGGCATAAATCTCTGGATCAAAATCACCAGCAAAACATCTTGGCTTTTTTGCTTTGCCTATAACAAATGGTTTCAATTTGTGGCTTCTGTCAGCATTGCAACAGAGGGCAACAGTCATTCTGTCTTTACATTTGTTGGTACCGGATACTGGGGCTGAATATAATGTAGCAGTGGAACCCAAATGATAGAAAAGTCCGGTTTCATCACGATTATAAATGTCATGAAGTGAAAACCCAGCTAGGACATGTCTCAGTTGTATTCTGCCAGATATGACAGCAGTCTGGTCAGCACTGGCCGACTCCCTGTGGTAAACCTTACTGCTTAAACCATGCCTTTTTTGAATCCATGGATCCACCCTCATGAATAAGAAAACTCAGAAACTCCCGTCAGCTGACCAAAAAAAACTCACCTTCTCAACCACCATGTTGTCGGACACTGCAGCACCTCGGCAGTTCATCTCAGTGACTCAAAGGCTAAGTGCTGTTTCTACATTTTGGTGCTGTCCCAGCCTTACACAGGTCAATGACTTTGAATCACTCGAGGCAGAAAGCCACTTTTCCTTTGCTCGCCACATGTCACTGCAAGTGCTAGCTCCAATTTTCAGACCGTAAGCCTGTGCTGTATATTCAACCATGTCTCTGTTCGTGGCTGCTGGATTCCCCTGTTTCCAAAGGCAGAGATCTCTTTTCTGTAAGATTGTTATATCCTTCTCCCCTCCTCTCTTTGGCTGCCATTGTGTGGTGAATGCTGCTTGAATGAGAGAGAAGAGGAGAGGGGATTATCACTAGTACAGTTTAATTGAATGTGATGATAGTGCCTCTTTGATCTGAATGGAGCGTGAGACTGTCAGTGCTTACACTTAATCAGCACACATTATTACATTGCTCACCTTTCTCTGCTCATCATTAACACCTGTCAGCAAAAATGGAATAACAAGGCGTGATTGCTAAGCACACATAGACGCGTGACTGCTGTAGCCCATTACGGATTATGGATATCAAGATATTCGGTTTATTGAGGTGATTAACAATATGTTTTTTTGGTCACTGTGTAGAATAAAATGGATGAGTAAAACAGACTAATGGGTCATGGTTTAATTGGGTTTGACTGTATTTTGTTTTGAGAAGTTCTTTTAAAATTATGAAGTTATAACCTTAATAGTGTAGTTTAAAAAATATCCATACTACAAATAGACTTTTTCAAGAATGTTTGGTTTAATGTAAAACACTTGAATATGCAAGTTTAATGTTCAAATTACATTAAATAAGACTTTTTTAAAGAAATAATGTTGACCCAAACATAGGTTTGAGGAGAAGGGGCTGTCTTAAATAGGCATGTCTATATATCACCATTTATCTTCTCAGATGCCCTACCTTTCAAGTGACTCAAACCAATCAAAATCTGGTGATGACATCACCAGAGCAGTTTTTACATTAGTAAACACTGCTGACCACTCCATATATCTGAGCTAACCATTGGTGTAGGAAGACCTATGTTTAGTTAACCAAGAATTTTATGGCTTTATACTGATGCTAGACCAAAGAACTTTGGGCCACACCTGTTTGAAATGCAAGGGTCAGCCTATGGAGAGCCAGAGCTCGGTGCTGCTGAAGGTATCCAGAGGCAAGAATGAACTGCAAGGACATTTTTATTGTGTATGAAGCAAGGTTTGTGTTATTCGCTGAGCATTTTGACAAGCAGTGTTGCCTGCTGAAAACCAAACAGACTTACTTTTAAGACTCACACAAGCTACATAGCATACTGAGCAAAAAGAGGTCTTAAAAGCAGATGCACAACATGGAAGGACCAATAAGCTCCAGTTATTAAAACAACTTGCTATTCACAAGAAAGTTCTTTGAATCCAGTATTGCTATGGTCTGTGCAGACTGAAGCCATGTTCTACAAAGACGAGAACTGATTTTTAGCAAAGGTTTAACTTGCAGAGTGTATCCATGCTAAAAGAAGTTCCAGAGTCAAAGTTAGCTGACAAAGAAACCTTTACATCAAAAGCCAGACTCCGCCAGAGTTCTAAGTGGAGAAGAGAAGAACCACTTCTACATCCAGAAATATAAGTATTCCTTTTTAATTACTTTCAATAATTTTAATTAATAGTCTTGGTATTTTAAATTGGCTTATCTGGGAAAGTAGGAGGGAATCTGCTCTTAACTACAGAATCTGGGTATATAGCTTAAAGCTTTGAACTAAAGAATTGTGCATGATTTGAAAAGTTAAAACTGAGTTTTATAAAAGTGCAGTACAAACCACTAATGTAATGAGTTGTTGCTAGTTCTCTTAGAAAATACATTTTACATGCAATGAAGTTTTGAAACAAGTTTTATACAGAAATAATCTGAACTATATATCTTGTAAGTATATGTTCTTAGGCATAAAGGTTATGTTAAATACTGAGTAAGATAAAAGTAGTATAGTTGTTACCATTTATTATGCTAAGTATTGCTTATTTCTTTACATTGTTTATTTGCTAGAATTTATTAGTTGCTGAATTATCTGAAACAATTTTGTTGATGTTTACAAGATTAGACTTGATATGTATGCTAATGAGGAATATTTAGAACCATTGTACAGGTGTAAATAAAACATCTGTTTTTCATTTACTTATACATGTCGTACGCAGTGTCATTTATCATTATACTTGAATCTGGAGAGCATAGGATAATATCACATGTGAATATTTATTATTTTTGGTAATTTATGAAATAATTTTTGGGTAAGGCCCAAGACAAATCCAAGTGCATCATTATAAAAAGTGATATTATAAGCCTTTGTTCTGACAGAACAACCTGCCACAAGTGGTGGTGGGAGCAAGCACAGTAGGGGGGATTCAAGCGTGCCTGGGATAGACATAAAGGAACCCAAGAGATGGCAAGGAAAGGCTAAGACGGTGACCAAATAGGGTTGCCATCAGTTGTTACAGGCAGGGAAAAGGGCAGATTGGATGGACCTAGTGGTCTTTACCTGCCATCAATTTTCTATGTTTCTATGTCCATCCCCTCCCCCAGCCCTGACCCTCATGACACAAGGCCAAGCTACAGGTCTGGGGCTATGCTCCACAGGTCTGCTGCTTCAAGCTACATGTCTAGGGTCATGTCCCACAGGTGTCACATAAGTGTTTTGTTTTATGTAGGGTCATACACAAAGAAGCAGATTGTCAGACATGTTCCCAGACATTAACCTTGCTTTGTAAGATCAAAGGAGCTTACCCCTGGTGCACATTCCCAGACCTGTGGGCTGTAAGTAAAGCAGTGGACCTGTCAGGAACAACCCAGATCTGTAGCCAGCTTTGTGCAGGGTCTTGCAGGCCCTGTGTGAAAATGCAGACCCACAAGATACAGTTCTATATGCATACAGTACCTTGGTTTACACAGGGACCAGTGAGGGCAATGTGTACCGTAGCAACAGACGCAAGGGCATAACCTCAGAACAATAGCTTGATTTGTGCAGAGCCCTGTGAGTCCTACAGCATGTTAGGCAGCAGGTGTTCTATGCACAGCCTCAGATCTGCATTTGCTATCCCCTGGATCCTACTGACCCTACACAAAGCAGCAGACCTGTGGGACTTAGCCTCAGATCTGTGTCTTGAAGCTGCAGACCCTTGGTGCATGGTTGTAGACCCGTATCTTACAGCCATTTTGCAAGGCTCCAGACACAAGGTAAACAGTCCCAGACCTGTAGCTTGAAGCAGCAGCTCCATGTACCATGGCCATGGACCTGTAGCTTGGCCTTGGGTCACAAGGGTAAAGGATGGAGAGAGGGCTGGGGTTATGGTTGAAACCCCTAATGTCACATTTCCCTCTGTTTGTGGCTTTGTAACCCTAACTTCTGCATAACATAGTTGTTTGCAATAAATTCTTTACTTTTTGTGAAAGCATAGTGCCAGACATGTAACTCGCTTCATGCAGGGTCCTGTGGGTTGTAGCACCCCTATATTAGAATTAAGTGCAGTAAGCAGTTTAATCTTACACCCTGATATTTTAAATTTGGCAAACCCAAAGCCAGAGCTACAGTCTCTGAGTACTGGACATTTGTAAACAGTTGGTTCAGTAGTTTAAAAGTTATAGAAGCTTGGCAGCCCCTAAATTAGGTACTTTTTTTTGCCCACCAGTGCCAAAAGACAACTGGGAGTTGAAACCTGAAAATTTCTGGTTTGTTACTGTTTGGCCCAAGACAAATATTTGATAGGTGGCTTTACTGAAAACAGTGTAGCTTTAAAAATTATTAAGAAAATAAAGTTTCCTTTTTGCATAAGTGTAGGTTTTTTTTTCAACATTCTAAGGATACCTGGATTTTTGTGAAACTTATGTATGTCTGTTTTATGAGTGTGGGGCTCCACTTTGAATTGAAACTGCATTTTTTGTGCAGTTTCAAGTCACAAAAAAGTCTCCTGCTTTCATTAGATTGCTGCTGGTTGGGAGCCCATCCCCACCTCTGGCACCAGATCCTTCCCCCAAGCTTGTCTAGTGGGTGGGAGCTCAACTCCACCACTGGTTCCCCCTGAAATGTTAGATACCCAATGGCAGGTATCCAAAACCACCACTAATATCCCCTTCCACCCACCTGCTGCAACTCTAAAGCAGCTGTCACTGGCATCCCCCTCCCACATGCCTGCCCACTGCAACTGTAACTTAACCAGCATTGGGTGCCCATCCCAACCACCAATATCCACCTCCCACCCCCTGCCACAAATGTAAAGCAACCATTTATGACCCCATTACTGGTATCCCCCTTAACCCACACACTGCAACAGTATATCAGCTGCTGAAGGTTGCCCAACACTACCACTGATATCCCCTGTCTGCTGCAACTGTAAACCAGCTATAGGGAAGTGCCCAACCATGCCAGTGGTGGCCTCCTTGAACTCCTCCAACTCCAAAATCCTTCTCCAACTCACTGATGAAGTTATTCTCCCCACCCTTCCCCACCCTCCAATATATGAAAAAGAAAACTTGCCAACTCTCTAGCATCCCTACTTCCCCCCCACTGTCCACCATCATTGGTCCTATCTTTTGATTCTTCAATGCCCCTCATTGTGATTCCTTAATGCCCCACTTTACAATTCCTGAATGTCCCTCAATGTACTCCTCTTTCTGCAGGTGAGATAAAAAAAAAGAGAAAAAAAACTCTTAACTCATGAAATAGGAACTTTTTTAAAGGGGAGAAAAAGGTGTCCAAAAACTAACTTACCTTGAAATGAAAGCACACCTTGTCATGTGTTATTGCACACACACACACACACACACACACACACACACACACACACACAAAACAGATACATTTCATAAAAACACCAGCCCACAACAAAATTGGAGCTCTAATCCAATTAGATTGTTTCAGTTTTTTAAACACACACTTATATGACTAACAACCTGCTTTAAATGGCAACTGAAGCACCGTAGAATCCCTAGTTCATATTTGCTTACTAGATAGGAGGAGGGAGGGAAGGATGGAGAGAAGAAAGAAAGAAAGAAAGAAAGAAAGAAAGAAAGAAAGAAAGAAAGAAAGAAAGAAAGAAAGAAAGAAAAAAAAAAGAAAGAAAGAAAGAAAGAAGGCACATTAAATCCAGCAACATTTGCAGTAGTAGTTCCAACTTAGTCAACTTTAATTTCTGTGTACTGTTAGTTGGTAAGAAAAAAGTACACAAAATGGGCCCCATATTCAAAAGTGTCAGGGTGAGCCATGCAAGTGATTGTGCCATGCATCTAAATGTGCCTGCATGAAATAATGGGATATTCAAAAATTGTGCCAGTAGATGTGATCACGCAACCGTGACTGAGTAGCATGAGGATGTGTGACCATGCAGCTGAAGTTGTGCAGCCCATTAGGTCATGTTTGAATATGGGGAAACCGCACACAAAGGGCCTGGGGACAGAGGCACAAATAGTGGCTTTGGTGCACTGCATGTGTGCATGTGGGAACACGGCTGGTGCATAAGTGCCGCAGTCCAGGGGACAGGCAGGCTCAGTGGCACACCACAGGTGCCAAAATGGCCTGAAGGAAGGACTGTGAGGGGACAGCCCTGTGTACCATACACACATGCCCAGGCATATGCACACCTCTGCATATTCTCCACAGTACACTCACACCGCCATGGATAGGGGAGCACAACAGCAGACATAACCAATTAGCGGTGATGTGGGAGGATGATGGACACTGCAGCAGACTTGCCAGTGTGACAGAAGGGCCACAGGCCCACTGTGCAACCTGTATAGGTGAATACAGGGACACACACAGTGGAGCCCCCCCACCCCCAAGGACAAGGAGCGGTGGGGGAAGCAAAGGCCAAAAACCACCCCTGAACATGTGGAAATGGGGATGGGGACACATGAGCAACCACCTGTGAAATATCCCTAGAAAACAGCACACCACAGACTACTATGTGAAATGTGAAATTTATATATTTATGAAAAAACAACCAAATATAATACAACAAGAAGAGTGAACAATAATAACTACAACAACATCATCAAAAATACAAACATGAAAAAGCTAAAACCAAGAACAGGGAAGGTACTGGGAGGGGTGGAATTATTTACAGTACAGGGATGGGGGTAGGGGTGGGAGAGTGGGGTGGGAAATGGGGAAAACTATACAAAAAAGGGAAAGCAGTCAAACTCATGGTCCAACAGGGGGTTGTGGCATGTGCAGGCAGTGTGATGAGGACATCTCTGTTCTGATGGCCCCTAATGTCCTGGACATTGCCCGCATGGCCCTTAACTAATTCTATCTTGTGTGGCCATTTTGGGTCAGGTTAAGCAATGGATAGTTCTGACACCATATGGTACTACCAGTAAGAATAATAGAGCCCTCTGGTGGATCAGTATTGCCCATAGCAGGGTCACAGTCCCTCCAGTCACCCATCTCTCCCATGTCCTGGGAGGTCTTCAATCCACACTGTCTACACCAGTTGGTACCTGAACATGACCAATTGGAAGAAAACAACAACTAAATCCAGCATCAGTGCAAATAGGTTGACATGTACACATAGATAGTCTGCGCTCTGCCCCAATAATGGTGGTGATGAGCAGCCATGCATGTGTGGTGTGCCATCCAAAGGCCTTGTCCCAGTGCTGCTTGCAACAGTGTCCATAGATGTGCAGTGGACATGTGTGCCATGATGCACAACACGTGTTGTGGGCATGGCACCATAAAAGGGCACTGCAGGACATGCAGGCCAAATGGCACAGGGCAATGTTGTGGAGATGCAAATGCCTGTGTGTAGGATACACAGTAGTCACTGCCAAGGTACACCGTCCAATTTATTTATTTCAATTCTAGGATTACAATTACCTTTGAGCCCAGGGATCTTTTACAAAGGTTCCACATCAAGACATAGGTATCACATGACAATAGACAAAATTGTTACACAAATAAGGGTAAAGGATATCAAATTAATTTCGAACAGACAGGGAGAGGGTAAGGTGGAAAGGAAGAGGACAATGGGGGGTGGTAGAAAGAAATAGGAGGGGCAAGGGGGAGGTAAGAAAATGAGAAGAGAGGAGAGGTGGGGGTAGGTAAGGATAAGGAGGGGGGGTGGGGTGCAGCTGCCAGGAAGGTGGCATTGTCAGATGCTGTAGAGCGTGCATTACAGCCACAGGCATCAGACCCATGGGACTGGAGTGCTGGAAGACCCCCCACAGTAGACTCTGACTGTCCATAGTGGCCCTCCAATGCAAGCAAGGATGGACAGCATGCAGCGTGTACCCATGTGGGGAAACAACACCACCCGCCACAACCCATGAATACACTCATAGTCTGGAGGCCCTGGAGACAGCATGACACTGGCACCAGCATGCCAGCTGAATACTGGTGGACATCATACACTCCTAGGGAGAACAGCCCTGAATCATTCCTTTGGACCTGTAGTGGACAGGGACATGATTCAGTAGGTACAGCAGCTGTGCCATTGAAATAGTCCATGGGCTGGTATATAATCCCAATCACCAGCCCTGTTGGGCAAATGGAAGCATGCTTAAATACACACAGACCACATGGGGCAGAGGATCCTGCACATGACTAAGGCACATACCCATGTCCCTGCCACAGAGAGGGCACCACAGGGCTGACAGCTGTCACTGGGTACAGCTGGCACATCAAGGTGACACAACAGGCCTACACACACTGTGTATGGTGCTGGACAATGCAAAGGCCAAATGCAGTGTCAGCATGCATGACTGCATGGCACAACTACCACCTGCACTAGGGGCTGGCAGTATAGCCTAGAGGTTAGAGGAACAAGATGTGAACAAGCTGGATACATCCAGCAGAGCAGACCTGAGTTTGATTCTCACAACCTCCACTTGCATACTGTGTGACTCTGAGCAAGTCACTTAACCCTTCAGTGCTCCCAGGTCGCCCCTGAAAACAGGCACTTGTGCCTAGTGGGCCTACTAAAATAAAATAAAAAAAATAAAATGTATACAGACAGTTGCATGTGCGGGTGTGTAGCAGAGGAACAGGAGGTGGACACAACCTCCAATGTGCACTGCATTCAGGACACACAATTTAGTTTAGTTTATTAGTCTAGGAATTAATACCTTTGAGCCAGGGCTCTTTTACAAAGGTTCCACGTCACAAAGAACATTTAACAAAGCACGATACACATTACAGGCAAAACCAGACAGGAAAGTTACATCATAAATTTGCTATTAACAGTTAAAGACAGTAACGTTTTTAAGTTTCATAGAAAAACAAGCTATAACAGGTTCAAGCGAGTAGACAATTTCGAGGTTAGAAACTTCCAGGGAGGGGTGATCATTAGGCGAAAAGGAGGCTAGAGAGGAGGGAAAGGTGGTAAGCGGAAGAGTAAGTGAGAGGGGACAGGAAAAAAAGGGGGGAGTGAGTTTGGGTGGGAGACAGGAAGTAGTAGAGGTACCAGAGGGTTCATTAGTCAGGTAGGAAGAGGCCTCAGATGTGAGGATGGACATGAGGAGTAGTAGTCTTTATCTAGCGCACAATGACTTGGTGATGTAGGCCATTTGGAGGGGCAGTCAGGCAACAGCCAATGGCGATCCATGGTCAACACCAACATACAGCCATGGCCACAAGCACACACAACACATGGCCATAAGGGAGTGTTGTGGTAATACATCCCACATTGGTTGGTGCGAGAATACCATGGCTGCCCACAACTGCCATGTGTGTGGCAGATGTTGCACTGGGCATGGATACACAATGCTGCACACACAAGAGGTGGCTATGGCCGTACCATTATCCTGGGAAGCACATCTGGGCACAACAAAGTAACATGCCATGAAACTCAAATAACACACTGGCAAAGTGTAAGGGCCAAGCACATGAACAATGTGATCCAATACAATGTGAGGGTGATATGTGTGGGGGGTTGGGGAATGCCCACTGGATGACAGCAGCATACTGTGTATGTATGAAGGACACCAAAGGGGGCTTGGATAGCTGTGCAGGGGCACACACATTAATGTGGTAAACACAACTGGGGAACATGCAGAACATGGTGCGACAAGTGCATGGGTGTGTGGTGTAAACAGTGCAACTGGTGGTCTGTTCCAGTGTTATAATACTGCGGCACAAACACAAGCAACAGCATACCACCACCATCCCAAGGGTCAGATGGGAGTGTCACCTGGACATGTACATGCCACATGCCACAGCGGCCTGTGTGGGGGCCACATGACCACACCACCAAGGCAACTGTGGGCAGGTGTGTCGACAGCCCAAGTGCTGAACACAAGTAGCAAGAAAGGGGTACATAGGGTGCCACATGCTGTATGTAATGTGCCTACATGCACAGTGTGCAGCGTTGCCCTGCAAGGGATGTGAGTCCAACACAGACATGGGCTTAACAACCACTTTGGTCATGCCATGTGGCACAGGACATGACTATCATGTGCATAGTGTCAGATGCATGTTAGTACACATGGGTCCCCATGGTGGACAACAGGGTGGGGAAGGCCATGATGTACAGGATGGATGCACATGTGCAACAGCATGGTGAGGGCTACAGTGGATGAATCATGGTGAATGTGCAGCACAGAATGAGCATGGCAATGTGAAACACACAGGCATACTCACGTGACTGTCCTCATGGCAACACCCTTGCCACGTGGCATTGTCTGGCTCCCCCCATGTCTTCAGGGGCCCTCTTCTGCCCACCTCACCGGGCCCATCTCCTGGCCTCTCTCTGCAATGTGGACACAATGACAAAGGCACAATAAGAGCCATGCAATACCAGACATCCCCCACAGCCCACCCAAATGCAATGCAGCATTGTAAATTTCTTCTGAGAATGTATGACCCCCAATAGTGGATGGCATACAGTGTACCTCTGCATAGGCACAATATATGTTTGTACACTGCCCCACCCAATACCACCAGAATACACAGACAGTACAGTGAAAGTAAATTGTACATGTAGTTAGCAGGTGTACCATGTAATGCATGCAACACCCTACCTCAGTCCCCTGACTGTATGCCATACATGTGCAATATGTGGCCAGTGTCCTGTAGGCCATGCCCCATGATGACTGGGGACACAGCAGTCAGCCAGGCTGAGGGAGCACCTCTATTGTGCAGCATGTGTAACCAATGCACAGGACAGTCAACAGTCCCAGTGGGTTTTGCTGTGTGGCCTGCAATGGATACACGGGTCAGCACATTGACAATCACATGTATCTCCCACACTGCAATGTGTGGCACAGAAGTATATGGATATGTGACACCAGTGTTAGGCCAAAGTAACAGGATAGCACTGGATGTGTACAGCCTACCATTGGCATGCTATGGATGGCCTCAAACTGCATAGCTCTGGCAAGGGGGTCAGTTATAGGTCCCAAGGCACCTGATGGTCACCATGTCCATGACAGGCACCTCTTGTTTTGTTTCAGATTCAGATTCAAAGATTTATTGTTCAATCATAATAAATAAATATCATGAACATTACAACATTTATACAAATACATATAAACACATTTTTACAAATACATATAAAGACATTTTAGGAATAATAAAATAGAAAAAAGGGAGAGTCAGGAGTTAATCCAAGCAGCATGAAATACTATTTCATTAAAATTGTTTTTTCCCCCCAACTTACACCACCCCACCTTTCTGTAATTTAAATACAAAGGATAAGAGGAAATCAAGTTAATCTATTCCGTTTCTACTACATGCCATCACGAGATTCTTTTTTTTTATTTTAATAACCAAAGCCAGAAAGTTTGCTATCTTTACGGCTTCATTAGTTGTTCTCGGATGAAGAAGTATAAAAGTGGGGTCATATAATGCTGTTCCATTTATGGTTAATATGTTCAATATATGCTCCTTCCGTGGTTTCATATATAATGGGCAACTCATAATAACACGAGTTATTGAGTCAGTGTGTCCTTTACTGCATATACAACTCATGGTTTCTTTGTTTCTTTGATTGAGGCTGTTAAATTTATTAAAATAAGTATATTTAAAGGAAATTAACTCAAATCTTGCCCATGTTATATTTTTCCTTGGTTCTCTGTTAATGGGAATAATTAAATATTCCTCCAAATAGTGCCCCATTTTATTTTTTTTAAACCATTCAACACACTTTAAGTTTTGGATTCTTTCCATGTCTTTACATTTTGCGTTTTCAAACTGTTTTAATTTTAATTAGATCTTTATATTGAACTGCAATATTAATTCCTCTACCATAATCTGTCCATAAATGAAGGACATTTATTCTGGACATTATTTCTTTGAGGGCAGGTAACCATTTAGATTTTAAATTATTTTTATCCCTTTTAATATTTTCCTCTGGCATATTTGTTTATTTAAGGAATTATCTATAATTTTAATCCAATAATTTATCAATCGGATCTCTTTTATACAATTAATTTCAACTCTGCCCTCACCATAGCATTTGAAACTGATTTTGGAACTTTAAGAAGAGATTTATAGTAATAATTCAGTGGTTTTTCTAGCTATCATAGTTTTCAGTACCCAAACTTCTGCCCCATACATCATTACAGGGTTCATTTTGGCTTCTCCCGCTAAAATAGCTGGAAGAACTGTATTCCCTCCATATGTAAAATTAAATTTCAGTAAAGCTTTCGCTATTAATTTTTCCTTAAAATTTTGTACTTTCAGATGTTTATTCCACTTTGCATTAGCTGAAATTTGTATTCCAAGATAAGTGTATTCTTTTACCATTTTAATTCTATTTGAGTTTATTGAGATTAGATATTTTTTCGAGTTTGTGAAAGGTCCAATTATTATCCCTTTAGTTTTCTTCAGATTTATTTTAAGTTCTAAAATCTTACATTTCTCTGAAAATGTATCATTCTGCCTTTGTAGACCTATTCAAGATAACGAAAATAATATGTCATCAGCATATGCCAGTGAATATAACTTGGTTTTATTAATTAAAGGAGAGTCCAATTGAACAGTATCACTGTATTCTAATAATGAACTAATGTAAATATTAAATAAGGCAGGGCTAGTAAGCATCCCTGCTTAACTCCTCAATTCAAACTAAAATAATTGGTCATGTCATTATTATTGTATCTCACTACAGTTGATGTACTGGTGTATAGTAAATATATGGGGCCTAACAGAGAGTTTGAAATATTTTTTTTTTAGTAGAATTTGCCACAATTTTAACCTATTTATTGAATCAAAAGCAGAAGAAAAATCTATGAATAGAACAAACATTTTCATCTTCCTAATATGAATGTATTTCTCAGTAAGATGAGCAAATACATAAACATTAATATTGTCGAATGAGCCTCCCTGAAACCAGCCTGAAATGGTGAAATTATTTAATTTGTGTCAGTCCATTCTGTTAATTTGTTGGGCATAATTCTACTAAAGATTTTGGTGATATATCCAGCAAGCTAATTGGTGTAAAATTGGCTGAATCATAAACTGAACCTTTTTTATGGATGGGTATGATAATATTCTTCGTCTATGCCTGGAGAATGTATCTATGTTTCAAGCACAGATTAAAGAAACATGTTAACAAAGGTATCCAGAACTGAGAATGTTGCTTATATATTTCAGGGGGTATCAGATCTTGTCCCGCTGCCTTATTAATTTTTAACTTTTGAATGGCATTTTCAATGTCTATTTCATCTAGCATTAGGGGTAAGTATTCTCTTTCTAAAATATTTGAATTTGGATATTGATGAGTTTTTATTGTATCAGATGAAAAAATAATTTTACAATAGCTAACCCATTGTTCTTTTGGGATATATGAGGACAATGAAGGGTGGTAACAATTTACACCTTAGCCACAAGTTTCCAAGCAGGCACCTACATGTGTATAGCTACTGTATGCATGTCCACCATACATGTCAGGGCGGGACACACCACAGCAGTCCTGTGCCTGTCACCACTGTGACCCCTGACCTGCGGCACATGCTATGAGATGGATACATGGATGCATTGTCAATGCCACTATGACAGTACTAGGAATGGGTGCAGGACACACCATGGACACCTGTTGGACACTTACATCATCCTGGCACCTGCATACTCTGTTGCTATGACATGTCAACAGCCACATTGTATCACAGGGACTGTGAGGCACAGGGACATGTGGAGTCTACAGGGGAACTGCTGTTCATGGTCATGCCAAGACATGGTATGACTATTTACCAGGTCCTGGTGTGTGGCCTGTGGTACATGGGCTGACACATGCATGGATGCATACAGACATCAGAGGCATGGGAATGATATGCAATGCCACAATGCACATCAGTCATGCCGTACATCACCATGACCACACATTGGGACATGGTCATGCTGACAAGCAGTGCCAGCATGTTCCATCTCTATCTCTGACCAAGGGTGTGCCTGCACTGAAACAGAACAACCACAGTGACAGATGCTGTGCAAGTGTGTGTACCTATATACACATATCAGGACAGGTGCCCATAGTGTGTGTGTGTGTGTACCAGCACTCTTGCACAGTGTACATGGGGCCCACACAGCATATTAGTCACTAATATCATTGTTGGATACATATGTGCCTGTCACCACATTGTGCCATGTCCATGGGAAACACAGGTGAATGCACAGGTCCTGAGGCCTGTACACCATCACCCATTGTGTGCCTTATTTCTGATGGCACCATACCCTGCCCAGCAGACTGTCAATTGGTGCCACTTGGCATCTTGTCAGCCTTAGTAGGCAGATGTTTCCCTCAGTATAACAGACATGGACATGTGCCACTGCACACCTGCACTATGAAGAGGGAGGGGCATGTCTGTGCCAAACACAATGGACCAGTATGCAGCATAATGTTACTTAACTGTGGATTGATAGAGACAGTATGCCACATTTCACAATGGTCAGTGTTGGTGTAGAGGCACCACTGACAAATAACAACAACCAACATGTCACACTTTCTCATGGTGTACATACCTGGGCATGGCACTGTGCTCTCTTCTACCATGGCAAGGTACCAGTCAAAGTGTACCCTGTCCCTCCTGGCTAGGCCCCCGTAGCAGTGGTGACACTGCTTGCCCATGCATGGATCACCAGTACGCCTGCTGAGGTGACTATCTCAGCCCAGATGTCAGACCTGGGCCTGTCCAGCTCCTCCTGGCTGAAAATTTGGCCCTCCCTTGGGACCACCAGGTCCACTAGGTTAGCCAGCTCTACATCTGCCCACCTCTGGGCATGCTGGGTGCCATTTGTCTTGTAGCTCTGGCCATTGTGCAGGTGCTGCTGATGGCATGCAAGTCTAGCCACGTTCTGGTAGGCCTCACACCTGCATACTTAGTGCAGTAGTGCATACTTGGTTTGCTGCACTGTTGGTGTTAGTTCAAGTTCAAGTTTATTGCAGGAAAACTCCAATGAGCAAGCTCATTCACAAGGAGGTCCTGTTACAGGTATACAGACAGGTGTACAATACATATAAAGAATGACATAACAGTAAATAATATGCAGTAAAGGCATTCAATGTGGTACATAATGTTCTGGTCATAAAGTAACAGTCTTAGTATAAAGAGCATGAACCTATGGAGAGGTGTAAGGAGCAGGAGGAACAGAAGGAATAGGGAGTAAGAGCAAGTAAAAAATGATTGGTAGTGACCAAGTGAGGAGGGAGAGCGAGTTTAAAGGCAGTTACGTGTATCTTTTAATTTGTCAAATGCTATCCTTTTGAAGAAGTTAACAGGCACAGTACTGGATAATTTCAGTGAGGATTGTAACCGATTCCAAATGGTTGGAAGGGAACATGAAATAGCACATTTACCAAAGGAGGTACGAGTCCTAGGTACATCTAGGAGGATGAAGTCTGACTTCCTGAGTAAGTAAACACTACAGGAGATATAGACAAGGGAAGTTAAGTAGCTCGGGAGTTTATTCAGAAGAAGATTTAGGGTCCAGGTACCAGCATGGAGCGCACGCCTTAAGGTTAACGAGGTCCACCTTACTGTTGCGTACAAGTCACAGTGATGAGTTTGGCACGGGGAGTTGGAGATAAAACACAGGGCACGGTGGCAGAGGGTGTCTAATTTATGGAGGTTGGTAATTGCTAAAAAGTTGTAAATTATGTCGCCGTAATCAAGAAGGGGAGGAATGTGGGCCTGGACAAGCCTGAGTCTGGTCTCCAAAGGAAAGAAAGACCTATTGTGGAAGAAGAAACATAGCCTGACTTTTAATCTCCTGGACAGGTCATCAATGTGGTCATTAAAGGAGAGCTTATTATTGAGCCAGATGCCAAGATAATTGAATTTAGAAATAATTTCCAATGGTTCTCCTAGAGAGGTGACAATAAGGTCTTTAGATATGTCAAGGGAAGTAGTGCGGGAGGTGTGCGGGGAGAAAATCATGGCTTTGGTTTTCTTGGCATTTAGTAGCAGCTTAGCATTTATTAAGTTAGATTCTAACTGTGTGAAGTCAGCTTGAAGGAGGTCTCTGACTCCAAGTAATGTGGGGCCAGAGGTATATAGAACTGTATCATCTACAAAGAAATGAAGATTTGATTTGGATATCTTGTGGTCAAGATCATTGATATATATGGAGAAGAGAATGGGACCTAGGATGAAGCCTTGCAGAACTCCCCTGGTGATAGGCAGAGAGGATGAGAACAAGCCTCCTGCTTTGACTTTCTGGGTCCTTCCAGATAAGTAACTATTGAACCACTGGGTAGTGGAAGGAATGGAGCCTATTTTAATAAAGCTATTCACTAATAATTTGTGACCCACAGTGTCGAAAGCTTTACTGAGATCTAAGAATACTGCTCCCGTTATTTTCATTGAGTCCATTGCAGCAAACCAATCATTAGTAACTTTGCCCAAGGCTGTGATGGTGCTGTGATTAGGGTGAAAACCAGATTGTGCAGGGTTGAGAAAAGAATGGGTTTCAATATGTTTTTTAGTTGTGTATAGATCAATTTTTCAAGAACTTTTGAGAGGATGGGCAGAACTGAAATGGGCCTGTAATTGTTTAGGTCACATGGGTCACCTGATTTAAATAGGGGGAGGACGTGAGCAGATTACCAACAAGAAGGAACTGTGGTGGAGGAAATAGAGAGGTTAAGAATATGGAGTATAGGGGCAGTAAGGTAAGAGTAACCAAGTTTAAGGAAAAGTGGTTCATGTCCATCTTCACTGGCGTTTTTTTTAGTATCTAAGTTAATAAGCGAGTCTTCAACTTCTTTGAAGGTAAAGGGGAGCAGCTGAAATGAACAGGCTGATGTAGGCAGCATTGTGTCTGAACTGTCTTGAGTCTTAACATGAATGGCATATGATGAAGAATCAAAGGCTAGGCCGGCAGTGATGAAGTGGCAATTAAATTCTTCAAGTATTTGGTGATTACCTTCCACAACTGTGCCATTGCTGTGGATCTTGGTTGGAATAAAGGGGGCAGTCAACTGACCTTTGATGGCCTTTAGGGTCCTCCAAATTTTGTAGGGGTTCCCCTTAGCCTGTTCTAGGGTCGAAACATAAAAGTTCGCTTTGGTGGTGTGAATACTTTTAACACAGGCATTCCTGGCTGCTCTAAAGGCCTGCCAAACTAAAGGTTTTTAGATCTCCTAGCCTGTGCCCAGAGTTTATCACGGTTTGTCAATGCGAGCTTAAGATCCAGAGTGAACCAGGGATGATAGATTTTATGCCTCCGAACCTTGATCAGAGGTGCATGTCTATTAGCCAGGTTAGTGAGGTTATCATTGAGGACAGTAACAGCGCCGTCAACTGATTTTGCAAGAAAGAGATCTTGCCATCTGACCTTGCTTAGGTCTGCCAAATAGTTTAAGACATTGAACTTTTGAAAGGACCATTTAGTGAAGAAATTGGGCTGGTATTGTGCTTTGGCTTGTGACTTCGTACAGACTACAATACTATGGTCACTCATGTCATTATGGAAGATTGCTGCATGTGAAATTTTGTGGGGATGAGTGGATAATATCACATCTAAGAGTGAGCTATTTTCAATTTTTGAAGTATTGATCCTAGTAGGTTCACTAACTAACTGAGTAAGGCCAAGTTCATCACATAGGGATTTCAAGCCAAGTGATTTGGGGGACAGGCAATCCAGGTTGAAGTTCCCAAGGATTAGCACCATGACTTTGTGCTATAGGGTATCACAGCCATGATACTGCATATACACAATAGTGCTGTGCCACACAGCAAACTAAGGTTGGGCCCCATGCTACCACACATGCACGGCTGCTGCACAGCACCATATTCTGATGGGCACTCACTGCCACAACTCCAGCCATACATACTGCACACTGCAAGGGGCATGTGTGGCAGACTAGTGTCATGCATGACCGTTCCGCATTTTTGTCTGTGCGATACAACACTGCTGTC
Organism: Neoceratodus forsteri; assembly: GCA_016271365.2. Taxonomy (NCBI): domain Eukaryota; kingdom Metazoa; phylum Chordata; order Ceratodontiformes; family Ceratodontidae; genus Neoceratodus; species Neoceratodus forsteri. Next base: position 1,554,628,116 of record CM057449.1, on the reverse strand, counting down.
ATCACTGAATGGCACTGTGTGTGTCCTGCATGGTGCAGTGACTTATGGTGTTTATTGCATAGATGCCTTTGTATGTGCGCTATGGTGTTCAGTGGAGCAAATGGAAATGCGCGATTACAAGTCAAATGCACAGGAGTGCATCAGTGCAATATTCAGCCAGGATATGCAAATAGCCTCATTGCAGTGCCCATTGCAGTGCAGAGTCTGTGCCCAAACAGCATATTTGCATCTCATTACTGGAATATATTCAGCTCATTTGGATGCACATTACCATAAAAGCAGGTCAGCACCACCACTTCACACAGGTGACCAAAAGGTACTGCAGCCTTGAAGGTAGGTGTTGTCATGTTTATGTGTGGCATTCATTGTTCTGTGTAAGGGGCTCTTTTCCATTTCCATGTCATTGTAACTAGACCTGTCTTTATCTGTTTGTTCCAAAGCACCAGAATGGCAGCAGACAGATGCAGATATCCGAACTTTGCTAAAGATGAGCTCAAGGCCCTCAACAAAGTCTATTTGCTTTGAGAGGATCTCATCTCTAGGAGGTGTAGGACACTGAAGGAGCAAGCACAGGGCTGGAGAGAGGTGGCAGAGGCTGTCAATGAGCAGAGAAACTACAACCACACTCCCCAGGAGTGTAAGAAATGGATCAGTGGCCTGCGGGTGAGCTGCAAAGACCTACTGGCCGAGGCCCATGCTTCCCTTCAGGCAACTGGTGGCGGACCCTCAAGGGTTACTGTGATGACACCACAGGAGGCACTCATGGCAACAAGCTTCAAGCAGGTATCTGTGCACGGTGTTCCAGTTGGGGCTTTGACACAGTGACCCATCCCTGCACTGTGAGTATCTAGGTTGCAGTTCATGTCTGGTCCTGCATGTGTCTTCCTATATCTGTCTTGATCATGATATCCATTATATGTAGCACTGTATAGCCACCCAACAACATCCACTGTATGGCTGTGCATTTCACAGCATATGTGTGCATCCTAGCATGCCTGTGTGTGCCCTGCTCACTATGTCATGCCTGTATGTGGTTTTACTTAGTATCCTGGTACATGCAGGATCACCTACCTGTGTACGTACAGTAAACATGGACATGCATCCCTAACCATGATCTATCTTTTTGTTTCCACAGAATCATCACATCTCGGAACAGGTGGTGGTCCACAGGTATCGCGCCATGCACAGTGTGGCCCCGTACATGTGGCCATGGCTACAGTCAGTGTGGGGCTCACTGACATGGACTTGCACACACAGGGGGGTTGGACAGTGATGATGATGAGACCATCTCCCTACCAGCCAAGGCACTATTCACTGCTGCAGAGGTGCTTGCCATAAACACTGATGATGACAGTACGATGATAGTCAGTGTCATCTCTGACATCCTCACACTGCACATGCCACCAGCAGCTGTCTAGGGCCAGCCCCCACACAGCAGGTGGGCCACCAGTTGCAGTCAGCCATGGCACAGGTAGAGGGCAATGTGCTGCAGCCTGCAGTGGTGCAGCGGCTGGGCACTATTGCCCAGCAATAGGGAACTGGTAAACAGCGACAGCCTGATGAGCCGTGGGATCATGCAGCCCTGGCACACATAGAACATGCACATGCCTCATCCCCACAACACCAGCGGCAAGGCATAGTGCCACCACATGCTGTTGCGGTCACATGTGAGGCCCCCCCCAATCGGCAGCCTCCACCCAGTCCTCAATACATTGCTTCAGACAACGAGCTGTCCAAACACACAAGGCTACTGAGGGCCTCCGTGGAGAGCCAGGACACACTCCTTGATGCTGTGCAGGGCTTGTGGGCACAAATGCAGCTCCATGAGGAGCGGGCTTTTGTCCGCCATGTGGAACTCATGGAAGCTATTAGTGTGTTCTACAAGGACATTTTTGCAGGTTTATCCAATATAGCAGTGGCTTTACAGGAAAACACTGCAGCACTGGCTGCCCATGGTGGCTGTACCACCCGCTGCACACCTCGCAGCAACCTCAGTGCCCCCAGAACACCATGCAGCATCTTCTTTCCCCTAACACCCCATTCCCTAGTAATATACATCCCCCCACCCAATTTATGGTGTTCGCTTCTCCACACCCACCCCAAGATGTAGCCATTCATGGATGGGCAGCTATCCCCTCAGAGGCAGAGGCCTTGTCCCAGGTGGCCCAGGGGTCCCCATTGATGTCACCTGTGTCAGCAGGGAGAGGCTATGTTCATGACCATTGTGGCCACATGTGCAAATCCTGAAGGGTCCAGGGCCTTTACGGACTGCCCATGATGCTGCCAGTCTGCAGATGGGGCTACCTCTGCCCTGTATTGCCTATAGTTGTGCAATTTCCACACCCTGTGAACCACACTGACTCACTTCACAACCCCTGTGGCATTATCACATTGTATGGATGGCATCTGGGACATGGATGTAACCCATGGTGTTGTGGGACAGACATATGTGTGTGATGAGTGCACCAGTGGCTTACCACTGTGGGTATATGACAATGGTCTGTCTCTGACCCATGTCAAACTACTACTGGTCCCTCTGTGCATCCTTGCCAATGTTGTCCCACCTGCAGACATGTGTGCATGCCACTCCCACACACCTGTGTGCACAACACACCAGACTGACTGATACGTACCCAACACCACCTTGGGGCCCAATGTGCACTGATATACACAGTGCTTGTGTGCATTACAGCAATGTCTCACCTGCAGGCTATACTCACCTTCTGGGTCCAAAATGTTCATGCACAATGGTGTCTCTGTGCCACTATCCTCTCAGGGCCAGTCTTGGGTCCCCCTGTTGTGCCATTGATGCTCACATTCATCTGGTGGCTCCACGGCCTCTGCACTGTAGCCCTTTGGGGACCTGGACAACTATTCCATGGTCTATTGCCATGTTGCATAGCATACAACAGGCCAGGAATATGCCACAGGCCTTGTATGGGCTATACTGTAGGGCACCCCCAGACCTGTCCAAGGATTTGACGTGCATCTTCAGCATTCTGAACACATGCTCCATGATGTTTCTAGTAGCCATGTGTGCCTCACTGTACTGCTCTTCTGCTTCAGACATGGGCTGCAGTATTGGAGTGAGCCTCCATGACTGAAGGGGGTATGCACTGTCTCCTGTGTACAGGAAGGTGATATGTTGGCATACCATCTACTATCATGACATTTGGCTCTCCACACAAAGCTGTTACATATGGTCAGCCTTGTCTGCACAATCGTGCACCCACAGCGTCACTGTTGAACATTCCTTCACTCCTCATTCTGGCCCTTTCCCTGCTGTTCTATTTCCAGTGTCACTTCCACCGCAGCCTGCATGCCATTTGGTCTGTGGGTCAGAGCACATCCTTGGCCTGTTTGTTCCACACAGCAATGACACCTTCCATGTGCTGCCTTGCACTTCCCTGCCCACTATGTCACAGGCCACTACTGGCTGGCTCCATCCCTGTAACGTGTGCCTGTTGCCCACTGTCACATTTTATCCCCCCCATGCCAGCTTTACATGTCTGTTTTCTCTCTCAGTCATTTTCAAGTCCCATCACTCACTCTCTCCCTCTCACCCATGTGTCACATGGCTGTCTGCCATTGCAACACCTCTTCTTACTGTGCTGACACCTGTACAGCCACTATCACTGCACTATTATACCATGTGGACACCTTGCTTGTGGCTTTGTTTGCACTTACCCACAAGATGGCCACTGAGTATGTCCCCAGACTCAAACCAACAGCGCAGGGATGACTGATGCCAGATGAAGGCATCATGTGCACTCTGAGGGTACCAGGCAAAGATACTTGAGATGTGCCCTGTGGCATCGCACACCACCTGGGGCTGGCAGTATAGCCTAGAAGCCAGAGTAATGAACTGTGAATGAGCTTGGTGCATCCAGCAGACAGACCAGGGTTTGATTCCCACAACCTCCACTTGCATACTGTGTGACTCTGAGCAAGTCACTTAACCTCCCCTGTGCTCCTGGGTCACCCTTGAAAATAGGCACCTGTACCTAGTGGGCTTTACTTGGTTAACAAAGTATAAAATAACAATAAAATAAATAAATAATGCAACTGACAGTTGATGGAGTGGTACCCATTCCTGTTTACATAGACATCTCTGTCACCACCATGTGGTGCTCTGATGGCCACGTGGTTGCAGTCAATTGCTCCTAGCATGGCCAGAAGGTGTGTAACATTGTAAAAGTGCAGCATAGTTGTTGTCCACTTCACTGGTGTGCTAGGGAATTGAATGAACTCACTAGTATGGGGCAGCAGAGCATTTAGGAACTGTGTGAGAAGATGAGAGGTGGCCAACTGGATAATGCCAGTGGTGTCACCCACCGGTATCTGGAAGGGTTCCATGGCAAGCAGACACAGCGCAGCTGTGACCTTGGTCTCCACCATCATGGCTTCTGCATGTGGGTGCCTGGACCTCATCATGGAGCAACTCACAGAGCTGTCTCAGAATAGCCCTGTTGAGTCAGTACCAGCCCATGATGTGTGTGTCACTTAGCTGTTCATATGTGATGCAGGGTCGGTACCGTCTCTGTGGAGCATACTGCCTACGGGCCCTTCCTCAGCCACCTTGCTGTTCCCTCAGTCTCATCACATCAGCAATTACTGCAGACATATGAAATGTGTTCCCAGCTATTTGGCATGCCATACAGCAACCTACCTCTGGGTTTCTGGCTGATTTAGGGCAGCCCCTTTTATCTGTAATTTTGTTTGGTCTAATTTTGGGTTGAGTGGCACATGTGCCACACATTTCAACTTAATATACACATGCCCAGCATATGCAGGTGTCCACCCCCTTTTTTCTGCATGGCATATATTATATCTGCATGACTGCACATTCGAATGTGCACAGTGCTTTTCCCACTTTTGAATATCACGCCACTGCACATTTTCTGGGATGCGCCATGCATCTCCATTTTGTGCCGTGCAGATCCTTTGAATATGGGGGCCTTTATGTACAAATAAACATGAACTATAGAATGTACTGTAGTACCAAAATGAAGTGGGGAAGATGTGCAGCCAGCGTTCAGGGTATTTACGATGTATTATACTGTATTATATAATGATTTTAATTAAAAGGAAAGATAGTAGATGTGCAGGGTCCATCAAAGTGTAAAAGACCATAAATGGTTTGGAGCTAACCTGTAGGTGTCAGCAGTCTAATATATGTGTGTCTGAATCTGCCCAATACTGATTCAGCCTAGTTAAAACTGATGCCATGGTTTAGAATCTAACAACACACAGCTTCCCTGACTGTGACATCCCCTTCTGTCTCAGGGTTCCATACAATGGCTACTGCCATACTTAATGTAGGGTTAATATCTCAGGCCTACTGAAACACCTGCAAGTAAACCCACCACCTTGTTTGAAATACTTTTTATGGGTTTTCAGACATTATGAGCCCCTGCACCTCTACCTTCTACATTAACAAATTATACAATTACTGGTTTCTGATGATAAGTTATATAAATAATTTTAACTAACTTACTTGCATTTGTAGGTAGATCTACTTTCATAATGGTTAGCACTTACATCTGAAATGTTGGACTGAATTTTTTTGTTTTGTTTTGTTTAATACTTTTATCCCTTTGTTTTTGGCAAAGCTCCATTCATGCAGATATCCCAGCCCAGTCTGCCAGCTTCTCTTAGGCTTGCCACGACTCCTGTGACCCCCACGTAAGGGGAAGTGGAGCTCCCCAACTCCTGCAAAAATTAGGATATGGATTTGAAGGAGGGACAAGTCACCAGTTTGGGGCCTGTAGGAGGTCAGATTATCCTGCAGTGGCTGGGGCTTTTCCTCATTTTTTATCCCCCTTTAAATCAAGATGTCATTGACTAGGGTATGCATGTGCATGCATAACACAGCACCAGCTGGCCCCCTCCATCCCTACAAAGCTGTTCCACTGCAATGCCACCTGTGATCACAAATGATCACCAATGTCACCTGTGATCATTATTGCCAACTGTGATCACCTGTGATCACCAATGCCACCTGTGATCACCTGTGATCACCAATGCCACCTGTGACCACCTGTGATCACTATTGCCAACTGTGATCACCTGTGATCAGCAATACCACCTGTGATCAACAAGGTGGTAGTATCACAGTAAAACCAGCTGCCCTTCCTCCCCAAGAGGAGGACAGCATCCTCTGGGATCCTTCTCCCCTTGGCTGGCCCCCAATGATTCAAGTTCATTCCCAAACTGAGGTTGCCAGCATTGCGAGCGGTGGCCACACCATTGCTCCAATGGGCAAGCCAGCATGGATTTCTAAGCCAGTATGTTACAATTCACAGCTCTATTTTGCAATCCTCTGAGTTGATATAGGACTTTCTACTGCTCTAAATAGGGTAATGGCTAAACTAAGCATGCTCAAAATACTACTGCCATCTGTCAACACAGATCAGGCAAAAACTAATGTCCTCTAAGAACACAGTGAGCATGTTCAGAAGACTATTGCCTATAAAAATTGACTACTTCCTGAAAGAGGGCAACAGTAAAATCTATAAAACCTCATGTAACCAAAAGCTGGAAAAGGAGAAATGAAGGTCTATCTGATCATCTGTTTGTTTTCTGTATCTGTTTTCTTTCTTTCTTTCTTTCTTTCTTTCTTTCTTTCTTTCTTTCTTTCTTTCTTTCTTTCTTTCTATCTATCTATCTATCTACAGTTGCAGCCACGATATGGTCAGATATTTCCAGATATTTCATGATATATCTAAAGAAATTATCTCTGGTGATATCTATCTTCTTTTTAAGCACTGGGAAATCTGCTCTGACACTAGTTAAGTATTCTACTGTGACACAGTGAATGTTTGTAATGGTATTTTTCTGATGATATGTGTACTGAATGTAAAACAAAATATTCTGACTACAGATGCATCAAGGGAAACAATACAACTGTTTGGTAGAGTTTATTAAATTTCCATTCTAATACATGGTCTAATTTTTTTAACCAGTTGAAATAATCCTGCAATCTGCTTGGCTCACAACCATTACATGCTGTCCAACTATATACGCATAACTGGGCACCTTGAATCTTGTGGTGGATTGTTCATTAAATTGATTGACTTTGTAATCTTTTTAAGAGGGGTCCAGCCACCAGTAAACAAATCATAGCTGATGTTAGCAGAAGTCAATAGCATTAAATTCTTACAAACCTTGATTTTCGTGTCATGCCATTCTTCACAACTAAGTATTTACAGAAGGATGGGAATGTCATCTCTTACAGTTCATCTACAGTGGGGATTTATTCTAAAGCTGAACACATAATGCTGCTTATGTTTATGTCATCAAGGAAGTTCCACGCCAACAGACAGTAATGGCTCAAGCAAGGGATTATGACTTTAGCTCCTGAATAAGTCTCAGCAGTGACATAAGAATACATTCCAACTGTAAGTGAGCTGTAGTGAACAGAAACCCAGTTTTCAAGTAGACATCATTAATCACAGAGAAGGGAATGGTTTCAAATTTTAAAACACTGAAAAACAAAATCTAGGAATGTTTTTCAATTGAGTTCTGATGTGAAATAGTTTGTTGTGTTTGTTTGTTTTTGCTGATGACTGGAGTTCCTCTTTAAAAGGGAAATCAAGTACTATAGCATTCCCACAGCAGACACAAAGTCCAACTAATGGAGAATTGGTTGGATTATGCAGTCTTTTGCCAATGAAGCATCCTAAGAAATAAACCTGCCTAACTTGTAGGGATGGTCAATTAAGGTTAAAATAGAGATGATAGTGATGAATTCTAAATTGAATAGGCAAGGTGAATCAGCAGATGGTAATATGGGCCTTATTTAACTACTTCAGATATGTCGTAGCAACATTCAAAAAGGCAGCAGTGCCACAGTAAAGAAGAGGGAATGTACGGCAATTGGTAATATCTAGCTTTGCCTCAGTAGTAAGGCAATGCTTGTGCCTATTTGCTGCCCTACATTTGAATGGTGAGTTTACAGACATAGGCAGTATGACCAGAGTGGGATAGATGGGGTCCAACATAGCACACAATTATTTAAAATTAGCCACTTGCTCAAGAGGGTATACATGCAGATCTAAACTATTCAGAACTGAGCTGAGCTTCTGCAGTCTGGAATGGGATCCAATTAACACTGATCTGGTTTACTCCAGCTGAGCAAGAATTAACTGTTTAAAGCCACACATTTCTGGGGATTTGAATTCCTAATCTAGAAATGCTGAGATAACATTAAGAGACTTAGAGCTGTGATAAAGGATTAAGTTATCAGCATGCAACAATGATCTGCAAGAATTCATTTTTTCTTTATTTTTCTTAAGAATTATCTTTTGTTAATTTTGCTGTCTCCTTCTGTGATAGCCTACACTCCTTAGTGTCACACTCATCATCACCACTGTTAGTCAGTGGTGCAACTGTCAACAGCCTTTCAAGCTCCTTTTGTTCTTCATCCTCCTCTTCCACATCTCTTCCTCATGGCCTTCCTCCCCTTATGCTTCTTCCCCTGCTTCTCCTTCTCTTGTACTTGTACTTCTTCCTCCTGGCCCTCTTTCTCATTGAATGAATCGTGTGCTTTCCCCTATTCATTCTCCTCCTACTCCTGTGCTTTCCCCCTCTGCCACCTCACTCCCATTTCCCTGCTCTGACAGCTCCACTTATACATTTTCCTCACCAGCACTCTCCATAAGCTGTTTTGGTACTGGTGGAGGTGCTACTAGCTTGCTTTTGTAGAACTGTGGGGTTGGTATATCTTGCTCTGCTTCAGCCCTCTCCTGTACTCCCATGAGCAACTGTATTTTCTCTCTGGTGACAAGATAATCATGGTGTTCATGCCAGACCCAGACTCACTGTCACCTTCCTTACATGATGATTACTAAGCATCAGAACTGGGTTGTTTGTACTGCTGCTGAAGTGTGGTTTAGGGACAAGGGGGCATCATAGCCTGCTTCAAGGCAACATGGCAATTATCCACATTCATGCACAGGTTCCTGCGGTGTCAACTACTGTCATGTTGTTCATGCAAGATGGACAGGGGGTGGCTTCCCTTTACAAATCTGGATGGACCTATTGTATTCTATCCCAGGTAGGGGAACTGGAAGAACTGGAAGGAGGAAGTGGAGGAGACCAATGTGCTTATAGATTGCTCAGCATGGTTTCTTCACCAGAAACACTGGATGGCTGGCTAGGTAAGCTGTTTGCAGTGAGAATGGGACCAGTGGACTTCTGGGGACTAATGAACCATGTTTTCTTTAGTCATACAATCACATGTTCAGCCCTATTCCTCTTCTTATGTGCAGTCCCTGCTCCCAGTCCCTGTCTGTTTACCACCTCCACCTGCAGTGCTAGTAACTGGCAGAACTGCCATGGTGGAACCTTTCTCTGCTCCATTCCTCCCCCCAGCAACCCTTTCTCCTCCAGTTCTGTTCTTGGGCTTTTCTACACAACATGACAGCAGACACCTACACTCCCATGTGCCTGTTACCCACCCTGACACACCCTCCTTCTCCCCTCACTGAGAGACCAGTGTCTCATTGCAAACAGATTAGTTTACTTAGTTAACTTTGTTTACACTCACCAGCAAAAAGCACCTTTCCCAGTCTGCTAATTTCCCTCTCTTGTGCTTCTTCTGCAGAGGGAAATAAATAAATAAATATGGATTGCCATGCCATATACACCACCAGCACTTGGTAAAAAATATCTGTCATCAGTGACACAGTGGAAGGGCTGGAGGGAAAGGTTTGCCTGTTTGCAGATGACACCAAGATCTGCAACAGGGTTGATACTCCAGATGGGGTGGAGAAAATGAGGAGGGACCTGGGAAAGCTTGAAGAGTGGTCCAAGGTGTGGCAGCTGAGGTTCAATTCAAAGAAGTGCAACATAATGCACCAAGGATGAGGGAACCCTGGAGAGAGCTACAGGATGGGGGGGGGGAGTTGCTGACAGTCACCAAAGAAGAAAGGGATCTGGGGGTTATTTTAGATAACTTAAAGGTGTCTAAGCAGAGTACAAAGGCTGCAGGGAGGACCAGTGTCATGCTGGGGTGCATTGACAGAGGTATCACTTGCAGAAGGAGGGAGGTTGTGATTCCATTTGAACAAAACACTAGTGAGGCCTCACCTAGAATACTGTGTACAATTCTGGAGGCTGCATCTTTGTAAGAACATTGGGTGGAGGCAGTCCAGAAAATGGTGACAAAAATGGTACAGGGTTTACACCAGAAAACATATGAGGAGAGATTAAAGGACCTCAATATGTACTCACTGGAGGAGAGGAGGGAGGTGGAGACGTGATAGAAACTTTCAAGTAGTTTAAAGGCAAAACAAAGTGCAGGGGGTGACATCTTTCAATATAGGAGGAGTACAAGAACAAGGGGGCATAATATCAGATTGGAGGGTGGCAGGATAAGAGGAAATGTGAGGAAGTTTTTCTTCACAGAAAAGGTGGTAGATGCATAGAATTGTCTGCCATAGGAGGTGGTGAGAGCAAGTACAGTGGAGGGATCTAAACATTCATGGGACAGGCATAAGGAAACCCTAAACATGGGAAGGGGAGGAGAAAGTCATTGATCAAGTAGGGCCAGAGGCCACAAACAAGGGTAGGGCTTACAGGCAGACTGGATGGGCCTAGCAGTCCTTATCTGCCAACAATTTTTCATGTTTCTATGTTTCAAATCCCCACTGTATCTTTCCCAGTCTGCTAAGTTCACTCTGCAGTCTACCCTCCTACTGTTGCAACAAGACCTGCAGCTGCAAGTGCAGCTTACACTGTGCACTCTCTCTCTCTCTCCTCTGCAGCCCAATTTCACTAGTCTTCCTGCCTAAAACTACAGTTAAATGTAATAAGAATTAGCCAATTTCAATGATAATGCATGTTTTTTCTGATGATTCAGTAAATACTGAGCAGAAGTATCTGTTTAGGATAGATGCTTTTACATGGTCCTCCTCCTCACATGCCCCCTTATCTCCTTTGATCTTAGCAATACCCCCTCTGGACTTTCTCCTTTCACTAATGTGTCTATAGAAAGTCTTGTCACCTTCTTTTACTGTTTGTGCTAGCGTTTCTTCAGTTTGGGCCTTTGCCTGCCTTACTGCCTTCCCTGCTTCTCTTAGAGGAGTTTTGTCTGCCTCATCTTCATCCCGCTGCATTCCCTTATATTTCCTGAAGGCCAGCCTTTTGGCTCTGACCTTTTCTGCTACTGTTTTTGAGAACCAAAGTGGTTTCCCTCTTCTTTTGCACTTCTTTTTCTCTCTAACACAATGGAATGTTGCCTCAAGTATTGCATCCTTAATGCTTGCCCACTTTGCCTGTACCCCCTCACCTGTATTTCTTTTTGCCAGGGCTTGCTTAACTCTGTTGGCCATCTTATCAAAGTCAGCTCCTCTGAAGTCCCATATTTTTGCATTGGAATGGGATGATTTAGTTGTAGTGGTCAAACTGAACCATACCATGTGATGGTCATTGGCCCCCAGGTGACCTTCTACCTGGAGATCTGTGATCCTTTCCCTGTTAGTCAGTACTAGATCTAGGATATCCCTGTCTCCTGTGGGTTGTTGTACCAGTTGTTTGAGGCCCTCCCCCTGCAAAAGAATCGATGCATGTTAATCTTGGAAAAATAGAATAAACTGGATTAGAACCACCGATCACAAAAACATGTAAGCTGAGACTTATCACAATGCACCACAGCAGCAACTCCCCAGTCACTACTCACCTCACAGTGCCTCAATAAACTTAACTACCATAATGTCCATGTGATAAGAGACCAGCATTAAAATGGATACTTAAATATAATCTACCTTCTAATTGTTACTAGAAACTGCCTTACCTTGTTAATTGGACTTTGCTCCTCACATCTGACACTAGGTTTGGTCAAATGGATCCTCTTTCTGGAAAAGGCAGGTCGCTAAACTAGCTTGTCCTGCACCAGCAAATTCCTCTGCAACTTAGAAGTTGACAACAAACACAATGATTAATTATGGCAAGCAAAACTGTATGCTGTGAAAACTACCTGCAACAAGCAAAACATCCATAGCGAATTACAACTGAACTGTTGAGATGTGTGATAGCAGTCAGATGTAAAAATCATACTTTTTTTTTTTTTTTTCAGTAAACAGTGCAGTCAATTAAAATAGAGGCATGTCCAAAAGGTCATATGGGGTTTAATTAAACAACGGACATTCCCCACTGGCATACCGGATAATATTCCTCCACAGAAGCAGGCTCCTGGGTGGGTCCCAGTGACAATGCTGGAGCTAACAGAAAAGGAAATCACAGTAAGTATGAAGTAAGTTCTTCTTTCTGTAGCACTCCACATTGTCAATGGGAAGTCATAACTACTGGGTTCTAAGAAGCAGTACCAAGAATAACCAGGAAGGGGGGGAACATTATCCTATATGTCAGAAAACAATACTATAAGAGATTACCTATGAACTGCTGCGTGCAGTACTCTGTGACAAAAGGCTGCATCAGCAGAGCTCTGAACATCCAATTTGTAGTGTTTGGTGAAAGTGTGGACAGAGGACCATGTAGCTGCCTTGCATAGCTCTAAAAGAGATGCTTCACCCCTCTCCACCCAGGAAGTAGCCAAAACCCTGGTGGAGTGAGCTTTGATAAGGAACAGAGACCTCTTCTCTCCTGCGACATAAGCTATAACAATGCATGCCCTCACCCACCTCGCTAGGGTTTCCTTTGAGGCTTTTTGACCCTGCTTGGCTGCTCCAAAGAGAACAAACAGGCTATCCAATTTCTGGAATTCAGCCATCCATTTGATGTATGTCCTGACAGCCAGTCGCAAATCTAACTTGTGCAACCCCTTCTCCCTTGGGTGAGATGGCTGTGGGAAGAAAGATGGAAGACTTATTTTCTGGTTCACATGAAAGGCTGTGGGCACTTTTGGGATGAAAGACGGGGCTGTTCTGAGTACCACTTTGTACTAGTGCATAATAAGGTATGGTTCTTTGTGGGACAAGGCCTGGAGCTCACCAATCCTCCTGGCTGAAGACACAGCAATCAAAAAACACAACTTGTAAGACAACACATCCAGTGGAATGGATGACAGTGGTTCAAAAGGCTCCTTACAAAGATCTTTCCAAACCATATTTCGATCCCATGGAGGAACCAAGGATTGGAAGACAGGTCAACTCTTGCTAACCACACATATAAAACCAATGACCTCTCTATTAGTCCCCAAAGAGAAGCCCAAAGATGCTCCGAGGGTAGAGACCTCACCTCTCAGAGTGCTCAGGACCAAACCCTTCTCCATGCCTTCTTGCAAGAAGTCCAAGATCTGTGGAACTGAAGCCTTGGAAGGCTGGAGCTCCTTCTGCCTGGCCCAGGCCAAAAAGGTGGTCCATGCATGGGCATAACCTGTGGAGGCAGAAGTTTTCCTTGCAGCCATTAGAGTATCTACTACTTTCTTAGAAAACCCTAGTTTTAGGAGTCTCCTCCTTTCAGGAGCCAGGCCACCAGCTGCATCACCCCTGGGTTTGGGTGTAGAATGGAACCCTGAAACAGGAGGTTTTATTGCACTGGAAGATGCTTGCTGAGCTAGGTTTACTTGATCTGAGAACCATGGTCTTCTTGGCCACTCCAGAGCTATTAAAAGAAAGCTTCCTCTTAAGTGTCTTATCTTTTGTATGACTCTGGGGAGAAGAGGCAGTGAAGGGAATGCATATGCTCTGTTGAAGGTCCACTCCTGAGACAGAGCATCTACTGCTTCAACTTGCAGACACTGAAAAAGGCTGAAAAACCTTGGAGTATGGGCACTCTAGCTGGAGGCAAACAGATCAATCTGAGGCTGGCCGAACCTCTTGCACAGAAGGTCGAACATCTCAAGGTTCAACATCCACTCCCTGGGGGGGGGGGACATTTTCATGGCTTAGCCAGTCTGCTTGAATGTTCAACTCCCCTGCCAGGTGGACTGCTGATAGACAGAGAAAATTCTCCTCTGCCCACCTGAGAAGATTGGAGGCTTCACTTAGCATCTCCCTGCTCTTTGTGCTGCCTTAACTGTTTATGTACACCATAGTGATGGTGCTGTCTGACCTTATTTTTCACTGCTTTTGACTGCAGCAGGTTTTGAAAATGAAGAAGAGTTAAGTGGACTGCCCTCATTTCCAGAACATTTATATGGAGATGTTGTTCCTGGACTGACCAAGTTCCTTGAATGGGTAGTTGATTCTGGACTGCTCCCCAACCATACAGACTGGCATCCATTGTTAGAATCAGTTCTGGGGGAATTCCAATGGAACCCCTTTGCTCAGATCCTTCGCACTCACTGACCAACTCAAGGAATGACATAGCTGAGGAGAGAGGATGATTCTGGCTTGATAATCTTCCAACGTCAGATCCCAGGCTATCAGCAAACCCATTTACAGGGGTCACATATGAAAATTAGCTCATCAGACTAGGTCTATTGCTGCCAGCATGAGACCCAGGATGCACAGCAGGCTGAGGGCTGAGGCCAAAGGCTGAGACCTGAGCCACTGAACTTCCTTCAAGAGAGTCTCTTTCTGGGATGATGAAGGCAAAACCTTCCATTGTTTCATACTGAAGACTGACCCCAGGTGTTCCAAGGTCTGAGATGATTCAAGAGAACTTTTCTCCCAGTTCACCATGCAGCCATGGAATTCAAGTATCTCCAGAATCCTGAGCACTGACCTCCTTGCCAAGGACAACATTGGTGTCCAAATAAGCAGATCATCCAGATAATAATAGACATGATGCCTCTGTAGTCGAAGTTGAGCCACCAGAACTATCAGCACCTTTGAGAACACTCAAGGAGCTAATGCAAAGCCAAAGGGAAGTGCCCTGTACTGAAAATGTTGGCCCAGTATCGAGAACCTGAGATACTTCTGGTGAGACTGGTAGATGGGGATGTGAAGGTAGGCATCTGTCAGATCTATTGATGCTAGGAAATCCCCCAGCTGAACAACACGAATGACTGACCTCAGGGAATCCATCTTGAATGTCATGTGACACATGAACTTGTCCAGATGTTTCAGATCCAAAATGGGCCTTAACCCCCCCCCATCTTTTTGGGAACTACAAAATAGATCTAGTAGAATCCCTGCTTAATTGGGGGAACTGGTACTATTGCAGCAATAATTTGAATGAGGTGATTCAAAGTGTCTGACACTGCCTGTCTCTGCAGCATCATTGGAGACCAGGGATGGTAAAAAGTGCCCCCTTGAGAGAATTGTTTGGAAGTCTATCACATAGCCCAGTTCTAGAATTTACAGAACCCATGCATCCGATATTGTTTGGGCTCATCTTGAGTAAATGTGTAGTCTTCCACCAAGGGAAGGGGGCAGGGATGGGCCTGCATACCCTTATTCTAAGGTACCAGGCTTTTGGCTTGGATCTCCTGCATGGTGTCTGGCCAGGGCCCCTCTATTACTTTAACCCTTGAGTAGGCTCCTCTGTTTCTCTGGTTACTGAAGTTCTGATAGGGACAAAAACCTCCATGAAGCTGGCCACACCAGCCATTACCTTAACCCCTCTAGGCTGAGGTAGTCTTATGCTGTTGTTTTGACACTGGGAGATGGCCCTTCTTGTCCTGGAGATCCTTTAAAATAGCATCCAGGCTGGAACTGAACAACAGGCCTCCCTAAAAGGGGAATTTAAAAAGCTTATATTTTGAAGCTTGATCAGTGGCCCAACGCCTAAGCCATACACCCTGCATGGCCAACACAATGCGGTAGGCCGTAGGCTGTACGGGCTGACATGTGCAGGTTCTCCACTGTAGAAACATTGAGAAAGGTGGAGACCATGGCAACCAATTGCAAAATGCTCATCCCTTCCAAATATGGCAGGATGAAGCTACCCAGGCTAGTGACCCCCAAGTTTAAGCTCTACAACAATAAAGAAGGTGTAGGAGGTACGAAGGTTTCTGCCATTTGAGGCAAAGGCCTTCCTATATGGGGCATCCACTCATTTGTTGTGAGAATCTGATAAAGTCAGAGAGTCTTCTATATGAATAGCAGTGTGCTTGATTGAATTATACACAGCCTTGTCCTCCAGTGGAGGGGCTTCCCACATGCAGTATTTTTCCTCTATAAAGGGGAAAGGCCGCATCTTTGGTTTTGGAAGATACTTTCTCTGATCCACACCTACCCATTCTTATTCAATATTCTAGTCACAGTGAATAAAACTCAAAAAAGAATTTGGAGAAGAGGAGGACACAGACATAATTGGACTGGCATCCAGTGAGTCCATGGACTGTTCCTCCTTGAGCTGTAAGGACCTATATGACTCAGCTATCAAAAAAGACAAGGACTTGTTATCAAACAGGGGAAGTATATGAATCCTTGACCTAGGCTTCATCCACTTCCCTTCCTCCTCCTCTTTGTCGAAGGTCAGGAATTTCCCCAAGATCCCTGAAATTCCCATATCATGACCCACCAAGTAGTCAGGGCCAGGGTCTGCCTACACATCTGTCTCCACAGCCTCTTCTCACTGTGTTGTATCTGGATGTGCCTGTGGGGGCCTCCTTGAAATGAGGGACCTAGTTTAGAGTCAGGTGTGTCTGCTGAGATGCCCTGCGGGACATCAGGGCTCAAAAGCTTGCCAAATAGCAACAAAAGTGATTTTTAGTAATTCTGCTTTGCCACTGCCAACTGAAGATCCAGTTGCCCTCCTCACCAGCTCAGTGAACCAGCTGGGGGTAACCGTTAGAGAAATATTGTGCTGGGCAACAGAATGAGGGCAATAAGAACCCATGGGGGAGGGCCTCATCACCATTTTGCAGGTCTTACACCTTTTAATAATTAATGGTCTCCGATATGCCAATGTGACAGTCCTGTTTACAAAATATGAATTCTATAGTACAGTTAAAGAACTAAAGGAAATCAATAGCTTGCTTGCACTGAGAGATCCTGTGTGGCATTAGCATGCTAAACACACATGCGAACGAACTTTTGTGCACGGTAATGCAATTATATAATATATAAGATAGCAGTGTGCGAAAAATGTGCATTTGCATGCACTCACTATGCAATTTCAGGGATGCAGTTTTGTCAAATGTTATACGCACTTGCTTGCACCCACTGGTGTGTTAAAGCAAGAACGTGAAAAACCAGCTGGAAAGAAAGCATGGTCAACCTCTGTAAATGGCTTAGTGGCAGTAGCATAAAAAGAAAACCCCTCTGAACTCCAATAAAATAATAAAATGATAAAAACAAGCAATGATGCTTGACACAATAGTGGTTGAGTTCCCAGCAGCCTATTGAGGAAAATGCTGCTTCAGGGAGCGTACAGTCAGTGATAATGGGACAATGGCAAGGCAATGCCCCCACATAAAAAACACAACAGTTTTTTTTTAACTTGCATTAATATAACCTGAAAAACTGGGGAAGGGGAACAACCCAAAAACCAGGAGAACCCCCAGGAAACCTCACTACCCCAGAACAAAATGCAATGTACCCGCCTGTGACATCTTTTCTTTTATTTCTTTTTTTTTTTTTTTGGAACTCAGCTTTATTGAGTCATTTTGTACATTTGCTTTACATATTGTCATATCTTGATATCTCCACATAAATCAATTCCATAAAAGATATTTTTTGTATAGCTTTACATATGAAAATATTCCAGACTTCATTTGTCTAAGAAAAAACAATTCTCTTATAATGGTGTAGTGTTAAAAAGATATGCTGTGTTGTGTTTACTATCTTCAAATAATTCAAGCCACACCAAATGAATGGTTTTCTCTCTGATTTATTTTCTTGTTGCGAGTATTCTGGTCAACGTAATTTTGGTTCAAGATTGGTGCTACATATTCAGTTCACATGCAATGCTTATATACAAAACTGTTATCTTAAAAAAGCTAACACTCCTGTAAAAACCAATCACAAAACAATAACGTCTATTTTAAGCTGTGATGTTCCTTTTTCTTTAAAAACAGGTTATTTATAGACTGCGCACAGTCTGTGTTGCTTGAAAACATGTTATTCATAAATTTTGTATGCTAATTCATTGTCCTGAGAAAATGTACTTCAGGACAGTTGGTGTTGACGTCAAAGGACCAAAACATCACAAGACATTTAACTAGAAGCTGTGTCACCAGACAGCTAACTACTTAGATAAACACATCTGGTTAGTATAAAAAATTACGCTGAAGCATTCTGGAAAAGGCTATACTTAAACACTCAGTTTAACTATTATGAAAGGTTATACTGAAATAAATGTTTCACTACAAAATGTTACACTACAAGTGAAGACTGTATGCTGATAGTACATCATGGCACTAGAAGTTTATCCTTTATTTTACATTTTTTACCAACTATTTCTTGGAAAGAGGCAATCTTATTTATTTCCTCTGCTAGTGGTTGAGTAACCACATATTATGCTCTGGAGCCTAAAAACCAAAGGTCCCAGAGCTTGGGCCTTACCAACATGGCCCCCACATTATGCTGTGCAATCCCACTCCCCGCCGCTCCTTGAATTCTATTCCACAGATCTTGGATGGTTCAGGTTACCACCCTTCTCCCCATAGTAGAGTTGGGTATCATCTGTCTCCCACCAGAATACCTTTGATTAACTTCCCCTAATGATTGGGCTCTTCCCCAATCAGCCATGATTCCCAGCCTTTCCATCTCTCCATGTGTTTATCCCAAGTTAGACAAAGTTTTGCAGTAATAGATTCCATTAATACCACTTCCTTCATCCTGTGAACCCACTCTACTCTGTTTGGGGGGTCCAGCTTGAGCCACTTTCCAGTAATACACTTCAGGGCCACTACAATCATGGTCAGAAGTATCTTTCTGATTTCAGCGGTTTGATGTGTCACAGTAGGGAGACCTAGTACCCATTCTTCAAAGGTCAATGGGATCATGACTCTAGTCATTTTGTACACTATTTCTTGGATCTCTTTTCAAAAAGGGGTGAATGCAGTGCAGCTCCAGAAAATGTGCCAGTGATTACCTGTCCCTCCATACCTCCTCCAACATCCATCATCCTGAGAGGTTTTATAATGTTTAGTTATTGTGGGGCTGTGGAAGAATCGCACCACAATTTTCCAAAAAAATCCTTTCCAAATTGGAGTGAATGTGGCCTTCCACCCCCATTTTAACCTATGTGACCAATCTGAGTTTTGGACAGAACCTGTTTGGAATGCAGATGGGGAGACACTGGAACAAAAACAATAGGTGTGGCAGTAGGGTCATTTTAATGACTTCTACCTTCCCCACTAGAGAAAGGGTTAACAATCTCCACCTGGCCATATCCTGCTCAACCATCCTCCATAACTTTATATAGTTTGCCGAGAACAACTTAGATGTGTCCATCGTGACCTGGATGCCCAAGTACCTTATCTGATTGTCTGGAGCCCATGCACAGGGGAACTCCCGCTTAAATTCCTCCAATGGGAACCCACTCAGAACCACTGCTTCTGATTTTAGGGAATTAATTTTATAACCTGAAATCTCCCCAAATGAACATAAAACCTCCACCAGGGGGTGTAGGGATTTCTCCAAGCTGGACAGAAAAAAAAGTGAATCATCAGCATATAAAGACAATTTATACTCCATACCCCTCACTGTAATTCCTTTAATCCAAGGCTCCTGGTGGATTTTAGCAGCCAGAGGTTCAAGACTCAAAGCAAAAAGTAGGTGTGACAGGGGGCAACCCTGCTGCATTTCCTGGAAACTGGGACAGGACTGGAGCTGATACCATTAACTCTTACAATGGCTTCTGGCTCAGTATAAAGTAGGAAAATAGTTTGAAGGAATTTAGAGCCGAAATTCATGATTTCCATGGATTGTTTTAGAAATTCCCAATTAACTCTATCAAATGCTTTCTCAGGATCCATGGATATTGCCAATTGAAAATCATAGTGAAGTTTTTGAGCTGAAATAATATTTAATAACTTTCTAAGATTATCAAAGATGTATCTCCCAGATATAAACCCGGTTTGGTCCTCATGAATCACTTGAGCAATTACCTCCTGTAGTCTCCTCACCAGGAGACCTATGAATATTTTAAGGTCCCATTTAAAAATGAAATTGGCCTATATGACCCACACTCTATGGGATTTTCCCCCCCCTTGTACAAAACAGTAATTTGAGCCATGCACCAGGATTCAGGGACAGCTCTGCCCTCCATAATCTCTCTGTAGACTTCTAGTAAAATCGGAGCAAGGCTGTCCTCAAAGGCCTTATAAAACTTGGACGTGAATCCATCCAGCCCTGGGAAATTCCCCTTCTTAAGGGTCTGCATTTGTTCCTTTAACTCTAATAAGGTTACCTGGGCTTCTAGTGAATCTCTATCCTTTTGATTTAAAAGTCTAACCGTCACCCCCTGAAGGAATGTTTGAACCTTTTGAAGTTTTGATCAAAATCCTTGATGGGTTCCTGAGTATAAAGCTGCCTGTAATATGAGGCAAAGGAAGCTGAGCTTTCCCCAGGGTGGCTAGTAATCTGGTTGTCATCTGGATTTTTAATGTTTAGCACTAACCTGCTTGCTTGCTGAGAACGGAGTTTGCTGGCCAGAACTTTCCCTACCCAGTTGCCCCCCTCAAAATATGTCTGGCGTACCCATCTATATGTGCCCTCTAATAATGATGTCAGGATTGTGTCCAGTCTCATTCTAGTCTCTTTGAGCTGCCGCTTCATTTCAGGATTTAGAGAAATTTTATATTGAAACTCGAGTTCAGCTATTTCCCCTTCCAGTTCCTTAATTTTACTATTTCTCTTGATTTTTTCCTGGGCAGCAAAACATATGATGGCCCCCCTCAAAACTATCTTTAGACCATCCCATCTGGTCAAATGTGACAGCTGCTCCATACAGTTATTGCCTAAGAAGTCATCAATCACATTCACAATGTGTGTTTTAAATTCCTCACAATTAAGGAGGCCTGTATTGAAGCTCCAGTGGAAGTTTCTAATTGATGGTACTATGGCAAGAGACATTTGTACAGGTGCATGATCTGAAATCGAGCGGGGAAAGATAGAGCACTTATTGGAGGAGTAGGCCCACTCCTCCTACAGGAACAGCATATCTATTCTTGTGTAGCACTCATGCCTGCCGGAGTAGTGGGAATAGTCCCTTTTCTGACCATTTTTCCATTTCCAAACATCTAGTAGGCCCCAATTGTGCAAGAGTCTATTTAGAGTGACACCAGCAGTCCCCAGATCAAGTAAACTTGCACCCCCATGTTTGTCCAGAGGAGTTGACAATATAGTGTTAAAATCTACACCCGAAATACACAATTTTCCCTTTGTATCAGCCAACCTGGGAAAAATATTTTTGAAAAAATGAGCAGCTTGCCTATTCCCATTTGGAGCATACATGCTTGCTGTCAAGCAGGGGGTATCACCATAAGACCCCAACACTTGATAAATCTTCCTTCAGGGTCCATGGTAAAACTCTGCACATGCAGGGGGCACAATTTATGAATCAAACTAGCAGATCCTCTCCTATGTGGGCGTGCCAAATAGGAGGAGGAGGAGTAGACCGCACCCACCTACTTACGACACAGTTTTTTATGCTCCGTTTCAGTGAGGTGAGTCTCCTGCAGGAGAGCAATTTGAGTGTTTAACTTCCCTAATTCTTGTAGGATTCTAGATCTTTTAATTGGGTGGCTAATCCCACATACATTATAAGTAGTAATATTTAACCCCACCATTGCAAGAGGGCACCAGATGCCAGGCCCAGTGATTTAACTCCTGGGTCTGTACTTGAGCATGAGAGTGAGGGAAGAGCAAGCACACAGCAGATCTAAAAAATAACAAAGAAGAACCTTATTAACATATTAACTTTAACAGAAAATGTTCTGTTACCCAACACATCCTCAACATGGGAATCAAACTTTTGCTCACTTGAACAGTTTTGTCTCTTCCAAGGTTTCATGAGGTACTCACCCTCGTGCAAATGTAGTCTGGTGGGTAATGTTGGGATATACCCAACATCTGGCTGTGAGCACCGTAGTAATCTTGGTGCAGGCTGCATTCGTGGTTACCACCTATCCAATGTAAATCCCTTCCTCCCCCTTCTCCCGACTCCATATTAAGCTTGGTTGAGGGGGATTCCCTTCCCCCCTCTGTTTTCACCCTGGAGGCATTTAACCCCATCAAGAAATGTCCTTATGCCAACAAGCTAACACGTAAAGAATTCCCCCCTGTCTGTTAATTATTAAGAAGTCAATTCTCTAGATTTACTGCTTACAGTATTCATCCTCATTTAAAGAAGAAAAGAAGGGCTTAGCTTGAGATATAGGAGGGACAGTCCATCTGAGTTCATATTCCAGGCTTGGTCTAGCTTCTTGCTTGAGGGAGCTCCCAAACATTCAAATCAGTTTTAAAATTATCAGGCCTCACTCATGTTGAAGTGGCATATATTCTTCAACCTGTAGACTCTTGAACCTGGTTCTGTAAGTGGCTCCATATACTCAGATTGCCTGGCTTGCACGCTAACTTAGAGCTTTAACTCCCACCAGAGCCACTGTCCACCATCTGCCACTGTTGCCCTTCGATCTCTTTTATAACTGTTGGGGGTATTAGGTCATCTACCTGAAGATCCAGGGAAGTAAGATATTTCTTTACCTCGTCGACTGTCTCAAAGACTTTAGTTCCTGCATCTGAAGTAATCCTGAGATGTGCTGGAAATTCCACTCTTGCCTTAAGACCCTTCCCTCAAAGGGCTCTCATGATCGAGAACCAAAGCTTTCTTCTTGCCATCATCATTGGGGCATAGTCTGGTTCAAAATATAATTTGGTGTCCCCAAAAGTGATATTTTTCTTGGCCCAGGCTTTTTAGGGATCAATTCCTTCATGTGGTAATTAAGAAAAGCAACAATAATGGATCAAGGCTGTGCTTTAGGGTCTTTAGGAGGTATAGATAGGGCCCTGTGAGCATGGATGTTATTTAAGGGCAGATCTCTCTCAATGTCCAACAATTCCTGGATCAGGCCTTCCATAAACTCCAGCATATTTCCATTCTCTGTGTTTTCTGGGAGCCCATGAATTCTCAAATTAATCATCGGAGAGCGATTTTCTAAATCTACCATCTTGCCCATGAGGAGCTGCGTGTGGTCATGCAGTTGGATAATCGCACCATTATGTAAATCTGATGTTTCAGTATATGTTGTAAAGTGCCCCTTTAGCACCTCTAGCTGCTTGCCTTGTTTAGAAATATTGCCTTTATTTTCTTTAATGTCCGCATTTATTGTTTCCAAAGTGTTACTGAGCAGCTCACGGCACAAGTGGTGGGAGGTAATTGTAAAATCCTCCCCTTCTTCCTCAGAGTCACTCTCCCAGGTTGATTCTGTAGGCTTTGAGGCCTCCTTGGTGTGCACCAAAGGCCTGAAGGGTAAGTTTAATTTTTGTCACTTAAGTCCTCTGCCCGACCCTGATTTGGGTCTATTTCTGGTTGCCATGCTGATCACTTGTGGTATTTGCCTCTAAAGTCAAGTTGCCTTGAGGGTGGTTTATAAATTTAAGTTTTTTTAGTCGGTGGTTTGAAAGAGCTCTGTGACCGTGCAACTACATTGGATGGTGATGTCACTGGAAGCCCTTTAATTGGAGACAATTAGAATACCCTAGAGCAAAGCAGATATAGTCCTCTGTCCATGAATGGAAATGGGGGAGGCAGGCTAATCAATTTGAAAGCTGCAGCTTGACAGGCATGCTTTTAATTTAGGGATTCTCCCTGGAACCAGGTAGTCCTAACCTGCTATGCAGAACTGCAGCCCCAACTGAAAATCTTGGAAAAGTCTTGAGAGAAAGTAGACACGCTGCTTCCCCGTGAATGGCACAGCTGAACTAGTAGTTATGACTTCCCATTGATAATGTGGAGTGCTACAGAAAAGCATAAACCTGCTTATGAACTTTCTTTTCAAATATCTAAGAGACAAGAGAAAGCAAAGCTATGGGTCTTTAGTTGTCTACTTGTAGTGAATCTCCTCCCTTGAACACCGGAAGAATTTTAGCAATCTTCCAGAGTTTAGGAAAGAGTCCACAACATAAACTTTGGTTAAAAAGTTTTGTTAAAGGTAAGGCAATTAATCTTCCCCTTCCCTAAGCAGTCTAGCCTCAAGGCCATCCAATCCCTCTGATTTTGTTACATTTAAAGATTTCAACTGCTTCCAAATATTCCTTGGATTTAAAATTTTAAACCTATATTTTGGATGACTCTCATCCTGAGTGACTCTCGCTTTGTTATTCCTAGCTGAGTTTACATGAGAATTTCCATTGTTCCTTTCCAAAGAGGGTAGATTTGTGAAAAAAACTATTAAGAGCTTTGGCCACCAGTTTAGGATCAATTAGTACTGAACCTTCTGACTTAAGAGAGCCAGGTAGTACAGTTGTCACAGGCATCTGTAGCTGTCTAACAACTTTCCAGAAATCCCGAGAGCACCTTGCTGATTCAACTATGTTTTTATAATCACTTCCCTTAACTTCCTTGATTAACTTCTGACATTTATTTCTATATGCTTTATATGTTTTCCAATCACTGTCCCAATTTGATTTCCTTGTAACTTTCCAAAAGCTATTTCTTATTTTAAAGTGTTTTAGGATCCTATCATTTATCCAAGAAAAACTGTTCAATTTTCTTTTTACTTCTTGTTTGGGAGCATGAGTATTGCAGATTTGTAAAAATTCACTAAGAAAAAATTCAACAGCATCCTCAAGATCATGTATAAGATCCAGACAATACCATTTAAACTTTTCTTAGATCATTCAGGAATGCCAAATAATTTAAGTTCTTATAGGACCTAGATGTCACTGGGGGGGGGGGCTGCACTGGTTTATACTAAAATATCACTTCAGTCTCACACTCAATGACACAGTGATCTCCCAATAATGGTGATCCTACTTGCCATTTATAAATAATCAGATTTATTTTGTTACAAAAATCAAGTCAATTATGTTTCTAGTATCACCCAGGTTGCAGAATCTTGTAGGAGCTTGTATTATTTGATCAACATTCAGGGGGCCAATGGCCTCATTTAGCCTATTATCCTGAGAGCCTCCCCAATGAGCATTAAAATCACCCATAAAAAAAGAACTTTCAGTTTGTATATGATTTCATAATAAATCTAATAGATCGTCAAAGCAATGAAGATTAATGTGTGGAGGAGAATAAATTACTCCAATCGTTAGGTCTATTTTCTTTATTTCAGTTAGTATTCCTTCTATACCCTTTACATTGAATGAGTTTTTTGATTACATAATTCCAATTCCTCACTTAAATAAATAAGAACATCTCCACCTCTTCTGTTCCTGTCATTTTGAATACAATCATATCCCTGAATTTTTATTTCTGTATCGATCACTTTTTCCTCTAATCAAGTTTCAGATACTCTTAGTATGGTTGGCTTATTTTGTAAGCACCAAATTCTTAATTTGTCTGTTTTTGCTAAGATGCTACATGCATTTGTATAAAAAACTTTTATATCTCTATGCACTTTAGGGCCCGGATTTATCTCAATATTCTCTGCTGACAACAATGTCATAAAACATGTCACATTTTTACTAAACACATCATTTTCACCAATGCCCATGCTAAGGTCTAGGAAAATTTGATGAGTTTTAATCTTATTATATTTTCTAGTGTCAGTGGCTCAGTAAGTAGCACACTCACCTGAGAGGCCGGGAGATCAGAGGGCTGTGGGTTCAGTTCCCACATCTGGTACTTGGGTTAATATCCCAGTACTGACACTGTAGTGCAGCATGAGAGGGGTGCTGCACTTCTGAGGTGCCATCTTTTGAATGAGATGTTAAACCGCGGTCCCATCTGCCTGGATTGGTGGTAGTTCAGGTGGATGTTAAAGATCCCATGGCACTTATCGAAAAGAGTAGGAGAATATTTTATTGAATAAACACACAAAATACATAACATGCCATTTCTTTACATAACATTCTCCACTTACATACAATTCTGAATATTTTCTCATTGTTCAGTTGTCTTTTAGTAATTTATATTTTAAAAAAATTCTTGTTGCCCATCTCTTTTTCCATTCACTATACTGTAGTATTTTTTTTCAAAATTACACTGTTTGTTCAATTCATATTCTACTGCTAACATTGTTCTCTCTGGGTCCTTATCTATCTGTTGCAGAACATATTTACAATAAGCAATAAGAGAACGTGGGCTCTATAGTTGCCCACGAAGAACAGTCCACAGAATTAGGACACACTGAAACTGCTTTTTATTTTTTTAAAAATGCAGTAAAAACAACTGTTTTGAAGGTACACAGAAGTGGTAGCAAAACCCCCAAAACCGTCAATGTTTCACGTCAAAAACAGACGCTTTGTCAAGACGTCAGCAGCTAAACAAGAATCTACTTAAATAGCATGTGTTACCCCCCACACCGGACCAGAGACAATCACAATCACAATCACACTAACTACTTTAAACTAGTCAGGCATTATAAAAAATCAATCACTATACAACAACAATGATAGGCATTTATATCATAATGAACCACTAAAAACTATATACAAATACTATGCTCAATTAATATACTTCATTAACATTTTATCAAAAATGAAATAAACTAAAACTAAAAAATCATTTTTGTTTTTTCCAAAATGGAGTAAGCTGGAAAACATCATTTAACCCAGGATAATAACTAGATTGCAATTTATACTGCCAAAAAGTCTCACGACACATCAAAGTATTATTTAAATCACCTCCCCTACATCCCAGGGTGACTTGTTCTAGTCCCCTGAAAGTGAAGGTGTAATCACATCCAGCTCGTGATATGTGTAAAGCCAATGCATGATCCATTTTTTTCATTTTAATACTATTAAGATGTTCCAAAACTCTATGTTTAAACTTTCTAATAGTTTTACCCACATAAAAACATTTACATTTGCATGTTGCTAAATAAACCACTGATTCTGTATTGCGGTTTATAAAGCTCTTCATCCAATGTACATCCTTCATGTTAGGCAATGTAAAGTCAGATCCCACCTGAACAAATTTACAAGCACTACAAGTCCCACGTCTGTAATTTCCATTCGGAAGTGTAGGTCCATGCTTAGATGTTATATTGTACTTGCCATGCTCCAATAAATCCATTAAATTACTTCCCCTTCGATAAACAAAATTTGGTCCCTGTTCAAATATTTCTTTCAATTTTGGCTCCACACTTAGAATGCCCCAGTTCTTCCAAATAACATCAGATACTTCAGATACCTGTGCATCAAATACAGTAATGAAATTAGGAACACATACTGTATTAATTATTTTGTTTCCTTTCTTTTGAAGCAAACTAGGTCTCTGCATGTGATCTACTTTATCAATGGCACCCTGCATACATTGGTCACTGTATCCTCTCGTTTTAAACCTATTGTACATATCATCTCTTTCCTTGAAATATTTATCTTGCGAACTACAATTTCTTTTTAATCGCATAAATTGTCCAACTGGTATATTTTTAATTACATGTCATGGATGATTACTAGTATAATGTAAAATACCATTCCGATCAGTTGGCTTCCTATATAAATCAGTGGCCAAACCACCCTCTGTGTCTTTGAATATCAAAAGATCTAAAAAAGCTATCTGTTCTTTACTCACATGAATAGTAAATTTCAGATTAGAATTTGTTGTTTCTAAATATGTAACAAAATCATACAACTGATCGATATTTCCCTTCCATATTAATATAATATAATTGAGAAAATGACAATAAAAATCAATATACTCCAGAAAAGGATTGTTGTCACCATTGTATACCCATTTACTTTCCCATTCCGACAAAAAAATATTCGCATAGTTTGGCGCCATACTTGCACCCATGGCAGTGCCCTTGACCTGATGATACAGCTGTTCACCAAACAGAAACACATTCTTAGTGAGCACCATCTCCAACAAATCCACTAAAAACAATACAAAACTATTCGAATGTGTAGTGAAACTGCACAATGACTCATGAATAGCCTGTAAACCTGCATAATGAGGAATATTGGTGTATAAAGATTGTACATCTAGTATCACCAAATACCATTCAGGTTCAACCACCATTTCATTCAACAAATTCAAAACCTGTGTTGTATCCTTCAAATAAGATCTGTAGCTAATCACAATATTCTTAATGTACATGTCTACATACTGCACCAGGGATTCAGTTAAAGAACCCCTGCTAGACACTATTGGTCTCATTGGTGGACAATCCATGCTTTTATGTATTTTAGGCAAACCGTACACATGTGCTACAATGGGATCTGAAACTGTCAAAAAATCATATGTCTTTTTGGAAATGGTGCCCACCACAAATGCTTCATGTAATAATATATCTACATCTGTTTTATGTTTGCCAAGAACATTACTGTTAACTTTGACATAAAACTCAGCATTATCTAAATGGTCACTCATTGCCAAGTTATGCTTAACTTTGTCCATCACCACAATGGCTCCGCCTTTGTCAGAGGGCCTAATGGTGAAGGATTGATGTTCCTTTAATGTTTTGATGGCCTCCTTTTCCAACAGTGTACAATTATAAAATTTCAGATTGGGTAAGGACTGATGTAGCTTGCCAATGTCCTCTTCACATTTTCTCAAAAAAACATTAACAGTGGGATTCATGCTAGGCATGTACACAGATGCCTTTTTGAAATCCTTCTCTGAAACAGTATCATTGTCTGTATAAACATCACCTTCATCAATAAGTTGTCCACCTGAATTAAAAAATGTATCTTGATGGTAAAGAACTTTTAAATTCAGCTTACGTGCATAACTATGTAGGTCAACTATAGTGTTAAATTCATTATTATTGGTTGGAACAAAAGATAATCCCTTAGAAAGTAGTCACGTTTCATGTTCATTAAGAACATAAGATGATATATTAATAACAAGAGAGTAATTCACACTGGAGTTTAATTCTGCACATGTACTTGATGAAATCATGGCACTCTGATCATTAATAGCAAAATCAGATTCAGATGTTAATACTGTCTTCTGCCCCTCCTGCATTGACTGTATGCCCCCCGTTCTGCCTGCTTTGACCCATTTGTCTCCCCCTTCTGTTGTAAGTGTGCATCCATGACTTGTTTGCATGTTCGAATCCCTCTTGCACCTCTACCTCTAGTGCCCCTCCTTGTACCTCATTGGCAAAGTGCATCAACCTGGGGCTCCTTCTGGTGCTTGTATGCATCGCTCTGTATGGCATAATCGGGAGAGCTGGATACGCATTTTTATCCCCTGCTTTTACGAACCATGAGACATTGTTCTCGCCTTGCAATTGCACATATGCTGTTGCACTGGTCAATGGTACACTGCAACAGCCATTCAGATTGGATTGCTCCATTTGTGCAGTCTGAGACATAATGGTAATTTTGTCCACTGATTCCTGCATGACATTCTCGCTCATTGTTCAGCTCGAACTCCCTACAGGGTGTTGGGGGGCATGAAATAAAAAAGGCTGCTCTTGAGGCATAATCACTATGCTTACATCCTCAATGTCCGAGGGGTCCTCACTATCAGTTCCTGATGTCCTAGTGTACAAGTCAGTGCTCCTATTTTTTTAAAATAGAACGTATTTCATCTTGTTTCCTGCTCCAGTTAAAAATAGTACCTCTCTCGTAATCACGACGATCATGTTCAAAGTCAGTTGTTTTAATCCTCTTAATTCTATTATCTTGATTTGTAAGCGGGCTTTTGAGTTTAGTTTTATAATTGTCATATTCAGAATGGCAGTTAAAAGTCTCAAAATTAGCTTCACATTTAATCAATTCCAACCATAATGCTTGTTCCATAATAGCCCCATGTTTCAGAATGATTCTAATTAAATCAGCTGCCAATTCTAATAGGTGTACCTGCCAGTCTCTAAGAAACTTATGTTGCTCCAGTCCCAAACTAGGTTGTTTAACCAATCATAAACTTCGTGGAACCCGATTTACTTCAATATATGCTTGCATGGTGACTTTGTGCCAATAGAGCCTGCGGGCTTTTAAAGCTGCTCTATCAAGAAATACATAAGCTTGCTTGATATCAACAATTGAATTATCAGTAGCAGTTGTACTTGAATCATTACTGGTACTCAGCATGTTACTATGCAGCAATGCGTTTACGTCCCCTTCTTTAAAAAATAAAGTGTCAATTAAGGGACTGTTTCTTTTGTCTGTAGCAATAATTAAATATTCTGTAGGTAATCCAAAAGGGGGTGCTACTCATTGTACCATTATTCATTGTAGATGCCATAGTTCTTCACACAAGACAAGCACACTAAGTAAAGAACTCCCAGATAAATAACAAACACTGTGGCTCAAGTCAGCTCAGAAAACTGGAGCTCCGCTACAACAAATCCAGAATAAGCAATAAGAGAACGTGGGCTCTACAGTTGTCCACGAAGAACAGTCCACAAGATTAGGACACACTGAAACTGCTTTTTATTTTTTTTAAAAGCGCAGTAAAAACAACTGCTTTGAAGGTACACAGAAATGGTAGCAAAACCCCAAAAATTTAACAGAACATATTTACACCTAGTCTGCCATAATACATATTTGATACAAGTGAAAATGAAATGGATCATATCTGCATTAAATCCCCAGAAATTTTCCTGGTAAACCCACCTACTACTTCTTCATATGTCACCTGTTTCCATCTATCCTCTTCCCATCGTATAGATAATCTGTCCCAAAATTCTTTTACAAATGGACATTGAATCAAAAAGTGTTCCATTGTCTCTTCTGTTGCAATACATGTCTGTCATGGGCAAAACCTCTCCTGTTGAGTTTATGTTTTAATCAATCAATCAAAATCTTTATTTATCCAGGCGGGCACCATTGAGCAAGGCTCATTTGCAAGGTAGACCTGGTCATGAATACATCAAAGTACAGTACAGAAGCAGGTATACAAAAGCAATAATATACAAGGAAGAAAAAGTATATACAATGTATACAGTACAGTACAAGGTTCAAATAAATAAAAAAAACAGCATTATTTTACAATTGAAGAAGTCAGCAGATGTACAATCAACCATAGGCATACAGGGGTTATAAACAGAGATCTTTTGAGTGAGGCAGCCGGCAACTACACATATGGGGAAAGAGGCCATGTATGGGGTGGCAGGTTAGAGAGGTAAAGAAGAGGAGGGATATATTACCGATGACTGGGGGAAAAATTGGGCTAAAACCACAGAACGTGACGATGGCTGTTGTGTACTTGTTTATTATGATAATGACAGAGGAGGGGTAGATAATTGGGACACTACTATGGATGGGGTGGGACTTTAGCCAGGCTGGAGTGGACAGGGAAGGGTGGGTGCAGCAGGAAGAGTTAATAGGGAAAGAGTGAGAACCAGGGGTAGAAACATGGCAAGTGTCAGGATGGAAAGGGGGAGTTGTGGAATTAGTGGGATAGCAGTGAGGAAAACATTTGCAAGGTGCTTTCATGTAGCAACCGTAGAGCGCCTTTAAGATATTCAGGCTAACAGGGCAGCTCAGCTTCAAGTTCCTTTGTAAACCATTCCACAATGTGGGTAAAAAGAAGCTTAGAGCAGCTTTGCTGAAATTAGTTTTGACCCTTGGAACTTGGAGGGCAATTAAGAAATAGCTCCTTAGAGTGTAGGTGCCTAACACACTCCAGGGAATACAATCTGAGACATATGAGGGAAGCTTGTTGGTCAAAGCTCTGAAGGCCCATAGGGTGGCGTTTCTATTCCTTCTATAGTGAAGGGAAGTCCAGCCTAATGATGAGTACAGAGATCAGTGGTGTGTGGAAAGTGGAAGGCCAGTAATGAACCTGATAGCTCTGTGGTAGAGGGTGTCCAACTTAGCCAGTGCAGAGGCAGTGCAGTGGCTGTAGAGCAGGTCCACGTAATCTATTAAAGATAGGAGGGTAGCTTGAACCAGTTGAATCTTGGCCTCCTTTGTGAGCAGGTGGTTAATTCTGTAGAATAGTCCTAGTCTTTGCCTTAATTTCTTCTGTAGTTCTGCAAGATGGCCGGCGAAGGAAAGTTTATGATCGAGCCAAACTCCTAGATATTTGAATTGAGCTACATACTCTAGTGTTTCTCCAAGAACAGTGGTAATTTGTGGGATAGCCCCCCACAGCAGGAATTGCTGCATGCAAGGAAGGGGAGAAGAGCATGGCTTTTGTCTTTTTCGCATTGAGCAAAAGCTTTTTGTTTATGAGCTAGTATTGTAGAAGGTTAAATTCAGCTTGGAGGTCTTCACAGGCTGCTTCTGGCGTGGGACGACTCAAGTACAGTACAGTGTCATCCGTGAATAAGTGGATGTTGGCTTTTTTGATGGGGTCATTGATGTTAATGTAGACTGCAAAGAGGAGGGGACCAAGGATAGAGCCCTGGGGCACGCCCCTCAGCATAGGCTTTAATGGAGAAAGATCACCTTCAGCTTTAACCTGCTGTTTCCATTCTCCGGGGCAGTCTACAAACCAGCACATAGATTTATGGTCCAGGCCTAAGGTGCTTAGGGAGGAAAGAAGCAGGCTGTGATCGACTGTGTCGAATACCTTACTAAGATCCAAGAAAATGGCACAGACATGCTTCTTGTTGTCAAGGTCTAGGAGCCAATCATTGGTCACCTTAGCTAGGGCTGTTATGGTGCCATGCTTTGCTCTGAATCCAGACTGAACCGGGTTTAGTAGGCTTCTGGATTCTAAGTATACCCCTAGCTGGCCACACACTATTTTTTCTAGTAATTTAGACAGGATGGGGAGGAGGGAGGTTGGTCTGTAATTATTTAGATTGCAGGGGTCATCTGCTTTTAATAAAGGGATGACATGGGCTATTTTCCATTGAGGGGGGGAGGCTACCCTGGGAGAGTGACATGTTGAATAGCTGGGTGATTAGCACCGCAAGCACATGGTAGGCACATTTCAGATAGTATGGCTCTATGAAGTTGGAGTCTGCTCCCTTCCTGGTGTCCAGCTGCAGCACTAGGTCTTCCACCTCTTTTAGAGAGACAGGCAGGAGGGAGAAGGCCTCCTCAGTAGAGGGGAACTCATGGGCTGGTGGGCCCTGAGCTGTGCAGAAGTCATTGGCAGGGGTAGTATCAAATGCTAGCCTTGCCATTGCAAAATGGTTATTGAGGGCTTCCAATATCTTCGATTGGTTACAGATAATGCTGCCACCAGGTGCGTGTCCAGACATGTCTTTTAATGTTTTCCAGAGCGTTGAAGGATTTCTTGAGGCCGAGGCTATCTCTGAATGATAGTAGGTGGCCTTGGCTGCTCTGACCAACTTGGTGCACTTGTTACATGCTCTCTTAAAAAGACACCAATCTGAGTCATTCTTGCTTCTTCGGGCCTTTTTCCATAAAGTATCCCTTTCTAACAGGGAAGCTTTGAGCTCAGGCGACAACAAACGGCAGGTGCTGCTCTTGGCCCGCACCTTAACCAAGGGTGCATGCTTATTTAAAGCCTCATTTAAAATGTCATAAAAAATAGTATATGCCCTGTTAACCATTTTGGCTAGGAAGAATTCCTGCCATCGCAGTGAATGTTTCAAGTCGTGGACGTATGCAAACAAATCGAATTTGCGTTTGCACCTCTTGATAGAGAATTTTGCCACAAACTGTGGGTTGTGCATGGATCTAATGGTGGTGATTATACAATGATCACTAATGTCTGAGAAAAATGTTCCGACAGATGTGGCTTGCTAACCAAAATTACATCTAAGAGAGAGCTGTTGTTAAGGTTCTTTTTATTTGGGTGAGTAGGCTCGCCAATGAGTTGCACCAGCCCTAGAGTGTCACAAAAGGATTTCAAGGGAGCTGATGCACCTGATAGCCAATCATAGTTTAGATCACCAAGAATAATGGTTTCCAAGGAACTGAGCCCCAGTACGGAACTGAGGTGAGACAGGAGATGAGGCCCAGCAGAAGGGGGCCTCTAGCAGCCTATTACACAGAGTGCACTGGAAGGAGAAAGTTCGATCTTTAGGGTCAAGCACTCAAATTCTTTGGGGGAGGATGATGCATCTATGCATGCAGCTGAGTATTTTTCCCTTACATAAATTGCCACCCCACCTCCTCTTGATTGCCTATCCACTCGGAAGAGTAAATAATTTGGGATATTGATTTCATTGTCTGGGGTGGCTGGACTAAGCCAGGTCTCAGTGATCACTAGGACATCAGGTAGGATGTGGCTCACCCAAGCCTGGATAAGAGTGAACTTTTTCAGCAAACTACAGGCATTAAGATGCATAAAAGACATTCCTTTGATACCTGCCAGGTCTGATGGAGAAGCAAGGGTATCTAATGGTCCTGGGTTGAGTTCGACATTGCCTGAGCACAATAGTAAAAGAAGCAGGATTCTTTTTAAGGCAGCGAACTGTAATTTGTAAACACTATTTTTTAAGTGATAGGTGAGGCAGTGTTGATGGGTAGGCTTGTACCCACTCCTGGTGTTATACTGGCCTAGTGTTGCAGCCACTAGTGTCCTGGCAGTAATTTGCCATGAGTAGGAAGTCTCAAGTCTGGATGGGGGAGTAATCTGCAGAGGCAGCTCGGGAGATGTCCCACTCTCTGGCAGAGACAGCTGAGAAGCCCAATAGTTCAGAATGGCTACCTGAAAGGAGCTGTTGGATGCAGAACAGGGAGAAGTGCAAGAGTCATTCCACTTTAGGGAGGGATGAGGGTTCTGAAGAATTGAGCTGAGCACTGGTAAAGCTAGTGACACACCAAGGAACCAGCTGTAACTTCCCATGGTAGATCTAAATGCCACAACAGCCGGCAGTAAAAGTCACTAGAAGCCTAGACCAATCAGTGATCAGGTGTTATAAGTTCAAAATCCTTTTGTTGGCCAAGAGGCAGTTTTGGTGCTGAACGTACCTGTGGAGCAAATCTTTGCAGCTGAGCCAGTGAGGTGGTTCAAGGCTGCAATCCAGTGTGGCAAGATTGGTCTATAGCTTTCATTTCTGTTTCTGGTCCTGCTCTACCAGTACAGAATGGGAGTGTGGGCAGGCATTCAAGTCTTGCAGCCTTAGTGGATGAGCATGGTTCGGCCTGAGAAACAGGCCGAAAACCCCCGGGGATGGTCCTCAGAAAGAGAGGTATCCCAGGTCCACTAGAGCAGAAAAGGAAGTAGAAAATATAATGTGTTTCCTCTTTAACAGAAAAGACAGCTGTTGTAGCCCTCTAATGGCTGTGTAGTATAATTTGCAAATGAGAAAGTAGACACTTGGGGGGGGGGGGAATGAAATTCTTGCTTTACAAAAAAGGATAGTCCCAGGGTCAGCAGCGCTGATAAACGTCTCTAATGAAGCAAGATAAAATGGAGATCAGCAGGAAGAAGCCAGTGAGGCTGAGGTCCTCCAATCAGAGTGTCCAAAGGCACCAAATACCTATGTACCTGAGGGGGGTATACGGCTTTTGGCTGTTTCTGTAGATTTCTGGGCCCTGCAATGAACCAGAGTTCAGAGGATCCTGGGCAGCAGCTTCAACAGGGGAAGAAAGCCTCAGGCTCTGCTAATTTGCAGTAGCAGAATTATGGGTTGCTTCCCAGGACAGGCTTGTAGCTTTTCCTCTGGTGGCGAGGTGCGAGCCCCTGGTGGGCACAGCACACCTGAGGGGGAGAGGAAAGGAGATGGACTAAGTAAGGACAGGCAGGGGGAGATGTGGTTAACTCAAACAAAGAAACAGGGTGGTCACTATTATTTGGAAGGAGGAGGCTAAACTACAAAGTGGGTAATAGAAATGGAGGAGACATAAGTGGGTTAGAGGGCAGACAGGTGGCAAAGCGAGAGGCAAGGATTGGGCTTTATATTTAGAATTCTAGGCATTACACTGAAAAGTCTGGTCAATTTAAAACTACAGCTTTACACAGAAATTAATTCTAAATAAAGGATTCAGCTGTTCACTTAGAATAATAGACAGTGTAGTACAGGTCTAATAATCTTAAGACTCTACAGTTTTACACTCAGAATTAATAATAACAAGGATTAGGCTGTAGTTTTAGGATATTAAGAAGTGCATTAAAAGGTCAACTTAAAACTCTTCAGCCTTTCACAGAGAATTAATTCTAAAGAGGGATGTAACACAGTGCATTCAGAGCAGGTAAATCACTTTAAACAATGGCAGTGTAACACTGAATGGCCTAAACTGGATTGATAGATGAGGAGAGAAACAGTGGGGGGGGGCTTTCATGCCATTCTAGCTTTACAAAAAAGAACAATTTCGTTACAAAAAAAAAATGAAATTCTTGCTTTACAAAAAAGGATAGTCCCAGAGTCAGCAGCGCTGATAAATGTCTCTAATGAAGCAAGGTAAAATGGAGACCAGCAGGAAGAAGTCAGTGAGGCTGAGATCCTCCAATCAGAGTGTTGGCGCTGAAAATTCAGAATGTCCAAAGGCACCAAATACCAACATACCTGAGGCGGTATACGGCTTTGGGCTGTTTCTGTAGATTTCTGGACCCTGCAACGAACCGGAGTTCGGAGGATCCCGGGGGTGGCAGTTTCAACAGGGGAAGAAAGCCTCAGGGTCTGCTAATTTGCCGTAGCAGAATCATGGGTTGCTTCCCAGGACAGGCTTGTAGCTTTTCCTCTGGCGGCGAGGTGTGAGCCCCACGTGGGCACGGCACATCTGAGGGGGTATACGGCTTTTGGCTGTTTCTGTAGATTTTTGGGCCCTGCAATGAACCGGAGTTCGGAGGATCCCAGGCGGCAGTTTCAACAGGGGAAGAAAGCCTCAGGGTCTGCTAATTTGCAGTAGCAGAATTGTGGGTTACTTTCCTGGACTGGCTTGTAGCTTTTCCTCTGGCAGCAAGGTGCGAGCCCCAGGTGGGCACGGCCCACCTGAGGGGGTATACGGCTTTTGGCTGTTTCTGTAGATTTCTGGGCCCTGCAATGAACTGGAGTTGGAGGATCCCAGGCAGCAGTTTCAACAGGGGAAGAAAGCCTCAGGTTCTGCTAATTTGCAGTAGCAGAATTGTGGGTTGCTTCCCAGGACAGGCTTATAGCTTTTCCTCTGGCGACGAGGTGCGAGCCCCAGGTGGGCACGGCACATGTTTCACATTTCCTTTCACATTTAAATGCCTGTGTCCACACAAAAATACAGTATCCCACATTTTCAGAGGTGTGAATTTATCTTGCAAGGTTTTTAACATTTCATCTTTGTTTCTTTCTGTAATCCCACCAAAGGAAATGTTTATCATAAATCCCTGTTCTTGTATGTATTGATAGATGTATTTTCTAGGTTTGTTTACTATCTGACCTGCTTCTAGTTTCCATCTCCTTATTTTAGATATAATAGGTCTAAAATATACTGGTCCATTATAAATGTAAGAGATCAGACTTTTCCTTTCTTTCCAGGCTTTCACACCTGGTGCTAGCCATTTGTTTGCAAACAGGATCCATATTTTTTGGTTTGGTTTTTCGGGGTCTATTTTATCTTTTCAAAATACATACTAAAAAAAAGGCTATAGGGTTTATTAGATTCACTCCACCGTTACTAATAGGTTGATAACGTACCTCTCTTTTTATTGGGTTCAGCCTACTCCCCCATATGGTTTGAAACACTAAGCTAAGGAGAGATGGTTCCAAAACTGCCGGAATCAGGTACACCACACTTAAATATGTAAATATAGGTAATAATAGTGTCTTTACTATTTGCACTTTGATTTTTTTTTAATTGTTGCCAACCTTTCCAAAACTGCACCTTCTTTCTGGCTTCTCCTAGCTTCCCTTCCCAATTTAATTTATCATTATCTCCCCTTCCAAAAGTTATTCCTAGGACAGTAAATGGGTCCTCTGATACTTTTATCCCTCCTATCTCCTGAATTAGATCTGTTTTCGTACTTAATGGGTACACTGTGCTTTTACTCAGATTCACTTTTGCTCCAGTAATTTGTGAGAAACTCTCTATGTTTTCCATTGCCTTTTGGCCTGTTTGTATATCTGATACACATATACATAAATTATTTGCATAGGCTGACGTCTTCACTTGCACTCCCTTTTTTTCTGTTTGTACTCCTTTCACTTGGTCATCTTGCAGAATTATTTTTAGCAACGGGTCTATACAAAAAACATATAGTAAGGGGCTTAGTGGACAGCCCTGCCTTACCCCCCTTTCTATTTTTATATAAGAGCCCAGATGTCCATTTACCAGAGGTAATGAGGTTGCTGCTGCATAAATATTCATGATCCATGTATAGAATTTTTTTGGGACCCCATATTTTTCCAGGACTACCTCTATAAACTTATGTGACGCCTTGTTGAATGCCTTCTCCTGATCCAATGACATAATATTCCCTGTGATTTCCTCTTCTTTTCCTTGTTCCACCATTCCCCTTACTAAAAACAGATTATCAGTAATGGATCTACCTGTATTTGAACATGTTTGGGATGTTGATATTGTAACCGGGGCTACTGCCATCAATCTTTAACCTAAAATTTTCATCAGAATTTTTAATTCTGAATTTATCAGGCTCAATGGCCTCCAGTTCCTAAGGTCCTCACTGTCATTCTTTATATGTATAAAAACTTGTACTGCTATCCCCATATGAAAATCCATGTTGTTATACAACAATATCCAATTAAATACTAGTACTAATATGTTGATTATAATGTTATCAAACTTTTTATAAAATACTGACAGTAACCCATCTATCCCTGGTGCAGTGTCATTTTTTAAAGTTTTAATAGCCTGTTTCACCTCTGTCTTAGTAATGGGCTCTATTAACCCACTCTTCTCATTATCTTGTATTTTTGGTATATCCAAATCTCTAATCAGTGCTTTCATTTTATTCTCATCTTTGTGACTAGGGGCATACATTTGTTTTAAAAAAGTGTGCACTTCTTGTCTTATTTCTGGCATAGTATTTACTGTCTTCAAAGTAGCTGTTTTTAATGTATTCATTGTTCTATTTTCTACTCTTTTACTACTACTGTCAAAAACATCTCCTAAACCCATTTTACCAGTTGAGCAGATTTTATGCTCTATTAACATTGATGTAGCTCTAGTATACTGTAATACTTCCATTTCATTCTTGACCGTCTTAATTTTTTCAGTCAAATTGACCCGCTGTGTATTTATTCTACTATATAATTTAGCTAACTGGGTTCTAAGGGAAAGGTACTTTTTATACTGTGTCATCTTTCTTTCTGAAGCTAATTTTATACATTCTTCTTTTATATTTTTTGTTTCCACCCACCAATAGCTTAAGTCTTCTACTAAATCTACCACTGACATACGTGTTAAAATATTTCTTTTATTTGTATATATAGCTGTTGATCTTCCAGTAAAGAGACATTTAATTTCCAGTAATTCTTCCCTTGTGTTTTATTTGGTTGGACTCCTATTGTGCTTACTACCATCACATGATATGCTGTTTCTACTGGTATGGTCAAAGAGTTCTGCACGTGTAACAATTTTGATACAAAAATGAAGTCTATTCTTGTTGACAGCTTTCCTT
Source organism: Neoceratodus forsteri (assembly GCA_016271365.2). Lineage (NCBI taxonomy): Eukaryota > Metazoa > Chordata > Ceratodontiformes > Ceratodontidae > Neoceratodus > Neoceratodus forsteri. Next base: position 1,554,588,825 of record CM057449.1, on the reverse strand, counting down.
TAAAGTATGTACACCCTCCCTTCAAATGAATGCTTCTATAAGTATCCCTCAAATTACTTTGTAACACTATTTTGTTTAAACAGTTTGAATCACAAAAATTCTTATCTGTACAAGCCCCTATGTCCTGATTTGATAGTACACAGTTAAAATCACCACCCCATATAATGTATTTTGTTGTGAAAAGGTACAGTTTGATTAGGTTGAATAATTCCACACTTTCTTTTTTTCTAGACGGGGCATAAAGGTTAATTGCTCTCCATGTACAATTTCCATACATAAAGTCTATTAATAAAGCCCTTCCTGTCATGAGGGTCCAGCAGCAGCAGCAGCAGCCCTCTCCAGCCGTTTGCTCCACTACGGTCCCCCCCGAAGGACAAGCAAAAGAAGGGTCACGAGAGTCCAGCAGCAGCCCTCCCCAGCCGTTTGCTCCATGACGGCCACCCTGAAGGACAAGCAAAAGAAGGGTCACGAGTGTCCAGCAGTAGCAGCAGCCCTCCCCAGCCATTTGATCCACAATGGCCCCCCTGAAGGACAAGCAAAAGAAGGGTCACAAGGGTCCAGCAGCAGCAGCAGCCCTCCCCAGCCATTTGCTCCACGATGGCCCCCTCCGAAGGACAAGCAAAAGAAGGGTCGTGAGTGTCCAGCAGCAGCAGTCCTCCCCAGCCGTTTGCTCCATGACAGCCCCCCCCCGAAGGAAAAGCAAAAGAAGGGTCGCGAGGGTCCAGCAGCAGCCCTCCTCAGCCTTTTGCTCCACGATGGCCCCCCCGAAGGACAAGCAAAAGGTACGGATGGTAGCGGGAAGCTCTGCACCTCAGGCAGTTGGCGCCATATTTGAATTTCAGTACCAGGATTTACTCGCAACAACTTTAAATAACTGTGCACTAGGAGGACTTTTATACTTTAAGCGAATTCATTAAAGTAATTGTGCACTAGGAGGACTTTTAGACTTTAAGTGCATTTTTTAAAGTAATTGTGCACTAGGAGGACTTTTTAGACTTTAAGTGAATTCTGTAGGCACAGGCTTACTGATTGTTGTTTTTTTTTCTCTTTGAACTGCTTGCTTAGCCCAGCCTATTACTGCTGCATTTTTAACTAGACTGCTTCACATACCTTGATTGCTCCTCCCTGCCAGTCAACGATATAACCCCTTCTCCTCTCCTTTTCTCTCCACAGAAGGGTTGTGAGGGTACAGCAGCAGCAGCCCTCCCCAGCCATTTGCTCCATGACGGCCCCCCCCCGAAGGACAAGCAAAAGGTATGGACGGTAGTGGGAAGCTCTGCACCTCAGGCAGTTAGAGCCCCGCCACCCCCACCACCACCCTTGGTGAGCTCCTAGCTATATAGTAATCGATCACATGACTCCGGTGATTCCACAGCCTGTCAGCCTACTCTCCCATTTGCAGCTTATCAGCTACAACCTCTATTGGCCGCTATTCCTCTGCTCCACCTTGCTCTACTCTTTCGCCACAATGTTACCTCTCCTAACCTCACTATTCTTCTCATTAGCCCCTCTAGTCTCCCTTCCCCCAGCTATCCTCCTGCAATGGCAACCACCCCCATCCATGTCCCACTCCATTATCCCCCAGCCCACCTATGCCAACACCCCCTATCTGCATTCCCATGCTCATTTACATGACTGGGCCATTAGCGCTACCATCCTGCCCCCCTCTTTCCACCCAGGTCATATGGTCCTCTGCCTCCCAGCCCTATGTAGTTCTCCATCCACCCCCCAGGTCCCACCTCAGCCCCCAGACCCAAATCCCTCTGGCATAAATCCAAACAGTATATCATACTGCTCCTCCTCCTCACAGGGGATATTGAACCCAACATTGGACCCACCCCCCAACTCTTCCACTCCGTTTTCTTTTCCAAAAGGCCTCAGGCTCCTGCACCTCAACTCCTGCAGTTTACTAAGCAAAATAACCATGCTGCAACCCATTGCTCTATCTCTTCGCCCTGATATCCTGATCATATCAGAAACCTGGCTAAAGCTTCACCACACTGATGCAGAGGTATCCATCCCTGGTTACTCACTCATCAGACATGATCGGCATGGAAAAAAGTGAGGTGGGGGAACTGCCATGTATATCTCCTCCAGGTTACAGTTTACCATGGTGCAAATCCCCTTCCCTACAGCTCACATCGACTCTCTTCTAATCAAACTCTCACTACCACGCACCACCCCAATGTACGTGGCTGGCTCCTACTGCACCCCCGGCACCCCCCTTCCTAACAACCTAAACCACCTGGGCACACTAAAGACCGCAGCTTCTGGAGGTAAACTTCATGCCATCAGTGATTTTAACTTCAACTGGCTAGCCAAGGATAATGCCCAGCTCAGGACCAAAATCAAGGCACTAAACCTCACCCAACTAATCAAGGACTCCACCCGGTTGAACTACAAAATGCAAAATCACTCACTCCTGGACTGGGCCCTATCCTCCCACCCCAACAGGCTTCTAAGGGCAGGCTTGCTCCCAGACTCCCTAAGTGACCACCACATGATCTACATGATCAGGAACATGCACAGCCCCATAGCACCCCCCAAGATACTGCTCACAAGGTCATATAATTCTCTGGACCTGGTATCGCTCTTGCAAGACCTAGGACGCGTAGACTGGTCCCTCATCCCAGCGGCTCCATCTATTGACTCCGCATTTGCAACCTTCAAGGCCAGATTCCTAAAAGTGTGGGACTCCCATGCCCTCTGCACACAAAAAGGGTCAGAGGTGCCCACCTTCCCTGGATCACTGCTGATATCATCAGCCAATGCCATTCCAGGGACCACGCATGGAAAGCCCACAAGAAACTGGGCACCCAAGCATCTCTCCAATGCTACCAAACCCGCCGCAACTCCTGCACCAAACTCATTCGCCAGGACAAAAAGAACTACTTCCTATCAGCTCTCAGTGCAAACCTTAACCACCCCTCTAACTTTTGGAAATCGTTCAAATCCCTCTTCTCCCCCCCAGCCCAACCGCCCACTCCGACACAGTCCATACAAGGTTCTACCATCTCTGACCCCTGTGAGGTTGCCGCCGCCGCTTTCAATACCTACTTTGCCAGCTGCGCAGACTCTCTTCTATCAACTCTCCAGCACCCACCTACTCCATGTACCCCCCGCTCCAAGAGCACACCTGCCAGCCATCTAGCTTCTCCTTTTGCCCTGTATCCTTGGCTGAAGTACTCAAATCCCTACGGGTCCTGAACCCCAATAAAGGGAAATGCCCCTCTTCTCTGGATGCCAAGATGTATTATCTGTCCGCTCCCGCCATAGACGCCCCACTAGCCGACCTTTTCAACCTCTACTTCTCACTAGCCAAACTACCAACTGAGTGGAAGCAGGCTACAGTCATACCCCTCCCTAAAGGTGGGGACCCTTCCTCACCAGGTAACTATCGCCCCATCTCCCTCCTCCTGATCCTGGCCAAACTACAGGAATGTCTTGTCCTTGCCCAACTCTCTTCCTACCTAGACACATCCTCCTTCTTCTCCCCACACCAATCCGGCTTTCACAAATCACATTCAACTGTCACTTCCCTACTAAGAATCACTGATGCCATACTCACCGGTATCGACAATGGCCACATCACCTTGGCCATCTTTATCAACTTGGCCAAGGCATTCAACACCGTCTCCCATACCCTGCTCCTATCTAAACTAAAAGCCGCTGGCCTCTCCGAACTGGCCTCCAGCTGGTTTCACAGCTACCTAGTAGGTAGGCATCATTTTGTTAAAATTGCCTCCCACACCTCTAGCCCCCTACCAGTTACTACCGGCATCCCCCAAGGCTCAGTCCTGGGTCCACTGCTCTTCTCCATATTCTTAAATGATCTTCCATCAGCCTGCCTACACTCATCCATCCATATGTATGCGGATGACACAGTGCTGTTCACCACGGGCCCCTTGACAAGTGATGTCACTAATCTACTACAGCTGGATTTCAACGCCATCCAGTACTGGTTCCACTCCAACCAGCTGTTTCTGAATCCCAAAAAGACTGTTTTGCTAACCTTCTGTTCACAGCCAAGACTCTCCCACCAAGCCACATGCCCTCCCCTTCCAAACTCTGGACAGAACCCCCCTGGAAGCATGCACCACCTTCAGATACCTAGGTGTCTGGCTTGACTGGCACTTAGATTTCTCCACTCATATTGATTCCATCCACAAGTAACTGTTGCCTAAACTCGGTGCCCTATATAGGAACAAAGGTTGCCTCCCCCCTCCAGCCCGGAAGACTATTGTCCAAACGATGATTCTCCCAATATTCGACTATGGCAATGTAGTCTACTGCACTGCTCCCTCCTCCTCCCTAACCAGCCTGGACACACTTTTTCACTCCTTCTGTCGCTTTATCCTGGACTGCCCACAAGCTACCCACCACTGCACCTTATACAGCTTCCTAGCCCTGCCATCCCTCCATGACCACAGACTGGTCCACTGCACTAGGACCGCAGCCAAATTCTGGTCCCAGTCCCTTCCCTCCTACCTGGCCTCTGTCCTCTCACCACAACCTCCTCTGGCCTACTCCTTCAGAAGCTCTGACCACAGGCTTCTCCGTGTCCCGTCCATGCACACAACCAAAGGCCAAGCCAACCTCAAATACCGTATCCCTAAGCTCTGGAATGCCCTGTCTGCCGATATTAGACAAACAACTCACCCCATCACCTCAACCTCCTCCTCAGCACACACTTCTCCTCCAGCTGCTCTTGCTTTAGCTAGTCCCCATTTTGTGCTTACTCCTATCGGCCTCTGCATATCTACCATTCTGTGGTCTTGGGCAGGTTTCTATGTAAATGTATTTAAATGTATTTTCCCATCTCCTTTGTATCCTACCTGCCTATTGTGTGTAATTCCCAGGCCTACCAGCACATGTGATGTACAACTAATGTGACCTGTTGATGTATTAACTATTGGGACTTGTCCCCCAGGATGCATCTGGAATTGAGGAACCTCTGCTCAGTATGCCCTCCTGGTTAAACTCTTCAATAAATAAATAAACATATTACCATCAACTTGATCACTTTATACTTATCTCCTGAGAACAAGATTCCTACCCCATCACATTGTTCAGTTCCAAAAAAAAAAAAGGAGGGTCCTCCACACCACTGTTTTTTTTATTATTTGCTCCAGGTACACTGTGTTTAATCTGGTATCCTGAAGGAAACAAATATCCACTTTACTATCTTTTAATATAGATATTGTGACTAGTCTTCTCCTTGCATTTCTAATGCTGTTGATATTCAAGGTAGCAATTTTAAATGTAGGTGTGGAGGACATTATTTAAAAGAGAAAAGAAAAGAAATTCTCCTACTTTTACAGTTTCTTTCTTTCACTTCTTGTCCTGACCCTTAGTCTCTTTGGCCTTACCACTTCCTTGTTTTTATCCCCCCCCCCCCAATTCTGAGGTTACAATAGGTTGTGATGATGACTCTGATTCTCCTCCAGGTTCCGATTCCAAAATATCCTCCTTTTTTATTTATTATTATTTATTCATATTTATTGGATAAGGTAATGACCTGCACTGGTGAGGAGGGCTTTGCTAACTTGGATTTGGACCTACTTTGTCTTAGTCCTCTTTTCTTTGATACTTTTTTCATTTCAGGTGGGGGCATTACATTCCCCTCCATTTGACTGACTTTTTCCCGCTCTGCCCCTTGTTCCCTGTGTTCTGCACTAGCTTCTCCTGTTTCTTGCACTATCTCCTTTTCAGGTACTGTAGTATGGGCCTCTGATGTCTCTCTAGCGTGTATATTATTTTCTTCATTGTTACTGTTTGTCTCTCTTTCTCTTCTTTCCTGTTCATCTTCTCTTGTTTGTCTACTTGTTTCTTTATTTCTCTGTATGTCTTTTTTCTGGGCTTATGTGACTAAAGTGTCCTGACAAGGTTGGTCCGACCTGTTATGAGTAGCCCAGGGACATGTGCGAAATACATGTCCTGTCTCCTCACATAGGTTACATTTTAAAACCCCTTGACAGTCTGAACTTGAATGCTCAAATTCTAAACACAAATTGCATTTCAGTCTGTCATCCTACACTTAAATGTCTATATGAACCACATTTGAAGCACATCCTGGGCTGACCAGGGTAAAAACAATGCCCTCACTCCCTTCCAATAAACAAACTGCTTGGAAGGTGCACTGGGCCCTGATTATTATGTCTCAGCCTCACCCTGTATTTCCATCCCCCCGTCCAGAAGTGCTCAGAGTCAAAAATGGATTGTGGAGAATTCAATATTTCACATTTCTGCTGTAGCCAGTAAGTGATATCATGTACTGCTACAGTTTCATTTTTAAACAGTATCGTCACATTTTTTTACCTCTGGTTTAGTTATTGGAATAACTCTAAATGGGATCCACAACTCAGAATACCTTAATTTGTTACACTTTGTCCAAAATCACATTAATCTCTGAGGCATTTTAAAACTTATATCATACATCCCCCCCCCCCAACGTATCAAGGCATATACCTCATTTGAAAAAAAACAGAGACTCTTTAATCAATTTTTTCCCAATATATACCCTATCTGGTGTCTCTTCAAGTCCTTCTATATATTGTATTCTGACTGCATTTCATCTTTGGGTGGGTGGGGGTTGAGGAAAAAAGCGGTCTCTCTTTCTGAATCTCTCCCAGTTATTTTTTGCTGTTTCTTGAGGTGTGGGCCCACTTTCTTCCTGTTGCTCCTCTGTGTCCATTTTCTCCCCCCAAGTGGGGTTCCTATTACTAGTTCCTTCATCTCCGGTATCAGAAGGTGAGCTTCTTTGTGCCTGTGGAAATGCTCGAGTATCCCCCTCTGAAAATTGTACATCTTCAGCATTCAGTTCTACATCTGATTCTGTTATAAAAGCTTGTTCAGGCATAGAATGTGCTACTGTTCTAATTTTTTTTCCCAGTCCTGGAATGGAACTATGTTTAGGGTCAGGAACTCACTGGCCCATTTCAGATCTTTTCAGTCTGAGCATCTTAACTATGTTGACCGATATGTATAGGCCCATATTGACCGGCACCTTCACAATGTTTTTCTTTTTTGCACTGCTGTCAACCGTAAATGTAATCTTATGAAGTGTACTGTATTGTAGTAATGCCCAGGACCACCTTGAAAATGAGCTTGCTCAATAGAAACATAGAAACATAGAATGTGACGGCAGATAAGGACCGCTTGGCCCACCCAGTCTGCCCATTTCCCTACCTACTGGATAAGCTGCAGATCCTAGTTAACCAGCAGCCTACTTCTTCTTACCCCCACCCCCCAGAATTGCCTTATGACTGTCCCATGCATGCTTGAATTCCACCACTGATTTTGACTCCACAAACTCCTCCGGAAGGCCATTCCATGCATCCACAACCCTCTCTGTGAAAAATACTTCCTAAATTACCTCTGAGCCGCCCCTCTATCTTCAAATTGTGCCCTCTTGTTCTTGCCACCTCTTTTTTGAAAGATGCTACCTCTTGGACTTTGTTGATTCCCTTGAGGTACTTGAAAGTTTCTATCATGTCCCCTCTCCCTCCTTTCCTCAAGGCTATACATATTAAGCTCCTTAAGTCTCTCTTCATATGTCTTCGGTGCAGACCCTGCACCATTTTAGTTGCCCTCCTCTGGACAGCTTCCATCCTATGTCTTTTGAGATTGGGTCTCCAGAACTGCACACAGTACTCAGATGGGGTCTCACCAGCTGTCTGTACAGAGGGATAATAACTTCTGTTTTCTACTGGTGATGCCTCTCCCTATGCATCCCAGTAACTCCCCAACCCTTCTTGCTGCCCTCTCACATTGCTTGCCCACCTTTAGGTCATCTGATATGACTTCCCAGGTCCCTTTCCATTTTGTTGTTGTTAGTATCTCACCCCCCATTGTGTACTCTTCCCTGGTTTTTGTTTCCCAGGTGCATTACTTGCACTTCTTAGCATTGAATCTAAGCTGCCATACATTTGACCATTCCTCTAACCTTGCAAGTCCTTCTCATCCTTGCCACCCACCCTGTGCATCAACTCTGTTGCAGATCTTAGTGTCATCTGTAAAGAGACATACTTTTCCTTCAGTCCTTCGCAATGTCGCTTATAAAGACATTGAAGAGGACCGGTCCTAATACTGAACCTAAGTGTACCCCACTAGTAACCCTCCTTTCTTCTGAGTGGACTCCATTTACTATTACTCTCTGTGTCTATTCTCCAGCCAATTCTTTACCCAGGCTGTCATCTTGGGACCCTCCCAGGCTGGCTAACTTGTATAGTAATCTTTTGTTTGGGACTGTGTCAAATGCCTTTCTAGAATCTAGGTAGCCGTGTCCACAGCCCTCCTGATCTACTACTTTGGTCACCCAGTCAAAGAAATCTATCAGATTTGTCTGGCATGACCTTCCCGCTGTGAATCCATGCTGCCTAGGGGTCCTGTGCCTCTGGCCTCTAGATCTGCGACAATTCTTTCCTTCAGAAGTGATTCCATCATTTTCCTATCACTGAGGTTAAACTAACAGGTCTGTAATTTCCTGCTTCTGCCTTGCTCCCACTTTTGTGACGAATCACATCTGCCCTCCTCCAGTCCTCGGGTACCACCCCATCCTCCCATGATTTGTTAAAAGGGTAGTCAGTGGTGTCACTAGTTCTACCCTTAGCTCTTTAGAATTCTGGGATGAATCATCAGGCCCCATTGCTTTGTCCACCTTCAGTTTTAAGAGTTTTCAGAACCCTTTCTTCTGTACATGGGCTGGTATCAACTTCTGTATCCAGAGTGTTACTACTGTTTGTTTTATGTACCTCCACTCTTCATTTGTAAATACTGAGCAAAAATATTTGTTTAGTATCTCTGCCTTTTCACAGTCTCCCTCTGCCCACCCTCCCTCCTTTATTAAGCCTCACTATCCCTCCCTTGGTCTTCCTTTGCTCCTTGATGTACCTATAAAGGTTGTATCCCCTTCTTAACTGGGTTGGCTATCTTTTCCTCGGTTTGGGCCTTTGCTGTTCTGACTGTCTTCCCAGCCTCCTTTGCTTTAACTGATACAGTTCTCTGTCCTGCTCCTTCAGCGATTCCTTGTACTTCCTGAATGCTTTCTTTTTCTTTTGAACCTTCACTGCCACTTCCTTTGAGAACCATAGTGGTTTCTTACATCGTCTTGTTTTGTTTATTTGCTTCACACAAAGGCTCGTTACCTCTGTGATGGCAGCTTTTATTATTCCCCATTGTTCTTCCACCCCTCCTTCCTGCCCATTTGCTAGTGCATTCCTTAGGCACTCACCCATTTTGGCAAAGTCAGCCCTCCTAAAGTCCAGTACTTTTGTCTTTGCATGGCTTGACTCTATTGCTGTGTTTATTGTGAACCATACTGTTCGATGGTCACTAGTTCCCAGATGGCTACCCACTTATACATCTGTGATCCTCTCTCCATCTCCATTTGAGAGAATCAAGTCTAATATTGCTCCCTCTCGGGTGGGCTCCAGTACTAGTTGTCTAAGGCATGCCCCCTGTAGGGCATCTAGAATAACTGCACTCTTCGAAGTGGCAGCTGCAACTGCACTCCAGTTAACATCTGGCATATTCAGATCACCCATCAGCAATATCTCCCCTTTTTCTGCCATTCTAAGTATACTTTCTATCATTTCCCTGTCCATTTCCTCCCCCTGAGAAGGGGGTCTGTATACAACCCCTGTGCGTATTGTGGTGCCATTGCCTGTCTCCAAATTTACCCACAGTGCTTCTTCTCCTCCCTGTTTACCCTTTTGTTCTGTTGCTTTTATTCCTTCCCTTATGTAAAGAACTACTCCTCCTCCTCTTTTACCCTCCCTGTCCCTCCTGTAGACAGTGTATCCTGGTATGTTTATGTCCCAGTCATGGTTTTGTGTGTACCATGTTTCTGTGACTGCCATGATATCCAGATGTTCCTCCTCCATCAAGGCCACTAATTCAGGAAGCTTGTTACCCAGACTACGGCATTAGTACTCATTGCTCTCCATTTTTGATGGCTTTACCTTCTGTTGCAGCATCCCCACTGACCGTTCTACCTCAGTCTTTTCTCATTTAGTACCCTGTTTTGTAGGGAGGCTGGGATTTTCCTGCTGCTTGTCAGTGCCTCCCCTTTGACTAGTTTAAAAGCTTGCCAATGAGCATTTAAACCGATTGCTCAAAGACTTGTTCCTTCCTGGACAGATGCAGACCATCCTGCCAGTATAGGCTGGTGTCCCTCCAGGTGGAACCCCAGTCCCCAATGAAGCCAAACCCCTGTGCTCTGCACCATTTTTTCAACCATTCATTAAACTGCATGGTGCCAATTACCCTCGCCTCCCCATGCTTTTGACAGGCAGCACCTCTGAGAAGGATACTGTGTGTGCTACTTGTCTTAGGTCCCTCCCCAACTCTGCAATGTCCTCCTGCACTGCTCTAATCTCATGATGAGCCAAGTCATTTGTCCCTAGGTGGACAATCAGTCCAGCTCGGAATCCCTTGCAGCTGTTCTCGTGATCCTGAGGATGCGCTTCCTGTCCTCAAGTCATGGCACCAGGCAGGCACCTTACTTCATTTTTCCCAGTTCCCCCCAGTTCTATACCCCTAATAATTGAGTCCCCCACCAGGAGCTGCTTCCTTTCCCTGTGGTGTCCTCTGCCTCCTTCCTGTGGGCCTCCCTTGTGACAGTTATCATCAGTCTTCTCTACGGGTGCATCCATAGGGGAGCTATGCTCCCCCAGAATGGTGTATGGATTGTGGAGTGGAACAATTGACTGGGTGTGCCTCTGTTCCACCCTCCTCACCCTCCCACAGGCCCACTGTGGTCCAACTGCTGTGCTCTTCACAACCTCTGAGGTAGTGGTGGTGGCACTAGTGCTCCTGGATGGGAGGTTCCTTCCTACTGTCCAGTGTGGCCTGGGGAAGGTTTCCTTACTACTGTCCAGTGCGGCCTGAAGACGGGCAACTTCCTCCCTCAGGGCAGATAGTTGTCTGCAAATACGGCAGCATCTCAGCCTCCAGAAAGACTACCGGAATACTGCTGCCCCACAGCCATTACATTGCACTACTCCCCACATGTTTATCTAGCTTTTTTTATTGTATTTGTGTGTGTGTGTGTGCGCGCGTGTGCGTGTATGATTTGTTATATAGAAATATATATATTATACATAGAAACATAGACTTTGATGGCAGATAAGGACCGCTGGGCCCATCTAGTCTGCCCATTTCCCTACCTACAGGATAGGCCGCAGATCCTAGTTAACCAACAGCCTTTATCGTCCTGCCCCCCACAAGAATTGCCTTATGTCTGTCCCATGCATTCTTGAATTCTCCCACAGTTTTAGACCCCACAACTTCCTCAGGAAGTCTGTTCCATGTATCCACTACCCTCTCTGTGAAATAATACTTCCTCACATTGCCCCTGAACCGCCCTCCTTCTATCTTTAAATTGTTCCCTTGTTCTTGCAAGTCTCTTTTTCTGAAAGATGCTACCCTCTTGGACTTTGTTGATTCCCTTGAGGTACTTGAAAGTTTCTATCATGTCCCCCCTCTCCCTTCTTTCCTCAAGGGTATACATATTAAGCTCCTTTAGTCTCTCCTCATACGGCTTCTCTTGCAGACCCTGCACCATTTAGTTGCCCTCCTCTGGACTGCCTCTATCCTGTCTATGTCCTTGCGAGGATGGGGTCTCCAGAACTGGACACAGTATTCCAGATGGGGTCTCACCAACTGTCTGTACAGAGGATAACAACTTCCTGTTTTCTGCTGATGCCTCTTCCTATACATCCCAGTATACTCCGGCCCTCCCTACTGCCTTCTCACATTGCTTGCTAACCTTAAGGTCATCTGATATGATTACCCCCAGGTCCCTTTCCTGTTTTGTTGTTGTTACTACCTCCCCACCCATTGTGTATTCTTCTCCTGGGTTCTTGTTTCCCAGGTGCATTATTTTGCACTTTTTTGCATTGAATCCTAGCTGCCATACGTCTGACCATTCCTCCAATCTTGCCAAGTCCCTTTTCATCCTTTCCACGCCTCCTTGTGTATCAACCCTGTTGCAGATCTTTGTGTCATCTGCAAAAGGCATACTTTTCCTTCCAGTCCCTCTGCAATGTCACTGATGAAGACATTAAAAAGGACTGGACCCAATACTGAACCCTGCGGTACCCCACTAGTAACCGCCTTTCTTCAGAGTGGACTCCATTTACAATTACCTTCTGTGTCCTGTTGTCAAGCCAATGTTTTACCCAGGCTACCACCCTGGGACCCACTCCCAGGCTGGTTAATTTGACTATCAATCTTTTGTGTGGGACTGTGTCAAATGCCTTGCTAAAGTCTAGGTAGGCCATGTTCACAGCCCCTCCCTGGTCTACTACTTTGGTCACCCAGTCAAAGAAATCTATTAGATTCGTCTGACATGACCTTCCCACTGTGAACCCATGCTGCCTTGGATCCTGTGCTCCACTGACCTCTATGTACTCAACTATTCTTTCCTTCAGAAGTGACTCCATCACTTTCCCTACCACAGAGGTCAGACTGACAGGTCTGTAGTTTCCTGCCTCTGTCTTGGTCCCACTTTTGTGAAGGGGAATCACATCCGCCTTCCTCCAGTCCTCGGTACCACACCATCCTCCCATGATTTATTAAAAAGTAGCCAGTGGTTTCACTAATTCCTTCCTTAATTCTTTTAGAATTCTGGGTGAATTCCATCAGGACCCATTGCTTTGTCCACCTTCAGTTTTAGAGTTCTTGCAGAACCCTTTCTTCTGTGAAAGGACTGGGAGCGACCCCCCTATCAAGAGTGCTTCTGTTAATTGGATTAGGCACTTCTCCCTCCTCTTTTGTGAATACTGAGCAGAAATATTCATTCAGTATTCCTGATTTTCACTGTCCCCCTCTGCCCACCCACCATTCATTCTATTCAGCCTCACTATCCCTCCCTTTGTCTTTCTACGCTCGCTGATGTACCTATAAAAGGTTTTATCCCCCTTCTTAACTGAGTTGGCTATCTTTTCCTCAGTTTGGGCCTTTGCTATTCTGACTTCCCTCCCTGCTTCTTTCTGCCTTAATTGGTACAGCTCTCTGTCCTGCTCCTTCTGTGTTTCCTTATACTTCCAGAATGCTATCTTTTTCTTCCTGACTTTCACAGCCACCTCTCTTGAGAACCATAGTGGCTTTTTCTTTCATTTTGATTTGTTTATTTGCTTCACACAAAGGCTTGTTGCGTCTGTGATGGCAGTTTTGATAATTCCCCATTGTTGCTCCACACCTCCTTCTAGCCTGTTTGCTAGTGCTTTTCTGAGGCACTCTCCCATCTTGCCAAAGTCAGCCCTCCTAAAGTCCAGTACCCTCACTTTTGTATGGCTTGACTCTGTAGCTGAGTTTAACGTGAACCACACTGTTTGATGGTCGCTTGTCCCCAGATGGCAACCTACTTCTAGATCTGAGATCCTCTCACTGCCCCCATTTGAGAGTACGAGGTCTAAGATTGCTCCCTCATGAGTGGGTTCGAAACTAGCTGTCTAATGCCTGCCACCTGTAGGGCATCAAGAATGGCCCTGCTCTTGGATGTGGCTGCAGCAAATGTGCTCCAGTTAACATCTGGCATATTCAGGTCTCCCATCAACAGTATCTCCCCTTTCTCTGTCATTCTAAGAATTCCTTCCATCATATCCTTGTCCATTCCTTCCCCCTGACATGGGGGTCTGTACACAACCCCTGTGCGGATTGTGGTGCCCTTTTCAGTCTCCAAGGTGACCCACAGTGCCTCCTCTCCTCCCTGTTTACACTTTTGTTCAGTTGCTTTTATCCCTTCCTTTACATAGAGAGCTACTCCTCCCCCTCTTCTCCCCTGCCTGTCTCTCCTGTAGGTTATGTACCCTGGTATGCTAACATCCCAGTCATGGTTCTCTGTGTACCATGTTTCTGTGACTGCTACAATATCCAGGCATCCCTCTTCCATTAAGGCCACCAGCTCAGGGAGCTTGTTGCCCAGACTATGGGCATTGGTACTTATTACCCTCCATTTCCTGATGGCCTTACCCCCTTTTGCCCCATCCCTGTTCTTCTTGCCTTTGTCACTTTCTCCATTTACCCCTACCCTTCTTCCTATCAATACCTCCATGTTGGTGTTTGCCACACTTACTACTGTGATTGTTTGGGGCGGCTAGGATTTTCCTGCTCCTTTCCAGTGCCTCCTCCCTTGGCTAGTTTAAAAGCTTGCCAATGAAGCATTTAAACCTATCACCTAGGATCCTGGTTCCCCTCCTGGACAGATGCAGCCCATCATGCCAGTATAGGCTTGCATCACTCCAGGTGGACCCCAGTCCCCAATGAAGCCAAATCCTGAGCTCCACACCAGTTTTTCAACCACTGATTGAATCCCATGTGCAGAACACCCTAGCCTCTCCTATGCCATAGATGGGTAGCACCTCCGAGAAGGTTACCGTCGTGCTACTTGACTAAGGCCCCTTCCCAATTCCACAAACTCTTCCTGCACTTCTCTAATCCCTTTCTTAGCCAGATCATTTGTCCCTAGGTGGACAATGACATCCAGCTCCCTTCCCTGTGCAGCTGCTCCAGGAATCCTGAGGATTCGCTCCCTGTCCCTTCAAGCCATGGCGCCAGGCAGGCACCTTACCTCCCTCTCCCCTTCCTTGCCCAGTTCTACCTTCCTAACACTGGAGTCCCCCACCAGGAGTTGTTTCCTTCCCCTGCAGGGTCCCCTGCCACCCTCCTGTGGGTCTCCTTTGTGGAGGTTCCCAGCATCCTCCTTGGTCTCCACTGTAGGTGCCTCCATAGAGGAACCACACTTTGCCAGAATGGCATAGGAATTGTGGAGAGGTACAAGTGGAGGGATGTGCCTCTGTTCCACCACCCTCACCCTCCCTGAGCCCACTGTGGTCCAATCGCTCCTCTTTCTTGGCAACCTCTGAGGCAACGGCAGTGGCACTGGTGGTCCCTGGATGGAAGAGGAGGTCCCACAAATCCTGGCCAACTCAGCCTGGAGATGAGCAACCTCCTCCCTCAGCCCAGAGAGGTGCCTGCAGATGGGACAACACCGCATACTCCAGAATATCTCCCGGAAGACTGCTGCTCCACAGCCACTGCACTGTACCACTCCAATCATGTCTTATTTCTGACCCCTTAACTGTTTGCAATCCTTACTCTTTTGTCTGTTTTTCTCTCTCTCTCTCTCTTTACTTTCTGCCTGTGTACCCTTTAAGCGCCTGATTGTCCTGTTCTGAGACAAGAATATCCTGTATTTCTCAGTAGACCACTTACTTGTTCAGAGGCAGACCTCCAGCAGCTAGAGGGGGCCGGAGAGCTACTCTTGCCCCTTCTAGGATGGTGGGTAGTTGGTGGTTCTGTGATCACTCACTTCCTGCCCCTAAACAGGAAGTTCCTGTTGTTAGTCAAATCCTGTGCCTATAAAAATAGAACTAGCTTTGGGTGGGGGTGGAGGGGAGGGAAGGAGGGCAATGTAGTCCAGCAGAGAGTTCAGTCACACAGCAGTCCTTTCTCTTGGTGTCTTCTGCCAAGCTATTAGCAGAATCTTTCTAAGGCAGTCTTTAAATGTAGCTTCCTTCTAGCTAAGCCCTCCCCCTACTTACCAGATCTTTCTACAAGTAATTTAACCTCACACAGTTAAGTCCTTTCAGTCACCTGAGATTTACACCTAGATGACTTTTCAGTTACCCATTCAGTTCGGTTAACCCAAACACACACTTTTTTTGTTTTTGTTTTGTGTGTTAGTTTTTTACCCTAAATTAAAGGTCCAAATACAAAAGTTCTTCTACTTTAGTCCCAGCATAGAAGTTCAGTCACACAGCAGTCCTTTCTCTTGGTGTCTTCTGCCAAGCTATTAGCATACAATGTGTATGCTTATATTGTCAGTGCAGTGTGCTAGAGAGGATATGACAGTGAAATGCACCTTGCACTCGAAATGATGTCAGAACCTCAGGTATAAAGGAACTATTTCCAGGGTGGGTGGGGTGAGGGTGGGAAGGGTTGGGCCTAAACTGTGTCCTCACAAAACAATCAACTAAAAGCTCTCACCCACCGCTACGATGGTGTTTATGCCTGGTTACATAAATTGATTGATTGATTTTTCACCCTGCATTTTTTAGTGAGGATTCAGGTGCTGCTGGTGTTTTTATACTTGCCACAACATTTTGCACACTTAAGTCTTCTTTCCCTTTCCTTGGCCTCAACTTTTGTCCAGCATTTATACTGTCTTTTGTTCCTGACACAGGTTCTTTTGAGAGACTTACTGTTTTTTGTTTGTCCTGTTGCCAAGTGTTCTCCAGTTGTTCTGCAAGGCATTTCGGCATTGTGTCAGGTTCCTTTCTGCCAGCTGCTTGCACACTCTTTGATGTTAGTGCATCATCCTTTGGACTGTCAGTTAGGCTCACTGGTCCTGTCAAAGCTTTCTGCAGTTTCTCCTGAGGCTTATTGCTGTTTGTTTTTTGTACCTGCTCGCTCTCCACAGCAACCTCTTGTATTATTTCTGCATCCATCTCTGTTTCAGACATTTGTAATACTGATTCGACCATACCCCTTTCTTTACCAGTTCCTTCAGCCATTGTCTCTCTTTCTTCTCCTTTGCATTGTCCAATAAAATGTTATGATTTTCACTTTCTATAATGTTGCCTTGTCCAGACCATGAAGCGTTTTTGATCTCCTCTGCTGGGCCTGTAGGGAAGGAGATCTACTTCCCTACAGGTACACCAGCCAAATGATTCTGTGAAGATTCCTCATCCATGGGTGCTCACAAGTCCACACCACTGCCACATCAGCACTTCCTCCTCAGCTGCTGTCTGGCTCCAAACTGAGCTCCTCCACTCCACAGGAAGTCAAGCTTCCTGCTGGCAGAGTAGAGGAATTTCCCTGGTGTCCTGGCCAAATTTCCCTCATTCACTAAAAATACCACCAACAGCTTAATCTGGTTCAAGGTCAGTTGGCATTCATCTGTATCCCCCTCCCCTGGGTTGTGCCTGAAAATAGGCAGGATTTGTCTAGTGCACTTACCCGGTCAACAAAAACGAAATAAAAAAAAAGAACACCTTGTGGATTTTAGTTACATTTCTTAATTGTACTATCAGGCCTAAGTTCCTTTCTATGATACCTGTTGCTAATTTTGCATTTTGTTTAGTGCAATGGACATAACTTGAAATACTAACTGCTCATAGCAGGAACATCAAGCCCCCTGGAATAGGAATTGCCTTCATCCTTAATCCCATGAGATCTAGAACAAGGCAATGCTAAAACCAGTCTGATAAAAAATATACAAAACTCAATAAACTAGTCTTAAAATTTTGACAACATTTACGTTAACAGACTTGCTACAGAGTTTCTTTTTTATACTCATACCAGGCACAGTTTATGCTTATTACAAACAGTCATGAAATGCCAGTGTTTGTTTTAACAACAGGCAAAAATTATTACCTGCATAAAATATTTCCACTATTTGCACATAAACATTACCTGCATATGCACGTTGATATAACTCAAAGCAAACTATCAGGTGCTAAACACTATTTAAGGTAATCACTAATAATTATCAGTACAATGACCTGTTTAAACTTCATTTAATTAAAATATTTCCAGTCTGAATGGTGCTAGCACCACTCACACTCATGTTTGTGAGCAGCGTGAGCTTTTAAACTGACTAAGCCACAACCCCCTAGTTATGTGCCCCAGTTGCCAGCTCCCCTGAGCCCCCTACACAGCAGGAAAAAAGTCTGTTGCTGAATGAAATAGTGAAGGCTGTGGCAGGAAGCTGGAGATGATGCTGGTAAAATGGCAGTCTCTTGCACCTCTCAAGTGTATGCTGTCAGGCAAGCAGATGATGATATAATTCATAAACAAAATGCATCAGAAAGCATAGAAACAATGTTGACGGTCACAAGACCTTCTGGCCATGGTTTTCATTTTGGAAAATTGCACATGCACCTTTTAAAAGGCTAGTTCCCCCACTCTGGATATCAGTCAAGCTAGCAGATGATGCACTATTGTGTATGCCCCTGTTCTGAGCTCCACATGCACCATCATCAGAGGAGAGAAACAAGCAGGAAGGTACTCCATCCACAGCAGAAAGATGCTAGCTCCCTCTGAAGGCTCAAACCATCAACTGCAGTTCCCATCTGTCAGATGCTGGCTGAAGATATCTCAAGAGGTTTCTGGAGGTCTTGATGACCAAAGACAGTGGTTAGTATTCTAAAGTATTAGGGATGACTGCACCTGCAGCCTGAACATGGGTGCGCCTTCTGAAGTGGACATTTAAATGAACTTTCTGTTCTCTGTACTAGAGAATGCGCTGTTTGTCCTTTTGTCTACATGTTCTGTCTCTTAACCAATCCCACATTCAGCAGCACCTATTTTTGTCTGTGTGTGCAGCTGCTTTGCTTTGCTTGATCTTAAAAGCTGCTCCTAATCATAAAATCTGCTCCTGCTGCTGCTGCTGCTAATAAGAAGTTGCTGCAATGCAGCTGTTTTCTTCACACTGTTGTTGCTCATTAAAAGTAGCAGCAGTTCACTGAATACAGCTCTTAACAAAAAGCCCTACTAGAGCTGCACAAGAAAAAGCTGTATAACTCTGTCTTTAAAGAAGATTTCACAATGCCCTCAGTCTGTGGCTTTGGGTTTATAATCCACTGTCAGTTATTTAATCACCCTCAGGGCGATAGCAATATAAGCATGAACAGGACCCCAAATATGATATTTGGTTAGGCATTTTTCCCAGAGGAAAACTGCAAGTTTCTGTAACATACATTAATTAAACAACTGCATCATCAATGCAATACTCAATCAATTATGACACACCATCAACTGACAACGTTTTAAAATGTCCAAGCTATTCTTTGTACCGCCATACATTCTGCAGTGTTTTTTCACCTCTGGAGACTAGAAATTGTGAAACAACCTAAGGGGAATGAAAGACTGGGGCAAATATTTGCAAAGACACAAATGTTTTTGGATCCACAAATTGAGTACTCTTTCAGGAGAAAGAGGCATGCATGAATATGAGGCAGTATAGCGCAGTGATTTAAGGCTCTGAGTGGCAAATCTGGTGACATCCAGCAGACCAGACCTCGGTTTGAATCTCACAGCTTCCACTTGCATACTGTGTGACCCTGAGCAAGTCACTTAACTTCCCTGTGTTCCCAGGTTGCTCCTGTAAAAAAGCTTTCAGCTTAGTGTGCTACTCCTGGTTAAACAACTAAATAAAAAAAAAATAAAATAGGTGGACAACATTTTGGTGAAACAATGGTGTATTTGAAAAATCTGAGCATTAACCTTGCACTTGTTTAGGTTTAGGCATATTTATGTGGGCATCCTTACTTTGCACATATTAGTTCATTCACTGACTGTAACTCTTTATACTAGATAACATCATGGACCAGATTTTCAAAGGATCCTTAGACAGATGCAAGGTGCAGCAAACATATAGTTTTTACAGAAGCATCAAATACTGTGCACTATATTTTTCAAGAGAAGCATTCACTGTGGCAAAGTCCCCAAAAATGATGCAAGATGTCCACTGCATCTTCAATATGACACATGAGATGAGAATGACAGAAGCTGCATCAAAAAATATGGTTGAAGAATAGCCTAGACAATAGCATTTTAAGCCCCCCAAATACTCTAAACTAGTCCTGCAGGGGAAGAATGGCTCTATAACCAAATCTCTACATAGTTTACCCTCTCCATTTGAATCATAGCACTCACATGTCAGTACTGATGGGTACTATATGGGCCTGTCTCTGGAAGCAATAATTTACATGCTATAGTACATGAGACAGTATTACATTGTCAAACCAATGAGGCAGAATGCATTTGCAGTAACATAGTAAGGTCTTCTCACCAGCTGTGGGCCTCTTTATGTGCTCTAGTGTCAGTCATATCTGCTGTGGCTGGTCAACTCACAGACAGGACCGTCATGGTTTTAAAATTGCAAATAAGGGGATGGTGCATCATTTTTGGATGCAGACCCCCTTTCCAACATGATGTGGTCATTGATTTGATGCAAGCATGGTGCAAGCCAGACTAGCATTTGTAGATCTGTTTTAGATGCAAGCACCATTATAAAACTGGAATCAATGCAAGTTTTGATGCAGCTTGCTCCTTGCATCTTTTTTTGTACACAAGCACCGTGCATCATTTCCACGCCTTTGAAAGTCTGGCCCATGTGTTTAAATCATCAGTGGAGGTTCTCTCTAGTATCCACACGCAGAACCCACACCAACACCCTGCCACCCACAAATACACACCCATGATGAGATTCAGGGAGTGATATGCATGCTCAAGGGATTCTCTCACACACCTTTAAATATCTGAGGTGGGATTTACATTATGCTTTAAGTGTATTTGCCAGAAACATAGAAACATAGAATGTGACGGCAGATAAGGACCATTTGGCCCACCTAGTCTGCCCATTTTCATACCTAACAGATAAGCTGCAGATCCTAATTAACCAATAGCTTACTTCCTCCTACCCCCCACTAGGACTGCCTTATGTCTGTCCCATGCATTCTTGAATTCCCCCACTGTTCTTGACTCCACAACCTCCTCAGGGAGGCTGTTCCATGCTTCCACAACCCTCTCTGTGAAAAAATACTTCCTCACATTACCTCTGAGCCGTCCCCCCTCTATCTTCAAATTGTGCGCCCTTGTTCTTGCATATCTCTTTTTCTGAAAGATGCTACTCTCTTGGACTTTGTTGATTCCCTTGAGGTACTTGCCAGGTATTAACTGATTGTGTTAATATGTCCTTACAGCATCTTCTGTGCTCTGCTAATGTTGAGATCATAATATCATTTGATTATTTACTTATCTACCCAAGAATAGTTCACTAAAATGTATTATATTTTTTAAAGTCCTAGTTTGGGCTACAGATATATTTAATTATTGTTGTATCCTATTTTAACAAAAACAAAAAGTACAGTCAAGTAACAGTTCAGGGAGATGGGCAAACTGACACAGCTTATGCCGACTCAATGCTCAGAAGGTTGCTGCCCAGAAACAGCTTCAACCTACTGAGTTAACTGAGCCAGTATAGTAGACAGTGCTCACAAACTGTTCTCCAGTGGCAGCAGTGGGGGTGGTCCCAATTACATTACATCTGATGTTGCTACCCCCTCAACACTGGAGTATATAAACTGTGCATGCACCCAGTGCCAACTGCTCCCAGTGACTGTGGGAGCATGCCAGAGGGTTATGAGGGTCCCTCTTAGTGCACTGGTAAGCAAGCAACCTCTACATCTTAATCATAGCTGTGGATAAGTGCAATAACATTTTTTTTAACCTAAGCAAAGAGTACTAGAATGACATTGTTAGGCTTAAACGTTCTGCATATATACAGTAGTTTTTCAACTGTAGCTGCTTCAGCAAGCCGAAAGGAAAGAAACATAGGGATAGTGCTACTGTGGGCAATGCAGTCAGATGGGATCTCAGGCATCTTTTTCAATTATATAGTTGTAACCACTCAATCCCCTGGGGTTACTAGAATCCTATCAGTATTACTGTTAGGAAGGTAGCAGGCATCTATTAGGGAGCTCATTAGGGGCTTCCTACATAATGACATCATTGTTTACTCAGCTAGCTTGAGGGGAAAATGATTAGGTCATGTAGAACTATTGCAGCAGCATAAGTCACACTGAGTGGACAGCAGCTCTGGGGAGATTAGAATGTTCAGTTAGTTAGTAGTCAGCCTGAGTGAGTGAGGAGGTGAGAGTGGCAGAAGAACTGCCAGTTGGGCTCTGAGGTGAGGGCTCAGCATTTCTCTCCCTAGTGGAGTGTCATTTCCAGCTTCTAGTGAAGTGGTAGAGATCAGTGCTACAGCAGGAGTTCCTGATTTCTACTCCCAGTGAAGTGGAAGGAACTGTTTGTTCTCAGTGGACTCAAGGGACAATCCCCTGAAGGTTGTTTGTGTGTTTCGGCTACCTTGGAAAGGAATTGTTAGAAATTGTTTGATCTGCTACCCAGGAGAATGCCTTTTCTTTTGTTGTTCAATGCCCAGTGAATGGGACAACCATTTGTGACTACTGTTCTAGGAGACAAGATCTCCACATATTTTAAGGGAATCATAGTCTGGGGTGTGTGTGTCCGTAGATAAGACTGGATCACACCTGGCAGTGCCCCTAGTGCAGCCAAATGAGTGAATGTTATGTTAAACTGTTCACCCAAGAGAGTACAGTTTGTTTGTTGGTCACCCCAGTGTGTGGTGAAGTTAAGGTGTGGGAACTCTAGCATGTCAGTTGGAAATGGGGGTTTCAGTGGTGTAATCCTGAAGAATGGCAGAGACTGTCGGTTGGGGCAAAGGGTGGGAGGAATGCCATCTAAGTGTTTACAAGGCAGGGCTTCCTGGTTTGTAAAGGGCACCTGTTATATCTGAGCAAGGGCCAAGCAGTAGGTTTAGATGTGTTGCTGAGGTTCACATAATTGCACCTATGTTCATGGAAGAGTTCTGAGTGTATGGCTGAGTTTCACATGATTGTACTCATGGGAGAAAAATGTTTGGGTGCATCGCCAGGTGTCCACTAAATGCACCATTTGGAAAATTAGGAAGAAGATGTTCTTTTGTGTGTTCATGAACTGTACTGCATGCAAGTAGAGTTTATGAAATGTACTTGTCCTGCCTAGACTGACTATTGGGGGTCCCCTTCTGCTTTTACTTTCCATTTATTGAATAAAGCCATACTGCACAATCCCAGTCACTGTTTTGGACATTCCAATTATTACTTCTGGTTGTGTGGATTTACTGGGGCCCTCTCAGCAGGTTGGATCTAACATATGCCTAGCACCCTCCACCCAGGACCTGGGCTGTGTTATTTACAAAGGGTTCATGTTGTTTTGTTTCTGTACCCCCAACCCTCTCTTCCTCTAAAAAATGAGCCAGATATACATCCTAATGCCAAGGGTGGTACCAACCTTTTTGTAAAGTAAAATGGTATGCCAGTATGTGGGTACCAATGTTCCAGATTTTAATGGAGGGTGCCAACTAGTTCAAAAGTAGCTGTGAGGGTTACATAGTGTTAACATGAAGATTACAGTAGGTCTCCTTTTAAGCCTGAAGTAAATGAATGTAAAGTTGGTTACATTCTGTATATTTATATTTCGTGCATGTGTTTTAGGTTATTGCAGTCACCAGCGGAGTACCAAAGGGATCTGTCCTGGGCTCAGTCCTCTTCAATATGTTCATCAGTGACATGGGAGAGGGAATTCAGGACAAGTTGTGTTTATTTGCAGATGACACTATACTCTGTGATAGAGCTGACAATGTAGAGGGGACAAGGGAATTGCAGGGAGACTGCAAAGGCTGTAAAATTGGTTCACAGTATGGCAACTGGAATTCAGTGCAAAGAAGTGCAAAGTGATGTTCTTAAGGAACAAAAATACCACAACAGAGTATTTGATGGGAGGGGTTCAGCTGGGCATAATATTAGAGGATAGGGGCCTAGGAGTCCTCATTAGTGACTCCCTTAAACAAATCAACTAATTTAGCAAAGCCTTCAGGATATTAGAGTGCATTGGGAGGGGGTTGACAGTAGTAGTATTTTATTCAAGAGACATGAACAGGTATATACCCCTTGATCTAGCACTCATTTTCAAAGGACACCTTGGCAACAGAGGATATTACATAGTTTCTCAGTTTCGGGGTTACATAATTACATATTTACATGAATTTGCATAGTTTACATGGTTGCATAGATTACACAGTTTTCATGGTCGCAGAGTTCATTTATGTACAGTGACAGATCATATAACAAGACTCTAGGCAGGAAGATGTAGAAGTTAGCTGAGTCAAAAATGACAAAGGCTACAATCAGGCAGTGGGAGCCAGTGAGATATCCCGGGGTGGGAGGGACGGCAATGGGGGGAAGGGTTTGGCATGATAGTAGGAAACAGAGAAGTACCCAGTTCTGGAGTCCCCATCCGAAAAAGAACAGAGACAGGCCAGACATAGTACTATGCAAGATGACCAAGGTGATTCAGGGCCAGGAGGGGTGGATCCTATGAAAATAAGCTAAAGGAGATGAATATGTATTAATTTGAAACCAGACAAGTGAGGGAAGACATGCTAGAGACCTTCATGTTCCTGAAAGGAACAAACAAGATGAACTGTGAAAGCTCTTTACCAGACATAGAGAAGCAAGGACGTGGAGTCACAAGTGGAGGTCGATGGGAGGGGGGTTTTAAAAGGATGTAAAGAATTATTGTTTTACAGAAAGAAAGGTTGAGAAATGGAATGGTCTGCTGGCAGAAGTAGTAGATACCAAAACCATAAATGGCTTCAAACACAGCTGGGATACAGTCAAGGGTATAGTACTACTCAGAGGAATGAGGGAGGTGGAAACATGGAGAACAATAGGGAGAACAGGGTAAGCAAAGACCCCACAAGGACAACAGGTTCTGGGGTATGACTGTATAAAATGGGTGAACTACATGGACCATCAGACTTTTTCTACCATCGTCTTCTATGTTTCTATGGTAGAACTTTTATTGAAAGATATCTTATGAAGCACACTTATGGGAAACATTTGTGCAGCATCTTTTCTGAATGTATTCACTAGAGTCAATGGTCACTTGATACATTATTGTAGCTGCACTTGAGAATGCACAGGCCCTCCACTGTGGGACTGTGGTAGCATTTGGACGCAGTAGATTTCATCATACTTTATTCTGTTTGATACCAATTGTTTATTTTTTAACAGATAAACTCAGTTATCTGGGGCCAGACAAAGGCAGGATTCACAAAAGGGATGTATCCAGCGCATCTGAGATGCACCGGGGCATCCCTGACATGCACCCAAAGGCGATTCTGGCAGGGGCCGATGCGCTGGTGCAACCCCAATGCACCACCGCATCGCAGATGCACCGCATACCATCAGTAAGGACATGTGGTGCATCTGGAGGGGCTGTGAAGGGGGGTGTGCCCATGCATACCAGGTGCAACCCCATTCACAGCCCTAGTCTGTGGCACATCCCCAAGGCAAGTCCAGGGATTCACTACAGAAAGATAAGTCTAGAAAATCTAGACTTAAGTGGGTGGACACCCACAGGCAGGCTGCCATACTGTAGGCAGCAGCACAGCTGCCTGCCCACCCTGGCAGTCCAGTGTGCCCCCTGCCCCAAGCCCCCACAAGCAGCTGCTCCCAGCGGTGGAATGAATGAAAGAACCCCCACCCCAAGCGCCCATAATCAGCCACTCCCGGCGGTGGAATGAATGACATAACCCCCTGCCCCAAGCCCCCATAGAATGCCAACCCCAGCGCGGTGTAAGAACTACGGAACCCCCACCCAAGCACCCAGTACATGCCCCAAGCCCCCAGTGAAGCGCTCTTCACTGGCAGCTGGCTGTTACAGAATGAACCCCTAAGACAGCCCACCCCCTCACCCCACCCCATGCAGGGTCCACTGTCGGCAGGCAGCTCAGCCCACCTGCACTGCCGCACACCCACTACAGAAATGTCTGACAATGACAGCTACCGTTCAACCCGTTGTGGTAGCTGTCATTATCGGTACCAACTCTGGGTGAGCGTTTCCGATAACGGTATCGAGGCTGACCATCATGATGGGACCCCAGAAGTGAGGGAACAGTGCGCAGAGGACTGTTCTGTAACAGCCGGTTGCTGGAGCAGCTGGCCTCGGGCAGGGGCTGGAATAAGGAGTACAATGTTCTGTTACCACCGCCAGGTGGGTGGCTTTACCAGGGCATGGGGGTTCTGCATTCATTTACCACAGCTGGGAGCAGCATTTACTGGGTACATGGGTGGGGGTTCTCAGAACTTACACTGCCACTGGGGGTGGCAGTCTACGGGGGCTAGGGGTGGAGGGTTATTTAATTCATTCTGCCACTGGGAGTGGCATTTACTGGGTGCTTGTGGTGGGGGTTCTGCAGTTCCTTTACTGCTGCTAGGAGTGGCATTTACTGGGGACTTTGGGCAGGGTGGAGGCATGCTTGTGCAATGGGGGTCCACTGTTCGGCGCATTCCGATAGGGCATCTCTGCAGGTGCAATGCAAATGGGGCCATAATGGCATGCTAATGGCCCCATTACGCCATGCATGCCTAATGGCCTCATTTGCATGCCCCGGCTGTGGATCACGTTTTTGGGTGCAGGGCATCGTGTGATGCCCTGCCCCGAAGGGTTCACGGCCTTACATGGGGGTTGCACCAGCACAGCCTGAGATGCCTCTGCACATCCTGGGTGGGGCTCACCTGTGCTATTCACAGTGGGGATGCACCAGGGACATCTCCCTGTGCCTCCTCTGTGAATCACCCATTTTGCACTCTGTGCATCTCCCCGTGCTGGGGCAGCCAAGATTCACTGAGTGCATCTTCTTTGTGAATCCTGCCCAAAGTGTTGTGTGTGCCTCAAAATATTACCATGGCATTGTTTTGCTTGGTTGCTGGATACAATAAAAAGAAGCTGTGAAGTTATTTGGACAAGTGAACTGAACTCCACCTTTTTTGCTTTTGGTTAGGAGTTGCTGGTAGGATTATCCCCAAGGCTTACATACTATGAGGCAAGAATGACAGCAGCCTGAATATACTTTGACATTTTTTAATTTCCTAGCTTGCTCTCAAATCTAGACATCCATATAGACATGTTTTCTCATAATTTTGTTTCTACACCTTCCACCATTACAGCTGAAAAGCAACAGATCACATTTCAGATCCCAGAGTCATTCATGATATAGTCTTTCTCAGTATGACCCCCTTACGGCGACACCAACACAGTGAAATACACACCTGTTGGCAAAATCAACACTTTGCCGACAGGTCGCTGGGTTGGTGTGCCAGAGACTGGGGCATGCTGTCTCCTGGTCCTGCATCCCCACCCTGAATCAACTCTGACTGGAGTTGAGAATCTAAAAGATAGGGGTGGGGCAGAGCCCCCCAATAAAAAATACAGGACCAGGAGACACACAGGAATCATGTAGACCGCAACTTGTGGTCAACATGATTCCTGTCAGCGAAATGCCGGTTGACATAAAGAATGCTGAACCAGCATGGCAGAGCTGTCTTTCTCAATATTTTGACCTCCCCACCACAATCACCCAGCACAGCTGAAGAGCAGCAGCATTTAAGAAACATTTCAGACCCCAGAGCTAGATTTTAATAAAAAAAAGTTATCTCAGCAGTCTGTACCCCCAACCCCAGTATAGCGCAGGTGAAAGAAACACATCACATTTAAGAAATATTTCACATATCTAACCACACACAATCACACACATTCTAAAATGTAACATCTGAAATGCAGCTTTTAAATCATGTTCTCAATAAGGTGAATACGCAGCATGAACTTAAATGACAACTACTGAACTGCATGGGGTTTTCAAACCATTTCCTCCATGCAGGAGGGGGAATTTAAAGAGAATTTTAGGAAGCATTTTTTTCACAGATAAAGTGGAGAAGGAGGGGTGGAATAGCCTACCCAGCACAGTGGTCAATACTGGGACCATAGCTGGTTCAAAACACAATGGGACATCTTTAAGGGGTTATTAGGAATTAAAGTGTGGTAAGAGTCAGGGAACACTCTGAAGAGAAAACTAATTTAGAGTAATATAGTGAAGGGCACCAGGTCAGACTTGATGGACATGTGGTAATTTTTGCTGTTATCTTCTTTATTTGTTGGCTTCTGTGCTGTCTTCAGACATTACTTGATTGTAAATATAATCTTTATGTACTTGAATTGTATTTTTATACCATTTCTGTTAGTGGTTTAGCCTTTCCTATGCACTGTATCTTGGTTCCTCAATCTATGCTTTGTAGTCATGTCATTTTGTATCAATGTATTGCTGTAACTCAACGTTATTACCTTGTGTATACATTTACAATGTCCTGTATTCTATGTATGACAAGGAACCTCTGTAAAAGAGCCTCTGGCTCAGGGGTATATCTGATATTTCAATTAAAATAAAATAAAAATTCCCAAATGAGGCAGAAAAACTTCATACTGTGCAAAAGAATAGCCTTTAAAACTGGCAACACTTATCTCCATCAAGTAATATGTTTATCTTTCAAGAACACCAAACCCCTGTTTGAAAGAAGCAAGTCGCTTACCTGCAGAAAGATACTTGCAAACAGAAACACTGGTATACTCACAAAGCACAGAAGCTGAAGGTAACAATGTTTGACTCCCTTACAATCATATACAGTATTCTGAAATTCATATCACTATCTGACAGATGCTACCTGCTTCATTGTCAGCTACAGTCATTAAATTGATGCATCAGATGTTCTCGCAATTATTAATGAATTAACTCCTGTACTGCTAGAAGGTTTTAAAATCTCTAAGAAGGTTAAAAGCAAGCCTTGTTGACTAACCAAATGTGTTATGTAAAACAAATGCTAGAAAAATGCTATATATTCAGGAAACATTGCCACCTAAGGCTTCTAAAGCAGTAGTAAATCCATTGTCCCTTCAGACATTGACTAGGAGAGAAATAGTCTAAAATCAAATTTTTATAAGGGGTTTTAAATAAAACACTAGAGTTTGAGCACTAGGACCTACCTTGGTAGATAGTTGTCCTCATGGTATACAATACATATGAAATAGACTGGTTGAAATACTACATTTATTTTTATCTGTAGAGTTTGACTTCTATAGATTACACTCATGGCTCCACCACTTGGCAGGTCAGTAGAGGTCAAACATTCATACAAGCCATACAAAACAATAGCAAACAGACTGTGTATATATTACACTTGTAGAGATACAGTACTATAACAAAATAAAATATGTTATTTTACAGATAAGGTTCTAAAATAAAACATGTTATGTTATTGATGGCATATACTACCTTTAAAATATCATATTTTAGAGGTTGCAAATGTCACAATGGCTATGTCACATGCATGATCAAAAATAACATGTAGTAAGTAGGGGCTAAACAGTGGAATAACCATACATATTTCAACTTGTGAGGATAAGGTCTATAATTCACAAACGGTGAAGCCACAAGTAGGTTATAAAGGTTGTCTCCTCACTAAGTAAGCAACAACACACTACAGGTTGTGTAGTTATGCTGTTTAACTGCACATCCTGGGTGGGTTGTGAGGTATATGGCACACTATTAAGCCTAAAGTATTAGACAAAACCCCTAAAAAGCTTAAAAAAGACAGTTATTTGTTTATTATTCATTCATTGTTTTTGTTGATCAGGAAACAAGGTCTAGGAAACTATTTATGTTGCAGCCTCATCTGAAGGGAGGATGTGTACAGGAAGCATTGATGAAAATTAAACCAGTTTAATTTGTTGGTGGGTTCATGAATGGAGGAACTATGACCAGGGAAATGCCACAACTATTTTTGGCAAGTGCCAAGGTGTTGTTAACATCTACCTGACCAACCACCAGAACAGACAGACAGGAACTTGGTTTTAACATCTCATTTTAGAAACAGCACCTTATGAGAGCACAAAGTTCTCTTAAAACCATCCTGTGGCATCAGTAGAGTTACATATAACCAAGGGGGAGCCTGTGCCTTTAAGAACTACCAACATACTTCCTGCAGCACATGAGGTAGCTGAAAATCTCCAGTCTGACTACAGATCAAGCCTAACTCTGCCTAGCATAACTAACCCATGCTGTTATACTACAAAAGCTGCATGGTCATGTGACTGAAACTCAATGATCACAGTACAGGATTTCTCATGCCCATTGTACATATATGGTTACCCTACTGAAGAATGTTAAGTAGGCCATGATACAACATTTTAAAAGGTACATCTTTTTAAATTAGAACTTTGCATTAAATTTAAATTTTCTTTTTGAAGCTAAGCTGCTTAAGTGTGGCAGAGGGCCATTGTGATGTCATCAAACATTGTGGGAGTTGAGCTTCCATTAGTTCAAATATGTCATTATTAGAAGCAAACAGTAGAAATATCATACTAATGACATGGAAACTAAAATATCTAAACAGTTTCTGTGTCATCCATATGCTTATTCCATTTCTGTCATAATACCTGAAAATACAGTACCAGTTTTTATTTGGCAGAATTAATTTCCCCTAGAATGGTATAGTGGGAAGTTTAAACCAATCACAGAGCATCTAGCACAATGCTTGATGACATCATAAATGCCTATCCTGCCTTTTCTTCACCAAGGCAAGGCAAGGGCAGTGCCTTTTTATTTATATAGCACCCCTTAAAATGGACTCAGGGTGCTTAGCAAAATAATAAAATAAAGATAAAATTCAAAGAAAAACATTTAAAAATACACAGGTACAAGTTCAATACATACTAATCAGCAGTCCCTTAAGCCATTTTGAAGATATAGCTTTCAGGCCCTGTTTAAATGCATCCACTGAAGGAGAACTCCTATGATGATACAGCACAGAGTTCCAAACTGCTGGCGCTGCCACTGAGAAGGTGCTATCACCAGAATGCATTAGGTGAGATCTTGGGATGGCTAGCAGTAAATCTTCAGTTGAGTGGACAGAGCAGCCAGAAGAATACCAGGCCAAGAGGTCTTTCAGGTAGGCAGGGCATGATCAATGCAGGGCTCTGTATGTTAAAGCAATCTTGAAGGTGTACACCACCTAACCTGAAGCCAATGCACCTGCCATAGCACAGGGGTAATATCTGTATACGACACCTGTACCACCATCCTGACTGCGGCATTCTGCACCAACTGCAGGTGACACAACAAACCCCCTGATAGCCCTAGGTATAGATTATTACAGTAGTCAAGTCTCAAAGTCACAATGGCATGTACTAAGGCTGCTAGGTCCTCTTGCACTAGATAGGATCTAATCCAAGA
The DNA here is from genome assembly GCA_016271365.2 of Neoceratodus forsteri. NCBI lineage: Eukaryota > Metazoa > Chordata > Ceratodontiformes > Ceratodontidae > Neoceratodus > Neoceratodus forsteri. The sequence continues at coordinate 1,554,558,122 of CM057449.1, read as the reverse complement.
GATATTCCTTAACTGGAAAAATACACTGCAGACCACAGCCTGCACCTGATGTTCAAGTGTCAGACGTGAGGCCACAGTGTCTCCAAGACACTATCCATGGCTGTCAGAGGTGTGCCATTCAGAGATGGAACTCTGATGGCATCCTATCTTCTGGCTGACTTTTGAGGACCTGGTTCCACTAGCAACAACTCTGCCTTGGTCAGATTAAGACTTAGCTAACTGGAGGCCATCCAGTCAGAAATGTCCTTAAGGCAACACTCCAGCAGAGTCACAGCCTCTCACCCATATGATGTAAAGGACATAGAGTATGCAGCTGAGTATCACCTGAATAGCAGTGAAAACTTAGCACACACTGTCTGATAACCTACCTCAGCAGCTGCATGTACACCACAAACAACATGGGGGACAGAGTCAAACCCTAGAGAACATCAAAACGGATCACTACCAGCAACAAGAAAGATGTCATCACAACCCTCTGCAACCTGTCAGTGAGGAACAACATAAACTACTTTAATGTTGTCCTGGTGAGTCCCCCATATTCCCCAAGGCATTCTATCAAAATCTCATGGTCCACAGTGTCAAACACTGACAAGATTAAGGAGGATGACAATTGAGTGCTCCATCCTATCTCTCACTAGGAGCAGATCATCAGACACCTTAACAAGTGTGGTTTCTGTGCTGTGGCATAATCTGAAATGTGACAAGAGCTGCTCATAGATGTCACACTACTTGAGGTGTGTCTCTAGCTATGCCATAACCACCTTCTCAATAATCTTCCCTAAAAATGGAAGGTTCAAGACTGGCCTGTAGTTTGCCAACACATCAGGGTCCAAAGATGGTTTCTTTGAGAGCAGTCTCACCACAGCCTTTTTCAGAGCCAATGGCAAACAGCTCTCTGCTAAGGAATCCTTGACTATGCTTGTAAATACTGGACCCTGAGCCACCTGGCAGTCAATCATTAATGTGGTAGACCCCATATTTAACATACAGTAGATAGGGTAGAGTACTACTATTTCCCTGAGTACATCCTCCATAATAACTGGCCAGAACTCAGACCACACCCATGGAGTGCCTGTGCCTTCATACCTTTCAGTTAGACCATGTCTGGCCCTGACAGGACAACTGTAGCTCAAATGGAGAAAAAACTGTCCAGAAATAAAAGCCCAAACTCCTCACATTTTTCTTGAGACAAGACACCTCCAGACTGAAGACAGCTAGGATTAACAACCAAACCACAATAAGGAAGAGCTGAGTGCGGCTTTTTCCTCCTGAGGTACTGTAATAACCCATGGCAGGAACTCTCCCTTTCTCATGGTTACTATCCTCTGATAGTCCTTACAGTGGGATCCAAGAGTCATTTTGTCATCCATCAAGCCAGACCTCTTCCAAAAATGCTCCAACCTCCACCCTGTTACCTCCAATCATATCAGCTCATTTTTATACCATGGCAAACTATGATGGGAGGTCAGTGTGTTAGGTATTCGAGCCATTCATTACACTGGAAATGAGGGACTGTACTCCCCAAAGCAAGATTTATTGAACTAACACAATATGCTGCATTAGCCCTGTCAGCCCAGCTTACAAAGAAAGAGTAATGCTCAATTACCCCTCCTTGGGAGATGAACCAGACAGGTATGAAAGCTTCAGCACTCCATTTCAGGGTTCATAGCTTCTCACCCTCTTTCTCCCACAAAGCATCTTATATAGACTTGTCCATACAAGGTCATCTTTCACTGGGTAAATTATTGCATTTTCCCTCTGTTTTTGATTTGAATTGATAGAACTGCTATTTAATAGTACAGAATATTAGGTATATACAGACACATGTTGATACATGGACATATTAGGATAACAGCATCTCAATTACAAGGTAGTCTGTGTTAGGTTTGGGTGTTAAATGTGCAGGAACACTAATCACTTGTTACAGAGTTGCAGATAGATCATGTTTAAACAGTATAAGTATGAATATTCATGAATAATATTTATTTATTTAGTTTTTTGCTGTTGACCAGGTAAGTGCACTAGGCAGATTCTGCTAATTTTCAGGCACAACCCAGAGGAGGAGGATACAGATGAATGCCAACTGACCTTGAACCAGATTAAGCTGTTGGTGCTATTTTTTTAGTGAATGGTGGAAAATTTGACCAGGATTTATTGTACACTGGTTTTAAGACATGCATATCTGAATAGTAGTTACAGTACACTGTATAAATGCGGGAAACAACTGGCTAATGCAGAATTTACACTAGCACAGGTTGTCTTTCTTTTTTTTATCCAATTCTATTTTTGCTCCTTACCCTGAACTTTCTCGGGCTATCTCGGCTCGCTGGGTGTGCTCTACCGCCCATCATGGTCCTCCTCCTATATTTGGTTACTGCCTTCTCAGTTGCCTCCTCTAGACAAGCCCCCCAACTCTGAGCCCCTCGGGGCAGGGCTGCCATCCACTCCAGCACTCTATCTGGAAACCAGATTGCCTGGATTCAGCTCCCGAGAGACTGAAGAGTGGAGAGAGAACCCGGTGTTGGGCATGTGGCACCTCAGCACTGCAAGGAGCTGTCGCTTATCAGGGAAGGGGTATTTCTTTTCAGGTTACACCCCAGACATTGGACATGCAATGCCACCCAGCCTGTGACCTGGATGCTCCCACCCACGTCTGGAAGGCAGCCATCCAACGTCTTCCCTACTTGCAGGCCCTGCATGTTGCAGTGCCTCCGGTCTCCACCGGGAGCTGCTGCAATGCCTGGCTGACCCTGGAACCCTCCCCGAGAAGGAGAGCAGTCCTATGGATGCTCAATCCTTTCCCTCCCCTGCCAACCCCCAGTGGCCCGGGCTCGTTCCAGAACCCGGGTCGTCGGCGTGCCGTGAGGTGTGGCATCCATCGTCTCAACCCTCAGTGTCACCAGACCAGCTGGACAGGTTGTCTTTAAACCTACTTTTTTGCCTAACACAAAGATATTAGACTTTTAACATTATATACTACTGTATGCATTTTTTCAGCTTATTTCATCTTGTGGTTTAAAATCATAGACATTTACAAAGGCATGCACAGATGCACAAACATAGCTTTAGTATGTTTTATGGCTGTTCTCAGGGAAGAAGCTTATCTATTCTGTGGCATTTGACCTTGACATACCTTTCTTTTGATGGAAGTCTGTTGTCTTTATATGATCCTGTGCTGATATTTAAAAAGCAGTTGTGGCAGCATTAAGTGCCCTTGACACTGTGGGATTATGGGGCGACTTTGTGAAAAAATGTCAATGACTGCACTATTAATGGCCAATGAAGTATTTTTCTTTCTTACCAGAACCGTGTTTTTCTTCCACCTGTTTCCCACCATATAGACACGACCACAGATAGTCACCACCAGCCAAAAGCAACTTTTTTGTGATGATAAAAAGGAAGTGATTTTTTTCCTTTGATTTCTGTGAAGTGTCTGTAGCCCTTGTGGTATCTCCTTTATCAATTTCATCCTCCTGCCCTTCCTCTTCTGCCCTCCCTAGCCATGTTTGATGATGAATAGCAGGTGCTCTTGATACCTCATCAGCCCAGCACTGGCGTTTTGCCCAGACTGACAGATTATTGCATTTAAGGTGGGTGTGTTATCCCACCAGTGTAAAAAAGTGATCCCCTTTTATCACTGGTGCCATGTAGCTGGCATAGTTGCCATTTGCCTACTCTCATCCAATGGATAAATAATAAATTAGTTCCACACAATGGATCAGGATGGGCATTAGTAACTGTAGTCAGTCACTGCAGAGGTGTGGGGGTTTTAGCACCTCAACTACTCTCTGTAGCTGTGTCCTTGTGGCTACTTTTGAGGGGATATTTTTTTGGACATCTTAATCTGGGTGTGCCCACAGTTAGTGTCATCTTTCACATTTTGGGACTTTTACTCACATACTGAGTAGTGGGATCAGGTACTTGTCATCTGGGTCACATTCACATTTGTTGATGCTTGCTTTTTTTGGATTGAGGTTCCAAAGGTAGCATCTCTTACATCATCATCACCCTCAGTCTCCTCAGCTTCTTCTTATCTCCTTAGACTCACCCTCTGCTCTCCCTGATCCTTGAAAGCCTTTTCCTCTCCAGCATTCCCCTTCTTAGATAGTGGAACTACTGTCACATAAACTGGGCTCACTATTCCTGCCTTCCACCATCTAAAATCATGGCAGCCACATCAGCTGCTGTCAATGCCCTTTTTCTGCCTTGTGATGCTGAAGTTTAAGTGCTGATACCTTCCCCACCTTGCAGTGATGATCCCTGCTTCTCCTTCTCCTCATCCTGATGACCCCCTCCACTGAGCTTTACCACATCTAGCCTTTTTTCAGTTCCATCATCACAAACTATCAGCTTCCGCACTATAAATAGGTGATGTGAGCTCTGAGGTACACAGCAGCTCTGTTGCTTCTTATCCCTACAAAAATAATGAATACCTGTTGACTGGCATAGCCAACAAAACATTTTTATATAATGTTTCATACTTTAAAACAAAAAGTATGATCTGCCTAGAAGTCCTGAAGTGTACAACAGGACTGTTGCTTCACAGTCCTACACAAATAATGACTGAATGTTTTCTGGCACAGGCAGAGAAGATATTTTTAAAAGATTTATGTTTGAAAAGAAAATAGGAATGCTTCCAAAATCATAAATATGGTGGCAACTGGCCTCTAGCAATCAGTCATCAGTACAGGCCCTTAAAACAAAAAGCAACATCATGCATCAGAAGAAAAAATTATTCACTGTAGTAATAGTGTTTCTTCTAAGGTGTCTTTTAGTATGCTTGACAAGTGCAGAATGCCAGCTGGGTTCAGCTGCCCCGGAGGTGGAGTCAATGGTAATGAGTTATGGGAATTAGTCAATGAGGAGAGAGCAAGAGGCTGTGCTGAGTGTAGTCAGCCTAGAGGGCACCAGAATTATTTTGAAGCTACAAGGGGCAAAACATGGCCCCTAAGTGTGAACCGTCACAACAGGAATAAAAATTATTCAAAAATACATGAGAAACAGAAAAAAATTGACAACTATGAAAAACTTTAATGTAAAAACAGTGAAACATTTGGCAAAGATTAAGGCATGCAGAGCCACTCTCAGTCAGGTTTTGTAGGGGAGGATGGGTGGGAGGCCAAGCATACTAAAGGACACCTTGGAAGAAACAATATTACTATGGTGAGTAATTTTTTCTTCTTACCCGAGGGGTCCTTTAGTATGATTGCAAAGTGCAGACTACAAAGCAGTGCAGTTGGGAGGCACGTACAGAACCTACTTAGGAAAGAGGCTCTGCAGGACAACTGTGCCAAATTTGGTATCTGATTTGGACTGTACATCTAGACAGTAATACTTTGTGAAAGTGTGTGCAGTCTTCCATGTGGCTGCTTTGCAGACATTGAGCAGGGGACTATCCCTTGAGGATGCAACTGTGGCAGTACTGCCCCTAGTGGAATGGGCCCCAGGGCCCTGAGGGACTATTTGCCCGCTTTCCTGTAACAAAACTGAATTCAAGAGACTATCCAGCATGAAATAGTCATATTGGTGGCTGGTGTACCCCTTCTTGCTTCACCATTAGTGAGAAAGAGTTGAGTATAAGAGCCTCTGAACTGCTTGGTATGCTCTAGGTAGTAGGTCAGGGCTCTTTTTACATCCAAGCTGTGAAGCTTGCACTCACCTGTTGTGGATTTTTCTGTGAAAAAGACTGGGAGAGTGATGGACTGGTTTCAGTGGAAGTCAGAGACCACCTTAGGCAGAAACTTCCTATTTGTTCTAAGTACTACCTTGTCCTTATGGATGATGATGTAGGTAGGTTCAGTACACAAGGCCTGTAGCTCTGAAACCCTCCTTGCAGAGGTGATGGCAACTAGGAAGACAGTTTTCTAGGTGACATACTTCAAGTCAGAAGTAGTCATGGGCTCAAAAGGAGGTTCTATGAACTTGGCTATGCAAAGGTTCGGGTCCCAGGGAGGGACAGGTTCCCTTAGTGGGAGTTGAAGGTGCAGCAGGCCTTTGAAAAACTTTTTGAAGTTGGAATGGGAAATAAAAGATTTCTCTTTCCCAGCAGAGAGATGGGGCTGATATGGCTGCTAGATGCACCTTGAGGGATGAGGTCTTAAGTCCAGATGTCTGCAGGTGAACCAAGTAGTCCAGTAGAGTAGGTGGAGTGGCCCTTAGAGGGTCTATGTGCTTACCACTACACCACAAGGAAAACCTTTTCCACTTGGAAGCATTGGTCTTCTTAGTGCTAGGTTTTTTAGCCATGCGAAAGCTTTCAAGCATTTGCTTGGAGTACTAAGAATCAGAAAACTATAGCTCCTCAAGAACCAGGCCTTGAGGTGAAGACACTCTATGCTGGGATAAGCTACCCCTGTCTGAGGCAGAATCAATAGACTGTGGCTCGGTGACAGGTGGATTGGCTTCCTGATCAAGAGGGCAAGGAGCAGGGAGTACCAGAGCTGCCTTTCCCAGTCTGGAGCCACCACAATCATGGTGGCTGAGTGAACCCTGAGCTGTAGGAGAGTTCTGTGTATCAAAGGAAAAGGATGGAAGGCATAAAAGAACTTCCCTGCCTAGTCAAGGTCAGAGCATCCACTGGCTGTGTACCCAGAGTTGGGAGGTCTGCAGCAGTTAAGTGGAAGCTGATAGTTGAGGTTGGAGGTGATGATGTCTACCTCTGGGGTACTCCTCCTCCAGAACACTGTTCCCAGAACTTGTCTGTTTAGGGTCTAATCCTGGTGGCCCTGGCTGATACGACTCAGAGAGTCTGCCAATACATTGTCCTTGCCTTGGAGGTGAATGGCAGATACGTGCATTGTCCATATAGTAGGTCAGGGACCAAGTTTTCATGGTCTCCATACAGAGTTTGGTGGATCTTGTGCCACCCTGTTTGTTGTTGTAGAACATAGCAGTGGTACTGTCTGTTCTGATCTGGACAGAGTGGTCTTTTAGCTGTGGTGTGAATGCTTTGATAGCTAGAAACACAGCCCTGAGTTCCAGAAGGTTGATGTGGAGGCTTGACTCTCCAGGAGACCAAATCCCACTTATGGACTGGTCTGCCAGATGAGCTCCCTATCCTAGGAGGGAGGCATCTGTGGCAAGAATACTGGAGGGATGTCTTTGCTGAAAGGGGATCCTTCCCTTAGGTTGCCCCTTCCCTTCTACCAGTCTAGGGCCTGAAATAAGGTTTTGAGACTGGAATTAGCTTTGAGAGGGAATCCAATGAGCCCTCAGGTGATACTGGATGTCCCTCATCTGAAATCTGGCACCTGGGGCTATGGCTGTCATGGAAGCCATGTGGCCTAGTAGTCTGAGGAAAAGTCTGGCTGGCCTTGGTTGGCCCAAGACAAAGGAATTTGTGAATTCAAGGAAGTTCTGTACCCTGTCCACAGGAAGCATAGCCTTCCTTTGGATGGTATTCAGTTCTGCTCCAATAAAGTCCAGTACATGAACTGGTTCAAAGTGGGACTTTGCTTTGTTGATGATAAATCCCAGGGACTCCAGAGTACTTATTGTTAGTCTGAGAGCTTCCCTGACCTGGTCTGGTAACTTGTCCACTATGAGCCAGTCGTCCAGGCATGGGAAGACTGACACTTGTCTCCTTAAGTGAACTGCTACTACTGCCAGGCACTTTGTAAAGACCCTGGAAGCTGAAGTGAGACCAAGTGGTAGGGCTGCAAACTGGTAATGGCCTGATGGCAGGCTGAACCTGAGAAATTTTCTGTGGGATGGCCTTATGGGGATGTGAAAATAGGCATCCTTGTGGTCTAGGGAGGCTAGCCACTCTCACTGCTGTAAGAAATGGATCACCAGAGTCAGGGTGACCATTTTGAACTCAGGGTTTCAGTAAATGCTTGTTCAGGTACCTTAAGTCCAGAATAGGTCACCATTCCTATTTTTCTTTTGTGTGAGAAAGTATCTGGAACAGAGACCTTTTCCCCACTGGGGAAAGGGGCTCTTTCCACTGCTTTTGTGGACAGAAGAGCTTTTACCTCTAGCTCCAACAACAGTTTTTCTCTTGGGGTTAGTGGTTTGGAATGTTTGGAGCCCTGAAGAGAGAGAAACTTTTAGAACTTCAGGGTGAGCCCCCAACCTATCACCTCTAGTACCCATTTGTCTGTGGTTATGAGGTGTCATTGGTGGAGGTAGTGGATCAGCCTGCCTCCTACAGGGAGAGGCAAGGTGACCTGGAAGTTACAGTCAGCAGGTTTGCTTGGTCTGGGTGGTGGTAGAAGGAGTCTCCTTTCTCTCCCCCCCCTGAAATTACCTCTCATCTGAGAATAATCTAGTGGCATAGGGTAAAATGCCCTAGAATAATAGCCCCTGCCTCTGTTTCTCCTACTATGGGACCTTTGAGAAGTAGAGGTCTTTTCTTTAGTCACATTGCTTTGATAGGTGATTTTATATTCCTTCACCTTTTTCATACATGCTTCAGTTTTGTCCTCGAAGAGAGAATTGTTCTTGCAGGGGAAATACATGACCTTGGTCTGAGTGTCTTGCAAAGGATTAGTGGTTCTCAACCAAGCATAATGCCTCAGGGAGATGGCCTGTGCCATGGCCCTGGAGGCAGTGTCATTAGTGTCCACAGTCATATGGAACTGGTATTTGGTAGCCTCTAAGGCTGTCTTTACAGTTTCTGCCAGGTCTTGGGTCATTCTGTCAGGGGCCTGTTGACTTATGGCAAGTACAGAGTTCCAAAGAGCTTTTTGATATTGAGCTGCATAGGCCATATAGGTAGAGAAGCAAAGCAGTAAAGAGGCTGTGGTGTATGACTTCTTGCACATTGAGTTTAATTTTCTTGACTCTTTTTCAGGAGGATGAGAGGAAAGTGGCACTTTAGCTTTGTCACAAGCTGCAGCCTGTATCACCCCTTCATGGTCTGGGTGCACATAAAGGAATTCTGCATTATATTTTTCTACTTAATATTTCTTCTCAATTTTTTTTTATCTACTCCAGGCACAAAAGTAGGGTTCTGGAGATGTTTAAAGGTTGCCCTGAAAAGGGATTTATGAATGGGCAGAAGCAGCTTTCTAGCAGAAGGGAGACCCATCATGTTCAGGTAGTCTGCATCCTTCTCTTGTTCAGTGGTCTCCTAAGCAGTAATGTCCAGGGTGTCCACCATATGCTGAGCAAAAGTGAAATAAGAAGAAAAATCCTCCTAACCATTAGAGGAATTCTCAAACTCTTGGTCAGGGGATATATCTGGTTCAATAGGTTCACCCTCTGGTTCTTCATCATCATCATCACTATCACCACAATAAAAACCCTGGGAAAAACCGGGGTCAGAAAAATGAGTAACATTAGGGTCAGCTGGGTCATTACATAGGTCACCCATATTCTGTAAAATCTGATATATTTGCCAAGCCTTAGCCATTTCTTTCTTTCTTTCTTTCTTTCATTTTTGTTAACCAGGTAAGGTATCATAGCCATACTTATGACTATTTTCAGACACAACCCAGGAAGTTACAGATATTTTAGGTAGTCAAACAATTTAGACATTCATATAGAAGATGAGTGACAACATGAAAGAGAGAATCTACAAGACATTTCAGGTAATAACAGTGATGATATGATACTAGAAAACAGGTAGAAAAAAATGGACATAGTTGATACAATCATAGGTATTAGAAATTTTGCATACCATCCATGCTAAGTGCTACATATTACAGTAGTCAGGTTCCAGAGAGAGAGGGAGAGAGAGAAAGAGATGATTCAGTAATAGGAGGCAGGAAATAAGAGCAGCCTATGCAGGGTTAAAACAGGTGCATTGGGCACTCTTGATTAGGAGAGTGTGATGCATTTTGTAAAGGCAGCATGATTAGGGGCAGAGCAAACATCAAGTGGGAGGGAGTTCCAGTACTTTGGGGCCAGGCATGAGAAAGCTGAGGTACCTTTCAGAGTCTTACACCTGAGAGTACTTAGTAGAGAGAGCTCAGAGGAGCGGATGCCATAGACTGGGGTTTGGGGCACTAGCAAGGTTGCAAGAGAGGTAGGAAGGCCAGTTCTAATGATATTATCTAGTAGCGTACCAAGGGCAAGAAGATGATGGGCAGATGGAGAAGGACAACTTAGGTCTGAATATAGCAGGCAATGTTGTTTCAGGCGTGGAGAAGCTGAGGCATAGCGACAGATATTGATATGTGTTGTGTTCCATTTATTGAGAGTGGATTTAGAGGCATTTGTATAGGTGAAGACACCATATGTGAGGGACAGGAGTAGAATGCCCCTGGCAATACCCAGTTTAGCAGAAAGAGTGAGCATTTGACTAGTTCTGCAGGCAATGCCTATTTTAATGTTGACTGATTTGCTTGTGGTCATGACGTGTTGTTCGAAACTGAGTGATTCATCAAGTAGGATGCCTAAATACTTAAAAGAGGTTACCACCATAAGAGAAGAGCCATTTTCATGGAGACATTAAAGAGGCTGTGACTGACATTATGTTTGACAGGGGATCCAAAGAGCATGCCCTGTGTTTCACTTATGTTTAAGACAAGTCTATTGTTGTGGATCCAGTCTTGGATTTTTAGAAACACAGAGGTTAGATGACTATTTATTTCCTTTATATGTGCCAAGGAAGTGTAAAGTACAAGATCATCTGCATATAAAATAGTTGAGCACCCAGGGGTGATTGGATGCATGTTGTTTATAAAAACAGAGAATACAAGAGGCCCCAAAATGGAGCCTTGAGGAACACCAACACTTATATGTGCAGAGTCAGACACCACAGAGTTAAATTTTGCATGTTGGCTTCTACTGCTTAAGTAGCTGTGGAATCATTTTACGGCTTTTGCAGAGAAGCCAAGGGAGACAAGATGGGTAAGTAAGAGGGGGTGATCAACGAGACTGAACGCCTTAGAAATATCGATGAACACTCCACCTGTCATTTGGCCTTGATCCATTGCAGTAAGGGCATCATTAGTGAACTGTAGTAGTGCCGTAGAGGTGCTGTGCCCTTTGCAGAAGCCATGCTAAGTAGGTGATAGGAGGCTGTATTTGGAGAGGAACTCAGAGACCATAGCCACTAATTTCTCCAGGATTTTGTTAAGTGCTGAAAGAATGGCAATGGGTCTATAAATGGAAATGTCCTTTTTATCTCCTTTCTTAAAAATTGCTACCTTCCAAATGTCCAGTGCATGACCATGGCAGAGTGACAAGGTGAAGATTTTAGCCAATGCAGCTGCAATAAAAGGAGCAGCTAGCTTCAGAAGTTTAGGCTCCAGGCAGTCAGAGCTTACACTAGTGTTGTCAAAGATTTTAGTTGAATAGTTTTAGGATATCAGTATTCGTAATAACCTTAAACTAGAAAGGTGGATGTTTAGGTGCACTAGTTTCAGCAGAGCATGGAGGGAAGTGGTTCACTGGGAGAGAGGCGGTGTACTTAGAGAGGTCAGTAAAGTATTTATTGAAGTTATTTGCAACAGTAAGAGAGTCATTGCAGTGCACACCATTTTGGATCATATAATTTGTGTGCTGTGACTGATGTGACCCCAGAAAGGATTTGGGTGTCTCTTTTTGTGTCACTGGTATCTCCCTTTGCCTTTCAGCAGGAGGGACAGTGATATGTTTTTCTTTTTAGCAGGCACTGAATCAGAAACCTGCTCACTTTGTCTTTTTTTGGCTTGGTCACTATTATTATTTTGTCAGACTTATTCTCAAGGGGGTCCATAGAGGACCTATCTTTAGACTTATGTTGGGAGGAAAACCTCTCTTCAGAACCTTTGTTAGAGGGGGAAGTAGATGGAGAGGCCATTATCTCAAATCTTTTATCCCTCTTTTTCAATGTTTTTGAACAAATTTTTGAGCAAAGCTCACAGTTATGGTCCAGACCTAAACAACTTAAAAAATGATTGTGGCTGTCTGCTTAGCCACTATCTTAGAGCATTTTAAATGATTTTTAAAACCTGCTGGTTCAGTTCTCCTTTTGGGTCTTTCTGACATGCCAAATTATCAGAAACAAAAATTATTCCCTGTTGGGAATTGAAGTAAAAACGGTTGGTTCCTGGGTAGTATGGAACCACGATAAAATAGTTCCCAAATGAAAGAAGGTGAGGTTTAAATGAGTAAAAATGCAGTTCCTGAATAGAAAAAGGGACCTGCTAATGTTTTAAAATGTTTTAAAACAAAAGCGCGGTTATTTTCTTTAAGTGCAGTTGTTATTTTTTTTACCACAGAAATATAGCAGGAGCGGCAGAAAGAACTGCAAGTAAAACAGAATTTGCAGTTCCCTGGAACTGACAAGAAACATGAAAAATAGTAAAATTACTTCAAAAAAACACTAAAGGCTGCACAAATTACAGAAAAATAAACACTGAAAAAGAAAGCAACTTTCTTCAAGCAAAGTGAGGAGAGAGCACTACAGGACAGTGTTGCTCAGTCAGGAGAAAAATAATTCTGGTGCCCTCTAGGTTGACTACAGGCAGCACAGCCTCTTGCTCTCTCCTCATTGGCTAATTCCCACAACTCATTACCATTGACTCCATCTCCGGGGCAGCTGAACCCAGCTGGCATTCTGCATTTGTCAAGCATACTAAAGGGCCCCTGGGGTGAGAAATGCCACTTCCCACCCCTCTTTAAATCACAGCTCTTGGCTCATCCATTGAATGCATCTCTATGCAATTGTGCAACCTAAGTTGCAAGCTACTATCTGAACAGTTTAGATGGGCTATATTAGCACTGCTTGTTCCCACTATGCTATATTAGCACCATTATTCCAGTTTCTTCTATGCTGATATATGAAACTTAATTGTTTACTTATTGTACCACTTTACTGACACTGTATTCTAATGTTTACTTTTCTTATCTGTACTTTCTATTATTTTTGCAAATGTATTCATTTAGCTTGATTATAACCATGTACATCACCACCATTATTTTTTGCCTGTTTAGGCCCAGGTCATTCCTGAAAAAGGTCCCTCGGACCAGTGTAATTACCTGGTCAACAAACAAACAAACAAATAAATACATAAATAAATATGGCATATGCCATGGACTGGCTAAAAATATCACATTTATTTTTTATTTCCAGGTTTTGACCTGTGAGACCTCATGCATGATAGAGCTATGAGTCAGATTGTAGAGGTCTAATGCTTCAGATAAAAAGAAAATGTGATATTTTTAGCCAGCCCATGGCATATGTCATATATTATGAATGGGCCTGTCTACCAAGGTAATGAATGGGCCTCTCTACCAAGATTAGTTTTTTAAATAAAGATTAAACTGTTTATGCTGATTTCACTGCTCTATTCTTAACTGCAGCAAAGACCACTGTGGTGTCATCTGGCATTGCACAAGCTGTTCTTCCATTGGTTATGAGTGCTTTTGTTACCAACCTAAAGTGGGAATGATTGCTGAAGACCCACCTAACATTGAAATAAATGATGTGTTTTGTACTTTAGACCTATCAGACATAAAAACAAATGCATTTAATTGCAAACTTTTATTTTCACAGAAATTGTATAAATAAAAATAAATAAAACATTTAGTAATACAACACTGAAACTGGGAGCTGACCTCCCCTATAGATGCATTGTGTTGCACTCTATGAGTAAGCAAAGTTAAACCTCTCAGATGTTCTGCTAAAAATTATTTGTAAGCTCAGATTAGTCTAAAAGAGCTACTGTTTTCTAGCCTATGTGGGTAGCGGGCTGGGTACTACTTTACTACATAGCTTCATCTGCTAGTGCACACTGAGCATGGGACCCCATGGGAGACTTCCTGCTGCAGCATGTACCATGTGACCATCACTCTGGACAGGAAATCACTCATGTCACTTGCACTCCAGCATGCAGTTCAGGAAGTATTATGCACTTTGCAGTGAATTCTTACAATCATTAAACTATTCAAGGTCCCAACTTCCTCCTCTTCTCAGCAAAGACTATGCCAGTGAAGTATGTTCTCCAAAGAAATGGAAAGTGTCATGGATGGACTTCACACATCCCTAATAACAAGGTTGTGATTTCATTGTAATGGTTTGTTGATTTCATACACCATGAGAGAGAGGAGCTGTCACATAATAGGCCTAGATCCATTTATGTGGGTTCCTATTGTATATGCTGTAATGTACTTTAGAATTAAGACACTGTCCCTTTAACAGGTAACTACAAAAATAACTGTTATTTCTATAAAGGCTAGCGTGGACCTGTTATGTCTCAAGATAACGGAGTCAGGTATATAGCCCAGGAAGGCATAAAATATCCCACTGTGGCTTTCCATGACAGGGAAAGGTAATGTAGTGACCTAGGGGTCAGGGGTCAAGCCAAATGCATGGACCAGATGTCACTGGGGTTGACATGAAACCTGAAATGGAACCACAGTGCCACCTACAGGGAAAGATAAACTGATGCACTCTAATATATGTATTGTCCTGGAATCATTAACCCCACCCCAGAGAAAAAAATAAGGTGGGTGTGTCCTAACATGACCCTCAAGTATATTATTAGACACAAACTCAAACATAGAGCAGTTGAAAACCAGCTCAGTTGGAAGGCGGATAGTCTGTCCAGCTGGCATATACCTGAAGACCAGAAGTATATGTGTAGGCCTGGGAAAAAAATCTCTAAAACCAGACCGGAGTGTGTGGAAATTTTGACTTGTGCCACGCTGAACAGGAAATTCTGACTTTTAAGTCAGAATTTTGGAAACCAAGACTTTGCACCAAGGAAGTGCCTAGAAGACTTCTTTTTTTTTTTAAAGGACATTTCAGAGAACTGACTTGGAATATACACTTGCTACAAGACTACTGCTTAAGGACTCATCTCTACAAGGACATTTGAAATCATGTCTGAACTCTAACATCAAAACAAGGTATAGTTTAGAATACAGTATCTAGTGTTTTCTGTAAACCATGCAGTTTTACTTTTGTTACTGTCTGCATTTCAAAGTTCTTCCAAACTGTAGAATTTATTGAATTTTCTGTATTGCTTTTATTTTAAGTAAACTTTTATGATTTTCTTATCAACTCTGCCTGGGGTCTGTTTGTGTGATTTAACATTTTAACAGAAGGATTTTGAAAAGAGTGTGTGCCTTGACAAGAAAGAACCACTCAGCTATCATATAAAAACTACTTAGGCAAGATGTAGTCAGTGGCTGTGGTAGGATTCAAATACTGAAAGTAGTGCAGAGTCAAGGGAGCTCAAAACTACAGAATCCACCCTCCCACTGGGAAAAGGAAGGCTGGTAAGTCTTCCTGAAACCCTTACTCCTGCTCACAAGTTCTTGAAAAGGGGGATCCTCTCTGCAAACAGGAGGTCCTACCAGACTGCCTGAGGTTTGGGGGCCAGGGGCGCATGAGAGAAGCTTGTGCAGTTTATATCACAAGAACCATGAAATTCCTTTGTTACACTTTTATTATTAGTATATGAATTGTTGAGGTTCTAAAGTTCATTAAGAACTAACGACAAAAGATGTTACTCCAGCTGTTGGTTTGGGGATAGAACCTTATAGGTTCTAAATTGTTGTGCTGATCTGACATGAAATCAACAGTACAACTTTGCGATGTTATAACCATACACAACAACATTAGGGTGTCATGCTTTCCCTCTGGCAATAAAAGGCTATCCACATTCAGTTGTATGAATTAATAAAACTGGTGCAAGAATTACAGAAACTTAATTAAATAAAACAAGTCAAGAGACTGTGCATTAATACAATTTATTAAATAGGTCTAAAAATTGTGGCGGCCCAGTGGTGTGGAGGGCTGAGGCACTGGCACCTTACCTCCTGCCACACCAGTGACCCTTGTTCAGTGGTAACCATGGGTTCCTGGGGGGTCAGCTGGGGATGGAGAGGATTGAGCATCCATAAGACAGCTATCCTCTCTCGGGGAGGAATGGATTGGCATTCCTATTGAATGACTGCCACTAGGTGAATGCCTGAGGGCAGAAAAGGTTCAGGGGCATGAAAGACAGGAGGGTGCTGCAGGACTCTGCAACATGTGCACAACTCCACATGCACATGCTGACATGTGTGCCACAGGAACAGGGAAGGAAGACAATGGAAACATGGTTGGCATGGGACACATGAAGCCCTGCCCACCTGCCTCTGTCCCAAACTGTCATCCAGTCTCCAACTCAGTCTAGATATGGTTCTCCAGGTGGGGGGGTGGAAGGCCCTCCCCTTCCTGGTCCCACCATGGGAGGCAATCTGTGGGGTGTCCTGGGCCCAAGAAGAGACGAGATGCCAGATGAGAGGAGGTGGGGATAGGGTTAAGAGCCTGCCCATGCTGACCAGAGAAAAAGCTATATGGGGAAAAATGGTCTAAAAATCAAAGAAACTCAATTGGGTAAAATCAGTCAGGCAATTGTGCATTAAAAAGAGAATACTGTGTAGGCAACCATGTGCTATGAAGTATTTTTAAACACCTGAGGGGTGTGATGTCCCATAAACCTTGAGAGCGAAGCTCAAGAGGTTTATGTGGACATCTCACACTGACAGTGTAAAAATACATCATAAGCACACAGTCACTTATTTTGTTTGTTTGTTTGCATTATAGAATCACTGGTGCAGGGAGTCTGTAAACCAAAAAAAAGGGTAAGCAGAATCAAGTATTTTAGTAACACTTTCATACAGAACAGGTTTAGCAGGACTGAGTTCCAATTCTTTGATTGCGTAAAACTCATGCTAAGAACTATATTTCTTAAAATAGTGCACTTTGCAAAAACAAGCAAACAAATTTAGCAGATTAAAAGTTGTGATTTTATTGTGATTCATTCTACTACCCGCTTTGCAAACTTAGTAGTGTTTGAGAACAGCAACATAACAAAAACATGAAAATACATATTTTTTTAAACTTTACCTATTAACTGCGACTGAGGGAGTGAGCTGACAGAGAGACAGTTTGATGTGAGACACAATACAGTCAGAGAAAACCTATGGGTGAGTCCATATCTGTTTATGTGGCAGTGGCACTACAGCAGTCTACCGCTTGAAGTTTGACTTACAGGACAGTGAGCCGCAAGGGATAGAAACTGCTGTAATAATTGCCTATGATGCCATATCCAGTTCTTATTGCTTGATTGCTTACATTATTGGAGCATTAAAGGTGGTCACCAGTAATTATTATAGCATAATGCATGGTCATCCTGGACACACGCAACACTGACCTGCCATCACACACAAATAGCTGCCACCTTTACCCACTAAAAACCTTCTTCTAGGCTTTAAATAATAAAAAAATACTTAAATAATGTTTCCTTAACCATCATATTCTCCTTACACAAATAAACAAATTAGAAAACTGCAGTATTATTCATAGTTTTCATTACTAGTTTTGTTTGCTGCCCATGAAAAATCCCCCTCCTATATTTATCTTCTTACCATGGAAATATCTGCTGATTACCCTGCCCCAGCTAAAACTGAGGCTCTGGCTGTATGTGAGTCTTTTGTTGTGAGCCTACTTTTGGAAGATGATTAGAGGCCCATGAAATTCATTTTATTTTTCATACTTTTTATTTTTTATTTTTCTGGAATTTCTTATTTCTTTTTAGTAATTGAAAATGTGGTTTTATTTCTTATCACATTTATATTCATAAAATACCCCAACATGACCTTATACACACTAGAAATAACATTACTAGTACACTACGTTGTATTAAGCAGCATGATGCTATGGTCTTGAAAGGTCTTGTGACTCAGACAATTCCACTGCTGCTTCCTTGTGGACCATCTCTGTGGTAACAATGGAGCCTAAACAACAACTGCTGCAAGCATTTATTTAGTTTTTGCCAAAAACAAGAATTTTTTTGTTTACTTTTTACATTTGTTTGTTTTCATTTTATTTTTTATTATACCTTGAATTTCTTGTTACTTCTTATTTAAGAAACACACAGGTCTCTAGAGATGAACCATCTGCCAGTGTAACTGCACAGAATTTTAAATTTCTGGTAAGCATTCCATATGAATGGGGGGGGGGACAAGGTAAGGAAAGTAAGCTACAATACAAACAAGAGAAAAGAGGATAACCTGATTATGCACTGTAATTAAATTTGCTATAGAGGAGGAGGAAGAAAGAAAGAAAGAAAGAAAGAAAGAAAGAAAGAAAGAAAGAAAGAAAGAAAGAAAGAAAGAAAGAAAGAAAGAACGATTCCATCCATCTGATTGAGAGATTACAGGTGCTCATTGACAAAGGTTCCACATCAAATCATAGTCACAAAAAAACATTACAAGTACAATAAGCAGTTCTGGAGGAAATGCAGTCAACTCAAGCTCAAAGCACTTAAGACAGATCAATTACACCGTTTTGGAAAAATCCATCAGATCATTGTATAAAAAGTCACATGATATGTACAGAGAGAACCTGAATAAAACAGTTTAACAGTTACAACTGCATTGGACTGCAAGGGCAGACAGCAAAGATCTCCTAAACTTGATTAATCTTGTGGAGATTCAGCAAATATCAGGCAGTTCATTTAAGTAGTTAGTGGCCCTGACAGTAAGTGACCACTTGCCCACCTGAGTAAGCCAGAAAGGAGGCTTAAGATCATTCCTGGCCATATTCCTGGTGTTGTATTGGTTGGAATCGGTATGTAAACAATCTGTTGAAGTAGAGGGTATTAGGCCCAGGAGTGCCTTTTTGTCTAGCAAACAGGTCTGGAGCTTTCATCTGTAGGGTAAAAGTAAGCATTCAGTGAGTGTGTAAAAGGTGCAACTATGAGTGTGGCCATCTGCACCAAGTGCAAAATGGCATGCCTTATTACAGATCAGCTTTAACCTGTTCAGTCATGTTTACACAGCGGCAGTGCTCTTCATTCTCTGCCACTCTTTTCCCACTGTGCTGTGTGTTCGATGTACAAGTTCAGCCCACACAACTGGCACTTGCTATGCTTCAGGTCCCACCACAGAGGAGACAGGACATTCATCCGTGGGGCGGGTTTGGTCAGCAAGGAGATAGCTTGTCAGCAGATCAAGCACACAACAGAGTTTACTGTGCCACTTAATGTGCTCAGTCCAATAGAGGTCCCAACTCCAGCATCTCAGTCAAAAAATGATTCACAGCACTCTTAACCCACTCAAGTAAGTGTCTACACTGCTGTCTTTGGAGTGCATCAACCAGTGTGCACGGGTTGATGCTCTGCAAACATGGTGGTGTAAACAAGGCTGTTAGCACCATGTCACAGGCAAATCTGTATAGACAGGGAGGCCATAATGTGTGACAGAATGGAGCTAGCTACAATAAGGCATCTAGCATCCTCAGTGAGATTGTTCTGGTTACAGTACAGGGCACCTAGTCTTCTGTTAACTATGGCCACTAGCTTGTCAAGACTAGATTTCAGTGATGAAACAATACCACAGTTTTACATATTCATGTGTAGTTGCTGGTTAAACTGAATGTATTATATCTCTGGTACCGATTGTTGTAATCAATTCAAAAGGTGAATACAGTTTTATTGCAAAAAAAAAAAAAAAACAACTAATAATATAAACAAGGAGAAGAAAGGTGGGGATAATACAGTTAAATGGGCCAAGGCAGACTCAAACTGCTGACAGAAATTCCTGAAGTAGATAATAGCATGTGCATTTGAGTTAAGGATGGGTGTTTTAAGGAGCAATCTATCGCTGCCCCCCAAACAACCTAACAGATTCAATAGTTTTGTATACATTTCTGTTAAAAATACCTGTATTGGTTTGAAATGAAAATTAGGTAACTAATGTTATTTTTTTTAAATAAACAGTGTGTGCCACACATTGTTCTCGTTGTCTTTTATTGTTTTAGCAACCACTGCCTCCAGTTGCTAAAATATGGACTACCATATAGTGTGTGTGTGTGTGATGTATCACATTCAGCATATGATCATAAGTAAGCAATAAGACAATCCAAGGTGTGTCATTAAGGTGATATAATTGTACTTATCAGGTGCATTTAATGGCACTCGGCTGTGCCTTATACCTAATAGTGCAACTGAGGTGTGCAATGATATCACTGTAATGCACATCCTGTCATGTTTTATTACTTATGATCATAAGTAATAAATATAGGTAGTCCCTCCCACCTTAGTTGTCAACACCCCGCAGCCCACTCTCCCCCTCATTCAGAAGGTACTCCAGGGTTGAACTGGGTACCTGGCTCCTGAGTTCAGTGGTCAGGACACCAATTTAAGCTTGTGTTACTGTAGGTCCTGCATCAGTACTAGCAGTGTAACTTTAGTTTGAATTGTGTCTTTATTCGTACTCCTGTATCTTGATGTTACCAACTGTTTTGGGTCTTGTAACCATGACCCATTTTTGCTTACCTGAAAATGTCTTGTTTTATGTCAGTTGTATCCCTCTGTAACCCTTTCCCTGGGTTGCACCTGGAAACGAGCCTCGGCTCAATGGTGCCTTACACAGTTATAAAATTCCAAATAAATAAATATGCTGAATAACAAATTATGTTTTGTTTTTACACAGACAGACACACAATAATTCTGCACTAGAAATCTGCATGAGACTTTCTGCACCACGCAGAGTATACAGCTGGTAACTTTTTTTTAATAAATTGGCAGTGGAAAAGGAAAAATGTGATTAACTGAACCATATTATGCGGTCATGTAGTAGGATTTGTTTTACTGCATGGGTAGCTCTAAATCAAATATAAAATGGTTGTATAAGACATTTTCTGCCTAAACAAGTCATTTTAAAGGCACAATAACCCACTCCAGTGAGTGTGGTAAAACAGAACTTATCACACTTACCGGTGATTCTAAGCATTCTAGTGTTCCTCAAACTTCACAACCCTCCTGTGGCATAAGAGCTGCCTGCGGTTCTGGAACTTATATTTGCTTCAAACAGTTTTCAGAAGTTGCAGATTGTCATGCACAGGCATGACATCATAGTATCCTGTTATACACAGTTGTGATGTCACACCCAGGTATAATGGGATTTTTTGAAACCTGTAAAAATGTGATTGCTGCCATTTTCTTTTTCCTGCCACCTCTTTCTCATCCCCTCTCCTATATATTAAATGCCCTACTACCAAATTCCCCACCCAGCAGTGACTCCAAGACATGTGATGTGTTTGATTTTGCATCACATTTTGTTTTTAAACATTAAAAAACAGTTATTTGTGTACAATACGGAGGGGCTGGTTTTCTTTTTTTTTTTTTTTGTTAACCCCCAGGGTTTGTGATAAACGTGCAAACTTGAGGTCATCAAAAGGCTCGTCTGTGTAAAATCCCCTGGCTGTACACACCCCATTCCATACTTTGTTCTATATTTTCCCATAACTCAGGACTGGCCTAATAAAACAAATAAAAACGAGCTGTCTAATAATAAACGTATACTGGCGCTTGGGTTAAATTTCCCAGTGATTCCTTTTTAACTTTATATATCTTTCACATAAATTAAATCATGGATTTATAATGAAAAGAATGCAATTGCTTGGAAACCTATAATAAAAGATAATGGCATCTCCCTTCTCATAAGGGATCGTCTAACTATTAAGATGAACGAGATCAGTCAGAAGGGTGGAGAGAGAAACTTGGCAGGGATTTTTAAATATAGTGGAATGCTTTTATTTGTGGTCCTTTCCTGGAGGAAAGTCCATTGAAGTCACTGTTCTTATTTCTGTAAAAGATGTGTGCAGAATGTGACTATTTTTTCAAATAATATCAGCATTCATTTTTTCCTAAAACTAATCCTCAAATAATTTTATTTGCTAATAGTTCACACAGTTGGACTACAGTATTTACGTCGTATTAATGAAGTTTGTAAAGACGTACACACGCTTTCATGTTACAGAAGGTCAACTGTCCTGTTATGAAACATCTAATATGAAACATCAAATAGAAACGTGTAAATATGTTGTGCGGTATTATCAGCTTGTGCACTACTGCTTGTATCCTGCATTATTAACCTGGATTTCAATACTGTTGAAATAGCGATGGCTAAGGGGAAAGGGCTAATGCTAGAAACATGCATGTGACGTCATTTACTCCTATACGGGGATGAAGATGGGTTTACTGTAGCTGCATAAGTCCTCAGTTGATATATTATTGCAATTCAATAGCTTGTAGTTACAAAGAAAGGGGCTTAAATGGGTGGCGACCACTGATATAAATTGCGGAATAGTATGTAATGTATTTATTTGATATGGGTATGTTCTGCTAATACGTGTTGCTCCCAGATTGTTTATGCCTGATCCACGGAGGGGTGGGGGTGGGGGTGGTTGGACTGCTGCTGGCTGCATAGGACCTCTTCGGGACGCTTGCCTCATACTTAAGAGAAAGAGTCCGTGTCGTGTTTCCACCGAAAGGTCTTTTATTTCCCCCACATAAATCAGGTCGCTGTAGACCAAACAAATAAAAAAAAAAAAAAAAAACAGAACTGTCGGAAATAGGGAGTGTGATATAATGTTCCACAATAGTCACGTCCAGTTCGTATAGAATAAAGCCAAATAAGTGTACTCCTTATAGTTAGATGTTCTAAAGAATTCAGTTATATGATGCTTTTGGCCTGACCAAATCTGCTTCCTCTCCTAGTCATTCCTTATATTCCGTTCCCAACTACTTTCCTGTTGCTAAATCGGCTCTCCCTTCATCTGTCCATGGGCACACTTGTGTGAAAGGGATCTGATCTGAAATCACTGGAGTAGTTCCACTCTTCAAAAGAAAAAAATGCGCTTTTGTTGTAGCTGAGCGGACAGATGGATAATTCGGAAAATTTCTGCGGACAACTTGTAACGAATGTGATGGAATCAGTTGCTCATCATTCTAATTGTGGATTTTCTTGTCCTCTCGTCCCGGCTCCCGAGTTGCTCTTGTGCTGGGCGTGTGACACTGGATTTCTTATAATTAGGCGCGAGGGGCAAGATGTTTAAAATAAAGATTTTTTTTCCCTTGTTCCATGTGGTTGCAGAGACTGCTTGCCGCTGCTAAGGATGTGGTGTACGAATGGGGCGGGGTCGTGAGAGTAGATATTAGCAAATCAGGCGATCTGCCTGCTGCGGTTGCTAGAGGTCTCCACGTAAATCAAGCAGTAGGAATCCAATGAGAAGGGACCGGGGCGGAGCCCCCGGCGCGTGCCATTGCAGCGCGCAGTGCCAAGGAGCTGGAGAGAGGAGCCGGAGGCGACAAAGTAGCTGTCAAATGCGCGGCTCCTTTAACGCAAGCGATCAGTCGGGCTCGGCGAGTCATGGCGACCACAGCGTCTAGTCACTACAACCTGCTGGGCTCCAGCGCCTCCATCTCGCACTCGGAGCCCGGTGGTATGCAGCAGGGTGCCGCTGCGGCCGCGTACCGGGACGCCCAGAGCCTGGTACAGGGCGACTACAGCTTGCAGAGCAACGGACATCCGCTGAGCCACGCGCACCAGTGGATCGCAGCACTATCGCATGGCGATGGGTCTCCATGGGCCAGCAGCCCCCTGGGCCAGCAGGACATCAAGCCGGCAGTGCAACAAAGCGGGAGGGAGGACCTGCACGGTGGCAGCGGGCTGCAGCATCAGGCCCGGCCGCCTCATCTGGTGCACCAGGCGACTCACGGCAACCACCACGGCGCGGGGGGCATGGAGGACGGCGGGCTCGGCGGCGCACCTGTCCGGCATGGCATCGAACGGCCAGAGTCTACTCTACTCGCAGTCGGGCTTCACTGTGAACGGCATGATCAACCCAGGGACTGGCCAGGGCATGCATCACCATGGGCTGCGGGAGGCTCACGAGGAGCAACACCATCCCAGCGAGCACGGACTTCAGCAGCAACAGCAGCCCCCCCAACTCCAGCACCAACAACAACAGCATCAGGGCCACCTCGAACATTCGGACGAGGACACGCCGACCTCCGACGACCTCGAGCAGTTCGCCAAGCAGTTCAAGCAGCGGCGCATCAAACTGGGATTTACCCAAGCTGACGTGGGACTCGCCCTGGGCACCCTCTACGGCAACGTGTTTTCACAGACCACCATCTGTAGGTTCGAGGCCCTGCAGCTGAGCTTCAAGAACATGTGCAAGCTCAAGCCTCTGTTGAACAAGTGGTTGGAGGAGGCCGACTCGTCGTCGGGCAGCCCCACCAGCATAGACAAAATCGCGGCGCAGGGGCGCAAGCGCAAAAAAGCGCACCTCGATCGAGGTGAGTGTCAAGGGGGCCCTAGAGAGTCACTTCTTGAAATGCCCCAAGCCATCGGCGCAGGAGATCACCAGCCTCGCGGACAGCCTTCAGCTAGAAAAAGAAGTGGTCAGGGTTTGGTTTTGTAACAGGAGACAGAAAGAGAAACGAATGACCCCGCCGGGAGGGACCCTGACAGGTGCGGAGGATGTATATGGGTCCAGCAGAGACACGCCGCCCCACTGCGGGGTACAGACTCCGGTGCAGTGAAGGGATGCTGGGGAACCTTCAGTCCAAACTCTTTGATTGTCCTTTCACTTGATTGTCTTTTTCTGCTGACTTAAAAAAAAACTGAGCACGGGACTATCCTTAACGGTAGCAGGTGTACTAATGATGTATTGTGACCAGTACAGGGGAGTAACCAATGGCAATGGATTGGAGTGAGTATATATAAGTGAATACATGAATCAATAAACACATGTCGTGTACTGAGATGAGTATTCTTGCAAAAAATGGAAGAAAAACAAGACTGTGGCAATCACTAAGGCAGCTTCGCTCCCGGAAAAGATGTTTAGTAGATATCAGCACGGGCTTTTGGCGATTTTTAGTGTATAGTCCTATCCGAAACAAACAAAAAAAAGAGTATAAATAAGAGTGAGACCCTTAAGAAATCAGTGTTGAATCAGAATTGATTTGACCTGCAGGGAAGCTGAAGTTTACCTGAACTTTCCTTCCTGTGATAAAATTGTTCTTACAACAGTCAGATACAACTTTTGATGTTGAGAATCAAAGAGGTCAGCCACACAAAGAGCAGTTTTATTATTTGGCTTTGGAGCTAATTTTTACCTTTATGTTATCGTTATTTCTGACATCAATGGAATAGCCTAATATGTTTAAAATATTTTTGATGCATATTGTTCTCGACATGTTAAACGTGGCAGGAAATTAACCATGCAAGAAGATAACCATAACATAAATGTGTTTATCAAATGGCCCTTTACGACATTTTAAATTACACCCTAAACACTCTCACTTAAAATCCCATAAGTGGGTTAAGACTATATAAATAAAGCTACTGCTGCAATACTCAGCAGCATAACAGTAAACTTCGTTTTCAGATAGTGTCCCCTCACAGAATCAATACATACTCTATTTTGTTTCACTGGACTGACCTGCTTTGAAAGAGTGTAAAAGGACTATTTTGGGACAGAAAACAATACATTTCCTAAAGGTTTCCTATATCCGGCTACTTGCCACAGAAATATGAAGATTTGGCTATAATCAACTCTATTCAAACGTCTCCCTATACCATTGTTCTTTCAACTTTGATAACCGAATTGCATAAAAGTATGCATTTTCTTTATTCATCTTTTATACACACATATGATATAATCCCTTATTTGCACAATTAGTTGCTTTGCAAACCATAATAGTGATGTATGGTAACATGGGCTATGGTGTTACATTTTTTTTTTTAAATGTTTACACTGATCAGTGTTAGCTTTACCATTGGATTCGTTCCCCATCTCATATTGGTAAAACATTTTTTTTTATTTCTCGTGGGTAAAGCAGGATGAAGTAACAAAAATGTGCACTGTTTTCTAGATCAGAATTCCTAATAGAACATGGATAGTCACTTTTTAATAATAATAAAGCGCCCATTAGCCTATTTCCTAGCATCAGACATGCATATAATACACACACACTAGGTGTGGGGGAAGGCAGAAGAAGGGGAAGTTGACACTGATCTCATATCCCAGCCATGTGATACATAAATGAATTGCAAAGACAAGGAAGAATTGTCCTGAAAGGATGTTCGAAAATATACTGTATAGATATGGGAAGTTGGGGAAGAAGTAAATGCTTGACAGGAGCATAACTCAGACTCTATATTTTAGTTATCCAAAATGCCTTTAATCAGTCATGCCCAAGATCAGCAAGGAAGGGACATATGATTTCCAGCCTACCACCCAGCAGCTTTTATTATCCCGCCTGAATGTCATTAATTGCAAAGTTAAAAAGTGCAGATCTGAAGGCGCACTGTGGTTTACTTGGAGTTTGGACTAGCAAAAAATATATATTCCCAGTGAGACAATGCCAGAATGATTTTGTATAAGCACTGAAATTTTTATATATATATATTGACCTGACTGTCATTTCAACTTTGCAGAATAGCTTTTTAAAAATATGTTTAAATCAGGCAGTAATACTGGTGAGGGACTTGACCTGCAGACACTGATGATGTGGGGAAAGATGAGAGAAACAAAAGTTGAATGAGGAGGACATAGAGTCTTTAATTTCAAATAGGTTTATGCACATCTTACCACTATGTATATATGTTTCATATTTGTCTTTTGAAATGCGAAAATAGTTTCAATGTTTTTCTTTGTCTATTTTCTTTTTTAAATGCTACCCAGGGAAATATTTTCATATCATTTTAAAGTGGCCTGCCACAATGTATATTTATTTCTTTGACAGCAAAAAGGTTCTGGGAACTGTTTTTTTTTTTTTTTTTCCTTCTGTAGCTTTAAAAAAACGTAGGTAAACAGAATCTATATGGGATGTAATTTTATTATGTTTTTTGCTTAACTTCTAAAAACAACTTTGTTTTTGGTACATTTGGACGTGCTTGTGGGGGAAATAAAAGCGCAGAGATCCTTATATATTTATGTTAAAGTAATATTTTATTACCTACATAAAACAAAAAATGCACAAATTGGACATAGTCTGTTCTGGTTATTGGACTCCTTTTTTCCTTTTTGAAGACAACTGAATTTTATATTTGCAATTGTAAATTATGGTACACAGTTTATCAATAAATTCTATGCTTATTAAAATGTAAATGATATTTATATAAGATAGTCATACCTTTTTATATTCATAAGGACATTTTAAGAAGAATAAATTTTATGTGTGCGATACAGCTACCTTACTATGTGCATGTCGGTTTGTTTAGTGCACTTCATGATGCAATTCCCCCTTTATAGCAATACACATCCCAGCTGTTCAGAAAAACCTTTCTGATCTTTGTAGTTTTATATATTGTGCCAGAAAATCAGTCTCAGTCAACATTTTAACATTTTTGACCATTTTATTCCAAGAGGCACTTGCATCATATTTGTAGCCTATCTTGCTGTACTAGTGTACTGTATCACATACTAAACCTTTATGTGGCCATCACTCAATATTTTCACCTGTCAGTTCTTTTGTTTTCTTAGATTTACATCTAATTAAGAAAAAAGGCAGGCGGAGCTTTGCCTAAGCAAAGACAGTTAAGCAAACCTAAGCAAGGATGCACATATATTAAGATGCTTGAAACAGCGCACAGCTATAATTTAAGCAAACGCTACAGTCAATTCAACTGTTTGTGTTTTCTTCGGTTGTGAAATCCGGCATCAAAGTATGGTTCACCATCCGTTTTCTGTGTTTTTATATAGTTTGTAATGAGTACACTTTAGACAACCAGCACAAGGACCACTATTGATCTGCCTTATAGCTGAACTCTTTAAATTGTAACTTTAAATTAGGAAGTTAGTGCCTTAAAGGAGAACTGCGCTGAATCTGCAGGTCGTTTTCCCAGTCTTCTTTCTTTTCTTTTTATACTAATTCAAATTATGTTATTGTTTCATCTACATAGGTCTTTTTAATACTGGTTCAAATTATGTTATTTTTCACCTACATGGATCATTGGTCTTTCAGTAACTTGAATGTGTGTTTCCAATGTGAACACGGGTGGTAAGCACCATTTTAGAACTGTATTATGTAGCTGACCTCCCAACCACAGAGTTCCATAAAAGAACACTATGCATCATGGCAACACAGGAAGAGCTTTGCAAATACGCAAACTACCTCATACAGTTCTAAAATCGGACTTCCTACCTACCTACCTGTGTGCAGAGGAGAAACATCAATTGGAATAACTAAAACGCCTGTACTGACAGATCAATGTCAGAAATGGAACCAATATTTCCAAATTTGATTAGGGGGACAATGACTGACATGTTGTGCAGTTCTCCTTTTGAGATGACCGCATTGAAAATCAGCTGTTTAAGCAAATTAAAGTAGCTTTTTTGTTATGAATGTGTACCAGACTGCCAGTAAAACACATTTGTTTCTAGTAACTCGCAGTCGTCTGACAGTTTTAGAGCACCCCCAGTTTTCAGGATAGTTTATAGATTGTTTGCATTTGATCATCTGTTTTCTTCCTCTTGGTCAATATTCTACGCGTCCCAAACAGATTCAACTAAATGATCTTATCAATAGCGGAGCGGAGAGGTGACAGAAAGAAGAAGTGTTTGGTGACCACATACCTGCTGATGGGTCCAAGTGTTGGAGTCGAGTATAGATCTGGGACTTCTTGGTCAATATGAGCTAATCCCCAACTGTTGACTCGAAGTTTAAGCGGCATCTGCCCTCTGCCGGACAAACACATCCACATACTTGGTGCAGGGAGGGCCAGAAGACCACTACATACGGTGCTGTTGGGGGGCGTGGGGAGCGGGGGCCAAGTGTCCGGCTTCACAGTTTGATGCAACCACACAAGGGCGAGACGGGGTTCGGGGTTACAAGCGGTCGCTGCAAGCCATCCTACATCAAGCAATCTCCAAATATGGAATTCGTGTTGTAGCTGTTTATTTACGATTTTAAAGTTGATGAAGCAGGCTCTCCTGCAGACAGAGCGGAAAGGCAACCTTGGACACCATGTGCCTATGTGTGCGCATATATTTTAGATATATATCTGTGTGTATACATATATTTATTAGAACTTTTTTCTCATATTCCAAAAAAATGAAACCTTCACCTATATGAGGTTATCCGGTGTACAAAAATACAGGTAAATCAATATATTTTCCAAAACTGACGGCCACATTCACGGCCATGTTGCAATACTGTGACGTTTAGGAATAATGAAAAATAAATAAAAATAACCTACAACTATATGCCAGGAACGTACTGTCCACCCTTGCAAGCAGTAAGATGATTAGGGAAGAGAGAGACATTTACCAGTCACTCTCTGTATATGATGGTATATTTCTATAGTCCACAAAAGTAACGTTTTTATTTCAGTATTGATCTATGATGACATAAGTCTGCATATAGCTTTCCTGTTGTGTGAGCTTCACATATAAATAAATTTGATCAGAATACAGCCAGTAAGGCAGCTTAAGCTTGCACTTCCATGAAAAGGGGTCTATGAAGACCGGCGCATGGACTGCATTATAAAACGTTAATGGGTCCATACGGTTCAGCTGGGTGTAGCTTTCACAATTTTGTAAGAAATTCCATCTGTGGGATAAAAATGTGGTGACAGCCTTGGTTGGCTCTTCAAAACCAATTTGAATAAGGACCTATACAGTTCACAGTACACCACTGCTTCATAGTTTAGCACGTGGGTCATATTAAAACAGTTTAGATGTTACAGAGATCATTTACTCACGTATTTATTTACTAACGTTTTTGCAGTTCTCTGTAAGGCGCTAAGTGTTACAATGGCGCCAAGGTAACAAACAAGTTTAACTTGTTATTAATGGTTCCAGTCACCAAACATATAAAATGCTTATTTCCATAGGCTATTTTAAAAATAATATATGCACATATAAAAGTAATCGTTCAATAAATTAATCATTACTCTTTAAATATTAACCAGGATGTTTTTAGTAGGGGGTCGTTAGTATCGGCACCAGAATAACAATCCAAGGAAGTTCCTTACTCTATCTAGCCGCACTTTAAAATACATGTTTACCATTTGCACATTTGCTGTGAAGAACTGAGGGTACAATGATGTTAAGGAAAGTGGTTCATGCAATTTAAAACAGCAAAATGCCAATACAATTATGCTGTACCCTTGTAAAAATAGGCATATAATTCTTAATACTCTGGCAGTATTTCTTTTTTTTAATAAAGAAACGTAACTGATTTTAAAATAGTTTAAAATTTTATATATATAGTACAATATAACTGAACATTAGGTTAGAACAACACCATGTAAATTATAAGGGTGCACAATTTAATTGTCACATTGTAAGAACATAGTTCTAGATATAGTTAAACTACATAAGAAATGTGGTTAAAATAAGGCTACTATCATAACAATTGGAAAGGAGAATAACAAATTCCTTACTAGAAACTCACTCTAATAGGTAATATGTAAATGAATACGGTTCACTTAACACACTTCGAACCAGTTCTGTACTATAATATCTATTAAAAGACCATGCAATGTAATATACTACAGATCAGGGAGGAGTAGGAGGGCACATTGTTTGACCAGGAGTAGCACAGGAAGCCAAAGCTTGTTTTCAGATGCGACCTGGGAGCACAAGGAAGTTAAGTGACTTGCTCGGGATCACACAGTATACACCTAGGCAGCTGTGGGATTTAAACCCAGGTCTCCAGATCTGCAGCTCAGAGCCTTAACCCACTGCGCTATACTGCCTCCAAAGAACCGGCAGTATATATTTTGCACATGCAGAGACAAGAGTCAAGTCAGCTTGTGCAGATACATGCAATAAAAGGTTACATAATGCTGTGAGCATACAGAAGTAGAAACCTGTTAAAGGGCATCTGTCTCCTCATTATACAGCTAAGTAGCCCACATCCTTTAACAGGTTAAAGCTGTATATGATGGCTGTTTGTCTGCCCTTTGTGAAAAAAGCATTCTGCTCTCCACTAAACCTCTGAAAAGCCAGAAAACGGATCAATCAAACTTGGAATAGTTAGAGTTAAGTTGACCTCATATCCTTGAAAGGGGAGCTAAACTGCCTTGTTACAACATATTTACTATATTTTATCTGCATTATATTTTGGTATACACTTTATGCAGCAGTTTTAACAGAATATTTGAAAAATCTGGAGACATTTGCAAAACAATTAAGTACCTAAAACAAGTATATTAAATGAATGAATATTTTTTTTGTTAGTACTTGCTATGAATGTAACATGGAGGGTACATAAACTAGACATTCCAATGTGTTGCATAAATAATATTGCATATATATTTATTATTAATGTCGTGCATTATTTTCGAAGTAAAACACATTCCATTTGCATATGCTACGGGAAACTACACAAGATTCCCGTTTTATTGCACTCTTTCTCAAAGCATCCCCCCACACATATATATATATATATATATATACCCAGAATTAGTTAACAGTTAATTTCCAATGTAGATTACTGTACAGCTTTAAAAAGACGATGCGGTTTAGGATGCTTCATTCAGTCTTCAGCCGTGAAGAACTAAAAAGTCATCCTGCAACTGGAAGCCAATGTGACCCAACCTGCAACTTTTTTTTTGGGTTTAGCATGACTACCAATTTTTCAACAGCAATCATCACAATCATTCTTTTTAAATCCTAAATAACTACCAACTGTGAAGACAGACACAGGCACGCGTTTTTTTTCTGACAGAAACATTATTATCAAAAAACTGGTTTAATCAGTTATATACTTGTGCTCTAACACCCTCAGTACCTTCCCATATTCTTACGGCGAAAAATAACATTAACCAGGGTTAACCGTGTTGTGAATTTCACAAAGAAAATGACTCTGACAACAGAAAAAAGATGGTTTTATATAATGTTCTCATAGTGATTCCCTATATTAACGAAGTTCTCCGCAGTGCAGTGGGTTGGACACTGTACACATTCAGATGCTGAGGTAAAAAAAATTGAATTTCTTGCTTAAAAGTCCATTCATGAACTAAGGCACACGAGCTCTGAAAAGTGGCATTCCAGCTCATGGTAAATGGTTGCTTTAAAACATGAAAAATATATTTCGTGAAAATATAATTCATGTTCATTCACACTCCAGTGTAACTATGGAGCCCCACTACTTATTGCAATAACATCCAGGAAAGGCTTAGTGGGACAAAACACACACAAAAGGCAATAATACACGTGTACCCAACAGAAAAACAAACTGTAACCCACCTGCATATATATCCAAAATCTCTAAATGAAATAAAAACTCAACTACTGGTTAAAAAGTACTTGTGCTGTCATACATTAGGTATGCCTGATTACCCCAAATGTGAGGGTAACTCACTGACCGCAAAAGGAAAGACACAACAATAGATTCCATCCCTGTATTTTTCAGAAACAAAACAGTTTCTGTGACATACTTTGGCTTTTATCAAGGGGACCCTACAATTTAAAGAAAACAGTTGCAAACATATCTGAAAAGTCCAGTCGCAAATCATGGTTTTAACATTGGTGCAACTTTTTGGTAATTCATTTTCAGCTTACCCAGAATAGCCCAACTGAGATGCAACATCTCCTATTCAGTTGGTTCCTGCTTCTACCCATTTCTACAGTGGCCTGGAGAGGTTAAGTGACTGGCTCTAGTGGGGTTTGAACCTGGGATCTCCTAGTTTGAAGGCGGGTGTTCTATACTGTTTGTCTGTCTATATGTTTAAAATGTGTTAATGTTCTTCCACAACATGTTTTTACCAGCAAATAAAAGCAAGCGGGTTATTAGTTGATTTACTAAATTCTTTATTACAAAATCTGTAAACCCATCATCCAAAGTTCTCCATATTAAAACAGCGGTTGTAATTCCGTGTGTGTGTGTGTGTGTGTGTGTGTGTGTGTGTGCCCGCGCGCGCAATGGCAGTGTGACTAAATTTACTCAAATTATTAATTTATTTGATTTTTTTGCTTATGACAGGACAACTATGTTTTAGCAACATATAAACAACGGCTGTAATTCCTTGTGCGTGTGTCTGTAATGGCAGTGCCACTATGTTTACTCAAATAATGTTAATTTTTGCTTATGACAGGGCAACTGAGTAAATGAACAGGTTATTATCTCAGTTGCATTATCACCACCATTTATTTTCTCAGTTGATCTATCAATACTTCAAAAAAAAAAAATCAAAAATTCCAACTGGATCTTGATTTGGAAGGAGCTGTTCCAACACTCGCAACATGAACACTGTACATGAGCATTTTGACAGTGTCATAGCAGCCAGGAGAAAAAAATACAAAGGAGGAATAGGCAGAAACAAGTGGAAGTACATTGCTGAAGCAAAATAGTATAATCAATCACATTAGGGGGAAAACAAACAAAACAATGAACACACACACATATGGGTCTAATAAAGCCTGTGCAGGTACCTATACAGAAATGGTGAAAATAAAATGAATGTCACTGCATAAATCGAATATTTCATAGCTGTACTGAAAATATAAGGCTTTTATTTCTGTTTTCAGAACCTGCTGATCTCATTTGTGGCTATGCTACTCATGAGGCCATTGGTTCTGAAAGCACTCATAAAAGAAGATCTGGAATTTTCAGTGAAGCTGCTGTGTGTGTGTGTGTGTGTGTGTGTGTGTGTTTGTTTCAACGAAGTGGTATAACAACACAACATCACACATTTTGGTTGTAAACAGTTAATGAGTTTATAAAGTCCGTCTATACTTTCCACAGACACGCAATAAAAACACTTTGTAACACAGATGCTCTTATTCATTTGAAAGATTTTGCTTGTCTTGAACAAAATAATTCTTCCCTGTATCAAGTAATGCACTGAAGAACTATCAACCCTCTCAAAATCACGTCTGCCTTTTTTGTTACTTCTTGTGGATGTCAGACATTCTGCAGGCAGAATCATTAAGAAAACAATTTGTAGCTGATTGTTTAGGCTAAGGCAGGTTAGTTTTTTGCACCATGCACTGCACCAGGCACGCCACACTGATTAACAGTATATATTAAATAAAGTTGTTTGTACACACTGTCATCCCACATATAGGCAGCGGATTATTATTCTAATTACTCTAATTAGGGCGCTGAAACATTGCTTTCGCGCTGGGAGACTGATCTGTTCCATTTCTTTAGATGTAAGTGTACTCTAAATATGTATGTTCTATCCAATAACAAAATGAAGGGAATATAACAAGATGTAGAAAACAATTCGCGAAGGACATCAATTCATAATGTTTACATTGTGGGTGAACTTTAAAGTGGGTTAGCACCTTACATTACCATACTGTTTACCTCAAACTGGTCCCATGCATCCACTGCATTTATTGCACTCCTGTCGATAGCCAGTAAAGTACATGCAATAATTAACACGTCCCATATTAATTTCAAGATGGCTTTGAAACGTCTCACGGGCCTTTTAAGTTACTTTATCATTGCATAGATAAATATAATGCTCCACTTGATAAATCTTACATTATTTATAACCCCTAACAAAACCCTTCAAAGCAACGTTAAATGTGGAGTCCAATGGGGAAAAAAGTTTGCAAAGCTATAAAATGTAATTTATTTTGTTCATATAAACTTTCTCATCATGACAGATTTAAAATCCAGAAGAGTGACTGAATGCCAGTCTCATAAACAGCGCACATTTATAAGGACAGATAAGTCAACGGCTCCTGTACATATTTTTCTCAAGGGTACACTACTAATTAAGATGAAATTAATAATCGAAAATGAGTATTTAAGGATCTGCAACAGGATAAACTTGCCACTCTACAGAAACATTAGAACAGATGGACACTTAGAAGTTCTCCTGTATATTACTTAGTGAGAGAACACAAATAGCTGATGTTTCTGGGATAGTTATGAGCGATGGGTATAAAAGCAGGTGACACACAGTCATCCCAGGATGGGCCCAAAACAAATATTCAACACCTTGCGTTAAAGTGTTACCTATGAACGACCTCTTATAATACCTGAAAATCATAATGTGAGCTATTAAGCCCCATAATGAGATTTCAGTCTCGAAGTTTTGTTTTCAACTGAATCAAACTGTTAAAATAACATTATAAAGAACAGCCGTACTTGGTAAAGTTCACACTGTACAGGGTATATCAGTACAGTTAAAACTATTCGCAGAAGTCAGAGAAAGAGCATGAGGAAAACATCTAACAGAGGCAATAATAGTTAATATACCTTCCATTATTGATAATCCCTGCAATAAAACTCTTCCAATTAACTCATGAGTGTCGACTGACCCCGCTTAGGAGGGCATCCCTCATTTTACCTCTCAAAATTGATATGCCCCATATCTGTTCCTCATGGAAAAGGTGCTGCCCACACAAAGAATGTACTGTAAATTCAGACTTCAAAGCAGAAAACCATAACATTCAGATATGCTAAATTGAAAATACATTTTGTACAAACAAACACAATGGTTTCCACAAGTTCTGGGCTTCTGTCCCTGTGTTTAAGTATGTATCCCTCATTTTAATTACAACAGGTTTAGAGGTAGGAATCAATCTGAGATCGGGGATCGACGCCATATTAGCAGGGGTGCACCGCGCCAGTGGCTACTGCGGGATTCGAGTCTGACATCTTAAATGTTGTGCTCTGTTCACTACATCACACTGCCTTCAACATAGTTCTGTTTCCCGTGTGTATACCGCAGAAGCGGTTATGGTAGCAAATATAATCTGGGATACAACAGACCTTTTCCAGATGAAGGATTCCCAGTTGTGATGACCTAAGAGAAACTGTCAGGAATATTTTCTGTTTACTATTAACTGCTATCATTTGTAACACACACCTCCGCTTGTAATCAATCTTTTGCTTATCTTTTATGCCTAACACAACATATACAATTAAGGACTAGGGAGATGGTACTGAATCTGCATGCATTAGAACTAATATACATGCATACCATACCAAGCGATGGGGTACAAGACCACCAGGTGGCTATTGCCTCTGTTTGGTTACACTCTGGTTACACCCACGCATATCACCAGGTAATGTAACTTCTTACATACATCAATAGCAAACTATGATAATAGGAAAGGGTTTGGAATCGAAGCAGATTTTTTTTCGTTCAAAACTAGCCGTGATGTTAGTTTTCAATGCACAAACCTAGTATTTGAGACAAGTACATATGAATCTCCAGAGAGCAGCCTGTCGGGATGAACCTTGGTCCCACTGCTCTGAAGCATGTAGCACTGGCGCCTCCATGTGTTCACATGCAGCTACTACGCCTTTACCAATTAATCCAGCTACTGAAAAAATGAGTTACCGGTAAATAGAAAATAAACACGTCGTTTCACCCTTTGCACTAATAACATTGAATGGCGCAGTAGCAACCTTACCTGTACACTTTTGTAGCTGTGGTGGCAGAACTGGAGACAGGTAAGTTTTAGGAGCTTTTTGCTTAGGAACAGGGTACTGCCCAAATCTAAATGTTTTATTAACGTGAACACAAATCGAGATCTGCCTAAAGAAATTATTTTCTTCCGGGACTGGGGTCTGGGCGGAGGCACCTTATTTGCATCCAAGGCCTTTTATTTAACTATGACTGAAAATATGTCCTATTTAGTAGTTGTCTGACAGGCCACCCCTTAATTTCAACACATGCTTGACAGCATGAGTATTTGACTATATACCTGGGGCAAGCAGCCTCATGTAGCGCTGAGTTGCTAAACTGCTACTTTTCAACTTCGATATTTTTTAACACTTTTTTTTATTTCTAGCACAAAGACATCTCTTTGTTTCACAAAATAACGTTTTGAATGAATACGAGTGATGGTTATAGGCTAGGGTCTGGACGCAGCAGACGCATCATGGCGGAGGTGAGGCAGATAGAACTTGTGTATAACACAAACTACAGGGGCCTCTGATCTCTCCAGTCATTTGCATAATAAGTTATAACCCCCACAGAGACTGCATAGGCCACTTACAAATGGCTGTGTGAAAGCCCATTTCCGATCTCCCCTTTAATTTTCCTTATATAAAAGCTTTACGGTGGTGAGAAAGGCCACTGATTTATCGTGACTAAAATAATGAAATTCCATTTCTAGATATGAAATCCCAGGATTGTACCGGCCGTGATTGCAAATTTAATTTCGGGACTTTAGCAGGATTTACTGTCAGTCTTTTAATATGTGTATTAATAATTAGAATAAAAGAATGTTTAACATACAGAAAATTTAATAAAGCAAAATGAAAAAAGTACAGGTAGCAATTTAAATAAATAATAGTGACAAGTTCGGTTGATCCTCTGATTAGGTATAAAGGGTAACATTCCATGAAATTCTTTGGTTTTACCCCTTGTGCAGTCTAAATTCCAGAATCTTACCAGTTTTCTGGTAAACACCAACCAGTGGCTTTGGTGGTGAGACATAGAATGTGCAGCTCATGTGGCCTTCCTGCACTCTATGCCAGCAGATCAAGGAACTGCATTGGCATCTGCTGTAAAGGCAGCATACACTCTAACCTCCTATCCCCAGCCAGGGTGCAGCCACATGAACTTCATGGAAGGCAGACAGCAGGGAAAACAAATGACTTTTCTGAATGATTAAAACATTAATTTGCATATATTCTTAAACATAATTAGAAAGTAACAGATTTTGTCACCTTTATCACTTCTCTTCTTCTAATACATCTTTAGAGAGGGTAGAAGACATGGAGACACTTTACAGGCCAAGATAAAGAATCCCTATTGGAATTATACTTTATACCCTTTTCCAGCTAAGGGGCATCATTGAAGAGTGACCCCTACCCATGGTGATTACATGTCAGTGTTGAATGAGCTACAGGTACACTTCATAGTTGTGAGAACAAGCCCAAATTACAACACTGAAAAGCAGCAGAGCACAATTAATGTCAAACCCTGGCTAAGCTATGACATGTTAAGATTAGTTAGTGGCCAGTGTGTGACTTGTGGTCATTTTTTCCTTATGGTAAAACTGATCAATATCAAAGAATTCATGGCTCCCATGATGTTCTGACAAGAAAAAAATTATTCACCATAGTAATGATGTTTCTTCTAATGGAGTCTTGCTGTATTCAGACATGATGCAGTTAGCCCCAGAACTTGAACTGCCCCGGAGAGGAAAGAGTTAACTTCATGCAGAAGCATGGTACATTGAGCTCAAGCTCGGTTTTCAGACCTCTGTCTGTGGTACTTAGCAGTGCAACCGTCAGATTATTATGAGCAACTAACTAACTTGACACTAAAATGTGGAAATTGTTTGAACACATAGCCAAAAGGCAAAATACTTTTTGGGGTCCAAAAAAGACTCAAGTCGAGAACCCAAGAAGAAATAAGGTAGTGACAATTCAAACTATGCAACACAAGAAGGAAAAACATAACAGTTACCCCACCAAGAGGGAGGTACAAGGTACACCCTGAGGTGCAACACTGTGTACTTGCAACCCACTTCCCAAAACAGGCTCTGAGGGAGAGGGTCTGAATACAGCAAGACTCCATTAAAAGAAACAACATTACTATGGTAATTTTTTCTTCAAACAACATAAGTCTTGCTGTATTCAGACATAATCTGAACTACCAAGCAGTTCCCTATGGAGGAGGGAATGCAGAACCTACTTTGGGAACAGGCTCTGCAGTACTGCTGTGCCAAACCTAGAATCACTCCTAGACTGGATGTCCAGAGAGTAATGCTTGGTGAATGTATGTACTGTTTTCCAGGTGGCTGCTTTACAGATCTCCAACAAGGGTATATCTCTGGTCACAGCTAGAGTAGCAGCTGTACCCCTAGTCGAGTGAGCCCTCAGGCCTGAAGGGGGTGTTCTACTCAATTTGTCATAGCAAAATGGTATACAGGAAACAATCCACCTGGCAATAGTTCTCTTAGTGGCAGGCTTACCTTTCCCCACTTCACCATAAGTGAGGAACAATTGAAGACAGTCATTTCTGTGTGCCTTAGTATGCTCTGTGTAGTAGCTAAGTGCCCTTTTAACATCCAAACTGTGTAATCTTCTTTCCCCTGGGGAAGAATGGCCAGTGAAAAATATAGGAAGAGACATAGACTGGTTTAGGTGAAAATCCAATACCACTTTAGACAAGAACCTCCTATTAGTTCTTAGGACCACTTTATCCCTATGGAAGGATATGAAGTCAGGTTCAACTGACAGGGCCTGTAATTCGCTAATTTGCCTGGTAGAAGTAATAGCTACCAGGAACACAGTTTTCCAGGTCAAGTACTTCAATTCAGCTGAAGCCATAGGCTCAAAGGGTGGCTGCATAAGCTGAGCAATGCAGACATTAAGATCCCAAGGCAGAGTAGGCTCCCTAAAGGGAGGGTTAATGTGAACCAGGCCTTTGAAAAACTTCCTGAAAACAGGATGAGATGCCAGGGAAGAGCCCTTTCCTGCTGAAAGGAATGCAGAAACAGTTGCTAGATGAACCTTCAGAGTGGCAGACCTAAGGCCTAGACTATTCAGATGAGGTAGATAATCCAAGGCTGTGGAAATGCCTGCAGAATCAGGCACAATACCTTTCTGAGAGCACCAAATACTGAACCTCTTCCATTTGGAATTGTAAGTTTTTCTAGTGGAAGGTTTCCTGGAGACCTTCAGAATATCCAGATCTCCCTGAGAGAGATGTAGATCTGCATATTCTAACTCTTCAAGAGCCAGGCCTTGAGGTTGAGAGACTGGAGATTGGGGTACCAGATCCGCCCCTGGGAGGAGGAGAGAAGACTGTATCTCCTGGGAAGAGACAGGGGACATGAGACAGCCAAGGACAGCAGCAGAGGATACCAGGGTTGTCTGGCCCAATCTGGAGCCACCAGTATCACTGTGCAGGGTTGTGTTCTTATCTTGATCAGAACTCTGAACAAGAGAGGGAAGGCATAGAGAAACCTGACCTTTCAGTTCAGAATGAGGGCATCCCAGGGAACTGTCCCCAGGACTGGAGGTCTGCAGCAAAACAGAGGAAGTTGATGTTTGCCTGGTGCTGCAAATAGATCTATTTCTGGAATGCCCCACTTGGAGAAAATGGTCCTCAGCATGTGAGGATTCAAGGACCATTCATGATGCCCCTGTAAAATCCTGCTCAGGGCATCTGCCAGCACATTGTCCTTCCCTAGAAGAAGAACTGCTACCAGGGAAGTCTGAAGGGAATAGGCCAGAGACCAAATCTTCATGGCCTCTGTGCACAAGGCCGTGGACAGAGTGCCTCCCTGCTTGTTGATATACCACAGTGTGGTAGTGTTGTCCGTCCTAACTTGGACCACATTGCCTTTGACTGAATCTGAAAAGGTCTGAAGGGCTAGAAAAACTGCCCTGAGTTCCAGGAGGTTGATATGAAAAAGAGACTCCTGCGGGGACCAGATCCCCTGAGCTGTTAGGGCTCCCAGGTGGGCTCCCCAGCCTAGGAGAGAAGCATCTGTAGTCAGTACTACTGATCGAGGTTGAGGGAGAAATGGAACCCCTTGTCTGAGGTTGTCCTGGTCCAGTCACCACTGGAAAGCCTGGACCAGAGTTCGGGTCACTGGAATCAGTTTGGTGAAAGAATCTGTTCTCTGTGACCAAAAGGACCTTAGATGGAACTGAATGTCCACATCTGAAATCTGGCTCCCTGAACCACTGCAGTGGAGGCTGCCATGTGACCCAGGAGTTGGAGGAACTGTCTCGCTGGAAGAGAAACCGGAGGCCGAAAGGAGGAAGCAAGATCTACTAAGGCCTTCACCCTTGCCACAGGAAGGAAAGCTTTTGGTTGGGTAGTATCCAATTCCACCCCTATGAAGGTGAGAAGCTGTACTGGTTCGAGGACAGATTTTGGCAGATTGAGAAGAAACCTCAAGGAACTGAGCAAGTACTGAGTGGTTTGCAGAGCTGACCTGACCTGAAGATTGCCCTACTAGCAGCCAGTCATCCAGATATGGAAAAATGGTGATACCCTGTCTTCTGAGGTAAGCCACCACTACTGCAAGGCACTTTGTGAATACCATTGGTTGTTAGGCCAAAAGGCATGGCCTTGAACTGATAATGGCCTGAAGGCAACTCGAACCTGAGGTATTTTCTGTGGGAGCACCTTATAGGGATATGGAAGTAGGCATCCTTGAGGTCCAGTGATGCTAGCCAATCTCCTGGCCTTAAAGAGGGAAGGATTATTCCCAGAATTACCATTCTGAACTTGGGTTTTGAAATGTGTTTGTTCAGATACCTTAGATCCAGGATGGGTCACCACTCCCCTGTTTTCTTTGGGGTGAAGAAGTACCTGGAGTACAGGCCTTTTCCCCTGTGTTGGGTAGGAACCTTCTCTACGGCTCTGAGAGCCAGGAGAGAGGAAACCTTTGCCTCTAGGGCAAGGGTTTCTGAAACTGAAGCAGGTGGAAAAGACTTGGCCCTCCTTTGGGTACCTTTTGAAGCTGAGGGCTAGTCCTGAGCTACTACTTCCAGGACCCACTTGTCTGAGGTAACAGACTTCCAGGCCTGAAAGTAGTAAGCCAGCCTCCCTACTGGGATTGGAGAGTTGACCCGGGCTGACACCTCAGGGTGTCTGCTTGGCAGAAGCCTTAGATTGGGAGGAAGAAGCAGCCCTGCTTACGCCCCTTCTACCCCTCCCTCAGAAAAAACCCCTTTGTGGGTAAGACGAGGAGGCCTGGGCTTGGAAAAAAGGCCTGCCCTTGCTGCTTCTGAGGAGTGGCTTGCCTTTCCTTGGCCTGTGCACTCCTGTAAGTGGTTCTATATTCGTCCATTTTCTTCATGTAAGCCTCTGTTTGTTCCCCAAACAGAGAGTTATCAACTACAGGAAAATCCATAGCCTTAGACTGGGTGTCCTGGGATAGGCTAGTACATCTGAGCCAAGTATGCCTTCTGAGGGACACAGATGTAACCATGACTCTGGATGCCACATCGTTGGAGTCGACAGCAGCGTGAAATTGTACTTTGTATGCCTCAATTCCATCTGCAGCCACCTCCTCCAGCTCTTTGGTTAGCTGGGGAGGAGGCCTTTTTAGCCAGTTCCAGAATCGTATCCCACCTGGACTTCTGGTACCTGGCTGTGTAGGCCATATAATTTGCCTGCCTGAGTCCCAAAGAGGATGCCAAGTATAGTTTCTAGGCCATGGCATCGACTTTCCTGGAGTCCTTGTCTGGGGATGTGAAGCCAAAGGAATGTTTGCCCTGTCACAGGCTACAGCCTGCACTACCCCAACATGGCTGCTATGTGAATAAAGGAACTCCACAGCTGAGCCTGATAACATGTATCTCCTGTCCATTCTTTTATCTACAGGAGATAAAGAGTTAGGAGTCTGTATTATCTTTTTTGTCTGTTTCCTCAAGGACTTGTGAAGGGGAATAGACAACCTTTGGACTCTGGGATGTCCATCATCTCCACAAAATCAGGCTCTTCTTCCTCCTCAGCAGCTTCAACCAAAGGGAGCTGGAGAGTTTCAGCCACCTTCTTGTAAAACAAGAAGTGAGAAGGGGACTCAGAAAGCCTGGGAGGGGAGACATCAGAGGGTCTGTCTGGGGAGATGTCGGGTTCAATGGGCACATCCAGACCCCCACCGTCGTAGTCAATGTCATCATCGTCAAGATAGTCTTCGTCTCCCTCCCACTCCTCATAGAAAGCATCCGGATCGTAATCCGAAGGAGCAGGTTCCGACCGAACCGACCGCCTAACCGGTGGCACCGGTTCGGACAGAACCAG
Organism: Neoceratodus forsteri; assembly: GCA_016271365.2. NCBI lineage: Eukaryota > Metazoa > Chordata > Ceratodontiformes > Ceratodontidae > Neoceratodus > Neoceratodus forsteri. Next base: position 1,554,515,756 of record CM057449.1, on the reverse strand, counting down.
ATGAAGCGATTGGACAATACTAATCGCTTTGGCTATCTCATCCGTGGTTGGGGTAAGCGGTACTGTATCTGAACCGGCGGACTTTCGTTTCTTTTTTGATGGAACCAACCCCTGAGAGTCAGCTCTCCTTTTGCCCGAAGAGGTATCACCTAGGTCAGTAGGCACCTCCCCAGGTTCGGCCGTAACTGAACCGGGCTGGCCATCCGGGTCTACCGACTTCTTGGCCTCCCTTTCTTTCAACCTGCTCAATCTTTTTTCTAGAGTGGTTTTAGGAAAGTTTTTGCAAATTTGGCAGTCTGACTGGAGGTGGTCAAACGCCAGACAATAAACAGAGATGAGGTGGGGGTCGGCCTTGGCAAAGGCCTCCCCACACTCAGTACAGTGCTGAAACCCAGTGGGACCAGTTTTCTTTTTGGGTTTCTCAGACATGGCCAACCTACCAAAATTACCCTATAGAAACATTCAAGCCAGGTAATACCAACCGATCGGTAACAACCGTGTCACAGGTTTGGAAAAGAACCGAGAAAAAGCCCGGTTCTTTTGAAACCGATATGTACCAGAACACCACTCTAAAATAAATTTAAAATTAGAAGGAAACACAAGGTCGGTTCCTAACTGGACCGACCGGGAACAAACCAAAGAAACCAACAATTTCTACAAGTTATTTAAAATAAAATACAGTCACTACCTATCTACTACACTACCTGTACCGTAGACAGAGGCTGGAAATCCGAAAAAACAATAAAGAATAAGTTTTAAACTGAACGCTTTACATTTACCGAACTGAGCAGAGGAATCTCTGGAGCAACTTCACTGTTAGGCGGAGTAAAGAATCTGACGGTTGCACTGGTAAGTACCACAGACAGAGGTTTGAAAACCGAGCTCGAGCTCAACGGTCCATGCTTCTGCATGGAGTTAACTCTTTTCTCTCCAGGGCAGTTCAAGTGCTGGGGCTAACTGTATTATGTCTGAATACAGCAAGACTTCATGTTCTTTGAAATGTATATCCCCACAGAGACATCTACCATGGTGATGTAAGAATCCCAAAAATTGGTGGGGCCAATCTGTTAAGTAGGGTTTCCGATTTCCAGTAAGAAAAAAAAAATAATGTGTTTATTCTTAAACAGAACAACCACTAATGTCATCTGAAAATTCCAAAAATATTTTATGAATTTACTGTATAATGCTCAAAGAAAGCTGTCATTTTCAAACTGTTAAGGACAAATAAACTTTTTTTTTCCTGAAAGCAAGGGAATCTGAGCAACATGAATAGATTGGAAGGATACAGTTCTCATATGTTAATACATGACATGTCAGTACATTTTAAAAATAACAGGATTTACAATTATTTTGATCCATTTTATATTTCTATGTATTGATATGTGAAAGATGTAGTAACATATATTGATATACTGACATACCAATTAAGATGACTCCATGCTTTTATTTAAAAATGATCTTTTGAGAGATCTAACTTTTGGAATCATTAGGGCTAGAAATGTAATTTTATGTTAAATGAAAGCCTGGAGCCAGGTTGTTACCAGTGAGTTCTATTAATACAGTTTTAATGTGTCCACACTATTCTGTATGTACTGACACTACTGTACTGAATGTTTGAGTGTATTATCAATATAAGTTTTTTTAGTTCTGACATCTAAAAATACTGGCAAACACATTGCAGTGAGAATAGCACACACTGATTTTTTTTTTACTTTTTCTGAAAATTAGAAACTGTGTAGTTTGCAACTTTATGTTCATTTATCTTATGCCCTGCTCTTCCCTCTACTCTTCCTTGCAAAGACAATAATGCACAGTTGGTATCATCTGAACTGTCACACAAAGTTCCCCAAAATTGTGAATTTCAGTATCTTCCAGTTTTTTTATATCAATGAAGACATTTTTATTGAAACAGGATCACTGCTTATTCCTTAAAGGGGACTGGAAATAATTTCTAATTGTCAGCTGATACGTTCTCATTTTCAGAAAACATATACATTCCCCTAAATTGTCTTGTACTTGAATGAAAAGGAATACTAAAACTGTATTTTGCATTGTTTTGTTTTTATGGGCAACATTCTGTTACAGTTTTCTTCATGGAACTAGTAATTTGGAGTTTTAGCTATGTCACGGTTTGTGTATAGAATGCTAATTATGAGCTGCTGACCTATCAGAACTATGCTTATAGTTCTGTGCACAAACCGTGACATAGCTAAAACTCCCAAATTATTTGTTCCATGAAAAGAACTGTAATAGAATGCTGCCCATGAAAATAAAACAATGCAAAATACAGTTTTTCTTATCACTTTTTACTAAGGCACAGTTAACTATGGATAGTTTGGGGTAATGTGTATCATTTCTGAGAATAGCTTTGATAAACAACTGCTAGTTAAAAATGATTTCCTATCCTCTTTAAGGCAGTCTCCTGTTTATGACATCACAAGAAATTGCCACATAGATTATTCTGATGTTACAAACAGAGGATTATGACTTCAGTGCAGGAAAAGCAGCATGACCTGATGCATTTTAAGAAACAAAGAGCCTGTTTTCACACAAGCAACACCAGACTGCACTCCACAGGAGAATGTTTCCCCCTCCAAAAATCTGGGGGTATGACTGGACAGTCACCTTTATTTCTCCTATCATGTAGATCCTATCCATAAAACTCTCCCCAAGCTTGGTGCATGATACTGGAACAATTCCTGTATCCCCCTCTTCGCTCATCGTGAAATTGTGGTGAAAATTATTCCCCCTGTGTTTGATTATAGGGATGTGGTGTATAGTGCTGCCTCAAAATCCAACCTGGCCCAACTTAACCATTTATTTCATTCCCCCTGTTGCATCGCTGATGACTCTGTACCCCATACTCCCCTCTGCTCCCTATATAGCACCCTCTCTCTCTCTCCCCCTCCCTTACGGGCCATTACCTCTCCCAATGTGCATCTCTCATTGCCAAAATCTGAACTGGCTCTCTTCCCAGCTACCTCAGTTCTCTACTGGCCCGCTCACTCCAATTCTCCTACTGCCTCAGCAGCCATGAATCCCTCTCCTTCTTTTTCCCATTCTTTAAGACATTAACTGGCCAGAGTTCTTTCTCTTTCAGGCAACCACATCTCTGACTAAACTTCCTTCCCCTTCAGTCATAATCATCCCTGTTTGTCCTGAACGCTTCACTATGTGACCACATTACTCATGTCTGTTCCTGCACCTAACCGCCATCAGCATTCTTATATTAATAGAGTTGACACCTGTAATACTGTTTTGCAATATTCATTATACTATTGTATTTATTTAACTGAAAATTGATAACTGGGACAGGCACATTGAGCCAAGGTTAATTTCCAGGTCTGACCTGGGGAAGGGGAATAATGAAAGACCAGCAGTACAAAACACTGAACAAATCTGATTGAACAGGTATTTGGTGAACAAGTTGGTACAAAAGTAAATAATCAAATACCAAAATTAGACTAGAACTGAGAAAAAAGTGCAGTCACATCTAAATAAGAGTGCAATAGTAAAAGCGGCAGCATTACATGGCATTCAGAAATGATACTGACAACAGGTGAGAGGCCTGTAGGATAAGCTTATAGCTGGCCTCAGGGAGGAAATGAAAAACCAGAGGTAATGAGGGGTTGTAATGAGAAGGCAGGTAGTGGGGATCTAGGGGTGCCTTAACAAGGATAGAAGCACAGTTTTGGGGGGTGTTAGGAGGAAGGGTAACATGAACAGATGATGGGAGTTGGAGATTCAACAGGTGCCTGAGGGAGTCAGGAGAGGTGGAAAGAGGAGGGGAGTTGGTTCCAGAGTGAAGAAAGTTGACAGGAGAAGGCAGATTGCCCAGTGGACAAGTAGGGGTGAGCAGTCGTGAAAATGCAATGATCTTTGGAATGGAGGGAACAGGAGGTGGGCGGGAGTTGGGAGAGGAGAGGTCAGAGGGAAGAGAACCAAACCAGTATTTGGATATGAAGGAGTTACAGTGAACCTGGCAACGTGAGGACAGCAGGAGGATGGATCAGGAGGAAGAGAGATAGCAATGGTGGGTGCAAGGAGGGGAGTTTGTGGGAAAAGGGCAGAAGGAGTTACAGAGGGTATCCAGTCTGGCAAGAGAAGTGGAGGGGGGTGGTGACATAGACTACATCTGCATAAAGAAAAAAAAAAGAGCACCATTTTGGTAGCAAACTCCAAGTGGACCTGCAGAGAGAAGTGGTCTTTATTTCAGTAAAGAGCACCAAGCTTGGTACAGAGTTTTGTGTGGATGGCATCAGTGTGGGCAATGAAGTCAAGCCACACACCAAGTTACTTGAAGAACTGAACTGCTTCAAGAGGGGTGCCATCCAGAGTGGTAAATGGGGGGGGGGGGGGATATGAGTCTGGTCAGTCTCTGGCAGGTACCAAGGGTTATGGACACCGTCTTTTTAGAGTTGACCTGGAGTTGGATAGATTGGAACCAGTGCAGAATGCTGTTGAAGTCCCTGCTGGAGCAGGTCTTCCACAGCTGCGGTGGAGAGACCAGAGGTGAAGATGACTGTGTTGTCTGCATACATGGGAATATTTGAGCTGGCACAGGCAGAGGGGAGGTCATTCAGGAAAATGGAGAAAAGGATGGGACCCAGGATGGAGCTCTGTGGGACCCTGTCTGGATGGGTAGTGGAGGTGTCTGAAGGACTCTAACCTGTACAAACTGTTGATGGTCCATGAGGTAGGAAAGGAACAAATTAACAGTGGGAGCTGAGAGGCCAGCTGAATTCAACTTGTCCAGGAGGAGTGCGTGGGACACAAAATCAAAGATTTAGGCCAGATCAATGAAGCTGATGGCTGTTATGTGCCCCTGATCCATCCCAGAGAAGACTGAGTCAGTGATATGCAGCAGGGAGGAGATAGTGGAATGATGCTTCTGGAAACCAGACTGGAAGGGTGACAGGAAGTTGGAGGATGAAAGGAAGGTGAGAAGCCTGGACTGGACCAGTTTCTCTTGCAGCCTAGAGAGGGTGGGAAGGAGGGAGATAGGACAGAAGTTGCAAGACGAGAAGGAGTCACCCCTTTAAGAAGTGGAATAACTCTGACCAGCTTCCAGGATTGAGGAATGGTACAGAGGGAGATGGAAAGGTTGAGTAGGTAAGTAAGGGGAGCTGCAATGGCAGGGGCTGAGAGATGGAGCAGCTTGGGGTCCATACTGTCAGCGGTGGACTTGTAGATGGGTTGAGGGAGTAGAAGGCAAGCAGGATTTCCTGGATGGTGCACAGGTGAAGGCTTGAACGTCAAAGTGCTGGGGTAGCTGGCCCTTCCTTTCTGCACCGCAATAAATTGCACACCAATAGATTGTCTGGCTCCGGTGTGCTTTTTTTCATATGGAGTGCTCACCTCTCTAATTCTGTGCAATTACTCTAAGGCTAGCAACCTTCTGTTGAAGCACCCCCTCTATGCGTTTGCGCAGCTTGATTCTCTTCTGATTTGGTTTCCTGGATGGTAACTGGAGGAAGTGTAAACCCAGGAAGGGGTAGGGAGGAAGGGAGAACAGGAGAGCAACTAGGAGAGAGGGGAAGAAGAGGTGGCACAGGCTGCAAAGAACTCGCTGAAGTGAGCAGCAACAGAAGCAGGTTCGGACAAAGGTGAACTATTAACCATCAGGACTGGGGGAGCAGACTGGGCGGGGGGTCAAAAAGAGAATGGATAACCTTCTAGAATTCAGCTGAGAAGTTGTTTTTTTCTAGGGGTTGGCCATGAAATAGAACAATTTCATGGCCCAGACAACCTTCATGGAGTAGTTCACATACACTGTGCCACATAGAAGGCTATTAAACAAACTGGGGAATATGGGAGTGGGCAGGACAGTAGTGTGGTGGGTAGGTAATTGGCTGGGTGACAGGACACAGAGGGTGGTGGTAAATGGCCGTCACTCCAGAGGGGACAGTGACCAGTGGGGTACCACAGGGACCAATGCTGGGACCAGTCCTATTAAACATCATCAGTGACATTGCGCAGGACTAGAAGGCAGAATTTCCCTGTTCACTGATGACACGAAGTTCTGTAACACAGTGGACATGCCAGAGGGTGTAGACAGAATGAGGAGGAACCTGCAGAAGCTTGAAGAATGGTCAAGGGTTTGGCAGTTGAAAATCAATGCAAAGAAGTGCAAGATAATGCATATGGGGTGCAAAAATCCTGGAACAACATATCAGTTGGGAGGGAGTGAGGATATAGCATGCACCAAGCAGGAAATGCACATTGGGATTATCATTTCTGATTACCTCATGGCAGGGAAACAGTGCGACTAGGCAACAGGTAAAGCAAATAGGATGCTGGGATGCATAGGAAGAGGCATCACCAGCAGGAAAAGGGAGGTCATAATTCCACTATACAAGACACTAGCGAGGCCCCACCTGGAGTACAGTGTACAGTTCTGGAGACCTTACCTATGTAAGGACATAGGGTAGAGAAAGTTCAGAGGAGGGCAACAAAGATGGTATAGGGATTGCATCACAAGTCCTATGAAGACGGACTGAAGAACTTGAATATGTACTCCCTGGAGAAGAGGAGGGAGAGAGGGGATATGATAGAGACATACAAGTACCTTACAGGACGGAACAGGGTGTAGGAATACAATATTTTCCAGCGAAAAAGATGTTCCAGGACTAGAGGGCATGGGATGAAGTTAGAGGGAGGGTGATTCAGAGGAAAAGTGAGGAAGAATTTCTTCACAGAAATAGTGGTGGACAAGTGGAACACCCTGCCAGAAGAAGTGAGGGGGGCTGAAACAATCATGGGATTTAAGAATGCATGGGATAGACATAAGGGAATTCTGGAGGTCAGGGTTAAGGTACAACAGACTTCTAGAAAAACAAAGTGAACTTACAAGTTCAAGTGGGCAGACTAGGTGTGCCACAGGCCGTTATCTGCCGACAGTATCTAAGTATCATATTACTGTTGTTATTGCATGGTTCCAGAGTTTTATTCCCTTGCTACTTTGTTTCCCCTGTACTGTATTCACATAATAGAAGATTTTCCATCATTTATATTACATTACTACCGTATTATTTGTTTTCCTCTGCATCTCTGCGTTTCTTTAACCCCTTTTCCATGGACACACCTGCCCACTGGCCTCAGCTCAGTGTAACCAACTGGTGAAAGAAAGAATGAAAGGAGGGAAGGAGGGAAAAAAGAAAAGAAAGCAAAAAAGAAAAGTATTTAGTAATAAACAACAGAACATCCCAAAACTTAAGTTCTGTGGAATGTTGTGAAATTTTAGTCCTGCTAATGCATCAGTTACTGTTTTGCAGGTAACTCGAAAATGTTCTTTAACTCAATAGCGCCATATGGCGTCAGAACCATCCATTGATTATCCTCACCCAAAATGGTGGCATCAGATAGAATGAGTTTTAAAACATGGTGAAAACACAATTTTAGTTTCTTCATGGTCTTGCTATGTTTTATTAACCATGGCTTATTTCTACATTTTTTAAAAATCAAGTTTTTGAAAACAAAGATCCTTGACTTGTTCTGGTAAATGCCACAAACTACAGGTATTTAATGGAAAACCCTATAAATCATGATGTTGTCATGGCAATGCCACATATCATTGTATTTTTATTAAACTGGAACATTTATGGCATCCCTTTTATAACAAGGGCACTGCTTTTTATCTCCAAACTGTTCCACATTGTGAGGTATACATCCCTTATTTTATCACTCAGAAGCCAGCCCCTTGTCCCACACAGAGAGTGTACTGTCCCACAATCTACACAAAGAATTTCAAAGCAAAAACTCATAATAATCTATGCTACTTAATGAGCAGAAAGCTTTATGAATATAATAGATTACACAATCCCGCTTTAATCTCCAAGATCTGAAGATGTGGCCCACATTTTACCTCATTTCCCAACATTTATTTAATATAGGCAAACAGGCAGAGATAAAAACAAGCCAAAAAAAAAAAAAAAAACAACTAATTTCCAGTTGTGACTGGGGGAGGGAGACAAGTACACATCAGCAAATAACAATACAAAATACACACCAGTGAATAACAACACATTTCAAGGGGCAGCGTCCAGCACTTGGGACTTGAAAGATGTATGCCCTGGGAATTTTATTAATTTGGTTATTAATTAATACATGAATAAAATGTGGAGGGGGAATCTCAGCTGGAACAAACCACCTTCGGTGCAGGAAAACAAATGCTCTTTGGTGTGGGGTGAGGGATCATGATCCCTTGCCATATTTTGAATTGTTATACTTTTTGTGGTGCACTTTTATGCAGTTTGGTTGACGGCAGAAGTCACGTGAATGAGGCACACTGTTTTCCATATAAGTTCCTACTTATACAGCAGAATGCTCTCCCAGCTCCAGTCCTGGAATTGCATTACACTTGCAATTTTACTCTTTGAACTGTGTCCCCCTCTATTTCTACTCATGCGAATATGATATTAGACACTACATCAGGCAAAAAAGGCTCTTTCACATATAATTCCAGCTACTGGACACCGGTGCCATATATCTAGCACCTCCCCCTAATGTCCAGTGGCATCCTCTCACTCCATGATCACCAATTACATATACTGTACACATATCCCGAGTGTCTAGTGGCACCCTCTGCCCTCGATCACCCATTTCCTACTGTACCACATATCCCTGGTGTCTAGTGGCACTCCCCAGCCCCCAATAACCCATCTCGTATATTATACACATATCCTTGGTGTCTAGTAGCACCCTGCATCCTTGATCACCCATCCCATACATTATACATTCATCTCAGGTGTCTAGTGGCACCCTCCATCCCCTGATCACCTGTCCTGCATTGTACCACAAATCTATAGTGTCTCAGTGGCACCCCCTACCCCCCAATCAGCCGGCTCTTGTACCCTATAATATCCCCGGTGTCCAGTGGTACCCCTGCCCTCACCACCCAAATGCTGGTTGACAAACGGACCGGCAAACAGTGGCGATCCAACAATCCAACCACCCACCCCATGCACACCCAGAACATCACCCATTCAATCCCCCCTTTACCAATGTGTTTAAGCATGTGCAGAGAATCCTGATATGATGACCAGCATAGCCATCCTCTCATCTCCACAGCTGGATACTAAGGAAAGAGGAGAGCTGTGCCAGTCACTGCACTGGAATTCAAAGGCACATCCATGGACTCACTGGGTAAGGGAAGGGTTGGATGGGTGATTTTTCTGGGTGCACATGGGGTGGGCAGGGGGAGCGCTGGACCGCCACTGTTCACCAGTCCATTTGTCAACCAGCATTAGGGGTGTGGGGCCGGGGGTACCACTGGACACCAGGGAGTTTATTGGCTACATGGGCTGGGTGATCAGGGCTTGGGGCACCACTAGACAGCAGGTATATGTGGTACAATACAAGACAGGGGACTGTGGGGTGCCTTTTGACATCAGGGATATGTGTATAAGGGATGAATGATGGGGGGTGACGGTGCCACTAGACACCAAGAATATATTATATAGGACAGGAGATTGGGGGTTGGGGGTGCCACTAGGCACCAGGAATGTGTGCATAATATACAGCACGGGTTATCGGGGGTGGAGGGGGTGTCACTAGACATCAGAGATATGTGGTTCAATATGAGATGGGTGATGGGGTGCCACTAGACACCAGGGATGTGTGTATAATATACAGGACAGGTGATCAGGGGTGAGGATGCCACTAGACACCAGGGATGTGTGTATAATAAATGGTACAGGTGATCGGGGGGGTGCCACTAGACACCAGGGACATGTGCATAATATATGGAATGCAAGATTAGGAGGCTGGAGGATGCCACTAGACACCAGGTATGCATGTATAATAGGATGGGTGATCGGGAGTGGGGGGTGCCACTAGACCCCAGGGATATGTGCATAATGTACGGACCAGATGATCGGGGGCTGGGCGATGCCACTAACCACCAGGGATGTGTGAATAATACATGGGATAGATAATCCAGGGAGGGTGCACCACTAGATACCAGGGATGTGAGTATATCAGGGATGGATAATTGAAGGGGTGTGGAACATACCAGCAGACACCAGGGATTGTTGTACCACTTACAGAAAAGATGCTGGGGGGATGGGATGCCACTGGACGTGAGGGACCTGCAACCTCGCTGGTGTGTCAGTGATAGGTGGTGGATAGCTGTAGTAAAGTTGTCCCGCCGTTGGCAGGGTGGGACTGTGGGTTTAGTGCCTTATTAAGATGAGTTTTTTGGTGGCAGGAAATACCACTCTGTTGCAAACCTTTGAAAATGCTGTTGCACCCATATGCCGGGGGCTCTCCATTTTGCATGGGCATGATATTATGTTAGCACATGTGTGTTAATAGGTTTAGTGTGCACTACAAGGGCCTCAGAATACAGCCTCCCCCCCAAAAAATAAACCCGGATAGCGCAGGTGCAAACTCCATTAGCATCAGTGCTAACTTTTGAATACCTGGCCCCAGTTGCTGAAAGGTAGATGGACATGCAAACACTGGTCAAACGGTCGCTATTTACATTTCAAAACATATTTTGGGAAGACCAGTTTGATTGTACTGTTTCACACTTCATGAATTTTAAAAGGAATAATTTAGAAACTGAAGTGTAACTATTTACATGACTGGATGTTGTGCTGCCGAAGGTGACAAATAACAGCACAAACCTTGGGAAATATTCAGACTTTCAGAGCAGTGCCCTTTAAGCACAATTTCAAAAGTTGTTCATAAGCATTTCAAAATAGGATATGGTAAATCCTGCTTCCTGAGTGGTTGAAACCTAGTAATACAGGAGGATAAAGAACAGTTACATACTTACCATATTAGTAGATCTTCGAGAGAATCTCATTCATTAGGCCACAGCTATGGAACTGTAGCCATCAGGGACTAGGACCACATGGAAACTTTTTGCAAGCAGTCCATTAGGGGCTATCCATGACGACGTCTTACGTTTGCTCTTCCTATACAAATGTGGGTGGCCCCTTCCTTCCTCAGTTTCCCGCCAGAGATCATGCTCGGAGGATGGCCCTATAGGGAGCCAGGAGGAGAGCTATAGCTTCACTGACCAGGCAAGGCAGAGAACAACTGGCAAAGCTCCATGGAGAAAGAGCCCTCAGGATGTAGGGGGGTGGAGGGTGGAATGGCATGGCCTGATGAAAGAGATTCTCTTGAAGATCTACTGCTATGATAAGTACGTAACTTTTCTATCTTCTTCGAGGATCTCTCTTTCATCAGGCCACACCTATGGAACATGTACCAAGCAGTACTGATGCAGAAACAGTCTAGGTGGCTGGAACCTACAGGCCTAGGAAAAGGGGCCTTGAAGCACAGCTAGGCCAAAGCATGACCTTTTTTCTGGAGGCAATGTCCAGACTGTAATGTTTAGTGAAGGTGTTGACAGTACTCCAGGTGGCAGCTGCACAAATCTCAGCAGCAGAGACTTTTCTGAAACAGGCAAGAGAAGTGGCCATGCCTCTAGTGGAATGGCCATGAGCAACCCAAGGAAGTTTCTTGCCGTACATCCTGTAACAGAAAATAATACAATTGGCCAGCCATCTGGACAAACGTGTTTAGAAACAGGAGCGGCCTCTTTCCTAGAGGTGATGGAAACAAAATCTGTGAGGACTTCCTGCAGTCCTTCATATGGTGCATATAGTACCTGCGTATTCTATGTACATCTAAAGTATGGATCAATGCTTCCCCTGGATTGGCATACTCAGGAAAATAAACTGGCAGGTGGATGGTTTGATTCAAAGTAAACTCAGACACCACCTTCGACAAAAACCTAGGACTGGTATGAAAAGTCACCCTGTTTTTGTGAAAAATCAAATAAAGAGGCTCACAGATTAGAGCCTGAAGCTCTGAAATTCTTCAAACAGAAGTAATAGCAACCAAAAATAACACTTTCCATGACAGAAAGCGTAGCCCGTAAGTTGCAGCTGGCTCAAAAGGAGCCACAGTAAGCTTCTCTAACACAAAATTCAGGTCCCAAGCTGGGACAGGATTGTGGATAGGAGTCTTCATGTGCAGAATGTCTCTCAAAAATGTACAGGCTACCTCCAGCTGAGCAACCGTACAACACGTGGAAGGCTGAAAAGTATGCCAAGTGCACCTTAATAGAAGAGTATTGCAGATCTACACCTGATAAGGGCAGCAAATACTGTAGAGCCTGGTTCACTGGACAGGTAAAAAGATCCAGTTGGTGAGAAGCGGCCTACAAAGCAAACCACTCCCACTTCACAGAGTAAGTGGCTCTGGTGAAAGGCTTTCTGGCAGCCACCAAGACTTCAGTCACCTTTTGTGACACTCCAAACCTGGTAATGGTTATGTCTTCGGAAGCCATGCATGAAGGTGAAGAGACCTGAGGTCTGGATGGATCAGAGTTCCCTGTTCCTGGGACAAAAGACCGTGGCATAATGGCAGAGATATTGGAGGCTCCACTGCCAGCTGCTGCAGTAAGGGGAACCAAATCTGATGGGGCCACAGTGGAGTGGAGTATCAGAGTTGCCCCCTCCATTTGAAGCTTGATTAGTACTCTCTGGATTAGAGGGAAGGGAGGAAAGGCATGCAGGATCCTTGCTTTCAAATAGAGGGACAACGCATCTCGCCAGAAAACTCCAGTCCCTGGAGCGAGTGAGCTGAAAAGCGGCAGTATTGTGTTGTGTGGGGATGCAAAAAGGTCCAACTCTGGATGACCCCACCTGTTGAACCGGTCTTCTATGACTGAGGTCAGCAGTTACCACTCATGCATCTTGGACTGTGACTGGCTTAGTTTGTCTGCCAAGACATTTTGGACCCCTGGAACATGTACTGCTGATAGTTCTAGATCGTGTTCCAGAGCCCAATACCAAACTCTTATTGTCTCCCTGCACAGGGGATAGGAACTAGTTCCCCCTTGCTTGTTGATGTATTGCATCACACTTATGTTGTCAGTCCGAATAAACAGAGGACCCGGGGGAGAGATGAGACTGGAAGGCCTGTGGGCTGCACAGAACAGCTTTAATTTCTACGACTTACACTTTCATCCATGTTCCCTGTGCCTGATGAGGTCCCAGATGTGACCATCAGCCCATCCCGAGGCATCTGTAGTGAGAATCTGATGAGGAGAGGGAATCAGGAAAGGAACCCCTTTCAACAAATGTTTGGGTTCCATCCACCACTGAAGTACCCTTCTGCCAGGTGAGGTTACTAGAACTTTCTGTTTCAGGTCATCTGAGCATTGGTCACATTGGACCCTTAGTGTCCACTGAGGGATCCTCATGTGCAGTCTGGCCAGTGGTACTGTGTGATGGTCGCTGCCATCAGGCCTAGAAGTCTCAAGAATATCCCAGGCTATGATGACATACCTGCTGTTGTAGACTATCTGGGCCTGTTTCATCATATGCTCTGCCCTGTCCTGTGGCAGGAAGGCTAAGCCTTGGGCTGTGTCCAGGACTGCCCCATGTACTGCAAACGCTGGCAAGAGGTCAATACTGACTTTGTTACATTGGCAGTAATCCCTACAGCATCGAACAGGTGTTTGCAACAGTCTAGGGTGTAGGAAAGCTGCTCCTTGGCGTAGGCTTTGAGAAGCCAGCTGTCCAGGTATGGGAAGACATATAGACCTTCCCCAGGAAGGGCTGCTGCTACAACTGCTAAACATTTGGCAGATACCCATGGCGCAGATGACAAGCCAAAGGGCAATACCCTGAACTGGTAGTGCTCCCCTAAAACAGGAATCTTGGGCATTTCCTGTGAGCGTGAAGATCCTTATGTGCAGGTAAGCATCCTGCATCTCCAGGGAGAAAATCCAGTTCCCTGTTTGCAACAGTGGACACAGGCCTTGCAGTGTTACCATTCTGAACTTCTTGTATTTTACAAAAAAGTTCAGGTCCCCAAGATCTAGGATGGGTCTTGGGGCTCCTCTTCACTTTGGAACTAGGAAGTACTGAGGACAGAACCCTGTTGTTCCTTTGGTCCAGGGGGACAGGTTCTATGGCCCTCTTTTGCAGCAGGGTGTGAATTTCCTCCAGAAGTAATGGAATGTGATCTGGATGGTAATGGACATGCACTGGCAAATGGTTTGGAGGTAGTTCCAGAAACTCTAGAGCATGGCCTTGTGGTATTATCTGCAGGATCCAAGCATCTGAAGTTACCCTTCTTCACTGGTCCACATGGAGAGAAAGGCGACCCCACACGATCATCCCTGGAGAGATATGTGGTGGGAGGCTGTAGAAGGAGTCAGGCAAAGCCAGTCGCTGTAGTACCACCTCTAGGGGCTTTTGAGTGGGCACCTGGGGTGCAGCCTGGCAGGGGGCAAGGCTGCTGCTGTTCTCCCCTTGTCTGGTTGCAAACCTGTGTCTGTTCATGGCCGGATGAAAGGGTACCCTCCCTCTAGTTCTTGTCTGGGTATGATAGAGAGAATGGATGGATTTCAGGGTGCTGCCTGTGGCCTGTAAGTTGGGAGAGAATGTCTTGCACATCTGCTCCAAACAGTCTATATCCCCTGAAGGGTGCAGTAAGGATGGATCGCTGCACATCATTAGCAAAGCCAGCAACTCCGAGCCAGGAGTGCCTCCTGAGGCAGCTGTCCTGGTAGAGACATAAGATATATCGTAGGTGGAGTGGGGGAGATGTTTACCTATGCTGGCACCTGCAGACAGGGCATTGAGTATCTCCTGTTTAGCAGTACTCTCTGGAAGGGTCTGGGCGGCTGCCTTGGCCTTCTTCCAAAGAGTATTCTAGTATTTTACCATGTGAGCTTGCTAATTTGCAATCCTCAGCCCTAGAGAAGTGGAAGCAAAGGTTCTTTTACCCAAGACATCAAGTCTCCTGGTTTCTTTGTCAAAAGGAAGGGAACTAAGGTGCTTTGGAACCTTAGATCTGTCATGGGTCACGTTGATGACCACAGAATCCGCCTCAGGCTGGCCTGCAAAAAAGGGTTTGCCTGAGGGGGCCTGTTACAGCTTATCTGTCTTTCTTGGTATGGCAGGCATCATGTTAGGCCAGGGCCAGGCAGCCAAGGTGGCATCCTCTAGGGCTGGCAGGAGGGGAGGAATAATAATAAGTGGAGTATCAGGCAATTCTAAAAAGTCTACTAAGTTCTTCTTAGCAATATTCTGCTCTTCTGCATCAAACCCCATTGCAGATAGAAGTTTCTGCATCACTGTTATAAAGGAGGGGTCTTCAGGGGGAGATCTGGGGGTATAACCCACTGAGTCTTCACTCCCAGCACAGACTGTGAAATGGGTTCTATCATAAGTGTCCACTAATTCCTCACCCTCTAGCTCCTCATCCAGAATAAGATCTGGATTATATCGATGGACACAGTGTGGTGGAGCTGAAGAAGCTGTTGATGGCCTGGAAGGTATCTGGCATGTCGACTTGGCAGGTGTCGTCGTGGAGGTTTGTTGTGTGAACCCCATCAACAGAAGGCTTGTAGATGGAGGAGGAATGGACAGGCATTTAAGAATGTCTGTAAAGGACACAAGAACTACCAGAACATCAGCACCCATGTGGTCGACAGGAACGCCAACAGATATCTACGGGGGAGGCAAGGGCCCCAGCGTCCATTGGGATAGCCCAACCATAATAGGTCTGGTGGCACTAGAGGTCAACCCAGCCACGTCGATGGTCTGTGTGATGGACTGCGTCACTGCCGGAGTAGTCACCAGTCCAGAGGAGGTTATAACTGAGTGAATGGGTGACCTAGAACACACAAGGCAGGTCCTTTTCATTATGTCTCTTCTTGTGCTTGTGGTGGTAAGACCCAGACATTTTCTACCGGGATTTGGAGCCTTTTCAATCTCAAGGAGTGGGCCGACAATGAGGCGGGGGGTTTCCTGGTGGAGCACCTTCTCCATTCAGGCTAAGCACTGTTTTAACAGATGCTTTTCTAAAGCACCCTTTCTACATCGCCTGGTGGCTGCGTTAATGCTCTTACAAATTGGGCACGCCTTGACATCATGGTCTAGGCAGAGACAACACACACAGATGTTGTGCGAGTGTTTTGAATACATTTTCTTAACACACTTACAATAGCTGAAGTTTGAATAGCGACGGCCCTGGAGAAGACATACACACCACTGAAAATCACTTTTTAAAAGTGATTACTTTCATAATAAAGAAAAAAAAAACTGACAGTTTCAGCAATTGCACTTCCAAGGCAGGGTCCAACGAGAATGGTTGATGGCGGGAAAAGAACTGAGGAGGGAAGGGGTCATTCATGTTTACATAGGAAGAGCTGATGTAAGATGTCATTGTGGGCGGTCCCTAGTGGACTGCTTGCAAAAAGTTTCCATGTGGTTCTAGTGCCTGACAGTTATAGTTCCATAGGTGTGGTCTGATGAGAGATGCCCTCTAAGATCCTAGTTTACACTGTATTCTGTCAAGTGTTATTCCTTAGTTAACAGTTCCCATAAAATGGGATGAGTTTTTGCTTTAAAGAGCTATTTTTGCCTTCAAGAATGAAAGCATACATTTTCTGTATTACTCTCCCTTTGAGATCGAGCTCGGTTTTCAAACCTCTGTCCCTGGTACTCCTCAGTGTAACAGTCAGATTCTTACGAGCACTATGTTAACCAACTACTAAATAAAAATTGTTTTTAAAATGTGCCAAAAGCCAATAAATAGATCTTTAGGGTCCAAAAGACTCAAGTCGAGAACCCCAAAAAGAATCCAAGTAGGCAGTAAAACTTAATAATGTATATTTAAAGTAATAACAACAAAAACCTCATCCTAAGGAGAGGTAACCCAGGCACACATCTGGGGTGCAGCGCTGCACCTGCCAACCCACATCCCAAAACAACTAAGTTCCAGGAGGGGAGGCAGGGAAGGAGGTCAGAATACAGAAAGACTCCATTAGAAGAAACAACATTACTATGGTGAGTAATTTTGTCTTCAAACAATATGAAGCCTTGCTGTATTCTGACTACATGCAGACTACCAAGCAGTACCCCCTTGGAGGAGGGAGTTACAGAACCTATTTTGGGAACAGGCTTTGCAGCACTGCTGTGCCAAACCTAGCATCACTTCTTGACTGGATGTCAAGAGAATAATACTTGGTAAATGTGTGAACAGTTTTCCAGGTGGCTGCTTTACAGATTTCCACTAGGGGTATGTCTCCAGCTGCTGCGACCGAAGCAGCTGTACCTCTGGTGGAGTGAGCCCTCATGCTGAAGGAGGCTCTTTCTCCAACTTTGAATAGCAGAACTGGATACAGGAGACAATCCACCTGGCAATAGTTCTCTTAGTGGCAGGTTTACCTTTTCCCACTTCTCCATAAGTGAAAAACAGCTGTGAATAGCCAGTCATTTCTATGGGCCTTAGTGTGTTCCATATAATAACTAAGGGACCTCTTTACATCAAGACTGTGTAGTCTTCTCTCCCCAGAGGAAGAATGGTCAGTGAAAAATATAGGCAATGACACAGACTGGTTCAAATGAAAGTCTGATACCACCTTGGGGAGGAACTTTCTGTTCATTCGAAGGATCACCTTATCCCTGTGAAATGAAATTAAATCAGGTTCCACTGACAAAGCCTGTAATTCACTGATTCTCCTGGCAGAGGTAATGGCTACCAGGAACACAGTCTTCCAAGTCAAGAATTTTAGCTCAGCTGAAGATAATGGTTCAAAGGGGGGGCTGCATAAGCTGTGCAATACAGATCCCAAACAGGAGTAGGGTCCCTAAAGAGAGGATTGATATGAACCAGACCTTTGAAAAATTTCTTGAAAACTGGATGGGAGGCTAAGGAAGAGCCATTCCTAGCTGAAAGGAAGGCATATATGGCTGCCAAATGCACGTTGAGAGTGGTAGGCCTGAGGCCTAAACTGTTAAGATGCACCAAATAGTCCAAAGCAGTGGCAATGTCAGCTGAATCTGGCTGAATATCCATCTGGGAACACCAGAAACCAAATATCTTCCATTTGGAACTGTAAGATTTTTTAGTGGAAGGTTTTCTACTAACCTTAAGAATGTCCAAGACTGATTGGGAAAGATGCAGGCTTGCATATTCTAGCTCAAGGACCAAGCTTCGAGTCTGAGGGTTGGGATACAGTATCCTCCCCTTCGAGGAGGTGAGGAAATTATACTGTCTGGGAAGACACAGTGGAATTGTCCTTGACATTGACAATAGTAGGGGGTACCATGGCTGCCTGGCCCAGTCTGGAGCCACTAGGATCACTGTGCAAAGCTGAGATCTGATCTTGACCAGAACTCTGAATATCAGGAAGAAAAAGAGGAAAAGCATACAGAAACCTGCTTGTCCAATCCAATAGGAGAGCATCTTGGGAAACAGACCCCAAAAGAGGGGGTCTGCAGTAGAACAGAGGAAGCTGGTGATTGTCCGGGGCAGCAAAGAAGTCTATCTCTGGAGTGCCCTACCTCTTGAAAATGACTTGAAGAATTAGGGGATTCAGGGCCCATTCGTGGTGAACTTGAGAAATCCTGCTGAGAGCATCTGCCAGTACATTGTCCTTCCCTGGGAGATGCACAGCTATCACGGAAACCTGAAGGGAATAAGCTAGTGACCATAATTTCATGGCTTCAGTGCACAAGGCCGAGGACTGAGTGTCCCCCTGCTTGTTGATACACCACAAGGTTGTGGTGTTGTCTGTCCTGATCTGCACCACTTTCCCCTGAATTGTGTTCGAGAATGTCTGAAGTGCTAGAAAGACAGCTCTGAGTTCAAGAAGATTAATGTGCAGGACAGACTCCTGATAAGACCATGTTCCCTGAGCAGTGAGCTGGTCCAGATGGGCTCCCCATCCCAGTAGGGAAGCATCCGTGGTGAAAATCACTGAAGGAACCTGACTGAGGAAAGGGGCACCTTGCCTTAGATTGTCCTCCTCCAGCCACCACTGGACAGCCTGGACCGGAGTTTAAGACACTGGAACTAACTCGGAGAAAGGGTCTTCTTTCTGAGAACAAAAAGATTTTAGATGAAACTGAATCTCTCTCATTTGAAATCTTACTCCTTGTACTACTGCAGTGGAAACTGCCATGTGGCCTAGCAACTATAAGAAGTGCCTGGTTGGTCGAGACACTAGTGGATGAAAAGAGGAAGCCAGGGTGATGAGGGACTGTGCCCTTGAAAGAGGAAGAAAGGCCTCTGCTCAGACAGTGTCCAGTTCCACCCTATAAATGCGAGAAGCTGGGCTGGTTCCAGAACAGACTTGTCTAGATTTAGGATGAATCTTAAGGAGTCCAGAAGTTTTTGAGTGACCTCTAGAGCCGACTTGACTTAGTCCGAGGACTGACCCACTATGAGTCAGTTGTCCATGTAAGGGAACAGTCAGATGCCTTGTCTCCTGAGAAAGGCCACCACTACTGCCAGACATTTGGTGAACACCCTTGGAGCAGATGTTAGGCCGGAAGGCATTGCTCTGAACTGTTAGTGACCTGAGGGCAACTCAAACCTGAGGTTCTTTCTGTGGGAATATCTGATGGGTATGTGGAAATAGGTATCCTTGAGATCCATTGAGGCTAGCCAGTCTCCTTGTCTCAGAGAGGGAAGAATTATTCCCAGAGTCACCATTTTGAACTTTGGCTTTAGTATACGTTTGTTTAGGTATATTAGATCTAGGATGGGTCACCACTCCCCTGTCTTTTTTGGGGTAAGAAAGTATCTGGAATACAGTCCTTTTCCCCTGTGACAAACCGGTACCTTCTCTACTGCTTGCAGTAGTAGTAGAGAGGAGACTTCTGCCTCTAAGGCCTTTGTCTCCAAGGGAGAGGGAGGACTGAAGACTTTACTCTGAAACTGAGAACAAGTTCCTGGCTCACTACTTCCAGGACCCATTTGTCTGAAGTAATAGACTTCCAGGCCTGGAAATAGTGAGCCAGTCTGCCCCATACTGGAACTGAGGAGGAGACCCTGACTGACACCTCAGGGTGTCTGTTTGGTAGGGGGCTTAGCCTGAGTGGAGGATGGAGTCCTGATCATTCCCTTCTGCCTCTTCCGGTAAAGAACCCCCTCTGCTGGAAAGATAAGGAGGCCTGGGCTTGGTAAAAAGGCCTATGAAAAGGCCTGCCCCTGCCAGCCCTAGATTGCTACTTCTGAGGAGTGACCTGCTTTTCCTTGGCTGCAGCACTCCTCTAGGTTATCCTGTATTTGTCACGTAAGCGTCTGTTTGCTCCCCAACCAAAGAATTACCCGTGATAGGAAAATCTACCTGAACCTGACCTGAATACACCTGAGCCAAGCAAATCTCCTCACGGAGACAGATGTAGCCATAACCCTGGAATGTACATCATCCGAGTCGACAGCAGCATAAAACTGGACCTTTGATGCCTCAATACCATCCACAGCCACCTGCTCCAGCTCCTTGGCCAGCTGGGGAGGGGCATTCTTAGCCAGCTCCAGAATCATATCCCACATAGATTTCTGGTATCTGGTTGTATATGTCATGTAAGTAGCTTGCCTGAGCCCTAAAGAGGATGCCAAGTACTGTTTCTTTGACATGGTATCCACTTTCCTGGAATCCTTATCTGGGGGGGTGAGATGCCAGGGGAATGTTAGCCTTGTCACAGGCTGCAGCTTGCACTGCCCCAACATGGCTGCAATAATTTGTAAGGAATTCCATCCCAGGACCTGACAAGGTATATCTCCTGTTCATCTTTTTATCCACAGGAGGTATGGATGTTGGAAACTGAAGAATTTTTTGTGTCTTTTTCCCCAGGGCTTTATGCAGAGGGATAGATACCCTTTTGGACTCTGAGACATCCTTCATCTCAACATAGTCAGGTTCCTCCTGATCCTGTTCAGCCTCTTCCACTGGAAGATGAAGAGTATCAACCACTTTCTTGTAGAACAAGAAGTGGGAGGGGGACTCAGAAAGTTTGGGAGGAGACACATTAGAAGGCCTGTCTGGGGAGATGTCAGGCTCTACTGGCTCATCTAGGCCTTCATAATCCTTTTCTTCTTCTTCATCATCTTTTTCTCCTTCCCAATCACCCTCATAAAATGCTTCAGGAAAATATTCAGAAGCAGAAGCTTCCAACTGAACCGATTGTCTTGGAGTCGGTGTCAGTTCTGCCGGAACCAGGCAAAATGATTATACAATAGTAATCGCTTTAGCTATTTCTTCAGCAGATCTGAACTGGCTGACTTGCGCTTTTTCTTAGATGGAACCGATTCCGCCGCAGAATCAGCTCTCCTTTTGCCTGAGGAAGTATCACCCAGATCAGTGGGCACCCCCTCAGATTCAGTTGGAACCGAACCGGGCTGGCCATCCGGGTACAGACTTCTTGGCCTCCCTTTCCTTCAGCCTACTTAAACGTTTATCTAAAGTGGCTTTGGGAAAGTGTTTGCAAATCTGGCAGTCTTCCTTGAGGTGGTCAAACCCCACACAATAAACACTGACGAGGTGGGGATCAGCCTTAGCAAAGGCCACCCCACACTCAGTGTAGTGCTGAAACCCAGTGGGACCGGTTTTCTTTTTGGGTTTCTCAGACATGCCTATAAAATAATAAGTTACCCTTACCAGTGGTTAAGCCAGGCAACTACAAACATATCAGTTCCAACCGTGTCAGTTAAAAAACCCGAAGAAAATGTCGGGATTTTTAGGATCCGATAGGTACCAGAAACCACAGTACAAAGTGGTACTACTACAAGGTAGAAAAAAAATACAAAGAAAAACCAATACAGAATTTGCTTCGGTTCCCAACCGGACCGACCAGGAAGAAACCTAACAAAAAACAATTTCTACCAACAAAACTCTAACTACCTACTAAATACACTTACTGTACCATAGACAGAGATCTGAATACCGAAAAAATAAGAAAATGGTTGAAAAATCGACCGATTTTTACTTGAACCGAAGTAAAGGAGAAGATCTCCGGAGCAACTTCACAGTTAGGCGAGTGAAGAATCTGACGGTTACACTGAGGAGTACCAGAGACAGAGGTTTGAAAACCAAGCTCGAGCTCAACGTTCTATGCCTTGGCATACAGTTAACCCTTTCCTCTCTGGAGCAGTTCAAGTGCTGGGGCTAACTGCATATAGTCAGAATATAGCAAGACTTCATGTTGTTTGAATAGCATAAGACTTTTGAACTCCGTGCAGATTCACAGTTTAATTTTAACAGCATATAAATATTCTAAAATGATTGATCACAATCAATAAACAACACCTGAGAACAAAATGAGTGACAATATATATTTGACACATTCTCTATAACATATAGAATTATGAACACAGTACACAGATAAATGTACCTTCACAAATGTTTATATCCAAAATAACTTTTCCATAAAATATCTCATGCAATATCTTCAATAATATTTATTTTTCATTTATTTATTCATTTGTTGACTGGGTAAGGACACGGGACCATTGGCCCTTTTTCAGGCCCAACCGGGAAGAACACAGTAACTAAACATACATTACATAACGCCACTGACATATATCACACAGTGACAATAAATTACGAAAAACAGTTACGTAAATATTTTATTAATAAATGTTCTTTTGCTGGCCCGGTGGCACTGAGGGTTGAGGCACTGGACGCCACACCTCGCTCCACGCTGGTGACCCAGGTTCGGAAACAGACTCGGGTCAGCGATGGGTCGGCCAGGGGAAGAAGGACTGAGCACCCAATGGCTTGCTCTCCTTCTCCGGGGGGGGGGGGAGATGTACAGCTTACTCTGTTGCAAGACTGCTACCTTCTGGGTAACCAGGGAAGGTCGTTGCATAAGGAAGCACAGGCAGCGACACGAGGGGGGTTGACGCTGGCAAGGGAACTGGGACGGACGCACGTCTCAACGTGCGCCTGATCCCTTGTTCCCATTGCACGCTGGTGTCGAGGAGGAGAAGAAACTTGGAGGAAAATGCCTTTCAGCCCCTGGATGAAGTCCTCTGGAGCCAGTTTCACCATCAGCCGACCAAGGGCAGATCCCGCTGTGCAAGCTCGCTGCAGAGGATGAGAGGTAAGGGGGAGATCTCTCCTCGCTCCGCCCAGGGGAGTAATCCGGGACATCAAATTGGTCCCAACAGCAGTGAGTGTGTGGCACTCTACGGGCAGACCCAGATGGCCGGAATGGATGTGAAGGGTGTCACTCCCTAAGCACGGAAGGAGAGGGGGTTGAGGGGATGTAAGGCGTGGAAAAATAATAAATAAAATAAATAAATAAATCAATGTTCTTTCAATTTTTCTTTAAAACTTATCATAGATGAAATATCATAGTAGATGCAAACAATGAAAATTACATACTCAATGTAACTGTTGATCTTCCAGAATATCTTTGTGTCTATGCTGGAGGCACCAAGACCCAATGGAAGCAAAGTTTTTTGCAGCCTAGAGGACCGACGTTAGTGCTGGTGATGCCCACAAGGCAGATGTAGTGATGCTGCACTCATGGATTGGCCAGTGATCGACGCTGGCCCCCTACCTTCTTCAGTTCTGTTTGCCAAGAGAGAAAATAGTGAGAGAGAAAAAGAGAAGAAGGGCTATAGACACTTGGCCCAAAGAGATAGGAAAAGGCTACAGGACATAAAAAATCATTAAAATAATAAAACCCAACTACCAGCTTAGAGAAAACTAAGGGATGGGCCTAAGTACCACATGGGTAGCGGGTGTAAGGGCCAAGCCTACTAACCACTTATATAGAAGGGCAGCAGTTCTGGCACATAGATCTGGCTGGTCTAAGAGACAGGTGTAGAGGAATCTCCAGAAGTCAACTTAGGGGAGGGGTGTTGTGCTCACAGAGGACAAGAACCCAGGCTTAAAACAAATCTTAAGGGAAAGCAGAGAGTTTGGAGAAAACCAAGAGCACTGCTACCATTTTCTTACCACTCCAGACAGTGAAGAGAAAGAAAGGAAAGAGAGATTCAGCACTTAAGTGTGGGAGAGTATGCAGCTGGACAGGCTGAGAAAATGGAAAAAAAGAACAGCAAAAACCCTTAGCGTCTTTACCTTCTTGGCACCGATGGTTAACGCTGTGTCCTATAGCAAGGCTGTGCTACCAGTTAGCAAAAGCTGGAGGTATCTGCAAGGTGGAGACAGGAGGTACCAGCTAACCCCTTTGGAGGGAGAGTGGGAGATGAAAAAATATATAAGAAACATGACCCCCCCCTTTTTTAAGCTTTCCTTTCTGTTTTTTTTTGTTGTTGTTGGATAGGAGGGGGGAGAAAACACCCATTCCTGTTTTGTTTTTGTTTTTTTTGAGAAACCAGGAGAAGAAGAGGGCAAGACAGCCCAATTCCAACACAGATAGAAAAGGTATATACCTTTAAGGGAGGAAAGAGCCCTGAAAGAGAGGCAAAAACATGCCAAGTGCCCAAACCCGGGTGAGCTGCCCAAAGTTCCTGATTCTTACATGAATAGGGGATGGCTGACAGGCATGTGAATGAATGCTGATATTCTGGAAGCTCAACAATTACAGTATGTAATTTTCATATCGTCAAAGAATTAATCTTCACCATTCATTCCCACTTATGGGTCAGGGTACCAAGCTTTCCCCAAATAGGGGATGAGTTTGCTCACCCCGACAGAAAAACTGTGCTTCCCTCAGCCCTCTGTGGGGGTTAACACAAGAAAGCAAGGACTCCTTACTGGTCCGGCAGGATCTGTGACTGGCGAGGGGCAAGTGGAGGCTCCTGTGGCCTGGGAGGAGGGTGCCCTGACAACTCATGCCTGACCCTGCAGGGAAAGAAATGAGCCCCTGGCAGTGCAAACTGAGCACCCTGCACTGGGCCATGGGTGCCAACTGGGAAAGGTGTAGCCATGTTGTCTGCCGAATGCAGACTGTAGTCCCTGCCAGCTTGGAAACTACCTCGCTGACGCCGTAAGATGCCCTTTCTTGGTGCCTCACCCGCTCCAGGCCCTGAGTGCAAAGGCGAATGGCTTGCCTGGTTGCCTTGCAATCTGGCATAGACACCAAGAGCTGACTCAGCATCACCCACAGGCACTTGCTGTAAGCTGCCTGGTGTGTCTGATGTGCAGAAATGCACACCATGGTGTGTGTTGCTACAAAATCTCTCCTGCCTGAAGTATCAATCTCCGCACAGTGGGTGTTGGGGGGGGGGGCGGCAGTTGTGCACCAGGCACCTAGGCTGACAGGGGGTTTGCAGTACCAAAACCCCAGAGGTGGGATGAGGGATGGAGCTGGAGACCCAAAGGGAGTGGAGAAGGGGCAAATGGATGGAGTCAGACATTCATCGACGCCTCTGTAAATGGCTGGGGCCACAAACGGACAACAACATTGTCACTGCTGTATTCCCCAAGGAATGACAGCACCATGGTAGCAGTATTGTGAACTACAAAATGGTGAAGACTCAGCTCCTGCATCAACTCCAATAGGAACCGCTAGTACCAGGAGTACTCAGCATCAGAGGAGAGATGGAGCAAAAAATCCTCTTCCTCAGAGCAAGAAGTGGGAGAGGAGAAATGTATTCAGGTAGCGATGGTGCAGGGGCCTCAAGCCTACAACAGCCTGGTCGGCTGTGAGGTGGAACTGGTGGAACACACTAGCCACTGACTAAACTGGTCCCAGATCTTGGGCTCCAGAGGAACAGCAATAACTGGGAGAGAAGGGGAGGAATGAGGGTCATGAGTGACCAAGTCAAGTCATCTGCCAGGACTACGAAAATGCTCAGGAGACCTAGTCAGGAGGGAGGGGTATGGCAAACTCGCTCATATGTGAGCGACCAACATCAGTGGACCGGCCCAGATGGTGCCCTTGAGTGGATACCGCCAAGTTGGGACAGCGGAGCTGTATGTATCCCATGGTGCGGCCCCGATCCCAACCAGTGACACGGCCAGATAGTTCCAGAAAGAAGCTGCACCCTGGACTTGCACTGCAACCCCTTCCAGAGTTTTCACCACCTCTGGACAAGGAGTGAACCACAGGCCCAGAGCCCTGCCTCATTTCCTCATCAGTAATGACCCTGCCCCCCCCCGGGCCAAGCCTACATTATAGGCCAGGGCCTCCACTAGAGTGGACCCAGCACAGGAAGAGGCACTGTCCGTTCTTGTGAACAGCACCAGAATCAGACACCAGGAAGGCATCTTTGTGGAGGAGACACCCAGCTTTGGCAAGACCCAGAACCAGGCCAGGAAAGCCTCCATCCTTGCTGACCCCCTCTGTGGGCCCAAAGCTGAAGTCATCATCCGACTGTTCAGGGGAAGAAATGTTAATAACCTGAGAACCCACGGCAGAGATGGCTCCTGAATCCTTCTCTCTTCTGTCACCATGAACAGTGCTGGAAGCAGGCCTGGTCTTGTGGTCATCACTGCACCACTCACCTGCACTGGCCTTAGTACCAGGAGCCGATGCGGCACCAGGCCACAATGCTGAGCTGACCACCAATGTAGACCAAGCATATAGCTGCGGCATCACAGAGGTGTCTGCTGCCTTGAAGGGCAGATGGACTGGGAGGGGTGCTCAGTCGGTCCCCAGGGGGAGACCAGCTGTGCACCAGACGCCTCCCCAGGGCTTCTGGCGTCTTGACGAAGCAAATGAGGGGAGTACCTTGGTCTTCCTCAGTAGGTACCGTATATTACTGGGTAGGGGCTCAGGGAAACAGCCCTGGGACCATACCTTGGCACCTCTGGTGCAATTCCTGCCTCTGAAAGTGGGGAGCTTGTATCCTCATTTTAATGCGTGGAGTTTGAAGGTGCAGTAGTCCATCTAGAAGCAGGTGTTGCACCTATCCATATCATGGTTAGCACCAAGGCTAGCACAACAGAGCTTACGCTGGTCCTGAATGGCAATGTGGCCCCCCACAGGAGCACTTACATATGGGTGGCTGCTGCAATACTTCTTCTTGGACTTCTTGCCCCGTGCTCCTGAGGACCAGACATGGCAATGCGGAAAAACAATGAAAACTAGAAAGAAAAAATAGAGTTTGTCCCTGAACTAGATGTTTAAAATAATAAAAGTGGCACAGAAGGAACCTGGTGCCATTGAAAAACAGCATTGGACTAGGCGGTGATGAACTCAGAAGTGACGCAGTTAGGGAAACGTTGCTCCCACAGTATGCACTCGACAGTGGAAAAGAACTGAGGAAGGTAGGGGGCTGGTGTCGGTTACTGGACAACCCATAAGTGCGATGTTGCTATGTCTGCCTTGTGGGTGGCACTGGCACCAATGTAGGTCCCTTAGGCTGCAAAGCACTTTGCTCCCATTGGGTACTGGTGCCTCTGGCTTAGACCCATAAGTGGTAATGAATGGTGAAGATTGATTCTTGGAAGAACAAACTAACAAATAAGCAACTTCACAACAAAAAAAAAAAAAATGAAGCTAGACAATCCAGTTTACCCTGATACAAGTGTAAAATGTCAACAGTTGAAACACATGTTGCATCTTGTGTTTACCATAATTAGATTAAAAATATTAGAGCCATTTTTGTTGCTGGAAACACTCTTTGTATGGGCAATAAGCTATGCAGCAGAAGGTTAACAAAAAGTACTATACCGTATTTACTATTCAAGTCTTTTTCTGTTTGTTTTTGCTGAGAAGTTTGTACAAAAGGTGATTTGCAAATTTTAGTACTCTTAAACGACTAGTCACAAGCTTGCAGTGCTAACCGAATAGATTTTTTTTAAATTTAAATGTGGGATGAAACAATATAAATTCAGTCTTATCACAGGAATTCATTTATCAGTTCAAGCTCTCGCAGTTATGGTTGATCCACAACTCGTTCACTTTAAATACAATATATCACAGCTGCAGCAAAAAAAACAAAACAAAAAAAACACACACAATAGTGTGTGGATACAAAAAGTTAGATTTTATTAAGTTTGCCATGCCTGCGCACTGCAAACTTATTGCTATGAGTAATGTGTGCGAAAACTTCAAAAGAACGAGCTGCTGAACAGCTGATCGCTGTTCGGTCATGGAACAAATATGTGTGGAATGAAGCTGATTTCACACATGCGCAGTAGCACCACTGCTTCTGTGCATGTGTGGAAATGAACAGCATGGGGATGTACTCCATGGATTTTAATGGGGGCAGTTTTTAAAAGGTTGTTTTTATGTTTGCTTGCACACGCAGTGTACAAAACATTTTGTGGTAGTAGCACATTTCAGAGGTGTGTCAGCTTCAAAGAGAGCCAAACAGCTGAAAGAAATCTGCCGCTCCAATCACGAACAGGTTCGTCATTGCAGCCGCACCTCCCCCCCCCTCGCAATCTTGTCGGCTCCTGTCGAGCACTCTGTCCCCAGGCCTTGCTCCATGAGCAACTTGTTTGCTCAGTGTGCCTTTCCTGGTGAAACACTTCAATAAATAAATAAATACGGCAGAAGCAGCTCACGCCACACTCTCCCCAGAAAAGCCGACATCGGGGTGCCCAATCCCGTGTTGGCATGTATTCCCCCCAACACACACACATTGTGTCACATTGGGGAGCCTCCACCCAAGTGTGTGCCAAGACACTTTTTAGAACTTATTTTGCCAACACGGGATGCCCTCCCAGTGTCTGATACCCACCACCCCAAGCTCAATTTCTTTGCCGATGGGGGTGCCAAATCCCATCAGCATCAGTCTTCCCCCCAACTCATGTGGCACACTGGAGCCCACCCCAGTGTGCCAAAATGTTCAGGAACCTATAAATAAAGAAAATGGTCCCCGGAGGCTTTTTCTTTTAACCTGCAAAAAGAAAACCCGTTCTTCGTCATTTCACGCACCCCCTCGCCATATCCCGACCCCTCCTCTGCGCACTCCACCTCCCACACCCCTCACCCCATACTCACCTTCGGATGTCAGGAGCAGCGATCTTCTGTGGACCGGGATGCATCTGCACTCTTCAAAGCCGAACTACGAACTGAGGAATCGGGTAAGCGCTGTATAATGGCAGTCAATTGGGGGGGTCAACTTAGATTGATATCTCAGCCATTTTTAGGAATTTTGGCCCACATTTTCAACATGGTGTTCTTGGGACCCCACTTCGTGAACACCAGCACTGTCATTTCTTTTCTCGGTCCCAAAAGGTGATTTTGCAGTCGCTGCATAGAATCACCTTTCAGGATTAATGAAACAACAGTGCCACTGTTCATGAGGAGAGGTCCCAAAAAGCCCATGCAAATCTGGTGAAAAAAATGCCCCCGGAAAATGACTGCATTATGTGCGTTGAGCAGTTTCTAATCACACTCATAACTTTGCCAATTTTTTATATTTTCACTCCAGATTTTCAACATTGCCATTTTTTCACACCTACTTATGAAAAGCACAGCTGTCATTTTTCACATCCTGCCCAAAACGTGTTTTCACACCTGTGGCGCAGAATGGTGCCGTCGCTGCAGGAAATCAGCTTTTGGGATAGATTAATAAAATCACAGTGCCACTGTTCACGAGGAGAGGTCCAAAAATGGCCATGTTGAAAATGTTGTGAAAAAATTCCAAAAAATGATTGCGTTATAGGCATGTGTTGCGTAGTTTCTATGCACGCTTGCAACTTCATCAATTTTTCATATTTTCACTCCAGATTTTCAACAATGCCATTTTTTCACACCACCTCATGAACAGTACAGCTGTCATTTTTCACATCCTACCTGAAATGTGTTTTCACACCCGTGGTGCCAAATGGCGCAGTTACTGTGCAAAATCACCTTTCAGGATTGAGTAATGAAGTGATAGTACCACTGTTCATCAGGTGGGGTCATAAAATGCCCATGTTGAAAATTTGGAGCAAAAATACCAACAAACACCTGGGGCGTTAGGTTTCCAACCATAACGCCCTACCCTGTAGAGACTTGACAGGCGTGGGGGATGTGACAGGCATCGAGGTGTGCCTTGGGGTCTTCGGCCCCAATGTTCACCCCATTCTCCTATACTGCACCCATCTCAGCTATTTCCTTATGGAATGGGGTGAGTGTAAGGCCCGAAGACCCCAAGGCACACCGCAACACCTGTCGGTGTCTGCAGGGTAGGGTGAGGTGAAATGGCGTGAGTGTTATGGCCAACAACCCAAAGGCACATCCCCAATGCCTGTCAGTCTCTGCAGGGTGGGGGTGGGGTTGGCATCAGTTCAGTACTTCACTGCCATTCCTATTATGCATCTCTCTAACTCCTGCATTACCACTACCAATGCCAGCAAGCAAACATTGGGCATTGACAAATGCTTGTTATACTTTCCAGTGATGATTCTGTCAAAGAAATGCAGTTGCTTACCTAAGAAGGTCCTTGCTGGATGCGGCACCTTTCTTTGACAAAATCACTGGAAAATATAAAGCAACTTTACATCCGGCCCAGTGGCGCTGAAAGTGGGGTGCTGGGCCACACCTGCACTATACCGGTGACCCGCGTTCAGGAGCGGGCATGGGCTGCCAGGGAGAAGAGGATCAAGCATCCGGAGGACCTCTCCTTCTTCGAGGAGAATGAGAGAGCTGCTTCTGGCAGCTTCCCCTGGCGGGAGGCCAGGAACGCGGCGCTGTGCCACATTGTGGGTGGAGCTGGGACGGATGCTTGCCGACAAAGCATTGGAGGTCATTGCATGTTCCCAGCTCAAGGGAATCTACTCAGAAAATTCCGCTGGCTCCTGTATATGAACCAGGGCTTGGTGCCTGACCCTCCAGCCACCTTCATTTCTGCTTCAGTGGCTTTCCTAGGAAGTGCCATCTCAGGTGAGGTATAGGTCAGCAAGCCACAGCTACATCGAAAACTAGGAGTGCGGTGGAAAAGGCATACTATTTAAAAAAAAAAAAAGCTTTTACAAATTGCCCCCATTAAACTCTATGGAGCACCTCCTCGTGCTGTTCCTTAAGTAACGTGGCAAACTTTTGGTATTGACAAATGCTTGTATTAACTATGATGGTATAAAAACTATTACAGGCATTGTTGTTGGCAGAAACACAGCCTGTATGGACAATAAACAATGCAGCGTCAGGTTGATAAGAAGTACTGTGATGGCTGGGCAGTATGGCTTTAACTTTCATTTTGTGTAGTATGACTTCAGCCATCATCCAGGACATGGGGAGAGCTTCTGCTGTTCAAACTCACAGAGGCCTGGTCAAAAACTATCATTCAAAGCTTTGATGTCAACCAGACCTCTGCAAAGACAAACACACCACGTTAACGGACATCTTAAAACTAGCCAAGACTGGTTTCCTATGCGGGGAGACTAAGACGTTTGAATCTGTGATGTCAGAGTGACATACTAGATGATGCATTGGGGGGTCTTTTATCTCAGATCGGGGCTTTAAGGGAGGTCTGTCAGAGAAGGACAGTGAAGGAAGTGGTAAGCAAAACCCTACAGAGAGAGAGAGAGAGAGTTAAGACTTTTTCTGTGTGAATTCTGAATGTAAACAAACTTTTTTCTTTCTTTAGAATCTGTAGAATTACTGTTCCCCTATGGTTTATTATCCTGTAGAATCCATATATTCTGAAATATTAAAAATATTTTTATATTTCACAGTGTGTGATTGAATCCTTTGAGGTACAGCTAACCAATCTATGACTGACAAGAACTGTTTTTCCACCCCGGGAAAAGAAGGCAACAGTTACCATATACTATTTCCAAAGTAAGGTGTTCTCAGCTGTGACAGACAGAGGTGGTCATATGACCTTGAACAAGGAGCAATGTACTGGGTGAGCAGTGGCTTAGAAGGGATGAGAACCTGGAGACTCCCCCAAAAGACTGCATCTTGAGTGGTGGCTGCTACCAGAGGAGTGAAAAGCTTGTACTCCTGATAGAGGCTGAGTCTGGGAAGGACCAGTCTGTCACAAACTGGCAGCAGTATGTGAGATCTGAAACAGTTGTCAATATAAAGGTTACCTGTCCAGTCACAGAACAGGATACACAAAGGGAGACGGTATATTCTACCTGTTCTGTGTTTTTGTTTAGCAAGCCTAGAAAGATAGAAGGCATTATGTCTAAGTCATATACAAAATGCTCACTGCTAGAACTACGGCAGCTGTGCCAAAACAGAGAGCTGGTCTATGAGAAGGGCCACACACAAGTGCAACGTATAGCCACACTCACAAAAGGGGAAGCCCCCTGGTCCAAAAGCACAGGGACAGGTGAGTGCAGGTGCTATATCTGCCTGAAACTGGGGCATTTATCTTATGATTGTCTAGAAAATGTAACCAAAGGTGTGAGTGCAGCTGCAGGGCAACACTTGGGAAGCTCTGAGCAGATAGTAGCCTGTACACAGAGTGCAGTGCCCTCTAACTCCACTGCATACTTGCACCCTGTGTGTGTAAATGGGATAGTGACCCAGCGACTGAGGGACACTGAAGCCTCCATTTCCTTGGTGAAGCAGGACTTAATTTAAAAGGAACAGATCCTGCCTGGCCAGTTTTTGAGAATTAGAGGGGTGACCTCAGTGCCACTGGCCTGGATCTTTCTGGGCTGGGAAAGTGGCCAGTACATACAGGATGTGGGTGCTGAATCAGAACTGCCTGTGGATGTAATCATGGGTAATGACTTCGATAGTAGAGCCAATGTTGTGTGTGTCACTACCCGTAGCAAGATGAAAGAACAGCTCCTGAGGACACTGAGGGTACAGTGCATGAGGAAGCAACCCTACCTCAGTTGCAGGAGACGCTGTGGCTGAAGAACAAGCTGGGAGCAGCAGTCCTGAGTTGCAGCTACTGATGGAGGAGAGCCCAGCTGAGGGCAGCTCTCCCACAGCAGAGTGTGTTCTGGGCAATGTCAGATGTGCGGAGCTGGGGAAAGCTCAGCAAGTTGACCAATGTCTGAAAGAGCTAAAGGACTTAGCCACCAGTGGGGAAGGTGACTCACTGGGTATTGGAAAAGGGGAAGTGTACTGGAAGAGAGGGCTTCTGTACCATGAGGGGGTCCCTAAGGGGGACTGGAGGAAGAGGTGCTCTGCCAGATAGTGTGGTCCAAGAAGTATAGGAAGCAGCTTCTGGCCTTAGCCCATGACATTCCCTTTTCAGGACACTTACGGGTAAGCCATACAAAAAAGTGGCTGACAAATAATTTTTATTGGCCTAGTATTTTCAAAGACATGGCAAACTACTGCAAGACTTGTCCACAGTGCCAGAAGGTAGTAAATGTTGGGGACACAGCTAAAGTGGCTTTGATTCCCCTACCCATTACTGAAGAGCTATTTCTACGAGTTGCTGTGGACACTGTGGGGTCCCTGAGCACCCCAAATTGCACTGGCAAGCAGTACCCATGTCCTCCATCGAGACTGAGAAAGTGGCCGATGAACTGCTGGGGATATTTAGCTGGGAGGGTTTTCCCCAGGAGATTCTGTCAGATCAGGGTGCCAAATTCATGTTTGTTCTGATGGCTAGTCTCTGGAAGAAGTGTGGGGTAGTAATGCAGCTCAGGGCCTCACCACACCACCCCTAGACTAATGGTCTGGTCGAGTGATTCAGTGGGTCTCTTATAAAAATGGTAAGGGTATTCGCTGATCAGCATGCCAGAGAGTGGGACAAGTACCTGCCCCACCTCCTATTCACATATAGGGAACTCCCACAGGAGTCCAAAGGATTCTCACTGTTCAAACTCCTGTTTGGCCATAGGGTACAGGGGCCCCCTTGGTTTGGGCCCCTTATTTTGGTAAGAGATGAATGGGTGGGTGAGCTTGCTCCCCAAGGGGAATCTGTTGTGGAGTATGTCCTGAATTTCAGGACATGGCTCAAGGAGTTTATGGGGTTTGCCCAGGAGCACCTAGTCACTGCACAACAGAAGCAAAAAACATGGTACGACCATGGAGCCATAGCCTGGGAGTACAAAGTCAGGCAATGGGTAACCGTGCTTGTCTCTGGCAGAATAAACTGCAGACAGTTTGGGAGGGCCTTACTCAGAGGTCAGGAGGGTGAATGATGTCAATTATGTGATGGAGCTACCCGACAGGAGGTGCAAACAGTAGGGTTACCACGTAAATATAATGAAACCCTACCATGACCGGGATGAGATGATCTTGACTGTGTGCAGCTCTCTGGAGGAGGGTGCAGAAACAGACCCACTGGTAGATCTCCTGGGAGAGGTGAAGGAAGAATCCTCAGGGGATGCTGTTATACTTTCAGTGTGGCTGACATCAACCCAAGATGCCAAAATGAAGAGGGTGTTGAGTACATTTAGTGACATGTTCACAGGGAAGCTGGGGTATACCATGCTGGTAGAACACCATGTGGATACAGGGGTCCAGGCTCTGCTGAGACAGCCACTCTACAGAGTCCCAGAAGGGGTAAGACATGCCACAGAGGGGGATCAAAGAGATGCTGGCCCTCTGGGTGATAGAGGAGTCCAGTAGTCCCTGGGCCTCCTCAGTGGTACTGATTCCCACAAAGGATGGGACCACGAGGTTCTGCGTCGACTTTGGCAAGCTCAACAGCTGCACTGAGTTGGATGCATACCCCATACCCCATGCCCCAGATGGATGAAGTCTTACAGAAGTTAGGGGGAGCCCATTTCCTGTCCACCACAGACCTGGCAAAGGGCTATTGGCAGGTACCCTGACCCTAAAGCCAGAGAAAGGTCTGCCTTCGTCACCCCATTTGGACTATTCGAATTCAGGGTGATGCTATTCGGAATGAAGAATGTGCCTACCACCTTTCAGTGGCTTGTGGACCGCATCCTGTAGGGGGCAGGAGACTTTGCGCTCGTGTACATAGATGGCATCACAATCTATAGCCAGACCCGGGAGGATCATGTCCAGCATGTGGCCAGGGTGTTCTGCAGGCTGCCGGGCGACAGTCAAGACAGAGACGTGCCAGGTAGGAATGGCAGAAGTGTCATACCTTGGGCACAGGTTGGGAACTGGGTGCATCAAGCCTGAGCCAGTAAAAACTGAGGCCATCCAGGGACGGGCCCTGCCCACAACCAAGAGGAAAGTACGAGCCTTCCTGGGGACAGCAGGGTGCTACCATAAGTTTGTGCCAAGTTTTAGCAGTGTGGCAAAGCCCCTGGCTGACCTCACCAGGATGAAAATGCTGAAAAATCTGTGATAATGCCTTCCATCAGCAGAAGGAGGCACTGTGTAGGGCACTGTGCTCGCCAGTCCAGATTACTCTCAAGTTCACGGTGCATGTACAGGCATCCGATCATGGGTTAGGTGTGGTCCTGAGTCTGGTCACGAGCTTGGGGGAGGAGCACCCAGTCATGTACCTGAGCAAGAAGCTTCTGTCCAGAGTGGAGGCTTATGCCACCGTAGAGAAGGAATGCCTGGGAATTGTCTGGACTTTGCAAAAAGTTGCAACCATACCTGTATGGCAGAGAGTTCACCCTGGTTATATATCACAACCCTTGTGCATAGCTGCATAGGACCAGTTGCCAGAATGCAAAATTGCTGAGGTGGAACTTGGTGCTGCAGACCTATAATATGGTTATTCGGCATTGGAGTGGGTCACAGAATGGCAATGCAGATGGGTTGTCCAAACAATAGGGCCCCTTTGTGTTTCTCTTTCTTCTTCCCTTGTGTTATGTAACAGGAGAGCCATAGGAGAAACTAAAAGGGTGGTGGGGGGTCCACAAACAGTGAACCGAGGGCTCACACACACAAAAAAAAAAAAATCAGTTAGTGCTGCTAACAAGATTTATTTTCTTCTTCTTTTTTCGGGGCGGGGGGTGGGATGTGATGGCTGGATACCTGGGTAGTATGGCTTTAACTTTCATTTTGTGTAGTATAGCTTTAACTGTCATCCAGGACTTGGGGGAGAGCTTCTGCTGTTCAAACGTGTAGAGGCCTGGTCATAAACTATCACTCAAGGCTTTGATATCAACTAGACCTCAGCAAAGGCAAACATACCACATTAACGGTCATCTTAAAACTAACCAAGACTGGTTTCCTATGCTGGGAGATAAAGGCATTTGAATCTATGATGTCAGAGTGACATACTAGATGATGCATCCAGAGGGAGGGGGGTGCTATCTCTGATCCGGGCTGTAAGGGAGGGCAGTCACAGAAGGAAGTGGTAAGCAAAATCCTGGAGAGAGAGAGAGAGAGAGCGAGAGTCAATAAGGAGAGCCAGGGGGATACTGGGATGCATAGGGAGGGGCATCACAAGCAGAAAAAGGGAAGTGGTTATCCCTCTGTACAGACAGTGGGTGAGACCCCATCTGGAGTACTGCGTGCAGTTTTGGAGACCTCATCTACGCAAGGACATAGACAAGATGGAAGCAGTCCAGAGGAGGGCAACTAAAATGGTGCAGGGTATACATCAGAAGCCACATGAAGAGAGACTGAGAGAGCTTAATATGTATACCCTTGATGAAAGGAGGGACTGGGAGGGACATGATAGAAACTTTTAAGTACCTCAAGGGAATCAACAAAGCCCAGGAGGGTAGCATCTTTCAGAAAGAGAGATGTGTAAGAACAAGGGGGCACAATTTAAAGTTAGAGAGGGGACGGCTCAGGGGTAATGTGAGGAAATTCTTTTTCACGGAGAGAGTGGTGGACGCATGGAACCACCTTCCTGGAGAGGTTGTGGGGTCTAAAACAGTGGGGGAATTCAAACATGCATGGGACAGACATAAGGCAATTATAGTGGGGGGTTGCAGGAAGTCGGCTGTTGGTTAACTAGAATCTGCAGCTTATCCAATAGGTAGGGAAATGGGCAGACTGGGTGGGCCAAGTGGTCCTTATCTGCCGTCAAAGTCTATGAGAGAGAGAGATACACAGAGAGAGGGAGAGTTAGACTTTTTCTGTGTGAATTCTGAATGTAAACAAACTTTTTTTCTTTCTGTAGAATTACTGTTCCCTGTAGGTTGTTATCCTGTTGAATATGTGTAGTTATCCTGAAATATTAAAAATATTATTTTTATATTTCACGGTCTGTGACTGAATCCTTTGAGGTACAGCAAACCAATCTATGACTGTTTTTCTACCCCAGGAAAAGAAGGCTATGGTAACCATATACTATTTCCACAGTAAGGTGTTCTCAGCAGTGACGGGGGAGGGGGGGTGGATGTGTGACCTTGAGCAAGGATCACTGTACTGGGTGAGCTGTGGCTTGGAATGGCCACAAACCTGGACACTCCCCAAAGGACTGTCTAAGCTGAGTGGTGGCAGATACCAGAGACGTGAGAAAGCTGGTATTTGTGATAGAAGCTGAGTCTGGGAAGGACCAGTCTGTCATAAGTACCATGATCAGGGCTTTCACTAAGTATGCACAAAAGATGATATACAATTTTACGACTCCTAAAAAACTAGTCACAAGCATGCAGTGAATGGATTTTTGAATGAAACGTGGATGGCCAAAGCCAAAATATAAATAAATCATGTTACAAGAATTCATTTAGCCATGCAAGCTCTCGTGGATGACTTTGATCTGAAGCTTGTCAACTTTGCCGTGCGATACAGTACATACAAAGTGATTGTCTAATAGGTTTTTGGTTTTCCTAATGAGAACACCTGCTTTTCATTTGCAGTGTATCTTTTGTTCATATGAACGCAGCACTCAGTCTATAATAGTTTTAGATTATGAGAATAACAGTAAGTTGGATACCAGTGGTAGCCTAAAGAACTATTTCTCGATCTAAGCAGAAATGTCCATGTAAAACCCACAGCACATTTGAAAACAGCAGGATTCTAAATGGTGTACCATAATGATGGAAAAGCAAATAAGAATCAGTAAGCAATATAAAATGGGGTTGGGTGAGGGGCAAAATAAAATATAAATAAACACAGCTTGGCAAACTAGAATTTAATCGTACTACATAGTATTTGCAAGAAAAATCCTCATTTGAAATTCAAACAGCATGATTTTTTTTTAAAATATTATAAACAAGGGTCTGGCAGTACAGCCTAGAGGTTAGAGTAATGAGCTGTGAATGAGCTTGGTACATCCAGCAGACCGGGGTTTGATTCCCACAACCTCCACTTGTATACTGTGTGACTCTGAGCAAGTCACTTAACCCCCCCAGTGCTCCCAGGTCACCCCTGAAAACAGGCACTTGTGCCTAGTGGGCCTTACCCGGTTACCAAAGACAAAACCTGTACATAAAATAGTGTAACACCTTAAATGCAGTTAAAGTTCGAGGGCCAATCTAGCACACACTTCAATTTGCACACTGGTTTGGTGGAGCTAAGCTAGCACCTTACAGTTCACATAATTAGACACTATTTTTACAAGCATTCAAGCTATGGTGGAAAAACATCCAGTGGGAGCTAATCACTTAAAAATCACTGAGAGTCACTAAACCTACATTTAAGTAGCCATATAGCTTCTGTGTCTTTGGTATCTATTTTGTATGATTACATTAAATGGGCCACCATCACTGGGAACTCTGGCCACTACTGCTACACAGTGTTGTACAGACCATCAAACATAAAGATGATTCATTTTTCACACTGACTCAAAAATGTATATTACGATATTTTCTATTTTTTTGATGTCAAATGCCGTAACAATGCACATCTGCAGCACCTGTGGTTAGTGTGGTAGTGGGACAGTATGCGCACTCCACACAAATGCATCTGCTCTGGCTGCATGTTTACATCACACATCACAATCCTTTGTTTATGAGATCATAACCATTCCCTGTCACAAGCAGAGGACTGGGAAATCAGGTTTAAACAAATAGCTGCAGAATATTAATGCAGTAGCATTTATTAGTCTACAAAATTTTTAATTGTATAGTTTTTTTTTTTTTTTTTTTTAGCAAAAATGAATTTCTCTCCTCATAAGAATCATACCAAGCAAGCATCATTTTAAATATAAAAAAATACAGGTTATTAAACTCCTTTTGTAAGTAATGACACAAGTCATTTAAGGTAGCCACCACTTGTATTATTTAAACATCTCCTCTGCTGAGGGTACCTTTTAACTTTTAAATACTGGATTAATACTGTGGATGTATTACGATGGTGCTAGCACATGTTTCTGATGGTAAATGGCAATGCACCAACATGAAATGTTTAATTATTTCATGGTGGGCATTGCAAGGGTATATGAACTTTAAAAACATCAACATCACAAATCTCAGTACAAGAATGAAAGAACATTACAAGAAAATTGGTATAGTAATCCAGAAATACATTACAACATATGGAAACCATGATGATTAAAAATACTGCTGCTGTATGTCTTCAGGACTGTTATCTTGTTTCTATGTCAAACATAGTTATACAGAAAAAAATGAAGCTAAATACAGAAAATATCTGAAATTTAAGCTAATATTTGTCTAAAATTGTGTATTTTTCAAAGTTTCCTGTGCAAGATTCAGGGCTCTTCAAGTGAAATATTTTTGAAAAATTCTAACAGTAATTATACTCCAATGACAGATTCAGTACTTTTGTTTGAAATCAGCAGCAGAGTATAACAATGCAATGCAGGTTTACCAAAACAAAACTAGAAAATAAATATTAAAGGGGAAGAAAAAAAAAGAGAACTTAAAGAAACATAAACATATGATAAAACTGCAGTCAACTTTGATCAAATGAAAACTAGGGAGAGCCATTAGTGAAAGTGCAGAAAGCCCATTTTTATTTGTAATGAGACTGCAAACTTGACAAGCTAGCAGCTCTCTCCTGATGTGGTGAGGCTGTCCTGAAGAAAGTTGGAGCGACTTCAGTGTCTTCTAGCATAATGCTACAAAGCTGCCATTTCAGAATGCATCTTATAAATCCCAAAAACAATCAACAAAACCACAGTTAAACAGCTACGGACCCACCCCTCCATTATCTAATCATCTATCTTTAATAATATCTAATCCATTGTCTTGGTATTAATACAGTAGCAGTGCTCAAAGGTAAGAGGAACCCATCAGTACACAGTTTCACTGTTATTTAAATTATAGGATCAAAATTCAAGCCACAGACAGGCACCACATTTTCACAAGAGTTCTAGCACTTTCTGTCAGAGTACTCTTTTCTCCAGACAAGCTGCTTAAAGGACATTTGTACCTTGAAATATTAATATGCTTCTTTTTGAATTGCAATATTGTATTAAATATGCATATTACATGCCTCTGGGAAGCCTAAGGGGGAGTATGAAAGGAGCTGGGGGGGGGGAGACTTAGTGAAATGTAATTTTGGCCGATGATGGAAGTCAGGGGTGAGACAGAGTTAACTGCACATACTTAGTAATAAAGGAAATGCTGGTCAACTGTTTAATGTGGAGAGGGAGAGAGAAATGCCTGAGGTAAGTAAACACCCCAAAGTAAGTAAGAGAAGGCAAGTTAGAAGACACGTAAAAGAAAAAAAATCGAAAGGTGTCCAGGGAAAATGAGACCAGAAAAAAATAAAAGCATGTGCTCAAGATGAGAGAAAAAAAGACAAGAATAAGAAGCGACATTGAAAAGTGAGATCATGGAGACAGGTAAAAGAATTTGAGAGAGAGAGAGAGAGAGTGGGAGAGAGAAGACAGAGTCAACCAACCAGTCATGCACATACGTGTATATACAGGGGAAGTTGATTGAAACACACAGTGGATATTTTGGGCCCAGTGACATAATAAAAACTTTATACCTTAAGTGAAAAGACACTGGGGTGGGGGATTTGGAAACAAAGAATGTATAATCTCCCTGAACAGTGTAATGGATTTCTAAAAAGTAAATAAATATCTTTAAAAGAGTAGGTCTGAAATTCTATT
Source organism: Neoceratodus forsteri (assembly GCA_016271365.2). Taxonomy (NCBI): domain Eukaryota; kingdom Metazoa; phylum Chordata; order Ceratodontiformes; family Ceratodontidae; genus Neoceratodus; species Neoceratodus forsteri. Next base: position 1,554,475,367 of record CM057449.1, on the reverse strand, counting down.
AATAGCTTTTTCTTCCAAATAAACAGATGTAGAGATGGTACTAGAGGTGCCTTCATCTTTTTTTTTCAACAAAAACACATGTTCACAATACCAATTAAGTGCCATTCATCATGGTTATCAAAAAGTACTCCAAGCAAAAGTATGTTGTAGTTTACATGCATCCAAATTGGGTTTTACTCACCTCACTTCAAAAATGGAGAGTACATTACTTAATCAGTAAAATCTTATCTAGAGCCCTGAGAGTACCAGTACCCATTTACTTTTCAACTGCTGATTAACAGTACTGGTCAAGTTACATTTGATAGTTTTATACATAAGTTTCAGAATGCTCTTTACTGTAGGTTGGAAATATTAACTACATCCAATTTTAAGAGAACTGAAACACAGCTCAGTGTCCAGACACTACAACCTGTAACATATTTCATACAGATTCATTTAAAACTGTTTCACATAGTAGCTTTTGAAGGCATATAATCCCTGTTGTAGTATGCAAATATTAACTACACCCAATTTTAAGAGAACTGAAACACAGCTCAGTGTCCAGACACTACAACCTGTAAATATATTTCACACAGATTAATTTAAAACTGACTTATGCATTAGTTTTTGAAGATGTACAATCCCGTATAACCTACCTAATTACCATGTGCACTGAAAATCATTATCATCATTGTTACTGAGCACTTACAGTAAGGACACAATTCAAACACAGTTTGTGTATTCTTAGACATTTTCCACAAATATACAGATGCAGCAAAGACATGCATCGCCCCAAATACTCTGACAACCAAATGCGTTTCTGACAAGTTATAATTTAGCTTTAAAATATTGAGCTGCAACACACCAAAAGACCAAGTTTAGGCTGTTTATTAAGCATGGCATGATCTGAGTACTCATAACAACACATAAAGTACTTCATTTGATTTCAGCTCTGTCTCCTCATATTTTACATACCACTGCTGGTATTTGTGGGTCACAGTTGCCACAATAACACTGTCACAGCGGCAGTTCAAAGAGCACCAATTTCTGTGCACCAAGTTACCTCTATGGGAGTTATTTAGTAATAGTTGCCAGATTTTCGTATTCAGGAGGGAAAGGATCATAAATTGGCCCCGAGATATTGGCCGAATGATCACGTCCACTTCACAGTCTGTCCATCCAACACTGCAACGTTTTGTGACCCTGCAGATACGCACTTCACTGAAGTCCATGGGAAGTCTTTTTTGAAGTTTTTTTTTTTATCTATATGTCTTTTGGTATAAATCACAGCCTGCACTCAGCTAACAAGGCTTTTGCTAGTTAAGCACTGGCTTTGATATTTAGCAAAAGCCTAACTCAAATATAATTAAAACATTAAAAAAAGACACCCTGTAGTCTTCTAAGGAGCATACCCCCACATTCTCCCTATACTGACAGCACGAAATAGCAGAGCACATTAAAGGCAAACTGGAGCCGGCCTGGTAGTGCAGAAGGCTGAGGCACTGGACGCCTTAGCTCGTGCTACACCGGCGATCTGGGTTCAGGAACAGACTCTGGTAGCTTGGGGGTTGGCCAGGGGGGAAAAGAACTGAGTGTCCATCGACAGCTCTCCTTCCTTGGGGGGGGGGGGGACTCAGCATCGTGTTGTAAACTGACACCCAGCAGATGCTGGGAGTCAGCACAAGCGCAATGCTAGAAATAGGTGGAACCACACACAAGGCGTAAAACTGCCTCTGAGGAGGCGGAGACAGTCGCCCTGCCCATTGCATTTGTGTGGGTCCGGGAAGAAAATGAAAAAAGGGTTCAGAGCTGGCAAGCTCAATGATGGCAGGCTGTGCCCGCGCCTCCCCCCAGCAATCTAGATGTTGGCTTCTGGGCGTGGGGGGGAGGCCGGCGCCCATCGCCACCGGCCCTGTCACGGAGGGGCGACCCGTGGGGGATGGCTGGTTAGGGTGGGTCGAGGAAGCCACTGGAGAGATGAGTCCCCTCCAAGGGAGGGCCGGAGCTGCCTGCTACCGCCAAGGAGGTGTAAAGTATGTATGTAAACAAAAAAAAAAAAGGAAAGGCAAACTGGGGAGGGGAAGTTAATGTTCAGCCGGTTCCTCATGGCCAAGTTATGATCCCTTCCTTCCTAAATGCCTTCCATTAGGAAATCTGGCAACCACAATTAAATACCTCCCATAGAGGTAAGAGAGCTTTGTGGGTATAGGGGATTTTATTTAAACACAGGATGACAGGTTCTCTTTAAAGAGCAGCCAACACCTCCAAGAGAAATTAAAAAAATATAACATTTAGACACAGTTCAGTTTATATTTTACAGTATTTGTGTATGCCTCCTTCTCATCACTTATCACCGAGGCTATTTGGATAAAAAGGATCTTAGTGCCTTCAGATTTAATCTACTCTAGCTGCTTTTCTCCCAGCCGAGTTCACAATACTCTGCTTGTGACATAACAGCTATTCCCAGGCAACAGACTGTAATGTCAATGAAGATGATGAATTCATGTAAGGAATAAGACAAGGCAGAATTGGAACTGCAAGGGATAAATATTCTATTTTCCTCCAAACTTCCTCTGTAATAAATAATGGGGAGCAGAGATCCACTGAAGATATAATGTAGGAAAAACAAGCCGACTTGTAGCTGAATATTATGTTTTTCATGATTTTCCATACGATGTTAGCAGCTCTTTAAGGCAAATGCTTGAGCACAGCCAAATCTACCTCCTTCAGCTGATACCCTTTACCAAAGGGGTGACCTAAACCAGCACCATATATTTGGTGGGCAAGTGACTGAGGACTACTGCATGTCATTACTAGTAAAGGTAAATAAAGTATTGGTACCACAATGTTAAGTGAGATGTACAATCCTTCACATGAATTTGCTAAGCTGGCAATATACAACTGCTGGTGTGAAATTCTATGCTGTGTAAGTGAAATTACTTTGTGGTTTAAGTGGAAACTGGAGTCTTGGGCAGGCTCACGGCTGATGGTATTTTGAATGATTTTGTCTTGTTACACCTCCTACAGGACTCATGCCAACTATGACTCCATGTGTAAATTAATATTTTCACCAAATGAAACCATTAACCTCATACAAAGCAACAGTAGTGCACTGCATAAACTACTAATTTTGATAAGTATTTGCAATGTCTGCAGTGGCAGTTACTGTATCTATTCACAACTGCACTTCAGCAAAAGTTACTTTCCGTTTTGGTTGTGAAGGTATTCGATTTTTCCCTGCAGAGTGAGGCAAAACCTGAAGGAAAGCAACAGGCAGCACCATGGAACCAGAAAAAGCAGTCAGGAAGTGAAACTTCTTTTGATGGCAACATTTGGAAAGCTTGCATTGAGCTCCTGTACGACTTTGCTATCAACCTGTGAGCAAAATGAGATGTCGAGCAGTGAGAGCTCCATGCAGGACTGCAGCAATTTACGTAAGGATGTTGGGCTCACCAATCTGGTTCCTGTTAAAGGACAAAAAAATCGTGAAATCAGTGGCCACAGTAATCTAGTTCTCACACAGGAAAACAAATGAAGCCCTATGATCGGAAGTCATGAGAACAATCACATTTTAATAGCACAAACAATGCCTTAAAGTTATGCTGAATGTTGCATGTCACAATGACAAAGAAAGGGTTAAGTTCCCCGCTAATTTTAAGACAAGCATTTTAAATGCTTACATTGTATTTAATTAAATGCAATTAATACTGTAGAAACACCTATGCCACCTTTCACTTTCTAGATACAGTGCTCCCTCGCTTATCCACCCCTCCTATCTGCCACCCTCGCTTACTGCCAGCATGAGCTCCTGTCTCGTTTTCCAGCAATGTTACCTTCCCTTTTAGCCGACACCCTCTATTATCAACCACCCTCTCATCTTCCAAAACTGAGGATGCACAGAGGTTGATGGATAAAAGAAGGAGCACTGTAATTCCTAAAGATGCATATTTGGAAGAGAAATTCTAAATGTATTTTCTATCTACAGCATGCATTTGTTTAACCCTTTTTGATTTGCAGCCCACACACAATGACACAACTCTCTTTCTCTTTGTTGAAAATTTAGCAGCCATCCAGTTAATGTACCATAATTTACTTTGCTCTTCACTGGATAACAGTATCATGCTGGGCATCAAAAACAGCACACAGAAGTAACAGTTCTTTAGACATCAATGGTTTACTTTCTAAATGGTATAAGACAGTGAAATACCTGAGCGATAACACCACTTTTGTGCAGCGGTGCACAACCTACACACATACACACATACACACACTATACATATATTCACTGCAAAAAAAACTTTGTTAATGCATCAGTTAGGGTTAAAGCAACAAAAGCAGGGAAATGAGGCATTAGATTTTCCAACCATAACACCTCCCCCCCCACACCCAACACTACCACCCCACCCCCGCCCGCCACAGACCAAGAGGTGTCAGGGTATGCGCCTTGAGGTCATTGGCCCTAACGCTCACCCCATCCCATGTGTAAGGAAGCTAGCATGGTACAGTATAAGAGAATAGAGTGAGAGCTAGGGTGGACGATCTCAAGGGACACCCTGACACCTGTTGGTCTGTGGAGGATGGGGTGGAGTGGTAGGGTGGGGTGTGGGGGAAGGTGACCTCATTTCGCTACTTTTGTTGCTTTAACCCTAACTGATGCATTAACAAAGCTTTTTGCAATGAATTTCCTTACTTTTTGAGAAGGTGTAATCTTACCCTTATATGGTTGTGGGAGTGCTGGGCCCCCCCATCAGCCTATAGTGTGTTGCAGATACACAGAACCCTCTGGCCCTGTGCTCCCATGCATGCATATTGTAATTGTCCCTAATTTTCATGTGGGAGGGCAAGGCCATCTGGGCCCTGTGCTCCTATCTAGCCATAAATGTAGGGGCATTGTAATTAAGCCTCATCTCCCTGTGGGAGCACAGGGCCCCCCATCACTGCATAAAGATATCCATATGAGTGAGTGCATGACCCTCCGGGCCCTGCACTCCCATCTATCCATAAGTGTAGAGACACTGTAAGTAACCCTTACCTCCCTGTGGGAGTGCAGGGCCCTCCCAGTACTGCATAATGGAGGGCCTTGTGCTCTCATTACTGCATAATGATATCCACATGTGGCAGCTAGCCATAACTGTAGAGACACAGCACAGGGTTACAGGCATTCTAAGTAACCCTTGTGCTACAAATGGCACAATATCACAGTAACCACAGGGATACTGGAAAAAAATTCCACCACAGTTATAATCAAGGCCTTGCAGCCTGCATTGCAGATTACTACACCTAAAGGTGTATTATGCTGCATTTAGTGAAAAATCTGTATCTCAAAGTGTTTTTGAGACATATCTGCCAAACGGTACTGCGCCAATGTTATTCTATAAGAAATTTCTAAACTTTGGAATGTTGTAAGTATGGAAATGATGTAAATGTTACCACCAAACCAGCAAAAGTCACATCTGTAGGGCAACCCCTTTGTACTCTTCAAATTTCGGCCTTAAAGTTCTAACTGCTTCTTTGCAGTAAAGTGACAAACAGTAAACTTTAAATATCCTTTCTTGTGAGGTGTCAAAATCACATATTACGAAAAAGGAATTTGTCTAGCAAAAAAGAATTAAGGGCAGGGCCATCTGGTCCCACAACTCCTAATCCTTTTTTTGCAATATGAAAAAGGATTTTGACACCTCATGAAAAGGGATTCATTTTTATAATCCCTTTTCGTGAGCTGTCAAAATCCCTTTTCTTCAGCCGATTCCCTTTACGCGAGGTGTCAAAATTATTTTTCTTATTGCGAAAAAAAATAAGGAGTTGTGGGACCAGATGGCCTTGCTGGCCATCCCTTTTTGTGAGCTGTCAAAATCCCTTTCGCAATGCGAAAAAGGATTTTGACACCTTGCAAAAAGGGAATTCGTCTGACGAAAAAGGATTACTGACAGGGCCATCTGGTCCCAGAAGCCCTAATCCTTTTTCACAATATGAAAAAGGATTCTGACACCTCGCGAAAAGGTAGTTGGCTGACGAAAATGGATTTTGATAGCTCACAAAAAGGTATAACAGTTGTCACACCAGATAGCCCTGCTGGTAATCCCTTTTTGCCAGACGAAATTCCTTTTTTGTGAGGTGACAAAATCTTTTTTCGCACTGCAAAAAAGGATCAAAAGTGAGTTGCGAAAAAGGATTTCTAAATTAAAAAATAAGCATTCTGAGGCCACATAAAACAAAGGCACAGAACAGAAAAGGACGTCCACATGAACAAAATACATACTTGGATGTCTACAGAAGACACCCCTGGGCAAAGTTATTATGTTTTTTTGGTCTTAAAAAAACAAACAAAAAAAAAAACAAGATGGTAGCTGACGAAAAGGAGATTCTAAGGATCTTTTTTTGTGAGCTATCAAAATCTCTTTCCGTAAGGCCTAAATCCCTTTCTGCACCATTCAGCTACTCAAAAGACTGAAATGAGCAAGCTCAGAACCTGACATTTCAAAATGTAATAACTTTGCAATGGATTAATATTGTTTTCACCAAACCAGAGCTGGCTTGTTCTTTGGTGCAAGCTCTTTCTACCCTGAAAACTTCAAACCAAAATTCCAGATGGTGTGGCCGCAGTGCGATGAGGACGAAACAGCCTAAAAAGGTGAATTTTAGCATTTCTTCACTATACACAGCACAAAATCAGCAAATCCAATCAAAATGAAACTTGGGACATCAAGAGATATACACCATGGAACAGCGCTTACCAAATTTAGTACAAATCTGTTGAACGGTTGCAAAGTTATTAAAGTGCAAAATTTGAGGTTTAAAATTAAACTGCCTGCTCAACCCTAATTATAGTGGTGCTACCACACCACTATAATATATATATATATATATATATATATATATATATATACACACACACACACACACAATGATAGGCCAGCTAAAGTGTTTTCAGTGGGTCCCTGCTTCTGTCCTGCTTTACAGCTGGGAGGACTAAAGCACAAGGGTGCTAAGTGACTTGCTGAAGGTCACACAGTGAGTCTGCGACTGTGGTGGGATTCAAATCTTACACTACGGCAGATAGCATACCCTCCCAACAAACATCTATTTCTACACACACAGACACACTGCTTTTTATATGATCTATAATCCAAAGCACATTATGAGGCATGATCAGTTTTGTGGTCATTAGGTGTTCACATGGATATTAGATCAGATAGAAGGCCAAGGAAAGATCAGCGAAGTAGAGTGAGTGAGTGACTGAGAGAGACAAGAAAGACAAAGGCAGACAGACACACACACACACATATGAGGTTAAGTACAGGCAGGTTAAAGATGAGGTAGGATTCAAACCTGGTTCACAAAAGTCAGATCTGCACATAAGTAACTAAGGTATCTTGTTACCAGGCAACAAAGGGGAGGAAATTAACAGCATCTGAACTAAAAAGCTAAACAAGCACTTTAGCCTTCTTACCCAGAATATCCAAATGCTGCAAGTGAGGACAGTTTGCAGCTAGCTCCTCAATGTCAGTGTCACAGACAGACCTGTTTGCAGTTAGGTAGATCTTGCGTAGCCGAGAAAGCTTGCGAGCCAAGTTCACAAAACAGCCAGTGTTGCTTTGTAGTGCAGAGCACCAGCCAAGGTCCAGCTCCTCGAGAAGCTGACAGCCAAACACCAGGCTGGCTATCCCATTGTCAGTGATGTTACATCGCCACAGATCCAGGGAACGAAGATTTCTGCACTTTGCGCCAATCATACTAGCCACCATGTCATAGTCCTCGATCTATGAAAAATATAATTGAAATGTACAGTACCTTCTATTATTTCTTTTGAAGCTAACAGACTACGAAGCTAATGAAGCTTGATAGACCTTAAGTTTATTCTGACCTGGAATTACTAGGAAACAATTTTTTTCTTGTTATAAGTTAGAACATTTATTGATAATAAAGCACCTCTGCAATGCTTGAAGCAGCTGCACAATACAAAAATTCCTTATATTAGAATGAAATGCTTTAAGCCCACTTAACATTTCATTGTGATTTACTGGTCAAGTTACAAGTCTACAAAATGTTGTCCAAAAGCCCCCTTCGATCCATGGAATGGTCTTGTAGACAATATGAGGTGACTGCACAGAACCCTCCCTACCAATGCTGGTAGCTGAAAATACACACATTAATGAGTCTCTGATATTACAGGGAATGCTTTAAAAAACATGCATTTAGACAGAATTCAAGTCTAGTTTTAATTCAGATATTTTCTCTATTGACCTTCCCCATATTCTTAATTTCTAAGGACAGTTGCAAGAAAACAGGAGCTCTGTCACTTGGTCTTTGATCTGGATGCCTTTCTGCAAGTGACATGTAATCTTCTCCTATGACATTATAATTGTTTCTACAGCAATCAGTTACAATGTCACAGGAGAGGATTATGATGTCACATGTAGACAAACAGCAAGACAAGAGGAAGATCAAGTGACAGAGCTACTGATTTCATGAAAATTTCATAAGTAATAAAGTATCCAAGGAAGGCAAGTATATGAAATACAAGCTCAATTTTGTGTAGCTGTTTTATTTTGTTGATGCTGTCTTAGTGGTGTCGGAGACTCTTTAAAGACTTCAGTTGATGTTTCTGTGTTATTTCACAGCTGTACAGTATACACAACTCAAGAGGTATACTGCACCCACAAAATGTATTCTTTTTCATGAGCTCTTGGCATTGTAATTGCATTCTAATGCTTCACTGACTTAAAACAAGTTGGAAAATCCTAGTTTACAGAAAGGAAAGGTCAATTCAACTTTTCATAGCAGATTCTATACATGTTCTGTGTAGCTCTGACTCTGTCTCCCAAAAGGGTGAGTAGGACACTATCTATACTAGGTATAGTACAGTATTAGTCAGGATATTACTGACGTCCTAAATAACTCTTTCTGAACAATTCTCTATTTCAACCATTTTCATTATAAAACTAGGGCACTCAGGGAGCCCACTAGGACCTGAGGATTCCCTATTTAACACTATGAAACCAGAGACAGGTTATATAATTTAAGCAATAAGTCCCCAAAATGTTGGGAATAAACCTCGCATACAGCCCACTTAGGGCAAGGAAAGGGCCGGAGGTGATGACAGCTTTAAAAAACAACCAGAACATGTCTAGCACATCTATTTTAATTTTCACGTGAGAAGACTACTTGGAGTTTGTGCTGACAAAACAACCTGTCTTCCACTCTTTTTACAAGGATTAGAATGTACCACTGACTGCTGCTGATTTTATAATGCAATATAATTACACTAAGAAGTGACAAGATAAGGTTATCTGAATAAGTGAAGCATACTCTATGGTATCAACCTCTTAGGACTGAAATGACAGAGTGTGGCTAATGACCAGTTTTGCTTAAAGGAAATGCAGTTATTATTGGGAAGGAGGAAACAGGTAATAACAATGTGTCTTCACTTAGCCCAAGTGAAAAGCTGAGAATAAAGAAGATACATCTATATTCATAGATTACTAAAGTCCTTACCATGACACAACTGCCGAGGCTGAGGTGCTGAAGCTGCGAGCAGAAGCTGAGAATGCTGAGCAGTGCTGTTTGCTGCCGTTGGGACCACATCAGAAGCAAATGTGGAAAAGTGAAACAAAGACGAGAGGTCAATTAGACATTAAAGGCTGTCACTGCTGCCTCTGAAATACTGCTCTGAACTTAGGTTACAGATACCACAAATGCCGTTTAATGAGTCCCCAGATGCTCAGACCATTGATTGGTTCACAGTCAAGGAAATCATTACAAGCCTCAATGCAAGTCCCCCTGGACACAATTCTGCAGGACCTGCAGTTACCTCAGTCCCTTGGCCTCAGAGTTCCTTTCCCCCAGGAGGGTTGTTAGAAATTGTGGGAAGTTTTAAGTAGCAGGTAAGGCCAATACAGCACCACAAAGGATCAGTGACATCCCTGAAGAACAGTGGCAGCAGTGACATTCACCGATCATTCACAGCCTGACAGAACTGTCAATAACAAAGTCACACAGTAGCAAGATCGAGTGATGGTGACCTTAACGTCAGAGGACTCTTTCAACTGACAATAAAGAGTTTGGTGGTAATTGCTAAATACCTACAATTAGGAACTTACATTTTAAATATATGCAGTGTAGTCTCCAAATAGAAGCTTGAAAGCAAGGATAATTTAAACAAACATGATACTTACTATTCCATATGATAAAATACTACAATGTAAGACTTGCTAGATGGAAACAGAAAAACATCAATTATGATTTACATTTACTTCGTTTTTAAAACAGGAAAAGGAACTAGAAGCGGGGCAGGATCAAATCTGTTACAGTACAGTAGCTTCTTGTTGTTTTTACATTGTTTCTTGTGGATTCTACTTGGTAGAAGGTTATTTCTTTTCTTTCTTACTACTTCTAAGGGGCTAGCAGGGTACTGTTTGGGGCTGCTAGAATTTTGAAACCTGTCTTGGTAGCTATAAGTGGGCTCATTTGTTTGATGTTTCACTGTGTAGCAGGCTGCATTTGTAGAGGCCTATTTCTTCTGATTTAAAACCTATTTGGTGTGATTTAACTGGGTCTGTTTCTTTGAATTGGAGACCTACATCTTCTAATTTCAAGCCTATTTTGATGTGTTGTTGGTGAAGCTGTTTGAATTGGAGTCCTTTTTCTTTGGGTAGCAAACCTGTTTTGGGAGCTTTGAGTGGAATTGTGATTCACTGTTGCAGGCTTCACTAGCTGCAAAGTTTAGTGCAGAGTGGGGGAAGAGTGCTAATGATCTGACCAGGGGCCTCAGCTACCTGATTGTTTCTGGAAGACTTGGGCTGGTCCCACCCACTCCTGGTCCATTATTTCCTTTATACCAGGGGTTCTGACATCACTTCCTCAAATGGGCAAAGGACATGCACCTGTCATAGCAGAAGCAGACATCCAGGAAAGGAACAACAGCAAGTGAAGTGGTGACCACTAGCTCAGTGGAAGGGAAGTAACTGCAAATCTAGGAGCTTTCATTGTTACTTCTTTGCATTGATATTGCATTGGGCAAAGGAGAAGTAGGAGTTTGAAGAAGGTTGTGCAATAGCTGCCAAAGTCTCTTTTGAGTGTGGATAGAGAATATAAAAGCAGTTGCTCAATCTATCTAGCGTGTACAACAAAGGGGTGAGGAAATAAAGAAAGAATGTTTTGCACTGATGGGGGAAGGCTTGGGGTGTTTGGTATCCTGCATCTGGAAGGGTGGGGGGTCGCTGGTGGGCAACAACAGCAATGGGTAGGGTGGTAGGCTGCAACAACTGCGGTGCACCAATCTTTCTAAAAATTGCCTGGAGTGTGGGAGAGTGTTTAGTGTGCAACAACATAGAGAAACTTAGAAAGGAGATCGAGGGTCTGCAGGAGGAACTAAGACATGCAATGCAGATTGGGGGTGGGTTTAGCCCAATATTGGAGGGAGGAAGAAGGGGAGATGAGGGAGGGCGATATAAGCCAACAGTGGCGAGGAGAGGGTCAGAAAAAGGGAAGCAGAGACAAAGGGGCCCAGGCCAGGAAGAACGATTGCTGGGGAAACCAGGTCAGGAGACAAAAGACAAATGGAAGGAGGAGATAGGGACTTGTGAGGGGAGGCAAAGAAGTGGCAAAAGTCATGGAGTGGAAAGGAGAGAACAGGTTACTATGCAGAGAGAGGGAGTGGGCATTTGTAAAGGGGTTTCAGAAAATAGTTCTGCACTGCTAGAGAGGAAAAAGGTGGAGGAGGGAAATGATGAAATTAGAGGAGTAATTGATAAATGCCTGGACCAAACTGGAGCAGGGGGAAGTTCTGCTGGGAGAATTGCAACAGGGGCAAAAGAGGGAAATAATGTGCAGGAGGAAGAAGAGGAGCTGGTAATGAGAGAGGGAGATGAATGGAAGGAAGAAGGGAGTAAGAGTGGTGGAATCTTAGTGCTGGGGGACTCAATACTAAGAGGAGTCAGGTGGGGTAGCAAGGGGGAGAGGCATAGTCGCATTTGGGTGGAGGCCATGCCAGGAATGACAGCGGAAAGGGTGGGACAATCTGTTCTGAAATATGCTAGAAGGGGTAGGGAAAAGCCTCATTTAATTATACATCTTGGGACAAACGACCTGGCTGACAAGACAGTAGATATAGTCCAGAGGAGGTTTGAGGAACTAGCACAATTATGTGAGGGCAGGAGATCAGTAACTTTTCAGAGATACTTCCGGTGCCAAAGGCAAGCACAACAAGAAAGCAGAGAATAGAGAATTTAACGGATGACTAAGAACCTGGTGTTGTGCTAAAGGGTATGGGCTGTTGGGGGTGGGGAGGGACCTGGGAGGACAGTAGTCTCTATGCCAAGGGTAGACTACACTTGAGTGAGGAGGGAAAGAAAGTGTTGAAACAGAGGATGGAGGAGTACATAAAGGAAGTTGGGAATTTAAACTAGGAGGTGGGGGCAATTGGGCTAGAGATATGCAGAGACCACAGTTTGGGAAACCATATGAGCTTACCCCCCATAACAGTGACAAGGGACAAATGGCAAGTACTATTGGTGATGCTAGTAAAGGAGGGCAGGATGGTGGGGGGGAAGGGTGGAAGGTGGTTACCCTTAATGCTAAGTGCCTTGGGAGGAAAACTGCAGAGTTACAGGTGCTCATGGCAGAGGGAGAGGTGGACATTGCAGCCATCACAGAAACATGGGCCACCCAATACAATGACTGGGACCTGTCTGTACCAGGGTACAGGTTATTTCGTAGGGACAGGGTGATTGGGAAAGGAGGGGGTCTGGCACTATATGTGAAGGAAGGACTGAAGTGTGTAAGGGAAGAAGGGGAGGAGGGTAATGCAGGTCACTTTGGATGCAAATCCAGGATTCCAAGAATAGGATTCTTAGAATGGGAGTGGTGTACAGGCCACCACCTCAGACGGAGGAGTTAGACAGGGAACTAGCGGGACAGATCAGGAGGACCTGCGAGAAGGGTAGTGTGGTGATTATGGGGGACTTCAACATGCCAGGAGTGGACTGGAGTACCCCGACAACCAGGAACAGAAGGGAGCTGGTACTGCTGGATGCCTTCCAGGACAGCTTCCTGCTGCAAATGGTCAGTGAACCAACCAGGTTAGAGAATACCCTTAACCTTGTGCTGGCAAATGGGGACTTTGTGAGAGGACTTACAGTGGAGAAACTGCTGTCAGGGAGTGACCACCACTCAGTATGGCTCACACTGGATATGGGCAAGGAAGGAGTGGAATCTGGCACAAGAGTACTGGACTTCAGGAGGGCCGACTTTGGGAGGATGGGGGAAGTGGTAAAAGGGTACCTGGCCAGAATTCAGTCTAGTATGGACACTACCCAGAGGTGGGAGCTCATAAAGCTGGGGATAGTGGAGGCAACCAAAACCTGCTGCAAGGCCCAGAGCAAGAAGGCTAGGGCTAAGAAACCGAGCTGGTTGAGCAAGGAAGTAATGGAAAAGGTAAGGAGGAAAAGAGCTGCCTTTAGGAAGTACAAGAAAACAGGGAGGAGTACTTGACAGAATCGAAGGAGGCGACAAGGGCAGTAAGGGGAGCCAAAGCATCTACGGAACTCAGGCTGGCACAAGACATTAAGAAGGGGGATAAGGACTTCTTTAGGTAAATCAGGGAGAAAAGGAGCTGTAAGGACCACATAGTAAGGATTAGGAAGGAGGGGGATTGGGTGGAAGCAGGGTGCGATAAGGCAGAAGCACTAACTGAGTACTTCTGCTCAGTATTTACTAAAAAGAAGTGGAAGGTGACACCCAAGGGGGGAGAAATGGCAGAAACAGGGGGCCAAGGGGTGACAGATGGGGAAATCATGGAGGGCAGAGTTCAGGAGGGTTTGAAAGCACTGAAGGTGGACAAGGTGCCAGGCCCAGATGGCATCCACCCCAGGGTACTGAAGGAGCTGGCAGAGGTCCTTGCACGACCTTTGGCAGACCTATTTAATGCCTCACTGCATTCGGGGTATGAACTTCAGGACTGGAGGATGGCTCATGTGGTGCCCCTCCACAAGAGTGGCCCTAAGGATGAACCGGAAAACTATAGACCAGTGAGCCTCACATCCATTGTGGGTAAGCTAATGGAGACTATCCTGAAGGAGAGGCTGGTGGCCCTCCTAGAGGCCAAAGGACTACAGGACAGTAGACAGCATGGCTTCATACGGGGCAGATCCTGCCAAACCAACCTGGTGGAGTTCTATGACTGGATAACTACGCAACTGGATAGGGGCCATGCAGTAGATGTCCTGTATCTGGACTTCAGTAAGGCATTCAACTCGGTGCCGCATGGAAGGCTGGGAAGTAAGTTGGTAGGCACAGGGGCAGTTGCAAAGCTGGTGAGATGGATAGGAAACTGGCTTCAGGGAAGGCAACAGAGGGGGGTGGTGGTGGGTAGGGAGCTCTCACACCCAAGGGTGGTGACGAGCGGTGTTCCACAGGACTCGCTGTTGGGGTCAGAGTTGTTTGGGATATTCACTGCAGACATATCATGGGACATCAAGAGCAAGATCAGTCTGTTTACTGATGATACCAAGGTAGGAGCGGTGGTGGATGACCTAGGGGGATGGCAGGGGTTGCAGGATGATCTGGCAAAGCTTGAAACCTGGTCAGACACCTGGCAACTGGGGTTTAATGCCAAAAAGTGCAAGGTGCTGCATTTTGGGATGAAGAACCCAAGGAGGAGTTACCAACTGGGGTGCAGCTAGCCCAGACAGAGGAGGAGAAGGATCTGGGGGTGCTCATTACAGGGTCAATGGACAACTCGGCACAATGTAGGAAGACAGCTGCAAAGGCCAACAAAATGCTGGGTTGTACTGCAAGGTATATATCCTCGAGGAGGGAGGAGGTGATTCTGCCACTGTATAGGTCATTAGTTAGACGGCACCTGGAGTACTGCGTGCAGTACTGGCATTCATATCTGAAGAGGGACATTAAGTTACTGGAGGGGGTGCAGCGCAGAGCGACAAAGATGATCAAGGGGCTGGGGGACTTATCATATGAGAGGAGCTTGAAGGAGTTGAACATGTACTCACTGGAGGAGAGGAGAGACAGGGTGACATGATTGAAACCTTTAAATACATGAAGGAATAAACAAGACGGGTACAGAGGGGCTGTTCAAAGTAAGGGAGGGGAGGGCCACCAGGGGCCATTGTATGAGACTGGAGCGAGGAAGGTTCAGGAGGGAGATGAGGAGACACTTTTTACAGAGAGGGTGGTGGCTGGGTGGAATGCGTTACCTGCTGAAGTGGTATGCAGTAGAACAGTGGACTGCTTCAGACGAGGATGGGACAGGACAAAGGGGGAGGGTTAATGAAGGGGAAGGGTGGAAGGGAGGGGCAGCTGCAGAATAAGGGGTGCTAGCTGCACATTCGAGCAGACTTGATAGACCTCCAGGCCTTTATCTGCTGGCAAATTTCATATGTTCGTATGTTCGTAACAGGGACTTCATATTATTAAAAACTGGCAAAAATATACATTTGTCAGGATATTCTTGGAAATGGGATGTTTTTACCCCATGGAGTTTTACCTGGTTAAAGTAAATACACTTAATAAAATAAATACACTTCTCATCAGTTTCTGTTGACTTTAGGTTTATGTTCACTTACAAAGAGCTACCAAACCATATTTGCTAATTTGCAGGGATGAGTGTTCTTTTTTTAGTTATTTAAAAGTTGTTGGCTAGGAAAGGCACATTGAACAATGAACAGTTCATTTCCAGTTGTGCCCTGGGCGAGGAGTACAGAGCAAATAATTAGAACATTAAATAACAGTAAGGAGAAACATATAATCAGCAGTAAATTATACAGTGATGTTAAACCCTACTCTAGCACTTCTTAAATTCCTAATCCTCAAAATGTACTTCAGTCAAAGATAGCGTGGTATACTTCTAACTCCTACTTTTAATGTACTCCTAGACAGACATATGTTGTGATATTATGTTCCAGTGCAAACGTTTTCAGGTCTACACACTCACAGGAGGACCCATCTTCAAGTGATGACCAATCACTGTTTTTTAACAGAATGCTACAGATAGTTGTAGAAGCTGTAAAAAAAAAAAAAAATAAAAGGTTCTGGCCAATAGAAATAAAAAAAATCCAGTCTGCATGAGCAAAATTTAAAGGAACACTCTCAGCTTCGCAGGGTAATGTCTGGTCACGTGTGACCAGTTTTCCTCTAGCAACATACTTGGCGAACTAACACTTTTGAATGCCCCAGCATATCAAATAATGCTGAATCACTGCCTTTTAACCCATTTTTCAAAACAAGTTTGGACAGAGTGGGCCACTCAACTTCAGCTGCTGGAAGCATATCTAGTGTGGGAATATGCATCTATATTGGCGCCATCACTGTCCCTAAACTCCTGCATGACAAAACTTTAAAATGTTTCTGGGTGATTTGAATGAAAAAGCTATCTGATACAGGAGGTAATTCTGGAACAAAAGATGTAGTTATGTAATGAAAACAGGCACTGGCAGTGCAAATAAGACTGAAAAACTGAGCGGAGATTCAGTGCATGCTTATCAGCACTCACACAATTTTTTTTCCACATACATTCTTCTGCCTCATCTCACCTAGCCACCCTCTTCTGTCCAGTTCCCCCAGCCCTGTCATCTGGCTTTTCTGGGACTTACCTTCCCTCCAGCATCCTCCTGCTTGCAGAGCTGGGGGGGGCAGTCACCAGTGCAGAGCCTGTGAGGGACTGGACCGCACCCTGCAGCTAGAGGTGTATTTCTATCAGTTTTCTCCCCGATCCATGCATGTGCAATGGGTGCAACATGCAAGCCTGGTCTCTGCAGAGACACCCCAGTGTCCTGTCCATGGTTCCTCCCCTCTATTTGCATGCTCAGATTGCGCTATCACCTGGACACCTCTAGGTGGCAGATGGGAAACAAGCCGCACTCAGAGGGAGGAGAGTAGTCCTAGGGATGCTCCCTCCTCCCCCAGCCAGCCCCTCAGTGACCCACATCTGTTTCTAGAACCCTGTCACCAGTGTGTCTGGAGGTAAGGCACAATTGCTTCAGTCCTCCATACCACCAGGCTGACTTTGGAATTACATTTTTATTGGAAGGTTATGTAAGTGACTTCTGCTGATGCCAACTACAAATGTGTTGCTGCTGGCAGGAGCCCCTTAAAATCTACATCAGTAGGCCAAACAAAATGAAAAGCACTGTACAAAGAATGCTGTGGAGCATCTCAGTGATAGTAGCATATCTGTCTTGAATCAGTTTTATGTTGAATAATAATACTGTGAAAGAAGCGGCACAGTTAAATTACCTTGCTTGTCAGAGTAAACAAAAAATGTACATTTAAAAACACAGCTCTGGCCCCATCTTATGCAGATCTACATTCCACACAGGTACAGTTACCAGCAACTCAACTCATATACAAAATGTTGTATGATACGAGTAGTCCGATTTACTTCAAAAACAAGAAAAACTTTTTCTGACAAAAGATTTCATGATAGTTTGTCCCTGTGATAACCAGTCTAATGTAGAACCATAAAACTTGACAACAAAAGATGCCACAGATTTTGTTCATCATAAAGATATTATAAATTACTTCACGGGGCGGGGGGGCTATCAAGAGCAATCAAGCTCCATACAGACTGTCATACTGCCGTTTTCTTCAGGGGGCCACAGCCTAATGAAAGAGCTGTGCTGAAATCCTGTGTTCTGATTGGTTGACACCTCAGGAGCCATCTTTATATCATAATCAACACAGTAGTGCACCATGCATCCATCAGCTCAGCACTTTAACAGCTGTGAATACTCTGCCTTCCTGTACATTTTTGAAACATCTTGCATTAAAATATCCAGAATAAGAATGGTAACATTCACTGTGCTCCAACCTCAATCACAGCACATATAGCTCTCTCTGGCCTCAGTGTTTAAGATCAGCACAAGAAAGCTTTACACCACCGTGCACCATTTATTTATTTACCAGCATCACCTACATGATCTTGGCAAACCTAATTTTCAGAGGGGTCCTGAGACAAGACAGGTATACTCATCATGCATAAATGCATTTATAAATACAATGCAGTAAACATAAAACAAGCCAAATACAATGATTAAAAGAGAATTGTGCTGTAAAACATCTACCATCAGAAACGTCAAAGTATTTACACTGTTCATTCTACATATGCTCAAAGGTAATCATTCCATGTAACACAACCTACTGAACATACAGTAGGTAAAGGCATCCACAGGTTCAATTTTAAGTCAGCTAAATGTGGGGGTGGAGAACTGGATCAGTCACATGAGATTTATATGGGAGAGATGAGGTTACTGGGTACTACAAGGGCTGGTAAATGGGGATTACTGGCAGGATTTTCAAAGCGTGGTGCAGGGCTTGCATCCAGCCCTGCACAATGACCCTTAGGTTCTGGTGGTGCATCAAATCCTTCACTGCAACTGCATCCGATTTTACAGTCCCGGGTGCAACTGCAACAGTTTCAATGAAATACGCCAGCTTGCGCCAAATATCTGGTGCAAGCTCCATAAAAATGGCCTCAGGATTGGCGGAAGTTAGACCAGAAAAAGTTGGTCTAACATGCCGTAGTTGCTACATGGGATAAAAAATCCCGTTAGACCGCTGCAAGCCCCATGTGCCGTATCGTTGGAGAACCAGGGCTTGTGGCAATGTAAGGCTTTGAAAATCTGTCTCTATCTATTAAGTGTGGAGGCAGACAGGATTAACTAGATACTTCTGTAGAGCTTTACTAACAAGAATTTTAACAATGACAAATGGAATGCCCACATTAGATATGTAGAGGGCAAGGCTAATCACGCGATTGAAGCAACTGCGTGATTCAACTGTAAATATGGAGGAAACTTCATTCAATGTATTTTTATTTCAAGCCATTAATGCTAAATTGAAATTGAATTTACTACATTCAGCAGAAATATAAGGCATAAAAGACTCATTACAATTGGAAATTCTATTTAGTAAAGTGCATTGCAAATTATGGAAGCCTCCAAATTTGATTCCCTCATACGCAGTTTTTGCAGAATTGGGTCACTTGTCACTAGTTTCAAAAATTAAAAACCGTATACTTAACTATGGGATAAAAATAAACACCTATGAAGATATCTGATTACAAAAACTCTGTTGGATGGAGGCAATGGACTATTTTAAGACTAGTTTTACCTTTTCTTAGTATACAGTAAATATAGAGGGAATACTCTGAAGAAAATGGGATACGGTTATCCAATTGAATTTTCAGATGCAAGTGCTGTACCTGTCATGTGGATAAACAGAGGAATTCAGGTTTCAGTGCAGTCACTATAGCAACTTTCATGATCACTAAATTCACACAGAAAAAATCTAAAAACAATAAAAAGAATTTCTCCCTGGCTTACCTGGTCTGCTCCCCCCTCCAGCCAACCTCTGGGGACTCAGTCCACCATCCGCATGCAGCTCACGTCAGGAACCCTGCCATTTTATCTCCTGTGGCTTGTCCCCCGCAGCAGGGTGGTGGGGAGCCCCCTATCTCGCCCACCTATTCTGGATCCAGATCGGCAGTCCCAAACCAGTGCACAGAGGGCGGCCAGGAGCGCAATTTTCCTCTTTTATGTTTTACTGGCCCCCAGTCAGTGGGCGTGCAATAATGCCTGTGGCGGGGCGTGCAGCGCGCATGCCCCAGCCTAGCGTCTGCCTCGACTCCTCCCAGAGTCGACATGCATCCCTGACCCCCAGCCTCTGCCAGGGGACAGCTGGGCACCAACTGTCTTGAACCCCCCTCCCCCGAGAGGGACAGCAGTCTATCGGATGTTCGAGCCCTCTCCTCCCCTGCCAGCCCCCAGTGACCCGTGCTCACTCCCGGGTCACCGGCATGGCATGAGGTGCGGCGACCAGCGCCTCTGCCCTCAGCACCACCGGGCCAGCCAATCAATCAAGGGGTTTTAACACAAAGGTTTAGCTTCAGTTTATTGTTGATCGGTTAGACAAACCATTACAACAGTAAATACAATTTTAAAAATGCATTAAGAAGTAAATTCCAATAGTCCACACATTAGCACAGTACATGTTACATACAGTACAAGAATATTTACCCAAGAACATGTGCAGGTCATCTTTCATTGATCCAATAAATAAATCCCTGTATGCCTATTGATTTCCCAGATCGATATATCAATTAGTTAGTTCCTTCTTTAATCCGATAAAATTTAAATCAGATATCTGATGTTGATGACGCAAAGTGCAAACTGGTAAAGAAGCCACTAAACACCTCACTCAGTAGAACAACATCGTGCCCAAGGGGATGACCAAGTCTTGGATAATGGACCTGAAACCAATAAACAGGGTTACTGTATCTACTACTCTGCCACAGTCGGATTTAACAGACCACAGCCATTACAGTCAGATTGGTCCAACACATGCTACCAATCAGAACCCAGCACTATAAGGAGGTCTAAAGATGCACCCTGCAATGCATGCTGTTTGTTACGCCTACATCTAACCCCCGGGCCATTATTCCCAACTGGACTGCGTCATAGACATCCAACATAGGTCCATGGGACTAAGCATGTTTTCTCACTTTGGGTCATTTCATCCTGTGCTTGACCCAAGAATCAGTCATGGGCCTGAGCCATGTCCTGAATTCCTTACCCCAACTAGGGACTAAAACAGTTCACTTCTGGAGGTGCTACTAGACTGCAACATCTTAAGGACCATGAGGCCTTACCAGCCAGAAGGAGGTCAACCAAAGTTAGTACCTCAAGTTGCAAATTGGTAAGACAGCCACTAGACACCACACTCAGTTGAACAACAACATGCCCCACCTAAGGGGCAGGACCAAGTCTCGGGTAACAGACCTCAAACCAATAAACAGGATTACTGCATCCACTACTCTGTCTCAGTCAGATTTAACAGGCCGCTGCCACTAGAACCAACTAGATCCATCATATTCTACCAGTCAGAACCCACCACTACAAGAAGGTCTAAAAGGTGTGCCCTGCAGCGCATGCTGCTCTGAGCTCCTGTATCTGACCCTGGGCAATTATTCCCGACTAGTCTGCACCACAAGCATCCAATATAGGTTCATGGGATTGAGCCTGTTCTCTCACTTCATGTCATTTTGTCTTATGCTTAACCAAAAAGTCAGTAATGGGCCTGAACTGCGTCTTGAATTCCTCACCCCAACTAAGGGCTAAGAGAGTTCACTTTTGGAGGGGCTATTAGGCCACAACACTTTAAGCAGCGTGAGGCTGTTCCTGGAGACACCAGAACCGCAACTTACTGTCACCTATGAGGGATTTCACCCTATCTTTCTAAAGGCATCATTTAATTGATATTATTGCCCAACCCAGAGTACTTGCCAATATAAAATACTAGGGTCATTAATACCCTATATCAGTTCATAAGGAACTAAAAAATAATCATACATGGACACAAATCAACTCGTAAAATCATAAAAACATAGAAACATCCTTATTACATCACAAAGGCCTATTTAGTAGCAACATGCCCCTTTTTACAGAATCTAAAATAGCCTTTTTATACAGACATCCCATTTTAGCCACACTGAATGGGTTACCCCACTTTTCCATACATTATCTTGCTAGTCATAACTCATTTAATGCTAATAAAAAAGCACATGATGGGTCTGCAAACAGTTTATCTAATAAACATCACTTGTTTCTTCTGGGGCCTCTGTAACCACCACATAAACCACAATCTTCTTGGACCTCTCTGTGCAAACTTCCCTCTGCGTAGCTCACCAACGGCCATAAAAGTTGCACACACCTGTAAAAGATGGAAAATAGGTGCTCCTCTGAGCGTAATGAGTTTGGAGGCATTTAGGTTGAAACAATGACCCACCAATCCCCAGGGCCTGCCTTGTGTGAAGGCTTTTGAGCATACCAGCACCGGCAGTGCAGTAAAAATAATTCCAGCCATTACCGTCTTCTGCTTAATTCTCCTCGGGGCCCTCATGCTTCTTTTCTCCCTTCTCAAAACAGGAATTCTGGGCAATAAGCCGAAACTGCACTTCTATAATCCCACTAGCCACTAAGGGCTGTAAAACAAAAAGCACGAGCTACAGTGCCCGAAAATGTACCTTTGGCAAAAACAATATACAGGTGCACTAGGAGTCGGTGAAATCCCTTAAACGTTAAAGTTGGAGTCCAAGAACGTCAAGCCATAAAGTGCTCCCAAATCTCTCGAAACAACTCCACAGAAAAATTACAGATCACCAAAAGCAAACTCATAAAATTTAAAAGCTTAGATTTACAAAACGCAAAATCAAACAGAATAAAAGCTCAGTTCATTCAGTGTGGGCAGAGTTCAAGAACGGCATGGAATCGCAAAGTGGCCCCTCCCGTCCTTGCCCAAAATGGTTTAAAACGTTTTTTCATTTAGCTATCAAATAATTACTGTGGGTCCAAATTAAATGTTTTCTTTGCATCTCAGCCCTGTCATGATAGATGCTCTTTTGGGCATCTATCTTTTCAAATGACATCCTTGTGAGCCAGTTTCTTCAGAGATGATCATTGATTGTGTGCTGTAGTATTGATGGGAAATCCTGGTCTTACAAAGCATGTATGGTACAACTTGCAATTTCTCTCAATTTTCCCAAACCACTTCTCTAATGAGAATCAGGGGCTGGAATACCATGGATTGAGTAACTGTTTCATACTTGAATGTGGTCTTGACAAAAATATCCAGTCTCAACATGACTACCTAACCATTAAAAGCAATTAAACACAGTATACAAAAACTCTCGCATCATGAAATGTTACTATGAAAAGAATCTGAACTTAAACAGATTACAGCTGTCTTCCCGTGGTCCTGTAATCGTAAGAGAGGTCACAGGGACCTGCATCGCATGGTAACAGTGTTTAAAGAGCAGGGATTGTCTGACGATTTCCAATACCGATTTCCCTGTTCTTCCCCTTTGGGGAACAATCTGGTTCTCTCTTCTAACAGGATTACACTGCTGCTTTTACACTTTTCATTTATTTGGTTTTATGTAAAGCATTACATCAAGTGTTCTGATAAACACAATACACTTATTTTACACACAGTCAAAAAGGAAATGAGAGTCATTTATGTTTTGCTACATAACAGAGGGGTATACCTAATACTTCTGTAACCAATGTATATATATCCAATTTGGCTTAAACTGCAGCCAAACGCTATTAATTTTGTTCCAAGCTGTAAAGTAATACCATATGCTTGGCAACTCTATAACCTTTACTTACGCTGCATAATAGTGCAGGAGATTGTGCTATTCCTTTACGTGACATGAGCCCTAATTACCAAAAGTGCATATATCACATGGGAAATGTAAACAAGTCCCAGGCCAAGCAGTCTGCCTAGCCTGCTCTGAGAGTGTGCTATGCATGCTGTGTCCCCATGTACAAGGTAACAATTGAAAGAGATCACCCCCTTTCCCCATGCTGGCAGTAAACTGAAATCCCTTGGATCGAGTGCAATCTCTGTAAAAGGAGCCTGAACCTGGGGAAATGCACTCCATCAAGCCACAAAGCAACCAATATTTTGAACTGAACAGTAACTGTGATCCTCACTCAGTTCATGATTAAACAGTCTAACATGAAGTAGTAGTGAACATTGTGATCTTTTAGCAGATGTCATTCATTGATGCAAAACACAACTGTCATATAAAATACCCTCCTTTGTACATGCAACGGCGCCCCACTTCCTCACTTCATGATTCCTCACGTTAAAATAAAAAAGTTTATAATTGAGAAACAATACAATGTCACTGAACCATCCCCATTGCCCAGTCAAAACAATGATATACTCTAAAAATGAAAATTATGTAGTCCTCACATGGAAATACCAATTATGGGAAACAAAGTCAGCAATACTGCAAAGTATTAGGAGAACTATTGCCTAAAAAGTTCCAGGGAGTGGCCTGGAGACACCAATATTATTACCATTGCTTCTCTCGTACACCTAATCCCTTAGACATATCCAGCTCGATCCAACGTATGCAGTTTAAGTTATAATTATCAGGCTACAATTGCTGATTAATAATGCTCAACACCATCCAACCTGAAAACATCCTGGATCAGCCATCTCGGCCATCCTCTTCCTTCTCCAAGACACCCTTCCAATCAGCCAGGACATGATGTGCTTCCCGCTTAACCCACAACTTGCCAGCTTCAGTGGGGTTGAAATACTGAAATGTTTTGTGGCCCACTATCACCTGGAGATATACAGTGTATGCTAAAGCATGTAGCACCTCTAACTCCCTCAGTTGTTGCCAGACAACGTCAAACCTCTTGTGTTTCTATTGTGTAGCATATGACAAACTGGGGCCCATAAGTATTTCCGAGCCCTTGTACTGTAGCAATTTTTTGTTCGTCATTGTTTTTAAAATTATGTCCTCAACACTGATACCATTAATAAAGTCCTGGGCCTTTCTTCCATCTTTGTAACCCTCCTGAGTGTAGCTTAATATACTTTAACCAGACTGCTAGAAGTATTAAGCCCCCCCAATAGACTCCAACAGTCAATCCTGCACAAGCTGAGCAAGGAACTCTTAAGTCCTTCGAGAAGTCCATGAAATTCTATTACTGATGGCACCCCCATATTTTCTAAGACTTCCAGCATTGTGAGCACATTTTGCTGTTTTACAGAGGTTGCCACTGCAGCAAAAGTCTCCCCCAATGTTGATTCAGCTCTTCAATTGCATCCCCCACATTATCCACCTTATTTTCTATAGTGATCAAATGAGTGACATAGGCATCGAGTCTTCTGTCCACTTTGTGTACTTTTTATGTCATTACTGATATTGCCCAGTGCAGGGTTTCCACTGACATGGGGAGCCCTGCCTCCAATTCAGGATCACTAACACTTCATTGCTGCTGCTGCCCGGCTGACTTAAAGGCCCCCCCCCCCCACGTAGCCAAAAAAAGTCCTACTTTGTCTTTTTATTTTTTGCTCATGATGGTCAAATTTGGTCAGACTTCACTAGAGACAGTCCTTTACCTGTGTATCGCAGTTTAAACCCCAAAAAGATGCCTTTATATGGCAAAAATAATAATTAAAGGTTGAAATCAGGATCTCAAAAGAAAAGCATTTCTACAGCTGAGCTGCAAGCCACACATCTCTTTCTTCAGGCCAAACCTATGGAACAAGTCCCAAGCAGTTCTGATGAGAGAGTCTGGGTGGCTGGAGGCTACAGGCCTAAGAAAGGAGGCCCTGAAGCACAGCCAGGCCGAAACCTGCCCTTCATCTAGAGGCAATGTCCAGACAGGTTTCTTTAAAGTGTGGACAGTACTCCAGGTTGCAGCAGCACAAATGTCTATGGCTGACACATTCCTGAAACAGGCAACAGAAGTGCCATGCCTCTGGTGGAATGGCCACACACGACCCCAGGAAGTTCCTTACCCAATTTCCTGTAACAAAACATAATACAGTTGGCCACCTATTTGGACAGGCATGGTCTCAAAAAGCTCTCTTTACCCAGAGTGAAGGAAACAAAAAGCTGTGAGGACTTCCTGCAGTCCTTCGTACGATGAACATAATAATGGAGTATTCTATGTGCATTGAAAGTATGGAGCAATGCTTCCTCTGGATTGGCATGTTCAGGAACATGAACAGGCAGGTAGATGGTTTGATTCAAGGTAAACTCAGACACCACCTTTGGCAAGAACTTAGGGTTGGTATGCAAAGACACCCTGTCTTTGTGGAAAATCAAATAAGGAGGCTCACACATAACAGTCTGAAGCTCAGAGACCCTTCGAGCAGAAGTAATAGCAACTAAAAATAATGCTTTCCATGACAGAAAGCATAGCTCACAAGTCGCAGCCGGCTCAAAAGAAGCCACAGGATGTTTATCTAAAACAAAATTCAAGTCCCAAGCTGGGAATGGATTGCAGATGGAGGCTTCATGTGAAGAAAGCCTCTCAGAAACATATGGGCCACCTCCAGCTGTGCCACCGTACGGCCATCAATAGGCACATGGAAAACTGAAATGGCAGCCAGGTGCTCGTTAATGGAGGAGTACTGAAGTTCGGCATCTGAAAGGGACAGCAAGTACTCCAGAACCTGATTCACTGGACAAGTAAAGGGATCCAAATGATGGGAAGCAGCCCACAGAGTAAATCTCTTCCCCTTGATGTAATAGGTGACCCTGGTGGAAGGTTTTCTAGCAGCCAACAGGGCATCCACTACCTTTTGCGACATTCCAAATTTAGCCATGGCTATGTCCTCAGGAGCCATGCATGCAGATGGAGTGATCTGAGATCTGGATAGATCAGGGTTCCCTGCTCCTGTAATAGCAATCCTTTGCACAGGAGCAGGGGTACAGGAGGTTCCACAGCCAACTGTTGCAGTAAGGGGAACAAGATCTGAGGAGGTCAGAAGGGATCAACAAGTATCAGAGTTGCCCCTTTCATCTGGAGCTTGATCAGCACCCTCTGAATCAGGGGTAAGGGAGGAATGGCATAGAGGAACCTCCCTTTCCAAGTGAGGGACAATGCATCTCGTCAGAAAACTCCAGGCCCTGTAGTGAGAGAGCAGAAAAGTGGCAGTTTTGCGTTGAGTGGGGACACAAAAAGGTCCAACTATGGAACAGGTCTTGGATCACTGAGGTCAGCAGCTCCAGCTCAGGTATTCTGGACTGCCACCTGCTTAGCTTGTCTGCCAGGATGTTTTGGACACCCGGAACATGGACAGTCAATAGCTCTAGACCATGATCTACAGCCCAGTATAAACCCTCATCGCTTCCTTGCACAGGTGGTAAGAGTGAGTCCCCCCTTGCTTGTTTATTTAGTGTACTACTCTGATGTCCATCTGCACCAGCAGATGCCCCGGAGACAGATGGTTCTGTACGGCTTGCAGAGCATACAGAACAGCTGTCTTCTCTATGATGTTTATGTGGGGGAAACTTTCCACTTTGGTCCACGTTCCTTAAGTTTGATGAGACCCCAGATGAGTCCCCCAGCCCACCCCCGAAGTGTCTGAGGTGACAAGCACAAGGTCAGAAGACAGAAAACCATAACAGCTCGGTCAAAAACCATGAAACCAAAATAGCAAGAGACATGATAGCACTCAGCAAAAACACTGAGCGCTACCACAGTGGCACGCAAACTGTACTGGCTAGACTCTATGTTTGCGGGGGGCTCTGCCCACTGCACCCCCAACCCCCATCTAGATATAATCACCTCTGGGGGAAGGCAACTTGGAGAGAGAGGAGAAACCTTGGGGAGGAGACAGTGCAGGAGGAACTGGGGTGGGGATCACTGAAGGCAGGAAGGGAATGGTGCAGGTCAACCGGGGAGAGGGCAGACACAGGACCCACATAAGTTGGAAGGGATAGAAACACACACACAAAAAAGTCCCAGGAGAAAAAAACAAAACAAGCTGTTATGTCCGGGACGAGAACTCAAACCCGGTCCACCAGCGTTCTACCACCCTCCACTGCCTGTGGCACTACCTTCTGCGTCACAGCAGCTGCTTTGCAGCAGACCACCTGACAGACCCTGGATCCTCTTCCTCCGTACGGCACACAGCTACAGGGATAGCGCTAATCCTATCTGCGCTATACTACCTCTGTAGCAGCTTTCTCTTTCGCTATTTTGATAGCATGGTTTTGACTGTGCGATTCTCGCTTCGCTATTTTAACCTGGTACGGTGGTGAGAATGTGCTGAAGGGAGGGGATGAGGAAGGGAACCCCTTTCAACAGGTTGCTGGGTTCCATCCACCATTGAAACACCTTCTTGACAGAAAGTTGCTAGAACTTGCTGTTTTAGGGCATCGGTGCATTGATTCCACTGGACCCTTAATGCCCACTGAGGGATCCCCATGTGCAGCTTGGCTAGGGGTACCATGACAATGACTGCAGCCATCAGACCTAACAGCCTCAGGACTGTTCTGGCTGTGACATACCTGCTGCTGTAAAGTAGCTGGGCCTGAGCCATCAGGCCTTCCACCCCTGTGACAGGAAGGCAAAGCCATGAGCCATGTCCAGTACTACCCCTATGTACTGCAGACACCGACAAAGGGTCAAGACTGACTTGGGCAGATTGAATGTGATCCCTATGGAACTGAACAGCTGTCTGGTATGTGCTAGGGTGTGGGGCAGTTGTTGCCTGGGCTGTGCTTTGAACAACCAGTCATCCAGGTGAGGGAAGACACAGAGTCCCTCTCTCCTGAGAGCTGCTGCCATAACCACCAAACATTTGGAAAATACCTGTGGCGCAAGCCAAAAGGCAATACCCTGAACTGGTAATGCTCCCTCTGAAAAAGGAACCTGAAGTACTGCCTGTGGGCTATACAAACCTAGGTAAGCATCCTGCACGTTCAGGGATCAAAACCCAGTCCCCTTTTTGCAGAAGCGCCAGGCCTTGCAGAGTGACCATCCTGAACGTCTTGTAATAAATGTGGAAGTTCAGGTCCCTCAGTTCCAAAATGGGCCACAAGTCCCCCCATGGACTCTGGGACTAGGAAGAAACGAGAGCAGAACCCCATGTTCCTTTGCTCCCAGGGAACTGGTTCTATGGCTCTCTTGTGCAGCACAGTATGTATTTCCTCTATAAGCACTGGTATGTGATCTGGAGGATAGGTGGAGGGAAAGTGCAGAAGTTCTGGAGGCAACTCCAGAAGTTGTAGCGTGTGGCCTTGTTCTATTAGTTGTAGGACCCAAGTATTTGTGGTGACCTATCTCCACCGGTCCAGGTGGAGGGAGAGGCGACCCCATTATCTCCTCTGGATTGGGAGTTGGGGGGGGGGGGTCTATGCAGGAGTCAGGCTGAAGCAGGTCCTGCAGAAGGGGCCGAAGCTCCACCTCTACCATTTTTTCCCATGGTGGAGGAAGATATAGGCAAACCTGAAACTGTTCTGCATTTGTCCTGCTGTCTGGCACCCGACCTGTGTTTGTGGGTGGCATGACGAAAGGGTACCATCTGCCCACTTTTAGGTTGTGTATGGTAGAGGGAGTGGACTGACCTTAAAGTCCACCCTGAGGCGCCTGGCCCAGTGGCGCTGAAGCTTGAGGCGCTGGATGCCACATCTCGCTCCACACCAGTGACCTGGGTTCGGAAACGAGACCAGGGTGTCGGGGGTCGGGAGAGGATTGAGCGTTCAAGGAGGCTCTCCTCTCCTGGGGAGGGAGGGGGGCACCCGCTCAGTGCCTGACTGACCTCTGGTGGAAGCCGGCAGGACAGCAGGCACTTGAGCGTACAGAGAGGGTTGGGAGTGGCGGATATCGGGTCGTGGGCCACCCCCCTAGGAACATGTGAAAAAAGACCCTGCAGTGGTCCCAGTAGACAGAGCACCAGGCCCTGATCTGACCTGGCACCAGCATCCCGACAAGACCAAGAAGGACTTTGGGGGACGCCTCCACCCCGTGCCCGCCTGGGGGATATAGCCACAGCTACGTGGGGGATGGACTGCGCCAGGCTCCAGGTAAGAGGGTGGAGACTACAAGGCCCTAGGTGTCTCCTGAAGAGTGAGAACAGTACGGGGTAGGGGGAAGCATAAACGGTAAGTATAAAAGAAAAAAAAAAAAAGGTCCGCCCTGAGGCTTGTAGGTCAGAAACAATATCCTGCACATCTGCCCCAAAGAGTTTGTAACCTCTGAAAGGGGCATTTAGAATGGACTGCTGGCTATCACTAGCTAATCCTGACACCTTGAGCCAAGAATGCCTTCTGAGGCAGATGCCAGCTGCAGCTGCTCTGGCTGAGACATCGGAAATATCATAGGTAGACCTCAAGAGGTGCTTACTCACATCTGCTCCTGTCTGGAAGGCCTTGTGCATCTCCTGTTTCTGGGGACCCTCTGGGAAGGCCTGGGCTGCTGCTTTAGCCTTTTTCCAGAGGGTATTCTGATATTTCACCATACAGGCCTGATAATTACATATTCTAAGGCCCAGAGTGGCAGTGTCAAAGGTTCTATTGCCCATTAAGTCCAGTTTTGTCAACTCCTTATCTGGAGGAAGACAACTGAGATGCTGAGGCCCCTTATGCCTATCATGAGCTGCATTTATCACTACTGAATCAGCCTGAGGTTGCCCTGTGAAAAAAACCTTCCCTGAGGGAGCCTGGTACAGCTTGTCTGCCTTCTAGGCATGGCAGAGATCAGACTTAGTCTGTAAGAGGCAGCCATTGTGGCATCCATTAGTGCAGCCAACAGAGGAGGAATAATCAGAGGGGGATAATATGGTAGTTCCAGGCACTCTAACAGGTTTCTCCTTATGATGTCTCATCAAACCCCACAGTGGTTTGGAATTGCTTCATCATGGAGATGAAGGAGGGATCTTCAGGAGGGGACCTCAGGGTAAACAAAGTCAAGTTCTCATTCCTGGACAAAATGGTGAAGTTAGACCTGTCAGAAGGACTCCCGTCCATATCTTTCTCCTCCTCCTCCTCTTTCTCTTATGGGATGAGGTCAGGGTGGTATTCCTGAGTTGGCACAGGGGCTTGTCTGGTAGGCCC